>CM038145.1:194096115-197084895 GCA_021437245.1 Aegilops speltoides
TATTATCCCAAGCAGACTCAAGCATATCCGTAAACTAGCTGGATGCGTGGCTGCCTTAAGCCGCTTTATCTCCCGATTAGGAGAAAAGGCATTACCTCTTTACCGCCTTCTTCGATGCACCGAACACTTTGTGTGGACGGATGCAGCCGCGGTCGGACTGGATGAAATAAAGACCTTATTGGCCAGTAATCCATTCCTGACAGCGCCAAATACTGGCGAACCTATGCTATTATACATAGCTGCAACACGTCAAGTTGTAAGCGCAGTGCTCGTCGTCGAACGAGAGGCAGACGGATACAAATTCCTGCTCCAAAAGCCGGTATATTACGTATCCACGGTCCTCACCCCATGCAAATCCCGATACCCACACTATCAAAAGATAGCATACGCGGTCTTCATGGCATCCCGAAAGCTACGACACTACTTCCAGGAGTGTTCGATTACGGTGGCCTCTGAAGTACCACTCAATGACATAATAAACAACCGCGACGCTACGGGCCGTATTGCTAAATGGGCCATCGAGCTCCTTCCGTTCGACATAACATACAAACCACGGCGGGCTACTAAGTCGCAACTATTGGCTGACTTTATCGCTGAATGGACAGAAGCCGAACTCCCTAAAGAGTACAGCTCGTACTCTAATTGGATCATGCACTTCGATGGCTCTAAAATGCTGGCCGGATTGGGAGCAGGTGTAGTCCTAACTTCCCCCACCGGAGATACGGTCCAATACGCATCTAAATATTATATTACGACTCAACAACACACCAATCACGAGGCTCGCTGCATGGTCTTCGGATGGCAGTCTCCATGGGCATTCACCGCCTGGAGGTGCGCGGGGACTCAAACCTCGCAATATCACAAATAAACGGAGATTTTGACACCAAGGATCCGAAAATGGCGGCCTACCGCAACGCCGTCCTCAAAATGTCAGCTCGGTTCGGGGGACTCGAATTCCACCATGTGGCTCGAGAAAACAATCAAGCGGCGGATATCCTTTCCTCCATCGGCGCTAAATGCGACCCTGTCCCACCCAACATATTCCTGGAGAGGATGTTCAAGCCATCCGTGGTATGGGAAGGGGAGTCTGACAACACTAGCCCGGACCCGAATACAACCCCAGATTCCGAACCATCTGATGTAATCGGGGGCTCCTCCACCGAAATAACACCTTCGGCCCACAAAATCATGGCTGTAATCGCCTCGTGGGCCGAGCCTTTCTTGGCCTACCTAAATAGGCAGGAGCTCCCCGAGGACCAAAATGAAGCACGTTGTATTGTGCGGCGTTCCAAGGCCTACGAAGTCCATGAGGGAGAAGTCTATAAGAAAAGTGCAACCAGAGTGCTCCAAAGATGCATTTCCGAAGAGGAAGGGCGGCAGCTCTTGGCTGAAATCCATGCCGGACTCAGCGGGCACCACGCTGCGGCTCGGGCACTTGTCAGCAAGGCCTTCCGTACAGGTTTTTATTGGCCGACAGCCCGAGCAGATGCACAGGACCTTGTCCAACACTGCGTCGGTTGCCAGCTCTTTGCCAATCAGAGCCATATGCCCCCTACTGCTCTCCAAACAATCCCCATTACTTGGCCCTTCGCGGTCTGGGGGCTGGATATGGTCGGACCCAAATGGATTGGAGCCAAACCAGTTAAAACGGCCGAATCAGTTAAAACGGATAGGAGCCAAACCAGTTAAAACGGCCGAATCCGGACCAGTGATAGACTTCATATCAGGGGTTGTACACCGCTATGGTGTCCCCCACAGCATCATCACTGATAATGGCTCAAACTTCACAGCCGATGAAGTGAAAACTTGGTGCGGCAACATGGGCATTAAGCTCGATTACGCCTCCATCTACCACCCCCAAACAAATGGCCAATTCGAACGTGCAAACGGTCTCATCATGAGCGGCATCAAACCCAGACTAGTGCGGTCCTTGACAGAATCGGACACGCACTGGGTCGAGGAGCTCGACCCCGTACTCTGGGGGCTGCGGGCCATGCCGAATCGCACCACCGGATACACACCATTTTTTATGGTGTACAACGCAGAAGCAGTACTACCCTACGACATAATCCACGACTCACCTCGCGTGCGCATGTACGAAGAGAAGGAAGCCGAGTTAGATTGGCAGGACAACCTAGACGCCCTGGAGGAGGAGCGCGACGTTTCAAAAGCCCGTTCCACATTCTATCAGCAGCAGGCTCAATGGTATCAAAGCAGAGAAGTGCAGACCAAAACTTATAATATTGGCAAACTCGTTCTACGCCTACCGGAGAAGAAGAAGGACATGCTCAAACCTAAGTGGGAGGGTCCCTTCATTATTGATAAAGTTCTCACCGGAGGAGTGTACCGCCTGCGTAATCCATCCGATAACAGACTCGAGCCGAACCGATAGAACGCGGCCAGACTCCAGAGATTCTACGCCTAGTGCCGAACCCAGTGTTCGTCTCCTTTCCCCCGCTCTTTTAATTATGCTCCTCCCCTTTTTTCCTTTCTCACCCTTTTTCCTTCTTCACACAAAGTTCTCAATACAATGCGGATGCTTGGATGACTCCGACCGCGCTATGTGTGTAAACCATACCTGGGGGCTTCATATACGGAAGCTAAATATAATTACTTTCATGGCTTCTTGCTTATCACATACGTGTTCTCTTTCCATATGTGCCTTTTCTTCACCATTATATGCATCGATATGACTTTAGATGTGGCCATGCTGGGTTGCCTGGCTCTTGTGTTTATGCCCTACATTCACGTTAATTCGGCTAGGTCATAAGGGGAGCACCTCTGCGATTGTTAGCCAGTTCAGCCGGATGTGTATCTCAGACTGGGTGAAGCCGAAAGCTAGCATTCTTAAGGGAATATTCGGTCGGTGAACAAAAGATATTTCTTTCATTTATTACAACGTGAATCCCCAGAAGTTTTGTATCCTGCGTCGTCATTACAGCTCGACATTTACATCGATGCATGCGCATTCGAAAGGAACCCCTAACGGAAGTATTCTCCTTGGAAGATGTTTATTACTACCCATGTAATATAACATAACTAGTTGGGTACTTGTCTGTTCAAGCACTTATGACCCCTACGCCTGGTTCCACGATACCCGATTACGCATAACTCGAGTGGGTATTTGGATACACCCCGGACTGTCGGATCTGGGGGCTGAAGCAAAAGGTCCGCCATGACAAATGATTTTTAATCCGGCTAGGGACTACATATGTCCATTGAATTACATAGTGACTTGGACTGACTATATTCTTCCTCTATACGAACACTTCGCGGCTAACGCTACCTAGTCATACACCAGACTCGCGGGAATTTCTTGCCCATCTGGCCCCGCCGGTCTGACTTCAGCCATATGGTTCGAGTCAAGCTTGGTGTAGTGCGTCTTCACCATGGCCCAGGCTTCCCTTGCACCTTGTCAGCAGGCTGACATCTTCCACAATCGGAAGCGCCGCCATGATCCTTGGAGCATATCCACGAGCTCCCCCATGCCTCTTGGCAGGGAAGTGGATGGCCACAAGGCTCGGGCACACCCTCGCATCACCGCCGAACTCGCCATGCAGCCGTGATAGGCCTTGCAGTAAATCACCTGCGGACGCGGGCATCTCCTCTTCAGGATGGCCCGTCAACATACCTACAGATATAAACTCTTTTAGTACGCTTCCTCGCCGAACTGTAATGCAGTTCGTTTAGGCACTTACTATACATGCCGCGACGAAGCCTTCTATTCTCCTTCACGGAGTCCGCCAGCTGAGCTCGAACATTTGATAATTCGACGCCCAGCCGGACATTGGCATCTTGGAGATTGTTCTTCTCCTGCCTAATCTGCTTAAGCACACACTCGCCAGCCTTCAGCTGTCTTTGGAGATGCGACTCGCTATCTTTTACGATCTCCGGATTCATCCCGGGATGGTCTGCAGAATTTTTTGTTAGACTTATGAAGCAAGCTAATTGCTAACTGGTATATTCCTTGAAAATTTCTCTATTGAGACAAATGTTACCAGATGAGGCCTTCTGAGATTCCTCTAGTTTGGCAACCGCGGCCCTCAGCTGGGTCTTGCACTCCTCCAGCTCTTGAGACAATTGGGTATTCTTATCTACAAGGACCTGTGCGTAAAATGATCCTTAATACAGTTGTTACAACCATTTCAAGACTCAGGGGCTACTGCTACACATGCTTATCAAATTTCCTTACCCGTATATCTTTTGCATACTGGTCCGTCGCTCGGGCGAGCCCGCCTTGAGCAACTCAGATGTATGCGTCTCCCGAATTAAACGCATTAAATGCCTCTTCAGAAAAGATGCTATTGCAAAGTATCGTCGGCGCCGGTGATTCATGGCACTCTCTACTTCGGAATTTGTGGCGGAGAGCATATCCGCATCCTCTGTCGGAGGACACCCGCATCGCCCCGCATTGGCCTCCTCTCTCGGCCGCTTCGAATCCGGCCGGTGGAGGCGTGATCGGCAGATCTCCTGATATAGTCCGGCGACTCCTCTTCTCGCCGTAACACGGCGACGTCACATTTCAAACACAATAATCACAGAGCAGGTTTTTTACCATACCTCTATAACGGCGTTTCGGCCCTAACCGCCCTCCTCTTAAGCCTGCCTGACCCGGATGCCCTTTGCCGACGAGCTCCCAGGGGCTCGGCGCCATGTTCCGATGGTCGTCTCTATAAAAATATGACATTTTATGCAGAAGGCATGATATCAGAAAGGAGTCCTATTCAGAGGATAAGGTTTTAACTTTGCTTACACGTGATGCAGGTATCAGTCCGGGATAGTCGGCGATAATAGCCACCAAGGCGCCATCGCAGCTGGCCCGATAAAATGTCCTGTTGACAAGCTCCATAGTAATATCCGGATCTTCTTCAAGTCCTGGATCGAAGGCCCTTCCGGGTCCTCTGGCTGCGGGGAGGGGCTGTTGAATCTTTCCACGACCCTCCTTAGTTCCTGCTCAGAAATATCGAGGTAAATAATCGTGATGAAGGATGCCAGAATGAATGGAGCGGGGGAAAGGGTGACGACTTACCCAGCTAGGGGGGTTGTACATGGAAAATCCATCCCGCGGTTTAATACGAAGGAATTCTTCTTCTACCCCTTTATACAAATCGGACAGTATTCTCGCCAGAGTAGTGGCAGAGTCCGGACCTTTACGACCACAGCGGGTGGCATCGTCTTCCCCATTGTAGTGCCACATGGGCTTCCCCCGATATTGAAGTGGCTGCACCCCCGCATTATGCATATTGCCATAACCTCGACTATTGTCAGCCCTGATTTGGCCGGTGTCTTTATCCTACTCATCAGGAAGTGGACTTCTCTGGTATCTTCCTCTTGGGGGCCCCGAGGGCGCCAATTTCAGCGGGTCTTTGGCGGAGCGTTATTGAACTCAGGAAGGCCCGACCGGGTTGGATCCGGAAGGGGAACGTCATCAACATAAAACCACTCCGAGGGCCAGTGCTCAGGTGCCTTCTTGGGAGTACCGGACAAGTATCCGGTCTCGGCGATGCGCCATATTTTGGCTCCGCCCACTTGACATATGGATCCCCCAGGTTGCGAGGGATGAGGCAGAATAGCTTCTTCCATAACTCTAAGTGAGCCTCGCAGCCCAGAAATATTTCGCAAAGGGCAACGTATCCTGCAATGTGCAGCACGGATGCGGGGGTAAAGTTGTGCAATTGGATACCATAGAACTCCAGGAGCCCACGAAGGAATGGGTGAATTGGAAACCTGACGCCCCTTAGCAAATATGAGATGAGGCATACTCGCTCCCCCAGATGGGCTGGGAAATCTCTTCGCTTGCTCCCTGCCATCATAGGTGGCTAGTCCGGTTCGAACAGGGACCATGAACGCCGGTGGAAGAAACCCTTGGGTCTGCAACTCTACTAAACGGCTATGGGGAACTGAACACTCTTCCCAATCACCTGGCTTAGAGCGAAGGGAATGAGAAGAAGAGCTGCGGCGACCAGCCATGTTGGAATGGTTTTTTCCCAGGAGCGCTCTGTTGGATGCTTGCTCAAGGGAAGAAGGTGAGGTTTGGATCTGAGGATCCCCGTCCCTTCAAATAGACGGTTTGCCTGTAGGGCCGGGGGTGCAAATGCAAAAATGCCTCGGCTCCTCGTATTCGCTCGACACGTGGAAATGGCCATTATTGAAGCACAAAAGCCGAGGAGCACAACATTGATGGGAAGCCGGACACTGTTCATTACAATAGGTACTTTGGAGTATTCGGAGATGGAACCCGCCTTGCAATGCCGAAGACAAACTGCGCGCCGGACTCAATCGTCATTGAAGCCTGGTTCAGGGGCTATTGAGGGAGTCATGGATTAGGGGTTATCTGGACAGCCGGACTGTTGGACCATGAAGATAAATGACTCAAGACTTCGTCCCATGTCCGGATGGGACTCTCCTTTGCGTGGAAGACAAGCTTGGCGATCCGGATATTAGATTTCCTTCTTATATAAACCGGAGGGTTTGGTCCGTATAGGAACAATCCTAATCATCATAGGCTAGCTTCTAGGGTTTAGCCTCTACGATCTATCGGTAGATCAACTCTTGTAATACTCATATCATCAAGATCAATGAAGCAGGAAGTAGGGTTTTACCTCCATCGAGAGGGCCCGAACCTGGGTAAAACATTGTGTCCCTTGCCTCCCGTTACCATTAGCCTTAGACGCACAGATCGGGACCCCCTACCCGAGATCTGCTGGTTTTGACACCGATAGTGGGGTGGCGATGCGTGCGCTGAGGCGCAGCCAGCCATGGGAGGCGGAACCATGCGGCCCCGCCGGTGCTGGTTTGGTTTTGGCGGCTGGAGGAAGACAGGACTGAAGAAACACGACAGACTGTAAAAGCAGCAGGAGTACTTAACAACCTTAACTAAAACAAGTAGGGGCACTTAACAACCATAGTCGAAAGCAAGATGCGATTTATACAGTGTTCAACCAGCACAAAGCATGCCTCAACAAGGCTACTTTGCTTCAGCTTTACTAAGGGTGAGGCCGCCAAGCCCTGTGACAAGGCCCAGCGCCACCTCACAAGATCCACAACCTTCGGAAAGCGACTTCATCTCGCAATGTGGTCAATAAACAGGATATTCGCTTTAGAGCCATGGAAAAGCAGGAAAATAATCTTCTGTCCTATTATCCAAGATGGACGGGCCTTCATTATTTGAGACCACCCATGAATAAGTATCTTTTCACCTCCAAGGGGAATGGAGTAGGTCGACATAAACATCATGTTGTGACTAAGCGCAAGTCCGACCCACCATGGCCGTGCACCAGATATGAACAATAGAATCGGGCAGTTTCTGTTTCAAGAAGATCACAACTGTAAAACTGTGTATAAGCAATAGTTTATGAACAACATATATAATAGAAAATAGCTCGCACCATAAGTTTCTCGACACAGTTGGACCTGTTCAACGAGTGCAACAGTGGCACACATATCCCACGTGGCCTTCCACCATTGAAATGCCCCACAAGGACCTCAAGACGATCAATAAAGTGTAGGAACTTGTGGATGTCGTCCCAGTCAACTTTAGTGCCATCAGCAACAGCCGAGTTCTTACAGAATAACAAACGAGCAGCCTGCTTAACTCTGAAAAAACCTACACGTGCCACCAATTATAAGAAAATATTAGTTAGAAGTAGCATCTTTGTGTGAGATTCGTTGCTACTTCTAAAGTTAAATTGTGATTTGTTAGACAGAATAGGTGGATTAAGAAGTAACCGAGGGAACAAGCAAGAACCAGATACAAAACTAACATGGATAAACAATTGGAACGACATCGGGGTGGAAGATCGCAGTGAAGATGAGAGCAGGTTCTGCTATTTCCATCAACATTCGTGCGCCAACTTTCAATCCATAATACTTGAGAAAGTTTATCCAAGTTCAACCATAAAAAGCAGCGATCTTCTTGGTTCATGAACCCAACTCGGAACTTATATCCATGGCTTGTCTTCACTGTGACCATTAAACTGGTGTATTCAGTTATGGCAAGGCCGAGCATCTTGAGTACATGTGTTCTGGCAGAGCAAATAATGCACTGCAGGAAAAATAATCATGAGCACCTCGCGAGGTACCCCTTGCCTTGATCTCTCCGCCTCCTCGCGAGCCTGCCTAGTGAGGCCGCCCCTGAGGAAGCCTTGTGTCGTCCGCCCCGTGAGGGTCTTGAACTTGGGTTGATGAAGACGGGCCGTACTGGGCCACTGGTAAGCCACACTGCAGGCCGCAGGTAGGAAAGTCTGGGGACTCCCGTTCCTAGAACGCCGACAGTAGCCCCCGGGCCCAAGGCGCGCTCGGACTTTGCTTAGCAACAAAGCCAAAGGGCAAGTGCGGAGCGCCACGGGCCCCAACAACCTGTGGCCTTGGTCGACGTGTGGCGGTTGATTGGACGTGGGCGTCTCCGCTTCCCCACGCTGCCTCGAGAACTGCCTGATTTGACGAGTCCCTGCTGCATGCAAAAAGAGTCATCATTACCTGTGATCGTGGAGGCTGACGGTTGGATTCCCTTGGGCTATAAATGTGTGTGTGGGGGGGGGGGGGCGAAAGCCCCCGTTGCACATCTCGTCTTGCTCCGCCTGCTTCTTCTTCCTACTCGCTTCGGTTGCCTGTCGTGTCCCATGGCACCCGTGAAGAGGTTCTCGGCCACGGAAAAAGGGAAGGCTCGCCAGGAAGGGCCTAGCTCTCCCCCGCCCAAGCGTGGCTGAGGGCGTCCCCGCAAACGTCCCGCGACTCCCATCGTGGGCTCCTCGTGGTCGCGGTGGTGGCCCTTCGCGCGGTGGTGGCCGCCCATATCGAGGCAGCCCAGTCGGTGAAGGAAGGCATGTCGTGGCTGCGCGGCCTCCCCGGCCGCGCTTCCAATCGGCGGAGGTGCTGCCGGAGTTTGTTGTGTGGTCGGACAACTGGCCGGCAACTAGCTCCAGCTCCCCCGCTTCTTCGCGGGCGAACTGCCGGCCGCTGCCCCCGGTGGTCTCTGGCTGCAGGCGGACGGTTGTTGCAGCAAGGCCTCCTGGGTCGCGTTTGAGATCTAAGTCGCCGGGAACATGGCCCTGGCCCGGGGCTGGCAGACGTTTGCCCGCGCGCGTGGCCTGGGCCAGCGGCGCACCCTCCACTTCAAGTACGACGGCGATGCGACCCTCTACGTGAGGGTGTTCAGAGAAGATGGCCGCCGTGCTGGGTGCTGCCCTGAAGACGATGACAGTGACAAGGTGCTTGGCCTTGGCAAAGGCTACGACGAGGGCGAAAGCGAACCCACTCCTGGCGGCGTCCGCAGCTCGCGGAGCTTCAGCGGCTCCTCCTCCGGCGACGGCTCTTACAGCGGTGTCCGCGATCAGCCACCACGTCGCCGTGCCCGCTTCGAGGGCGGTAGCGGGTCGTCCCGTTGCCGCGCCTCGGTGAAGCGCGAGGCAGAATCTGATTGAGCTCGGGAGGACGATGCGGATCCCTCCTCGTGAGCTGTTGCAAGGTGTGCGTCATTTTTATTTTGTTTTTATCCTTTTCCTGCATTGAGAGAGAGAAGTATGGAGCCTCGTGGGGGCGTGCAACAGACTATGGTCCCTAATAATCGTGTTATTTTTATCGTTCCTGTGTTGTGTTATGGTGTCGCGGTTATGTGCTTGCGCGTAGGAATAACTTAGCTCGGGATGTTTGCAGTAGTTTTCGCCTCGCGAGGTACCTGCTCGAGGCCTCGCCGGGCGTCTTAACATTTGCAAAGATCAGTTGGGGGAATAGTTTCTGAACCTTGGTCGCGAGGGTTGCCGGCTTAGGCCCCGCGCTTTGTGTCGCGATGCCCGTGGGGCACGGACCGGGAGGGGTGCTCCCGCCGTGAGCTTGAACGAGGGAGCCTCGAGAAAACGAGGCGAGAAAAGGGCTCACGAGGGCGCTTGCGCAGCCCCCTCGCGAGGTTTGCGTGAGAGAGAGCGAGCCGAACGAATGCCGAAAACAGAGAACTGGGGCAGAGGACGACAAACAACACTAGAAGCAACTTCAATAATGGTTCAAACAAGAGAGAACAAGCCAACTGTGGAAAGCAAATGAAAAGCCGCGTCCGGCACCTAGTTTAGTCTTCGACGTCTTCTCACCAGCGCGGAGCTAAGTGCTGCCACTGGGCGTGGGCGGGAGCCCCCGAGGCCCAAGGGCGGCACTTTGGAGACTCCGGGGCGTGTACAGCCCCAACTCATTATTACGTGAGAGTGTCACGGGCGGCGAGCTTCACAGGCACTGGGCCTTTCTTGGGGCGGCGAGCTTCACAGGCACCGGGCCTTCTTCACAGGCACTGGGCCTTTCTTGGGGCGGCGAGCTTCACAGGCACTGGGCCTGCTTCACAGGCACCGGGCCTTCTTCACAGGCACTGGGCCTTTCTTCAAGGGTAGAACTTCTGGAGGTGCTGAATGTTCCAAGCGTTTGGGATGGGCACCCCCTCCTGAGTCTCCAGGAACGCGGCGCTAGGCCTGGAAACATGAACAACCTTGAACGGGCCCTCCCACATGGGCGAGAGCTTGTGCAGCCCTTCATTAGAGAGCACCCGCCTAAGCACAAGGTCACCTACCTCAGGAGTCCTGGGGCGGATGTTGCGGCAATGATACCGCAAGGCAGGCCTCGCTGGTATCTTGTCGCCAGAAAGGCGGCTTCGACGGTGTTCCTCCCCAAAGACGAGGTCCATCCCACGATGGCGCCCCGCTGCGCTTCATCGAACGCTAAGACCCAGCGAGCGACGCCCGACCTCGTGAGGGAGGACCGCCTCGCCCCGAGACAAGGAAGAACGGGTCTCGCCGGTCGACTTGGTGGCGAAAAGCGGATGGACCACAACACGGACTGGAGCTCATCGTACAAGCCCCTGCCGCAGGCCTCCAGCTTCTTCTTAAAGGTCCTGGTTTTGAGGCCTTTCAGAACCTCTGCGTTGGCGCGCTCGGCCTGGTCGTTACTCCGGGGTGTGCCACCGGAGTGTACCATATCTGCATTCCAAGGTTAGCATAATATGTTTTGAAGAGATTGCTGGTGAAATGCGAACCGTTGTCGGTGATGATGAGATTAGGGACCCTGAATCGGCTCACGAGGCCCTTGATGAACTTGATTGTAGAGCCAGCTGGGATGGCGCGGACGGCTTCCACCTCCGCCCACTTGGTGAACTTGTCGATGGCGACGTAGAGGTAGCGGTAGCCCCAGGCGCTCGAGGGAACGGGCCCAAGATGTCCAGCCCCCAGACCGCGAACGGCCACGAGAGTGGGATGGTCTGCCGGCTCTGAGCTGGCTGATGGATCTGCTTGGCATGGAACTGGCAGGCCTCGCAGGCCTTCTCCAAGATGGACGGGCCTTCTTTATTTGAAACCACCCATGAATAAGTATCTTTTCACCTCCAAGGGGAATGGAGTAGGTCGACATAAACATCATGTTGTGACCAAGCGCAAGTCTGACCCGACCATGGTCAGGCACCTGTATATGAACAATAGAACTGGGCAGTTTCTGTTTCAAGAAGATCACAACTGTAAAACTGTGTATAACCAATAGTTTATGAACAACATATATAATAGAAAACAGCTCGCACCATAAGCTTCTCGACATAGTTGGACCTGTTCAACGAGAGCAGCAGTGGCACACATATCCCACGTGGCCTTCCACCATTGAAATGCCCCACAAGGACCTCAAGACAATCAATAAAGTGTAGGAACTTGTGGATGTCGTCCCAGTCAACTTTAGTGCCATCAGCAGCAGCCGAGTTCTTACAGAGTAACAAACGAGCAGGCTGCTTAACTCTGAAAAAACCTACACGTGCCACCAATTATAAGAAAATATTAGTTAGAAGTAGCATCTTTGTGAGAGATTCGTTGCTACTTCTAAAGTTAAATTGTGATTAGTTAGACAGAATAGGTGGATTAAGAAGTAATCGAGGGAACAAGCAAGAACCAGATACAAAACTAACATGTATGAACAATTGGAACGACATCAGGGTGGAAGATCGCAGTGAAGATGAGACCAGGTTCTGCTATTTCCATCAACATTCGTGCGCCAACTTTCAATCCGTAAGACTTGAGAAAGTTTATCCAAGTTCGGCCATAAAAAGCAGCGATCTTCTTGGTTCATGAACCCAACCCGAAACTTATATCCATGGCTTGTCTTCACTGTGACCATTAAACTGGTGTATTCAGTTATGGCAAGGCCGAGCATCTTGAGTACATGTGTTCTGGCAGAGCAAATAATGCACTGCAGGAAAAATAGTATGAGAACACAATGTATTCCCTATCCAAATCTAGAAATAATTTCCTCCTTCATGTCAGTGTTGACCATCGTACTAGTAGTACCTTTTATCCAAATATAGCAATCCAAATTTCCAAATTAGTCGACAACATGTTCAAAAAAAACCCCACCCTCCCGGATAGAAAAGAGGATTCTAGGAACATACTGTGCGTGTTCTAAAATCCTGTGTTAGGATGAGAAGGAACAAGTGTGGTGTCTCGCCGAGGGCACAAAAACCTGTAGGGTCCTCACACTTTGGGAACTCCAAATGAAACACACTAGATTCAGTAGGAAGAAAAATGCATCAACGGCGGCGGCTGCATCCTAGGATTACCCGCGACCAAGGGACTTGGACTTATCGGGGATGGATGAAGAATTCGTACCTGGTTCTCCATGAGAAAACCCTATGCAACCGCCGAGAGGGGGTTTTCTCTGAACAAGAAGACGAGGGAGAAGGAGATTTAGGCCCAGTGAAATATTGCCGCTTCGTCCATCCAGCTTACTGCTAAAGCTGGAAAGGGGGGGGGCTTTGTGATTTGACGGCTCATTGGGCATTACTGCGGCGCTACGACCGGATCGTGTCTACCGTGCAGTTGTGCACTCTAATTTGGTGCATATGGCACGTGGACCCCGTTGCCGGATGCCCCTATCAGCGAAAGGAAGTAGAAAGACAGGAGTAACTAGTTACACATCAATATATTTTTGACAGAGAGATACTCCCTCTGTAAAGAAATATACAAATCTTTTATATCACAACTTTATACATAAGAAAAATCAAGGGGAATATATATATATAACATATATAATTATAAAAAACAGAGTTGTTTTTAACACAGTATAGACGAGTTGGTGATGATGGTGTGCCTGCCATCCTGCAATATAGGCCGTCCGATTTATATCTGACGGATAGGAAGGAAACTATGGCAATTTTGCAAAAAGGTAGCCACACACCTCTGCACATTTGCAAGTAAGGCCTTCCCTCGTTCATTCTTTTCTCCAACAAGATAAAATACTCATACAAATGCATCTTGATGTTACGTGCAACGCACGGGCATTATGGGGGTTCAGCTGAGAATATAATACTCAGACAGGCTCACGGTTCTGGACTTTGGGCCGCAGGCCCAACCTCCATGTTTGGGGGCCCATGTGTTTTACCTCAGTGCTTTTCATATTGCAAGCGATCGGTTCGGTGCTGGTTTTAGATGCTGTCGCAAGGCGAATACACAAAATTGAATAAAGCACGACAGCTGTTGGAATTAAATCGAACAACAGTTCCTAACCAGCAATGAGAGTTGCAATTCTATCAACGATATACCATGTGATAAATAATACTGTCGTACTACTGATACACACAGGACACTTGTTTCATAATGCTAGATTATTACATCAAAATCTCTCGGAGGATAGATCAGTTCGGCAGTTGCGTGCTGCTATTGAAGAATTTCAAAGTTGATTTGGACCAGCTCTCCTTGCCGAGAAAGTTCGATTTTGACATCATCCCCACCGCAAGATATGATTTAGATTTGAACCTTGACCATCCTTTAGTATCAATCATCACGCGACCATCCTTTGTACTTACGGTATATTGAGCAGGTTCATTCACACCAAGGTTGCGCATGGTAAGAGAAACTTGGCCGCGGTCGCCTGGATTGTTGAACGACTCCCTCGTTGCTATAGGAATTCTCTGTTTGCAAACAAGAAGACGTACCCAAATATTTAGATCAACACAGTGAATCATGTGAAACAATATGGAAAGAAAAAAGAACGAAGTACTTGGGCGGCCAATGCTTACCAAGAAGGTGGACATGTCGGTTTTTGTAAGGACTTTGGTATATGAAGTGCGAACTGTAGCCCAGTCTGTTGCCGGTGCAACTGCTTGTTCGGTTGTCACTGCACGGGTCAGAGCAGATGCAAGTGCAAGTGTTGGTGCAGGTGCTGAAGCCGCTGCTGCTGCCGGAGATGGTGCTCCTTGTAGAGCTGGTGCCGATGTCGGAGCAGGTGCTAATGTCGATGCCTGATCCTCCGGTAGATCAGCCTGATCCGCTGACGCGGTCAGTGCCCAATCCTCAGCTGGACCAGACTAAGCAGCTGCCGCTGTCAGTGCTAGAGGAACTGTCGGTGCTTGATCCATTCCTGAAGGTGGTACCGATGTGCGAGACAGCGGCGATCGTGTCTGGTCTGCTATGATCAGCTTTCTAACTTGACTAAGCTCCGTGACCGTGATCCAGTTTTTTTTCTTCATTTCTTTTAAACATGAGAAGGACTAATTGTGGCATTTTTGTTAAACCAAACCGCAGTTCATCATAGGGATTCAGCTTGTACTCAGAAAATAGACTGATCCAATTTTTCCCAGTAATATAAGTGATGGACAGTGTCTTTGTTACTGACACGACATAAGAAGTTATACCTGCAAAAATAGCCATCGTAGAGCAAACAAAACGGTTTATTCTGTGATGAATGTCACATGGCAAAACCTGCATCATAAAATTGCAGGAAAAGAAAGAAAACATGACATAAAATCAATAAGATTTAGACAGTAAATCAATAAGATTTACTTGATGTGACACAAGTGAATCCTTACCAGGAAATCACTATGATGAAGTACTAAACAGAAAATTGATCGTCCAACTATGGGTGGCATGCAGGGCCCCCGCCTTCTCCCACAAGCAGGATAGTCCAAAGGTCGTGACAAATCATATGGACCGAGCATCCATGGGACTGGAAATCCTGGTGGGTGCGATAAACCCTGCAATGCATACAGATATTGGAGTGTAACCATAATTGATAAACCGTCCTCACAAAAAGATGATCTGGATACTTCAAAATATACAGACTGAATTGAGTGGACAGACATTAACATAGTCTGTTCTCGGATCAACACACACCAAAAGCGGCAAGATTAAACAATACAGGTTCACAAACACAAATCAAGTCTTCAACAATAGTACTTACTACGATAATCAAAGTTGCGCTTAATTAAACTCTGCAGACTATTTCTTGCCACCGACCCCACGGATGAAGCCCGTGATAACTCGACAGGCCATGGACTTCCTGAGAGATGTCTACCTGCACCTTCACCATCTCGTCAACCTTGGAGAACCGAATAGAGTGGTCTTTCCACTCATACACATGATGATGAAGACATGCCGCATCAGATTTGTTGGGAAGCTTTACAAGAACCACACCCTTCGTAATCGAAGGCCCAACCAGGAAATTGTTGTGGTCAAGTACAGCCTCGACAACACGCCTGACAACAATGCTACAGGAAAACACTAGTTCAGGACACGTGGCGACAAGGACACAATAGCTGGATAGTTTAGCAGTAGAACTCATCCTCGGGTCTTCCAGTTCACACGACATGACTTTGAGAACTTCATCTCCACCGCGAACCTGGTTCTAATTCAAACATAAACCATGTTTTATTACTACCTCCATTCAGAAATGTAAGATGATTTTCGATATTATACTCCATATATGACTACATATACGCACAGAAATGAGTGAACAAAGACACTAGAACATGTCTTCAAAGGCATGAGAGCAGAGGGATTACTTGCAATATCCATAACACAAGTTACTGAGGCAAATATACCCTCTTCAAAGGTAGCATTAATGTTCATAAAGTACTCCCTCCATCCCAAAATTCTTGTCTTCTAGATACGGATATATCAAGTCACATCTTAGTATTAGATACATCTGTATCTAGACAAATCTAAGACAAGAATTTTGGGACAGAGGGAGTAGTTGAAAGTAATCTATAAGAAATCAGTGTCAACCTCTCGCATGTTTTGGTCAAAAGAGGAATTTAGAACCGTCATTTGGCACACAAAAATCACATGCAAGATCACCCAGAAAGTTGTACTACTAGTACTAGTACTGCGTGTTAGATGAAAAAAAACGATCAAGATCAAGAAAAAGATCGTCAAGAAGAGATATTACCTGGACTTGCTTAATGAGGGATCCCGGAGAGGGGGGCTTGGACAGGGCGATGGCTTTGAGCTTGTCTGTGGTAGTCTCCACGGGGTGCTTGCGCTTCTTCGTACCATGAGCCTCAACGGTTTTGGCCAGAGCCATAGACATCACGTCGCCGGTGCTCCAGCATCCATCCAAGAGAGGAAGCTGTGAGAGAAGAGTGAAATGAGGAACGAGATGAGGTAGAAGCAAAGCGAGTGGGGGTTTTCTTTAAGAGAGGAAGCTGAGAGAGAAGAGTGAAATGATGGTTGCTTCATCCGTCCAACTTACTGCTGGAAAGGAGGGGGTTTTGTGATTTGGCGGCTCATTGGGCATTACTGCGGCGCTTCGATCGGGGTAGTCTACCTTCACTCTACTACGGAGTAATTTAGTGCATGGCTGGTGGACTCCGATGTTGGAGATATGCCCTAGAGGAAATCATGTATGATGATATTTCCTATGTGTTTATGAATAAAGATAGTCCTAGGACATTATCAATGATGTGTATCAGCAAGTATGTGACTTGTTTGTGGGACTATGCATTGTATGATGACTGTCCTAAAAGGTCCCTAGTTGAAAGGGTTGTGTGGACGCGCAGCCCACTAGACTAGCATATGACACGGTCGATGGCTTGGTCTCACTAGCCATGAAGCATTGGATGCTAACCGGATAATATGGACTTGGAAAGGTCTGGTCGAATTCGACGTAGTCGGATCCAAGTCGATATAAGGTCCGAGTCGGACAGACCCAACTATGAGACGGAGCGATATGTCATCTGTGAGTCTGTAGTACAACATACGTTCTATGTCATAAGACCTAAGCTGACGCATGTACTCGGGATGGTGACAGACTTGCTTTGGGCCAACCAAATGCTACTCCGTGACTAGGTAGTTACAAAGGTAGGTTTCGGGTTTGTCCAGTCCCATGCTGCGAGACATGGTCGAGCAAGATGGGATTTGCCCCTCCGATTAGGAGAGATATACTCTGGGCCCCTCGTGTGATCTGACCAGGATAAGCATGGCCATGTGACAAGGATTATGAGATAATCCGAATAGTTGTCGGCATCACTGGAATGAGAAAGAGGCCGGGCTAGCACAAGGATGACAGTCTCGCCTTGAGCCCGACAACATATATCGTGAGGCAAAGGGAACAAAAGTGTGACATGTTGTACAGGTTCGCCTAACCAGCTTCATAGTCTGCTTGGTGGTCGGCACGCCTTGCTAGAGGCTGCTACCAACCGTGCAGGTCGGAGGTGATCCGAACTGCAACCAAGCTGACTTGAACCTAAGGGGTCGCGCGCTTAAGGGAAAGAACCTACGAGGTCGGATCCGAGGACACTGCTCGGATGTGATCCGAGTTGTATTCAGATTGTTGCCGAGTAGACATGTGGGCTTTAGGGTCCATGCAAGGCCCAAGTGTTGAGCCCGTGATAGACGCTTATATAAAGTGAAGGTGCGGCACACTCATGTGGTTGATCGCTTTGGCACTGCGACTAGGGTTTGCATGTGTTGCGAATAGCCACCTCCACTCGCTGCCGACTGTGTGATCGGACCTAGCAGTCCGCCGCACGGTGTTCCTCCTTCACGCGCGGATACTATTAGAGACGGTGCACTTGCGCCGCTCCGACGAACTTGTACGTGGGATCGGACGACCGGCTGTTCGAGGGAGATCGGACGAGAAGGAGACGATCCACGCGGACGCGCTGCCCCAACTCTTCTTCCACTGCACGACACTGCGTGTCTAGTGGTAACAAACTGTGATCTATCTCCCGTAGCATGTTCTTGCTTGTTCTGCATGTAGGAAATTTTAATTTGTAGTCGACGCACCCTATCGTAGAACCCAACACCCGATGCTGGCTGTCCCACACATCGGTGAAAGTGAGTAATTTAGTGCATGGCTGGAGGAGGATCCGCACGGTAGAGCATGTCCACTATTTTTCTGAAGAATAAAATGATTATAGCAAGCGTTTCCACTCTTACGACGGAGGAGACCAGGTCAGGAAGCCACAGCTCATTGAAGTCGACCGGGTGGTCGAACGGGTTTAGCCCGATGGCCGGCATGGTCGCGCTTGTCGGATATCGGGTTCCGGCAAAACCCTTAAGGTTTGAACTCTGGGGTGTGCACGAAGATCTTCTCCCTACCGATATACACCCCAAAACCTCGCCGCGATTCTAGCTAGCACGATGAACAACACAAGAGACACAAGATTTATATAGGTTCAGGCCACCGTTGTGGTGTAATACCCTACTCATGTGTGTGGTGTGGTGGATTGCCTCTTGGGCTGATGATGAATAGTACAGAGGAAGAACAGCCTCGCGATAGGTGTTCTTGTGGTGGTATTCTACTTGCGCAGGGTTCGATCGGGGTTCAGATGAGATGGCCCCCCACTGCGGTGGCTATCTCTATTTATAGAGGCCCTGGTCCTCTTCCCAAATATTGAGCGGGAAGGGAGCCAATAACGGCCATTTTGAAAGGGGACAACTAGTACAAGCTATCCTGACTAAAGGTGGTCTTCGACTGCTAAAGGCACTGGTGATGACGCCGTCTTGGGCTCCATGGTGACCTCCGTCCTGCCGTCCAGCTGGTCTTGGTCTTATTGCACCGATATGGTAACCTTTGCCTGATGCCTCGATACTCTGTGCCTGCCCTTGCCCCCTTTGCACCAAAGAGGAAACGAGGACACTGTGCAGGCTGGTGCCCGTCTGGAGCCCGCCTGGTCCTGATCGTCATGGCTTGCGTCATGAGCACCTCGCGAGGTACCCCTTGCCTTGATCTCTCCGCCTCCTCGCGAGCCTGCCTGGTGAGGCCGCCCCTGAGGAAGCCTTGTGTCGTCCGCCCCGTGAGGGTCTTGAACTTGGGTTGATGAAGACGGGCCGTACTGGGCCACTGGTAAGCCACACTACAGGCCACAGGCAGACAAGTCTGGGGACTCCCGTTCCCAGAACGCCGACAGTAGCCCCCGGGGCCAAGGCGTGCTCGGACTTCCCTTAGCAACAAAGCCAAAGGGCAAGTGCGGAGCGCCACGGGCCCCAACAGCCTGTGGCCTTGGTCGACGCGTGGCGGTTGATTGGACGTGGGTGTCTCCGCTTCCCCACGCTGCCTCGACAACTGCCTGATTTGACGAGTCCCTGCTGCATGCAAAAAGAGTCATCATTACCTGTGATCATGGAGGCTGACGGTTGGCTTCCCTTGGGCTATAAATGTGTGTGGGGGGGGCGAAAGCCCTTGTTGCACATCTCCTCTTGCTCCGCCTGCTTCTTCTTCCTCCTCGCTCCGGTTGCCTGCCGTGTCCCATGGCACCCGTGAAGAGGTTCTCGGCCGCGGAAAAAGGGAAGGCTCGCCAGGAAGGGCCTGGCTCTCCCTCGCCCAAGCGCGGCCGTGGGCGTCCCCGCAAACGTCCCGCGACTCCCGTCGTGGGCTCCTCGTGGTCGCGATGGTGGCCCTTCGCGCCGTGGTGGCCGCCCATATCGAGGCAGCCCAGTCGGTGAAGGAAGGCGCGTCGTGGCTACGCGGCCTCCCCGGCCGCTTCCATTCGGCGGAGGTGCTGCCGGAGTTTGTTGTGTGGTCGGACAACCTGGCCGGCAACTGGCTCCAGCTACCCCGCTTCTTCGCGGGCGAACTGCCGGCCGCTGCCCCCGGTAGTCTCTGGCTGCAGGCGGACGGTTGTTGCAGCAGGGCCTCTTGGGTCACGGTGGAGATCTCCGTCGCCGGGAACGTGGCCCTGGCCCGGGGCTGGCAGACGTTTGCCCGCGCGCGTGGCCTGGGCCGGCGTTGCACCCTCCACTTCAAGTACGATGGCGACACGACCCTCTACGTGAGGGTGTTCACAGAAGATGGCCGCCGTGCTGGGTGCTGTCCTAAAGACGATGAGGGCGACGAGGTGCTTGGCCTTGGCGAAGGCTACGACGAGGACAAAGGCGAACCCACTGCTGGCGGCGTCCGCAGCTCGCCGAGCTTCAGCGGCTCCTCCTCCGGCGACAGCTCTTCCAGCGGTGGCCACGATCAGCCACCACGTCGCCACGCCCGCTTCGAGGGCGGTAGCGGGTCATCCCGTTGTCGCGCCCCGGTGAAGTGCAAGGCAGAATCTGATTGAGCTCAGGAGGACGATGCGGATCCCTCCTCGCGAGCCGTTGCAAGGCGCGCGTCGTTTTTATTTTGTTTTTCTCCTTTTCCTGCATTGAGAGAGAGAGAAGTATGGAGCCTCGTGGGGGCGTGCAACAGACTATGATCCCTAATTATCGTGTTATTTTTATCGTCCTTGTGCTGTGTTATGGTGTCGCGGTTATGTGCTTGTGCGTAGGAATAACTTAGCTCGGGATGTTTGCAATAGTTTTCGCCTCGCGAGGTACCTGCTCGAGGCCACGCCGGGCGTCTTAAGATCTGCAAAGATCAGTTGGGGGAATAGTTTCTGAACCTTGGTCGCGAGGGTTGCCGGCTTAGGCCCCGCGCTTTGTGTCGCGATGCCCGTGGGGGATGGACCGGGAGGGGTGCTCCCGCCGTGAGCTTGAACGAGGGAGCCTCGAGAAAACCAGGCGAGAAAAGGGCTCACGAGGGTGCCCGCGCAGCCCCCTCGCAAGGTTTGCGAGAGAGAGAGCGAGCCGGATGAAAGCCGAAAACAGAGAACTGGGGCAGAGGACGGCAAACAACACTAGAAGCAACTTCAATAAAGGTTCAAACAAGAGAGAACAAGCCAACTGCGGAAAGCAAATGAAAAGCCGCGTCCGGCACCTAGTCTAGTCTTCGACGTCTTCTCACCAGCGCGGAGCTAAGTGCTGCCACTGGGCATGGGCGGGAGCCCCCGAAGCCCAAGGGCAGCACTTCGGAGACTCCGGGGTGTGTACATCCCCAACTCATTATTACGTGAGAGTGTCACGGGCGGCGAGCTTCATAGGCACCGGGCCTTTCTTGGGGCGGCGAGCTTCACAGGCACCGGGCCTTCTTCACAGGCACTGGGCCTTTCTTGGGGCGGTGAGCTTCACAGGCACTGGGCCTTCTTCACAGGCACCGGGCCTTCTTCACAAGCACTGGGCCTTTCTTCAAGGGTAGAACTTCCGGAGGTGCTGAATGTTCCAAGCGTTTGGGATGGGCACCCCCTCCTGAGTCTCCAGGCACGCGGCGCTAGGCCTGGAAACATGAACAACCTTTAACGGGCCCTCCCACATGGGCGAGAGCTTGTGCAGCCCTTCCCTAGAGAGCACCCGCCTGAGCACAAGGTCACCTACCTCAAGAGTCCTAGGGCGGATGTTGCGGCAATGATACCGCGGCAGCGCCTGCTGTTATCTTGCTGCTCGTAGTGCGGCTTCCCGACGGTGTTCCTCCCCCAGCACGAGGTCCATCCCCCGCATGGTGTCCTGTTGCACTTCATCGAACGCTAGGACCCGCGCGGAGCGACGCCTGACCTTGTGAGGGAGGACCGCCTCTGCTCCGTAGACAAGGAAGAACGGGGTCTCGCCGGTCGACTTGGTGGCGGTAGTGCGGATGGACCACAGCACGGACTGGAGCTCATCGTACCAGCCCCTGCCGCAAGCCTCCAGCTTCTTCTTAAAGGTCTTGGTTTTGAGGCCTTTCAGGACCTCTGCATTGGCACGCTCGGCCTGGCCGTTACTCTAGTGGTGTGCCACCGAAGTGTAGCATATCTGCGTTCCAAGGTTAGCACACTATGTTTTGAAGAGATTGCTGGTGAACTGCGAACCGTTGTCGGCGATGATGCGATTAGGGACCCTGAATCGGCTCACGAGGCCCTTGATGAACTTGACTGCAGAGCCAGCTGGGATGGCGCGGACGGCTTCCACCTCCGCCCACTTGATGAACTTGTCGATGGCGACGTAGAGGTAGCGGTAGCCCCCAGGCGCTCGAGGGAACGGGCCCAAGATGTCCAGCCCCCAGACCGCGAACGACCACGAGAGTGGGATGGTCTGCCGGCTCTGAGCTGGCTGATGGATCTGCTTGGCATGGAACTGGCAGGCTTCGCAGGCCTTCACCAGCTCGACTACGTCGTTGAGTGCCGTAGGCCAGTAGAACCCGCAGCGAAACGCCTTGCCGACGAGGGTCCACGATGATGAGTGGTTTTCACAATCTCTGGTGTGTATGTCAGCCAGCAACTCCTTCCCCTGTTCCCTGGAGATGCAACACAGGGAAACATCATGTGGCCGCTTCCGGTAGAGCTCTCCGTCTTGGATGTAGTAGGTCGTGGCCTGCCGGGCCACACGTTCCGCATCCTCCTCCTTCTCTGGTAGAGTCCCTTGCATCAGGTAGTCCTTGAATTCCATGGTCCAGCACCCCTCGTGAGGCTCCAGCGCCAGGTGCAAGTGCTCTCCCGAGGTCGGGCCACAGGTCGGGGCTCCTGTGGCAGGTGGCTGAGGGAGTTCCTCCCGAGGTTGCGCTGTGCTTGACAGTGACGGTGCCGCCGATGGCCTGAAGAGCTGCTCCTCGAAGACGCCAGGCTCCTGAGGCAGCCGCCTGGATGCCCTCCTGGCAATGTCATCAACCTCTTGGTTGGTGCCGCGGGGCACATGCTGCAACTCCAGCCCCCAAAACTGGTTTTCCATCCTTTGCACCTCCGCAAGATACACTTCCATGTGCTCGTCCTTCGGCTCCTACACCTTGTTGGAGAAGTTGACGAGGAGTTGTGAATCACCCTTGATGATGAGGCGCTTTACCCCCAATGCCGCTGCAGCTTTCAAGCCCGCTATGAGGCCCTCGTATTCTGCTATGTTGTTGAAGACCTTCTCGCCATGCTGGAAACAGAGCTGCACGTCGTAATAGAGATTGTCCTGAGTGGGGGTTATGAGCACCGCACCAGCCCCCGCGTCGTGCCGTGACAATGCTCAATCGAAGTACATGACCCAGCCATCTGGTTCCTCGCTCCCTGGGGAAAGTGACCGATCCTTGCCTGCCTCGAGCCCTGGGGCCTCAGTCCATTCTGCCACAAAATCTGCAAGTGCGGCTCCCTTGACGACCCTGGTTGTGCTGAATTCCAACTGAAACGCTTGCAACTCGATGTTCCATTCGGCGACCCTTCCAGCTGAGTTGGGGCTCCTGAGTACCCTTTCCAATGGGTAGGCTGAGACGACCTTGATGGGATGACCTTGAAAGTAGTGCCGCAGCTTTTGCGAGGCCACCAATAGTGCGAGCAAGAGTTTCTGAGGCATGGGGTATCGTGCCCTTGCATCCCGCAGCACCGTGCTGACAAAATACACCGGATCTCGATGAGGGTGGGTGTGCTGACGAGGTCCGTGACCTCCGAAGGATTAGGCGCCTCCTGAGACGACGGAGCCCCCAACACATGGTTGCCTGGTGAGGCCCCCTCAGCCCTAGCGGCGCTTTCCTGTTGAGGCTGGTCTCCATCTGCCGAGGCCGTGGTCTTCGCGAGGCCTTCTTGGTCTTGTGCTGCCGCGACCGGGGCCGTGGCCGGTCGTGACGCAGCCCTGACCTGGCTCTCTTCCTGAACCGCCACCAGAGCTGCGCTGGCAGAGTAGGGTGTGGCGGCGAGGTAGAGCACCAGGGGCTCGAGAGGGCGCGGTGTCACCATCACTGGAGGGCTGGTCAGGTACTTCTTGAGGTCTTGAAACGCTTTGTCGGCCTCCTGTGTCCATTCGAACGGACCCTTCTTCTTCATCAACTTGAAAAAAAGTCAAGGCGCACTCCCCCAGCTTGGAGATGAAGCGTCCCACGCAGTTACGCGTCCGGCGAGCTTCTGCATTTCTCTGAGGGTTTGCGGTGGACTCATGTCTTTGATTGCCTTGACCTTCTCTGGGTTGGCCTTGATCCCTCTATGGGACACGAGGAAGCCCAGAAGCTTGCCGGAAGGAACGCCAAACACGCACATCTCCGGGTTGAGCCGCAGGTCCACTTTGCGGAGGCTCGCAAAGGTCTCTTCCAAGTCGTGGATCAAGGTCTTCGCCTCCCGAGACTTCACCACAATGTCGTCGACGTAAGCCTCGGCGTTCTTACCGAGCTGCCGACCCAAGGCGATGTGCATCAACCGCTGGAAGGTTGCGCCCGCGTTGCGCAACCCGAACGGCATGCAGGTGTAGCAGTATACCCTACATGGGGTCAGGAAGGCCGCCTTCTCCACATCTTCTACCGCCATCTTGATCCGGTGATAGCCCAAAAATGCATCCAGGAAACACAGCAGGTCGCACTCGGCGGTGGAGTCGACAATTTGGTCAATGCGAGGGAGCGGGAACGGATCTTGAGGGCAGGCCTTGTTCAGGTTGGTGAAGTCGACACACATGCACTCCTTTCCTCCCTTTTTCGGCACCACAACAGGGTTTGCCAGCCATTCAGGGTAGCAAACCTCGTGAATAACACCTGCTGCCTCCAGCTTGCGGGTTTCTTGGATGATGAAGGCCTGCTTCTCGGTGGACTGCTGCCTTGCTTTCTACTTCACAGGGCGTACATTGGGGCACACATTCAGGTGATGCTCAATCACCTGCCTTGGAACCCCCGCCAACTGCTTGGGTTCCCATGCGAATACTTCCTTGTTCGAGCGCAGGAATTTCACCAGCGCCTCCTCTTGGTCGGGGTCAAGATTGGCACCTATGGTGAAGGTAGTGCCGGAGGACCCGTCCTCCTCAACAGGTACCTGCTTGGTCTCCGCCTTGTCCTTGGTGAACATCTGCTTTTTCTTGGTCGGTGCAGCCCTGAAAGGATCAAGAAGAGGTGTCTAGAGGGGGGGTGAATAGACTCTAAGCAGGAAAAGTGACAGTTTTTAATTTATTTAAGTTGAAGTGGAGTTTGGCACAAGTTTCAACATTCACAATACATATCAAGCAAGCATGCAAAGAGTATATGAGCAGCGGAAAGTAAAGCATGCAAATTGCAAGAATGTAAAGAGATGGGATTGGAGTGTGCAAACGCAATTTGGAGACACGGAGATTTTTGAGCCGTGGTTCCGATAGGTGGTGCTATCGTACATCCACGTTGATGGAGACTTCAACCCACGAAGGGTAACGGTTGCATGAGTCCACGGAGGGCTCCACCCATGAAGGGTCCACGAAGAAGCAACCTTGTCTATCCCACCATGGTCGTGGCACACGAAGGACTTGCCTCACTAGGGTAGATCTTCACGAAGTAGGCGATCTCCTTGCCCTTACAAACTCCTTGGTTCAACTCCACAATCTTGACGGAGGCTCCCAAGTGACACCTAGCCATTCTAGGAGACACCACTCTCCAAGAAGTAACAAATGGTGTGTTGATGATGAACTCCTTGCTATTGTGCTTCAAATGATAGTCTCCCCAACACTCAACTCTCTTTCACAGGATTTGGATTTGGTGGAAAGAAGATTTGAGTGGAAAGCAACTAGGGGAAGGCTAGAGATCAAGATTTATGTGGTAGGAATGGAATATCTTGACCTCAACACAAGTGTAGGTGGTTCTCTCTCAGAAAGTGTATGTTGGAAGTGTAGGCATGTTTTGATGGCTCTCTCCACGAATGAAGAGTGGGTGGAGGGGTATATATAGCCTCCACACAAAATCTAACCATTACACACAACTTACCAAACTCGGTGGGACCGAATCCCGAAACTCGGTCGGACCGATTTAGTAAATAATGTGACCGTTAGGATTTTCGGTGGGACCGACATGTCATCTCAGTGGGATCGATATGGTTAGGGTTAGGGCATAACGTAATCTCGGTGAGACCGATTACACAAACTCGGTGAGACCGATTTTGGTAATAGACATACAGAGGGTTGGTCAGGCAAACTCGGTGGGACCGATTCGCTCATTTCGATTGGACCAAAATGTTACGAAAGGGAACAGAGAGTTTGCATTGCAATCTCATTAGGACCGATCGCTAATCTCGGTTTGACCGAAATGTTACGAAGGGAAACAGAGAGATTGGAATCCCATCTCGGTGAGACCGAGATCCGGTGAGACCGAAAAGACTAGGGTTTCTGGCAGTGGCTATGTCGACAGAACTCGGTGGCGTCGGATAAAAAGCTTTGGTAGGGCCAACTTTGACTTTTGGGTTTGGGACATATGTGGATGTGAGAAAGTGGTTGAGGGCTTTGGAGCATAGCACTAAGCACTTCGAGCAAGCAAGCGATTAAGCAACACCTCATCCCCTCTTAATAGTATTGACTTTCCTATGGACTCAATGTGATCTTGGATCACTAAACGTAAAATGTAGAGTCTTGTACTTTGAGCTTCAGCCAATCCTTTGTCCTTAGCATCTTGAAGGGGTTCCACATCCTCTAGTCCACGCCACTCCATTGTTGAACTTATCTGAAACATACTAGGTAAAAGTATTAGTCCAACAAGAGATATGTTGACATTAGTTACCAAAATCACCCAGGGAGCACTTGTGCTTTCAATCTCCCCCTTTTTGGTATTTGATGACAACATACATCAAAGCTTTAGATAAAGTTATAAAGAATAACAAGTAAAGCTTTGGAAAGACATGTAACATGCATAGGCTCCCCCTACATGTATGCAATCATGTAAATATGAAATATAGGAGCATGTGAATGCATAAGCATGACAGAGTAAGCAGTGTGTTACATGTATCTTGGCTATATGCATCAGAGCAAATGGTGTGAATATGGGAAATATACCTTCATGCTCATGAGTCCTTCTTGCAAACAGTATGTACATCAGCAAGAAATCCTCATACACATGACTGTGATGCATATACTTACCTTGTGGTCTTGAGTTGGCTGAGGAAGGAATGAACCTGCGTAAACAAGGTTAGATAACACAAATACACCTACTTGCCAGAGCAAACAAAAGAAACCACAAGAGTACCAAGACTGGGATGACATGTAGAGAGTGAGTACTAAGTACCCCATTGGGTATAGACATGTCCCCAAAGGTAAAGATGTGCAATGAATTCAAGGATTTCCTTCCCTTAGATGTCTTGCTCCCCCTGAATCTAGCATGGGATACAGGGAGAAGACAGGAAACAGAAAATCAGAGCAAAGAAAAGAAACAAAGCTAATGCAATCAGTCAAATATGAACATGTATTTACCCTCTTAAAGACATGTGACTTCTCTCCTCTTGAACACCAAGCATATGGGTCTCTCTCCTCCTGTATTTTTTCTCCCCCTAGAGAAATGATTAAGCTTTGATGTGATCTCTCTCTCCCCCTTTGACATCAATTTCCAAGAAGTGTTCTTCTGGATTTTTGTTACAAATGGGTTTGGTCCTTGAGTCACAGAGCAAAGCAGCAAGCCAAATGTGATGCTGGTAGAGGACAAGGATCATTGAGTGGAGCTGGATCAGAAAGAATGCAGGAACAAGTGGCAAGCTGTTTTCCTGTAGTGAAATCGGTGGCACCGAGTTGTGTGCTTTGGTTGCACAGAAAGGTTTCGGTTGGACCGAAGGCAATAGACCGGTGGGACCGAGTTCATCACAGAGAAAACACTTGTCACCTCAGCTCACTGGACAAGTAATATCTCACAAGGATTTGCAAGGAATTAACTGAAGGATTTGCAATGAATTGGATGCAGGGAATGCAGAACAAAAATAAAATAAAAGAAATGAAATCTAGATGAAGTTTTTTTGAAAGGGGAAACAAATATGCATGAGACAAATGCAAGGGCACAGAAAAGAACACAAGAGAACTTCATCTAGAATTGGTCGGCGACAAAGTCACCTATGTTAGAGTATATTGACTTAGGAGTCAAGTGAGATCACTTGATCATAGGTCATACTCATCATTTAAGCTCAAAATGGGGTTACCATTTTTCGTTTAAGCATCTTGATGTATTCACATCTTGTTGAGTTGCTTTGACTCATGACTTGGAGTAAAGCTTCTCTAAGATGGAATAACATACCTTGGGTGGTGATGTTGATCGTGATCATGTAGTTGAACTTGTGTGGGTTGCTCAAGGTTGATGTAGCTCATCAAGAATTGGGAGCACCACTTGAAATTTTGAGTTCGTATACCTACATGGGTTAGTTTTTGCAAGGAAGAGCACTTGTGTATCCAAAATGACAATCATGAAACTTAATATAGAACTTGTCAAAGGATATGTTTGAAGGGTTTCATGCTTCCTTGTCTTCAACCACCATTGTGTAGAGACTTGGTGATGTAGAGATTGCTCAAGATGTGAGTGAGTTGCAATCTCATAGATTTAGGTTCATCCAAGTACCTACAAGGGTTAGATAACATGCAAGGTGCAAATATATCCAAGACATAAGATTATCATCATAAGAGAAATATCAAGGATTAGTCATAGGTTCATGTCTTGCATGTATCCAAATGGAGTTCCTACTCCAAGTTTGAAGCATCAATGATGTTCGATTCACGTCTTAACCTGCAAAACACTTTCTCATCAAGTGGTTTAGTGAATATATCCGCCAATTGCTTATCGGTATGAACATGCTTAAGATTAATGTCCCCTTTGGCAACGTGATCTCGAATGAAATGATGACGAACTTCAATATGCTTAGTTCGAGAGTGTTGCACGGGATTGTGAGCAATCTTGATAGCACTTTCATTGTCGCAAAGCAATGGAACATGTTTCACATATATCCCATAATCTTTAAGAGTTTGGGTCATCCAAAGTAATTGAGCACAACATGAACCTGCGGCAATGTATTCCGCTTCGGCGGTGGATAAGGATACCAAGTTTTGTTTCTTGGAGGACCAAGACACAGGAGATCTACCAAGAAATTGACAAGTACCCTATGTGGACTTTCTATCAACCTTGTCACCGGCGTAGTCCGAGTTGGAGTAGCCAACAAGATTAAAAGAGGCCCTCTTAGGATACCAAATGCCAAAGGTTGGCGTATGGATTAAGTATCTCACTATCCTTTTCACGGCCTTAAGATGACATTCTTTAGGAGCGGCTTGATATCATGCACACATGCACACACTTAGCATAATATCGGGACGTGAAGCACATAGATATAACAATGAACCAATCATGGAGCGGTAAACCTTTTGATCAACCGGTTCACCATCTTTGGTCAAATCAAGATGTCCACTAGTAGGCATGGGTGTAGTCATACCTTTGCATTCTTGCATATTGAACTTCTTCAATAAGTCCTTGCTGTACTTTGTTTGAGAGACAAAGGTACCTTCCTTAGTTTGCTTGATTTGCAAACCGAGAAAGAATTTGAGTTCACTCATCATAGACATCTCAAACTTCTCCGACATTAGCTTTCCAAACTTCTCACTAAAGTGAGGGTTAGTCGAACCAAATATAATATCATCAACATAGATTTGGCACACAAATAGTTCTCCATTAACCCTTTTTGTAAAAAGAGTGGAATCAAATTTTCCAATTTCAAAGCCTTTTTCAATAAGGAACTTGGTCAAGCATTTATACCATGCTCTAGGAGCTTGTTTAAGACCATAAAGAGCTTTGTGAAGTTTGTAAACATGATTAGGTTTCTTAGGATTGACAAAGCCGGGAGGTTGCTTAACATAAACTTCCTCCTCTATTTCACCATTTAGAAAAGCACTTTTAATGTCCATTTGGTACAAGGTGATATCATGGTGATTAGCATAGGCAAGTAAGATGCGAATGGACTCAAGTCTAGCAACGGGGGCGTATGTCTCACCATAGTCCATACCTTCAACTTGAGTGTAGCCTTGGGCGACGAGACGTGCTTTGTTGCGAACTACTTGTCCATCTTCATCTTGCTTGTTGCGAAACACCCATTTGGTACCGATGATTTTGTGGTTGTTGTCGGGCTTCTCAACCAATGTCCACACTTGGTTTCTCTCAAAGTTGTGTAGTTCTTCGTGCATGGCATTTATCCAATCCGTATCTTCCAAAGCTTCTTCAACCTTCATAGGTTCAATGCTAGACATGAATGAATAATGTTCAAAAAAGTTAGCCAAACGAGTTTTAGAGCGAGTGATTTTCCCGGTTTGGCATTGTAGATTTGCTCGACGGGATGGTCTTTGGCCACTCTTGCTCGAACTCGTGAAAGCTTTTGCTTGGATCTTGGTGGAACATCTTCTTCATCTTGTTCTTCTTCTTGGCCTTCTTCATTGTTGACGTTGTCGTTCTCTTGTCGTGGTGGAGAAGGAGGTTGTTGACGTTCATATTGATGCACTTCCTCGTTTTCTTCGTCTTGGTGTGTCCCACTTGTGGATGCTTCCGTATCAAATATTGGTTCACCTTGTCGTGAGGTAGAAGCTTCCACTTGGACGGACGAGGTACTCTCTTTCACCTCCGTTGGACGAATCTTGCCAATAGACAAGTCTTGGATTGCTTCCGAAGGGTCTTTATCTCCTACATCAATTGGAAATTGCTGTACTTGCGAGCCGTTAGATTCATCAAACTTCATATCTATCGTCTCTTCAACCTTTCGGGTGAAATTATTGTAGACACGGTAAGTATGAGAGTTTGAGCCATAACCAAGTAGGAAACCTTCATGAGACTTAGGAGCAAATTTAGAACGACGATGCTTATCAAGAACGTAGCACTGTGAGCCGAATACTCGAAAGTATCCAACTTGGGGTTTGTTACTGGTGAGGAGCTCGTATGCCGTGTTGCCGAGTAGCTTGTGAAGATACAAGCGATTTGTTGCATGACAAGCTGTCTCCACCGCTTCCGCCAAAAAGTGCTTCGGCGTCTTGTACTCATCAAGCATCATTCTCGCCATTTTGATGAGTGTTCGGTTCTTCCTCTCAACAACTCCATTTTGTTGAGGTGTGTACATAGCCGAGAACTCATATGAAATCCCTTCTTCGTCAAGAAAGGTGTCCACATTTGCGTTCTTGAACTCCGTTTCGTTGTCGCTGCGAACCTTCTTGATCCTCACTTCAAATTGATTTTGGGCCTTCCTAGCAAAGTTTTTGAAGATCTTTTGGACCTGCGATTTATCATCGAGAAAGAACACCCACGTAAATCTTGAAAAATCATCAACTATAACTAGACCAAAAGAATTTCCACCGAGACTTTTGTAAGCGTTGGGACCAAAAAGATCCATGTGAAGTAGCTCGAGCGGCCTCCTTGTGGTCATGATGTTCTTCACAGGATGCCTTCCTCCAACCTGTTTACCTGCTTGACAAGTGCTGCAAAGTCTATCCTTATCAAATATGACATCGTTAAAGCCAAGGATATGATTTCCTTTAAAAAGCTTGTCAAGGTTTCGCATGCCCACATGACCTAACCGTCTATGCCATAACCAGCCTTTAGAGCATTTAGCAATTAAGCAAGTTCTAGGTTGAGCCTTTTTAGTGAAATCAACAATGTAAAGATCACCTCTACGTATACTAGTAAAGGCCATTTTATGATTGTCTCTTTGAAACACTTGGCAATCTACTTCAGTAAATAGGACATTGAAACCGAAATCAGCAAGTCTAGATACCGAAAGTAAATTGTACCCAAGAGATTCAAGGAGCATGACATTTTGTATGGAGCTATCATGTGAGATGGCCACCTTACCAAGGCTAACCACCTTACCCTTTGAGTTGTCACCAAAAGTGACATACTTTCGAGGGCCGTCGTTTTCAGCAAGCTCACAAAACATATCTTTACTCCGGTCATGTTCTCGGTACATCCACTATCAAGAACCCATTCCTTTCCTCCTGCCATGTATCCCCGAAGATTTGCCATAAGACCAAAGTGTCTCATTGCATCATCAAGATCAAAGTCACTGTCATCATCCTCATCATAGTATCCATGTTCAACATCGTCATGTGATGGATCAAATCCTAGAGAGGGTGATTCGTTAGAATGAGTTTGACAATGATCTTCTTTATGAATTCTAATAGCTTCGGAAATAATATCGCTAATAATTCCAACATCTCCTTTGGCACGTATTAGATTTGTAAGCTCAAATAGACAATCACCAAACTTAGGATCATTGGAATTCATCTTACTCAAGGCAATAGACTTATGGAGAATTTCATCTAGATTTTGCAAGGAATAATTTGGAAAACGTTCCTCAAGAAATTTCCATATGGTGTAGGCACACTTAAGAGTAGGCAAACATCCAATCAAGTTTCTAGGCAAACCTCTAGTGATAAGATCAATAGTTCTAAGATTGCAAATCATGTCAATTGACTGATCAAGGGTGGAATGCGTAGGATCAACATGAGGTGCACAAGGGCTAGTAATGTACTTGTTCAAATGATATTTATTGAAATCACAAGCATCTCATTTTTCCAATCATGAAAGTACTCTCCATCAAGTATAAGCACTCTAGGTCTAAGACTCCCCAAAGTAGACTCATCCATCTTCCTCCAATGGTGTTTAAAAAAAGCAATGGAGACCAAAGCTCTGATACCAGTTGAAGGGATCGAGAAGAGGTGTCTAGAGGGGGGTGAATAGACTCTAAGCAGGAAAAGTTGCAGTTTTGAATTTCTTTAAGTTGAAGTGGAGTTTAACACAAGTTTCAACATTCACAATACATATAGCGCAAGCATGCAAAGAGTATATGAGCAGCGGAAAGTAAAGCATGCAAATTGCAAGAATTTAAAGAGATGGGATTGGAGTGTGCAAACGCAATTTGGAGACACGAAGATTTTTGAGCCGTGGTTCCGATAGGTGGTGCTATCGTACATCCACATTGATGGAGACTTCAACCCATGAAGGGTAACGGTTGCACGAGTCCACGGAGGGCTCCACCCACGAAGGGTCCACGAAGAAGCAACCTTGTCTATCCCACCATGGCCGTCGCCCATGAAGGACTTGCCTCACTAGGGTAGATCTTCACGAAGTAGGCGATCTACTTGCCCTTACAAACTCCTTGGTTCAACTCCACAATCTTGACGGAGGCTCCCAAGTGACACCTAGCCAATCTAGGAGACACCACTCTCCAAGAAGTAACAAATGGTGTGTTGATGATGAACTCCTTGCCCTTGTGGTTCAAATAATAGTCTTCCCAACACTCAACTCTCTCTCTCACCGGATTTGGATTTGGTGGAAAGAAGATTTGAGTGGAAAGAAACTTGGGGAAGGCTAGAGATCAAGATTTATGTGGTAGGAATGGAATATCTTGACCTCAACACAAGTGTAGGTGGTTCTCTCTCAGAAAATGTATGTTGGAAGTGTAGGCATGTTCTGATGGCTCTCTCCACGAATGAAGAGTGGGTGGAGGGGTATATATATAGCCTCCACACAAAATCTAACCGTTACACACAGCTTACCAAACTCTGTGGGACTGAATCCTGAAACTCGGTCAGACCGATTTAGTAAATAATGTGACGGTTAGGGTTTTCGGTGGGACCGACATGTCATCTCGGTGGGACCGATATGGTTAGGGTTAGGGCATAACATAATCTCGGTGAGACCGATTACACAAACTCGGTGAGACCAATTTTGGTAATAGACACACAGAGGGTTGGTCGGGCAAACTCGGTGGGACCAATTTGCTCATCTCGGTTGGACCGAAACGTTACGAAAGGGAACAAAGAGTTTGCATTGCAATCTCGGTAGGACCGATCGCTAATCTTGATTTGACCAAAATGTTACGAAGGGAAACCGAGAGATTGCAATCCTATCTCGGTGAGACCCAGATCCCTATCGTGAGACCCAGATGCCTATCGGCACGACGGTAGGCATCGAGAAGCCGCAACACGTGTGTGGCAACTTGGTTCACCAAGTGGCTGAGGCGATCCTGGACCTCGTCACGACCGGCCCGCTCACGCTCCAGCCGGCTCCCCTAATGGCCTATCGTATCTCCCGCTTTCTGCAGCAACGCAGCCGACGCCTCGTGCATCTTTGTGGTGGACGCCTGCCGCTTTTGAAGCTCCGTGAACTCCCGCACATAACAGAGGAGCATGGCACTCCTCTCCTCCTCGAGCTCACGAAGCTCCACGTCCTTGGCCCTGAGCTCTGCATCCTTGGCCTAGAGCTTCTGTGTCAGGCGCCTCACCTCGGACTCCGTGATCTGCTGCGCTGCCATGGCACCAGGTAGAAGCATTGGGGAGAGGAAGCAAAGGGGGCGAAACATCTGAAAGGCAATGCAATCTACGGGAAGGCGGAGGGAGCCAGCCGAGGAGCGGGGAATCTTTTGGTTCTCACCATGGTAAAACACCAATCGACGACTTCTCACATCAGGGAGCATTGGGTTTTACAGGCAGAGTCATCATGCCTAATTGCTGTCTCGCCTGCTCCCGTCAATCAAAAAATTAAAAATCCTGCCGCACCTGCTCCCGTCAATCAAAAAATTAAAAATCCTGGCGCACCCAAACACCAGAGCAACACCGCAGTGGATATTTAAATTTACCTTCCGGCAAGTAGATAAAAAAAGGGGTGAAAAAAATGTGGCGGCGGCCTAGCTAATCGGTCGAACTAGCCCAACTAGCTAGCCACCATGCTTCACTGATGTACTTGGCGGGAAAGGTGGTCTTTCATGACTTGACGACTCATTTACTTGCTTCGGCGCTACGACCGAGGAGGACCCAGAAAACGCGCGGTAGGGCGTCCCACGTCAGGAAGGATATATGCGTGCACCACCCGGGAGGACCCCGAAACCGTGCGGTAGGGTGTGCCACGTCCCGGCACGGAGGAAAAATGTGCGTGTAAAAATATACTGTATCAGACGTAGTACCTATGGTTCGACCTCGGGACCCAGCCAGTCGATCGAAGACACCCCACTAGCCGCACAACTTCATCATGCTAACGTGGCACGGAGGATAGGTGTGGTTAGCTCCGTCTCGACCAGCCACAACGTCTCTTGTTCTGGGCGATTCTTCTATTTTCCAAGCTTTTTGTAGTTATAATAACACCACGGCAAGCTAGCGCCGCTCTTCGTAAGTGCTCGTGCAAAGGTTAGACGATGGCGAGGAGAGAGAGAGAGATCGCAGACCTGGGACCCACCAGTAAGTGAGTCAACGGTCATGCACGTGTTGACGAGGCACTCCCTCTACTCTACTCAACGTAATACTGTATAAAATCAAGTTATGGGACAAAGCCAACAACCGTTGTTGTTTCAGGCTATCGACGTACACTTTGTAGTCCAAGTTACCTGTTCGAATCTCGTCTTTCAGATTTGTTAGTTTTAGGTCCAAATTTGATTAATGACAAGTGGGACCCCCATGTGTTGTTTCGATATTTCAGTGTAGGATGATTTTTTTTGAACAAACACTTTGCGCGGTTAGACAAGTAACGGCACGAGTTACATGTATTTTATTGAGTTCTGAACAAAAATGACAGCAGACAGAATATCACATCCACCCATGAGCTTAGATGTTATGGTGATACGAGTTTTTACATCGTTGGAAGTGAGATCCAATGGCTTGGGAGTAGTCTTTGTAATTATGCGCAATTTCCAAACTCTCCAAAGGTTTTTTGCAAATAGAACATTCAGGCCTCGTCTGTGCCGCTGCATCTTGGATCCAACGGCTCCCCGTTGCTCATATTAGGTGCTCCGTGTAGCTTAATTACCCGCCACAGTGATACGAGAATCTTGGCCATATGATCAGTGATTAGATGGCACATGCGTAGTACTTATACTTTCTACGCAATTCCCAAACTCTCTCAGACGTATATTGCAAAAACATTCAAACCTCCTACCATGGTCCGTTAGATCTTTGTGAACTCGTATCACCATAGAATCTACGGTGTGGGAGCACCTCATATTCTCCCGTGCGAGAAAACATAAGGTGCTCTCGCAGCTTGGATGCTACGGTGATACGAGCTTCGAGGTCGTTTGATCCGAGATCGAATGGCATCTGGCGATCTTTGTGCTTATAGCGATGGCCAAAATCTTTGGGGGCTTTTCTGCAAAAAACCATTCAAACCACTGAGGAGTTGTTGGGTCACAAATCCAATGGCTCCGAAGAGCTTGTATCACCAAAGCATCTAAGGTGTGGTAGCACATGATATTCTTACATACAGGAGAATATGATGTCCTCCTTCATCTTAGATGCTACGGTGATACAAGCTTCGAGGTCGTTGGAGATGGGATCCAAGGGCATCTGATTAGTTTTTGTACAAATTGTGTGCAATTCTCAAACTGATCAAGGTTTCCTGTAAAAATATTAAGACATCATGTGAGCTGCTATATCTCAGATCTACAAGCTCCAAGCAACTCGTATCAGCATATAGCATCTAAGGTATGGGGGCACATGATATTCTCCCGGGGAGGAGGGCTGGGGGGTGCACAACCAATCGGTGTTTGGGAGGGTGGGGACAAATATAATCTAAACAACTCTAAATAGAGCTTCACAATTTTATCTAAGGGCGAGGGGTTGACCCCCGACAATCATAGCTCCGCCTAAACACAACATTTGCATGTACTGTAGTACTAGACTTAATATTCATGTTTCTGTTTCCTGTTCATTTTAAATATTGAATTGAGGACTATGCATGGATTACATTTTACTCCCTTCGTTCCTAAATATTAGTATTTTTAGAGATTTCAAATGGACTAGCACATACAGATGTATATGGACATATTTTAGAGTGTAGATTCACTCATTTTGCTCCGTATGTAGTCACTTGTTGAAATCTCTAAAAGACTAATATTTAGGAACATAAGGAGTATTTTTGAATTCGTGTCATATATGCATGGTTTGGAAAAATAGATGCACAATACTTATTGGATTGTTGTTGTATTCGAGTGTGTGTGTGTGTGCGCGCGCGTGTGTGTGGTCATATGCTTGATACATACAAAGTTTTCTCAGCTCCATATTGTTCATCTTTTAAATTTGAAATTGCAATGAAAAATTTACTAGGGATACCATGAAATGTGAAATCCATGTTGAGATCACTATATCACAAACTCACTCTAATTCAAGAACTCGTCATAAATCAATTACCACGTTGAGATTAGTATTTGCAAGGAAAATACGGGCATTGTAATACACATAGATTCGTTCAGCAATTTAAAAGATTCCTTTCGTATTCTCGAATCGTAGGACCTAACGGCGTACCAACGAGACCTTGGCTCGTGTTGATCCTAAAAAAGGGGCTCGTGTCCTTCTGGTGGCGTGCGTGGTACGCACATTAGGCAACCCCAGCCAGTCGAGCCTTCGCGTTTTGAGTCGAAATATCTGGCGGCCAGAATTCCAGCCCTAGGAAATTCCCCTCATGTCCCCGGTCCATAATGACTACCGATGAACAACGGAGGGATGCTTTACTAGCTATACAATGTTACCTACCATGCCGAGCATGGTTCAATTCCCTCGGTCGCCGCTCGCCAAGGTCACCCAGCAACTGCATTGCCTAGTACTACTACTACTACACCAGGATGAGCACATAATTGAGCCCTTTTGTTCGTGCCTAGTACTTGAGTTAATATATCAGGCAATGCACTGGTACGGAGGGATTATCCTTTTACTCTGCATATATAACTTGTCTGAAGTCTAACTAAGCAAAATGTTTGACCAAATCCTTTCTTAAGAAATACAACACGACAGATGTATGGCTTGAAAATTTATTGCATGATGCAGGTTATGATATTGTTTCGAATCCTGGATTTCAAATTTTAGAAAATCCAAAAGTGACCAGAAATTCTTGAAACTGAGCATGGTCACGTGATATGGCACAAATATTCCTTCGTAATTTTTTTCTTCAATTTGAGACAAGCTGCTTATGGCAAGTTGCACAAATGAAGAGCTAAGGTATTTTGAAACAAAGACCTGTCACATCAAGGCGAACGCTTTCACTATTGAAACCGTGGGCGTTTACGTGCCGCCACGAGTCCCACTTCTCGTCGGCAGGTGCCGTCCGAGCAAGCGTGTGAGTCAACGGGAGACGTGCGAGCAGACCGCTGCGTCGGTGACGAGGAGGTCGCGGCGAGATCATGTGCGGAGTTCACCGGAGGCGAGCCCTTTGACCAGGCTCCGCCGCCCACCTTCGTCCCAACTGCTCCCACTTTTAATGTCGCTTGCGCCACAGTTTAAAATCAACCCCGCACTGCCCGATGTCGCTACAATCTTCTCTCTTCCTCTCCGATTCTCCTGTCGTCTAACTCCAACCAGCCTGACCTAAACGTACGCCATGTCGCATCATGATGGTCTTCCCTTAGTCTTCCAGTTTCCTAAGGAAGACACCCAGCTGGAGTCTCAAGAACATAAGGTGCTTTGGGACGAGCTTGAACTATCCTTGTGGGAAGACGCCGCGCCTGTCCCCGCTCCCGTTCCGGCTCTCGTCGCCCCGACCGCGCCAGCGCCCATCCCCGTGGCATTGATGGGCTAGGAGCCGCACATTGTCGCTGAGCTTGATGCCACGGGGTTCCATGAGGTCCCTGCCGACTTTCACGCGCCCGTGCACTGCGCAACATGCGCGCTGTGCGTCACTGCTAAGCGCATGCGCTGCGCTGGCGTCTGACAGCAGCTGCGCCCATGCGGTGCCGTGCACTGCCAACGCATATGCGCTGCTTGGCGTGCACTAACGTCTTGCGCCCGTGCCGTGCCGCACACGAATATCTCCGCCGCACCGTTGCCAGCGCCTGTCCCCGCGCGGGTGCGAGCACCCCCCCAGCGACATGGATGGCCGCCGTCGACCGCTTCCTTGCACCAACGCCAGTCACCTCCTCCCGCCAGTTGACTCGCTCCAAAGTCCAAAACATTTTGGCCTTCCTTGAAGCTAGGCCAACGTCTAGGAGTACGCTAACAATGGTGCAAGACCCCGTCGTCGCTGTCGGTTAGTGGCCCGACGACACACAGAGCACTGCAGAGGAGCCGCTTCCCACCGCAAGACGCCCCCGCTGCCGCCGCGTAATCTAAATTTGCCATGAAAAACATTCGGATTGCCATGCTTAAAATCCGAACGTATATCATTTCTGTTTGTTTTAGATCGATCATCGTATAATTTAAAGTCGGAGTCAGACTGAACAAAATCTATGATTTGATCGATTGAATGTTCTGCTAGAGCGGTATCAAATTAAATATAAAACGTCATCAAGCCACATGTATTCCTTGTCATCCAACGACCTAGACTGCTTCAATGTCGAGCGCTCAACACGTTTAGCGTGCAATTAATTTCATGACAAAAATAGTGCTAATCATATAATAACACGCAAATAATATCCTACTTAATATCCGCATGCACTTAATATATTTCCAAATTAACGTGCATTGCACGCACACACTGACTAGTGCTGCTAGTACGTGAAACTGGTGCCGTAACTTGTGAACGCGTCCAGATATGGTCAACGGCAACATCGCCCGCGAGTTCTTCGTGTTTGGCCGTGCGTCTAAACGTAGAAGGGGAGGAGAGAGAGAGAGCACACATGGAACCCACCAGTAAGTGAAGACGAATAGTACGTGCTAATGAGCCGATCCCACTAATGTACTAAAACTAATATTACATGTTATCCATTAAATAGGTTGTGGTAATATAAAAATATTATGTGAACAAAGGGGGTACAACAAACATTGTTGTTCTACGTATGTTGCCTATTGACGTGCGGCTTGAAGGACTTGGTCGCATGTTCGATCCTTGTCCTTTATTTTTTAATTTGTATATGGGTCCAAATTTGTTTCATGACAGGTGGGCCCCATGGTGTGTCATTTGTAGCACTTTAATTTGTTGGTCAAAATTTGTTCCATTCCAAGTGGACTATCAGTGTGTAGTTTTGTAGCTTATTTATAATAATTAAAGAGAACAACATAGTCTTTTGCAATAATACCATGGTGCAACGTTGAAGGCGAGAAAGGACGTGTGAGAGAGCGATGACCGAGCTAGAGGGAAATCAACTAGGGGAGGTGCGGGGGTTGTAACGGTATTTGGAGTAGTTGGCCTAATGCTACGAAAATATAATCTAAACCGACCGAAATAAATGCCTACACAAATTAATCCAAGGTTGGAGTTCCCCTCGCAATGTAAATAGCTCCGGCTTCACGAGGGATGGAGAGGTAGCTTCAATGTGTGGAAGATACGGCGTGAGAAAGCAAGGTCAATCGAGAGACATATAGATAGAGAGACAAAGTGAGTGTGGTCCGACATTCATTGAACAGATATATATGCTCTGGAGAGATATTGTCTGATTGAGCTTTTGGCAAGGGTGAGGGCTGTAAGATAAAGCTTGAGAGATGATCTAGTCACAGACATGTAGATATATTTTGTGCGTGGGAGGAAGCAAGGTCAATCGATCACATATATAAAGGGAGAGAGATTGAGCGAGTGTGGGTCGTCGTGCGATCGAAAGAGTGAGACGGGTTGGAGAGAGTGACCTAGATAGACAATGTGCATGAGAGAGTATACAATGTGAATAGGTCGAATTGGGCTCAAACATGGTGATATATCGTTTTTGTCCGAGAAAGAGCGAGGTCAATCGAGACATACAAAGAGAGAGAGGGAGAGAGAGAGAGAGAGATAGATAGATAGATAGATAGATAGATAGATAGATAGATAGATAGATAGATAGATAGATATATAGATAGATAGATAGATAGATAGATAGAGAGATTGAGCGAGCGTGGCCCGCCATGAGGTCAAAAGAGTGGGTCGGCTTGGATGGACTGACCTAGATAGACAATCTGCGTGAGAGAGTATAGAGTGTGTCGATCGAGGCCCGAACAGGGAGATATATCATTTGTGTGTGAAAGAAAACGAGGTTAATCGAGACTCAGATAAAGAGAGCGAGATTGAGTGAGTGTGGCCCGCCGTGCGGAATAAAGAGTGAGACAGTCTCGAGGGAGTGACCTAGATAGACACGTGCGTGCGTGCGCACGAGAGGTTGGGGGGCTAGATAGGCAATGCATGTATCTAGCGTGAGAGGGTGGGAGGGAGAGGGAGAGAGACAGAGCTCGGCATGGGGTGCAATGGCGGGTGTGTGAGGTAGATACATTTGGTAACAGAGTGGAAAAAGGGGGTTGTGTAGTTGAGAGAGTTAGAGATCGAAACATGGAGAGAAAGAATGAACATGTGTTGGAAAACGATAGCTTCCTAAGGTGGCTAGGAGAGGAAGATTGACCGATATAGGAAGTATGTAGCATGTGTGCCAGGGGGTGAAGGAAATATGCCCTAGAGGCAATAATAAAGTTATTATTTATTTCCTTATTTCATGATAAATGTTTATCATTCATGCTAGAATTGTATTAACCGGAAACATGATACATGTGTGAATGCATAGACAAAACAACATGTCACTAGTATGCCTCTACTAGACTAGCTTGTTAATCAAAGATGGTTATGTTTCCTAACCATGAACAAGGAGTTGTTATTTGATTAACAAGGTCACATCATTAGTAGAATGATCGATTGACATGACCCATTCCCTTAGCTTAGCACACGATCGTTTAGTATGTTGCTCTGCTTTTATCCATGACTTATACATGTTCCTGTAACTATGAGATTATGCAACTCCGTTTACGGAGGAACACTTTGGTGCTACCAAGCGTCACAACGTAATCGGGTGATTATAAAGGAGTACTACAGGTGTCTCCAAAGGCGGATGTTGGGTTGGCGTATTTGAGATTAGGATTTGTCACTCCGATTGTCGGAGAGGTATCTCTGGGCCCTCTCGGTAATGCACATCATCAAGCCTTGCAAGCACTACAACTAATGAGTTAGTTGTGAGATGATGTATTACGGAACGAGTAAAGAGACTTGCGGTAACGAGATTGAACTAGGTATTGGATACCGACGATCGAATCTCGGGCAAGTAACATACCGATGACAAAGGAACAACGTATGTTGTTATGCGGTCGACCGATAAAGATCTTCGTAGAATATGTAGGAACCAATATGGGCATCCAGGTCCGCTGTTGGTTATTGACCGTGAATAGTTCTAGGTCATGTCTACATTGTTCTCGAACCGTAGGGTCCGCACGCTTAAGGTTTCGATGGCGGTTATTATGAGTTTATGTATTTTGATGTACCAAGAAGTTGAGTCCCGGATGTGATCACGGACATGACGAGGAGTCTCGAAATGGTCGAGACATAAAGATTGATATATTGGAAGCCTATGTTTGGAGTTGGAATGGTTCGGGCTAAAACGGAATTCTACGAATACCGGAGGTTACTGGAACCCCGGAGGTAAATGGGCCTCGATGGGCCTTAGTGGAAAGGAGAAGGGCAGCCCTAGGAGGCGCGCCTCCCCTTCCCTAGTCCTATTAGGACTAGGAGAAGGGCCGCCCCCTCTCTCTCTTCCCTCCGGAATCCTAGTCCAACTAGGATTGGGGAATCCTACTCGGAGGAGTAGGACTCCTGAGCACGCCTCCCTTGGCCGGCCCCTCCCCCTGCTCCTTTATATCACGGGGCAGGGGGCACCTTGGAACAGAACAAGTTGATCTTTAGATCGTTCCTTAGCCGTGTCGGTGCCCCCTCCACCATATTCCACCTCGGTTATACCGTCATGAAGCTTAAGCGAAGCCTGCGCCGTGAAACATCAAGATCGTCCTGCCCGTCGTCTTGTGGAACTCTCCCTCGACACTCGGCTGGATCGAGTACTGAGGGCGTCATCGAGCTGTCGTGTGTCAAGAACTCGGGCGTCGAGTAACGGCGCCGGATCGGTCGGATCGCGAGGAGAACGTCGACTACTTCCTCTACGTTGTGATCGCTTCGCTTGGGTCTACAAGGGTATGTAGACAACACTCTCCCCTCTCGTTGCTATACATCACCATGATCTTGCGTGTGCGTAGGTAAATTTTGAAATTACTCGTTCCCCAACAGTGGCATCTGAGCCTAGGTTTTTCTATGGTTTGATGTTTTGCACGAGTAGAACACAAGTGAGTTGTGGGCGATACAAGTCATACTACCTACCAGCATGTCATACTTTGGTTCAGCGGTATTGTGAGATGAAGCGGCCCGGACCGACATTACGCGTGCGCTTCTGCGAGACTGGTTTCACCGCTGTGAGCACTCGTTGCTTAAAGGTGACTGGTGGGTGCTGTCTCTCTCACTTTAGTTGAACTGAGTGTGGCTACGCCGGTCCTTGAGAAGGTTAAACGGAGTCTATTTGACGAAATATCGTTGTGGTTTTGATGCGTGGGTGAGACTGGTTCTTGCTTAAGCCCGTAGCAGCCACGTAAAATTTGCAACAACAAAGTAGAGGACGTCTAACTTGTTTTTGCAGGGCATGTTGTGATGTGATATGGTCAAGGCGTGATGCTATATTTTGTTGTATGAGATGATCATGTTTTGTAACCGGTTATCGGCAATGGCGAGAGCCATATGGTTGTCGCTTTATTGTATGCAATGCAATGCATACAGTAATGCTTTACTTTATCACTAAGCGGTAGCGATAGTCGTAGAAGCATAAGTTTGGCGAGACGACAACGATGCTACGATGGAGATCAAGGTGTCGCGCGGTGGCGATGGTGATCATGGTGGTGCTGCGGGATGGAGATCATGAAGCACAAGATGATGATGACCATATCATATCACTTATATTGATTTGCATGTGATGTTTATCCTTTTATGCATCTTATCTTGCTTTGATTGACGGTAGCATTATAAGATGATCTCTCACTAAATTATCAAGAAGTGTTCTCCCGAGTATGCACCGTTGCCAAAGTTAAATCGTGCCCGGACACCACGTGATGATCGGGTGTGATAAGCTCTCGTCCATCTACAACGGGTGCAAGCCAGTTTTGCACCGCAGAATACTCGGGTTATACTTGACGAGCCTAGCATATGCAGATATGGCCTCGGAACACGGAGACCGAAAGGTCGGCGTGAGTCATATAGTAGATATGATCAACATAAGATGTTCACCATTGAAAACTACTCCATTTCACGTGATGATCGGTTATGGTTTAGTTGATTTGGATCACGTGATCACTTAGATAACTAGAGATGTCTTTCTAAGTGGGAGTTCTTAAGTAATATGATTAATTGAACTTAAATTTATCATGAACTTAGTACTGATAGTATCTTGCTTGTTTATGTTTGATTGTAGATAGATGGCTCGTCTTTGTTGTTCCGTTGAATTTTAATCGTTCCTTGAGAAAGCAAAGTTGAAAGATGATGGTAGCAATTACGGACTGGGTCCGTAACGAGATCATCCTCATTGCTGCCTGTAAGAGTTACGTCTGGATGCACCGCTAGGTGACAGGCTGATGCAGATCTGGCGACGGCGTTAAGAGCGTCTGGCGAGCAAAGCGATGACTACTCTATAGTTCGATGTGCCATGCTTTACGGCTTAGAACCGGGGCTTCAACGACGTTTTGAGCGTCATGGAGCATATGATATGTTCCAGAGTTGAAGTTGATATTCCAACAGAATGCCCGGATTGAGAGATATGAAGTCTCCAATAAGTTCTATAGCTGCAAGATGGAGGAGAATAGTTACATTAGTGAGCATATACTCGTAATGTCCGGGTACTACAATCACTTGACACAATTGGGAGTTAATCTTCCGGATGATTGTGTCATTGATGAAATTCTCAATCACGCCACCAAGCTACAAAAGCTTCGTGATGAAATATAATATGCAAGGGTTAGTGAAAACTATACAGAGCTCTTCGCAATGCTAAAGGCTGCGGAGGTAGAAATCAGAAGGAGCATCAAGTGTTGATGGTCAATAAGACCACTAGTTTCAAGAAGAAAGGCAAAGGGAAGAAGAAAGGAATCTCAAGAAGAACAGCAAGCAAGTTGCTGCTCGGAGAAAAACCCAAGTCGGCCCTAAACCTGAAATCGAGTGCTTCTCACGCAAGCGGTAGTCCTTTGAAGCGGAACTGCCCCAAGTATTTGGCGGATAAGAAGGATGGCAAGGTGAACAAAGGTATATATGATATACATGTTATTGATGTGTACCTTACTAGAGCTCGTAGTAGCACACAGGTATTTGATCTTGGTTACATTGCTAATATTTGCAACTCGAAGCAGGGACTACGGATTAGCGAACTCTAGCAAAGGACGAGGTGACGATCGCGTGGGAAATGGTTCCAAAGTCGATGTGATCGCGGTCGACGCTACCTCTACATCTACCTTGGGATTAGTTTTAGACCTAAATAATTGTTATTTGGTGCTGCGTTGAGCATGAACATTATATCTGGATCTTGTTTGATGCGAGGCGGTTATTCATTTAAATCGAGAATAATGGTTGTTCTATTTATATGAGTAATATCTTTTATGGTCATGCACCCTTGAGGAATGGTCTATTTTGATGAATCTCGATAGTAGTGATACACATATTCATAATGTTGAAACCAAAAGATGCGAGTTGATAATGAAAGTGCAACTTATTTGTGGCACTTGCCGTTTAGGTCATATCGATGTAAAGCGCATGAAGAAACTCCATCTTGATGGACTTTTGGAGTCACTTGATTATGAATCACTTGGCACTTATGAACCGTGCCTCATGGGCAAGATGACTAGAACACCGTTCTCGGTACTATGGAGAGAGCAGCGGATTTGTTGGAAATCATACATACGAGATGTATGTGGCCCGATGAATGTTGAGGCTCGTGGCGGATATCGTTATTTTCTCACCTTCACGGATGACTTAAGCGGATATGGGTATATCTACTTAATGAAACATAAGTCTGAAACGTTTGAAAAGTTCAAAGAATTTCAGAGTGAAGTTGAAAATCATCGTAACAAGAAAATCAAGTTTCTACGATCGATCGTGGAGGTGAATATTTGAGTTCTGAGTTTGGTCTACATTTGAAACAATGCGGAATAGTTTAGCAACTCACGCCACCGGAACACCACAACGTAATGGTGTGTCGAGCGTCGAATCGTGCTTTACTAGATATGGTACGATCTATGATGTCTCTTCTGATTTACCGCTATCGTTTTGGGGTTATGCTCTAGAGGCGGCCGCATTCACCTGAATAGAACACCGTCGAAATCCGTTGAGACGACACCTTATGAACTGTGGTTTGGCAAGAAACCAAAGTTGTCGTTTCTTAAAGTTTGGGGATGCGATGCTTATGTGAAAAAGCTTCAACCTGATAAGCTCGAACCCAAATCGAATGTGTCTTCATAGGATACCCAAAGGAAACAGTTGGGTACACCTTCTATCACAGATCCGAAGGCAAAACATTCGTTGCTAAGAATGGATCCTTTCTAGAGAAGGAGTTTCTCTCGAAAGAAGTGAGTGGGAGGAAAGTAGAACTTGATGAGGTAATAGTACCTTCTCCCTTACTTGAAAGTAATTAAATCGCATGAAACGGTTTACGAGACATCTACACCAAGTAGCGAGGAAGTTGATGATGTTGATCATGAAACTTCAGATCAAGTTCTTCGCAGAACCTCGTAGATCAACGAGTAAGATCCGCACTGAGTGGTGCGGTAATCCTGTTCGGAAGTCATGCTACTAGATCATGATGAACCTCGAACTATGAAGAAGCGATGGTGAGCCCAGATTCATAAAATGGCTTGAGGCCATGAAATCGAGATGGGATCCATGTATGAAAACAAAGTGTGGACTTTGGTTGACTTGCCGAGGGTAGGCAAGCAATAGAAAACAAGTGGATCTTCAAGAAGAAGACCGACGCCGACGGTAATATTCTCGTCTATAAAGCTCGACTTATGCAAAAGGTTTTCGACAAGTTCAAGGGATTGACTACGATGAGACCTTCTCACCCGTGGCGATGCTTAAGTCCGTCCGAATCATGTTAGCAATTGCGCATTTTATGATTATGAAATTTGGCAAATGGATGTAAAGACTGCATTCTGAATGGATTTACGGAAGAAGAGTTGTATATGATGCAACGAGAAGGTTTTATCGATCCAAAGGGAGCTAACAAAGTGTGCAAGCTCCAGCGATCCATATATGGACTGGTGCAAGCATCTCGGAGTTGGAATAAGCGCTTTGATAGTGTGATCAAAGCATTTGGGTTTGTCTGACTTTTGGAGAAGCTTTGTATTTAAAAGAAAGTGAGTGGGAGCTCAGTAGCATTTACGATATTATATGTGGATGACATATTGCTGATCGGAAATGATATAGAATTTTGGATAGCATAAAGGGATACTTGAATAAGAGTTTTTCAATGAAAGACCTCGGTGAAGCTGCTTACATATTGGGCATTAAGATCTATAGAGATAGATCAAGGCGCTTAATTGGACTTTCACAAAGCACATACCTTGACAAAGTTTTGAAGAAGTTCAAAATGGATCAAGCAAAGAAAGGGTTCTTGCACGTGTTACAAGGTGTGAAGTTGAGTCGGACTCAATGCCCGACCACTGCGGAAGATAGAGAAAATGAAAGATGTTCCTATGCTTCAGCCATAGGCTCTATCATGTATGCAATCTTGTGTACCAGACTGATGTGTGCCTTGCTATAAGCCTAGCAGGAAGGTACCAAAGTAATCGAGTGGATCATCGGACAGCGGTCAAGAACATCTGAAATACGAAAAGGACTAAGGATATGTTTCTCGTATATGGAGGTGACAAAGAGCTCATCGTGGCAGTTACGTTGATGCAAGCTTTGACACCGATCCGGACGATTCTAAATCGCGAGACGGATCGTATTTACACTAAGCGGAGGAGTCGGTTGGTGCAGTTCTAAACAAAGCGTCGTGGCGGGATCTACATGTGAAGCGGAATACATAGCAGCTTCGAAGCAGCTAATGAAGGAGTGCGGATGAAGGAGTTCATATCCGATCTAGGTGTCATACCTAGTGCATCGGGTCAATGAAAATCTTCGTGACAATCTGGAGCCATTGCCTTAGCAAAGGAATCCAGATTTCACAAGAGGACCAAGCACATCAAGAGACGCTTCAATTCCATCCGGGACTTAGTCCAGACGGGAGACATAGAGATTTGCAAGATACATACGGATCTGAATGTTGCAGACCCATTGACTAAGCCTCTTCCACGAGCAAAACATGATCAGCACCAAGACTCCATGGGTGTTAGAATCATTACTATGTAATCTAGATTATTGACTCTAGTGCAAGTGGGAGATCAAGGAAATATGCCCTAGAGGCAATAATAAAGTTATTATTTATTTCCTTATTTCATGATAAATGTTTATCATTCATGCTAGAATTGTATTAACCGGAAACATGATACATGTGTGAATGCATAGACAAAACAACATGTCACTAGTATGCCTCTACTAGACTAGCTTGTTAATCAAAGATGGTTATGTTTCCTAACCATGAACAAGGAGTTGTTATTTGATTAACAAGGTCACATCATTAGTAGAATGATCGATTGACATGACCCATTCCTTAGCTTAGCACACGATCGTTTAGTATGTTGCTCTGCTTTTATCCATGACTTATACATGTTCTGTAACTATGAGATTATGCAACTCCGTTTACGGAGGAACACTTTGGGTGCTACCAAGCGTCACAACATAAGCTGGGTGATTATAAAGGAGTACTACAGGTGTCTCCAAAGGCGGATGTTGGGTTGGCGTATTTGAGATTAGGATTTGTCACTCCGATTGTCGGAGAGGTATCTCTGGGCCCTCTCGGTAATGCACATCATTTGAAGCCTTGCAAGCACTACAACTAATGAGTTAGTTGTGAGATGATGTATTCGGAGCGAGTAAAGAGACTTGCGATAGCGAGATTGAACTAGGTATTGGATACCGACGATCGAATCTCGGGCAAGTAACATACCGATGACAAAGGAACAACGTATGTTGTTATCTTGATCGACCGATAAAGATCTTCGTAGAATATGTAGGAACCAATATGGGCATCCAGGTCCGCTGTTGGTTATTGACCGTGAATAGTTCTAGGTCATGTCTACATTGTTCTCGAACCGTAGGGTCCGCTGCTTAAGGTTTCGATGGCGGTTATTATGAGTTTATGTATTTTGATGTACCGAAGAAGTTGAGTCCCGGATGTGATCACGGACATGACGAGGAGTCTCGAAATGGTCGAGACATAAAGATTGATATATTGGAAGCCTATCTTTGGAGTTGGAATGGTTCCGGCGGCGGAATTCTGGAGTGCAGGAGGTTACTGAACCCCGGGAGGTAAATGGGCCTCGATGGGCCTTAGTGGAAAGGAGAAGGGCAGCCCTAGGAGGCGCGCCTCCCCCTTCCCTAGTCCTATTAGGACTAGGAGAAGGGCCGCCCCCTCTCTCTCTTTCCCCTCAGGAATCCTAGTCCAACTAGGATTGGGGAATCCTACTCCCAAAGGGAGTATGACTCCTGGCGCGCCTCCTTGGCCGCCGCCCCTCCCCTTGCTCCTTTATATCTGAGGCAGGGGGCACCTTGGAACAGAACAAGTTGATCTTTAGATCGTTCCTTAGCCGTGTCGGTGCCCCCTCCACCATATTCCACCTCGGTTATACCGTCGCGAAGCTTAAGCGAAGCCTGCGCCAGTGAAACATCAAGATCGTCCTGCCACGCCGTCGTCTTGTGGAACTCTCCCTCGACACTCGGCTGGAGCGGAGTCTGAGGGACGTCATCGAGCTGTCGTGTGTCAAGAACTCGGGCGTCGAGTATGCGGCGCCGGGATCGGTCGGATCGCGAGGAGAACGTCGACTACTTCCTCTACGTTGTGATCGCTTCGCCGGGTCTACAAGGGTATGTAGACAACACTCTCCCCTCTCGTTGCTATACATCACCATGATCTTGCGTGTGCGTAGGAAAATTTTTGAAATTACTACGTTCCCCAACAGGGGGGAGGGGTGCTAAAAACAACATTTGAATGTAGATAGCACGAGACTTAATATCGATGTTTCAATTCGGTGTACATTGTAAGATTTGAACTGAGGACCATGATATGGGAAATTATTTCGAATTCGTGCCATACTAGGTTTCAAAAAGTTGACATTGACTTGATTTGTTGTGCTATTTTGTAGGTCATATGTTTGAATCCATCCAAAAGTTTCTCACTACCATGGTGTTCATCATATACATATGAATTTGTATTAAAAAAGTAGTGTGGATACGGTGAAAGGAGAAATCCACGTTAGAATTGGAGATCGCTATGTGACACACACTCTAATTCAAATAACTAATTATGTGACCCACACTCTAATCCATGTTAGCGTGGATACCGTTTTGATTTTTTTTCAAATAACTCCTCATTAATTAATTTATAGTATCTTGTTTCGAATGACTAATTATTTGCAAGGAAAACACGGGCATGGTAATACATACACATTTGTTTGCAAATGAAAAAGATTCGTTTGCATTCTCAAATGTAGGCGCACCAGGCAAACCAGGGTCGTGTCGTGGTGGTCGCGTGTATCGGACGGACGCTTAGCACCCAGCCACCCACCCCTCCCCCCCGAAAAAAGGACGACGACAAAATAAGTTCGCGCTTCCACGTTTCGGATTGAAATATCTGGCGGCCCGAATTCCAGCCCTGTAAAATCCCCCTTCTCCACCGTCCCCTTCCGCGCCCAGATTGCTCAAATCCCTAATTTGCCGCCAACCCAAGCAAAGTTCGAATCGCCCCTCGTCTCGTCTCTTTCCCTACCTCTGTGCCGGACGACGACGACAAAGACGATGGTCGCGCTTCAGCACCGCACCGGACCTACCTCATCTACGCCCTCATCCACCGCACCGGGTGGTCCACCGACAATGTCGGCCGCCACAACTGACGTGCCTCACAGACACCGACTTCCACCACATCAGGTGCGCTTCACCGACACCATCTCCCACCTCATCGGGGCTACTTCACAGAGCACATCGTCGCACCTCCGCCCCCCGAGGCCGTTGGGGCTTCACCAACGGTCTCGTCCACCGCATCACAGCGCTCTGCTGCCACTCAAGATCTACATTCGTGCGCGGCCAGCCAACGCTAGCGCATCACCCTCAACGGCTCTGAAGTGACCCGCACTCTAGCTAGGCGAGCATGCCCAAACACCGGCCCAAACTAGTTATCCACACATCACTCCCTTATGCACTATTCCGACGATGTTTCGATATCCTTTCACTACTCTCTGAGCTTACACGCCTATGCAACTCTGACTTTAACTCCTATTTCTTCTAGAGATATCATCTGAAACAAGCAAAACCATTTTGTAGTGAAGCATGACGGCGCTACGGGATCTGGTACACATCCTGCACACCTGTATAACCTTGTAAGTATCTGTCCTCCGGTACAACAGCAAGGTCGATTCCTCTTATTTGATCAACCATTCACCTTGTCAAAAATGCAGAGGGGGATGCAAGGAGCACAAGGCCTGCACATCCAAGCAAGTGGTAACATGGACTTGTACATGGAACATCCCAAGTGCAAGCAGAGCTGCAGTGAGCTGTCTGTGAGCTAGCGTAAGTCCACGCATTTCATTTAATTAAATCTTGGCATTCATGTATGATTTGTGTGCAGTGGTGGATCCACAAATTCAAGTTAGCAGGGGCGAACATTTAGCTTAAAAAATACGAAGGCACTTGCACTCCGTAAATCAACATAACTTGAGAAATGTGAAGCTACATGCACTTTGAAAACCAGCTAATGATCCAAAGTAGTTCAGATTATAAACACTAAATGATGCAAGAACCAAAAAACACAAAATGCAACATGGTGTACAAGGACTACAAACATAGTGCATGCACTGCTTGAATTATTCATTCTCTGGCTGAAAATATCGAAGTGTAATTGCACCTATAACCAGTGCGCAAACTGCATATCCATATATCTATCCTGCAGAAGTATGCCAATAGTTTCAAACAACAGATTAGAAAAGTATTTATGCTACGTTATCATGATACGTGGACTTTCTGGTAGATGGCCTCGATGTTTCCTCAAGCCATGAAAATGCACTATAATCTGCTTGTCATCAATGCCTGCAAATATCTATGTCTCTCTCAACATAGCAGATCATCATTAGACACTAAATCCTTCAATGGGAGCTTGCAAAATGCTTGCATTAGATCCCTCATTAGACACTATATGTTCATCACCAGGAGCATGTAAAATGTTTGCATCAAATCCTTCATTAGTAGTCTGTTCATTAGACACTTCATGCTCAAGAACAACATGATCTTGTATGTTTGCACCGGAAACTTGATTAGATACATCAGATTGATCGATTCAAGATTGATTGGGGAGTTATAAAATAAGCAGAAATTGGTTTCATTTTCTCATAGATTCCCTGCATACAAGCAGTTTTACAACACCGTCAGGTTTAACTATTGGCCAGAAATTAAACATTTGAATTAGATATAATCAGGGATGTGACGTTCCTGCTCGTTGCGTCTGCTACTCTTGCAAGCTTCTGGCTATGCATTTGCGCAAGCTCGATGCCATGCTGTCTTGCCACCGCTGCCTCCCACGAGCTACACCGAGGTTGGATCTTCATCTTCTTGTCCTTCCGTTAAGCTTGAAGCCGGCGACCGCCCTCAATGAGGGCGCGAGGAAGTCTGTGTCGATCTGTCGGTGGCAGCTAGGTTAGGAGCGAACGGTGGAGGCTGGAGCGAACGAATTGGGATTTTTCCTGCTGTCGATTGATATGGGCGGCGCTCGTTTGGGCCGCGAGCCTACTATAGGGCCTGCCTTGCACTTATGTTATTGGCCCATCCAAATTGAAACATTTTTCTTTATTTTTTACATTGCCTGCTCGTGCGTTGGGACGAACAAAACTAGCCTCGGCTAACCTGGACGACTCAAACTAGGTGCACACTTTCCAACCACCCAAGGCCGCCGCCCATACCAGCCCCTATGGTGGCGTCGCACCTTTTTGCGTGTATGATTGGGGTAGTGAAAAATATTCCAGTGGCGCTTATGACTTACCCACAGAATGGTTGAATTGCTTGTTTCTATGAATTGAGTTCGCTAATAATGTGAAGGATGCCAGTCTTTTCATCCTATTGTAGATTGCTTAGATCTCTATATGCCAAAAATAATTGCATGAAATATACAGTAAAATCCAGTGTGATGTGTGTGGCTACAACTAGTCTGACTACACGTCCTCATATAACATATCAAGGATGCACCATCTTACCAGATTAACCATTCGACTTACCAATGCAGTGTGGGAAGAAAGAAGTATTGGGACTACGTATCCAAGCAATTGATGCCATGGACTCCTTCGTACAACCTTGTAAGCAAAAAAGAAGTTGCAGTGTGTCTATACAAAGAGCTAGCGTAAGTTCAGTTACCTGCTTCTTGGAATTTTAGTTAGCCACTTATTGCAAAATTGTTCAATTACGTTGCTTGGCTCAATTCAGTTTGCTACTGATTACATAATGCCACAACCTGTTAATCCTATTATAGACTGCGCCTATCTATGTGTTTGATACTTACGGTTAAGAATTACCTATTTGCCTAAACTTAAATAGCAACTTGTTTGTTTAACTGCTTTGCTGCTGCAACAACGGGTTACGATGATGCTAATAACTACTTTTTAGCATCCAATTGAAACTCTTTAATTCCTTGTTTGTTTAACTGGTTTGCTGTTATAACTCCCAGTTGAGATGTTTTGCTAGCTTCAACTTTTCTGAATCCAATTGGAACTTTAATGGCAAAACAAGTTAGCCCAAGATCAAAGAGCGAGGTCCCCATGGACGTTGTATCATCCCACAGCAGTGGCACCGGTCCAATCATGCATTATGAATTGCCAACAGTTGATGCTCTAGAGGCTAAACTAGTGATAGAAAGAGATTCTGCTTCTGCACTTCGAGATGAAGTTGACATCTTGAGGAAGCAAACAACACAATTACAAGCAGTACTCAAGACAACCATTAGATATTTGGTGGATTTCAAAATGAAGCAAGCTGCGACTGACCGCATTGTTAAGGTCCTCAAGGAAAAAAGGAAATTAAAATTCCACTTGGTAAATAATAGGTGAAATATTCTTTCCATCGTTGAATAACCTTTGTGTTGTTTGTTCATGTAATCAATCAAACCATTTGTTTTAGAGATCATGTAATAATTGTTTTTTGTTTTTTGGTTTGTAATTTTATTTGAGCACAAGTCTATTAATTGATAAGACTCGGAGACATTTCATTTTGATTGTTGTGCCAGACCTACAAATATGCCAATCGGGCTGAATGTGCATTCAGCAATAATAGTAGTATAGATGGACCATAAGTGGCACGCATTGGAAAGCGCCAAGATGTTGCAGTAGCTTGGCTAAACAAAGGATGTTGTTGTAGGAAAAAAAGTACAGCGGCCTGGCTTATGTATGTTAGTTGATATTATTGATCCATATACTCTATAAGTGTTTATATGTCTGTTAGTTCTATACATTCTTGGTTGATTGACTCAGTATTTGAATCTTGATACATCGCTGTGTACATATCTAAATGGAAGTACACATTATGCTGCGTGTGACATTTGAGTTGAACATGAAGTGTTCCAAATATTCGAATTCACCTTAAAATGGATTCTACCTTAAACTTTCCAATAATTTCCTTGCTAGTTTCCCTCTAGATAGTACCTCCTTGGTTGTCCCCCCAACAACCATTTTTATGTATTTTGATACCCTTATTTATTAATGAAAAATGACACACATTAGGGGATTTACCCTACAGTTCTTTGGTCAAAAAATTTTTGAGTATCGGCATTTGTAAACCATATTCATATATGACAGTGGAATACATCTTTGTCGTCCTTTTGAAGATATATAAAAATACGTAGAATTATTTATAAAGATTCATATAGGAATACAAACAGGATTCGAATTTAGTTGCCAGGGTAAACGTGGATGCTTATTGTCCAAAAATTCGAAAGAAGCGGCAAAATGTCCACTCCCACGTCGGCTGCACGAAGCCAAGTGTTTGGGAGATGGAAATTACTGTCTACCCATTACACGGACAATCCATCGGCCCGATTTCCACTGCTCTAAATAGGGGTAAGTTAGTAACTCCAATTAGACGTGACACGACCGCCTCTGAGCCCATTCCGACATGGTGGGCGCCAAACATGGGCGGAAAAACACATTTGATTCAAGCTCGTCTGAAAGACCTCTGTTTCTCCCTCCATTTCCCCATTCATACACGATGGGCGGCAAAACAAACTCGACTCAGCCAAAATCGATGTTGGCAAATATTTTCAATAGGGGCAGGTTTGTAACTTCACTCAGACGTGACACAACCGCCCTACCTGTCAGCCCCGTTCATACACCGTGGGCGCCAACCATGGGCGCTAACCACCCTCTCCTCGCCCGAAATCGCTCTCGGCAAATATTGGAGAGATGCGAGATTACTGTCCTATCCCCAACCAATGAGATGTCCAAAATTTAAACGGGGGCTAAGTTCGTAACTTTCCCATATTTCAGACAGGCGTGTCCCAAAAACATGGTTCCCCGTACCTCTCCCTCCATTTTCCCATTCATACACCGCCCGTGCTAGAACACCATCCCCACACCAGCCTCCTCCGTCCGCCACCCCATCCATCGCCGCCGTCCTCCACCCCAACCATCACCGCCGTCCTCCACCACATCCATCGCCACCGTCCTCCACCATGCGGAGCGCCTACCAAGACCGCATCGTCCACTGCTAGAGATGGACGTTTCTCATCCACGGCGACGGACCAAGAGCCTTGCATCGCGTCCTCTCGCTTCATCGGCGCCGTCGTCCTCTTTGTCGGGGCTGCTCACACGACCTTCTCTTCCACCGCAACAGGACTTATCCCTGGATGCACCCGTCTACCATCACAGATATGCTTCAACGCCATCGACAGCCATCGCACCCCCGATGCCTACACGGCGCCGCAAGAGAGGAGGTACTTCATATCTCCTCAACTTTTTGATCTTAACCAGAAAATAGATCGTAACTTGGTTACTCTACACTCTTTTCAGCTCTTAGAATTTAGTTCTTAGTTCGAAGCAAACAATGGATGCTAAATATCATTTCTTCAGTTTGCAGCTTCAAATCTGCCATGGCACGGTCATAATACGGTTTAATTGATCATGCTTAGGGTTTAATTGATCATGTTGGTTCCGTGGTGGTTTCTTTAATAGAAATCGGAGGGGAAACCCTCTTTTGCTAAAAAAAATTATGCTTAGAGTTTCCCCCTTTTATGATCATTATACGAACAGAATACGTGCTTCGTGTCATAATAGCACTGCTCCACCCATCAAGCTAAACAAGCTTACTTGTTCAAATACGAATCCGATACTATTAAAACGGAGACGTTTATTTGGTCAGCTAAATGTTCCTAAATTAGTTTCAAAAATGCATGTTCGCCGCTCGGGTGTGTATCTCTATAGGGTGCCCACGGTGGGCCGGCCCACCATGGGATTTTGGGTCGTCCCAAGCCCCAATTCCCCTCTGTTCTGTTGCGCGCTTCCGATCTACTCGCCCCAAGCCGCCTACCTTGCTCGCGACTTGCCGTCCCCGGACGGCATGAATCTAGGAGGAGACGCCGGACTAACAGGAGGTCAGGAGCCGCTCGCCCAACAGCGTCACCGCTGCCCGGGCACGCCACCGGGCCTACCTTCCCAGGCCGTTCAGGGCTCAGGTGTGCAGCACCCACTTAACCAACCCGATTTATCCTGAGATATGTACTCAACACTCAGCAGCCACTCCTCATCACCCATTTTCTAATTGATTCATTACTCATTAGGCAGGACTGTCATTAGGGTTTGTTGTGTGCTGAGTGCTACCTACGCTTAATGGTTCAGATGTATTTCAGTAATCTTTAGTACTCGTAAAGTTCACAGGGTTTTCAAAATTCCGGCCCTAGGAACAAACAGTAGTCATTTTGGATTGTTGGTCGTAGTGACATTAACCCAGATTACTACTGCAAGCCAGGTTTGTTGACAATTTTACTTGTCTTTCTTACTCATTCGATATAATATCCCATTATTCATGTCGATTAGTCACAAACAATAAGTGCTAGACAAACTTCTTGATTCAAAATTTGGACGGTCTCTTACTGCAGTTACAATTCTGCATACTTGTCCTAGTAAGCTCACAAGTAAATGATTGATTCACTACATCTATGATTGCCTTGTCATATTTGTTTCCAATATTCTTTTAAGGTGGACCACCCTGTTTCAAAATACTGGAACCGTAGACATGAGTGAATAGTATTTCTCTATGTGATCTCTTCCATCATGTGTGGGCAACGAACACTGCATTGTATAGAAAGAAAGTGTCATTTCCAGCTTTTACATAGGCTTTGATCTTTTACATGGAATACAATCTGCCTACTCACTTTGTGTCGCACTACCAACACTCCACCCTTGAAGCTAAACATTATGCCACTCATAATTCCTTAGTTTATTTGTTCAAATACGAATTTCATATGATTCTAATGTTCCTACTTCAGTTTTGAAATGTGTATGCACTGTTATAGAGACATAAGGGGTTTGTATTTACGTGTGTGTGCAGTCAAGACGGTTGGGGTGAACTTTGCATATCAGAGAGTTTATAGGGAGACACTCTTGAGTTGAATCCGCAATGCATTCCATAGATAATCTGACTACTTTTTATGTTTTCATGAATCTCAGTTCTGAACAACATCATAATGATTTTGAGCTTGCGCGCATGAAAAGAATAAAGCAGAACAATACCATGGTTGTCAAACTTGGCATTAAGGGACTGAAATCAAGTCTGGATGCAATGCAATGCAAACGCTCTCCACCTACAGATTCATGCTCAGAATATGATCCTAACAGTGATTCTGAGCTTGAGGGAGACCTAAGTCAATGTAGCTCCCTAGTGGAGGAGTCAGAGGTAGATGCCCTATCTTATTCACCCATCAAGGTGCTCGCTCTAACTTTCCAAGGTTATATTGGTCGCACATATCTTGCAACTGATGCTTTGCATTGCTTCTACTTTGTTGAACTGCCATTAGCTTAGTACACATTGTGTATGTGAATACGCCCTGCCTATCCATTTTCAGTAGATATTCCATATATTATCATAACATATTTATCCATTCAAATGTTGTTCTTGTGTATCAGACGTTCAAGAGGAAGAGGGCGATTGCTGATCATGGAGGAGCACAAGCAAAGTATTTGGAAAAGGTAGTGGCACGATAAATCAAATAGCCCATTAGGTGCGATTGCAATATCACCTGACCCACAAAACACCCCAACTCTAGCAGACTCTAGCCCTACTACACTGGTCATTTCTGATGCCCCAACTCAGCAGACCCCAACTGCAGCAAATAGTATGATGATGCCAGTTGACATAGCACCAGCTCTACGACACAAAACCCCCATTCCAGCAAAGAGTACACCAAATCCAGTTGCCAAATCCCTTTTTGAACCAGAGAGAGCCCCAATTGCAGCAAGTAGGACCCCTATTCCATTTCTTCCCAGTTTAGAAGACGAACTTATATTGTTGTCAGGAACTTTGTGCGCATCTTTCCTTCATGGAAAGATTACACCGCAGACATAGAACAATTTCCAGTCTTCCTCCGCAACTTACGCTTAAGTAATGTACTAATGTTATTCATGGTCATTACTACATATGTTTCTGCTGACAGAAGACACAAGATTTCATTCTTTTAAATAGGCGAGGACCAAACTGGATTGAGAAGACGAGCAAGGGTTGGTTGCGCTTTTCAAGCACTCGTTGATGAAGTATTGTTCCTACCCGAGACAAGCGCACTTCGATGGCAAGCCTCTAAACGAAATTTCTGTAAAGTCTCCGGTGCTACATTTATCCGACGGTGACTAGAATAATCTTGTTACACATTGGTCGGCTGCAGCGTAAGGTACTGTCTATTATATCACATCACAATTTGAACTACATTTCTGCATTTGCCTTAATGTCTCACTTGTATGAAAACTGTTAGCAGAAGAACATTCATTCTCAATGGACCACAGAATCTCGCAACTATACTGCACACTGCATTGCACTTGTGAGTACCTCTTGCCCTGTATGACCATACTTCTTTCATACCTGTTTGATTATGTAGCATCACTACACATGTTAGCCTCGTTATCGTCCATTTGGTGGACATTATAAGATCCGTATGGACTCTTACATAAATTTAGAATCAACCCAATGCTTTTGAAGAGGTTTAGCTCTGCAGTCCTCTTGTAAGGACTGAACGTTGTCTATCACTGTACTTACATTAACATCTACTCCCTCCTTCACATAATATAATAATGTTTTGTATAGTACACCAGTGTTCAAAACACTCTTGTCTTATGGGAAGAGGGATTGGTTCATTGTGTAGCATTCTGCATCTTATCTCCCTCGCCCACCATTTACTAAAAAAGATCAGATTTATATTTAATCTTACCAAAAGTAGAATCTGAGAGACAATGCTAGTGCGAAGTGTAGCCCATTGCTCTTGTCGGTACATTTTGTCTATGCGCTTATACTTCGAGGATTGGTAGTTGATTATGTAGCATCGATCGCATCTTATCGCATTATCCTCTATCCCTTCGATATTGTCATATCTATAATTACTCTCTACAAAATGTAGAGTCAGGCAATGCTTATGAAGAAGATTATGTGCTGAAATTCTTGAGTTATCCTTCCCTTGACATCGAGAAGGGCATTATAAAGCCGGTGTTAACTGTTAATGTAAGTCAGTCCTTCTAAAGCCTTTATCCTCAACTACTATTTAATTTGCTCATACTCCCTATCGTTTCTTTGCTGTTTAGTTTCTTTGTTTCTATCAAAATGCATGTTACTTAAGAACCGTAAGTTCTAAGTTTTACTTGTAAAACCAAATTCATATTCATACCATTCACATTACTCAATACTCCCTATATGTATGCTTGTTTTTGTGGATCGATAATCCGATGTGTGAAGAAGCATTACGTTTGCACCTTGTCATCTCCTGTTTTATCTTACTGATGTGGCTGATGATATGGACAACATGTCGTGCACATTAACCAAAATAGATACAATGATTTTCTTTGCCCTTCATCTATGCTTGTTATGTTGACATGGTAATCCAGTAGTGTGGTGAAGCTCCCCGCATTATGAACAATGCCAAATTATGCTATTGATATTTTGAACTTACTCTTTATTTTCGAATTTGAAATTGTATGGAATTGACAGCACAGTTATCATGTTTGTTTATACACGTGCAAAACATGTCATCTCTCTGCTTTGTTTCAGGGTGATATGCCTGATGGCATGCACAAGTCTGCTGAAGGCTGTGAGACAAACCCAACATATATTGCAACAAAGAAGGCAAAACATCTTGAAGATAGCGAGACAACCCCAAAGTCTTGTCTTGATGCAGTGTTCAAGTTACTTGACACTAGTAGTCAGACAAGCTCACATAATTCGTTGTCTGAATTAGTTCAACTTTCTTCAGTCCCAAGCTCTAGCAGACAGGCATTCTGCAACTCAACTTCGACTTAAAGTCCTATCTGTAAGAAAGATTGCGGAGAACACCAATGAGAACATCATCGCTAAACAGCTACACCTAGAAGCTATGACCGACATGCTAGGACGGTCTCACAGCCTTGCTCAATAGCTTGCGCAGCAGTTCCCGCGCAAGGCTAACCTTTCTTGAACTGTCTTGGAAGTTTTCTCGGTTCAGTATTATTTTGTTACACTGCAATTGAAAGCACAAGTGCTCCCTGGGTGATTTTGGTAATTAATGTCAACATATCTCTTGTTGGACTAATACTTTCATGTAGTATATTTATGATAAGTTCAATAGTGGAGTGGCATGGACAAGAGGATGTGGAACCCCCTTCAAGATGCAAAGGACAAAGGATTGGCTCAAGCTCAAAGCTCAGGACTCTGCATTTTCTATATTCAGTGATCCAAGATCACATTGAGACTACAGGAAAGCCAATACTATTAAAAGGGGATGAGGTGTTGTGATGTGGAGCATCCCTCGCTCATCACCATGGAAGCTCCATCACCACCGCAAGCACGGAGAGAACATATGGTGAGAGCTCATGCCCGCGCCATTGAAACCGAGGTTAAATCTTTCCTCTTCGATTTCCATTCGGATTCACATGTGAGTTGGATCCTACCTCAATCGGAGATGTTACGCATGATTAGGTATCAAGGTGTTGATCATGAAGAGGCTAGCACAAAGACCCGAGCACCTACGGACGAGAAGAGGAGGACAAGAAGAGCGAGGATGAGGAATGGGCCAAGCCCCTGGACCACCCGGGTGCCCGGCCACCACTGGGCCGCAGCCCCAGCCGTCTCCGGGTGCCCGGCCCCCAAGCACCGGGTGCCCGGCCACCACTTGGATGCAGCCCCAGCCGGCTCCGGGTGCCCGGCCCCCAAGCATCGGGTGCCCGGCCAAATGACCAGTCGTGGCCTCGGCAGCACCCCGGGTGCCCGGCCTCCTGCGTGGGCCGGCCCAGCATGCCTCCGGGTGCCCGGGCCACTACCCTCGGGTGCCCGACCTCCCCCTCCGGGCGCTGGAGATGCCCCACCGGGTGCCCGGGCCGCCACACCCTGGGTGCCCGGCCCAGCTGCTGGAGCAGCCAAGCCCCGCCCGGGTGCCGGGCCACCAACCCCGGGTGCCCGGCCTTGACCGCCCAGGCCCCTGCGTCTACCCCGGGTGCCCGGGCCTAGGACCCCCAGGTGCCCGGACCCCTCCGAGGGCCTGTGTGCCTTGTTGCGTTTTTGCCCATGTAATCCCTCTCCCCCTCCTAGTCCATCCCTAGACTATAAGTACCTCCCTCCTAGCTCATTAGAAGGATAGCAAAGGATATGAGATGATTTAGAGAGCTTTGCTCCTTGTACCCACTCCTTTAGGAGATCAAGACCTCCTTGGAGAAGATTCCTAGTGGATATCAAGCCCCCAACTTGGGAAGGATCCCCATCATAGGATCATCAAGACCTCTCTCCTCATAGGATTGGGATGAACTAGTTCCTTGTGTCTTTCATTTGTTGTACTTGGATCATTGTGACCTCTTGTGTGTTCTTGGATCTAGCATATGTATGATTGGATCTAGTCAATTTGAGTGTTTCCCCTCTCTTGTGTTCTTCATGTTCTTCGTGTTCTTGGGGATTTCCCCTCCAATTCGTGAAAGATCTCCATATAGGGTTCCACCCTACAACATCTTGGTATCACGAGCCATGGTTTCTCACGAAATTGGAGCCCCCCATCTTGTTCTCTAGCCTAATTTTGTTGTGCTCCTCCCCAATTTCGAAAATTCCCCACCAAAAATAGCCCCAATTTTTTTGTGATTTGTTGGTTTGATGAGGTTTTGTTCGATTTGATCCATGGATATTCTTGGTTTCAAGTGGATCTAGCATTCCCCCTTCCATCTCCACCTTTCCCTCCACGAAATCCACCAATTTCTTCCATTTACCCATGAATTTCCGCCCAAATCAGTCACCCTCGGGCACCCGGACCTCAAACCCCGGGCACCCGGACCCCCCCTCCCCCCCCCCCCCCGCGCATCTCCGTTGACCACACCGGTTGCCCGCACCACAAGCCCCCGGGCACCCGCGGGCTGTTTGCCCCGGACCACCCCGGGTGCTCGCACCTCTTGCCCACGGGCCTCTTCTTCAGCCCAACCTCGCTGACCACCCCGGGTGCCCGCACCCCCAAACCCTGGGCACCCGCACCCCGAATCAGCCCACCAACATTCACCATTTTGGCCATAACTTTCACTCCAGGAGTTCGATTTTGACGTTCTTTAGCTTGTTGAGTAGATATTGACATCCCCCATCCATCTAGATAGGTTCCAACACCATTTGACTCCATAAAATTTTTGGCATTTTGGCATCTTTGCATAGGCCATCCACCGTATCATCCGCCATACCACCATCGCTTTCCGCAACTTAACCCATTTTTATCCATATAGCATTTGTGGTTGCTTGAGTGGTGACTTGAGTCTCCTAAGGTGTTTCGGCTACTTAGGGACGGTTGCTTCGTCATTAACCACCACTACCACTTTCGCATTGCTAACTCTGGAACCACCAACGCATTCCGCTACCACCATTTGACTTTTTCCTTTAAGATTTTGAGTTTGCGGTTTTTCCGTTTCCTAGGGTGTTTCGGCTAACTAGGAACCGGTTCGACATCGACAACACCGCCACTCACCTTCGACAAGGATTCGACATCGACCACTTCACAATTTTGACAACCTAACCGTAAGCAAGAACGGTAACCTCTATATCATCTTGGTATCGTGGTATCCCATCATTGTACATTCATGATTGCCATTACATTGTTAACCCCTTAGCCCATTTTGTGTCACTTGCCTATCGAGACTAGCCATTTGAGTATTGCCGACAACGTTACTTGTGCACATTAGTGATCCATACCTTCCATTGCATACATACCATCATATCATCCCTTGTGTCACAAGATTGTTCCTGCATATACACAATTGCTATCTTGGTTTGTGCATTTCGCATAAGTGGCCATACATAAAAAAAAGAAGGAATAAGCTTTTAAGCAAAAAAGAGAGCAAAGAGCTTGTGAGAAAGAGCCATAGCATCATACCACATTTCACATAATATTGTCATATCCAATCATCTTGGATCGTCTTCAGAAGAACACCGGGAACATCATACACATAGCATACTTGGGATAGAAAGCTCATACATTTTGCATCTTCTAGGTTGTGCACAAGTGTCATATCTGCCTATTGAGCAATCATGCTAGCGTCTCTCTTGAGTTGTGCAACACGTGCGTTTTCTGTGGATTCCACATTTGGTGCTCATTCCTTGGTTGCATGACCCCATTTATCTATCCGTGTGTGTGTTTTCGTGTGCCACATATTGCTATTGGTCTACTTGTTTCACTTGCGAATTTGTGAATCTTTTCCAACATTATTGACTCTTGCTAATATTTTGCATCAATTTTTGTGCCACTATCCTCACCGAGCTCCACCATAAGCCTTACTTGTGTAGGTGTGAGAATTGACAAGATCCGGTACCAAATGTGCTATTTCCTTGATACATTCTTGAGTGATCATTGATCCATCTTCAACATTGGTTAAGGTACATTTATCTAGTTCTTTCCTTTCTTCCACTCACATTTGCTCGAGTCTTGTGATGGATAGGCAAGGCATTTCATCTCCGGTCTTCCACGACAACAACGGTGCGAACAACTACATCACCAAAACGCCCATCTTCGGACTACAACGAGCAATGCGAGGCATTGAGAAACTCACTGTCGACATTCACCAAAGCGAAGCACAGACAAGGGACTACATCGACACCAAGTTGGACGCACAATTGGAAGACTTCCAACACGTGTGGGCCAACTACCAGTCTTCTTCCTCTTCGTCACCTTCAAGGTGGAGACGCTCAAGTCGCAAGTCTTCGGAGCAGCCACAAGATGCAAGTACCACGCGGCACCGTCAAGAAAACCAACACAAGCACAAGAGAAGACCGAGAGACGAGCACCACCACGAGGAAGCTATGATGACTACCACCACTTCAGCATCTTCGCCAAGTGTTCTCAAGGCATCTTCGCCTTTGTATGTACGAAATCTTCGCCTACTTACAATGAGTACGCCTACATCGGCCTTCATCCATGACGAGAGTGATGTTGTGCCATCTTCGGACTTCATCCACGACGAGAGCGATGATGTGCCATCTTCGGCCTTCATCCACGGCGACGAGGACAAGATGGTTGAGCATGGGATTTTCCCTTCTACCACGACGACGTATGATGACTTGAGTGACTTGTGCCACCATAATTAGAGTGAGAGTGACTTCACCACTAGCCCCATATATGATGAGTTGCCACAATTCACATGTGAGGAGATCCACCAACACCACCACTTGAGTGATTTGAGTGACTCCACCATATGTGACATTGAGTGCACCTACCTCGAGGGAGTGAGTGAAGTGCCACCACATAGACAGAGTGAGGAAGTTGATAGGGCATGTGAGGCCACCATGATTTCTAACGACTTAACCTCTACCTCTACCATGTCTTGTCCTTTGGTTCTAGGTCCCATATATGATGACGTGCCGATTCACGATGACTTCGTCCTTCCTTTGGACAAGACGATGGCCATGGTGGAATATGATGCACCCCCCACATGGTTCCATCAAGATGAAGATGATGACCACCATTTGATCTTTGCCACCACACCTACACTGCTTGAGTGGAATGAAAAAGGTAACATAGGTGAAGGTGATGCTCTAGTCCCACTAGTGGACATCCTTGCTATTGATTGCTTTCATGATGTTGATCCACCTATTACCATGCTTCATGCTAGTGTGACTTCCCCATGCGATGATTTACCCACTTATGATGAGTTTGACGATTGCGCTAAGGAGTCTATTAGTTGTGATGCCATGTTACATAGGATTTCCCATGATAATTCTCTTGGTCACATCATGTTCGACAATCTGCTTGACTTGTCATATGCTATGCATGAGATCAACAATATGTCATATTTGGAATCTCATCTTAGTGACTATGCATATGCCATCAACATAAACCCAATTTGCAGATATGGCATAGATGACAAGCCCATGGTTATTGGCATTTGTTTTTCTTGTGATGATATTGATATGCTCCCTTTGCATCATTTATCTCATATGCCATGTGATACGTCTCCAACGTATCTATAATTTCTGATTCCTCCAAGCAACTTTATCTACTGTTTTGGACTATATTGGGCTTTATTTTCCACTTTTATATTATTTTTGGGACTAACCTACTAACCGGAGGCCCAGCCCAGAATTGTTGTTTTTTTGCCTATTTCAGTGTTTCGAAGAAACGGAATATCAAACGGAGTCCAAACGGAATGAAACCTTCAGGAACGTGATTTTTCAACGAGCGTGATCCGGAGACTTGGACCCTACTCCAAGAAGTGCCATAGGCGGTCACGGCGTGGAGGCGCGCCCCTACCTCGTGGGCCCCGACGCTCCACCGACGTACTCCTTCCTCCTATATATACCTCGTATCCCGTCACGATCGAGCAGGAGCCAAAGACCTAATTCCACCGCCGCAACCTTCAGATCCACGAGATCCCATCTTGGGGCTGTTAGGAGCTCACGCGGGGGGCATCCACCATGGAGGGCTTCTACATCATCACCATAGCCCCTCCGATGAAGTGTGAGTAGTTTACTTGACCTTGGGTCCATAGCTAGTAGCTAGATGGCTTCTTCTCTCTTTTTGGATCTTAATACAATGTTCTCCCCCTCTCTCGTGGAGATCTATTCGATGTAATCTTCTTTTTGCGGTGTGTTTGTTGAGACCGATGAATTGTGGGTTTATGATCCAGTATTATCTATGGAAAATATTTGATTCTTCTCTGAATTCTTTTATGTATGATTGTGTTATCTTTGCAAGTCTCTTCGAATTATCCTTTTTGGTTTGGCCAACTAGATTGGTAGTTCTTGCAATGGGAGAAGTGCTTAGCTTTGGGTTCAATCTTGCGGTGTCCTTACTCAGTGACAAAAAGAGTTGCAAGGCACGTATTGTATTGTTGCCATCGAGGATAACAAGATGGGTTTTTTTTATCGTATTGCATGAATTTATCCCTCTACATCATGTCATCTTTCTTAAGGCGTTACTCTGTTTTTACTTAATACTCTAGATGCATGCTGGATAGCGGTCGATGAGTGGAGTAATAGTAGTAGATGCAGAATCATTTCGATCTACTTGTTTTGGACGTGATGCCTATATACATGATCATTGCCTAGATATACTCATAACTATGCTCAATTCTGTCAATTGCTAAACAGTAATTTGTTCACCCACCGTAGAATACTTATGCTCTTGAGAGAAGCCACTAGTGAAACCTATGGCCCCCGGGTCTATTCTCATCATATCAATCCCTATCACTTTATTTAATTGCTTTGTTTTTACTTTGCCGTTTACTGTTTACTTTGCATCTATCTATCAAAAATACCAAAAATATTATCTCTATCAGATATCACTCTCGTAAGTGATCCTGAAGGGATTGACAACCCCTAAGCATTGGTTGCGAGTTGCTATCATTTAGTGTAGGTACGAGGGACTTGTGCGTGGTCTCCTACTGGATTGATACCTTGGTTCTCAAAAACTGAGGGAAATACTTACGCTACTTTGCTGCATCATCCTCTCCTCTTCGGGGAAATCCAACGCAGTGCTCAAGAGGTAGCAAGAAGAATTTCTGGCGCCGTTGCCGGGGAGGCTCACGCAAGCAAGTCAACTTTACCAAGTACCCACGCAATCCCTATCTCTCGCATTACATTATTTGCCATTTGCCTCTCGTTTTCCTCTCCCCCACTTCACCTTTGCCATTTTATTTGCCCTCTCTTTCCCAATTTCCTCCTCTCTTTCCCGTTTGCTTTTTCCCATTGCCTTTCTGTTTGCTCGTGTGCTAGTTTACTTATTTGTCGCGATGGCTCTACCTAGATTTGGTGACCTTCACCTTAAAAGGCTAGAGGAGATTGAAAGCAATGTCAGAAAGTGTATGGTTTTGCAATTTGAGCACAATAATTTCTTTAAAAATGAGATTAAGGAACAAAAAAGTTTTATGAGTTATATGAATAAAGAACTCGATGATATGTCGAAGGAATTTGATGGTATAAGGGCTCAAATTGCTCGTCTTGAAAAAATGACCGCCGAAATTTCGGATATGCAAGGTACCTTAGTCAATAAGATGGCCGCTAAACCGAATTCTTATGAAAATCAAGAAGAAGATCTAAAAGTTATTTATGTGTCCCCCATTAAATCTTTGTTTTGCAATATGAATCTTGATGAAACTGAATATGATCTTCCTTTACCTAGTAGGCGTTCTAAGAATTCGGAGTTTCTAAATCTTGATGACGAAATTGATGAAGTGGGATTGAAATAAATAAAAACCGTGATGTTGCTAAACCCACTATTTTGGATCTCAAGGAATTTAATTATTAAAATTGCTCTTTGATTGGTTGTATTTCCTTGTTGCAATCCGTGCTAGATTCTCCTCATGCTTATAGTCAAAATAAGGCCTTTACCGAACACATTGTTGATGCCTTGATGCAATCTTATGAAGAAAAACCTGAGTTGAAAGTTTCTATCCCTAGAAAACTCTATGATGAGTGGGAACCTACTATTAAAATAAAAATTAAAGATTATGAGTTTCATGCTTTGTGTGATTTGGGTGCTAGTGTCTGTACTATTCCCAAAGCTTTATGTGATTTGCTAGATTTCCGTGATTTTGATGATTGCTCTCTAAACTTGCATCTTGCGGAGTTCCACTATTAAAAAGCCTATGGGAAGAATTAATGATGTTCTTATTGTTGCAAATAGGAATTACGTGCCCGTATATTTTATCGTTTTTGATATAGATTGCAATCCTTCATGTCCTATTATTCTTGGTAGACCTTTCCTTAGAACGATTGGTGCAATTATTGATATGAAGGAAGGGAATATTAGATTCCAATTTCCCTTAAAAAAGGGTATGGAACACTTCCCTAGAAAGAAAATAAAATTACCATATGAATCTATCATGAGAGCCACTTATGGATTGCCTACCAAAGATGGCAATACCTAGATCTATCCTTGCTTTTATGCCTAGCTAGGGGCGTTAAACGATAGCGCTTGTTGGGAGGCAACCCAATTTTATTTTGTGTTTTTTGTCTTTGCTTCTGTTTAGGAATAAATAATCCATATACCTTCTGTTTGGATGTGGTTTTGTTTAATTAGTGTTTGTGCCAAGTAGAACCTATAGGATAACCTACGATGATAGTTGATTTGATTCTGCTAAAAAACAGAAACTTTACGCGCATGAATTTAATTATGGTAAATCACATAAACGTGATTTTGTGTTGATTCATTTTGATGCTGTTCAATAAACAAATTTTCCAGGACTTCCTATTTTGGTAGAATTTTAAGAGTTCCAGAAGTTTGCATTAGTTACAGATTGCTACAGACTGTTCTGTTTTTAACAGATTCTGTTTTACGTGTGTTGTTTGCTTATTTTGATGAATCTGTGGCTCGTAAAATAGTTTATAATCCATAGAGAAGTTGGAATACAGTAGGTTTAACACCAATATAAATAAAAAATGAGTTCATTACTGTACCTTGAAGTAGTCTTTTGTTTTCTTTCTCTAACGGAGCTCACGAGATTTCTGTTGAGTTTTGTGTTGTGAAGTTTTCAAGTTTTGGGTGAATTCTTTTGATGGATTATGGAACAAGGAGCGGCAAGAGCCTAAGCTTGAGGATTCCCATGGCACCCCCAAGATAATCCAAGGACACCAAAAAGTCAAAGCTTGGGGATGCCCCGGAAGGCATCCCCTCTTTCGTCCACTTCCATCGGTAGTTTACTTGGAGCTATATTTTTATTCACCAACATGATATGTGTTTTGCTTGGAGCGTCTTGTATCATTTGCGTCTTTGCTTGTTAGTTTACCACAATCATCCTTGCTGTACACACCTTTTGAGAGAGCCATATATGAATTGGAATTTGTTAGAATACTCTATGTGCTTCACTTATATCTTTTGAGCTTGATAGTTTTGCTCATAGTGCTTCACTTATATCTTTTGAGCGTGATAATTTTTGCTCTAGTGCTTCACTTATATCTTTTAGAGCACGGTGGAGGATTTGTTTTAAAGAAACTATTGATCTCTCATGATTCGCTTAGATTATTTTGAGAGTCATTAATAGCATGGTAATTTGCTTAATGTTAAATATACTTAGTGTTCAAGACATGTGAAACTTTCTTTTGAGTAAATTTAATACTAAGATAAGTTTGATGCTTGATAATTGTTTTGAGATATAGAGGTAATAATATCAAAGTCGTGCTAGTTGATAATTGTGAATTTGAGAAATACTTGTGTTGAAGTTTGCAAGTCCCGTAGCATGCACGTATTGGTAAAGTTGTGTAACAAATTTGAAACATGAAGTGTACCTGGCTTGTGCATCCTTATGAGTGGCGGTCGGGGACGAGCGATGGTCTTTTCCTACCAATCTATCCCCCTAGGAGCATGCACGTAGTACTTGAATTTTTTGATGGCTTCTAAATTTTTGCAATAAGTATATCAGTTCTTTTGACTAATGTTGAGTCCATTGATTATACGCACTCTCACCTTTCCGCCTTTGCTAGCCTCTTCGGTACCGTGCATTGCCCTTTCTCACCTTGAGAGTTGGTGCAAACTTCGCCAGTGCATCCAAACCCCGTGATACGATTCGCTCTATCACACATAAACCTCCTTATATCTTCCTCAAAACAGCCACCATACCTACCTATCATGGCATTTCCATAGCCATTCCGAGATATATTGCCATGCAACTTCCACCATCATCATCATGACATATATTACTTTTGTCATATTGCCATTGCATGATCATGTAGTTGACATCGTATTTGTGGCAAAGCCACCATGCATTATTTTCCATACGTGTCACTCTTGATTCATTGCACCATCCCGGTACACCGCTGGAGGCATTCATATAGAGTCATACTTTGTTCTAAGTGTCGAGTTGTAATTGTTGAGTTGTAAGAAAAATAAAAGTGTGATGATCGTCATTATTAGAGCATTTTCCCATGTGAGGAAAGGATGATGGAGACTATGATTCCCCCAGAAGTTGGGATGAGACTCCGGGCAGAAAAAAGAGGCCATAAAAAAATGAGAAAGGCCCGAACAAAAAAAAGAGAGAAAAATAGAGAAGGGACAATGCTACTATCCTTTTACCACACTTGTGCTTCAAAGTAGCACCTTGTTCTTCATGTAGTGAGTCTCATATATTGTGCTTCAAAGTAGCACCAAGATCTTCATGGTAGTGAGTCTCATAAGTTGTCTTTTTATACTAGTGGGAATTTTTCATTATAGAACTTAGCTTGTATATTCCAATGATGGGCTTCCTCAAAATGCCCTAGGTCTTCGTGAGCAAGCGAGTTGGATGCACACCCACTAGTTTTCTTTTGTTGAGCATTCATAGCTCTAGTGCATCCGTTGCATGGCAATCCCTACTCCTCATGTTGACATCATTTGATGGGCATCTCCATAGCTCATTGATTAGCCTCGTCAATGTGAGACTTTCTTCCTTGTTGTCTTCTCCACACAATCCCCACCATCATATTCTATTCCACCCATAGTGCTATATCCATGGCTCGCGCTCATGTATTGCGTGAAAGTTGAAAAAGTTTGAGATTATTTGAGTGTGAAACAAATTGCTTGGCTTGTCATCGGGGGTATAGAAGTTGGGAACATCTTTGTGTGACAAAAATGAAGCATAGCCTAACCATATGATTTTGTAGGGATGAACTTTCTTTTGCCATGTTATTTTGAGAAGACATGATTGCTTTGATTAGTATGCTTGAAGTATTATTATTTTTGTCTCAATATGAACTTTTGTCTTGAATATTTTGGATCTGAATATTTCTATCACAATTAAGAAGATTTATATTGAAATTATGCCAAAGTATCACTCCGCATCAAAAATTCTTTTTTATCATTTACCTACTCGAGGAAGAGCACAAATTAAGCTTGGGGATGCCTGATACGTCTCCAGCGTATCTCTAATTTTTGATTGCTCCATGCTATTTTATCTACTGTTTTGGACTATATTGGGCTTTATTTTCCACTTTTATATTATTTTTGGGACTAACCTATTAACCGGAGGCCCAGCCTGCTTTGTTTTTGCCTATTTCAAGTGTTTGAAGAAACGGAATATCAAACGGAGTCCAAACGGAATGAAACCTTCGGGAACGTGATTTTCCAACCGAATGTGATCCAGGTGACTTGGACCCTACTCCAAGAAGTGCCAGAGGCGGTCACGAGGGTGGAGGGCGCCCCCATGGGCGCGCCCCCTACCTCGTGGGCCCCCTGACGCTCCACCGACGTACTCCTTCCTCCTATATATACCTACGTATCCCCGTATGATCAGAACAGGAGCCAAAAACCTAATTCCACCGCTACAACCCTATGTATCCACGAGATCCCATCTGGGGGCCTGTTCCGGAGCTCCGCCGGAGGGGGCATCCACCATGGAGGGCTTCTACATCATCACCATAGCCCCTCCAATGAAGTGTGAGTAGTTTACTTCAGACCTTCGGGTCCATTGCTAGTAGCTAGATGGCTTCTTCTCTCTTTTTCGATCTCAATACAATGTTCTCCCCCTCTCTCGTGGAGATCTATTCGATGTAATCTTCTTTTTACGGTGTGTTTGTTGAGACCAATGAATTGTGGGTTTATGATCCAGTATTATCTATGGAAAATATTTGATTCTTCTCTGAATTCTTTTATGTATGATTGTGTTATCTTTGCAAGTCTCTTCGAATTATCCTTTTTGGTTTGGCCAACTAGATTGGTAGTTCTTGCAATGGGAGAAGTGCTTAGCTTTGGGTTCAATCTTGCGGTGTCCTTACTCGATGTGAAAGAGTTGCAAGGCACGTATTGTATTGTTGCCATCGAGGATAACAAGATGGGGTTTTTATCATATTGCATGAATTTATCCCTCTACATCATGTCATCTTGCTTAAGGCGTTACTCTGTTTTTACTTAATACTCTAGATGCATGCTGGATAGCGGTCGATGAGTGGAGTAATAGTAGTAGATGCAAAATTGTTTCGATCTACTTGTTTTGGACGTGATGCCTATATACATGATCATTGCCTAGATATACTCATAACTATGCTCAATTCTGTCAATTGCTCAACAGTAATTTGTTCACCCACCGTAGAATATTTATGCTCTTGAGAGAAGCCACTAGTGAAACCTATGGCCCCCGGGTCTATTCTCATCATATCAATCTCTGTCACTTTATTTACTTGCTTTGTTTTTACTTTGCCTTTTACTTTTTAGTTTGCATCTATCTATCAAAAATACCAAAAATATTATCTCTATCAGATCTCACTCTCGTAAGTGACCGTGAAGGGATTGACAACCCCTAAGCGTTGGTTGCGAGTTGCTATCGTTTTGTGTAGGTATGAGGGACTTGTGCGTGGTCTCCTACTGGATTGATACCTTGGTTCTCAAAAACTGAGGGAAATACTTATGCTACTTTGCTGCGTCATCCTCTCCTCTTCGGGGAAATCCAACACAGTGCTCAAGAGGTAGCACCATGCCATGACCACATAGCTTCGGATATGCATTGTTTTGGATGTTGTTCATATTCTCCATATGATGTTTCCACTATTGCTCATGAGGACACCCCCATAGTTTCCTCATACATTTTAGGAGATTTTTATTCATCCTATCCATTGCATGATCCCACTACTTGTGTGCACCATATGCTCCCATGAATGAAAATGCTATTGATATGCCATATACTTGTATGCTAGATTTGCATCCCGATCATGTCATACATAACAACTATTCTTTCATGATGGATGACATGTTCTTATACCATGTATCAAATTTCTTTGAGCGATGCTTATCATGTACTAACTCACACATGCACATACACATCATGATGGATGATGTGTACATTTACCACGCACACACTTTCTTTGGTTTGTGTCTCTTTTTTGTAGGTACCCATGAATACCTGTCAACCTCGCAATCCCACGAGTTGATAAAACAAGCTCTAGAGAGCAATGATGATTTGGGACCCCGTGGGTTGTTCTTACCACCGTTCCCTTCGCGAAAAGACTTCGTGCATCTATTCTACATGGCTCTCACATGGTTATGGGTTATCGTCCATTACATATTATATGCCCATCTTGCCATGTTCACTTTGCATGATATGCTCATTCCTATGCCTTTGCCATGCATTTGTGACCCATGCTTTGCATTACACATGATGATTGATTCTACTACTTGTATGTGTATTTGCAAGCTTGGTGGAGATATTGCTTATTCTTGCCATGTTTCCTTTGTGATCCACTCCTATGATGATATCTTGCTTTGTAATTGTGCTGGTGATATGCCATGTGCATTGCCTATGCCTACTCTTTGCTCACATGACATGATTGCCATGATTTCCTCTAGTGTGTTGCATCTTCGCTCCACTAGTTTGCACGACTTGATTTCTATGATTTCTCATGTTGCATCCACTTCTTGGATTACTTGCTCCTATCATATGTTTGGTTGCAACAATGTCATTACTTCACATATGCCATGTCCCATTGCTTGTCACGTGATTGATTTGATTGCCTCACACATGATGAACAATTGCTCTTTCTATTGTGTTGAGTGCCACACCATCTTCACCACATCATATGCACATTATGCTTGGATTGTCTTGCACTTGACCCATGTGTTTATACATTGCCTTTCACTTGGTGTTGTGAATTACTCTTATGCCTACCATAGACCATTCATTGAGAGTCTTATGCATTCTTGCTATAACATTGAGGTAGATGCTTATTTACTTGTCCCACAAATTAGCATCTTTACCTCACCTTTGCATGATTGTTTCCATGATGCTTCTCCATGTGCCAAATTTATGTCCTTACATGCCATGCCACCCTCCCTTGTCACACCATATGTTATGCTTGATGACAACACTTGTTGGGTGAATCACCTCTTGAATGCTAATGCCAACCACATTTGTTTTTCCAAGTGCTTGTTATATTTGCTACTTTTGAAGGAATCACAAGACGGTGCAACATTGGAGAGTGCCCACTTCAAGCTTCAACATGATACATGCTTGGTGGTCGTCCACTTCTACACGGCGATGCCCTCTCTTTCCCATGGTGACGAAGATCACAATCCATGGACGGATCTCTCCCAAGGGGGGGGGGAGATGATGCGGAGCATCCCTCGCTCATCACCATGGATGCTCCATCACCACCGCAAGCACGGAGAGGACATATGATGAGAGTTCATGCACGTGCCATCGAAACTGAGGTTAACTCTTTCCTCTTCGATTTCCATTCGGATTCACATGTGAGTTGGATCCTACCTCAAATGGATATGTTACGCATGATTAGGTATCAAGGTGTTGATCATGGAGAGGCTAGCACGAAGACCCGAGCACTTGCGGACGAGAAGAGGAGGACAAGAAGAGCGAGTATGAGGAATGGGCCAAGCCCCTGGACCACCCGGGTGCCCGGCCGCCTCGACCCCGGGTGCCCGGCCACCACTTAGTCAAGAACCCAGGCGGGTGCCCGCCAAATAACCAGCAGCGGCTGGCGGCACCGGGTGCCCGCCCCAGCGCCTGGTGCCCGACCTCTGCTGGCCGGCCCAGCATGCCTCGGGTGCCGGGCCACTACCCCGGGTGACCAGCCTCCCCCTCGGCCTGGAGATGCCGCACCAGTGCCGGCCGCCACACCGGGTGCTCGGCCCATTCTTGGAGCAGCCCAGCCCGCCAGGGTGCCGGGCCACCAACCCCGGTGCCGGTCTCGACCAAGACAGCCCTGCGTCTACCCCGGGTGCCCGGGCCTAGGACCCCCGGGTGCCCGGACCCCTTCGAGGGCCTGTGTGCCTTGTTGGGTTTTTGCCCATGTAATCCCTCTCCCCCTCCTAGTCCGTCCTAGACTATAAGTACCTCCCTCCTAGCTCATTAGAAGGATAGCAAAGTATATGAGAAGATTTAGAGAGCTTTGCTCCTTGTACCCACTCTTCTAGAAGATCAAGACCTCCCAGGAGAAGATTCCTAGTGGATATCAAGCCCCCAACTTGGGAAGGATTCCCATCATAGGATCATCAAGACCTCTCTCCTCATAGGATTGGGGTGAACTAGTTCCTTGTGTCTTTCCTTTGTTGTACTTGGATCATTGTGACCTCTTGTATCTTCTTGGATCTAGCATATGTGTGATTGGATCTAGTCAATTTGAGTGTTTCCCATCTCTTGTGTTCTTCGTGTTCTTGGGGATTTCCCCTCCAATTCGTGAAAGATCTCCACATAGGGTTCCACCCTACAACATCTTGCTTAATGGCTTGCTTGCTCAAAGTGCTTAATGATATGCTCCAAAGCCCTCAACCACTTTCTTATATCCACATATGTCCAAAACCAAAAGTCAAACTCGGCCCCACCGATTTGATCCATCCGGCGCCACCGAGTTTATTTGTCATAGCCACTGCCAGAAACCCTAATCAGTTCGGTCACACCGATGGGATCTCGGTCTCACCGAGATGGGCTTGCAAACTCTCTGTTGTCTATTGCAATATTTTCGGTCCCACCGAGAATATGTAATTGGTCACACCGAGTTTGCCTGACCAACTCTCTGTTTTACTTATTACCAAATTGGTCCCACCGAGTTGTGTAATCGGTCAAACCGAGATGAGGTTTTACCCTAACCCTTGCACATCGGTCCCACCGAGTTGATCATATAAGTCCCACCTAAATTGCCTAACGGTCACATTATGTACTGAATTGGTTCGACCGAGTTTTTTGATTCGGTCCCACCGAGTTTGGTATATTGTGTGTAACGGTTAGATTTTGTGTGGAGGCTATATATACACCTCCAACCTCTCCTCATTCATGAGGGAAGCCATCAGATCGTGCCTACACTTCCACTACCCATTTTTTGAGAGAGAGCCACCTACTCATGTGTTGAGACCAAGACATTTCAATCCAACCATATGAATCTTGATCTCTAGCCTTCCCCAAGTTGCTTTCCACTCAAATCATCTTTCCACCAAATCCAATCCTATGAGAGTGAGTTGAGTGTTGGGGAGACATCATTTGACGCACAAGAGCAAGGAGTTCATCATCAACACACCATCTATTACCTTTTGGAGAGTGTTGTCTCCTAGATTGGTTAGGTGTCACTTGGGAGCCTCCAACAAGATTGTGGAGTGAACCAAGGAGTTTGTAAGGGCAAGGAGATCGCCTACTTCGTGAAGATCTACCCCAGTGAGGCAAGTCCTTCGTGGGCGATGGCCATGGTGGGATAGACAAGGTTGCTTGTTCGTGGACCCTTCATGGGTGGAGCCCTCCGTGGACTCGCGCAACCGTTACCCTTCGTGGGTTGAAGTCTCCATCAACGTGGATGTACGATAGCACCACCTATTGGAACCACGCCAAAAACATCCGTGTCTCCAATTGCGTTTGCACACTCCAATCCCATCCCTTTACTTTCTTGCAAGTTGCATGCTTTACTTTCCGCTGCCCATATACTCTTTGCATGCTTGCTTGATTTGTATTGTGAATGGTTAAACTTGTGCCTAAACTCCACCTAAACTTGAAAAGCTTAAAAACTGCTAACTTTGTTTGTTGAGTGTCTAATCCCCCCCCCCTCTAGACACCTCTTCTCGATCATTTCAGTAATGGTGCCCAGTTTTTGTAATCTGCTTCTTCGTTGTGCTTTATGATCACTGGTGGTGAACTTCGATGCCTAGTGGATGTAATATACCATAAATCCTTTATTGTATAGTGTAGGTTTATTCTTAGTTACTATGCCATAATTTCTTCATTGTATAGAGTAGGTTTGTTCTTAATTCCTACTAGTTACTGCCATCATTCGCTATCTAAAAAAATCTAATGTAGTCCACCAGGCCGAAACATTTGCCTCTAACGGACCTGGTTTTTAGCGGGCCACAATTGGGCCGGCCTGCATCTTTCTTGGGCCCGAATGATTGGGGCCTTCACAATTTGCGCCATGCCCACAACTTACACTGGCCTATATTTTAGTTGGGAATTTTGTGGACCCAATGCTTAGTTTGGCCCAGGTAGTGTTGGGCCATTAACAGGCTGAATATTGTACTGGCCTGTTACGACCTAGATGAAACCATGGGCCTTTAGCAGGCCGAAATGCATATTGGGCCTCAATTTTCCTTAGTCGTCGACGGGTCTTCAGTAGGCTGAAATGCAGACCGTGCCTTTTTGGGCCCAGTTATATCACGGGTCGTTACCAAGCCGAAACATATCTCGGGCCTTAGTTGGCCCACCGATATCATGGGCCTTTAAGAGGTCGAAAGCTTAGTACAGGCATGACCGGGCCAAATTATACGACATGCCTATAACAAGCCCAAAGTCACGTTGGGCTTCACTGTTGCCACCTTTATCACGGGCCCTTAGTGGGCCCAATGTCCCGTCGTACCATATATGGCCCATGGGCAGCACGGGCCATTCCCAGGCCGAAAGTCACACTGGGCTGAAATGGGCCCATCTACATCGGGTCTCTAACAGGCCGAAAGTCACACCGGGATGAAATGGGCCCATGTCTACATCGGGCCTCTAACGGGACGAAAGTCACTGGGCTGTAATTGGGCCCAAATATTCGGTGAACAATTAACGGGCCAGATCTGGCTCTGACACGTTCCAACGTATCTATAATTTTTGATTGTTCCATGCTATTATATTACCCCTTTTGGATGTTTATGGGCATTATTTTACATATTTATATCATTTTTGGGACTAACCTACTAACCGGAGACCCAGCCCATATTGCTGTTTTATTGCCTGTTTCAGTATTTCGAAGAAAAGGAATATCAAACGGAGTCCAAACGGAATGAAACCTTCGGCAACGTGTTTTTTGGAAGATTATCATCCAGGAGGCTTGGAGATCAAGTCAGAAGATCCTCGAGGTGCCCAGGAGATAGGGGGCGCGCCCCCTAAAGGGCGCGACCCCCTATCTCGTGGGCCCCTCGAGCACCTCCCGACCGACTTCTTTCACCTATATATGCCTACGTACCCTAAAACCATTGAATATAAAGATAGATCGGGAGTTCCGCCGCCGCAAGCCTCTGTAGCCACCAAAAATCTCTCGGGAGCCTGTTCCGGCACCCTGTCGGAGGGGGAACCCATCACTGGTGTCCATCTTCATCATCCCGGCGCTCTCCATGATGAGGAGGGAGTAGTTTACCCTCGGGGCTGAGGGTATGTACCAGTAGCTATGCGTTTGATCTCTCTCTCTCTCTCTCGGGTTCTCTCTCGTGTTCCCTCTATGGCACGATCTTGATGTATCCCGAGCTTTGCTATTGTAGTTGGATATTATGATGTTTCTCCCCCTCTACTCTCTTGTGATGAATTGAGTTTCCCCTTTGAAGTTATCTTATCGGATTGAGTCTTTTATGAGAACACTTGATGTATGTCTTGCCGTGCTTATCTGTGGTGACAATGGGATTTCACGTGCCTCTTGATGTATGTTTTGGTGACCAACTTGCGGGTTCCGCCCATGAACCTATGCATAGGGGTTGGCACACGTTCTTGACTCTCTGGTAGAAACTTTGGGGCACTCTTTGAAGTACTTTTATGTTGGTTGGATGAATCTGAGATTGTGTGATGCATATCGTATAATCATGCCCACGGATACTTGAGGTGACAATGGAGTATCTATGTGACATTAGGGTTTTGGTTGATTTGTGTCTTAAGGTGTTATTCTAGTACAAACTCTTTTATAGATTGATCCGAAAGAATAACTTTGAGGTGGTTTCGTACCCTACCATAATCTCTACGTTTGTTGTCCGCTATTAGTGGCTTTGGAGTGACTCTTTGTTGCATGTTGAGGGCTCCTTATATGATCTATCTATGTTATTATTGTTGAGAGAACTTGCACTAGTGAAAGTATGAACCCTAGGCCTTGTTTCCTATCATTGCAATACCATCTACGCTCACTTTTATCATTAGTTACCTTGTTGTTTTTATTATTTCAGATTACAAAAACCTATATCTAGTATCTATTTTGCACTTGTATCACCATCTCTTCACCGAACTAGTGCACCTATACAATTTACCATTGTATTGGGTGTGTTGGGGACACAAGAGACGCTTTGTTATTTGGTTGCAGGGTTGCTTGAGAGAGACCATCTTCATCCTACGCCTCCCACGGATTGATAAACCTTAGGTCATCCACTTGAGGGAAATTTGCTACTGTCCTACAAACCTGTGCACTTGCAGGCCCAACAACGTCTACAAGAAGAAGGTTGTGTAGTAGACATCAGGCTCCGGGTCGTAAATGGGCCTTTATTAAATAGGTCGTTATTGGGCTGGCCCACTAGTACCTGAGTAAGTACTACGGGCCTTTGACTGGGCCGGCCTTTTTAACCTATATGGGCCTCTGTTGGGCCCCGCCACATGTCGATGTATCATAGGCATGTCTCCTCCAATGGACGGGCAACATCTGGCCCACTGACGAGCTGACAGGTGTTCCCTCCGGCCAATCAGAATTTTACACATGGAAATTTCCCATTGGTCCTGGTTGTTAACGGGTTATCGGAGCCAAAACCGGACCCGATAGCTTAACGGTGTTCCGTTATGGTGGATGCCACGTGTCGGTCACCCATGACGAAAGCACTTATGTGACGTGCGATTTATCGTCATGGAAGTGGACACTTACGTGATGATAATTTTGGTAATGTCATGGGACACTTCTATGACAGCACAGTTATGACTATCTTTATTCTATCATAAAATCGTCATGGATGTACATGCTTGACAAAAAACGCGACCTACTGTGATAAACACGTATCATCATGGAAGTGTATTTTTTTGTAGTGTTTCCTGTAAAATTCCCTCCTGAAATTGATGTGGTTCAAGTAGCTGGTTACCCCTGCTTTGGTCTCAGAAAAGATAATGACATTGTCAATGTGGAAGTTTGGAAAGGTGATTGAGGTTGAAGATGATTTAGAGGAGGTCTGGATCAAAATCAGGAAGTTGAACCCTAAATGTTGTGAATGGTCAATGTTGGATCAGATCACCTCCACCCTAGGTGTCCTAATTGATGTAGATTGGCAGCACAACTTCACGTCCTTCTATGAGATAGTCAGGGTTAAAATTGTCTGCAAGGATCCTTCTAAGATTCCAGAAGAAAGGTTGTTTAGGATTCATGGCAAGATCTATAGATTGCTAATTGAGGTTGAACCACTCATACCTCCCACAGATCCAGTCACCTCCACCAACACTTCCTCTGGTACACAACCATCCTTGGATGCAGATCATAGAGATAACACTTCTGAAGATGATGGGTCTAACAAAGGCTTTAGAATTGGGTCTGAATACTGGCCCTGGGACTTCCAACCCCGGATCGCAGTCCATTGGCCCCAATCACCTAATTGGTGAAGTCACCCCAACCTCCCTCCTAAAGACACAGCTCCCAGAATCATAATACTCTAGTAGAAATAGTAACTTGGAAAAACTGTAGAACTCTGTACAGGGAGATGTTGTGAGGTTCATTTTGCTCAAAGAGATGGAGCTGATGAATGATGATGATCTTACTTCTGAAATGGACCTTGAAGACATGCTTGATGATCGGGTGGTCTCTGACATGGGGGTAGATGCCAATGCTTCCATCTTAGATGACCAATATGACACTGAATTCCCTAAGCTTCCCCAACCCAAAAACTCAGTCAAATGGGGCCCTATTCAAGCTGCCAGAATGAGCTCTACGTTGGCTGGTGACAAAAGAACCATTATTGAGAAAGCACAACAGCTCAAAGAGGTTCAGAACCTGGAAGTGCCTAAAGGTAATAGTAAGAAAACCCCCAGCTTCTCTCTTTTCAACAACCCCTCCTTTATTTCTATTGCTTCTAGCATTGGGGTAGAAATGGACAAAGTAGATAATGCTAAAGGTTCAAATACTACTTATAATACTGACCGGACCTGGGACATGACTGTGGGGACTGTTCCTAGATCTATTTTAGCATATAACAACTCTAGTGAAATTCCTCCTGACTCCCCTGCTAGTTATAATGAAGGACTTTGGTCCCTCATTTGCAAGCATAGACGGGACAAGCACCCCATGAATAGAGATTCCTCATGAATGCTCTGTTCTAGAATGTGAGGGGCATGGCTGCCCCAAGGAGAAAAATTCTTATTATTGACACCATTAACAAAACTCATGCCATTGTGCTGGGCTTTCAAGAAACTGTAAGTGCATCTAGTGCCCCTTAGTGATTTTGGTGTATTGAAGACTTATAGGTTAAGGGACTGATATGTTTGTGAGTGTGCTTAGGCTCTATAAGTCAATGAGGAGTTTGATATTTACAGTGAAAGTCGACCCCTAAAAATGAATGTCTTCGGCTGAAGACTTTGGTTCTCCTAAAGACTTTGAAAGTGAAGAAATCGGTGTGACCATGAAGACTTTGATATTCATGCGAGGAATCTGAAGCGTGAAGACTTTTGTTTTCGTAGTTTCATTTTCTTCTTCTTGAGTCATAGGAAACACCGTACTGTTAAAGGGGGTTGAGGTAATACTAAGGAAACAGATTTCCAAGTGATGCTCATCTCAAAATCCTACACCTACCCAATCCTTCGAGTGAAGCCACTGGAAATCTCATATCAGTTTAGTCAGTTTCTTTAGTGATAAAGACGAAGATCTTCTGGTCTCTGAGGAATTTGTTCTAATTGAGGAGTTAGGAATTCGCCAGTGCGGATTGCCTACACAGTGAGGAACATGATAGCCCTAAGGAATTCGAACCTCAAATATCCGACCATTGCTGAGCCGCGCGCCAGCTGTTCCAAAATATCATACCACCTAACGGTCATATCTGCCAAGGGCATTTATGTCTTATCATGTCGGGCTGCTCCCTAGGCTATAAATAGCTGCCCCCTACAACCACTAGCTAGTTCGCTGCTTCGAGAGAAACTGGCACTTGTCATTTGAGAGCATCCCATCCTCCGAGGACTTTGAGCAAAAATCATCAAGTGAGGAAACCCAAATCCCAAACCCAAACCTACAAACCCCAAAGTGGTTGAGCATCACTGAAGAGATTGTTCCTGTGTGGAACCGACGCTTGTTACCTTTGAGTACTGTGTATCCTCCAGACGGTTAGGCGTCATGGTCTGAGCATCCAAGAGGAATTGTGGATTGCCGAGTGACCAAGTCTGTGAAGGTTTGGAAGTCACCTGTGAAGACTTACCACTATTGTTGGGCGAGGTCTTTGTGATCTTAGCTCAAGGAGAATACAGTGAGGACTTTGTGTCCTCGAGTTTAAATACTCAACCGCTCCAACCAGATGTACAACTGTCGCAGCAGTTGGAACTGGTCTACCAAATCATTGTCTTCACCAAGCCAACCGGTTCTATTTCCTCAACCCTTTCATTTCCTCATTATGTGTTGATGTACCTGATCATTACTGCTTGAAGACGTACTTATTCCGCTGCAAGTAGTTCTTCGCTTAGGAATTTCCTCACCCTGAAATTCCTCAGTGAAGAATTCATAAAAATCGCCTATTCACCCACCCTCTAGTCGACGTAACGCACTTTCAATTGGTATCAAAGCAAGGTACTCCCTTGTTCTGTGTGATTTTGGTTTAGCCGCCTGGAGTTTTAGTTATGTCGACTGCAGGTATGATCAAGGTTTCGGCTGGGTGTCCTACCTTTGATGGGACGGACTACCCCTACTGGAAGAACAAGATGCGTATGCATCTTGAGGCAATTGATAACGATCTCTGGTACATTGTGGAAAATGGCGTTCCCTCAGTCACTCCGTCTCTGAATGCTACTGATGTGAAGAGATTCAAGCAACTCGATTCTCAAGCGAAGAATATCATGTGTGGCCATCTGAGCAAAGGTTAGTACGACAGAGTGAGTGCACTGGAAACTGCTAAGTTGGTATGGGACAGGCTGTCCAAGGTCAATGAAGGAGTCTCAACTCAACGTGACTCCCGAGTTAATGTTCTTCGCAATCTCTTCAACCGCTTCAAAAGACTCGACAACAAAAATGTTCAGCAAACCTTTGATCGCCTCACTGACATCTCCAATGAGCTTCAAGCACCGGGTGCCACGGATATCACGGATCATGAGGTGGTGAAGAAATTGCTGAGATCACTTGACACCTCATTTGATACCCTCACACTGATGACTCAAGAACGAGATGATTACAAGTCACTTGATCCCGCTGATATCCTCGAGAGGCTAAACACTCATGAGTTCCAGCTTCCTGAAAAGAGAGATCTCTATGGATCGAGCTACGGAAGATCACGTGCACTGAAGGCCAAGACAGTATCTAAGTCTGAAGCTGAGGATTCTGGTAGCAGCCTTGGCGATTATGAAGAATTGAGCCAGGAGCTAGCAATGCTCGTGAGGAAATTCCAGAAGTTCTCTTGTCGTGGTTATTTTGGAAAGTCTTCAAGAAATGATGATTCCTCGTCCCGTGACTACAAGAAGAGAACTTGCCACAAATGCAAGAAACCTGGTCACTACATGTCTGATTGTCCTTTGTGGGAAAAGGAATCAAAGAAGAAGAAGTACAAAGATGACGATTCTGATGACTCAAAGAAGAAGAAGAAATCCTCAAAGTCTTCATCATCAAAATCCTCAAAGTCTTCATCACACAAGAAGAGAAGTTCCAAGAAGGCCCGGACATTCATTGGCAAGGAAATGGACTCTGAAGCTGAATCTGGGATAATGTGGAAGAGGAGGAATTTGAGGAATCTGACTCTGGTGTGGCTAGCCTAGCCCTCGCTACTGCATACGTCAGCAAGTCCATCTTCAACAATGAAGAAAATGACTTCTCCGACTCTGCTAACAAGAGCAACAATGACTATGCTCCCACCTATTGCTTCATGGCAAAAGGTGCAAAGGTACTCAAACATTCCCCCTCTGACTCTAGTGAGGATGAATCTGATGACAATCTTAAGCCTAGCTATTCAAAACTTGCAAAAACTGTTGTTAAACAACAGAAGGCTTTAGAAAAGATTCAAAATCAACTAGATACAAGTGATGACCTGTTGGGTGAGGAATTGAATCGAACTAATACTGTCGGTGTACAAAAGTAGGGGCTCTGCTTTTGCCCCTTTACTTGTGCATGGGCAGTCAGAGCCACCCGCCACGACCACGCATAACAAGGCAGGAAAGGGAAGCCGGTGAGAAGCCGAAGGCTCAAGACAAACAAAGCAACGACAAGGACCAAGGCCACAAAGATCGAATGGACGAAGCAGATTTCCCCAGCAAGGACCCTTGCCGGGGCAGCCTCAGCGGCCCCAGAAAGACCCTTGCTAGGACAGCTCGCCCACACCAGCCGAGTGAGCCACCTTTTGACCCCCCCCCCAACGCTAGACAAATGCGTTGGGATAGGGCTCGGGAGGCGCCTCCGTGGTGGCATGCAGATCTTTGTGAAGACATAAAATAGTCAAGATCAAATGAGGATAGGAAGGCAACAATCCTCACCGAAGAAACCCAAAAGACCCCCGGCAAGATCCCAGCCAGGGATGCCAGCGCGCCTCGGCAAGACCCTTGCCGGGCCACCCGGCAAGACCCTTGCTGGGCCACCCGATGAGACCCTCGCCAAGCACGCCAGCAGGGCCACTGCCAGGCCCATGCCAGCCAAGTCTCCGCCACCGTTCGCATGCAGCTGCCGACCCAACCAGCTGGGCAGGCACCTACGTGGAAACATGCAACCCTTCATGGAGGCTCCACCATCGCGCCACCTCAGCTGCCTGCCTGCCTACATGGCACCGCATGCATCGCTGGCCAGGGCACGTGTCGAAGCAAGGAGGAGCGGCGACGGACGGGACGGGCCTCGCCCCCATCCCCGATAATGCAAAGGGACACCTAAGCCTTGCATTAAATGCACTTTCTCCTGTAATACCAGCGATAAGCTCGCAATGCTGTAGCACTTTCCACCTCCTGTGTGCCACTGTGGCAGCCCCTTTTGCCTGTAAAAGGAGGCCCATGGCACACTGGGAAAGGATTCGGCTCTTTCGAACCTAGCGGCACTTAGAGCTAGTTCAAGAGCTCAACAACACTAAATACACCCACCAAAGCAGGATCGTAGGGTTTTACGCATCTTTGCGGCCCAAACCTAGGTAAATCCCCTTTGTGTTGTCTACTAGTCCTACTCTTCTCACGATCCCCGCGCCCCGCAACCGTAGAACGGATTCCAGTGATCCCATAGGTGTCGTTTCCCACCGACATCTTTGGCGCGCCAGGTAGGGGGCGCAATTGTGAGAATCTGGTCTAGCGGTCGCCAAGAAGGCAGCGCTGCCCGTTGGGGGCGACGAGAGAGCTAAGTCATGCTAAATTCTAAGTTTTTCTCTTTAAGTATAAGGTTATTATCCTCAACGGTTTGGCCTATGTATGGAAAGCATGTACGCAGAGGGGCCCTCCTGCGATCGGCGGCGCCCTTGTTCTATTTCGAGTCCGCTCAACAGTTCAAGCGGTCGCGTCGTGAGCGGTAGGGTAACCTTTGCCATCGGCAATGCTCTCAGTTCTGACTCGAGTCAAGCTCGACAGATCGAGCGGCCGCGCCAAGGGCGGCAAGGTGCTTCGCCCGACAACAAGCAAACCCGACAGGATAATGAGGATCCGTCCTCAGAGCGCCGCCCTGGGTTTACGTGCCGGCAAGCTTACCCGGTCGACGTGGGGTGGACATACAAAGGAAAATCGAGCAGGAAAATAACATGCATAGTTTCAGGGGCATTGCAGAGTTATAATACACAAATTGCCGCCGCGGTTCTAACTAAAGATAGCATTGTCTTGGTCATGAACCTGCAGCGGCGATGGAGATCGAGATGCCTAGTCCCGGCGTTGGCCCTCCACCCTCTTGATTTTGTCGATGTGGCTGAGGATGGGCTGGATACGCTCATTGAGCGCCGCGATGTCGGCATCCTCCGGCAAGCTCTTCAGCACAGTCCGAAGTCGAGGTCCGGGTGCCAGTGCGCAATCTTGGTGAGCACCCTGGTCATGGTCCCCCGGCAGAGTATCCGGGATTCCTCGGCCAGTGAGGCTGCCCGGTTGGAGTGAAGCCACTTTAGGGCGCCGACGACCTTCTCAAAGTATATGGTCAGGTTGGCCTTGGGGCTCAGGTTCGCCTCTGGAGCTTAGCTCATCTCCGGCATCCCCATGATGGCCAGCTGATCGGCGGCCGAGTTTGCAACGACGGCAAGGCATTCGAGCCAACGCTTCTCGCCCGCCACGTGGTCCTCGAGGTTGGCGGTCTCGTTTATCCGCCGCTGCTTCTCCGTCGCCAGCTACTTGGCCAGGATCCCCTCCCGGGTTCTGGCCTCCGACAGCGTCTTCTCGAGAGCTCCCAGCTTCAACTTGAGGTCGCCGATGGAGCTTTTGGCTTCGAAGAGTTCTCCAGCCTTGCTGATGAGCTTGCCCTTCGCCTCCGTCAGGGTGCTGTGGAGCGTATCCCTCTCCTGGGCCAGCTTCAGAGATTGCCCCTCCAGCTCCTTCACCTTGCCGGCGTGGGCTTGAGCCTGGGCGTTGAGTGCTTCCTGATGCCTCCGCTCGAGCTCTTGGGTCCGCTGCAGGACGAGCTTGCCCACCTCTTCGTCCTTGCCGTGGAGTGTGGTGGCAAGCTTCTCCTCGCACACGGTAAGGTCCTCTAATACGTCTCCAATGTATCTATAATTTATGAAGCATTCATGCTATATTACTATGTGTTTTGAGTGATTATGGGCTTTATTATACACTTTTATATTACTTTTGGGACTAACCTATTAACCGGAGGCCCAACCAAATTGCTGTTTTATTGCCTATTTCAGTATTTCGAAGAAAGGAATATCAAACGGAGTCCAAACGGAATGAAACCTTCGGCAATGTGTTTTTTTGGAAGATTATCATCCAGGAGGCTTGGAGATCAAGTCAGAAGATCCTCGAGGTGCCCAGAGACAGGCGCCCCCCTGCTGTATGCGGCCCCTATCTCGTGGGCCCCTCGAGCACACCCCGACCAACTTCTTTCGCCTATATATACCTATGTACCCTAAAACAATCAAAAATCAAGATAGATCGGGAGTTCCGCCGCCGCAAGCCTCTGTAGCCACCAAAAACCTCTCGGGAGCCCGTTCCGGCACCCTGCCGGGGGGGAATCCATCACCGGTGGCCATCTTCATCATCCCGGCGCTTTCCATGACGAGGAGGGAGTAGTTCACCCTCGAGGCTGAGGGTATGTACCAGTAGCTATGTGTTTCATCTCTCTCTCGTGTTCTCTCTCGTGTTCCCTCTATGGCACGATCTTGATGTATCCCAAGCTTTGCTATTGTAGTTGGATCTTATGATGTTTCTCCCCCTCTACTCTCTTGTGATGAATTGAGTTTCCCCCTTTGAAGTTATCTTATCGGATTGAGTCTTTTATGAGAACACTTGATGTATGTCTTGCCGTGCTTATTTGTGGTGACAATGGGATATCACGTGCCTCGTGATGTATGTTTTGGTGACCAACTTGCGGGTTCCGCCCATGAACCTATGCATAGGGGTTGGCACACGTTCTTGACTCTCCGGTAGAAACTTTGGGGCACTCTTTCAAGTACTTTTATGTTGGTTGGATGAATCTGAGACTGTGTGATGCATATCGTATAATCATGCCCACGGATACTTGAGGTGACAATGGAGTATCTATGTGACATTAGGGTTTTGGTTGATTTGTGTCTTAAGGTGTTATTCTAGTATAAACTCTTTTATAGATTGATCCGAAAGAATAACTTTGAGGTGGTTTCGTACCCTACCATAATCTCTACGTTTGTTGTCCGCTATTAGTGGCTTTGGAGTGACTCTTTGTTGCATGTTGAGGGCTCCTTATATGATCTATCTATGTTATTATTGTTGAGAGAACTTGCACTAGTGAAAGTATGAACCCTGGGCCTTGTTTCCTATCATTGCAATACCGTCTACGCTCACTTTTATCATTAGTTACCTTGTTGTTTTTATTATTTCAGATTACAAAAACCTATATCTACTATCTATTTTGCACTTGTATCACCATCTCTTCGCCAAACTAGTGCACCTATACAATTTACCATTGTATTGGGTGTGTTGGGGACACAAGAGACTCTTTGTTATTTGGTTGCAAGGTTGCTTGAGAGAGACCATATTCATCCTACGCCTCCCACAGATTGATAAACCTTAGGTCATCCACTTGAGGGAAATTTGCTACTGTCCTACAAACCTGTGCACTTGCAGGACCAACAACGTCTACAAGAAGAAGGTTGTGTAGTAGACATCAAGCTCATTTCTGGCGCCGTTGCCGGGGAGGTGAGTGCTTGAAGGTATATCTTTAGATCATGCAATCGAATCTTTTTGTTTCTTGTTTTATCACTAGCTTAGTTTATAAAAGAAAACTACAAAAAAATGGAATTGAGTTTGTCTCATACGCTTCATCTTTTTAATATCTTTCGTGAGTATGATGAAAAGGAAAATTGTGCTCAAGTGCTAGAAGAAGAAATTTATAGAATGTTTGGTACTAAATCTTTGAATGATGAGCATGATTGCAATGTTGTTAGTATGAACTCCTTGAATATCCATGATGCTAATGATATGCAAAGCCACAAGTTTGGGGAAGCTATGTTTGATGAATATGACATTTTTAGTCCCCCAAGTTTTGATGAGAATATTTATTTTGATGAAAGCATGCCTCCTATTTATGATGATTGTATTGATGAAAGTGGGTTTGGAAGAGTGTCAACTTTAGGAAGTAGTGATCCCACTATTTTGGAGGATGTTGAATCTTTTTGTGATGAACATGAAAGTGAATTTGGAGGAGTGTCAACTTTATTTAGAGATGATTCCACTATTTCGGAAGAGGTTCCAATTGATTATGAGAATAAAGTTGCTATCTATGATGATTATTGTGATGAATTGTATGCTATTAGAAATAATGATAACCATGAAACTTGTCATCATGATTTTAGTTTTCAATTGGATTATGTCTCACACGATAATTATTTTGTTGAGTTTGCTCCCACTACTATTCCGAATGAGAAGAATTTTGCTTATGTGGAGAGTAGTAAATTTTCTATGCTTGTAGATCACAAAAAGAATGCTTTAGGTGCTGGTTATATTGTTGAATTCATTCATGATGCTACTGAAAATTATTATGAGGGAGGAACATATGCTTGTAGGAATTGCAATAATGTCAAGTTTCCTCTCTATGTGCTTCAAGTTTTGAAGTTATGCTTGTTTTACCTTCCTATGCTAGTTAATTATTGTTTCCATAAGTTCTTTGCTCACAAAATCCCTATGCATAGGAAGTGTGTTAGACTTAAATGTGCTAGTCATATGCTTCATGATGCTCCCGTTATGTTTCAATTCTTATCTTTTATGTGAGCATCATTGTCATCATCATGCCTAGCTAGAAAGGCATTAAAAAAAGCGCTTGTTGGGAGACAACCCAATATTTACCCTTAATATTTTTGTGTGTTCACATGATTATGCTACTGTAATAATCATGTTTTATAGCTTTTGTTTCAATAAAGTGCCAAGTATGACCTTTAGGATAGCTTACGGTGATAGTTGTGTTGATCCTGCTGAAAATCAAAAACTTTTGCATGCAGTAAATTAGTTTTGTTAATTCACAGAAACGTGCTTCTGATCTGATTCTTTCTGCTCTGGTTTGGTACACAAATTTCCTTGGACTTCCTAATTTGGTAGGATTTTTGGAGTTACATAAGTGTTCGTTTTATACAGATTACTACAGACTGTTCTGTTTTTGACAGATTCTGTTTTCTATGTGTTGTTTGCTTATTTTGATGAATCTATGGCTAGTATTAAGCGGTATGAACCATAGAGAAGTTAGAATACAGTAGATTTTACACCAATATGAATTTATAATGAGTTCATTACAGTACCTAAGTGGTGGTTTTATTTTCTTACTAACGGAGCTTACGAGTTTTGTTTTGAGTTTTGTGTGGTTGAAGTTTTCAAGTTTCGGGTAAAGATTCGATGGACTATGGAATAAGGAGTGGTAAGAGCCTAAGATTGGGGATGCCCAAGGCACCCCAAGGTAATATCCAAGGACAACCAAGAGCCTAAGCTTGTGGATGCCCCGGATGGCATCCCCTCTTTCGTCTTCGTTCATCGGTAACTTTACTTGGAGCTATATTTTTATTCACCACTTGATATGTGTTTTGCTTGGAGCATCATTTTCTTTTGTTAGTATTTGCTTACTGTTATTTAGATTAATGTTTTGCATCTTTATTTTCAATAAAGAAGTCAAGGATAGCCTTTGCCATGCTTATTTTGCTAGTATACATGTTGCTGTTTGAAAACAGAAAGTTTACCGCTGTTGCAAAAATTCCCTAGAAAAGTCAGAGAATGCTATAATGATGAAACCTTTTGCATAATGAGCTCTGATAAATTTACTACAGTGTGAATTTTATTTCATAATTTTTGGAGTTAGGGAAGTATTGATACTCTTGCATTCTTTACAGACTGTACTGTTTTGGCAGATTGCTGTTATGTTTGCATTGTTTGCATATGTTTGCTTGTTTAATGATTCTGTTTGAGGATGGGAGTATTAAATATGCAGAGGCATTTACTATTCATTTTTGAATAATAATGTTAGTGATTTGTTACAGTAGAAAATGATAAGGGTTTGCATTGGTTTATACTAACCTATCTCACGAGTTCTTGTTGAGTTTGTTGTGGATGAAGCTTTTGATAAATAGAAAAGCCATGATATGAGAGGAATTAAGGAGACACAAAAGTTCAAGCTTGGGGATGCCCAAGGCGCCCCAAGATAATATTTCAAGCAATCTCAAGCATCTAAGCTTGGGGATGCCCCGGCAGGCATCCCACCGTTCTTCTTCAACAACTATCGGTTAGTATCGGTTGAGCCTAAGTTTTTGCTTCTTCACATGAGTTGTGCTATCCTTGCATTGTCATTTTATTTTGTTTTGTTTGCTGTTCAAATAAGATACCAAGATCTGAAATTCTTAAATGGGAGAGAGTCTTCATATATCTACATAATTATTTAGCTACTCATTGATCTTCGCTTATATCTTTTTGGAGTAGTTTGTCATTTACTCGTGTGCTTCACTTATATCCTATGAGTAAATTGTTGAATGAGTTGATTGTCATGAATCTGAAATTATATATGCCTCATTTGCTTATCCCATGGGGAGTAATGACTTCACATCTAAGAAGTAGAGGTTGTAAATTTATTGGAGGTTAGCAAGCATTGTGTTGGTCATTTGAACAATTTCATGAAAGAATATTGAAGGAAGAGAGATTTCATATATAAATATACTATTATAGACATCTTTTATAGTTGGGAGCACTCATTAAGTATGGCATGCTAAAGAGTTGATGTTGGACAAGGAAGACAACGTAATGGTTTATGTTTTCCGACATCTCAGTTAAAGTATATTGTCATGAATCATTCAAACATGTTGAGCTTGCCTTTCCCCCTCATGCTAGCCAAAATTCCTTGCACCAAGTAGAGATACTACTTGTGCTTCCAAATATCCTTAAACCCGGTTTTGCCATGAGAGTCCACCATACCTACCTATGGATTGAGTAAGATCCTTCAAGTAAGTTGTCATCGGTGCAAGCAATAAAAATTGCTCTCTAAATATGCATGACTTATTAGTGCGGAGAAAATAAGCTTTGTACAAACTTGTTATGGAAGCAATAAAAGCGACGGACTGCATAATAAAGGTCCATATACAAGGGGCAATATAAAATGGCGTTCTTTCGCATTAAGATTTTGTGTATCCAACCCTAAAAGCGCATGACAACCTCTGCTTCCCTCTGCGAAGGGCCTATCTTTTACTTTATGTATTTTACTTTATGCAAGAGTCAAGGTGATCTTCACCTTTCCTTTTTCATTTTATCCTTTGGCAAGCACTTTGTGTTGGGGTGATCCTGATATATTTATCCAATTGGATGTAAGTTAGCATGAACAATTATTGTTGACATCACCCAAAGGTGAATACGTTTGGAGGCAACATTATAAGCCCCAATCTTTCTCTGTGTCTGATTAAAACTTCATAACGATTAGTATTGTGTGAGTGTTAGCAATTGTAGAAGACTATATGATAGTTGATGTAACGCCCCGGATGCAACTTGCCATATTCGTAACTCCAACTCTTGCCTTTTCCGGAGATGCGATATGATTTTTCCTTCGTGTTTGGGTTTTTGTATTTTGTTTTGCATTTTGTTCTTGACGTGCATCTCATCTCATAGCATCATGCGCATTGCATTGGCATCGTTTTCATAAAGCTTGCATCTGTTCGTAGTTGCCGCGTTCCCCCCCCTTGCCTTCATTATCCCTTTTCGAGACCAACCGTTCATTGTTGTCCGACCGTTTGACCCTCTTTGATCAGTGCATCGACCCCTTGCCCGCGTCCGAAACTTCCCGAACTTGACCCGCTCAGTCATCTCCGTTGGATTTGAATCATCCCCTAACATCTATAAAACATCTCCATTTTATTATTTGGACTCCCTAGCCTATTTTTTTCGAACCGTCCGATTTAGATCGTAGGGATGAGGTAGCCCCTAACCTAATCCACCTACTGTATATATTTTGTCCAAACCCTAGTCCAATCCATCCATCCCGTCTCCCGCCGCCGCCACTCTCCCGCATCATCCTCGGGATCCTCCTGATCCATTCCACCAACCAGATCTCCGACCACCTCCCTTGTTCTACGCGCCGCCCAAATCACAGCAGCCTCGATCCCGAGCTCCTCCTCTGCTTCTTGCCCCGGCGCCCGAAGCCTACCTCTTCTCCCCTCGATCCCGAATGGATCGTGAAACCGCCCAAGGCCCCGAGCTCGTCGATCTCCTCATGCCCGAGCACCTTCTCCTCCAAATTCCCGCGCCGCCGGACCCCGCAGGTCGCCTCCCCGACACGAACTGGCCTGTTCTGGCCATCTCCGAAGCCTCCTCGCCAACCCGTTGCTTCCCGCGCAGCCGGAGCTCCCTGCAGCCTCGCGCCTCCTCGTCCCCGCACAGCCCGCCAGGCGCCGGTCTCCTCTGCTTCGCGCCTCCCGAGCAGAAACCAGGAGCACGAGCTCCTCCTTCCACATCCCGCGGCCGAGGACCCCAACTCCGGCAGCCGTCGTCGCCCTCCTCTTCTCCTTCCAAGCGCGCCCGTCCTCGCAGTCCCGCATCAGGAGATTCTTCCCCACCTCGCCGTTGTGTTGCTGGACAGGAGCCGAGTTGTCGCCGTCCCGCTCGACTCCACCGTCCTGGAGATCCATCAACGCCACCGGGAACCGCGCCCTTCGCCGGGTCCGCCTCCCCCTGTCCGTTCGTCTCCTTCCCTCGTTCTTCCTCCTCCCTCTGTATTCAACTCTCTCTCAGGTCTCTCTCTCTGCCTTGGACAGGAGCTCCACGCCATGGCCCTATAGTTCCTCCCCGCCTTGGAGCTCCCTTGCACCGCCGGATCCGAAACCCCTCGCCTGGACCTGCCCGTTCCCGGCACTCGCGTCGCCGTCAGCCACCCGTCGCCGAAGTCCATCGCGCCTAGCCGCCGGCGTTTGAACCTGCTGCTGTTTCTGTTCTTCAGAAACGGGTAGCAGCAGCTCGCTCACCCCGCCTACGTTGACCGCGCTTCCTCGTGACCGCTTCGCCCGCCCGATCGCGACGACAGCGCTGGGCGCATCTCAAAGGCCCACCCGCATCGCGCCCGCTAAGCCGCTGTTCGCCGCTTGGGCGGATCTGCGCCAGCCAGTAGCGCCTCACCGCCTCCACCGACTCGGGCCTTGGGCCTTGGTGAGCGCCCAACCGCCCTCTGTTTCAGCCCAGTGCATGTTTTTTTCCTGCCTGCGAATTTGTCTATTATCCAGAGATTTACTGTTTTACAGAAAAGCCCTTGCACATCATGCATGTAATAACTCATTAACCGTGCATCGGATTAAAATGATTTATATACGAAAAATGCTTAGAATTTCATCTAGTTTAATATTTTGCCACTTTCATCCATGTTAAAAATGTTTAAGCTTGCTGTTTGTTTGAATTTGGATAAATGCCATGTTAAAATGATTTATTTCATAACTAAATAACCGTAGCTCGGTTTTAAATAAACTTTATATGTAAATGGGGTGGAAAATGCATAGATTAACATGGTCCACTTTATTTTCTTGTTTAACAATATTAAAATATGTTTTAGGGCAGAACAATAGCTAATTCACAAATTGCATATGAGGATTTTCCGGAAATGTTGTTTGTTGTTCCGGCCTCATTTAAACTTGCCTAAATAGTTAGTGTACTTATGCTTCACCTCTTGCCATGTTTAACAACATTTAATATTGTTTGGTAGCTTATACGAGATTAAACTAAATATGTCAATGTGGTGTTTCGTCAATATGCAACTCGTTGCATATTGAGCTCCACTTAACTTGTAGTATTGTTTGTTGCACTTTGCCATGCCATGCCTCTTTAAACCGGACATGCATCATACTTGATTGTGCATCATGCCATGCTTATGTGATGGTTGTTTACCATGTTGTTTGTTTCTTTCCGGTGTTGCTTCTTAGCTCTGGTAATGTTGCGATTGTGAGGATTCGTTCGACTACTCCCGTCCGTCTTCTTCATGGACTCGTTCTTCTTCCTTGCGGGATTTCAGGCAAGATGACCGCTACCCTTGATCTCACAACTATCATTGCTATGCTAGTTGCTTCGTTCTATCGCTATGCTGCGTTACCTATCATTTGCTCTTCAAGCCTCCCAAATTGCCATGAACCTCTAACCTTGTCACCCTTCCGAGCAAACCGTTGCTTGGCTATGTTACCGCTTTGCTCAGCCCCTCTTATAGCATTGTTAGTTGTAGGTGAAGTTGAAGATTGCTCCATGGTGGACAGGATTATGTTGGGATATCACAATATCTCTTATATTATTAATGCATCTATATACTTGGTAAAGGTTGAAGGCTCGGCCTTATGCCTGGTGTTTTGTTCCACTCTTGCCTCCCTAGTTTCCGTCATACCGGTGTTATGTTCCCGGATTTTGTGTCCCTAACGCGGTCGGGTGATTTATGGGACCCCCCTGACAGTTTGCTTTGAATAAAACTTGTCCAGCAAGGCCCAACCTTGGTTTTACCATTTGCCTCACCACCACCTATACCCTTCCCTTGGGTCGGCCAACCCAAGGGTCATAATTATTTAACCCCGGGCGGTGCTTGTCTAAGTGTTGGTCCGAACCGAGCAACTGCGGGGCCCCTCGGGAAACTCGAGGTCTGGTTTTACTCGTAGCTTGACTTATCGGTGTTGCCACGAGAACGAGATATGTGCAGCTCCTGTCGGGATTGTCGGCGCATCGGGCGGCTTTGCTGGTCTTGTTTTACCATTGTCGAAATGTCTTGTAAACCGGGATTCCGAGACTGATCGGGTCTTCCTGGGAGAAGGAATATCCTTCGTTGATCGCGAGAGCTTATCATGGGCTAAGTTGGGACACCCCCAGCAGGGTATAAACTTTCGAGAGCCGTCTTGCGGTTATGTGGCAGATGGGAATTTGTTAATGTCCGGTTGTAGATAACTTGACACGGATCCGAATTAAAACGCATCAACCGTGTGTGTAGCCATGATGGTCTCTTCTCGTGAGTCCGGAAGTGAACACGGTTTCGGGTTATGTTTGGCGTAAGTAGGAGTTCAGGATCACCTCTTGATCATTGCTAGCTTCATGACCGTTCCATTGTTTCTCTTCTCGCTCTCATTTGCGTATGTTAGCCACCATACATGCTTAGTCGCTGCTGCAACCTCACCACTTTACCCCTTCCTTTCCCATTAAGCTTTGCTAGTGTTGATACCCATGGTAATGGGATTGTTGAGTCCTCGTGGCTCACAGATTACTACAACAACAGTTGCAGGTGCAGGTTATGCGATGATCTTGACGCGAGCGCGATGTTTGCTTGTTTGGAGTTCTTCTTACGCTTCTTCTTTGATCGGGGATAGGTTCGGTCGGCAGCTGGGCTAGCGAGGTGGATGTCGTTTGAGTTTCTGTTTGTGTTTCATCCATAGTCGGATGGTGCTCTTATGTAAGATGATGTTGTATTCGTGTGGCATTGTATGCCTTTTGTATGTATCCCCATCTATTATGTAATGTTGATGTAATGATATCCACCTTGCAAAGCGTTTCAATATGCGGGTCTATCCTTAGTGGGACCTTCGAGTTCCTTTTGGATAGGGTCGCATATTGGGCGTGACAGTTGAGTATGTGGAGTTTGTTATTCCTGAAAATAAGATGAATTGCAATTGTTTGAATGACTGAGAATGAAGTTTGCTAGTTTTCAAGAAAGTTTATGTTCTATGCTTTGACATGTGAATTGCTTGTTACTTTATCGTGAGAAGTTTTATGAGATGAACTACTGTTATGACATATTATCATGCTAGAAAAGGTGATTGAAATTATCATTGATCAAACTTGTGCACCTTCTAGCATTCACACTTCATAAATTCTTTTATCATTTACTTACTTGAGTAGGAGTAGGAATTAAGCTTGGGGATGCTGATACATCTCCAACGTATCTATAATTTATGAAGCATTCATGCTATATTACTATGTGTTTTGAGGGATTATGGGCTCTATTATACACTTTTATATTACTTTTGGGACTAACCTATTAACCGGAGGCCCAACCCATATTGCTGTTTTATTGCCTGTTTCAGTATTTCGAAGTAAAGGAATATCAAAACGGAGTCCAAACGGAATGAAACCTTCGGCAACGTGTTTTTTGGAAGTTTATCATCCAGGAGGCTTGGAGATCAAGTCAGAAGATTCTCGAGGTGCCCAGGAGATAGGGGGCGCCCCCCCTATAGGGCGCGGGCCCCTGTCTCATGGGCCCCTCGAGCACCCCCAGACCGACATCTTTCGCCTATATATACCTATGTACCCTAAAACCATCAAAAATCAAGATAGATCGGGAGTTCTGCCGCCGCAAGCCTCTGTAGCCACCAAAAACATCTCGGGAGCCCGTTCCGGCACCCTGCCAGATGGGGAATCCATCACCGGTGGCCATCTTCATCATCCCGGCGCTCTCCATGACGAGGAGGGAGTAGTTCACCCTCGGGGCTGAGGGTATGTACCAGTAGCTATGTGTTTGATCTCTCTCTCTCTCTCTCTCGTGTTCCCTCTATGGCATGATCTTGATGTATCCCGAGCTTTGCTATTGTAGTTGGATCTTATGATGTTTCTCCCCCTCTACTCTCTTGTGATGAATTGAGTTTCCCCCTTTGAAGTTATCTTATCGGATTGAGTCTTCTATGAGAACACCTGATGTATGTCTTGCCCTGCTTATCTGTGGTGACAATGGGATATCATGTGCTACTTGATGTATGTTTTGGTGACCAACTTGCGGGTTCCGCCCATGAACCTATGCATAGGGGTTGGCACACGTTCTTGACTCTCCGGTAGAAACTTTGGGGCACTCTTTGAAGTAATTTGCGTTTGTTGGATGAATCTGAGATTGTATGATGCATATCGTATAATCATGCCCACGGATACTTGAAGTGACAATGGATTATCTATGTGACATTAGGGTTTTGGTTGATTTATGTCTTAAGGTGTTATTCGTGTACGAACTCTTTTATAGATTGATCTGAAAGAATAACTTTGAGGTGGTTTCGTACCCTACCATAATCTCTACGTTTGTTCTCCGCTATTAGTGGCTTTGGAGTGACTCTTTGTTGCATGTTGAGGGCTTGTTATATGATCTATCTATGTTATTATTGTTGAGAGAACTTGCACTAGTGAAAGTATGAACCCTAGGCCTTGTTTCCTATCATTGCAATACCGTTTACGCTCACTTTTATCATTAGTTACCTTGCTGTTTTTATTATTTCATATTACAAAAACCTATATCTACTATCCATATTGCACTTGTATCACCATCTCTTCGCCGAACTAGTGCACCTATACAATTTACCATTGTATTGGGTGTGTTGGGGACACAAGAGACTCTTTATTATTTGGTTGCAAGGTTGTTTGAGAGAGACCATCTTCATCCTACGCCTCCCACGGATTGATAAACCTTAGGTCATCCACTTGAGGGAAATTTGCTTCTATCCTACAAACCTGTGCACTTGCAGGCCCAACAACGTCTACAAGAATAAGGTTGTGTAGTAGACATCATCATCCTCCTGGGTCTTCAGTGCGGCCTCGTGCTAGGTCCGGGCGGCTTCGGCTTCGTCGGCCAACTTCTTCGCCGTCTCCTGGGCCTTCTCGGCGTCGGCCAGCTTCAGGGTGAGCACCGCCTCACGATTGGCCAGCTCGCCCTGGGTGGCCTTCCGCTCGTCCTGGGCCTGGCGGAACCAGTCCTGCACCTCGGCGACGCGCCCCCCAAAGTCCTCCTCTGCCTTCTCCACCACCACCGCCCTGGACTTGGCCTTGTCGAGCGGGCGCGATGGGCGCTGGCTTCGGGCCGGCACCCATGGCCTGGAGCAGCTCCTCCTCCTGGGAGCCGGCGCCACCAATGCCCGACTCGTCGACGACCTCGAGCCCAGCCGCGGCAAGCGCCTCCTCGTCGAACACCTCTCCCTCAAAGGGAGCCCTGGTGCCCGACGCACCCAAGGAGATGGACGAAGAGGTCGTCACTGACCTTTAGGTACCTGCCGGAGCCAGAGGCAGCGGAGGAGGAGGGAAGGTCGTCAAACACCACCTCCTCGGCAGTGGCCTTGTCGGCGTCCCCGACGGGCCCCTTTCCGGGCTCTTCAGTGGGCCCCTTAGCGGCATCCTCGGCGGCACCCCTGGCGCTCTCCTCGGCAGCAATCTTCTCCGCCTCCACCGCGGCCTCCGCGGCGACGTCCTTGATGGTGGTGTCGACGACCTCCGAGGAAGGGTCTGGATGCCAAGAAGGAGACAGGGCGGAGCCAAGATCGAAAGCCGGTAAGGAAAAGAGGAAAGAAAGAATGCAAGCAGAAGTGGGGAGCGAGTGGCTTACCCGTGCTGGGCCGAGAGGCGGAAGCCCTCCTCCGCCAAGGTCTGGCGTCGAGGCAAAGCCGTCGGCGCCTGCGTTCTCCTCCTCTTCCGTGCGCACGGCCTCGGTGCTTGGTGCCCTTGCCGGAGATGCCCCTTGGGGCGGTGCAGTTGACGGAGGCGGCACGATCGGAAAAGCCCTCCGTGGCTCCCTTTGGTGCTGCTCCTCTCCTGCATCCACGGCACAGTTAACACTGAAGCATCGCGCATGATGCACGTCGATAGAGGGTGGGTGATGGACTCATGCTAGGGGCTGGGCTGGGGGCTGCTGTCCGGGCTGCTCGACACCACCAGTGGCGTACTGGAGGTACCTGCCGGGGGATGGCCACTCGCCAAAATCCTGGCCCTCTTTATCCTTTGGGCCAGCGTCTCCACATCCCTACAAGATGAAGACAAGTAAGCAATGCCATCGGGGGGAGTGTCAGGAATGAGGGAGGAAAGCAGAGGCTTACTTTTCGTTCTCTTCCTCCTCCTCTGTTGCTTTCCTCTTCCTCTCCGGGCTAAGAGGCCCGAGCTCTCTCTCCGGGCTAAGAGGCCCGAAGTCAAACCCAACCCCCGCGCCGATGTTTGCCGGCGAGGGGGTAGGCGATGGCGTCCGGGGGCACTTGGACGATGAAGAAGTAGGTGTCTTCTTATTCGATGCCACGGCTTTCGCCATTTTCTTCATCGCCACCGCCCTCGTCTGGTGCACGGGCGCTTCCTGGGCTTGCCGCAGTTGCACGGCCCGGTCGAGGCGGACCGGCTCGCCGGAGGTGGCCCGTCGCAGGACCAGGCCTTTTTCCGGTGATCGGGGGATCGACAGCCGCGGTCCTCTCCTCCTCGCCCTCCTCCGACGACAACCCGTCGGCGGCGTCTTCAACGAGGGGAGCCCCGGTGTCGGCGCCGTTGGACTCCCCAGCGGCTGCAGCCCACCGGGCGAGCTCCCCCTCCTCCGCCTCTGCTGCGGCCTTGTCCACCACGCAGCCGGTGCTGCCGGCCTCCTTGACGAGCTTTGCCTCCTTCTCGGCAAGCCTCGCCTCCTCCACCCTGGCGGCGATATAGTCCAGCTCCGCCGGAGAGGTATCCTAGATAAGCCGCGGCTCGGCGGTGACATATATCTCGTGCAGGGTGTCGAAGAACTCCTGCACCATGAGCCCATCCGGCTCAACCTAGTTTGGGTCAAGGCCATGCATGTTGAATAGCGGCATCATGGCAATGATCTCGTTCCGGCAAGAGTTGTTGCTTAGCGGGACCACTCCCGCCGGCAGCTTGAAGACAGGCTCCTTGTCGACCTTGCCGGCCTTCGCGGCGGCCCTGGCAAGCTTGCCAGACCACTCGACCGCTGTCAACCTCGAGCTGGAAGATCCGTTGGCACAAATGGGCGTGCCTCAGCACCGTCAGGTTGTTGTCGAGGCCTGGGCAGAGCCTCATGATGTCGGCGGCATTCACGAAGAGCCAGGCTGGCCTCCCCTTGTCGTGCAGAGGAGCAATTCGGCGTCGGATGAAGTCCGCCCCGATCATCTCGAGGGTTAGCCCGGCCCGGGTGAGCCGAAGAATCCTCGTGGTGGCGATCGTAAGCTTCGCGTCGTCGGCGTCGACGTCGCCCCAATCGCCCCCACGGACCGGCGGTTTCTCGCAAACCGCGCAGAACGCTGGCGGGTCCTCCTCCTCAATCCAGCACCACCGGCCCCGCCATTCTTCCCACCTCTCCTTCGTGGCGCCGTCCGGGTACGCCCCCTTGGCCCTCGGGATCCAGGTGAAGCAGCCAGCAATGGCGCCCCCTTTTTGGATCCGAGGGGAGAAGTAATGGCGGAAGAGCGCCATGCTGGGGTGCACCCCGACGAAGCCCTCACAGAGATGGGCAAAGAGGGCCATGCACACCATGGCATTCGGAGTGAAATCCAAGAGGCGGAAGCCATAGGTGTGCATAATGTCCTTGAAGAAATCAGAAAAGGGAGGACAGAGCCCGCAGGACAAATAATCGACGAAGAAGGGGTGCCGATGCGGAGAGGGCCCTGCGCTGGCAGGGACGACGTGCGTGGCTAGATGCCCCGTCTTCTCTCTCCCCGTCTTCACTCCCCACAGGTCCTTGAACATCTCCCGAAGCTCGGGCACGCCGACCGTCGAGGGGAAGTACACGGACTGTGCCCCTCGCACCACCAGCTCACTCTCCGGCTGCTCCAACACGCCAGCATCCTTCGCCGCTCCCTTCCTCTTGGTGGACTTGGGCGCTGTGGCGGTTGCGAGGAGCAAGAAAGCAGGGGATGGCAGGAGCAAGGCGGCGATGGACGAAGGAAGAGAGGGTCGAGAAGAAGGAAGGCACAAGGGGAGGGTAAACTGAGCAGCGCGCCCGCGGTTATTCCTTTTTATGGGGAAGGCGCAGGCCGCCTCCTTTCCCATTAACTGTGATGCGAAGCATGCGTGTGGACGGTATCCCATGCATGCCTCCCACATCACGCACGTGCACACGACCCCCACGTCGCGCGTTCAACGCGGGTCGTGGGGAAGCGCAGCGGACGGAACAGTTACTGCGGTAAAATCCGCCCCAACTGCCCGTGCACCGTTCTGGGCCTAGCCCAACAACGTGCTGTGCTTATGCATGGCCCAAGCCCGGGGGCTCCTGTCGGTGTACAAAAGTAGGGGCTCTCCTTTTGACCCCTTTACTTGTGCACGGGCAGTCAGAGCTACCCGCTACGACCACGCATAACAGGGCAGGAAAGGGAAGCTGGAGAGAAGCCGAAGGCTCAAGACAAACAAAGCAACGACAAGGATCAAGGCCACAAAGATCGAATGGACAAAGCAGATTTCCCCGGCAAGGACCCTTGCCGGGGTAGCCTCAGCGGCCCCGGCAAGACCCTTGTCGGGACAACTCGCCCACACCAGCTGAGTGAGCCACCTTTTGACCCCCCCCAACGCTAGACAAACGCATTGGGACAGGGCTCGGGAGGCGCCTCCGTGGTGGCATGCAGATCTTTGTGAAGACATAGAATAGTCAAGATCAAATGAGGATAGGAAGGCAACAATCCTCACCGAAGAAACCCACAAGACCCCCGGCAAGATCCTTGCCGGGGATGCCAGCGCGCCAAGACAAGACCCTTGCCGGGCCACCCGAGGAGACCCTCGCCAAGCACGCCAGCAGGGCCACTGCCAGGCCCACGCCAGCCAAGTCTCCGCCACCGTTCGCATGCAGCTGCTGACCCAACCAGCTGGGCAGGCACCTGCGTGGCAACATGCAACCCTTCGTGGAGGCTCCACCACCGCGCCACCTTAGCTCTCTGCCTGCCTACATGGCACCGCATGCATCGCCGGCCAGGGCACGTGTCGAAGCAAGGAGGAGCAGCGACGGACGGGACGGGCCTCTCCCCCATCCCCGATAAAGCAAAGGGACACCTAAGCCTTGCATTAAATGCACTTTGCCCTGTAATACCAGTGATAAGCTCACAACGCTGTAGCACTTTCCACCTCCTGTGTGCCACTGTCGCAGCCCCTTTCGCCTATAAAAGGAGGCCCATGGCACACTGGGAAAGGATTCGGCTCTTTCGAACCTAGCGGCACTCAGAGCTAGTTCAAGAGCTCAAGAACACTAAATACATCCACCAAAGCAGGATCGTAGGGTTTTACGCATCTTTGCGGCCTGAACTTGGGTAAATCCCCTTTGTGTTGTCTACTAGTCCTGCTCTTCTCACGATCCCCGCGCCCCGCAACCGTAGAAGGGATTCCAGTGATCCCATAGGTGTCGTTTCCCACCGACAAAGACTCTGACAGATAATCTTTAGAGACTCCAAACTCAGTTTGACAACCTTCAAAATCATCATAACACTCTCTTAACTGATCACGAGAGGCTTTCTTATGAATTTCTTCAGAAAAAGCAAGATCTTGAGAAGTTAAAAGCGAGTTATGAAGATCTTTAGAAGGAAAATGATTCATTGCTTGCTCAACAGATCAGTGCCACTCAGGAAGAATTTATTCCACCATGTCTTAAATGCATTGAGCGTGAATCTGCTAATTCATCACCTAAATGTTCAAATGCTTCTATTGCTGCAAATTCTTCAACTATCTCTGTGGTTACAAATTCCTCATCTGAGGATACCACATGTATTACTGACGATAATGCATGGAGGAATTGTATGTGACAGGCATTTACAAAAGCCTCAAAGGGCATCAGACTCTTTGTGATGTGCTAAAAAAGCAGATCTTGAACAGGAACCCTAGGAAAGAGGGTATTGCCTTTGACAGGAAACTCAATGTTGATGGAAACTACTGGAAACCTGAGCAGTACCCCAAAACCTCATGGGTTGCTTCAAAAGGACCTCCTGTAGATCCATGCAATTTATCTCGCTTTACCTCTGATTTTTCATATTCCTCTGATGAGTCATTTGACTCCAACTATAAACTGTTCAAGAATCAGAACGGTGAAGTATTTGCTCGATATGTTGGTACTAACTGCAGGAATGGTCCCCCTATGAAGAAAATTTGGGTTCCTAAAAGATGCCTTGAAAATCTTCAGGTGAATGTCATCATGACACCACCCATGAAGAATAGGAACCCCAGATCAAATTCTTCATATGGACCAAATTCTTCATATGGATCCAAGTCCTCATATGGACCAAATTCTTCATATGGTTCAAATTCCTCACGTGGATCAAAATCCTCATATGAAAATCATCGTGCTAACACTCCTGTTTCGCAGGGAAAGTCTAAGGGCCATGAATATGTGCATTATTCTTCAAACCATTATGTTCATAAGTCCTCGGAGAATTTCTCTGCTTATTCATATGCTTATCCTAACCACTCTTCTGTGAAACGAAGTGCACTGGCTTCAATGCCATCATTTTCTTATGGAGCTTGCAGAATGATGAACTCTTTGCCACCCCTCCAGATGTGGGTGATGAAGAAAAAGAACTAATCTCTTATGCAGGGTCAGGTCTCCAAACGAACTTGATCGTCTGAAGAATTTGCTGGAGACCTGAATGTGCTTGAAAGGACGCAAGCTAATCATGAAGAAATGAACCATTCATTTCTCACGTCCTCATATTACTATATTTGTTACTGTTGATGAAATTGATATCATATTCTTCACTGATGAAGTATATGGGTTCGTAAGTTGCACTACTTCATCTGCAGGATGAACAACCCAAAGCTACTGAGTGGGTCCTCGACAGTGGATGTACAAATCACATGACTGGTGACAGGAGCTTGTTGATGGACACTGATTTGTCACCATCTCATCTGAAGCATATCACCTACGTTGACAAAGGCAAAAGCAAGGTATTGGTCTAGGTAAGGTTGCAATCTCAAAGGATAAACACATGGACAAGGTCATGCTTGTTGAGTCCTTAGGATTCAATCTTATGTCTGTCTCAATGCTTTGTGATCTTGATATGGTTGTTGTCTTCGGCAAGTATCGTTGCCTTGTGCTAATGGAATCTAACAACTCCAAAGTCTTCAAAGGCTTTAGGAAAGGAGACTTGTATATTGTTGATTTCTCTGCAGGACCACAGCCTGCCACATGTCTACTTGCAAAAGCTTTAGAATGTTGGTTATGGCATCGATGACTTGGTCATGCTGGGATGAGGAACTTGCATACACTCGCGAAGAAGAAGCACATCATTGGCATCGAGGGTGTCAAATTCCTCAAAGATCATCTTTGTGGGGCTTGTGAGGCTGGATAGATCACCAGAGCCAAGCATCCCGCGAAGACTATCATGACCACTTCTCGTCCCTTTGAATTACTTTATATGGATCTATTTGGCCCTACTCATTATGCCACGTTCACTAGTTCTGCATCTTTATATGGCTTTGTCATAGTTGATGACTATTCTCGTTACACATGGGTGCATATCATCACTTACAAAAATGAAGTGCATGAAGTCTTCAGACGATTTTCCTCAAGTGCTTCCACTAACTTCGGTGTGAAGATCAAGCATATCAGGAGTGATAATGGAACTTAGTTCAAGAACACTGGCCTCGATGAATATCTCGATATGCTTGGTATTACTCATGAATTGTCTACTCCTTATACTCCTCAGCAGAATGGTGTCGTAGAGCGCAAGAACATGACTCTTGTTGAGATGGCCCGCACTATGCTTGATGAATACAAGATACCTACGCGCTTCTGGCCTGAAGCAATTGATACTGCGTGCCACATCATCAACAGGGTATATCTTCACAAACTCTTCAAAAAGACCTCATATGAACTCCTCACTGACAAGAAACCCAATGTAAGTTATTTCAAAGTCTTCAGTGCTAAATGCTAGATTAGAGATCCTCACCATCACTCTAAATTTGCACCGAAAGCACATGAGGGTTTTATGCTTGGTTACGAAAAGGACTCGCACACCTACAGAGTCTTCAACATCAATCATCACAAGGTTGTTGAAACTGTAGATGTGCGGTTCGATGAAACTAATGGCTCACAAAGAGAGCACCTACCTCCTGTGCTAGATGAAATGTCACTAGAGGAATCCATAAAGTTTAAAGCTACTGAGGATGTCATCCCTACCGAAGAATCTGCTGAAGAAGTCATTCCTGATCGTGAAGAAAATCATCTTTGGTGTTCTTTGAAACGGTCTGAAGAAACTGCTGGGCCTTAGCAAAGTCGTCAACCCACACATCCTCGCATTGCAAACGAAGTGCAAGTCGAGAAGATCATCGATGACCTTCGTGCACCAGGTCCCCTCACGCGCTCAAAAGCTTCACATTTATCTAACGTTTGTGGGCATTTTGCATCTGTCTCTATCACAGAGCCCACTAAAGTAGATGAAGCATTCATGGAATCTGAGAGGATTCAAGCCATGCAAGATGAATTGCATCAATTCAAGCTCAACAATGTGTGGGAGCTTGTCAAGCGACCAGACCCACGCAAGCACAACATCATCGGTACCAAATGGATCTACCACAACAAACAAGATGAAAATGACCTCGTGGTGAGGAATAAGGCTCGTCTTGTAGCTCAAAGCTACACACAGGTTGAAGGAATTGATTTCGATGAAACTTTTGCACCTGTTGCTAGACTTGAGGCTATCCGCATATTGCTTGCTTATGCTAACCATCATAATATCATCTTACAACAAATGGATGTGAAAACTGCATTCCTCAATGGTAAGCTTGAGGAAGAAGTATATGTTGCTCAACCACCAGGTTTTGAGGATCCAAAATTTCCAGATCACATCTATAGACTCAACAAGGCCCTCTATGGCCTCAAGCAAGCACCTCGGGCGTGGTATGACACACTGAAGGAATTCCTCATGAAGAAAGGCTTCAAACCCGGTTCACTTGACCCAACTCTTTTCACCAAAACATATGATGATGAATTATTCGTGTGCCAAATATATGTTGATAATATTATCTTTGGTTGTACTAACCAACGTTACAGTGATGAATTTGCCTATATGATGAGTGAAGAATATTAAATGTCTATGATGGGAGAATTGAAATTCTTCTTAGATCTTCAGATCCGTCAACAATACAATGGCATATTCATATCTCAGGAGAAATACCTCAAGGATGTGTTGAGGAAATTCGGAATGCAAGATTGCAAAGGCGTCAAAATTCCTATGCCCGCAAATGGCCATCTATGCACTGATGAAAATGGTAAAGACTTCGATCAAAAGGTATACCGCTCCATGATTGGCTCTTTATTGTACCTAGGTACATCTAGGCCGGATATTATGCTTAGTGTTTGCATGTGTGCCCAATTTCAAGCTACACCGAAGGAATCGCACCATAAGGCTGTGAAGCATACTCTTCGATATCTAGCTCACACACCAACACTTGGATTATGGTATCCCAAGGGCTCTTCCTTTGATCTCATTGGATATTCAGACTCTGACTATGCTGGCGATCGGGTGGACCACAAGTCAACGTCAGGCACATGTCATTTCCTCGGACAATCCTTGGTATGTTGGTCCTCGAATATGCAGAACTGCGTATCACTCTCCACTGCAGAAGCTGAGTATATTGTTGTTGGATCTTGCTGTGCTCAATTACTATGGATGAAGCAAACACTCAAGGACTATGGCATTAACGTGAAGAATGTGCCTCTCTACTGCGACAATGAGAGTGCTATCAAGTTTGCTCACAACCCAGTTCAGCACTCGAAGACAAAGCACATCCAGATTCGTCATCATTTTCTTCATGACCATGTGTTGAAGGGTGACATATCCATTGACCACGCAAGTATTGAAGACCAGCTGGCCGATATCTTCACAAATCCCTTGGATGAGAAGAGATTTAGGTGTGAGCTAAATATCCTAGAATCTTCGAATGTTCTTTGAAATGGGCACACATCCTAACACTTATGCTGACTTGATGACTTAGATGTGCAACACACGAAGTACAGTTTTTCTTCAATCAATGAAGACTAACCCTCTAAGTGTGAAGAAATTAATGAAGAAATTGATTCTCAGAACCCTACAAGAATTGTACGCGCTGTCTGAAATCAGCTTTCTTATACGGTGGGTTACGCCACCAACCAAAGTTGAAAATCTTCAATTTGAGTTTTTCTTCATTCTTGAAATTCCTCAGTTTTTCAAATTCTTCAACTTTGCATTGTCTTCAATCTTTTCGTCATTGTTCTTCATTTGAATATATATATATATATATATATATATATATATATATATATACGACTTTATGTCCTCTACAACATTCACTTATTGGTAATTCTTCAAGTTGACTTTTTTGCTAAGTGAATGTGATCGGACCCTTCCCCCTCTATGCTAAACTCAACCCAATCTGTTCACAAATTCTTCATGTGTGTTCTATTTGAAACTCGCTCAAATTCTTCATTGTGTCCTGTCAGCTGAAGAAATTGCGAACAACACTTTAAAATATTCTTATCTAAATTTTTTGGCTTTTGCCGCTCAAACCGTTACGCATTCCACGGTATACTTATCTATTCACCCACGATATCACACGATCTCCACTTCTCAGTACGTGGGTGACACATATCGCGCGAATGAGAAGGGTCAGGGGCACGTTCATCCAAATTTTTCAGGCGAATAGTTTTTCATCTCCGCTATAAATACCCCCTTCTCTTCCTCATTTCACTTTTACTCCGCTTGAACTCACTGTTGGGGAACGTAGTAATTTCAAAAAAATTCCTACGCACACGCAAGATCATGGTGATGCATAGCAACGAGAGGGGAGAGTGTTGTCCACGTACCCTCGTAGACCATAAGCGGAAGCGTTAGCACAATGTGGTTGATGTAGTCGTACGTCTTCACGATCCGACCGATCCAAGTACCGAATGTACGGCACCTCCGAGTTCAGCACACGTTCAGCTCGATGACTTCCCATGAACTCCGATCCAGCAGAACTTTGCGGGAGAGTTCCGTCAGCACGACGGCGTGATGATGGTGTTGATGATGCTACCGACGCAGGGCTTCGCCTAAGCACCGCTACGATATTACCAAGGTGCAATATGGTGGAGGGGGGCACCGCACACGGCTAAGAGATCAATGATCAATTGTTGTGTCTAGAGGTGCCCCCTGCCCCCGTATATAAAGGAGCAAGGGGGAGGCAGCCGGCCTAGGAGGAGGGCGCGCCAAGGGGGGAGTCCTACTCCCACCGGGAGTAGGACTCCTCCTTTCCTTGTTGGAGTAGGAGAGGGGAAGGAAGGGGGGAGAGAGAGGAAGGAAAGGGGGTCGCCCCCCCTCCTTGTCCAATTCGGACTACAGGGGGAGGGGCGCGCAGCCTGCCCTGGTCGCCCCTCCTCTTCTCCACTAGGGCCCATGAGGCCCAATAAACCCCTCGGGGGGTTCCGGTAACCCCCCGATACTCCGGTATATGCCCGAAACCTTCCGAAACCATTCCGGTGTCCGAACATAGTCATCCAATATATCGATCTTTACATCTTGACCATTTCGAGACTCCTTGTCATGTCTATGATCATACCTGGGACTCCGAACTACCTTCTGTACATCAAAACACAAAAATTCATAATATCAATCGTCACCAAACTTTAAGCGTGCGGACCCTACGGGTTCGAGAACTATGTAGACATGACCGAGACTCGTTTCCGGTCAATAACCAATAGCAGAACCTGGATGCTCATATTGGTTCCCACATATTCTACGAAGATCTTTATCGATCAAACCGCATAACTACATACGTTGTTCCCTTTGTCATCGATATGTTACTTGCCCGAGATTCGATCGTCGGTATCTCAATACCTAGTTCAATCTCATTACCAGCAAGTCTCTTTACTCGTTATGTAATGCATCATCCCACAACTAACTCATTAGTCACATTGCTTGCAAGGCTTATAGTGATGTGCATTACCGAGAGGGCCTAGAGATACCTCTCTGACAATCGGAGTGACAAATCCTAATCTCGAAATATGCCAACTCAACATGTACCTTCGGAGACACCTGTAGAGCTCCTTTATAATCACCCAGTTACGTTGTGACGTTTGGTAGCACGCAAAGTGTTCCTCCAATAAACGGGAGTTGCATAATCTCATAGTCATAGGAACATGTATAAGTCATGAAGAAAGCAATAGCAACATACTAAATGATCAAGTGCTAAGATAATGGAATGGGTCAAGTCAATCACATCATTCTCATAATGATGTGATCCCGTTAATCAAATGACAACTCATGTCTATGGCTAGGAACACAACCATCTTTGATCAACGAGCTAGTCAAGTAGAGGCATACTAGTGACAGTATGTTTGTCTATGTATTCACATATGTATTATGTCTCCGGTTAATACAATTCTAGCAAGAATAATAAACATTTATCATGATATGAGGAAATAAATAATAACTTTATTATTGCCTCTAGGGAATATTTCCTTCAGTCTCCCACTTGCACTAGAGTCAATAATCTAGATTACATAGTAATGATTCTAACACCCATGGAGCCTTGGTGCTGATCATGTTTTGCTCGTGGAAGAGGCTTAGTCAACGGGTCGGCAACATTCAAATCCATATGTATCTTGCAAATCTCTATATCTCCCACCTGGACTTGGTCCCGGATGGAATTGAAGCGTATCTTGATGTGCTTGGTTCTCTTGTGAAATTTGGATTCCTTTGCCAGGGCAATTGCACCAGTATTGTCACAAAAGATTTTCATTGGACCCGATGCACTAGGTATGACACCTAGATCGGATATGAACTCCTTCATCCAGACTCCTTCATTTGCTGCTTCCGAAGCAGCTATGTACTCCGCTTCAGATGTAGATCCTGCCACAACGCTTTGTTTAGAACTGCACCAACTAACAGCTCCACCGTTCAATATAAATATGTATCGGGTTTGCGATTTAGAATCGTCCGGATCAGTGTCTGCATCGATGTAACCATTTACGACTAGCTCTTTCTCACCTCCATAAACGAGAAACATATCCTTTGTCCTTTTCAGGTACTTCAGGATATTCTTGACCGCTGTCCAGTGATCCACTCCTGGATTACTTTGGTACCTCCCTGCTAAACTAATAGCAAGGCACACATCAGTCCAGTACACAAGATTGCATACATGATAGAGCCTATGACTGAAGCATAGGGAACATCTTTCATTTTCTCTCTATCTTCTGCAGTAGTCGGGCATTGAGTCTGACTCAACTTCACACCTTGTAATACAGGCAAGAACCCTTTCTTTGCTTGATGCATCTTGAACTTTTTCAAAACTTTATCAAGGTATGTGCTTTGTGAAATTCCAATTAAGCGTCTTGATCTATCTCTATAGATCTTGATGCCCAATATATAAGCAGCTTCACCGAGGTCTTTCATTGAAAAACTTTTATTTAAATATCCTTTTATGCTATCCAGAAATTCTATATCATTTCCAATCAACAATATGTCGTCTACATATAATATCAGAAATGCTACAGAGCTCCCACTCACTTTCTTGTAAATACAGGCTTCTCCAAAAGTCTGTATAAAACCATATGCTTTGATCACACTATCAAAACGTTTATTCCAACTTTTAGAGGCTTGCACCAGTCCATAAATGGATCGCTGGAGCTTGCACACTTTGTTAGCGCCTTTTGGATCGACAAAACCTTCTAGTTGCATCATATACAACTCTTCTTCCAGAAATCCATTCAGGAATGCAGTTTTTACATCCATTTGCCAAATTTAATAATCATAAAATGCGGCAATTGCTAACATAATTCGGACAGACTTAAGCATCGCTACGGGTGAGAAAGTCTCATCGTAGTCAACCCCTTGAACTTGATGAAAACCTTTCACAACAAGTCGAGCTTTGTAGACAGTAACATTACCATCAGCATCAGTCTTTTTCTTGAAGATCCATTTATTTTTGATGGCTTGCCGATCATTGGGCAAGTCAACCAAAGTCCATACTTTGTTCTCATACATGGATCCCATCTCAGATTTCATGGCCTCAAGGAATTTTGCAGAATCTGGGCTCATCATCGCTTCCTCATAGTTCGTAGGTTCGCCATGGTCAAGTAACCTGACCTCCAGAATAGGATTACCGTACCACTCTGGTGCGGATCTTACTCTGGTTGACCTACGAGGTTCGGTACTAAATTGATCTGAAGTTTCATGATCAATATCATTAGCTTCCTCACTAATTGGTGTAGTTGCCATAGGAACCGGTTTCTGTGATGAACTACTTTCCAATAAAGGAGCAGGTATAGTTAACTCATCAAGTTCTACCTTCCTCCCACTCACTTCTTTCAGGAGAAACTCCTTCTCTAGAAAGGATCCAAATTTAGCAACAAAAGTCTTGCCTTCGGATCTGTGGTAGAAGGTGTACCCAATAGTCTCCTTTGGGTATCCTATGAAGACATATTTCTCCGATTTGGGTTCAAGCTTATTAGGTTGAAGTTTTTTCACATAAGCATTGCAGCCCCAAACTTTAAGAAACGATAACTTTGGTTTCTTGCCAAACCATAGTTCATAAGGCGTCGTCTCAAAGGATTTTGATGGTGCCCTATTTAACGTGAATGCAGCCGTCTCTAAAGCGTAACCCCAAAAGGATAGCGGTAAATCAGTAAGAGACATCATTGATCACACCATATCTAGTAAAGTACGATTGCGACGTTCAGACACACCATTATGTTGTGATGTTCTGGGTGGCGTGAGTTGCGAAACTATTACACATTGTTTCAAATGTAGACCAAACTCGTAACTCAAATATTCTCCTCCACGATCAGACGTAGAAACTTTATTTTCTTGTTATGATGATTTTCCACTTCACTCTGAAATTCTTTGAACTTTTCAAATGTTTCAGACTTATGTTTCATTAAGTAGATATACCCATATCCGCTCAAATCATCAGTGAAGGTGAGAAAATAACGATACCCGCCGCAAGCCTCAATATTCATTGGACCACATACATCAGTATGTATGATTTCCAATAAATCTTTTGCTTGCTCCATAGTTTCGGAGAACGGCGTTTTAGTCATCTTGCCCATGAGGCATGGTTCGCAAGTACCAAGTGATTCATAATCAAGTGATTCCAAAAGTCCATCAGTATGGAGTTTCTTCATGCGCTCTACACCAATATGACCCAAATGGTGGTGCCACAAATAAGTTGCACTATCATTATCAACTCTGCATCTTTTGGCTTCAACATTATGAATATGTGTATCACTACTATCAAGATTCATCAAAAATAGACCACTCTTCAAGGGTGCATGACCATAAAAGATATTACTCATATAAATAGAACAACCATTATTCTCTGATTTAAATGAATAACCGTCTGCATCAAACAAGATCCAGATATAATGTTCATGCTTAACGCTGGCACCAAATAACAATTATTCAGGTCTAAAACTAATCCCAAAGGTAGATGTAGAGGTAGTGTGCCGACTGCGATCACATCGACTTTGGAACCATTTCCCACGCGCATCATCACCTCGTCCTTAGCCAATCTTCGCTTAATCCGTTGTCCCTGTTTCGAGTTGCAAATATTAGCAACATAACCAGTATCAAATACCCAGGTGCTACTGCAAGCATTAGTAAGGTACACATCAATAACATGTATATCACATATACCTTTGTTCACCTTGCCATCCTTCTTATCCGTCAAATACTTGGGGCAGTTTCGCTTCCAGTGACCATTTCCATTGTAGTAGAAGCACTCAGTCTCAGGCTTAGGTCCAGACTTAGGTTTCTTCTCTTGAGCGGCAACTTGCTTGCCGTTCTTCTTGAAGTTCCCCTTCTTCTTCCCTTTACCCTTTTTCTTGATACTGGTGGTCTTGTTGACCATCAACACTTGATGCTCCTTTTTGATTTCTACCTCCGTAGCTTTTAGCATTGCGAAGAGCTCGGGAATAGTCTTGTTCATCCCTTGCATATTATAGTTCACCACGAAGATCTTGTAGCTTGGTGGCAGTGATTGAAGAATTCTGTCAATGACACTATCATCAAGAAGATTAACTCCCAGTTGAATCAAGTGATTATTATACCCAGACATTTTGAGTATATGTTCACTGACAGAACTATTCTCCTCCATCTTGCAGATATAGAACTTATTGGAGACTTCATATCTCTCAATCTGGGCATTTGCTTGAAATATTAACTTCAACTCCTGGAACATCTCATATGCTCCATGACGTTCAAACATCGTTGAAGTCCTGGTCCTAAGCAGTAAAGCATGGCACACTGAACTACCGAGTAGTCATCAGCTTTGCTCTGCCAGACATTCTTAACATCGTTAGTTGCATCTGCAGCAGGCCTGGCACCCAGCGGTGCTTGCAGGACGTAATTCTTCTGTGCAGCAATGAGGAGAATCCTCAAGTTAAGGACCCAGTCCGTGTAATTGCTACCATCATCTTTCAACTTAGCTTTCTCAAGGAACGCATTAAAATTCAATGGAACAACAGCATGGGCCATCTATCTACAATAACATAGACAAGCAAAAATACAGGTACTAAGTTCATGATAAATTAAAGTTGAATTAATCATATTACTTAAGAACTCCCACTTAGATAGACATCCCTCTAATCATCTAAGTGATCACGTGATCCAAATCAACTAAACCATGTCCGATCATCACGTGAGATGGAGTAGTTTTCAATGGTGAACATAACTATGTTGATCATATCTACTATATGGTTCATGCTCGACCTTTCGGTCTCAGTGTTCCGAGGCCATATCTGTATATGCTAGCCTCATCAAGTTTAACCTGAGTATTCTGTGTGTGTAAAACTGTCTTACACCCGTTGTATTTGAACGTAGAGCTTATCACACCCGATCATCATGTGGTGTCTCAGCACAAAGAACTTTCGCAACGGTGCATACTCAGGGAGAACACTTATACCTTGAAATTTAGTGAGAGATCATCTTATAATGCTACCGTCAATCAAGCAAAACAAGATGCATAAAGGATAAACATCACATGCAATCAATATAAGTGATATGATATGGCCATCATCATCTTGTGCTTGTGATCTCCATCTCCGAAGCACCGTCATGACCACCATCATCATCGGCGCAACACCTTGATCTCCATCGTAGCATCGTTGTCATCTCGCCAACTATTGCTTCTACGACTATCGCTACCGCTTAGTGATAAAGTAAAGCAATTACAGGGCGATTGCATTGCATACAATAAAGCGACAACCATATGGCTCCTGCCAGTTGCCGATAACTTTGTTACAAAATATGATCATCTCAGACAATAAAATTTAGCATCATGTCTTGACCACATCACATCACAACATGCCCTGCAAAAATAAGTTAGACGTCCTCTACTTTGTTGTTGCAAGTTTTACGTGGCTGCTACGGGCTGAGCAAGAACCGTTCTTACCTACGCATCAAAACCACAACGATAGTTCGTCAAGTTAGTGCTGTTTTAACCTTCTCAAGGACCAGGCGTAGCCACACTCGGTTCAACTAAAGTTGGAGAAACTGACACCCGCCAGCCACCTATGTGCAAAGCACGTCGGTAGAACCAGTCTCGCGTAAGCGTACGCGTAATGTCGGTCCGGGCCGCTTCATCCAACAATACCGCCGAACCAAAGTATGAGATGCTGGAGTTGTGACGTTTGGTAGCATACAAAGTGTTCCTCTGATAAACGGGAGTTGCATAATCTCATAGTCATAGGAACATGTATAAGTCATGAAGAAAGCAATAGCAACATACTAAACGATCAAGTGCTAAGATAATGGAATGGGTCAAGTCAATCACATCATTCTCATAATGATGTGATTCCGTTAATCAAATGACAACTCATGTCTATGGCTAGGAAACACAACCATCTTTGATCAACGAGCTAGTCAAGTAGAGGCATACTAGTGACACTATGTTTGTCTATGTATTCACACATGTATTATGTTTTCGGTTAATATAATTCTAGCATGAATAATAAACATTTATCATGATATGAGGAAATAAATAATAACTTTATTATTGCCTCTAGGGCATATTTCCTTCACTCACTCCCTCGCTCGAGCTTCTCAAGCCCTAGCGCCACCGCTACCTCCATCATCGCCGGTGAGGAAGAGCTTCACTGCCTCGACCTCGTCGCCATCGTAATCGCGCTGGCCGCGGAAATCTTCCCTCCGCCACCGCCTTAGACGTCTTCCTCCACCAAATTAGGGCGTGGAATATCCAGGCCGACGAACTTCCAAATCTACACTTCTAGTTCGTCGTGTTCCTCACCAAGCGTAATTAAAATTTACTTTTACCACATTTATTCTACTGATGATTTTCATCAAATCTTCAAAAGGTGTTTATTCTTCAACCTCCACACTCTAAAACACCTAGCACAAATCTTCAGTTCTTGATCTGTTTCTCTAAGTAACGTTTTTTGTTCATGATTCCTCAATTGTGTGAATCTCACGATCCGCACAACTCTGGAACCTAAGACAAAGAACGCTTAGTGAAATTCTTCAAGACACATCGGGTCAATTTCCTCAAACTTGTTCAATTTTACATAACCTTCTGAGAACGCATATGACCTCTCCAAATTCTTCGCACCTATACTCTGTTCACAAGTACACATGTCTGTTGCTGAATCACTAGGTTCTCATCAACTTAACTCATTTGCAGTGTTCCTCGAAGAAAAGTTGCATACTTCTTCAGAGAACTCAATTGTGCAAATTCCTCAGCTAAAGAAAATGGCTAATGGTAAACGTCCTCAGAAAGGAGGAAAGAAGCTTGAAGTAAATATTGCCTTTGAGATCCCTGCGGATATCTATGCAGGGTATAGTACGCCTGATGAGGCAAAACATGGCAAGGAGACGAAGACTGAGCACAAGGTGCGCATTCAGAGGATAGAAAGAAGATGGGCAAGAGAGTGGAGGGAGTACAGATATGTTACTCCCAAATACATGAAGAAAATCGCTCTTAACCCTCCGTGCTCAAGACCTCCTCTGGCACCTGGCCAGCTAGCTGATCCAACAAGCCTTAAAAGTGGTCAGGACTATGCTAATGAATGGGCCAGGCGGCAAGCAAAGTTGGCCAAGCAGGCCAAAGAAGCAATGAAGAAATTCAATGAGGATTCTGCTGTTGCCGCTGCCGCTGCTGAGGCTTCTTCAAGCAAGAAGGCTATGCCAAAGAAGCCAGCCAAGAAACCACCTACCTCAGCAATGCCCTCACGGCAAAGTTCTTCTTCAATGCCCTCACGGCCAATCTCCTCAGTGCCTTCAAGGCAAATTCCTCAAGCTGCTCTAGTTCCTCAAGCTGCACAAATTCCTCGGGCTTCAATACCCTCAGCTCCTCCGGCAAAGTCCTCAGCACCCGTGCATCTCGCCATGTGCCAAAGGACCACTAGCATATTAATTGCCTCAGGAGATTCAGCGAGTTCTTTAGCTCACCCTTCAACTACTAGTCCCACTCTGCTGAAGACCAAGGCCACTGCTGGACGAGGCACTAGACCAAGTCCTCACAAGAAGCAGTGATCTTTTAAATTCCATCTGATGATGAGGCTGATGATGATGAACTAGCCGATATCATCAAGGATAGATAGCAGCGGGCCGCTAGAACCAAAGGAAGTGATGTGCCCCTATTATTGGATCCAAAGAAGATCCTTGACTTCATCGATCTCTGGCACAAAGATCCCAATGCTCCAATGCCAGATTTGGGCCTCACTCCTGGACAAAGTCACGTTGTGATGGCGTTCATCACTGATGAGAAATGGAAGTATGACCAAGCCAAGTCTGTGAAGAAAGCGCAGTACAAGAAGCAGCGCTACCTAAAGGACAATGTCCTCAGTCTTTCACCTGAGCAGCTCATTGCACTACAAGCTGAAATCAAAAAGCTCAGTGATGAATTTGAAGCCTACAAGGTAGATTGGAAGGGTGCCAAGGTCAGATTCGTCAAGCTGACGAAGAAATTCACTTCAAGTGCTGCTGCTCCTGTGCACATTGAAGTCACTCCGGCTGAAGCATCTGCTCAAGCCATTGAAGGAATTGCCAGCACCACTGATGAAAATCAGGCTGCTGATGAAACTACAAGCACCAGGGCTGCTGAAGAAATTCCAGCCTCTGAAGAAACTGCCAGGGTAACCACTGGTGTTGCGCCTGAAGAAATTGCCAGGCCAGCTGAAGACTCGGTTGCTGCGCCTGAAGAAACTGCTCAAGACAGGCCAACTTCATCAGTTGAGACTCCTTCATTGAATAAATGGAAGTGGATGAGGATGTGGACATTGCTTGCGCCACTCCAGTGATGAATGATGATTTTTGGGATAGTTAGCACCCCAACTCTCCTCTGTTCACACCAATCCAAAAAATTCCTCAGTCCCCAGCTCCAACTAAAGTTCAGATGGGTTCTGAAGAAATTCATGCCACCCCTTCCATTCCTGAAGAGATTCCAGCCACTAGTGCTGATGAAAATGTTGCTGAAGAAATGAAGGCCCAAGCTGTTACTGAAGCAGAAGCTGAAATTCCTCAGCCTGCGGCTCCCGAGATTGACATTCCAGAAGTCATTCTTCAAATCACTAACACTCCTCAGCCACAGCCGAAGAATCCATTCTCCAAGACTCCGAAGTACAAGGCTGATGCCTTCTTCAATGAGCATGTATTCTTCACTGACTACAATCCATATGATTCTGCTCGTCTGAGGAGGAAGTGATTCTGGACTGCCAGCCAAGCCAATTTCTATTCTTCAATTCTCTTCAACAAGGACAAAATCTTCGACCATGAGCATATTCCTCACTTGGATATGGAATCACCGCCTTGCTTTACGCCAGTCCTCGCTGCCATTCATGATGTTGGCCTGCTCAATTTCTGCACTGACATACGCGATTGGAATGAAGAACTCATTCTTCAATTCTACGTGACGTTGCACATCACCGGCAATGCTGAAGATGTGAACTCATGGGTGTTGGACTAGATGACAGAGAACACACACTATAAGGCACCGGCAACTGAATTGCTTTGTGCCATGCCTGTCAGTCCTCCCCCAGAAGGTGCGCGTCTGATTTACTCAGAAACTTAGCTGTCCGATCATTTCATGCAAGTGTTGATGAAGCCACTGAAGCCTGGACAAGCGTCAAGGACCAAATTCCTCGTGAAGGAATTGCAATATGTGCCAAGGACAGTCTATCGCATTCTGGCGAAGACATTGAGTCCAATCAAAGGCCACGACTCGAATGATGAAGAAGTTGTTGGCATCATGAAGAATCTGCTTTTCAATATCATGCACGGTATTCCCGTGAACTATCATGATTTCTTCATGAGGACTTTGGCAAACGTTGCAATATCCCCGTTTGAGTTGATGCCTTACGTGCCCTGTATTATGAGATTCCTCAGATCAAGGTCTTCACTCAACTACAAAGCTGATACACTCAACCATGGTAGCTACTTGCCCCCGATTGTCCTCAAACGGACATTTTCCTCAGCTGATGAGAAGGGCAAGGCCACTAGTGTTATTGATGAGGGCATTCATCCATTTGATGGACAGTTTCACAAAGCTGCTTCATACTCCACCAATGATGATTCTGCTACTCATGATTCTGCCACTAATGCATCCAAGCAAAGTCCTAAGGCAACAGCTCCAAGGGTGATGACTGATCGTGAGCTTCTCCTCAGTCTTCATCAGAAGGTGGATCGCAATCACAAATGGGTGAAACGCCAGTTTGGTTCAATTCTTCACAATATGACTGCCACTTATAATTCAGTGAAGAAGAACCACTACTACCTCAATGAAATGTTTGACCGCACCTGGGCTATACTGTCTCACCTTTACGGTGATGAGGATCTCAAGCAGATGGGCTTCAAGCAGGACTTTGGTTGGGCTAAGACTCCACCGAAGAAATTCAAGAAGGTCGAAGTTCCTCCTTTGGTGTCCAGTTCATATTCCTCGTCCCGCGATACTGATGAAAATGAAGATCTGGACGACACTGCAGCAGGCCCTACTCCAATAGATGACCCCAACAACGCTGGCGCTCCTCCATCGACTTCGTGAAGAAATTCTTCAGGGGCGTTAGTCCTCACTTTTCGTCCCTTTTGGTCATTTGATGACAAAGGGGGAGAAATTTGAGTTAGTCTTCAAGCGGGTCTATATATATGGGCATTTTTTGTTAAGTTGCAACTCTCGCTCTTCTGAAGCTTTTGTTGATTGAGTTGTAAACTTAAGTCCGATGGTGACCTGGTACTTTTGCTCTGTTTTTCTGCATGCTATTTCCTCATTAATGTTATGCACGCATGATGAATTACATCAGTCACCATATTTCATCATGCATTTCAAATTCTTCATTCTATATGTTAAATGCGTGTATGAATTACAAGATATAGGGGAGTTCTCCATGATTCTACTCTTCAAATGTGCATCGCTTCAAAAGCAAATATCTCACTATGCACATCTTCACGGGGAGTTCTTCTATATCTTGCAATCAAATTCCACAATAGTGAGTACTTTAAGTGCATCTTGCAATCAAAACTCATGCCATTGTGCTGGGCTTTCAGGAAACTGTAAGTGCATCTAGTGCCCCTTAGTGATTTTGGTGTATTGAAGACGTATAGGTTAAGGGACTAATATGTTTGTGAGTGTACATAGGCTCTATAAGTCAATGAGTTTGATATTTACAATGAAAGTCAACGCCTAAAAATGAATGTCTTCGGCTGAAGACTTTGGTTCTCCTGAAGACTTTGAAAGTGAAGAAATCGGTGTGACCATGAAGACTTCCAAGTGATGCTCATCTCAAAATCCTACACCTACCCAATCCTTTGGGTGAAGCCATTGGAAATCTCATATCAGTTCAGTCAATTTCTTCAGTGACAGAGACGAAGATCTTCTGGTCTGTGAGGAATTTGTTTTGACTGAGGAGTTAGGAATTCGCCAGTGCGGATTGCCTACACAGTGAGGAACATGATAGCCCTGAGGAATTCGAACCTCAAATATCCGACCGTTGCTGAGCCGTGCGCCAGCTGTTCCAAAATATCCTACCACCTAACGGTCATATCTGCCAAGGGCATTTATGTCTTATCATGTCGGGCTGCTCCCTAGGCTATAAATAGCCGCCCCCTACAACCACTAGTTGCTTGGCTGCTCCGAGAGAAACTGACACTTGTCATTTGAGAGCATCCCATCCTCCAAGGACTTTGAGCGAAAATTATCAAATGAGGAAACCCAAATCCCAAACCCAAACCTACAAACCCCAAAGTAATTGAGCATCACTGAAGAGATTGTTCCTGTGTGGAACTGATGCCTGTTACCTTTGAGGACTGTGTATCCTCCAGACGGTTAGGCGTCATGGTCTGAGCATCCAAGAGGAATTGTGGATTGCCGAGTGACCAAATCTGTGAAGGTTTGGAAGTCACCTGTGAAGACTTACCTCTACTGTTGGGTGAGGTTTGTGTGATCTTAGCTCAAGGAGAATACGATGAGCACTGTGCGTCTGGGACTGTGTGTCCTCAAGTTTAAATACTCGGCCGCTCCAACTAGACGTACAACTGTCACAGCAGTTCGAACTGGTCTACCAAATCATTGTCTTCACCAAGCCAACTGGTTCTATTTCCTCAACCTTTTCATTTCCTCATTATGTGTTGATGTACTTGATCATTACTGCTCGAAGACATTGACTGAAGACTTTCTCTATTTCCTCAATCCTATTTCTTCAGTTTGTTTGTCTTCATCCTGCTTATCCTGTGTTTACGCTTTTTGTACTCTGTGTTGTCTTTCATTTCATCATGATGACTATGTTGTTGCTCTGTTATGCTTATACCTAAGTACTTATTCCGCTGCAAGTAGTTCTTCGCTTAGGAATTCCCTCACCCTGAAATTCCTCAGTGAAGAATTCATAAAAATTGCCTATTCACCCCCCCCCCACCACCACCACCCTCTAGTCGACGTAACGCACTTTCAGAAACTAAAAAAAACAGAATTCTCTGCCTCTTACCTTAAGTCTTTGGTAGGAATTAGAGATTTTTCTTGGCATCACCTCCCATCAAAAGGCTCTGTTGGTGGCATCCTGATGGGAGTGGATCTAGAAGTTTTTGATGTAATTTCCTGGTCCCATCTAGAATCCTCTGTTAGCTGTTTAGTCAAAGTGAAAACAGATGGACAAATTTTTAGATTGATCACTGTCTGTGTCTCTTCCTATGAGGAAGGCAAAGAGGTCTTTATTTCTGAACTTTACACACTCTTTGTTTGTGTGGATACCCCTTCCCTCATTGGTGGGGACTTTAACCTTGTTAGGAGCCCTAGTGATAAAAGTAATGGTGTGATTAATCATAAGTGGAGAGATAACTTCAATGCTTTGATTGAAATTTGGAGCCTTCTAGAGATTAAGCTATCTAGTAGAAAATTCACTTGGGCCAACAACCAAGTGGGCCTTATTATGTCTACTATTGATAGGCTCTTCTGTGATATTAACCTAGGTAAAATGTTTCCTTTGTCCTCCTGCAAAGCCTTACCTAGATGTGGTAGTGGCCACACACCCATCCTTTGGGATGCTGGTGTAAACCAAATTCCTAGGAAGAGTAGCTTTAAATTTGAGAAGTGGTGGCTCCTAAGGGAGGACTTCTCTAATCTAGTCAAGAAAATCTGTACAGATGCCACTAGGGCCGCCTCTCCCATGGAGAACTGGCAGATTAAAATTAGGAGATTTAGGAAAGCCACTAAAGGGTGGAGCAGTAATGAGGAAGCTAACCTGAGGGGATACAAAAGTATTCTCCTCTAGGATTTTGATGCCCTAGACATTAGATCAGAAACCTCTGATCTTTTTGAATCAGAGTTAACCAAAATGAATTTCATTCATGGTGAGCTCAAGAAAATTTGGCTCAAAGAGGAGACCAAGGCTAAATAGAGATCTAGGGATAGGGATATTAAAGAGGGAGACAGGAACACTGCTTATTTCCATGCAGTAGCTAACCAAAGGAGAAGGAAGACTCTTATCCACTCCTTAGATGGTCCTGATGGTCCTGTGTCTGATATTAAGGACATGCTTGGAATTGCTAGTGATTTCTATGAAAACCTCTTTAAGAAAGAAGAGAGCTCTGGGTTTAGCCTAAGCCCTGATTTTTTTCTCCGAGACAGAAAAGTTTCTGCAGAGGAGAATGATGTGCTAGAAGCCCCTATCTCCGAGGAAGAGACTAAATTAGCTGTGTTTGGATCATACCCAGATGGGGCCCCTGACCCTAATGGGATTCCTTTCCTGTTTTATCAACACCTTTGGGATCTCATTAAGGCAGACCTAGTGGCTTGTTTCAGGTCTTCCATGAAGGAGAGTTGGACATACATAGGCTCAATTTTTCCATGCTCTCTCTCATTCCTAAAGAGGTTGAAGCTACTTCTATGAAGAAGTTTAGGCCAATCAGTCTTATTAATTGTAGTTTCAAAATTTTCTCTAAAGTTCTTACCAATAAATTTTATGTAGTTTCGCAAAGACTGATTGCTGGTAATCAATCTGCCTTCCTTAAAGGGAGATACATTTTCGAAAGTGTAGTCACTGCCCATGAGGTGTTGCACTCAGTCCATTCTGGCAAGGAAGAAGGCATGGTCCTCAAATTAGATTATGAAAAAGCATTTGCCAAGGTTGACCTGAGTTTCCTGATCAAACTACTAGAACTTAGAGGGTTTGGTGGTAAATGGACTCATTGGATATACCAACTTACTCACGGGGGGTCGGTTGGAGTCAAACTGAACAATTTGGAAAGTGATTTCTTCCTCACCGGAAAAGGGTTGAGGCAGGGGGATCCCATCTCTCCTCTCCTTTTCAACTTAGTAGTAGATGTTCTTACTAAAATGTTGGCCAAGGCTGCTACCCAGGGGTTGATTAAGAGACTCTGCCCTAGAGTCTATCCTAGGGGTATCATCTGCCTTTAGTATGCAGATGATACCATTCTGTTCCTTGACAAGAACCCTACCCATGCCATGAACCTCAAGATTGCATTACCTTGCTTTGAACAGGTCTCTGGCATGAGAATTAACTACGCTAAAAGTAAGCTCATTCCCATCAACATTGAGGAAACTGAGTTCAATGAATATCTCTTTATCCAAGATTGTAGTGAAGGAATGTTTCCCATCAAATACCTAGGGATTCCTTTGCATCATGACAAGTTGTGAAGAGAGGATAGTCAGCCTCTGCTAGATAAAATTCTTAAAAGGGTTGCTGGGTGGAGAGGAAAACTCCTATCCTATAAAGGCAGGCTAGTTTTCATACATACCTGCCTTGCCAGCATTCCTGTTAATCTCCTTTCTTTCTTTAAATTCCCTAAATGGGTCATTCATATGATCAACTCCCAAATGGCCAATTGTTTGTGGAGTGATTTTGAAGGACATAGGAAACTCCACTTAGCTAATTGGGGGATTTCTCTATAAAGAAGATTTTGGAGGCCTTGGCATCCCCAACCTTCAAGAAATTAATATCTGTCTTTTGGGATCCTGGACTAAAAGGTACTATGAAGGTGAAGGGAAACCCTGGAAGCAGATTATTGATCATAAGTACATGGCTGGGAGGTCTAACCTCTTTGGCCCTTCCCCTACTCAAAACTGCTCCAGATTGTGGAAAGGGGTTAATTCCATTACTCAAACTTTGAAATTTGGGTATAGGTGGAAGATTGGTGTAGGTAACAAAGTTAGATTTTGGGAGGACACTTGGTTTGGTACTCCCCCTTTGGCAGTTTAGTTCTGGCCTGTCTACTCTATCTGCAATGAACAAACTATGTGTTAATGAAATTTGGGATGGTCCTCAGCTGAAGCTCTCCTTTAGGAGGAACTTTGATGACAAATTAATGCAACAATGGTACCAGCTAGTAGAAATAACTGGGAGTATTGCTCTGTCCTCTAAACCTGATGCCCTAGTTTGGCAAATGGATAGTAAGGGCCAATACTCTTCTAGTTCTCTCTATCATGTGATTAACTTTAGAGGGATCCAACCTATGTCTATCCCTGCAGTGTGGAAACTTAGGGTCCCTCCTAAAATTCATGTCTTTCTCTGGCTACTTGCTAATAATGAGCTAATGACTAGAGACAACCTAAGGAAAAGAAATATTATTAAACCTCTTGATTGTGTTTATTGCTCTGAACATGAATCCAATTTGCACCTGTTCTTTGACTCTACTGTGGCTAAAAACTTGTGGGTTTTCATTAGTGAACACTTTGATGCTCAATTGGGACCCAACTTTGAGTTTGTTGCTAGATTCTGGATTTCTAACAACAAAAACTCAGCCTTGAATACTGTTAGTTCAACTGTGCTGTGGTGTCTTTGGAAATATAGAAATTCTATGATTTTCAATAACACTACTTGGATCTCTATTAATCAGGTGATGAGATTGATCTTGAACACAATCAGGAACTGAGCTATTCTGTCCCCAGACTCGTGCAAGGAAAGGCTGCTGGTCTTTGCGACACAACTGACAAAATTCCTTCAGAAACCTATGCTGATCACCTGTGGCTGAGCCCCCACAATTTGTTGGCGGAGCCTATTTTTAGGTAAAGAAACCTAAGTTCCCTCAAAAAAAAAAAGGTAAAGAAACCTAAGTTAAAATGTTAGTCATTTCTCTAGAGCTAACTGGACAAGATCACACGGCTGTGATGGTTAATTGGACACTTCCAAAGCTCATACTTGGCCGCAAAAGAAGAAAAACGACCGAATGGTATCATGTCTAAAACATGCATTTCCTATGCTCAATCCACAGGTATTCACCTCCTCCTACAGATTTTCACCCCTTTCAGCAGCATGGCAGCATTCAGTAAGGAGGAATATACGTATTTGTTGCGGAACATGGGACGAAATATATAGTATCTCCAAATAATATGGAGTACTATAATTTACAATACTCCTGCATTACCAGGCCTAGAACAGCTGAACATGTATATGCACGACTTCCCCTTACAATGTCAGCGCTCTTTGGAACTTTGGAACGCAGTAAAAATGTTTTGAGTTCCAGCAGGAACGGAGACAGATAAAAACCATACCAGACAGACAATCTCACACCCCCAATGTGCATGTGTAATTACAGAACAAGGCATTTTTGGTAACCATGAGAGAGATCAAAGTGACCTTAGGGAGCTCTGGAACATAAACTCAACGACAAATTAGCCGTTGACGCACACAACTAACCAAAAATTTGGCAACATATATACCAAAAGGCATGGTAGAAAACAAAAATTAACATGGGAGAACCAAGCAACCATCTTTAACATCATGGTGGCTCCTTTCTAATCCCCTTCCTTCCTTTACATGAAGACGAAGGCACGTACGTAGGTATTTGCACTTAAAAATACGATTTGGAACACAAACGAGCAAACCAAGAAGAAGAAAGCTACCTACGCCCACCAAATTGCCCGATCAAAGGCGAGATGGGATGAATCAATCAGCATTGTGCATGCAGGAATCGAGGCCCTCCACGCGGCTGCGCACGATGCGGTGGAACACCTCCCGCACCTGCTTCTCCAGTGGCTCCAGCCCGTCCCTCATGGCCGCGCACACGGCGGAGAGTTCCGCTGCGGCCTCCCGCAGGTCGGTCTCCCTGTCCCCGAAGAGCGGGATGGGGGCCGCGTCAATGGCGTCGGCGAGCTTCTGTGTGGCTTTCTCGAGCACGTGGATTTCCTTGAGCAGGCCGCAGCAAGAGCGCCTCTCCTTGCGCTTCCCCTCCTCGGCTAGGCGTTCTTGCAGGGTGAGCAGAGGCGGCGCCCAGGGGAATGCGGCGCGCGCTGGCGCCACGGGCAGGTGGTGCGCCAGGAGCGCGCTGGACCGGTCCGGGCATGGGACGGCGGCGACGAGCGCCCACGCCGTAAAGTGGAGTATGCAGCCCATGGCGTAGACCGGCGCCACGAGTCCCCCCTCGTGCGCGCGCGGCGCGGTCAGCCCGGCCCCGATGGCCTGCAGCTGCCGCGACGCCGACCACGCGCGGGACACGCTCCAGGATAGGGAGCGGAAATGGGACGCGGACGAGGTGGCGGAGGAGCCGGTGGCCGAGCCGCGCGACGGGGACGCGCGAGCGCGGCCGAAGGAGCGGTTGCGGTGGGAGGCGAGGAAGGAGGCGACGCCCCCGCTGGCGGCGGCGGTGGTGTCGTCGACGAGCAGGACGGAGAGGTCGGAGACGGCCTTGCGGGCGCGGCGGAGCTGGCCCTCGTGGATCTCCCCGGGCGCGAGCAGCACAGAGGCGGCGATGTCGGCGAGGCGCTCGAGGCGGCGCACCTGGTCGACGCCGTCGCGCGCGGCGTTGCAGACGTCAAGCGCCTTGACGGCCCTCTCGTGGAACTCGGCGACGAGCCGCTCGGCCGCGGCCGGCAGCGCCCCGCGGCGGCGCGCCTGCGCCAGCACGACCCGGAACTCCTCCTGGCAGAGGATGAAGGCCTCGAGGAGGCGGCGGATCCAGGCGACGGAGAGGATCTCCTCCGGCGCCGGCACTCCCTCGGCCGCCTCCGCGGGCAGCAGGTCCCCGAGGTTGGCGGCCAGGTGGCGCTGGAAGACCTCGAGGTCGGCCTCCTCGCCCGACGCCATGGCCGTGTGGTCGCGGCGGAGCGAGAGGAGCGAGCCGAAGGAGAAGGGCGACGGGGAGGACGACGCCCCCTGGTAGTCCGTCACCGGCATGGCCTCCGGCAAGGTCGCCGGCCGGAGGCGGGGCGGATCTCGCGCGCGCGCGGGCGTCCGGGCTTAGCGGGCTAGCGGGCGCGGGGCCCGGCGCATCTGTCGCGGCGACGGGGAAGGAAGGGAAGGGAATGGAATGGAATGGGAATGGGAATGGGGAATGTGGCAACGCGAGTGGGAAGGGAGGAGGGTGATGGAGTTTTATATGAAGGCGTGAGATTAGGGGGTTCCCTACTTTAAATGGATTGTTAAATTAAAGGATTAGCAGTGTTTAATAATGAGCTTGTTTTTGGGAGGCTGGGATGGCAGGAGTGCGCTAATCATGAAATGCTTCCACTTATTTATAGGCTGGGGAATTCTTTTGTTTTCCACGTCTCCTTTTGGGTTGTTTTAGTACCAGAAAAATCCTTGCCGGTGTTGATATTGCTTTTCATAGTAATAATCGCATGTTTTCAGCATGGCTGTTGGATTTCCTTGCTTTGCAAAGCAGTTAAGCAACGGGATGACAATCTCGTTGCTGTCCATACCATACTCAACTTGGCACAAATCACTCAACAAAACTCATGCTCTATGTTGAATGTAGTTACAATCTCCCAACGAGCAACGCAGAAGCAGTGAGCGCGAGCACGGGGGGCCTCATGGACATGGGGCAGCGGAACGCGGAACGCACGCTCTGCCACGTGGCACTCATCGCCGACCCGGTCCGCTCTGGGCTGCCCCTCCTTGCACTGCACGGGAATGTTCACCTTTCCACAGGCCAGCAAGCACCCCAGCACAGGTCACGGCGAGCATGTCCGGTCGTTGGTCCGCGCGTTGAGTTGACCAGCGAATCCCCGTCCACCACGCGTGGGACAGTTATGTCGGTTGGAGCAGTCGCTTGCTTGCCGGGCCCCGCATACCGGTGACACCAGCCTTTTTTTTGGAAGCAGATCGAGCTGGCATATGGTTCGGATTTTAATGTTCACAGTTTCTTTTCATAATGTTCACATTTAAAAGGGGAGTCTGCCATTGTGGTGATCGATCTATAGTTGGCACCTTCGTTTCGCCTCCCTTGTTTCCTCCCACCCCTCTCTCTTCTTTTTCTCGAAAATATCAGATCCATTATAAAGATTCACATGGAGTACTAAGCACTCAAAACATAATAAAAATTACATTGAGGTCCATGGACAACTGAACGGCCATTGCTGTCGCCAGAACAAGCCGTCGACGCGCTGTTGTCGCCGTTACCATGCCGGAGCCGGCTTGACCTTGTCGATGACAGCCGGGATATTTTTGTGCACACGCCCCTAAGGACCAGTGTTCGGGAGCCTACTCGTTGCCATTGAATCCTTGAATCGATCTAAAAAAACAAACACCAAATCTCGTTGTTGCGTACACACGACGAGAAACCCTAACCTCGCCGCTTCGAGGAGCTGGCAGGAATCTACGCCGGAGCTCCGTCTAATCTGTCCTCACGAACGAACTTGAGGAGGACCGGAGCCCAGAAGATTGACTTGAAGAAGAAGAAGCGCCACCCTTATGAGTACCAAACCCTACCCCCCCACGCGCTCTCTCTCTCCTCCTCCTGCGCACACACACACAAAAAACTCGCGTCTCCTTTTTTTAAAACGTGCATAAGAATTGCGCATCGATGCATTAAGAGAGAAAAAGAGAGAGAATTACAAGAGGCCAGCCCATAGGCTAGCCAAAACCCTTGTCCACCATCCACCACACACACCTAAGACACATTACTCGTGTTCACCCACAATTCCACGAATTACTTGCCTCCTCTGCTAGGCAAACTGCCACACTTTCCATTCGTCAGCGATCCTAACCACCCGTCCATTTATGACCATGGCTACCTTGTCAAAAACTCTCCCGTTCCTCTCCTTCAAAATGGAGTTTCAAAACTAGGATGACATAAGAATTCATCTCCTTCCTTGTCGCAGTGCTAGCCATTGTCCAGCAGCCCACCAACACATCCTGCTAGGAAGGGGTGAAGCTTTCCCAACCTTTGACCCTCAACGCCTCAAACCATACTGTGCGCACAAGTGTGCATTGAACAAGTAAATGATCAAGAGTTTTAGGTTCTTGCAAACACATCGGGCAGCTCGACTGTTGTGGTAGTCCCCTGGCCGCAAGACGAACGGATGTCCGTCACCTATTATTGATGACTAACCACGCTAAGAACTTCACTTGCGGCAGTGCTCAAGAGTCCCAAACTTCATGCGCGCCAGTCATCTCTGTTAGACCAAAGAAGAAAGCATGGTAGGCAGCGCTGCTGAATAACATCATGTTTCAATCCAAATCCTTCGAAAGGCATCTAGCTGTTCGCTCATGTGCATTGTCTGCCTCTGAATCCCGCCCCATAACTTGCAGAACTGGGCGATCATGGCAATTGTAAACGGACCCTTGATGTGTCCGATCCACCTATTTAGGGCAACCCCAACCTAAACCGCACAACACATGCGAGTGCCGGGAGGAACCGTCGCCACAATGCCAGGGGCAATCTTGGCAGCAAAGACCCCTTTGATGCATTTGTCGGTCCAGAACACCGCATCCTTGCCATTGCCAACCATGCAGATCATCAATGCCGTGAACACACGTGTCGCCTCTGTTCCGAGGTGAACCCTCAACCTGTGCCATGGCCTCTTCGAATTTGTCCTTGTGAGCCAAGACCAACACGCCAAAAGCACAACGTTCAAGTAACATAGATTGTGAATACCCGGTCCACCGAGCTCTTTAGTCCCCTCTCCTATTTCCCCTCTACCAAATCAAACGCCCTCCCAGTGATGGCTAAGTCTAACTCCAACATGCACCACACCATTTGCCCGAGCTACCATGCTCCCGATTGCATGCTGCCGCCGCCATAATCCCGCTCGCACACCGCCGCCACCATTATTCTGCATGCATGCTGCCCTCGCCACCATCCCGCTCGCACACTATCGCCACCATCATCCCGCACACATGCTACCCTCGCTATCATACTACTCGCATGCTGCTGCCATTCTCCCATTGGAAAACAATGTATCGTCGCCATCTCACCTCGCCGCCTCACCAAGCATGATACCCTCATGTACTTTTGGTGCAAACTTTGAGGTGCAATGTGCATCACAAACCCAACAATGTGCACCGAAGACTTTGAAATAACTTACATTGGGTTTCTGTAGGATCAAAAGTATGTCTGGAGGGAGGGTGATTAGACTACTTGACCAAATAAAAATCTATCATTTTCCCAATTTAAGTTGTGGGCAGATTTTAGCAATTATCACAAGTCAAGCAATCAATCTACACATACAATTTTAAGAGTATAGCAGCGGGAAGTAAAACACTGCATATGAAGGTAAAGGGAAGGGTTTGGAGTATGCAAACGCAATGGAGAGACTAAGATTTTTGGCGTGGTTCCGATAGGTGGTGCTATCGTATGTCCACGTTAATGGAGACTTCAACCCACAAAGGGTAATGGCTGCGCGAGTCCACAGAGGGCTCCACCCATGAAGGGTCCACGAAGAAGCAACCTTGTCTATCCCACCATGGCCATCACCCACCAAGGACTTGCCTCACTCGGGGAGAACTTCATGAAGTAGGTGATCTCCTTGCCCTTACAAACTTCTTGGTTCAACTCCACATCACAACGGAGGCTCCCAAGCGACACCTGACCAATCTAGGAGACGCCACTCTCCAAAAGGTAATAGATGGTGTGTTGATGATGAACTCCTTGCTCTTCGTGCTTCAAATGATAGTCTCCCCAACACTAACTCTCTCTCACAAATTTGGCTATGGTGGAAGAAGGATTTGAGTGGAAAGCAACTTGGGGAAGGCTAGAAATCAAGGTTCAAAAGGTTGGAATGGAATCTCTTGATCTCAACACATCGGTAGGTGGCTCTCTCTCTCAGAAAATGGAAGGGGGAAGTGTAGGCACGTTCTGATGGCTCTCTCACCAATGGAGAAGGGGGTGGAGAGGTATATATAGCCTCCACACAAAATCCAACCGTTACATACTGGTTACCCATCTCGATGGCACCGATTAGAAATCTCGGTGGGACCGATCTGTTCAAAATTATGAACATTAGGAATGTCAGTGGAACCGACTAAAACAACTCGGTGGGACCAATGTGCTACGGCTTAGGGCAAACATCATCTCGGTGGCACCGATTGCATCAACTCGGTGGGACCGAAGTGAAGCAATAAGAAACAGAGAATCTGTCAAGCCAACTCGGTGAGACCGATTGCATAAACTTGGCGAGACCGAAATGAATGCAATAGATCATAGAGCGCTAGGAAGGCCATCTCGGTGAGACCAAGATCTGTATCGGTGTGACCGAATCGTTAGGGTTTCTGACAGTGGCTATGTCAAGTAAACTCGGTGGCTTCGGGTAGAAAGAATCGGTGGGGTTGAGTTTGGAGTTAGGGTTTGGACATATTTGGATGGAGAAAGTGGATGAGGGTTTTGGTGCAACATCACTAATCACTTGAGCAATCAGACCATTAAGCAACACCTCATCCCCTCTTAATAGTATAGGCTTTCCTATGGACTTAATGTGATCTTGGATCACTTAAATGGAAATGAAGAGTCTTGAGGTTTTGCCAAACTTTGTCCTTATAATTTTGACGGGTCCACATCTCTAGTCCATGCCATGCTAATAATTGAACATCCTCAAATATTTATCTTGAATGAATATTAGTTCAATGAGCTATATGTTGTTACGAATTACCAAAACCACCTGGGGATTAGTTGAACTTTCAATCTCCCCCTTTTTGGTAATTGATGACAACATATAGATCAAAGCTTCGACAAATGATAAAATGAATGAAATATATCGTTGCTTTGAGAAGTATGTGATAAGCAAGAGCTCCCCCTAAATTTGTGCATTCACTACTGTGGGATGCTGCTAACGTGACACTACGATCAAAGACCCTTTGACGAAACTGTGTGCGATGCATTAATCGCAAATGATGATGTAAAAAACCATCAAAAAGGTGCAAAACGTTTGCGATGATAGATGCATCAAACACGGTTCTGATTTAGTTCTGTGTGCGATGCAGGGCATACGGTTCAGTTCAATGAACTGTTTGCGATGAGGAAGAAGAACATAAATGGGAAACCAGATGAAGGCGTGTGCGATATACGACATACAGTTCACTCAGATTAACTGTTTGTGATGAGGCGGAACAAAAGAAACATGCAGCTAGATAAAGTTGTGTGCGATTGGGGGCATAGACTTCAGAAGGATTAACTGTTTGCGATTAGGCAACAGAACAGAAATGGTCAGACAGATCAAAGTGTGTGTGATTGATGGCATACACTTCACACGGATGAACTGTTTGCAATTAGCCACAACAAACAAAAAATGTTAGATAGATCAATGTGTGTGGGCTAGACGGGCACACATTCTAATTAAAAGAAGCGTGTGCGATGGTAATAACAAGCGCACACGGTTGTTGGAACAAGACGTGTGCTGATGCACCCTATGGTGCAAACGCACGTACACGGGCGAGAAAGCGTGCCCACTTTACGCCGTCCGGGAATAGTGCCGCACTTAGAAATTATAGAACTGTCAATAAATTTTGAGCTTGCGTCCCGTCACATTCCTAATTACTACCATGCTATGTTTAAATGCAAACCTGTTCACACCGATTAAAACCTAAACGGTTTCCCACTTAGGAGCATATTTGTACTCGGTTATAAATACTACTACTCCAAGATGACTGCACATTCCTCCTCAACTCCTCATCCACAAAAACAAACAAGTCATTCATCATCATTCCCTTGCGTCTGCCATGGCCAGCGTGACTTATGGGTCGAGAGATTGCCACCAGGGAGAGGCGAGCATGGAAGCTGAAGCATGAGAGATGTCCCGCCTCACCGCGAGAGCAGCCAACATGTCCCACCGCACCGCCGAACCAGCACGAGAGATGTCCCGCCTCACCGCTGAAGCACGAGAGATGTCCCGCCGCGCCATGGAAGCAGCAGAGATGTCCTATCGCACCGTGAATGCGGCAGAGATGTCCTCCCGTGACACAGCGGCCTTGGAAAATATCCCGCGGACAGGCAAGGACTCTTACAAGCGCATGCATGCGATCGTCCACAGCCAGATGGATCAGATCTGTGGTTGGGCGAGGTTGCAGGACGACATGAAAGCCTCGTTTGAACCCTAGATTGATCTGTTGATTTGGTTTGGCAAACTAGATTGATATGTCTTGCAATGGGGAGAGGTGCTTTGTTTTGGGTTCAATCTGGCGGTGTGTCCTCACCTAGTGACAGTAGGGGTAGCGAGGCACATATTTGTATTGTTGCCATCAAGAATAAAAAGGCGGGGTTCTTACCATATTGTTTGGATCTATCCCTCTACATCATGTCATCTTGCTTAAGGCATTACTCCGTTCTTGTTAACTTAATACACTAGATGCATGCTGGATAGCGGTCGATGTGTGAAGTAATAATAGTAGATGCAGGCAGGAGTCGGTCTACTTGTCACAGATGTGATGTCTATATTCATGATCATTTCCTTAGATATCGTCATAACTATGTGCTTTTCTATCAATTTCTCAACAATAATTTGTTTACTGACCGTATGCTTTCTTCAAGAGAGAAGCCTTTAGTGAAACCTATGGCCCCCGGGTCTATTTTTATCATATTATTTTCAGATCTATAAAACCAAAAACCCAAAAATACCTTGTTGTAATTTATTTATATTTACTTTATTTTATACTTTTCTTATCGTTTATACCTATCTCTATCAGATCTCACTCTTGCTAGTGACCGTGAAGGATTGCCAACCCCGTTTTCGTGTTGTGTGCAAGTGTTTGTTAGTTTGTGCAGGTGCATCTATTGGGGACTTGTGTGTTCCTCCTACTGGATTGATACCTTGGTTCTTAACTGAGGGGAGACTTATCTCTACTTTGCTGCATCACCCTTTTCTCTTCAAGGGAAAAAATCAACGCAAGCTCAAGAAGTAGCAGGAAGAATTTCCGGCGCCATTGCCGGGGAGGTTCTACATCAAGCCTACCAAGTACCTATTATAAACTCTAATCTCTTGCACTTACATTATTTGCCATTTTCCTCTTGTAATTCCTCTCCCCCACGTCTAAAACGTTTTCAGAAAACGCAAAAATGTTTTCCTTTTTATTCGCCTTCTTCCTGCCCATCTTGTCGTTGCTTTTTGTTTGCTTGTGTGCTAGATTGCTTGTTTTGCCATCATGTCTGAATATGGTGAGGTTATCATTGAAAATGGTAGTAATAATCTTGAGGGAAATTTTGATGATTTTGCTAATAATGATCCTCATGAAGAACCTACTATCATGCACACTAAAAAAACTCTATGTAGGTAGTGGTAATATTATTGGAAAAGGTGTTATTCAAGATTTCTTTGCTTGTGCCGACACATTACCTATGCTAGGAGGATTAATTCATAATAAAACTTCTAGTCTTGCAGATGCAATATCTTTGCTTATAGTTGAACTTGAAAGACAATTTGTTCACATGCAACCATGCATATAAAGGATTTTCCTAGAATTTTCCAATACTCACAATCCTTCCGTTAAGCGTGTTACCACTATATTTCTAGCTCATGAATTTGGGCACATCATGAAAGAAGCTAGTTAAATATTTTCTCATTACAATATCATTGGTGGTTGCCCTCCTATAGAGGAGATCCTTTTTAATCAAGAGGAGATAAGGAGATTACAATCTCCAGATTATGCTGCCTATAATGAAAACCTAAGAAAAAGGGTTCCTACCGATGTTTTGATTGATAAGATTTCTGAACTCAATGATAATTTTGCTATACAAAATAACGGATTAGGGTTTGTGCTTAGAGATAAACTTAGGAAGTTCAATCAACGGAATATTTATAATGAAGAGATAATTATCAAATACAAAGGGCCAAAGGAGGAACCTATTCCTCCCAAACTTGATCTTATAGATCCATACCCTATTAAATTTAGCCCCTTCGATTATTTTTCTTACCACAAAGAAATCTTGCTGCTGAAAGGAGGGAGTATGAGATGAGCATGGACGATCTCCCTCACTTCTATTACAACACCTAGATCTATGCAATATGCCTAGCTAGGGGCGTTAAAAATAGCGCTTGTTCGGAGGCAATCCAATTTTATTTTGTGTTTTTTGTTTTTGCTTTGGTCCTTGAATAAATATACAATATTACTTTTGTAACAATTATGTTTTAGTGTTTGAGCCAAGTAAGACCTTTGGGATGATCTTGGGTGATAGTTAATTTGATTTTGCTGAAAAACAAAAACTTTTGCACTTAGTGCTGGAATTTTAAAAATTCACAGAAGCATGATAAAATTCTGAATTTTTTACAAAAGATTGATATACAAATTGCTATGTTATCCTAATGTTTCAGAAATTTTGGAGTTACAGAAGTTTGGCTAAGGTCTAGATTACTATAGACTGTTCTGTTTTTGATAGATTTTGTGTTCATTGTGTTGTTTGCTTATTTTGATGAATCTCTGAGGCGATGTCGGGGGATGAACCATGGAGAAGTTATAATATAGTAATATAACACCAATATCAAATTGGAATGAGTTTACAACAATACCTAAAAGTGGTTATTTTCTTTGTTTCACTAATGGATCACACGAGTTTTCTGTTGAGATTTGTGTTGTGAAGTTTTCAAGTTTTGGGTAAAATTTTGATGGACTACGGAATAAGGAGTGGCAAGAGATTAAGCTTGGGGATGCCCAAGGCATCCCAACGTAATATTCAAGTACAACCAAGCGTCTGAGCTTGGGGATGCCCCGGATGGCATCCCCTCTTTTGTCTTCAATCCATCAGTAAAATTGCTTGAGGCTATATTTTTGTTCACCACATGATATGTGTTTTGCTTGGAGCATCTTGTATTATATGAGTCCTTGCTTTTTTGGTTACCACTATCATCCTTGATGTACACAACTTTTGAGATGGACACACATTAATCGTGAATTTATTAGAATACTCTATGTGCTTCAGTTATATCTTTTGACCTAGGTAGTTGCTCTAGCGCTTCACTTATATCTTTTTAGAGCATGACGGTGGTTTTATTTTGAAGAAAATTGATGAAATATCATAATTCACTTATATTATTTTTAGAGTCTTAAAAATAGTATGGCAATTTGCGTAGGTTATGAATTTGGTCCTAATATGATGGGTATTCAAGGGGGATATAATAAAAACTTTCATGTAGATCATTGAATATATATATATATATGAGAAACTTGATTCCTTGCAATTGTGTTGAGATATAAAGATGGTGATATTAGAGTCATGCTAGTTGGTAATTTTGGGTTAATAGAAATACTTGTGTTAAGGTTTGTGATTCTCGAAGCATGCACGTATGTTCTTACGTTATGTGATGAAGTTGGAGCATGATTTTTTTTTGGTTGTGTTCCTTATGAGTGGCGGTTGGGGACGAGTGACGGTCTTTTCCTACCAATCTATCCCCCTAGGAGCATGCGTATTAGTACTTTGTTTCGAGGGCCAATATTTTTTGCAATAAGTATGTGAGTTCTTTATGACTAATGTTGAGTCCATGGATTATACACACTCTCACCCTTCCACCTTTGCTAATAACTCTAGTGCCGCACAACTTTCGCTGGTGCATTAAAACCACCTTATACCTTTCTCAAAACAACAACCATACCTACCTATTATGGCATTTCCATAGCCATTCCGAGATATATTGCCATGCAAATTCCCTTGTTCCGTTTATTATGACATATACCACCATTGTCATATTGCTTTGCATGATCATATAGTTGGCATAGTATTTGTGGCTTAGCCACCATTCATATCTTTATACATGTCACGCTAGATCATTGCACATCCCGGTACACCGCCGGAGGCATTCATATAGAGTCATATTTTTGTTCTAGCATCGAGTTGTAATTCTTGAGTTGTAAGTAAATAAAACTGTGATGATCATCATTATTAGAGCGTTGTCCCATGTGAGGAAAGGATGATGGAGGCTATGATTCCCCCACAAGTCGGGATGAGACTCTAGACTTAAAATAAAAAGAGGCCAAAGAGCCCAAGAAAAAAGAGGCCAAAGAGCTGAAAAGAAAAAAAAAGAAAAAAATGGTAGCAAAAGAGGAACAATGTTATTATCCTTTTTCCACACTTGTGCTTCAAAATAGCACCATGTTCTTCATGATAGAGAGTCTCCTACGTTGTCACTTCCATATATTACTAGTGGGAATTTTCATTATAGAACTTGGCTTTTATATTCCAATGATGGGCTTCCTCAAATTGCCCTAGGTCTCCATGAGCAAGCGAGTTGGATGCACCCACTTAGTTTTCTTTTGAGCTTTCATACACTTATAGCTCTAGTGCATCCGTTGCATGGCAATACCTACTCACTTGCACCAATTTCAATTGATGGGATCTCCATAGCCTTTTATTTTGCCTGGTTGGTGTGATAATTTCTTTCTCCTTTTTTCCTACTACCACCTTCTATTCCACCCATAGTGCTATATCCATGGCTCACGCTCATGTATTGCGTGAAAGTTGAAAAAGCTTTAGAACATCAAAACTATGAAACAATTGCTTGGCTTGTCATCGGGGTTGTACATGATAAATAATTTGTGTGATGAAGATAGAGCATGACAAGATTATATGATTTTGTAGGGATAACTTTCTTAGCCATGATATTTTGAAAAGCCATGATTTTTATTAGTATGCTTGAGGTATTATTGTTTTTATGTTAATATTAAACTTTTGTTTTGAATCTTATGGATCTGAATATTAATACCACAATAAGAAAGATTACTTGATAAACATGTTAGGTAGCATTCTACATCAAAAATCCTGTTTTTATCATTTACCTACTCGAGGACGAGCAGGAATTAAGCTTGGGGATGCTTGATACGTCTCCAACGTATCTATAATTTTTTATTGTTCCATGCTATTATATTATCCATCTTGAATGTTTTATATGCATCAATATGCTATTTTATATCATTTTTTGGGACTAACCTGTTAACCTAGTGCCCCGTGCTAGTTGCTGTTTTCCCCCTTGTTTTTGTCTTTTACAGAAAATGAATACCAAACGGAGTCCAAACGGAACGAAACTTTTTGAGGATTTTTCTTGGACCAGCAGACAACCATGAAGCTTTGGGAGGAAGCCAGAGGTGCCACGAGTGGGCCACAAGCTCACAGGACACGCCCCATGCTTGTGGGGCCCTCGAGGCTCCCATAACCCTAATCTTAGCTCTATAAATACCCAAATATTCCCCATATGTCAAAGGGCACACCAAAAATACTTTTCCGCCGCTGCAAGCTTCTATTCTTGTGAAATCCTATAGTGCCCAAGATGCGATACTATCCCAATCACGTGATGAATTCATGATTGGGGCACAACCGCATTTTGAGTGCATAGCAAGGTGGATATCATTACAACATACCATGTACTGAATAGATGAGAATACAAGATAAAGGCCTATACTCGCCACAATCTACAACATTCATACAATAATACATCAATACATAGCATTCATCATGTAGAAGAGCAGGATCCATCTACTGATAAAATCAAACAAAAAGGAAGAACAACATCCACCCTGCTAATCCCAGGCTCTCGACCCGGAACCTATATCCCTTGATCAGAGAAGAAGAAGTAGAAGAAGAACTCCAAAAGCAAACATCGCTCTCTCGTCAGATCATCGCATTACCTATACCTGCAACTGTTGTTGTAGTAATCCGTGAGCCATGAGGACTCAGCAATCCCATTACCATGGGTATCAAGACTAGCAAAGCTGAATGGGTATGGAATGGATAAGTGGTGAGGTTGCAGCAGCGACTAAGCATTTGTATGTTGGCTAACTTATGAGTATAAGAGAAAGAAGAGCAACTACACATGACGGTCGCAAACTAGTAATGACCAAGAAGTGATCCTGAACTACTTACGTTCAATCATAAACCCCACCGTGTTCTCTTCCCGAACTTGCTCGAAAAGAGACAGTCACGGTTACACACACGGTTGGTGTATGTTATTATTTTGGATCTGGTGTCAAGTTCACTACAACCGGATATTAAAAACTCCCATCTGCCACATAACCGCGGGCATGGCTTTCGAAAGTTTAAACCCTCCAGGGGTGTCCCAACTTAGCCCATGACAAGTGTAGCGACCACGATCCCAATGGACCGAAGTCTCCGTGTTTCAGTGTCATCCCTGGATCGGTAATGCTGACACACACAATACTCGAGGCATTATAACAGAGTTCAATCACACACTTATTACATCGAGTCCTCATAAAGAATATGATTACACAAAAATATCATGGCTGAAGGCCATCTAAACTAAATAAATGCGGAAGCTTCAAAGGTAAATGAGTCCATCAACTCCAACGGCATAGATGAGTGCAAGACAATGACCTATCTCACCTTATTCATTGTCTGAGTTGTCTGCAACATGAGACGTTGCAACCGTGTAGGTCAGCACATTGAATATGCTGGCAGAGTTACACTGTAAAGCAATGAAATGCAAGAACTATATCTACATGCAATATTTGGCTGATGGAGGCTCTAAGTTTATGATTTTGCATAAAGCTAGTTTTTCCCTACAACAAAGGAATACATTTTATTTAAACTACTCCCAAGTTGTTCCAATATTTGAGAAGGTTCCCCCAACTCAAATCCCAATTAAACAATGTCATCATTAAACCCAATTTAATTAATTAAAGAGTGACAACAATATCTAATTCTAGATACTCAAAATGTCCATAACTGGGCAGACTGGTACACCTACTTTCCCTCTACATCTGCTAGTCCGCCTCTTCGAGAGCTCATACAACTTACTCAACTATGCCAGAGCCCATAATGGCTTGTGGCCGCACACGGAAGTTCCTAGGCATGAAATATCATATGATCCCTTTGAGCCTGGGTGGCGAACGAGGAAAAATCACACGGATACTCCGGGATTTCCCTTAATGGACAACACTGGGTTCCCCAGGTGCCCAACCAATCCATCCATATGTGTATTAAAGTTGTCACCTTAATGTTATCCAAGATTAAATAACTCTCATAACTTCCATGTGAATCATGATCCAATCCCCATCTATGAGCATGGCTAACCAATAATAAAGTATAACATATATTCTTGGGGTGATCAAAAGGTATTAGATTCCTACCTCAAGTACTACAACCAAACCACATGTTCCCAAATCCTACTCATGCAAATATTTGAGGGGCAATACTAATTCATAGTAAAAATTGGGTATAAAAGAGTATAATCAAAGTGTAACTTGCCTTGCTGACGATCCACAAACTCTAGAGATTCGTAGTAACAAGCTTCACATTCCGGATAATCTAGCGTAGACAAACAGTAGCATACATAAGCAATCACTCAAACGAAACAACAAGAAATCGAGAAAAGATCCAAATCAAACACGAAACAAGCAAACGGCTAAACTAAACAAAAAACAAAACCTAACAGCATTATTATCATGTGGATTAGATCTTAGCAGTAGGTGCATGTGATTAGCTATGATTTACAAAAAGAAACAACTCAAACGGAGAAACGAAACTCAAGATTCAAACGAAACAAGATCGTTTACTAATCTGAATGAAAGTCAAATTTTAAAGTGTCAAAATCATGTTCAAGTTGGTTAACTAGAAAGAACAGATCGTTATGAAGATTTAGGCACTGGTTTCATCTAATTTGGAGAAACGAGCAAAACGTTACGCTAGTTTTAAGTTCAGGGGCTAAATCGTGATAAAACTATTCGCGGATAGGTACCTGGCCGAAAATACAACTAAAAAGAAAAATATACCGCACGAACGTTCGCTAATAGAACTAAACGAATGAAAATCGTTCACTAACAGATCTAAACGAACGAACATTCATTATTTAAGCAACCAAAAAAACGATCTAACCCTAAAAACCTAAAAAAACATCTAAAAACTAAACGACAAAACTGGAAAAAAAATCATAAGAACCGGCCGGTTCTTACCGGTCAACGGCGGTGAGTGCGACGGCGAGGCAAGGCGGCATATTGGTGGCGGTCTTGGCCTTATTCTGGCCTTCAGCGAAGAGGGCGGCGGTGGCTTCGGGTAAGGAGGAGAGGGCGACGGCGGGGCGGTATTTAAGGGCAAGGGGTGCGACGGCCTTGGAGTCAGGGGCAAGGCGACCCGAGTCAAGGGACTCGGTGGTGGTCTTGAGCGGCTCGGGTCGGACTCCCGAAAGGGAAGGCGGCGGCCTTCGGACGGGCAGCGAGGCTTCACCCGATTCTGTCAAGAAACTTTTTAAAAATATTTTTTGCCGTGAAGAAAAATCCTAAATAAAATATAAAAAATTCTAAAAATTCTAGAAACAATTTTCACCCTCCAAACCTAATATTTAAGACAAGATGAACATTTTTCTGGACTAAAATGCAAGTTTTCTCTAATTCAAATAAAATAATAATTTGATTTTAAAATTTCTTCTCCAATATTTCTATTTTGTTGAAGAAGTCATATTATCTTTTCTCATTTATTTTTATTGGAAATAATTGGAGAGAAAATATTAAAACCAAATTGATCCTCTTTTCAAATTTGAAATAAATTCAAATATGTTTTTTTGTCAAACCTCCAACTCTCTCCTTGGGTCCTTGAGTTGCTTAAGATTTCCAGGATCACAACAAAATGCAAATAAAATATGATATGCATATGATGATCTATGTATAACATCCAAATTGAAAATTGGGATGTTACAACAAGCACACGATCCGCGGAGACAATCCTCCATCGCGGGACAACCAGATCAAACTCGGGATCCCGGTGCACAAGACATTTCGACAATGGTAAAACAAAACCAGCAAGACCTACTGATGTGCTGACACCCTGATAGTAGCCGCGCGTATCTCGTCTCAGGCCGCGTCGGATGAGCGAAGTTTACGGTTGGCTGAGACCCAAGTTGCCAAGGGGACACCGCAAGGTGCTCTAGTTTGGACCAGTGCCATTAGCACTGGCGCCCCTGTATTACGTGGAATAAAGAATCCTCGGGTTCATGACGCCCTATGAGTTAATTAATTAATTAAGTATTATTTTGTTGGCAAATGTTAAAATCAATGTTAGGCCTTGTTGGAGGAGTTTTATTCAAAGCGAACTGTCAAGGGGGGCCCAGAAATCCCGACCGTGTTAGGAATGCAAAATCAAGGAACATAACACCGGTATGACGGAAACTAGGATGGCAAGAGTGGAACAAAACACCAGGCAAAAAGCGAGCCTTCCACCCTTTACCAAGTATAGATGTGCATTAATTAAATATGAGAGATAGTGTGATATCCCAAGATATCCATGTTGTAGCATGGAACAACCTGCAATTGCACCTACAACTAGCAACGCTATAAGAGGGGCTGAGCAACACGATAACATAGCGAAACAACGGTTTGCTAGGATGGTGGAAAAGGTTAAAGGCTGTTGCATGGCAATTTGGGAGGCTTGATAAACAAGTGGTGGGTAGCGCGACATAGAGATAGCATCGAGACAACTAGCATAGCAAAGATAGTAGTGAGATCCAAGGTGACAGTCATCTTGCCTGAGATCCCGCTAAGAAGAAGACCGAGTCTATGAAGTAGACGAACGGGCATAGTCGAACGAATCCTCACAATCGCAACGTTACCGAAACTAAGAAGCAACACCAGAAAGAAGCAAACGACATGGTAAACACACAAGCATAAGCATGGCATGATGCACAGTCAAGTATGATGCATGTCCGGTTTAAATATGCATGGCATGACAAAGTGCAACAAACAATACTACTCTCTCTATCCCAAAATAAGAATCTCAACTTTATACTAATTTTAGTACAAAGTTGCACTAAGCTTGAGACACTTATTTTGGGACGGAGGGAGTACAATTTAAGCGGAGCTCAATATGCAACGAGTTGCATATTGACGAAACACCACATTCAATTATTTAGTTCACTCTCGTTTAAGTACAAGACAAGATTAAATGTTCGATAACATGGCAAGAGGGTGAAGCATAACTAAACTACCTACCTAGGCAATTTAAATGGGGCCTAAAACACAAACAACAATTCCGAAAAATCCCCATGTCATTTAGCAATTTAATGCAAATAACAATTTTAAACATTTTAACTGTTCTTATCATGATGCAGATGACATATACTCCCTCCGTTCCTAAATAATTGTCTTTCTAGAGATTTCAACAAGTGACTACATACTGAGCAAAATGAGTGAATCTACACTCTAAAACATGTCTACATACATCCGTATGTTATAGTCCATTTGAGATGGCTAGAAAGACAATTATTTGGGAATGGAGGGAGTACAAGTTTTATGCAATTTTATTAAAATGTTAACATGAGCATATTATGAAGCATTTGGTCACGATGGAGGAATGAAAGGGGTGCCACAACAACGACAACGGAAATGGTGCCACGACAACATTCTGATGATCCGACAACTCGTCGAGATGTCGGTGCAAAAGAAAGTGTGGATGTACGGAACATGCGAAAGATGGTGGGGTGATCCCGGTTACCGGGTTCCAACGGGTCGACGGGATGGCAAATGAGGAACATACAAGGAGCAATTCACACACGGTACAAACATAGGGTCCATCTCTACAATTCATGCATTCGCTCGCGGGCGTCGTCTCGAGAGTTATACCTTCGAAGCATGTGTTCGGGATGATTTGAGTTTGGAGCGGTGTAGTTGTACATGGTTCGGCATGGGAAGTAATCGTACACGGTGATGGTAGTGGAAGTAGTTGTACACAATTGTTTCGGAGAGGTACCTGATGATTCCAAGCGCTTCGCGGTCGATGGTAGTCGTACATGTGTTGTCGTCGGTCTTGGCAGGTCGTCGTGTAGGCGTTCACTTGATGGACTTGTCGGGTCCACGACGAGGGTAGAGGTACACTTGTTGGAAAGGGACTTGGCGCATCATTGTTCTTTCAGGTTCATAGCTGTACTTGGTGTTCGAAGTCCGGGTCTTGCCGGTGGTGTACTTGGCAAACCAGGGGGTATGCCTTGGCGCAGTTGCCCAAAGAGGAGAAGATGAACCTGGTGGCAAATGACCTCGTGCTCAAATAACAACGAAGACACACGGAGGCGCTAGACACACATGCATGGTGGAGGCCTCGGACATGAAGCCGCGTGGCCTGTTGGTGGAGTTGCAGTAGACCAGGGGGTCGCGAGCACAGGGCTCTGGGACGGTAGAGGTGGCGGATCTGGCCGGAGGCGACCGACGGTAGCGGTCCGTTGTGGATCTAGGCGAGGACAGGGCATCGGCGGGCCAAAGCTCCACTTGGTGGTCGTGGCAGATGAAGCTGGGGTCACGAGTTGAGGAGGCAGGTCGCCGCTGACTTGACCCGGCGATGGAGCAGCGCGGGCGATGGGGACAGGGACTTGACGGCAGGATCCACCGAGGAGGCATCAAAGATGGCCGGACCTGGGCCAGTTCGGGTCGGGGAGGCGAGGTCGCGGGGAAGGAGTCACGCTAAGGGGCGGCGCGGCAGTCCGAGGTGGTGGCGAAAGGATGCAACAGGGACGGGCGGGAGGCCTAGTGCTGCAGGCGTGTGACGACTGTGGCGACGCCATTGCCGACGGCGTCCTTGGCACGAAGCAGGGGAGGCGGAGTTGAGGAACGAAGTGGTTGGCGTGCTGCAGAGCCGGCGTCGGGCATGAGGAGCGAAAGGGAAGGAGGGGAGAAGGGGATCGAAGGCCGACGACGGAGGCAGGGCATATCCGGCGATGGAGCTCACCGGCGGGAGCATCAACGGGGTCGCAGCCCCATGTGGATGGAAGTGCTCGCAAGCTGGAGAGCTCGGGTGTATGCAGAGGTGGTGCTGGAGGAGGAAAGAGATTGAGGGGAGTGGATGAGGGGATCGGGTGTGCGCTGTTGTGGGAGGCGGCGCACAGGAGGGGACGCGGGAATCAATCGAGAGAGATGGGGATCGAGCGCAGGGAGGCTAGGGTTAGATGAGAGGGGCGCTTGGACCTTGGAGGGCCAATGGTCCGCGGGGAAGCAGACATGCCTGGGTGCTGGGCTCTCTCTTCTCTCTCTCTCTAAATAATAAAAACAAAACAGAGATAAGAAAGAAAAAAAGAGAGGTTGTAGCGACCACGATTCCAATGGACCGAAGTCTCTGTGCTTAAGTGCCATCCCTGGATCGGTATGCTAACACACACAGTACTCGAGGGATTATAACAGAGTTTCAATCAAACACTTAATATATCGAGTTCCTCATAAAGAGTATTTATTACACCAATAATATGGCTGAAGGCCATCTAAACAAAATAACTGCGGAAGCTTCGAAGATAAATGAGTGCATCAACTCCAACGGCATAGCTGAGTGCATGACAACGACCTATTGCACCTTATTCTTCATCGATAAAGTCTGCAACATGAGACGTTGCAGCCGTGTAGGTCAGCACATGGAATATGCTGGCAGAGTTACACTGTAGAGCAAATGAATGCAAGAAACTATATCTACATGCATATTTGGCTGGTGGAGGCTCTAAGTTTAATGTTTTGCATAAAGCTAATTTTTCCCTACAACAAAGGAATAAATTTTACTTACTACAAATTTTATACCAATATTGAGAAGGTTTGCTCCAACTCAATCCCAAAATTAACCAAGTATCATCATTAAACCCAATATATTAATTAAAGAGTGATGTGATCAACATAAATATCCACTTCTATATACTCAAATTGTCCATAACCGGGGACACGGCTAACCATGATTAGTTTATACACTCTGCAGAGGTTGCACACTTTTTCCCGACAAGACTCGACCGCATCCATGATCGGAAGATCGAGACATAGTCTTTCTAAAGCATTAACTCTCTACTCCGGGTAGACCTGTACACCTACTTTCCCCTACATCGGCTAGTCCACCTCTTCAAGAGCTCACACAACTTACTCAACTATGCCAGAGCCCATAATGACTTGTGGCTGCACACAGAAGTTTCTATGCATGAAATATTATATGATCCCTTTGAGCCTGGGTGGAGAACCGAGGGAAAATCACACGGGTACTCTGGGATTCCCATGGGCAAGCACTGGTTTCTCCAGGTGCCGCAACCAATCCACCCAGATGTGTATTACAGTTGCCACCTTAATGTTGTCCAAAATTATTATCTCTCACAACTTTCATGAATCACACGAACCATTCCCCGTCTGCGAGCATGGCTAAGCAATATAAGATCATAACATATATTCCCGGGGATATCAAAGGTAATAGGTTCCTACCTCAAGTACTACAACCAAACCACATGTTCCCAATCCTACTCATGCAAATCTTTGAGGGGTAAAACTTATGCATAGTAAAAACTGGGTATAGAAAGGTATGATCAAAGTGTGACTTGCCTTGCTGACGATTGGAAAACACTAGTGATTCGTAGTAACAAGCTTCACACTCCGGAAAATCTAGCATAGAGAAACAATAGCATACATAAGCAATCAAGCAAACGATGCAAAGAGAAATCGAAGAAAAGATCCAAAGAAAACTCAAAAACAAGGAAATAACTAATCTAAACAGAAACAGATTTTAACAGCATTATAATTATGTAGATTAGATCTTAACCTTAGGTACATGTGATTAGCTACGACTTGCAAAAAGAATCAACTCAAACGGAGCTACGAAACTCAAGATACGGACAAAACAAGATCAAATTCAAATCTGAGTAAACTCAAATTTTAAATTGTCAAAAACATGTTCAAGTTGGTTTACTGGATATATGAGCTTTCTCTGAAGATTTAGGCGTTGGTTTCATCGAATTTGGACAAACGAGCAAAAAGTTACGAGGGTTTAAAGATTAGGGGCTAAACTGCGAAGAGGCGGATAGGTCCCTGGCTGAAAACTAAAATAAAAAGAAAAATCCTATCGAACGAACATTCACTACAGAATCTAATCTAATGAATTCGTTCATTACAAAAACTAAACGAACAAACATTCACTAAATAAGTGAAACTAAATAAATTCGAATATAAAGAAAACCGAAAAAAAACCGATCAGGCCGGGGACGGTTTATACATGTTCGGCGGTTCGTGGCAATGCAGCATTTAGATCGATGGCGGCGGTGGCGGCTTGGTGGTGGCGCTGTCGGCTCGGCGGCTAGGCGCAGCAAGTGCGGCTGGATGGCGGCGCGCGCTAAGGCTAAGTCGCATGGCGGCGGTGGCGAGCGAGGTGAGAGAGAGGTCGGGCGGTGGTTATTTAAGGAGGGGGAGAGGGTCGGCCTACTTGAAGGAGGGGGCAAGCGAGGCCGCGGCAGAGTCGCAGTCCGGCCGGTCTCCGGTGGCGTGGCGGAGCAGGACTTCGTCCGGAGGCGAACGACGAGGCGGTGGCGGCTGGGCTGGGCGCGGCCAAGTTCAGTCGGCCCGAACTTTTTTTTTTGAAAAAACATTTTTTTTCGAGAGATAAGAACACGTAAAATAAAATAAAAAAATCCTAAAAAATGCCAGATAATTCACGTAGCTATATGGCCTTATTAGTGACCTAGTGAACATTTTTCTGGGCCTAAATGACTAAACTAAAAACAAACATTACAGTACTAATTACTCAGCTAAAAAATAAATAAACTAGCGAATAAAATCAAACAAACTGTCCAAAATTCAAAATTCAGTTTCCAATATTACTTTCTACTGATTTTGAAGAAGTCATATTATCTTCTCACTTTAATTTAAAATATTTGGAAAAGAATTTTGAAAAACAATTTGATCCAATTACCAAATTTTGATAAATCAAAATTGGATTTTTGTGAAACCTCCAACTCTCTCAAATGAGTCCTTGAGTTGGTGAAGGTCTCTTGGATCAAAATGCAACTAAAACAAAGCAACAAAAATGCGTAAACCATGGATGCATATGAATGATCTATGAATAACATCCAAATTCAAAATCGGGATGTTACAAACCTACCCCCTTAAGATGAATCTCGCCTTCGAGATTCGGGTTGGTCAGCCAAAAGGTGTGGGTGGTCCTTGTGGAGGTCTTCTTCGCGCTCCCAGGTAGCTTCCTCCTCGGTATGGTGGCTCCACTGAACTTTGCAAAACTTGATGACTTTGTTGCGAGTAACTCGACTGGAAAACTCGAGAATCTTAACGGGTTTCTATTCATAAGTTAGATCACTATCCAACTGAATCGCTTCCAGTGGCACTGTATCTCTCAGAGGAATGTCAGCCATCTCTGCATGGCACTTCTTCAACTGGGAAATGTGAAACACATCATGAACTCCTGACAAACCTTTGGGTAATTCCAACTTGTAGGAAACTTCTCCCATACGTTCCAAAACTCTGTATGGTCCCACAAATCATGGTGCTAGCTTTCCTTTGACTCCAAATCGCTTAACTCCTCGAAGTGGGGATACACGAAGATATGCTCTGTCTCCGACTTCATAGGCTACCTCCTTGCATTTAGTATCGGCATAACTCTTCTGCCTGGACTGGGCTATCTTGAGTCTATCACGAATCAACTTAACCTTCCTCGGAATCTCTGATTAAGTCTGGTCCAAACAATTGTCTATCTCCAACTTCATCCCACGACAGTGGTGTCCTGCACCTCCTTCCGTACAAAGCTTTGAAAGGGGCCATCTTCAACTGGCTTGGTAACTGTTGTTATAGGAGAACTCTGCATAGGGTAAATTATCATCCCAACTAGATCCATAATCTAGTGCACAAGCTCTCAACATGTCCTCCAGAATCTGATTGACTCTCTCGATCTGTCCATCTGTTTGCGGATGAAAGGCTGTATTGAACTCTAGCCTGGTACCCAAAGTTCCGTGCAGCTGATTCCAAAACTTTGAAGTAAACTATGTTCCTCTATCTGATACGATGGTCCTCAGAACTCCATGCAGACGTACGATCCTGGTCATGTATATCTTTGCCAACTTAGCGCTCGTATAAGTTGTCTTCAGAGGGATGAAATGGGCTACCTTGGTCAAGCGATCAACTACAACCCAGATAAAATCATAGCCTGAACGGGTCCTGGGCAATCCAGTGATGAAATCCATGCCAAGTTTATCCCACTTACATTCATGTATCGGCAAAGGCTGAAGTAACCCTGCTGGTTTCTGATGCTCTGCATTAACTCTCTAACAAACGTCACATACTGCTACATACTCTGCAATATCCTTCTTTATTCCTATCCACCGAAAACTCTCCTTCAAATCTAGAGACATCTTAGTGTTGCCTGGATGAATCAAGTAAGGCGAATCATGAGCCTCCTGAAGAAGTAACTTGCTGATCTCAGGGTCATTAGGCACATAGATACGATCCTCAAACCATAAAGTTTCATGCTCATTCTCATGAAAACCTCTAGCCTTTCCTTTACTAATCCTATCCTTTATCTGGGCAATCTCCTTGTCCGTCTTCTGGGCTTCTCGGATCTTTCCCAGCAAAGTGGACTGAATTACCAGTGTCGCAACATAACCTCTCGGAACTATCTCCAAGTGAAGTTCTCAGAGATCATCAGTTAACTCCTGAGGTAATCCTTCGGTTATGAGCGTGTTAACATAACTCTTGCAGCTCAACGCATCTGCTACAACATTGGCCTTTCCTAGATGATAATGCAATTTCATGTCATAATCCTTTATGAGCTCCAACCATCTCCTCTGCCTGAGGTTTAACTCCTTCTGTGTGACAATGTACTTCAAACTCTTATGATCCGTGTAAACATCTTGGCGGTGTCGAGGGGTTGGAACGGCTCTAATTGTTGCTTCCTCCATTCCCATTACCATTCTTAGGGCCACTGTGGTTCTGTGAACTTCCTCCATTGTGCAAATGTCCTCCATGGTTATGCCCTCCATGGTTATGATGAGTATGTCCTCCCGAGTACGGGGAATTGTGAGGCTTCTGCTGAGCTCCAGACTGGTACTTCCACTATCCGTACTTCCTCTTGCGATTATCTATCTTTTGTTGCTTGCCTTCTATCATGAGGGCCCTGTCCACCAGATCCTGGTAGTTGTTGAAGGTTGCCACCATCAACTGCATACTCAGCTCATCATTTAGCCCCTCAAGAAACTTCTCCTGCTTCGCGGCATCTGGGGCATAGCGTGCTAGCTTGCTGAACTCGTCCACATACTGTCCCACTATGCGACTCCCTTGGCGTAAGTTGTGGAATTCACGCTTCTTTAAACTCATGGCTCCAGCTGAAACATGTGCGGAAGGCTTGCTGAAACTGATCCCATGTAACTGTAGCAATGGGGTAAGTGGTGGTGAAATTCTCCCACCAAGAGGCTGCAGGTCCATCAAGCTGATGTGCGGCAAAATGCACTCTCTCTGCATCCGTGCATCCAGCAATGGTCAACTCCCTCCCAATCTTGCGGAGCCAATCATCTACAACAATCGGCTCGGTGCTGCTAGAAAACACCGGCGGATTCAAACTTGGAAAACGGGCTAGGTTTTCAACAGGGGGTGGTGGCGGTGGGTTGTTGTTATTGTTTGTTGTTGCCTTGGTTCTGGATCATCATCTGCATCAAGGCATTCTACTGTTGGATCAACTGGGTGAGCTCCAGTGGGAAACTGAATCCGGGGTCACGTCTCAGAGGCATCTCATGGGTTAGAGGGGTTGAGAAAACAGAATAGAATAAGGTCTATGAGAGATTTCACTACCCATATGCATATGAGGCAAATACATTCAATTCACACCACTCAATATCAAACAAGGTTCACACTAACGATTTAAACTACTGTTACAAATTGATCGATTTTAACTACTTGGAAAAATACTACTAGTAACATGGTGGTCGTCTAGAAGTTTTGATCGGTAGAAGACTCGATAATATCCGCTCCAGCTTCGTCTTCATAATCATCATCATCTGCATCACTCTCGGCGTCGGTGTCATCCAATATGATGTAGTCCTCCGAACGGATATCCACTTCAGGTTCTTGCTTTGGTTTCACCACGGGTATTCCTAGCTTCTTCTTCGGATCTTCATGCTTCTCCATTCAGGCCTTCATGCTTCTGAAGTAGCACAACAATTTCTTCTTCATATCCATCGCGTGTTGACTTGAGTTCCTCTTGTAGCTCGATATTCCTCTTCGTCAGCTTCTTGGTCTTGTTCATGATAGCGCACATCTGGTTCTCATATCGACGAATGTGTTGATCCATCTCCTGAATGTACGCTGGAATTGATCCATCCTTCCTGGTACGAATCATCTCCCATTGCTCATCTCGTCGTCCACATATCTGATAGACGGTGTCTTCAAGCTCCTTGTGGTACACCTCACAAATGCGTCCAAAAGTGATGTGGCCTGCCATGCTCTTTCCTAAGCTCCAAGTTGGTGTATCCAAGGTGAACTCAATGGGCTCGGTTGTTGGTGCAAATGTCCTCCCAGGTACATGAACTTTGATCCTCCAGCGCTCCTCTTTGGGTAAAGTTGCAGTGAAGGTTCTAGTGAAGCTTGGTAGTCCGATGTTTAGGTACTTCGTGACTTCCTTCAAGTGTCGTCCGGAAGGGGTGTCGTCATCCGGCTGAGTGAACTTGTTCCTAGGGTCCGCTATCTATAGAGTAGAAATAGAGGAGGATTAGAAATGAGCAGAGAAAAGTATCCTATGGCTTTTCCAAGTGGTCGCGTCCTACAGTCAGCGTGTGCTCTGTTACCATCTTGTAGCGACCGTGATCGCAATGAACCGAAGTCTCTGTGCTTAAGTGTCATCCCTGGATCGGCATGCTGACACACACAGTACTCGAGGAATTATAACAGAGTTTCAATCACACACTTAATACATTAAGGTCCTCATAAAGAGTATTTATTACACAAATAATATGGCTGAAGGCCATCTAAACAAAATAACTGCTGAAGCTTCGAAGATAAATGAGTCCATCAACTCCAACAGCATAGCTGAGTGCATGACAACGACCTATCGCACCTTATTCTTCGTCGGTAAAGTCTGCAACATGAGACATTGCAGCCGTGTAGGTCAGCACATGGAATATGCTGGCAGAGTTACACTGTAGAGCAAATGAATGCAAGAAACTATATCTACATGCATATTTGGCTGGTGTAGGCTCTAAGTTTAATGTTTTGCATAAAGCTAATTTTCCCTACAACAAAGGAATAAATTTTATTTACTACAAAGTTTATACCAATATGGAGAAGGTTCCTCCAACTCAATCCCAAAATTAACCAAGTATCACCATTAAACCCAATATATTAATTAAAGAGTGATGAGATCAACATAAATATCCACTTCTTTATACTCAAATTGTCCACAACCAGGGACGCGGCTAACCATGATTAGTTTATACACTCTGCAGAGGTTGCGCACTTTTCCCCACAAGACTCGGTCGCATCCATGATTGTAAGATCGAGACATAGTCTTTCTGAAGCATTAACTCTACTCTGGGTAGACTGGTACACCTACTTTCCCCTACATGTGCTCGTCCACCTCTTCAAGAGCTCACACAACTTACTCAACTATGCTAGAGCCCATAATGGCTTATGGCTGCACACGGAAGTTTCTAGGCATGAAATATCATATGATCCCTTTGAGCCTTGGTGGCGAACCGAGGGAAAATCACATGGGTACTCCGGTATTCCCATGGGCAAGCACCGGTTTCTTGAGGTGCCCCAACCAATGCACCCAGATCTGTATTAAAGTTGCCACCTTAATGTTGTCCAAAATTATTATCTCTCACAACTTTCATGAATCACACGAACCAATCCCCTTCTACGAGCATGGCTAAGCAATATAAGAGCATAAAGTATATTCCCGGGGTGATCAAAGGTAATAGGTTCCTACCTCAAGTACTAAAACAAAACCACATGTTCCCAATCCTACTCATGCAAATCTTTGAGGGGTTAAACTAATGCATAGTGAAAACTGGATATAGGAAGGTATGATCAAAGTGTAACTTGCCTTGCTGACGATCGGAAAAGACTAGTTATTTTTAGTAACAAGCTTCGCACGCTGGAAAATCTAGCGTAGACAAACAATAGCATACAAAAGTAATCAAGCAAACGATGCAAAGAGAAATCGAAGAAAAGATCTAAAGAAAACTCAAAAACAAGCAAATAACTAAAAATCTAAACATAAATAAATTTTAACAGCATTATAATTATGTGGATTAGATCTTAACAGTAGGTACATGTGATTAGCTACGATTTGCAAAAAGAATCAACTCGAACGGAGCTACGAAACTCAATATACGAACAAAACAAGATCAAATTCAAATCTGACCTAAACTCAAATTTTAAATTGTCAAAAACATGTTCAAGTTTGTTTACTGGATAGATGAGATCGCTCTGAAGATTTAGGCGTTTGTTTTGTCGAATTTGGACAAACGATCCAAAAGTTTCGAGGGTTTAAAGATCAGGGGCTAAACTGCAAAGAGAAAATATTTGCGGATAGGTCCCTGGCTGAAAATTAAAATAAAAAGAAAAATCCTATCGAACGAACGTTCGCTACAGAACCTAATCTAATGAAATCGTTCATTATAGAAACTAAACGAACAAACGTTCGCTAAATAAATGAGACTAAAAAACCGGATCTAAAGAAAACAAAAAAACCGATCGGGCCGGGGACCGTTTATACTGGTTCGACGGTTCGGGTAGCAGCGGTGACGACGAGATCGACGATGGTGGTGGCGGCTTCAGATGGCGGCGCGGTCGGACTCGGCGTGGGTGTTCTTGGCAAAGCAGCGGTGGCAAGGCTGCGGCTAAGTCTTGATGGCGGTGGCGGCGAGAGAGAGAGGGCTCGGGCGGTGGCTATTTAAGGAGGGGGAGAGGGTTGACCTGCTTGGAGGAGGGGGCAAGCGAGGTGGCGGCGGCGGAGTCGGAGTCCGGCCGGACTCCGGCGGCGTGGCGGAGCGGGACTCCTTCTCGGAGGTGAACGACGAGGCGGTTGCGGCTGCGCTAGGCGCGGCCCAGTTCGGTCGGCCCGAACTTAAAAAAAATCAATTTTTTCCAGAGACAAAAACATGTAAAATAAAATATAAAAAAATCCTAAAAATTCGAGAAAAAATCATGTACCTATATGGCCTTATTAGTGACCTAGTGAACATTTTTTTGGGCCTAAATGCCTGAACTAAAACCAAACATTACAGTACTAATTACTCAGCTAACAAATAAATAAATTAGCGAATAAAAATCAAATAAACTCTCCAAAATTCAAAATTCAATTTCCAATATTTTTTTTCTATTGATAAGTCATATTATCTTGTCTCTTTATTTTAAAATATTTGGAAAATAATTTTGAAAAACAATTTGATGCAATTACCAAATTTTGATAAATCAAAATTGGATGTTTGTGAAACCTCCAACTCTCTCAAATGGGTCCTTGAGTTGCTTAAGGTCTCTTGGATCAAAATGCAACTAAAAGAAAGCAACAAAAATGCATAAATCATGGATGCATATGAATGATGTATGAATAACATCCAAATTGAAAATTGGGATGTTACAGAGGTTAGGGGTGGTGTTTGGGCAGGAGGGCCATTTCTTTATGCTCGCAAAAATATGAGGAATTTAACAAACATGGCCTCATGATTTTTTAGAGGAAGTAAAATCCACACATGTTGAATTTAACTCGACATGTTTTGATTTCAAAACCCATTCAAATGAACACCAAATGGGTTGTAATTATAGGAGATGACCCTACACACTAGATGTGATTTATGGGCTGATTTGGAACATTTATGGATAAAGTAAAATTGCAACTCAATTTTACTAAAAGGCCCCTAAGGAAGAAATGAAGTTGAGTTGGATGAAAAGGAAATTTAAAGAACCATGCAAATGTGTTATGGGTGATTCCAAGTGAATGGAATGGTTTGATATAGCTCCCTAATAGTATTGGGAGACTTTTATATATTGTAAAGAGAAATCATCATGTGAATTCCCTCAATTTAAATGGACAAAGATCCATACAATTTATTCATGTGAGTTTTAGTTGGGTTGCAAAATTAATGGCATGACGACATGATGCAATGCAAATGAAGCTATGATGAATGCAACAAACAAAATAAAACACACGGCAATCACGAAATATATGGAAGTCCTCTGGAGCATGGGTTCTGAGGCGTCACAACACTCATCCACTTACAAGAGATCTCGCCCTGAGATCTAGGGATGACAAACGGAAGAGGAAGAGAATATGTAAAACTAAGTTGCTTCTTCGACAAACGAGTGAAACCATGAACCTTGAGATGTTGGGAAGCTTGAAGAAATGACATGACAAAGATGAACTAAATTTAAAACACTCCGTTAGACAAGTGGAACAAGGACGAGAACCAAGAGCTCAAAGGACAAGATAGATTTTGAAACCACTCCGGTTAAAAAGAGAAGCAAGGGATACAAGAGAACTTGGGCAGCACTCCGGCTAAAAATGGAAGGAATCCAATATGAACTTGATTAGACGGAATGATATTTGATAAGAGAAACAACACAAAGCCTTTAGAATAAATGGAAAAATGGAGAAGAGAACAACACCTTCAACCACAAAATGAATTTAAACGAGCAAGTTTACGCAGAATGCTAAAACGGAGTTCTTGAAAGAATTAACAATGAATGACATGCTCCTTGTGGGCTTATGGAAAAATCTCAAAACTTGAGGTGAAATTCTGCCACTAATGGAACAATTGATTTGATTGAGAGTGCCAAAGAGATGAAAAACTTCTTCCACAAAATTTATGAAGAGATAACTTGGATTATTGATAAGCACCACCATTAGCACAATCCTTAGGGAAGGCATTAGGTGAAATCTGTACCAAGATAACATCAACGAAGAAATTGTTGGGTTGAAAAGATCTCCTGGACGAAGAAAGTGATGGGTTTAAATATCTCATTCCTTGCAACTTGTGAATCATGAAACATGAAGGAAACTGTCAAGAATGACATAACACCACCTCAAAAGGTATGGTAGAAAGAATTGCACTTTGGCATGCAAGACGGAGAATACTTGGGCTCCTCCAACAAGAAACTTGACGAACACTTGAAGAATGAATTGAATCCTTAACGAACCACCATGATGTGCCTCCGTGAAGAATTCCAGTAATAAAAGGATGATGTGAAAGAAGTGAATGATGAAAAGAATAAGATTGAAGCCTTGTAATGATTCAGATGGAGCTTCTTGACAAGATAATTAATATAGTTTGGAACTCCAGAAAAAGAAAGATGGAGCACTTCGAACCGAGAGTCTATTCATCATGAACAAACCCCAGAAGAAGGAATTAGTAACCTCAAGGAAAACACGAATAAGAAATTATGTTATTCTTATCCTTCATCAACTTAAGTCAGTGAGAAACAATGGATTTAGCATACTACTTATTCTCGTTGCAAAGAATTAATGAGAGATCTCGCACAATCTTAAGATAGTATTCAACAAATCACCGGTAGGGTTTTGGAAAGAACGAGTGAATTGATACGATAACAAAGCAAGAGGAATCTTGAATGAACCACCGTAAGAATTGCAAACGGACGAAGAAAAGAGAATGAATCGCCGAGGACTATTACAACACAGATGAAAATACTTGAGGGAATTTAAATATATGAGAACAAAGAGATCACGAGTAGACTAGAGTATACTTGAATGATTCACCAGAAGAAATTGGAGATGAATGAAGAAATAACAATTGAGGAGAATTGGTGAACAAGAGCTGAATGTTGAGAACGATTAAATACTCTGAACTGATGGCCTCCGGAGGATCAAAAATGGAAAGAACTCACAACATGCTTCAGATGGATATAAAAAAAATTCTCACAATGAAACTAATTGTGATGATGACATGAAGCTAGAACTACAAATCTTCAAGGGAATGGACAAGATTTAAGAGAAACTCTTCTTTGGTCTTCAAAGCTGAGAATGACAACGAGAACCACCATGAATTGTTGAGGCACTCCAGAATGAAGAATTAAAGATTGAACCAACAATGAAAAGTATTTGAAAGCGATCTTAGAGAAGGCATATGACTGATGGAATCCATTCTTACATCACACTTTCGAAAAGAATTTGAGAATAACTCTGGAAAATTAGAAGTGTCATATATGATCCTGGGAAATGACCTGTGGGTTAGGGCCCACTCAAAAGAAAGACCGTTGAAAAAGATTGCTTGAAAGAGAGATTGCACCAATTGAATTAAATGGCTTGAATGAGATAACAACCTCGAAATAGGTTGAACAGGTTAGGATTGGAAACACGAATCTTCTGAGATATCTTCAGCACCCTAGAACAAACGAATAGCGAGAGGTGAATGATTAAGAGGTGCACTGGCATGAGAAAGCATTTGAAACGAGGAAAGAGATAATATCAACACCGAAATCTTGAATTTAGTCCACCACAGAAGAAAAACAAAGAATGATAAACTTGAAGATCCTGAGCATTTCATGAGGGAACACCGGATGAGAACATTGAGGGAAAAAAACTGGATAAACTTCTCATGAATAAATGGGATACTTGATTAAGATATATGAGTCCTTGAAGTAAAGGGTGGGATGGTGGGATAACAAACACAACTTGGGACGGATGAAATAAACACCATTGCGAAGAACTGAGAAATGATCTAGCAAATATTGAAAGGATAGGATTAACTTGAATAGAAGCACACCGGTTGGAAAAGAATTGACATGACAATGTTGATGATCAAGAAGGATTAGCATTCCCATAGAAATATGAGAACACAGCATCATGAATGGTATGGAATCAACACTTGAAATCGAAGCAACTCGAATACCACAACTCAAAACAAAACAAAGGATTTCGCTTGCAAAATAAGCTGGAAACAAACATATGATAGAGATTTCGCCAAAAGTGTTCGCGATGAGGCCCCACGGGCACGACGTACAGCGGACAACATGAATGAAAAACGAGACGTCCCTGAATCAGCATAGCAAAGGATTCTTTAAGATGTCTCGCGACCATTGTAAATCGATCGTGAAAAACGAACCGCAAGACGTTGGACGCCAATATCAACTCATACATCTGTCGAAAAGAGATCCTGGGTAACTACTTGAATTCCCACCTATGAACTCTCAAAATTCTCTGGTTATGATATCTGGTGTTGGGATACAGGGAGGCACAAATATCTCACACAACTAACAAATCCTACACTCCAACTGTATCCATCCGTCAACACATAACCATGAAAACCTCGGAAATCATGTAACTCAGACCTTCGAACACACAACGATGCTAGTCATGGAGGATCATCCGTGATATTGATACGTCTCCAACGTATCTATAATTTATGAAGCATTCATGCTATTTTATTATCTGTTTTGAATGATTACGGGCTTTATTATACACTTTTATATTACTTTGGGACTAACCTATTAACCGGAGGCCCAGCCCATATTGCTGTTTTATTGCCTGTTTCAGTATTTCGAGGAAAAGGAATATCAAACAGAGTCCAAACGGAATGAAACCTTCGGGAGCGTGATTTTTGGAAAGGATATGATCTGGGAGACTTGGAGTTCAAGCCAGGGAAGGTGCGATGAATCCAGGAGATAGGAGGGCGTGCCCACCCCCTGGGCGTGCCCCCTATCTCCTGGGCCCCTTGAGGCTCCCCCGACCGACTTCTTTCGCCTATATAAGTCCACGTACCCTAAAAACATCGAATACGAAGATAGATCGGGAGTTCTGCCGCCGCAATCCTCTGTAGCCACCAAAAACCTCTTGGGAGCCCGTTCCGGCGCCCTGCCGGAGGGGGAATCCCTCACCGGTGGCCATCTTCATCATCCCGGCGCTCTCCATGACGAGGAGGGAGTAGTTCACCCTCGGGGCTGAGGGTATGTACTAGTAGCTATGTGTTTGATCTCTCTCTCTCTCTCTCTCTCTCTCTCTCTCTCTCTCTCGTGTTCTCTCTATGGCACGATCTTGATGTATCGCGAGCTTTGATATTATAGTTGGATCTTATGATGTTTCTCCCCCTCTACTCTCTTGTGGTGAATTGAGTTTTCCTCTTGAAGTTATCTTATCGGATTGAGTCTTTAAGGATTTGAGAACACTTGATGTATGTATTGCCGTGCTTATCTGTGGTGACAATGGGATATCACGTGATCCACTTTATGTATGTTTTGGTGATCAACTTGCGGGTTCCGCCCATGAACCTATGCATAGGGGTTGGCACACATTTTTGTCTTGACTCTCTGGTAGAAACTTTGGGGCACTCTTTGAAGTACTTTGTGTTGGTTGAATAGATGAATCTGAGATTGTGTGATGCATATCGTATAATCATGCCCACGGATACTTGAGGTGATAGTGGAGTATCTAGGTGACATTAGGGTTTTCATTAATTTGTGGCTTAAGGTATTATTCTAGTACGAACTCTTGAATAGATCGATCCGAAAGAATAACTTTGAGGGGTTTCGTACCCTACCATAATCTCTTCGTTTTTCTCCTCTATTAGTGGCTTTGGAGTGACTCTTCGTTGCATGTTGAGGGATTGTTATATGATCTATCTATGTTATTATTGTTGGGAGAACTTGCACTAGTGAAAGTATGAACCCTATGCCTTGTTTCCTACCATTGCAATACCATTTACGCTCACTTTTATCATTAGTTACCTTGCTGTTTTTATATTTTCAGATTACAAAAACCTATATCTACCATCCATATTGCACTTGATCACCATCTCTTCGCCGAAGTAGTGCACCTATACAATTTACCATTGTATTGGGTGTGTTGGGGACACAAGAGACTCTTTGTTATTTGGTTGCAGGGTTGCTTGAGAGAGACCATCTTCATCCTACGCCTCCTACGGATTGATAAACCTTAGGTCATCCACTTGAGGGAAATTTGCTACTGTCCTACAAACCTGTGCACTTGCAGGCCCAACAACGTCTACAAGAAGAAGGTTGTGTAGTAGACACCAGATATCTCCTCTAGTACTGGGGATAAGTCACGACACTATTTGCCACCATGAAAAGTATGGGAGCGTTTCGATGTCAGCATTCTCTGGTATTCCGGAACTAAAACGATATCACTATGACACAAACACCTTGGAGCTCAACTCCCCGGGTCCAATCCATACAATCGGGAGGCACCAAGACAGAATTCCGGTCACACCGATATCGCAACGATTCCAACAATACCCGCGTGATCCTGAAAAAAATTGAGTGAAAAAGAGGAGAGTGAAGTCAAAACATCTATGCCACGAGTCCTCACCAGAGCGACGAGGGGATGAGGAGTAAAAAGAATTCCTACTCTTTGATATAACTAGACTCAAAATAGGTTTTTTTTCTAGACTCAACAACGTCAACGGTTCGATCAATCAAGGGGGATCCTGCAGTCGGTAAGGCTCTGATACCAACTTGTAGCGCCCAAGATGTGATTCTATCCCAATCACGTGATGAATTCATGATTGGGTCACAACCGCATTTCGAGCGCATAGCAAGGTGGATATCATTACAACATACCATGTATTGAATATATGAGAATACAAGATAGAGGCGTATACTCGCCACAATCTAAACATTCATACAACAATACATCAATACATAACATTCATCATGCAGAAGAGCAGGACCCGACTACGGATGAAATCAAACGAAAAGGAAGAACGACATCCACCCTGCTAATCTCAGGCTCCAGACCCGAAACCTATATCCCTGATCGGAGAATAAGTAGTAGAAGAAGAACTCCAAAAGCAAACATCGCTCTCACGTGATATCATCGCATTACCTGTACCTGCAACTGTTGTTGTAGTAATCTGTGAGCCACGAGGACTCTGCAATCCCATTACCATGGGTATCAAGACTAGCAAAGCTTAATGGGTATGGAATGGATAAGTGGTGAGGTTGCAGCAGCGACTAAGCATTTGTATGGTGGCTAACTTACGAGTATAAGAGAAAGAAGAGCAACTACGCATGACGGTCGCAAACTAGTAATGATCAAGAAGTGATCCTGAACTACTTACGTTCAATCATAACCCTACTGTGTTCTCTTCCGAAATTGCTTGAAAAGAGACAGTTACGCACATGGTTGGTGTATTTTGTTTCGGATCTGGTCTCAAGTTCACTACAACCGAATAGTAAAAACTCTCATCTGCCACATAACCGTGGGCACGACTTTCAAAAGTTTATACCCTGCAGGGGTGTGCCAACTTAGCCCACGACAAGCTCATGATCCAAGAAGATAATCCTCCATCTCGGGACAACCCGATCAAACTCAGGATCCCGGTGCACAAGACATTTCGACAATGGTAAAACAAAACCAGCAAGACCTCCTGACGTGCCGACACCCTGGTAGTAGCCGCGTGTATCTCATCTCAGGCCACGATGGATGAGTGAAGCTTACGGTTGGCTGAGACCCAAGTTGCCAAGTGGGCGCCGCAAGGTGCTCTAGTTTGGACCAGCGCCATCAGCACTGCCCCCCGTATTATGTGGAATAAAGAATCCTTGGGTTTCATGATGCCCTATGAGTTAATTAATTAATTCAATATTATTATGTTGGTAAATGTTAAAACCAATGTCGGGCCTTGCTGGAAGAGTTTTATACAAAGCAAACTGTCAAGGGGGGCCCATAAACCCCGACCGTGTTAGGAACGCAAAATCAAGGAACAGAACATAGGTATGACGGAAACTAGGGTGGCATGAGTGGAACAAAACACCAGGCAAAAGGCCGAGCCTTCCACCATTTACCAAGTATATATGTGCATTAATTAAACATGAGAGATATTGTTATATCCCCAGATATCCATGTTCCAGCATGGAAGAACCTGCCACTGCACCTTCAACTAGCAACGCTATAAGATGGGCTGAGCAATGCGGTAATATAGCCAAACAACGGTTTGCTAGGATGGTGGAAAAGTCTAAAGACTGTTTCATGGCAATTTGGGAGGTTGATTAACAAGTGGTGGGTAGAGCGACATAGCGATAACATCGAGACAACTAGCATAGCAAAGATAGCAGTGAGATCTAAGGTGACGGTCATCTTGCCTAAGATCTCGCTAGGAAGAAGAACGAGTCCATGAAGTAGACGAACGGGCATAGTTGAACGAATCCTCACAATTGCAACATTACCGTAACTAAGAAGCAACACCAGAAAGAAGCAAACGACATGGTAAATACACAAGCATAAGCATGGCATGATGTACAATTAAGTATGATGCATGTCCGGTTTAAATATGCATGGCATGGCAAAGTGCAACAAACAATACTACAATTTAAGCGGAGCTCAATATGCAACGAGTTGCATATTGATGAAACACCACATTCAATTATTTAGTTCGCTCTTGTTTACGTACAAGACAAGATTAAATGTTGGTTAACATGGCAAGAGGGTGAAGCATAACTAAACTACCTATCTAGGCAATTTAAATGGGGCTTGAAACACAAACATGGGGCTTGAAACACAAACAACAATCCCGAAAAAATCCCATGTCATTTAGCAATTTAATGCAAACAACAATTTTAAACATTTTAACTGTTGTTATCATGATGCAGATGACATATACAAGTTTTATGGAATTCTATGAAAATGTTGACATGAGTATGTTATGAAGCATTTGGTCACCATGGCAGAATGAAAGGGGTGCCACGACAATGACAACGGAAATGGTGCCATGGCAACATTCCGATGATCCAACAACTCGTCGAGATGTCAGTGCAAAAGAAAGTGTGGATGTACGGAACATGCAAAAGATGGTGGGGTGATCCCGGTTATCGGGTTCCCACGGGTTGACGGCATGGCAAACAAGGAACAGGCATGGAGCAATTCGGACATAGTGCAAACATAGGGTGCATCTCATACAATTCATGCATTCGTTCGCGGGCGTCGTTTCGACAGTTATAGCTTCAAAGTGTGCATTCGGGACGATTCAAGTTCAGAGCGACGTAGTTGTACACGGTTTGGCGTGGGAAGTAGTCGTACATGGCGATGGTAGTGGAAGTAGTTGTACACAATCGTTTCAGAGAGGTACTTGATGATTCCAAGCCCTTCGCGGTCGATTGTAGTCGTACACGTGTTATCGTCGGTCTTGGCGGGTCATCGTGTAGGCCTTCACTTGACGGTCTTGTCGGTTCCACGACGAGGGTAGAGGTACACTTGTTGGAAAGGGACTTGGTGCATCCTTGTTCTTTCGGGTTCGTAGCTGTACTTGGAGTTTGGAGCCCGGGTCTTGCTGGTGGTGTACTTGGTGAACCAGGGGGTATGCCTTGGCACAGTTGCCCGAAGAGGAGAAGATGAACTTGGTGGCAAATGGCCTCGTGCTCAAATAGCAACGAAGACACACGGAGGCACTAGACACACACGCGTGGTGGAGGCCTCGGACAGGAAGCCGCGTGTCCTGTTGGTGGAGTTGCAGTAGACCAGGGGGTCACGAGCACAGGGCTCTGGGACGGTATAGGAGGCAGACCTGTCCAGAGGCGAGCGACGACAGCGGTCCCTGGCGGATCTAGGTGAGGACAGGGTGTCGGCGGGCCAATTCTCCACTTGGCAGTCGTGACAGATGAAGCTGGGGTCGCGAGTAGAGGAGGCAGGTTGCCGTGGCGGTGGCAGGCGGTTCAGGGGAGGGCGGGGCGGCGGTGGCAGGCGGTTAGGCCTGTGGCGGGCTAGCGGCTTGATGCCTGAGAGAGAAGATGAATAGTGCATAAATTTCGGAGGTTGAAGAATCCCTTCTGGCCATCCATGTTGCATCCAACGGCTCACAAGAGTCGACTGACCCAAATTGTTCTTTAGAATTGCAGGATCCACGTGGCATTCAAGTTCTCAAAGGTAGATTCCACGTCCGCACTCGGTTTGCAGGCTCGGTGCGGGTACGACCGGTTCCGCCGCGACAGCCACCATGCGCGCCTCCTCCGCGTGGACGAAGACGACAATGACACGCTAGCTCCTCGCCGGCATGCTGGAGGATGCGCTCGTCCTCCTCTTCATACGCCACGGGCATAGACGCAGCTCCACCAGTTGCTCATGTGCTTGGTAGCGCAGCGGCATCGCGAGAAGGGACTGCAGACGATGTGAGCGGGTGAGCCTTCGGCTTCATGGCACAGAGATGGCAGGGACATGGCGGTGACGGGCAAGAAATGGTCGGCCGAAGCAGGCGGGTGCCAGCATACGCAACGGCGGCGGCGGCATATCGATGAGTGCGCATATGGGAGTTTAGTTTAGTTTTATACAGGGTCAAACTTAAAAGAACACTGTAGTAGTACACGTAAACACTAGACTGAGGCCCAATTCAAAAAAACATTAGACTGAGGAAAGTGCGTGCACCGCGGCTGCGCGGTCGATCGAATGGTGCGTCACCGTGTCGCGCTCGAAGGACATCCAACGAACCTTTTTGTGTGTGTGAAAACAATCCCCGAATATTGCTCTACTTTTTTTCCTGGAAGAAGTTCTTCACGCCACAATATTTCCATATATTTGAATTTAGCTTCAGTCCGTGCTTATTTGGATTTGGACGTTTTAGGTGCGCCCTAGTTTTTTTAATACTAATTCGGTGTGTGTGACTGAGAGAGAACGCGTGTATGTGTCTGGCACACACACACACACACACTCCCCTCCCTCGAGCACACAATTCAACTCCATCCAAGGTTATATGGCGACCACTCTCGCTTGTGCTTCTCTGCACCCCATCATGCACGCCACCTCAATCTTCAAAGAGGGCATCGAGGAGATCGAAGATGACGACCACACTGCACTAGAGAATGTGGGGCCATTTCGAAGCAGGATGATGTGACGACGACTGACTGACTCCTTCCCTCCTCTCTCTCCCACACAAAATTATCAATCCCTCAACCCAAGAGATCCTTCCCCTCTCGACCATGTTTTTCTAGCTATCTCATCAAACCCATTGTCTCTTCTCCTTTCACGTGTACAAATCCAGATGCACATGCATCTCATGTATATTACATGTCTCCATCTTTCTCACAGACCTAACTTCTCTCTCTCTCTCTCTCTCTCTCTCTCTTAATTTTTCCTGCCCTATCTGCTTCATCTTCGCAAGCTCTCTCTACACATTTCATTCACCCATTGGGATGTGTTCAAAATATTGCTTTTATAATGGATCATTTAGAGTTATGGTTGGTTTTGTTGCATCCTACAAAGTAATAACTATGTAATGCATTTAGATTTTTCATTTGACTGGCATTATGCGAGTTTGAGCATATTGTGAAGTACTACATACCTCGTATACATTTTGGAATTCAACAATGGTTCTAACTATTGAATTGTATAAACCATTACATTCGAAGTCAGTAGCCTAATATATTTATTTCTTTCCGTCACATACACACACATTCTCTTCATAGGTTTGATTTCTCTCAATATCTGGCGCGTGCGCGCACACACACACAAACACACACACACACACACACACACACACACACACACACACACCCCCCCTCCCCGAGCACACAATTCATCCCCATCCAAGGTTATATCACGACCACTCTCGCTTGTGCTTCTCTGCACCCTAGCATGCGCACCACTTCAATCTTCAAAGAGGGCATCGAGGAGATCGAAGACGGCGACCACACTGCACTAGAGAATGTGGGGTCATTTAGAAGCAGGATGATGTGACGACGTGTGACTAACTCCTCCCCCCTCTCTCCCGCACAAAATTATCAATCCCTCAACCCACGAGATCCTTCCTCTCTCGTCCATGTTTTTCCAGCTCTCTCATCAAACCCATTGTCTCTTCTCCTTCCACGTGTACAAAATCCGGATGCACATGCATCTCACGTATATTACATGTCTCCATCTTTCTCACAGACCTAACTTCTTCCTCTCTCTCTCTCTCATTAGGTTTGTCTCCTACTCTCTCGCCCACATACATACAATCTTTACTGCCCTATCTGCTCCATCTTCGCAAGCTTTCTCTACACATTTCATTCACACATTGGGATGTGTTCAAAATGTTGCTTTTATAATGGATCAAGTAGAGTTATGGTTGGTTTTGTTGCATCCTACAAAGTAATAACTATGAAATGCATTTAGATTTTCATTTGACTGGGATTATGTGAGTTTGAGCATATTGTGAAGTACTATAGACCTCGTATACATCTTGGAATTCAATAATGATTCTAACTATTGAATTGTATAAACCATTACATTCAGAGTCAGTAGCCTAATATATTTATTTCATGATTAGAACAATGATTAATTCCACTACACGTTAAGAAAACAAATGTGTACTCCCTCCGTTTTTAAGTCTGCGTATTAGCATTGGTCAAAGTCAAGTTTTGTAAACTCTCACAAAGTTTATAACAAAAAATATTAACATATATAATAACAAATAAATACCATTAGATTCATTATTGAATGTACTTTCACATCATACATATTTGTTATGGTAAATGTTTATATTTTTCTATAAACTTGGTCAAACTTAGGAAGTTTGACTTTGGTCAAACCTAATATGCAGATTTTAGAAAAACAGAGGGAGTACTAGTTGCTTAGCCCAATCACCCAACACGCCAAACTGGGAGTTCAGCGGGAAAATCTCCCACAACCCTGATACGAGCAGTGCGAAGTTACCAGCATACCCTTCGGAACAGACCTGCTGATGCTGGTTGGTAGGGGGCTATTTTGGTAACTTCAGGTTCACCCTACCCAGCTAAACCCACCCCGGCACCCAGAGTAGTACACTTGAATACTCCCCATTTTCTATCCCCGCCGGAAAATAGACTTCTCCACGGCACAGCAGCCTTCGTGCTCCTCACCTTCTACATCGGTGCACTCATCCACCGCAGCGCATCTGCCTCATCGACGATGTCATATGCCGCACTAGAGCCGGTCCACCGTCGTCGTCGTACACGGAGACTCTTCCCCGACACGTCTTCCACGGTCTCGGATCTGCTTCACAGAAGCCGACGCCAAGCGCAGAAGCACCACCGTCGTGGACCATGAACTGACTCCCATTGCCGACCATGATGCATAGAGGCCGCCACGACCATCGTACTCCTCCTCGATTGGTAATGTGTGTATTGAATCTCTTAGCAGTACATGTGTAGTTCCAATTTTGTTTATACCTACCCTTCAAATTTCCTGGTTGCTATTGTTCCCATAAAAGTAATTGGTTATACTAGCTTGCATTGTCCCTCAGAATATCACCTTGTAATTGTGAGTCGCTCCTGTATTGCGCTGTGCTTGGGTAGGTTCTTCATCTGCAACCACTAGTGTGGCAAATGACGGAAGTTTCAAGATGCCCATGCATTGCACAGAACATTAAGATGCATTTGTATGAGTAGTTTATCTTGTGGGAGAAAAGGATGAACGAGGGAAGGCCTTATTTGCAAATGTGGAGAGGGGTGTGGGTATCTTTTTGCAAAATTGCCATAGTTTCCTTCCTACCCATCAGATATAAATCAGACAACCTATATTGCAGGATGGCGGACACACCATCATCACCAAGTCTGTTTTTTTATATTTTTTTAAGAAAGAAAAGAGTAGTACATATATCTATTATATATATATATATATATAGGACAAATGTTTCCTACAAGCAGTGGTAGTTACCACCACTTGCGTTTTGTATGTTGTATGTAGTATCTGTCGGAACCGAGAGTATGTACGTGTAGTATGTAGTATATAACAATGATTAGGTAGTATATATATACTAATTTTTAGGTAGTATGTACTATTTTTTAAGTATGCTCATTTTAACGTAAAAATATCTACGTATTTTACAAATATAACAAAAACTATGGGCTCATATGCAATTTTTTAATGTAACTTGCTTTGAAATATCTTAGATATAGTATATGAACATATTTAAAATAATAAAATAGTATATATAGTACCACATGGTAGTATATGAGACATGTGGGGTAATTACCACCGGGTGGTAGGATGGATTTTCCTATATATATATATATATATATATATACTATATATATAAGAGATAAGAAGTAGTGATAAACATAAATATAAAATAAATGTATAATAATATATATATATATATATATATATATATATATATATATATAAGAGTAGAGAAGCCACTAGAGATAGCAGGGATGTCAGGAAAGGATCGCGCGCCCGGGAAAAAGCGGCCGGGCGCGCGCTAGTTTTGGCACGCGGCGTCCGCACGCTTTATAAAATCCAACGACCTCCCACCGCTCTGTCCTTGCTCTTTGCCTTGCCACCGCTGCGCCACCATGCCGCCGCGTCACCGGGAAACTTGGGGATACCGCGGCATCCGCACATGCCCCTCCGGTGGCTTCTCCGCCGAGATCCGGCTCCGCGAGATGCTCCACTCCCTCGGCACTTTTGACACCGACCACGATGCCGTCCACGCGTACAATGCGGCGGTGTGGCGCCTCCGGTGGCCTCCTAGAACATTGAACTTGCCCAACGTGCAATCGCGAGAGCGGGCATAGTAGTTCGTACCTCTCCCGTGGTTTATCACCGACGAGGATCGTCGCGACACCGGAGGCGGGAGCACCATCTCGGCATCGCCGAGATGGACGAGGAAGCCATGGTGCTGTGGCGCCAACGCTTCCCGCAGGACATCATCAACGAGCGTGAGTTCTACGGGCAAAGGAGGGCGGAGACGGAGAAGAGGAGGGCGGAGCGAGCCGCCTATCATGAGGACAAGCGTACGCGGAAGGCGGCCGCTCAATTCCACATCAAGCTAGGAGCAGCGTTGCCGAGGACTCTGATGATGATCGGTATCTTGCCGCTTATGTTGAGACTTCGGAGGAGGACATCACCGAGTCAGATGACGAGGAGTAGTTGACCTATCTATTTTTCTATCTATCTATGCTTGCTACATCTTGAGCTTGCGTTGGTTTTCCTCGAAGAGGAGAGGGTGATGCAACAATAGTAGTGTAAGTATTTCCCTCAGTTTTTGAGAACCAAGGTATCAATCCAGTAGGAGGTTCCTCAAAAGTCTCACGCACCTACACAAACAAACTGAGAACACGCAACCAACGCAATAAAGGGGTTGTCATTCCCTTCACGACCACTTGCGAAGTGAGATCTAATAACGATAGTATGATAAGATAAATATATTTTTGGTATTTTATAATATAGATGCAAAAAGTAAAGATGCAAATAAAAGTAAATTGGAAGCAAATATGATAAGAGATAGACCCGGGGGCCATAGGTTTCACTAGTGGCTTCTCTCAAGATAGCATAAGTATTACGGTGGGTGAACAAATTACTGTCGAGCAATTGATAGAAAAGCGCATAGTTATGAGATTATCTAGGCATGATCATGTATATAGGCATCACGTCCATAACAAGTAGACCGACTCCTGCCTGCATCTACTACTATTACTCCACACATCGACCGACTCCTGCCTGCATCTAGAGTATTAAGTTCATAAGAACAGAGTAACGCATTAAGCAAGATGACATGATGTAGAGGGATAAACTCAAGCAATATGATATAAACCCCATCTTGTTATCCTCGATGGCAACAATACAATACGTGCCTTGCAACCCTTTCTGTCACTGGGTAAGGACACCGCAATTGTCGTGGGAACGAACACCTATGGGTCAGGGCCCCTTTTCGGTCCGGCGGGGGGCGGAGATCGCACGAAGAGCAGATCGAGGCGAAGCACACAAGCGGTTTTACCCAGCTTCGGAGCTCTCCGGAGAGATAATACTCCTACTGCTGCTTTGTGGTTGTATTATGTTCTTGCTCGAGAGCGTGAGTGTTTTCTGGTTCTGAATGCGTCGAACCCCCCTACGTTGGGCATGGGCCTCCTTTTATACACTCAAGGGGTCACCGACAGGTGGCAACGTAAGTGGGGGCAAAAATGTAAAAAGAGTGGTTGGTACACCTAATTGTACAGTGTATCCTACCTAACTCTGACGGCAGGGGACAAAGGCATTAAATGCCCGTCTGCGTCGCCCAAACAGTGCAGAAAAGTGACCGTTAGGGGCGCCACCGCTTGCCACGATGGCCTTCTCGTCATCTCCGCTCGCCACCTCGCACCGCTAGCTGCACAGCTTCTGCCACACGCTACCGAAGGCCCTGTATGCGACACCTTGGTGGATCTTGTTTGGAGCGCGGGCGCAGGGTGGTAACCTGCCGCGGCAAGCGCCTTGCCGCGACCGTTGTCTTGTCGCGCCCGGGAGCTTGTCGCTCGCCGGGTCTTGCCGGGACGCGAGGCGCGTCGCGACAAGTTCTTTGGAATGCCTTGGTTGGCCTTCCCGGCAAGCTCCTCTTGCCGGGGCCTTGACCTTCCCGGCAAGCTCCTCTTGCCGGGGCCTTGTCTTCTCGGCTTAAACACTTTGTTCTTGAATGGCTCCAAAGGAATCACGGAGGGCCTTGGCGGTCTCCCGGCAAGCCTTGCCGCGGGGCGCTGCGACTGCCCATGCACAAGTTCGGGATACTAAGGTGCCCCTACTTTAGTACACCGACAGGAGCCCCCGGGCCTGGGCCACACACGATGCCGAGCACTGTTGGGCCAGGCCCAAAACAGGGCACGGGCACACGCGGCCTGGGTAGGCCGAATCCCCTTCCGCATCCACCGCGCTCTCCCGTAACGGCACGCGTCGAATGCGGCGTCGTGGGAGAAATCGTGGGTGGTTCTTTATTCGGAAAAAGCGTAACGTTCACCTCCTCCCTTTTTATAAGCAGGGGAAACAGGGGCAGTTCCCCCCACCTTCGCCATTTGCCGTTCTAATCTCCGAAATCTCCGCCGCTCCCCTCCGCTTCCAAAGCCGAAAGAGAGCAGCGCTCCGCCCCCCATCGGCGTCGTCGCCACCAACACCGTCGGTCTTCCCCCCACCACCTCTGCCATGGCTCCGAAAGCCGGGAAGGGCGTGAAGTCGGCCGAGGCGCTGCGGCTCGAAGCGCTGCGAAAGGAGCGGGCCACCTCCCCCCCCCTCCGAGCTCGCCGCGGCGGAGCTGAGGAAGTGGTACTACCTCTTCTGGTTGACGGAGACGCGGGCGCACCCGTGCACGAAGGTACTCTCCGCCGCCGCTTCGAAATGGGCTCCAAACGGATACCCCTTCATTGTTCTGTTCTTCCACTGCGGGCTCTGCCCGCCCTTCTCCGAGTTCTTCTGTGACATCATGAACACCTACGGGTTCGACCTCCTTGATTTCACCCCCAATGCTGTCTTGACCATGGCGATTTTCGCACATCTTTGCGAAAACTTTGTCGGAGTCCACCCAAACGTAGCCCTTTTCCGCCACTACTTCATGCCCCGGGTCGAGAGAGGAGAGCCCTTATCTAGCGGGATCGCCTGGATCTCGAGATCCGGCAAGAAGGAGACGTATCTGGAGGGGGAGCTCCGCAGCAAATGGGATGAGTGGAGAGCAGGATGGTGCTGGATCATCGAGGAGAATCCGTAGCCATTCACCGCCCAGCGCCAAGCCCCAGTAGTGCGCGACGGCGATTGGAGCAGCTTGGCCGCGGAGGACGACAAGCTGAAGATCGCCACCACCCGGATCTTGCGTCTCAGGCTTGCCGGGTTAACTGTAGGTGTTGTAGGCGCTGACTTTCTTCGCCGCCGCATCGCCCCCCTGCAAGAGAGGAAGAGACCCGCCTGGGAATTCGGGGGTCCGGCGGACATCATGAGGCTGCGCCCGGGCCTCAACTTCAATTTTACTGTGCTGGAATTGGACGCGATGCTCAAGGAGCTGTTCAAGCATGATCCTCAGCATCCCGAGTGGTTCAGGTTGCCGGCAGGTGTCGTTCCGCTGTGCAACAACTCCTCCCTGGATCGCATCCGCGCAATGATGCCGCAGTGCGACTCGCATGGGATCGTCCCCACCTGTCAGGAGCCCGCCGACGACGTTGTGCAGCAGTTCTTCGACGGCTTGGTGGAGGTAGCGGTCCGTGCCGACGAGCAGAGGAGCCTCACCCGTGACACCACCGAGGAGGAGTTGAAGCGCATCGCCACCAGAGCGGAAGAGGCGGCGGCAGCCGCTGCTGCGGGCGAATTTGGGTTTACCATGGAGGAGGCACAGGCAGCAGAGGCAGCAAGCCTTGCCGAGCGAGAGTGGATTGATGGCGAGGAAGAGCTTGCCGCGCCCGACGCCGAGTCGGGCGAGCCCGCCGAAGGTGCGAGTGGCCCGCCGTCTCCAAGTAGCTTGCCGCAAATGGAGTCCCCAGCGCAGCCCCCAGTGCAGCCCCCAGCTCCACCAAGAAGGCGTCTCCGCAAGACCAGGGAAGTAGCAGCAAGGCGAGCAGACGGGTCAAGAATGTTGCGCACAAGCGCTGCGCCTCACAAGCGACAAGCAATGTTGCCGCGGGAGCGCCTCGCACCGCAGCGGCAACTGGAGCGGGGTCGTCCCGGACCACCGCCGCTGCCCCCGCCAAGCGGCCAAGGGCACCTACTCCTCCGCCTCGTCGCACCGGCGGTGGGCCTGATTTCGACCTCTCCGCACTCAGCTCCGACGAGGAAGAAGAAGAGTAAGCTTCCTTGTTGTACTTGTTGTTCTTCAATTCTTGCAGCTTTTGTCTTGTATCTGATCTACTTTACTCTGAACCGATTCCTTTTCAGGACCCTGGCCCAGAGAGCAGCGAAGAGAGCCAAGGCCCCGGTGATCGTCGTCGAGGACGAGCCCACTGCGACAGCAGGGGGCGCGCCCGAGACCACCTTGCCGGACCCGGCAACTACTCCCCGAAGCAGCCCCCAGCGCATCCCCTAGCGTAAGTATATGATCTTCTTCTTGCTGTTGGGCGCGCATGGGTGCTCTTTCCTTTGTTGATATCTAACTGTTGGTTTGCTTGTGTAGGAGCAGAACAGCTTCCCCAGGAGCCTCCGAAAGCCGCCCCTGAGATGCCATCTATTTCAACTACGCCGCTGTAGGATCGGAAGTATGTCTAGAGGGGGGGGGGTGATTAGACTACTTGACAACTTAAAAGTTTTGCCTTTTGATTGGAGTAGTTTCTTAGCAAGTTCACAATGATGACCAAGTCAAGTATCACCCTACACATGCAATTCTAGAGTTGTGGCAGCGGAAAGTAAATTGCACGTATAGTAAATGAGAGGTGGAGAAGAGCAAACGCAAGTTGGAGACACGGAGATTTTTTCTCGTGGTTCCGATAGGTGGTGCTATCGTCAATCCACGTTGATGGAGACTTCAACCCACGGAGGGTAACGGCCATGCGAGTCCACGGAGGGCTCCACCCACTAAGGGTCCACGAAGAAGCAACCTTGTCTATGCCATCATGGCCTCGCCCACGGAGGACTAGCCTTACTCGGGTAGATCTTCACGAAGTAGGCGATCTCCTTGCCCTTACAAACTCCTTGGTTCAACTCCACATCATGACGGAGGCTCCCAAGTGACACCTAACCAATCTAGGAGGCACCACCTCCAAAAGGTAATAGATGGGGTTGGTGATGATGAACTCCTTGCTCTTGTGCTTCAAATGATAATCTCCCCAACACTCAACTCTCCTCACCGATTTGGCTGTGGTGGAGGAAGGGATTGAGTGGAAAGCAACTTGGGAAGGCTAGAAATCAAGTTTCATATGGTGGGAGTGGAGCAACTTGATCTCAACACAAGGGTAGGTAGTTTTCTTCTCGAAATGTAAGGTAGGAGTGGTAGTTCTTTCGATGGCTCTCTCCACGAATGAAGAGGAGGTGGAGGGTATTTATAGCCTCCACACAAAATCCAACTGCTACACACATTTGACCAATCTCGGTCGGACCGAAGTTGACAACTCGGTGAGACCGAAAGTTCAAATCTTGTGAACGTTGGGATTTTCGTGGGACCGAAAATACAATCTCGGTTAGTCCGATTCTTCCAAAGTCTAGGGTTTGCCAATCTCGGTGGGACCGACTTTCTCATCTCGGTGACACCGATTTGAGTACGTATGTTACTGAAGCTTGGCAACACCAATTTCGAATGACCGAGTTTGGAATCGGAAAATCCGAGATTCTTAGGGTTTGGGTATATGGTGAGGTGGTTCATCTCGGTGTGGTGAGTTTGGAATCGGTGGGACCGAGATTACTTATGGGTTTATGTTTGAATGAAAGATTGCGATAGTTTGAGAGATAAATCACTAAGCACTTAGAGCAACCAGATCATCATCATAACCTCACCCCTTTTAATAGTATTGGCTTTCCTATGGACTCAATGTGATCTTGGATCACTAAACCAAAAATGGAGTCTTGAGCTTTTGCCAATGTTTTCCTTAGCATTTTGAGGGGTCCACATCATTAGTCATTGCCATACCCATATCAACGAACTTTCGAAATATTCTCAAGAAATGATTAGTTCAATGATATATATGTTGTTATTAATTACCAAAACCACCCGGGATTAGTTGCACTTTCAATCTCCCCTTTTGGTAATTGATGACAACATATAGATCAAAGCTTCGACAAATGATATAATCAATGAATAACATCGTCGCTTTGAGAAGTATGTGATAAGCAAGAGCTCCCCCTAAATTTGTGCATTATTTAAGATTTGCGTTTGAATGCAAATGCACAATCGATTAGGATCATGGGTTACTCTTCCATGTCACATACATCTTGGTGGAGCGCACAAAATGATAAGAATGAATAGCATGCACCCAATCACCAAGACATGAGTAAATGATCATACAAGATATGAATGGAATATGATAAGCATCAAGCACACATTAAGCACAGATGATCAAGCACTCATCAAGATAGAGCAAACGAGTATCAAACACACGAAGTATCTCAAGGAAAACCGCAAACGAAAGAGCAAAACGAGCACTCTCTCTCTCGAAGCCTATGATCTATACAATTTCTCCCCTTTGGCAACAAGTTACCAAAAGTTCGAAGGTATAGAGCTAATCGCCACTCGGGACTCTGCTGGGCTCCTGTCTGCATCGATGGAGTGGAGATAGCTGCATCTGCAAAGCTTCTGCTGAAGTCTGTGGAGCCGGAGGAGTGATATTGAAGTCGGTCTTTGGGCCGACGGAGCTGTAGGAGGTGCTGATGTAGTAGCCACAGGGTCCGACCTTCGAATAGCAAATGATCTGGGCTTTGTGGGCACTTTGGAGCAGGCTGCTCATAGTCATCTGGACCATATCACCTTCCATCTCCCTCATGAGTTCTGCCTTCTCCTCTTAGCTTCCTCGATGTCCGCCTCAAGCTTGTTGACGGTGACACGCACTTCATCGACTTTAACGTCCAGAGCATGGAACTTATCCTCAACTATCCTCTCAAGGCTCTCCCGAGATCGCACTATGCTGGCCAAAGCGTAGCTCAATTCTCTGAGTGGCTTCAAGAAGTTGTTCTCAACGCTCTTGGGCTTTGTCTGCTTCCTTCTCGCTTTTGCTTGTTTGGCAGCTTCAGGACTTAGCATGTCCTTCTACGGATGTGGGAGCATCCTCACCATCACAACCTCGTTATCCTTGTGTTCAGGGCTGCGGGCAAGTGGGGTCTATCCAATGTAGGTGTCCGTGCCAAACTTGGCATTAATGAGCATCTGAATATGCGAGCAAACCCACACGACCTCTTACAGTCTGGTCAGTCCTCTTGATAGTCTCAACTATCGTGTCCATCACCTTAAAAGGTGTCTTCGATCTAGAATGTGCAGCATGTTGATAGAGTACCCTCTTATCATGCGGTGGTCCCCTGACTTAGGCATCAAAGTATGCCTCAGAATGGTGTTGGTGGTTGGGAGACCTGCCTGAAGATAGTAGACTGAACCAAGCTTCCATATCTCTACATCCTTCTCATTTACCTCATTGTACATGTTCTTCATTGACTCGTGATTCTTCTTCGGAATGCCATACACATCAACATCATCTTCCTTTGATACAGGTGCATTCAGCAATGCTCTCCATTCTTCAACTGTAGAATGGAATCTCTGCCCTTCTGTCATCCATACAATCCTGCCATCTGGATAGAAGTGTGCGGTGGCATAGAACTGCATGATCATCTCATCGTTCCAAGTCACAATTTCGACCAACGAACTCTGCAATCCCACAAGCAGTGAAGCTTTCATGCACATGTGGGAAGTAGTCTCTGTGCTCTTCATTGTCGATGTAATCCCAGTCTACATATCTGGTGTCAGCAACAATTGGCTTCTTATCCATGAGCACAGTCTCATAAAAGTCTTGTTGCTCTCTAGTGTGGAATCTTGGGTCAATCTGCTGTTCTTCTCCCGGTGGCATATGGATCTGCTTGCCTCCATAGCTCGAGACCTTTATCCTTTCTCTCCTTCATATTTTCAGCTCGAGGATGAGCTTCATTATGAACTGGCGGTTTACATCGAGCTTTAGCAACACATGAGCCTCATCATCGATTCTGCAGTGGCACATTGTCCTTCTTCTTCTCTGAAGCGGTATGTTCCTCACAGTCTTCTTGGGCTTGGCAGCTGGTTTGGCTTGGGCTGCCTTTGCTGGAGCTGATTGCTTAGCTTTTGTGGGTGCTCCTGCCCTGATGGCATCACCCATCAACTTCTGCTTCTGAGGAGGCTGAGGTGCTTCCTCATCAGAATCATCATCATCGCCTTCTTCATGAACTTTCCTCTTCCTCTTGGAAGTCTTCTTGATCTTGCTGGAGGTTTCTTCCATGCTGAGCTTCTGTGCAACAGAGGATTTTGTCACTTTGCTTGTGCCTTTCTTTGATTGTTGCCCTTGATAGCCCTTGGCAACCACTTGCCTTTTTGGCTTAGAAGTTATTTCCTCATCTGCAACAAAGTCTGAATCCTCCTCATCAGAATTTCTCTTCCTCCTGGCCCTGGTGGCAGCTGCAGGCAGTCCACTTGGAGTGCTTCTTTCTCCATCATCTGAAAAGCTGCTTGCTTCTGGACTTGTAGCTGCCTCTGGAATCTCAACTGGCATCTCAGACCTGTTCTGACTGTCACTTCCATCAGACATGACTGACAACCTGTGAATAGAATAGGTATAGGCAGAATAGAAGAGTTATCACAAACTGCAGAGGATTTTGCAAAAGAATGAGTTCAAACTTTAGTTTTAGGTTTTCACAGAATACATGTCGGTCTGACCGAGTCTATCAATTCGGTGAAACCGAAGTGTCTAAACAGACCACATACACCACTTTCGGTTGGACCGAAATGGGTTTCGGTCTAGCCGAGACTACTAGGGTTTCACTGAATCTTCACTTCGGTCTTACCGATTTACACAACTCGGTTTCACCGAAAAGTGCAAAGGTAATGACCAGAGGCCAAATCGGTCATCCGAAAATGCAGAATCGGTCACACCGAGATGTGTTCGCGAAACCTAACCCTAAAATTTTCACTCGAATTTTGTTCTATGATCTAAACGGCTGGATAGGAGATCTCAATCTTGGCAAGAAACATGGCAACACCTAACGTGCATTGAATCAGCGGTTGAGCACGAGAGGATGAAACTCACCCAATGCGGTGGAGCTTCACTACGGCGGCAACGGCGCGATGAGAAGGACCGCTGACGGCGATGGAGACCATGCGGCGGCGCCTGAGCGACAGCGGAGACGATCCGGAGACCAAGGCGACGGCAGCGAAGGGTTTGAGGCGGCGTTTGAAGAAGTAATCAACGCTCTGTCCTCGAGTATATATACCTTCGGTTGTCGGTGGGACCGAAGTTTGAAAACTTCGGTGGGACCGAGATGGTTAACTGCGTGCAGTTACACACTTCGGTCACGCCGAAATTTGAAACTCGGTTTCACCGAGGTGAAAACCTAGATCAATCCAAGTGATTTCGGTCTGTCCGATTTGAGTATATCGGTTTGACCGAAAGTACTTAGAAGGTTTTGGAAGTTAGGCTTTTGACGGATCGGTGGCTCCGAGTGCTCCTCACTCGGTCTGTCCGAAAAAGTCTTGTTCAAAGTTTGTGATATAAGCATGAATAGAGTTTGAGACAAGAAAGCATAGATAGCTAGGGGAGGAACTTAGGCATTCTTGTCCATCCATTTGGTCAAAAAGAAAGAAAGAAAACCAAAAGACCAAAGCAACAAATGGATGTCCTCGAATGGATAAAATAATGCATCCAACATGCTCACACAATAAGATAGCAAATGAAATATGTGTCAAACATGCACAAACAAAACACTAACAGCTAGCACACAATTTGGCGATGACTAGGTCATCTATATATGAGTATATTGACTTAGGAGTCAAATGAGAACATTTGATCATAGGTCATACTCATCGTTTAAGCACAAGTGGGGTTACCACTTTTCCATAAAGCATTAATGTGTTCACATCATTAGAAGATGCTTTGGCTCATTTCTTTAGAGCAAAGCTCCCCCTTGATGTGAGAACCCCTTTTAAAGGGTCAAACTAACCTTGGGTTGTCGTTGAAAACTTCATGTAGATGTTGAAGATGTGGATGCTCAATGTTGATGAAGATCATCAAGAGTTGGGAGCAATCCTTTGGATTAGGGCACTTTCAATACCTACATGGGTTAGTCCCACAAGGAACAAACAAGAATATCCATGGACATAGATTGAGGTACACAATAGATGATGTCCATGAAAGCAATGATTACCTTGTCCCTTGACTTACCAACATGAGGGTTTGTGACTCCATGAACTAGTGCAAGATGTGGAAGTTGATTGCACAAGTCCTTGCCAAAATGAATGTGAGTGAAGTATATTGGCGGAGTCACCCTCAAGAACTCTCTAGTTCTTCTTCTTCGGGATCCACATCATCTTGATGGGAATCCTTGGGGTAGTAGTTGAGCTTGTCAAGTAGAACTTGAAGTTGCCTTGGGAACCCACTTGACCATGGCCTTGGGTGCTTCAATGAATGCATCAATCTCCTCTTGAAGCTTGTCCTTGCCTTTTAGCTTGTGGTCTTGTGGTGGAAGGTCATCTTGAGCTTGTTCCTCATTGGAAGAAGTAGGATCATACTTCTCCTCTTGAGAGACAAACTTTGGAGTGGGATATTGACCTTCTTCCCATTCAACACCTTCGGCGTTGAACTTTCGCTCAAAACCAATTCCTTGATTCTTCCTGTCTTCCTTGTTTGCGAACAATTTCCTCAAAGCTTTTGCTTCCGCAAGACTCTTGTAGACACCTTTCTCTATAATCCCTTTCAATAGACTATTTTCTTGCTCAAGTGAAACTTGGCTTGAAACATTGTTAGTGGAATCAAGAGAATTACTAGAAGTAACAACATTTGATTTAGCATGATTATTGTTACTACTAGATGAAGAATTTTTCTTATGCTTGTCATGCTTAGTTTTGATAGGTGGCAAGAAATTAGACAAGAGAAGTCATTTGGCAAGATATGAAGAACTCTTCTTTCGAAGATCGTCATTGATAGCTTTTAGAAACTCATGTTCTTGCTCTAGATTGAGCTTCTCGGCGTAGCTTCTCATGAGATCTTAGGAGCTCTCTATGATCTTCTTGAGTTGTTTCATGAGCTAACTTAAGAGTGTTTAGTTCTTTAGTTAGACGCTCAATCTCCTTCATAGCATTGTCATTCGACTCTTCTCGACTATAAAGACTACTAGCATGTTCATCATTACTAAGCTCACTAGATTTATCATGTAAAAGCTCATCTTCACCAAGCAAGTCATCCTCATCACTATCAAAGTCAATAAACTCAGGATGTGATACCTTGGGGCCTTTTGCCATGAAGCATCTTCCAATTCCCTCATTTGGTGAATCAAATATGTCATAGGAGTTGGAGTTGGAGGACACGAGAGCAAGACCGCAACACCTTCATCTTGATCAGATTCGGAGTTGGAGTGATAGCTTCTTTCGAGTGATTGTCTGAGTCGGAGCCGAAACCCATTCACCAACATGAGCTTGATGTTTTCTTCTTGTGTAGCTCCTTGATGACTTGTCTTTCCTTTCCGAATCCTTGCTTCTCCGAGAGGATCTTCGCTCATAACGATCATCTCTACTCCTTCTCTCTTTTCGAGGCAACTCTTCTCTTGAGCTTCTTCTTCTTGGAGATTCTTCTCTTCTCTTGTGGGAGTCGAACACTCATTTGAGTAGTGTCCGGTCTTCCACAATTGTAGCAGCTTCGATCACGACTAGAAGATCTCTTTTCATCATATGATCTAGACTTTGAGCTTCTTTCCTTGCTTCTACTCTTGTAGAATTTGTTGAAGTTCTTCACCATTAGGCTTATCTCTTCATTGGAAACTAGCTTGTCACTTGAGGATGTGGGAGCTTCAACTGTAGCTTTGTAAGCACCACTTGACTTGTTGTGAAGCTCTTCCTTATCTTTAAGTGTCATCTCGTGAGCAACAATTCTTCCAATGACTTCGGTAGGCTTGAGATCTTTGTAGTTTGGCATCATTTGGATCAAAGTGCACACGGTGTCATACTTTCCATCCAAAGCTCTGAGAATCTTCTTGATGATGAATCGGTCGGTCATTTCTTCGCTTCCTAAGTCTGCCATCTCATTAGTGATGAGAGCAAGCCTAGAGTACATTTCAGCGACTCCTTCACCTTCGTTCATCTTGAACTTGTCAAGCTGACCTTGAAGAATATCTAGCTTTGATTCCTTCACAGACTCTGTACCTTCGTGCATTTCGACCAAAGTATCCCAAATCTCTTTTGCATTCTCAAGACGGCTGATCTTGTTGAACTCCTCAGGACACAAAGCATTGAAGAGAATGTCACAAGCTTGAGCATTGTTCAGAACATCCGCAACTCATCAGCAGTAGCTTCGCGATCCGGAACTTTTCCTTCTTCGAAGAACTCACCTTGCAAGCCAACACAAATAATGCCCCATGCGGCAGGGTTATGTCCAAGAATATGCATTTTCATTTTATGCTTCCAACTAGCAAAGTTTGAACCATCAAAGTAAGAACCTCTCGGAAATTACCCTCACTAGACGCCATACTCTCCTAGGTTGTGAAACCAAGCTTATGGAGTCCAATGCAATGGAAACCAATCCAATGGAGACCAAAGCTCTGATACCACTTGTAGGATCGGAAGTATGTCTAGAGGGGGGGTGATTAGACTACTTGACAACTTAAAAGTTTTGCCTTTTGATTGGAGTAGTTTCTTAGCAAGTTCACAATGATGACCAAGTCAAGTATCACCCTACACATGCAATTCTAGAGTTGTGGCAGCGGAAAGTAAATTGCACGTATAGTAAATGAGAGGTGGAGAAGAGCAAACGCAAGTTGGAGACACGGAGATTTTTCTCGTGGTTCCGATAGGTGGTGCTATCGTCAATCCACGTTGATGGAGACTTCAACCCACGGAGGGTAACGGCTGCATGAGAGTCCACGGAGGGCTCCACCCACGAAGGGTCCACGAAGAAGCAACCTTGTCTATGCCATCATGGCCTACGTCCCACGGAGGACTAGCCTTACTCGGGGTAGATCTTCACGAAGTAGGCGATCTCCTTGCCCTTACAAACTCCTTGGTTCCACTCCACATCATGACGGAGGCTCCCAAGTGACACCTAACCAATCTAGGAGGCACCACCTCCAAAAGGTAATAGATGGGGTTGGTGATGATGAACTCCTTGCTCTTGTGCTTCAAATGATAATCTCCCCAACACTCAACTCTCCTCACTGATTTGGCTGTGGTGGAGGAAGGGATTGAGTGGAAAGCAACTTGGGAAGGCTAGAAATCAAGTTTCATATGGTGGGAGTGGAGCAACTTGATCTCAACACAAGGGTAGGTAGTTTTCTTCTCGAAATGTAAGGTAGGAGTGGTAGTTCTTTCGATGGCTCTCTCCACGAATGAAGAGGAGGTGGAGGGTATTTATAGCCTCCACACAAAATCCAACCGTTACACACATTTGACCAATCTCGGTCAGACCGAAGTTGACAACTCGGTGAGACCGAAAGTTCAAATCTTGTGAACGTTGGGATTTTCGGTGGGACCGAAAATACAATCTCGGTTAGTCCGATTCTTCCAAAGTCTAGGGTTTGCCAATCTCGGTGGGACCGACTTTCTCATCTCGGTGACACCGATTTGAGTACGAAGGTTCTGAAGCTTGGCAACACCAATTTCGAATGACCGAGTTTGGAATCGGAAAATCCGAGATTCTTAGGGTTTGGGTATATGGTGAGGTGGTTCATCTCGGTGTGGTGAGTTTGGAATCGGTGGGACCGAGATTACTTATGGGTTTATGTTTGAATGAAAGATTGCTGATAGTTTGAGAGATAAATCACTAAGCACTTAGAGCAACCAAATCATCATCATAACCTCACCCCCTTTTAATAGTATTGGCTTTCCTATGGACTCAATGTGATCTTGGATCACTAAACCAAAAATGGAGTCTTGAGCTTTTGCCAATGTTTTCCTTAGCATTTTGAGGGGTCCACATCATTAGTCATTGCCATACCCATATCACTGAACTTTCTGAAATATTCTCAAGAAATGATTAGTTCAATGATATATATGTTGTTATTAATTACCAAAACCACCCGGGGATTAGTTGCACTTTCAGCCGCCAAGGGAGGATTCCCCGGCAAGGCAGCGTTCTCCGAAAAGGGAGAAGTCCCCGACAAGGGAGGAGTCTCCGGCAAGGGGCGGCACCAGCGAACCCCCGTTGGCGGAGCCCATGACTGTAGATCCCAGCACAGGTAATCCTTCTCGCCTGAAACTTCCCTTGGGTTCTTTTTCTTATGATTTTCTTTTTGGATATTTGCTTGACTTTTCTCCCTCTTCCGGCCTTCAGATCCACCTTCCACGGAGCCGATGGAGACCGAGGCCACCGGCGAGGAGAACGCGCACGGCAACACTGAGGACGCCGCCGCCACCGAAGAAGAGGCCGGCGCTGATGATCCTGCCGGCGAAGAGGCCGCCAAAGCTGCTGGCGCAGGAGCTGGCGAGGGGTCCGGCGATCGCACTGACGACCCTGGGGCCGCAGGAGCGCAAGGCGCAACGCCGACCGCCGATCCCTCCGCCGCTGATGTAGCGCCGGGCTCCGAAGAGCCCCATCCCGGCGCCTATGTAGGATCGGAAGTATGTCTAGAGGGGGGGGGGTGATTAGACTACTTGACAACTTAAAAGTTTAGCCTTTGATTAGGACAAGTTTTTAGCAAGTTCACAATGATGAGCAAGTCAAGTATCACCCTACACATGCAATTCTAGAGTAGTGGCAGCGGAAAGTAAATTGCACATGTAGTAAATAAGAGGTGGAGAAGAGCAAACGCAATTTGGAGACACGGAGATTTTTCTCGTGGTTCCGATAGGTGGTGCTATCGTCAATCCACGTTGATGGAGACTTCAACCCACGGAGGGTAACGGCTGCGAGAGTCCACGGAGGGCTCCACCCACGAAGGGTCCACGAAGAAGCAACCTTGTCTATGCCATCATGGCCTACGTCCACGGAGGACTAGCCTTACTCGGGTAGATCTTCACGAAGTAGGCGATCTCCTTGCCCTTACAAACTTCTTGGTTCAACTCCACATCTTGACGGAGGCTCCCAAGCGACACCTAACCAATCTAGGAGGCACCACCCTCCAAAAGGTAATAGATGGTGTTGGTGATGATGAACTCCTTGCTCTTGTGCTTCAAATGATAATCTCCCCAACACTCAACTCTCCTCACCGATTTGGCTGTGGTGGAGGAAGGGATTGAGTGGAAAGCAACTTTGGAAGGCTAGAAATCAAGTTTCATATGGTGGGAGTGGAGCAACTTGATCTCAACACAAGGGTAGGTAGTTTTCTTCTCGAAATGTAAGGTAGGAGTGGTAGTTCTTTCGATGGCTCTCTCCACGAATGAAGAGGAGGTGGAGGGTATTTATAGCCTCCACAAAAAATCCAACTGTTACACACATTTGACCAATCTCGGTCGGACCGAAGTTGACAACTCGGTGAGACCGAAAGTTCAAATCTTGTGAACGTTGGGATTTTTGGTGGGACCGAAAATACAATCTCGGTTAGTCCGATTCTTCAAAAGTCTAGGGTTTGCCAATCTCGGTGGGACCGACTTTCTCATCTCGGTGACACCGATTTGAGTACAGAAGGTTACAGAAGGTTGGCAACACCAATTTCGGTATGACCGAGTTTGGAATCGGAAAATCCGAAATTACTAGGGTTTGGCTATATGGCTGAGGTGGTTCATCTCGGTGTGACTGAGTTTATGGAATCGGTGGGACCGAGATTACTTATGAGTTTATGTTGGAATGAAAGATTGATGATAGTTTGAGAGATAAATCATTAAGCACTTTGAGCAACCAGATCATCATCATAACCTCATCCCCTTTTGATAGTATTGGCTTTCCTATGGACTCAATGTGATCTTGGATCACTAAACCAAAAATGGAGTCTTGAGCTTTTGCCAATGTTTTCCTTAGCATTTTGAGGGGTCCACATCATCGGTCATTGCCATACCCATATCAACGAACTTTCTCAAACATTCTCAAGAAATAATTAGTTCAATGATATATATGTTGTTATTAAATACCAAAACCACCCGGGATTAGTTGCACTTTCAATCTCCCCTTTTGGTAATTGATGACAACATATAGATCAAAGCTTCGACAAATGATATAATCAATGAATAACATCGTCGCTTTGAGAAGTATGTGATAAGCAAGAGCTCCCCCTAAATTTGTGCATTATTTAAGATTTGCGTTTGAATGCAAATGCACAATCGATTAGGATCATGGGTCACTCTTCCATGTCACATACATCTTGGTGGAGCGCACAAAATGATAAGAATGAATAGCATGCACCCAATCATCAAGACATGAGTAAATGATCATACAAGATATAGATAGAATATGATAAGCATTAAGCACACATTAAGCATAGTATGATCAAGCACTCATCAAAGATAGAGCAAACGAGTATCAAACACACGAAATGTCTCAAGAACTCAAAAGTATCTCAAGGAAAACCGCAAACGAAAGAGCAAAACGAGCACTCTCTCTCGAAGTCCTATGATCTATACAATTTCTCCCCTTTGGCAACAAGTTACCAAAAGTTCGAAGGTATAGAGCTAATCGTCACTAGGGACTCTGTTGGCGGCTCCGTCTGCGTCGATGGAGTGGAGATAGCTGCATCTGCAAAAGCTTCTGCTGAAGTCTGTGGAGCTGGAGGAGTAGACACTGGAGCTGGTCTTTGGGCCGATGGAGCTGTAGGAGGTGCTTGATGTAGTAGCCCAGGGTCATCCTTTGGAATAGCAAATGATCTGGGCTTTGTGGGCACTGCAGCAGCTGCTCATAGTCATCTGGACTAGATCATCTTCCATCTCCTTCATGAGCTCTGCCTTCTCCTCTTTCGCTTCCTCAATGTCTCGCCTCAAGCTTGTTGACGGTGACTCGCACTTCATCGACTTGACATCCAGAGCATGGAACTTATCTTCAACTATCCTCTCAAGACTCTCCCGAGACTGCACTATGCTGGCCAAAGCGTAGTTCAATTCTCTGAGTGGCTTCAAGAAGTTGTTCTCCAACGCTCTTGGGCTTTCTTCTTCTTCTTCTTGCTTCCTTCTCACTTTAGCTTGTTTGGCAGCTTCAGACTTTGCATGTCCTTCAACAGATGTGGGAGCATCCTTAGTCATCACAACTTCATTATCTTCATGTTCAGGGCTGCAATGGCAAGTGGGGTCTATCCAACAGTAGGTGCCCGTGCCAAACTTGGCATTGATGAGCATCTGAATGTGCGGGGCAAACCCACATGACCTCTTCTCAGTCTGCTCATTGTCCTCTTGATAGTCTCAACTATCGTGTCCATCACCTTAAAAGGTGTCTTCGATCCGAATGTGCAGCATGTTGATAGAATAGCCTCTTATCATGCGGTGGTCTCCTGACTTGGGCATCAAAGTATGCCTCGGAATGGTGTTAGTGGTTGGGAGACCTGCCTGAAGATGGTAAACTGATCCAAGCTTCCATATCTCAACATCCTTGTCAGGTACCTCATTGTACATGTTCTTCATCGACTCATGATTTTTCTTTGGAATGCCATAAACATCTACATCATCATCTCTTGATACTGGTGCATTCAGAAACGCTCTCCATTCTTCAACAGTTGAATGGAATCTCGCCTTCATCATCCATACAATTCGCCATCCGGATAGAAATGTGTTTGTGGCATAGAACCGCATGATCATCTCATCATTCCAAGCAATCGACCGACCAACAAACTCAAGCAACTCCACATGCGGTGAAGCTCTCATGCACATGTGGGAAGTAGTCTCTGTGCTCTTCACTTTGTCAATGTATTTCCGGTCTACATATCTCGTGTCAAGAACAATTGGCTTCTTGTCCATGAGCACTGCCTCATAGAAATCTTGTTGCTCTCGGTGTGGAACCTTGAGTCAACAAATGTCCTTCTCCGGTGGCATATGGATCAACTTGCCTCCATAGCCCGAGACCTTTGTCCTTCCTTTCCTTCATATTTTCAGCTCGAGGATGAGCATCATTATGAGTGGCAGTTTTTGTCTCGAGCTTTAGCAACACATGTGCCTCTTCATCGATTCAGCAGGTGGCACATTGTCCTTCTTCTTCTCTGAAGGTGAATATTTCTCACGCTTTCTTTGGCTTGGCAGCAGGTTTGGCTTGGGCTGCCTTTGCTGGAGCTGATGGCTTTGATTTAGTGGGTGCTCCTGCCCTGATGGCATCTCCCATCAACTTTTGCTTCTGAGGAGGCTGAGGTGCTTCCTCATCAGAATCATCATCAGCTTCATCATGAACTAGCCTCTTCCTATTGGAAGTTTTCTTGATCTTGCTGGAGGTTTCTTCTTCCATGCTCAGCTTCTTTGCAACTGTGGATTTCTTCACCTTGCTGGTGCCTTTCTTTGACTGTTGCCCTTGATAGCCTTTGGCAACCACTTGCCTTTTTGGCTTGGAAGTAATCTCCTCATCTGCAACAAAGTCAGAATCCTCCTCATCGAATTCTTCTTCTTCCCAGCCCCGTGGCAGCAGGAGGCAATCCACTTGGGGTGCTCCTCTCCATCATCTGAAAAACTGCTTGCTTCAGACTTGTCACCGCCTCGAATCTCAACGGTGATTCAGACTGTTCGCTGTCACTTGCATCGGATATGACCGACAACCCGTGAATGGAATAGGTATAGGCGAATAGAAGAGTTATCACAAACTGCAGAGGATTTTGCAAAATAAATGAGTTCAAACTTCAGTTTTAGGTTTTCACAGAATGCATTTCGGTCTGACCGAGTCTAAAATTCGGTGAATCCGAAGTGTCTAAACAGACCATTCACACCACTTTCGGTTGGACCGAAATGGGTTTCGGTCTAGCCGAGAGCACTAGGGTTTCACTAAATCCTCACTTCGGTCTTACCGATTTGCACAACTCGGTTTAACCGAAAAGTGCAGTGCAATGGCCAGAGGCCAAATCGGTCAGTCCGAGAATGTAGAATCGGTCACACCGAGATGTGTTCGGCGGAAACCTAACCCTAAAATTTTCACTCGAATTTTGTTCTAAGATCTAATCTGCTGGATAGGAAGATTTCAAACATGGCAAGAAGCTAGGCAAAACCTATCGTGCATTGAATCAGAGGTTGAAGCACGAGAGGGATGAAATTCACCCAAGTTGGTGAAGTTTCACTATGGCGGCAACGGCGCGATGAGATTGACCGTTGACGGCGATGGAGACCATGGCGAGGGCGCACAAAGCGACGGCGGAGACGATCCGAGACCATGGCGACGGCAGCGAAGGGTTTGGGGCGGCGCGTTTGAAGGAATAATCAACGCTGTTGCCCTCGGGTATATATACCTTCGGTTGTCGGTGGGACCGAGTTGAAAACTTCGGTGGCGCCGAGATGGTTAATCGCAGCGATTACACACATCGGTCACGCCGAGATTTGCAACTCGGTTTCACCGAGGTGAAAACCTAGATCAATCCAAGTGATTTCGGTCTGTCCGATTTGAGTATATTGGTTTGACCGAAAATACTTAGAAGGTTTTGGAATTTAGGCTTTTGACGGATCGGTGGCTCGAGTGCTCCTCACTCGATCTGTCCAAAAAGTCTTGTTCAAAGTTTGTGATATAAGCATGAATAGAGTTTGAGACAAGAAAGCATAGATAGCTAGGGAGGACCTTAGGCATTCTTGTCCATCCATTTGGTCAAAAAGAAAAATCCAAAAGACCAAAGCAACAAATGGATGTCCTCGAATGGATTAAATCATGCATCCAACATGCTCACACAATAAGATAGCAAATGAAATATGTGTCAAACATGCACAAACAAAACTCTAGCAACTAGCACACAATTTGGCGATGACTAGGTCATCTATATATGAGTATATTGACTTAGGAGTCAAATGAGAACATTTGATCATAGGTCATACTCATCGCTTAAGCACAAGTGGGGTTACCACTTTTCCATAAAGCATTAATGTGTTCACATCATTAGAAGATGCTTTAGCTCAATTCTTTAGAGCAAAGCTCCCCTTGATGTGAGAACCCTTTTAAAGGGTCAAACTAACCTTGGGTTGTCGTTGAAGACTTCATGTAGATGTTGAAGATGTGGATGCTCAATGTTGATGAAGATCATCAAGAGTTGGGAGCAATCCTTTGGATTCGGCACTTTCAATACCTACATGGGTTAGTCCCACAAGGAACAAACAAGGATATCCATGGACATAGATTGAAGTACACAATGGATGATGTCCATGAAAGCAATGATTACCTTGTCCCTTGACTTACCAACATGAGGGTTTGTGACTCCATGAACTAGTGCAAGATGTGGAAGTTGATTGCACAAGTTCTTTGCCAAAATGAATGTGAGTGAAGTATGTTGGCGGAGTCACCTCAAGAACTCTCTAGTTCTTCTTCGGGATCCACATCATCTTGATGGGAATCCTTGGGGTAGTAGTTGAGCTTGTCAAGTAGAACTTGAAGTTGCCTTGGGAACCCACTTGACCATGGCCTTGGGTGCTTCAATGAATGCATCAATCTCCTCTTGAAGCTTGTCCTTGCCTTTTAGCTTGTGGTCTTGTGGTGGAAGGTCATCTTGAGCTTGTTCCACATTGGAAGAAGTAGGATCATACTTCTCCTTTTGAGAAACAAACTTTGGAGTGGGATATTGACCTTCTTCCCATTCAACACCCTCGGCGTTGAACTTTCGCTCAAAACCAATTCCTTGATTCTTCCGGTGTCTTCCTTGCTTGCGAACAATTTCTCAAAGCTCTTGCTTCCGCAAGACTCTTGTAGACACCTTTCTCTATAATCCCTTTCAATAAACTATTTTCTTGCTCAAGTGAAACTTGGCTTGAAACATTGTTAGTGGAATCAAGAGAACTACTAGAAGTAACATCATTTGATTTAGCATGATTATTGTTACTACTAGATGAAGAATTTTTCTTATGCTTGTCATGCTTAGTTTTAATAGGTGGCAAGAAATTAGACAAGAGAAGTCGTTTGGCAAGATATGAAGAACTCTTCTTTCGAAGATCGTCATTGATAGCTTTTAGAAACTCATGTTCTTGCTCTAGATTGAGCTTCTCGAAGCGTAGCTTCTCATGAGATCTTAAGAGCTCTCTATGATCTTCTTGAGTTGTTTCATGAGCTAACTTAAGAGTGTTTAGTTCTTTAGTTAGACGCTCAATCTCCTTCATAGCATTGTCATTCGACTCTTCTCGACTATAAAGACTATTAGCATGTTCATCATTACTAAGCTCACTAGATTTATCATGTAAAAGCTCATCTTCACCAAGCAAGTCATCTTCATCACTATCAAAGTCAATAAATTCAGGGTGTGATACCTTGGGGCCTTTTGCCATGAAGCATCTTCCAATTCCCTCATTTGGTGAATCAAATAAGTCATAGGAGTTGGAGTTGGAGGACACGAGAGCAAGACCGGCAACACCTTCATCTTGACTATATTCGAGTTGGAGTGATAGCTTCTTTCGAGTGATTGTCGGAGTCGGAGCCGGAGACCCATTCACCAACATGAGCTTGATGTTTTCTTCTTGTGTAGCTCCTTGATGACTTGTCTTTCCTTTCCGAATCCTTGCTTCTCCGAGAGGATCTTCGCTCATAACGATCATCTCTACTCCTTCTCTCTTTTCGAGGCGACTCTTCTCTTGAGCTTCTTCTTCTTGGAGATTCTTCTCTTCTCTTGTGGGGAGTCGAACACTCATTTGAGTAGTGTCCGGTCTTCCACAATTGTAGCAGCTTCGATCACGACTAGAAGATCTCTTATCATCATATGATCTAGACTTTGAGCTTCTTTCCTTGCTTCTACTCTTGTAGAATTTGTTGAAGTTCTTCACCATTAGGCTTATCTCTTCATTGGAAACTAGCTTGTCACTTGAGGATGTGGGAGCTTCAACTGTAGCTTTGTAAGCACCACTTGACTTGTTGTGAAGCTCTTCCTTATCTTTAAGTGTCATCTCATGAGCAACAATCCTTCCAATGACTTCGTAGGCTTGAGATCTTTGTAGTTTGGCATCATTTGGATCAAAGTGCACACGGTGTCATACTTTCCATCCAAAGCTCTGAGGATCTTCTTGATGATGAATCGGTCGGTCATTTCTTCGCTTCCTAAGCCTGCCATCTCATTGGTGATGAGAGCAAGCCTAGAGTACATTTCAGCGACTCCTTCACCTTCCTTCATCTTGAACTTGTCAAGTCGACCTTGAAGAACATCTAGCTTTGATTCCTTCACGGACTCGGTACCTTCGTGCATTTCACCAAAGTATCCCAAATCTCTTTTGCATTCTCAAGACGGCTGATCTTGTTGAACTCCTCGGGACACAAAGCATTGAAGAGAATGTCACAAGCTTGAGCATTGTTCAGAACATCCGCAACTCATCCGCAGTAGCTTCGCGATCCGGAACTTTTCCTTCCTCGAAGAACTCACCTTGCAAGCCAACACAAATAATGCCCCATGCGGCAGGGTTATGTCCAAGAATATGCATTTTCATTTTATGCTTCCAACTAGCAAAGTTTGAACCATCAAAGTAAGGACCTCTACGAAAATTACCCTCACTAGACGCCATACTCTCCTAGGTTGTGAAACCAAGCTTATGGAGTCCAATGCAATGGAAACCAATCCAATGGAGACCAAGGCTCTGATACCACTTGTAGGATCGGAAGTATGTCTAGAGGGGGGGTGATTAGACTACTTGACAACTTAAAAGTTTAGCCTTTGATTAGGACAAGTTTTTAGCAAGTTCACAATGATGAGCAAGTCAAGTATCACCCTACACATGCAATTCTAGAGTAGTGGCAGCGGAAAGTAAATTGCACATGTAGTAAATAAGAGGTGGAGAAGAGCAAACGCAATTTGGAGACACGGAGATTTTTCTCGTGGTTCCGATAGGTGGTGCTATCGTCAATCCACGTTGATGGAGACTTCAACCCACGGAGGGTAACGGCTGCGAGAGTCCACGGAGGGCTCCACCCACGAAGGGTCCACGAAGAAGCAACCTTGTCTATGCCATCATGGCCTACGCCCACGGAGGACTAGCCTTACTCGGGTAGATCTTCACGAAGTAGGCGATCTCCTTGCCCTTACAAACTTCTTGGTTCAACTCCACATCTTGACGGAGGCTCCCAAGCGACACCTAACCAATCTAGGAGGCACCACCTCCAAAAGGTAATAGATGGTGTTGGTGATGATGAACTCCTTGCTCTTGTGCTTCAAATGATAATCTCCCCAACACTCAACTCTCCTCACCGATTTGGCTGTGGTGGAGGAAGGGATTGAGTGGAAAGCAACTTGGGAAGGCTAGAAATCAAGTTTCATATGGTGGGAGTGGAGCAACTTGATCTCAACACAAGGGTAGGTAGTTTTCTTCTCGTAAATGTAAGGTAGGAGTGGTAGTTCTTTCGATGGCTCTCTCCACGAATGAAGAGGAGGTGGAGGGTATTTATAGCCTCCACACAAAATCCAACTGTTACACACATTTGACCAATCTCGGTCGGACCGAAGTTTGACAACTCGGTGAGACCGAAAGTTCAAATCTTGTGAACGTTGGGATTTTCGTGGGACCGAAAATACAATCTCGGTTAGTCCGATTCTTCCAAAGTCTAGGGTTTGCCAATCTCGGTGGGACCGACTTTCTCATCTCGGTGACACCGATTTGAGTACGTATGTTCTGAAGGTTGGCAACACCAATTTCGTATGACCGAGTTTGGAATCGGAAAATCCGAAATTACTAGGGTTTGGCTATATGGCTGAGGTGGTTCATCTCGGTGTGGTGAGTTTATGGAATCGGTGGGACCGAGATTACTTATGAGTTTATGTTGGAATGAAAGATTGATGATAGTTTGAGAGATAAATCATTAAGCACTTTGAGCAACCAGATCATCATCATAACCTCATCCCTTTTGATAGTATTGGCTTTCCTATGGACTCAATGTGATCTTGGATCACTAAACCAAAATGGAGTCTTGAGCTTTTGCCAATGTTTTCCTTAGCATTTTGAGGGGTCCACATCATCAGTCATTGCCATACCCATATCACTGAACTTTCTGAAACATTCTCAAGGAATAATTAGTTCAATGATATATATGTTGTTATTAATTACCAAAACCACCCGGGGATTAGTTGCACTTTCAGCCTACTTAAAGGCCAGCGACGGTGTCTTCATCAAGCTCCCCTGGGCTTCAAGCTCCAGGGCACCGGTTGAAGGGGAAACTTTTGACGGGGAGGTGCTCGCCTCTGCCGGGCTGACGCTAGTTGACGCACCGAGCAGCAGCAGTGGCAAGTCTGAGGAGGAGCAGCTGCTCCGGAAGTTGGTGTCGCTCTACCGCGCCCGACAAGCCAAGGTGGAATCCCGAGAAGCACTTGTCGCACAGGCGGGAGCAGATATTGAGAAGCGTGCAGAGGAGCTCCGGGAACGCAACCAAGAAGCTCTCCGGTCCATCGAAGAGGAGCGGGCGCAGCTTGTCGAGGCGCGGAAGGCCTTCCTCCTCGAGAAAGCTGAAGCCGAAGAGCAGCAGCGGCTTGCCGGCGAGGAGCTATTTGCGCGGGAGGGTGAGCTGGCGCAGCGGAAGGTCAACCTCGATAGCCACGAGGAGGAGCTTGCCGCGCGCGAGCAAACACTTAGCGGGGCCCTCAAGGAAGCACAGGACGCTGCCGCAGCTGCCGAGGCCGCCAAGAAGGAGCTGGAGACGAAGGTGGCGCGGCTGGAGGGCGATCTCAAGATGAAGGACGAAGAGCTTGCCGCGCTCCAGTGTGAGCGCGAGATGGATGCCCTCTCCCATGGTGAGCTGCAGGGCCAACTCGCCGAGAAGGGCAAGGAGCTGAGCGCCGCCAAGGACTCCAACGCTGATCTTGAGCTGAAGCTGGCCACACTGACCCAAACGCTGGACGACGCCAAGGAGCGGGAGGTGGCCTTGAAGGAGGAGATCAAGGGCAACGAAGCGCTGCTGACGAGGGCCGCCGAAACTCAGAACACCTTCAGGGAGACGGTGGAGCTCTGGACAGAGGGCCTCATGAACATCGCTGCAGTCATCGACGAGGAGCTGGTGCAGCTGGGGGTGGAGGATCTCGGGTACTCCTCCGACGAGAACCTCCAGCCCAGCGCCAAGCTCACTCTATTCTTCAAGGGCGTGGCGACGGCCCTCCAGCGACTCTGGGAACAGATCCCAAAGAAGCTGGCCGACGAGTCGCGCACGATCTGCGCCAGAGTTCTGGAGAAGGTGTTGGTGAAGGTGGCCTTCCGCAATCCAGGCCTCAACCTCAACAACGTCCTTAAGAAGCTGCCGGCGGATGCTGATCTGGACACGCTCAAGGCCCTTGTCGCACCCATTGTGGACAAGGTGAACGAGGTCAAGAGGGTCGATGGCGGTCGTGTAGATTAGGCCGCTTGCTTTCTTCTTTTCTTGTCGCTGCTGGCCATGTTATGAAAACAATCCATTAGAGCCGCGACAAGTTATCTTGTAATATAACTTTATTTTGGGTATCAACTGCTATGTTATTTCCTTTACTTGATTCCTTCCTCTGTATGTTTTTGCCCTACGCTTTTAGGGAACTTGCGCCGCAGCACACTTGTCATGAAAGCGCCGAGTCTGAACATCGAGAGCTTCTTTGGCGGTGCCGCTACCGGCAAGAAACCTTGTCGCAACTAGTCGCAGCACACTTAAGTTGTTGAGCGGACTCGAAACAAAATAAGGGCGCAACTAGCTACGAGTTGGTTCCTCCGCGCACAGGTTTTCCATACAAAGCACGGTCGTTCAAGGAAGATAACTTAAATTTTTTTAAAACTGATTGCTCAAACTTTGGCAACTTAGCTTTTATGTCGTTTGCTTCCCGGTAAGGCGATACTTGCTTGAACGACGCCTGGTCCACACCATTATCTTCTCCTCCCCCCGGCAAACTTGTGCGCGAGAGAACCTTTCCCTTTCTTTGAGAAAAAGAAAGAAGAGAAAATAAAGTTACGGAGCCTTATGGCTCGTTATTGCTTACCGGGGGCCGGTGCTGCACAAAGTGTCAGATAGTGCATGCAACAAATAAAAGGCATGAAATCGACAAGATACGCAGAGCACATGAGCTTTATTTATGCACGGGTCTCGCGCCGCTTTGTACAAAGGGTTACATGCAACAATGCAAGGCTCAGATAAAAGGTGGTTGCTGAGAGCAGGTTCCGACAACCGCGCCTTCTGAGTAAAACTTACGAAGATGCTCAATGTTCCAGAGTTGCTTACCGAAAGCCATCTTCGTCTCAAGGCGACAACGCCGGCCTAGGGACTCGTTTCACCCGGTAAGGGCCTTCCCACTTCAAGCGCCAACTTGCTGGAATTCTTGGCGGACTGAACGCGCCGAAGAACAAGGTCGCCTTCCTCGAGACTTCTGGCATTAACTTTGCGGCTATGGTAGCGGCGCAAAGCTTGCTGGTATCGAGCAGCTCGTACAGCAGCCTGAAGACGGTCTTCCTCAAGGAGCAACGCGTCATCTTGTCGTAGCTGCTCTTGCTCAAGCTCATCATAAGCGAGCACTCGAGGCGACCCGTATACGAGTTTCGTGGGGAGAACTGCCCCTGCTCCATAGACGAGAGCGAAAGGTGTCTGGCCAGTGGCTCGATTTGGCGTCGTTCTGATCGACCAAAGAACCACTGGCAACTCCTCGATCCAGTTTCTTCCGCACTTGTGCAGCCTGTCGAAAGTCCTGGTCTTGAGCCCGCGCAGCACTTCAACATTTGCCCTCTCCACTTGACCATTGCTTCTCGGGTGAGCAACAGAAGCGAAGCAGACCTTGGCGCCAAGATCTTGGACGTACTGCATGAACGTGCGGCTCGTGAACTGTGTGCCGTTGTCGGTGATGATCCTGTTAGGTACCCCGAAACGGCAAACAATCGACCAAGAACTTGATCGCTGACCGTGCTGCCACCTTCCTCATCGCTTCCACTTCCGACCAGTTTGTGAACTTGTCGATGGCAACGCATAAGTACTCAAAGCCCCAACAGCTCGGGAAAGGGGCCGAGAATATCGAGCCCCTGCATCGAAAATGGCCGTGATAAAGGGATCGCCCGGAGAGCTTGAGTTGGCTGGTGTATCTCGCTGGAATGGAACCGCACGCTTCACACTTGGTTACTTGCGCAGCTTGCATCCTCGAGGGCTGTCGGCCAAAAGAAACCTTGCTTAACGCTTTTGCAAAGTGTTCTCGCCAACGTGGTGACCACAGATGCCTCCATGTATCTCTCGCCAACAGCTCTGCCCTTCTTCCCGGAAATACACTTCAATTTCACACCGTTGAATCTCATACATGCAAAGATCTTTGTCGACAAACTGGTACATACTTGATCGCCGGGCTACTCTTTCCGCTTCTTCTTGCTCTTCGGGAAGTTCTCCTGTCTGAAGGAAATGGACAATCTGCTGTGCCCATGCTGGAGCTTGCGGCTCGACAACAAGGACTAAAGGCACATATACTACTGCGGGAACATCTGCTTCTATGGCAAGAACCTGCGGCTCAGCCGGAGCTTGATGTTCCCCGGCAAGCTTGCCGGAGCAAAACTTGTCGGGAGCGTCTGCTTCAACGGAACAAACCCTAGGGCTTGTCGGAGCAGACTGCTCCTCAGCACCCTTGGTGTTGATCTTGGGGACCTTCTTGGCGGCGGCCTCGGGGAGCTCTGCCGGAAAGTAGTCACCAGAAATTAACTTTCTCTTCTTACTCTGTCCAGTTGATGGTGTTACAGACGGTTGAGTCAGCTTGAGCACAAAGATCCCTGGTTCCACAGGTAACTTTAGTGCAGCGCACTTTGACAGGCCATCGGCAATGTCGTTCTGAGCTCTTGGGACATGCTCCATCTGTAGGCCGTCAAAGTGCTCTTCCAACTTTCTCACCTCATCAACGTAAGCTTCCATCAACGGACTCTGGTAGTTCTTGTTTACTTGGCGGACGACAAGCTGCGAGTCACCCCTGACAATGAGCTTCTTGATCCCAAGGTCTCGCCATGATCTCGAGACCGCAAGCAAACCTTCATACTCTGCAGTATTGTTCGTTGCTTGCTCCTTGGGAAAGTGCATCTGGACTACGTACTTGAGGTGCTCTCCGGTGGGTGCGACAAGTAGCACGCCCGCACCGGTGCCTTGCAGCGAGAAGGCACCATCAAAGTACATGAGCCACTCTTTGTTTGCTTCCTTGACGGGGATGCTCGTTTCCGGAATTTCTTCATCTGGTGTTGGCCTCCACTCTGCTATGAATTCTGCCAATGCTCGGCTCTGGATAGTTGAAGTGCTTTCAAACTTGAGGCCAAAGCTTGACAGTTCCAGTGCCCACTCGACAATCCTGCCTGTTGCTTCTGGATTCTGCAGTATCCTCTTCAGCGGAAAGCGAGTGACAACTATGATCTCATGTGCTTGGAAGTAATGGCGCAGCTTTCTCGAGGCCATGAGGAGGCCGAAAAGCAACTTCTGCACACCAGAGTACCTTGACCTAGCCCCCTGCAGAAGGGAACTGACAAAGTAATCTGGGCGCTGCACCATTTTCTTCTGTTTCTCCTCCTGCGTCTGCGCCGATCCATCCTTGTCGGGACCAGAGCTTGTCGGCGAAGCGCCCTGCTTGTCGCTGGATGTATCTGCCGTGGTTGCCGACTCATCATCCGCCTCCCTCTCCGCCACTAACGCAGCACTAACCACTTGATTGGTTGCCGCTATATACAGCAGCAACTTCTCTTGTGGCTTAGGTGCGACAAGTATTGGAGTGGAGGACAGGTATCTCTTCAAGTCTCCGCAGCGCAGCCTCTCGCTTCGAGTCCATTTCATTGACCCGCCTTTTCAATATTTTGAAAATGGCGGTAGGCGCTTCAGAGACTTAGAGATAAACCTCGCCGAGAGCAGCCACGCAACCGGCAAGCCTTCGTACATGTTTGACGCGCTTTGGTGCTTCGATCTGCTCGATGGCCTTGATCTTGTCGGGATTGGCTTCAATTCCCCACTGAGATACGAAGAACCCGATAAGCTTGCCGGAAGGGACTCCAAACACGCACTTCTCGGGATTAAGCTTGAGGTTGATCTTGCGCAGATTTGCAAAAGTTTCATCTAAATCTTGAATCAGGGTTGCCTTGTCTTTGCTCTTGACAACTATGTCATCCATGTAGGCTTCCACATTTCTGTGTAACTGTGGCTCAAAAGCTTCGTGCACTACTCTTGCAAATGTTGAACCAGCATTCTTCAAACCAAAAGGCATCCGTACAAAGCAGTATGTGCCACATGGAGTAATGAATGCGGTCTTCTCCTCATCCTCTTCCGCCATGAAGATCTGATGGTATCCTGAATATGCGTCAAGAATGAAAGCAGATCACATCCGGCCGTGGAGTCAACAATCTGGTCAATACGCGGCAAGGGAAATGGATCTTTGGGACAAGCTTTATTAACATCAGTAAAGCCAATACAAAGCCTCCATTTCCGCTCGCTTTTGCGCATTTACTACAGGATTGGCCAACCACGAGGATGGAGCACTCCTCGACAAGGCCTGCTGCTTCCAACTTCTTGATCTCTTCTGCTATGAATTCTTGGCGCTCCACTGCTTGTTTCCTGACTTTCTGCTTGACGGGCCGCGCGTGAGGACAGATGGCAAGATGGTGCTCAATTACTTTCCTGGGAACACCGGGGATGTCAGACGGTTGCCACGCAAACACATCGACATTCGCCCACAGGAAAGCAACGAGCGCGCTTTCCTATTTAGGGTCGAGCGTGGCACTGATGGTGAAAGTACCACTAGTGCCGTCCTCCTTAGCGGGCACCTTCTTGGTCTCTAGTTGAGATGCCTTCGTCTTCTTACACTTGCCAGTGGAGCTCGATGGTGCGTCCTCGACGGTAGCACAACACTCCGAAGAGGTGCGCTTGTCGGAGTGGGCATCAGAGCTCTTGCCGGACTTGGTCTTCTTCTTCCCCCCGGGAGCTTCAGCGGCAAGTGTCTTGCGATCGGCTGCGGCTGCTGCTTCCCGGTAAATCTTGTCGGTGCAGATAAGGGCATCTTTCTTGTCGCCAGGGACAGAGATGACACTTATCGGACCCGGCATCTTCAGCACGTTGTACGCAGACGATAGTGAGAGGCGGCCATGAACTTGGCGAGTGCTGGACGGCCGAGTATCCCATTGTAGGGCAATGGGAAATCAGCGACGTCAAAAGTGACCCTCTCAGTCCTGAAGTTCAGCTTGCTGCCGAATGTTACCGGCAACGTGATCTTCCCCTTCGGCTCGCTCCTTCCCGGATTTATTCCTTGGAATGTGCCGGTCTCTTCGAGCTCGCTGTCGGGGATCTGGAGTTTCTGGAGTACCGCTGAGGAGATCAGGTTCAAGCCGGCCCCGCCGTCAACTAGCATCTTTGTGACCTTGAGGTTGCGGATAGTTGGCGAAACCAACATCGGCAAGCACCCGACCGCGGTTATGCGATCAGGGTGGTCCTCAATATCAAAGACGATAGGCGTGCTGGACCACTTCAGAGGCTTGCGTGACTCGACGGGCGGTTCTGCCGCATTAACTTCCCGCACCCACTGTTTGAGTTGGCGGTGTGAAGCATGCAGAGAAGCACCGCCGTCAACGCACAGGACCTCTGTGGCTTTCTGAAACTCCTGCTCGTCGGCCTCATCATCGTCCATCTCTTCGTCTTTGTCCTTGTCGCGGCCGCGGGGAGGTCTGTCTCCTTGCCGCTGCTTGGCCTTGCTGTGGCATCCTCCCCGGCCGGGACGCTTCTTGCCGGATCCCCCAGCACCTTCTTGGGATTTCTCCTTGTCGCGTCGCTCGTACTCAGCTTTCTGTTGCTCGACAAGCTTCTCGACCTTTTTGCAGCTCTGGAGATCATGGCCCTTGGTACGGTGGATCTTGCAGTACTGCTAGTCGGAGCCGCCCTGCTTGTCGGCGGCAGCCAAAGCCTCGCCGGAGTTACCAGCTTTGGCTTTCTCGGTGCCACCTCCGTTGTCGGACTGCTCAACAACTAGCACATCTTTCCCTTTCCTCTTCTATTGTTCCGCCGCCGGTTTCTCTTTGCCGGGGCGGCATCCTCACTGTCAGATCCTCCTGCTCCTGCGTTCTCTCCGGGGAGTTTCCTCCCCTCCTCAGCACATGCACACTTGTCGGCCAGGGCATATAGCTCACTGACGTCTCTGATCTTGCACATCGCCATCTCCTCCTCGTGATCTCGCGACACGCACGCTCGATGGAACGCTACCGATGACCGCGCGCGGGCGGACATCTGGGATGTGGCGATGTACTTGGCTGAATCTTTGAATGTACTTGCGCAGGGGTCCTCCTTCCTTCTGGGCAAGCAGATGAAGATTGCTCTCTTGGCCATGAGGCTTGTGGCCGCCTATAAAGGCGCCAACAAACTGATGGCACAGATCTGCCCAGGAGGATATGGAGTTATCCGGCAAGTGCATGAGCCAGGACCTGACGTTGGGCTTGAGCACCATCGGGAAGTAGTTGGCAAGGATCTTGTCGTCGCGCCCCCCGGCAGCCTGCACCGCAATGGTGTAGATGCTGAGGAACTCCGACGGATGCAACTTGCCGTGCATTTCTCTCGTACATCCGCTTGAAGTTTTTCGATCTTGGGCGACTTGCCGCAGCTCACGGGTGAACGCAGGCAACCTACCACGCACGGCAAGTCGCTGGTTCTCTCGGCGCATGCATGTCGACAAGGGCCCAGCGACCGGTCCGACCGACGCCGCTTTCTTCGACACTCGATGCGAGTATGAGCGTCCTCTTGCTGCCGTTCCTGAAGAACTTGGCGCTGATCGCGACGAGCTCGAGGGTCAGATGACGTAGTGGAGTCGCTGTCAAGGTTGACCCGGCGAGTCAGCGATCTTGGCCTTCGGGGTGGAGAGTGCATGGTGTTTGCACCCCCACCGGTCTTGTCTCCACCGGCTTGCGCCTGGGCGTCTTGCCGCGGCTTCGATGTGCTCGGTTGCCGAGGAGTGTCGCCGCCAAGCGGCCGATGAGGCTCGAATGGTGGCCTCCAATCGTCGATCTTGTCTGGCGCTGGAGGGTAATCTAGGAGCAGTTGAGCTCGGGCCAACGCTTCTTCTGGAGTCTTGGGTGGCGGCGGTGAACGGTGCGAGGAGCGAGATATGCTCAAACTTCTAACAGTGTTAGAAGGAGTAGCATCTCGTCCAGGCGACCGTGCCGCGCTCGTGCCAGCATGTTGGCGGGCATGCTGGTCTTGAGCGTCCCGAGATCCACCAGCTTGGCCTTGTCCCAACGAACGTATGGTACCGCGAGTACTATGACGTTGTCGGTCCCGCGCCTCCTGAGATGGGCATGGTGCGTGTACGAACGCCGAGGTTTGCGCCGCCTTGTCCTTGGACCTGGCAGCAGCGTGAGCTCCCTCGTCGGCGCCCGTTCCTCCGCCGGCGTCTACCCCACCACCCGTTTGCTCCAGTGGCGGTGGGTTCGACGCGGACGGAGCAGCCACCTCCGAAGCCTTCTTCTTCGGTGGCATGTCGATGATGATGATGAAGATCTAGCTCGCGTGAACGCCGGATCAGGTTCACACAACCTCGACGCCCCCTACCTGGCGCGCCAGAGATGTCGTGGGAACGAACACCAATGGGGCAGGGCCCCTTTTCGGTCCGGCGGGGGGTGGAGATCGCACGAAGAGCAGATCGAGGCGAAGCACACGAGCGGTTTTACCCAGCTTCGGAGCTCTCCGGAGAGATAATACTCCTACAGCTGCTTTGTGGTTGTATTATGTTCTTGCTCGAGAGCGTGAGTGTTTTCTGGTTCCGAATGCGTCGAACCCCCCCTACGTTGCGCATGGGCCTCCTTTTATACACTCAAGGGGTCACCGACAGGTGGCAACGTAAGTGGGGGCAAAAATGTAAAAAGAGTGGTTGGTACACCTAATTGTACAGTGTATCCTACCTAACTCTGACGGCAGGGGACAAAGGCATTAAATGCCCGTCGCGCCGCCCAAACAAAGGCGTAAAAGTGACCATTATGGCGCCACCGCTGCCACGATGGCCTTCTCGTCATCTCCGCCGCCACCTCGCACCGCTTAGCTGCACAAATTCTTACCACGCTACCGAAGGCCCTGTATGCGACACCTTGGTGGATGCGCCGAGCGCGGGCGGTGGTAACCTGCCGCGCAGCGCCTTGCCATGCCGTTGTCTTGTCGCGCCCGGAGCTTGTCGCTCATTGGGTCTTGCCGGACGCGAGGCGCGTCGCGACAAGTTCTTTGAATGCCTTGGTTGGCCTTCCCGCAAGCTCCTCTTGCCGGGGCCTTGACCTTCCCGGCAAGCTCCTCTTGCCGGGGCCTTGTCTTCTCGGCTTAAACACTTTGTTCTTGATGGCTCCAAAGGAATCACGGAGGGCCTTGGCGGTCTCCCGGCAAGCCTTGCCGCGGGGCGCTGCGACTGCCCGTGCACAAGTTCGGGATACTAAGGTACCCCTACTTTAGTACACCGACAGCAATATTGAACCCAAAGCTAAGCACTTCTCCCATGGCAAGAAAGATCAATCTAATAGGCCAAACCAAACTTATAATTCGAAGAGACTTGCAAAGATAACTCAATCATACATAAAAGAATTCAGAGAAGATTCAAATATTATTCATAGATAAACTTGATTATAAACCCACAATTCATCGGATCTCGACAAACACCGCAAAAAGAGTTTACATCGAATAGATCTCCATAAGAGAGGGGGAGAACATTGTATTGAGATCCAAAAAGAGAGAAGAAGCCATCTAGCTAATAACTATGGACCCGTAGGTCTGTGGTAAACTACTCACAACTCATCGGAGGGGCAAGGATGTTGATTTAGAAGCCCTCCATGGTCGATTCCCCCTCCGACAGAGTGCCGACGAAGGCTCCAAGATGAGATCTCGCGGATATAGAAGGTTACGGTGGTGGAAATTGTGTTTCGTCTGCCGCCTGGATGTTTTCGGGGTATGTAGGTATATATAGGAGGAAGAAGTACGTCGGTGGCCGCTCGAGGGGCCCACGAGACAGGGGGCGCACCCTATAGGGGGGGGGGCACCCTCCTATCTCGTGGGAGCCTCGGCAGCTTCTTGGCTTGCACTCCAAGTCCTCTGGATCACGTTCGTTCCAAAATCACGCTCCCGAAGGTTTCATTCCGCTTGGACTCCATTTGATATTCCTTTTCTTCAAATACTGAAATAGGCAAAAACAACAATATGGGTTGGGCCTCCGGTTAGTAGGTTAGTCCCAAAATGATATAAATGTGTAAAATAAAGCCCATAAACATCCAAAAGGGTAATATAATAGCATGGAACAATAAAAATTATAGATACGTTGGAGACGTATCAAGCATCCCTAAGCTTAATTCCTGCTCGTCCTCGAGTAGGTAAATGATAAAAGAGAATTTTGATGTGGAATGCTACCTAGCATAATTCATAATGTAATTTTCTTTATTGTGGCATGAACGTTCAGATCCAAATGATTCAAAATAAAAGTTCATATTGATAAAAGAAATAGTAACACTTCAAGCATACTAATCAAAGTAATCATGTCTTCTCAAAATAACATGGCAAAAGAAAGTTCATCCCTACAAAATCATATAGTTAGGCTATGCTTCATTTTCACACACAAAGATGTTCCCAACTTATATACCCCGATGACAAGCCAAGCAATTGTTTCATACTTAAATAATCTCAAACTTTTTCAACCTTCACGCAATACATGAGCGTGAGCCATGGATATAGCACTATGGGTGGAATAGAATATGATGATCGGGATTGTGTGGAGAAGACAAAAAAGGAGAAAGTCTCACATCGACGAGGATAATCAACGGGCTATGCAGATGCCCATCAATTGATGTCAACATGAGGAGTAGGGATTGCCATGCAACGTATGCACTAGAGCTATAAATGAATGCTCAACAAAAGAAAACTAGTGGGTGTGCATCCAACTTGCTTGCTCACGAAGACCTAGGGCATTTGAGGAAGCCCATCATAGGAATATAAAAGCCAAGTTCTATAATGAAAAATTCCCACTAGTATGAAAAAGACAACTTATGAGACTCACTATATGAAAAACATGGTGCTACTTTGAAGCACAATATATGAGACTCACTACATGAAGAACAAGGTGCTACTTTGAAGCACAAGTGTGGAAAAAGAGATAGTAATATTGCCCTTTTTATTTTATTTTATTTTTTTCTTTTTTTTCTTTTTTCCTTTTTTCTTTTTTTTTCTCTTTTTTTGGGCCTTTCTTCTTTTCTTTTGGCCTTTCTTTTTTTTTCTTTGGGCAATGCTCTAATAATGATGATCATCACACTTCTATTGATTACAACATAAGAATTACAACTCGAAACTAGAACAAGATATGACTCTATATGAATGCCTCAGGCAGTGTACCGGGATGGTGCAATGAATCAAGAGTGACATGTATGAAAAATAATGCATGGTGGCTTTGCCACAAATACGATGTCAACTACATGATCATGCAATGGCAATATGACAAAAGTAAAGTATGTCATGATGATGATGAACAGAACGGTGGAAAGTTGCATGGCAATATATCTCGGAATGGCTGTGGAAATGCCATAATAGGTAGGTATGGTGGATGTTTTGAGGAATATATGAGGATGTTTATGTGTGATAGAGCGTATCGTATCACGGGGTTTGGATGCACCGGCGAAGTTTGCACCAACTCTCAAGGTGAGAAAGGGCAATGCACGGTACCGAAGAGGCTAGCAATGGCGGAAAGATAAAAGTGCGTATAATCCATGGACTCAACATTAGTCAAAAGAACTCATATACTTATTGCAAAAATTTATAAGTCATCAAAAATCAAGTACTACGCGCATGCTCTTAGGGGGATAGATTGGTAGGAAAAGACCATCGCTCGTCCCCGACCGCCACTCATAAGGATGCACAAGCCAGGTACACTTCATGTTTCAAATTTGTTACACAACTTTAACCATACGTGCATGCTACGTGACTTGCTAACTTCAACACAAGCATTCTTTAAATTCATAATCACCTAACTAGCATGACTTTAATATCACTACCTCCATATCTCAAAACAATTATCGAGTATCAAATTGATCATAGCATCCAATTCACTTCCTATGATAGTTTTTATTATACCGAACTTGGATGCCTACCATTCTAGGACCAATTTTATAAGCAAAGAAAATGCCATGCTATTCTAAAAGACTCTCAAAATAATATAAGTGAAGCATGAGAGACTAGAAATTTCTTCAAAATTAAGACACCACCGTGCTCTAAAAGATATAAGTGAAGCACTAGAGCAAAAACTATCAAGCTCAAAAGATATAAGTGAAGCACATAGAGTATTCTAGCAAATTCTAATCAATTAGGCTTCTCCCAAAAGGTGTGTACAGCAAGGATGATGGTGGTAAACTAAAAAGTAAAGACTAATATAATACACGATGCTCCAAGCAAAACACATATCATGTGGCGAATAAAAATATAGCTCCAAGTAAAGTTACCAATGAACGAAGACGAAAGAGGGGATGCCTTCCCGGGGCATCCCAAGCTTAAGCTTTTTGCTATTCTTGAATATCTTGGGGTGCATTGGGAATCCCCAAGCTTAGGCTCTTGCCACCCTTTATTCCATAGTCCATAAAAGCTTTACCCAAAACTTGAAAACTTCACAACACAAAACTCAATAGGAAATCTTATAAGCTCCGTTAGTGAAAGAAAACAAAACCACCACATAAGGTACTGCAATTAACTCATTCTTTATTTATTTTGGTGTTAAACCTACTGTATTCCAACTTCTCTATGGTTTATAAACTATTTTAGTAGCCATAGATGCATCAAAATAAGCAAACAACACACGAAAAACAGAATCTGTCAAAAACAGAACAATCTGTAGCAATCTGTAACTAACGCAAACTTATGTAACTCTAAAACTCCTACAAAAATAAGAAGTCCTGGAAAATTTGTTTATTGATCAGTAGCAAAAAGAATCAACGCAAAAGCAGGTTCCTGTGATTTAACAAAATTATATTCGTGCGTGCAAAGTTTCTGTTTTTCAGCAGAATCAAATCAACTATCATCATAGGTTATCCTATAGGTTCTACTTGGCACAAACACTAATTAAAAGATAAAAACACATCTAAACAGAAGGAGATTTATTAAATAACAGCAAGGAAAAATATTGGATTGCCTCCCAACAAGCGCTTTTCTTTAAAGCCTTTTTTAGCTAGGCAATGAGATTTCAATGATGCTCACATGAAAGACAAGAATTGAAGCACAAAGAGAGCATCATAAAACACGTGACAAACACATCTAAGTCTAACATACTTCCTATGCATAGGCATATTATAAGAAAACAAATTTGCAAGGCAAGCAAAAACTAGTATACGCAAGGAAGAAGAAAGAGACGATAGCAATCTCAACTTGACGAGAGGTAATTTAATAAGATAAAAAATTCTATGACCATATTTTCCTCTCTCATAATAATTACATGTAAGATCATAGGAAAATTCAACAAAATAGCTATCACAAAACATATTCTCAACATGATCCACATGCATGCAAAGTTGACACCCTTGCAAGATAGTGGGATTAACATTAACTAAAGTCATGACCTTTCCGAACCCACTTTTATCAAAAATATCATAAGATTGAACATACTCCAAATATGTGGGATCTAAAGTTGACACTCTTCCAAACCCACTTTCAATGTTATTGCAAACACTATTACCAGCCTCATATTCATCATGGGGCTTAAATAAATTTTCAATGTTATAAGAAGAATCACCCCAATCATGATCATTGAAACAAGTAGTAGACATAGCAAAACTAGCATCCCCAAGCTTAGGGTTTTGCATATTATTAGCACAATTGACATCAAGAGAATTTATAGGAAAATCATTGCAATCATGCTTTTTATTCAAGGAGTTATCGTGAATCTCTTCATAAATTTCTTCATTGTAATTTTTAGATTCACAAATTTTGAGCAAAGCTTCATAAAGATAATCTAGTGCACAAAACTCACTAGCAATTGGTTCATCATAATTGGATCTCTTAAAAAGATTAGCAAGCGGATGAGGATCCATAGATCTTAGGTTCTCTGTTTAGCAATAAATAAGCATCTATTCCAACCAAACGAGCAAACGAAAGGGCAAGCGAAAAAGAGAGGAGGAGATTGGGAAAGAGAGGGCGAATAAAACGGCAAGGGTGAAGTGGGGGAGAGGAAAACGAGAGGCAAATGGCAAATAATGTAAATGCGAGGGAGATGGGTTTGTGATGGGTACTTGGTATGTCTTGACTTGAGCGAAGACCTCCCGCAACGGCGCCAGAAATCCTTCTTGCTACGCCTTGAGCTTATGCTGGTTTTCCTCAAGAGGAGAGGGTGATGCAGCAATAGTAGCGTAAGTATTTTCCTCAGTTTTTGAGAACCAAGGTATCAATCCAGTAGGAGGCTCCTCAAAAGTCCCATGCACCTACACAAACAAACTGAGAACTTGCAACCAACGCAATAAAGGGGTTGTCAATCCCTTCACGGCCACTTGCGAAAGTGAGATCTAATAAAGGTAGTATGATAAGATAAATATATTTGTGGTATTTTATGATATAGATGCAAAAAGTAAAGATGCAAATAAAAGTAAATTGGAAGCAAATATGATAAGAGATAGACCCGGGGGCCATAGGTTTCACTAGTGGCTTCTCTCGAGATAGCATAAGTATTACGGTGGGTGAACAAATTACTGTTGAGCAATTGGTAGAAAAGCGCATAGTTATGAGATTATCTAGGCATGATCATGTATATAGGCATCACGTCCATAACAAGTAGACCGACTCCTGCCTGCATCTACTACTATTACTCCACACATCGACCGACTCCTGCCTGCATCTAGAGTATTAAGTTCATAAGAACAGAGTAACGCATTAAGCAAGATGACATGATGTAGAGGGATAAACTCAAGCAATATGATATAAACCCCATCTTGTTATCCTCGATGGAAACAATACAATACGTGCCTTGCAACCCTTTCTGTCACTAGGTAAGGACACCGCAAGATTGAACCCAAAGCTAAGCACTTCTCCCATGGCAAGAAAGATCAATCTAGTAGGCCAAACCAAACTGATATTTCGAAGAGACTTGCAAAGATAACTCAATCATACATAAAAGAATTCAGAGAAGATTCAAATATTATTCATAGATAAACTTGATCATAAACCCACAATTCATCGGATCTCGACAAACACACCGCAAAAAGAGTTTACATCGAATAGATCTCCACAAGAGAGGGGTAGAACATTGTATTGAGATCCAAAAAGAGAGAAGAATCCATCTAGCTAATAACTATGGACCCGTAGGTCTGTGGTAAACTACTCACAACTCATCGGAGGGGCAAGGATGTTGATGTAGAAACCCTCCATGGTCGATTCCCCCTCCGGTAGAGTGCTGATGAAGGCTCTAAGATGAGATCTCGCGGATACAGAAGGTTACGATGGTGGAAATTGTGTTTCATCTGCCTCCTGGATGTTTTCGGGGTACGTAGGTATATATAAGAGGAAGAAGTACGTCGGTGGCCGCCCGAGGGGCCCACGAGACAGGGGGCGCGCCCTATAGGGGGGCGCCCTCCTATCTTGTGGGAGCCTCGGCAACTTCTTGGCTTGCACTCCAAGTCCTCTGGATCACGTTCGTTCCAAAAATCACGCTCCCGAAGGTTTCATTCCGTTTGGACTCCACTTGATATTTCTTTTCTTTGAAATACTGAAATAGGCAAAAAACAACAATATGGGCTGGGCCTCCGGTTAGTAGGTTAGTCCCAAAAATAATATAAATGTGTAAAATAAAGCCCATAAACATCCAAAAGGGGTAATATAATAGCATGGGACAATCAAAAATTATAGATACGTTGGAGACGTATCAATGCTATATCTACGCTGAGAACTATCTATGTACCTATCTATGCCAGTATCGACTCAGAGTCGAATGTGTATCGAGACAGAGTAGAAAGGAGAAAAAAAAATATAGCGCGTCTGCTGGAGCGGCGCGCGCGTGCAATTTTTTGCAGCGGCCGCTGGAGCCAGCACTCTGCGTCCCGCAAAAACTGGGTATTCCGATGTTGTAAACGCTTTTTAACGTGCCTCGCGATGCACTTCTGCTGGAGATGCTCTAACATGGCAGATGAGTGCTTTAATGTTGCCCACAATATGCGTGAGTATTACTATATTTTTCTTCCCATGTTGAGATTTTAAAACCACGAGTGACAACAAGCAGAGGAGCAATGAAGACCAAACGTGGGATATTGGGGACATCTTCAAGGAACATGGCAAGTTAAAGAGGAGCTGCACCGAACCTGTAAAACGAGCTTTGGTAAGTAACACCATTCCAATAACTTCCTTTTAGCCTCGTGTTCTTTGATGTGTATATTTTGTAGTTTCTTTTTCTCTTAGCCTTGTGTTCTTCGATGTGTAATTAGAAGAGTCCTAATCGTCCTAATGCTTTCGTTTTTAGCTGATGTAGGAAGTGGGTGTTCTCACCTTGGAGTCTACTTTTATATTTCTCCTTTTGAATTCACTTCTCGAGTCCTGATTATCTGGCTTTTACTAAATGGATTTGGGTTGCTCTAAGTATTGACGTAAAAAAGAAGTTACTTCATGTCAAGATGCAGTTCCTGCAAGGAGGGAAGTATGGTCAACCTCGAGTTCATGTTTCCAAAATGAGACAGGATTACACACAAGGTGCCTATTCCCTAGTGATGCTGGATTAGACAGAAGGTGCAAATTCCCAGATGATGTTGGATTACACACAAGCCAGGTGGAGTCGTCCACGGTTTGTGTCCTCATGGCTCTAGTAAAGGCTGAAAGAAAGTGTGCAACAGCCCTTGAGAATGTAGTTGAGTTCCTGAAGAAGCACAAAGAGCAATCAGATGCTCTCTTCACCCAAGCCAAAGAAGAGATGGAAGAAGCTAGAAAGAAGCTAGCAGAGGCAGAGAAGGCTAGGCGTCTCCTGCTATCTAAAACTGTTGTCAATATAAATTTTCCTTCATTATAGCTAGGTTCAAATGTTTATCCAGTCAGCATGCCTGTTGTGATGTCCATGCATCTACTGATGTGGCACAAAATATTATTTTTGTGGGTCATGTAATAACATCAATTACTTTCCAAACAATAACAGACGAAGTATTGGACATGGTATAGTTCACACGCAAGCCCAACATTCCAAATTCAAGTTCCACATCAAACTCATGTTCACAGATATCTGCACATTCATAGATAATGTCCACAACCATGATTCACTTCAAAGCCAAAAAAATATGAGGAGAGTTATAAATAAAGAAAAATATCTAGTTCCCACTACCAGTGCGAGCACAACAAGTCAAGACCATACATAATTAATTATATTTTGGACATTTTTTGACTAAACGCGAATAACTTCTGGAGGCAGGTATATTATTTCTAATACCGGCCGCGGCTGGGGTCCATGTTGTTTTGAGCCAAACCGGGCAACACACCAGGTGTCTGCTGGCAACGTGGTGGTCGTAGCATTCGTGGGTTCCGAGCGGCGGTGGATCCCGACCTCGGTGTCGATGGTGGCCACCCAGCCGGCTTTTATGCCAGATAATTCATCTTCCTGTTCACCGGATGCTATGAAGAGTGTGTTGAAAATGGTGCGTGGAGGATATGGGGAGTGGCGGTGTGGTGCGGTTCTTGCCAGGCATCCGGCCTCGTTTAAATAGCAGGCAGATGAGTGGAGCCAACAGGCGTTGTGTTCTAAAATGTCGTCCATCTTGCGAAAGGACGTGTTGCCAGCACACGCGCGGATTCAATGGAGGCAGGTGGGGCAGTCTGAAGCAAGTTGCATGTGGCGAGGAGGCGTGTTCAGCCTGGCCTGCAGCGAGTGGGGCCCTCTTGGCTGGCGTGCCGGTTCAATGCCTGCACTATGAGAGGTTGTGTCTGTGTCAGAGCAATCACTCCCTCCAGTCCTTTTTTGTTTGGGTATAACAAGATATCGTTTTCCATTCACATTTTACAAGTAAAATTTGTGGACAAACTTTGACCCAAAATACGATGGAGACTAGTAAACCAAGACGGAGGTAGTAGTTATGAATTCCATTTTTGGTCCATACCAATCATTCTAAAAACTAGTACTTATAACGCGCCATTGAAAATCGGAAGTCTTACCCGGCTAAAAATGATATTTTAAACATGGCTACTCGATCAGTGGCGACTGGCGAGCCACCGCCTCCAGGTCGTTCACCTGTGGTCCCGACCATCAACTCCTACAGATCAAATTATCACGTGAGCTGACTATTCCTACAAAGATGCGCTCCACCATGTACTACCCGGTACCCGCCCATGCATCAATCGTGCACCTAGGGTTGTAGGGTATATTTGTTTATGGTGCCTTTATGTAACTCTCATGTGTGCGAGACAGCGAGAGACGGACTGTGTGCGTGCACCTCTTCTCTTCATATATGTAGTCCACCATGTGTCTGGTGTCCAAATAATTATACAGTAGTAATAACTAGCAATGTGCCAATGCGTTGCCACACGATCAAAGTATATTAATACATATTCACCGATTTGATAGAAAAGAGTCTAGTTTTGAAATATGTATATCAGTAAAAGATATTATGTTTCACTCAAAATATATTCGTTTGGTGGTTTTGATGAGATAAGGGAGGAATGTAGTTGGTTTCAAGATTCGAGAAGTGGTATATCTCTACTCTTATGAAAAACAATGTTGGTGATGATGGTGTGCCTGCCATCCTGCAATATAGGCCTTCCAATTTATAGCTGACGGATAGGAAGGAAACTATGGCAATTTTGCAAAAAGATACCCACACCGCTCTCCACATTTGCAAATAAGGCCTTCCCTCATTCATCCTTTTCTCCCACAAGATAAACTACTCATACAAATGCATCTTGACGTTCCGTGCAACGCACGGGCATCTTGCTAGTTGTTGCAAAAAGCCCATGTGTGTGTGTGGTGTGTGTGTGAGAGAGAGGGAGAGAGGAGGAGGACAGAGTGCGTGTGTGACAAAGACACAAAGAGTGTGTGTGCGAGAGGTATCACCATAAAATGAGGCGATGGTGTGTGTGTGTGCACGATCGAGAGGGCGTGTCTCAAGAAGGTACGAAAAATCTACATAGATACAAGGAGCGCGAGATAGTGGAAGCAAGAGTGTGCAGGTGTATAAACCTATCTGGAGGCTAGTCGATCAATGTTTGTGAGAGAAATACGAGTCGGGGATGCGAAAGCGAGAGTTTTGTGTGTCTGTGAGAGAGATGGTAGTTGGGAAGGGGAGTGGAAGCAGGAGTTGTGTGTGTGTGTGTGAGAGAGAGAGAGAAAGGGAGGGGGAGTTTGTGTGATCGGTAAACAAATGAAAGGAGACCTCAACAAACGTTGTGTGTGTGGGAGAGAGTAATTTTAGTGGTAGGAGTCATATTTAGAGAGATATGGGGTGCGTGAGAGAACCCTGGGGAGAAAGACAAAGTGAAAGATAAGTGAGAGTGTGTGTGTGGAGGTGAAAAAGAAAGCTTAGGTACCTACTAGAGAATGATAGAGACGTGAGAGATGATGAAAACCGTGTAATGCATAATGATAGGGAGAGTGTGACAATTCTCAAGGGAGATGTTGAGAGACCATATTTGCGAAAATATAGGAGAAACAGAAGTGAGCGTGCGGGTGAGCTGGAGAAAAGAGAGTGATAGCTACATGAAGGAGCATGCGAGAGAGAGATGGGCGTGAAAGGAGATTCAAATATTTAGTTGCGTGTATAGAAAATGTCAACACAAAAGGGATTCAAATATTTGAATTCGAGATGATGATACATATAATTCATACTCGAATCAAAATTGATCTATCAAACTCTTCGGCGTCCTGGATATTGCATTATATGCATCAGCTCTGAATCATGTCTCTGGTCTATAGTTGGGTCGCCCGGCTCTTGTGTTTGCCACCTTACATTCCTCAAGTTCGGTTAAGGTAGTAAAGGGAGAACTATTGCGATTGTATTTCTGGTTCGTCTGGTTAAGTACCTCAGTAGAGAAAGCCGAAACTGACTGTCATGATATGCGAGAGCGGGTCAGTGATCCGGTGACTGGGTGTTATACTACAAATCATTCGCGATTTATGCCGTGTTATCCGAGGGGCTGGGTTTTGACCAGCCACGTTGCAAAGGCGCCGCACTCCGGATTGCCGCTCTCGCAACAAGGGGCTAGTACTTAGCACCACCAATGGACTCTTATGGCTAAGTGAAAGTACTAAAGTCGCATAGTATGATTTCCTAGTTCACCTCGCAAGACGCCTCCTACATCGGACAAAGACATTGGATAAAGCGCGGTCATGCGTTCCCGAACACCCCTGTAATATTTACATGGGGGCAGAAGCCGACGACTAGTAAACTTTTAGACATATAAACGGCCAAACAAGAGGATAAACTAATCATAAAGCGCAAGCATAACTATTTTACACCACAAGTTCAGTACATGACTCTCACAAACCAGACTCTACTAATTAAATATGATGTCCTTTGAGCACTGGCCCTCTACAATGCTAGCTCCCTCGAGGACCTCGCCGAAGTACTTCTCCGGCCGCCGGTGATTTTTGCCTTCAGGTGGCCCCGCAGTGGCAATCTCGGTGGCCTTCATCTTCGCCCATTGCACCTTGACTCGGGCGAAGGCCACCCGGGCACCTCTATGCAGGCCGACCGCTTGATGGCATCAACCCGAGGACACGCCTCGACCAGCCGCTTCACAAGTACAAAGTAGCTGCTGGGTATGGGCTTGTCTGGCCAAAGACAGACTATTACATCCTTCATGGCTAGTTCGGCCACCCTGTGTAGCTCCATTAGCTGCTTCAGCTGATTGCAGAGGGGCGCCGGATACTCTGGCGCAATATATTGCGACCAGAATAGCTTCTCTGTGGAGGTCCCCTCTTCGGCGTGGAAGAACTCTGTGGCGTCAGCAATGCTCCTCGGCAGATCCGCAAATGCGCCTGGAGAACTCCAAACCCGGGTCAGCAAAATATATCTCTTCCTTGTAAATTTACTCTGCATGAGAAAGGCCTTACCAGCCACTATCTGCCTCGCCTCTTGGATCTCCTGGAGAGTACCCTGGGCTTCAACCCGTGCTTCTTTTGTGCTTTCCAATGCTTTGGTGAGCTCGGAGGCCTGTTCCGAACTCTTCTGCTCCAAGGACTCGCACTTGGCGATGGCGTCCTTGAGCTCCTGTTTGACCTCCCCCACCCGCGCCTCATGTCTTGGGCGGGTGGTTTGCTCCACCTCAAACTCCTTGGCCACTTTGTCCGCGGCCGCCTTACTCACCTCCGCCTCCTTCTTGGCTTCGGCGAGGGCGCTCTTGAGGGACTCGACCTCGGCTGCGCCAACTGCGAGTACATTTATAACATTTAGGTAGTATCAAATATTAACAAACATACCACTTTCGGGTATGTGGTAGTGCCGCATACCTTGGGTTTCTTTAAGCCGCTTGTTGATGCGGTCGAGTTCCTCATCGGATAGCCGAAGCTTCCGATTGAGATCGTCAACTTCTGCGGCCTGGGCAGTAGCCACCAGCATAAAAGCCTGTCTAACAACATAGTACTATACACTGTCAATTTGTTTTTGATCCTCTATCCAAATTGTTCCAACCCGGACAGAGTCTCAAGGGCTACTGTCTACACATGGGTTCCGCCTCACACATATATACATACAGAAAACTTGTAAAGAGTATTACATCGCATACCTCAAAGCCCGTCAGTAGGTTGTTGAAGGCTTCGGTCAGTCCGCTCTCCGCGGACCAAACATTTTCCATAACCGCACCCATCAGGGTGCAGTGTTCCTCCATGATGGACGCACATTGCAGTGCTTCTTGCAGAGTGTCAGCGGCCTCTGCATTGACAGAGGCCGCCGATGGAGCTGCTACTCCTCCCCCCTCTTTCAAAGGGGGGTGTTGGTCCGAATCCGGAGCCGTATTGGTCTCCAGGACGGTGTTTGGCGAGGGCCCGGACTGTTGAGGCCCCCACCCTCGGTGGTCATAGGGGTCGTCGTGCCCCGCTCTACAGCGTCCGAGGTGTTGTCCTTGGGCGCCTTATGGACGGCCTCATCCCCTCCTCCTCGGCTAGGAGATTCCCTTTGGGATGACACCTCGGTGTCCTCCATGGCTGGGAGGAGAAGGCGCGCGATGGTGCATCACTCTCCGCCTCTCCAGGTGCTAGAGAGTTCCCCTCTGAAGAGGAGGGAATCGGGATCTCGCACGGAGGGCTGAGTAGCAGAGAAGAGATTTGATATGACAAAGGCAGATTAAGCGGTAACTGAACGAGTGAGTTTTTGATACTTAGGTTTTGGCCAGGGGCTTCTCTCTTTGGATCCTCCTCGGGCTGTGTTCGGACTCTGAGTCCAAACTATTCGAGAGGACCACCCTCCCCCTCTTCGGCGTCGCTCCCTCCAGGTTCTCGGAGGTTGTCCTCTTTCCCCTCCTCGTCTTGAGGGGGGAGTCGCTCTCCACTTCCTCCTCCTCCTCCTCCTCTTCATCCATGTCTTCCTCGTGAGACGAGATGGCCTCGGTCTCACCGGACACTGCTTCCGGAGGGCCTTTGCTGCAGGGCCCGTCCTTGAGCCCCTAGCCCTTCTTCTTGATCTTCTTCTCCGACGCCTTATAAGGCGTTAGGACCAGCATCTCCTCCAGCTGAGGAGTGACTGGGTGTCGGTGTACTAAAGTAGGGGTACCTTAGTACCCCGAACTTGTGCACGGGCGGTTGCAGCACCCCGTGGCGAGGCTCGCCGGGCGTCCGCCAAGACCCTCCGTCATTTCCATTCACTGCCATTCAAGAACAAAGTATCAACTAAGAAGACAAGACCCCGGCAAGAGAAGCTTCCCGGGGAGGACAAAGACCCCGGCAAGAGGAGCTTGCCGGGAAGGCCAACCAAGGCGTTTCAGGAAACATGCCGCGACGCCCCGCGCGTCCCGGCAAGGCCCGGCGGCCGGCAAGCTTGCCGGCGCGACAAGAGAAGAGCCGCGGCGAGGCGCTTGCCGCGATAAGACTGCCACCCTAAACCCATGATCCAGCGCATCCAACGACGTGTCACCCCAGGGCCATCCCAGGAGCACGTGGCGAGGCGCTGTGCAGTCATGCGGTGCGAGGTGGCAAGCAAAGCTGACAAGGAGGCCATCGTGGCGATCGGTGGCGCCCCTAACGGTCGTTTCCTTGCAATTGTTAGAGGCGGCCGGACGGGCATTAAATGCCCTTGTCCCCTGCCGTCAGAGTTAGGTAGGGGGCACTGTTGGTCACTGTTGTACCAACCTATGTTTTTACCTTTCTACCCCTCTTCCTACGCTGCCACCTGTCGGTGACCCCCTTTGGACTATAAAAGGGAGGCCCATGCGCACGTAGGGGGGGTTCCGCAGTTCGGTCCATTCGACACATCCTGCACCACTACACGCTCGCGCTCTCGAGCAAGAACAAATACAAACACAAAGCAGTAGTAGGAGTTTTATCTCTCCGGAGAGCTCCGAAGCTGGGTAAAAAGCCCCCGCGTGCCGTCGCCTCGATCTGCTCTGCGTGCGCCCTCCGCTCCCTTGCCGGGCTAGAAGGGGCCCCCTGCCCCATAGGTGCTCGTTGCCCGCCGACGACATCTTTGGCGCGCCAGGTAGGGCGGCGTCGAGGTCGTGAGCATCTGATCCGGTCTCCGCGCGCGCTACATCAACGCCTTCATCAACATGCCACCAAAGAAGAAGCCTTCGGAGGTGGCCGCTCCGTCTACATCGATTCTACCACCACCGCAGGAGCAAACGGGCGGTGGAGTGGACGCCGGCGGAGGAGCGGGCGCCGACGGTGGGACTCACGTCGTCACCAGGTCCAAAAACAAGGCCCCGCAAGCGTCGGCGACCGTGCAGACACCACGCCCTTCCTAGGAGGTGCAAGGTCGACAACACCCCGGTGCTCCTACCACCGTGCTCGCGTTGGAGCAAGGCCAAGCTGGTGGGTCGCGGGACGTTCAAGACCAGCATGCACGCCTGCATGCTGGCGCGAGTGAGGTACGGTCGCCCGGACGGGGTGTTGCTCCTTCCAATCTGTTGGGAGTCCGAGCACATCCGCTCCTCGCGCCGCTTCGCCGCCACCGCCACCCAAGATCGCAGAGGAAGCGCCGCCCGAGCCCACTGCTTAGATTACCCTCCGCGCCACACAAGATCGACGATCGGAGGATGACCATTTATAGCCTCATCGGCCGCGCTACGGCGACAAGCCCCGCAACCGAAGCGCGCCGAAGCCCGCAAAGCGCCCGCGCAAGCCGACGCCGACAAGACCGCTAGGGGTGCCACTACTACGCACTCCCCGCCCCGAAGGCCGAGATCGCCAGCTTGCCGGCCAACCCCGACGCCGACTCCATCAAGCGTCGTCGGACCCGCGAACCCGCCATGATCAACGCCACGCTTCTCCAAGAACGACGACACGAAGACGCCAGACCAGATCGAGCGCAGAAGAGAAGCGCGACGTCAATCGACCAGCGTCTGGGCCCATCGTCGATATGCACGGCGGGGAACCAGCGACTTGCCGTCAGACGCGCAGGTTGCCTGTGTTCACCCGTGAGCTGCGGCAAGTCCAAAGGCCCCAAGACCAAGAACTTCAAGCCCGACGTGCGAGAAGTATGATGGCAGGATACATCCGTCGAATTCTCAAAGATCTACACCATCGCGGTGCAGCTGCGGAGGGCGGACGAGAAGATCTCGCCAACTACTTCCCCGCCGGTGCTCAAGCCCAACGCCGATCCTGGCTCATGCACTTGCCGGACAACTCCATCTCTTCGTGGGACTGTGCCATCAGTTTGTCGGCGCCTTCACAGCGCCACAAGCCTCATGGCTAGGAGAGCGACCTTCACTTGCTCGCCCGTATGAGGAGAACCCTGCGCAAGTACATACTGAGATTCAGCCAGTGCGGCGCAACATCCCAGACGCCCACCTGCCCGGTCATCAGCGTGTTCCATCGAACGTCGCGAATCGCAGGATGAGGGAGGAGATGGCGATGTGCAAGATCAGAGATGTCAGCAAGCTTTATGCTCTGGCCGACAAGTGTGCACGGGCTGAGGAGGGGAGGAAAATCCCGGGAGAGACTGCAGGAGCAGAAGGATCTGACAGTGGAGAGGACGCCGCTCCGGCAAGGAAGAACCGGAGGCGGAACAACAGAAAGAGAAAGGCCAAGGATGTGCTAGTTGTTGAGCAGTCCGGCAACGAAGGCGGCTCCGGCAAGGCCAAAGCCAGCGACTCCGGCGAGGCTGTGGTGGCCGCCGACAAGCAGGATGGCTCCGGCAAGCAATATTGCAAGATCCATCGCACCAAGGGCCATGACCTCCAAGCCTGCAAGAAAGTTGAGCAGATGGCGGAGCTACAGAAAGCTGAGTATGAGCGCCGCGACAAGGAGAAGGCCCAGAAAGGTGGCGGGGGATCCGGCAAGAAGCTTCCCGTCCGGGGAGGGCGCCACGGCAAACCCAAGCAGCGGCAAGGTGACAGACCTCCCCGGGGCCGTGACAAGGACGAAGAAGAAGATGAGGATGATGAGATGGATGAGGATGAGACTGATGATCAAGAGTTTCAGAAGGCGACGGAGGTTTTGTGCGTTGACGGCGGTGCTTCTCTGCACACCTCGCACCGTCAACTCAAACAATGGGTGCGGGAGGTGAATGCAGCAGAGCCATCAGTCGAATCGCGCAAGCCCCTGAAGTGGTCCAGCACGCCCATCGTCTTTGATGTTGAGGACCACCCTGACCGCGTCACTGCGGTCGGATGCTTGCCGATGTTGGTCTCACCAACTATCCGCAACCTCAAAGTCACAAAGATGTTGGTTGACGGCGGGGCCGGCCTGAATCTCATCTCCTCCGCAGTGCTCAACAAGCTCCAGATCCCCGACGGCGAGCTCAAAGAGACTGGTACCTTCCAAGGAATAAACCTAGGAAGGAGCAAGCCGAAGGGGAAGATAACACTGCCAGTGACATTTGGCAGTGAGTTGAATTTCAGGACAGAGAGAGTCACGTTTGATGTTGCTGATTTCCCATTACCATACAATGGGATACTCGGCCGTCCAGCGCTCGCCAAGTTCATGGCAGCATCTCATTACGCCTACAACGTGCTCAAGATGCCTGGTCCGATAAGTGTTATTTCTGTCCAAGGCGACAAGAAAGATGCACTTATCTGTACCGACAAGATCTACCGGGAAGCAGCAGCCGCAGCAGAGCACAAACCACTTGCCGCTGAAGCTCCCGGGGGGAAGAAGAAGAAGGCCAAGTCCGGCAAGAGTAGCTCTGATGCCTACTCCGGCAAGCGCACCTCTTCGGAGTGCTGCACTACCGTCGAGGACGCACCATCGAGCTCCACCGGCAAGTGCAAGAAGGCGAAGACAGCTTCACCAGAGACCAAGAAAGTGGCCGCCAAGGAGGACGACACTGGTGGTACTTTCAACATCGATTGCCGCTTGATCCTAAATAGGAAAGGCCTCGTTGCTTTCTCATGGGCGAATGTCGATGTGTTTGCATGGCAACCATCCGACATCCCCGTGTTCCTGTGAGTAATTGAGCACCACCTTGTCGTCTGCCCTCACGCGCGACCCGTCAAGCAGAGAGTTAGAAAGCAAGCAATGGAGCGTCAAGAGTTCATCGCAGAGGAGATCAAGAAGTTGGAAGCAGCAGGCTTGGTCCGAGGAGTACTCCATCCAACGTGGTTAGCCAATCCGGTAGTCGTGCGCAAGGCAAATGGGAAGTGGAGGCTTTGTATTGACTTCACTGATGTTAATAAAGCTTGCCCCAAGGATCCATTTCCCTTGCCGCGCATCGACCAGATTGTTGACTCCACAGCAGGATGTGATCTACTTTTGTTCCTTGATGCATACTCAGGATATCATCAGATCTTCATGGCAGAAGAGGATGAAGAGAAAACCGCGTTCATTACTCCATGTGGCACGTATTGCTTTGTACGGATGCCTTTCAGACTAAAGAATGCTGGTTCAACATTTGCAAGAGTAGTCAGCCATGCTTTTGAGCCACAGCTGCACAGAAACGTAGAAGCTTACATGGACGACATAGTGGTCAAGAGCAAGGACAAAGAGACTCTGATCCAAGATTTGGATGAGACTTTTGCAAATTTGTGCAAGGTCAATCTCAAGTTTAACCCCGAGAAGTGTGTGTTCGGAGTTCCTTCCGGCAAGCTTCTCGGGTTCTTTGTGTCTCAGAGGGGGATTGAAGCCAATCCCGACAAGATCAAGGCCATTGAGCAAATTGAAGCTCCAAAGCGAGTCAAGGACGTGCGAAAGCTTGCAGGCTGCGTTCTTTGCTCTCAAGAGGTTCATCTCTAAGTTCTGCTGAAGGCTACGCCATTTTTCAAGATCTTGAAAAAGGCAGGTCCAATGAAATGGACTCCGGAAGCGGAGGCTGCGCTGCAGGACTTGAAGAGATACCTGTCCTCTACTCCAACACTTGTCGCACCTAAGCCACAAGAGAAGTTGCTGCTATATCTGGTAGCAACCAATCAAGTGGTTAGTGCTGCGTTAGTGGCAGAGAGGGAGGCAGATGATGAGCCAGCGGCCACGGCAAGCGAGTCCAGTGACAAGCGGGGGGCTTCTCCGACAAGCTCTGGCCCGGCAAGCCCTGATCCGACAAGTTCTAGCTCCACCAAGGATGGGTCTGCGCAGTTGCCGGAAGAAAAACAGAAGAAGATGGTGCAGCGCCCAGTTTACTTTGTCAGTTCCCTTCTGCAGGGGGCTAGATCAAGGTACTCTGGTGTGCAGAAGTTGCTTTTCGGCCTTCTCATGGCCTCAAGGAAGCTGCGCCATTACTTTCAAGCACATGAGATCACAGTTGTCACTCGCTTTCCGCTGAAGAGGATACTACAGAACCCAGAAGAAACAAGCAGGATTGTCGAGTGGGCACTGGAACTGTCAAGCTTTGGCCTCAAGTTTGAGAGTACCTCAACTATTCAAAGCCGAGCATTGGCGGAATTCATAGCAGTGGATGCCAACACCCGATGAAGAAATTCCGGAGAGGAGCATCCCCGTCAAGGAAGCGAGCAAAGAATGGATCATGTACTTCGATGGTGCCTTCTCACTGCAAGGCGCCGGTGCGGGCGTACTACTTGTCGCCCCCACCGGAGAACACCTCAAGTATGTGGTCCAAATGCACTTTCCCAAGGAGCAAGCAACAAATAATACTGCAGAGTATGAAGGCTTGCTTGCCGGACTCAGGATAGCAGCAGAGCTTGGGATTAAGAAGCTTATTGTCAGGGGTGACTCACAGCTTGTCGTCCGCCAAGTCAACAAAGATTTCCAGAGTCCGTTGATGGAAGCATACATTGATGAAGTGAGGAAGCTAGAGGAGCATTTTGATGGCCTGCAAATGGAACATGTTCCAAGAGCTCGAGAATGACATTGCAGATGGCTCACAAAATGTGCCGCACTCAAATTGCTGTGGAACCAGGGGATTTTTGTGCTCAAGCGACTCAGCCATCCGTCACACCATCAAGCGGACAGAGCAAGAAGAGAAAGTTACACCGCCAGCGACCACTTTCCGGGCAGAGCTCCCCGAGCCGCCGCCAAGAAGGTTCCTGTGATCAACACAGAAGTGCCGAGGAGCGATCTGCTCCGCAAGCCCTGAGGCTTGTTTCGTTGAAGCGAGACGCTCCCGACAAGTCAGTCGAACACGCTTGCCGGGGAGCATCACGCTCCGGCAGGATCCCTGATCTTTGCCGTCGAAGCAGATGTTCCTGCAGCAGCATTTGCGCCTTTAGTCCTTGTCGTCGAGCCACAAGCTCCGGCATGGGCGCAGCAGATCATCCATTTCCTCCAGGCAGGGGAACTTCCTGAGGAGCATGAAGCAGCGGAGAAAGTAGCCCGGCAATCGAGTATGTACCAGTTTGTTGATGACATACTGTACAGAAGAAGATTCAACGGGGTGAAATTGAAGTGCATTTCCCAGGAAGAAGGACAAGAGCTGTTGGCGGAGATACATGGAGGCATATGTGGTCACCACATTGGCGCAAGAGCACTTGCCGGCATGGCTTTCCGGCAAGGCTTCTTCTAGTCGACAGCCCTCCAGGATGCAACTGCACAAGTAACCAAGTGTGAAGTCTGTCAGTTCCATTCCAAACAGATTCATCAACCAGCTCAAGCTCTCCAAACAATCCCTTTATCCTGGCCATTTTCGGTCTGGGGGCTCGACATTCTCGGTCCCTTCCCCCGAGCTGTCGGGGGCTTTGAGTACTTGTACGTCGCAATCGACAAGTTCACAAAGTGGCCTGAAGTGGAACCAAAGGAGAAAGGTGACATCACGATCGGCCGTCAAGTTCTTGGTCAATTGTGCGCGTTTGGAATCCCTAACAGGATTATCACCGACAATGGCACACAATTCACGAGCCGCACCTTCATGCAAGACGTCCAAGATCTTGGCACCAAGATCTGCTTAGCTTCGCTGCTCACCCGAGAAGCAGCGGTCAAGCGAAAAGGGCAACGCTGAAGTCTTGCGCGGAGCTCAAGACCGAACTTTCGACGAGCTACACAAGTCGGAAGAAATTGGATCGAGCACCGCCCGGTGGTTCTTTGGTCGATCAGACGATGCCGTCGAGCCATCGGCGGACACCCTTTGCTCTTGTCTACAGAGCAGAGGCTGTTCTCCCCACGGAACTCGTATACGGATCGCCTCGAGTGCTCGCTTATGATGAGCTTGAGCAAGAGCAGCTGCGACGAGATGACGCACTGCTCCTCGAGGAGGATCGTCTTCAGGCTGCTGTGCGAGCTGCTCGCTACCTGCTACCTTTTTGCCGCTATCATAGCCGCAAAGTTAATGCCAGAAGCTTCGAGGAAGGCGACCTTGTTCTTCGGCGTGTTCAATCCGCCAAGAATTCAAACAAGTTGACGCCGAAGTGGGAAGGCCCTTATCGGGTGAAACGAGTCACTAGGCCCGGCTGTCCGCTTTGAGACCGAAGATGGCGTTCGGTGAGCAACTCTGGAACATAGAGCATCTTCGCAAGTTTTACCCATAAAGTAGCGATTGCGGACCGTTCGGCAACAACCTTTTGTACAGGCCTTGCCGCTGTCGCATGTAACCCTTTGTACAAAGCCGGGCGCAGCTCCCGTGCGTAAATAAAGTTTATGTGCCTCGCACACCTTGTCAAATTTAATGCATCTTCCATTCTTTTGCATCTATATCTGACACTTTGTGCAGCACTTACCCCCGGTAAGCAACAGCGAACCTTAAGATTCCATATCATTATTTTCTCTTCTTTCTTCTCAAAAAAGAAGATTCCTCCGCCCACAAGTTCACCGGGGGGGAAGGGAGGATAAAGGTGTGGGCCAGGCGTCGTTCAAAGGAACCTAACCTTGCCGGGACGCAGATGACAGAAAAGCTAAGTTGCCAAAGTTTGAGCTTAGTCAAATTTAAATTTTTAAGGTTATATTCCTTGAACGTTCATGCATTGTATGGAAAACCTGTGCGCGGAGGAATCGACTCGCGGCTAAGTTGCGCCCTTGATTTGTTTTCGAGTCCGCTCAACAATACAAGCGAAGCTGTAACTAGCCCGACAAGGTTTCTTGCGGAGGCAACACCGCCCAATGGCTGTTGATGTTCCGCTTTTCAAGAAGTGTGCTTGCGCTCGCAAGTTCCCTCAAAGCGTAGGGTAAAAGCATACAAGGGATGTAACAGAGTAAAGGAAATAACATAGCAAGCAGTACCCAGAATAAAGTTATATTACAAGAATGACTTATTGTGGCGCTGACTAGATTGTTCTCATAACTAAAACTGCAGCGGCAGGAGAAAGGGAGAAGAAGGGCGGCCTAATCCACACGATCACCGTCGACCCTCCTAACTTCGTTGATTTTGTCCACAATGGGTGCAACGACGGCTTTGAGCTCTTCAAGATCGGCACCTGCCGGCAGCTTCTTGGTGACACGGGTGAGGTCGACGCTCGGGTTGCGGAAAAGTATCTTCACCAACACCTTCTCCAGGACCTTGGTGCAGATCGCGCGTGAGTCGTTGGCCAGCTGCTTTGGGATCCTTTCCCGGAGCTCCTGGAGAGCCGTCACCACACCCTTGAAGAAGAGTGTAAGCTTGGCGCTGGGCTGGAGATTTTCCTCAATGGGGTACCCGAAGCCCGCCAAGTCCAGCTCCGCCAGCTTCTCGTCGATGGACGCGGCGATGTTGACAAGGCCCTTCGTCCAGAGCTCCACCGTGGTCTTGAAAGTGTTCTGGGTCTCGGCGGCCCTCGTCAGCAGCTCCTCGTTGCCCTTGAGTTCCTTCCTCAAGTCATCTTCTCGCTTCTTGGCGGCGTCCAACGTCCCCGCCAAGGTGCCCAGTTTCAGTTCCAGATCAGCACTTGAGTCTTTGGCGGCGTTCAGCTCCTTGATCTTCTCGGCAAGCTGGGCTTGCAGCTCGCCATGGGCGCGTGCATCCTTCTCACGTTCGCGCTGGAGTGCGGCAAGCTCTTCATTCTTCTTTCCCATATCCGCCTCCAGCTGCGCCACCCTCTCCTCTAAATCCTTCTTGGCAGCCTCGGCGGCCGCGGCTGCGTCCTTTGCCTCCTTGAGCGTCCCGCCAAGCGACTGCTCTCGTGCCTCGAGCTCCTCTTCGTGGCTATCGGTGGCTTTCTTACATGTCGGCTCACCTTCCCGCTGGACATCTCCTCGGCGGCGAGCCTCTCTGCTCCTCGGCTTCACCTTCTCCGGGATGAATGCCTCCTTTGCCTCGCCGAGCCTCGCCTCTCCTCTGCAATGGATCGGAGGGCCTCTGGTTGAGGTTCCGGAGCTCTTGCGATGTTTCTCTATATCAACTCCTGCTGCGACATAAGCGCTTCCGGACTCAAGCTTGGCTTGCCGGGCCTGAGAAGTGACACCAGCTTCCGGAGCAACTGCTCCTCCTCCGACACGCCACTGCTGCTGCCGGGCGCGTCAACCACTGCCAGCCCGGCAGAGGCAAGTACTTCCCCATCAAACTCCTCTCCTTCAACCGGCACCCTGGAGCTCGACGCCTAGGGAAGATTGATGTATACGCCCTCGTTGGCCTTCAAATAAGCGCCTGGCTGGGGCTCCCCAGAGCCCGACGCCGCGTCAGCGGCGGAAGGATCGGCGGTCGGTGCAGCGCCTTGCGCTCCTGCGTCCTCCGGGTCGTCAGTACGACCGCCGGATCCCTCGCCGGCTCCTGCGTCCTCCGGGTCGTCAGTACGACCGCCGGATCCCTCGCCGGATCCCTCGTGCTCGTCAGTGTCGGTCTCTTCCTCGTCTGCGGCGACGTCCTCAGTGTTGCCGCGTGCGCCCTCCTCGCCGGTGGCCTCAGTTTCCATCGGGTCCCCAAGAGGGGGATCTGAAGACAGGAAGAAGAAGGAAAAGTCAAGCAAATATCCAAAAGGAAGAAAAAGAAGATCAGCAGAACCCAAGGGAAAGTTTCTGACAAGGGGGGTCACCTGTGCGGGGCTCTGTGATCATGGGCTCCACCACTGGGGGCTCACTGGTTCCGCCCCTTGCCGGAGATCCCTTCCTTGCCGGAGAGTGCTCCCACATCGGGGAATCGGCCCTTGGCGGTGTAGTCGAAGCCGACGACACCTCCGGGTCGGCCTCCGGTTGCTCCTGGTGGCCTTGTTCGGCTCCTATATACAAATGAATCAACAGTCAAGACGTCAGCAAAGGAGAAGCACCCATGCGCGCCCCACAACGGGAAGTGAACCTAAACACTTACGCTAGGGGCTGTGCTAGGGACTGCTGCGAGGAGAAGGGGCCGGGTCCGTCAAGGTGGTCTCGGACGTATCTTCTGCCGTCACAGCAGGATCGTCCTCGATGTTAACCACGGGGACCTTGGCCCTCTTCGCCGCCCTCTCCGCCAAAGTCCTGAAGCAGAACAGGGATTTAGAAAGAAGCAGATTAGATACAAGGCAAACAACAACAAGGATCAAAGAAAGACAAGTACAGTAAGAAGAAAGTCTTACTCCTCCTCCTCCTCATCCTCTTCATCATCATCGGAGCTCAGCGCGGAGAGGTCGAACTCCGGTACCCTCTCGGTGCGGCGTGGCGGAGGAGTAGGCTCCCTCCGGCGCTTGCCAAGGGCTGCGGCAGATCGAGGCATGGGGCCCGGAAGACCCGCCTCGATTGCAGGGCGCGGCTGGGACCCTCCAGCAACGGTACTTGCCGCGGTGGAGCGTGTCCCACGACGCCGCGGCTGCTGGTCGGCCTGCTCCTCTGCCAGCTCTCCAACTCGACGGAGACGCCTTCTCGGTCGGAATTGGGGCTGCGCTGGGGGCTCCGCCTGCGGCAAGTTGCTCGAAGACGGCTGGCCGCTCGCGCCCTCGGCGGGCTCGCTCGCTTCGACCTCGGCCTCCCCTTCGCCATCGACTTCTCCGGCAAGATCTTCCCGGGCGGCAAGGCTTGCCGCCTCGGCTGCATCCGCCTCCGCCAACGTGAAGCCAAACTCGCCCGCGGCAGCGGCTGCCGTTGCCTCTTCGGCCCTGCTAGCAATGTACACCAGCTCGTTGGCAGTTGTGGCGCGGGTGAGGAGCTTCTGCTCGTCGGAGTTGACTGCCACCTCCGCCAAGTTATCGATGAACTGCTGCACGACCTCGGCGTCGGGCTCTATCCAATTTGCACTTATCCCATGCGAGTCGCAATCTGGCATCATTGCGCAGATGCTATCGCGCTGGGAGTTGTTGCACAAGGGGACGACGCCCTGCGGCAACCTGAACCACTCTGGATGGTTGGCGTCATGCTTGAACATCTCCTTCAGCATCGCATCAAGCTCCAGAACCGTGAAGTTGAAGTTGAGGCCTGGACGCAGCCTCATGATATCCGCCGGACGCCCGAACAGCCAGCGGGCCTCCCCTCTTCGTAGAGGCGGCGCGACGGCGAAGGAAATCGCGCCCGATCGCCCTGTTGTGAGTCCGGCATGCCCGAGCCGGAGGATTCGGGTGGTGGCGATCGTCGCCTTACGTCATCTGGCGACAGGCGCTCGATCGCTGCCACGCACCACCCGGTCCGCGCGCGGCTGGGTGAATGGCGGCGGATTGGCATCACAGATCCAGCACCACTCCGCAGATCCACTCGTCCCACTTGCTGCGGAGCTTCGCCCATCAAGTACACCTCCTTCATGCCCATCCGGAGGTCCAGCGATCCCGCCGCCGGTGGTTCCCCTTTCTCGGCCCGAGGGGAGAAATAATGACGGAAAAGAGCAACATTGGGGAGGATCCAACAAAGTTCTCGCAGAGGTGTGCGAAAACCGCCATTGTCAGAACGGCGTTGGGGGTAAAATCAAGAAGATGAAACCCGTAGGTGTTCATGATGTCGCAAAGAAAATCGGAAAAAGGTGGGCAGAGCCCGCAATAGAAGAACACAGGGAAGAAGTAGTACCCTCTGGGGCACTTTTTTCGATTTGGAAGCCTCGGTGAAAGCTTACCGGCGTCTTGCGGATCATCCGTCTCCGTCGACCAGAAGAGGTAGAACTCACCCCGTAGCGCCTCCGGGGTGAGCTCGGGGAGGAAAAGCACATGCTTCTTGCGCAGCGCCTCGAGCTCCAGCGCCTCGGCCGACTTCGCAGCCTTCGAAGCCTTTGCAGCCTTCGCAGCCTTCCCGGTCTTCGGAGCCATGGCGGAAGCGGTGGGGGAAGGCGAAGGCGACGGCGGCAATGGGCGGCGGAGCGCTGCTCTCTTTCGACTCGGGAAGCGGAGGGGAACGGCGAAGCTTTCGAAGGAAGGAACGGCAAGTGGTGAAGGTGGGGGAACAGTTCTGTTTCCTCTGCTTATAAACAGGGATGCGAATGTTACGCATTTCCTGGGATTAAGTATTGACCACGTTCTCTCCCACGACGCCGCAATCGACGCGTGCCGTTGCGAGAGGGCACGGTGGATACAGAGTGGGTTTTGTGTGGACCCAGGCCGCGCGTGCCCGTGCACTATTTTGGGCCTGGCCCAACAGCGCTCAGCACCGTGTATGGCCCAGGCCCGGGGGCTCCTGTCGGTGTACTAAAGTAGGGGTACCTTAGTACCCCGAACTTGTGCATGGGCGGTTGCAGCACCCCGTGGCGAGGCTCGCCGGGCGTCCGCCAAGACCCTCCGTCATTTCCATTCATTGCCATTCAAGAACAAAGTATCAACTCAGAAGACAAGACCCGGGCAAGAGAAGCTTGCCGGGGAGGACAAAGACCCCGGCAAGAGGAGCTTGCCGGGAAGGCCAACCAAGGCATCTCAGGAAACTTGCCGCGACGCCCCGCGCGTCTCGGCAAGGCCCGGCGGCCGGCAAGCTTGCCGGCGCGACAAGAGAAGAGCCGCGGCGAGGCGCTTGCCGCGATAAGACTGCCACCCTAAACCCATGATCCAAATAAGATCCAACGGCGTGTCACCCTGTGGCCATCCCAGAGCACGTGGCGGCGCCAGCGATCATGCGGTGCGAGTGGCAACAAAGTCGACAAGGAGGCCATCGTGGCGATCGGTGGCGCCCCTAACGGTCGTTCCCTTGCACAGTTGGGGCGACCGGACAGGCACTAAATGCCCTTGTCCCCCCGTCGAGTTAGGTAGGGGGCCTTTGTTGGTCCTTGTTGTACCAACCTACATTTTACCTTTCTACCCCTCTTCCTCTGCTGCCACTGTCGGTGACCCCCATTGGACTATAAAAGGGAGGCCCATGCGCACGTTGGGGGGGTTCCGCAGTTCGGTCCATTCGACACATCCTGCACCACTACACGCTCGCGCTCTCGAGCAAGAACAAATACAAACACAAAGCAGCAGTAGGAGTTTTATCTCTCCGGAGAGCTCCGAAGCTGGGTAAAAAGCCCCCGCGTGCCGTCGCCTCGATCTGCTCTGCGTGCGCCCTCCGCTCCCTTGAAGGACTAGGAGGGGCCCCCTGCCCCATAGGTGCTCGTTGCCCGCCCACGACACTGGGTCTTTAGGCAATGGAGCCAGGCTCTTAATCCGCTCCGACTTCTTGATGCAACCCTGTAAAAAAAGACGGGCTAATGAATTTTGTATCGATCAAATACATATGAACTAGGTATGTCTTCTAAAAGTCGAATACTTACTGGAGTGGCCGGATTCTTGGCGTTGAGGCCGATGTCTTTGGTCTCCACGGGCCAGATCTTCTGCGCCTTGAAGAGCAGATTCCAAATTCCCTCGTGCGTAGTGCCGAGGAAATGCTGCAGAGTCCGCGGTTCCTCCGGATTGAACTCCCACATGGGGGAAGCCCGGTCTGGCAGGGGAGGATGCGGCGGAAGAGCGTAATTTGTACCACGTTGGTTGAACTAACGTTGTTGCTCAACACATTGGTGATACACATTTGCAGCATCTGCACCTCCGTCTGAGACCCCCAGTCGTGGCCATTCGCGGTCCAGGAGACGAGCCTTATGGGAGGCCCGGATCTGAATTTCGGGATCGCCGTCCACTTCGTGCGGCACAGCTCAGTGACATAAAACCACTCCTGTTGCCAGATCTTGACGGTCTCCACAAAGGCCCCCTTGGGCCACAAGGTGTTGGGTAGCTTGCTGATCACAGCTCCGCCGCAGTCCGCGTGCTGCCCGTCAACCACCTTCGACTTCACATTAAAGACCTTGAGCCACAGGACGAAGTGTGGGTGGATGCGGAGGAGAGCCTCACACACGACGATGAACGTCGAGATGTGGAGGAAAGAGTTCGGGGCTTGATAACCCACAAGTATAGGGGATCAATTGTAGCCTCTTTCGATAAGTAAGAGTGTCGAACCCAACAAGGAGCTAAAGGTAGAACAAATATTCCCTCAAGTTCAATCGGCCACTGATACAACTCTACGCACGCTTAACGTTCGCTTTACCTAAAACAAGTATGAAACTAGAAGGACTTTGTAGGTGTTGTTGGATAGGTTTGCAAGAATATAAAGAGCACGTAAATAAAAACTAGGGGCTGTTTAGATAAAGATGCAATAAATCAGTATAGCGAGTGTGGAAAAGTGGTGGTAGGAGTTGTGAAATTGTCCCCGTCAGATGTTGGGTTCCGGCAAACCCTTAAGGTTCAAACTCTGGGGTGCGTGCGAAGATCTTGCCCCTACCTATCCGCGTCTAATCGCCTCGCGAGAATCTAAGCTAAATGATGAACAACTCGAGGGACACAAGATTTATACTGGTTTGGGCCACCGTTGTGGTGTAATACCCTACTCCAATGTGCGGTGTGGTGGATTGCCTCAGGGGCAGATGATGAACAGTATAGGGAAGAACTGCCTCGCGAGAGGTATTCTTGAGCTGATGTGGTGCTCTACTTGTTCTGGTTCTCCCATGGTCCGATGCCTATCCATGAGATGGCTAGCCCTATTTATAGAGGCCCTGGTCCTCTTCCCAAACATTGAGTGGGAAGGGCGCCAACAACGGCCATTTTGAAGGGGAACATCTAGTACAAGTTATCCTGACTAAAGTTGGTCTTTGGCTGCCAAAGGCACTGGTGATGACGCCATCTTGGGCTTCACGGTGACCTCCATCCTGCCGGTTTGCTAGTCTTGGTCTCATTGCACTGAAATGGCAACCTTTGCCTGATGCCTCGGTACTCCACACCTGTGCTTGCCCCCTTTGCACCAAAGAGGAAACAAGGACACTGCGCAGGCCGGCGTCCGCCCTGGCGCCCGCCTGGTCTCGATCGTCACGGCTTGCGTCACGAGCACCTCGCGAGGTACCCTTGCCTTGATCTCTCCGTCTCCTCGCGAGCCTGCCCAGTGAGGCCGCTCCTGAGGAAGCCTTGCGTCGTCTGCCACACGAGGCTTGGCCCCTCGCGAGGGTCTTGAGTTTGCACTGATGAAGATGGGCGTCTTGGGCCTTTGCTCGAAACCACGCCCAGCAAGTAGGCAGGCAAGTCTGGGGACCCCCGTTCCCAGAATGCCAACAGTAGCCCCCGGGCCCAAGGCGCGCTCGGACTTGGCTTAGCAGAGAAGTGAAGGGGCAAGTGTAGAGCACCATGGGACCCATCAGCCTGCGGCCTTGGGCGCCGCGTGGTTGATTGGACGCGGGCGCCTCCGCTTCCCCACTTTGCCTCGGCAACTGCCTGACTTGACAAGTCCCTACATGCAGAAATGAGTCATGATTACCTGTGATCGTGGAGGCCGACGGTTGGCCTCCTCCGGACTATAAGTACGGAGGGGCGAGAGCCCCCGCATTCCATCCCTTCCTGCTTCACTCTTTATTCCTCGCCCTTTCTCCACTTTTACGCCATTGGCACCGATCTGCCGGTTTTCAGCAAAAGAGAAGGGGAAAGCCCCCCGAGAGGGTCCCGACCCGCTCCCGCCGAAGAAGCGGCTGGTCCCCGGCCGCCGCGACGTGGTCGCGTGGCAGGAGACGTCGAGGCCTTGGTACGAGCGGCCGCCGCCTGGATTTCCGCTGCCCTTGTATGCCCGAGCCGAGGTCCCTGGAGAAGAAGATGCCGAGCAGCACCGCCGACACCGCAGGCGACGCCGACGAGTCAAGGCGGTGCACGTCGTTGCCCCTGGGGTCCATGCCGAGGGCTCTTCTCGCGAGCTTGTGCTTCACGCTGCTATGCCTCCACGCTCTTGGATTCGCCTTCCTCCCTCCTTCGCCTTTGAGATGCCGCCGAGGGGGCCTCTGGAGCTCTGGCTGCAGCATGCTGACTGCAGCACCCTTGCGACCGGAGTGGAGGTCGAGGTTGTCGCTCCGGGCAAGGTCTACATGACTAGGGGCTGGGGCGAGATCGCCCGGGTCTGCCGGACAGGGGGTGCCCTCGTAATTCATCTTGAATACGATGGCGCCTCCTTGATGTTCTTCAAGGTCTTCGACGCGGATGGATGCCGACTGGAGTGTTGCCCAAAGGAAGGCGGCCGGGGCATCGAAGTGGCGAGGGCCAGGCCTGCCAACCGCTTCCCCAGCAGCTCCTCTGGTAGCAGCGGAGAAGCCGGAGGGTCCAGCGACTCCTCGAGCTTATCGTGACTCCGGAGATGAGCGATGACAGCTACGAGCCCCCAAGCTCGTGTCGCGCTCGGAGCAGGGCAGCCGCATCTGGCCGTCGACGCCGCTGATCTGGATAGGGTTGGCGCCGGCGCTTGGCGGCCCACTGTTGATGATGGCGTCTCCTATGGAGGCGCGCGTAGTTAGCGTTCCTTAGGATTAGCACCTTTTGTTCCCTGCGAGGAATCAGAGAAACGCCCCGCGGGGGTATGTAAAGAGTCTGCCATGTCTTTTGTGCATATTATCCTTATTATGAAGCTATGCGAGATGCTTGTCCTGTCTCAACTCAGCTCCCCCTTTCTATCCTCACGAGGGCTCGGTGCTCTATGCTGACAGGTCCCGGTCCCCAGGCAGGCTTCAGCCGTCGCTGGTATGCCAGGTCACGATGCCGTGGTCAAGGCCAGGAGGTGAGCGGCCCAAGGTCCAGTAAGAGCCCCCGAGGCACGATGCTCAGGAGGTCCCCTTTAGTGCTCAAGCAGCCTCCGCTGGGCAAGAAAGGAAGGCAACGTCACCATGACAGAGCCGCACCGGGCGAGGGTTTAGCGTCACGTTGATTTAGCTTTTGCAGGGGCGTGACTTATCTCTTGAGCTTGGAGTTGTTCTTCGGCGAGGTGTCGGGCCTGCGCGCCTGCAGCTAGGGTGTCGCTAGGTCAGGTCCTCGTGAGCTTCTCCCCTCTTCCCCGCACTTTCCTTCATGCTCTACGCCCTCAGGTCCCGGCCCTCGAGCGAGCTTAACCGCCACTGGTATGACAGGTCGCGATGCCGTGGGTCAAGGCCAGGGGGTGAGGGCTGGAGAGCCAGTAAGAGCCCCTGAGTTGCGATGCTCAGGCGCCCCCCTTTTAACGCATGAGCGGATCACACGGGAGAGAGAGAGAGAGGGAGGGAGCTCACGACGCCCCCCACGCTATCCTTAGGTGGATCCTGTACACCAGCATGAGGAAAACAAGGACTGCCATTACGGTTGCCAGCCAGCCAGTGGTTGCTCCGAGGGAGTGATTGAGGCACTGAGGGCCTGGTGAGGTAGCGCTTTGCGGGGCTGCCACGGCCAGAGCTCGACCACTCAGATTTGTCGAAGTTGCAGGGACGGACCCATGCGCAAGCATCGTGCCAGAGCAAGTCTCTCCGAAGGTAGGTGTCAATCGAGCAGGCGATTATCTCTAGCAGGTTAAGCATGAAGAAGCAAATCAACTTAGATAGATGCAGAGAAAGGCACATGCCGCTGGGTCAGGCCTGAGCGGCTTGGGGATGATGCAGCCAGGGCGCCCCAACAAGGTGGTGAAGACATAAGCAAAAGCGGATACATGCCGCGGGGGCAGACCCACACGACACAGGAATGATGCAGCCACGAGGCGCTCCAGCTGAAACGAAACTTGAGAGAAGTCACCTGATACCATTGCAGAGCGAGTGTCGGAGTAGCTAACGGTGCGTGGTGAGGAAGCCGATCCTCATGAGCCCTCGGAGCTCCGAGCCTCGGGAGGCTCGGGAGGTCTGGGCGGCTCGGCGAGATCCATCTCCATGTCCTCCAGGAGCGCGCGGTGCTTGGCCACCTGAGCTTCCAGAATGCTCCTCATTAGGCGCTGGTGAGCAGCATCCACGTTCGGCAGGCCAAAGGGCATGCGAACATAGCTGTGAGGTGGACCCTCGCAACATCCCACGTGCGAAGGCCAGAAGCGCTCTTGCGATGTGATTCGATTAAGCCCTGGGCAGTCGATGCAGACGCGCAGCCCGCCATCCTCGCCTCGATGGGGAGCTACGCTGGGCAGGCGGTGGTTGCCGCGCATGACTCTCGATTCCTGCAACTCCTGAGCGACCTTGGTGATGAACTCCTGAGGGTTGGGCCCTCCTTGCCCTACACCTTCCTGAGGGAAACGTGCCGCGAAGCATGCCTCCAAGTAGTGCCCGAGCGCCTCCCTCATGATCTTTGCAAAGTCAATGGCTCCCCAGGAGTGGAGCCCCCGAGCCTTGCCCAAGGAGGGCGCCGGGTGCGCCTCCCTATGCGACGGAGGGTGGCGCCCCTTGGATGGGCGCATGTCCGGATATGGCGCCTCCGGAGGTGTCTGCTTCCTGAGGCCTTGAGTTAGGTGATGTCTTCTTCTTCTTGGGGGCTGCTTCAGGAAGGTCTCCACTCTTGCTGTCTGGGTCCTCGATTGACGCGGCTTGGAAGGCGCGCTCGAGAGAGCACACCGCATCCTTCTCTTCACAGGGGACCGTGATGACTCCGCCACTTCCTGGCATCGTGAGGACGTTATAGCCATGGTGAGTCACTGCCATAAACTTGGCCAGGGCGGGATACCCAAGGATGGCATTGTATGGCAGGCGAATGTGGGCGACATTGAAGTCAATGAGCTCGGTACGGTAGTTCTTGCATTGCCCAAAGGTGACAGGGAGGCGGACCTGCCCTATCGGGACAGTGGAACCATCAGTGACTCCTTAGAAAGGCTTGGTTGGTTGAAGCTGATCGTATGGCACTTGGAGGTTGTTGAACGTCCCGACGGATAGGACGTTGAGCCCTGCCCCGCTGTTGATGAGGGTCCTGGTAACTTGCACATTGCTGATGACTGGGGAACAGAGCATCGAGAGGACACCGGCTGTTGCCGCGCATTTGAGCTGATCGGCCGAGCTGAACGTGATGGCGCACACGGACCACCTGAGAGGGCGCGTGGCCTCAAGCTTGGGGAGGACTGCATTCACCTCGCGAGCAAACTGCTTGAAGATGCGCTGAGAGGCTCGGGCCTGGGTGCTGCCCAAGATGCAAGCGATAGCACGCGTCTCCTGGAAGCCCCCAGCCCCCTCGTCCTGATGATGATCGTCATTCCTTCTTGGTGGTGGTGGTAGAGGAGGAAGTCCTGCATTGCCTTGCGGGCGATTCTCACGAGGCTGATCCCTCCAAGCCCCCTCGCGAGGCTGGTCCTGCCATCGGTCCTCGCGAGGCCGGTCACGCCACCCTTGGCGAGGACCACGGTCGTCCCACCGTCCTCCACCTATTCTTCTGCCTCAGCCGTAGCCCCGATCGTTGCGCTCGGGGCGTTGATCGACACAGCCTTCTCGCACGGCCCTGAGATCTTGGCATTTGTTGGTGTTGAGGGTATGGATATCGTGGTACACACAGTACCGACTGCCCTTGGACGACTCCGGCTGATCCCTGACGTGCTTCATATCCGGCTCCGCTGCGAGCACAGCTGCTCCCTTGCGCTTCACATCCTTGGCCTTGGCTTTCTTCTCTTCTGGATCTGCAGCCGAGAGCTCGAGAAGGGAAAGGCATCCCTCCTCAGCCCTTGCGCACTTGGTCGCCAGGTTGAACAACTCCAGAGACGTGCACAGATCTTCGTGGATTGCCAGCTCTTCCTTTATCTTGACATCGCGGACGCTGTCAGAGAACGCCGAGATGATGGCCTCCTCGGTCACCTTGGGAATCTTGAGGCGAGCGCTGTTGAAGCGCTGGATGTACTTCTGCAAGGTCTCCGCGGGCTGCTGCTTGATGCGGCGTAGGTCACTCACGGCCGGCGGACGGTCGCGAGTGCCCTGAAAGTTGGCGATGAAGCGAGTGCGCATCTCGTCCTAGGAGGAGATCGTGCTAGGGGGCAGGTTCAGGAGCCAGGTGCGGGCACCGTCCTTGAGTGCCATGGGAAACCAGTTCGCCATGACCTTTTCGCCCCCGTTGGCGGCTTCGATGCCCAGCTCGTAGAGCTGTAGGAACTTCGCGGGGTCAGCAGTGCCGTCGTAGTGAGGAGGCAGGTCAGGTTTGAACTTGCTCGCTGCACGACACTGCGTGGCTTCGGTGGTGAAAGCGCGCACTGCGGTGGCCACCGGAGCTCTCTGGCGATGTGGGGCTTGCTCACAGGGATTCCAGCGTCTTTGCTACAGGCGAGCAGCGAATCTTGTCTTGATCTTTGGCCTTGAGGATGCGGTCGTGGCGCACCGGTGCCGTGTAGGACCTTGAAGTATGTCTAGAGGGGGGTGGGGTGATTAGACTACTTGACCAATTAAAAACTTAACCTTTCCCCAATTTTAGATTTTGGCAGATTTTAGCAATCTTAGGACAAGTCAAGCAATCATCACGCAATTCAAGCAAGCATGCAAAGAGTATATAGGCAGCGGAAATTAAAGCATGAAACTTGCAAGAAAGTAAAGGGAAGGGTTTGGAGGATTCAAACGCAATTGGAACACGGTGTTTTTGGCGTGGTTCCGATAGGTGGTGCTATCGTACATCCACGTTGATGGAGACTTCAACCCACGAAGGGTAACGATTCTGCGAGTCCACGGAGGCTCCACCCACGAAGGGTCCACGAAGAAGCAACCTTGTCTATCCCACCATGGCCGTCGCCCACGAAGGACTTGCCTCACTAGCGGTAGATCTTCACGAAGTAGGCGATCTCCTTGCCCTTACAAACTCCTTGGTTCAACTCCACAATCTTGTCGGAGGCTCCCAAGTGACACCTAGCCAATCTAGGAGACACCACTCTCCAAGAAGTAACAAATGGTGCGTTGATGATGAACTCCTTGCTCTTGTGCTTCAAATGAAAGTCTCCCCAACACCCAACTCTCTCTCATAGGTTTTCGATCTGGTGGAAAGAAGATTTGAGTGGAAAGCAACTTGGGGAAGGCTAGAGATCAAGATTCATATAGTAGGAATGGAATATCTTGGCCTCAACACATGAGTAGGTGGTTCTCTCTCAGAAATGGTAAGTTGGAAGTGTAGGTTTGTTCTGATGGCTCTCTCCAGGAATGAAGAGGAGGTGGAGGGGTATATATAGCCTCCACACAAAATCTAACCGTTACACACAATTTACCAAACTCGGTGGGACCGAATCAACAAACTCGGTCGGACCGATTTAGTAAACCTAGTGACCGTTAGGATTTTCGGTGGGACTGACATGCAACTCGGTAAGACCGATTCGGTTAGGGTTAGGGCACAACATAATCTCAGTAAGTCCGATTACACAAACTCGGTGAGACCGATTTTGGTAATAAGCTTTCCAGAGAGTTGGTCAGGTAAACTCGGTGGGACCGATTTGCTCTTTTCAGTGAGACCGAAATGTTACAAAAGGGAAACAGAGAATTTACAATGCAATCTCGGTGGGACCGATCGCTCACTTTGGTTAGACCGAAACGTTACGAAGGGAAACATAGAGATTACAATCACATCTCGGTGAGACCGAGATCCCTATTGGTAAGACCGATTTGCCTAGGGTTTGTGGCAGTGGCTATGACACTAGAACTCGGTGGCGCCGGACAGGAAGAATCGGTGTGACCGATTTTGGCTTAAGGTTTAGGTCATTTGTGGATGTGAGAAAGTAGCTGAGGGTTTTTGGAGCATATCACTAAGCACATGAAGCAAGAGGCTCATTAAGCAACACCTCATCCCTCCTTGATAGTATTGGCTTTTCCTATAGACTCAATGTGATCTTGGATCACTAAAATATAAAATGAAGAGTCTTGAGCTTTTGAGCTTGAGCCAATCCTTTTGTCATTAGTATTTTGAGGGATCCACTTTCATCATCCATGCCATGCCATTCATTGAGCTTTCCTGAAATAATAGTCTTGGAATAGCATTAGCTCAGCGAGCTATATGTTGTTATGAATTACCAAAACCACCAAGGGATAGTTGCACTTCCAATCTCCCCCTTTTTGGTAATTGATGACAACATATAGATCAAAGCTTCGACAAATGATAATAAGATTTAACAACATCGTCGCTTTGAGAAGTATGTGATAAGCAAGAGCTCCCCCTAAATTTGTGCATAGTTTAAGATTTGCTTTGGACTGCAAATGCAGAAGGAATTAGGCTCATGGGTTACTCTTCCATGTCACATACATCTTGGTGGAGCGCTCAAAATGATAAAGATTGAATACATGCACTCATCACCAAGCAAAGTGAATGATCACATATAGATAAGATAAGATAATATCATCAAACATGCATAAGTGTAGCTTATGATCAAACACATGATCATCAATGTCTCACAAAAACAGCATAGTATCTCAAGCAATCAAAAGCAAACAAGTTTTAACCACCAAAGCAAGAGAGAACAAAAGCAACACTCTCTCTCTCTCGAAGCCTATGATCTATACATTTTTCTCCCCCTTTGGCAACAAGTTACCAAAAAGTTCATAGAAAATGCATAGTGCTAGATCGACTCTCAGGCTTGATCTTCATGTCCTCAGCCACTGGGTGGACATCATTGTGGTCTGGTATCTTGGGCTTGAGCTTCCTCAGAACTTGTCCTTCTTCATCTTCATCATCAGCAATGTCAGGCACTGGGGCCTTGTTCTTCTCAGCAGCTGGAATACTCCTGGTATTCCTCTTCGGTGCAAGCTTGGCCTTGGGGGCAGCTTTGGGTGCTTCCTTGGGCTTTGATGTTGCAGCCCCTGATCTAATAGCATCACCCATAAGCTTTTGTGCCTTGGGTGCTGGTGCAGCAACCTCTTCTTCCTCTTCAGAGTCTCTCCTCATTGAGGGTTTTCCAAGAACCTGGGCAGTAGTGGTTCTGGCTCTTTTCTTCTTCTTATCCTGAGAAGCTTCATCTTCTGATTCAATGGTAAACTTCATAGTTTCTCCAGTGGGAACTTTCTTGGGTTTGGAAGTTGTGACTCTCTTTGCAGGTGCCTCTTTGGGTTCAGACATTTCACGCACTTGAGTAGATCCTCTGACCTTCAACATAGGTGTCCTCTTGGCAGGAACCTTCCTATTAAGTCCAGGTTTGGTGTTCTGTGCTGAGGCATACTCCTTTTTGAGCACTACCTCCTTGGAGGTAGCCTCATCCTCTTCTGCTCTATAATCCTCATCCTCAGAATCTGAGGTTCTTTTCTTCCTTTGCCTGGTGGCAGCTTTGGGCAGATTGCTAGGAGTGCTCCTGCTGCCATCATCTGAAGAACTTGAGGGACTAGTGCCCTCACTCATGTGAATCTGCTCTTCTTGCCTATTCTGGCTGTCACTTTGGTCTGACATGCTGCAAAACTAGACTGATGACCCTGTGAAGAGTTATAGATGAGATAGAATGGATGAGCGTCACAAAATGCAGAGATTTTTTGCAAAAGAGTGATTCAAAAATTCAGTTTTAGTTTTCCACAGAAAGCATTTCGGATCAACCGATTTTCAAACTCGGTGATACCGAAGCAGTTTTGGAACCTAAATCGATGAACTTCGGTTGGACCGAGTCACGATTGATGCACCGAGACTGCTAGGGTTTCACAAAGTCCTAAAATCAGTCGCACCGATTAGCAATTCTCGGTCAGACCGAGAGTTACTAGTGCAATGGCGTTAGCCAAATCGGTGGGACTGAGTTTTTCAACTCGGTGGGTCCGAGATAGTTTCGGCGGAAACCTAACCCTAAAATTTCGAATCTCATCTAATCTAAGGATTGCATTGACTGGATATGAGTGTTTTAATCGTGGCAAGAATCAATAAGAACACAATGTGCTAGGAATCGGACGAGGATAGCACAGTGATCGAGTCCATACCCTAGCTTGGCGATGAACTCGCTACAGCGGCAACGGCGGGGTTGAAATCCGTTGACGGCGGCGGAGACCAGCGATAAGAGGCGGCTGGCGACAAGGAGACGATCCGAAGACCCTGATGGCAGAGCAAGCTATTGCGCGGGCGAAGAGGTTCGCGGAAATTTCCAAATTTTTGCCCGTGTCTATATATAGCCCGACCCTGTCGGTGTGACCGAGTGGAACAACTCGGTGGCACCGAGATGCATAACTATGTATAGTTACAGCAACTCGGTGTGACCAAAAAGTTCAAATTGGTTGCACCGAGATTGAAAACCTAGATTGACTTAGTGATCTCGGTAGGACCGAAATGGAGGAATCGGTCAGACCAAGAATCACAAAGAAGTTTTGGAACTTTAAGTCTATGACGAATCGGGGACTCCGAGTGCTCCTCACATAGAGTGGTTCGAATCTGACTTGATCAAATTTTGTGATGTAGCATGAATAGAGTTTGAGACGAGAAAAGCATAGATAGCTAGAGAAGGTTCTTAGGCATTCTTGTCCATCCACTTGGCAAAAGGAAAAAGAAACCAATCACTCAAAACAACAAGTGGATGTCCTTGAATGAGTAAAATATGCACCAACATACTCACACAATAAGATGGAAAATGAAATATGTGGCAAAACATGCACAACCAACTCTAGCATCTATCAAACAATTGGCGATGACTAGGTCATCTATATATGAGTATATTGACTTAGGAGTCAAATGAAAACATTTGATCATAGGTCATACTCATCGTTTAAGCTCAAGTGGGGTTACCACTTTTACATAATGCATTAATGTGTTCACACCATTAGAGTTGCTTTGACTCAATTCTTAGAGTTAAGCTCCCCCTAGATGTGAGATCCCCTTTTTAGAGGGATGAACTAACCTTGGGTTTTGTCGATGATGACATCATGTAGGTGTTGAAGATGTGGATGCTCAATGTTGATGTAGATCATTTGGAGCAATCCTTTGGAGTGAGTTGCACTTTCAACTTACCTACATGGGTTAGTCCCACAAGGAACAAACAAGAATATCCATAGACATAGAGTGATGCACACACAAGATGATGTCCATGAAATCATTTGGTTACCTTGTCCCTTGCCTTACCAACATGAGGGTTTGTGACTCCTTGAACTAGTGCAAGATGTGGAAGTTGATTGCACTTGTTCTTGCCATAATGATATGAGTGAAGAATGTTGGCGAGTCACCCTCAAGAACTCTCTAGTTCTTCTTCTTGGGATCCACATCATCTTGATGGGAATCCTTGGAGTTATAGTTGTACTTGATGAAGTAGAACTTGGCGTAGTCTTGGGAACCCACTTGAGCGAGGCCTTAGGTGCTTCTTCAAATGCATCAATCCTTCTTGAAGCTTGTCCTTGCCTTTGTTCTTGTGGTCTTGTGGTGGAAGATCATCTTGTGCTTGTGTTCCCTTGAAGGAAGTAGGATCATACTTCTCTTGTTGAGGAAAAAACTTCGTCTTGGGGTATTGATCTTCTTCCCACTCAACTCCATTGGCATTGAACTTTCGTTCAAAACCAACACCTTGATTCTTCCGGTGCCTTCCTTTCTTGCGTACAATTTCCTCGAATTGCTTACCCCGGCAAGGCTCTTGTAAACACCTTTCTCTATAATTCCCTTCAATAAGCTATTTTCTTGCTCAAGTGTAACTTGTCTAAGAGAATCATTAGTGGAATCAAGAGAACTACTAGAAGCAACAATATTGGATTTGACATTATTATTGTTACTACTAGAGGAAGTATCTTTCTTGTACTTGTTACTAGACTTGACTTGAGGCATGTAAGTAGATAAGAGTAAACATTTGGCAATGTAAGAAGAACATTTCTTACAGAGATCGTCATTGATTGCTTTTAAGAACTCATCCTCTTGCTCAAGATTGAGCTTTTCAAAGCATAACTTCTCATGAGCCCTTAAAAGTTCTCGATGATCTTCGAAGATAGTTTCATGAGCTAACTTAAGAGTGTTTAGTTCTTTAGTTAGAAGCTCAATCTTCTCCTTATCATTCTCATTCGTTTTATCTTGATTAGCATGATTAATTGACGTTTCATCATAGTATTCATCACTAGAGTTGTCAACAAGTAAATCATTATCCACAAGTAAGTCATCTTCATCACTATTGAAATCAACATACTCAGGTGTGTTACCTTTGGACCTTTGGCCATGAAGCATCTTCCAATTCCTTCATTTGGTGAATCAAATATGTCGTAGGAGTTGGTTGACACAAGTGCTAGACCGGCAACACCTTCATCTTGAGTATATTCGGAGTCGGAGTGATAGCTTCTCTCGGAGTGATTGTCGGAGTCGGAGCCGGATACCCATTCACCAACATGTGCTTGATGTCTTCGTTTTGTGTAGCTCCTTGATGACTTGTCCTTCCTTTCCGAATCCTCGCTTCTCTGGAGGGTCTTCGTTCATAACGATCATCTCTACTCCTCCTCTCTCTTGGTGGTGATTCTTCTCTTTTGCTTCTTCTTCTTGGAGAATCTTCTCTTCTTTTGTAGGGTGTCATACACTCATTGGAATAGTGTCTGGGTCTCCCACAATTGTAGCAATTGCACTCTCGACTAGAAGATCTTTTGTCATTGTAAGACCTTGACTTGGAGCTTCTTTCTTTGCTTCTACTCTTATTGAATTTGTTGAAGTTCTTCACCATTAAGCTCAATTCTTCATTGAAGGTTTGTTTCTCACTTGATGATGTGGGGGATTCACTTGAGGCTTTGTAAGCACCATTTGACTTGTTGTGAAGTTCCTCCTTATCCTTAAGTGACATCTCATGAGCAACAATTCTTCCAATGACTTCCATTGGCTTGAGATCTTTGTAGTTTGGCATCATTTGGATCAATGTGCACACGGTATCATACTTTCCATCCAATGCTCTTAGGATCTTCTTGATGATGAATTTGTGATAAGTGCAAGCCTAGAGTACATTTCAACGACACCTTCACCATCCTTCATTTTGAACTTGTCAAGCTAACTTTGGAGCACATCCAACTTGGATTCCTTTACGGAGTCGGTACCTTCATGCATATCAATCAAAGTATCCCAAATTTCCTTTGCATTCTCAAGACGGCTGATTTTGTTGAATTCTTCGGGGCACAATTCATTGAAGATGATATCACAAGCTTGAGCATTGTATTACAGCATCTTCAATTCTTCCGCATTAGCTTCACGGTTCGGCTCTCTCCCATCAAAGAATTCACCTTGCAAGCCAATACAAATAATTGCCCAAACGGCGGGGTTATGTCCGAGAATATGCATTTTCATCTTATGCTTCCAGCTAGCAAAATTTGTACCATCAAAGTAAGGACCTCTACGGTGATAATTTACCTCACTAGACGTCATACTCTCCTAGGTTGTGAAACCAAGGCTATGAACACCAAAAGCTATGGAAATCAAAGCAAACGGAGACCAAAGCTCTGATACCACTTGTAGGACCTTGAAGTATGTCTAGAGGGGGGGTGATTAGACTACTTGACCAATTAAAAACTTAACCTTTTCCCAATTTTAGAGTTTGGCAGATTTTAGCTATCTTAGGACAAGTCAAGCAATCATCACGCAATTCAAGCAAGCATGCAAAGAGTATATAGGCAGCCGAAATTAAAGCATGCAACTTGCAAGAAAGTAAAGGGAAGGGTTTGGAGGATTCAAACGCAATTGGAGACACGGATGTTTTTGGCGTGGTTCCGATAGGTGGTACTATCGTACATCCATGTTGATGGAGACTTCAACCCACGAAGGGTAACGGTTGCGCGACTCCACGGAGGGCTCCACCCACAAAGGGTCCACGAAGAAGCAACCTTGTCTATCCCACCATGGCCGTCGCCCACAAAGGACTTGCCTCACTAGCGGTAGATCTTCATGAAGTAGGCAATCTCCTTGCCCTTACAAACTCCTTCATTCAACTCCACAATCTTTTCGGAGGCTCCCAAGTGACACCTAGCCAATCTAGGAGACACCACTCTCCAAGAAGTAACAAATGGTGCGTTGATGATGAACTCCTTGCTCTTGTGCTTCAAATGATAGTCTCCCCAACACTCAACTCTCTCTCATAGGTTTTGGATCTGGTGGAAAGAAGATTTGAGTGGAAAGCAACTTGGGGAAGGCTAGAGATCAAGATTCATATAGTAGGAATGGAATATCTTGGCCTCAACACATGAGTAGGTGGTTCTCTCTCAGAAATGGTAAGTTGGAAGTGTAGGTTTGTTCTGATGGCTCTCTCCACGAATGAAGAGGAGGTGGAGGGGTATATATAGCCTCCACACAAAATCTAACCGTTACACACAATTTACCAAACTCGGTGGGACCGAATCAACAAACTCGGTCAGACCGATTTAGTAAACCTAGTGACCGTTAGGATTTTGGTGGGATTGACATGCAACTCGATAAGACCGATTCGGTTAGGGTTAGGGCATAATGTAATCTCGGTAACTCCGATTACACAAACTCGGTGAGACCGATTTTGGTAATAAGCTTTCCAGAGAGTTGGTCAGGTAAACTCGGTGGGACCGATTTGCTCTTTTCGGTGAGACCGAAATGTTACAAAAGGGAAACAGAGAATTTACATTACAATCTCGGTGGGACCGATCGCTCACTTCAGTTAGACTGAAACGTTACGAACGGAAATAGAGAGATTACAATCCCATCTCGGTGAGACCGAGATCCCTATCGGTAAGACCGATTTGCCTAGGGTTTGTGGCAGTGGCTATGACACTAGAACTCGGTGGCGCCGGATAGGAAGAATCGGTGTGACCGATTTTGGCTTTAGGTTTATGTCATTTGTGGATGTGAGAAATTAGCTGAGGGTTTTTGGAGCATATCACTAAGCACATGAAGCAAGAGGCTCATTAAGCAACACCTCATCCCTCCTTGGTTGTATTGGCTTTTCCTATAGACTCAATGTGATCTTGGATCACTAAAATATAAAATGAAGAGTCTTGAGCTTTTGAGCTTGAGCCAATCCTTTGTCATTAGTATTTTGAGGGATCCACTTTCATCATCCATGCCATGCCATTCATTGAGCTTTCCTGAAATAATAGTCTTGGAATAGCATTAGCTCAATGAGCTATATGTTGATATGAATTACCAAAACCACCTAGGGATAGTTGCACTTTCATGTCGGGAGCACGTGTGCACCTTCTTGGGGATGAGGGATTTCTTGGCAGCTCCTTTCTTGTCACGCGGGTGCTGGACGCGGTGGATCTCGTCCTGGGGCCGCGCGCCTTGGTGCCAGGGCGCCTTCTTGGGGAGGAGGTGGCGGAGGCGCCTCCTGATCTGCGCCACCTGCACAGGACGGAGGGCGAGGCAGCGAGAGGGACGGCGCAGGGGAGCCCCCTGCGGTGCTGACGAGCTCGATGATGCGAGCGAGCCACTCCTCATATGGGTTGTTGACGGGACGGTAGTGCAGGAGCTCACGCGCCAGGAGCAACGCGGCGTACGCGTTCGTGGGGGCGCGACGGGCGTGGGACGATGAACTAGCTAGAGTCAGCGACGGGGTGGCGGTGTGGCCTTCCCGCCACACCGAAGGATGCAACGATGAGGCCTGCTACTCGTTCCCCGTCGGGCCGGTGGCGGCGTAGGCGGCAGGCAACAGGGAACGACGGGGACATCCGCCGATGGGAGCCGTCTGGGCAACGCGGGCGGCGAGAGCAGCCCGATGCTCGGTGCGAGCCAGGCGAGCGTCAGCCATGGACATGACGGGTGATCGAACGCGGAACTACGGAAGAAAGATTCTGGCGCACCCCTACCTGGCACGCCAAATGTCGGATGTTGGGTTCCGGCAGACCCTTAAGGTTCAAACTCTAAGGTGCGCGCGAAGATCTTCCCCCTACCTATCCGCGTCTGATCACCTCGCGAGAATCTAAGCTAAATGATGAACAACTCGAGGGACAGAAGATTTATACTGGTTCGGGCCACCGTTGTGGTGTAATACCCTACTCTAGTGTGTGGTGTGGTGGATTGCCTCAGGGGCAGATGATGAACAATACAGGGAAGAACTGCCTCGCGAGAGGTGTTCTTGAGCTGATGTGGTGCTCTACTTGTTCTGGTTCTCCCCTGGTCCGATGCCTATCCATGAGATGGCTAGCCCTATTTATTGAGGCCCTGGTCCTCTTCCCAAATATTGAGCGGGAAGGGCGCCAACAAAGGCCATTTTGAAGGGGAACATCTAGTACAAGTTATCCTAACTAAAGTTGGTCTTCGGCTTCCAAAGGCACTGGTGATGACGCCGTCTTGGGCTCCACGGTGACCTCCATCCTGCCGCTCTGCTGGACTTGGTCTCGTTGCACTGAAATGGCAACCTTTGCCTGATGCCTCACTACTCCACGCCTATGCTTGCCCCCTTTGCACAAAGAGGAAACAAGGACACTATGCAGGCCGGCGCCTGCCGGTCTCGATCGTCACGGCTTCCGTCACGAGCTCCTCGCGAGGTACCCTTGCCTTGATCTCCGCCTCCTCGCGAGCCTTCCCGGCGAGGCCACTCCTGAGGAAGCCTTGCGTCATCCGCCCCGCGAGGCTTGGCCCCTCGCGAGGGTCTTGAGTTTGCGCTGATGAAGATGAGTCGTACTGGGCCACTGCTCGAGCCACGCCGCAAGTCTGGGGACCCCCGTTCCCAGAACACCGACAGTCCCTAAGCAATTGACTACTTTACTAGACCGATAGCAAGTTTTATGTGGGAGAGGCCACTACTAGCATGCCATCCCTGACTTGGAATTCTATGCACTTATGATTGGAACTATTAGCAAGCATCCACAACTACTAACGTTCATTATGGTAAAACCCAACCATAGCATTAAGATATATTGGTCCCCCCTCAATCACGTATGCATCAATTTCTATGCTAGGTTGAAGTTTTTGTCACTCTTGCCCTCCAATACATAGTCGTATCAACATACAACTAACCCTATGGTGTGATCCACACGCGCGCTCATATGATGGGAACCAAAGGACAGCAACATAACCACAAGTAAATTAAACCAATCATAGCAATTCACCAATTACCGAAAGGACAACGAAAATCTACTCAGACATCATAGGATGGCAACACATCATTGGATAATAATATGAAGCATAAAGCACCATGTTCAAGTAGAGGGTACATCGGGTTGCGGGAGAGTGGGCCGTTGTAGATAGATGGGGGAAGGTGATGAAGATATTGGTGAAGATGACGGAGGTCTTGGTGTAGATCACGGTGATGATGATGGCCCCGATGGTGTTCCGGCGCCACCTGGAGAGAGGGGGGCGAGCCCTCCTTCTTCTTCTTCTTCCTTGACCTTCTCCCTATGTGGGAGAAGGGTTTCCCCTCTGGTCCATGGTCTCCATGGCGTGGGAGGGGCGAGATCCCCTCCGAGATTGTATCTGTCTCTCTGTCTCTCTCTCTGTTTATGCCTTCTTTCTGCGTTCCTAATTCTGGCCTTTCACCATTTCTTATATTCTCGGAGATCCGTAACTCCGATTGGGCTGGAATTTTAACACGATTTCAATCCGGATATTAGCTTTCTTGTGGCGAAAGAAGGGCACCAACCGCCTTACGGGGTGGCCACGAGGGCCCAGGGCGCGCCTGACCCCTGGGGCGCGCCCCTGCCTCATGGCCCCCTCGGGCATCGTCTCACGTTGATTCTTCTCCCAAAAATCATAAATATTCCACAAAAATCTCCGTCGGTTTTTATCCCGCTTGGACTCCGTTTGATATGGGTTTTCTGCGGAAGGAAAACATGCAACAAACAGGAACTGGCATTGGATCAATATGTTAGTCCCAAAAATAGTATAAAAAGTTGCCAAAAGTATATGAAAGTTGTATAATATTGGCATGGAACAATCAAAAATTATAGATACGACGGAGACGTATTAGCATACCCAAGCTTAATTCCTGCTCGTCCTCGAGTAGGTAAGTGATAAAAAAGATAATTTTTGATGTGGAATGCTTCCTAGCATAATCTTGATCGTATATCTAATCATGACATGAATATTAAAACACGAGCAATTCAAAGCAATAGTCTATCGTTTGACGTAAAAACAATAATACTTCAAGCATACTAATAAAACAATTATGTCTTATCAAAGTAACATAGCCAAAGAAAGTTTATCCCTACAAAATCATATAGTTTGGCCATGCTTCATTTTCGTCACACAAAATGATCCCATCATGCACAACCCCGGTTTCAGCCAAGCAATAGGTTCATACTTTTTACCGCGCTTCAGCCTTTTCAACCCTCACGCAATACATGAGTGTAAGCCATGGACATAGCACTATGGGTGGAGTAGAGTATGATGATGGAGGTTGTGTGGAGAAGACAATAAGGGAGAAATTCTCACATCGACGTGGCTAATCAACGGGCTATGGAGATGCCCATCAATTGATCTCAATGTGAGGAGTAGGGATTGCCATGCAATGGATGCACTAAGAGCTATAAGTGTATGAAAGCTCAAATTGGAAACTAAGTGGGTGTGCATCCAACTTGCTTGCTCATGAAGACCTCGGGCATTTGAGGAAGCCCATCATCGGATTATACAAGCCAAGTTCTATAATGAAAATTCCCACTAGTATATGAAAATGATAACCAAGAGACATTTTATATGAAGAACATGGTGCTACTCTGAAGCACAAGTGTGGTAAAAGGATAGTAACATTGCCCCTTCTCTCTTTTTCTCTCATTTTTTTAATATTTTTTTATTTTCTCTTTTTTTTTTACTTTTTTTGGTGGGCTTCTTTGGCCTCTTTTTTTATTTGGGCTTCTTTGGCCTCTTTTTTTTCATAAAGTCCGGAGGCTCATCCCGACTTGTGGGGGAACATCATCCTTTCCTCACTGGGGCAATGCTCTAATAATGATGATCATCACACTTTTATTTACTTATAACTCAATATACAACTCGATGTCTAGAACAAAGATATGACTCCATATGAATGCCTCCGGCGGTGTACCGGGATGTGCAATGATCTAGCGTAGCAATGACATCAAAAAAGGACAAGCCATGAAAACATCATGCTAGCTATCTTACGATCATGCAAAGCAATATGACAATGAATGCTCAAGTCATGTATATGATGATGATGGAAGTTGCATGGCAATATATCTCGGAATGGTTATGAAAATGCCATGATAGGTAGGTATGGTGGCTGTTCTGAGGAAGATATAAGGAGGCCTATGTGTGATAGAGCGTATCGTATCACGGGGTTTGGATGCACCGGCGAAGTTTGCACCAACTCTCGAGGTGAGAAAGGGCAATGCACGGTACCAAAGAGGCTAGCAAATTGCGAAAAGGTAAGAGTGCGTATAATCCATGGACTCACATTAGTCATAAAGAACTCATATACTTATTGCAAAAGTTTATTAGCCCTCGAAGCAAAGTACTACTACTCATGCTCCTAGGGGAAGGGTTGGTAGGAGTTAACCATGGCGCGATCCCGACCTCCACTCATAAGGAAGGCAATCAAAGAACACCCCATGCTTCAAATTTGTCACACAACGGTTACCATACGTGCATGCTACGGGACTTGCAAACCTCAACACAAGTATTTCTCAATTTCACAATTACTTCAACTAGCACGACTCTAATATCACCACCTTTATATCACAAAGCTATTGCAAGGAATCAAACATATCATATTCAGTGATCTACAAGTTTTATGTAGGATTTTATGACTAACCATGTGAATGACCAATTCCGGTCATCTCTCTAAATAGATATAAGTGAAGCAAGAGAGTTTAATTCTTTCTACAAAAGATATGCCCATGCTCTAACAAATATAAGTGAAGCAAAAGAGCATTCTGAAAATGGCGGTTTTCTATGTGAAGAGAAACAGGCAATCCAAACATCAAATAATATAATTGAAGCACATGAAGCATTCTATAAAGCCATACTCAAAAGATATAAGTGAAGTGCAATGAGCATTCTATAAATCAACCAAGTACTATCTCATACCAGCATGGTGCATAAAAGAGAAGTGAAAACTAAATGCAAAAGACGCTCCAAGATTTGCACATATCGCATGAATGAGACGAATGCGAAAACATACCGATACTTGTTGAAGAAAGATGGGATGCCTTCTGGGGCATCCCCAAGCTTAGGCGCTTGAGTCTCCTTGAATATTTACTTGGGGTGCCTTGGGATTCCCCAAGCTTGAGCTCTTGCCTCTCCTTCTTTTCCTCATATCGTGACCTCCTCGATCTTCGAACACTTCATCCACACAAAACTCAACAGAAAACTCGGTAAGATCCGTTAGTATAATAAAGCAAATCACTACTCTAAGTACTGTTTCAAACCAATTCATATTTTGTTTTCTATTGTAGCTACTGTAATATAACTTTTCCATGGCTTAGTCCACTGATAGAAATTGATAGTTTCATCAAAACAAGCAAACTATGCATCAAAAACAGAATCTGTCTTAAACAGGACAGTCCGTAGTAATCTTAACATTCACCATATTTCTGGTACTCCAAACATTCTGCCAAAATTAGGAAAAATAAACAATTTGTATAGAAAGACAGTGCAAAAAAATTCAGAACTGTTTGATGTTCCAGTAAAAAATGTAAAATCGCGCACTACAGCCAAAGTTTCTGTCCTGCACCGCACAAACCAACAAGCATTGTAAACATCCTAAAGGCAAACCTTGGCACATTATTTTTATTATATAAAGGAATTGTACAAGGGGATAATTATTTTTGTTGAAAAGTTTCTGTAATCAAGATTCACAAAGTTTTCGTGAGCATGAACAAAGTTCAAGGCTAGCTCCCACTTTAACAATGCTCGTCTTTCTCACTTTCGCTTTTGTTTTTGAAAAAGTTTTGGGGTCCCCTCTTTATTTTTTTGTTTTTAAACTTTATGTAAGCACACCACATAAATAAATGACTCTCTAAAACTTCCGGGTTGTCTCCCTGACAGTGCTTTCTTTAAAGCCATTAAGCTAGGCATATAGTGCTTAAGTAATGAATCCACCCGGATCCCAAGGTATATCAAAGCCAATTTTAATTAGCAATGATTTGTAATTTAGTAGTGAGCACAAAGTAACATATATCAAGCAATGACAAAGTCTAACTCTCTTCCTATGCATCGGCATGTCATAGAAGAACAATTCATGCACACCAAGTAAAGGCCAATGCATAGTATAAGCAGTTTCTTGCAATTCTATCGTGTTGGAAACATAAAGAGGCGGAGATGTAGTTACTCTCTCATAATAATTGCAAGTTGGAGAAGAAAGCACATGCATATTATATCTATCAAAATCATCATGTGCAACAGTAAAATGTAACCCATCGACATAATCCTTAATAAGAGCAAACTTCTCTGATATAGTGTAGTTTAGAGAATTCAGAAAGATAATAGGACTATTATGTGTGGGTGGAATAGCAAAAACTTCATGTTTAACATAAGGAACTATAGCAAGTTCATCTCCATAAGCATCATTCATATTGGCATCTTGGCCACAAGCATAGCAAGCATCATCAAAAAGGGGGCATTTCAAGAGAATCAACGGGATCATAACAATCATCATAGCAATCATCCTTCGGTAAGCACGAAGGGAAATTAAACAATGTATGAGTTGAAGAGTTACTCTCATTAGAAGGTGGGCGCGGGTGATCAATCCGCTCTTCCTCCTTTTGTTCTTCACTCAGCTCCTCATCTTTTTCATCCAATGAGCTCACAGTTTCATCAATTTCTTCTTCCATAGATCCCTGCAAAATATTAGTCTCTTCTTGGACAGCGGAGACTTTCTCAATAAATTCATCAATATCATAATTATCATAGCAATATTTAAGTATAGCAAAAATCTCAGGTCTATAAACAGCATCATCAAGATTTTCACACTCTTTAAACAAAGATTCAATTTCATAAGCACCCATAAAAGCAACGAATTCTTCTATTTGTTCCACATCATAGTAATCATATATACCATTAGCATAATAAACCAAGGTTTTATCATCATTAAATTTGCATGAAAAGGGAAGGTGTGGAGCCTTCCTCCTGGAGCAACAAGTATAATCATATCTCAATCATAGTTCCCGAGCATACCAATGCAACATATGAATTTGATCCCATAATAGTTTCCCTTTTTGAGTCAAGCGATAATCCCTAAAGTATTCACGTTGATCCAACGTGTCTCCCATTACATAATTGAATGGGGTTTTCTCAGGATTATTAAAGTAGTACACAATGTTTTTCACATAACCAGCATCGAGGGTTTTAGGAGGTTCCCCATCTCCATGAGTAGCAAGTACACCTAATTTTTTTGGTATTTTGTGTTCCATATCCATAACTAAAGATAGAGAGCAACTTAGAACAACAAATAAAAATTACTTAGTGATAAAGCAAACAAGCACACACGAGAATATTCACCCCACGCTATGACTTCCCGGCAAAGGCGCCAGAAAAAGGTCTTGATAACCCACAAGTATAGGGGATCAATTGTAGCCTCTTTCGCTAAGTAAGAGTGTCGAACCCAATGAGGAGATAAAGGTAGAACAAATATTCCCTCAAGTTCTATCGACAACCGATACAACTCTACGCACGCTTAACGTTTGCTTTACCTAAAACAAGTATGAAACTAGAAGGACTTTGTAGGTGTTGTTGGATAGGTTTGCAAGAATATAAAAGGCACATAAATAAAAACTAGGGCTGTTTAGATAAAGATGCAATAAAATTTGTATAGCGAGCGTGGAAATGTGGTGGTAGGAGTTGTGAAATTGTCCCTAAGCAATTGACTACTTTACTAGACTGATAGCAAGTTTTATGTGGGAGAGGCCACTGCTAGCATGTCATCCCTGACTTGGAATTCTATGCACTTATGATTGGAACTATTAGCAAGCATCCACAACTACTAACGTTCATTAAGGTAAAACCCAACCATAGCATTAAGATATATTGGTCCCCTTCAATCCCGTATGCATCAATTTATATGCTAGGTTGAAGCTTCTGTCACTCTTGCCCTCCAATACATAGTCCTATCAACATACAACTGACCCTATGGTGTGATCCACACGCGTGCTCATATGATGGGCACCAAAGGACAGCAATAACCATAGGCAAATTAAACCAATCATAGCAATTCACCAACTATCGAAAGGACAACGAAAATCTACTCAGACATCATAGGATGGCAACACATCATTGGATAATAATATGAAGCATAAAGCACCATGTTCAAGTAGAGGGTACAGCGGGTTGCGGGAGAGTGGACCGCTGCAGATAGATGGGGGAAGATGATGGAGGTGTTGATGAAGATAACAGAGGTGTTGGTGTAGATCACGGTGATGATGATGGCCCCGGCGGTGTTCTGGCGCCACCGGGAGAGAGGGGAGAGAGCCCACCTTCTTCTTCTTCTTCTTCCTTGACCTTCTCCCTAGATGGGAGAAGGGTTTCCCCTCTGATCCATGGTCTCCATGGCGTGGGAGGGGCGAGATCCCCTCCGAGATTGGATCTGTCTCTCTGTCTCTGTGTCTCTCTCTATTTCTGCCTTTTTCCGTGTTCCTGATTCCGGCCTTTCACCGTTTCTTATACTCCCGGAGATCTGTAACTCTGATTGGGCTGAAATTTTAACATGATTTCTATTCGGATATTAGCTTTCTTGCAGTGAAAGAAGGGCACCAACCGCCTTACGAGGTGGCCACGAGGGTCCAGGGCGCGCCTGACCCCCTGGGGCATGCCCCCTGCCTCGTGGCCCCCTCGGGCATCATCTCGCGTTGATTCTTCTTCCCGAAAATCATAAATATTCCAAAAAAATCTCCGTCAGTTTTTATCCCGTTTGGACTCCGTTTGATATGGGTTTTCTGCGAAACAAAAAACATGCAACAAACAAGAACTGGCACTAGGCACTGGATCAATATGTTAGTCCCAAAAATAGCACAAAAAGTTGCCAAAAGTATATGAAAGTTGTATAATATTGGCATGGAACAATCAAAAATTATAGATACGACGGAGACGTATCAGGGCTAGATCGTGGAAATCTAGCCCGTAGTAGAACATGAGTCCATGGACGAATGGGTGGAGTGGAAAATGTAGCCCTCTAAGGAAATGAGGAAGGAAGACGACCAGTTCGCCGGGCTCCGGAGTGGGAATAATTTGACCCTTGGGAGGGAGCCTGTGCGCGATGTTGGCGACAAGGTATCCCGCACTCCAGAGATCTTTTATCTCCTTCTCCATGATGGAGGAGGCCTCCCACTTGCCTTTGGAGACGGATCCAGCCATGGTCGGAGGAGGCGGTGGTGTTGGTGAGAAAGACAGAGACTTTTTGGGCGTTGGGAGCTTGGGGGATTGGAAGGCAGAGGAGACTGGAAGTGTGGGGAGGAAAAGAGAAATCTATTGCCCTCTTATAGGCGGTAAAAATGCCAATCGTCCCCCCACTTGCGCCTTGAAGCTAGCCTATTCCCAATGAAAGCGTGCGCCGTAAGCGGTTGGATTGCCCAAATTCTATTGATGAGCAAACCCATATTAAGTGGGCACGATCTGTGTTTTGACAGGACGGGCCAATGGGGCTGGGCCTCGAAACACGGAACACGAGGTGTGAAAACGGTTCAAAACGTCGAAGGGTCAAGTCTGACGCTTCGCCGAAAAAAGCTGTCAGTAAAAGACACTGTTCTTATTATATATATACATATACATATACATATACATACACACACACACACACACACACACACACACACACACACACACACACACACACACACACACACACACACATATATATATATCCTGCCTTTGCGGCTAAGGGTTATGTTCATTATGAAAAGCCGGATACAATTCTTTTACAAGGAAAGCCGATGTTTACTATTCAAGGAACCCGCCTTGCAATGCTGAAGACAATCTGCACGCCGAATACATCGTCATTGAAGACTGGTTCATGGGCTACTGTGGGAGTCCTAGACTAGGGGGTCCTCGGGCGTCCGGTCCATTGAATATGGGCCGGACTGATGGGCCGTCAAGATACAAGACAGAAGGTCACCTCTCGTGTCCGGTAGGGACTCCCATATGCATGGATGGCAAGTATAGGTGTCTGGATATGTTATTTCCTTTCTGTAAAACCGACTTTGTACAACCCTAAGCCCCTCCGGTGTCTATATAAACCGGAGGGTTAGATCGGAGACAAAGAGACAACATTGCTAGGCTAGCCAATCTAGGGTTAGCCAACACGATCTCGTGGTAGATCAACTCTTGTAACTCCTATACCCTTTGAATAAAATCAAGCAGGAGTAGGGTTTTACCTCCATTAAGAGGGCCCGAACCTGGGTAAACACCGTGTCCTTTGTCCATAGTTACCATCGGTCCTCGGACATATGGCTTGGGCCCCCCACCCAAGATCTGCCGATTTTGACACCCACAGGCCCTACTCAGAAAGAGGTGGCTGAGGATCCTAGTCTGGTGGTGATAGCCCACTCAGTGGCGATCAGGGGATGGCCGCGCCTGCGAGCACCCCGATCTCTGGCGTCTGTTCCAACATGTCGGCCCATCCTCTCTCGCCTACTTTCGCTGGGATTGAAGATCTACCCCTGTCTCCTCCTCGCCCAGCTGTGGCTCCTGATAGCAAGAAGAAGAAAATCTCCATCCAGAAATTCTCGGCCAAGAGTAGGGCATCATCGGGCTCCAAGCAGTCCATGGTAGGGTTATGCCGCCGTCTGGACGCAGACATGGGTACGACATCTGGTTCTGTCTCCAGGTCTATGCTGCCTTCTCCTGCGGCGCACACTCCTCCAATTTGTTCGCCTACCTCCACGGCTCGCAAGGGGCATCGAGTTCGGGATTCTAGGGAGTCGGTGGCGTTGCGTGCGGAGCCTCATGCTGAGTCCAAGGATCTGCCTCCCTCGTGTACGTCTTCCCGTCCTCCTCTTCCCTCCTCCCCGGCTCGTTTGGTTTTGCCTTCTTTTTCTAGTGAGCATCTTTTGCACGTGCTATCCGATGTGGGGTCACTCTTGAGCCTGGATTTGGTTCGCCTTCTTCTATTGTCTCCATCATCCGTGCTAATGAGCTGGCCCAAGCGGCCATTTCCAAAGCCAAGGAGGCTGCTGCAATGAAGGTGGTCGCTGTAGAGCCGGTCGGGGAGGTGAGGGGAGACGTTGGTTGTGGCCAGGTTCGCCCCCCCCCCTTCCAAATGGGGCCCTTCTAAGCGTTCTAAATCCTGCGTAGCCCCGTGCAGGTCCAGCCTTCGCATAAAAAATATTTCTTTCAAATGGAAGTGTTATTCTGGAACATTAGAGGTTTCGGCGCTGGGGGGTGTCGAGATCAGATTAGGGATGTGGTTAGAGGAGATAATATTGACATTATAGGGTTGGCTGAAACAATCAAGGAATCTTTCTCTACCAATGAACTTTCTGCCGTTGCGGGGATGGATAGATTTGATTGGAACTGTCTTCCGGCCTCGGGCCATTCTGGTGGCATTTTAATAGGCACTAAGCGGGACCTTTTTGATTTGTTGACTTTGATCATGGCTTTTTTTGGGCTAGCACAGTCATGCACCATTGGCGGCTCAATACTCTCTGGGAAATCATGCTTGTATACGGCCCTGCGGATCACTCCTTGTCCCCACTCTTTCTCGACGAGATCTCTACTAAAATTGATGCTTGCACTCTACCTATTTTGGTGGGAGGGGACTTCAACCTCCTTCATACTCCCTCGGACAAGAACAACTATAACGTCTCTTGGCCTCTTGCTGATACGTTTAACAGTTTCATCCGCGACTGTGCACTTCGTGAACTCCCTCGGGTGGGAGCACGGTTTACTTGGACGAACCATCAGGCCATCCCGGTTTGATCGGTGCTAGATCGGATCTTCATATGTTCGAATTGGGATTCCTTGTTCCCTCGCGCTTCTTTGAAAGCTAGAGCGATTGAGGGCTTGGACCACACCCCTCTAATTTTAGATGCGGGTCTAGACTATACTGTTGTTTCCTCGTGCTTCCAATTTGATGCTTCGTTGCTTTTAGTTAATGGGTTCATAGAAATGCTTGCTAACAAGATATCTAGGCTACTCGCTTCTTATCATCGATCTTTTGGCCCCATGGAAGACTGTCACAAGTGTTCTTATGCGATTCGCAAGTTCCTCCGGGGATGGTCTCACAATAGATCTGTGGAGGCCCGTCAGGACAAATCCTCTTTAGAATCCCAGATTGCTGGTCTGGATACCGTGGCCGCGGGTCTGGCCTCTCGGAGGGGGAGTGGTCGGCCCGATACGCTCTTGAGGCCACGCTGATGTAGTTACATCAGCAGGCAAAGATTTTGGTGTGAGAGAGGCACCTTGAATTGGACGCTTAAGGGTGGTTCCCATACGACCTACTTCTTTGCCATTGCCAATGGCAGAAGGAGAAGATGCTCTATCGACAACCTCCTCATCAATGGTGTTAGAACTTTGAATCAGTCTCAAATCTTATTGCATGTGGTTGACTTTTTCACTTCCCTTATGTCAGCTAAGCCGGAGCTGGCCTATCTATTTCTCCGTCCTTATGGGATGCCCCTTCTAGGATCTCGAGGGCTGAAAATGACGCCTTAATGTTGCCTCTTTCTGAGGCAGAAATCTGGGAGGTCATTAATTCTGCCAATTCTAATTCAGCCTCAGGTCCTGATGGCTTCTCCGTTCCTTTTTTCAAGAAATTCTGACCTCAACTTTGCCCTCTAGTGTGTAAGATTATATAAGGCTTCTGCCTTGGGGCAGTGGACATCTCTCGCCTTACGTATCATGTCATCACTCTTATTCCTAAAGTGAAAGGGGCCGATTTGATTTCTCAGTTTACGCCGATAGCCCTCATTACCAACTTTGAAAAATTTCCGGCTAAGGGTTTTGCCACTCGATTGTCTCCTGTAGCCCACAGAGCTCTCAGCCCTTTCCAAACTGTGTTTGTCAAAGGGAGATTCATCTTAGACGGGATCCTTTGCTTGCACGAGATCGTTCGTGACCTCAAAGTTCGTAAATCTAAGGCGGTGTTTTTAAAACTGGACTTTGAAAAGGCGTATGATTCGGTCAGTTGGTTGTTTATTAGGCAGGTGCTTCTTGCCAAAGGCTTTGAGGGTGCCTATGTGCATACAGTCATGCAGCTGGTCTCGGGGGGCTACACTGCGATTTCAGTTAATGGTCAGGTCAACAACTTCTTCACCAATGGCAGGGGCCTATGGCAAGGTGACCCTGCGTCTCCTATTTTGTTTAATTTTTTGGCAGACGCTCTATCATGTATCTTTTCCAGGGCTGCCTCTCATGGTCACATTTCTACGGTCATTTCCCACCTTATTCCGGAAGGGTTCACACACCTTCAATATGCGGACGACACGATCATTATGGTAGAACTAAACAACTCTTGCATTGCTCACCTTAAGTTCATTTTGTTATTTTTTGAAGCCCTTTCGGCCCTCAAGATTAATTTCTCCAAGAGTGAGATCATTACCACTAGTGTTGATGACACAGAGGTTTACGGGTGGCTCACCTTCTTAACTGTAACCTGGGATCCTTTCCCTTCAAATACTTGGGCCTCCCTATTTCCCCGGACATTCTATGTGCCAAAGAGTTTGCCCCAGTCGTTGCTAAGGTTGGGAACAAGGTGCTCCCTTGGCGAGGTAGATACAATATACGAGTGCAGGGAAGGTGGTGCTAATTAATGCTTGCCTTTCTTTCCTACCGATGTTTAGGATGGGCTTTTATCTCCCTTCTGCTCGTACGCACGTGGGTTTTGATAAGCATCAGGGTGCTTTCTTCTGGAACTCTGTAGATAATACACGCAAATACATATTGGTCAGGTGGAAACTGATATGTAGACCAAAAAACCTTGGGGTTGGGCATCATTAACACCTCTATTATGAACATGTGCCTTATGATCAAATGGTGGTGGAAAATCATGACCATGGGAGCAGATACCTTGGGGTTTTCTATTCTCAAAGCTAAGTATTTCCCATTTTCTAATCATATGTTCACCTTCTCTCGGGGAGGGTCTCGGTTTTGGAAAGACCTTGTCAAGGTTCGAATTTTTTCAGGCGCACGTCAAGTTTGTGGTTGGGAATGGTGCTTCCATTCGGTTTTGGCTTGACTGGTGGTGTGCAGATTCACCCCTCTCAGTGGTCTTCCCCGCGTTGTTTTCTTATTGCCCCAAACCGAGTATCTCCATCGCGGAGCTCTTGGCTAATAATTGGGACCTGGCCTTCCAGCACTCGTTGTCCCCTGTAGAGTTCGAGGACTAGCAGTGGCTTACTGCCTTCTTCCCCATGCTTTCAGAGACGGGTGACACGGTAGTCTGGCCCCACGCTTTCTGTGGTCGTTTTTTGGCTAAGTCCTTATACTCTAAGCTTATTGGTGGCAACCCCACTAACAGATTTAGCCTGATTTGGAGGGCACGTATTCCCCCTAAAGTGAAGATTTTCCTCTGGCAAGCCTTCAAAGATCGCCTCCCTACGGCTGACCAAATTCGTAAACTTAATGGCCCGGGCTCGGAGCCTTGTGCTCTTTATGATGCCTTGGAGGACACGAACCATATATTTTTCCACTATGTGCTGGCTAAACTGGTCTGGAGTTGTTTTAGGTCATGGCTTCAGGTGTCTTGGTCTCCTTCTTCCTTCTCTGAGCTTCAGGTGATCATTGACTAAGACGAAAGACCGGGACGCTTTTGATCTTCTATTCTCTAAAATTCGGGCCTCGGCGTCTTCTCTATCAAGGCAGGAGCCAGCTACGTAGTTGCCATGTCATTTCTTTTGAATTAGTTGGTGGCTTCATCCGTTCTACAATGTCCGTTCTTCCTTCTCTTCCGGCCCGCGTGCTGTGTTGGTGGCCTGGGTGACTTGTACCTTGTACTTCGTACTTTTGTTCCGCCCTTGGGTGCGGGTGTGGTTGTGTTTGCTGGTTTGTGGTTTGTGTGGAACACTGCCTGGTGGATTTATTTATAAAGTCAGGCTCATGCCTTTTCTCTAAAAACACGTATGAGACTGGAATCAGATGATGGGCGCGCGTGAGCGGCCTGTGTACATATATTTGGCAAGCCATCAAGAATTGGAAACAGATGCAACCGACCACAGAACTACATAAAAAAGGTGCACGCCAACTAACATGTTATGTATCGAGTTAACCATTTCCTTCTATATGTACAGACTTGGACGTCAAGGAGAAACAACAGAAGGAAATATTGGGATGGTGCAACCCTACCCATCCAACACCGCAGCCTATATAAGCTAGCCAGCCAAGGCACCAGCGGAGGGGAGACTAGGCACGGGAGAAGGAGACGTGCCCGCCGTGGTGGCGGCCAGAGAACCGAGGCAGCATACATGCTGGGTTCTACGTAGGGTGCATCGACTGCAAATTAAAATTTTCCTACGCGCAGAACAACAGGAACATGCTATGCGAGATGGATCACAGTTCGTTACCACTAGACGCGCAGTGCCGTGCAGCGAAAGAAGAGTTGCGGCAGCGTGTCCGCATGGATTGTATCCTCCTCGGCCGATCTCCCTCGAACAGTCGGTCGTCCAATCCCATGTACAAGTTCTCCGGAGCGGCGCAAGTGCACCGCATCTAACGGTATCCGCGCGTGCAGGAGGAACACCGTGCGGCGGACTGCTAGGTCCGATCACACAGTCACGACGAGTGTAGGTGGCTATTCGCAACACATGCAAACCCTAGTGGCAGCGCCGAAGCGGTCAATCAAATGAGTGTGCCGTACCTCCACTATTTATAGGCATCCGTCGCGGGCTCAACACTTGGGCCTTGCATAGACCCTAAAGCCCAAAGTCTACTCGGTTGTGTTCCAAGTCTAGCTTGGATCACATCCGACCAGTGTCCTCCGAACCGACCTCGTAGGTTCCTTCCCTTAAGCGCGCGACCCCTTAGGTTCAAGTCGGCTTGGTCACAGTTTGGATCACCTCTGACCTGCACGATTGGTAACGGCCTCTAGCAATGCGTGCCGACCACCAAGCAGACTATGAAGCCGGTTAGGCGAACCTGTACAACATGTCACACTTCTGTTCCCTTTGCCTCATGATATATGTTGTCGGGCTCAAGGCGACACTGTCATCCTTGTGCTAGCCCGACCTCTTTCTCATTCCAGTGATACCGACCACAAACTGGATTATCTCATAATCCTTGTTGCATGGCCATGCTTATCCTGGTCAGATCACATGAGGGGCCCAGAGTATATCTCTCCTGATAGGAGGGGTAAATCCCATCTTGCTCGACCATGTCTCGCAGCATGGGACTGGACAAACCCGAAACCTACCATTGTAACTACCCAGTCAAGGAGTAGCGTTTGGTCGGCCCAAAGCAAGTCTATCACCAACCCGAGTATATGCGTCAGCTCAGGTCTTAGGACATAGAACGTATGTTGTACTAGAGACTCACAGATGACATATCACTGCGTCTCATAGTTGGGTCTGTCCAACTCGGACCTTATCTCGACTCGGATTCGACTACGTCGAATCCGACCAGATCCTTCCGAGTTCATATTATCCGGTTAGCATCCAATGCTCCATGGCTAGTGATACCAAGCCATCGACCATGTCATATGCTAGTCTAGTATGACATGTGCCCACACATCACTTGCGACTAGGGACAATCTAGGATGTATCATACAACACAAGATCTCACAGACAAGTCATGTACTTGCCAACAAGTATCATTGATTACATCCAAGGACTATCTTTATTCATAAACACATAGGAAATATCATCATACATGATTGCCTCTAGGGCATATCTCCAACAGTACACAACCCATGCAAGTCGCGGGTACTGAGAGGGAGAGTAAGCAGGCAGCGATGGTGTACAATGACACGCCATGGTGCCGAGATGACGGTTGTGCACTCGGGAGATATGGCCATGGAAGATATCTGCAGGAATGCAATCACATGCACGTGCAACAACTAGCACGCCATCTGGTGTGTAGAAGTTGTTTTGTGTGCAGGTTTCATGGCAGCATGCACCAGATCGCATCAAGACGATGAGGCTACTTCCGCACTTCACCAAAACATTGAAGACGACAGTGTACCGTTGGTGCTGCCAGCGCGCAGCCCGCTGGACTCCTTCGTGGTGGCCGCCCATGGAGACAATGCCGCCACCCTCTACATCATCAAGCCGACGTTTACTTCGTTATGCTAGAGCCAGAGGGCGGAGGCATGGCGCTTGTTAGGGACAACCGCCGTCTACTTTGTATGCTGGAGCCGGAGGGCGGGGGCGTGACGCTTGTTGGGGACGACCACCGTCTACTTTGTCATGCTGGAGCCAGAGGACAGAGGCGTGGCGCTCATTGGGGATGTCGTCGATGTCTACTTTGCCAGGACAGAGTGTGCCGAACTATGGAGGCGTGGAGCTCGCGAGGATGCCGCCACCGTGCCACCATGGATGGCGGCACGGAGCTCGCCAAGACGACGCCAATCGCCAACATCATCAACCTGGTGTCACGAAGGATCGTGATGGGGAGCTCGCAAGGAGGACGTCTGCCATCTACTTCGTCATGTTGGAGCTAGATAATGGAGGTGTGGCGCCCGTTGGGGACGCCACCGACATCTACTTCATCAAGCTAGAGCATGGAGGCATGGAGCTTGCGGGGATGTCGCTGTGTGCCATGGAGGATGGCAACACGTAGATCGCTAGGGCGACGCCCATTGAGGGAGTCCTGGATTAGGGGGTCCTTGGACAGCCGGAATATATGCTTATGTCGGACTGTTGGACTATGAAGATACAAGATTGAAGACTGATACGTCCATTTTGCATCATGCTTTTATATCATTAGTTATTGCATTATGGGCTGTTATTACACGTTATATCTCGATACTTATGGCTATTCTCTCTTATTTTACAAGGTTTACCATGAAGAGGGGGAATGCCGGCAGCTGGAGTTCTGGCTGGAAAAGGAGCAAATATTGGAAACCTATTCTTCACAACTCCAAAAATCTTTAAACTCTACGGAAGTCAGTTTTGGAATTAATAAGAATTATTGAGCAAAGAAAACACCAGAGGGGGCCCACACCCTGGCCAGGAGGGTGGGGTGCGCGGCCACCCCTACTGGGCGCGCCCCTATCTCCTGGGCCCCCTGGTGGCCCTCCGGTGCCCATCTTCTGCTATATGAAGGCTTTTACCCTGAAAAAAAATCAGAGGCAAGCTTACGGGACGAAACTCCGCCGCCACGAGGTGGAACCAATCTAGGGCTCCGGCAGAGCTGTTCTGCCGGGGAAACTTCCCTCCAGGAGGGGGAAATCATCACCATCGTCATCACCAACGATCCTCTCATCGGGAGGGGGTCAATCTCCATCAACATCTTCACTAGCACCATCTCCTCTTAAAACCCTAGTTCATCTCTTGTATCCAATCTTGTATCAAAACCACAAATTGGTACATGTGGGTTGCTAGTAGTGTTGATTACTCCTTGTAGTTGATGCTAATTGGTTTACTTGGTGGAAGATCATATGTTCAAATCCTTAATGCATATTATTACTCCTCTGATTATGAACATGAATATGCTTTGTGAGTAGTTATGTTTGTTCCTGAGGACATGGGTGAAGTCTTGCTATTAGTAGTCATGTGAATTTGGTATTCGTTCGATATTTTGATGAGATGTATGTTGTCTTTCCTCTAGTGGTGTTATGTGAACGTCGACTACATGACACTTCACCATTATTTGGGCCTAGAGGAGGGAATTGGGAAGTAATAAGTAGATGATGGGTTGCTAGAGTGACAGAAGCTTAAACCCTAGTTTATGTGTTGCTTCGTAAGGGGCTGATTTGGATCCATATGTCTAATGTTGTGGTTAGGTTTACCTTAATACTTCTTTTGTAGTTGTGGATGCTTGCAATAGGGTTAATCATAAGTGGGATGCTTGTCCAAGTAAGGGCAGTACCCAAGCACCGGTCCACCCACATATCAAATTATCGAAGTGCCAAACGCGAATCATATGAGCGTGATGAAAACTAGCTTGATGATAATTCCCATGTGTCCTCGGGAGCTCTTTTCTCATTATAAGCAATTCTCCAGGATTGTCCTTTGCTACAAAAAGGATCGGGCCACCCTGCTGCACTTTATTTACTTTTATTGCTTGTTACTCGTTACAATTTATCTTATCACAAAACTATCTGTTACCTACAATTTCAATTGCTTGCAGAGAAACCTTCTTGAAACCGCTTGTCATTTCATACGCTCCTCGTTGGGTTCGACACTCTTACTTATCAAAAGGACTACGATAGATCACCTATACTTGTGGGTCATCAAGACTCTTTTCTGGCGCTGTTGCCGGGGAGTGAAGCGCCTTTGGTGAGTGGAACTTGGTAAAGAAACATTTATATAGTGTGCTAAAATTTTCTGTCACTTGTTACTATGGAAACTAATCCTTTGAGGGGCTTGTTCGGAGTATCTTCACCCCGACCAGAAGAGCAAAGTCTTGCTCCTCAACCTATTGAACCTACTTAAAATATTTACTTTGAGATTCCTTCGGGTATGATAGAAACTGCTAGCTAATCCCTTTGCAGGAGATGGAACATTGCATCCCGATTTACACCTTATCTTTGTGGATGAAGTTTGTGGATTATTTAAGCTTGCGGTATTCCCAATGATGTTGTCAAAGGAAGGTCTTCCTTTATCTTTGAAGGAGATGCATTGACATGGTATAGGCTATGTGATATCTGGGATCTTGGAATTATAAGCGATTGAAGTTGGAATTTCACGGAAGTTCTATCCTATGCATCTTGTTCATCGTGATCGTAATTACATATATAATTTCTGGCCTCATGAAGGAGAAAGCATCGCTCAAGCTTGGGGGAAGCTTAAGTCAGTGTTATATTCTTGCCCCAATCATGAGCTCTCCAGAGAAATGATTATTCAAAATTTTTATGCTCGGCTTTCTCCTAATGATCGCAACATGTTCGATACTTCATGTGCTGGTTCTTATATGCTGAAGACTATTGAATTAAATGGGATTTGTTGGAAAGAATTAAACGCAACTCTGAAGATTGGGGTTCCAACGATGGTAAGGAGTCAGGTATAACACCTAAGTTTGATTGTGTTAAATCTTTTATGGATACCGATGTTTTTTGTTGATTTAGCGCTAAGTATGGACTTGACTCTGAGATAGTAGCTGCTTTTTGTGAATCTTTTGCTACTCACGTTGATCTCCCTAAGGAGAAGTGGTTTAAATATAATCCTCCCATTGAAGTAAAAGTAGTTGCACCTATTACAGTTGAAGAAAAGACTGTCACTTATAGTGATCCTATTGTTCCTACTACTTATGTTGAGAAACCTCCTTTTCCTGTTAGGATAAAGGATCATGCTAAAACTTCGACTGTTGCTCGTAAGAGTAATACTAGGACTTGTACACCTCCTGAGAAAATCAAAGTTGACCCTAGTATTGCTATGGTTAAAGATCTCTTGGATGATGATTTATATGGGCATGTTATTTATTTCTGTGGTGAGACTGCTAATATTGTTAGACCAGATGCTAAGATTCATAGACCTGTTGTAGGCATGCCTGTTATTTCTGTTAAAATAGGAGATCATTGTTATCATGGCTTATGTGATATGGGTGCTAGTGCTAGTGCAATACCCTATGATTTATATAAAGAAATTATGCATGATATTGCACCCGCTGAATTGGAAGGTATTGATGTTACCATCAAGCTTGCCAATAGAGATACTATTTCACCAGTTGGGATTGTTAGAGATGTTGAAGTCTTGTGCGGGAAGGTTAAATATCCTGCTGATTTTCTTGTTCTTAGTTCCCCACAAGATGATTTTTTTGTCCCATTATTTTTGGTAGACCCTTCTTGAATATTGTTAATGCTAGGATTGATTGCAAAAAGGATATTGTTGAAATTGTCTTAGGGGATATATCTCATGAGTTTAACTTTGCTAAGTTTCGTAGACAACCCCGTGACAAAGAATCACCTAGTAAGGATGAGATTATTGGTCTTCTTCTATTGCCGTTCCTCCTACTGATCCGTTAGAACAATATTTGCTAGACCATGAAAATGATATGTTTATGAATGAAAGAAGGGAAATAGATGAAGTGTTCCTTCAACAGGAACCTATTTTGAAACACAACCTACCCGTTGAAATTCTAGGGGATCCCCCTCCACCCAAGGGTGATCCCGTGTTTGAGCTCAAACCATTACCTAATAATCTTAAGTATGCTTATCTTGATGAAAAGAAAATATATCCTGTTATTATTAGTGCTAACCTTTCAGAGCAAGAAGAAGAAAGATTATTGAAAACTCTGAAGAAGCACCGTGCTGCTATCGGATATACTCTGGATGATCTTAAGGGCATTAGCCCCACCTGATGCCAACACAAAATCAAATTGGAGGAAGGTGCTAAACCAGTTAGAGATCCTCAATGACGATTGAATCCTAAGATGAAAGAAGTGGTAAGAAAGTAGATACTAAAGCTCCTTGAGGCAGGTATAATTTATCTCGTTGCTGATAGTGATTGGGTAAGCCCTGTCCATTGTGTTCCTAAAAAGGGAGGCATTCCTGTCGTTCCTAACGATAAAGATGAATTGATCCCGCAAAGAATTATTACAGGTTATAGGATGGTAATTGATTTTCGTTAATTAAATAAAGCTACTAAGAAAGATCATTACCCTTTACCTTTTATTGATCAAATGCTAGAAAGACTATCCAAACACACACATTTCTGCTTTCTAGATGGTTATTCTGGTTTCTCTCAGATACCTGTGTCAGTGGGGGATCAATCAATAACTACTTTTACTTGCCCTTTCGGTACTTTTGCTTATAGATGTATGCCTTTTGGTTTATGTAATGCACCTGCTACCTTTCAGAGATGCATGATGGCTATATTCTCTGACTTTTGTGAAAAGATTTGTGAGGTATTCATGGATGATTTCTCCGTTATGGATCCTCTTTTGATGATTGCTTGAGCAACCTTGATCGAGTTTTGCAGAGATGTGAAGACACTAGTCTCGTCTTGAATTGGGAAAAGTGCCACTTTATGGTTAATGAAGGCATTGTCTTGGGGCATAAGATTTCTGAGAGAGGTATTGAAGTTGATAAAGCTAAAGTTGATGCTATTGAAAAGATGCCATGTCCCAAGGACATAAAAGGTATAAGAAGTTTCCTTGGTCACGCCGGTTTTTATAGGAGGTTCATTAAGGACTTTTCTAAAATCTATAGGCCTCTGACTAATTTATTGCAAAAAGATATTCCTTTTCTCTTCGATGATGATAGTGTAGAAGCATTTGAAATACTTAAGAAATCTTTGATCACTGCACCTATTGTTCAGCCACCTGAGTGGAATTTACCCTTTGAAATTATGTGTGATGCTAGTGATTATGCTGTAGGTGTTGTTCTAGGGCAAAGAGTTGATAAGAAATTGAATGTTATCCAGTATGCTAGTAAGACTCTTGATTCTGCCCAGAGAAATTATGCTACTACTGAAAAAGAATTCTTAGCAGTTGTGTTTTCTTGTGATAAGTTTAGACCTTATATTGTTGATTCCAAAGTAACTATTCACACTGATCATGCTACTATTAAGTATCTTATGGAAAAGAAAGATGCTAAGCCTAGACTTATTAGATGGGTTCTCTTGCTCCAAGAATTTGATTTGCATATTATTATTGATAGAAAGGGAGCTGAGAACCCCGTTGTAGACAACTTGTCTAGGTTAGAGAATGTTCTTGATGACCCACTACCTATTGATGATAGCTTTCCTGACAAACATTAGCGGTCATTAATGCTTCTCGTACTGCTCCTTGGTATGCTGATTATGCTAATTACATTGTTGCTAAATTTATACCACCTAGTTTCACATATCAGCAAAATAAAAAGTTCTTTTATGATTTAAGACATTACTTTTGGGATGACCCACACCTTTATAAAGGAGTAGATGGTGTTATTAGACGTTGTGTACCTGAGCATGAACAGGTCAAATCCTACGCAAGTGTCACTCTGAATCATATGGAGGACACCACGCTGGAGATAGAACTGCACATAAGGTATTGCAATCTAGTTTTTATTGGCCTACTCTCTTCAAAGATGCTCGTAAGTTTGTCTTGTCTTGTGATGAATGTCAAAGAATTGGTAATATTAGTAGACGTCAAGAAATGCCTATGAATTATTCTCTTGTTATTGAACCGTTTGATGTTTGGGGCTTTGATTATATGGGACCTTTTCCTGCCTCTAATGGTTATACACATATTTTAGTTGTTGTTGATTACGTTACTAAGTGGGTAGAAGCTATTCCAACTAGTAGTGTTGATCATAACACCTCTATTAAAATGCATAAAGAAGTTATTTTTTCGAGGTTTGGAGTCCCTAGATATCTTATGACTGATGGTGGTTCACATTTTATTCATGGTGCTTTTCGTAAGATGCTTGCTAAGTATGATGTTAATCATAGAATCGCATCTCCTTATCACCCGAAGTCTAGTGGTCAAGTAGACTTGAGCAATAGAGAGCTCAAATTAATTTTGCAAAAGACTGTCAATAGATCTAGAAAGAATTGGTCCAAAAAACTTGATGATGCATTATGGGCCTATAGAATTGCATACAAAAATCCTATGGGTATGTCTCCGTATAAGATGGTTTATGGAAAAGCATGTCACTTACCTCTTGAACTTGAACATAAAGCATATTGGGCTATTAAAGAGCTCAATTATGACTTCAAACTTGCCAGTGAGAAGAGGTTATTTGATATTAGCTCACTTGATGAATGGAGAACCCAAGCCTATGAGAAAGCCAAGGTATTCAAAGAAAAAGTCAAACGTTGGCATGACAAAAGGATACAAAAGCGTGAGTTTAACGTAGGTGATTATGAGTTATTATTCAACTCTTGTTTAAGATTTTTTGTAGGAAAACTTCTATCTAAATGGGAAGGTCTTTACGTTATCGAGGATGTCTATCGTTCCGGTGCCATAAAAATCAACAACTTCGAAGGCACAAGTTCGAGGCTAGTGAACGGTCAAAGAATTAAACATTATATCTCAGGTAATCCTATCAATGTTGAAACTAATATCGTTGAGACCGTAACCCCGGAGGAATACATAAGGGACACTTTCCAGAACGTTCCAGACTCCGAAAAGGAATAGGTATGTGGTACGGTAAGTAAACCGACTCCAAAACAATTCTAATGGCAATTTTTATCCGTTTTGGAATATTTAATAATTTTGGAAAGAAAGAAGTAATCTAGGAAGGACACGAGGCCTCCATGAGGGTGGAGGACGCGCCCACCCTTCTTGGGTGCGCCCCCTGTCTCGTGGCCACCTCGTGTGCCTCCCGGACTCCGTTTTCTTGCACGTTACGTATTTTGGTCGGTAAAAATTCATTATATAATCTCTCGAAGGCTTTGACCACCGCATCAAGCAAATATCCTCTGTTTTTGTTTCGAGTTGTTTCTGTTACAGATCTAGAGCACCATGACATCGCCCACCTTTAACAATAAAGACAAGGATGCTTGGCTATTGAAGATAGAGGTGAAAAGAGAAGAACCGGAAGAGATCAACAAGGATGAAGGGATCAAGAAGGCCATGGAGGTTCAGGCTCCGACGGTGAAAGAAGAAGACAACCCTCAACCCTTACCTAACCTCTTTACTCCAACTGAGATTGAAGCTTTCAAGATGATTGAGTTAGCTCGCATACAGAATAAGTATCTCACACAGGAGAATATTTTGTTGAAGGATCATATCGTCGGACTCAAGGGCATTATCCGTAAGTTGGAGGAGCTTTTACGCTCGATGTGCGATTATCCACCATCATCATCACCACCTCCATCACCTCCGAGGACATAATTACATGGGTATGGGCACTCCCCTTGGCAACTGCCAAGCTTGGGGGAGGTGCCCCGGTATCATATCACCATCACACTCCTATCTTTACCGTTTTATTTAGTTCGATCCTTTTAGTAGTATCTTGATCTAGTAGATTGAAGTTTTAGTATCAATTAGTTTAGAGTTTTGCTTTGTGATCTCTTTATGTAATCGAGTCCGTGAGCTATCTATAATAAAGTTTAGTGTTGAGTCAAGGGCTTTGCTATCTTGCCATGATCTTGAGAAAGTAGAAAGAATAAAAAGAATAAAAGAGTTCATATTGATCTTATGGATAGTAATGACTTCACACATAGAAAGTATGAGGCATAAAAGTTGTTGAGAGTTGACAAACGTAGTTTTGGTCATCGTTGCAATTAATAGGAAGTAATAAGGAAAGAGAGGTTTTCACATACAAATATACTATCTTGGACATCTTTTATGATTGTGAGCACTCATTAAGATGACATGCTAAAAGAGTTGATGTTGGACAAGGAAGACAACGTAATGGTTTATGTTTTCTCACATCTCAGTTAAAGTATATTGTCATTGATCTTCCCAACATGTTGAGCTTGCCTTTTCCCCTCATGCTAGCCAAATTCCTTGCACCAGGTAGAGATACTACTTGTGCTTCCAAATATCCTTAAACCCAGTTTTTGCCATGAGAGTCCACCATACCTACCTATGGATTGAGTAAGATCCTTCAAGTAAGTTGTCATGTTGCAAGCAATAAAAATTGCTCTCTAAATATGTATGACTTATTAGTGCAGAGAAAATAAGCTTTATACAATCTTGTTATGGAAGCAATAAAAGCGACAGACTGCATAATAAAGGTCCATATACAAGTGGCAATATAAAGTGACGTTCTTTTGCATTAAGATTTTGTGCATCCAACCCTAAAAGCACATGACAACCTCTGCTTCCCTCTGCGAAGGGCCTATCTTTTACTTTATGTTTTTACTTTATGCTTGAGTCAAGGTGATCTTCACCTTTCCCTTTTTCATTTTATCCTTTGGCAAGCTCCTTGTGTTTGAAAGATCTTGATATATATATATATATCCAATTGGTTGTAAGTTTGCATGAATTATTATTGTTAACATCACCCAAAGGTGAATACGTTGGGAGGCAACACAATAAGCCCCTATCTTTCTCAGTGTCCAGTTGAAACTCCATAACCGCAAGTACTGCGTGAGTGTTAGCAATTGTAGAAGACTATATGATAGTTGAGTATGTGGACTTGCTGAAAAGCTCTATTCTTGACTCTTTCTGATGTTATGATAAATTGTAATTGCTTCAATGACTGAGATTATAGTTTTTTAGTTCCCAATGAAGTTTCTGAACGATACTTGACATAGTGAATTGATCGTTACTTGAGCATTAGAAATCATATGACAAAATCTATATATGTTGTTATAAGAATGATCATGATGCCCTCATGTACGTATTTTATTTGTATCGACACCTCCATCTCTAAACATGTGGACATATTTTTTGATTTCGGCTTTCGCTTGAGGGCAAGCGAGGTCTAAGCTTGGGGGAGTTGATACGTCCATTTGGCATCATGCTTTTATATCATTATTTATTGCATTATGGGATGTTATTACACGTTATATCTCAATACTTATGGCTATTCTCTCTTATTTTACAAGGTTTACCATGAAGAGTGGGAATGCCGGCAGCTGGAATTCTGGCTGGAAAAGGAGCAAATATTGGAAACTTATTCTGCACAGCTCCAAAAATCCTGAAACTCCACGGAAGTCAGTTTTGGAATTAATAAGAATTATTGAGAAAAGAAAACACCAAAGGGGGGCCACACCCTGGCCAGGAGGGTGGGGTGCGCGCCCACCCCTACTAGGCGCGCCCCCTGTCTCCTGGGCCCCCTGGTGGCCCTCCGGTGCCCATCTTCTGCTATATGAAGGCTTTTACCCTGGAAAAAGTCAGAGGCAAGCTTACGGGACGAAACTCCGCCGCCACGAGGCGGAACCTTGGTGGAACCAATCTAGGGCTCCGGCAGAGCTGTTCTGCCGGGGAAACTTCCCTCCGGGAGGGGGAAATCATCACCATCGTCATCACCAACGATCCTCTCATCGGGAGGGGTCAATCTCCATCAACATCTTCACCAGCACCATCTCCTCTTAAAACCCTAGTTCATCTCTTGTATCCAATCTTGTATCAAAACTCAGTTGGTACTTGTGGGTTGCTAGTAGTGTTGATTACTGCTTGTAGTTGATGCTAATTGGTTTACTTGGTGGAAGATCATATGTTCAGATCCTTAATGCATATTATTACTCCTCTGATTATGAACATGAATATGCTTTGTGAGTAGTTACGTTTGTTCCTGAGGACATGGGTGAAGTCTTGCTATTAGTAGTCATGTGAATTTGGTATTCGTTCGATATTTTGATGAGATGTATGTTGTCTTTCCTCTAGTGGTGTTATGTGAACGTCGACTACATGACACTTCACCATTATTTGGGCCTAGAGGAGGGCATTGGAAAGTAATAAGTATATGATGGGTTGCTAGAGTGACAGAAGCTTAAACCCTAGTTTATGTGTTGCTTCGTAAGGGGCTGATTTGGATCCATATGTCTAATGTTGTGGTTTACCTTAATACTTCTTTTGTAGTTGCGGATGCTTGCAATAGGGGTTAATCATAAGTGGGAGGCTTGTCCAAGTAAGGGCAGTACCCAAGCACCGGTCCACCCACATATCAAATTATCAAAGTGCCGAACGTGAATCATATGAGCGTGATGAAAACTAGCTTGACGATAATTCCCATGTGTCCTCGGGAGCTCTTTTCTCATTATAAGAAATTTTTGAGGCTTGTCCTTTGCTACAAAAAGGATTGGGCCACCTTGCTACACTTTATTTACTTTTATTGCTTGTTACTCGTTATAATTTATCTTATCACAAAACTATATGTTACCTACAATTTCAGTGCTTGCAGAGAAAACCTTACTGAAAACCGCTTGTCATTTCCTTTTGCTCCTCGTTGGGTTCGACACTCTTACTTATCGAAAGGACTATGATAGATACCCTATACTTGTGGGTCATCAAAGACTTCATCCCGTGTCCGGGTGGTTCTCTCCTTTGCGTAGAAGGAAAGCTTGGCAATTCGGATATGTAGATTCCCTTCTCTGTAACCGACTCTGTGTAACCCTAGCACCCTTCGGTGTCTATATAAACCGGAGGGTTTAGTCCATAGGACAAGAACAATCAGAATCATAGGCTAGCTTCTAGGGTTTAGCCTCTACGATCTCGTGGTAGATCAACTCTTGTAATACTCATATCATCAAGATCAATCAAGCAGGAAGTAGGGTATTACCTCCATAGAGAGGACCCGAACCTGGGTAAACATTGTGTCCCCTGCCCCTTGTTACCATTAGCCTTAGATGCACAGTTCGGGACCCCATACCCGAGATTTGCCGGTTTTGACACCGACATTGGTGATTTAATTGAGAGTTCCACTGTGACGTCGAAAAAGGTTTGATGGCTCGCCTTGTTACCAAGGACAACATCGCCTCTGGGGGAGCCCTGGCTTTAGGCCAAACCCTCCGACTAGGGGGGTTTGTCATGACCGCCCGTTCGGCCGCCGTGCCGACGATGACTTCTTGGGTCATCGAAAACAGCCTCCACGTCAGCTCGGAATATGCCGAGCGGATGGATCCAATGGAACTCTCGTCCTTGAACGAGCTCTGGGATCGCATTGCCACCTTGGGAGTCTCTACGGACTATGATCGGATTTGGCTTAAACCCGATCAAAGAGAGATTAACTCTCCGACGGTCACCCATCAAATAGCGGTGGTGGAGGAGCAATGCAGCGATTCTTCCTCTATTTTGAGGACGAACTATGTAATCCCGGAACCCGAGCTGCCAAGTTCGGAAGTTCCTCTTCCCCTGGGCCTCAGATCGGGTCAGGGTTCGGACTTAAATCCACCCACCCACCCAGATACAAGCGATCTTTCCCGCATTAGACAACAATCCCAAGAGACAGTACATCACTTTTGGGCCAGATTCCTCCTTGTAATGAGCAAGGTCAAGGATTGTCGCGAGGAAGACGCAATCTCATTCTTTTGCAAAAATTGCACGGACAAGGGAATCCTCAACGCCATAAGTCGCCGTGACATATCACACTTCGCTGACTTGGCGGCCATATTACAGAGGTGTTGTGCGATGGAAAGTGCCTGGAAAACCCAGGAAAAATTCTGGGACCCTCCGGCTCTCACTAAACCCCTCGTCCAAACTAAAAGGGTGCACTCTCGCAAATCACCCAACCCAATTACAAAAAAACCAAAGCCCACTACAGGGCGTGGAACCGTATTGGAGGGATGGCTCAATGGGCCATACAAAATTCACACCACGCCGGATACCATACCAACACACAACCTTAGAGCATGTTGGATACTTCGGCAGGTGGCCAAGAGCGGCGAGGATCTCCTCATTAACGATATCGTAGAGCATCATCCCACAGAAAACAACAATACAGTGTTGACAGTCTTCAAGACTTTCACCTCAAATAACAGGCGCAAGAGAACACTCCGCGGACTCGCCAAAGTCTGCCATGTTGCAGCAATAAATCCATGGAACGACACGGCCATAACCTTCAATGCTAGTGACGAACCTCAATTCCGAACAGTCCAAGCACCAGCCGCTTTGGTCCTTAGTCCAATTGTGGACGGCTTCCGGCTTACTAAAGTGCTCATGGACAGTGGCAGCGGATTAAATCTCATCTATGAGGAAACTCTCAACAAAATGGAAATAGACAAGAGCCGCATTGAGCAAAGCAAAGACGACCTTGAGGAATTATCCTCACGGGAGGCACGATGTCGAGAAAAATCACACTCGATGTGGTATTCGGCACGCCGGAGAATTACAGGTCCGAAGAGATAACATTCCAAGTGGCCCCGTTCAGTAGTGGATACCACGCCCTTTTAGGACGGGACGCATTTGCGAGCTTCCAAGCTATACCCCATTATGGGTACATGAAGCTCAAGATGCCCGGGCCCAACGGAATCATCACTCTAGCTAGTGATCCGGACATAGCACTCCGCGCCGAAAATAAAATAGCCGCCCTGGCCCTTGAGGCATTATTCGAAGCCCTCGCGGCCGAAGAACTAACTGCGCTACGCTCCACAGTGGACAGGGATGATGTGATACCCGACAAACGATCCAAGTCCACCTCTTTCAAACCAGCGGATGAAATAGTCAAATTCCAAGTCCACCCAACGGACTCTACAAAAACAGCATCCATCGGGGCATAGCTGAACCCCACAATCGACGCCGCATTGCGGGCGTTCTTACACGAGAATTGGGACATCTTCGCTTGGCACCCTTCAGATATGCCAAGGATCCCACGCAGGCTGGCCGAGCATAGCATCAACATATTGAAGGGATACAAGCCGGTCAAGCAAACACTACGGCGCTTTTCAGAGCCCAAACGACAAGCTATGGGAGAGGAGATAGCCAACTTACTCAAAGCCGGATTCATCAGAGAAATAAAACACCCAGACTGGCTAGCAAACCTGGTGATGGTACCAAAGAAGGATAAATCCTGGCGCCTCTGTGTCGATTTCAAGGACCTCAAAAAGGCTTGCCCCAAGGATCCCTTCCCTCTCCCCCGCATTGATCAAATAATCGATGCTACCGCAGGACATGACTCTTTGTGCTTCCTCGACGCATACTCCGAATACCATCAAATCAAGATGGCGGAGTCCGATCAAGCCGCAAGGGCATTCATCACTCCATACAGCCCTTTCTATTTCAACACCATGCCTTTAGGGCTAAAAAACGCCGGTGCAACCTACCAACGCATGATTCATACATGCCAGGAAAAACAAATCGGCAAAACAGTTGAGGCATACGTGGACGACGTGGTCGTCAAGACTAGACATGTCGAATCTTTAATAGACGACCTGAGGCTCACATTCGACAACCTCCAAACATATGACATCAAGCTCAATCCGGAAAAATGCATTTTCGGCATTCCTGCCGAAAAGCTCCTGGGCTTCATCGTTTCCAATAGAGGAATTGAAGCAAACCCGGCTAAAATCCGAGCTTTGTCACAGTTGGCTACCCCAACAGACCTCAAGCAAATCCAGAAATTAACTGGATGCGTGGCTGCCTTAAGCCTCTTTATCTCCCGATTGGGAGAAAAGGCACTACCTCTTTATCGCCTTCTTGGACGCACCGAACACTTCGAGTGGACGGATGCGGCCACGGCCGGACTGGAAGAAATAAACTCCCTCTTGGCCAACAACCCAATCCTGGCCGCATCGAACATCGGCAAACCCATGTTGTTATATATAGCTGCAACACATCAAGTTGTAAGCGCTATGCTCGTCGTCGAACAAGAGGAGGATGGGCATAAGTTCTCGCTTCAAAAGCCGGTATACTACATATCCACTGTCCTCACACAATGCAAGTCACGGTACCCACATTATCAAAAGATAGCATACGCGGTCTTCATGGCATCCCGGAAACTACGACATTACTTTCAAGAATGTTCAATCACGGTGGCCTCCAAAGTACCACTCAACGATATAATAAATAACTGTGATGCCACGGGCTGGATTGCTAAGTGGGCCATTGAGCTCCTCCCGTTCAACATTATATATAAACCACGGTGAGCCATTAAATCGCAAGTATTGGGTGACTTCGTCGCCGAATGGACAGAGGCCAAACTCCCTAAAGAGTACGGCGCGTACTCCAATTGGATCATGCACTTTGATGGCTCTAAGATGCTGGCTGGTCTGGGAGCGGGCGTTGTCTTGACATCCCCCACCGGTGATACAGTCCAATATGTACTCCAAATTCTATACACAGACTCCAACAATGCAGCCGAATACGAGGCTCTATTGCACGGTCTTCGGATGGCGGTCTCCATGGGCATCCAACGCCTAGAAGTGCGCGGGGATTCGAACCTTGCAATATCTCAAATAAATGGAGACTTTGATGCCAAGGACCCTAAAATGGCGGCTTACCATAATGCCGTCCTCAAAATGTCAGCTCGATTCGAGGGGCTTGAATTTCACCATGTGGTCCGAGTAAACAATCAAGCGGCGGATATCCTTGCCCGCATCGGCGCTAAGCGCGACCCCGTCCCACCTAACATCTTCTTGGAAAGGCTATTCAATCCATCCATGGTGTGGCAAGGGAAGACTGGCAATACTAGTCCGGATCCGACCACAACCCCAGTGCTCGAACACTCTGACATAATCGGAGGCTCCACCACCAAAATAACACCTTCGGCCCACGTAATCATGGCTGTCATCGCCCCCTGGATCGAACCCTTCTTAGCCTACCTAAATAGGCAAGAACTCCCCGAGGACCAAAATGAGGCAAGTTGCATTGTGCGGCGCTCTAAAGCCTACAAGGTCCACAAGGGAGAGCTTTATAAGAAAAGCGCTACCGGAGTACTTCAAAGATGTATCTCCGAAGAGGAAGGGCGGCAGCTATTGGCCGAAATTCATGCTGGACTCAGCGGCCATCACGCTGCAGCTCGAGCCCTTGTAAGCAAGGCCTTCCGTACAGGTTTCTACTAGCCGACAGCCCGAGCAGACACACAAGACCTCGTCCAACATTGCGTCGGTTGCCAGCTCTTCGCCAACCAAAGCCATATGCCACCCACCGCTCTCCAAACAATCCCGATAACTTGGCCCTTTGCGCTCTGGGGGCTCGATATGGTCGGACCCCTTAAAGGAGGAAGCCATAAGAAAATATACCTATTGGTCATGGTGGATAAATTCACCAAATGAATAGAGGCCAAACCAGTTAAAACGGCCGAATCCGGACCACTGATAGACTTTGTATCTGGGCTCGTGCACCGTTACGGTGTCCCCCACAGCATTATCACCGATAATGGCTCCAATTTCACAGCTGACAAGGTGAAAACTTGGTGCCTCAACATGGGCATTAAGCTCGATTACGCCTCCGTCTATCACCCCAAAACAAACGGTCAAGTCGAACGAGCAAATGGTCTTATTATGAGTGGCATCAAACCCAGACTAGTGCGATCCCTGAAGGAATCAGACACGCACTAGCTCGAGGAGCTTGACCGTACTATGGGGACTGTGGACCACGCCAAATCGCACTACCGGATACACACCATACTTCATGGTGTATGGCGCAGAGGCGGTATTGCCCTGCGATATCATTCATGACTCACCTCGAGTGCGCATGTACGAAGAGAGAGAAGCCGAGCTTGATCGGCAGGATAGTTTAGATGCCCTGGAGGAGGAGCGCAACGTCGCAAAAGCCCGTTCCGATTTCTATCAGCAACAGGCTCACAGGTATCAAAGCAGAGAAGTACGGACCAAAACCTATAACGTTGGCGAACTCGTTCTACGCCTATCGGAGAAGAAAAAGGACAAGCTCAAGCCCAAGTGGGAGGGTCCCTTCATCATTATTTTCTGACCTTCACAGATGATTTGAGCAGATATGAGTATATCTACTTAATGAAGCATAAGTCTGAAACATTTGAAAAGTTCAAATAATTTCAGAGTGATGTGGAGAATCATCGTAACAAGAAAATAAAGTTTCTACAATCTGATCATAGAGGAGAATATTTGTGTTACGAGTTTGGCCTTCATTTAAAACAATATGGAATAGTTTCACAGCTCATGCCACATGGAACACCACCGCGTAATGGTGTGTCCGAACGTCGTCACCGCACTTTATTGGATATGATGCGATCTATGATGTATCTTACCGATTTACCACTATCATTTTGGGTTTATGCATTAGAGACAGCTGCATTCACTTTAAATAGGGCACCATCAAAATTCGTTGAGACGACGCCCTATGAACTGTGGTTTGGCAAGAAACCAAAGTTTTCGTTTCTTAAAGTTTGGGGCTACGATGCTTATGTGAAAAAGTTTCAACCTGATAAGCTCGAACCCAAATCAGAGAAGTGCGTCTTCATAGAATACCCAAAGGAAACTATTGGGTACACCTTCTATCACAGATCCGAAGGCAAGATATTCGTTGCTAAGATGGATCCTTTCTAGAGAAGGAGTTTCTCTCGAAAGAAGTGAGTGGCAGGAAAGTAGAGCTTGATAAGATAATTGTACCTTCTCCCCAATTGGAAAGTAGTTCATCCCAGAAATCATTTCCAGTGATTCCTACTCCAATTAGTGAGGTAGCTAATGATGATGATCATGAAACTTCAGATCAAGTTACTACAGAACCTCGTAGGTCTTCCAGAGTACAGTCCGCACCAGAGTGGTATGGTAATCCTGTTCTGGAAGTCATGTTACTAGACCATGATAAACCTACGAACTATGAGGAAGCGATGATGAGCCCAGATTCTGCGAAATGGCTTGAGGCCATGAAATCTGAGATGGGATCCATGTATGAGAACAAAGTATGGAATTTGATTGACTTGCCCGATGATCGGTGAGTCATTAAGAATAAATGGATCTTCAAGAGGAAGACGGACGCTGATAGTAGTGTTACTATCTACAAAGCTCGAATTGTCGAAAACTTTTTTGATAAGTTAAAGATGTTGAATACAATGAGATTTTCTCACTCGTATCGATGCTTAAGTCTGTCCAAATCATGTTAGCAATTGCCACATTTTATGAAATCTGGCAAATGGACGTCAAAATTGCATTCCTTAATGGATTTATTAAAGAAGAGTTGTATATGATGCAACCAGAAGGTTTTGTCAATCCTAAAGATGCTAACAAAGTGTGCAAGCTCCAGTGATCCATCTATGGACTGGTGCAAGCATCTCGGAGTTGGAATATACGCTTTGATGAGTTGATCAAAGCATATAGTTTTACACAGACTTGCGGTGAAGCCTGTATTTACAGGAAAGTGAGTGGGAGCACTACAGCCTTTCTGATAAGTATATGTGAATGACATATTGTTGATCGGAAATAATGTAGAATTTTTCTGGAAAGCATAAAGGAGTATTTGACAAGAGTTTTTCAAAGAAAGACCTTGGTGAAGCTGCTTACACATTGAGCATCAAGATCTATAGAGATAGATCAAGACGTTTGATAAGATTTTTCAATGAGTACACACCTTGATAAGATTTTGAAGTAGTTTAAAATGGAACAGTCAAAGAAGGAGTTCTTGCCTATGTTGCAAGGTGTGAAGTTGAGTAAGACTTAAAACCCGACCATGGAAGAAAATAGAAAGAGAATGAAAAAGCCATTCCCTATGCCTCAGTCATAGGTTCTATAAAGTATGCTATGTTGTGTACCAGACCTATTCTATACCTTGCTCTGAGTTTTGCAAGGGAGTAAAATTTTGATCTAGGAGTAGATCACTGGACAGCGGTCAAGAATATCCTTAGTGAGGACTAAGGAAATATTTCTCGATTATGGAGGTGATAACAGAGCCCGTCGTAAAGAGTTACATCGATGCAAGCTTTTACACCGATCCAGATGACTCTAAGTCTCAATCTGGATACATATTGAAAGTGGGAGCAATTAGCTAGAGTAGCTCAGTGCAGAGCATTGTAGACAAAGAATATTTGCAAAATACATACGGCTCTGAATATGACAGACCCGTTGACTAAACTTCTCTCACGAGCAAAACATGATCATACCTTAGTACTCTTTGGGTGTTAATCACATAGCAATGTGAACTAGATTATTGACTCTAGTAAAACCCTTTGGGTGTTGATCACATGACGATGTGAACTATGGGTATTAATCACATATGTGAATATTGGTGTTAAATCACATGGTGATGTGAACTAGATTATTGACTCTAGTGCAAGTGGGAGACTGAAGGAAATATGCCCTAGAGGCAATAAAGTTATTGTTTATTTCCTTATTTCATGATAAATGTTTATTATTTATGCTAGAATTGTATTAACCGGAAACTTAGTACATGTGTGAATACATAGACAAACATAATGTCACTAGTATGCCTCTACTTGACTAGCTCGTTGAATCAAAGATGGTTAAGTTTCCTAGCCATAGACATGAGTTGTCATTTGATTAACGGGATCACATCATTAGAGAATGATGTGATTGACTTGACCCATTCCGTTAGCTTAGCACTTGATCGTTTAGTATGTTGCTATTGCTTTCTCCATGACTTATACATGTTCCTATGACTATGAGATTATGCAACTCCCGTTTACCGGAGGAACACTTTGTGTGCTACCAAATGTCACAACGTAACTGGGTGATTATAAAGGTGCTCTACAGGTGTCTCCGAAGGTACTTGTTGAGTTGGCATATTTCGAGATTAGGATTTGTCACTCCGATTGTCAGAGAGGTATCTCTGGGCCCTCTCGGTAGTGTACATCACTATAAGCCTTGCAAGCAATGTGACTAATGAGTTAGTTGCGGGATGATGCATTACATAACGAGTAAAGAGACTTGCCGGTAACGAGATTGAACTAGGTATTGAGATACCGATGATCAAACTCGGGCAAATAACATACCGATGACAAACGGAACAACGTATGTTGTTATGCGCTTTGACCGATAAAGATCTTCATAGAATATGTGGGAGCCAATATGAGCACCCAGGTTCCGCTATTGGTTATTGACCGGAGATGTGTCTCGGTCATGTCTACATAGTTCTCGAACCCGTAGGGTCCGCACGCTTAAAGTTCGGTGATGATCGGTATTATGAGTTTATGTGATTTGTTGTACCGAAGGTAGTTAGGAGTCCCAGATGAGATCGGGGACATGACGAGGAGCCTTGAAATGGTTGAGACGTAAAGATCGATATATTGAACGACTATATTCGGACATCTGAAAGGTTCCGAGTGATTCGGGTATTTTTCAGGGTACCCGGGAGTTACGGGAATACGAGGAAGAAGTAATGGGCCTCATGGGCCAAGTGGTGGAAGAGAGGAGGCAGGGCGTGCGGGCCCCCTAGCCCAAACCGAATTGGACTAGGGGGTCGGCCCCCCTTTCCTCCTTTTCCTCCCTCTCCTTCCTTCTCCCTCTCCTACTTCCTTTCCTCCTCCTAGTGGGAGTAGGAAATGGGAGTCCTACTCCTACTAGGAGGAGGACTCCTCCTCCTGGCGCGCCCTACAGGGGCCAGTTGGCCTCCCCCCTTGCTCCTTTATATACGGGGGCAGGGGGCACCTCTAGACACAACCTTGAGATCTCTTAGCCGTGTGCGGTGCCCCCCTCCACCATAATCCACCTCGATAATATCGTAGTGGTGCTTAGGTGAAGCCCTGTGTCGGTAGAACATCATCATCGTCACCACGCCGCCGTGCTGACGAAACTCTCCCTCAAAGCTCGGCTGGATCGGAGTTCGAGGGACGTCATCAAGCTGAGCGTGTGCTAAACTTGGAGGTGCCATGCGTTCGGTACTTGATCAGTCAGATCGTGAACACGTACGACTACATCAGCCGCGTTGTGCTAACGCTTCCGCTTTCGGTCTACGAGGGTACGTGGACACACTCTCCCCTCTCGTTGCTATGCATCAACATGATCTTGCGTGTGCGTAGGAATTTTTTTAAAATTACTACGTTCCCCAACATCTTGTAATACTCATATCATCAAGATCAATCAAGCAGGAAGTAGGTATTACCTCCATAGAGAGGGCCCGAACCTGGGTAAACATTGTGCCCCCCGCCTCCTGTTACCATTAGCCTTAGACGCATAGTTCGGGACCCCCTACCCGAGATCCGCCGGTTTTGACACCGACACCCGTCGTCTTCTTCATCAAGCCAGTGCCATTGAGGACGGAGGAGCGGAGATCGCAAGGATGGCGCTGCCGTGCCGCAGTGGATGGTGATAGGGAGCTCGCTAGGACGACGCCCATCGTCATCATCGTCAAGCCAGTTCCATGGAGGCTGAACGCATGGAGTTTGCGAGGATGTCGCCGCCGTGCCGCGGTGGATGGCGGCGCAGAACTCGCCAAGATGACGCCTGTCGCCAACATCATCAACCCAGTGCCGCGGAGGATCATGGCGTGGAGCTCGCAAATAGGACACCACCAACGTCAACATCATCAAGCTGGAGCCCGGAGGTGTGGAGCTCACGGGGATGCCACCGTGTTCAATGGAGGATGGTGACACGGAGCTTGCTAGGACAACGCCCATCGTCTTCTTCATCAAGCTGGCGCCATGGAGGACAGATGTGTGGAGCTCACGAGGGTGCCGTCGCCGTGCCATGGTGCAAGGCAACACGGAGCTCGCCAGGACGACATCCATCATCAACATCATCAAGCTGGTGTCGCAGAGGATGGAGGCATGGAGGTTGCGGGACGACACCACCGACATCTACCTTGTCAAGACGGAGCCCGCAACCCGGAACCACGAAGACGACGCACACCCTGGGGTTGCCTGCAACTTGAGCCTGCGACACGAAGAAGAAGATGGCGCTACATGATGTTGTCCATGACTTGGTGGAGAAAAAAGTGTCGCGTGATGCTATGCGCAACCCGAAGCCCATGATGACGAGGCGCGACGGTGGGAAGGCGATGCGACTTCACCAAGATCTTACCACGGCCCAGTGAGGCGATGCCCTTGTCTTGGCGGACCACCGTAAACTCGGCGTCTAGTCGAGACGAGGCACCACCACATGTCGTTGCCCACGTCCCGGAACCCGTGAACATGAGGCGCGATGGTGGGAATGCGACGCAACTTCACCAACACCTTATTGTGGCCCCGTGAGGCGGCGCCCTTGTCTTGGCGGACCATCGTAGACTGGGGGTCTAGCCGAGACGAGTCGCCAACCACACCGGCTATGCCGATATGAGCGTGCGTTGGTTTTACACCGACGCCGGTCTCCATAAGAATACTCCCGCGAGGCGAACCCCTTGTGTACCCCGACGAAGCCGCTACATCGTCAAGAAGTCCGTGCAGAGCAAGAACCATGCAACTTCAACACCGACTACATCAACATTGTCAAGACCAACGAGGCATCACAGCGAGGGCAAACTTGGCTAGCACCAAGCCACGTTTTAAGCGGTACGTGTACCGACGAGGACATGAGCTTTGCCGCCGCCCACACAACACACACCATCATCATCATGCATGGAGAACGCGAAGCGAACCGACGGAGATGACCACACGGCTTAATCGGAGGTATCTCGCGGAGCAACCCGCGGGAGTAATTACCGGGAGCCTTCCGAGGCCCCGGGAAACAGGAGACCGCACATCGCCACAGTCAGGCTGGCCGCGCTAGTAGGCCACGGAGCACACTTGATGCAGAGCATCCTTCCATCATCCACATGGACTCTACATCAACACATCCAACCCCACAAGGACCCATGACAAGAGCTAGAGCACGTGCTTTGGAAACCGAGGTGAACTCCTTCCTACTAGACTTGCATATGGACACAAAAGGAACATGTCTACTACCTCACCAAAATGTGTTATGCCTCCTTAGGTATGAAGAGGAACATCACCAAGAAGCTCGGGAGCATCACCAAGGAGATGGAGAACCACCCCAAGGCCACGTGGACCAAGAACAAGGACAACAGCAGCAGCACAGGAAGCTCCAGGCGACCCCGTGCGCACGGGCCCCAGAGACCCCGTGCCCACGGACTACCCAGAGAGTTGGCACTGGAGCACCCGTGCAAGCGGGCGTGTCTGCACTCCACGGGACCCCCGTGCGCACGGGCCCAACTTACCCCGTGCGCACGGGCCTCCCAGGATGGACGGCTAAGATGATGACTTCGGCTCCCCTTCTCCTCCTTCGACCCCAAGCCTATATATTTCGTACCTAGGGCCATGTTTAGGGTTAGCAAAGTATTAGATGAGATCTTGGTGAGCTTTGCTCCATTACCTTCCCTCTTTGAGGATCAAGACCCCATAGGGAAGAATCCTTGAGGATTTCAAGACCTCCATTAGGAGAAGACTATCTACCACCAAGATCCCTCTTCCTTTTGGATTTGGGATGAACTTTGCCATTATATCTTTCCTTTGATTGTGTTTGAGACTTGTGGATCTTGTGTTGTTACTCTAGTGGATGTGTAATTGGGAATTGTTGGAGTGATTGCCTCTTTGTGTTCATCATTGTGTTCTTGTTGTTCTTGTGATTTCCCTCCATTTCCCCCTCCAAGTGTGAAAAGTTCCTCCCTAGGGTTCTACCCTACATCATATGGTATCATGAGCCACGTTGATTCACACCTTGGAGTCCTTACCTTCCACTTTCTAGCTTGATTTTGTTGTTTTTCGTCCTAATCCGAAAATCCCCACCAAAAATAGCCCCAAAAAGTTTTCTTGCAATTTGTTGATCTTGTGAGATTTGGTTGATTTGATCCACGAATTTGGTGTTTGGCAAGTGGATTTACACCTCCACCATCATCCCCACCCATCCCCCACCGGAATTTGGCCAAAAACCCGCAACCCCACGAAATCAAAGAAGTTCATCCACTCTCGGGAGACCCCGTGCACACGGGCCATTGGGACCCCGTGCACACGGGACCCCGTGCACACGGGCCTCACTTACCCCGTGCGCACGGACTATCCAGAAACTTTCGGCCATTTTTTCTGTTTTTCTCATTTTGTTTCACCACCACCTCTTGTGTTCTTCCACACCATTCCACGTGTTTGTTGAGTGTTCGGTTGCGATTTCTCTTGTGTCCTAAGGTGTTTCGGCTACTTAGGCGCAACTTGGTATCATCATCGCCACCAATCATCGACTTGAACAACACTTCGGCTTCGACAAGATCATCTTCGACCGTAAGCAAGGACGGTAACCTCGACGACACTTTGTACCCCTTGCCATTAACTTGATAGCTTCGAGCCATTTTGCGTAGCTTACCCATCGAGACTAGCTTGTTGAGTATTGCCGGGCCACATCTTAGTGCACCATTTAGTGTTCCGTCCATCCCGTGCATCTACTACTTGTTACCTCATTGTGTGGCTCGCATATCAAGCATCGTGGCATAGTTGAAAAAAAAGTGAGAAAAAGCTTTTAAGCAAAAAGAGAAGAAAAGCAAAGAGCTTATAAGCAATAGCATCGAGCCTTCGCATTCGTGCATCATCTTGGTCACCACATACATAAGCATACTTGGGATAGTGAGACAAGTAGATTCTCTATTAGGTTGGTGCACTAGCGTATCTAGCCCATTAGTGCAATCGAGCTAGCGTCTCTCTAGTATCCGTACGACAAGAGCTTTTCCCGTGTTCCGATATCTTCGAGCTCATTCCTTGGTTGTGCGGATCCCATTTATCTTCCGTGTGTGTGTTCCTAGTGTTATCTTGGGAGGTTGATCTATTTGTCTTATTTGCCATTTGTGAATCTTCTCAACTTTATCAACATCTTGACTAACATTTGCTTGAATTATTTGTGCCTTTCCTAACCAAGCTCCTCCATAGACCATTTACTTGTAGGTGTGAGAAACAATTCCTGGTACCAATTCCCCTATTGTAACATCACGTGGGATCGTACTTGTTACATCCACAATCTTCGGAAAAGGTAACTTTGGTTTTGTTCTCTCATTTTCCTACTCACCACCACTTTCTCATGATGGATAGGCCAAGTTCTTCTACCAAACCACTCTTCATCGAGCAAGACGACGACATGTCATCCTTCGTCACCAAGAGCCACCTCTTTGGTGCACAACGAGCTCTACATCAAGAGCAACAAGCAATGAACGACCGCATCGACAACCTCGCCACCGACTTACGACTCTCCGAGCAACGAACACGCGACTACTTCGACAACAAGCTCGACGTGCACAAGCAAGAGAACGATGCAAGAATGGACGAGATCCGAGCTTTGTTGGTCAACCGTCCTCCTTCAACTTCTTCCTACTCAAGACGGAGCCACTCAAGTCGCCACTCCGACGACACCTTCTCCGGCTCAAGTACACCGTCATCAACCATTCTTCGACGAGCCACGCGTCAAGACCGTCATGCATCTTGAGATCCGCTACACGCCAAGCATTCACAAGAGCAAGTCGATGAGCAAGTCCCCCGTCATCAAGCAAATCAAGTCGCTTTTGCTCAAGCTCAAGAACGACAACGTCTTCGTCGTCAAGAAGAAGAAGAACGAGCGCGTCTACACCAAGAGGAACAAGACGCCGAGGCCCAACATCTTCAACAACAACAACAAGAAGCACAAGCTATTGAGGCGGAACGTGCCCTCCAAGAATCAAGTCGAGCCATCGCCAACTGCAATCGCGAACGGCGCAATCAAGAGGAAGCCCTTCGAGAAGAAATACAATAAAGGAACTATCGACCACGTGTGCACCGTCAAGTTTCTCAAGCTCCTCCACAAGCTCGTCAAGCTCCACCTCAACCTCAAGCGCAACAAGAGCGACACCAAGTGGAACAAGTGCTTCAAGACCCTCCTCCACACCAAGAGCAACATCATGAGGAACGAGCATTCCAGGACCCTCCAAGGCAAGAGCGACACCGCAACCGCTACCAAAATGAAGAGCAACGCTATGGCAAAATAAAACTCACAATGCCCAAGTTCAATGGAAGCAATGATCCGGAAGAGTACCTCTCATGGGCATTGAAGGTCGACAAAATCTTTCGTTTGCATAACTATGAGGAAGAGAAGAAGATCGCAATGGCATCACTTGAGTTCCAAGACTATGTGCTCATATGGTGGGAACAAGTCCTTGAGCGCCGAGAAGCAAGAGGTGACCCTCCAATCACCACTTTGGCTCAAATGAAGGATGTCATGCGAGCACGATTCGTGCCAACCTACTACAACCGTGATCTTTTCAAGAAGATACAACTCCTCAAGCAAGGAACAAAGAGTGTTGAAGAATACTACAAGGAAATGGAGATAGCCATGATTCGAGCCAATGTCAAGGAAGATGATGAGCAAACAATGGCACGATTCTTGAATGGACTCAATCATCCCATCAAGAAGATAGCCGACTTCCAACCCTACTCCAACCTCATCGAGCTAGTACATCAAGCGACCAAGGCGGAACGTCAAGTGCAAGATGACTTCAAGTACGCCAAGTACTCATCCAAGACATACGGCTTCTCCAACAATCAAGCTTCAACAACTCCTCCAACATCCACTTCAACCAAGCCTTCTCCAAGCAACGACGACAAGATAACATACAAGAAACCTTCGTCAAGTTCAAGTCGTCCTCCTCCTACTACAAGCAACTACAAGCCGCGTGCTACTTCCTCTACTCCGACCGATGAGACCATCAAAACAAGTTCAATCAAGTGCTTCACATGTGGCGGCCGAGGCCATAAGTCCTTCCAATGCACCAACAAGCACACTATGATCCTCAACGACGATGGCACCTACGACTCAATGAGTGAAGATGAAATGGAAGCTATTGAGCAAGTGGCCATGCACCGGCGCGTGAACTAGGATGAAGATGATCAAGTCTTTTGTGATGAAGATACGAGCCCCGCTCTCGTTGTCTCCAAGGTCTTGACACTTCAACATCAACAAGAAGAAGACCAACGATGCCATATCTTCCACACCAAGGCCGGCATCAATGGAAGATCTGTCAAGGTCATCATCGATGGAGGTAGTTGCCACAACTTGGCAAGTGAAGAACTATGCTCCAAGCTTCAATTGATCAAGAAGAAGCACCCGCACCCCTACAAGGTTCAATGGCTAAGTGACTCCGGCACTATACGAGTTGAGCATATGGTCCAAGTATCCTTCAAAATCGGTGCATATGAAGACATGGAGTGTGATGTGGTCCCAATGACCGTTTGCCATCTTCTTCTTGGTCGTCCATGGCAATTCGACCGTGGCGTCGTCCACAATGGACGTACCAACCACTATAGCTTCAAGATGAAAGGAAAAGAATATGTGCTACGACCCATGTCTCCTAGTCAAGTGATAGCCGACAAGCAAACAACCCACCACAGAGAGAAGAGTGAGAAAGTGATCCACCAAAACATGAGTGAGAGCAACAAGCCACACTTGAGCGCCTCTTCGCCTAGAGAGAAAAACCTCATTCTATTTGCCACCAAAAGTGAGATGAGAGAAGTGTGTGAGAACCCATCGAGTGTGATGTACTTTGTCCTTGTGTGCAAGGATGGAGAACCGGAAACTAACACCACTCACGAGCTACCTTTGGTGTTTCAATCTCTTTTGCAGGAATTTCGAGATGTTTTTCCCGATGAGCTACCTCCGGGTCTACCTCCTTTACGAGGCATTGAGCATCGAATCGACCTCATCCCCGGAGAGCCACTTCCAAACAAAGTTCCATACCGTGTCAATCCCGAAGAAACCAAGGAGATTCAAAGGCAAGTACAACAACTAATCGACAACGGTCATACTTTTGCCACGCTCTCCAAGAACTACTTTTGGCCCAAGATGTTCCGCAATGTCTCACGCTTCACTACTCGATGCTCTACATGCCGCAAAGCTAAGTCAAAAGCTCAATCTCATGGTCTTTACATGCCTCTTCCTATTCCTTATCAACCTTGGGAAGACATTAGCATGGATTTTGTACTTGGTTTGCCTAGAACTCAAAATGGAAAACATTCTGTGTTTGTTGTTGTGGACCGATTTTCTAAGATGGCACATTTCATTCCTTGCAACAAGGTAGACGATGCTTCACATATTGCAAATCTCTTTTGTAGGGAAATCTTGCGCCTCCATGGAGTACCAAAGACAATCGTCTCCGACCGTGACGTCAAGTTCTTGAGTTACTTTTGGAAGACTCTATGCGCCAAGCTCGGAATCAAGCTATTGTTCTCATCCGCATACCATCCTCAAACCGACGGCCAAACGGAGGTGACGAACCGGACACTATCCACTCTACTTCGCGTGTTGATCAAGAAGAACAACAAGGAGTGGGAGGCGTGTCTACCCATCGCCGAAATACGCCTACAACCGCAAGACATTCGACCATCGGCAAGTCCCCTTCGAGGTCGTCTCACGGCTTCAACCCATTGTCCCCAGTGGACATTCTACCTCTACCTCTACAAGAGCGCACCAACATGGATGCGAGTGCATGAGCAAGCTACATCAAGAAGATGCATGAAGATACAAGAAACATCATCGAGCGCCAAGTACATCGACTAGCGACCAAGCTCAACGTCAACAAACAACCCATGATCTTCAACATAGGTGATCTCGTGTGGCTACACCTTCGCAAGGACCGCTTCCCCAACGAACGCAAGTCCAAACTCCTACCTCGAGCCGATGGACCATTCAAGGTGCTAGCACGCACAACGACAACGCCTACAAGATTGAACTCCCACGAGACAAGTACAACGTGAACAACATCTTCAACGTCAAAGACCTCTCGCCTTTCCATGGTGATGAAGATCTTGATCCGAGGTCAGATCCTTTCGAAGGGAGGGGAGATGATGCGGAGCATCCTTCCATCATCCCCATGGACTCTACATCAACACATCCAACCCCACAAGGACCCATGACAAGAGCTAGAGCACGTGCTTTGGAAACCGAGGTGAACTCCTTCCTACTAGACTTGCATATGGACACAAATGGAACATGTCTGCTACCTCACCAAAATGTGCTATTCCTCCTTAGGTATGAAGAGGAACATCACCAAGAAGCTCAGGAGCATCACCAAGGAGATGGAGAACCACCCCAAGGCCACGTGGACCAAGAACAAGGACAACAAAGAAGAAGACAGAAGCTCAGGCGGCCCGTGCGCCACAGGGTTCAGAGACCCGTGCCCACGGACTACCCAGAGAGTTGGCACTGGAGCACCCCGTGCGCACGGGCGTGTACCGTGCCCACGGGACCCCCGTGTGCACGGGCCCAACTTACCCCGTGCGCACGGGCCTCCCAGGATGGACGGCTAAGATGATGACTTCGGCTCTCCTTCTCCTCCTTCGACCCCAAGCCTATATATTTCGTACCTAGGGCCATGTTTAGGGTTAGCAAAGTATTAGATGAGATCTTGGTGAGCTTTGCTCCATTACCTTCCCTCTTTGAGGATCAAGACCCCATAGGGAAGAATCCTTGAGGATTTCAAGACCTCCATTAGGAGAAGACTATCTACCACCAAGACCCCTCTTTCTTTTGGATTTGGGATGAACTTTGCCATTGTATCTTTCCTTTGATTGTGTTTGAGACTTGTGGATCTTGTGTTGTTACTCTAGTGGATGTGTAATTGGGAATTGTTGGAGTGATTGCCTCTTTGTGTTCATCATTGTGTTCTTGTGATTTCCCTCCATTTTCCCCCTCCAAGTGTGAAAAGGTCCTCCCTAGGGTTCTACCCTACATCAACACTCTTTTTTATGGGATCTTGTAATTTTGTTTATCCGATGAGATTAATGAAATACTTGTTTCCCATACCCCTTTTCTTTGTGTACTACGGTACACTGGCACGCCCGCATTTTCTTTTCCCCGGCACATTGAGAGAAATCAAACACCTCCTCTTCCCTTCATACGGAGTGCATATAAAATTTTTCTCGTGTCAAACAGTAGTGACTAGCATTATAGGTCGTCGAGCGGCCAAAAGTTTGCCATGGGTAAGGTTGGAAGATCGAAGACAGTTTTCCGTGCACCGGACATGTAGCTTACCGAACCAGTTGCAATACTACATCGATTTCGTTAGGAATCGAGGATTTTTTTTTAACAATACCCTCCAAGGGATGGCTAGTCCAAGACGCAGAACAGAGTTTTATTTTGAAGAAACAGTAGGGTGTGTCTAGGTCTCAGTAGACTGAGACTTAACCAAGTCTAAGTCACGTGACATAACATGTAAGAAAGAAAAAAAAACTAAAAAGAAAATTTTGCACGGATCTACACATAAGATCCTGCGGATATAGCATTGATTGTAGGTCTCATTCGACTGAGGTTTAGCAACCTGATTATTATGAGGTTGTACACGGTAGAAAAATTACGCAAATCTAGACAAGTGAATATTTGAAACAAGAAATAAATTTGGTACTACCTCCGTCCAGGTGAATAAGTCATTCACGTAGTTCTAGGCCATCGATTTGAGGAACTAAATATGTGTTATATGTCATGAAAAATATATCACTAGATTTCTACAAAGATGTAGTTTCTAAATATATATTTTTTGTCACATATAATACATATTTAGATAGTTAAATCGTCAACCTAGAACTACGCGAATGACTTATTCACCGAGACGAGACGGAGGTAGTACTCTTGAAAAAAATTGCGCAACTCTTTGCCCCGTTCGGCGGCGGCGAGCAAATGGGTGCTCGCGCGGCCCTCGTGAGGCGCCGCCACCACCGCTCGCTCGCCTTCCTCTACCCCACCACTCTACCCGTGGACTCATTCCCTCGCATCTCCGGCTTAGCCAGCCAGCCCCCCACCCCGGGGGGGCCACGACTCTCTCCTCCAGCTCGCGCCGCCTCCCCTGACCAGGTGAAGGAGAAGAGGAGCAGCTGCGGTCCAACGGTGGTGAATTTCTCCTCCTCCTCAACAACACACAGCGGCTGTCGATGTTTGATGTCATGTGCTTGCTGATCATCTTCCGCGACGTCCGTCGGTTCCGGCTCGCCTCGGGCAGCCGCTGTGTGTTGTTTGCTGTTGTTGCTGAGTGCTGTGCTGTTGCCTGTTTGCTGTTGATGTATAATTCAATCCAGTAGTAGTAGTTAGCAAGTAATCCGGTATGCTGTTGATGAAATAAACATATACCTGTGTGTGTGTATGTGTTGATTTCTCCCCTGCATATATATCCCTAATGGCTGTTGACGTACGATCCATGAAGCTCTGCTAATGAATTAGCTACTAGTGGATCCTAGGAAGAAAAAAAAAATTGTTGCACAGAATGCCCAAGTGTGGTTATAAAACTGTTGCAAACAATGCTCGTAGCAGCTCAAGAACAAGTGAAATTCACCTAGGCCAACCAATTCCATATTTAGGTATTTGCTGGGTTAAGTATTTGGTCCCCAAATTTTCACGCATTATAGTGGTGAGCTAAAACCATCATAAGCGAATTATTGCCAAATTGGTAGAAAAGGAAACAGTAGTACTAAAGAAAAAATCACAGAAAGAGTTTATGCCTGGTTGGACCAAGTGGTTTCTGATCATGCATTCTTGATGCTGGTGCAAGCAGGAGGCGAACGTAAGCGAGTGTTGGTGTGTAGAGGTGATCATTTTTGGCTTCTCAAGCAACCTGCAAGCACGCACCACACTATTTCAGTGAATGTATGTGCAAGCATCCTAAGAATAAGTCCAAGTCCAAGTGTCCAACTGTGCTCACACGATCATAGCAGCTCAATACTCACTCTACTAAAATAATACTCACTCTACTATTATCTAGGTCGGGTCGGCAATAGATTGAATGTGAAATCAAATATTGATTTCCCTGTGTTTGCAGCCATATTTTAATTATAATAATTAGAAAATTTATCCCCATGGTTCTTTGGTTTCGAATACCATTCTAGGATAGAGATTGAACTCGTACTCCGAACGAATGTACGCTGGGTCTGCTCGAACTGCGACATTTGCCTAATTTATTTTCACATTAAACAGAATTCAGCATTATAATACGTTGTATTATGCTCATGAAACATGTACTCCCTCCGTTCCTAAATATAAGTCTTTTTAGAATTTCAATTTGGACTACCTACGGATGTATATAGACGTAATTTAGAGTGTACATTCACTCATTTTGCTCCATATGTCGTCCATAATGGAATCTCTAAAAAGACTTATATTTAGGAACGGAGGGAGTAGATTCTAAATTACAATGACTTGTGGCTGGTTAGATGTTCTACAAAAAGATTTCAATGCTGAATTTGAATTCGGAGAAGCATAGAGAGAGACTTCAAACAAGAAAATATAGAATATATTCAAATTTATGTTCTATTTGTTGAATTTTAGCACAAATTATTATTGTCTGTTCATTTTTGTGAAAATTATATTTACAGTCTGCAGGATTTGGATACTTCTTATTTATTTCTGCACCTACCTGTATGTTACTCTTATCATAGATATCTTTGTTTTCAAGAGCTTGTTTTCAAATTTCGGAAGGACGTATTTTCCCCCCATGCTAGAGAAATATATATTGGCGTATTTGGGACTCAACTAACTTTAATCCCGTAGGAACTGATTCTTTTTCAATGCAACAAAAAGAGGTTGGAAACCTTGCACAAGCCGTCAGGTCGGAAGTAACAATAAAAACAAAATGAAATCAGTTTCCTCTCCTCCATTTAGTACTAGTACTAGTCCGACTACTAGTACTCCACTCCAAATGCTCACTCTACCTCCCACCTCAGCTGGTACGTAAGTGTGGGCAGAATCAAAGAATTGCCAAACTCTAAACTCAGCGTTGAAAGTGGTGTTGGTGGATTGATAAGCTGATGTATCTAATGGCATACATGCCTTCCTGCGGCACCTTCCATGCACCTTTAGTGTCTTCTTGCCTGAGGAGGAAATTAACAGTGGTGGCCACGGCTTCCAAGGCCAAGTGAGTTCTGTTCTTCCTCTTCATCATGCAAAAATCTTTGTGGTTGGTTATATATTCCTCTTCTGTTCTTGAATCTTGCCCGGAGTGCTTGTGTCGGCCCCGTGATCTTGGTTGAACTGATATTTTGCTACTTGGACACCAGAGATGGCGAGTGGTTATTCTGTCTTGGGAATGAATGAATCTTTGGTTTTTCCAACGGATTTCCTGTAGGTTCCCTAGAATGAACTGAATTTGGTCATAAAAGAATGTGTTCATTTGTTTTAAGTCATTTATGTGTTTGCTGATGCTTTTATCATCGTAATCTTGCTTTAATGTTGTTGTGGGTATTGGAGAGTCGAGTTTTGAGATTTTTCACTCTACGCCTTATTTCAAGCTGATTTGGTTATTGACAAGTAGTTTTCTCTTCTATTTTTGTTATTTTTTGTTTACGGAGCGAGCTATTATTTCTTGCATACAGTGTTTTTTCGCTTTGTTGTCTTTGGACAGATGCATGTTTATATCCTACAGTTCAGTTGCATGGCATGCAACTTTTGCGTATGCCCCTTCTTTTATTTTGTTAGTTGAATGATTGTGAGAAGCAGATTGGGTGTTATTTGCATTTTTTCACTGGTCTCCTGCTCGGTTCTGTAGTCGTGGTGCCCAGATCACTCACCTGCAGGCCATGGCATTCAAAAAGCGTGAAGTACTAGTGTAGTGAAGTTACGTGCTTGAGCTCATTACGTTTTCCTCTTGCATGTAGTTGCAAATAGCATGCCATGCTGCTCGAAAAGAGTATCTGAGTAGCATCGATGATTTATTTCATGGAAATTAGCACTTAGTTTTGGACCCATTGCCATAGCTCACAAGCTCGGAATGCTTCTTGAATTTGCATGAACTAGTGTGAATTTGCTGGGGGTAAAAACATACTAGGTGTTTCACCAATCTGGATACTCTTTCTTTTTTGAGCTTTAATTTGATTATTTAGTTCTGTTATATTACCCACTTTTCCCATTACTCTTGTGCCTATCATTATAAGTTACTTTGTCTGCTTACGAAGGGTTGGAACTCCCGAAAAGGCCTCCACTCAAGTCCGATTCGCGCAACCATTCCCACCTGAAAAGAAGGAAGTTTTCGATTCATTGGAGCGCTGGGCAGAGGACAACATCCTGGTCCTGTTGAAGCCAGTAGAGAAATCCTGGCAGCCGCAGGACTACCTGCCAGACCCTTCCTCGGATGGATTCCATGATGAAGTCAAGGAGTTGAGGGAACGGGCCAAGGAGATCCCGGATGACTACTTGGTCTGTCTGGTTGGAGACATGGTCACTGAGGAAGCACTCCCTACTTACCAGACAATGCTCAATATCCTCGATGGCGGTGTCGGCGACGATACCGGCACCAGTCCAGCCAGCTGGGCTGTCTGGACGAGGGCATGGACGGCCGAGGAGAACAGGCACGGTGATCTCATGAACAAGTACATGTACCTCACCGGGAGGGTTGATATGAGGCAGATTGAGAAGACCATACAGTATCTCCTTGGTGCTGGAATGGTAAGCAAGCACTTGGTGTCAGATTCCTGAATTTCCTTTTTTTTATCTCAACCTCCATTTTTCTTGCTTCCTTTTTGCTGACAAAGTTAATTACAAGGATTACAATATGTCCCGAATGGGGAAAGACCCACGATTTGGCAACATATACATACACTTGCTAGTTGAATGGTGTGCTCTTCTTACTTGTAGGATCCAAAAACCGAGGGCAACCCATATCAGGGTTACATCTACACATCTTTCCAAGAGAGGGCAACCTTCATATCCCACGGCAACACTGCAAGGCACGCCAGGAAGTACGGGGACCTGAAGCTGGCTCAGATATGTGGCACCATCGCGGCCGACGAGAAGCGCCATGAGACGGCCTACACCAAGATTGTGGAGAAGCTATTCGAGGTCGACCCCGACTACACCGTGCTGGCATTCGCGGCCATGATGAGGAAGAAGGTCACGATGCCCGCCCACTTGATGTACGACGGGCAGGACGACAACCTGTTTGAGCACTTCAGCGCGGTTGCTCAACGGCTGGGCGTCTACACCGCCATAGACTACGCCGACATCCTCGACTTTCTGGTGCAGAGGTGGAACGTCGCCAACCTCACTGGGCTGTCTGGGGAAGGGAGGCGGGCTCAGGATTTCCTCTGCTCACTGGGACCAAGGTTCAGGAAGCTGGAGGAGCGAGCTCAGGGCAGGGCGAAGCAGTTACCGGTTGTTCCTTTCAGCTGGATCCATGGTCGGCAAGTGCAACTTTAAGTGACATTGCAAAACAATTATAAGACGATTTGTTCTTCTTATTTTCAAAATATGAAGCAACTGTTGACTTGTACTACTATAAACATATTTACTCTACATGTGCCAAAGAAGCTTAAAATAACATAATTATATCATGAACACATCCAGAGTTTTTGTTTGTTTGTTTTAGTTGTCCATTTTGAATATTGGATTTGGACATGTATAACCATCTAAGAGCATCTCCAGCAGCTCCCATCTACCCAAATGTTTTGGGTGAACACCTAAAAAACTTCTCATCTCCCCCTATAACCAAATTGACATTGGCGGGAGCCAACCACCCGAGACTTCACGCCAAGGCATGCCTGCAGTCAGATGGGCGCCTCACCGCCGGCCATTGGAGAGAGAGGGGATACATGTGGGGCCCATATGTCAAGCTATGTATATATGAAGTTGTATTGGGGATAAGCTACGGCTACACACCTTTTAAACCCAATTAATTTATTAGGGAGCTGCTGGAGATGCTCTAAAATTTGACTAGTTCTCCAGAGTAACATGGGCAATATCAGGTGCTCCCAAGCCTCCTGCGCTCCGGTCATACAAGCCCACGTGGGTTGTTGGATCTCAGATCAAGGGTTAGGGACGAAACCGCTAGACTTGCATATAATTACCGGACTCTTGGGGAGTTTCCTGCAAAATTGCCAGAGCTCGATCCAACGGCCGAGCTCCCTCGGGAGCACCTGATATTTCAAAAACTCTGAGCCCTCACAAAGGGTACATCTTTACAAAGTAGGCGAACAACGAGCCTAGTGGTTGAAGGCTATCAAGTGACTTTTAATCGTTTAGGAGATGCACACCCTCCAAGAGTAACAGAGCAAAACAAAGTCACTTGGTAGAACTCCTCAAAAGGCCTTCAATCAAAGCTTTTTTCAAGAACACGTACCCGTAGGATCTCTCTCACAAAAAGGATATGGATGGTGTAAGAGGGGAGGAACTCTGTGTAGTGGTTCAAGAAGAAAGGAGCTTGACCTTCAAAGAATCATGCAACTGTTATTAGAGAAATTTGACCATAACCCATTTGGTAATTTGCTGGGGAGGGGGGGTCCAGCTGCCATTGAAACTACCACAGTGTTCTTGGGATCACCCAACAATTTTCTTTCTTCTTTTCTTGCCTTGGGACTCCGTGGACTTAAACTTGTGCCAGTTGGAATGGAGTGAAATGGAATGAGGTAGTGAGTTGCTTTCCGCAGCTAAGAGGATATGCAAGTCTACATATAGAGAGCGGCAGAAATCTAGTCATTACTTGAAAAAGTAACTAGCAGAGAAGTAACGTAGAAATAATCTCGGAACTAATGGACACATTCAAAAAATTGAATGGACAAAGCATGTCTAGGAAACCTTAGAGAAAACATTATACTCGAAAGTATCGGGGTAAAAAGAAGTGAAGATTCCTGACATAAAAAAGGTGGCTCTTTTTTGCAGAAATGGAATAGACTTAGAAGTAATGGGTAAAACCAACTTCTTAGTAGTACCAGTACCATAGTAAACTGAGTATTTTTCAACAGAAAAATAGTGAATAAATGCCATGTCACAACTAAAAAATATTGGACTTATACCATGATTAGATACAAAGACAAACCGCTAGCTCGGAAATGTCGTGGACAATGTTATACTCGAAGGAGTCGGAGCTAACAAGAAAGGTTTTTAGAGGAAACACGGCTCACTAGAACAAACATGGACGGTAGTTGAACTTCGACCACGTCTCTCGCTTCTTCTTATGTTGCATCTCTTTGAGGGCTCGAACTTGTAACCATTGACGTCGACTAGAGAGGCTGAACGGTGGGATGGCTCCTCCTCCGCTCCCCTCGCCTAGCCCCTTGCCTCCCGCCAGCGCTGACGCCCGCTGCCCCCCCCCCCCTCTCTCCATCCTCCGGCGCTGCCATCCTCCGTCTCCCGTCGACTCCCTAGTACGATCGCATCCCGCTTGACCCACTGCTACACCCTGCCCACAGATACATCAACGCCTCGGCGGTCGCGCTGCGCTTCATTCTCCATGTAGGAGATGCCATGGGCCTGGATTTCCAGGACCAGCTGCGCCGCGGACTGGGCTCCCCCTGCGCCTCCGCGCCCTCCGCCGCCTCTTTCCCTGTCCACGTCCGCATAACCTCTCACCGCTTCCACTTCGACGAGATCCTCGCCGCTGCCCTTCTTCAGGCTTGCATTGGTGGCCTTGCTGCTGACTTCCAACTGCGCTCCGTTCGGCCCGACCTCTTCCTTTTCCGCGTGGCGTCGGCCGATATCGTCGACATCCTTCTTCGCCAGTTGCCCATCCGACATATATGTTCTCGCTCGCTTTCCTCCCCGCCACTCCTTCTGTTTTGACCTCCTGCTGTGCTCCGCTCTCAGACCTCCTTCACGTCAGTCCCTTTCGCTCCTTCGACTTCGCTGCCATGGCACGCCTGCGGCACATCTACACTATGGCTGGCCCGCGCACCGGTCATGCCTACGGCTGCCGGATGTATGCTCGCATCATCCAGTTTCCCCTCCAGCTCTCCCCAAGCTTCTTTGAGCTCGTTCTCTGCTGTCTCTTCGGCGGTAACTACGGCCAGTTCAATGTTTCGGCCGACGATGAGGCTGTGTTCTCTTTCACGGTCTCGTCTTTCGCCGCTGCTGCGCTCATCCGGGAGGGCGGCGACTTCATCGCCCCCGGCATCATGATCCGCTTCCCCGACTGGCGAGATCACGATGGTCCTCCGACGAACTCGTCGGGTCCGCCTCCAGGCTGCCCCTCAATGGCTGGCTCTCAGGCAAACTCGTCATCGAAAATGCCCAAGGTTAGTCCGCTACGCTATGGTCGCAGTTTTCGGTCCTTCATCCATCGCAAGTTTAGAGTTGAGCTAGTGCCCTCCTGCCTCCCCTCCCCCTCCCTCTCTGATCCAAATTTACTTCTATGGATTGCATTCATCTCAACTAAGGCAAAACCTAGTGCTTTTCTTTTTAAAACATCACTTGGTCACTGTCTTGCTGGGGTACCTACATTCTCGGTCTTGCACTTCCAGGAAAACCTGTTCCTCACGTTTGTGTCATCGGCTTAGGTTAGAACGAAATACTCCAACGGTCCCTCATACATCACCCTGGTCTGACCCTCTGCCTTGCGGACTTCATAAATTCCATGCGGGATCTTGGAAATTTGAATTCGCATGGCCTCTACAACCACGTGCCCAACATCGCCGCTCTGGCCCACCACCCCTCCCGTGTTGTTCGTAACGGCCAAGTTTCCTCCATTCTCGGCCAGCCCCACCCTCCTCTCCCGGCTCCCCCATCGGTTCCAAGAACGTGCCCAGCTCTATCTCTTCCCCCGCCCCTGTCTCATCCAGTCCTACAACTCAGGTACCACAAAAACAAATCTAGTTGTGCGGGGCGACAAAGACGCCTCGCTCGCCACAAGACGCCGCTCGTCGCCCGCTTTTGGCGCCTCCCATCGTGATTTAATGCGATCTGATCGGACACCCATGACCCCCCGGACCCGGTCCATGCACCGGCTGACTGGCCGCCCCTCGCGCATGTGCCTTTGCATGTGAGCCACGTCCAGTCACCCCCCTAGGCAACCTACATGCAGCCCCCTCGAGTGCTCTCTGCGGCCGCCGCTGGCTCTCCCTCCCACTCCCTCGTCCGATCACGTCGGCGCGGCGCTCTGCTCCGCCACGTTGTACCTTGACGCTCTCCTCTCGACCCCGAAAACCTCGCTCCCTCCCGAGGCCACCCCGCCGCTAGCATGCCACACCTCCCTTTATCAACCCGCCTCCGGCCGGCCTCCCCACATACCCTCCAAGCCTTTGTGCTTTCGGTGTAGAGCTAGTGACCACTTAGTGAGATCCTGCCGTGACCCCCTCCATTGCGCCTGCTGCGGCCAGAAGGGCCACAAAGCCTTCGAGTGCACCTCTCGCTCCCCGCTCGCCTTCCGCCACCCGCCCTTCCGACAGACCAAGCCTGCCATGGTGTCCACCCACCCCATGACCGCCGAAGCGGCTTCCTCCCATGCGCCGGAGCGCGTGATCTCGTTCGGTTCCATCCGCGTTCTTCTCGACGAGCCTGTCGTCCTCTGGCCTACGGTCTCCCTCCCCGCCATGATGCGCCCCTCGCCATCGTCGGATGGCGATTCGGCTCCAGCTTCCCAGCGCGCCTCGCCGCTCCCGTCGCGTTCGGGCTCGATCGTCGGCTCCAGCTCCGCCCCCGCGGCTGGGTCCGGCGTCGCTCCTTCCACGCCCACCCAGCCCGCGCCTGCCCGAACATCTTCGTCCCCCACGACCTCATCCACGATGTCAGCCGCTTCGCGCTCGCCCACATCAACACAGCCATGTTGGACGCCCACGAATTCATCAAGCACCTGTTCGACGACCGCCTCTCCTCCGCCTCCTTCCACTTCGCTGCGGCCTCGGGCTGCGCCGCTCTCCTCGTTTTCGACGATGAGGCCGGCCGTGCGGAGGCGCTGCAGCTCTTTCCCGTGGATTATCTGGGGATCCACGTCGAGCTCTACCGGCCGGAGGATGCGGACAACTGCTCCACCACGACGTACGACCGCCTCGTCGAGCTGGATGCCTCTGGCTACCCGCTCGAGCCCTGGCATCACCAAGGCGCCAACTTCATCTTCGGTCACATGGGCCTCCTCTGCTGCGTCGACCGATGTTGCCTGCACCCCGGAGACTTCACCACCATGCGAGCTTTCGTCCAAGTGGAGTCCGGCGTCAACATCCTGGCCCAGTGCATTCTGCGCCTCCCTCCTGCCCAAGTTGTCGATGTGCGCCTTGCCGTCATCAACACTTGGGCAATAGTCGACGGCTTCACCATCCCTATCGACCACGACGCCAACCAAGCAGCCGACCCCGAGCACATCTCCCACGTCCATGGTGTGTGGCATGGCCCCTCCACCCCGCCATGCGCATGCAATGGAGTGCACCACGACAACGACTACATGCCTCTCCCATCGCCCCCGCCGCCGCCCCACTCCTCCCACGGTGACGTCTCCGCTGCGCCCTCCCCCTCGCTGCTGTTTGACGAGGAACCCGAGATCATCGACGTCGGCAGCGATTCAGACTCTGACTCCGTCGTCGATGTTACTGCGGACTACTTCCACTCCACCAACCCTTTCGCCCTCCTGGCCGCAGGCGCTGACACGGATGACTCTCTCTGCGGTACGCCCGCTACCTACCCCTCTCCAGATCACTCTGTACCACGCTCCCCCTCCCCTAAGCCTAACTCACCGGAGGCCCTTCCTATGGTTTCAGACGAGGCTGAAGACACACATGTGGTGGTCGCCCGCCATGCTAGGGCGCTCGACAAACGCGCCCTCGACTCCTCCTTTGGCCTTCGCCGTAGCAGCCGCCTCGCCGGCAAAGAAGGCCATGCCTTCCTCGACATGACTACCAAGGCCATATGTACTCGGGCACGCAAGTTTGACACCTCGGCCGCCTCCGGCGGCCTTGCCGCCGCCATCGCTACGGCCGGCCTGGATGACGCATTGCCGGGGCCTTCTCAAGACACGGCGGCTCTGTCACTCGTTGCCCTGCAGTGTGGAGCTACTGCAGAGGACGTGCGTGAGATCGTCGCGGTGCTCGCGCCTGAGCCATGATCTTCGATGCGTTTCCTCCCGACCGGTCGCCGTCACCGCCTCCCCCCTTTGCTTCCTTTCAGTTTGTAGCCTGCACCTGTGCTAGCTTTTTTTGTGTTGCCGAACTGGGGCAACTGTGGGTTCTGCATGTGTTCTCTCCATGCGTAGTTTGCGCTAGCCTCTACTATGTTAGGTCTACTTTTAGTTCCCTGTATGCCACATGCCATCTTACTCCACCAAACCCTGCAACTGAGGAAAAGGCCCTATGGAGTAAAGGGAAGCGTGTACGTTGTCACACTCCCCGGATTAATATGCGACCGGTCTTTTACTACGTCCACCTGTTCTCCAGTTTTGGTGCCACTCACTATCTGTCATGACTCGCTCCTCCTACTCGTTTTGTTGTTGGAATGTTAGAGGGCTAGGCCAGCCTCAAAAGTGTTCTGACGTCCTTGCCGAGCTAATCACAATTAAGCCGCATGCATGTTTCCTTCAGGAAACAAAGCTGTCCACGCCTGATCCCGCTAAGCTTCACTCGTTTCTCCCGAGGCAGATCGACCTAGTTCAGCTCAAAGATGCCACGGGCACTGTCGGCGGCATTCTCTCGGCGGTCTCCTCCGCGCACTTCACCATCTCTAATGTCGCTCAGACCACCTTCACGCTCACCATTATGGCCTCCTCGACCATCTCGTCTGCACCAGTCCTCATCACAAATGTTTATGCTCCCACGGACCACGCTCTCAAACCCTCCTTCCTTGCGGAATTAGCCTCTATCTCGCCCCCTCCAACCACCCCCTGGATCATTTTAGGTGATTTCAACCTCATGAGACATGCCCTGGACAAAAATAACGACGCCTTCCGTCAACAAGAAGCCGACCTGTTTAACCAATATATTAACAACCTTGCCCTCATTGAACTTCCCCTCTTGGACAGAGCATTCACTTGGTCCAACAAGCATGACGTTCCTACTTTAGAAAACTCGATCGGGTATTCATCAACTCTGCCTAGGACCTCGCGTTCCCAGACTCGTCCGTGTCTAGCCTAACTCGCTATATTTCCGACCATGTCCCTCTTATCATCTCCATTAGCACCTCTTTCCCCCGCTCCGCGCTTTTCCATTTTGAGTTAGGGTGGGCCAAAAATCCGGCCTGCCGGGCCGTCGTCCAGGCGTCCTGGAACTCTACCCAGCTACGTCCTAGCGCCTCTCTCTCGCTAGCCCGCGCGCTTAAGAAATGCCGCTTCGCCCTTTGGGCTTGGCGTAAAGCTATCCCCCCTATCTCGGTTCGGGAGGCTGATTGCGAAGTGGTTATCAATCTGCTTGACGCTATTGAGGAGACTCGCTTCCTCTCTATGCCGGAGCTTGCGCTTCGCCGAGTTGTTATCAAAGTTCTCCATCGGATCATTCGCGAAAAAATGATCTTCTGGCGGCTCCGGTCAAAGATTAAGTCGGCCATCGATGGCGATGAGAACTCTAGATACTTCCATGCCTATGCTTCTCATCGACATCGACATAATAAGATCCCCATGATCCTGCATAACAACCTTGAATTCACCTCTCACGAGGCTAAGATTCAGATCCTCACCTCCTTCTTCACCTCCCTGCTCGGGGTTTCCTCTCCCCCCATCTGGAACTTCTCGCTCTAAAACCTCTACCCCACCCTCACCCCACAACTCCTTCACCTTGACTCCCCTTTCTCGGGCCAGGAAATTTATGATGCTTTTGCAGACATGAACGCTCTAGCTAGTCCCGGCCCTGACGGTTTCGGTCCGGGTTTCTATCGAAAATTCTGGCCCCTCCTTAAGCAAAAAATAACCGACCTTTTCCAGAACTTCTATAACCTATCCGCGGACATCTCGTGTCTCAACCATGCGTATATTATCCTCCTCCATAAAGGAGCCATCCCACCCTCTCCCGATGTGTTCTCGCCCCATCTCCCTGCAAAACTGCCCGCCTAAAGCTCTCTCCAAGCTCCTTACAAATCGACTCAAGCCCGTTATCCCCCTGCTCATCCACCCCGATCAAACCGGTTTCCTGTCTGGACGAACAATCTCGGAAAACTTCCTCTATGTTGTAGACGTGCTTCGTGTCTATGCCAGGACCAAGGCTCCCACCCTCGTAATCAAACTGGATTTCTCGAAAGCGTTCGACTCAGTTTGTTGGCCCTCTCTACTCGCCATCCTTAGAGCCCGGGGATTCTCCGATAAGTGGCTTGGATGGATTGAAACTCTCCTGCACTCCGGAAAAACTGCAGTTCTCCTCAACGGGGTCCCTGGCCCCTGGATCCAATGCAAGAAAGGACTATGGCAAGGTGACCCCCTCTCCCCTTTCCTTTTAATCCTCGTGGCCGACGTTCTCCAACGGATGATTATTGATGCATGCGATCGAAACCTCCTTGAACACCTGTCTCTACCTCCATGCACTGCCCGGTCCTTCAATATGCAGACGACACCCTGATTATCATCAAAGTGGAGCAATGTGCCGTCGATCAGCTCAAACTCATCCTTGACGACTTCTCCCTTGCTACGGGCCTTTCTATTGATTTCACTAAAACTACGATTGTTCCTATGAACGTGGACCCGGTGTTGGCCTCTTCTATGGCCTCATCCTTGGGCGCCACCATTGTTGCCTTCCCCAAAAAATTTGGGCCTTCCCCTCTCCCCTCACAAACTGCCACCCTCCGCCTTCCAACCAATCATTGATCATTGCGACGCTTACCTTGCTGGCTGGGCCGCCCTCATGTTATCCCGCGGGGGGCGCCTCGTCCTTCTCTCGGCCGTGTTGGATAGCCTCCCCACCTTTTTTATGTCCTGCTTCTCCTTACCCTTCAGTGTCATTGAGGAGATAGATAAGCGTAGGAGGATTTTTTTTCTGGTCAAACGATGACTTTTTCTCTAGGGAAAAGTGCCTAGTTGCGTGGGACCGGGTTTGTACACCTAAGTTAGCCGGTGGTCTTGGGGTAAAAAACTTGCGAGCACAAACTTTTTGCCTTATGTTGAGATTCGCTTTCAAATTCTTGCATTCCCCCGCTTTCCCCTGGAAGGATTGGATCCTTCACCACTCGCCGATGCATATAGGTCTAGGTAAACATGCCTCCTTTCTTGGTAGAGCTATCTTCAAACACCTAAATGCTCTCCGCGAGATTTCACACGTTGCTATTAGAGATGGCTCCGCCACCTTTTTCTAGCTAGATCGATGGGTTCTTCCTGAACCTCTTTGTGTTGCTTTCCCTGCCCTCTTCTCTCACCACACCAAACCAAATGCTTTTGTAGCTAGGATCATGATGGATGGGATTGAACTAGGCTTGCGTAGCCGGCTAACCTTAACTGCTTCCAATGAACTTGTTTCTTTGAGATGTCTGCTGAAGGAGGTGTGTCTGACAGGTGCTCCCGACGTCAGGACCTTGCTTAATGGTGCCCCCTTCACCACCAAGGGGGCCTACGCGGCCCTGCTACACAACTCGCCGACCCCACTCTGGCTTGCATTTGGGACTCGCGTGTGCCAAGCCGGGCGCGGGTCTTTGGTTGGCTATTCTACCTCGACCGACTCAACACTAGGGCTAACCTTCATCGGAAGACCATCATCGACTCCTCCTCATGTGCTAGATGTGCATCTGCGCTGGAAGACCGAACCCGCTTGTTCTTCCACTGCCTTGCCTCGCGCAGCATCTGGGATGCCATTGGGTTCCTCCCATGCACCTCTCCTTTTGCAGCTTTGTGGTCACCACCGGCCCATGCGGGGCTCCCAGGGTCAGTTTGGCCCTTCATTCTTATTCTCATCATATGGAAAATTTGGGACGCGCGAAACGCAAAAACCTTTCGCCAGGTTGATATCTCGCCCAATGATGTAATTAAGGGAATCATTGCGGATCTCACGCTTTGGTCTCACCGCCTTCGAAAGGCTGAGGACAAGTCCCATGCCTGCCTGTGGCGGGACTTCTTTTCCTCTTGCCTTCTCTAGTCTGTAACCTCTCTCTTCTTTTTTAAATATATTCAGGTGGGGAGCCTTTCCCCCCGGTGACAGTTTCAAAAAAAAACATGGATGGTAGTTCCAACCTATGAACATAATTGTCGAGAAGGGTTAACTCACTCTATACGGGTTCGATAGTATCGAGTAGAAAAACACAATGGTACCCAGTGTTTAAAAACATAGGTAGAATGGTTAACGTGGATTCTTTTGGAACTTTACTGTGGATCTTGTCTTGGAATTCAACCCAAATTACGGTTGCTTGTGAAGGAAATATGCCCTAGAGGCAATAATAAAGTTATTATTTATTTCCTTATATCATGATAAATGTTTATTATTCATGCTAGAATTGTATTAACCGGAAACATAATACATGTGTGAATATATAGACAAACAGAGTGTCACTAGTATGCCTCTACTTGACTAGCTTGTTAATCAAAGATGGTTATGTTTCCTAACCATGAACAATGAGTTGTTATTTGATTAACAAGGTCACATCATTATTTGAATGATCTGATTGACATGACCCATTCCATTAGCTTAGCACCCGATCGTTTAGTATGTTGCTATTGCTTTTATCCATGACTTATACATGTTCCTATAACTATGAGATTATGCAACTCCGTTTACGGAGGAACACTTTGGTACTACCAAACGTCACAACGTAATCGGGTGATTATAAAGGAGTACTACAGTGTTTCCAAAGGCGGATGTTGGGTTGGCGTATTTCGAGATTAGGATTTGTCACTCCGATTGTCGGAGAGGTATCTCTGGCCCCTCTCGGTAATACACATCACTTAAGCCTTGCAAGCATTACAACTAATGAGTTAGCTGTGAGATGATGTATTATGGAACGAGTAAGAGACTTGCCGGTAATGAGATTGAACTAGGTATTGGATACCGACGATCGAATCTCGGGCAAGTAACATACCGATGACAAAGGGAACAACGTATGTTGTTATGCGGTCTGACCGATAAAGATCTTCGTAGAATATGTAGGAGCCAATATGGGCATCCAGGTCCCGCTATTGGTTATTGACCGGAGACGTGTCTCGGTCATGTCTACATTGTTCTCGAACCGTAGGGTCCGCACGCTTAAGGTTTCGATGACGGTTATATTATGAGTTTGTGTATTTTGATGTACCAAGGAGTTCGAGTCCCGGATGTGATCACGGACATGACGAGGAGTCTCGAAATGGTCGAGACATAAAGATTTATATATTGGGCGGCTATATTCGGACACCGGAAAGGTTCCTAAGTTTCGGAGAAAACCGGAGTGCCGAGGGGATTACCGGAACCCCGGGAAGTAATGGGCCTTATTGGGCCGAGAGGGAGAGAGAGGGCCGCACCAGAGGTGGCGCCCCCTGTGGGAGTCCGAATAGGACAAGGAGGGGGCGCGCCCCCTTCCCTCTCCTCTCCCTCTCCTTCCTTCCCCTTCCTCCTTCCTAGTTGGACTAGGAAAGGGAGTCCTACTCCCACTAGGAGGAGGACTCCCCCTCCTGGCGCGCCTCCTAGGGCCGGCCGGCCCTCCCCTTGCTCCTTTATATACGGGGCAGGGGGCACCCTAGAACACACAAGTTGATCCTTGAGATCGTTCCTTAGCCGTGTCGCGTGCCCCCTCCACCATAATCCACCTCGGTCATATCGTGGCGGTGCTTAGGCGAAGCCTGCGTCGATAGAACATCAAGATCGCCACCACGCCGTCGGCCGACGGAACTCTCTCCCCGAGCTTTGCTGGATCGGAGCCCGAGGAGCGCCACCGAGCTGTATGTGTGTCAAGAACTCGGAGGCGCCGAGTAACGGCGCTGGGATCGGTTGGATCACGAGGAGAACGTCGACTACTTCCTCTACGCCAGATCGCTTCCGCTTGGTCTCACGAGGGTACGTAGACAACACTCTCCCTCTCGTTGCTATGCATCACCATGATCTTGCGTGTGCGTAGGAATTTTTTGAAATTACTCGTTCCCCAACAAAGGTATCCGAGCCTAGGTTTTATGGTTTGATGTTTTGCACGAGTAGAACACAAGTGAGTTGGGGACGATACAAGTCATACTTGCCTACCAGATGTCATACTTTGGTTCAGCGGTATTGTGAGATGAAGCGGCCCGGACCGACATTACGCCAGACGCTTACGCGAGACTGGTTTCACCGCTACGAGCACTCGTGCTTAAAGGTGGTCAAGCGGGTGTCTGTCTCTCTCACTTTAGTTGAACTGAGTGTGCTACGCCGGTCCTTGTGAAGGTTAAAACGAGTCTATTTGATGAAGTATCGCTGTGGTTTTGATGCGTAGGTGAGATTGGTTCTTGCTTAAGCCCGTAGCAGCCATGTAAAATTTGCAACAGACAAAGTAGAGGACGTCTAACTTGTTTTTGCAGGGCATGTTGTGATGTGATATGGTCAAGACGTGATGCTATATTTTATTGTATGAGATGATCATGTTTTGTAACCGGTTATCGGCAATCGGCTGGAGCCATATGGTTGTCGCTTTATTGTATGAAATGCAACGCTCATAATTGCTTTACTTTATCACTAAGCGGTAGCGATAGTCGAGAAGCAATAGATGGCGAAACGACAACGATGCTACGATGGAGATCAAGGTGTCGCTACCGGTGACGATGGTGATCACGACGGTGCTTCGGAGATGGAGATCACAAGCACAAGATGTTGATGGCCATATCATATCACTTATATTGATTGCATGTGATGTTTATCCTTTATGCATCTTATCTTGCTTTGATTGACGGTAGCATTTTAAGATGATCTCTCACTAAAATTATCAAGTAGTGTTCTCCCGAGTATGCACCGCTGCCAAAGTTCGTCGTGCCGAGACACCACGTGATGATCGGGTGTGATAAGCTCTACGTCCATCTACAACGGGTGCAAGCCAGTTTTTGCACACGCAGAATACTCAGGTTATACTTGACGAGCCTTGCATATGCAGATATGGCCTCGGAACACGGAGACCGAAAGGTCGAGCGTGAATCATATAGTAGATATGATCAACATAAGATGTTCACCATTGAAAACTACTCCATTGCATGTGATGATCGGTTTTGGTTTAGTTGATTTGGATCACGTGATCACTTAGATGACTAGAGAGATGTCTGTCTAAGTGGGAGTTCTTAAGTAATATGATTAATTGAACTTAAATTTATCATGAACTTAGTACCTGATAGTATCTTGCTTGTCTATGTTTGTTTGTAGATAGATGGCTCGTGCTGTTGTTCCGTTGAATTTTAATGCGTTACTTGAGAAAGCAAAGTTGAAAGATGATGGTAGCAATTACACGGATCGGGTCCGTAACTCGAGGATTATCCTCATTCTTTGCCGCAGTAAAAGTTACGCCTGGATGCACCGCTGGGTGCGAACTGCTCGCCGATGTAACCGACGACGTTAAGAACGTCTGGCGAGCAAAGCCGATGACTACTCTATAGTTCAATGTGCCATGCTTTACGGCTTAGAATTGGGTCTTCAACGACGTTTTGAACGTCATGGAGCATATGAGATGTTCCAGAGTTGAAGTTGATATTTCAACAGTAATGCCCGGATTGAGAGATATGAAGTCTCCAATAAGTTCTATAGCTGCAAGATGGAGGAGAATGGGTCTCGGTGAGCACATACTCGTAATGTCCGGTATTACAATCACTTGACTCAACCGGGAGTTAATCTTCCGGATGATTGTGTCATTGATGAAATTCTTCAATCACGCCACCAAGCTACAAAGGCTTCGTGATGAACTATAATATGCAAGGGTTAGTAAAGACTATGCTCGAGCTCTTCGCAATGCTAAAGGCTGCGAGGTAGAAATCAAGAAGGAGCATCAAGTGTTGATGGTCAATAAGACCACTAGTTTCAAGAAGAAAGGCAAAGGGAAGAAGAAGGGAACTTCAAGAAGAACAGCAAACAAGTTGTTTGCTCAGAGAAGAAACCCAAGTCCGGACCTAAACCTGAAATCGAGTGCTTCTACCGCAAGCGATCGTCACTTTGCGGAACTGCCCCAAGTATTTGGCGGATAAGAAGGATGGCAAGGTGAACAAAGGTATATGTGATATACATGTTATTGATGTGTACCTTACTAGAGCTCGCAGAGCACTGGGTATTTGATATCGGTTCATTGCTAATATTTGCAAATCAAACAGGACTACGGATTGCTTAACACTAGCAAAGGACGAGGTGACGATCGCGTGGGAAATGGTTCCAAAGTCGATGTGATCGCGGTCGGCACGCTACCTCTACATCTACCTTCGGGATTAGTTTTAGACCTAAATAATTGTTATTTGGTGCCGCGTTGAGCATGAACATTATATCTGGATCTTGTTTGATGCGAGACGGTTATTCATTTAAATCAGAGAATAATGGTTGTTCTATTTATATGAGTAATATCTTTTATGGTCATGCACCCTTGAAGAGTGGTCTATTTTAATGAATCTCGATAGTAGTGATACACATATTCATAATGTTGAAACCAAAAGATGCAGAGTTGATAATGATAGTGCAACTTATTTGTGGCAATCGCCGTTTAGGTCATATCGGTATAGAGCGCATGAAGAAACTCCATGCCGATGGACTTTGGAGTCACTTGATTATGAATCACTTGGCACTTGCGAACCGTGCCTCATGGGCAAGATGACTAGAACCCCGTTCTCCGGTACTATGGAGAGAGCAACAGATTTGTTGGAAATCATACATACAGATGTATGTGGACCGATGAATATTGAGGCTCGTGGCGGATATCGTTATTTTCTCACCTTCACAGATGATTTAAGCCGATATGGGTATATCTACTTAATGAAGCATAAGTCTGAAACATTTGAAAAGTTCAAAGAATTTCAGAGTGAAGTTGAAAATCATCGTAATAAGAAAATAAAGTTTCTACGATCTGATCGTGGAGGCGAATATTTGAGTTACGAGTTTGGTCTACATTTGAAGCAATGCGTAATAGTTTCGCAACTCACGCCACCCGGAACACCACAGCGTAATGGTGTGTCCGAACGTCGTAATCGCACTTTACTAGATATGGTGCGATCTATGATGTCTCTTACAGATTTACCGCTATCGTTTTGGGGTTATGCTCTTGAGACGGCCGCATTCACGCTGAATAGAGCACCATCTAAATCCGTTGAGACGACACTATAGGAACTGTGGTTTAGCAAGAAACCAAAGTTGTCGTTTCTTAAAGTTTGGGGCTGCGATGCTTATGTGAAAAAGTTTCATCCTGATAAGCTCAAACTCAAATCGGAGAAGTGCGTCTTCATAGAATATCCAAAGGAAATTGTTGGGTACACCTTCTATCACAGATCCTAAGGCAAAACATTCGTTGCTAATAAATGGATCCTTTCTAGAGAAGGAGTTTCTCTCGAAAGAAGTGAGTGGGAGGAAAGTAGAACTTGATAAGGTAATTGTACCTTCTCCCTTATTGGAAAGTAGTTCATCACAGAAATATGTTCCTGTGACTACTACACCAATTAGTGAGGAAGCTAATGATGATGATCATGTAACTTCAAATCAAGTTACTACCGAATCTCGTAGGTAAACCAGAGTGAGATCCGCACCAGAGTGGTACGGTAATCCTGTTCTGGAAGTCATGTAACTAGACCATGATGAACCTACGAACTATGAGGAAGCGATGATGAGCCCAGATTCCGCGAAATGGCTTGAGGCCATGAAATCTGAGATGAGATCCATATATGAGAACAAAGTGTGGACTTTGGTGGAGTTGCCCGATGATCGGCAAGCCATAAAATAAATGGATCTTCAAGAGGAAGACGGACAATCGATAGTAGTGTTACTATCTACAAAGCTAGACTTGTCGAAAAAGGTTTTGACAAAGTTCAAGATGTTGAATACAATGAGATTTTCTCACTCGTGACGATGCTTAAAAGTCTATCCGAATCATGTTAACAATTGCCGCATTTTATGAAATCGGCAAATGGATAAACAAAACTGCATTCCTTAATGGAGTTATTAAGAAGGAGTTGTATGTGATGCAACCAAGAGGTTTTGTCGATCCTAAAGGTGTTAACAAAATGTGCATCTATGGACCGTGCAAGCATCTCGAGTTGGAATATACGCTTTGATAAGTTGATCAAAGATATAGTTTATACTGAGACTTGTAGTGAAGCCTGTATTTACTAGAAAGTGAGTGGGAGCACTACAACATTTCGATAAGTATATGTGAATGACATATTGTAGATCGGAAATAATGTAGAATTATTCGCAAAGCATAAAGGAGTGTTTGAAAGGAGTTTTTCAAAGAAAGACCTCGGTGAAGCTGCTTACATATTGAGCATCAAGATCTATAGAGATAGATCAAAACGCTTGATAAGTTTTTTCAATGAGTACATACCTTGACAAGATTTTGAAGTAGTTCAAAATGGAACAGTCAAAGAAAGAGTTCTTGCCTGTGTTACAAGGTGTGAAATTGAGTAATACTCAAAACCCGACCACGACGTAAGATAGAAAGAGAATGAAAGTCATTCCCTATGCCTTGGCCATAGGTTCTATAAAGTATGCCATGTTGTGTACCGATCTATTGTATACCCTACACTAAGTTTGGCAAGGGAGTACAATAGTGATCTAGGAGTAGATCACTGGACAGCGGTCAAAATTATCCTTAGTGGAATAAGGATATGTTTCTCGATTATGGAAGTGACAAAAGGTTCGTCAGAAGGGTTACGTCGGTGCAAGTTTTGACACCGATCCGGGTGACTCTAAGTCTCGATCTAGATACATATTGAAAGTGGGAGCAATTAGCTAGAGTAGCACCGTGCGAGCATTGTAGACATAGAAAATTGCAAAATACATAACGGATCTGAATGTGAAAGACACATTGACTAAGATTGTCTCACAAGCAAAACATGATCACACCTTAGTACTCTTTGGGTGTTAATCACATAGCGATGTGAACTAGATTATGAATCTAGTAAACCCTTTGGGTGTTGGTCACATGGCGATGTGAACTATGGGTGTTAATCACATGATGATGTGAACTATCGATGTTAATCACATGGTGATGTGATCTAGATTATTGACTCTAGTGCAAGTGGGAGATCAAGGAAATATGCCCTAGAGGCAATAATAAAGTTATTATTTATTTCCTTATATCATGATAAATGTTTATTATTCATGCTAGAATTGTATTAACCGGAAACATAATACATGTGTGAATATATAGACAACAGAGTGTCACTAGTATGTCTCTACTTGACTAGCTTGTTAATCAAAGATGGTTATGTTTCCTAACCATGAACAAGGAGTTGTTATTTGATTAACAAGGTCACATCATTAGTTGAATGATCGATTGACATGACCCATTCCATTAGCTTAGCACCGATCGCTTAGTATGTTGCTATTGCTTTTATCCATGACTTATACATGTTCCTATAACTATGAGATTATGCAACTCCGTTTACGGAGGAACACTTTGGTACTACCAAACGTCACAACGAATCGGGTGATTATAAAGGAGTACTACAGGTGTTTCCAAAGGCGGATGTTGGGTTGGCGATTTGAGATTAGGATTTGTCACTCCGATTGTCGGAGAGGTATCTCTGGGCCCTCTCGGTAATACACATCACTTAAGCCTTGCAAGCATTACAACTAATGAGTTAGCTGTGAGATGATGTATTACGGAACGAGTAAAGAGACTTGCGTAACGAGATTGAACTAGGTATTGGATACCGACGATCGAATCTCGGGCAAGTAACATACCGATGACAAAGGAACAACGATATGTTGTTATGCGGTCGACCGATAAAGATCTTCATAGAATATGTAGGAGCCAATATGGGCATCCAGGTCCCGCTATTGGTTATTGACCGGAGACGTGTCTCGGTCATGTCTACATTGTTCTCGAACCGTAGGGTCCGCACGCTTAAGGTTTCGATGACGGTTATATTATGAGTTTGTGTATTTTGATGTACCGAAGGAGTTTGGAGTCCCGGATGTGATCACGGACATGACGAGGAGTCTCGAAATGGTCGAGACATAAAGATTGATATATTGGACGGCTATATTCGGACACCGGAAAGGTTCCTAAGTTTCGGAGAAAACCGAGTGCCGAGAGGTTACCGAAACCCCGGGAAGTAATGGGCCTTATTGGGCGAGAGGGAGAGAGAGGGACGCACCAGGAGGTGGCGCGCGCCCCTGTGGGAGTCCGAATAGGACAGGAGGGGCGCCGCCCCTTCCTCTCCCTCTCTCTCCTTCCTTCCTTCCCCTTCCTCCTTCCTAGTTGGACTAGGAAAGGGAGTCCTACTCCCACTAGGAGGAGGACTCCCCTTCCTTGGCGCGCCTCCTAGGGCCGCCGGCCCTCCCCTTGCTCCTTTATATACGGGGCAGGGGGCACCCTAGAACACACAAGTTGATCCTTGAGATCGTTCCTTAGCCGTGTCGGTGCCCCCTCCACCATAATCCACCTCGGTCATATCGTGGCGGTGCTTAGGCGAAGCCTGCGTCGATAGAACATCAAGATCGCCACCACGCCGTCGTCGACGGAACTCTCTCCCGGAGCTTTGCTGGATCGGAGCCCGAGGAGCGCCACCGAGCTGTATGTGTGTCAAGAACTTCGGAGGCGCCGAGTAACGGCGCTGGATCGGTTGGATCACGAGGAGAACGTCGACTACTTCCTCTACGCCAGATCGCTTCGCTTCGGTCTCACGAGGGCGTGAGACAACACTCTCCCCTCTCGTTGCTATGCATCACCATGATCTTGCGTGTGCGTAGGAATTTTTTTGAAATTACTACGTTCCCCAACAGCTTGTGCCCCTTAATTGATGTCATTAATCAACAAAAACCCAATAGCAATAGGCGGTATCCAAGAGATGCACCTTTAGGCTAGTTCCAATGTATTGGTGCTTATATGAGGTGCTAAGCACATTAAAAAAATTAGCAACTAAAGCTTCCAATGCGTAGGTGCTTAACTTGTTGGTGCTAAGCATCCTTCATTTAATGATTTTGCAACTAAAGTTCTTCATGCATTGATGGGATCCTTCCAATTTAAGTGTTTTACCTAGGTTCTCGCGCTTGGCATTGTTTCTTCCTGGGGTCACCACACTCATCTCTCTCCTCTTAATTACCTTGCCACATCAGACTTTTTGCCTACATGGCAGCCTTAGCACCTGTACAAGGTGAAACATTGGGAGGGGCCTTACTCCAACAGCAATGGTCCATGCTATGCTGCGCCTTCACACTGTATGGTCTTCTTCTTCTTTTTTTGCGGTGAAACACACTGTAAGGTCAACCTAAAGAAACAACAACTACATAGTACCTAGTTGTAGCATTGTCAAGGAAACCACCGGCTCAGGAAAAGATATGTAGAGTTTCGTTTGATCATCAACTGTCATTTCGTCGTCCGAGTGAGTGTGTGTGTGTGTGTATGACTGACTCAGGCACCTGTTGCCTTTACTACTGTAACTACACACACACACTAGAATAAATATGTAGAGTTCCGAATCCGAATCAAGGAGTACTATTGTGATGATGACCCACGAGAATTCGAATCCGTCCGTCTACAGATCCAACAAGATGGTCCAACAAGAGCATCTCTGATGGTCCACGCGCATAGTAACAATGGTGGTCGCAAAGAACTTGTACGACACTCACAATAAGATTTCACACGCACCAAACCAAAACTTTGATTACCAAACGCAACACTAGTACCCTAAAGAAAACAAAAACAAAGGCAGCACTAGTAACTCAAGACCAATCAACCGCATATGTTGACCAAATCAAATGCAGCCAACCGACATAGCGAAAATATAAGAATCAGCAACAAAATATTGCAGTTGCAACACAGCAACTGTAAACAACAAATGAAGAGCAAACAAAGACAACATGGAGTAAAAAACTGGTTTTTGAGGAAGAACAACAGAACGCTCATGTGAAGGGAGAAGAAAACGGGAAGGATAAGCACACGGAGAATAAGGAGGAGAACCTAGAGGGACCAACAAAGAAACTAGAAAGAGCGGTCTCGACCTGGGACGACACGGAACCTGAATATGTTTTCCCGAATTCAGGCTTAAAAAAGTTGAGAAGCACTTTCAAGCGCAGAGAGCAGCAAGAAGGAGTGAAAACTCAAAAACTGTTGGTGCCGCCACCAAAGAAAAGAGGGGTAGACCTCATGGAGATTGATGAGGAATATGAGTCGGCGAAAAAAGTAAGGATGGAGGAGAAGAAAACAGATGGAGTGTTAGGAGAAGAAGTCTTTAACAAAGATGATTCAGACAAGGAAGCTGGGCTGCCACGACAACCCGGCGGGAGAAAATGAAGCTTATCGCCTGGAACTGCCGGGGACTGGGTAATGGTCCGGCAGTTCGTGGGCTTCTGGACCTCCAGAAGCGGGAGAACCCGGATATTCTGTTCTTGTGTGAAACCAAACTAGATGAGAGGAGAATAAAGCATTTTAAATGGGTGTTGGGTATGAAGGAAATGGTGATAAAAGATTGCAAAGGCAAGAGTGGAGGACTGGTAATGTTCTGGAAGGGTACGATGAAGGCTGAGCTCCACAATTTCTCCAAATATCACATAGACATCGAGATAATTGAAAAGGATAACTTTCGATGGAGATTTACAGGTATATATGGAGAACCGGCAAGTGACAAAAAAGAGAAGACCTTCACTTTAATGCGGGTTCTGAACGCTCAGCTGGAGAGGCCCTGAATCTGTGTTGGAGATTTTAATGAAATACTTTATGGCCATGAGAAACAAGGCGGACCCCCAAGAAAGCAAGTTCACATGGAAAAATTCAAAGAAACTCTTGAAGAGTGTGGCTTGCAGGACCTAGGTTACGAGGGGGATAAATTCACATGGAGAAATCATAGCCATTTAGCTGATAAATACACTAAAGAGAGGCTAGATAGAGCGGTGGCAAATATGAAGTGGTGTGATTGTTTTCCTGGTTTCAAGGTAATAAATGGGGATCCCCGCCATTCCGACCATAGGCCCATCATAGTGGAAACAGAAGTAAGATACTACAAAAGCAACAGAGGCTTTCTGCATTTCAGATTTGAAGCAAATTGGGTTGAAGAAGAACATTGTGAATTCATCATAGAGAATGCCTGGAATCGGGCGATGGGACAGGGAATCAACGAGATCACATATGGAATTCAGAAGGTGGCCAGTGAGCTTCTGAATTGGAGTACAAATATTTTGGCGATCTAGAGAAGAGGATAAAGACTTTAAAGAGGGAGTTGGAGGAAGTCAGAAGAGGTGCAATATCCCCTCAACAAGTCTCTCGGGAACGTTTTTTGCGTGAGAAGCTGGATCGCCTGGACACCAACGGGATCTTTATTGGAAGCAACGCTCACATGTCAACTGGCTTAAATCAGGTGACAAAAATACAAAGTATTTCCATGTCTTTGCCTCTGAAAGAAAGAAAAGAAACACAATTTGCTGGCTAAAAAACGATAGTGGGGAATGGGTAGAAGGAGATGAAAATTTAAAAAAAATCTAATAAATGACTACTTTGTGTCTCTGTTTACAGCCCATGCGGAAGGAAGCAACCAAGAAACCTTAGGTTGTGTAAAAAAGAGAGTAAACCAAAGCATGAATAACTTTCTGTGTACTGGATTTTCTGAAGAGGAGGTGAAAGCAACCATTGGCGCAATAGGGGACCTGAAAGCACCAGGACCTGATGGTATGCCAGCCTTGTTTTATAAGCGTTACTGGCACATAGTAGGGGAGAAGGTCACGGAAGAAGTTCTTCAAGTTTTAAGGGGAGGAGACATGCTGAGGGGGTGGAATGACACAACGGTGGTGCTCATTCCAAAAGTGGGTACACCTGAGAGCTTGAAGGATCTCCGACCAATAAGCCTATGCAATGAGGTATACAAGATAGTGTCTAAAGTGCTGGCCAATAGACTAAAGATGATTCTACCTGATATTATCTCCCCGAACCAAAGTGCGTTCGTCCCTGGGAGAATGATTTCTGATAACATCCTCTTGGCATATGAGCTAACACATTTTTTGCAGAACAAAAGGAAAGGAAATGCCAGCTTTGCAGCACTCAAACTTGACATGAGCAAGGCATATGATCGAGTTGAATGGAGTTTCTTGAGAGACATTGTGATAAAGATGGGGTTCAATTCTTCCTGGGTCAAGCTCATTATGAACTGCGTCACCACGGTGCATTATCAAATAAAGGTGAATAATGATATTACGAATGTAATCATTCCGGGGAGAGGTCTTCGACAAGGAGACCCTCTATCCCCATACCTGTTCCTTATTTGTGCTGAAGGCCTTTCATCAATGCTGCAGAAAGCGGAGGAACAGGGCAAAATAATAGGCATCAGAGTATGTAAAAGGGCTCCAAGCATAAATCATCTCCTCTTTGCGGATGATTCTTTACTGCTTTTCAAAGCTGAAAACAGAACTGCAGGGGAGATAGATCATATTCTGGAGTCATATGCTGCTTGCTCCGGCCAAATAGTCAATAAGGAGAAGTCGGCCATAATGTTCAGCAAGAATTCACAGGTGGAACAGAAGAAAATGATCATGACAACATTGCACATTACAAGGGAGGCAAGAACAGAGAAGTATTTAGGGCTGCCAGTTTACATAGGCAGGTCGAAGGAAAAAGTATTTACCTACCTGAAAGACAAAATATGGAGGAAAATCCAAGGATGGAAAGAAAAAATGCTCTCAATGGCGGGAAAGGAGATTTTAATAAAGCTCGTAGCCCAAGCAGTCCCGGTATTCGCAATGGCATGTTTTGATCTCACCAAGACACTATGTGACCAGATTAGTGGGATGATATGTAGGTACTGGTGGAGTAATATGGATAAGGAAAACAAAATTCATTGGGTTAGTTGGGAGCAGATGATGTTGCCAAAAAAGGAAGGAGGGTTAGGATTCAGAGATCTCTATGCATTTAATAGGGCCATGTTGGCAAAGCAAGCTTGGAGATTAGCAAATGCACCCAACTCCCTTTGTGCAAGAGTTCTGTCTGCTAAATATTACCCAACTGTTCATATTATTAGAGCAATACCTAAGGGCGGCATGTCTTATTCATGGAGAAGCATCCTCAAAGGGGTCAAACTGCTTAGAGAAGGAGTGATTTGGAGAATAGGCAATGGTGAGAATGTGAACATATGGAAAGATCCTTGGATTCCACGAGGTCGAAGTAGAAAACCATCTACTCCCCAAAGAAGGAATGGCATCCTCTGCAAAGTCTCAGACCTAATTAATCCAATAGAAGGAGATTGGGATGAGGAACTAGTAAAACAAACCTTTTATAAAGAAGATGCAGAGCAAATATTGCAAATACCAATTAGTGAAGGCTACGAGGACCGGCTGGTGTGGCATTTTGATAAGAAGGGTTTATTCTCTGTGAAATCAGCTTATCGAATGGCAATTGAATCAGAATCAAGGAGGACTCTCCAAGGTGGGGCTGTTGCATCTGGCACAAAACCGGAATATTTATCCTTCGAGTGGGAGAAAATGTGGAGGCTTCCTCTACCAGCAAAATCCTTCACTTCTTATGGAGAATGGCGAGGAATAGTCTTCCGCTGAGACAAAAACTAATTCGGCGAGGAGTTAAAGTTGATCCATGGTGCCCGATATGCTTACGTACTGATGAGGATGGTGGGCATATCTTTTTCAAATGCAAACCAGTCAAACACATCTGGAGAGCGGCACAAATGGAGGACACGACAGAATCTTAGTGATTGTTGTAGTCCGAAAGTTGTGCTTATTCGAATATATGAGCTTGATCCGCAGAAGGGTGCAAGAGCAAGCATTCTCATGTGGCTTTGGTGGCATGAGAGAAACAAAGCTAATAAAGGGGAGGCAATAAGAAGCACAAATGCAATCATAGACTCTCTGGAAATTCATGACAGAGAATATAATGAGCTCTATAAGAGGAAATGCATCAAACCAACAACGCCCAAGGATAGTTGCTGGAAACCTCCGGAAGAAAACTATCTAAAAACCAATATAGATGGAGCTTTCACAAGGGAGACAGGAACGGGAGGATGGGGCCTCATCATCAGAAACTCTGAAGGAGTAGAAGCAGCAGGGGCAGGGAGATTGTGCAGACTAATGGAGGCGATTCAATCAGAAACAATAGCCCTGTTACATGCTGTAGAGAGGGCAAGCGAGCTGGGATGCCGGAATGTTATTTTTGAAACAGACACACTGGTGCTGAAACAAGCTATCACTAGCGATGATTATGACAATTTAGTCTACGATGGCCTGTTTCATGAAGCAAAATTTTAAAATGATGTATTACTTTCAGTCAATATCCATCAAGTGGTGTCCCAGGTCCTGTAATGTAGTTGCTCATAAATTGGCGTCGTTTGGCGCGACTTTGGTTGGATCAGATGTATGTATGTGGCTATCAGATGTACCAAACTTTGTAGCTGATGCAGTTGCCAGCGATTTAGCTGGCCTGAATGTGTAATGGAATAAAGCTTTTCCATTTCAAAAAAAAACTGTAAACAACTACTCCCTCTGTCTCATAATATAAGAACGTTTTTGACATTAGTGTAATTTTAAAAACGTTCTTATATTATATTATGGGACGAAGGGAGTATTTTTTCTCTGCCCCGATGTAGAAACCCAACCTTATCGTAATGGATGGAGGAAGAACACAAGAAGGAAGACAAGCGTATAAATGTTACATGATGGCATCTATAAGTGTGATGCAAAATCTCAGTGGTATTTTTCCAAAGAGGAAAATTGGGCATTTCTCTGAATCGACAGAATTGCAGTGGCATTTATCTAATTAACCCCTTATATTTTGGTACCCAGCGAGGCCTTACCAACGAATAGCAGTGCTCCAGTTTATTCAATACCAGTGAACCCTCAGCAAACTAAAAAGGCCATGCTAAATGAAGCTTGTCAGTTAGCCTTACAAGAATAATATAAATACCCTCTAAACTAAGGAGATGAAATGTATATGGCCGCCGCGCCGCCCAACATGTCGTGCTGATTTGAGGAGCTGACGAAGAACATAATCCAAACGAGCAGCATCCCAGCTTTCAGTATGGCAACGGGGTAGCTGCTGCCATTTTGCCGTTCAAAGAGAAAAGGAAAACAGGCGTTGCTGCCATTACCAGCTCATCAATTAGACGCCTTTGCGCCTCGAGCTTTCTGCAGACTGCCCAAGACGCTGTCCACAAGCTTATCCTTGCTTTCATCCTCTTCCGAGTCTGATGAAACAAAGGAATACTGCTTCTGTGGCTGCTGCTGCTGCCTTGTGGCCCTCAGAGTGTCAAGGTAACCTGGACTGCTCCTGGAACAATCCATGACCCCGTCAATCTCTTGAGGTTTCTTGCCAGAGCCATCCTTGCTGCCGTTCCAGGAATCAATGATTTTCAGGAGCGAGCTCTGCTCAGCGCCTCTTCTGGGCTCTTGCTCTGCTTGATTCTCATCGTCAGAGAAATCATCTTCTGAGCAGGTGGGAGGCCGGTAGCAAGTTTCTTTATCAACCCCTTCAGCAGTTTTGGCAGTGGCAGATACAGGACCAAGTTCCCCCCAGATGGAATCATCGCCATTACTTTGATTTCCATCGCCCTTACTGCCACCCTGATCATTCCCATTTTCTGCAGGCAGAACCCTTGGAAATTTTACCCTTATACCAGGCATAATCTGCAACAGTGACTCAATGTCTGCATATCCAAGTTTCTGGTGGTCAAGCTCGTATCCGTGCTTCTGAGCAAACTGACGCTTGAAAATGCTGATGTTAAATCCATATTTGTATTGCAGGAGAAGGTCCTTCAATACCTTGTGGCAATCAGACAATGTTTCCTCCCTGTTCGGAGTCCTATTTGCCCTACCTTTGTCACCACCATATTTACCCTGCTCCAATGGCTTGACATTAAAGAGAGAACTCAGATCAAACTTGCTAGAATTTGGTGGAGTGGATGTTGTGCTAGAATTTGATGGAGTGCATGTTGTGCTAGAATTTGGTGGAGTGCTTGTTGTGCTGGAATTTGGTGGAGTGCGCGTTCTCTTTTGAGGGAGTGTAAGACGGAAAGGAAAATCGCTAGAAGGAGTTTCCTCGATCCATTTCTTTTCTGAAAGTAACAAATGGACCAGATGATTGACATCTTTCTCGACAAGGCCTTTGAGAGGCCAACAATCTAAATTCTGCAATCCATGTACCAACTCCTCCCTGCCAATAAAAGAATCATGTAAGAATAATCTCTCTTAAAGTGATCGAGCCAAACATGATTTGTAGTATTAGCTTATGTGAATCTGGGTTGGATCCATTTGTTTGCCTGTAATTAGTTCTGGAGTAGACAACACATGCTCATGAAAGATATAGGTGCTCCGACTACTAAACTAACTATTTTGAGCAACAATATTTACTGCAACATGATCATAACACATCCAAACAAATTAATGCAAAGTTTTAAAGCAGCAAGGCAAAATTGCAGAGCTATGTTATCAGGCTACAAGATCTCATGCAAGCAAACCTATCTACAGATGGGCATATTTGTTGGCAGCACAAGGTATAAATCTGTTGGCAATGAATGCTATTTCCTTCTCCTTAGTTGAACTGGACAATCTACATACTGTATACTGCTTCAGACACACAAACAGAAATACTATAAATGTAAAGAATATATTACATGCAAGACTTCACTGGTAAAATCTTCAACACTTTCTGTTAATAATAAGTAAGAACTGAGATGACTACAAGGCATGGAATAAAATTATCAGTGTTAAAAGCTTTACCTTGTCTTTGCTTTCGAAACAAGCTCAGACCCAATGGGCTTCGATAGCTGTTTCCCTAGAACATCCCAAAAGTAAAATCTTGTGAATATTTTATTAACTACTTGCTGCTCATTTCCACAAGTTGAAGCCTTCAAAGATTGAGATTCCTCAATTATGTCTGTCTTTGCTTCATCAATGCCATTTTTCATGGTTATACTGTTATCTCCATCCAATTTTCCAAATTTCCACCACCGCATTACCCAACTAAAAAAGCCCTTACTCATCTTGGAGGTATCACCTCCATCTTTACACAATGGAACAGATGCAGGTCCAGTACATGGTTTCGAGTTCTGGAGAATAGGCGGATCCCTCTTTAACTTTTCTGTCTCTTCTGCATGTTTTTCAGAATGGTCATGGTCAGACAAAGTTGAAAAGTTCACAGTCATCGCTGCAGAGCCATCTGTTACATCTGAACTTCTGTTCTGGGAAGAGGTCTTATGGATCCTATTCAAAAGCCTGCTACGTTGATCAGTATTGCAATCTTGCTGAGGAGTTCCCAAATCAGCGACTTCAGCAGAAGTGCCTTCATGACATGGAGAAACCTCACGATTAGCACTCTCAGGGCCATTCCATAGTACCCAGATCCTTTTTAATAGTCCGTCACTGTCAACAGTATTTTCCACCCCTAAGAAAGAGGGAGTTCCAGGGGCATCAACTTCCTTGTGGTTGGCAGATGATTTTGGCCTTGTGGTTGGACTTTTTAATAGCCCATCACTGTTAACAGTATTTTCCACCCCTAAGGAAGAGGGAGTTCCAGGGGCATCAACTTCCTTGTGGTTGGCAGGTGATTCTGGCCTTGCATTCATATCAGCTGCTGGGCACACCTTTTGATCCTCAGGTAAGACATCTTGTGGGGAAGATGATACAGCAGATGCAGCTGGGTTCTCATATACAGTCTGCTTGAAGCTTCTGTCCCTGATGATACTTTGAGAACTTAGGGTTTTACAGTTTTGTTCAGGAGAAGAAGTGGACACGGAGGATGGAGGCTTCTTATCATTGTGTGTTGCTCGACCGCGGTTATTGTCCTTGCCATCACTTTCAACAGAACTCAGGGGCTCAAAACATTGTTCAGCAGGTTCCAGTAATTTTTTGTTCACCCCAACTACACATGGCTCTCTTAAAGCAGATGAACGAGTAACAAACTTCACAATATCTGGCATTGATAGGAGAAGGCAAGACAACTTTTTGTGGCCAAAGAAATCATTACCAAGAGGCACATTGTTCTTTTTGAGATGTTGAAGAAGAATTGAAAGCTTGACCCCACTAGGATACGAATTCAGTGCCTCTCGTATCCCATCAACCACATCTTTGGGGACTGCAGTAACTGCATTTTTGGGATTATGGCATATTATATCAGATGGTACTGGTGTTGCAATGGTTTCTTCTGATTCAGCTTCCACGAAGGGGTCGTCAAGGGCTCCTTTGTAGTGACCATACCAAGATCCAGATAAACCATCTGGTGGGTGGTTAAAACGCTTTGGTGAGAAATTTTCCCCTTTCACTAAAGCTTCCCAAGGCCACATAATCGTCGCTGCATTGCACAGTACACTGGTAGTTTTACCAGGACAAGCAAGTAGTATGTTATAGTTGCTCATTCGCAACCGATGCAAAATGTTGGCAAAATCTTTATCCCCAGATATGAGGAAAAAATGAGCTGGTGGAGGGTTCTGAGCAATCCAATAGACAAGATCAGCCATAAATGACCGGTCAGAACTGTTCTTTCCACCTACATTATTGAAATAGCATTGTTAGTATTACAAGAGAAACCACAATAGCACATCAGAAAAGAATCTGAAAAGGAATAAACGATAATACAGACCGCCAAATTAAACCCATTAAGCTACGCGGGAAGGGCGGCCAACCAGCTATGCCACATGGCGCAAGCTGGTTAGCCGCGGTGAGAACTCTTTTGAAAAAAAAAACCCAGCTATGCCACGTGGCGCAAGCTGGTTGGCCGCGATGAGAACTCTTTTGGAAAAAAATTAGATGGAGGTGTGGATTATTTTTTTATATGTATTTTTTCTTTTTAGACGGAGATGGGGACATCTGGTATTTTTTAAATGGAGGGTTATGCAAAGTGGCACTTGCTGGTAGGCTGCGGTGGTAGTTTTTTCCTTTTTTTTTACCTTTTTTAGATGAAGGTGAGTATATTTTTTTCTGAGATGTTTTTTTAGACGGAGGAGAGGACTCTATGTATTTTATTTTAAGTGAAAACGTACGCACAACTTCCTCTCAAGCGGCGCCACAGGGTGGCGCCCCAACCACTAGTTTGAAGAAATTTGAGAGCACCAATGAGGATGCTAATATTGTTACTTAACAATTGTTAGCAAACAAACTCCTAGCACCCCAATCCAAGCTTCAAAATACTAGTTCATCATATCGGTCTGGTCTTAACAGACTGATACGACAACAATATCATCTGACATGACCCGTACTGCGGTGAATATGACCGCAAAAATCGTCCGAAACTACAATAGCTGCAAAATCCTATATCTAGACCAATTCCACAATGCCATTCATGCAGTGAACCGCCAACCTAATCACATGATACCAGAGTTGCCTAAAATTGGGGAAACATGGCCACAGCACTGCCTAATATTTTATCGATCCAAAATATGTATAAGAAACATCATGAATTTTGACCATAAAATTTGAAGGAATGACTTACAGATTACTACGAAACGAATGATAAAATCTATACAGGTTATGCTTCTATAAGATCATCAAGCAGTAAAGATGTTATCAAATCGAGTGATTGCAAATCAAATAATCATTTCTCAGAGTCCTCTAATGTTGCTACGCTATAAAATGAAGCGCATCTCCCACAAATCTGAAGCAATATCAAAGCAAAGTTCTAACCTTTCTGGTGCTAAAGAAAACACACACACACACACACACACACACACACACGCACGCACACATGGTTTCCATTGTTCAATTCGACTCTATGCAACCCAAGTGTGTTCCATCCTGTCAAAGTAACTCATTCGTGGTATTCAATTATGTGAATGAAATGGTACAAATAAACAAAACGACACCGTGCGATTCATGACCGTCTAAGTACTAACAGCGCAAAAAACATGGCAATGCATCGCAAACCAGCAGCAGCAGTGCAGCACAACAAGCGAAACGCACACGACTTTTCCCCCCAAATAATAGAGAATCGCACAGAGAGAAGGGAATGTAACGAAAAAGGAGAGGGGACGGGAGGACGCAACTGCTTGGGACGTGGGAGATGACGACGCCGGTGGCAACGAGCGCCTCCTGCGCGGCGCGGGAGAGCTGGACGACGTCCCCGAAGGCGGTGATGGAGAGCGGGCCGCGGACGCCGGCGGCGCGGAGCGCGGCGGAGACGCGCTGGGCGACGCGGCAGACGTTGACGTTCTGGGGGACGTGGCAGTTCTCGAAGTCCCACCACACCGACACCTTGACCGCCTTGCTCTCCTCCTCGTGCTGCCGCCGCAAGCCGGGGCTTCCCGCCGCCTCCGACGCCGAGCTGAGGCGGCGGCGGTGGGCGTGTCCCTGGTAGCGGCAGAGGTGGGCGCCGGCGGAGGGAAAGCGGCGGAGGAGGAGCTGCGGCGACATGGCTGGGGGTTCGGATCGGCGCCGCCTCTCCCTCTGGGCCGGGGTGGGCTTGCGGTTCGTTCCAGGGTTTTGTTAAACCCCCTTTTAACAGCAGTCGTAAAACGCCCACCGTCCGATGCGCTCCGGACGGCTGTGATCTGGCGGAATGGTCACACCACTCAGCGGTGGCAAACACATTTCTCTCGGTGTGTTTTTTGAGAGAGTTAATTACACAAAACCACAATTTCAGGGTAACTTATAACACTTTACCACAACTTTTGAGTTTTTTAACAAAAAACCACAACTTCAGGTCAACTTATAACACTTTACCACAACTTTTGAGTTTTTGTAACACAAAACCACAACTTCGAACTAATTCTCAACACCGAGCCCAAATCTATCACCAACTTCTTTTAATATACAATCTGATTATTGGACCCACATGTTAGGAACTAAGCGAAAAAGGTGGCATGTGCGCATCCCGTCTGCGGCGCTATAAACTCCACCGCCGCATTGAGCGGGGAGTCGGGTGTTGTTGGGGTGGTCAAAATTCGCCACAGGATAATCACTCCAAGCGCCCTCAATGGCGAGGTTCCTAGTGTCGCAAAGCCGCACCCGCATGTCACTATCGTCGGCGGTGGAGTTCCACAATGATCTCGACATCGTGTCGGTGAGGACGAGCACGCTTGCGATGGTCGTTAAGCATGAGGTGGCAGCCGATTGTGCAACATGGCGGCACGGATGTCTTTGGCGGCCGCCGTCCGGACTATGGCATGGTCGGGTGGGCGCGAACTAGACGAGAGGTCTGGGGAGGACGAGCGCGTCTCACGGCGGTGGAGCACAAGGCAAGAGCCTTGTCTATGCACGACGTGGTATAGTGCATGTGTTAGCTGCGATTGTCGACGACAACATGGTTGGTAGTCGCCCGCATGAAAGAAGGTGAAGATGGCGATCTTTTTTCTTTTTCGGGGTAGATGGCATAGAAGTTGCAAGTGAACGCGTCGTCGAGGAGACGACGATGTTGTATGCACACTGCTATGTTACACACATTCAGTCAGCGCCACATAGGAGGGAACTTGTCGCCTAGATCCTGACATGTGGGCCCAATCATTCAGATTGGCTGTTAAAAGAAGTTGACCTGTAGATTTGGGCTCAATGTTGAGAATTAGGCCAACAGTTATGGTTTTGCGTTAAAAAACTCAAAAGTTGTGGTAAAATGTTATAAGTTACCGCGAAGTTGTGGTTTTGTGTTAAAAAACTCAAATGTTATGGTAAAGTGTTATAAGATATCCTGAAGTTGTGGTTTTGTGTAATTAACTCTTTTTGAGAACAAAAACGCATTTCTCTCAGCTAGCCAGCCCGGGATGCCCGCTGAATCCCTTTGCGGCTGGGCCGGATCATCAACCCCTCCAAGCTCCTGTCTGCTCCGGCGACGGCGACGGCGACGGGCCGGCGGTTGCCTTCCTCCTCCTCCGTCGACCAAGGTAGCCAGCCCCCTCCTCCTATTCCACCTCCCTTTGCTTATCCGTCTTTATCCGGCACCACACTGATGAGCTCGTCGCTCTAGATCCACCAACGCCAGCACCGCCTCCTCCTCTTCTTTCAGCTACTCGTCACATAACCGGCGAGCACAGCCTCCTCCTATCCCCTGGATTTTTTTTAGACTGACAGGAGGGTCCTATCCCCTGGATCTTGCAAGCAAACCTCTAATTTCTTTTGGTTGGCAATAAACATTAGATATTTGACACCTTATCATGTTCAAAATTATTATAATTGGAGTTGTAGCCGCCGGTTTAGGCTGCACCTGCGAGTGTGATCTCCCGTATGTCTCTAGGTCTATGTAATTTGAGTTGTTTTTTACCTGCAAACCCCCGTTTGGGAACATTGAACTGTTAAGTTGGTTTCCTTCTCAGTAATGGAACCGGGGATTTAAATCCATGTTTATCTAGTACTCCCTCCGTTCCATAATAGATGACCCAACTTTGCACTAACTTTAGTACAAAGTTGGGTCATCTATTTTGGAACGGAGGGAGTACAAAATATATTATTATAATTGAAAACCTTTCATGCTCAATTCTTTTCCCAATTACGCTAGTGATTAGTCATGGTGTGTCAATATTGTAAAAAAATAAGATGAATTGGTTATATGATACATGGCTTATGTTATTTCAGATTTCACACGCAATGGATGGGCAAAGCAGAAAGCACAGGATTTTGATGGTGTCCGACTTCTTCTTCCCAAACTTTGGTGGTGTGGAAAGCCACATCTATTATCTATCGCAGTGCCTCCTTAAGCTTGGCCATAAGGTCTTTCCCTAATAAACTACTCTTTGTTATCCTGCTTTCGTCATTTATGCTTCGAGAATGTAAGATAAGCTACTGGCATGCATTTCATTCGTCCACTCGCATCAGTCGAATGGTGGAGACAGGCCCCAGGCAGCCTGGGCCGTGAGGCCCAGCCCTACTACAGTGCACGAAGGCGGCCTGGGGCTTGGCCCATTCCTGGCGCCGCCACTGCTCATCACTATGTATGAATGCATCATTTTTACGGGATTTTTGGAGCATGCACATATACTGAGTTTCTGTTTGAGGATGTACTGCTTGGGAGACCTTACCTTCTTATGAACACAATGAGCATAATTTTGTGCAAAGTAACTTATGCTACTATTTCTGGGTCGTACAAACTTTTGAGCGAGTTCAATGTGTTATTCTATAGGTTGTTGTCATGACACATGCATATGGAAAACGTTCTGGAGTACGATATGTTACTGGCGGCTTGAAGGTTTATTATGTGCCGTGGAGGCCATTCCTGATGCAGAATACACTACCTACATTATTCATGACATTTCCAATCATAAGGACAATTCTTATTCGTGAGAGGATATCTGTTGTGCATGGACATCAGGCCTTTTCAACACTGTGCCACGAAGCGTTGATGCATGCTAGGACGATGGGGTACAAAGTTGTCTTCACAGATCACTCGCTTTATGGTTTTGCTGATGTTGGAAGCATTCACATGAATAAGGTGCTGCAGTTTACTCTTGCAGATATTGATCAGGCCATATGTGTGTCTCATACAAGCAAAGAGAACACTGTCTTGAGGTCAGGGATATCTCCGGACAAAGTTTTCATGGTTCCCAATGCAGTGGATACTGCAATGTTTACTCCCTCCTCCAACCGCTTAAGCTGTGATGAAATCATTATTGTTGTGATAAGTAGATTGGTATATCGAAAAGGTGCTGACCTTCTTGTTGAAGTCATTCCAGAAGTATGCCGTCTATTTCCAAAGGTGGGTGATAGCTAGTAACTACAGCACTCTTTGCATGAGATAGGAAAAGGTTAACTTCATGTATGTTCTAAGGTGGAACAAGTTCGTAATTCAGCATATAGACATACTGTTTTTGTAACTGTCATCCTTTCTGGTCTGATACATATAATAAATTGCCTGACAGTTCAGCTTCATAGAATGTTTTGGTTCATATGTTATCATCTTGCATCTTTACTTTCTTACTCTTATCTTATTTTGGACTTATAGTGGATTATGTTCCCTCAGTTAATAAATCTATGGATTTGTCAGGTTCGCTTTATTGTTGGAGGTGATGGTCCAAAACGTGTGCGGCTTGAAGAGATGAGGGAGAAGTTCTCCCTTCAGGATAGAGTTGAGATGTTAGGGGCTGTACCTCATGCTCAAGTACGATCTGTTCTGATATCCGGTCATATATTTCTGAACAGGTACCTTTCTGAGTTTTCATTCTTTTGTGTTCAAAATATCTAGATTATTGGTTATATATGTGCCTTTTTCTGTTCTTATTGTATTTTTACTTTACCATCGATTATTGTATACTCTGGTGTGTTGAAATAGTCTTGTCAGGTTCCAATTTTATGTTTTTTTGTTGCGACAAAGGAAGTTGCTTTTACCAAACTGTCCATTGAATTCTAAAAGTCCAAGGCGTCGGTGGCAATGATCACTGCTATTCACAGAGTAGCTAAAATTGTTGTACTAGAATGTCTGAAATGATTAGCGCTCTCCTCGAACAGATACTTTGAGCCGCTTTGGATCTTTTCTGTAGTTGGTCATATTTGTACCATATTATTGAATTGTTCCTGTGAGCCTCTGGTGCTTCCAACATGCATGTACAATAACATTTGATAAAACGTAATGATGTTGTGGGAGTATTTCTTGTGAAATTATAAGTATATATTTCATGGATCTAATGCAAAGAAAGAGAAGTGCTTTTGGTTTCGTTTTTTTCACTTACATAATCCTATATTATTCGGAAACTAGAAGGTGGATGACTTAACCTTGTTTATGACAGTTGTGCATAGTGCAATTAACTATAGCAATACTGAGACGTAAAATGTAACCTTTGCTACTGTAGTTCGCTTACAGAAGCATTTTGCATAGCCATTCTGGAAGCAGCAAGCTGTGGGCTTTTGACAGTAAGCACTAGAGTCGGAGGGGTTCCAGAGGTACGCCCTTTATGATTTTATAGTTTCTTTTGTGGAGAGCCATAAATTTCATCTAGTTGGAAAATTTGCAGACAAATTACTCCTTTTCAGGTTCTACCAGATGACATGATAGTACTTGCAGAACCAGATCCAGAAGATATGGTACGGGCTGTGAGGCAAGCTATCGACATACTTCCTGGTATAGATCCCCAAATTATGCATCGCCGGGTGAGTTTCAACTCTATGCACCTAGCTGACCTTACTGCACCAGCTTTTTTTAGTAGAAAATTAACATGCAAGTTCTCTTGGGCTTATTCAAATCTAATGTGCGTTGTAGATGAAAAAACTCTACAGTTGGGATGATGTGGCCAAAAGAACAGAGATTGTCTACGATCGTGCAATGCAGTCATCAAACACTAATTTGCTAGATCGTCTTCCCCGGTGAGTATAAGGCAGAACACGGACTGTAAATTCATCTTCTGTCACTCATTTCAGAGGGTGCTTGGATACGTTTTAGTCCCATGACTAAAAGTAGTGGAACTAAAACTTGCTAGCCTCACCCATGCTTGGATCCAAATACTAAAGAGACTAAAATCAAGTTATTGAGCATTTATTATCCTCCAAACCCTCCAATCCAGAACTCGCATGTGTTAAAGGAGAGGAATTAAATGAGAGAGAGGGCTAATACATATTCTAGTAGGTTTCCTATGACTAAAAAATTTTAGCCTCAAGACTAGTCCTAGCCTCTCTTTAGTCAGGGGTGCTTGGAACTTTAGCCTCTAAAAGAGACTATTTTTAGTCAGACTAAAAATAGTCCCTTGGATCCAAGCACCCTCTCAGAGTAGTTATAGCTGAAGATAGGTTTTTCCTTTGGATTGCCACCTGTCCTTGCATATATTGTATGTCAAAGTGCTAACTCTCCATTTTCTATATTTCATACTCCCTCCGTCCCAAAATAAGTGTCTCAACTTTGTACTAACTTTAGTACAAAGTTGTACTAGGGTTGAGACACTTATTTTAGGACGGACTCTGTCCCAAAATAAGTGTCTCAACTTTGTACTAATTTTAGTACAAAGTAACTTTGTACTAGCTTTAGTACAAAGTTGTACTAAGGTTGAGACACTTATTTTAGGACGGAGGGAGTATAATGATTAGTTCTACTGGTCAAAGTGTGGGCAATACCACCACAGTTTTGCATGCAAACGCAAAAGGAAGTCACTGACGTTGTGTTTCCGTAATGTTGTAGATATCTCACATGTGGAGCTTGGGCAGGCAAGCTGTTTTGCCTCGTTATGATCATAAATTACCTTGTGTGGTGCCTTCTAGAATTCCTGCAGGTATTTCTTTTTTACCTGGGCATTTCTTATTTTCTGGAGATTGATGAGATTATAACGGGGTTTCTCTCCCTCTCAGCCTGCTGAAGGTATTGAAGAAGTCCCAGATTTAGGGCCACTGCACATTCATTCGGATTCAGTAGATGACCAGTGCGAAGCGCAACGAAATTGAACTGTCTTGCAACCATTGTGGCATGGATCATATTGGAGATCGTGATATCTATTTCAGGCTGGCTCTCACTCTGGAATATCTTTTGGTGTTTCCCGGTTCTGCATTGACTGTTTTGAGAACAAGTCTTTGGCGAATGAGATAACTATGAAATCATTTCGTCATACCAAATACTGGAAACAGTCGTGTTGCATAAAGTTAATGGTGTGAGTACTTAATGCCATTGCCAACTTTTCATCTCATGTGTCTCTTGTTCCAATCGTCGGACATCAGCTGCTTCTTGGTGCTAGTTTCTACCACTAGAGATATGACGGTCTTTGGTATTAACTGCTCCCTCCGTCCCATAATATAAGAATGTTTTTAACGCTACACTAGTGTTAAAAACGTTCTTATATTATGGGACGCTCTAATATTTCTTTCCAAAGGGAGTAGAAGGAAAGCCGCGTGCTGCTGGGGGGGGCAGATTGTATGCTTATTGTTCAGTCATTGACAGGGAAAATATATTTTAAAATGTTCACAAATTTAAAATTTTGTCTATCGATCAGCGTAGGAGCATCGACAGCCCACAACCGCAAGTGTTCAAGTGTGAATAAGCATAACCGCAGCCCACAACTGATCCACTCCTTAACATGTGGGGCAACAAATGCAAAATCTTCCTTGATGCGCCATAAGGCTCCATTCCTGGGGAGAACTTGAGAGATTTTGAAATTTGTTTTGTCCTGAATTTGGCTTGCACGAGAACATGGGGAGTAACATGGGGAGTTTTTTATTTGAGCAATTGATTCTTCTTTTTTCTGTTTTGAGATAGCCCCCGCTCTTTTCAAAACCTAGACGTATCTGTGAAGTCGGAATTGAACGTGACATCACATGTAAGTCAGAAATTCAACTTGTGTCTTGTATAACTGCACAACGCATGGAGAAACACCGTGTTGCTTTCAGAGACAACTTCAAAATGATATCTGAAGCAGTTATAAGGTATAACTATTTATCACCCTTCCAAGTCAATCCAACATTCTAGGTTTCGAAGTAGATTTTGCACAATATAACTAGTTGCCGCTACAAGCGGATGGGCTCATAGCCCAGTGGCTAGAGGGCAGCGGCGCCTCTCAGCTGGCGCGGGGCAGAACCTTAGTTCGGATGTGTGTCTCACTGTCTCTCTTAATTAAAAAAGGCGTAGGGGGCTCCTCCAGCTACTGATCTAGTTTCTTTTAGTTGGCGCTACATCTCATTTTCAAAACTACTTCTCGAGTTTCAAAAGATGTAAGATATACATTGTGAACCTGTCGAAAATCATTGAAAAGTGCGACTTATAGGGTGTGACTCTGGAGTGAACATTTTCATAACTAGGAAATGATGCAGTTGAGAACGAAAAGTGCAGTTGAGAAAGAAAGTGATACTCTATTTCTTTACAGAGGGAGTACAAATTATTGGCCCCCTTCAAAGCATTTACAAGTCAGTTGTTAGCTCAACATTTTTGCAGAATTAACAATACTCACAATGGTCTTTATGGGGAAGATACCGCTAACAAACAACACTCAATCCACATGTCATCAACTAGACTACACTGTGTACAACAAGTAAATACCGAGCCATATACCAAAATAGGATCTCAAGAGCGAGTCAAGACCGACAAAGAGAGCAGGTCCGCTTGAGCCCTATTCGAAGTTGTGGACCCCAAGTGTGACTCTTTGTTTTAAAACTTCCGGTCTATACATTTTCAATCATGGTAGTATAACGAAATCTAGCGACGATTACAAGCATTGAAGCGAGCCGAATGCATGCCAACGTCATTGTCCCTCGCTAATCGGACAAAAACTTGTTGTAGTAGACAATTGGAGGTCGTGCTAATGTCTCGAAGGACACCACCCAAACAAAGACGAACATAGACTGGATCCAAACAAATCCACCAAAGACCAGCATCTATCGAATCTCGCAAGAACCGTCAGAGACACACCCCCACACCGCCCTACGACAACACAAGAGGCACCGTCGGGACGAGGCTGAGCTAGAGGAACTTATTCTATCATCAGGAAGCCGCCGCCGCCTTGCCCCCCTAAGCAAGAAGAACCCTAACCGAAAACTTGTAACTAAAAACTGAGTTGGAGCCCTCCCGGCAAGAGTCGGGTCCACCGCGCCTCTATGGCCCTAAGGCCACCAGAGACGAGGCAAACTAGTGGCAGCGCCAAGGGAGACAGGGAAACCTAATTGCCTTGTCGCCCAAAGACGCGAGGCAACATAAAAAAATGCTCGTGGGTGTATCAATAGTTTTTAGTACTCCCTCCGTTCCTAAATATAAGTCTTTGTAGAGATTCTATTAGGTGGACTACATACGGAGGAAAATGAATGAATCTACTCTTAATATGCATCTATATACATCCGTATGTAGTTCATAGTGGAATCTCTACAAAGACTTACATTTAGGAACGGAGGGAGTATGTTGATAGGAACATGTCTAACATCTACTCCCTCCGTTCCGAATTACTTGTCTCGGAAATGGATGTATCTAGAACTAAAATACGTCTAGATACATCCATTTCTGCGACAAATAATTCCGAACGGAGGGAGTAGAATGAAAATCATGTGTGTCCCTCGAGCTCAGCAAAACCAAATGTATCTGTGCACGGATGCAGAATCAACGCATCAAACAAATGTGTTTGTGCACAGATTCCGAAGACATAAACAATATGCCATCCATGTGAGTGCAGTTTTTGTGTGTTCCCTGTATTTTAGGGCACACACAAAAAATTCCCTCAACCAAAGCAGGATGAGAAATTAATCCAAAAAGTATTGAGAAGGATAATAACAGAGAAGATACACGAAGTAATAAAAACCAATTGCACAAAACCGGGCGAAATGTTGCTAGCATTTCAAGATTTTGACCAAGCTATCTTTCGGACATTGTTAGGAAGCCACGCGTGTTTCGCCGACATAACTGACTTGTGCATTTTTTCCATATTCCACTTACAGAGTACTACATGGTATCAACTTGGTATCAGCTACGACTCCAGATCGCTCAAGTCCGTGGAACCAAGTTTGTTGCTTCTATGCAATTGCAGGTGAGGAAGATATGCCAGTGGGGAGAAAATTTCAGGGCGTTTAAGAGCTGCGCTAACTGAATCAGCTGCATAGTCAACCTGTAAAAGAATACAAGTCCAGTAATTAGCTACTGGTTGGTTAAGCTTCTGTACAGGGGTATCTGAAAAAATGTCAAGCATGCATTGCATTGGATAACTTAATCAAATGGCATGTTAAATTTAATTTAACTAATGGCCACACATGTGAAAGTTGTGTGCTTCAGCATCTACATTGACAACAATATTGTCGAGTATTATTATGAAACAATGACTAAAATGCGAAATGATCTGCATGGTTGATGACATGAATGGTCAACTAGCAATATTCAATATTCATGGAGAAAAAGGATCATATTTGTCTTATAATGTTTACAACTTTGCGTATGGTACATATAAAGTACTACTCCCTCCGTAGTGATCTAAACGCTCTTATATTTCTTTACAGAGGGAGTAACGTCTACCACAATCTGACCACAATAATGCCCTTCAGATATTAACAGGACAACATATACATTTAGTTCTTGGGCAAAGACATGGGTAGAAGTTCTGTTGATACTGTATATTGGGCAAAAGCATGGAGTCATACATTTTGTAAACTGGTGACATATAAATGGAATTAACAGATGCCCAATTTGCTTTCCATCAACAGATTGAGTCAAAGTTAAAACAGCTGGCCTGAAAAGCACGTGCTGACTAACAAGGAGCAACTGAAAAGGGAGTACTGCATCATTTAAGCTAGCGTAGTGACTAGTGAAGGAAAAAATGTAATCCAACCAAGTTGATCCAGAAGAAAAAGGTCTAATTTTTGTCCCTCAGCCATTAACACGCCTTATTGCAACCCAAGTTTGAATACATTTAATTTTCCCCCTAAATTCTCAATACCGGTGCAGTGACTTGAAGGTGTGATCAGGGGCCAAGCCAGTGGTGGGACAGGCGTATTAGGGCTGGAGGTGGATGAGCAACCAGATGCAGTAGTGGCAGACCAAGGGTTTCTTGCCATCTGCCACCATGGATAGTACCATTGGGGTTTGCGGTGGCAGGCTGGGTGGTAGTGATGGCAAACTTCTTCAGGTGTACTGGCACTGTAAGTAGCTTGAAAGTTGGTTGGCAGCTGCCATGGATAATGGCAGCAGTGTCCATGGTGAAGACTGAAAAGAAAGATAGTGTCCATAGAGTGGAGAGGCTGATAAATGAATCCATTTGTTTAATACATAATGTTCATTTGCTGATCCACCACCTATATGCTTACTAGTACACAATAGCATGCCACATCATAAAAACCACAAATGAGCCGGCATTGGGATCTAATTGGATGGTATTGATATATGAGGGTGCAGATAAAATGATGGTCTAACAGAAGAGGGAAGTTAAACACTGGCAATAGTTGAGAGTTCAAGATTAGACTTTCCCAAGATGAAACATGAATATGAGTATTAGCCTCTCCACTATATATCTCTATTTGTCTCCCTTTTCTCTATCTGTCTCCCAAGATGTTAAAGATCTGTTAATCTTTACTGAACATTCACCAAATGAAACAAGAATATGAGTATCTTTAACCTCAGAAGAAATTCAATTGAAAATTGTTGAGTCGTGTGGTGTTCTGGTTATTTTGAAAAAAAGACTAAGATTAATTTCTAATTTTAAATAGAATTAGAATTTTTCTAATTCTTATGTATATCCACCGATTATCTCGTAACAAGTTAACATCATCCCATGCTGACAAGCCAGCCCAGCTAATCGCTTGCTTCTTTTAATGCCAAGTACGAAAGATGATCGATGAGTCTGCCATGGCACTACAATATAAGGTGCGAAAGACAATGGAAACTACACTGATGGTTACTACCTTTTTTTGTGAGGGATTGGTAACTAACTACACTATGAAGCAAGTTTTTTTTTAGTAAGAGATATAGTTAGGTTATGAAGGACAGGCGTCGTGCAGTGGTAGTCTCTCCACTTGTGGCCTGGTGGTCCTGGGTTCAAACCAACCTCCTTGCAGAATTACTATGCAAGGGTAAGACTGTCTAGAAATTCCCTTCCCTAACCCCACCTTGTGTGGGAGCTTTCGGCACTGGGTACGCCCTTTATATAGTTAGGTTAACTTACGTATATGTGCAATATCACAACGCAACCTACTCTTGTAGGAAAGGCAACCTACGTATTGCTAAAATGTTCATGGGGTACTTCAATTTTGTGAACTTACTAGAACATAATTTTGAAAGCAACCATAGGTTCATCTCTTGTGCACATAGCATATGTTAAATCTAATCTCGTGAGCTACAACTGATACGCAAAATACTCTGACTGTAAACCTAAGAATCCTAACAAATCTCGAAACCAAGTGAAACGTTGACTGTAAACGCCAAACAAGAAACTACTAGTAATGACAGTGGAAAACTCTGCTTATGTGATCCTACCAAGTATCAATCCAAGTAAATAATAACAAAACCATTCGAGAATCAATCAATCAGGTCACACGGTAGTTTCTAATCTTAGGTTTACAGTCAGCTCGCTCAAAGCCCATCAAAGCCCGAATTGAGCAAGCAACCAAACAAAATTATAATTCGGATAAGCTATTCGCAAGAAAATAAAAAATAAAAAGAATCAGCACGCTCGTGTTTCTAATCTGTACAAAGTCGTTTACCGAAGATGCAGCCGCGCTCATCAGCGACTGAGCCATCGGTAGTATGCAGAACCTGGAACACAGGAGTGGGCAAAGAATCAGTACACGTGGGCATTGGGGGTAAAATTTAAGGACTCGGAAGAAGGCCGCCGTAGTGTGCTGGAGTGCGGGCGGACGGCGAGAGAATACTAACATTCCCCTGCCACCGGAGAGGGCGGCGACGGCCGGGTCCGTCCATTCGTCGAAACTGAGGGGGAGAAGAAAGCAAACGAGATGGTCAGCCAAAGCGCAGCGGGAGCAGAACCGGGAGAGAGAGAGAGAGAGAGAGGGTAAAAGGGTTAGAGGTCGGTGTACTCGTACATCCATCCGTAGCGCCGGTCGAATACGAGGCGGCGTTGGCGGCGGCGGAGGTCAGGACGCGGCGGATTGGGGGAGGAGGAAGAGGCTTCTGCCGCCGCCATACTCTTCGATGATAAGTTACAGCGGTAGAGGATGACCTTGTCTTCTTAATAATGGGCACCCTTTCACGAATATGTGACGGACAAACATCAAACAGACACAAAAGTGGTCGTGCCGGAGTGGTTATCGGGCATGACTAGAAATCATGTGGGCTTTGCCCGCGCAGGTTCGAATCCTGCCGACCACGTTTCTTTTGTTTTTCATCTATGCATTATGCTTTGGTCCATAAATTATTTTAATTTCCTTTTAAATTTGTTGTTTTATGTTTTAGTCCTAAAATATTTTAATAAAGAGTGTTATTCCATGTATTTTGTTCCATAACTCACATTTTGTAAAATCCGTCTATTTTAATATTTTGTTTACTGTTGGAATATTGGCGTTACGAACGTATTGGTCTATGGAATATTTTTATCAAGAGCATTATTCCATGATGCTTAACTTTGGAGTGCTGGTGTTAGGAATGTTTGCACATCTTCATGGGAGTCTCAGAGAGCAGTCGTACCTTTTATCTTCGGTAATTGGGGAAGGAGAGTTAATATTGAAAGTGTTGTCTAAACATGCAAATGCACTGGTATCATAAGGTGTTGTATAAACGGTTGTTAATCCCTTTTCGCGACGGCATTTGAAACCGTCGCCAAATGAGTGTGGGTGATAGGGGGTCCTTCCCACACGACCCAGAAACCCTCGGGGATGGACAGGCGGTTACTAACGATTGTCATAAAATAAACGTATGAGAAGTCGTCCCAGTCCCACACGTTACATCTCGACGTCACGTTTCTGATCAGAGAGACATCCCAAATGATCACGCCGCTATAGTCGTGTGAAAAAGGTGGACATCAACATTTAATCTGCCGATATGTTTGTGATAGGTACGTTATCGCACACGGTTCAAAATGTAAAATATGTGCGGTGCCTCTACTAACGTCAACGTGTTCATCTTCATAACTGTGTGCGATTGGTATTCCTATCACACACGCACACTGGTTTGAAACGTTTGTCGTATTACCATGAATCGTACACGCATATGAGACGAAACCATGTGTGTGTCCGTCGGGCATCGCAAACGTTTCACGTCAAAAAAACCGCATGTTCTCTTTTTTTCATCGCACACGTTGTTTTCTTTCTAACGTGTCCTATTATTTTATTCGCTCCTGTATGTTTTTATTTTTGCCAGTAATTTATTATTCAAATTGGAATTTTGAAATATGAGATGTGCAATTCAAATTCTCAGCACAATGATTCAACAACAAATCCATAAATAAAATTGTCAGTACAATATGTTCAGTAATTACAAGATTAGATAGCTGTAGGATCGAAGAAGGTGAGAGTGTCTAGAGGGGGGGTGATTAGACTACTCGACAAGATAAAAACTATGCCTTTTGACAAAGACAAGTTTTTGGCAGATTTTGCATAACACACAAGTCAAGTAGCATACTACACATGCAATTCTAGAGTATGGGCAGCGGAAAGTAAATTGCACAAGTAGTAAAGAGAAGTGGAGAAGATCAAACGCAGTTTGGAGACACGGAGATTTTTCTCGTGGTTCCGATAGGTGGTGCTATCGTCATTCCACGTTGATGGAGACTTCAACCCACGGAGGGTAACGGCTGCGAGAGTCCACGGAGGGCTCCACCCACGAAGGGTCCACGAAGAAGCAACCTTGTCTATGCCATCATGGCTCACGCCCACGGAGGGCTAGCCTTACTCGGGTAGATCTTCACGAAGTAGGCGATCTCCTTGCCCTTACAAACTTCTTGGTTCAACTCCACATCTTGACGGAGGCTCCCAAGCGACACGTAACCAATCTAGGAGGCACCACCCTCCAAAAGGTAATAGATGGTATTGATGATGATGAACTCCTTGCTCTTGTGCTTCAAATGATAATCTCCCCAACACTCAACTCTCCTCACTGATTTGGCTGTGGTGGAAGAAAGGATTGAGTGGAAAGCAACTTGGGAAGGCTAGAAATCAAGTTTCATATGGTGGGAGTGGAGCAACTTGATCTCAACACAAGGGTAGGTAGTTTTCTTCTCAGAAATGTAAGGTAGGAGCGGTAGTTCTTTCTGATGGCTCTCTCCACGAATGAAGAGGGGGTGGAGGGGTATTTATAGCCTCCACACAAAATCGAACCGTTAAACACATTTGACCAATCTCGGTGGGACCGAAGCCGACAACTCGGTGAGACCGAAAGTTCAAATCATGTGAACGTTGGGATTTTCGGTGGGACCGAAAATACAATCTCGGTTAGTCCGATTCGTCCAAAGACAAGAGCTTGCCAATCTCGGTGGGACCGACTTCATCATCTCGGTGACACCGATTTGATGACAGAAGGTTACAGAAGCTTGGCAACTCAAGTTTCGGTGAGACCGAGTTCAGAATCGGAAAATCCGAAATTTCTAGGGTTTGGCTTTATGGCTGAGGTGGTTCATCTCGGTGTGACTGAGTTTGGAAAATCGGTGGGACCGAGATTACTTATGAGTGTATATTGCAGTGAGAGTTGTTGATAGTTTAGGAGATGTATCACTAAGCACTTTGAGCAACCAGATCATTATCATAACCTCATCCCCTTTTAATAGTATTGGCTTTCCTATGGACTCAATGTGATCTTGGATCACTAAACCAAAAATGGAGTCTTGAGCTTTTGCCAATGCTTGCCTTAGCATTTGAGGGGTCCACCTCTTCAGTCCTTTTGCCATGCCAATGTGATTGATCTTCCTGAAACATACTTGATAAAAGTATTAGTCCAACCACAAAGTATGTTGTCATTAATTACCAAAACCACCCAGGGAGCAAATGTGCTTTCAATCTCCCCCTTTTTGGTAATTGATGGCAACACACAAAACAAGACATCAAAGCTTATTGAAAGTAAGACAGAATTATCACGAAAGCTTTGACAAACATGTAGTACACAGGCCCCCCCTACAAGTGTGCAGGATTTTCATAAATTATGGTTTTGGACTACCACAAGCACACAAGAGAGAAAAGCAAGATGTGCTACATGCAGCTTGGCTATATGCATCAGAGCAGATGAAAAGAAGTGAGTGATAATGCATATGTGCATGGTGATTTCTTGCAAACAAGTATTCACAAGCAAGTCACCATCATGCACATTCTGCGAGGTGCATATACTTACCTTGAGGTTCCTTGGCATTGTACCTGAAGAAATAAAACTTGGGAAAAACAAGGTTAGATAACACAAGAGTATTTCTTCAACCAACTGCAAGAACATCAAGAGTACCAAGCCAGGGATGACATGTATAAAGAGTGTCTCATATTGAGCACAAGCTTGAATCAGCAAACATGTCTCCGAGACTAAAAGATTTTCAATGAACTCTGAGAGATTTTGCTTTCCATAAGATATCAATTGTGAAAGCAAAATCAAAAGAATGATGCCAAATGTGATATCCAATGTGGAACACGGCAAAGCTTTGATGTGATTCTCTCCCCCTTGAGATAAGATTGCTCTTCTTCTCCCCCTAAATCTTCTCTTCTCCCCTTATCTCCCCCTAAATCTTCTCCCCCTTTGACATCAAGTGCCGAAAAGGACAGCAGACTAGGAAGGTCAGGGAAGATGGAAGAAAGAAGTGGGATCCTTAAGAATCACAACTGGGCAAAAAGAAACATGCATAGAGCATCATTGAGTGGAGCTGCAGAAGATGATATCCTGAAAGAAAATCGGTGACACGAATTAGATGGATCGGTGGGTCGAAAGTCCAGGACTTAGGGCAGATCCTTTTTGGTCGACCGAAATTTTTAAGTCGGTGACGCCGAGTTTAATTCAAGGAAATACTGAAATAATTCAGCTCACTTTGCAAGGAATGTTTCAAAGGATTTGCAATGAATTTGTAAAGGATTTTCAAGGAATTGATCGAGCCAAAAGATATTCACAAAAACAGAAGAATAGAAATGACAACGACTGCTAGATGAACTTTTTTTAAAGAAAACATAATGAGAATACATAAGAGAAACTAGAAAGACTGCAAAAACATATGTACTTCATCTAGATAGGGGTCGGCGACTAGGTCACCTATGTTTGAGTATTTTGACTTAGGAGTCAAATGAGAACATTTGATCATAGGTCATACTCATCGTTTAAGCTCAAAATGGGGTTGTCATTTTTCGATTAAGTATTTGATGTGATCACATCTTATGAAGCTGCTTGTACTCATGACTTTGAGCAAAGCTTCTTAAAGATGTGAAGAACATACCTTGGGCTTGTTGTTGCTTTGCTCATGTAGGTGAACTTGATGTAGGTGCTCATAGAATGTGAAGTTGGAGCACCATTTCCAATTGTGTAGTTCATCTTCCTACATGGGTTAGGCAAGCAAGGAAATACTCAAGAATATCCAAGATGACAAGAGTGAAATACTAGATGTATAAGGTGTCAAAAAGGATATGTGGAATTTTGTTCCTTGAACTCAACATCCCAAAGGGCTAGATACTTGGTCAATGACAAGATTACTCAAGATTTGAGTGTGTGGTAATCTTGTGGAATGTAGATCATCCAAGTACCGCAAGGAGTTAGATGCAATACAAGGAGGCAAATGTGTCCAAGACATATGATCATCATCATAAGAGAAATATCAAGGATTAGTCAAGTAGGCTCATGCCTTGCATGCATCAATGGAGTTTTCACTCCAAGTTTGAAGCATCAATGATGTTCAACTCACTCCTTAGCGACAAAACACCTTCTCATCAAGAGGTTTTGTAAAGATATCGCAAGTTGTTTGTCGATCGAACATGCTTAAGATTGATGTCACCCTTGGCAATGTGATCACGAATAAAATGGTGACGAACTTCAATATGTTTCGTTCGAGAGTGTTGCACGGGATTGTGTCCAATCTTAATCGCACTCTCATTGTCACAAAGCAAGGGAACATGTCTCACATGTATCCCATAATCCTTAAGCGTTTGTGTCATCCATAGCAACTGAGCACAACATGATCCAACATCTATATATTCTGCTTCGGCAGTGGATAAAGATACCGAATTTTGTTTCTTGGAGGACCAAGATACAAGGGATCGACCAAGGAATTGACACGTACCCGAAGTTGACTTTCTATCAACCATGTCTCCGGCATAGTCCGAGTCGGAATAGCCAACAAGATCGAAAGAGGCCCTCTTAGGATACCAAATGCCAAAGTTTGGTGTGTGTATCAAATATCTCACAATCCTTTTAACAGCTTTAAGATGACATTCTTTAGGGGCAGCTTGATATCGAGCACACATGCATACACTCAACATTATGTCAGGACGAGAAGCACAGAGATATAGTAGAGAACCAATCATAGATCGGTAAACCTTTTGATCAACGGGTTCTCCATCTTTTGTCAAGTCATTATGTCCACTAGTAGGCATGGGGTTCTCATACCTTTGCTTTCTTGCATGTTGAACTTCTTGAAGAGATCCTTGGTGTACTTTGTTTGTGAGACAAAGGTACCCTCCTTAGATTGCTTGATTTGCAACCCAAGGAAGAATTTGAGTTCACTCATCATGGACATCTCATACTTCTCGACATGAGCTTTCCAAACTTCTCGCTAAAATGAGGGTTAGTTGAACCAAAGATAATATCATCAACATATATTTGGCACACAAATAGTTCACCATCAACCCTTTTCGTGAATAGCGTTGAGTCTATTTTTCCAATCTCAAATCCTTTTTCAAGAAGAAAGCTAGTCAAGCATTTGTAACAAGCTCTAGGAGCTTGTTTAAGACCATAAAGAGCTTTGTGCAACTTGTAAACATGATTAGGCTTTTAGGATTCACAAATCCGGAGGTTGTTTCACAAATACTTCCTCCTCAATTTCACCATTTAGGAAAGCACTTTTAATGTCCATTTGATAGAGAGTAATATCATGGTGATTGGCATAAGCAAGAAGAATGCGAATGGACTCAAGTCTAGCAACGGGGGCATAGGTCTCACCATAGTCCATACCTTCGACTTGTGTGTAACCTTGAGCTACGAGACGAGCCTTGTTGCGGATGACTTGTCCATCTTCATCTTGCTTGTTCCGAAACACCCATTTGGTTCCAATGACGTTTTGATCATCCTTGGGCTTCTCTACCAAAGTCCATACATTGTTCCTCTCGAAGTTGTGTAGCTCTTCGTGCATAGCGTTCACCCAATCCGGGTCTTCAAGTGCTTCTTGTACCTTCATAGGTTCAAGACTAGAGATAAATGAGTAATGCTCACAAAAGTTAGCTAAGCGAGTTTTAGAGCGAGTAATTCTCCCGGAGTCGATGTCGTTCATCATTTGTTCCACGGGATGATTCTTCTTGACTCTTGCTCGGACTCGGGATAGCTTTTGTTGTGGTTGTGGCTGAGCTTCCTCATCATCCTCATCTTCCTCTTCTTCTTCATTGTTGTTGGTGTTGTCTTGAGGCGGTGGAGAAGGAGGTTGTGGTGGATCTTCTTGTTGCACTTCCTCATCTTGGTGAGTTCCACTTGTGGAAGCCTCCATGTTGCCTTGAGGTTCATCTTGCCGTGAGGCAGGGGGCTCCACATATGTAGATGAGGTACTCTCCTTCACTTCCATGGGACGGATCTTTCCAATAGATGAATCTTGAATGGCTTCCGATGGGTCCTTGTCTCCTACATCAATAGGCATTTGCTCTACTTGCGAGCCATTAGATTCATCAAACTTCACATCTACCGTCTCTTCAACCTTTGGGTGAAATTATTGTAGACACGGTAGGTGTGGGAGTTTGATCCATAACCGAGGAAAAGCCTTCATGAGTTTTAGGAGCAAATTTAGACCGACGATGCTTATCAAGGATATAGCATTTTGAACCAAAGACACGAAAGTATCCCACTTGGGGTTTGTTACCGTGAGGAGCTCGTATGAAGTCTTGCCGAGAAGCTTATGAAGATAAAGCTGTTGATGGCATGACAAGTCGTCTCGACGGCTTCTCCCCAAAAGTGCTTGATGTCTTGTATTCATCAAGCATCGTTCTTGCCATCTCTATGAGCGTTCGGTTCTTCCTCTCAACAACTCCATTTTGTTGAGGAGTGTACGTAGCCGAGAACTCATGTAGAATTCCTTCCTCATCGAGAAAAGAGTCTACATGGGCGTTCTTGAACTCCGTTCCATTGTCACTCCGAACTTTCTTGATCTTCACCTCAAATTGATTTTGGGCCTTTCGGCAAAGGTTTTGAAGATTCTCCGAACTGTGATTTGTCATCAAGGAAAAATACCCACGTAAATCTGGAATAATCATCAACTATAACTAGACCAAAGGAGTTACCACCAAGGCTTTTGTAAGCATTGGGACCAAAGAGATCCATATGAAGAAGCTCAAGCGGTCTCCTTGTGGTCATGATGTTCTTCACGGGATGACTTCCACCTACTTGTTTTCCTGCCTGACAAGCACTACAAAGTCTATCTTTGTCAAAGAGAACATCTTTAACACCAAGAATATGATCACCTTTGATTAGCTTGTCTAGATTACGATACCAACATGTCCAAGCCTTCTATGCCATAACCAACCTTTAGCGGATTTAGCAATGAAGCAAGTTCTAGGTTGGGCTTTCTTAGTGAAATCAACAATATATAGATCACCTCTACGGATACCGGTAAAAACCATGTTATGATTGTCACGACGAAAGACTTGGCAATCTACTTTGGTGAATAGCACATTGAATCCAAAGTCAGCTAATCTAGACACGGAAAGTAAATTGTATCCAAGTGATTCAACAAGCATGACATTTTGAATAGAGCTATCATGAGATATGGCCACCTTACCAAGGCCAAGTACCTTACCCTTGGAGTTGTCTCCAAAAGTCACATACTTACGTGGACCATCGTTCTTTGCAAGCTCTCGAAACATGTCTTCGTCTCCGGTCATGTGATCAGTGCATCCACTATCAAGAATCCACTCTTTTCCACCGGATATGTAGTCTCTCAGATTCGCCATAAGATTGAGACTCTTCATGATCTTGTCTAGCTCGGTGTCCGAATCGGAGTAATTATCATCGTGCTCATGCTCATCATCATATCGACCCATAGATTGTTCATCATCAATACCTAGGTCAATTTGACAATGACTTGCATTAGTTTTGTCAATGTGACAATAATCACCGGAATGCAATACAAGAGCATTTCTAATTAGATCATTGATAAGACAAGGATCACCCTTCTTTTTTATAAGATCACGAAGCTCAAAGAAGCATTTATCAAAGTTGGGATCATTGGGGCGCATCATATCAAATTCAATAGTCTTGTATAGAATTTCATCAAGACCTCTGAAAGAGTAGTCCGGATAAAGTTCTTCCAAGAACTTCCACATAGCATAGGCGCACTCAAAGTTTGTGACGAGCTTAAGCAAGTTATCGGGCAAACCTCTAATGATAAGATTTACAGTTCTAAGGTTACGAAGCAAATCAAGCTCTTCATCCATGGTAGGGTGCAAGGGGTCAAATGGAGGCACATATGGGGTTTCAACATATTTGCAAGTTATACATCTTAAGGATAATAAGCATTTCAATCCTCCACGAGTTATAGGACACTCCATCAAGAATAGGCACTCTATGGCTAACACTCCCAAACGTGAACCGTCCATCTTCCTCCAATGGTGTGTAAACCAAAGCAATGGAGACCAATGCTCGATACCAATTGTAGGATCGAAGAAGGTGAGAGTGTCTAGAGGGGGTGATTAGACTACTCGACAAGATAAAAACTATGCCTTTTGACAAAGACAAGTTTTTGGCAGATTTTGCATAACACACAAGTCAAGTAGCATACTACACATGCAATTCTAGAGTATGGGCAGCGGAAAGTAAATTGCACAAGTAGTAAAGAGAAGTGGAGAAGATCAAACGCAGTTTGGAGACACGGAGATTTTTCTCGTGGTTCCGATAGGTGGTGCTATCGTCATTCCACGTTGATGGAGACTTCAACCCACGGAGGGTAACGGCTGCGAGAGTCCACGGAGGGCTCCACCCACGAAGGGTCCACGAAGAAGCAACCTTGTCTATGCCATCATGGCTCACGCCCACGGAGGGCTAGCCTTACTCGGGGTAGATCTTCACGAAGTAGGCGATCTCCTTGCCCTTACAAACTTCTTGGTTCAACTCCACATCTTGACGGAGGCTCCCAAGCGACACCTAACCAATCTAGGAGGCACCACCCTCCAAAAGGTAATAGATGGTATTGATGATGATGAACTCCTTGCTCTTGTGCTTCAAATGATAATCTCCCCAACACTCAACTCTCCTCACTGATTTGGCTGTGGTGGAAGAAAGGATTGAGTGGAAAGCAACTTGGGAAGGCTAGAAATCAAGTTTCATATGGTGGGAGTGGAGCAACTTGATCTCAACACAAGGGTAGGTAGTTTTCTTCTCGAAATGTAAGGTAGGAGTGGTAGTTCTTTTGATGGCTCTCTCCACGAATGAAGAGGGGTGGAGGGTATTTATAGCCTCCACACAAAATCCAACTGTTACACACATTTGACCAATCTCGGTGGGACCGAAGTTGACAACTCGGTGAGACCGAAAGTTCAAATCATGTGAGCGTTGGGATTTTCGTGGGACCGAAAATACAATCTCGGTTAGTCCGATTCGTCCAAAGACAAGAGCTTGCCAATCTCGGTGGGACCGACTTCATCATCTCGGTGACACCGATTTGATGACGTAGATTCTGAAGCTTGGCAACTCAAGTTTCGGTGAGACCGAGTTCGAATCGGAAAATCCGAAATTTCTAGGGTTTGGCTTTATGGTGAGGTGGTTCATCTCGGTGTGGTGAGTTTGGAAAATCGGTGGGACCGAGATTACTTATGAGTGTATATTGCGGTGAGAGTTGCGATAGTTTAGGAGATGTATCACTAAGCACTTTGAGCAACCAGATCATTATCATAACCTCATCCCCTTTTAATAGTATTGGCTTTCCTATGGACTCAATGTGATCTTGGATCACTAAACCAAAAATGGAGTCTTGAGCTTTTGCCAATGCTTGCCTTAGCATTTGAGGGGTCCACCTCTTCAGTCCTTTTGCCATGCCAATGTGATTGACCTTCCTGAAACATACTTGATAAAAGTATTAGTCCAACCACAAAGTATGTTGTCATTAATTACCAAAACCACCCAGGGAGCAAATGTGCTTTCAATAGCAATTAACTATGATGAACCATAATATTTAGAGGCGGTAAAGGTGAAGAGACAAGTGTAAATCATTTTGACTGCCGATGGTGTTGAAGAAGCGGAATGCCCATAATGTGCCTTCCTGCATGCCATAGGCACGAATAACTTTTGTCCAACCCCTTGTGACGATCGCCCGCCCATCCTTCACCGCCTTCTGGAAGACTTCTAGAGCATTATCATGGTAGCATGAATTATATACGTTAATCTTAGTTGCCTCCACTCCGGTTATGTAGTTTGCAAGATAATCATCGGTAAATAGCTTCGAAAACCACTGAAAAGAGAAAAATATCAGATATTGAGGTCTAATAGAGTAACTTGTTTGTGGGCTGGATGGAAATGCAACACATTACTTACCATCCTAAAGTTCACTGTTGTCTTGGACAAAGTGTAAATAAAGAGCTCAATTCCCATCACCCGTTTCTTTCGCCTAACAATCTTTCTTAGTTTCCTCACTTGACGCTTGCTCATAAATATACCATTGCCCCATACGCAAAAGGGATCGAAGCGTGGATCAGTACCGCTCAGATATGTACTTACAAGCAACCAGTAGAAGCTAAATTGAGATTGCACAAATGATGTAAAATACAACTACCTATGTTCCTAAGTACAAGTATTTTTAGATATTTCAATATGAACTACATACAGATGTATATATAATTATAGATATAGTTTAGATTAGAATCTAGATTCACTCATTTTGCTCCTTATGTAGTTTATATTGGAATCTCTAAAAATACTTATATTTAGGAATAGATGGTGTATAAGACATGGGATGCAGCTAACCTCGACGGCAAACAACAACATCATCCATTGTAGCCTTGTGTAAGTACATGGAAAGCCAATGTTAACTACAACAGGGTTAACATCCACAAAAAATAGCAAATGGTAATAAAACGGCAGCATCTGTAGTGATATCTTCATTGCGAAAGAGTAGCACGGTAGCAAAGGGACGGATTATAAAATGGATACAACTGTTAACTACAACAGGCTTAACAGCATCATAATTCATGTTTTATATGTTTGTAGCCATTGAAATATAACTGTTTAAAAATGGATATAATTGTTAAGTGCAACAGGCTTAATGGCCATTGAAACCGGTACTGATAAAAATGCAATTGACAGAGTTAAACATTACAAGGCAGGTGCTACCAGAGCAGACAATGGCTCAGTTGTCTATAAAAAGGTAGGAAAAATAGCTAAAACATGTTAGGCATGTTTACTACAAATGTTTTATACATCGACCGTACAAAACATAGCCGTTAATTTCAACTGGTATTGGTAAGATTGAACTGGTGAGTACATACTTGGTAAGTCCTGAGAGGTAGTTGTTGGGGCACTTCATCTTGGTCAGAGCCTGCCCAAAGTCAGCGACGGCGGAGACGAACTGTTCCTTCGGGTCGAAGCGGGGATCAGTGTCACTGACATATGTACCTACATGCAACCAGTAAATGGTAGAAGTTAAACTGCAATTGCACAAATTATGTGAAATATTGTAAGACATGGGATGCAGCTAACCTCGACAGCAAACAACAACATCGGTCGTTATGACCCTGTGTAAGTACATGGACAGACATGTTAAGTACAACAGAGTTAGCATCCACCAGAAATAGCAAATGGGCAACATCTCTAGTGATATCCTGAGTCATGTATTGTAAGTTTGTTGCTGGTATTGGTGAAATTGAGTTTGACAGTTAATATTTGAACATCACACAGTGTGCAGTACTAAAATAAGCAAGGCATGAACATGCTTAATACATCAACCGTACAAAGCATAGCCATTGCAAGTGGTATTGGTAAGATTTAGTTGGTCAGATCATACCTGTTAAGTCCTGGGGGTAGTCACTGGGGCACTTCATCTGGACCAGAGCCTGCACCATGTCGGCGGCGGCGGAGATGAGGTGTTCCTCCAGGTCAACACGCACAACGGCCATTGCGTCATGGACCACCATCAGCTCCTGGCGATGGGGATTTGAAGGCATGAGGATGTTTCGCAGATGCCATTTAAGAAATCAGGTCGAGACCGTGATAGAGATCGATGGGTTACCTGACTGGATCCAAGCAGAACGTAGATGTGGTTGAAGTTGTGGTTGCGGCGGCGGCGGTTTGAGCTGCCGATAGGGGAGGCGCGCACGGGGGGGGGAGATCTGAGAGAAATTTGATGAGTGGGGATGTGGTTGGAGGAATAAATTCTGAAATCGCTCGCCTAGTGAAAATTTCGCTGCGAAACTTGAAAATTAGGCGGGGGAAACACACAATGCATACAAAGCGCGTAAAATACTCGTGTGCGAGAAAACGGAAAATTGGAAGATCCCATCTCCAAAAAAACGCACACAGGGACAACATAGAAACTGTGTGTTTTGTGACCTCCTAATGATTAATGCAGAAAACGCACAAGGTCACACATGCTAATCAACGCTCAAAGCCCTCAAAGGATGCTCTTACCGACATTGTAGTTAATACTACAAACTTAAAGCTCTACTGGTAATTTGCTCTAATACTACAAACTTAAACTACTTCTCACATGTTGCTATCGAGGCATGCTGGCCAGACGCCGGCGTTCTCCTTCCCGGCCTTGTAGGCGGCAGCCCACCGTGCTTCAATCTCTGCCAAGCTCTCCTCACCACGGTATGTGGCCTCTTCTTTCTTGCGGCGGCGGAACTCTCTTTTCTTGACTGCTTTCTGCCTTTTCCGCTCCTTCTGTGCGGCTTTGGACGCCTCTAGATCCACCACCCATTCGGCCATGGCAGCCTCAAAGTCCGGCCACGTAACTGTGTGGTTGTTGGGGAACGTAGCAGAAATTCAAAATTTTCTATGCAACACCAAGATCAATCTATGGAGATACTAGCAACGAGAGAGAGGGGAGTGCTGTTGGAAATATGCCCTAGAGGCAATAATAAATGGTTATTATTATATTTCTTTGTTCATGATAACTGTCTATTATTCATGCTATAACTGTATTATCCGGAAATCGTAATACACGTGTGAATACATAGACCACAACATATCCCTAGTAAGCCTCTAGTTGACTAGCTCGTTGATCAACAGATAGTCATGGTTTCCTGACTATGGGCATTGGATGTCATTGATAACGGGATCACATCATTAGGAGAATGATGTAATGGACAAGACCCAATTCTAAGCATAGCTCAAATATCGTGTAGTTCGTTTAGCTAGAGATTTTCCAAGTGTCAAGTATCATTTCCTTAGACCATGAGATTGTGCAACTCCCGGATACCGTAGGAGTGCTTTGGGTGTGCCAAACGTCACAACGTAACTGGGTGTCTATAAAGGTGCACTACAGGTATCTCCGAAAGTGTCTATTGGGTTGTCACGAATCGAGACTGGGATTTGTCACTCCGTATGACGGAGAGGTATCTCTGGGCCCACTCGGTAATGCATCATCATAATGAGCTCAATGTGACCAAGTGTCCGGTCACGGGATCATGCATTACTGATGCGAGTAAAGTGACTTGCCGTAACGAGACCTAGCGAGGTATTGGGATACCAACGATCGAGTCTCAGGCAAGTAACGTACCGATTGACAAAGGGAATTGTATACGGGATTGATTGAATCCTCGACATCGTGGTTCATCCGATGAGATCATCGAGGAGCACGTGGGAGCCAACATGGGTATCCAGATCCCGCTGTTGGTTATTGGCCGGAGAGGCGTCTCGGTCATGTCTGCATGTCTCCCGAACCCGTAGGGTCTACACACTTAAGGTTCGGTGATGCTAGGGTTGTAGAGATATGAATATGCAGTAACCCGAAAGTTGTTCGAAGTCCCGGATGAGATCCTGGACGTCACGAGGAGTTCCGGAATGGTCCAAAGGTGAAGAATTATATATAGGAAGTGCTGTTTCGGCCATCGGGGAAGTTTCGGGGGTCACAGGTATTGTACCGGGACCACCAGAAGGGTCACGGGGGTCCACCGGGTGGGGCCACCTATCTCCGAGGGCCGCATGGGCTGAAGTGGGAGGGGAACCAGCCCCTGATGGGCTGGTGCGCCCCCCCTTGGCCCCCCCTGCGCCTAGGGTTGGGAACCCTAGGGAGGCGCCTCCTGAGGCTCCCCTTGGCCGTCGCCCCTAGGAGATCCCATCTCCTAGGGCCGGCGCGCCCACCGGGGACCCTATATAAAGAGGGGGGAGGGAGGGCAGCCGCACCCTTGCACTTGGCGCCTCCTTTCCCCCTTGCTACACCTCTCCCTCCCGCAGACGCTTGGCGAAGCCTGCCGGATCCTGCTGCATCCACCACCATGCCGTCGTCTTCTTTGGATCTTCATCAACCTCTCCTTCCCCTTGCTGGATCAAGAAGGAGGAGACGTCCACGCTGACCGTCGTGTGTGTTGAACGCGGAGGTGCCGTCCGTTCAGCGCTAGGATCTCCGGTGATTTGGATCACGACAGTACAACTCCTCAACCCCGTTCTCTTGAGCGCTTCCGCCATGATCTACAAGGGTATGTAGATGCACTCCTCTCTCTCGTTGCTGGATGAACTCCTAGATTGATCTTGGTGAATGTAGGAATTTTTTTATTTTATGCAATGTTCCCCAACAGTGGCATCATGAGCTAGATCTATGCGTAGTTCTCTTTGCACGAGTAGAACACAATTTGTTGTGGGCGTAGATGTTGACAACTTTCTTGCCACTACTAGTCTTATTTTGCTTCAGCGGTATTGTGGGATGAAGTGGCCGGACCGACCTTACGTGCGCTTCGTGAGGCAAAGTTCCACCGACTGACATGCACTAGTTGCATAAGGTGGCTAGCGGGTGTCTGTCTCTCCCACTTTAGTTGGAGCGGATTCGATGAAAAGGGTCCTTATGAAGGGTAAATAGAAGTTGGCAAATCACGTTGTGGCTTTAACATAGGTAAGGAAACGTTCTTGCTAGATCACCTATAGAAACCACGTAAAAACTTGCAACAACAATTAGAGGACGTCTAACTTGTTTTTGCAGCAAGTGTTTTGTGATGTGATATGGCCAAAGGATGTGATGAATGATATATGTGATGTATGAGATGATCATGTTCTTGTAATAGGAATCACGACTTGCATGTCGATGAGTATGACAACCGGCAGGAGCCATAGGAGTTGTCTTTATTTTTTGTATGACCTGCGTGTCATTGAAGAACACATGTAAATTACTTTACTTTATTGCTAAACGCGTTAGCCATAGAGTAGAAGTAGTCGTTGGCGTGACAACTTCATGAAGACACGATGATGGAGATCATGGTGTCATGCCGGTGACAAAGATGATCATGGCGCCCCGAAGATGGAGATCAAAGGAGCAATATGATATTGGCCATATCATGTCACTATTTGATTGCATGTGATGTTTATCATGTTTTTCATCTTGTTTACTTAGAACGACGGTAGTAAATAAGATGATCCCTCATAATAATTTCAAGAAAAGTGTTCCCCCTAACTGTGCACCGTTGCGAAGGTTCGTTGTTTCGAAGCACCACGTGATGATCGGGTGTGATAGATCCTAACGTTCGAATACAACGGATGTAAGCCAGATTTACACACGCAATACACTTAGGTTAACTTGACGAGCCTAGCATGTACAGACATGGCCTCAGAACACGGAAGACCAAAAGGTCGAACATGAGTCGTATAGAAGATACGATCAACATGAAGATGTTCACCGATGATGACTAGTCCGTCTCACGTGATGATCGGACACGGGCTAGTTGACTCGGATCATGGATCACTTAGATGACTAGAGGGATGTCTATCTGAGAGGGAGTTCATTGTTTTGATTAGATGAACTTAATTATCATGAACTTAGTCTAAAATCTTTGCAATATGTCTTGTAGATCAAATGGCCCACGCTAATGTTGCCCTCAACTTCAATGCGTTCCTAGAGAAAACCAAGCTGAAAGACGATGGCAACAACTATACGGACTGGGTCCGAAACTTGAGGATCATCCTCATAGCTGCCAAGAAGGCATATGTCCTAGATGCACCGCTAGGTGAAGCACCCATTTTCCCAAAACTCAAGGCGTTATGAACGCTGGCGGTCAGCGTAGTGATGATTACTCCTGGTTCGGTCGACATGCTTTATAGCTTAGAACCGGGCTCCAAAGCGTTTTGAGCAGCACGGAGCATATGAGATGTTCCAAGAGCTGAGAATGGTTTTCCAAGCTCACGCTCGGGTCGAGAGATATGAAGTCTCCGACAAGTTCTACAGATTGTAAGATGGAGGAGAATGGTTACATCGTGAGTACATACTCAAAATGTCCGGGTTGCACAACCGCTTATCTCAACGGGAGTTAATCTCCCGATGGCCGCGGTGGTCGACAGAATCCTCGATCGTTCCCACCAAGCTACAAGAACTTTGTGATGTACTTCAATATGCAGGGGATGGAAAAGACCATTCCTGAGGTATATTCAATGCTGAAATCAGCGGAGGTGGAGATCAAAAAGGCACATCAAGTGTCGATGGTGAATAAAACCACTAAGTTCAAGAAAGGCAAGGGTAAGAAGAACTTCAAGAAGGACGGCAAGGGAGTTGCCGCGCCCGTAAGCCGATTCTTGGGAAGAAGTCAAGTAATGGACCCAAGCCTAAAACTGAGTGCTTTTATTGCAAGGAAGCGAACAATCGAAGCGAATCGCCCCAAGTACTTAATGCACAAGAAGGCGGCAAAACCAAAGGTATATGTGATATACATGTAATTGATGTGTACCTTACCGATGCTCGTAGTAGCTCCTGGTATTTGATACCGGTGCGGTTGCTCATATTTGTAACTCAAAGCGGGAGCTGCGGAATAAGCAAAGATCGCGAAGGGCGAGGTGACGATGCGGCGTCGGGAATGGTTCCAAGGTCGATGTGATCGCCGTCGACGCTACCTCTACATTTACCTACGGATTAGTTTTGAACCTCAATAATTGTTATTCAGTACCAGCTTTGAGCATGAACATTGTATCGGGATCTCGTTTAATTTGAGATGGCTACTCATTTAAATCCGAGAATAATGGTTGTTCTATTTATATGAGTGATATGTTTTATGGTCATGCCCGCTGGTGAATGGTTTATTCTTAATGAATCTCGAGCGTAATGTTACACATATTCATAGTGTGAATACTAAAAGATGTAAAGTTGATAACGATAGTCCCACATACTTGTGGCACTGCCGCCTTGGTCACATTGGTGTCAAGCGCATGAAGAAGCTCCATGCTGATGGACTTTTGGAGTCTCTAGATTATGAATCATTTGACACATGCGAGCCATGCCTCATGGGTAAGATGACCAAGACTCCGTTCACTGGAACAATGGAGCAAGCAACCAACTTATTGGAAATCATACATACTGATGTGTGCGGTCCAATGAGCGTTGAGGCTCGCGGAGGATATCGTTATGTTCTCACTCTCACTGATGACTTGAGTAGATATGGGTATGTCTACTTGATGAAACACAAGTCTGAGACCTCTGAAAAGTTCAAGTAATTTCAGAATGAGGTAGAGAATCAACGTGACCGAAAGATAAAGTTCTTACGATCAGATCATGGGGGTGAATATTTAAGTCACGAATTTGGTATGCACTTCAGGAAATGTGGAATCATTTCACAACTCATGCCGCCTGGAACACCTCAGCGAAATGGTGTGTCCGCACGTCGTAATTGCACTCTATTGGATATGGTGTGATCTATGATGTCACTTACCGATTTACCGCTATCATTTTGGGGATACGCTCTAGAGACAACTACATTCACTTTAAATAGGGCACCCTCTAAATCTGTTGAGACGACACCGTATGAATTATGGTTTGGGAAGAAACCTAAGCTGTCGTTTCTATAAGTTTGGGGATGCGATGCTTATGTCAAGAAACTTTAACCTGAGAAGCTCAAACCCAAGTCGGAAAAATGTGTCTTCATAGGATACCCTAAGGAAACCATTGGGTATACTTTCTACTTAAGATCCGAGGGCAAGATCTTTGTTGCCAAGAACGGGTCCTTTCTGGAGAAAGAGTTTCTCTCGAAAGAATTAAGTGGGAGGAAAGTGGAACTTGATGAAGTACTACCTCTTGAACCGGTAAGTAGCGCAGCTCAGGAAGATGTTCCTGTGGTGCCTGCTCCAACAAGAGAGGAGGTTAATGATGATGATCAAGATACTTAGGATCAAGCTCTTACTAAACTTCGAAGGTCCACAATGACACGTTCCGCACCAGAGTGGTACGATAATCCTGTCTTAGAAATTATGTTGTTAGACAACGGTGAACCTTCGAACTATGAAGAAGCGATGGCGGGCCCAGATTCCAACAAATGGCTTGAAGCCATGCAATCCGAGATAGGATCCATGTATGAAAACAAAGTGTGCACTTTGACAGACTTGCCCGATGATCGGCGAGCAATAGAAAACAAATGGATCTTTAAGAAGAAGACGGACGCGGATGGTAATGTTACCATATATAAAGCTCGACTTGTTTCTAAGGGTTATCGACAAGTTCAAGGGATTGAATACGATGAGACATTCTCTCCCGTAGCGAAGCTGAAATCCGTCTGAATCATGTTAGCAATTGCCGCATACTGTGATTATGAGATATGGCAAATGGACGTCAAAACGGCATTCCTTAACGGTCGCCTTAAGGAAGAACTGTATATGATGCAACCGGAAGGTTTTGTCGACCCTAAGAATGCTAACAAGGTATGCAAGCTCCAGCGCTCCATCTATGGGCTGGTGCAAGCATCTCGGAGTTGGAACATTCGCTTTAATGAGATGATTAAAGCGTTTGGGTTTACGCAGACTTATGGAGAAGCTTGCGTTTACAAGAAAGTGAGTGGGAGCTCTGTAGCATTTCTCATATTATATGTGGATGACATACTTTTGATGGGAAATGATATAGAACTTTTGGACAACATAAAGGCCTACTTGAATAAGTGTTTTCAGTGAAGGACCTTGGAGAAGCTGCTTACATATTAGGCATCAGAATCTATAGAGATAGATCAAGACGCCTCATAGGTCTTTCACAAAGCACATACCTTGATAAGATATTGAAGAAGTTCAATATGGATCAGTCCAAGAAGGGGTTCTTGCCTATGTTGCAAGGTGTGAAATTGAGCTCAGCTCAATGCCCGACCACGGCATAAGATAGAGAAAAGATGAGTGTCGCCCCTATGCCTCACCATAGGGTCTATCATGTATGCCATGACCTGTACCGAGCTCGATATAAACCTTGCCGTGAGTTTGGTAGGAAGGTACCAAAGTAATCCCGACATGGAACACTGGACAGCGGTCAAGAACATCCTTAAGTACCTGAAAAGGACTAAGGACATGTTTCTCGTATATGGAGGTGATGAAGAGCTCGTCGTAAAGGGTTACATCGACGCTAGCTTCGACACAGATCTGGATGACTCGAAGTCACAAACCGGATACGTGTATATTTTGAATGGTGGGGCGATGGTAGTGCGATTGCAAGCGAGCGCCGTGGCGGGATCTACATGTGAAGCGGAGTACATGGCAGCCTCGGAGGCTGCACATGAAGCAATCTGGGTGAAGGAGTTCATCACCGACCTAGGAGTCATACCCAATGCGTTGGGGCCGATTACACTCTTCTGTGACAACACTGGAGCTATTGCACTTGCCAAGGAGCCCACGTTTCACAAGAAGACCAGGCACATCAAGCGTCGCTTCAACTCCATCCGTGAAAATGTTCAAGATGGAGACATAGATATTTGTAAAGTACATACGGACCTGAATGTAGCAGATCCGTTGACTAAACCTCTCCCTAGAGCAAAACATGATCAACACCAAGACGCAATGGGTGTTCGATACATCACAATGTAACTAGATTATGACTCTAGTGCAAGTGGGAGACTGTTGGAAATATGCCCTAGAGGCAATAATAAATGGTTATTATTATATTTCTTTGTTCATGATAACTGTCTATTATTCATGCTATAACTGTATTATCCGGAAATCGTAATACACGTGTGAATACATAGACCACAACATGTCCGTAGTAAGCCTCTAGTTGACTAACTCGTTGATCAACAGATAGTCATGGTTTCCTGACTATGGGCATTGGATGTCGTTGATAACGGGATCACATCATTAGGAGAATGATGTGATGGACAAGACCCAATCCTAAGCATAGCTCAAAGATCGTGTAGTTCGTTTAGCTAGAGCTTTTCCAAGTGTCAAGTATCATTTCCTTAGACCATGAGATTGTGCAACTCCCGAATACCGTAGGAGTGCTTTGGGTGTGCCAAACGTCACAACGTAACTGGGTGTCTATAAAGGTGCACTACGGGTATCTCCGAAAGTGTCTGTTGGGTTGGCACGAATCGAGACTGGGATTTGTCACTCCGTATGACGGAGAGGTATCTCTGGGCCCACTCGGTAATGCATCATCATAATGAGCTCAATGTGACCAAGTGTCTGGTCATGGGATCATGCATTACGGTACGAGTAAAGTGACTTGCTGGTAACAAGACTGAACAAGGTATTGGGATACCGACGATCGAGTCTCGGGCAAGTAACGTACCGATTGACAAAGGGAATTGTATACGGGATTGATTGAATCCTCGACATCGTGGTTCATCCGATGAGATCATCGAGGAGCATGTGGAATCCAACATGGGTATCTAGATCCCGCTGTTGGTTATTGACCGGAGAGGCGTCTCGGTCATGTCTGCATGTCTCCCGAACCCGTAGGGTCTACACACTTAAGGTTTGGTGACGCTAGGGTTGTAGAGGTATGAATATGCAGTAACCCAAAAGTTGTTCGGAGTCCCGGATGAGATCCTGGACGTCACGAGGAGTTCCAGAATGGTCCAAAGGTGAAGAATTATATATAGGAAGTGCTGTTTCGGCCATCGGGAAAGTTTCGGGGGTCACCGGTATTGTACCGGGACCACCAAAAGGGTCCCGGGGGTCCACCGGGTGGGGCCACCTATCCCGGAGGGCCCCATGGGCTGAAGTGGGAGGGGAACCAGCCCCTGATGACCTGGTGTGCCCCCCTTGCCCCCCCCTCTGTGCCTAGGGTTGGGAACCCTAGGGGAGGGGGCGCCTCCACTTGCCTTGGGGGGCAAGGCTCCCCCCTTGGCCGCCACCCCCCTAGGAGATCCCATCTCCTAGGGCCGGCGTCCCCCTGGGGACCCTATATAAAGAGGGGGGAAGGGAGGGCAGCCGCACCCCTTGCACTTGGCGCCTCCCTTTCCCCTTGCTACACCTCTCCCTCCCGCAGACGCTTGGCGAAGCCCTGCCGGGATCCCTGCTGCATCCACCACCACGCCGTCGTGCTGCTGGATCTTCATCAACCTCTCCTTCCCCCTTGCTGGATCAAGAAGGAGGAGATGTCACGCTGACCGTACATGTGTTGAACGCGGAGGTGCCGTCCGTTTGGTGCTAGGATCTCTGGTGATTTGGATCACGACGAGTACAACTCCCTCAACCCCGTTCTCTTGAACGCTTCCGATCGCGATCTACAAGGGTATGTAGATGCACTCCTCTCTCTCTCATTGTTGGACGAACTCCTAGATTGATCTTGGTGAACATAGGAATTTTTTTATTTTATGCAACGTTCCCCAACAAGTGCATCTTCATACCCTTGAAGATCACGATGCGGAAGCGTTACAAGAACGCGGATGAAGGAGTCGTACTCGTAGCGATTCAGATCGCGGTTGATTCCGATCTAAGTGCCGAACAACGGCGCCTCCGCGTTCAACACACGTGCAGCCCAATGACGTCTCTCGTGCCTTGATCCAGCAAGGGGAGAGGGAGAGGTTTGGAAAACTCCGTGTAGCAGCAGCACGACGGCGTGGTGGTGGTGGAGGAGCGCGGTACTCTAGCAGGGCTTCGCCAAGCACTACGAGAGATGAGGAGGGAGAGAGGTAGGGCTGCGCCTTGGGAGAGAGAGACTCGTGTGTTGGGCAGCCCCAAAACCTCCACTATATATAGGGGCAAGGGGAGGGGAAGGCGCCCTAGGGTTCCCCTAGGGGGGCCGGCGGCCAGGGCAGATGAGATCTCCCCTTTGGGTGACTTGGCCCCCAAGCCAGGAGGTGGGAACCCTGGATGGGGCGCCCCAAACCCCCTGGTCACGTGGAAATAGGTGAGGGGGGCGCACAGCCCCTTAGTGGGGTGGTTTGCCCCCTTCCCTTGGCCCATGAAGCCCCCCCAACACTTGTCGGGGCTCCCGAAACACCTTTCGGTCATGCTGGTCATCACCCGGTACCTCCGGAACACTTCCGGACTCCAAAACCCTTCGTCCAATATATCAATCTTCACCTCCGGACCATTCCGGAACTCCTCGTGATGTCCGGGATCTCATCCGGGACTCCGAACAACATTCGGTAACTGTGTACATCTATTTCCTATAACCCTAGCGTCATCGAACCTTAAGTGTGTAGACCCTACGTGTTCGGGAGACACGTAGACATGACCGAGACAACTCTCCGGCCAATAACCAACAGCGGGATCTGGATACCCATGTTGGCTCCCACATGTTCCACGATGATCTCATTGGATGAACCACGATGTCGAGGATGCAATCAATCCCGTATTCAATTCCCTTTGTCTAGCGGTTTAGTACTTGCCCGAGATTCGATCGTCGGTATCCCGATACCTTGTTCAATCTCGTTACCGGCAAGTCTCTTTACTCGTTCCGTAACACATCATCCCGTGATCAACCCCTTGGTCACATTGTGCACATTATGATGATGTCCTACCAAGTGGGCCCAGAGATACCTCTCCGTTACACGGAGTGACAAATCCCAGCCTCGATTCGTACCAACCCAATGACACTTTTGGAGATACCCGTAGTGTACCTTTATAGCCACCCATTACGCTAGACGCTTGGTACACCCAAAGCATTCCTACGGTGTCCGGAGTTGCACAATCTCATGGTCTAAGGAAATGATACTTGACATTACAAAAGCTTTAGCATACTGAACTACACGATCTTTGTGCTAGGCTTAGGATTGGGTCTTGTCCATCACATCATTCTCCTAATGATGTGATACCGTTATCAACGACATCCAATGTCCATGGTCAGGAAACCGTAACCATCTATTGATCAACGAGCTAGTCAACTAGAGGCTTACTAGGGACATGGTGTTGTCTATGTATCCACACATGTATCTGAGTTTCCTATCAATACAATTATAGCCTGGATAATAAACGATTATCATGAATAAGGAAATATAATAATAATAACTAATTTACTATTGCCTCGAGGGCATATTTCCAACAGTCTCCCACTTGCACTAGAGTCAATAATCTAGTTCACATCGCCATGTGATTAACACTCACAGGTCACATCACCATGTGATCAACATCCAAAGAGTTTACTAGTGTCACTAAACTAGTTCACATCATCATGTGATTAAGACTCAATGAGTTCTGGGGTTTGATCATGTTTTGCTTGTGAGAGAGGTTTTAGTCAGCGGTGCGCAACATTCAGATCCGTATGTACTTCGCAAATCTCTAGGTCATATTGTAAATGCTGCTTCCGCGCTCCACTTGGAGCTATTCCAAATGGTTGCTCCACTATACGTATCCGGTTTGCTACTCAGAGTCATTCGAATAGGTGTTAAAGCTTGCATCGACATAACCCTTTATGCCGAACTCTTTATCACCTCCATAATCGAGAAACATGTCCTTATTACTCCAAGGACAATTTTGACCGCTGTCCAATGATCCATTCCTGGATCACTCTTGTACCCCCTTGCCAGACACGTGGCAAGGCACACATCAGGTGCGGTACTCAGCATAGCATATGTAGAGCCTACGTCTAAAGCATAGGGGATGACCTTCGTCCTTTCTCTCTCTTCTGCCGTGGTCGAGCTTTAAGTCTTAACTTCATACCTTACAACTCAGGCAAGAACTCCTTCTTTGACTGATCCATCTTGAACACCTTCAAGATCATGTCAAGGTATGTGCTCATTTGAAAGTACCATTAAGCGTTTTTGATCTATCCTCATAGATCTTGATGCTCAATGTTCATGTAACTTAATCCATCTTTTCCCTTGAAAAACTCCTTTCAATCAGCCCTTTATGCTTTCCAGAAACTCTACAACATTTCTGATCAACAATATGTTAGCAACATATACTCATCAGAAATTCTATAGTGCTCCCACTCACTTCTTTGGAAATACAAGTTTCTCATAAACTTTGTATAAACCCAAAATCTTTGATCATCTCATCAAAGCGCACATTCCAACTCCGAGATGCTTACTCCAGTCCTTAGAAGGATTGTTGGAGCTTTGCATACTTGTTAGCGTCTTTCAGGATTGTCAAAACCTTCTGGTTGTATCACATACAACCTTTCCTCAAGAAAATCATCGAGGAAACAATGTTTTGACATCCTATCGCAAGATTTCATAAATAATGCGATGCTCGCTAATATAATTCCAACAGACTCTTAGCATCGCTACGAGTGGGAAAGTCTCATTGTAGTCAACTCCTTGAACTTGTCAGAAAATATCTTAACGACAAGTCGAGCTTTCTTAATGGTGACAGTTACCATCATTGTCCGTCTTCCTTCTAAAATCCATCTGTTCTCAACAGCCTTACGACCATCGGGTAGTTCTGCCAAAGTCTACACTTTGTTTTCATACATGGATCCTCTCTCGGATTTTATGGCCTCGAGCCATTTGTCGGAATCCGGGCCCACCATCGCTTCTCCATAGCTCGTAGGTTCATTGTTGTCTAGCAACATGACCTCTAAGACAGGATTACGTACCACTCTAAAGTAGTACGCATCCTTGTCGACCTATGAGGTTTGGTAGTGACCTGATATGAAGTTTTATGATCACTATCATCAGCTTCCACTTCAATTGGTGTAGGCGCCATAGGAACAACTTCCTGTGCCCTGCTACACACTAGTTGAAGTGATGGTTCAATAACCTCATCAAGTCTCCACCATCCTCCCACTGAATTCTTTCAAGAGAAACTTTTTCTCGAGAAAGGACCCGTTTCTAGAAACAATCACTTTTGCTTCCGGATCTGAAATAGGAGGTATACTCAACTATTTTGGATGTCCTATGAAGATGCATTTATCCGCTTTGGGTTCGAGCTTATCAGGCAAAAACTTTCACATAAGCGTCGCAACCCCAAACTTTTAAGAAATGACAGCTTAGGTTTCTCTAAACCATAGTTCATACGGTGTCATCTCAACGGAATTACATGGTGCCTTATTTAAAGTGAATGCGGTTGTCTCTAATGCCTAACCTATAAACGATAGTGGTAATTCGATAAGAGACATCATGGTATGCACCATATCCAATAGGGTGCAGCTATGATGTTTGGACACACCATCACACTATGGTGTTCCAGGCGGTATTAGTTGCAAAGCAATTTCCACAAGGTCTTATTTGTGTACCAAACTCGTAACTCAGATATTCATCTCTATGATCATATCATATACATTTGATCCTCTTGCCACGATGATCTTCGACTTCACTCTGAAATTGCTTGAACCTTTCAATAATTCAGACTCGTGTTTCATCAAGTAAATATACTCAGAATCTACTCAAATCATCTGTGAAGTAAGAGCATAACGATATTCATTGCGTGCCTCAGCACTCATTGGATTGCACACATCACATGTATTACTTCCAACAAGTTGCTCTCTTGTTTCATCTCACTGACAAACGAGGCCTTTCAGTCATCTTGACCATGTGGTATGATTTGCATGTCTCAAGTAATTCAAAATCAAGTGAGTCCAAACAATCCATCTGTATGGAGTTTCTTCATGCATATATACCAATAGACATGGTTCGCATGTCTCAATCTTTTCAAAAACGAGTGAGTCCAAAGATCCATCAACATGGAGCTTCTTCATGCGTTTTATACCAGTATGACTCAAATGGCAGTGCCACAAGTATGTGGTACTATCATTACTATCTTATATCTTTTGGTATGAACATGTGTATCACTAGAATCGAGATTCAATAAACCATTCATTTTAGGTGCAAGACCGTTGAAGGTATTATTCAAATAAACAGATTAACCATTATTCTCCCTAAATGAATAACCGTATTGCAATAAACATAATCCAATCATGTCTATGCTCAACGCAAACACCAAATAACAATTATTTAGGTTTAACACCAATCTCGATGGTAGAGGGAGCATGCGATGCTTGATCACGTCAACCTTGGAAACACTTCCAACACACATCGTCATCTCACCTTTAGATAGTCCCCGTTTATTCCGTAGCTCTTTTATTTCGTGTTACTAACACTTAGCAAATGAACCGGCATCTAATACCCTGGTGCTACTAGGAGTACTAGTAAAGTACACATTAATAATAATGTATATCCAATATACATCTATCGACCTTGCCAGCCTTCTCATCAACCAAGTATCTAGGGTAGTTCTGCTTCAGTGACCGTTCCCCTCATTATAGAAGCACTTAGTCTCGGGTTTGGGTTCAACCTTGGGTTTCTTCACTAGAGCAGCAAATGATTTGCCGTTTCATGAAGTATCCCTTCTTTCCCTTGCCCTTCTTGAAACTAGTGGTTTTACTAACCATCAACAATTGATGCTCCTACTTGATTTCTACTTTCGCAGTGTCAAACATCGCAAATTGCTCAAGGATCATCATGTCTATCCCTGATATGTTATAGTTCATCATGAAGCTCTAGTAGCTTGGTGGCAGTGACTTTGGAGAACCATCACTATCTCATCTGGAAGATAACTCACACTCGATTCAAGCGATTGTAGTACTCAGACAATCTAAGCACATGCTCAACGATTGAGCTTTTCTCCCTTAGTTTGCAGGCTTAAGAAACTTGTCGGAGGTCTCACACCTCTTGACGTGGGCACGAGCCTGAAATCCCAATTTCAGCTCTTGGAACATCTCATATGTTCCGCGACGTTCCAAAAATGTCTTCGGTGCCTCAATTCTGTTTAACATTACACACTGAACTATCACATAGTCATCAAAACGTGTATGTCAAATGTTCGCAACATCCACAAATGACGCTCGAGGTTTGGCACACTGAGCGGTGCATTAAGGACATAAGCCTTCTATGCAGCAACGAGGACAATCCTCAGTATACAGACCCTGTCCGCATAATTTCTACTGTCAACTTTCAACTAAATTTTCTCTAGGAACATATCTTAAACAGTAGAACTAAAGCGTAAGCTGCGATATAATTTGCAAAGACCTTTTGACTATGGTCATGATAATTAAGTTCATCTGATTATTTAATGAACTCCCACTTAGATAGACATCCCTCTAGTCATCTAAGTGATACATGATCCGAGTCAACTAGGCCGTGTCCGATCATCACGTGAGACGGACTAGTCATCATCAGTGAACATCTTCATGTTGATCGCATCTGCTATACGACTCATGTTCGACCTTTCGGTCTCTTGTGTTCCAAGGCCATGTCTACATGCTAGGCTCGTCAAGTCAACCTAAGTGTTTTGCATGTGTAAATCTGGCTTACACCCGTTGTATGCGAACGTTAGAATCTATCACACCCAATCATCACGTGGTGCTTCGAAACAACGAACCTTCGCAACGGTGCACAGTTAGGGGGAACACTTTCTTGAAATTTTATGAGGGATCATCTTATTTATGCTACCGTTGTTCTAAGCAAATAAGATGTAAACATGACAAACATCACATGCAAATCATAAAGTGACATGATATGGCCAATATCATCTTGCGCCTTTGATCTCCATCTTTCAGGCGCGGGATGATCACCTTCGTCACCGGCATGACACCATGATCTCCATCATCGTGTCTTCATGAAGTTGTCTCGCCAACTATTACTTCTACTACTATGGCTAACGGTTAGCAATAAAGTAAAGTAATTACATGGCGTTTTCAATGACACGCAGGTCAAACAATAAATTAAGACAACTCCTATGGCTCCTGCCGGTTGTCATACTCATCGACATGCAAGTCGTGATTCCTATTACAAGAGCATGATCAATCTCATACATCACATATATCATTTATCACATTCTTTTGGGCCATATCACATCACATAGCATACCCTGCAAAAACAAGTTAGACGTCCTCTAATTGTTGTTGCATGTTTTACGTGGCCGCTACGGGTTTCTAGCAAGAACGTTTCTTACCTACGCAAAGCCACAACTGTGATATGCCAATTGCTATTTACCCTTCATAAGGACCCTTTTCATCGAATCCGATCCGACTAAAGTGGGAGATACTGGCACCCGCTAGCCACCTTATGCAACAAGTGCATGTCAGTCGGTGGAACCTGTCTCACATAAGTGTATGTGTAAGGTCGGTCCGGGCCGCTTCATCCCACAATACCGTCGAAACAAGATTGGACTAGTAACAGTAAGCATATTGAACAAAATCAACGCCCACAATAACTTGTGTTCTACTCATGCATAGAAACTATGCATAAACCTGGCTCTGATACCACTGTTGGGGAACGTAGCAGAAATTCAAAATTTTCTACGCAACACCAAGATCAATCTATGGAGATACTAGCAACGAGAGAGAGGGGAGTGCATCTTCATACCCTTGAAGATCGCGATGCGGAAGCGTTACAAGAACGCGGATGAAGGAGTCGTACTCGTAGCGATTCAGATCGCGGTTGATTCCGATCTAAGCGCCGAACAACAGCGCCTCCACGTTCAACACACGTGCAGCCCGATGACGTCTCCCGTGCCTTGATCCAACAAGGGGAGAGGGAGAGTGTCGGTGTCAAAACCGGCGGATCTCGGGTAGGGGGTCCTGAACTGTGCGTCTAGGCGGATGGTAACAGGAGACAAGGGATACGATGTTTTTACCCAGGTTCGGGCCCTCTCGATGGAGGTAAAACCCTACTCCTGCTTGCTTGATATTGATGATATGGGTAGTACAAGAGTGGATCTACCACGAGATCAAGGAGGCTAAACCCTAGAAGCTAGCCTATGGTATGATTGTTGTAATGGTTGTGTGTCCTACGGACTAAAACCCTCCGGTTTATATAGACACCGGAGAGGGCTAGGGTTACACAGAGTCGGTTACAATGGTAGGAGATCTACATATCCGTATCGCCAAGCTTGCCTTCCACGCCAAGGAAAGTCCCATCCGGACACGGGACGAAGTCTTCAATCTTGTATCTTCATAGTCTTGGAGTCCGGCCGATGATGATAGTCCGACTATTCGGACACCCCCTAGTCCAGGACTCCCTCAGAGAGGTTGGGGAAGACTGCGTCCAGCAGCAGCACGACGGCGTGGTGGTGGTGGAGGAGCGCGGTACTCTAGCAGGGCTTCGCCAAGCACTACGAGAGACGAGGAGGGAGAGAGGTAGGGTTCCGCCTTGGGAGAGAGAGAGACTCGTGTGTTGGGCAGCCCCAAAACCTCCACTATATATAGGGGCAAGGGAGGAAGGCGCCTAGGGTTTCCCCTAGGGGGCGGCCAGGCAGATGAGATCTCCCTTTGGGTGACTTGGCCCCAAGCCGGAGGTGGGAACCTGGATGGGGCGCCCAAACCCCCGGTCACGTGGAAATAGGTGAGGCGCGACAGCCCTTAGTGGGCTGGTTTGCCCCTTCCTTGGCCCATGAAGCCCCCAACACTTGCCGGGCTCCCAAACACCTTTCGGTAATGCTGGTCATCACCCGGTACCTCCGGAACACTTCCGGACTCCAAAACCCTTCGTCCAATATATCAATCTTCACCTCCGGACTATTCCGGAACTCCTCGTGACGTCTGGGATCTCATCCGGGACTCCGAACAACATTCAGTAACCGCGTACATCTATTCCCCATAACCCTAGCGTCATCAAACCTTAAGTGTGTAAACCCTACGGGTTCGGGAGACACGTAGACATGACCGAGACAACTCTCTGGCCAATAACCAATAGCGGGATCTGGATACCCATGTTGGCTCCCACATGTTCCACGATGATCTCATCAGATGAACCACGATGTCGAGGATTCAATCAATACCGTATTCAATTCCCTTTGTCTAGCGGTATAGTACTTGCCCAAGATTCGATCGTCGGTATCCCGATACCTTGTTCTATCTTGTTATCGGCAAGTCTCTTTACCCGTTCCATAACACATCATCCCGTGATCAACCCCTTGGTCACATTGTGCACATTATGATGATGTCCTACTGAGTGGGCCCAGAGATACCTCTTCGTCACACGGAGTGACAAATCCCAGTCTCGATTCATGCCAACCCAACAGACACTTTCGGAGATACACATAGTGTACCTTTATAGCCACCCAGTTACGTTGTGACGTTTGGTACACCCAAAGCATTCCTATGGTATCCGGGAGTTGCACAATCTCATGGTCTAAGGAAATGATACTTGACATTACAAAAGCTTTAGCATACGAACTACACGATCTTTGTGCTAGGCTTAGGATTGGGTCTTGTCCATCACATCATTCTCCTAATGATGTGATACCGTTATCAACGACATCCAATGTCCATGGTCAGGAAACCGTAACCATCTATTGATCAACGAGCTAGTCAACTAGAGGCTTACTAGGGACATGGTGTTGTCTATGTATCCACACATGTATCTGAGTTTCCTATCAATACAATTATAGCATGGATAATAAACGATTATCATGAACAAGGAAATATAATAATAATAACTAATTTATTATTGCCTCTAGGGCATATTTCCAACAGTGGCCGCCAGTGGTGATGAACTCGGCGCGGCAAGATACCATCGCTTCCTTACCATGTGATCGCGGGCGGCGAGGAACGCGGCGCGGCGGGATGCCATCGCTTCCTTACCAGTTATTGTGCTCCGCGGTGCCATGAACGACGCTGTGAGAGAGCTCTGGGATGGATGGGCCGGGCAGCCGTACAGTGCGGTGGTATTTAAGAGCTCAACAACAAACGACAAAGGAAATTTGGCTTCTCTTATAATTATGCTCATTCATTATTGCACACGGTTCATCTCCGTCGCTTCCGGAAACAGTGTGCGCTGAGCCTATTATGTTTTGCGTTATGATTGGCCGGAACCCCAGCCACGTGGATCGCGCATGTGCACCATAGGATGCGTCGCGATCGAGCGGCAATCCACGTCCCTCACATCATACCCGTGTAGCTGTAGCTGGATTAGATTTATATGCGCTAAATACCTAAACATTGCACATAATCCCCAAAATATGGTAAATGAGCCCGAAAAATGCCAAATTTGAACAGGTGATTTGCAAGGTGTATGTTCGTCCTAGAAAAAAAACCTCCAGGGCAAAGAACGAAGAAAATTTGGATTCTCCTTCAATCTTGATGATTTCCCTCTAGAAAGCATGGAACTTCCTAAGTGATGGTTCAATTTATAAAGGGCGTGCATGACGACATAAGCCAGACCTTCTCAAATTTTTACCAGGGCATGGTGAGGTCATACCATGGCACCATGCCAGGCGTCATGTTTTTCAAGCATTTATTTCATTTTTTCTATAGTTGAAGCCCCAATACACAAACGTTTGTGGTTGACTATTGCCACACATTTCATCGAAATATCTGTCCATTCCTTGTAAAAGGCATGAGAATTTACTAAATGGCACGAGCATGGTTTTCCAAGCTGTTCTTGTGCACCCTTTCATGCATCGATTGTTTGAACTTGAATTATGTGCATTAATGCCTAGAAAACGCACATAATCCCCTAAATATGGTTAATGAGCCCGGAAAAGTGCCAAATTTGAACACGGTGATTTGCAGGGTGTATGTCCACCATAGAAGAAAACTCATGGGCAAATGACAAAAGAAATTTGGATCCCCCTTTAATCTTGGTGATTTCCCTCTCGAAAGCATGGAACTTCCTCGGTGATGGTTCGATTTATGAAGGGTGTGCATGATGACATAAGCCAAACCTTCTCAATTTTTTACCAGGGCATGTGTAACATCCCAAAATTCTAAATTTTGGAATGTTATATTAAATGAATAGTTATTGAGTGAAATTTGAAACTTTTTGAAAGTTGAATGAGAGGGAATGAAATGACTTTCCCAAACTTTCACCTTGAATTTATGATCTCCATGAATTCATGTTCATTTCATCACAAAACCCTAGAGTGAAGATGATATGACTTCTTCCATTTAAATAAATGAAAATGGTTTTGAAAAGATTTGAATTCCATTTGGAAATATTTCAAATTAGGAAACTTTATGCAACTCAATGAGTTTCATGAGAGAAGATAAAATGACTTCTTCAAATGCTAAGAAAGAGAGTTGGAAGTTTCAAAGAATCAAATTGAAAGTCCCTTTGAAGTTATTCTGAAGCCTACTTTCAATTTCGAGTTATTTGGTTTTTATTCAAATTATTTTTCTCCAAAAATTAAATATATGAAAAATAGAGTAAAATGATATCCTACAGTAGAAAAGTAGAGAAAAATGAGTTTGAAATCATTTTGGTATTTTAAAATATTTTTTATTTGGTTTTTAAATGAACCACTAGTAGTGTTCGCTTTATTTATTTTTTGGGGGAATTTATTTGCCGCTGAAAATATGTTCATCATTTGGGAAATATTTTTCTGAAAATTGTTATATATAACATGCCTATGTACAATTTTATTTTTATTTTTGTTATTCACTTTTTCCTTTTCGGTTTCTATTTAAAAAACAAAAAATGCTACGGATCCAATCAGTAGCTCCGTAGATAACCTGCGAAAAGTTGATAAAGTTTTTCCGGTTAAAAATTATGTCAATCCTAGTGTTCCATATAGCCCATAATAATGTGCATACTCCCATTCGAATATGTGTCGCTGTGTTTGAATTCACTCCATTTAGCCACGTTACAAATAATGAGTTCATGCAAACTGGAGGATTAACATTGAAGGCTATATGTATTGTACGCCACAACAATTTTTCCAAAGGGCAGTCGAGAAATAGGTGTTGAATAGATTCATCCTGATCGCAATAACTACAACAAGAGCTACCAACCCAGTTTTGCTTAATCAAATTGTCTTTCGACAAGATCACTCCCTTGTGGACAAACCACATGAAGATTTTAATTCTTAGCAGAACTTTAATCTTCCATATGTGAAGTGATCTCAGGATTGGCCCAATATCAATTACATCCATATACATAGACTTCACAGAGATACTACCGTTCAGTGATAGTTTCCAAAAAATGGTATCCGCCTAGTCAGAGAGTTGAACTGCCATCAATCTACAGACCAAGTGTAACTAAGAAGTCCACCGTTCCCCCACCAAAGACCTCCTGAATTGGATATTAAGAGGGACCAAATTCAATACTGTAGCATATAATAGTATAGATTTACATTGCTATGGAAGGAATGATTTGTCGTCTATGTTGAATGTATAGGAAATATTAGATCTCACTCAGTTCTCCTCATACGATGAGAAAAATTGACAGCAAAATATTCACCAACATGTAATACCCATATCACAACTGGCCAGCAACATCTATCTTTAAGCAAAAAGAAACAAATGAAGCTCTGAAACATAACTGAAGTTGTTTAGCTAGACACCATTAGCTTGTATTGCTCACTGGCAAACATAACTGTAGTCATCTTCTTTATCATTCTATTAGAACATAGATGAACACAAGAGCATAAATTGTGGTCATCTTTTATCTTCTCCACTAAGATGCAGTCCCTCAACTTTTCTACATACATAGCTATTGTACTTTTAGAGATACATACCAAAATTGTGGGAAGACATGAGAGAATTTTTCATTTCTCTTTATTCCTTTGCATTTACTCCTCAGTCACCACCGCAACAAGACATGCCAGTATCTTCATTCTCCCTGCTTGCCTCATATTTTCTAGCAGCCCTTCGACCTCATCTTAGACCTTGCTGTCAAATAGTCATCGCTCTTCTTTGCCATGTTCCATATCATTTCTTTCCACGGATGATGGTGCATTAAACACCTCACATTAATTTTGAGGTCAAAAAACATGAAGAACTTGTGACTTGGGAGTTTATGGAATCCATTGTCTCACTCTATAAACTTTATTCTTTCACCATGTTTTCTTCTACATGTGCTCTTTCAAGAAAGCACATGGAAATAAGAGCTCCAACGGATGATGTAATGCCAGCTCTCAAAATAGTTTACCAAAATAAGAGCTGCAATGGATGGTGTAATGGAAGCTCACAAAATTGTTTACCAAAATAATTCAAGTTCACTATCATCAATAAACACTCATTTTGAATCATCTACTTCACTTAATCAATAACTTGATTTCCGGTGCAATCTAAAGAAGAAAAAGAACCGAGTTCTCCAGCACACGTGAAATCTCTGGGACCTAAAAGTATCAAATAATAGATAATAAGGGGAGATCATCTCGCTTCTCCCCACCAAGGATTGTTGCCGCACCCAAGTCCTATCCATTTGGTGGCACCCTCTATGGCGCGCCGCGCCCCTTAATCTCAACCGTCATCAGCTATCTGTCTTTAATGATTTTGAACTCCCCAGAGCCATCATCTCCTCCCACCAGGGCTCCGTTCAAAGCCTCTGCATTTCGTCATGCTACCTGAGCAAGCATACCATGCCCTGCACGGTGGACGCCTGGCTGAGATCCCCTCAATTCACAGAACTACAGCTGCTTGAGTTCTACTATTCCCCAGGAAATCAGCTACCAGATACCGAACGCCATGTACTTGTGCCCTCAGCACCGATGTCCATCTCATGGTTTTCCTCGTCTCTCCACACCGCCACCTTTGTGTTGTACTACCTACCAAACAATCTGGTACTAAACCTTCGACTCCCATTTCTCAAAAAACTTTCACTTGTGCAGGTTCGTATATCGGAGGCCTCATTGCACAGCATCATCCACTCCAGTTGCCCTGCCCTGGAGTGCTTGGTGCTTGTTTTCATAGTTACAATAGGTTGTCTCCAAATAATGTCGCCTAACCTTGTAAGAATTGGAATTTTTTTGACAGAAGGCAACTCATCATCCAAGATGCCCCTTCACTTCAAAGGTAGATCCTTGAATCTAGTTATTCACTATCGTAAATAACCGTCGTCTCTGCGCCTAAAGTGGAGACCCTGGGTGTAATACATGATCTTTGTGCTCATTTCAAGATGGTGTTTGGCTCCACAATTATTCAGGTACTGTATATTATCATCTACACTTGTAACCATAAGCTGCATTTTAAATTTCTGGGCATAAGTTTTATATCATCTTGGAGTACACATTTTTTACTAATATTATGTTCTATGCTCAATGCAGAGTTTCTCCATGGATAGCCTATCAACGGTGCTGGATTTTGTCAAGATCTTATATATCCAAATGAATAGTTTTGATCTAAACAAGATTATTGGCTTGCTGCAATGCTTTCCATGTCTGGAGAAGCTGTATATAAAGGTGATAATTTCACACACATTGGAAGCCCGCATATAGTGTACTAGAATTAACCGTTCAGCTGTTGCTCTTTCGACACTCTTTTTTTAGACCTTAACTGTTTTCAATCTTCATGTCTATATAGGCAACAGGACGGGGTAAGAAAGTTATAACCAATCGGTGGATTTGTAAGCATCGGGATTTTCTTACTTCTCATGAGCGATTGAAGACAATAATGCTGGAACGATATGTAGCCAACCATGCAAACACTAGATTTGTCACATTCTTCCTGCTGAATGCAAGGTTACTATTGTCCATCGGGCTTAAATTCATCAGCAACATGGTTTTGACGGATGGGTATGTCGAAGAGCAAAAAAAGGAGTTTCAGGTGGACAAAAGGGCTTCTGAACATGCCGGGCTTCTGTTTACAACATCTTATGGTCATAATCCTGTAAATTTTAGGACCCAGGATGTTCATTCTATGGACCTGATGGATCCATTTGACCGTGACTGCCGAAAACAGTGCTGGAGTTAGATGTTGTTGCCCTTTTCAATCTGGGTTTTGCCTAACCTGGTGAACAATTAACCCTCATGCTTTTGTATAGTTTGTAAGCTGGAGTTAGATGTCGTTGCCCTTTTCAACTCGGCTGTGACTGTCATATTTTCTTGAAACAAGGCAAATGGCTTGCCATTCATCTAATTATGAGTGAAATATTGTAACAAATCCCAACCAAGGGAAATAACATCACTCTCGCCGGCTGCTTGAGCTCACTATGCATTATAGAACCCAAGTGATTAGCCCCCACCACCACCCACAAACTTATTTTGAACTAGCACACCAAATGGGCTGTAAATTTTCATAAGAAAGGCTGCATGGTCGTGGCAGATTTGCATTCTGACATTTGGGACCCCCAAGGAAAAAGCCTATCCAAGGTGGTGTCGACTTACTAGCTAGTCAACAAATGATTCTGCCTACCAGCCGTTGGATTGACATCCAACATCTATCCTGTATCTTCTATCTCTTGTCTTCTTCCTCCAGCCGCCCAAACCAAACCACCCCGTCGGTTCCGCCTACTCCCGCCTCCCACGGCTGGCTGCACCTCTGCGGCCCTACTGTACCCTCCAACATTGGACAGTCCCTCCCTCTATTCCCCCACACATCCTGTTATTCTCTAGTGATGTCAGCCCCAAGACGCACCCGCACCCGAACCAGTCAACCCTCGTACTCCCCTCCGTCTGCGACTGGAGCGGCACATCTTCCACGGCTCCTGTTCGTTCCATCCGAGGCCTCGCCGTCGTCCTCCGCCTTGGTTAGCTTGCCGTGCGGTGCGCCGCCCTCTTGCGTTGTGATACGTCTCCAACATATCTATAATTTATGAAGCATTCATGCTATTATCTTATCTATTTTGGATGTTTATGGGCTTTACTAAGCACTTTTATATTATTTTTGGGACTAACCTATTAACCGGAGGCCCAACCCATATTGCTATTTTCTTGCCTATTTCAGTGTTTCAAAGAAAAGGAATATCAAATGGAGTCAAAACGGAATGAAACCTTCGGGAGTGTGATTTTCGGAACGAACGTGATCCAGGAGACGTGGAGCTGATGTCGGGGAAGCTTCGAGGAGGCCACGAGGCAGGGGGCTCGCCCTCCACCCTCGTGGGCCCCTCGTGGCTTCCCTAACCGACTTCTTTCGCCTATATGAGTCCATATACCCTAAAACCTTCAGAGAACACAATAGATCGGGAGTTCTGCCACCGCAAGCCTCTGTAGCCACCAAAAACCTCTCGGGAGCCCGTTCCGGCACCCTGCCAGAGGGGGAATCCCTCACCGGTGGCCATCTTCATCATCTCGGTGCTCTCCATGATGACGAGGGAGTAGTTCACCCTCGGGGCTGAGGGTATGTACCAGTAGCTATGTGTTTGATCTCTCTCTCTTCTTGACTTTGCACGATCTTGATGTATCACGAGCTTTGCTATTATAGTTGGATCTTATGATGTTTCTCCCCCTCTACTATCTTGTAATGGATTGAGTTTTCCCTTTGAAGTTATCTTATTGAATTGAGTCTTTAAGGATTTGAGAACACTTGATGTATGTCTTGCCGTGCTTATCTGTGGTGACAATGGGATATTCACGTGATCTACTTGATGTATGTTTTGGTGATCAACTTGTGGGTTAAATGAATCTATGCATAGGGGTTGGCACACATTTTCGTCTTGACTCTCCAATAGAAACTTTGGGGCACTCTTTGAAGTACTTTGTGTTGGTTGAATAGATGAATCTGAGATTGTGTGATGCATATCGTATGATCATACCCACGGATACTTGAGGTGACAACGGAGTATCTAGGTGACATTAGGGTTTTGGTTGATTTGTGTCTTAAGGTGTTATTCTAGTATGACCTCTAGGATATATTGAATGGAAAGAATAGTTTCGTGTTATTTTACTACAGACTCTTGAATAGATCGATCAGAAAGGACAACTTTAAGGTGGTTTCGTACCCTACAATAATCTCTTCGTTTGTACTTCACTATTATTGACTTTGGAGTGACTCTTTGTTGCATGTTGAGGGATAGTTATATGATCCAATTATGTTATTATTGTTGAGAGAACTTGCACTAGTGAAAGTATGAACCCTAGGCCTTGTTTCCTAGCATTGCAATACCATTTACGCTTACTTTTACCACTTGTTACCTTGCTGTTTTTATATTTTCAGATTACAAAAACCTATATCTACCATCCATATTGCACTTGTATCACCATCTCTTCGCCGAACTAGTGCACCTATACAATTTACCATTGGGTGTGTTGGGGACACAAGAGACTCTTTGTTATTTGGTTGCAGGGTTGTTTGAGAGAGACCATCTTCATCCTACGCCTCCCACGGATTGATAAACCTTAGGTCATCCACTTGAGGGAAATTTGCTACTGTACTACAAACCTCTGCACTTGGAGGACCAACAACGTCTACAAGAAGAAGGTTGTGTAGTAGACATCAAGCTCTTTTTTGGCGCCGTTGCCGGGGAGGTGAGTGCTTGAAGGTATATCTTTAGATCTTGCAATCGAATCTTTTAGTTTCTTGTTTTATCACTAGTTTAGTCTATAAAAGAAAACTACAAAAAAAGGAATTGAGTTTGCCTCATACGCTTCATCTTTTTAATATCTTTTGTGAGAATGATGAAAAGGGAAATTGTGCTCAAGTGCTAGAAGAAGAAGTCTATAAAATGTTTGGTACTAAATCTTTGAATGATGAGCATGATTGCAAAGTTGTTAGTATGGATTCCTTGAATATCCATGATGCTAATGATATGCAAACCCACAAGCTTGGGGAAGCTATGTTTGATGAAGATGATATTTTTTTTGTCCCCCAAGTTTTGATGAGCAAATTTATTATGATGAAAGCATGCCTCCTATTTATGATGATTATTGTGATGATACGTATGCCATAAAGAAGAAGTTTGCTTATGTGGAGAGTAGTAAAATTTCTATGTAAGTAGATCATGAAAAGAATGCTTTATGTGCTGGTTATATTATTGAATTCATTCATGATGCTACTGAAAATTATTATGAGGGAGGAACATATGCTTGTAGGAATTGCAATAATGTCATGTTTCCTCTCTATGTGTTGAAAATCTTGAAGCTATGCTTGTTTTACCTTCCAATGCTAGTTGATTATTGTTCCCATAAGTTGTTTGCTCACAAAATCCCTATGCATATTAAGTGGGTTAGGCTTAAATGTGCTAGTCATATGCTTCATGATGCTCCCGTTATGTTTCAATTCTTATCTTTTATGTGAGCATCATTGTCATCATCATGCCTAGCTAGAAAGGCATTAAAGAAAAGCGCTTGTTGGGAGACAACCCAATATTTACCTTTACGTTTTTTGTGTGTCCACATGATTATGCTTCTCTAGGAATCATGTTTTATAGCTTTTGTTTCAATAAAGTGCCAAATAAGACCTTTAGGATAGCTTACGGTGATAGTTGTGTTGATCCTGCTGAAAATCAGAAACTTTTGCACCCAGTAAATTAGTTTTGATAATTCATAGAAGTGTGCTTTTGATCTGATTATTTTTTGCTCTGGATTGGTACACAAATTGCTTAGGACTTCCTAATTTGGTAGGATTTTTGGACTTATAGAAGTATTCGAATGATCTGATTACTCTGATCGCTACATTTTTTGACAGATTCTGTTTTCATTGTGTTGTTTGCTTATTTTGATGAATCTATGAGTAGTATCGGACGGTATGAACCATATAGAAGTTGGAATACAGTATATATTACACCAATATGAATTTAGAATGAGTTAACAACATAACCTAAGTGGTGGACTTATTTTCTTATACTAACGGAGCTTACAAGTTTTCTGTTGAGTTTTGTGTTGTGAAGTTTTCAAGTTTTGGGTAAAGATTCAATGGACTATGGAATAAGGAGTGGCAAGAGCCTAAGCTTGGGGATGCCCAAGGCAGCCCAAGGTAATAATATTCAAGGACAACCAAGAGCCTAAGTGTAACGCCCCGGATCCGATGCGCCAGGTGTCCGCCAGTTATTCGCCGTCGTTGCCATGTCATTTGCTTGCATGTTGCACTTTGCCATGTCATCATTTGCATTTTATCATGTCATCATGTGCATCGCATTGGCATACATGTTCATCTCATGCTTCCGAGCCTTTTCCCCGTTGTCCGTTTTGCAATCCGGCGCTCCTATGTCATCCGGCGTCCCCTTCTAGACTCTCTTCGTGTGCGGGTATTAAACTTTCTCGGAATGGCCGAGGTTTGCCAAGCGACCTTGGTATACCACCGTGAACCGCTGTCAAGTTCGTGCCATTTGGAGGTCGTTTGGTACTCCAGCAGTTAGCAAGTAACCGTGAAAGCCTCTTTGTTGCAGCCCAACACCCCTTCCAAAGTGGCCCAAAACCCACCAAACTCCTCTCCATGCTCTCGGTCGTTCGATCACGATCGCGTGGCCAAAAACCGCTCCTCATTTGGACTCTCCTAGCTCCCTCTAGCTATAAAACTAGACCTCCCCCCGAATTTTCCCGGATGAAACCCTAAAACTCCCCTCTCTCCGCGGCCGGACGCGTCCATCGATGGCCGGACACGTCCGCCCCGCTCTCCTCCTCCTATCCGGTCGTGCCACGTGTCCCCGCCGCCGCCCGCTCCCATCGCGCCGCCCATGAGGCCGCGCCAGCCCGCCGGGCCCCGATCTGAGCCCTCGGCCCGCCTCCTCGCCCGACCCGCCGCTCGTCCTCTCCGTCGTCGGCCAGCGTCGCCGGCGCCCGCCGCCACCGCCTCGCCGGCCTTCGCCGCCGCCAGCGACGCCGTGCCGCCCGGCGCCCTCCGCCCGCGCCGCCCGAGCCCCCGCCGCCGCCCAAACCCGCCAGCAGCTGCAGCTTTCTGCCTTTCCCGCGCCTCTCTCCCGCCGCCGCGCGCGGTCCCAGTCCCAGCGCCGCGCCTCCTCGCCCTGCCTCGCCTCGTCGCCAGCGCCTTGCGCCGCTGCTTGCCGCCTCCGCGTGCCGCCGCGGCAACCTCAGCCAACCAGCCCGGCGCCGCCTCAAGTCGCGCCTCCGCCAGCCGGCGCCCGCGCCACGGTGCCATGCGCCCCACAGCCCGCCGCGCCGCCACCGCGCCCCTCTCGCCGGAGCCGCGGACCCGTCGCCCGGATCGGGCGAGATCCACGAGCCCATCAAACGCCCGCGCCCGATCCGGATCTCTCCGTCCCGCACAACCGCGTCCAGTTTCGGAGGTTGAAATTCACTAAGTCCCCAGTTTCCATAACTTTCATGCTATCTTTGACGCATCACATCTCTGCATCTGTAGCTCCGTTTTGTGCGTATAATATGTCAAATTGTTTGCCTCGACGAGTACATCATTTCATTCCATTGCATCATTTGCATTTGAGCTCATCTTGATGCCCGAAATGCTGTTGGAAGAGGGCTTCAGATCGTTAGTTCCAGAATCTTATCAGCTCGAGCTCTTTTGTCATTTTTGCCATGATTTATGTGTGCATCCTATGAGTATGAGCTCTACATGAATGTTGGACTTTGCCATGACATCTTTCCAGAGGTGTTGACCATGTATTTTGTGAGTTGTGTGCTGAGTGCATTGAGCTTGTAAAGTAGGGTAGTTGCTGTTGCTATTTTCCTATCAGATTCTGTTATATTTTGATGCCATGTTAACTTGCTTCCACTAATCATTCAATGCATAATCTGGAGATGCTCTATAAACATGTTTTGATATACATGTCATGCTCTATCCATTCATGCCCTTGTTTGCAATTATAGCCTGCTGGAACATGTTCATATCTTGCTCTAAAGTTGCTTGCAAATGTTGTTTGTCAGCCGGTTATCATTAGATTCTCTTGTTCCCATGTGTTTTCCTAGTGATCCATGCACCCTATGGACTTGATCTTGCCATGCTTAGCTTCATAAACATGCCTTCTTGCTGTTGGTTTCCTTGCCATGCCATGTATTGCTCTGTAGTGAGTGGTTTAAGCTCACGAACATGCCTACTTATTGTTGTTCTTGCCATGTATAAATCTGTAATATAACTTGCCATGTTTACATGAGTGCCATCATATTTTCTATGCCTTTTTGGCTTATGGTCAGTAAGGGTCTTTTGATATATGCTATTAGTAGTTTCATGCCATGCCTTTGTTTGCCATGATAGCTTCTTGTAACATGTTGTTTGATAGCTCTAAACATTGCAACCTGATGTTATTTCTGCTAAAGTCTGGAATTGTTATTACTTGCAATATCTCCATGTGTTTTTGAGCATGTTCTAGTTGTTTCTGGAGATAGCTCAGTGTTCATGTTTTGTTATGCTTTACGTGTACTTCATGACCATGTCTTTTGTTATTATGTTGGGGTGCTGTAGCATGTTGTTTTGATGCTTGCAATATGCCTAGTTGCTGTTATGGACAGATTGTTGATATGACTTGTATAGTGTGTGTGTGTTGCACCGTTGCTCCGTTTTGAGTGTGCTCTATATGAAACTTGCTTGATTTTTCATGTAGCTTCATATTTTTATGTTGCATCCTTGTTTTGGTGTGTTTGCTTGATGTTTGGGTGCATTTTGCATCAATGCCATGCTTAACTTGTTTTGCTCATATCTTCTAGGCCGTAGCTCCAAATCTAATGAACTTTATATGTAACTTGACTAGAATTTCGTGTAGATCCTCTTAGTGCATCTTAACTTGCTGTTTAACAACTTCAACATAAGGTTTATTCAGTTCTGGACCAATTTCGAAATATGCATATGAGGACTTACCGGAATTGTTATATGTTGTTTCCGGCCTCATTTAAACTTGCCTTGATGTGTGCTCTTGTTTGCATCATCTCTTGCCATGAGTAGCTTCATGTAGCTTGGTCATGCATCATGCTTGTTGTGCATCATGCCTTGTTCCTATGTGGTGTGTTTACCTTGTTGTGTGCTTCTTCTTGTTAGTTTCTGTTTCGTTGCGATCGTGAGGATGCGTTCGTCTGCGTGTGGTTCGTCTTCGTGGTTTCATCTTCTTCATGGACTCGTTCTTCTTCCTTGCGGGATCTCAGGCAAGATGACCGCTACCCTGGATCTCACTACTATCATTGCTATGCTAGTTGCCTCGTTCTTTCGCCATGCTGCGCTACCTATTACCTGTTTGTCCAGCCATCCCATATTGCCATAAACCCCTAACCTTTGACACCATTCCTATGCAAACCATTGTTTGGCTATGTTACCGCTTTCGCTCAGCCCCTCTTATAGCGTTGCTAGTTGCAGGTGAAGTTGAAGATTTCTCCATGGTGGACAGGGTTTATGTTGGGATATCACAATATCTCTTATATTATTTAATGCATCTATATACTTGGTAAAGGGTGGAAGGCTCGGCCTTATGCACGTGTTTTGTTCCACTTGCCGCCCTAGTTTCCGTCATACGGTGTTATGTTCCCGGATTTTGCGTCCCTTACGCGGTCGGGTGATTTATGGGACCCCCGACGTTCGCTTTGAATAAAACTTGTCCAAAGAAGGCCCAACATTGACTTTTACCATTTGCCTCACCACCACCTATCTTTTCCTTGGGAGTCGCTCTCTCGAGGTCATCTTTATTTTAGCCCCCGGGCGGTGCTTGTCTAAGTGCTGGTTCGAACCGAGTAGATCGCGGGGCCCCTCGGGCAACTCGAGTCTGGTTTTACTCGTAGGATGTCTCATCCGGTGTTGCCGAGAGCGAGATATGTGCAGCTCCTATCGGGATTGTCGGCGCATCGGGCGGCTTTGCTGGTCTTGTTTTACCATTGTCGAAATGTCTTGATGTACCGGATACCGAGTCTGATCGGAGTGTCTTGGGTGAAGGTTTATTCCTTCGATGATCGCGAGAGCTTGTCATGGGCTAAGTTGGGACACCCTGCAGGTATAAACTTTCGAGAGCCGTGCCCGCGGTTATGTGGCGATGGGAATTTGTTAATGTCGGTTGTAGACAACTTGACACTTGATCCGAATTAAAATGCATCAACCGAGTGTGTAGCCGTGATGGTCTCTTCTCGGCGGAGTCCGGGAAGTGAACACGGTTTCTGTGTTATGTTTGACGTAAGTAGGTGTTCAGGATCACTTCTTGATCATTGCTAGCTTCACGACCGTTCCGCTTGTTCTCTTCTCGCTCTTCTTTGCGTTTGTTAGCCACCATACTTGCTTAGTCGCTGCTGCAACCTCACCACTTTACCCCTTCCTTTCCCATTAAGCTTTGCTAGTCTTGATACCCATGGTAATGGGATTGCTGAGTCCTCGTGGCTCACCAGATACTTCCAAAACCAGTTTGCAGGTGCCTAAGTTACCGAGCAGGTGACGCAACCCAGCTCAAGGAGGAGCTAGATGAAGATCTTTCCCTTTGTGTTGTTCCGTTCTAGTTGATTAGTAGTGGAGCCCAGTTGGGGTCGATCGAGGACCTTTGTCGCATTTGGGGTTCTTCTTTTATTTTGGTTCCGTAGTCGGACCTTGATTGTATCTGGATGATGTAATGCTTTATTCATGTAAGTGTGTGAAGTGGCGATTGTAAGCCAACTATGTATCTCTTTCCCTTATGTATTACATGGGTTGTGTGAAGATTACCTCGCTTGCGACATTGCTTTCAATGCGGTTATGCCTCTAAGTCGTGCTTCGACACGTGGGAGATATAGCCGCATCGAGGGCGTTACAAGTTGGTAATCAGAGCCATCCCCGACCTTAGGAGCCCCATTGCTTGATCGTCTTTAGTGGCCGAGTTGTGTCTAGAAAAAAAGTTTTGAGTCATTTAGGATTATATATATCGGAGAGTAGGATTCTTTTACTCCCAGTCCTTCGACCTTCTCGGTGAGGTATCCCGACGTAGAGTTTTGACTCTTCTCTTCTCAAATTTCACTAAATTTTTTTAGGATCACGCTGGTATCTTGGAATCGTTCGATATTCTTATGACGAGAACATTGTTCTTGGTGCCTCCTGTCATTTAGGGGTTGTGGCGGTGTCCCGGGAGTTGAGCTCCGAGGTGTTGTCGTCATAATTTTATCGTGGCAGTTCGGAATACACGAGTTTAAATACGCCGACATCGAAAATCTCTTTTATGCGTTGTTGGTGAGATAACCCCGCTAACCCATCTTCGAGGTGAGTACGGAGTATTGTCATGACTCGTATAACGGATGCTTTTGAAGGTTGAGGTAGACGATTTCGAAGGTTTCTTGGTTATGTGTTGACGGATGGATACAAGCTGGATGTAGGGATTGTTAGTTTGGGTGAGATATATTGCTCCCTGTATCCCCAACACCAGATTGCATAACCGAAAAGTTTCGGAGTTTCATAGGTGGGAATTCAAGTAGCTCTTAGGATATCTTTCCGACGGATGTATGATATGAAATTGGGGTTCGGCGTCTAGTAGTCCGCCTATTCACGGTTGGTTTCTGATGGTCTCGTTGTGTCTTAAAGAGTCCTTGGCTATGCCGACTTCGGGGCGCTTCGTATGTCATGTGCCTTGCCTTGTACATGATGGTGCTGTCTGATTGAGCCGTGTAGGCCCCACCACTAAAACTTCGGACGGAATCTCTATCATATGTTTGTTCCGGCTTATTCTGCAAGCCAGTCCTTTGTTTTTGTTTTGAGTTGTGGTATTCGAGTTGCTTCCATGTCAAGTGTTGATTCCATACCTTTCCGAAATGGTGTTCTCATACTCCGATGTGAATACCAATCCTTCTCGACAATCGAGATTGTCATGTTAATTCTTTCCAACCGGTGCGCTTCTCTTCGAGATGATCCCATCATTCTCCCCATTCGCAAGATAAATTCTAAGTTTTTCTCAATGGTGTTTGTTTCGTTCATTCCAAGTTGCCTTTGTTTTCCCGCCCACCCACCCTTTTTCTTCAAGGACACATATTTCTTAATCAAGTATCCATTTATTCATCTGAAGGCACTTCATTCTTTTCAATCAATGTTCTTATCCGGTGATTTCCCATGAAGATGCTCAACAGCTTCAAGTTCATCATCCTTCATTGTTGTTTCTTCTCCGGTGGATCCTTTCAAGCTTTCGATATTCATCATATTCTTTTTCCTCATTTCAATGTCTTCTCATACCGGTGCACCTCATTATCATTCTACTTCTCGCTATTTGTTATTCCGGAGTGCTCAAGATATCTCGAAGATTCGTGTTTCCACTCTGCATTCGTTCAAGATATTTCGAGGTTGTTATCTCATTCAAGCCATTTAATTCAACCGGTGCAATTTCTCTTTAAATCTTTTCAACGGTGTTTTCTTCTGAGTGGGCCCTAACCCACAGGTCTTTTCCCAGGATCTTACCTGACTCTTCTATTTTCCAAGAGCTATCCTAAATTCTTCTCCAAGTTTGATGTAAGAATGAATTATCATCAGTCAAATGCTTTTCTCCAAGATCTTTCAAATTCTTTTCATAGTTGGCTCAACCTCTTCGCTTTTGATTCTCCCGGAGTATCTCAACAATTCATGGTGGTTCTCATCATCTCTCTCATCATTTGAAGACCGAAGAAGAGTTTCTCTTTAATCTTGCTCTATTCTCTTCAAGATTCATGGTTCTAGCTTCATGCTATCCTCATAATTGTTTTCAATTGTGACAATTCTTTTCTTACCATCCGGAGCATTTCATGAGTTGTTTCCATTTCTTTCCTCTGAAGGCCATCATGTCATAATTCTTCATTCTCAGCGTGTAGCTATCGTTCTCTAAATCTCACCGGTGCATCGTTCAAATATCCTCTGATCAATTCATGATCTCTTTGTTTTCATGTATCTAAATCCCCTCAAATATCTTCATTCGTTTTTCAATTCTTTCCGGTAAATTGTGCCTTTGCTACTTTCATTTTCAATTCTTACGGTGGGTCTTTCAAGATCTCTTTTCCTTGTTCATCATATCAATTCATTTGTTGTTCCAATCCTACCGGTGGTTCGTTGAAGACCTTCTCAAGTTTTGATATATCTCTTTTAATCCTTTCTACGGGAATAAGTAGTATGCCAAATCTGTTGATTGTCATCAATTTAATTGATGAGGGATAAGCATAACATAATTCTTATTCTTGTTCACCCAAGTGATTAATTCTTTATTCCGGAGGCCCTTAAAATTCTCGGTTTCATTTGTTTCATCTTCTTTTTTTCCCGGAGCTCCAAGCTCTCATCATCACGAAGATCCATCTAAATCATTGCAAGGCTTCACCTTGTGTTTTCAACTTCTCTTTCTTTTCATCATCCTTCTATTACCGGATTTCTTCATGGAGGCTATACATGATGGTTCGTCAAGGATTCCTTCTAATCTCGAATTGTTCTTCAAGATTTCTCTTGAAGTTATGATCTGCCAAGCTATACTCAAAAATTAAACATGGTGCTCAACACATGTTTTGTTTTGTGGAGTTCAAGCATTCTTCATCTTGCATTCTAAAGTGCAATTCTCCTACCTTATCTTTTGAGATGGTGTTATATCATTCTTGACAATTTCCTTCATGTTTCATGATTTATATGTTGTCAAGAATGAGGTAGTTTAAATCCATCAATCTTTTGTTGGAGTTATATTGGGTTATATCTCACCTACAGCCTTCCCTAAAGAATGTAGCTATTTGTGGTGCTTATCAATGATCCAATTTTCTCCTTCTCATCTCGGTGAATAAGTTTTTCATCTCTTTGGTGCTCTCAATCAAATCAATGGTTCCCATTAGTGGCCGGTTGTCACCTCATAGTCTTGAGATGTTTTCCATAAGCCCACTACAAACTTATTCTTTTCGTTGTTGGTCTTCCAACAACTCTATTCTAACCTTCTTGCAAGGATGCCTTCCAAATTCAATTGTGGTAGAAGTTGTCATTTCTTCTCCGTTATTTTATTCCAATGATCTATCTTCTTTTCGTTCTTCCGGAGGCATGGTGATGTTGCTCTCTTCACTCATCATCTCGAGTTGTGAGGATCGTGTTCTTTTCTTGCTTATCCATTTAACCGGAGTGTTGTGCCATCTCTTCAAGTTCTTTTCATCCTATCAAGTTTTCCTTCTTCTTCCAGTCGGGGTGCTGCCCAAATTATATCAATCTTATCCCTTCTCTATCTATTTTTAACTGGAGTGGTTTCAATATCTATCTTATCACTAAACCTCTTGGTTCTCATCGTATCCCTTGTGCCTCTTTTCTAACACAGTGTTTTTAACTTTGTTCATCTTCGTGGTTTTCTTTCTTTCATTTTGCTCAATCTCTCAAGGTTCATGGTTTCACTCGTTTGTCGAAGAAGCAACTTAGTTTACCTCTTATCTTCCTATTCCGTTTTTCCCTCCGGTGCCATCCTAGATCTCGGGACGAGATCCTCTCATAGTGGTGGAGTGTTGTAACGCCCCGGATCCGATGCGCCAGGTGTCCGCCAGTTATTCGCCGTCGTTGCCATGTCATTTGCTTGCGTGTTGCACTTTGCCATGTCATCATTTGCATTTTATCATGTCATCATGTGCATCGCATTGGCATACATGTTCATCTCATGCTTCCGAGCCTTTTCCCCGTTGTCCGTTTTGCAATCCGGCGCTCCTATGTCATCCGGCGTCCCCTTCTTGACTCTCTTCGTGTGCGGGTATTAAACTTTCTCGGAATGGCCCGAGGTTTGCCAAGCGGCCTTGGTATACCACCGGTAGACCGCCTGTCAAGTTTCGTGCCATTTGGAGGTCGTTTGGTACTCCAGCAGTTAGCAGGATACCGTGAAAGCCTCTTTTGTTGCAGCCCAACACCCCTTCCAAAGTGGCCCAAAACCCACCAAACTCCTCTCCATGCTCTCGGTCATTCGATCACGATCGCGTGGCCAAAAACCGCTCCTCATTTGGACTCTCCTAGCTCCCTCTACCTATAAAACTAGACCTCCCCCGAATTTTCGCGGATGAAACCCTAAAACTCCACTCTCTCCGCCGCCGGACGCGTCCGCCGATGGCCGGACATGTCCGCCCCGCTCTCCTCCTCCTATCCGGTCGTGCCACGTGTCCCCGCCGCCGCCGCTCACCATCAAGGCCCATGAGGCTCGCGCCAGAGCCCGCCTGGGCCCGATCTGGCCCCGAGGCCGCGCCTCATCCAACCCGCCGCTTCGTCCTCTCCGTCGTCGGCCAGCGTCGCCGGCCTTCGCCGCCAGGCCTCGCCGGCGCTTCGCCGCTGCCAGCACGCCCGCGCCGCCCAGCGCCCTCCGCCGCGCCGCCCGAGCCCGCCGCCGCCGCCCGCCACCCGCTGCTGCCCTTCAGCTGCCGCCTCCTCTCTCGCGCCCGCCGCGACGGTCCCCGCGCCGCTCCTCGCCGCTACTACCGCCGCCTCGTCGCCAGCGCCGCCAACGCCGCCTTGCCGCCCGCCCGCCTGCATGCGCCCGCGTAACTCTGGCTACCAGCCGCCGCCGCCGCCATCGCGCCTCACGCCAGCGCTGCGCCCGGCGCCACGGTGCCCAGCGCCCCCCCGGCCGGCAGCGCCGCCACCGCGCCCTCTCGCCGGAGCCGCCGGACCCGTCGCCCCGGATCGGGACGAGATCCACCAGGAGCCCATCCAAACGCCCGCGCCCGATCCGGATCTCTCCGTCCTGCACAGCTGCGTCCAGTTTCGGAGGTTGAAATTCACTAAGTCCCCAGTTTCCGTAATTTTCATGCTATCTTTGACGCATCACATCTCTGCATCCGTAGCTCCGTTTTGCGCGTATAATATGTCAAATTGTTCGCCTCGACGAGTACATCACTTCATTCCATTGCATCATTTGCATTTAAGCTCATCTTGATGCCCGAAATGCTATTGGAAGAGGGCTTCAGATCGTTAGTTCCAGAATCTTATCAGCTCGAGCTCTTTTGTCATTTTTGCCATGATTTATGTGTGCATCCTATGAGTATGAGCTCTAGATGAATGTTGGACTTTGCCATGACATCTTTCCAGAGGTGTTGACCATGTATTTTTGTGAGTTGTGTGCTGAGTGCATTGAGCTTGTAAAGTAGGGTAGTTGCTGTTGCTATTTTCCTGTCAGATTCTGTTATATTTTGATGCCATGTTAACTTGCTTCCACTAATCATTCAATGCATAATCTGGAGATGCTCTATAAACATGTTTTGATATACATGTCATGCTCTATCCATTCATGCCCTTGTTTGCATATATAGCCTGCTGGAACATGTTCATATCTTGCTCTAAAGTTGCTTGAAAATGTTGTTTGTCAGCCGGTTATCATTAGATTCTCTTGTTCCCATGTGTTTTCCTAGTGATCCATGCACCCTATGGACTTGCTCTTGCCATGCTTAGCTTCATAAACATGCCTTCTTGCTGTTGGTTGCCTTGCCATGCCATGTATTGCTCTGTAGTGAGTGGTTTAAGCTCACAAACATGCCTACTTATTGTTGTTCTTGCCATGTATAAATCTGTAATATAACTTGCCATGTTTACATGAGTGCCATCATATTTTCTATGCCTTTTTGGCTTATGGTCAGTAAGGGTCTTTTGATATATGCTATTAGTAGTTTCATGTCATGCCTTTGTTTGCCATGATAGCTTCCTGTAACATGTTGTTTGATAGCTCTAAACATTGCAACCTGATGTTATTTCTGCTAAAGTCTGGAATTGTTATTACTTGCAATATCTCCATGTGTTTTTGAGCATGTTCTAGTTGTTTCTGGAGATAGCTCAGTGTTCATGTTTTGTTATGCTTTACGTGTACTTCATGACCATGTCTTTTGTTATTATGTTGGGGTGCTGTAGCATGTTGTTTTGATGCTTGCAATATGCCTAGTTGCTGTTATGGACAGATTGTTGATATGACTTGTATAGTGTGTGTGTGTGTTGCACCGTTGCTCCGTTTTGAGTGTGCTCTATATGAAACTTGCTTGATTTTGCATGTAGCTTCATATTTTTATGTTGCATCCTTGTTTTGGTGTGTTTGCTTAATGTTTGGGTGCATTTTGCATCAATGCCATGCTTAACTTGTTTTGCTCATATCTTCTAGGCCGTAGCTCCGAATCTAATGAACTTTATATGTAACTTGACTAGAATTTCGTGTAGATCCTCTTGGTGCATCTTAACTTGCTGTTTAACAACTTCAACATAAGGTTTATTCAGTTCTGGACCAATTTCGAAATATGCATATGAGGACTTACCGGAATTGTTATATGTTGTTTCCGGCCTCATTTAAACTTGCCTTGATGTGTGCTCTTGTTTGCATCATCTCTTGCCATGAGTAGCTTCATGTAGCTTGGTCATGCATCATGCTTGTTGTGCATCATGCCTTGTTCCTGTGTGGTGTGTTTACCTTGTTGTGTGCTTCTTCTTGTTAGTTTCTGTTTCGTTGCGATCGTGAGGATGCGTTCGTCTGCGTGTGGTTCGTCTTCGTGGTTTCATCTTCTTCATGGACTCGTTCTTCTTCCTTGCGGGATCTCAGGCAAGATGACCGCTACCCTGGATCTCACTACTATCATTGCTATGCTAGTTGCCTCGTTCTTTCGCTATGCTGCGCTACCTATTACCTGTTTGTCCAGCCATCCCATATTGCCATAAACCCCTAACCTTTGACACCATTCCTATGCAAACCATTGTTTGGCTATGTTACCGCTTTCGCTCAGCCCCTCTTATAGCGTTGCTAGTTGCAGGTGAAGTTGAAGATTTCTCCATGGTGGACAGGGTTTATGTTGGGATATCACAATATCTCTTATATTATTTAATGCATCTATATACTTGGTAAAGGGTGGAAGGCTCGGCCTTATGCAGTGTTTTGTTCCACTCTTGCCGCCTAGTTTCCGTCATACCGGTGTTATGTTCCCGGATTTTGCGTCCCTTACGCGGTCGGGTGATTTATGGGACCCCCGACGGTTCGCTTTGAATAAAACTTGTCCAAAGAAGGCCCAACATTGACTTTTACCATTTGCCTCACCACCACCTATCTTTTCCCTTGGGAGTCGCTCTCTCGGGTCATCTTTATTTTAGCCCCGGGCGATTGCTTGTCTAAGTGCTGGTTCGAACCGAGTAGATCATGGGCCCCCTCGGGCAACTCGAGGTCTGGTTTTACTCGTAGGATGTCTCATCCGGTGTTGCCACGAGAGCGAGATATGTGCAGCTCCTATCGGGATTGTCGGCGCATCGGGCGGCTTTGCTGGTCTTGTTTTACCATTGTCGAAATGTCTTGATGTACCGGATACCGAGTCGATCGAGTGTCTTGGGTGAAGGTTTATTCCTTCGATGATCGCGAGAGCTTGTCATGGGCTAAGTTGGGACACCCTGCAGGGTATAAACTTTCGAGAGCCGTGCCCGCGGTTATGTGGCGATGGGAATTTGTTAATGTCGGTTGTAGACAACTTGACACTTGATCCGAATTAAAATGCATCAACCGAGTGTGTAGCCGTGATGGTCTCTTCTCGGCGGAGTCCGGGAAGTGAACACGGTTTCTGTGTTATGTTTGACGTAAGTAGGTGTTCAGGATCACTTCTTGATCATTGCTAGCTTCACGACCGTTCCGCTTGTTCTCTTCTCGCTCTTCTTTGCGTTTGTTAGCCACCATACTTGCTTAGTCGCTGCTGCAACCTCACCACTTTACCCCTTCCTTTCCCATTAAGCTTTGCTAGTCTTGATACCCATGGTAATGGGATTCTCGAGTCCTCGTGGCTCACGGATACTTCAAAACCAGTTTGCGGTGCCTAAGTTACCGAAAGGTGGCGCGAACCCAGCTCAAGGAGGAGCTAGATGAAGATCTTTCCCTTTGTGTTGTTCCGTTCTAGTTGATTAGTAGTGGAGCCCAGTTGGGGTCGATCGAGGACCTTTGTCGCATTTGGGGTTCTTCTTTTATTTTGGTTCCGTAGTCGGACCTTGATTGTATCTGGATGATGTAATGCTTTATTCATGTAAGTGTGTGAAGTGGCAATTGTAAGCCAACTATGTATCTCTTTCCCTTATGTATTACATGGGTTGTGTGAAGATTACCTCACTTGCGACATTGCTTTCAATGCGGTTATGCCTCTAAGTCGTGCTTCGACACGTGGGAGATATAGCCGCATCGAGGGCGTTACACTAAGCTTGGGAATGCCCCGGATGGCATCCCCTCTTTCGTCTTCGTTCATCGGTAACTTTACTTGGAGCTATATTTTTATTCACCACATGATATGTGTTTTGCTTGGAACGTAATTTTTTTTTGTTAGTATTTGCTTGCTGTTATTTAGAATAATGTTTTGCATCTATATTTTCAATAAAAATGTCAAGGATAGCCTTTACCATGCTTATTTTGCAAGTATACATGTTGGTGTTTCAAAACAGAAAGTTTACCATTGTTGCAAAAATTCCCTAGAAAAGTCCGAGAATGATATAATGTTGAAACATTTTGCATATTGAGCTCTGATAAATCTTCTACGGGTTAGTATTTTTCTCATAATTTTTGGATTTAGGGAAGTATGGTGAATCTTGCATTCTTTACAGACTATACTGTTTTGGCAGATTGTTGTTATGTTTGCATTGTTTGCATATGTCTGCTTGTTTAATGATTCTATTTGAGGATAGGAGTATTAAATATGCAGAGACATTTAGTATGCAATGTTGAACAATAATTTTAGTGATTTATTACAGTAGAAAATGATAAGGCTTTTGCATTGGTTTATACTAACTTATCTCACGAGTTTTTGTTGAGTTTGGTGTGGATGAAGCTTTCGAGATTTAGGAAACCAGGGTATAAAAGAAATTAAGGAGACACAAAAGCTCAAGCTTGGGGATGCCCAAGGCACCCCAAGATAATATTAAGAAGTCTCAAGCATCTAAGCTTGGGGATGCCCCATTAGGCATCCCACCTTTCTCCTCCAACAACTATTAGTTAGTATCGGTTGAACCTAAGTTTTTGCTTCTTCACATGAGTTGTGCTATCCTTGCAATGTCATTTTATTTTGCTTTGCTTGCTGTTTGAATAAAATACATTAGATATGAAATTATTAAAGGAGAGAGAGTCTTCGCATAGCTACATAATTATTTAACTACTCATTGATCTTCACTTTTATCTTTTTTGGAATAGTTTATCATTTACTCATGTGCTTCACTTATATCCTATGAGTAAACGGTTGAATGAGTTGAATGTCATAAATCTGAAATTATATATGTCTCATTTTCTTATCCCATGGGGAGTAATGACTTCACATCTAAGAAGTAGAGGTGGTAAATTTATTGAAGGATGGCAAGCATTGTATTGGTCACTTGAACAATTCATGAAAGAATATTGAAGGAAGAGAGTTTTCACATATAAATATAATATCTTAGACATCTTCTATGATTGTGAGCCCATTAATTATTTCCAAACCCGAGCAAATTAGTTGAAGTTGGACAAGGAAGACAACGTAATGAGTTATGCTTGGGTATATTTGTATAGAAGTTATATTGTTATAGATCCTCCAACATGTGGTGCTTGCTTTTTAGAATCCTTTGCTAGCCAACTATCTGTACTAAGCGGGAATACTGCTTGTGCATCCAAATCCCTTGAACCAAGTTTCTTCCATGAGTGTCCACCATACCTACCTCACTACAAAAAAAAGACACATCCGTGACATTTTGGGCCGAACGAATTTTTTTTTGTCATACATATGACACTTCTATGATGATAATTGTGACAAAACCCGGTATCATCATAGATGTGGTGGGCTCCTACTTCTATGACAAAAATCATGACAGAGAATGGGATTTTTGTCATGGGCAGGCCAGAGACGCAGCTGCATGACATTCTTTGGGCCGTCCATGACAGAAAAAACCGTGGTAGAAGCGAGGGGGAGGAAAATTTCGGGGAGTTGCCGGTTACGGTGGAAGGTCGGGGGCCGAGTGATGCGCGTTTCTCTCGTACAGGTATGCGCGTGTGTGTGAGGGTGTCTATAACTGAACCCGAGCGAGGCGTTGGGCTCTAACTGAACCCGAGTGATTACACTGCTGGCTGCGCGTTACTGAACCTGAGCGATCGATCGATGACTGTTAACTGAACCCGATGGAGCGATTCCTTCGCTACTACTGCTAACTGAAGCCGATTGATTGGATGAATAGTGAGTGTTGCGGGGGGGGGGGGGGTTTGGATGAACAGTGAGCGGTGGCGTTGCCTCTGGATGAACAGGACCCTGTGGGTGTGGAGGGCTGGATGAACAGTAGACGGTGGAGGGGTGGCCGTGGAGGGGTGGTTGAACAGGACCCCGTGGTGTGGAGGGCTGGATGAACAATAGACGGTGGAGGGGTGGTTGAACAGGAGCCGGTGGAGTAGCGCGCAGTGGAGCTGGATGAACAGGAGCCCGTGGAGGCTGGAGGAGTCGACGGTAGCCCGTGGAGGCTAGAGGAGGTCGACGGTGGAGATGAACAGTAACCCATGGAGTCCCGTTTTGCGGTACGCCACACCCCTCTCGATGAACAGGACCCCCATTTCGACCGTAGCCCTCCAACACAAGTCCGTTTCATCCGTTTTGCGGTACACCACACCCCTCCCAATGAACAGGACCCCCGTTTCGACCGTAGGAGGTCCGTTTTGTCCGTTTTGCGGTACGCCAATCCCCTTCCGATCAACAGGACCCCCATTTCGATCGTAGGAGGTTCGTTTCCTTCGTTTTGCGGTACGCCAGACCCCTCCCGATGAACATGATCCCGTTTCGAACGTGGCCGGTCGAACACAAGGCCGTTTCCTCTGTTGTGCGAAACGCCAGGCCTCGTTTCCATCGCCTGTTCCGTCCAAGCCCTCCCGATGAACACGACCACGCATTCCATTCCGACCCAGCCGGTTGGCTCCCCATGAACACGACGATGACGCTGTTTCTCCGTTCCGACCCAGCCATGTATGTATGCGCGAGTAGGCGCTCGAGACCCTGCCCGTATGTACGTACGTGGCCGTATTTTCTTTCTTGCACCCTCGCCGCTATATGTACGTGTACATGCTACGTGCGCGCCTCTACTATGACACGTGTGCGCCTCTACATCGACCAGTATATATGTACGTACACGTTCGCGACCAGAATGACAACGCTACGTACGCTTCGACCAGGTGGGTCCCGACTGTCTGGCACTTCCTTGCGTGCGAAAATGTAGCTGGTGGGTCCCAGCAGTCAGAGAGGTGAATCGTTTTTTTGCCCGGACGCACTTCCTTTGCGTGCGAAGATGTAGCTGGTGGGTCCCAACAGTCAGGGGGGCGAATCGCTTTTTTTTGCCCGGACGCACTTCCTTACGTGCGAAGATGTAGCTGGTGGGTCCCAGCAGTCAGGGGGGCGAATCATTTTTTTGCCCAGATGCACTTCCTTGCGTGCGAAGATGTAGCTGGTGGGTCCCAGCAGTCAGGGGGAAACGTTTTTTTTGCGAAATACGGTGGCCCGTCCGGTGGGTCCCTGCTGTCAGGTGGAGGAATCATTATTTTGCGCGTAATAAGGAGGCACTTCCTTGCTGCGACCAAGGACCCAGCTGTCAGCCTCTCCACGTACAGTCCACGTCTGATGGAAGTCGTTCCTTGACCATGTTGACCACGCCGCGCCGAGAGCACCACGGCGGTGGATGACGGCAAGGCCCAGGAAGCGGACGACTCGGAGGTGGGGAAGACGCAGCAGTGGATGCCCACGCGAAGAGGAGTACGAGGGTTCACTGGTTCGGCTGCGGCGTGAGGCTGCTGTCGCCGCAGAATAACAGGGGGTGTGGGTGAGTAGAGGGATGGCCTGGCCAGCAGTGGGAGTAGTAGGGGGCGGTGAGGCCTCCGCGGCATCAGAGCCGGCCATGGGAGGCGGGAGCACGCGGCACGACCGGCGCTGGTTTGGGCGGCTGAAGCAAGAAGACCAGAGGTTGAAGAAGCACTACGACCATTGGATGAACATCGTACGGTAATAGGAGCTAGAATCGTTCATATTGACTAAGTTGACAAAGCCCTCCGTCCCCGTCAACTTGGTAGGCCCACAAGTCAGCCTCCCAGTATTTTGGGTTCCAGCTCGCAGGGGGAGTATTCATTTTTTTTGTGCGTAATAAGAAGGCCTTCCTTGCGTGTGAAGATAGCTGGTGGGTCCGACATGTCAGCGGGGGGCACATTTTTTTCGTGAAATACTGAGGCCCTTCCAGTGGGTCCCAGATGTCAGGTGGAGGAATCATTATTTTGCGCGTAATAAGGAGGCATTTCCCTGTGTGCGGCCGTGGACCCAGCTGTCAACCTCTCCACGCATAGTCTACTTCCGATGGTGTCCTTCGTGGACCACGTTGACCACGCTGCATCGAGCGCATCCAAGGTGGTGGACGAGGGCGAGGCCCTGGACAGCAACGAGAAGAAGATGGGAAGACGCGGGAGTAGAATCACAGACGGAGAGGTGTACAAGGGTTAACTGGTTCTAGTGCGGTGTGGTTCGGCAGTCGGTGGAGAAGAACAGGAGGTGTGGAGGGATGGAGGGATGGCCTGGCCAATGGTGGAGTAGCGCTCCATAGCGAAGCGTGCTGAGCAGAGCTGCTAGCAGCAGGAGGCGGGAGGTGGTCCCGGCGGCGCTGGAGGAAGAAGACGAGAGATTGAAGATGGATGCCGGTCGTTGGATGTAAATCCAACGACTAACATGTCAGAATCATTTGTTGACTAAATTGACAACGACTTGCATTGGCTTCGACCTATTGGCCCACATTTCAGCCTCCAAAAATGTGGCACGTATTCAACCCATTTCTTCAGAATTTACAGTCTTTTTTGCGCGGTGGAATTTACAGTCAATTTGATCTTTTTTTTTGAGTTACAGCCATTAGCTGGGCTAGGTGAACAAATAATGTAGCGTCCATGCTGCCCACTTATTTTATTTCCTAAAAAATTACATGCCATTTGCACTTTCTCGAAATACTTGATTTTGCTGGGTTGATTCTAATTATAATGTTGGGTTGGGCCAGCAATGTTGTCAAAAAATAAAAAGGGGCTGAGCATTTTGTTATAAATATATTTAAATAATAAGTGATATCATTACATTCGTCCTTAAATCTTACCAAGCTTTTGTACACAATCACTAGGATTTTCGTGCCAAAACAATCCAGGATTTTATTTGTTAAGAAATTATTTTTATAAGTTAATAAGATGTGGGATATTGTTTTCTTACATATGTAAGTATCTGTCAAATATATGATGACAATAAAAATAATATATAATAACATATAAAATAATTTAAATATATATAATATAGTTAGAAAGGAAACATATGTTGGACATGGCGTTCCTATTCTTATATAGAAAAATAGAACAGACCTCTGCGTTTTCTTCAAAAAAAATACATAAATTGGGCTGCCAAAAATAAAACTCGGATGGGAGGTCCATAGGCCGGTCGATACATGACGGCCCTAAGAAAATACAAACCGGCCCTCCCATCCGAGGTCGTGGGCTGCGCATGTTAAAAATGAAAGCCTAGACGGGGCAGCCCAAAACCACGTCCAACACTTGCCAAAACTTCGTCCCTCGTTTTCTCGTGTTTACTTTTCGACATTGTGTGGACATTTTGACTGTGCATCATATGAAGATATGCTATGCATGAATGTTGATCAGCATGATGTTAACTGGTTGGTAGTTCCATTTTCGACCATGAATAAAACTTCCAACATGATGTTAACCCTGTTTGAAAAGGCCGTGTTAATATAAATGCTCGCCTCTGAAAGTTGCGCTTTCTTATCTGAATCGAACTTGCGCTTATCTGGCAAATCAAACTTGCGCTTCTTCTCGTCTGCACTTTTATACTCCTATGAAACTACATTTTTTTAGGTGCTAAAAATAGATTTCTAGAATTCATAAAATTCTTCATATGCTCAATACTGCAAATCTGAAATTCAAAAGACATTCATATCTGAAAGTACTCTCAACATACACAACGCAAAACACAATCCACAACCTGCAAATACTGACAACCCTAAGCTCCTCCTGACAATTCACAACCTGCCCAACTATTGGGCTGGGGGGGGGCAGCCCCGTCCTATTCCTCGGCGGCAGACAGCCGCCCCGTGAGATGATGTGAACGGCGAGGGAGACGATGGCGGGGAAGCGTCGTCGGGCCAACTGCTTTTATCCTCTTGCAGTTGGGTTCGGTCGACGAAGACTCCACCGGCTCGCTCTGGTAGGACACCCTCACAAACGGCACACTGTAGATGCTCGATCCTTCAATCTCTGGTGGATGCTCCATCTGGGATCGATACTCCCACCACCGCTCCCTGACGATCGGATTCGGTGAATCTGTTTGCTCCATGGCCCAGAGGAGCAGCTCTATGTACTCCGGCGTGACTCCCTCCGGGAGTATCGCTGCCTTTTCGCTCTATTGTAGATATTTGGCCATGGATGTCGCCGTCGCCGCTAGTTGGTCCTTGTTGTCAAACCAAGACTGTATCTCCAACATCCTAGGTAGCTTCACAGGGTCGCCATCTACGATCCTCACGTATCGGTTGTACTCCTCCATCGATCTACTTCTCCACAATACCTTCACTCGCTGGCGGTGGTTTTTGAATGGAAGAGGAGAGGAGCAGCGTTGGTTTTGGATTAGAATGGGAGAGGAGCGACGCTGGTTTTGGACTGGAACATGAGAGGAGGGGCGGTGGTTTTGAAATGGAAGAGGAGAGGAGCGGCGCTGGATTTAGATTGGAACATGAGAGGAGCGGCGGTGGTTTAAGAGGAGAAGAGCGGAAGAGCGGCGCTGGTCTTGGAAGTATTTTTTTGTTGTTTTGCGTATTTTGGGTCAAAGTTTGACCACGTACTGTATTTGACAAGCAAAATGTGAATGCATGTCACCAAAAACTGTATCATTTGGTTCGTATCTGGATGTACTTTCAAATTATATTATTTTTGCAACGTATAACATATATTTTATGTGCAAAAATCATGGTCAATTATGACTCGGAATAAAAGGGAGACTAGTTAATGTGGGGTCGCTTTCTTAATTGAAGGGTAAATTGATTTTGATTTTGATCCAGTCACAGCGTGCCGGCCCTCTCGCCCAATCCTAAATCGCTGCCGCACGCTCCTCTCCCTCTTCTCCATTGCAAAACCACCTCCTCTCCTCTCCATCATCTCCATTCCAAAACCACCGTCTTGCCTCTCCCTCTTCTGATCTTCTCCATTGCAAAACCACCTCCTCTCCTCTCCATCATCTCCATTCCAAAACCACCTCCTCTCCTCTCCATCATTTCCATTCCAAAACCACCGTCTCGCCTCTCCCTCTTCTGATCTTCTCCATTGCAAAACCACCTCCTCTCCTCTCCATCATCTCCATTCCAAAACCACCGTCTCGCCTCTCCCTCTTCTCTATTGCAAGACTACCATCTCTCCTCCCATCTTCCAAAGCTAGCACCGGACCACTCAGAAGGACATCTATGGAGAGGATGCAAGAATCGAGCAGCAGATCGCCCGGCGGCGACTGAGCAAAGTTAGCCAGGTTGAAGGAGATCCTTAGTTGGTTTGACAATGAGTGGGAGATTTTGAGGACCGTGCGGGCCATGTGGCAATGTATGCGAAAGAGCAAGACGGCGGCGATGAGGGCGGCGATGTACATGTACTCCTCGGAGGCAGTCACGCCGCAGTCCTCCGAGTTCATCGAGTATCTCCTATGGGCGAAGGAGCAGACAGATTCGCCCGAGGATACAGTCGGCGGAGGTGGTGGGCGTACAGGTCGAAGGTCAAGCACCCAGAGGATAACGAATCGATTGAGTATGGTGTGCCGTTTGTGAGGGTGCAGAGCCAGCCGGAGCCACAGGAGTATTCGTTCTCCCACCGCAAGAGGAGGCCGGATGGCGCGACGTCGCTTCCCCGCCGTTCTCCACGGTTCCCTCGACGCTCGCCTCATTTCAATGGCGGAGGTAGGGTTTAAGGTAAGCTTTGCACTAACCTAATCTTCCACCTGCTCATGCTTACAATCAGTGTGACAGCTAATGAAAATCATCCTTACAATCAGTCTCCGAGTACTACGCCAATCACCCTAAAATATCTCTGGACCTTTGGGCCAAAGTTGTGACACAATGTACAAATAAAGAAAAATAGATTGGTGCTTCTTTCAGAAAAGAGTACTCCCTAGAAAACTGCCAATATAAGCTACTAGTATTTGGTTAGAGGATTTGTTGCCGAGAAAGATCCGTCCACGAGAGCGCCACACATCCCATCGGTGGTGGTGGATGCCAATGCATGCATGCAGCATGGTTGGTGTCGGTAATTTTACTTGGCACACTCGCTTTTCTGCATATATGCGGTTCCATACGTACATTTGTGCAGTTCCACCAAAATGCAGCTGAATAACCCTGTTGGCATAGATAACGAAAAAGCGTGATTCATTATAGTGGCACTAGTTGATGAAACACACAAAATAAATAGAAGAAAATATTGCGATAGTATCATAGTATGCCATGCTGCGAGGGCGAGATGGGCTCTGCGGCGCCTCATACGGTACGCCTCATACTAGACATCGTCCTAAGTCTCCCAGATACACCTTACGCGGTGATGAACATCGATTATACAAGGGTAGTACAAGGAGGCACCTTGAGACATTCAAATCTCTATTTTTGTACATATCAACTAAAATTAAGCACCCAGTTTGCGTAAACGCTTAAACATTAACAATGGGACTAGTTGATGAAACATACTTTAACAAAGAGAAGCACTTTCTTTATCTACATTGGAAATGAAATGATAGAGATGACACTCGCTCTATTTTAATCAGTATTATTACTTCATTTTATTAGTGACACTAGGGTTGAGCAGTGGCAAGCGAGGTGTACCGTCGTCGCAAGGATGGAGGCCGGGGTGCTTAGGCGGGATCTTTGAAGTGGCTCTTTCACCACCAACATGGATGATTCAATCATGGGACTTTTTGGTGCAGTTCACCTAAAATGAAGCAATGTCCTGTGAGCTAGTAGCTTCTTCTTCAAATTTTTTAAGAAAAGGGTTCCAACCCCGGTTCCATTTCCATCAGAAAACGAAACCCATAGAGCTTCTTCTTCATTAGTTGCAATAAAATTGAGCAACATCAAGGTTGGTTGTGAAGCTCCTGGAATGCTCAACTATAATTTGGATATCATTTGTGCAGTTCAACTAAGATCGAGCGTGAAATGTATATCTCTGTTTGCACAAAAAGGTGGAAAGGAGGGTGACTAACAAGTGATGAAACATGCATCAAATGAAAAGAAGCATGTTCCTTATCTGAATGGCAATCCTACAAGGACGAGAGCAATTTCTAAAGCAAAGGCATTGCTAGATATTAATGTGGGCATTAGGATTAACTATGACAAGCTGTTAAATCGACATTACTTTGGGCACGGAGAGTAGGCGGACCAGGGCGGTTGCATTTCTAACGAAAAGAACCAACTTATCTTAATGGGAAATTTTAGTAGGACATGTAAAGAAGTGCCATTGATTCATATTACTGGAGGCATTACATTGAAAACAACATTGGTTTAACGTGTCCTTACTTTTAACAGTGCGACTGCTACATTTTACCAGTGGCATTACATAAGAGTGGCTTGGGGCAACAAACATCAGAACAGGATATTTGGGTTGGTCCCATTTTTGTTTGGTATAGCCACCTTATACTGTGTGAGGCTAGCAAATCTAGTGCTGGACTTACTCTGTTGACTTGTACCCCAGTCCCCACTTTCTTACCTTTTTCAACCAATAGATCGGGTTTATATTGAGTTTGTACTGCGTTTCCCTTTATTTCCCTATTAGACCTAGAGACCAGTTGGATAGCCAGTCTCTGCTACTTTTCGCCCCCATTATTTCCTCTTTCGACCAAGTCCTAGATTCAGGTAACAAATCCTACCCCACCCCCACACCCTTTCTTCCTTGTTTGAACCAAGTAGTACTAGATTCGAGTGCATGAACTAGTTTTACCTCTTAAACATAAAAAAATTAGGTGGTTTTCGAACAGCCAATCGATCCTATCTACGAGGGGGCCTGAGAAATAGTAAAAGATTCAAATGCAGCGACGTCAGGAGCTCGGGAAGTAGAGCAAGGCCGGTTTCAAAGGAAGTTATACCTGATGGTCGCCGGGATGTCGCTAGGTTGGCGGCGGGAGGCCAGATCGGGCGGCGGGAGGCCGGATCTCCCCACACTACGACATCGAGGAAGAAGGGGTCGGAGGCCCTCCCTCGCCAGTGGTGCTTGGGAGAGAACGACAAGGCAGGCTAATTGGGACGCGCCCAGCAGTGGGTAAGAGCCGTCGCCGAGGACGACCGCGTGAACGTTGCACCTTCTCACCTTCCCTGGCGGAGAGGATCCGGCTGGATCTTTGACCAGCGGTGAGTAGAGAGAGAGAGAGAGAGAGAGAGAGAGAGAGAGAGAGAGAGTGGCCACCGCTGTCGTGTTTAGATCTGGAGAGGCCGAGACAGTGTGAAGAGAGCAACATTAGCAAGCAAGCGCGGAGGCTCCTGCCTATATAGTGGAGTAGTACTTAGTTTTCTTTTGTCTACCGGAGCTGGCTTGACCTCATCAATGACTGTCGAGAAGTCTTAATGCACGTGGCCCAGAGGCGCTGTTGTCGTCATTTTGATCTGAAGCGCCGAATTATAACATATAACACGAAAAAATGCCACATGACAAGAAATCATAACCTCACTGCCCAAAGGAGACAACATGAATCCCGACGGACAAACTAGACGAGGAACAAAGCTCAAATTAAAGATAAACTCGTAGAAAAGGGGTCCATCGATAGATGTCCTAATTAACATAGCCGGCTTGACCTAGATGGCAGCCGAGTAGTCATTGTTCGTGCATGTGCCCCCAATGACTAGCCCAACTCGGTTGTCGCTGTTTAACCCTCGTAGTGATCCGAAGCACATGACACCTAATTTTGCGAGATGACAAGAAACCTTTTTTTAGATTTCTCACCACAACTACAGCCATGTACAACACAGCCTGCACGATATGTAGACGATAGCCAATCCAGGCATGTCTGCTGGAGTCTGGTCACATGCATGGACGAACTGATCTTCCGTGTCTTGCAGGGATCGTCTAGGCACCAACGTAGTACAACACTTCTCTAGTACTATCGCTCGTCTCCCTCTTCTATTAAGTCACCTGACTTGTCGGGCCGAGGAGTGTGCCTGTGGTCGGTTCTCAATTGTCGTCCCACATGTGTGTGCGAACGCAATATGACGTGCGTTCCATTCGGAGAGCAGCGTGCCAGACCGACCGACCGTCTAGGGTGCGACGCGAACGCGACGAGCGTGCTGTATACTTCGTACATGTGTACCGCCGTTTTCTAGACGCTTTGCTCCATGGCGCGGGTGCAATCCATGGATACAAAATTAGTATACTGTATATATTTAAAAGTCGAGGGCGGGGCTTTTCCTGCGTGGTAGGCGGAGGGGCAGTTCCGCCTAGTCGGTTCGAAAGAGACGCGAGAAGACGAGGGAGTAGGCTGCTGCAAACGTAGGGATGTGTGATTTGACAGAGTTACTGCTGGACAGGTGGGGCCCCGTGATTTGACTTGCCATTATCATTTTAACTGCGGCACTACGACCGGCGTGAGTCTCCCGATTCCTGACCACCTCCATACAAGTGCCTCTCCCAATGCTCCACCATGTAGTAGAGGCTGGCTCTTGCATGAGAGCCCACTTCTCCACTTTTTCCTTGCCTCTCTTTCCTCCACATATGCAAAAATGCCAGGTAAAGCGCACTATTATACTTACTTGCTCCTACAGGTGCTTAAGCTTGCCACATAGGCATAAAGTCTGATGTGGCAAGTTAATTAAGAAGAGAGAGACTAGTTTGGTGACCCAAGGAAGAAATGGTGCTAAGCACGTGTACCTAGGTGAAAAGACAATTTTGTGGATATAGCTAATTAAATGAAGCAAACTTAGCAACACCATTTCATTGGAAGAGGTCACTCCTTGGCAAATGCAATAAATACTAGTACTCCCTGTGTCCCATAATATAAGAACGTTTTTGGCACTACACTAGTGTCAAAAACGTTCTTATATTATGGGACGGAGGGAGTACGAAGAAATAGATAGAGAGGAGTAAAAGAATACACTTATAGCTAACCTTTTTGTAGTATGAGTGACTAAGTGATGACTATGTATGACATGCCAACATCAGATAGCCTAACACACCATGTTAAATCTCCAAGGGTGCGACCGCGCGTGCAACGCGATGGTCGTGGTAGGTGCAACCATGATACGGGGTGCTGGCAGCCCTTGGATCTGAGATCAAACGATCGCATGCTAAGTTGCTGAAAATTTACTGTAATAACCCTCCCACGGCAATCGGCAAATTTCCTCCATGGGCGGAGTAGGTTTCTCGGTTTGCATGCGGATTTAATGGAGGCGAGGCGTGTTCAGCCAGGCGTCAAAGGGGGGCGCCTTGATACTATTCGATTTGACAACGACAACTAGTATATTATAAAAAAAAGAAGAGTAGTAGAGATAGAGATAAGAATAGAGACTAGGGAGGAGCACCGTCTCTTCGCCGTGGGCTACTCCTGCACTCCATTCGGCGACATAGCGTCCCCTGACCACTCCCTCCTGCGCTCCATTCAGTGGTATTTGCTGACATTTGGGAGTGCACTCTCGATCGCTAGCAGCCACGACTTCACCGACGACGACTTCTTCCCCGACCTCGGCAACCTCTTCCTCAACGACATGGGAGACAACCTCAATGCCAATGGTGCTGCTCCTGTTGCACCGTATGTGTTTCTGTCCTTCCTGTTCGAAATCGTGGTAGAATTCATGTTTCTAGTCTGTGTCCTAGACTCGATCTGTTCATCTACTATGCTAGTCCGCGTGATTAGTTTAATCTCTGTTATAGCCGTCATGATTTATTTTGTAGTAAATCTCGTAGTAACTTGCTCATATATTCAACTGGCGGAACATCCCCTACAGCCACTCCCGTTTCATGGACAGCCTGGTCGATGCCTCCAAGGAGCCCTTCGTCTACTGCTATGAGTGCCCGGTGCCGTTTTGGGGCTCGCCGGCGACATCGTGCATCACTGGACGCAGCGCGTGCGGCGATCACTATCGCCCTTGGTGAAGAACATCAAGTACGAGACGTGCTACCCGTTCACCGTGCTGGAGTCACTGGAGGATCAGCGCCGCCTGCTAGTCTCGGAGGAGGATGACAGCGTCTTCCTCTTGATCGTGGCCACCGGCGAGGCCCGCGTAGGCCGCCACCACATCTCTGTAGTGTGCGTCAAGGGTGACGCCGCTGACACTGACACTGACACGAGGCCGATGTACGGGTGCGTGCTCACTATTACTACCCCTCGGAGGTCCGTGGGCGGCGACACTAGCAACGTCAAGCTGACTTGGACTCTGCCGAACTAGGACCTTCCTGCCGATGTGGACATGGAAGACACATGGTATTATTTGACCCCCAACAATGTGCATGGGGACTCCAAGGAGGTTCACCTGGACATATGCATTACTAAGTTAAATGTTGATCATTAGTCTTTGCTCAATGTAATCCGCTGTCTAAGCATGTCGAGACTTCCATGCATGATCTTTCTCTATTGGAGTATCGCGCATGAATAAAAGTGTATCCATTTATGGTTTAGTCTAGAATCTTCCATGTATGAATTTTTGCTACTGATGCCGTGAAAGACTTATGATGAACCATTTCTGCAAAGCACAATAAGAGTTATTTCTTCACAAGTTTTGGATGCAGGTTGAGCAGTTGAGCGCTTTTGTTTGCAAAAGATACTTTTTATCTATTTCACCCGGATGTTTGAGCTCTAGAGATGAAATAATATCCGAAGAAACCTATCGATACACATACACATGAGATGACCCCACATCCTTTGTCAAAATAAACAACATCCCGATCAATGCATTTCACTCTTCCGTGCAACGGACGGGCACCTTACTTGCTCCTACAAGTGCTTAAGCTTGCCACATAGGCATAAAGTCTGATGTGGCAAGTTAATCAAGAAGACAGAGACTAGTTTGGTGACCCAAGGAAGAAACGGTGCTAAGCGCGTGTACCTAGGTGAAAAGACAATTTTGAGTCTATAGCTAATTAAATGAAGCAAACTTAGCAACACCATTTCATTGGAAGAGGTATACTCCTTGGAAAATGCATTAAATACTAGTACTCCCTGTGTCCCATAATATAAGAACGTTTTTGGCACTACACTAGTGTCAAAAACGTTCTTATATTATGGGACGGAAGGAGTACGAAGAAATAGATAGAGAGGAGTAAAAAAATACACTTATAGCCAACCTTGTTGTAGTATGAGTGACTAAGTGATGACTATGTATGACATGCCAACATTAGATAGCCTAACGCACCGTGTTAAATCTCCAAGGGCGCGACCGCGCGAGCGACGCGACGGTCGTGGTAGGCGCTACCATGATACGGGCTGCTGGCAACCCTTGGATCTGAGATCAAACGGTCGCATGCTAAGTTGCTGTTGCAGAATAACCCTCCAGGATAGGATATTCACCCATAGGTCTAGAATCACGCCATGCAACCGTTCAATCTCAGATACAAGGGCTCTCAGAAGCCCGTATAATGGGAGAATGGAAAGCCACTACCCTGCCGTTCGCACGCTGGCAGTTCGCTCCTACTCGTCCCCGCGCGTCCTTTAATACTACGGCGGTTCGCTCCTAGTCCTCCCGTCCATTCAAATTACGGCAGTTCCACTAATCCTAACCCTCCTCCCAAATCCATGGCATCCCAAATCTCCCCGATCAGCGGTGAGTACAAGGTTAGAACCATCACCGGCGATGAGTTTGACGTCATCTACACCCGTTCTTCCGCGACGGTGAAAGGATGCCTTTCTCCCTTCAAACGCATGTTCGAAGACTCAGATGATGAGTGGGTCGTTGGCCTAGATGTTGAGTACACCACAGTCATGGGACGAGAGAAGGATCTAAAGGACAAAGAGAGGAAGAAGCCCGCCGTGATCCAGGTTTGCGTGCATGACTTATGCTTGGTCTACCACATATGCCATGCCGACGTTGAGTGCCAGGATTTTAAGGACTTCCTCGAGAGCAACCTAGTCAAATTCATTACTGTAGACTTTGGTAATGACAAAGAAGTCCTGCGTCGGATAGGCCTCGTTGTAGGAAATCGAAAGTTGCTCTTCTTCGAGTCGAACAAACATCGTTTACAGCGTGCTGAGCTGACTGAGCAGATGGGACTTCAGCAGTGGCTCCAGCCTCAGACTCACACACTTTGGCACAACTTTCTGGTGAAGGCTGGGTCCATCACCACGAGACCTGGGTTCAATCCCAATCCAGCCACCTTGAATCGGCATGTCACGCCGGGCCTGGTCAACTGAGGTGTCCCAATCGATTCTTCCCCATCTCCAATCCAACCCCACTGGTGAAATGCCTTCCATCACCTTCCTGCTCATGCTTCAACCAAAATCTGGTGCACTCATCAAGTGATCCGTATGACCTTCCTCCTGAACATGGCTCACAGACTTCCATCCTTCCTCCTCACCTTCCTTCCAGATAAGTCCAACGATCCCATCATCATGCATGCCTTCCAACCATTAGCCTCCACCTCAATGACTTCTGAATGATCCTGCTGTCCAGTTCAATGATATATGTCAAGTTAATCAATAAAACTCGTTCCGGTTTGGTAATTAATAACAACATATATATCATTGAACTAATAGTTTCTTGAGAATCATTTCGTAAAGTTCAAGGATATGGGTATGGCAAGGACTCAAGAAGTGGACCCTCAAAATGCTAAGGCAAGCATTGGCAAAAGCTCAAGACTCCATTTTTGGTTTAGTGATCCAAGATCACATTGAGTCCATAGGAAAGCCAATACTATTAAAAGGGATGAGGTTATGATAATGATCTGTCGCTCAAAGTGCTTAGTGATACATCTCCTAAACTATCAAGAACTCTCACTGCAATATACACTCATAAGTAATCTCGTCCCACCGATTTTCCAAACTCACCACACCGAGATGAACCACCTCACCACAAAGCCAAACCCTAGAAACTTCGGATTTTCCGACTCTCAACTCGGTCTCACCGAAACTTGAGTTGCCAAGCTTCAGAATCTTCGTTCATCAAATCGGTGTCACCGAGATGATGAAGTCGGTCCCACCGAGATTGGCAAGCTCTTGTCTTTGGAAGAATCGGACTAACCGAGATTGTATTTTTGGTCCCATCTGAAAATCCCAACGCTCACATGATTTGAACTTTCGGTCTCACCGAAGTTGTCAACTTCGGTCCCACCGAGATTGGTCAAATGTGTGTAACGGTTGATTTTGTGTGGAGGCTATAAATACCCCTCCACCCCTCTTCATTCGTGGAGAGAGCCATCGTAAAGAACTACCACTCCTACCTTACATTTCGAGAAGAAAACTACTCACCCTTGTGTTGAGATCAAGTTGCTCCACTCCCACCATATGAAGCTTGATCTCTAGCCTTCCCAAGTTGCTTTCCACTCAATCCTTTCTTCCACCACAGCCAAATCAAGTGGGAGAGTTGAGTGTTGGGGAGATTATCATTTGAAGCACAAGAGCAAGGAGTTCATCATCATCAACACCATCTATTACCTTTTGGAGGGTGGTGCCTCCTAGATTGGTTAGGTGTCGCTGGGAGCCTCCGCCGAGATGTGGAGTTGAACCAAGAAGTTTGTAAGGGCAAGGAGATCGCTTACTTCGTGAAGATCTACCCCGAGTAAGGCTAGCCTCTGGCGTGATGCCATGATGGCATAGACAAGGTTGCTTCTTCATGGACCCTTCGTGGGTGGAGCCTCCGTGGACTCTCGCAGCTGCTATTCTCCGTGGGTTGAAGTCTCCATCAACGTGGATTGACGATAGCACTACCTATCGGAACCACGAGAAAAATCTCCGCGGTCTCCAAATTATGCTTGCTCTTCTCCACCTCTCTTTACTACATGTGCAATTTACTTTTCGCTGCCAATACTCTAGAATTGCATGTGTAGGGTGATACTTGACTTGATCATAATCGTGAATCTGCCAAAACTTGTCTTTATCAAAAGGCTGAATTTTTATATTGTCAAGTAGTCTAATCACCCCCTCTAGACATACTTTCGATCCTACAAGTGGTACGTGAGCTTTGGTCTCCATTGTATTGGTTTCATTGCATTGACTCCATAAGCTTGGTTTCACAACCTAGGAGAGTATGGCATCTAGTGAGGGTAATTTTCAGAGAGGTCCTTACTTTGATGGTTCAAACTTTGCTAGTTGGAAGCATAAAATGAAAATGCATATTCTGGCCATAACCCAGCCAGATGGGGCATTATTTGTGTTGGTATGCAAGGTGAATTCTTCGAGGAAGGAAAAGTTCAGGATCGTGAAGCTACAACGGATGAATTGCGGATGTTGCAAAACAATGCTCAAGCTTGTGACATTCTCTTCAATGCCTTGTGTCCCGAGGAGTTCAACAAAATCAGCCGCCTTGAGAATGCAAAAGAGATTTGGGATACTTTGGTTGAAATGCACGAAGGTACCGAGTCCGTGAAGGAATCAAAGCTAGATGTTCTTCAAGGTCAACTTGACAAGTTCAAGATGAAGGAAGGTGAAGGAGTCGCTGAAATGTACTCTAGGCTTGCTCTCATCACAAATGAGATTGCCGCTTAGGAAGCGAAGAAATGACCAATCGATTCATCATCAAGAAGATTCTCAGAGCTTTGGATGGAAAGTATGACACCGCAGCACTTTGATCCAAATGATGCCAAACTACAAGAATCTCAAGCCAACCAAGTCATTGGAAGAATTGTTGCTCATGAGATGACACTTAAAGATAAGGAAGAGCTTCACAACAAGTCAAGTGGTGCTTATAAAGCTACAAGTGATGCTCCCACAACCTCAAGTGACAAGCTAGTTTCCAATGAAGAGATAAGCCTAATGGTGAAGAACTTCAACAAATTCTACAAGAGTAGAAGCAAAGAGAGAAGCTCAAAGTCTAGATCATATGATGAAAAGAGATCTTCTAGTCGTGGATCGAAATCGCTACAATTGTGGAAGACCTTGGACACTACTCAAATGAGTGCTCGGCTCCCCACAAGAGAAGAGAAGAATCTCCAAGAAGAAGAAGCTCAAGAGAAGAGTCACCTTGAAAGAGAGAAGGAGTAGAGATGATCGTTATGAACGAAGACCTCTCGGAGAAGCAAGGATTCGGAGAGGAAAGACAAGTCATCAAGGAGCTACACAAGAAGAAAACATCAAGCTCATGTAGGTGAATGGGTCTCTGCCCGACCCGACAATCATTCCGAAAGAAGCTATCACTCCAACTCCGATTACAACCAAGATGAAGGTGTTGCCGGTCTTGTTCTCAGATCCTCCAACTCCAACTCCTATGACTTATTTGATTCACCAAATGAGGGAATTGGAAGATGCTTCATGGCTAAAGGCCCCAAGGTATCACACCCTGAATTCATTGACTTTGATAGTGATGAGGATGACTTGCTTGGTGAAGATGAGCTTCTACATGACAAATCTAGTGAGCCTAGTAATGATGAACATGCTAGTAGTCTTTATAGTCGAGAAGAGTCGAATGACAATGCTATGAAGGAGATTGAGCGCCTAACTAAAGAACTAAACACTCTTAAGTTAGCTCATGAAACAACTCAAGAAGATCATAGAGAGCTCCTAAGATCTCATGAGAAGCTACGCTCGAGAAGCTCACTCTAGAGCAATGCCACATGCGGTGAAGCTCTCATGCACATGTGGAAAGAAGTCTGTGCTCTTCCTTTGTCGATGTATGCCCAGTCAACATAGCGAGTATGCGCAACTATGGGCTTCTTGTCCATCGACTGCAGTCTCATAGAAGTCCTGCTGCTCTCTGGTGTGGAATCTTGGATCAGCAGCAGTTCTTCTCCTCACAACATATGGATCGACTTCTCTCCTTTGCAGAGACCTCTATCCTTCCTTTCCTTCATGTTCTCAGCTTGAGGATGAGCATCATTGTGAAGTGGCAGTTTCTGTCAAAGTTTGAGCAAGGCTGGTGCCTCATCATCGACCTGTTGGTGGCACATCATCTTTTCTCTTCTCTGAAGCTGGAATGTTCCTCACTTTGTCTTCTTGGGCTTGGCAGCGAGGCTTTCTTTGGAGCTGCCTTGTTGGGCAGATGGCTTGGACTTAGCAGTGGCTCCGGCCTTGATGGCATCACCCATGAACTTAGACTTGAGGAGGAGGCTGGGGTGCTTCCTCATCCTCATCTTCCTCTGCTGCATCATCATGCACAATCCTCTTCCTCTTGGAAGTTTTCTTCACCTTGCTTGTAGTTTCCTCTTCCAAACTCAGCTTCTTGGCAGCGATGGACTGCTTTACTTTTACGGTGCCTTTCTTGAGTTCTGCTGACCTTGATGGCTCTTTAGCAACAACTTTTCTCTTTGGCTTGGATGAGACCTCTTCCTCAATAATGAAATTAGAATCTTCTTCATGAGTTCCTCTTCTTTACGTACTGGTGGCTGCGGAGGCAAACCACTTGGTGTGCTCCTCTCACCATCATCGGACTGCCGGGCTCGGGACTAGTGCACGCCTCTCGGAATATCATGCCAGGTGACTCGAGACCTGTTACGGCTGTCACGGCATCGACATGGATGACAACACTGTGAATAGATAAGGTGTAAGCGAGTAGAAGAGTTATCACAAGCTACGGAAAGATTTTGCAAACAAAATGAGTTCAAATTCTAGTATTAGGTTTTCACGGAAGACATTTGGTCAGGACCGAGTTTAAAATTCGGTGAATCCGAAGTGTTCAAGAAGCATTCACACCACTTTCGGTTGGACGAAGTGGGTTTGATCCTACCGAAAACACTAGGGTTTCACTAAATCCTCATTTGATCGCACCGATTTGCTACTTCGGTTGGACGAAAAGTGCGGTGCAATGGCGAGAGGCCAAATCGGTCATCCGAGAATTTAAAATCGGTCTCACCGAGATGTTTGTGAAACCTAACCTAAAACTTTTACTCGAACCTAATCCAAAAGATCTAATCTGGTGTTAGGGAAGATTTCAAGCGTGGCAAGATTATAGGCAAACCAAATAGCGTGCATTGAATGGGAGATGGGAGCGAGTGGGATCGAAACTCACCCTAACTTGGTGGAGTTCCTCTCTGGCTACAGCCTTGTGAAGAATGTCCGTTAATGGCGGCGCGGAGACTGTGGCGGCGCCTGGAGCGGCAGACGGAGGCGATCCGGAGACCACGGCGGCGAGAAGTAATTAATGAAATGGCGTTTTGAAGTAGAAATCAGCGGACCCTCGAATATATACCCCTTCTGCTGTCGGTGGGACCGAGTTTTAAAACTTCGGTGGCACGAGATGGATAACTATGACAGTTATGCACTTGATCGCCTGAAATTCACAACTTCGGTTTCACGAGGTGAAAACCTAGATCAATCAAATGTTTTGGTTTGACCGAGTTTGAGTGGGTTGGTGCGACCGAAATCACTTAGAAAGGTTTTGGAAGTTAGCCCTTGGCGGATCGGTGGCTCAGGTGCTCCTCACTCGGAGGGTCGAAATGACTTGTTCAAAGTTTGTGATGTAAGCATGAATAGAATTTGAGACAAAGCATAGATAGCTAGCTAGAGGTACTTAGGCATTCTTGTCCATCCATTTGGTCAGAAAAAATCAAAACGACCAAAGCAACAAATGGATGTCCTCGAATGGATAAAATCATGCATCCAACATGCTCACACAATAAGATAGCAAATGAAATATGTGTCAAACATGCACAATCAAAACTCTAGCTACTATCACACAATTTGCCGATGACTAGGTCATCTTTATATCAGTATATTGACTTAGGAGTCAAATGAGAACATTTGATCATAGGTCATACTCATCGTTTAAGCACAAATTAGGGGTTACCACTTTTACATAAAAGCATTGATGTGTTCACATCATTTGAAGATGCTTTAGCTCAATTCTTTGAAGTAAAAGCTCCCCTAGATGTGAGAACCCTTTTAAAGGGTCAAACTAACCTTGGGTTGTCGTAGAAGTCTTCATGTAGATGTTGAAGATGTGGATGCTCAATGTTGATGAAGATCATCAAGAGTTGGGAGCAATCCTTTGGATTTGGGCACTTTCAATACCTACATGGGTTAGTCCCACAAGGAACAAACAAGGATATCCATGGACATAGATTGAAGTTCACAATAGATGATGTCCATGAAAGCAATGATTACCTTGTCCCTTGACTTACCAACAAGAGGGTTTGTGACTCCATGAACTAGTGCATAATGTGGAAGTTGGTTGCACAAGTTACTGCCAAAATGAATGTGAGTGAAGTATGTTGGTAGTCACCCTCAAGAACTCTCTAGTTCTTCTTCTTGGGATCCACATCATCTTGATGGGAATCCTTGGGGTTGTAGTTGAGCTTGTGAAGTAGAACTTGGCGTTTCCTTGGGAACCCACTTGACCATGGCTTTAGGTGCTTCAATAAATGCATCAATCTCCTCTTGAAGCTTGTCCTTGCCTTTTAGCTTGTGGTCTTGTGGTGGAAGGTCATCTTGAGCTTGTTCCACATTGGAAGAAGTAGGATTGTACTTCTCCTTTTGAGGAATAAAGCGTAGGGTGGGATATTGACCTTCTTCCCATTCAACACCCTCGGCGTTGAACTTTACTCAAAACCAATTCCTTGATTCTTCGAGTTGCCTTCCTTGCTTGCGAACAATTTCCTCAAAGTTCTTGCTTCCGCAAGGCTCTTGTGAACACCTTTCTCTATAATCCCTTTCAATAAACTATTTTCTTGCTCAAGTGTAACTTGGCTTGAAACATTGTTAGTACAATCAAGAGAACTACTACTAGAAGCAACAATATTGGATTTAGCATGGTTATTGTTACTCTTGGATGAAGAATTTTCTTATGCTTGTCATGCTTAGTTTTAATAGGAGGCAAGAAATTAGACAAGAGAAGTCGTTTGGCAAGATATGAAGAACTCTTCTTTGAAGATCGTCATTGATTGCTTTTAGAAACTCATGTTCTTGCTCTAGATTGAGCTTCTCGAGCGTAGCTTCTCATGAGATCTTAGGAGCTCTCTATGATCTTCTTGAGTTGTTTCATGAGCTAACTTAAGAGTGTTTAGTTCCTTAGTTAGATGCTCAATCTCCTTCATAGCATTGTCATTCGACTCTTCTCGACTATAAAGACTACTAGCATGTTCATCATTACTAGGCTCACTAGATTTGTCATGTAAGCTCATCTTCACCAAGCAAGTCATCCTCATCACTATCAAAGTCAATGAATTCAGGTGTGATACCTTGGGGCCTTTAGCCATGAAGCATCTTCCAATTCCCTCATTTGGTGAATCAAATAAGTCATAGGAGTTGGAGTTGGAGGACACGAGAAGCAAGACCAGCAACACCTTCATCTTGGTTGTAGTCGGAGTTGGAGTGATAGCTTCTTCCGGAATGATTGTCGAATCGGGCGGAGACCCATTCACCTACATGAGCTTGATGTTTTCTTCTTGTGTAGCTCCTTGATGACTTGTCTTTCCTCTCCAGAATCCTTGCTTCTCAGAGAGGTCTTCGTTCATAACGATCATCTCTACTCCTTCTCTCTTTCGGTGACTCTTCTCTTGAGCTTCTTCTTCTTGGAATTCTTCTCTTCTCTTGTGGGGGAGCGAGCACTCATTTGAGTAGTGTCAAGGGTCTTCCACAATTATAGCAGTTTCGATCCACGACTAGAAGATCTCTTTTCATCATATGATCTAGACTTTGAGCTTCTCTCTTTGCTTCTACTCTTGTAGAATTTGTTGAAGTTCTTCACCATTAAACTTATCTCTTCATTGGAAACTAGCTTGTCACTTGAGGTTGTGGGAGCATCACTTGTAGCTTTATAAGCACCACTTGACTTGTTGTGACTCTTCCTTATCTTTAGTGTCATCTCATGAGCAACAATTCTTCCAATGACTTGATGAGCTTGAGATTCTTGTAGTTTGGCATCATTTGGATCAAAGTGCACACGGTGTCATACTTTCCATCCAAAGCTCGAGAATCTTCTTGATGATGAATCGATTCGATCATTTCTTCGCTTCCTAAAGGCAATCTCATTTGTGATGAGAGCAAGCCTAGAGTACATTTCAGCGACTCCTTCACCTTCCTTCATCTTGAACTTGTCAAGTTGACCTTGAAGAACATCTAGCTTTGATTCCTTCACGGACTCGGTACCTTCGTGCATTTCAGACCAAAGTATCCCAAATCTCTTTTGCATTCTCAAGGCGCTGATTTTGTTGAACTCCTCGGGACACAAGGCATTGAAGAGAATGTCACAAGCTTGAGCATTGTTTTGCAACATCCATAATTCATCCGTTGTAGCTTCACGATCGGAACTTTTCCTTCCTCGAAGAATTCACCTTGCAAGCTTACACAAATAATGCCCCATCTTGGTTGGGTTATAGCCAAGAATATGCATTTTCATTTTATGCTTCCAACTAGCAAAATTTGTACCATCAAAGTAAGGACCTCTCTGAAATTTACCCTCACTAGGCGCCATACTCTCCTAGGTTGTGAAACCAAGCTTATGGAGTCAATGCAATGGAAACCAATACAATGGAAACCAAAGCTCGATACCACTTGTAGGATCGAAAGTATGTCTAGAGGGGGTGATTAGACTACTTGACAATATAAAAATTCAGCCTTTTGATAAAGACAAGTTTTGGTAGATTCACGATTATGATCAAGTCAAGTATCACCCTACACATGCAATTCTAGAGTATAGGCAGCGGAAAGTAAATTGCACATGTAGTAAAGAGAGGTGGAGAAGAGCAAAGCGCAATTTGGAGACACGGAGATTTTTCTCGTGGTTCCGATGGGTGAGTGCTTCTCGTCAATCCACGTTGATGGAGACTTCAACCCACGGAGATGGTGTACTGCTCGAGAGTCCACGGAGGCTCCACCCACGAAGGTCCACGAAGAAGCAACCTTGTCTATGCCATCATGGCCTTCATGCCAGAGGGCTAGCCTTACTCGGGGTAGATCTTCACAGTGGCGGGCAATCTCCTTGCCCTTACAAACTTCTTGGTTCAACTCCACATCTCGAGGGAGGCTCCCAAGCGACACCTAACCAATCTAGGAGGCACCACCCTCCAAAAGGTAATAGATGGTGTTGTATGATGATGAACTCCTTGCTCTTGTGCTTCAAATGATAATCTCCCCAACACTCAACTCTCCTCACTGATTTGGCTGTGGTGGAAGAAAGGATTGAGTGGAAAGCAACTTGGGAAGGCTAGAGATCAAGCTTCATATGGTGGGAGTGGAGCAACTTGATCTCAACACAAGGGTGGTAGTTTTCTTCTCAAGAAATGTAAGGTAGGAGTGGTAGTTCTTTACGATGGCTCTCTCCACGAATGAAGAGGGGTGGAGGGGTATTTATAGCCTCCACAAAAATCCAACAGTTACACACATTTGACCAATCTCGGTGGGACCGAAGTTGACAACTCGGTGAGACCGAAAGTTCAAATCATGTGAGCGTTGGGATTTTCAGTGGGACCGAAAATACAATCTCGGTTAGTCGATTCTTCCAAAGACAAGAGCTTGCCAATCTCGGTGGGACCGACTTCATCATCTCGGTGACACCGATTTGATATGAGAAGATTCTGAAGTTTGGCAACTCAAGTTTCGGTGAGACCGAGTTCGAATCGGAAAATCCGAAATTTCTAGGGTTTGGCTTTGTGGTGAGGTGGTTCATCTCGGTGTGGTGAGTTTAGGAAATCGGTGGGACCGAGATTACTTATGAGTGTATATTGTAGTGAGAGTTAGCGATAGTTTAGGAGATGTATCACTAAGCACTTTGAGCAACGGATCATCATATAACCTCATCCCTTTTAATAGTATTGACTTTCCTATGGACTCAATGTGATCTTGGATCACTAAACCAAAAATGGAGTCTTGAGCTTTTGCCAATGCTTGCCTTAGCATTTTGAGGGTCCACTTCTTGATCCTTGCCATACCCATATCCATTGAACTTTACTGAAATGATTCTCAAGAAACTATTAGTTCAATGATATATATGTTGTTATTAATTACAAAACCACCGAGATTAGTTGCACTTTCAACATATCATGTGGACAAAAAGATGTTGAGATCCGATGGTCAAGTGATGAGGTTCAGTCACCAGTGATCTGGATGATGGGTGCAGCCATGAAGCTGGAAAGTTGACACCTCAAGAAGTGAAGGTGCTGGGTGGACTCCATCATAGGAAATAGTGACATCTGGTGATTTTAAATGAGGTCACTAACGGGAGATGAATGATGGTGTTTGTGACCGTAACCGACGATATTCAGATGAATTCTTGAGAGAAAGTTCTGTCAAAGGATTGAAGATGAGAGAGCAATTGGACAGAGTTCATTGACAGCAGAGCAACTCTGAATCAGTGAGATCATTGGTGGAAGGCAGTGATTGGGATCTTGAAGTTTGCCAAGTATGAAAGAATCTGAAAAGAATGTGTGAGACAGGTTGCTAACTTGATGATAAGGTTCAAAGTTTGCAGGGGCTGATCACCAGAATTTATGCGTTAATACAGTCAAATTCACTAATTGAATTGATGAGATGGTGGGATGGCAGACACATCTCGGTGAGACGATTACATTCTCAGTATGACAGGCCAACTCACAATCGTGCCAGTGAAGGAGTCACCAGTGATTTCGTGTTGAGGTCAAAGACAGTCCTGAGGAGGAGTTGTTGCCAAACAGTGACAGTCAGAAAGTCAGCGATCCATGCTGCCTGAGGTTTGCAGAAGAAGCTCAAGATTGTGACTAAATGCCTTCGACTGGGCTGACTCGACATTCCGATGGAAAGAGAATGATGGGCCGCGAGTTTCTTCTGAAGAAGCAATGATGGGAAAGTGCGCGTGATGTTGAACTTTGTGAGTCGATGAAATGAAATGAAAGTGATGTTCAAGCAGAAGAGTTCAACTGGGATGAGCTTGCGGAGAAGCTGTCGATCATATTCGGGCAAACGCCGATACTGGCATACTTGATCTGAATCAATAAGTTTGATCTTTCAAGGTGATGGTGAGACATCCGATGAGGAGAAAATGGCGTTGCCCGCTGAACAACATCGATTGAAAAGTCAAAGCTGAAGAGGCAAAGAACGAAACATCTGAGAGGATTGCTGAAAGTCGGTGAAGCAAGAAAGGAAGAAAAAACTTCAGTGTGGATGATAGTCGAGATGATATCAAAACGCTGTTCAAGATCCGTCAATGACTGCAGACAACATGATACTCGACTCGACTCGACATACCTCCTCGGCTTCGAGACATCAGAGAAGCCTTTGCCGATCTTGCATCTCAACTCCAACATCAGCGGGCCAGGGCCGCCTGGCGAGTCCCGAAAGAAAGAAGGTCTATGCCTTGCAACTTTTGCTAACTTGTTGCCAAGGGGAGAAAATTAAGATCTTCGGACCGATTCAGTGTGTTGTCTTTGAGCTTTTGCTCTACCTTTTGAGTTTCTGAGATACTTTTGGTTTTCGATACATTCCTGTGTTTGAACTCGAATCACCAAGTTAGTCCGACCTCCAAAAGAATCGGCTGGTGTCCTCTCGTCAGCCTTCAATGCTGACCCTGGCAGAGCCATGGTTCATCCTTCGTACGGTAAACTGGAGAAACCTCCATACACGTTTCATCGTCATGCATGGCAGCGAATGTACTAGATATAGACCACATCCACTACGCTGCAATGGATGGCTACCTTTGTTTCAATATCTACAAGGGTTGGATGAAGAGCAACAGCCAAGTTGGCGGTTCAAGCAAAGAAGTATCGGCCAAGAGGAAGAGGGACAAGGGCGATGTCGGGACGTGGGCGAGGACTCCGAGTAAGGTGGCGATGTCGTTGCTCATGGTGGTTCTAATGCAGTCTCTCTTGGAATAGTTGCAAAGTTTAATTTCAGGTGTGCTTAATTTAATTTGAGGGGTGTGTTGTCTTTGAGCCCCAGCAGAACTATGTTATGTTTCTTCTTGTTACTTTAACTCTTGATGACGTACATACTAGTATTTCTTACATTTCATCTTTTAGTTGGTATAGTACTACCACTCGCTTTCTTCACATTATATCGTACAATATATATGGCGAACATCATATAGCCAGCAGTTTAGTTGTCAAAGAATTTCAGGGTGCTTAGTTTTGTCAAAGAATTCCAGGGTGCTTAGTTTTATTTGAGGGGTGGGTTGTGCCGGACACCATTATTGTGACTAGCCTTTTTAATAGTACTATATGCATAATTTGGCGACGAGCGCTCTCTATATGTACCACCTTTTTTAATTTCAAGTTTTGCTCCATGGCGCAATCCATCGATACTATTGTTGTACAAAAGTATACATTTTTTAAAAGGCTAGAGGGCGGGGCAGTCTAGCTTGGTCGGTTTCATGAGAGGCGAGGGCCTTTGTGATTTGACGGCTCATTACTGCTGGAAGGCGGGGCCTTGTGATTTGACTGCTCGTATAAATGCGCCGATGACCTGATCGAGGAGGAGCAAAGAACCGTGCGGTATACTCAAGTTTTCCATTGAGTAGTATTTATGACGGAGGAGCACTGGCACGGCAGCCCGGTGCCATATGGCGATAAAAATGATCTAATTTGCTAGTCATCTCATTGTTAGCATTGTTCTATTCATTCCCTTAAAAAAACATTGTTCTATTCATGCCTCGCAGAGAACGTGACACGTGCGGCGAAACACCCGAAGCAGAAGATGAAACACAACAACAAAAGAAGAAGGAAGTTATCACCCCAAATGATCTAATTCACCGTGGAGTCGTAACTGCTTCTTCATCGCCTCCACGACCTCCATCTCCTTGCGCGTCTCCTCCGCCATCTTCTTCATTCATCCCATGACGAGGATTTCTCGACGAGCCTTCATCATCTGTTCCACGGCCGCATTACGTACCTTGATAGCAGCCGGGTGCTCGATGCGGAGCTTCGCCAACTCCTCCTTCTGTTCCATGACGAGGGCCTGCAGCATCTTCATCGAGGAACTACTATTCTCATGCAGCTTCTTCCAGCCGGCGTTCTTCTCCTTCAACAGGTCGATCTCGTGGCAGAGCTTCACCTTGTCCTCCTGAAGTCGCAGGATTTCGCCGGTCGCCTTCTTCTCCGAGGCAATGCTCTTCTTCAGCAGCATCACCAAGCTGGCGGTCAACTCCCCCTGCTGATTGAGCTCAGCGAGCATGTCGTCGAGGCTCTCCTTCAGCAACTCCATCAAGCCTTGGATGAACTCCTTCTGCTTATTGAGGTGCTTATTGAGCTGATCGGGCATGCCGTCGAGGGATAACGACTCCAGCTCCGCCGGCTCGGCATGTTCGCCTCCGCGGCTAGGGCTCTCCTAGGAGCCATCGCCTGCCTGTGAGAGATCTTTCGAGGTCTCTGCGTGGCAGCGAGCCCTCTTTTTTTTGCAGCCTTAGTTGCCACTCCCTTGTTACGAGTAGTTCTCGACCTAGAGCTCTGCTCACCGGCCATGGCAACGATGGACGAAGAAGAAGCACTTATGAGGAGGAAAGGTAGAGTAATTTTCGGTTAGGTAGTTCCCCTTTTTATAACCTAAGTACTAGCACTAGTACTAATACCTGCATAGTGGGAACACGTCCAGGTTTGGTATGTACTAGTAGGTGTGAGCAGGCTTTCGAATGTGATGGGAACAAGGTAAAGATTAATTGATGGTTTTGGTTTCGAGGCCCGAAACGGCTCCCGATGAGTTCAGCGGAACATAAATTTCAAGTACTACACTGCTCAAATGTGTAAAAATTGTGTTACTGTCAAAAATTGGCACAAAATACGAAGGAGACCAATGGAAGTACTACTAGCAACCCACGATTTAACTACTCGCATGCGCGCAGTGGAGTAATAATGTCTTTCTTCCGCCCTCACGTCCACTCAATTTGCATGCGCTGTATTAATTGACCATCAATGAAGTGAACGACTTTACACGCGTCAAATTATCACATGGGGTGGATCTTGGTACAAAATTGCGTTCGCCCGTGTACTCGCGTGTGCGTGCGAGGGAATGAGTGCGTGTGTGGCGTGCGTGCATATCTTTGCTTCGTGCATGTACCGCCAGTATAGCTCAGGGAGGACGAGTACATTCTTCTGGAACCAGCAGCACGTCACTGTGATCAATCCACGCAAGGAGGTCGCAACAACGCCTCCACATGTGCCACATGGCTTCATGAACTTTAAGAGAGACACTGTGTAGTGTGCCATTGGTATTCTAATTTACGTGTTTTGCACATACTCGAAGTACTAGTAAGGTACACGTGCATTGCATGCATCAGATTTTGCAACCAAATTATGAATAAATACCACACTATAGCATGTAAGCTCTGAGTCATATATGCCTGATGTAGCCCTTCGTTTAATTCTTATAGTTCATCTTATTCAAAATCAATTAGAGGGTGCTTGGATACGTTTTAGTCCCATGACTAAAAGTAGTGAGACTAAAACATGCTAGCCTCATCCATGCTTGGATCCAAATACTAAGGAGACTAAAATCAAGTTAATGAGCATTTATTATCCTCCAAACCCTCAAATCCAGAACACGCCCGTGTTAAAGGAGAGGAGTTAAATGAGGAGAGAGAGGACTAATCCACATTTTAGTAGGCGTACCCCTGACTAATTTTTTTTAGTCTTAAGACTAGTTTTAGCCCCTCTTTAGTCAGGGGTGGTTGGAACATTAGTCTCTTAAAGAGACTATTTTTAGCCATACTAAAATAAGTCCCTTGGATCCAAGCACCCTCTTTTTTTTTATAAAAAAGCTAAGAACGCGGGAATAGGAAAAACATGGGATTATAGTGGAATGTCGTCTTGAATCCTACAGGATTGTAAGAGTGTTTGATTGTGCATGGAAAAAACGCAGAATTCTTTCAAAGAGGTTTGAGTGGATGGGATGTTTCCTATGAAATCTAGTGCAAATGAATCATATGGAAAAATTCCTATGGTTTACAATCCTACGAATAAAAACCAAGATAGGAAAAATTCCTAATGATTAGAATCCTCCAAAATTCCTTTGAGAATCCTTTGAATCAAAGAAGCCCTTAATCTATTTTATGATTCATGGAATTGTGTGTTGTAAAGCATAAAGTAAAAACAAATAATGGCAATTCAACTAGAAAAAAAGTTTGGGCAGTTGTGATACGGAAGATTCTAGAACAAAAGAGAACCACTGTTGTTTTGAGGTTTGTGCATTATGCTTAAGTTCAACTATGGAGTCTGCTAGATTGTACATGTGGCAAAATCCGGTGGGGGGCTAGAAGATGGTGCGAGGGGCCGAGTGGAGGGAGACTATGAAGGAATGCAGAAGTGCGAGATCGATATTTAGAGAGAGGGGGAGAACACGTGCGTTGTTGCATGCAGTGGTGGAGCCATGAAAAATAAATGAGCTAGGGGGCCAAGCATTGCTAATCCTTTACGAGGAGGGTCAATTCATGATATTAAACCTTTTTAGCAGCAATTGTCTAATGATCACATTCATATTAGCCTCGATATATAGTGATGTTAGGGGGGGCAGGGCCCTTACTGCCCCCTGTCTTCGCCATTGTGCACGCGTCTGAGAGATGAAGCGGAAGGCATGGATGATGAGAGGGGAACGTTGGATATATAATTAATGTGGGTGTATTAGCTATATATGTTAATCCTATATAGATAGGTATAGATTGATCGATGTGGATGTGGGAAAGAGGGTGAGACCTCACTGGATATATCGATTGATCGGTTTGTGTGGAAAACTATGAAAGACCTAGCTATATACACACATACATAGAGGAACATCGATCGTTCCGCATGCACGCGTTAGAGATAAAGAATGCCCGATATGATGGAGAGGGGGATGTGTGTGGGTGTGCCTTCATGGGAGACCAACCTGAAGAAAAAGATTGCATGCGTGTGATGAATAATGCCGACTGGTAGTGTGGGTGCATGCATGCACGAGAGAAAGTTAGTGGTACAATTATAAAGAGAAGACTACTGTGTGGGTGTAAAAGAATAGGTGAGGTCATAATCAATGTAAAGTTGAATTCAAATATTTGAATAAGAGATCCTGATGTTTGAAACCCATGCATGGATGAATATAACGGAGATCTGCGCGGTGTGGTTTGGAAACGAGCATGTTGTAATGTATACACATTGAACAAGGTCAGACTGATTTGAATTTGAGATACCGATGGCAGACATCATTTGGCCACGTCGCATCCGTGCATGGACACACTATTCTAGTTGGAGATGATGGGCGGCTTTCGCATCACATATCTATATCTATACCCCTATATATATTACATTTTTATATTGTGTGTGGGTAACTTTAACTTTGAAAGATGGTCGTTGGATGAGGCGAATCCGATGGTCCAAAGATGGCAAATTTGAGCACTATTGTCCATTGGATATCATCTAGATTCCACCAGATTTCGCCACATGTATAATCTAGAAGACTCCATGGTTGAACTTAAGCATAATGCACAAACATCAAAACACAAGCACTTCTTATTTGTTCTAGAATCTTTCGTATTAGAATTGCCCAAATGTTTTTCTACATGATTTGTCGTTATTTGTTTTTACTTTATGTCTTAGAACGCACAATTCCATGAATCTTAAAGATTAGCTTTCTTAAAAAAACTAGATGATTTTGAATAAAATGAACTATAAGAATTAAACAAACATCTACATCATGCATATATGGCTCAAAGCTTGCATGGTATAATGTGGTATTTATTCATAATTTGGTTGCCAAATCTCATGCGTGCAATGCACGTGTACCTTACTCTAGTCTAAATGGTGTTTGTGTGTGTGTTGTGCGTGTTGAGGTGCAAATTGTCTTTTTTGGGTACACGTTCAGCATGTTCTTCCGAAATTTCAACCCGCGCCTTGTTATGCCGAAAATTGAAGCTAGCGTCTCTCTCTATCGTGCTGCAAAACTCCCGCCTCTTCAACCCGTGACTTGTTAGCCCGAAATATTTAAGATACATCTTTGTCTCGTTGTGCTCCGACAACTCCCTCCATCTCAACCCGCGCCTTGCTATTCTGAAATTACAATGCGCGCGAAAATTCCCACCTCCTATGAAATCCCGACACGCGAAATGCCCGTGGTACCCTTGTACCGAAAGAACCGCCTCAAATCAGTGTGGGGTACTTTTGTAACTTACCCCACATTTCGGACAAGCGCGTCTCTAATCCATGGTTCCCCACTGCCATCCCATCTGCCCACCCATTCGTACACTGAGGCCATGAAAACCCGCGACGAAACCCCACACCCTGCTCCGTCCGCCACCCAGCCGGAGCCTCTTCCCCGACGACGTCGTCCACACCAACACCTCGACATCCCTCATCCACCGTACCGGATGAGGATCCGTCGTCGATCTCAACGTCCCGCCGGTTCAGCCACCCCGTCCTCCACCTCCAAGGAGCTGCCCCGACGTTCCCCTCGTCTTTCGCGCCACCTCCATTCCCACACCACCGTCTTCACCTGCACCACCGGAAGAGCATCATCATCACCGTTTCCTCGGATGAAGCTGCGGCCTAATCGACGCCACCAAAGAGGTTGTACACTAATCGCCGCATTTTCTTCTTGATTCGATCTCACGGTGCTGTCGGCGCTCAGTCCCGAGATGACACGGCACGGCTCCATCCACGGCGGCGTCGCCGGCCACTTCCTCCACGGCGTCGCTCCCTCGGCGGCGACGTCCACATCAGTAGGAGCTGCTGCTGCTTTAGCTCTCGCTCGCGCTGCTGCTATGCTCTTGCTCTCGGTCCCCTGCCTGGTCTACTGTTGCTATTGCTCTTGCTCGCGCTGCTGCTCTCGCTCTTGCTCTTGCTTGCAATGCTGCTCCGATTTAGCTACACTTAAGTCGACTGAATCAACTTTTGGGTCAGTCGATTTCAAGGGGTGGGCTCGCCGGGGTGAAGGAAGAACCAGCCGCAGCGGGGAGGGGGGCTCGCCGGAGAGGTACCCCACTATCTATCTTAGGGTTCGGGATGGGGCGGTGGTCGCCGGTGGGCGGGCGTTGGCGAAGCGATGGCGTGGGGATCGCCGGAGAAAAAGCTCGTCACGGGGGGGGGGGCTAGAGGGATGGCTGGGGCGGCGGCGTACCGGCGGTGGGGAGTGTTTTCGGGGCGGGCGGGGCGGCACACCACCGGCCACGGGCGGCGGGGGGCTGCTGTTTGGTCGGTGGTGGCTGGCGGCTCAGGGGGGTGGAGGTTGAAGATGAACCACAGGCCCTTGATTTCGTATCCAACGGCTGCAAAATCGACTGACTAGAGATGAAAAAGTCAGTCGACCGACGTGTAGCCTCACCTTGCTAGTGCGTTTAGTTTCGACAGCAAAATTTAGTTTCGACAGCAAAATTCAGTTTCGACAGTTAAGTTCAGTTTCGACAGTTAAGTTCAGTTTTGACAGTTAAGTTTAGAGATGAGCGGCTGATGTATTTTACATCTAGCACTTTGTGGTTATGTATTTTATGTCATGTATTGGAGATGCTATTAGAATTCCACTCAGGTTAACATTGTTCATTGTCTCTCTTGTCCTGCTTCAGCCTCGGCGTCGTACAACTCACCGGAGCTGCTCCAACGATTTAAACCCTCCATCACAGTGAGCGATACCTTGGGCTCCATCTTGGACGCCTAAGATCTTCTTCCCTCCTCCGACAAAGTTAGCGGAGCATGCTCACCGCAACCCAATCATCTTGAGATCGACATGGCTTCGCCAAAGAGGTTGTACACTTGTTGCATCTCTTTTTACTCTACATGTTATATATATATATTGTCCATCGAGCACTCGTAGTAACGGGAAATCGATTATTTTATCCTACTATATGACAAGCGGTGAGGTACCGTGCAACTTAGCTATCCGTGATGGACTCTCTTGAGCGCCATCATTATTTATCTCTGTAGCGTTTGAGCTGTGCATTTGTTGATGGGCCTGGGAGTTGAGCTAGTATGGTAGTGGCCTGGGTCCAAAGTAATAGAAGTAGCACAAAAACATTTTTTAGTGTAGGATTTTCCTTGCTCAAGCCTGCCTACTAGAATCGCCAGTGCTTGAAAGGAAAAGTGAATGAAAAACATAGGAATTGGAAAGTTTCCTATGGTACTAATTTTCATGAATTTGGTGCAAAGGAATGGAGCAAACGAAAACTGTAGGATTTGTTCCTTTAGTGTCTCCTTGAAAGAAAAACCGTAGGAATTCTAATTTCCACTTCTCCTCCTTTTCATATTCCTATTCATCAAGCACAAGACTAAGAGATAGTAGCATAATAGCATTATAACCGTACATTTTCTTATGGTTTGACTTAATCTCACCATGCTTTTTTGCATCCTGTGATCTTCCAATTGTTGTGAATCAAACACCCAGATTGGCAGAAATCCTGTGTTTTTAAATTCTCTGTTTTGCACGTGCATTCCTATCCTATTCATGTCTATTTCCTATCCCTGCATTGTCAAAATCCTCAAATTCAAACAAGCCCTTACTCAATTACTTCATTACAGATATGTGTCAAAAAAACTTTGTGTGGTTTGTCCTGCTCTGCTTACTGTGTTCCACCCAGCTCAACCTGCTCCAACGACGGAAGGGTTCACCGCAGCAGGGATCCGCTCTCCAGACTGTCTTTCGCCGCCTCAGATCTTCTTCCCCGCCGCCGACAGCCACGACAACTGCATTACCATTATCAACTGAGCAGATGACCTTGAGGACTACACGGGTCCGCAAGAGAGGTCGCACTCTTCCGTGTCTACTTACGTTATGCGTTGCTTAGTATGATGACATGCTACATTATCATCGTGTTCACCTATTAGACTCCGAGTTAGGTCCAAACTAATGTTGAAACTTGAGTTTTTATATGGTTGTGGAGTACATATTGGGGCAACAATCAGTACTATCTGTCTACTATCTGGTTAATCTCCGGTGTCTACTATGAGTTTCGTGTTGGGTGCAAACAAACATTAAAGGAGCCATTATCTGTATTTCTTAACTAAAGCTATTATCTGCCTGCTATCATTGGTTTTGGGTCTATCCACAGTTTGCTACCATCACTCTGGATTTGTGCATGCAGTCCTTACATAATCTCACTATGTTTTATTCCTATGCATGCCAGTTATTGTACACAATGGAACTGATCATGTAGAGCAAAAGAGACGAGCCTTGCATGGCAATAAAATTTCATGGAGGCGTCGTTCCATGGTGGGCGCAAAGGCAGCCCCCCTCCACCCATTTCTGATCGTAACCCAGAGGAAGTTAACTGTTCTGAGGGGGATTCAGAAGGAGAAGACCACTCCTATTTACCCCATGAGGTCTTCACTCTAACTTGGCATCTTGATGTTGGTAATATCATGCATATGGTGCCTTGCATTGCTTTTCAGTATACATTAAAGATGTCATCTGCTTAGTTTAGACATGCTTTGTGTCAATGCCATCTGTTTAGTTTCTTTATCGTATATGTGAATCATGCAATGCCATCTTGTCTAGCCAGGCATCATATATGTGAATTTTGCAATGCCACCATGGTTAGCCAGTCATCTTATATGTGAATTATATCATGCCATCATTTTTTTATTACGTGTTAAATTTGTCAACAATTTTAGTACATTCAATTACTCTTCCTGTGCATCAGCCATTCGGCATGGTCATGGAAAAATCTAGAGTGGAAACAAGGTCTTCAGAGCAGACAATGCTATCTGCAGAAGCGCATGTCTTGCTGGTTACCGATAGCTCCTCAGAGGAGGATTCAGAGACAGATGACCAGTCATATTTCCCCCCGAAGTGCATGCCCTAACTTGGCAGGGTTATGTTGCTCATATCGTGCGTATGGTATCTTGCATTGCTATGTCATTTGCTTAGTTTAGACATGCTTTGTGTGAATCCCACATGTTTAGTGTCGAATTACCATATATGTGAATTATGCAATGCCATCTTGTTGCAAGACATTATATATGTGAATTATGCAATCTTATCTTGTTGCAAGGCATTATGTATGTGAATTATGCAATGCCATGCTGTTTAGGCAAGCGTCATATATGTGAATTATATCATGCCGTCCTTTTTTTGTATTTCTCATTGCTTTTGTCGACAATGTTTGTATATTCAACTGCTCTTCCTGTGCATCAGCCATTTGAATTGGTGATGGAGAAATCTTGAGTGAAAACAAGGTCTTCAGAGCAGACAATGCTACCTGCTGAAGCAGATATCTTGCTGGTTACAGATAGCTCTTCAGAGGAGGATTCAGAGGTAGATGACCAGTCCTATTATCCCCCTGAGGTGTATGCTCAAACTTGGTAGGGTCATATTACTCATATAATGCATATGTTGTATTGCAATGCTTAGTTTTTACATCATATACACAATATTGAATGCCATCTCCTTAGTTGACACATCATATATGCAATTGCCCTATGCTCACTTCCTTAGTATATAAATCATATATTCGAATTATGTCATGCCATGATGTTTACATAGACAGCATGTATCTGAATTATGGCATGCCAACCCATTTTCTAAAGACATAATATAGTTATATCATCTCATCCTGTTTACATAGTCATCATATTTTAAATTATGTCATTCTATCCGTGAATTATATCATGCAATCATGTTTCCATCTATGGCATGTTTGTGATTTATGGCATGCCAACCACTTTAATAGACACATCGTATAGTTATATCATGTCATCCTGTTTACATAGTCATCATATTTTGAAGTATGTCATTCTATCATGTTTAGTTAGCCATCATACATGTGAAATTGTGTCATGCTATCCTGTTTAATTAGCCATCATATATGTGAAATTATGTCCTGCTATTCTGTTTGCTTAGACAACATAAATGTGAATTATTTCATGCCTTGTTTTCTTCCCTACTATCCATTGCAGCTGTCTATCTTACAATGTCTGTACATTCAATTACTTTTCTTGTTTATCAGCCATTTCAATTGGAGGGAGTGATGGTAGTATCTGTGGGAGTAAAAACACGGTCTTCAGAAAAGATCGTGCTACCTGTCGATGCACATAGAACCATGGTTGTACTTGCCCAAGAACCAGCCCCACCACACATAACCCACACTCATGCAGATTGTACCCCTACCCAGTTGGACAGAGAACCAGCTACACCCCTTCTAACCCCAACCCCAGCAGATAGACACCCAGTTCCTGTTGACACAGCATCGTCTCCACCACAGAGCACCCAAACACGAGGAGTTAGTAAGGCAACTGCAGTGCCCAAATCACGAGGACCACCACTCCGAACCCGAAGTCAAGCTTAAAGCGGAAGAAGAATTGTTCTCAGGTCAGGTTCCGTAGCTATGGTTCATACTACTTTGCTCTTGCATCACTGTATTTACTAATACCAACCAATTTCAAATTTGAAGGATGCAATTGAAACTCCAATGGCGCAACAGGTATGTTTTAAACCTGTTTCTTCAACGTGTTTGGCTGTTTGGTATTGTAACTTGCTCTATGTTGATTTCAGTTTCAATTGAATAGACAGTTATGTTCTCATGTCGTGCACATTATAAGTGTTGTTATTGCTGTGTAGTTTCCCACACTTATATTCTATCTATGATGCTTTGTCTTAAATAGATATGATTCGAACTGTATCTATCTTGATTTGGCAACATAAACTAGAATGATATAGACCATACAGTGACCATACTACATAGATATATGTTTGTTTCATGCTGTTATCCTGCCCACCTTACTACTGAACTGGTTTACCAAATGAGTTTCATATACTACACTATAAACCTGAGATGTGTTTGTTTGTTTCTCTTTTAGAACGTGGATAAAATATTGGAGAAGATTACCCTGTTATGCAATGGTAAAGGAAGTAATGCAGATAAGGTTCAAGATAGTGAGACATCCCTGTTGGTCTCCAAGAAAGCTGATAAAAACTATATTGAAGACACTGAGACAACCCCAAAGTCCTGTCTTGATGTAGTGTTCGAGTTACTGGCTACCACTGCTGGCACCAGCTCTTCGAACTCGTTGCCTGAATCAGTTCAGCTTATTGAGTCTCAAATTCAAGTTGAAAGACATCGATCAGATGTTATGCGACAGGAAGCCGAAGGACTGAGGAAGTCCCTACAGAATTCAGATGCATACTTTCTGGTGCAATAGCAAGCGCTGGAGGACTTAAGCGCCAAACAAGAGAAAGTTAATAAGCTTGCTAAGCATCTTGCCATCATTATGGGTACCCTGGATGTTGTTTCTTGAGTTCTTCTGAAGTTGTTTCAGTTCTGGACTTGTTTTGCTGCGGCATTTATATGCTGCTGTGTTCCCTATATTTGCACTAGTGGCGAACTTTGATGCCCAGTGGATGTAATATGTGTAATAGCCATGATAGCCTAGTGTAAGTTGCTTGCTTATTTATTTCCTTGTTGTCTTGTTTATTTGTTTGCTTGTAGTCAGTGCAGTTCTTTTTCTGCGGTTTGCTAGTGGCTGCAATAACCTATTTTCTAAAACTAGGCCACAATAACCATGGGCTAATATTTACTGTAGTGACACTGGACCTACGAGCCGTAGAAACAGTGGGTCTTCTATGGGCCGTATAAACAGTGGGCCTTCTACGGGCCGTTTAAACAGTGGGCCTTCTACGGGCCGTAGAAACAATGGGCCTTCCACGGGCCGTATGATCAATGGGCCTTATACAGGCCATATGATCGATTGGCCAAACATGGGCCAGAAAGACCACATTCTGGCCGTAAACGGGCTAGAGTTGGAATCGTTCGTTCATGGGCCGACCATAAAGGGCCATCGTTAATAGGCCATATTTGATGATGCTACGAAAATGACCCAACGTATTAACGGACCACAAATGGGCCGACTGTAACCACGGGCTGAATTTGGCCCACAAGTAGAAAATGACAGTAACGGGCCGTAAGTAAATGAATGCTGAAATGAGCCCAAGAATAAATGGGCTCTGAGAAGGCCAAAAGATAACATGGGCTGGAAACGGCCCAACGGAATAACGTGTCGTTAATGGGTATAAAGTGATACACTGTTCTATACGGGCCAGTTTCACCACGGGCCGTTAATGGGTGCAAAGTGATACACTGTTCATTACGGGCCAGTTTCACCACGGGCCGTTAATAGGCCAAGAGTTACATAGGGCCTCATATGGGCCGAAAGGCGTCATGGGCCATACATGGGCGAAAGTGGCGGGCGGAACCATATTGGATGGCCCAGATGAAGCTACTGGGCCTAATTCGAATAGGGCATAATGGGCCTTGGTTTAGCGGACTGTAAATGGGCTATATGCGAACAGGCCGTTAATAGGCTTTCCATGGGCCGTCCCGCCACCTTTTGACCAAGTCAAACGGGCCAGCCTTTTCACAGCAATGGGCCTCTGTTGGGCCGTGCCACGTGCCGATGTATCATAGGCGCCTTCTGTCCAATGAGTGGATGACATCTGTCCCAGCGATGAGCCGACACGTGTTTCCTCCAGCCAATGATGATTTTACATGTGGAAAATCCCCATTGGTCGGGGCTGTTAACGGGTTATCGGATCCAAAACCTGACCCGATAGCTTAACGGGGTTCCCGTTATGGTGTATGCCACGTGTCGGTCACCCTTGACGAAAGCACTTCTGTGACGTGCGATTTATCGTCATGGAAGTGGACACTTCCGTGATGATAATTTTGGTAATGTCATGGAACACTTCTACGACATCACAGGTATGACTATGTTGATTATGTCATAAATTTGTCATGGATGTACATGCATGACAAAAAACACGACCTACTGTGACAAACACGTATCATCATGGAAGTGTATTTTTTTGTAGTGCCTATATGCGGTATTTACCTGTCGTTCCAAGTAAATTTGCATGTGCCAAACTCTAAACCTTCAAATAATAATCTGTTTTGTATGCCCGAATCGCTCATGTAGCGACTAGGGGCTGTCAGTATCCTCCATGCTAGGTGGGTTATTCTCACGCTGAGTGGACTCCGCTCATCATTCACGAGAAAAATGGCTGGTAACTGGGATGCCCAGTCCCATGATCAAAATATCAAAATCAAATCAAAAATAATTGCAAAGAAAACTCCCCCAGGATTGATGTTAGTTGGAGGCACCCGTTGTTTTGGGCAAGCCATGGATTGATGATTGTTGGTGGAGGGGGAGTAAAAACTTTACCATTCTGTTTGGGAACCGCCTATAATGTATGTAGTATGGAAGATATTGGGAACTCTTGGTTGGTATGTTGACAATGAAAGCATACCTCTGAAAATTATTTTCATCTCTATTTCCAAATCGAGCTCTGGCACCTCTGCAAATCCCTGCTTCCCTCTGCGAAGGGCCTATCTTTTACTTTTATGCAAGAGTCGGTAGTATTCCTTCTCATTCCTACCTACTCTTTAGTTGGCAAGCATCGTGTGTTGGGGAAAGATCTAATCATATATGGCCATGCAAATATATTTGATCATGAATTATTATTGTTGACAATTATCTATATGATAAGTGAGTTGGGAGGTGAAACACTAAGCCCGTATCTTTCTCTGTGTTCGATGGATGCTATTTGTTCTAAGAATATGCTTTGAGTGGTAGCAATCATGGAAGACTATATGATGGTTGAGTATGTGGAGTTTGCTAAATCAAAGCTCTGACATAGACCGTTCCTGGAAATAAGATGAATTGTAATTGTTTGATGACTGAGAATGAAGTTTGCTAGTTTTCAAGAAAGTTTATGGTCTATGCTTTAATATGTGAATAGCTTGTTACTTGATCTTGAGAAGTTTTATGAGATGAACTACTGTTATGACATATAATCATGCTAGAAAAGGTGATTGAAATTATTGTTGATCAAACTTGTGCACCTGCTAGCATTCACACTTCATAAATTCTTTCTTTTATCATTTACCTACTTGAGGACGAGCAGGAATTAAGCTTGGGCCTGCTGATACATCTCCAACGTATCTATAATTTATGAAGCATTCATGCTATTATCTTATCTATTTTGGATGTTTATGGGCTCTACTAAGCACTTCTATATTATTTTTGGGACTAACCTATTAACCGGAGGCCCAGCCCATATTGTTGTTTTCTTGCCTATTTCAGTGTTTCGAAGAAAAGGAATATCAAACGGAGTCCAAACGGAATGAAACCTTTGGGAGCGTGCTTTTTGGAACGAACGTGATCCAGGAGACGTGGAGCTGAAGTCAGGGAAGCTTCAAGGAGGCCACAAGGCAGGGGCATGCCCTCCACCCTCGTGGGCCCCTCTTGGCTCCCCTGACCGACTTCTTTCGCCTATATAAGTCCATATACCCTAAAGCCTTCAGAGAACACAATAGATCGGGAGTTCCGTTGCCACAAGCCTTTGTAGCCATCAAAAACCTCTCGGGAGCCCGCTCCGGCACCCTGCCGGAGGGGGAATCCCTCATCGGTGGCCATCTTCATCATCCCGGCGCTCTCCATGACGAGGAGGGAGTACTTCACCCTTGGGGCTAAGGGTATGTATCAGTAGCTATGCGTTTGATCTCTCTCTCTCTCTCTCTCTCTCTCTCTCTCTCTCGTGTTCTTGACTTTGCACGATCTTGATGTGTCGCGAGCTTTGCTATTATAGTTGGATCTTAGGATGTTTCTCCCCCTCTACTCTCTTGTAATGGATTGAGTTTTCCCTTTGAAGTTATCTTATCAGATTGAGTCTTTAAGGATTTGAGAACACTTGATGTATGTCTTGTCATGCTTATCTGTGCTGACAATGGGATATTCACGTGATCTACTTGATGTATGTTTTGGTGATCAACTTGCGGGTTCAATGAATCTATGCATAGGGGTTGGCACAGGTTTTCGTCTTGACTCTCTGGTAGAAACTTTGGGGCACTCTTTGAAGTACTTTGTGTTGGTTGAATAGATGAATTTAAGATTGTGTGATGCATATCGTATAATCATACCCACGGATACTTGAGGTGACAATGGAGTATCTAGGTGACATTAGGGTTTTGGTTGAGTTGTGTCTTAAGGTGTTATTCTAGTACAAACTCTATGATAGATTGAACGTAAAGAATAGCTTCGTGTTATTTTACTACAGACTCTTGAATAGATCAATCAGAAAGGATAACTTTGAGGTGGTTTTGTACCCTAGAATAATCTCTTCGTTTGTTCTCCGCTATTAGTGACTTTGAAGTGACTCTTTGTTACATGTTGAGGGATAGTTATATGATCCAATTACCTTGCCGTTTTTATATTTTCAGATTACAAAAACCTATATCTACCATCCATGTTGCACTTGTATCACCATCTCTTTGCCGAACTAGTGCAGCTATACAATTTACCATTGTATTGGGTGTGTTGGGGACACAAGAGACTCTTTGTTATTTGGTTGCAGGGTTGTTTGAGAGAGACCATCTTCATCCTACGCCTCCCACGGATTGATAAACCTTAGGTCATCCACTTGAGGGAAATTTGCTACTGTACTACAAACCTCTGCACTTGGAGGCCCAACAATGTCTACAAGAAGATGGTTGTGCAGTAGACATCACGTTGTCAACACCGTCAACAACCGAGAGGAACAAGGAGATGACGGTATGCGGAGAGGATGACAACAGGGACCCACCAGGGTCATGGCAGTACGCAAGCAAGTGCCTCGCTATTACAAGCCCAAAAAATGGTTCCTCCTAATGGTTGGACATCTGGGGCCCACACCATTGTCAACGTAGTCAATAAACAAGAGAATTACACAACGAGCGGCTGACACCAGGGACCCAGCAGGTTGCACAATTGTTATTTACTTTTTTTAGGAACAAGCAGTTGCTGTTTTTATACTAGTTTTAGAGACAGATCAGGTAACAACGGGGCTATGTGCGGGCTCTGGCCTGTCTAGCCAGGGTTTTATTTATGTTTACCACACCATGAGCCCAGTTGTGTTTTTTTCTTGCTGAAAATGGCTAGCCCAGTTCTACTTTTTTAAATAAATACCCAACTGAGGACTCCTTTCTTTGTCAGCCCTGCTGGGCTGCAAATCTTACAAGACGAGGAGAGTTTCATTCGGTTTGCCCAGAAAATGGGCTATCAGTAATGAGAAATGGGTTGTACATTTTTAAAACACATCAAATCGGGAATTTGTTTCTTTTTTTCATTTCAAAATTTTAAATTCCATTGATTTTTATGCGTGGACAATTATTAGGATTTTATATTTATATAAATTTATTTTTCAAATTAGTTTGAATGTGATTCAAAATTTTAGGATTAAAAATAGTTGAACGCACCGAAATATGCAAAATATCGTATAATTTTTAGCCGTGGCCACAATATGGGCTATAATGCTAACAAACAGAAGATGGGCTCCAAAAAAATTCTTAAGAATTAGAAAATGGGTTGTAAAATATTAGAAATAATGGCAGATGGGTTGTATGCTATTTTTCACACATTTGAGGCTGACTTGTGCGCCTACTATAGGTTGACGCGTACGCTTTTCTAAAAAAAGGTTGACACACACGCAATGTTGTGTCAACTTAGTCAACACACAAGAGCAGTGACTATTGGATGTCCATCCAACGACCATCGTGCTTCTACAATCTCTGCTATTCCTACTCCAGCCGCTCAAACAAACGCCGACGGGACTGCCTGCTCCCTCCTCCCGCGGCCGCCTATGCTGCCGCGCAGGCCTCATTGACCCACCGTACTCCCATCACTGGCCTAGCCATCCCTCTACTCACCCACACCTGCCATTATTCTCCCGAGACGGTAGATGAACCAGTAAACCATCGTACTCCCCTCTACGTGGGAAACAACTGCCGAGTCTTCCCTGGCTCCGTGTCGTTCCCTTCCTAGGCCTCACCGTCGTCCATCGCCCTGGCGCTCTCGTAGCGGCGTGGACAACGTGGTCAACGAACGACATCCATCAAAAGTGGACTGTACGTGGAGAGGCTGACAGCTGGGTCCACGACCACACGCAAGGAAATGCCTCCTTGTTACGCGCAAAATAATGATTCCTCTACCTGACAGCTAGGACCCATCGGAAGGGCCTCTGTATTTCGCGAAAAAACTCTCCCCTCGCTGACAGCTCGGGCCCACCAGTTGTATCTTCGCACTCAAGGAAGTGCCTCCTTATTACGCAGAAAAAAATGAATACTCCCCCTTCCAGCTAGGACCCACCATAGTGGGAGGCTGACTTGTGGGCCTACTAAGTTGACGGAGACGGAGGACTTTGTCAACTTAGTCAATATGAACGATTCTAGCTCCAGTGACCGTACGATGTCCATCCAATGGCTATAGTGCTTCTTCAACCTCTGGTCTTCTTGCTCCAGCCGCCCAAACGAGCACCGGTCGTGCCGCCTGCTCCTGCCTCCGGTGGCCGGCTCTGCTACCGCACATGCCTGACCGCCCCACCCTACTCCAACCTCTGGCCAGGCCATCCCTCTACTCACCCACAACCCCTGTTATTCTACGGCAATAGTAGCCTCACACCGCAGCCGAACCCATCAACCCTCATACTCCTCTCTGCGTGGGCATCCACTACCGTGTCTTCCCTGACTCCACATCGTCCCCTTCCTAGGCCTCGCCATTGTCCATCGCCTTGGTGCTCTCGGTGCGGTGTAGTCAATGTGGTCAAGGAACGACTTCCATCAGAAGAGTATTGTACGTGGAGAGGCTGACAGCTGGGTCCACATTCGCAACAAGGAAGCGCAACCTTATTTCGTGTAAAATAATTTTTCCTCCACCTGACAACAGGGACCCATCGGACGGGCCACCGTATTTCGTGAAAAAACATTTCCCCCTGACTACTGGGACCCACCAGCTACATCTTCGCACGCAAGAAAGTGCATGACAGTCGGGACCCACCTGGTCGAAGCATACGTAGCGTTGTCATTCTGGTCGCGAATGTGTGCGTACATACTAGTCGATCGGTCTGTCTGCAGGCTGCAGCAATGAGCCGTGACCGAGTAAGGAAGGGCACGTGTCGTAGTAGAGGCGTGCACGTGTCGTAGTAGAGGTGCGCATGTACCGTGTACATGTACGTACAACCAGGGTGCAAGAAAGTAAATACGGCCACGCATGTACATACGGGCGGGGTCTCGAACGCCTACTCGCGCATTTGTACGGCCAGGGCTCGTGTACATGGAGAGGCAGCGATGGCATCCTGTTCATCGGCAACCAACCGGCTGGGTCGCAACAGAGAAATTGCGTCTTTGTGTTCATTGGGAGGCAACCGGCTTGGACGGTACCGCCAATTGAAACGAGGCCTGGCATACCGCAGAACAGAGGAAATGGCTTAGTGTTCGACCGCCTAGGGTCAAAACGGGATCCTATTAATCGGGAGGGGTCTGGCGTACCGCAAAATGGAGGAAACGGACTTGTGTTTGAGTGCCTACAGTCGAAACGGGGTCCTGTTGATTGGGAGGGGTGTGGCGTATCGGAAAACGGAGGAAACGGACTTGTGTTGGAGCGCTACAGTCGAAATGGGGGTCCTGTTCATCGGGAGGGGTGTGGCGTACCGCAAAACAGGACTCCACGGGCTACCGTTCATCTCCACTTCCGACCTCCTCCAGCCTCCATGGGCTATTGTTCATCCACCATCGACCTCCTCCAGCCTCCATGAGCTCTTGTTCATCCAGCCTCCACCGCTCCTCCACCGGCTACTGTTCAACCAGCCCTCTCCACGGGGTCCTTTCCAACCACCCCTCCGTGGGCTACTGTTCATCCAGCCCTCCACCGGCTACTGTTCAACCAGCCTTCCATGGGGCCGTCCTGTTCATCCAACCCTCCACGGGGTCCTGTTCATCCACCCCCAACCGGCTCGATTGATCGGGGTCCTGTTCATCCAGCGGGAACGATCTCTACTACCATGGGGTCCTATTAATCCAACCCCCACCGGGAACTATTCATCCACCCCCCAAAAATGCTCACTGTTCATCAAGAGAAGGAGGCACCAGGTTCGATCGGCTTCAGTTAGCAGCAGTAGTGAAGGAATCGCTCGATCGGGTTCAGCTAACAGCCAGATCGATCGATCGCTCGGGTTCAGTAACGCGTACCTGCAGTGTAATCGCTCGGCTTCAGTAGGCGAACACCTCATTCGGGTTCAGTTAGAGCCCAACGCCTCGCACCCACGGGCGTACGTGTACGAGAGAAACGCGCATCGCTCGGCCCCCGACCACCCACCGTGACTGGGAACTCCCAGAAATTTTCCTCGCCCTCGCTTCTACCACAGTTTTTTCTGTCATGGACGGCCCAAAGAATGTCATGCGGCTGGAGCTCTGGCCCACCCAGGACGAAAATCCCATTTTCTCTCATGATTTTTTGTCATAGAAGTAGGAGCCCACCACATCTATGATGATACCGGGTTTTGTCACAATTATCGTCATAGAAGTGTCATAAGCCTGACAGGAAAAAAATTTGTTCGGCCCAAAATGTCACAGATGTGTCTTTTATTTGTAGTGCAAGTTCATGGCGAACTAGCTCCCTGTGGCCCTCACAGGCGTGCCGCACTCCTGGATGCTCAGCTTGCCGGAGTCTTTGGTGGCCTCCTGGGAGGAGCGGTGCAGCCTACTCATCGCGTGTTTCGCGGCCCTGATGACCCACAAGTATAGGGGATCTATCATAGTCCTTTCGATAAGTAAGAGTGTCGAACCCAACGAGGAGCAGAAGGAAATGATAAGCGGTTTTCGATAAGGTTTTCTCTGCGAGCACTGAAATAGTAGGTGATAGATAGTTTTGTGATAAGATAAATAATGTGAGCAAAAAGTAAATAAAGTAAATAAAGTGCAGCAAGGTGGCCCAATCCTTTAGGTAGCAAAGGATAAGCCTGGACAAATTCTAATAATGAAGAAGGAGCTCCCGAGGACACATTGAGAATTATCGTCAAGCTAGTTTTCATCACGTTCATATGATTCGCGTTCGGTACTTTGATAATTTGATATGTGGGTGGACCGGTACTTGGGTACTGCCCCTACTTGGAAAAGCATCCCACTTATGATTAACCCCTATTGCAAGCATCCGCAACTACAAAAGAAGGTATTAAGGTAAACCTAACCACATCATTAAGCATATGGATCCATATCAACCCCTAACGAAGCAACGCATAAACTAGGGGTTAAGCTTCTGTCACTCTAGCAACCCATCATCTACTTATTACTTCCCCAAGCCTTCCTCTAGGCCCAAATAATGGTGAAGTGTCATGTAGTCGACATTCACATAACACCACTAGAGGAAAGACAACATACATCTCATCAAAATATCGAACGAATACCAAATTCACATGACTACTAATAGCAAGACTTCACCCATGTCCTCAGGAACAAACGTAACTACTCACAAAGCATATTCATGTTCATAATCAGAGGGGTAATAATATGCATACAGGATCTGAACATATGATCTTCCACCAAGTAAACGAATTAGCATCAACTACAAGGAGTAATCAACACTACTAGCAACCCACAGGTACCAATTTGTGGTTTTGATACAAGATTGGATACAAGAGATGAACTAGGGTTTTGAGAAGAGATGGTGCTTGCTACCTCTTGAGCACTGCGTTGGATTTCCCCGAAGAGGAGAGGATGATGCAGCAAAGTAGCGTAAGTATTTCCCTCAGTTTTTGAGAACCAAGGTATCAATCCAGTAGGAGACCACACACAAGTCCCTCGTACCTACACAAAATGATAGCTCCTCGCAACCAACGCGATTAGGGGTTGTCAATCCCTTCACGGTCACTTACGAGAGTGAGATCTGATAGAGATGATAAATAATATTTTTGGTATTTTTGGTATAGAGATGCAAAGCAAAAAGTAAAAGGCAAAGTAAAAACAAAGCAAGTAATAAAGTAATGGAGATTGATATAATGAGAATAGACCCAAGGGCCATAGGTTTCACTAGTGGCTTCTCTCAAGAGCATAGATTTTCTACCGTGGGTGAACAAATTACTGTTGAGCAATTGACAGAATTGAGCATAGTTATGAGTATATCTAGGTAATGATCATGTATATAGGCATCACGTCCAAGACAAGTAGATCGAAACAATTCTGCATCTACTACTATTACTCCACTCATCGACCGCTATCCAAAGATGCATCTAGAGTATTAAGTTAAAAAGCAGTAACGCCTTAAGCAACATGACATGATGTAGAGGGATAAATTCATGCAATATGATAAAACCCCATCTTGTTATCCTCGATGGCAACAATAGAATACGTGCCTTGCTGCCCCTTCTGTCACTGGGGAAGGACACCGCAAGATTGAACCCAAAGCTAAGCACTTCTCCCATTGCAAGAACTACCAATCTAGTTGGCCAAACCAAAAGGATAATTCGAAGAGACTTGCAAAGATAACTCAATCATACATAAAAGAATTCAGAGAAGATTCAAATATTGTTCATAGATAAGCTGGATCATAAACCCACAATTTATCGGTCTCAACAAACACACTGCAAAAATAAGATTACATCGAATAGATCTCCACGAGAGAGGGGGAGAACATTGTATTGAGATCCAAAAAGAGAGAAGAAGCCATCTAGCTACTAGCTATGGACCCAAAGGTCTGAAGTAAACTACTCGCACTTCACCGGAGGGGCTATGGTGTTGATGTAGAAGCCCTCCGTGGTGGATGCCCCCTCCGGCGGAGCTCCGGAATAGGCCCCAAGATGGGATCTCGTGGATACAGAAGGTTGCGGCGGTGGAATTAGGTTTTGGCTCCTGTTCTGATCGTTTGGGGATACGTAGGTATATATAGGAGGAAGGAGTACGTCGGTGGAGCAACAGGGGGGCCACGAGGCAGGGGGCGCGCCCTAGGGGGGTGCCCCCCACCCTCGTGACCGACTCTTCTTCTTCTTTGAGTAGGGTCCAAGTCTCTTGGATCACGTTTGGTGAGAAAATCACGTTCCCAAAGGATTCACTCCGTTTGGACTCCGTTTGATATTCCGTTTCTTCGAAACACTGAAATAGGCAAAAAAAACAACAATTCTGGGATGGGCCTCCGGTTAATAGGTTAGTCCCAAAAATAATATAAAAGTGGAAAATAAAGCCCAATATAGTGCAAAATAGTAGATAAAGTAGCATGGAGCAATCAAAAATTATAGATACGTTGGAGACGTATCAGGCATCCCCAAGCTTAATTCCTGCTCGTCCTCGAGTAGGTAAATGATAAAAAAGAATTTTTGATGCGGAGTGATACTTTGGCATAATTTCAATGTAAATTGTCTTAATTGTGATATGAATATTCAGATTTGAAAGATTCAAGACAAAAGTTCATATTGACATAAAAATAATAATATTTCAAGCATACTAATCAAAGCAATCATGTCTTCTCAATGGCAAAAGAAAGTTCATCCCTACAAAATCATATAGTTAGGCTATGCTTCATTTTCGTCACACAAAGATGTTCCCAACTTCTATACCCCTGATGACAAGCCAAGCAATTGTTTCATACTTAAATATTCTCAAACTTTTTCAACCTTCACGCAATATATGAGCGTGAGCCATGGATATAGCACTATGGGTGGAATAGAATATGATGATGGGGATTGTGTGCAGAAGACAAAAAAGGAGAAAGTCTCACATTGACGAGGATAATCAACGGGCTATGGAGATGCCCATTAATTGATGTAAACATGAGGAGTAGGGATTGCCATGCAACGGATGCACTAGAGCTATGAATGCTCAACAAAAGAAAACTAGTGGGTGTGCATCCAACTCGCTTGCTCATGAAGACCTAGGGCATTTGAGGAAGCCCATCGTAGGAATATACAAGCCAAGTTCTATAATGAAAAATTCCCACTAGTATAAAAAGACAACTTATGAGACTCACTACATGAAGAACAAGGTGCTACTTTGAAGCACAATATATGAGACTCACTACATGAAGAACAAGGTGCTACTTTGAAGCACAAGTGTGGAAAAAGAGATAGTAGCATTGCCCTTTTTATTTTTTTATTTTTTTGGGCCTTTCTTTTTTTTCTGTCTTTTTTTGGGCAATGCTCTAATAATGATGATCATCACACTTCTATTGATTACAACATAAGGATTACAACTCGAAACTTAGAACAAGATATGACTCTATATGAATGCCTCCAGCAGTGTACCGGGATGGTGCAATGAATCAAGAGTGACATGTATGAAAAATAATGCATGGTGGCTTTGCCACAAATACGATGTCAACTACATGATCATGCAATGGCAATATGCCAAAAGTAATGTATGTCATGATAATGATGATGGAAATTGCATGGCAATATATCTTGGAATGGCTATGGAAATGCCATGATAGGTAGGTATGGTGGCTGTTTTGAGGAAGATATAAGGAGGTTTATGTGTGATAGGGCGTATCGTATCACAGGGTTTGGATGCACCGGCGAAGTTTGCACCAACTCTCAAGGTGAGAAAGGGCAATGCAGTGCATCAAGAGGCTAGCAAAGGCGGAAAGGTGAGAGTGTGTATAATCCATGGACTCAACATTAGTCAAAAGAACTCATATACTTATTGCAAAAATTTAGAAGTCATCAAAAATCAAGTACTACGCGCATGCTCCTAGGGGGATATATTGGTAGGAAAAGACCATCGCTCGTCCCCGACCGCCACTCATAAGGATGCACAAGCCAGCTACACTTCATGTTTCAAATTTGTTACACAACTTTAACCATACGTGCATGCTACGGGACTTGCAAACTTCAACACAAGCATTCTTTGAATTCATAATCACCCAACTAGCACGACTTTGATATTATCACCTCCATATCTCAAAACAATTATCAAGCATCAAACTTATCTTAGTATTCAATTCACTCAAACGAAAGTTTCACATATCTTGAATACCAAGTATATTAATATTAAGCAAATTACCATGCTATTAACGACTCTCAAAATAATCTAAGTGAAGCATGAGAGATCAATAGTTTCTTTAAAACAAATCCACCACCATGCTCTAAAAGATCTAACTGAAGTACTAGAGCAAAAATTATCACGCTCAAAAGATATAAGTGAAGCACTGTGAGCAAAACTATCAAGCTCAAAAGATATAAGTGAAGCACATAGAGTATTCTAACAAATTCCAATTCATATATGGCTCTCTCAAAAGCCGTATACAGCAAGGATGATTGTGGTAAACTAACAAGCAAATACGCAAATAATACAAGACGCTCCAAGCAAAACACATATCATGTGGTGAATAAAAATATAGCTCCAAGTAAATTACCGATAGAAGTGGACGAAAGAGGGGATGCCTTCCGGGGCATCCCCAAGCTTTGACTTTTTGGTGTCCTTGGATTATCTTGGGGTGCCATGGGCATCCCCAAGCTTAGGCTTTTGCCACTCCTTGTTCCATAATCCATCAAAAGAATTCACCCAAAACTTGAAAACTTCACAACACAAAACTCAATAGAAATCTCGTGACCTCCGTTAGAGAAAGAAAACAAAGAACTACTTAAGGTACTGTAATGAACTCATTCTTTATTTGTATTGGTGTTAAACCTACTGTATTCCAACTTCTCTATGGATTATAAACTATTCACTAGCCATATATTCATCAAAATAAGCAAACAACACACGCAAAACAGAATCTGTCAAAAACAGAACAGTCTGTAGGAATCTGTAACTAACGAAAACTTCTGGAACTCTAAAAATCCTACCAAAATAGGAAGTCCTGGAAAAGTTTTTTATTGAACAGTAGCAAAAAGAATCAATGCAAAATCACGTTCCTGTGATTTAACAAAATCATATTCGTGCGCGCAAAGTTTCTGTTTTTCAGCAGAATCAAATCAACTATCATCGTAGGTTATCCTATAGGTTCTACTTGGCACAAACACTAACTAAAAGATAAAACCACATCCAAACAGAGGCTAGATGGATTATTTATTCCTAAACAGAAGCAAAAACAAAAAACAAAAAAAATTGGGTTTCCTCCCAACAAGCGCTATCGTTTAATGCCCCTAGCTAGGCATAAAAGCAAGGATAGATCTAGGTATTGCCATCTTTGGTAGGCAATTCTTCAATGAGGCATCGACCTATTTTAGAATTTTCTTTCTTTCTAGTAATTGTCCCATTTTCAGGCAAAAGATCGAAAAATTCATTTATAGCAAAAGGTTCATTAATGATGGCAAAAAGATTGGGATGAACACTTATAGATTTAAGATCCGCAGTTTCCTTACTAGATGATTCACCCTTATTCTTAGGAACATAAATAAGCTTAGTATTTTTAGTAGACAAACTTGGAGTGTTTTGTACGGAAGAAAAAGCGGTTCCCAAGTTGGTAATGATACCCTCAAGTTTATCGATTCTTGTGGAATCTAGATTTATTTTCTCATTAACTATGGGTTATTTTTCTTTAATATTTTTCAAAGTCATTCCTACCTTAGATCCATATTGGGTGATTTGATTGTGGATCTTTTTATCAAGATTTTCAATTGATTCAAGGGTAGCGACTTTATTTTCAATAATTTCAAGTCTTTGCATAACATGCTCCAAAGTTAACATAGTTCCATTAATCAAAAGAGGTGGTGAGCCAAATAAATCTATTAAAGCATTATAAGAATCAAAAGTATGGCTACCCAAGATATTCCCTCCGGTAATGGTATCAAGGATATATCTATACCAAGGATTAGCGCCTACATAAAAATTACGAAGAAGAACTGAAGTAGATTGCTTCCTCGTAGATCTATTTTGAGCATTGCAAATTCTATACCAAGCGTCTTTTAGATTTTCTCCCTCCCTTTTAGCACTTTATTCTCGGGAGATAACGGAGAAGATATGAGACTAGTCATGACGACAAGCAAGCAAACAAACACACGAGCAAGCAAAAAGGCAATGGGAAAAAGAGGAGGAGATTGGGAAAGAGAGGGCGAATAAAACGGCAAGGGTGAAGTGGGGGAGAGGAAAACGAGAGATAGGGATTGTGATGGGTACTTGGTATGGTTGACTTGCTCTTGCGTGAGCCTCCCCGGCAACGGCGCCAGAAATTCTTCTTGCTACCTCTTGAGCACTGCGTTGGATTTCCCCGAAGAGGAGAGGATGATGCAGCAAAGTAGCGTAAGTATTTCCCTCAGTTTTGAGAACCAAGGTATCAATCCAAGAGGAGACCACGCACAAGTCCTCGTACCTACACAAAATGATAGCTCCTCGCAACCAACGCGATTAGGGGTTGTCAATCCCTTCACGGTCACTTACGAGAGTGAGATCTGATAGAGATGATAAATAATATTTTTGCTATTTTTGGTATAGAGATGCAAAGCAAAAAGTAAAAGGCAAAGTAAAAACAAAGCAAGTAATAAAGTAATGGAGATTGATATAATGAGAAGTAGATCGAAACAATTCTGCATCTACTACTATTACTCCACTCATCGACCGCTATGCAGCATGCATCTAGAGTATTAAGTTAAAAACAGAGTAACGCCTTAAGCAAGATGACATGATGTAGAGGATAAATTCATGCAATATGATAAAAAAACCATCTTGTTATCCTCGATGGCAACAATACAATCGTGCCTTGCTGCCCTTACATCCTTTGGGAAAGGACACATAAGATTGAACCCAAAGCTAAGCACTTCTTCCATTGCAAGAACTACCAATCTAGTTGGCCAAACCAAAAGGATAATTCGAAGAGACTTGCAAAGATAACTCAATCATACATAAAAGAATTCAGAGAAGATTCAAATATTGTTCATAGATAAGCTGGATCATAAACCCACAATTCATCGGTCTCAACAAACACACCGCAAAAAGAAGATTACATCGAATAGATCTCCACGAGAGAGGGGGAGAACATTGTATTGAGATCCAAAAAGAGAGAAGAAGCCATCTAGCTACTAGCTATGGACCCGAAGGTCTGAAGTAAACTACTCACACTTCATCGGATGGGATATGGTGTTGATGTAGAAGCCCTCCATGGTGGATGCCCCCTCCGGCGTAGCTCCGGAACAGGCCCCAAGATGGGATCTCGTGGATACAGAAGGTTGCGGCGGTGGAATTAGGTTTTTGTCTCCTGTTCTGATCATTTGGGGATTCGTAGGTATATATAGGAGGAAGGAGTACATCGTTGGAGCAACAGGGGGGCCACGAGGCAGGGGGCGCGCCCTAGGGGGGCGCCCCCCACCCTCGTGACCGACTCTTCTGCTTCTTGGAGTAGGGTCCAAGTCTCATGGATCACGTTCGGTGAGAAAATCACGTTCCCGAAGGTTTCATTCCGTTTGGAGTCCGTTTGATATTCCGTTTCTTCGAAACACTGAAATAGGCAAAAAACTGCAATTCTGGGCTGGGCCTCCGGTTAATAGGTTAGTCCCAAAAATAATATAAAAGTGGAAAATAAAGCCCAGTATAGTCCAAAACTGTAGATAAAGTAGGATGGAGCAATCAAAAATTATAGATACGTTGGAGACGTATCAGTGCTGGTGAAGATGTTGATGGAGATTGACCCCCTCCCGATGAGAGGATCGTTGGTGATGACGTTGGTGATGATTTCCCCCTCCCGGAGGGAAGTGTCCCTGGCAGAACAGCTCCGATAGACCCCTAGATTGATTCCGCCAAGGTTTCGCCTCGTGGCGGCGGAGTTTCGTCCCGTAAGCTTGCCCAGGATTTTTTCCAGGGTAAAAGTGATGATATAGCAAAAGATGGACGCCGGAGGCCCACCAGGGGGCCCAGGAGATAGGGGCCGCGCCCTACAGGGGGGCGCGCCCTCCTGTTTCCTGGACAGGGTGTGGGCCCCCTGACCTATTTCTTTCGCTCATAAATTCTTATTAAATCCAAAAAGTTGTTTCGTGGAGTTTCAGGACTTTTGGAGTTGTGCAGAATAGGTTTCCAACGTTTGCTCCTTTTCCAGCCAGAATTCCAGCTGCCGGCATCCCCCCTCTTCATGGTAAACCTTGTAAAATAAGAGAGAATAGCCATGAGTATTGAGATATAATATGTAATAACAGCCCATAATGCAATAAATATTGATATAAAAGCATGATGCAAAATGGACGTATCAGGCCCTGGCACCCCATGCAATTGCGGCCATCCTCGGCGGGTCATAGGCGCCATCCTCGAGCCTCGACGCCAAGCAACTCCCCCATCAGTTGGGAGCTGGTCAGCCGGGGTAGGGGGCACCTCCAGGCCGCATTGTGCCTGAGACTGCCATCACCTTCGACTCCAGGGATCACCCCAGGACCACGGTCGACGCCGGCGCGCTCCCCATGCTCTGCACGCCCACCATCAGCAACGTTGCGGTCACCAGGACCCTCGTCGATGGCGGTGTTGGCCTCGACTTCCTCTCCGTGGAAGCCTTCGTTCTCCTTCAAGTGCCCTACGACCAGCTCACCCCCACCAGGCCCTTCTTGGGGTGGTCGACGGCTCCACTGTCCCCCTAGACAGATCCGCCTCCCAGTCACCTTCGGCACACGCTACAACTACCGCACTGAGCTTATTGACTTTGACGTCGCTCGCATCGACCTCCCGTACAACGCCATCCTTGGGTATCCTGCCCTTTCCAAGTTCATGGTGGCGACGCACCCTGGCTACAACGTTGTAAAGATGCCAGGAAGTAGTGGCATCATCACCGTGGTGGGGGACACCAAGGATGCACTCCTGGCCCTCAAGCTCGCTTTCAAGGCCGCAATAGCCACACAACAAGGCGCTAAAGACAGTCCAGAGATCCCAAAAGCTGCACCCGCAAAGAAGAAGCAATTGTTCTCTCAGGTCAAACCGAGACGAAGCAGGTGCGAGTCGACGACAGGGGCTCAGGCCCCACCTTCACCATAGGCACTGGCCTCCCCCTAGATCAGGAAGAGGCGTTGGTCGGTTTCTCCATGCGAATAAGGATGTGTTTGCATGGGAGGCGGCGGACTTGGTCGGCGTCCCACGAGATGTGATCGAACACCATTTGATGGTGTGCCCAGGTACGCGCCTGATGAAGTAGAAGGCGCGGTGGCAAGCCCTAGAGAAGCAATCGTTCATCATCCAGGACGTCCGCAAGCCACAAGAAGCTGGCATCATTCGGGAGGTGCGGCACCCGGATTGGCTGGCCAACCCTGTCATTGTCCCCAATAAGGGCGGAAAGGAGCGCACGAGCCTCAACAAGGCGTGCGCTCAGGACCCGTTCCCTCTTCCGCGCATTAATCAAATCGTTGACTCCACCACTGAGTGTGACTTGCTGTGCTTCCTGGACGCCTTCTCGAGCTACCACTAGATCAAGATGGTGGTGCAGGACATCGAGAAGACAACCTTCATTTCCCCGTCCGGGTTGTACTGCTACTCCTGCATGCGCTTTGGGCTGCGGAATGCTGACGCAATCTTCCAGCGATTGATGCACATCGCCCTGGGCTAGCAGCTTAGGAGGAACACCGAGGCGTATGTCAATGACATAGTGGTCAAGTCGCGGGAAGCAAGGACCCTTGTTGAAGATTTGGAAGAAACATTCGCCAACCTGCACAAGGTAAACCTGCGGCTCAATCCGGAGAAGTGCGTGTTCGGTGTCCCATCCGGCAAGCTGTTGGGTTTCCTGGTGTCGCACAGAGGGATCGAGGCAAACCCAGAGAAGGTCAAGGAAATAGAAAGGATGAACCCATCACAGACCCTCAAGGAGATGTAGAATCTCGCATGTTGCATAACTTCATTCAGGCGTTTCATCTCTAAGCTCGGCGAGCGAGCCCTCACGTTCTTCAAGCTGATGAAAAAGAAGGGCCCCTTTGAATGGACTCCAAAGGTCGAGGCAGCCTTTCAAGACCTCAAGAGGTATCTCACCAGCCCACCGGTGATGGTGGCGCCTTGTCTTCTTGAGCCCCTGGAACTTTACCTGGACGCCACACCCCACTCTGCTAGCGTAGTGCTCGTGGCAGTCCGGGAAGAGCACACATGGGCGGGTGCGCGGCGTAGCGCCCCGCATACGGCCGCGCCATTGCCACCTTAGGATGGCGTTATTGAGGCCTCGACTACCCCATCGGACGGCAAGGCTCCTGAGGCCCCCTCGCCTCAAGCAGGACTAGACATCATCGACACCCCTTCCCTCGTCGAGCACCCCGTGTACTTTGTTAGCACGATGTTGCGTGACGCATGCACGCGCTACCCCATGCCATAGAAGCTCCTTGTTGCACTCCTCATCGTCTCCGGGAAACTACGACACTATTTTCAAGGCCATCCCATCAAGGTCGTCTCTGCGTACCCCCTGGAGAAGGTGCTCCATAGCCCTAATGCCACGGGGAGGGTTGCCGAGATGTGGAACATCGAGCTGTAGGCATTCAAGCTGGAGTTCAGCACCACCAGGGTCATCAAGGGCGTGGCCCTCGCTGACTTTGTGGTAGAATGGACTGACGCCCCCGCCCGGGGGATGAGTGAAGACCGCTCCCTTGCGCCCGGAGATGAGGCGCCCGATGGCTGGGTCATGTACTTCGATGACGCGTTCGCGTGCCAGGGTACGGGGGCTGGAGTAGTACTCATCTTGCCGACCCAGGACAAGCTATACTATGTTGTGCAGCTATGCTTTCAGCATGGCAAGAAGGTCTCCAACAACACCGTGGAATACGAGGGCCTGATTGTTGGCCTCAGGGCCGCGGCGGCCCTGGGGTCAAGCGTCTCACCATCAAGGGCGATTCTCATCTCCTCGTCAACTTCTCCAACAAGGAATACAAGCCTAAGGACGAGCACATGGAGGCATACCTAGAAGAGGTACGCAAGATTGAGAAACGATTCTTGGGCTTGGAATTGCAGCATGTCCCGCATGGCACGAACAAGGAGGCGAACGACATCGCCAATAGGGTGTCCCGAAGTGAGCCCTAGAAGCCGTGTCTTCGAGGAGCGGCTCTTCAAGCCATCAGCAACCCCTTCCGCCGCAGGCCCCGTGCTGCTTCGGGAGTAGCCGCCCTGGCCCCCTCCACAGGCACCCCGGCCCCGGCCTGCGGTCCAACCTCTCGAGCTCGCCTGCTCCTGGCACTCAAACCTTAGGAGGCATGCTAGACCAAAGAGTTCAAGGCATACCTGCTCCGAGGCATCTTGCCAGAGAAGGAGGAAGATGCAGAATGCGTGGCCCATCAGGCCACCGCTTACTGCTTGTAGGACGGTGAGCTCTGCCGAAGGCGCCCAAACGACGTCTCGTTGCGATGCATCTCCAAGGAGCAAGGGCGCGAGTTGCTGGCTGGCATCCATGGCGGGGATTGTGGACACCATTCTTCATCGTGCACCCTCGTGGGCATGGCATTTTGTAGCAGGTTCTACTGGCCCATGGCGCTCAACGGTGCCACCGAGCTGGTGCGATCCTGTGAGGCCTATCAATTCCATGCCAAACAGATCCACTAGCCCACTCAGGGCCTCCAGACCATCCCGCTCTCGTGGCTGTTCGCGGTCTGGGGGCTGGATATCCTGGGCCCGTTTCCCCGAGCAGTCGGGGGCTACTACTACCTCTACGTCGCCATCGACAAATTCACCAAGTGGGTGGAGGTGGAGCCCGTGCACACCATCCCAGTTGGCTCGGTCATAAAGTTCATCAGGGGCCTCATGAGCCGCTTCGGGGTCCCCAACCATATCATCACTGACAATGGCTCTCAGTTCACGAGTAATCTCTTCAAAACATATTGTGCTAACCTTGGAACGCATGTATGCATGCTTCAGTGGCGCACCCATGGAGTAGTGGCCAAGCCGAATGCGCCAACGTAGAGGTCCTGAGGGGCCTCAAGACAAGGAGCTTCAAGAACAAACTCGAGGCCTGCGGCAGGGGTTGTCTCGGTGAGCTTCAGTCTGTGTTATGGTCCATCCGCACCACTGCGACTAAGCCCACCGGCAAGACCCCATTCTTCCTCGTCTACAGGGCAAAGGCGGTCCTCCCACACGAGGTCAAACATCGCTCCCGAGGGTCTTGGTGTTTGACGAGGCATGCCAGGACGCCTCGCAGGGGACAGATCTCGTGCTTGGGAAGGAGGCTTGCCGTCAAGCCTCGCTCCATGCCGCGAGGTACCAACAGGCGCTGCAGCGGTATCACTACTGCAGCGTCCACTCCAGGACCCTCGAGGTGGGTGACCTCATCCTGAGGCGGGTGCTCTCCAGGGAGGGCCCGTTCAGGATCGCCTGTGTCTCCAGGCCTGGCGCCACGCGCCTGGAGACGCAAGACGGGGCCCCCACATCCAGAATGCCTGGAACATCCAGCACCTCCGGAAGTTCTACCCGTAACAGGTGGCGCCATGCGCCGCTCGTGACACTCTCATGTAATAATGAGTGGGGTTGTACATGCCCCGGAGTCTCCAGAGTGCTTCCCCTGAGCCTCACGGGGGCTCCCACCCACGTCTTAGTGGAATCCCCATGCTCCACGTTGGCGGGAAGACCAGAAGACTAGTGTAGGTGCCGGACGCGGCTTCTCTTTTGCTTGCTTTATATAGCTGATTTGCAATTTCTTGGAATGAAATTCAAAGTTCTCGCGTCTTTATTTGAAAGGGTTGGTAATTTTTCTCCTCGCAGCTTTCGCTCTTTCGAGCCTCGCTTTAGAGCGGTGGCCCCGACATGATGGTGGTCGGGCTCCCAGTGGCTGCAAGTGCAGCGGACAATGGTCCAACAGCGACGTTGAGTTCATGACAGCCTCGTTCTCCGAGCGGGCCAACGGGCCTATAGAGTGGGATCTCCTGCGGGATGTGGCGAGGAAGTTGTCGGTGTCAAAAACGGCAGATCTGGGATAGGGGGTCCCAAACTGTGCGTCTAAGGATCGAAGGTAATAGGAGACAGGGGACACGATGTTTACCCAGGTTCGGGCCCTCTTAATGGAGGTAATACCCTATTTCCTGCTTGATTGACTTTCATGAGTATAGGGGTTACAGAGTTGATCTACCTCGAGATCGTAATGGCTAAACCCTACATGTCTAGCATGTATGATTGTGATTGCCTCTACGAACTAAACCCTCTGGTTTATATAGACACCGGAGGGATCTAGGGTTGTACAGAATCGGTTTACAAAGAAAGGAAGATGCGTGATCCGAACGCCAAGCTTGCCATCCACGCAAAGGAGGGTCCCATCCGGACACGGGGAAAGGTCTTTAATCTCATATCTTTATGGCCCATTAGTCCGACCCATATCACATAGCCCGGACGCCCGAGGACCCCTTAGTCCAGGACTCCCTCAGTAGCCCCTGAACCTGGCTTCAATGACGACGTATCTGGTGTGCAGATTGTCTTCGATGTTGCAAGGCGGATTCCTCCTCCGAATACTCCAAAGCAGTCTTCCACACATAAGAGCTGTATCCGACCCTACTTAACACGTACAACCCTAAGTTGTAAGAGGCAACAATACTCAAAAATAAGTCACGTCCATGGGCAACTTTTTTGGCGAGATGTTATGTTCTGGCCTTATTATTATTCTGAACCGTTTTACAGCCCCTGCTTCGCGTTTCGAGGCACGGCCATTGACACGTCTTGTCAAAGCAGAGATCGAGCCCCCTTATCACGGGATCCTTATCAATGCGGGTTTGGGTTATCCAGCCGCGTCGTTTGCACGTCTCCTTGGGAATAGGCGAGGTTTAAAGCTTATGAGGGGGCGCTTGATATTCACTACATCTATAAGAGGACAAGGACCCATCTGTTCACCTCACGCCTTCTTCTTCCTCTCCTTTCCGTCCTTGAGCTCCAGCGCCCAAGTTCTAAACTTTCCTTTGCCCCAACTTCTCCAGCAATGTCCGGATCCAGTTCCCAGGGCAAGTGGATGGCCTCCTCCATAACGGAGAAGGACATCAAAGATCTATGCGAGGCGAGGTACCTGACAGCGGAGATAAAACACAGGCTTCCAACCCCGGGGCAGATCATCCCCACCCCGGAGCCCGATGAGAGGGTGGTTTTCATTCTCCACTTCCTCCGAGGACTTGGGTTCGCCCTCCATCCCTTTGTCCGAGGTCTCATGTACTACTGCGGGATGGATTTGCATGATCTGGCCCCGAATTCCTTCCTCCACATCTCTGCGTTTATCGTCGTGTGTGAGGCATTCCTCCGCGTCCCCCCACACTTCGGCTTATGGATCAAGGTTTTTAATGTGAAGCGGAAGGTGGTTGAAGGCCAACATGTCGAGTGCGGCGCCGCCATGGTGAGCAAGCTCAACCATGTTACCTGGCCCAAAGGGAGAATTGTGGATACTGTCAAGGTGTGGCAGTAGGAGTGGTTCTACATCACCGAACCCCGCGGCACCAAGTGGGCTGCTCCTGCTTTCAGATCAGGACCTCCGTTGCGGCTCGCATCCTGGACCAACAAGGGTCTAGATTGGGGATCCCCCGACTAAGTGTCGACGCTGCAGAAGCGTATCGAGAGTACGATAAAAAAGGACATCACCCTTGCTGATGTGATTCAGGTGATGCTCATCCGCCGAGCTCTCCCTTGCCAACGACGGCCTCTCAAAATGTGGGAGTTTAATCCGGAGGGGCCACAGACCCTGCAGCGATTCTTTGGCATGAGCACAAAGGGATCTGGAAGCTGGTCTTCAAGAAGCAGAAGATGTGGCCAAGGACGTCTGACGACACCGGCCTCGACTACAACAATCCGGCATCCCCAGTAAGTATCATATTTCCGAACATTACTTAGCACGTAAATCTTAGGGAGGGGTCCTGAAAATTCCATCTCCTGAATAGGACTGGATAAAGAAGGCAGAGCAGATTAAGTGTCCGGCCCCGCTCCCCGGAAACCCAGCCGAGCCTCCGTTGATGAAGATGTTGGTCCCGGTGCCCTACCACGCGCCAGCAAAGAAGGACAAGAAGAAGAAGAGCAAGGAGGCCGAAGGTGGCCTCCATCATGAAGAAACTTCGGGCGGCGTGTCCGGAGGAACCGAAGATCCTTCCTCTCATGAGGAAGACGAAGACGAGGACGAGGAGGAGGAGGAGGAGGAGGAAGTATAGAATGCTCCTCCCAAAGGGAAAAAGAGGGCAGCCTCCATAAATCTGGAGGAGGGGACGTCCAAGAGGGGAAAGATATCCCTCTCGGATGATTCAGATTCAGGCATTGGAGCTGTCCCCAAGCACCGCCCCCAAGCCAAGCCCCTTGCCGAATCGTGAGTACCTTAAGATGCCTTATATACATCTAATATTTTTATAGATTATAAGAATAATATAAATTTCATATTCCAGTCCGGCCTGTGACATTCCTCAAGAATCATCGTCATCGGGGGATCTTTCGCCGGAGAAGATGGAGAGCGAGATGCCTCCACAAGCTTCCCCGCCTCCTAGGGTGGACGACACAGAGGTGTCATCGCAAAGGATTTCTCCGGGCTCTAGAGATGTGCGGGAGGGGACCAAGGCGGCACCAGAGGATGACGCCTTGGCTACCGAGAACATGAGGGGCACAACCCCCATGGAGACTGGCAACAGGGGTCCTGGATCATCCGACCCCCGGCCGGATACTATTCCGGAGACCCAAACAGTTCCAGAATAGGGTCAGTAGCCCCCTCCGCAGGAGGGGGAGACGGCCATTCCGGTGGCGACCTCTACTAATGCAGAGGCGCCGAACATGTTGATGGATGCTCTACAAAGTGCGTCCGTCTTGGAGTTGCACCGTATCTTGATGGGTACGGTGGTTGAGAAGGTTCAGTCCGCTAAGAGCGGACTTAATGAAGCTTTCACGAGCCTACTAACATGCTTCGAGGTATGCGATGTAATGTCTTTAGCCGCTTTCCATATAAAAATCTGCCTGTATTTAGATAGTAGCCCCTGAGACTCTGTTTGGCCAATGAAGGAGGGCGAACAGAGGATCTATAGATATCCGCAGGAAATAACATACTTATCTTTTTGAAAAAACAGGCTTCACTGTTAGCGGCGACCGCTCAGACCGCCGAAGTTTCTGAACTGAAGCGGAAACTGCAGCTAGTCGATGAGGACAATATCCGCATTAATAAGCGGCTCGACGAGGCGCAAGGTATGTTTCAAGTGCTCCATATACAATTGAAATAGTTTGCAAATGCTAAGTTGAATCTTACACACTGCTATATGCATAATTGCAGATGGCGCTGCTGACATCAAGGCCCTTAGGAGTGACCTTGCCTGCACGAAGGAGCATGCAAGGGTGAGCGATGCGGCCGGTGAGAAAGTTGCTGCCGATTTGAAGGCCGAACAGACCACCTGGCGCCAGATCGGGGAGCGGGTATCCAAGGTTGAGCAAGAGCTCAAGGACGCTACTCGCAAGCGCGAGCTCCTCGAGGAGGAGAATAAAGCTAAGGCGGCCAAACTCGCCAAGGCCCTTCAGGAAGCCCAAGAGGTGAGTTCCGAATCGCGAGCGGCTCGTGAGGAGATCCGACAAGCCGGACAGATAGCGGTTGGTAAGCCCTTTCTTTTACAGTCTAAGTTTGGCGGTCAGAGGTATGCCTTACTTAATTGACTATGGAGTTCTCCAGACACCTTTGTGGATCTTCTGAAGAGCGCCGCCGACGCTGCACAATTCTACCGAGCCCAGGAGGGGCATGCGACGGAGAAGCTGTTCTGGTCACAGTTTGCGATGCAAGAGCGTTCGACGCTACTAAACGACCAAATGGCGCAGTGGGCCGAGTTGCATAAGATGTCCGGAACAGCCATGAAGGAGGTCATACTCCGGCTGTGGCCGGCCGAACCCGTTCCGAGCAGCTATTTTGTCCTAGTGCGGCGACTCCTCGTTGCCGTGCCCGAATCGATGTAATCAAATGGTCAGTGTGCATAGAAGGTGCGCGGATGGCCTTCGCCCGCGTCAAGGTGCACTGGGCGAAGATGAAGGCTGTTGTTATCGCGGTTGAGGGTCCCCCCGAAGGCAAGGACCACCGCACGCTGAAGTGTTATTTCGATGACATCTTAGAGGGTGCTCGCTTGATAGAGGGTCAATGCTCAAAGGACATTATATTCAAATGAATGTACCCAAATGACCCGGACATGTTTATTATATATATTAAGGCTTTATAATATATTTGTGCCATTATTTGAAGTTACTTTCCTCCTGTGCGGCTGTTTTTGTATGCCTGAGAGTTTTCCAGTCGTCGGCTTCGGCCCTCATGTAGATGCTACGGGGGTGTTCGGAATAGCACATGAGCACTCTTGACCCAACGTCTTGGTCCGTGGTGGAGGTGTCAGTGCGGCGAACCAGGCAATCGAACTATATGGCTTTACCGCTCTCACTTAGCCATAGGAGTTTGATGATTGGGCTATAAAATAGCCCCTGGTACATATGCGACTATTCGAATGCGAATACGTTACGTATATTACTGGAAAAATAGTCCTTCATTTAATACGAAAAAATCATTAAAGATTTAGTAAGTCACCGAGCGGCTGACCAGCTCTCGCCGCATCATGACAGACAGTTTTCGGCTTTCCCTACTGAGGTGCTTGACCGGACGAACCAGAAACACAATCGCAGTAATTCTCCCTTTACTACCCTAGCCGAACAAACGGAACGTAAGGTAGCAAACACGGGAGCCGGGCAACCCAACTATTGACCAAAGAGATGATTCGGAGCCGATGCATATAATGCCAAGTTCGGGAGGCCGAAGTGTGCTCCAAAGCTGTTCGGGCTTTTGTTTGGCGGTACATATGTGGCCATATAGAGCCCCTGGCAATGAGTGTCGAGGTATGTGAGACAACTGGAGAGACGGAGTACAGTTTTGTGAATAAAGTTGATACCGAAAAATTGTCCCTATTAGGATCTGATTGATATGTCAAAACGTGATCTTACGGAGGGTACCATAAGCACCAAAGTAATTTTACATGCCAGGGGTCTAATAGTAAGTAGAAAAGCCCAGTACAGGTCCTTTAAATAAGGTTTGGTCCGAAGAGTCCTTTGGATGTCCTGTCGCACGTCTGCGCCGCTTTCACCTTATAGAGAGGGGTTCCTTAAAGGGAACGGTCTTCGGTTACCCGCATGAAATCGGACTCAAAGAGAGTACTTGTGAGTCCGTAGGATATATGGGCTCGAATGCACCTGTGGTAGGAGAGAAAAGTAATCAAAGAAAGGTGGAAGGCCATACAGGGTCGAGCCGTACTATAGACCTTCCCGTATTGTGCCTCCATTGATGCCCAAGGTATTTTGAGTGCGTAGTGATGCATGCGCGGTACAAAATCCGCGGGTGTGCGTGGTGATCGACGGAGGCGAAACTGCTAGTCTAGCTGTGGAAGTACCGAGCCGTTAGCTTGCGGGACTGACCGGACTCTTTTAACAAAGTCCGGCGGCTTGATGGCCGATGAGGTGTGCGGCTTGAGGAGGCCGCTCTATACTTTGGCTGCGAGAGCCGCGGTGTGCTCCTCCGTGCGGCGGGCGTTCCGTGTTTCCATTAACTGTTATGACGCCACGTGGACCGGGCATCTTGAGCTTTAAATAAGCATAGTGTGGGACTGTGTTGAATCGAGCGAAAGTGGTCCATCCGAGCAGTGCGTGATAGCCACTTCAGAAGGGTGTGATATCGAAGATCAAGTCTTCACTGCGGAAGTTATCGGGCGAGCCGAAGACAACTTCCAATGTTATCGAGCCCGAGCAACGGGCCTCTACGCCGGGTATTACTCCTTTAGAGGTAGTTTTAGCGGGCTTGATTCTTGACGGATCAATACCCATTTTGTGGACAGTGTCCTGGTAAAGCAGGTTAAGGCTACTGCCACCGTCCATGAGGACTCGCGTGAGGTGGAATCCATCGATGATTGGGTCGAGGACCAAAGCTGCCGAACCTCCATGGCGGATACTACTCGGGTGGTCCTTTTGACCGAAGGTGATCGGACAAGCCGACCATGGGTTGAATTTTGGGGCGACCGGCTCTACGGCGTAGACGTCCCTTAATGCGCGCTTGCGCTCCTATTTGGTGATGTGGGTGACATAGATCATATTCACCATTTTGACCTCGGGGGAAAATTTCTTCTGCCCCCTGTGTTCGGTGGGCGAGGCTCTTCTTCGTCGTCCTCGCTGGGCGGCCTTTTCCCCTTGTGTTCGGCATTGAGCTTGCCGGCGTGTTTAAAGACCCAACAGTTTCTGTTGGTGTGATTGGTAGGGTTATCGGGGGTGCCATGAATCTGGCAAGGCCGATCAAGTATTCTGTCCAAACTGGATGGACCATCTTTGTTTCCTTTGAATGGATTCTTCCGCTGACTAGACTTGGATCCACTGAATCCGGCATTGACCGTCGTGTCTTTGTTATTGTTTTGATGCTTGTGCTTGTCGCGTCGTGGCTTGCCATTGCCGTCCCTGGCTTCAGAGGTGCCTGTGTCGCTGGTGCTATTGCTTCTACGAGCTAGCCAGCTATCTTCTCCTGCGCAAAAGCGAGTCATAAGTGCGGTAAGGGCTGCCATGGACTTCGACTTCTCTTGGCCAAGGTGTCGAGCGAGCCACTCATCTCGGATGATGTGTTTGAAGGCCGCGAGGGCTTCAGCGTTCGGACAATCCACAATCTGGTTCTTTTTTATTAAGAACCTGGTCTAGAGCTTCCGGGTTGATTCGCCGGGTTGCTGGATTATGTGACTAAGGTCATCGGTGTCTAGGGGCCGAACATAGGTACCTCGGAAGTTGTCTCTGAAGGCGTCCTCCAAGTCTTCCCAGCTGCCAATAGAGTTTTCTAGGAGGCTATTCAGCCAATGTCGTGCTGGTCCCTTAAGTTTTAGGGGGAGGTACTTGATGGCATGTAAGTCATCACCGCGGGCCATGTGGATGTGAAGAAGAAAGTTTTCAATCCATACTGCGGGATCTATTGTGCCGTCGTATGATTCAATGTTCATGGGTTTAAACCCTTCTGGGAACTGGTGCTCCATTACCTCATCGGTGAAGCATAGGGGTGTCGGCGGCTCCTGTGTCGAGGCGATGTCTAGCATGATTCGGATAGGGTGCAGTATGCGGTTTTCGGCCCGGGTGAGGTTGTGGTTATCGCGCCATGCCTGATGGCCGTCTTCTCGCACTGGTGCACGCCCCCTTGATCCATAAATTGATCTGGTATGACTGGCTCTATTGTCCAGGTCCTGTCGCAGGTCGTGCGTGTATCCTGTAACCACTGTTTCTCTGCCTCTAGGGCGAGGTGGTGCAGGCTGGTGTTCGGCTTGGGTTGCTGCTCTGTCCCAACCACGGGGTGGTCGGTCAGGCATGTCAGTCATGTTACACGCTGTCGGTATAGGTTCTAGGACCTCATCGTCGATTTGGGAGATCAACCTGCACTTTGGGTAACTCTTAGTTGGGCGCTCGAGGCCGTATTCCTCGGCTGCCAGGACATTAGTCCATCTGTCATTGAGTAAATCCTGATCAGCTTGAAGTTGATGCTGCTTCTTTTTCAGGCTTTTTGCTATGGCTATTAGCCGGTGCTTAAAGTGCTCTTGTTCGAGGGGTTCCTCTGGTACAATGAAGTCTTCATCACCGAGGCTCTCGTCCTCTTCGGAGATCGGTAGGTAATTACTATCCTCCGAGCCTTCGTTCCCGATAGGATCGTCGAGGTTGACTTGCCCCTCTTCCCAATCATCATGTTCGGATGTTGGCTCGACAGGGGTGTCTTGGTCTTCAACGTTCTCCGGGGTATTATTGTCTCTGGTGCCGGTATTGCTGTCTTTTTCGCGACGCGATTTCGAGCAGTGTCGCTGGCGTCGACGCTTTGGTGGTGCCTCAGAAGGGTTGTCCTTCACGGGAACTTTCCCACCATCGCCATCATCCTCTTTGGGTGTGTCCACCATGTACACATCATATGTGGAAGTGGCCGTCCAGCGTCTAGTAAACGGCGGGTTCTGGCTTTGCTCCTCTTTGGCATCGTCGTCCATACCGTTGATGTCTTCGGAGGCGTAATCGAGCATGTCAGTTAAGTCCTCGATTGTGGCTATAAAGTGGGCGGTGGGTGGGACATAAAATTCCCCGCTTTCAGCCCCTGATGTGGGCTGGGCGTAGTTTGGCAGCGATCCTTCTGTAATGGTGAGAGATCGCATTGAGTCCAGGGCCTCGTTTAAGAGTGAGGTTTGGACAGGGAAGCGAGAGTCCGTGGAGCAGGGCGGGACAGGAGTTCCCTGGCCGAGCTCGCATAACACGGACCTCGAGAGTTCGGATCTGTTGTTCGAGGGTGAGTCCGGCTTCATGTTGATGAAGGGAGCCTGGTGTGACTCCGGGCCTGCCGGTGAAACGATCCCCTCTGTATCTCCGATGTTGAGCTCTGTGGCTGCGAAGAGTCCAGCGGGCTCTAAACTCCCGTCTTCGGACTCGATGAGGTGTTCTGGATCTAGGGCCGGAGCTGTGGTTGAGGACGCGAACCCTTGGAAGATCAAGTCTCCTCGGATATCGGTGACATAGTTTAGGTTTCCAAAACTGATCTGATGACCAGGGGCGTAGCTGTCGATCTGCTCCAGATGGCCAATCGAATTGGCACGCAGTGCGAAGCCGCCGAATACGAAGATTTGGCCGGGGAGAAAAGTCTCCCTCAGGGCGGTATTGTTGTAGATGATTGATGGATCCATCGATCCTTCTGGCGATGACACAGTGGAACTCTCAATGAAAGCACCAATGTCGGTGTCAAAACCGGCAGATCTCGGGTAGGGGGTCCCGAACTGTGCATCTAAGGATCAAAGGTAACAGGAGACAGGGGACACGATGTTTACCCAGGTTCGAGCCCTCTTAATGGAGGTACTACCCTACTTCCTGCTTGATTGACTTTGATGAGTATAGGGGTTACAAGAGTTGATCTACCTTGAGATCATAAGGGCTAAACCCTAGATGTCTAGCCTATATGATTGTGATTGCCTCTACGAACTAAACCCTCCGGTTTATATAGACACCGGAGGGATCTAGGGTTGTATAGAGTCGGTTTACAGAGAAAGGAAGATGCATGATCTGAACGCCAAGCTTGCCATCCACGCAAAGGAGAGTCCCATCCAGACACGGGGAAAGGTCTTTAACCTCATATCTTTATGTCCCATTAGTCCGGCCCATATCACATAGCCCGGACGCCCAAGGACCCCTTAGTCCAGGACTCCCTTAGAGGTGGGGGGCTATATGTGGTTGTTGTTGTGTGGCACCTTGGTGGCCAGTAGTCAGCCAAGTGGCGGTAGTCTGGCCGTGATCGGCTCACTAATTCTCGTGGGGCGCATGAGTTTAGCGGTTGGGGCAATGACCCGACTTCTTCGACCGAGGCGGCCTCCGCGATCATTTGGGTCATGTGAATGCTAAGATCTTAAGATGGTGATGGCCTTTCTAAGGCTGCTGGCGATATGGGACACCTCCTCCACCTCCAGATTGGATTCAATCCAACTCATCGGGGGCTACGTGCAGCGATTCTTTCGGATGCACCAAGTCATGCATGTTGCCGACAGGTGAGACACACAGTGACTCATGCGGAAGCACCAAGTCATGCTCATTGTCGGCACGTGCTACTCACAGTTGCTCCTATGGAGGTGACAAGTCATGCATGTTGTTGCTGGATCAAAAATTGCAACATTGATGGGAGGCGAGGCGGCATGGGACATATTTGTGTTCCGATATCTTCTCCATAGGTATCCTGTTATCGAGGCCTCGGTAGGAGAACAAGGGATGATGGTAGAGGCTGCTTCAACCCGCTTCCGGTGAAAACACAAGATCTATAGTCAGGCTATGTCGACGCACGCGTACGTCATGTCCTTGTTGAAGATGATGGATTGAAGCTCGGCTTTGGGAATGAAAATTCCGAGACCGACCTATGGTTGGATTCTCACTAGCGGAGACATGGGACCAGCAGGGGCCCTGGCCCCCCTAACACGAGAGGTGTAGTGCTAATTTGCTAATGAACGGTGTAAAAACTAGTGATTATTTGCTCTTAAAAGCCCATTTTCCAGTGGCTTGGCCCTCCACTAGTTTTAATAGCATTTGGCTCCATTGATAAAAAAATCTGGCTCTGCCATTGGTGGGACTCGTCACCATCAGCGCATGTGCGGCGTTTCCTTGTTGAAGGCTCAGTGTGTACTTTTCGTTTCTTTCCCGTAGGGTTAGTAGTTACCTGATGCAACCACTGTCACGAGGCATGCGGGCTCAGACTTTCTTTCCGGGTGAAAATTTTAGCTGTTGGATTTTAATTTATGGGTAATATATGGTTGTGTGCATCAATTGATGTAGAGGCCGAGGGTTATTCTCCTTCTTGAATTAATATCATCAACTCCCTCCTCATATGTTGCTATTACAGTCTGCATAATGGGCAGCACAATTCTAAAAATACTTCTAAGACAAAGCAATGCATAGGTTTTTTTTGAGTTTTCAGTCTAAATACTTTATGACCAAAATTTGACCTCTAAATCTTTCCCTAATAATAAAGCAATTATTGCTTCTGGTCATACATCATCGGCCTTTTTGCAGAAAAGCCCTTCCTTTTTTGAGAATTCAACCCGCATTCCCTTTTTAAGTGGGTATCTGAGAAAATGCTTCATTCTTACAAAAAGGACCCTAGATTTGGAAGTATTCAACCCGCGATCCTTACGTTTCTATTTTTGCATGGGCGGCCATGGCGAGGAGGCGGCTGCGCGCTCAGATCGGTCGCCCTCGGTGGCGAGGAGGAGCGGGCGCAGCGTGGAGAAGGAGAGAATGGAGAGGCGTGGAGGATAGGCGAGCGAGCTGGAAGGGCCGGCACGTCGCCCACGACGCAGACGAGACCAGCGGCGGCCTTGCAGGGGCGCGGTTGGCGAGGACCTTCCGAATCTCGCCGGATCCGATGGGAAATGGCGCGCAGGCGACGGATCTGGTTGGAAGGCGGCCAGATCTCGGAGCACAACGGCTGGCGAGCGTGGCATGGCATCAAGTACCTGTGAGAGAAGAGAGAGATGAGTGTGAGAGAAAAGGGAGGACGGGAGGAAGGAGATGGGAGGCCGGAGGGAGAGAAAGGAGCCTTGAGGTGCGTCGTGGTCCTGCTGCTGCCCGGCGGCGGCTCGGCGGCAATCGGCGCGAGGTGGGGCTCTGTCCGGCGGTTTCCCAGGACATCGACTACTGGAAGGCCAAGGAGGAGTGGTGGATGGCCATGCGGTTTACCAAACATGCTGAAAATTGCATCCCTGATGCCATGCAGGTGCGGCACGAGCAACCAAACACGTCCTTAGTGTATTGCTGGAGGGGCTGTGGCCCCCCCAACCTTGGACAATTTTGTGAAGGAAATATTAAGTAGAGTGCTTAGTTGGAAGAAAAAATAGCATTTTGCCCCCTTAAATGTTCACATTTTGTGTTCCAGCCCCCCAAGCATTCTGGTGTAGCTCCGCCACTGGATGGCTGGCAGCGCCTTCAAGCTCATACAGATCGACTAGGAGTTCAACATCTTCCACGGTCTCGTCTCAACCCAATCAACTCACGTCCTGCCACTTTCCTTCCATTGATGAGCAGCCGCAAATTAACCACTGGATGTTTTCATTTTGTTGTTCGTTTGTGTGCAGGATTGAAGCGTGACATTGACTTGTGCGCTGCTCCTGGGAGCTGGAGCAGGTATTCGCATGCTCAGTTTCCCCATCCATGCTTGCATCCCTTTGTTCAATTGCTTATCTCAATCGCAATTGCAGGTTTTGAACCGCAATCTGTATCTGCCGGCAAAGCTATCATCTGACGGCAAGTGAGTAGCAGCATTCATGCGAACACCTTATGTTCCAACATAATTTCATTCTTTGTATCTGATTGTTTTTGTGCTCTGCTTATACCAGACATGGTGGCCTTCCTCTCATCGTTGCAATTGATCTGCAACCGTTGGCTCCGATAGAAGGTGTTATACAAGTGCAGGGCAACATCACCAATGCTCGGACAGCGGAAGTGGTGAGAGGGATAGATGCATAGATAAATTCTTTGTAATGAAAATTTTGCTTGTATTGATGTAACAGATGCACATATGCTGCAAGTTATCAGGCACTTTGATGGATGTAAAGCAGACTTGGTTGTCTGTGATGGCGCCCCTGATGTTAAGCTTGCATTGCTAGAGAAGTGGTCCATAACCATCTTATACATGTGCTAAAGATACTTCTGTTTCTTTTCTTTGGATGATTACAGTAGACCTCTGAGCCCCTTTCAACCTAGGATAAGATACTGGCCACCATCCCCCGACCCCCGAGTCGCTCCCGCGAGCATCCTCGGGGGAAACCCTAGCCGCTGCCCCTCGTCCCCCCGTCGATCACTCTCCCCCCGCCGCCACCGCAGGCGCCACGGGCAAGACCGGCAGGCGTTGAGTGGCGGCGAGATCTCCCTCTTCTCGCGGTTGGCGTCCGTGCGGGCGGCGGGCTGGGCGGAGCCTAGCGGCCTGGCGGGGCGTCTTTGGGTGGCGGCGGCTCTGCTGGCGGCGGTGCGGCTGCGGCTTGAGGCCTCTCCAGCAGCGTGCTGTGGCTTCTCTGGCGGTGGCCTTGAGTTTCGGTGGCGGCTTGGCGGCGTGGCGTGGCGAACTCGGCGAGATTCGTGGCGGCTGGAGGCTAGGCACCGTCGATGGTGCTTGCCTCACGCGGCGGTTCTTGGCTTGGGGCCTGGACCCCGATCCGATCTGGATCTGGTGGTGCGAGTGCAGGCCATGGCGGTGGCGATGCATGGGATTCATCGGGGCTTGTCGGCCTCTAGGCACCATGGGGGTGCGGCGGCGTGGCGTGGCGTGGTGAGGCTGCGGGCGTGGTGGTCATCTTCTTCTGAGATGGCCGACCCGGAGGCTTGGTGATCGGATCTCGAGATCCATCATCTTGTCCCGGCTGCAGTAGGGGAGACATGGTTGCGGTGAAAACCGAGCGGCGGCGGCGATGGCGGCGTTCTGCCGTTACCTTGATGAAGGCATCGTCGTGTAACTATTATCCGACCCACTCGTGCTGCTCGGGAAACCCTAGGATCTGGTGTTCGGATCGAGCGATGGCGGCAACTGCGGTGTTGTTTCTCTCTTGGGAGCATCGTTTGCGGGCAGCGCGGATGTCGAGGCGAGGAGGTGGAAGCGGCCGTCTTGCCGCGAGAGCTTCGGGTGATGTCAAGTCATGCTGACCGGCAGGTGCTCGCTTTGTCATGCACAGGTGGCGGGTGCTCACCCGACAGATCTTCAAGGACTTCAAGCGTGTCGGTGGTGATACACAGCAGCATGGCGGCGAGGTGTATCGATGGCCACCGGCGTGCTCAGCTGTTCTTGGCGAGGAGGAGAGTGCCGTTTGGCGCCCGTGGTGGCGTCGGCGATAGCTAGACCGAGCAAGGTTGATGCATCGATCTGATTACGAAGATGGAAGCGGTGGCGATTGGCGGCGGCGGCATCGAGTGCCGCCCGGACGGTGAGACCCATGCGGCGGTGTCTGGATGGGTTCTCGGGTCTTAGATGTTAGGTTTGGCTGCGATGTCTGTTTGGTATTAGGCCGAGCTATCTGCGCCCCTTCATCAATTGGATAGAGGTGCTTAGGCGGCGGCTTTAGTCTTCTTGTTGTATTACTTTGTAAGGTCTTGTGAGAATAATTAATAAAGTGGCCGTATGCATCGCCCGGATCACGAGGGCGAGGTCATCCTCCTTTTCTAAAAAAATAAAAAAATAAAAAAAAAATGATATGGACGAGTTTGTTCAGTCCCAGCTTATATTGGCGGTTAGTATACTTTTCTCTGTATCTACATATCAATTTAGATCAGAGATACGTTTTGGAAGTAATTTGCAGTATCCATAAGATGCAGTGTCCAAAAATAATGCTACCTTAACCCTGCAGTTTATGTTTAGCATTCTATCAAATCCCAACCTCATGGTGGATTCATCCACAGGTAGCCGCTTCTCCTACCTCTACCCTCTACCAAATGTAGAAGAACCATATAGGTGTATTTGGTAAAGGGGGGATGGGGCGACCCAGTGGGTGCTCTGAGGGCGACCGCGAGGGCACTCTGCGCCCGAAGGCGGATCCGCCGGCCTGCACCGGTGATCGCCGGCGGGTGGGAGGCCGGTTTTGGGCATTGGCGGATTCTGATGATGATGATGCGGAAGACGATGGGGCGGAGCCGCCGGTGGAGTCGCCGCCGTCCCCTTCCCCGTCAGACCTTATCTGTGAATTTTTCCATTCAGGGTATTCCGAAGAGGAGGTGGCGACCACGGTAGATCGGGTCGTTCCCCCGAAGGATCCGGCTCGCGCGGGGCTTCACGCCGGAGAGAAGATCGAGATGATTCGCCGGATTGTTCATCGGAAGACGGCGGCTACGGCGCTTCGGCCATGGAAAGGTCCTTTACCAAAGGTTAGTTTGCCGAAACTTACTATTTTTGATCTGATTCGTCCGGAGGAATGGGTTACGGTTAAGCGAAAAAAGAAGGCGCGGAGATCGTCCCGGAGTTTGGGATCGCCGGCGCCCGGCCATGGCGGCCGTGGCCCTCGATTCAAACGTCGGCGGCGGCGCTGCTGAACAACTCTTTGTGTGCGGCTGGGCGGCTCGAGCAGCTCGGGCTGCGTGGGTATTGGGCGGAGAAACATGGGTATGAGGCCCATGGTTGCTCTGAAGTCCAGCCGGTCTGTCTCTAGAGCCATGCGTCTGATCCGTGTCTGATCTTACTGCGCCATCGGTGGGAGGCATTAGGGTTCGTAGGTGCGGGCGACGTGGGTATCCGGTCTGCGGAGTTCGCCGGGCAAGGAGGATCTCACCGCTGACTCGTATGGCTGGCCGGGGGACTGCCCCCCCACCCGCTGCGAGTGGCGCGATGGGAAGAGGCGGAGCTGCTCCGCCGCCGGCGCTATGGGTCAGACCGCGGCGCCCCTCCGCTCGGACAGCGGCCGCCGGCGCCGGTTCCTGGTGCTGCGGGGCGGGGAGGAGCGCCTCCACCACAGCACCGCGGTGCTCCTCCTCCTCCATTGAGGCAGCAGGCGGGAAACCAGGGCTCCACGTCCCAGGGAGCCCGGGCATCGGCTTCGTTGCCGGCGGTGGCTGGGCGGGGCGGGCAAAGGCCCCAAGCGCCGGCCTTGACTACGGCTGCTGCTGGCCGGGGTGAGCAGCGACCTCCTCCTCCGGTGGCGCCCGGCCTGTGGCAGCGGCGGTGGGTGCAGGTGAGCTCGAGACCAGCGGCGCGGGGTAACCGGCTGGCCGTGCAGGAGTTTCTACCGAGGCCGTGCATGTGCCTTCGGGTGGTCAGCAACGTGCACTTCCGCCTCATCTTACCGTTCGGCAGGCGCAGAACCGACTTGGGCAGACGCAGGCACAGGCCAGACAGATTAATAACAATGGAGGTCCAAAATGATCCACCACGAGGCAAGTGGGGGGATGACGGATATGATGCATATGGTGTGGGTCAGCATCGAGGATCCTCTTCCGCGGGAGGAGGCCGTGGATATGCTTGGCAGAGTGACGGGTCTGCAGAGAGACCGTTTCTAGGGCCAGCTGGAGGCTTTGTTGAGGGGGCCTCAGGACCGGATAAAAGACAGAGAGGTGGTTTTCGTGGATACCGTGGTCGTGGTGGAGGCCGAGGGAGGTTTCGCCGGCCGCCTCCACCCAGGGCTACAGACCCTGCCGATGCGGCAATGGAGACTGACCAGGTTCCCCATGAGCTACCACCCCAGGCGATGGAGGTGGTGAATGCACTGGCCGTTGTTGATGTCCCTGGGACTGCGAAGGACACCGAGGTTCTTGGCCGGGCTGATGCAGTGGGCATCAAGTATGCACGCAAGAAGAGAGGATGCTTTCTTACGGTGCGGGGAAAGGTCATTTCATTGCAGAATCGTGGCTCAGCTTTGTGAGTCTTGTGGCAAGCCAGCACATGCATCGAAGTGTCCTTTTACGAGGGAGCAGATTCCAGCTCTTCGATTATCTGGCGTGTCTTGTCTTGAGCTGATGTTTTTAGTCGGCCTGCGAGGGAGATTCAGTTGATACCGAATCTCACTACTGGTTTGGTGAAGGTCACCCAGGGAGATGTCTCACAGGCTCAGATTGTGCAGAGGCTTCAGGAGTTGGCTCCGGGTGATTTTCAGTGGGACCTTCTATCCGTTAAAGAAAGAGTGTTCAGAGTTGAGTTCCCTTCAGTTGAGGACTTGCAGCGCTTCTTGAGCTTTGGGATGTGTAAGGTGCGGGCACCAATGGTATTTTGGAGTTTCACGAATGGAAGAAAGTTGAGCCTAAGGAAGCCTCTTACTCGGGTGTGGCTGCGCTTCTGCAGGGCACCATCCGAGGCAGGCTGATGTTCGTGTGGTGGCTAGCTTGGGTATTATGGTTGGTAAAGCGGAGAGGTTGATATGGTGTTCACTTTCGAGCACGGTGGCCAGATTATGAGTCGAGATTCGGACATAGAGTACGTTGCGGACGTCGTCAATTGGACATATAGGGGAGAGGTGTTTCCCCTTGAGATCGAGTTTGAGGATGCGGAGTTGTTTGCTAAGGTGGCTGCTGGTATGCTTGGCGTGGATATGCGAAGGGGAGATGATCTTTGGTGCTTCGAGGACCGGTGATGAGGCTGGACAGGAGTCCAACGGATCGGGGCCTGTAGCTCAGGAGCCATAGAACGGATCCGGAGTGGAGCCGTCTCCTACTTCGTCTCTGCCTCATAACACTTTGCGGTTTGGATCTTTTCAGCCGACATCGGCTCCTCCTCGCCTGTGGAGTGATCGGGTTGACTCTGACGATGCTTTTGAGCACTCGCTCCCGGTCTTGGACTTTGGACCGGCGCTCCGGCTTACGGACGGCACCCGTGATCCGGTTGTAGGCGCGGTGGAGCCTCAGGGGTCGCCGGTGCTCCCAGGGCCCTCGGTGCCCTCGTGCAGCCAGAATGAGCTCGGCTTAGTTTCTTCTCCGAGGGGAGGGGCGTCGGGGCAGGCGGCCACGACTCCCTCTCATACTACCTTGTCGCCGGTGTCGACACCTTTGGCGCCAGTATCCGGCGGTGGCGGTCCATCTCTGGGGCAGGTGGCCCTGGAGGAGTGCCACGCGGGAGCTTTGATTGTGGAGGGTCGCCCGGGCTCGGCGGCGTCGGCGGCAGGTGGCCCCAGACCCCCTAGTTTCGACGGCGGTCGAGCCGATGGTGCACTCGGCTGCGAGGGCGAGAGCAGGGGGGACGGACTAGGGCAGGCGGCCCTGGCGCCCACTCCCTCTGGCATCTCTCCCAACCTTCGGAGGTCTCCCTCGTCCAGGCCCCCTCCGAGTGCCGCTACTCGGGAGGAGGTAATTGCTTTCGGAGGGATCCCGGACCCGGTCTTCGAGGGGAGACGGATGAGCTCTTGTCTCCAGGACCTTCCGGAGGTGGATGATATGCAGCAGCGGTGCGCTATGCGGGCGGCCAAGCTTCGTGATGTTGAGGTCACAACCGGTATGTCAGTAAATTTATCCAATTCCATTCTGCATTTCTCTAAGGATGAGACTATTAATAATGCAAACCAAGTAGGGGTGTCGCTTGGGAATAATAATTCTGAAATTTCAAACTCAGTTAACGATCTCTTAGATTTGGAAGCGGAACGGGCCTTAGGAACTATTAGAAACCTAGCGGCAGTAAGACCTATGAATGATGCGGAGATTGATGCATTGGGGGTAAGAGTGCTTGACAATTTCTGTGCGGATCTTGTTCCTCCGTCTGCGGAGTCTGACGAGGAGGAACTCCGGGTGGATGATGTAGTAATTGCACAACCGGAGCACGGTTATGAGGACCGGGCTGCGGGAAATAACATTCCTAAACGTAAGTGGAAGCGGAAGGTGTACCCTGCATCCGCGGTACGTAGGAGTGCTAGGATTCGTACTGCCAAAAAATTCCATGATGACCTATGAAAGGAATATTCTGGAATAGCAGAGGTCTTAAGGACTTGGCTAAACGTAGGTTTCTAGCGGAGGAGTCTTTAGAGCACCGTTTAGACTTCATTGCACTCTCTGAAACTGGTAGGGATAATTTTGCGCCACAGTTTCTTAACACGCTGCCGGGAGGTGTGGATTTCGATTGGCATTGTCTTCCTCCAAGGGGGAGGTCCGGTGGCATCTTGCTTGGTGTGAGATGTGATTCCCTTGAAGTCCGGAGCGTTGTTATGGGTGACTTCGCGGTAAAATTTCGAGTCAGGTCTAAAGTAGATGGGTTTAACTGGGTTCTGGTGGCGGTCTATGGGGCCGCACAACCTGAGCTTAAACCGGAATTTCTGGCCGACCTGGTTCGTATTTGCGGATCTGAGCAACTCCCCATTTTGGTTGGGGGGGACTTCAACATCATTAGGAGGAGGGATGAGAAGAATAATGATAATTTTGACGGCCGATGGTTTTTTATGTTTAACACCATCATTGAGAGTTTGGATCTGAGAGAGATCGAGCTTTCTGGTCGACAATTCACCTGGGCTAACTCTTTACCCAATCCGACATATGAGAAGTTGGATCGGGTACTAGCAAGTGCCGAATGGGAGCAGAAGTTCCCTCTCGTCACGGTTCAGGCTCTCACGCGCGGGATTTCGGACCACACGCCTTTGTTTGTAGACTCAGGTGAGCCAAGGCATGTGGGAAACAAAAATACATTCTCTTTCGAAACGGCGTGGTTTGAACGAGAAGGTTTCCTGGATCTCGTAGCCAGGGAGTGGGCTATGGATACTAGGGGAAGATCGTCTGTCGAGAGATGGCAGAATAAGATCAGGCATTTGAGGAGCTTTCTCCGGGGATGGGCCAAGCACCTAAGTGGAGTTTATAAGATTGAGAAGGACAGACTCCTGGATCTTATACAATCCCTAGATGTTAAAGCTGAATCAACAATTCTGCAGTCTGCTGAATTGACTTGTAAGCTTGATGCGGAGAAGAGGTTGAAGGAACTTCTCCGCGAAGAAGAGCTGAAGTGGGCGCTCGAGCAAAGGTTATAAAGTAATCCAAGGATCACGAACACTCAATTCTTTCACCTTATTGCGAATGGCAAACACAGAAAGAAAAAAAATATTCCAGCTCGAGCAAGATGAAGGCACAATTGTTGGTCACGATAATCTAAAGCTTTACATCACTGAATACTATAAGCAGTTATTTGGACCGCCGGAGGATAGCGCTGTGTCTCTCGATGAGTCCAGGAATGAGGATGTGCCTCAACTAACTGCTTCTGATAATGCTATTTTGGTTGCGCCGTTTACGGAAAAGGAGGTTTTCGATGCCATCTCTCAGATGGAGAACAATAAGGCTCCCGGGCCGGATGGGTTTCCGGCGGAGTTTTATAAAAAAATGCTGGCATATTATCAAGGGGGATCTGTTACCCATGTTTCATGACCTTTTTGCTGGACGGCTTCAACTATTTCACTTGAACTTTGGAACCATTACGTTGCTACCAAAAAAGACCGATGCTCTGAGGATTGAGCAGTTCCGGCCTATCTGCCTTTTGAATGTTAGTTTCAAAATTTTTACCAAGGTTGGGACTAATAGGCTCACACAGATTGCGCATTCTGTGGTGCAGCAATCCCAAACAGTTTTCATGCCGGATAGAAACATCCTAGAAGGGGTGGTGGTTTTGCATGAAACGCTCCATGAAATCCACTCAAAGAAACTCGATGGAGTCATCTTTAAAGTGGATTTCGAGAAAGCGTACGACAAAGTTAAGTGGCCTTTCCTGCAAAAAGCCTTGCGTATGAAAGGGTTCGACGAGGTCTGGAGGAGCCAGATTGAATCTTTCACGCAAAAGGGTAGTGTTGGCATTAAAGTGAATGACGACATTGGTCATTACTTCCAGACACACAAGGGCTTGCGGCAAGGAGATCCGATGTCCCTATTACATTCAACATAGTTGTGGACATGTTGGCGATTACTGTTAGGGAGAGCCAAGGAGGCTGGCCAAGTAGGAGGCTTGGTGCCTCATTTAGTGGATGGAGGAATTTCCATTCTGCAGTACGCTGATGACACTATCATCTTCATGGAGCATGACTTGGTAAAAGCAAGAAATATGAAGCTATTGCTTTGTTTGTTTGAGCAATTGAGTGGGCTCAAAATTAACTTCCACAAAAGCGAGTTGTTCTGCTTTGGTAGAGCCAAGGAGGAACAAGAAGCCTACAAACAATTGTTTGGGTGTGGTTTGGGGGAGTTGCCATTCACATACCTAGGAATTCCTATACATCACCGTAAGCTTACGAACAACGAATGGAAGTGTATTGAGGATCGATTCGAGAAGAAGCTAAGTTGTTGGAAGGGTAAGCTCATGTCATATGGAGGCCGTTTAATTCTTATTAATTCGGTGCTCACGAGCATGCCCATGTTCCTTCTGTCCTTCTTTGAAGTCCCAGTTGGTGTAAGGAAAAGATCGACTTCTATCGATCGCGATTCTTTTGGCGGGAGATGAGCTAAAAAGAAAATACCGGTTAGCGAAGTGGGATATCATTTGTAGGCCGAAAGACCAAGGGGGTATGGGGATTGAAAATCTCGAGGTTAAGAACCGATGCCTTCTTAGTAAGTGGTTGTGGAAGTTATCTTGAGGCGGCGCCACTTGGGCTCAAATCCTTCGTAATAAGTATCTTCAAACCAAAACTTTGGCTCAGGTCACGGTTAGACCAACTGATTCACCCTTTTGGAAAGGGCTTATGAAAGTTAAGCTTTCATTTTTTCAGAGGTCAAAGCATATAGTTGGTAATGGTGCCAGCACAAGATTCTGGGAGGATACTTGGCTCGGAGATGCACCCCTTGCAATCCAGTATCCGTCGTTGTATTGTATAGCCCAAAGGCGCGATGCTTTGGTTGCAACGGTCTTTCTTTCGATACCCCTTAATATTCAATTAAGAAGATCGTTAGTGGGCAATCGTTGGGAAGAGTGGCTACATCTAGTTAGGAGACTGATGCAGGTCCAACTTTCACAACAACTTTGATAAACTCTATACCGAATCTCACTAGGTCGGGTGATTTCACGGTTAAATCAATGTATGTTGATGTCATTAATTGAGCTCGATTCCTACTTCCAAGCATGTGTGGGATGTCAAAGTTCCTTTAAAGATCAAGGTGTTTATGTGGTTTCTACACAAACAAGTTATCTTAACAAAGGACAATTTAACAAAGCGCAATTGGACAGGACCTACTAGGTGTAGTTTACGTGATCGTGGTGAAACCATTAAACATTTATTCTTTGATTGCCCACTAGCTAGAATTCTTTGGACAACTATTCATGTTGCTTTCAATATTCCTCCACCAAATTCGGTTAACATGTTGTTTGGAACATGGCTAAACAGGTAGAGCCGGGTTAGCAAAACATATTAAGCTTGGGGTGTGCGCCTTAGTGTGGGCGCTTTGGAATTGCGAAATGATCTTGTCTTTAACAGAACAACAAACATTCATGTTTTGCGAGGTTATCTTGAGCTACGACACTTATCCGTTCTGGTCGCTACTCACTCCGGCGGAGGCCGTGGAGCTTTTGGTTCTTGGTGCTATCCGATGGGAGACGGTAGCTCGGGATATCTTCAGCCGGTTTGGATGGCGGTCATGTAATAGGATAGACAATTAGTTTACCTGTCTATTTTTGAGCCAACCGGTTGTGGTTTATCCTTTGTTTGGCTAGCTTGTGTATCTAGCCTTAGGGCTCTGTGTGAGCCTTTTCTTCTTCTTCATTTTATTTTGCTACTATTGAGACTTCGAGACTTTGTGGATGATTTATTGTTAATAAGATGGCCGTATGCATCATGCTGATGCAGAGGCCGGGGATCCCCCTTTTCGAAAAAAAAGAAAAAAAGAAGGAAGAACATTAGTGGAAAATATAACGAGTTAGTGGAACCATAGTGTTACACCATGTTGTTCTACAACATAAACAGCAACGAACTATCCAAAGGTTGAGTAAAAATGGTCCAATGTTCAATATAAAAATACAAAGAAGCTATTGCACCGAAAGTAAGCATTTTAAGGTAGAATGCTAAACATAAACTGCAGGGTTAAGGTAGCATTATTTTTGGACACTGCATCTTATGGATACTGCAAATTACTTCCAAAACGTATCTCTGATCTAAATTGATATGCAGATACAGAGAAAAGTATACTGACCGCCAATATAAGCTGGGACTGAACAAACTCGTCCATATCATTTTTTTTATTTTTATATTTTTTTAGAAAAGGAGGATGACCCCCGGCCTCTGCATCTGGGCGATGCATACGGCCACTTTATTAATTATTCTCATAAGACCTTACAAAGTAATACAATAGTAAGATTAAAGCCGCCGTCTAAGCACCTCTATCCAGCTGATGAAGGGGCGCAGATTGCTTGGGCCTAATACCAAACAGACATCGCAGCCAAACCTAACATCTAAGACACGAGAACCCATCCGGGGCCTTTGCGGGCATGGGTCTCACCGGTCCGGCGTGCACTCGAGATGCCGCCGCCGCCAATCGCCACCGCTCCATCTTGAGTAATCTTGATGCATCAACCTTGCTCGGTCTAGCTATCGTCGACGCCACCACGGCGCCAAACGGCACCTCCTCCTGCGGCATAAACAATTTGAGCACGCGTCGCGGTCGCCATCGATACACCTCGGCGCCATGCTGCCAGTATCACCAGCCGACACAGCTTGAAGTCCTTGGAAGATTTGTCGTGCGTAGCACCCGCCGACCGAGCATGACAAAGCGTAGCACCCGTCGGTCGAGCATGACTTGACATCACCCCGAAGCTCCGTGCAAGACGAAGCGCTCCACCTCCTGCCTCGACATCCAGTATGCCCGCAAACGATGCTCCCAAGAGAAAACGACACCGCAGATACCGCCATCGCTCGATCCGAACACGAGATCCTAGGGTTTCCCGAGCAGCACGAGTGGGTCGACAATAGTTACACGACGATGCCTTCATCAAGGTAACGGCGAAACGCCGCCATCGCTTTGCGTCGGCTCGGTTTTCACCGCAACCATGTCTCCCCTACTGCGGCCGGGACAAGATGATGGATCTCGAGATCCGATCACCAAGCCTCGGTCGGCCATCTCGGAAGAAGATGACCACCACGTCCAGCAGTCTCACCACGCCGCCACGCAGCGTCGCCGCGGCACCCCATGGTGCCTAGAGGCCGACAAGCCCCGACGAATCCCATGCATCGCCGGCCGCCATGGCCTGCACCCGGCACCACCAGATCCAGATCGGATCGGGGTCCAGGCCCCAAGCATAACCGCCGCGGGCAGCACCACCTGGGCGGTGCCTAGCCCTCCAGCCGCCGCTGAATCTCGCCGAGCTCCGCCACGCCACGCCGCCAAGCCGCCACGGAAACTCGCGCGCCGCCCACGAAGCCACAACCGCCAGCTGGGAGAGGCCTCAAGCCGCAGCCAAGCACCGCCGCCAGCAGAGCCGCCGCCACCAGCCACGCCCTCCGCCCGCCGCTAGGCTCCGCCCAGCCCAGCGCCGTCCCGCGCCGGACGCCAACCGCGAGAAGAGGGGCAAGATCCCCGCCGCCACCAACGCCTGCCGGGCGCCAACCGCGAGAAGAGGGGCAAGATCCCAACCGCGAGAAGAAGGGGCAGCAAGGTAGATGGAAGCAGCCAAGAAGAAAAAACCTTGCTGCCCCTTCTCCCCTCTACCAAATCCCAACCTCATGGTGGATTCATCTACAGGTAGTTAATCTCCAAGCACCGAACCACTGCACAGCTGCACATGAATTGTTATGGACCATTTGTTTTTCTTCAGGAATCCTCACCTACGACAGTTCTCCTGGTGACCATCCACCCGAAGTTCATCTCCCTACCACTCTGTTCAGTACTTCTCTCCCCCATACACCCTTGGCAGATCCACCTGTCTCTCTCATCTTACTCACAACTGATTGTTGTTGTTTTGCTGCAGAGTTTGCGACAGAACAGAGAATTGTTACAGCTCAGATCATAGACAAATCTTATGTTGCAACAACAGGTTTGGAGGTTATGCTGAGAATTAAAATGTCAAGGTTCAAAAAATAGATGCTTCAAGTATTTAATCTCTTTCAAATACTCTTATCATGTTCCTTTCAGCGGTTAGAGGCACAACTAAGATATGTTTGCTTCACACTCATGTTTGTAATACACCTATATGGTTCCTTATTTTATCATGTCCACGTTTAAAATTCTCTGATGCAGCAGAGCTGACCGATATAGAGGTTAACCTTTTTTTGAGCCAAAGTTGTACTAATTCCATGTGCTCTTTGGTGCAGCGCTCACTGAACATATTGATATGTAAGTCAATTCTAACAAATAACTCTTTGCTTTGTCGCGGTGCAAATACATTTATCTGCACGTAGAACCGAACATTGGATTATTTTTGCCTGCATGTCAACACAATCGAAAATGGCGATGACACTGCATAGTTAACCAGTTAGTTTTGTGAGAACCAATATGATAAACTACTGGATAATAGGATAACTATATTAGTATTGTTGCATTGGAACACATGATTCTCTGGTTGATATTTGGCATGATGCTTGCATTCAATATCTAGAATCCTAGACCACAAACCATATGTTTGTGATCCCTATAGCGTGTTCCAGTGTTGAAAACTGGAGCATATACTATATTCGAATAATATTTTGTTACACATCAGTCATACATTGGATGGGCAAGCCATACAAATTGGAGTCAATCTGATTATTGTTTAGTTACATATGCTTTTCTGTTTTCTTTTGGTGTGTAGTCATCTCTTATAGTGACCACAAATTAGTACATATAAATTCAATTTTATGATCACTGTTAATATGAACAAGATTCTTACTTTATGGCATTTATGGTTAGTGATATGTAAAGTGAGCTGCACTGTTTTTTTTCATCCTATTAGCAAAGCATCATTCTTGTTTTCGAGAAGATTTGATGATAGTGCAGCTTATAAACTTAGTCCAGAATGGACCAGTGTTAATAATTCTTCTGTTAGATATTGGTCAATAGATTTAGTGATTTAACTCCCTCAATATTTTAAGTTGCATCAGTTTTATACCTAGATTGGACTGTATTTAGGCTGCACACAGTACCTTGCACTGGGTATATATCATGATGATATTTTCCATTATATTTATACATGAGTCATTTTTCCCTACTGATTCCTGATTCTTTACTTTTATGAAAGGCAAGGGCGTGCACTTTTCACTATCAATCTTAGAGTAAGCGCCTGCAGGTAAGGAGTAGTTGATGAAAGATATTAGTTACCACATCTCTTATGTGTTGTGGATTTGCTAATGAAAATTTCCTCGTGGAATATTTCTCTTTCCCCTCTATGAATTTCCATGTTTCATCTATGATGGATCTTGCCTCCCACTGTTTGTCCTATCTTTCCCCTCTTTCCCTTCTATGAATTTTTCCATTATATTTTTTCAATGGTTCAATTCCTCTCATCCTCCCCCCTTGGGTTTCTTGGCTTACTTTTTGACTAACTTATGTTTCAGGCTATATTTATACCATGGAAAAATAGCTATATATAGTGGCTTCAGCAGCCATTTGTGCTTGCATTTCTTTGTTATTTTGTGTAATAACATAAATCATAAGATAATTAGATGTAACTCTATGATGTTCTTTGCCATTGTCATACGTCTCATAATAAGGTTGTCTCCTATTCTGAATCGTTGGGCAGAGGAGGATATTGTACGCGATCCAGGGCAAGAAGGATATCAACCAGGACACAATTGTATCCCCGTTGCAACGCGCTGGTTTCATATTAACAAAAATTAACATTTTTCCAATATGAATCTGTAAGAAAAGATATGTCATACATTTGTGCAAATTGATAATGCAAGCTAATCTCAAAACTTTATTCTTTTTTCAAGATTGATTACTTGGTGGGGCTAACTTCCATTTTCTCAAAACAGGATGTGCATGCTACTTCTGAAAAAAGAAACCTCTCTGTTGGCTGGCATCCCTGGTGGTAGTTTTAGATATCTAGCAAATGAAAGGGCACCTCATAATACATTGGATATAGGCTGGTAGGGTCAATTACATATAGTTGGCTGTAAATGACTTTCAGTTTCTAGCTTACATATAGTTTTAGATATCTAGACATGTACTCCATCCGTCTCAAACTAAGTGTCTCAAATTTGTACTAACTTTAGTACAAAGTTATACTAAGCTTGAGACACTTACTTTGGGACGGAGGGAGTACTATTTAACAGTATGCTGTGCTTGATGCCTTGATGGTGGCCCTATGTGTCAGTTGAAATTATCGCGTTATTTACTAGCAGTTGCAGTGCTCTTATTATTTTATTTCCACAAATATCATCATGTTTTCCCTCAATCTGAAGATATGAACTATGCTGCTCCTCCTGGTTTGTGTGTTGCTTCCGCTGGATGATGCTCTGTTTTATGTTGTTTGTACAAGGTCCAAGACCTGGCTGATGTACAGTTTTGACATACAATGATCTGAATATGTATGTCTTTATTTGGGATATAGTCAGGATACAAATATTGTACGTCAGTGTGGAACACCGTACATCTTTTAAGTTTTAACTGATTCTAGGTGTTCATTCAATCTGAATTGGGCTATTTTATTTAGCCTATGCTAGCTTGTGATTTCCTGTGCTGCAAACTGTAGTTAATTTTCCTTAACTGATGTATTTGATCCGGCAGTTGGGTAATGCACTTGTGATCATTTTTCTTACTCTGCTGTCAGTACCACTGGTCTTGGGGTTCAGATTCTGTCAATATCAAAATCTAGGTACTTACCAGCAAACGAGTTATTGATCTATTTACTTAGTCAAGTTCATTTCTGCTATGTTCTTCAGTCAAGCTTCAGATTCTAGCCTTGATTAAATGGCAATGATATTCTCCAAAACCTACTAAGGTCAGAAATTCTGCTACCCAACAGGATGGTTTGCCAACTGCTGTTAAGGACCTTAAGGTCGGAAATTCTGCTACCCAACAGGATGGTTTGCCAACTGCTGTGAGTACTGCGCAGTGTGTGTCAGCCGTTCATTAGCATTGGAATTTGCTGGAGCGGCCCGATGTAGCGGCTGCCATGGACGGAGGCCTTGCGCTTGGCCGGCACGCCGATGCAGAGGAGGCGCGAGGGAGAGGATAGGAGCACGGGGAAGAAGGAGGAGGCGGCGGAGAAGGGTTCGTCACCGGCGTGGCAGCGCTCTCCGGTCTGAGCGGCTTGCGGATCGGGGCAAGGAGCGCTCCTCTGTGTGTTGTGTGCATGTGACACGACGCGAGGGGATCGAGAGGGTTCGAGGGGATAGACGAGAGGAGTGGGGTATTGGAGGCCGGCGGCGGTGTCTGCTAGGATAGTGACACGGCGAACGGGGAGAGAGACAGTGCGTGCATCTTTTTTTTTTAAACAAGCGTACAGTTTATCTTACTCACAGCGACTGTGTCTCCTTTTTCTGAGAGAGCGCGTGTTTGTGTAGGCCAAGTCGTTTGGCCGTGCCAAAAACAATTGCAGCTAAAATATATTTTTTAGAAAACAAAACATTCTGAAAAAAATATTTTTCAGAAAAAGTTCTTAACCCTCAAAAAACAAAACATTCTTTTCAAGAAAAACACCTGTTCAAAAAATATTCTTTTTTCAAAGAAATGTTCAAATTTCATAAAACGTTAACCCTTCTTAAAAATATTCCAATTTTTATGTAAACGTTAATTTTTTTTAGAAAAAGAAATTTTCAACGTTCAACCTTATCATCAACATTTCTTAAATTTTGATATAAAAAATGGTGCACAATGGCACATGAAGCAGGTTATGCAGAAAACAATTGCAGATAAAATATATTTTTCAAAAAAACATTATGAAAATTATATTATTCAGAAAAATGCTCTTAACCCTCAAAAAGCAAAACATGAAAAATCATGTGTATGAGAGCATTCAGGTCGACAGCAGGAAGAGCGCCCGACAGCTCCCCTCCCTAGGGTTCCCACCCCCGCCGCCGCCGGCGACCTCGCTCCCCCGTGCCCGGCTACAGGCCTTGGCCCCCCGCCCGCCCGCTCCTCCCCTCTCCCTCCTCCCTCCCCTCACCTCCTTGGCCTTCCCTTGCCCAGGTGGTCCCCACAGGCCCTGCCCTCGGCCCCGCCTCCTCCCCTCCCCTCGTCGTGGCGAGCTCCGTCGGGCAAAGCCCGGCAGGCGCAACGGCGGCCAGCCTCCCCCCGTCCGCTTGTGGGCGCGGCTGGCGGCTCCTTCAGCGACGGTGCTGGGCGCCCAGCATGGATCCAGCGGCGGCGCGGCCGGTCTCATGGCGGGCGGCGGGGTGGCTTCTTGTGGCGGCGTTCCGGCGACCCTTGGACTGCGCACGGCGGGGCGGCTGCGGTGCTCTTGTCTCGGGAGGTTGCGCGCGACCAGTCTTGTGCCGGATCCGTCTGGATCTGGCATTGGGGGCCGGCCGGTGGCGCCTGGCTCCGGTGGTGCGTGCCCGGCGGCTCCGGCGCTTGGAGCTCGCCGGGCGATGCGGGTAGGGCAGCGGCCAGGCGTGGCTGCTGCTTCGGCCGTGGGCGGCGGCATGGGTAGGTCTCGGTGGCCTACCGGTGTCGTGGCGGCTTCACGGTGACTCGATGGATCTGGCCGCGGCAACGTCTGGCTTCTCCGGCGTCGGTTTGTCTGCGTTCGGGCCGTCTCGTCCTTCACCCCATCACCTCGTCGCGCGAGCGCTACTCCCATCAAAGGGCTGGTCCTCTCCCAGCTGCGATCCACCGCTCGTCTCGCGCCCGATGCCGCAGGACAGAGCTCTTCTCGCGCACGATGCAGCAGGACCGAGCTCGTCTCGCGCACGATGCAGCAGGACCGAGCTCGTCTCTCGCACGTTGCAGCAGGACTGACCTCGTCCCCTCTCGTTGCTGCAGGACCGAGCTCATCTCGCGCTTGGGGTAGCAGGATGGGTCGGTGGATGCCAATTCTGGCCGACCTATTGGGTCTCGACGCCGGAGGTTGCCCGGGGGCACGAAAGGTGGGACCTTTCCGCTCGTCTCTTTCGTTGGGGTGCGGCGGGTCACGGGTGAGGTGGTGTCGAGGTCTTGGATGTTGGGGCGGCGGCCCTGGTGGTGGTGGTGGCGCGGTGCTCTTGGACAAAGCCCGTGCCTTGGTGCTGTCCGCTCATCATAGCCGTGTAGGCGGCGTGGTTGCCGGGGTGTGGCGTTCGGTGGCGGTGAATGTTGGCCGAGGTGAAAACCTGCTCTATCTTCGGACGGACCGGCGGCGGCGAAGATCATTCCCTTCTTGAAGGCGTCATCGCGGCTATCATTGCCCGTCATGCGGCTCCGGGGAAAACTCTGATCCTTGGATCGGGCGGTGGCGGCGCTCCGGCGTCGTATCCTTCCTGAAGGCGCCGCCTTGAAGCGCATGGTTCGTCATATGTAGCTTCATTTCTTCAGGGCGGTAGTGCTAGGAGTAGTGTTGCTGCGCTCAGCGCCTTTGTATCCTGTCCTAGGCGTGTGCGTGTGTTGCGGTGGTGTGGCGTGTGGTTGTACTGGATGCTTGTGGTTTGGTGCTTTATATATAAAGTGGGGCAAAAGCCTTTTTGGGTAAAAACAAAACATTCTTACCTCTAAAAATCATTCTTTTCAAGAAAAACATCCGTTCAAAAAATGTTCAAATTTCATAAAATATTAACTATTCTTAAAAAATAATCTATATTTATATAAACATTAACTTCTATTTAAAAAAATAAAATTTTAACCTTTAACCTTATCATTGGCGTTTACTACACAATTGTAAATAAAAAATGATGCATAATGGCAGATGAAGCAGGTTGTGACCCTTTTTTTGCCCGATGCAATGCACGGCATGTATACTAGTACAAAACAATGTCTTAACCGTCACTTTTTTGTGAGCTGGGTGGAACAATTCGTAGGTGCATATGAAGGACAACTTCCAGATGATACCCCTCAATCATGTCTGCAGATACTGCATTGCGCGTGCTCAGCATATTGAGCAATGCCGCGAGGAACATTAGCTATGCAGAGAATAATTCAAAACTAACAGCACTGATTCATGCTACACGATTGACCCCCGCCAAAATGTCATACTTAGAGCAACTCCAGCCGCCCCCAACAGCCCCCCCCCCCGGCGTTTTTTTAGCGCCGACGCGCAAAAATCGGCCTAATCGTGCCCTCAGGAGCCTATTTTTGCCGGGTTGGGCCGAAATTGATGCCGGCGGACCCAGGCCAAACCTGGCGCACTGGGTGGCGTCGGGGCGATCGAATTTGGCGTGAAAGATGTTGGGGAAAGTAGTAATTCGAAAAATCCCTACGATCACGCAAAATCTATCTAGGAGATGCATAGCAAAGAGAGGGGAGAGTGTGTCCACGTACCCTCGTAGATGCGCCTTAAAAAGAAAATTTTAACTTGGAGTCTTAGTAGGACTCCCTTCTCCAAGTCCTAGCAGGATTCCACCTGGTGGAAGAGGGCAAGGAAGGGAAAGGGAGAGGAAGAGGGAAAGGGGGGGTCATGCCCCCTTCCCTTGTCCTATTCGGACTCCCCATGAGGGCGCCTCCCCTATGTGGGCTGCCCTCTCTCTCCCCTATGGCCCATGTTGGCCCATTGCTTCCGCGGGGGGTTCCGGTAACCCCTTCCGGCAATCCGCTTTTACCCGAAACCACTCGGAACTTTTCCGGTGTCCGAATAACATAGTTCAATATATCAATCTTTATGTCTCAACTATTTCAAGACTCCTCGTCATGTCCATGATCTCATCCGGGACTCCGAACAAACTTCGGGCATCAAAAATACATAACTCATAATACAAATCGTCATCGAACATTAAGCGTGTGACCCTACGGGTTCGAGAACTATGTAGACATGATCGAGACACATCTCCGATCAATAACCAATAGCGGAACTTGGATGCTCATATTGGCTCCTACATATTCTACGAAGATCTTTATCGGTCAAACCGCATAACAACGTACTTTGTTCCTTTTGTCATCGGTATGTTATTTGCCCGAGATTCAATCGTCGGTATCATCATACTGTTATGACCGGCATATTAGGGGCTTAGCCCAGTGGGTTGTGGCCCAAGTTATCTTATTGTTATTAGGGGCTTAGCCCAATTATCTTATCTTTATTAGGATCGTTTGCTTAGGAGTCGAGTAAACCTCTCTATATAAGGAGAGGAGATGTATCAATCTAATCAAGCAAAGAAGCAATCATTATTTGCTCGGCTTACCTTAGGGAGCCGGGAGACCTAAACCTAGCCGCCTCTTGCGTCGCCGCCGCCTCTTCCTCTCGCGCACGACGGCGCCTTGCCGCCGGCGACCGCAAGCTTCATCACATCCAGCCCCCTCCTTCCCCTACAACCTACGCCCTAGACCCGGTAGGGTCCCAGCCCCTACCAATTTGGTATCAGGTAGCTTGGGTCGGATCATGTCTGCTCCACCACCCACACCGCCGCTGCCCACCGCGCCGCTGCCCACCACCGCCGCCCTCTCCAAAGCGTCGCTCTCCATCGCGCCGCTAGCGCTTTCCGTCACGCCGATCGACTCCACCGTGAGGGCCTCCACCGCCGATTGCCGCCCTCCCGTGCCGCAGTCATTGTCTCTTGCCCGCAAATATCACGGCATCCTTAATGACCTCGTCGCCGCCGTCGGCATCCACCTCTACCTCGCCCGGGCCTTACGGCAGCCGCCGCCTGCCGTCGGCCGCGCGACCGTCGGCCGCTGCCGCTTCCACAATCGCTGCCCTCACCACGCCGATCGGGCCTCTACACCACCACTGGCCCGGTCAGCCGCCGCCCGCCGTCGCCCATCGACGGTCGCTGTCGTGCCTCCCTGGCCACAGTGGTCGGCCCCGACCCTCTCTGCATCGACCACACCACCCGGGTCCGTGCCGCCGCAGCCGCCGCCGCGGCCCGCCACCGCCAAAGACGGGCTGGGTCACCAAGCGGATCAAGTCCCCGATGCAAAGACGTGCACTTCCCACCGTCGCCGTCCCCCATACCGGCCTGGCTGACCGGATCATCGCCGCCACCCGTCTACACGTCGGCGGGAGAACCGCCAGTGCCCACTCTTCAGTTCGGCGACCCCTCCGGCTCGGCCGGGCACTTCTCGGGCCACGGTCATGCTGACCGGGCGCCCCACTCCTCGCTGCTTTGCACCTCCGAGCCAGTCGGCCACAGTGCTCCGACTCAGACACCGCCGCAGTTTGCCAAACTAGACTTCGCCACCTATGACGGCACAAAGGACCCGCTCAACTGGCTCAACCAGTGCGAGCAGTTCTTTCGCGGGCAACGCACCCTCACCTCGGAGCGTACCTGGCTCGCCTCCTACCACCTCCACGGCGCGGCACAGATCTGGTACTACGCCCTCGAATAGGACAAGGGCAGCATGCCCCCTTGGGAGCGCTTCCACGAGCTCTGCCTCCTTCTTTTGGGCCACCGATCCGTGAGAGCCGCCTGGCAGAGCTAGGCCGCCTTCCCTTCACCTCCATGGTTCAGGACTTCGCCGACCGTTCCCAGGCCCTGGCATGCCATGCGTCGGCCATGACGGCGCAGCAGTGGGCCGACCTCTTCGTCGGTGGACTTCTGGATCATGTCTGCGTGGACGTGGAGCTTCGGGGACCCCAGGATCTCCAGACGGCCATGTACTACGCCCGCGCATTCGAGCGCCGCGTGGTGGCCATCCAGCAGGCATCACCGTCCCGGGCCGCTGGGCCGCTACCCTGGCTGGAGGTTCCCGCGCAGGGTCATCCTACTCAGGCTTCCGTGGCAACCCTCGCTGCGACCGCGGCGCGCCTGTTTCGCCGGCTCACCTCGGCCGAGCTACTCGAGCGTCGCCGCCAAGGGTTGTGCTTCAACTGCGACGAGCCCTACATGTCCGGCCATGTCTGCCCGTGACTCTTCTACCCGGAGGCTGCAGACTACATTTCGGAGGACGCCGTCGCCACCGCCCCAGCTGTCACGAAGGTGTTTGACACTGGTTAATCACCTCGAGGAGTTCAGCAAGCGCTTACCCACCTTAGATCTCGAGGACGAGCTGTTTGTGCAGGCGGGGAGAACTGTTATGACCGGCATATTAGGGGCTTAGCCCAGTGGGTTGTGGCCCAAGTTATCTTATTGTTATTAGGGTCTTAGCCCAATTATCTTATCGTTATTAGGATCGTTTGCTTAGGAGTCAAGTAAACCTCTCTATATAAGGAGAGGAGATTGTAGGATCGAAAGTATGTCTAGAGGGGGGGTGATTAGACTACTTGACAATGTAAAAATTCAGCCTTTTGATTAAGACAAGTTTTTGGCAGATTCACAATGATGATCAAGTCAAGTATCACCCTACACATGCAATTCTAGAGTATTGGCAGCGAAAAGTAAATTGCACATGTAGTGAAGAGAGGTGGAGAAGAGCAAACGCAATTTGGAGACACGGAGATTTTTTCTCGTGGTTCCGATAGGTGGTGCTATCGTCAATCCACGTTGATGGAGACTTCAACCCACGAAGGGTAACGGCTGCGAGAGTCCACGAAGGGCTCCACCCACGAAGGGTCCACGGAGAAGCAACCTTGTCTATGCCATCATGGCATACGCCCACGGAGGACTAGCCTTACTCGGGGTAGATCTTCACGAAGTAGGCGATCTCCTTGCCCTTACAAACTTCTTGGTTCAACTCCACATCTTGACGGAGGCTCCCAAGCGACACCTAACCAATCTAGGAGGCACCACCCTCCAAAAGGTAATAGATGGTGTTGATGATGATGAACTCCTTGCTCTTGTGCTTCAAATGATAATCTCCCCAACACTCAACTCTCCTCACTGTTTGGCTGTGGTGGAAGAAAGGATTGAGTGGAAAGCAACTTGGGGAGGCTAGAAATCAAGTTTCATATGGTGGGAGTGGAACAACTTGATCTCAACACAAGGGTAGGTAGTTCTCTTCTCAGAAATGTAAGGTAGGAGTGGTAGTTCTTTCTGATGGCTCTCTTCACGAATGAAGAGGAGGTGGAGGGTATTTATAGCCTCCACAAAAATCAACCGTTACACACATTTGACCAATCTCGGTCAGACCGAAGTTGACAACTCGGTGAGACCGAAAGTTCAAATCTTGTGAACGTTGGGATTTTCGGTGGGACCGAAAATACAATCTCGGTGAGTCCGATTCTTCCAAAGACTAGGGTTTGCCAATCTCGGTGGGACCGACTTTATCATCTCGGTGACACCGATTTGATGACAGAAGGTTACAGAAGCTTGGCAACACTAGTTTCGGTGAGACCGAGTTTAGAATCGGAAAATCCGAAATATCTAGGGTTTGGCTTTGTGGCTGAGGTGGTTCATCTCGGTGTGACTGAGTTTAGGAAATCGGTGGGACCGAGATTACTTATGAGTGTATATTGGAATGAAAGATTGCTGATGGTTTGGGAGATGTATCACTAAGCACTTTGAGCAACCAGATCATTAACATAACCTCATCCCCTTTTAATAGTATTGGCTTTCCTATAGACTCAATGTGATCTTGGATCACTAAACCAAAAATGGAGTCTTGAGCTTTTGCCAATGTTTTCCTTAGCATTTTGAGGGGTCCACTTCTTCACCATTGCCATAGCCATATCAATTGAACTTTCTGAAATGATTCTCAAGAAACTATTAGTTCAATGATATATATGTTGTTATTAATTACCAAAACCACCCGGGATTAGTTGCACTTTCAATCTCCCCTTTTGGTAATTGATGACAACATATAGATCAAAGCTTCGACAAATGATATAATCAATGAATAATATAAATCGCTTTGAGAAGTATGTGATAAGCAAGAGCTCCCCTAAATTTGTGCATTATTTAAGATTTGCGTTTGAATGCAAATGCACAATCGATTAGGATCATGGGTCACTCTTCCATCTCACATACATCTTGGTGGAGCGCACAAAATGATAAGAATGAATAGCATGCACCCAATCACCAAGACATGAGTAAATGATCATACAAGATATGAATAGCATTTGATGAGCATTAAGCACACATTAAGGCATAGTACAATCAAGCACTCATCAAAGTAGAGCAAACGTAGTATCAAACACACAGAATGTCTCGAAAAACTCAAAAGTATCTCAAAAAGATCGCAAATAAAACGAAAGAGCAAAAGCGAGCACTCTCTCTCTCGAAGTCCTATGATCTATACAATTTCTCCCCTTTGGCAACAAGTTACCAAAAAGTTCAAAAGGTATAGAGCTAAACGTCACTAGGGACTCTGCTGGCGGCTCCTGTTTGGGTTGATGGAGTTGAGATGGCTGCATCTGCAAAGGCTTCAGCTGAAGTCTGTGGAGCTGGAGGAGTGGTCACTGGAGCTGGAGCTGGAACTGATGGAGCTATGGGAGGTGCTGAGGCTGTAGTCCTGGTGTCTATCACTGGAATAGCAGCTGATCTGGGTCTTGTGGGAACCGGAGCAGGCTGTTCATAATCATCCTGGACTAGGTCATCCTGCATCTCCTGCATGAGCTCTGCCTTCTCCCTCTTAGCTTCCTCGATATCTGCCTCAAGCTTGTTGACAGTGACTTGCACTTCAGTCAGCTTGACATCCAGAGCATGGAACTTGTCTTCAACAATCCTCTCAAGACTCTCCCGAGACGCACAATGCTGGCAGGCGTTGTTCAATCCTCTGGTAGCTTCAAGGAGCTGCTCTCCAACACTCTTGGGTTTAGCTGCTGCTCTCGCCGCTTCCTTCTCAGCTTTAGCTTGCTTGGCAGCTTCACTCTTTGCTTGACCTTCAACAGACGTTGGATCATCCTCATCCATCACAACTTCATTGTCCTCATGCTCAGGCTGCGGTGGCAAGTGTGGTCTATCCAACAAGTAGGTGCCCGTGCCAAACTTGGCATTGATAAGCATCTGAATGTGCGGGCAAATCCACATGACCTCTTCAGTCTGCTGCAGTCCTCTTGATAGTCTCAACTATCGTGTCCATCACCTTGAAAGGTGCCTTCGATCAAGTATATGCAGCATGTTGATAGAATAGCCTCTTATCATGCGATGATCTCCGGACTTGGGCATCAAGGTATGCCTCGAAATTGTGTTTGTGGTAGGTAGACCTGCTCGGAGATGATACATCGAGCCGAGCTTCGATTTCCACATCCTTAGTCGGTACCTCATTGTACATATTCCTCATAGACTCATGGTTCTTCTTGGGAATACCATAGACATCAACATCGTCCTCTCTCTGCACTGGAGCATTCAGCAGTGCTGCCCATTCTTTAACAGTTGAAGAGAATCTTTGGCCTTCAGTCATCCATGTGATCTTACCATCCGGATAGAAATGAGCGATGGCATAGAATTGCATGATCATCTCATCATTCCAAGTCATCGACTTCGACCAACGAAATCAGCAACACCACATGCAAGAAAGCTCTCATGCACATGTGGAAAGAAGTCTCTGTGCTCTTCACTATCAATATATGCCCGATTAACATAGCGAGTGTCCGCAACAATGGGCTTCTTGTCCATAAGCACAGCCTCATAGAAGTCCTGCCGCTCTCGGTGTGGAACCTTGGGTCAACAGCAGTCCTTCTTCTCACAGCATATGGATCAGCTTGTCTCCATAGCCTGAGACCTCTATCCTTTCTTTCCTTCATGTTTTCAGCTCGAGGATGAGCATCATTGTGAATTGGCAATTTCTGACGGAGTTTCAGCAACACAGGTGCCTCATCATCTGATTTAGCTGGTGGCACATTGTCTTTCTTCTTCTCTGAAGCAGGAATGTTCCTGACAGTTTTCTTGGGCTTGGCAGCAGGCTTGGCTTGAGCTGCCTTTGCTGGAGCAGATGGCTTAGGCTTTGAAGGTGCTCCTGCCCTGATGGCATCACCCATCAACTTAGGCTTCTGAGGAGGCTGGGGTGCTTCCTCATCATCATCATCATCTGCTGCTTCATCATGCACAATCCTCTTCCTCTTGGAAGTTTTCTTCACCTTGCTGGAAGTTTCTTCTTCCATGCTCAGCTTCTTAACAACATGGACTTCTTCACTTTCTTTGGTGCCTTTCTTGGTTTGTTGCCCTTGATGCTCTTTGGCAACCACTTTCCTCTTTGGCTTGGAGGAGATCTCTTCCTCAGCTATGAAATCTGAATCTTCTTCATCGTAATTCTTCTTCTTCACAGCCTGGTGGCAGCAGGAGGCAAACCACTTGGTGTGCTCCTCTCACCATCATCTGAAAAGCTCACGGCCTCGGGACTAGTGCCCGCCTCGGAATATCAGCAATTGGAGACTCGGACCTGTTACGGCTGTCACCGGCATCGACATGGTGACAACCTGTGAATAGATTAGGTGTAGGCGAGTAGAAGAGTTATCACAAACTGCAGAAGATTTTGCAAAAAATGAGTTCAAATTTCAGTTTTAGGTTTTCACAGAATGCATTTCGGTCAGACCGAGTCTAAAATTCGGTGAATCCGAAGTGTTCACACAGAACCATTCACACCACTTTCGGTTGGACCGAAATGGGTTTCGGTCTTGCCGAGAACACTAGGGTTTCACTAAATCCTCATTTCGGTCGCACCGATTTGCACAACTCGGTTGGACCGAAAAGTGCAGTGCAATGGCCAGAGGCCAAATCGGTCATACCGAGAATGTAGAATCGGTCTCACCGAGATGTGTTTGGCGGAAACCTAACCCTAAAACTTTTACTCGAATTTCGTTCTAAGAACTAATCTGCTGGATAGGAAGATCTCAAACGTGGCAAGATGCTAGGCAAACCAATCGTGCATAGAATCGGAGGTTGTAGCACGAGTGGGATCGAAACTCACCCTAACTTGGTGGAGTTCCTCTACGGCGGCAACGGCGCGGAGAGACTGTCCGTTGACGGCGATGGAGACCTGCGGGGCGACAAAGCGCATTGACGGAGACGATCCGGAGACCACGGCGGCGGCAAAAGGGGGTTGGGGCGAGGCGTTTGAAGAAGGAATCAACGTGCGCTGCCCTCAGATATATATACCCTTTTGCTGTCGGTGGGACCGAGTTGTAAAACTCGGTGGCACCGAGATGGATAACTGCAGGGCAGTTACACATTTCGGTCACGCCGAAATTTGCAACTCGGTTTCACCGAGGTGAAAACCTAGATCAATCCAAGTGCTTTCGGTCTGTCCGAGTTTGAGTGGGTTGGTCTGACCGAAATTACTTAGAAGGTTTTGGAAGTTTAGCCTTAGACGGATCGGTGGCTCCGAGTGCTCCTCACTCGGTGGGTCCGAAAATGACTTGATCAAAGTTTGTGATATAAGCATGAATAGAATTTGAGACAAGAAAGCATAGATAGCTAGGGGAGGAACTTAGGCATTCTTGTCCATCCATTTGGTCAAAAAGAAAATCCAAAAGACCAAAGCAACAAATGGATGTCCTTGAATGGATAAAATTATGCATCCAACATGCTCACACAATAAGATAGCAAATGAAATATGTGTCAAACATGCACAAACAAAACACTAGCTACTATCACACAATTTGTCGATGACTAGGTCATCTATATATGAGTATATTGACTTAGGAGTCAAATGAGAACATTTGATCATAGGTCATACTCATCGTTTAAGCACAAGTGGGGTTACCACTTTTACATAAAGCATTAATGTGTTCACATCATTTGAAGATGCTTTAGCTCAATTCTTTAGAGCAAAGCTCCCCCTAGATGTGAGAACCCCTTTTAAAGGGTCAAACTAACCTTGGGTTGTCATAGAAGACTTCATGTAGATGTTGAAGATGTGGATGCTCAATGTTGATGAAGATCATCAAGAGTTGGGAGCAATCCTTTGGATTCGGGCCCTTTCAATACCTACATGGGTTAGTCCCACAAGGAACAAACAAGGATATCCATGGACATAGATTGAAGTTCACAAAAGATGATGTCCATGAAAGCAATGATTACCTTGTCCCTTGACTTACCAACAAGAGGGTTTGTGACTCCATGAACTAGTGCAAGATGTGGAAGTTGATTGCACAAGTTCTTGCCAAAATGAATGTGAGTGAAGTATGTTGGCGGAGTCACCCTCAAGAACTCTCTAGTTCTTCTTCTTGGGATCCACATCATCTTGATGGGAATCCTTGGGGTAGTAGTTGAGCTTGACGAAGTAGAACTTGACGTTTCCTTGGGAACCCACTTGACCATGGCTTTAGGTGCTTCAATAAATGCATCAATCTCCTCTTGAAGCTTGTCCTTGCCTTTTAGCTGGTGGTCTTGTGGTGGAAGGTCATCTTGAGCTTGTTCCACATTGGAAGAAGTAGGATCATACTTCTCCTTTTGAGAAACAAACTTTGGAGTGGGATATTGACCTTCTTCCCATTCAACACCCTCGGCGTTGAACTTTCGCTCAAAACCAATTCCTTGATTCTTCCTGCCTTCCTTGCTTAAGAACAATTTCCTCAAAGTTCTTACTTCCGCAAGGCTCTTGTAGACACCTTTCTCTATAATCCCTTTCAATAAACTATTTTCTTGCTCAAGTGTAACTTGGCTTGAAACATTGTTAGTGGAATCAAGAGAACTACTAGAAGCAACAATATTGGATTTAGCATGGTTATTGTTACTACTAGATGAAGAATTTTTCTTATGCTTGTCATGCTTAGTTTTAATAGGTGGCAAGAAATTAGACAAGAGAAGTCGTTTGGCAAGATATGAAGAACTCTTCTTTCGAAGATCGTCATTGATTGCTTTTAGAAACTCATGTTCTTGCTCTAGATTGAGCTTCTCGAAGCGTAGCTTCTCATGAGATCTTAGGAGCTCTCTATGATCTTCTTGAGTTGTTTCATTAGCTAACTTAAGAGTGTTTAGTTCTTTAGTTAAACGCTCAATCTCCTTCATAGCATTGTCATTCGACTCTTCTCGACTATAAAGACTACTAGCATGTTCATCATTACTAGGCTCACTAGTTTTGTCATGTAAAAGCTCATCTTCACCAAGCAAGTCATCCTCATCACTATCAAAGTCAATGAATTCAGGGTGTGTTACCTTGGGGCCTGTAGCCATGAAGCATCTTCCAATTCCCTCATTTGGTGAATCAAATAAGTCATAGGAGTTGGAGTTGGAGGACACAAGAGCAAGACCGGCAACACCTTCATCTTGACTGTATTCGGAGTTGGAGTGATAGCTTCTTTCGGAGTGATTGTCGGAGTCGGAGCCGGAGACCCATTCACCTACATGAGCTTGATGTTTTCTTCTTGTGTAGCTCCTTGATGACTTGTCTTTTCTCTCCGAATCCTTGCTTCTCCGAGAGGATCTTCGTTCATAACGATCATCTCTACTCCTTCTCTCTTTCCGAGGTGACTCTTCTCTTGAGCTTCTTCTTCTTGGAGATTCTTCTCTTCTCTTGTGGGGAGCCGAACACTCATTTGAGTAGTGTCCGGGTCTTCCACAATTGTAGCAGTTTCGATCACGACTAGAAGATCTCTTTTCATCATATGATCTAGACTTTGAGCTTCTTTCCTTGCTTCTACTCTTGTAGAATTTGTTGAAGTTCTTCACCATTAGGCTTATCTCTTCATTGGAAACTAGCTTGTCACTTGAGGTTGTGGGAGCATCACTTGTAGCTTTGTAAGCACCACTTGACTTGTTGTGAAGCTCTTCCTTATCTTTAAGTGTCATCTCATGAGCAACAATTCTTCCAATGACTTGGTAGGCTTGAGATTCTTGTAGTTTGGCATCATTTGGATCAAAGTGCACACGGTGTCATACTTTCCATCCAAAGCTCGAGAATCTTCTTGATGATGAATCGGTCGGTCATTTCTTCGCTTCCTAAGCCGGCAATCTCATTTGTGATGAGAGCAAGCCTAGAGTACATTTCAGCGACTCCTTCACCTTCCTTCATCTTGAACTTGTCAAGTTGACCTTGAAGAACATCTAGCTTTGATTCCTTCACGGACTCGGTACCTTCGTGCATTTCGACCAAAGTATCCCAAATCTCTTTTGCATTCTCAAGACGGCTGATTTTGTTGAACTCCTCGGGACACAAAGCATTGAAGAGAATGTCACAAGCTTGAGCATTGTTTTGCAACATCCGCAATTCATCCGTTGTAGCTTCACGATCCGAACTTTTCCTTCCTCGAAGAATTCACCTTGCAAGCCAACACAAATAATGCCCCATCTTGGCGGGGTTATGTCCAAGAATATGCATTTTCATTTTATGCTTCCAACTAGCGAAATTTGAACCATCAAAGTAAGGACCTCTACGAAAATTACCCTCACTAGACGCCATACTCTCCTAGGTTGTGAAACCAAGCTTATGGAGTCCAATGCAATGGAAACCAATACAATGGAGACCAGAGCTCTGATACCACTTGTAGGATCGAAAGTATGTCTAGAGGGGGGTTGATTAGACTACTTGACAATGTAAAAATTCAGCCTTTTGATTAAGACAAGTTTTTGGCAGATTCACAATGATGATCAAGTCAAGTATCACCCTACACATGCAATTCTAGAGTATTGGCAGCGGAAAGTAAATTGCACATGTAGTGAAGAGAGGTGGAGAAGAGCAAACGCAATTTGGAGACACGGAGATTTTTTCTCGTGGTTCCGATAGGTGGTGCTATCGTCAATCCACGTTGATGGAGACTTCAACCCACGGAGGGTAACGGCTGCGAGAGTCCACGGAGGGCTCCACCCACGAAGGGTCCACGGAGAAGCAACCTTGTCTATGCCATCATGGCATACGCCCACGGAGGACTAGCCTTACTGGGGGTAGATCTTCACGAAGTAGGCGATCTCCTTGCCCTTACAAACTTCTTGGTTCAACTCCACATCTTGACGGAGGCTCCCAAGCGACACCTAACCAATCTAGGAGGCACCACCCTCCAAAAGGTAATAGATGGTGTTGATGATGATGAACTCCTTGCGCTTGCTTCAAATGATAATCTCCCCAACACTCAACTCTCCTCACTGATTTGGCTGTGGTGGAAGAAAGGATTGAGTGGAAAGCAACTTGGGGAGGCTAGAAATCAAGTTTCATATGGTGGGAGTGGAACAACTTGATCTCAACACAAGGGTAGGTAGTTATCTTCTCAGAAATGTAAGGTAGGAGTGGTAGTTCTTTCTGATGGCTCTCTTCACGAATGAAGAGGAGGTGGAGTGGTATTTATAGCCTCCACACAAAATCCAACCGTTACACACATTTGACCAATCTCGGTCAGACCGAAGTTGACAACTCGGTGAGACCGAAAGTTCAAATCTTGTGAACGTTGGGATTTTCGGTGGGACCGAAAATACAATCTCGGTGAGTCCGATTCTTCCAAAGACTAGGGTTTGCCAATCTCGGTGGGACCGACTTTATCATCTCGGTGACACCGATTTGATGACGAATGTTCTGAAGCTTGGCAACACTAGTTTCGTGAGACCGAGTTTAGAATCGGAAAATCTGAAATATCTAGGGTTTGGCTTTGTGGTGAGGTGGTTCATCTCGGTGTGGTGAGTTTAGGAAATCGGTGGGACCGAGATTACTTATGAGTGTATATTGGAATGAAAGATTGCTGATGGTTTGGGAGATGTATCACTAAGCACTTTGAGCAACCAGATCATTAACATAACCTCATCCCTTTTAATAGTATTGGCTTTCCTATAGACTCAATGTGATCTTGGATCACTAAACCAAAATGGAGTCTTGAGCTTTTGCCAATGTTTTCCTTAGCATTTTGAGGGTCCACTTCTTCACTCATTGCCATACCCATATCATTGAACTTTCTGAAATGATTCTCAAGAAACTATTAGTTCAATGATATATATGTTGTTATTAATTACCAAAACCACCCGGGGATTAGTTGCACTTTCAGAGATGTATCAATCTAATCAAGCAAAGAAGCAATCATTATTTGCTCGGCTTCCCTTAGGGAGCCGGGAGACCTAAACCTAGTCGCCTCTTGCACTGCCGCCACCTCTTCCTCTCGCGCACGACGGCACCTTGCCATCGGCGACCGCAAGCTTCATCACGTCCAAACCCCTCCTTCCCCTATAACCTATGCCCTAGACCTGGTAGGGTCCCAGCCCCTACCACATACCTAGTTCAATCTCGTTACCAGCAAATCCCTTTACTCGTCCCATAATACTTCATCCTGCAACTAATTCATTAATCACATTTCTTGCAAGGCTTATAGTGATGAGTATTACCGAGAGGGCCCAGAGATACCTCTCCGAAACATGGAGTGACAAATCCTAATCTCGATCTATGCCAACCCAACAAACACCTTCGGAGACACCTGTAGAGCATCTTTATAATCACCCAGTTACGTTGTGACGTTTGATAGCACACAAGGTGTTCCTGCGGTATTCGGGAGTTGCATAATCTCATATTCTAAGGAACACTTACAAGTCATGAAGAAAGAAGTAGCAATAAAATTTTAACGATCGTAATGCTAAGCTAATGGATGGTTCTTGTCGATCACATCATTCTCCTAATGATGTGATCTCGTTCATCAAATGACAACACATGTCTATGGTTAGGAAACATAACCATCTTTGATTAACGAGCTAGTCAAGTAGAGGCATACTAGGGACACTATGTTTTGTCTATGTATTCACACATGTACTAAGTTTCTGATTAATACAATTCTAGCATGAATAATAAAAATTTATGATGATATAAGCTAATATAAATAACAACTTTATTATTTCCTCTAGGGCATAGTTTCTTCAGTCTCCCACTTGCACTAGAGTCAATAATCTAGTTCACATCGCCATGTGATTTAACACCAATAGTTCACATCTGTATGTGATTAACACCCAAAGTTCACATCTCCATGTGACCAACAACCAAAGGGTTTACTAGAGTCAATAATCTAGTTCACATCACTATGTGATTAACACCTAAAGAGTACTAAGGTGTGATCATGTTTTGCTTGTGAGAGAAGTTTAGTCAACGGGTCTATCACATTCAGATTCGTATGTATTTTGCAAATATTCTATGTCTACAATGCTCTGCATGGAGCTACTCTAGCTAATTGCTCCCACTTTCAATATGTATCCAGATTCAGACTTAGAGTCATCTGGATCGATGTAAAAGCTTGCGACGACGTAACTCTTTACGACGAACTCTTTATCATCTCCATAACCGAGAAATACTTTCTTAGTCCTCTTAGGTAACTAAGGATAACTTTGACCGCTATACAGTGATCCACTTCTGGATCACTATCGTACCCCCTTGCCAAACTCATAGCAAGGCACACAACTGGTTTGGTACATAGCATGGCATACTTTATAGAACCTATGACTGAGGCATAGGGAATGACTTTTATTCTCTTTTTATCTTCTATCGTGGCCGGGCTTTGAGTCTTACTCAACTTTACACCTTGTAATACAGGCAAGAACTCCTTTGACTGATCCATTTTGAACTCTTTCAAAATCTTGTCAAGGTATGTACTCATTGAAAAAAATCTTATCAAGCGTCTTGATCTATCTCTATAGATCTTGATGCCCAATATGTAAGCAGCTTCACCGAGGTCTTTCTTTGAAAAATCTCCTTTCAAACTCTCCTTTATGCTTTCTAGAAAATTCTACATCATTTTTGATCAACAATATGTCATTCACATATACTTATCAGAAAGGATGTAGTGCTCCCACTCACTTTCTTGTAAATACAGGCTTCACCGCAAGTCTGTATAAAACTATATGCTTTGATCAACTCATCAAAGCGTATATTCCAACTTCGAGATGCTTGCACCAGTCCATAGATGGATCACTGGAGCTTGCACACCTTGTTAGTACGTTTAGGATTGACAAAACCTTCTCGCTGCATCATATACAACTCTTTTTTAAGAAATATCCATTTAAGGAATGCAGTTTTTGACATCCATTTGCCAGATTTCATAAAATATGGCAATTGCTAACATGATTCAGACAGATTTAAGCATCACTACAGTTGAGAAAATCTCATTGTAGTCAACACCTTGATCTTATCGAAAACCTTTTGCGACAAGTCGAGCTTTGTAGATAGTAACACTACTATCAGCGTCCATCTTCCTCTTGAAGATCCATTTATTTTCTGTGGCTTGCCGATCATCGGTCAAGTCCACCAAAGTCCACACTTTGTTCTCATACATGGATCTCATCTCAGATTTCATGGCCTCAAGCCATTTCGCGGAATCTGAGCTCATCATTGCTTCCTCATAGTTGGTAGGTTCATCATGGGCTAGTAACATGACTTCCAGAATAGGATTACCGTACCACTCTGGTGCGGATCGTACTCTGGCTGACCTACGAGGTTTGGTAGTAACTTGATCTGAAGTTTCATGATCATCATCATTAGCTTCTTTACTAATTGTTGTAGTAATCACTGGAACTGATTTCTGTGATGAACTACTTTCCAATTCGGGAGAAGGTACAATTACCTCATCAAGTTCTACTTTCCACCCACTCACTTCTTTGGAGAGAAACTCCTTCTCTATAAAGGATCCATTCTTAGCAATGAATATCTTGCCTTCGGATCTGTGATAGAAGATGTACCCAACAGTTTCCTTTGGGTATCCTATGAAGACGCAGTTCTCCGATTTGGGGTTCGAGCTTATCAGGTTGAAGCCTTCTTCACATAAGCATCGTAGCCCCAAAATTTAAGAAATGACAGCTTAGGTTTTTTGCCAAACCACAGTTCATACGATGTCGTCTCAATGGATTTTGACGGTGCCCTGTTTAACGTGAATGCAGCTGTCTCTAATGCATACTCCCAAAACTATAGTGGTAAATTGGCAAGAGACATCATAGATCGCACCATATCTAATAAAGTGCGGTTACGACGTTCGGACACACCATTACGCTTTGGTGTTCCAAGTGGCATGAGCTGTGAAACTATTCCACATTGTTTTAGTGGAGGCCAAACTTGTAACTTAAATATTCACCTCCACGATCAGATCGTAGAAACTTTATTTTCTTGTTACAATGATTCTCCACTTTATTCTGAAATTCTTTGAACTTTTCAAATGTTTCGGACTTATGTTTCATTAAGTAGATATACCCATATCTGCTCAAATCATCTGTGAAGGTCAGAAAATAATGATACATGCCACGAGCCTCAACACTCATCGGACCGCATACATCGGTATGTATTATTTCCAATAAGTCATAAGCTCGTCCCATTTTTCCGGAGAACGGAGTTTTAGTCATGTTGCCCATAAGGCACGGTTCACAAGTACCAAGTGATTCATAATCAAGTGATTCCAAAAGCCCATCAGCATGGAGTTTCTTCATGCGCTTTACACCAATATGACCCAAACGGCAGTGCCACTAGTATGTTGCACTATCATTATCAACTTTGCAACTTTTGGCATCAATATTATGAATATGTGTATCACTACGATCAAGATTCAATAAACCATCAACATTGGGTGTATGACCATACAAGGTTTTATTCATGTAAATAGAATAACAATTATTCTCTGTCTTAAATGAATAACCGTATTGCAATAAACATGATCTAATCATATTCATGCTATAACGTAAACACCAAATAACATTTATTTAGGCTCAACTCTAATCCCGAAAGTATAGGGGCTATGCGATGATGATCATATCAATCTTGGAACCACTTCCAACATACATCATCACTTCACGCTCAACTAGTCTCTATTTATTCTGCAACTCCTGTTTCGAGTTACTAATCTTAGCAACCGAACAAGTATCAAATACCCAAGGGTTACTACGAGCACTAGTAAGGTACACATCAATAACATGTATATCAAATATACCTTTGTTCACTTTGCCATCCTTCTTATCCACCAAATATTTGGGGTAACTCCGCTTCCAGTGACCATTTCCTTTGTAGTAGAAGCACTTAGTTTCAGGCTTAGGTCCAGCTTTGGGCTTCTTCACGGGAGTGACAACTTGCTTGCCATTCTTCTTGAAGTTCCCTCTCTTTCCCTTTGCCCTTTTCTTGAAACTAGTGGTCTTGTCAATCATGAACACTTGATGCTTTTTCTTGATTTCTACCTTCGTCGATTTTCAGCACCACGAATAACTTGGGAATCGTTTTCGTCATCCCTTGCATACTATAGTTTATCACAAAGTTCCAATAACTTGGTGATGGTGACTAGAGAACTCTGTCAATCACTATCTTATTTGGAAGATTAACTCCCGCTTGATTCAAGCGATTGTAGTACCCAGACACTCTGAGCACATGCTCACTAGCTGAGCAATTATCCTTCATTTTTAGGCGAAGTATTTGTCTGATGCCTCATACCTCTCGAAACGGGCATGAGTCTGAAATACCAATTTCAGCTCTTGGAACATCTCATATGCTCTGTGGCGTTCAAAAATGTTTTTGAAGTCCTGGTTCTAAGCCTTAAAGCATGGTTCACTAAACTATCAAGTAGTCATCATATTGAGCTAGCCAAACGTTCATAACTTCTGCATCTGCTCCTGCAATAGGTCTGTCACCTAGCGGTGCATCAAGGACATAATTCTTCTGTGCAGCAATGAGGATAAACCTCAGATCACGGACCCAGTCCGCATCATTGCTACTATCATCTTTCAACTTAGTTTTCTCTAGGAACATATAAAAAAGGGAAGCTACAACGCGAGCTATTGATCTACAACATAATTTGCAAAATACTATCAGGACTAAGTTCATGATAAATTAAAGTTCAGTTAATCATATTACTTAAGAACTCCCACTTAGATAGACATCCCTCTAGTCATCTAAATGATCACGTGATCCATATCAGCTAAACCATGTCTGATCATCATGTGAGATGGAGTAGTTTTCAGTGGTGAACATCACTATGTTGATCATATCTACTATATGATTCACGCTCGACCTTTTGGTCTCTAGTGTTCTGAGGCCATATTTGCATATGCTAGGCTCGTCAAGTTTAACCCGAGTATTCTACGTGTGCAAAACTGGCTTGCACCCGTTGCATGTGAACGTAGAGCTTATCACACCCAATCATCATGTGGTGTCTCAGTACGACGAACTGTAGCAACCGTGCATACTCAGAGAGAACACTTATACCTTGAAATTTAATAAGAGATCATCTTATAATGCTACCGCCATACTAAGCAAAATAAGATGCATAAAAGATAAACATCACATGCAATCAAAATATGTGACATGATATGGCCATCATCATCATCTTGTGCTCACGATCTCCATCACCGAAGCATCGTCATGATCTCCATCGTCACCGGCTTGACACCTTGATCGCCATCGTAGCATCGTTGTCGTCTCGCCAACTATTGCTAATACGACTATCGCTACCGCTTAGTGATAAAGTAAAGCAATTACATGGTGATTGCATTTCAAACAATAAAGCGACAACCATATGGCTCCTGCCAGTCGCCGATAACTCTGTTACAAAACATGATCATCTCATACAACAATTTATATCTCATCATGTCTTGACCATATCACATCACAACAAGCCCTGCAAAAACAAGTTAGATGTTCTCTACTTTGTTGTTGCAAGTTTTACGTGGCTGCTATTGGCTTCTAGCAAGAACCGTTCTTACCTACGCATCAAAACCACAACGATTTTTCGTCAAGTGTGATGTTCTAACCTTCAATAAGGACCGACCGTAGTCAAACTCAATTCAACTAAAGTTGGAGAAACAGACACCCGCCAGCCACCTATGTGCAAAAGCACGTCGGTAGAACCAATCTCATGAACGCGGTCATGTAATGTCGGTCTAGGCCGCTTCATCCAGCAATATCGCCGAATCAAAGTAAGACGTTGGTGGTAAGCAGTATTGCTATTATCGCCCACAACTCTTTGTGTTCTACTCGTGCATAAAACATCTACGCATAGACCTGGCTCGGATGCCACTGTTGGGGAACGTAGTAATTCAAAAAAAATCCTACGATCACGCAAGATCTATCTACGAGATGCATAGCAACGAGAGGGGAGAGTGTGTCCACGTACCCTCGTAGACCGAAAGCGGAAGCGTTTAGTTAACGCGGTTGATGTAGCCGAACGTCTTCACGATCCAACCGATCCAAGTACCAAACATACGACACCTCCGTGTTTAGCACACGTTCAGCGCGATGACGTCCCTCGAGCTCTTGCTCTAGTTGAGGACGAGGGAGAGTTCCGTAAGTACGACGGCTTGGCGACGGTGTTGATCATGTTACCGGCGTAGGGCTTTGCCTAAACACTACGACGATATGACCGAGGTGTGTAACTATGGAGGGGGCATCGCACACGGTTAAGAGAACTTGATCTCCTTTGGGGCCCCCTGCCCCAGTATATAAAGGAGCAGAGGGGGAGGACGGCCGGCCCTTGCAGGGCGCGCCAGGAGAAGGGAGTCCTACTAGGACTCCAAGTCCTAGTAGGATTCCACCTGGTGGAAGAAGGGAAGGAAGGGAGAGGGAGAGGGAGAGGGAGAGGGAAAGGGGGGCCGCGCCCCCCTTCCCTTGTCCTATTCGGACTCCCCATGGGGGGAGCCTCCCCTATGTGGGCTGCCCTCTCTCTCCCCCTATGGCCCATGTTGGCCCATTGCTTCCCCGGGGGGTTCCGATAACCCCTTCCAGCACTGTGTTTTTACCCGAAACCACTCGGAACTTTTTCCATGTCCGAATAACATAGTCAAATATATCAATCTTTATATCTCAACCATTTCGAGACTCCTCGTCATGCCCGTGATATCATCCGGGACTCCGAACAAACTTCGGTCATCAAAAACACATAACTCATAATACAAATCGTCATCGAACGTTAAGCGTGCGGACCCTACGGGTTCGAGAACTATGTAGACATGATCGAGACACATCTCCGATCGATAACCAATAGCGGAACTTGGATGCTCATATTGGCTCCTACATATTCTACAAAGATCTTTATTGGTCAAACCGCATAACAACATACTTTGTTCCCTCTGTCATCGGTATGTTACTTGCCTGAGATTCGATCGTCGGTATCATCATACCTAGTTCAATCTCGTTACCGGCAAGTCTCTTTAGGGTGTGTTTGGTTGAAGAACCAACTGTAATGGAATGGAATGGTTCCATTCCAGAGGAACGGGTCGGTTCCGTTCCTGTGTTTGGTATGAGCAAAAAAGTAGAATGGAATGGTCTCATTCCTGTGTTTGGTTTGGAAGCATCGAATGAAAAAGGGAATAACAAAAATTCAAAATTTCGGCAACATTTCAGTTGTACTTAAAAAAACAACACAAGACTTTACATTGACAAGCATGATACATATATGATATCACATATAACACAATTTTCGACAACAATATCATAATATAGCAAGTTCATTTTCTGTGTGAATATACAAACATACACCACAATACTTCTCAGCGGCAATCAGGATCTTCGTCGGCGTTTTCTTTTCTGTGGACATGACGCCAAAGGTAAAGAAAAATACTGATTCGGTATTGGCCAACTCTGAGCTGATTTGATCTCAACAAATGTATGCTGACTTCTTTGGGATAATTTGTGCATTTGGCTTCAGTGTGGCATCCTGCCTTGGACCAGCAGTAGCAGCACGCTTGACCAATGTATGAGGTAGATTGTAGAGGTTGCAGCAACAAAATCTGAAGGCGTAGAGAGGAGTAAACACTATCAAAAATAGGGCTACCACTGACTTGTACTAGGGATTTAACACATCAACATATATTTCACAGATAAACTGTACAACATGTATTTCAGTAGAAATTAGGAAAAGATCCCCTTCTTTTGAACAATATAAAGAAACAAAATCAATCAAAAGATAACCATGAGTCCATCTCTCCATCTCTCCGCTGGAATTTTGTCCATTTTGGGCCTAGCCCAGTAGCAGTTTCAGAAATTCCTAATAAATCCTAGAGGCCCAAGCAGCCCATTTGTGCAAGGCAAGAGGTGGAACTAAAGTTTAGTCCCACATTGCTAGTTTAGAGGGAGTTGGACCTCTTTATAAGGGAGGCTCCTTCCCCACTTGTATGAGCATGAGAACAAGAGGGACATCCACGCGCGCTCCTCCTCTGCCGCCCGCCTCGCCACGCCACGCCACGCCTCGTCACGACGCGCCGCGGGTTGCGGGAATGAGCTGAGCCGATGTCTAAATTTTTGCCACGCACTACGGGTATACGAAAGGTCACTCGGGAGATGGAAAGTTTTTGCTGTAGTGGAGATTAATTGCGAATGCTGCACCCTTCGGCTGCTGTCTGTTCGTTTCATCTCCCTCGGTCCCTTCAGCTCCCGGCGCTACCCTCTCGTCTCCTTCTCTTGCGCCTATAAAAGGGAGGTCGCTCCTCTCGGAAGACGCACTGTAACTACTTCTTCCTCTCGCCACGGTTCTCGAGCACCGCTGCTGCTACGATCTTCTCCATCCCGGCTTGCGGCGTGCACCGCAGGTCGGGACGATGAGGGCTCGAAACCGCACTCTTTGAGTCTGTCTGGGGAGAAGGGTGATAAGGTTTTGGGGAGCGCTCTGCGCGACTCTTGGCTGCTTCACCACGGACGATCCGGTCGCCGATGACTACTTCCCGACGACGACTTCTTCCCGGACGTCCACGACCTCCTCGGCGACATGGTGGCGAGACACGACCCCAAGTCCAGCGCTTCTTTGCTTCTTTGTGCGTCGTGTTCTTCTCCTTTACATTAGAAGTCCTGCTACAGTTCTTGGCTCTAGTTTCATCCTACATATGTTAGGTTCTATGTCATATAAGCAACTTCATATAGTGACTGTACTAGATGTGTTTACCTCAAGTTCATATATGCGATTTATGTTTACCTTCTCTCTGTCGATTGCATGACTTGCTTTATATTTGCTATTTTAGTCATGTTTTATCTACTATTTCTGTTAATAAAATCATTCGATAAATTGCTCATATTTCCAACAATCCAAAAACCTTATTATAGGCAATTTACCTCGAATGGTTTTGCTGCTTCCATGAGACCTCCTATGTTTGAGGGTATCCACTATAAGAGGTGGCGCGTGAGAGCAGTCTTATGGTTTCAAACCATGAGTTGCTATGATGCCACTCTTGGCAAACCTGAAGGAGAGCAAGATGCCCAACAGGCACAAGCTTTTCAGAAAAAGGATACCTTGTTTAAGGCTGCTCTCTTGAGTGTTCTTGGTGAGAACATAGTTGAGGCTTATGCGTCAATTGACAATGGAAAAGATATGTGGGATGCACTCGAGGCCAAGTTTGGGGTCTCGGATGCCGGCACTGAGCTGTACATCATGGAGTAATTCTATGATTACAGGATGACTAAAGAGCGCTCCGTGGTTGAGCAGGCTCACGAGATCTGATCATTTGCTAGAGAACTTGAGCACTTCAATTGTATCCTACCGACAAGTTTGTTGCGGGGTATCATCACTAAGCTTCCTCCTTCGTGGAGGAACTTTGCTACCTTACTGAAGCATAAGAGATAGGAGTTTTCCGTTCCGGATCTCATTGGCACTCTTGATGTGGAAGAAAAGGCGAGAGCAAAGGACACACGTGCTCGAGGTATTGAGGAGGATCTAGTGCCAATCTGGCATGTAAGAAAAACTTCCATCCCACAAGTTCAAGAACAAGGGCAAGTTTGATGGTAAAGGAAAGTTTGATGGGAAGAACAAGGCTGTGCAGCACATGAACTTCAAGAAGAAGAATGACAAGAAGAAAGGTGCTTTTCATGTGTGTGGAGATCCTGATCATTGGGCTCCTAGTTGCCCCAATCGCTATGACAAGCGTCATCTCAGGAAAGGCGGCAAGACCGCTAATGTTGTCATCGGAGACATTGACATGAAGGATGCTGGGTATGGTATATTTCCACTATTCTTTCAAGATGTCATTCTCCGATTGGTTGATTGACACAGTGCTAATGTGCATGTATGCAGTGATATTTCCATTGTTTTCATCTTATCGGATCATAGGGGACTTCAACCGTCTTGATGGGCAACGGTTCAAGTGCTTCTGTTCGTGGTGTTGGCACGGTCGATCTGAAGTTTACTTCGGGGAAGATCGTGTGGCTGAAGAACGTGCATTATGTCCCCTCTGTCAATAAAAATCTTGTTAGCGGATCTCTTCTGTGTAGAGATGGCTATAAGCTTGTCTTTGAGTCGAATAAATTTGTAATATCCAAGTATGGAACCTTTGTTGGTAAAGGCTATGAGTCAGGAGGCCTATTTTGTTTATCCTTATCAGACGTTTGCAATAAAGTTGTTAATCATATTTGCAACAATAGTGAATCAAATGTGTGGCATTCACGACTTTGTCATGTTAACTTTGGTTGCATGTCGCGACTAGCGAAGTTGAACTTAATCCCTAGTTTCACCACCATTAAGGGATCTAAGTGTCAAGTGTGTGTGCAAGCTAAATGATGTAGGGTGGAACCCTAATTCGTCGATCTTTCACATTTGGAGGGGATCCTACGGAGGAGACACGAAGAACACGCGGAAGCACGAGGGGAAACACGGGGAAAACGAGAGAGAATCACTCAACCAACAAGGAATCGATCACACAAGTGCTAGATCAACATACACACATGAGATCCACAAGATACATAGTCAACTAGGGTAAGGATACAAAGGAACCGTTCATCTCCCGGAGGAGGCCTTGATGTTCTTCCCTAGATAGGGGTCTTGAATCCGCAAGGGGATCTTCTCCTAAGGAGGTCCTGATCTTCGAGGAGAAGTAACCGAGTGGATGAGCAAAGTCTCTCACACAAATATGAGCTAATCCAATGCTAAGTCTCAAAGTGAGAAGAGGGGGTCCTATATATAGAGTCTGGGGCGAAGGGGTACATGGGCTCAGCCCAACACGCGCACACAGGCGCTGGCCGGATGATCCGGACGGGGGTCCGGATGATCCGGGCTGATGATCCGGGCGGGGACCCGGATGAGCCGGAGGGTCGGCTGATGGTCGTGAGGGGCCGGATGTCCGGCTAGCGGTCCGGATGTTCGGGCGGGGTCCAGATGATCCGGGACGAGACCCGGATGGTCCGGCTTCGGGGAAGAGCTTCTGTTGCCTTGATCGCCATGGCGGATCGTCCGGACGGGTCCGGATCATCCGGCTCTGTCCGGATCGTCCGGGCCTCCGTCCGGATCGTCCGGCCTCTCTGGTCCTTGTTGCTTTCTTCCCTCCGTCTTCATGCATGCCTTCCGCTTCCGGTTCTCCTCTCTTCCTAGCCTCTTCATGGTTAACTCCTTGGTGCCTGAGTATGCATAGAGTTTCCGTTTGAGGTAGTAACCATGTCTCATGTGAATCGAAGGAGAGTTGTGAGAGGAGTGATGTCACCTCGGTTTCAAGAGCTCTTGCACGTGCTCGAGTCATCGGTCCTTGTGGTGTTGTAGGTGTTGATGTAGAGTCCATGGGGATGATGGAAGGATGCTCCGCATCATATCCCCTCCCTTTGAAAGGATCCGACCTCGGATCTAGTTCTTCATCACCATGGAAAGGCGAGAGGTCTTTGATGTTGAAGGTGTCGCTCACGTTGTACTTGTCGCTTGGTAGGTCGAGCTTGTAGGCGTTGTTGTTGTAGCGTGCTAACACCTTGAAGGGTCCATCGGCTCGAGGTAGAAGTTTGGACTTGCGTTCGTTGGGGAAGCGTTCCTTGCGAAGGTGTAGCCACACGAGATCGCCTATGTTGAAGATCATGGGTTGCTTGTTGATGTTGAGCTTGGTAGTGAGTCGTTGTACGTGGCGCTCGATGGTGTGTCTTGTCTCTTCCTGCATCTTCTTGATGTAGCTTGCACGGGTACTTGCGTCGAGGTTGGTGCGCTCTTGTAGAGGTAGAGGTAGAATGTCCAATGGGGACAATGGATTGAAGACGTAGACGACCTCGAAGGGTGACTTGCCGGTCGTCGAATGTCTTGCGCGGTTGTAGGCGTACTCGGCAATGGGTAGACACGCCTCCCACTCCTTGATGTTCTTCTTGATCAACACGCGAAGTAGAGTGGAGAGCTTTCGGTTCGTCACCTCCGTTTGGCCGTCGGTTTGAGGATGGTATGCGGATGAGAAGAAGAGATTGATTCCGAGCTTGGCGCATAGGGTCTTCAAAAGTAACTCAGAACTTAACGTCATGGATCGGAGACGATTGTCTTTGGTACACCATGGAGGCGCAAGATTTCCTACAAAAGAGATTTGCAATATGTGAAGCATCGTCTACCTTGTTGCAAGGAATGAAATGTGCCATTTTAGAAAATCTATCCACAACAACAAACACGGAATCCTTTCCATTTTGAGTTCTAGGCAAACCAAGTACAAAGTCCATGCTAATGTCTTCCCAAGGTTGATAAGGAATAGGAAGAGGCATGTAAAGACCATGAGATTGAGCTTTTGACTTAGCTTTGCGGCATGTAGAGCATCGAGTGGTGAAGCGTGAAACGTCTCGAAACATCTTGGGCCAAAAGTAGTTCTTGGAGAGCGTGGCGAAGGTCTTGTTGCGTCCAAAATGTCTCATGAGTCCACCTCCATGAGCCTCTTGCAAAAGGAGCAAACGAAGAGAAGACTCGGGTATGCATAGTTTGTTAGCTCTCATAAGATAACCATTCTTGAGGTAATATTGTTCCCAAGATGTATGCGTCAAACATTTAGCATAATGAGGTGCAAAAGATGGATCACTAGCATACAAATCTTTGATATGCTCAAAACCGATAATATTCAACTCAAGTTGGGTGACAAGCGTGCATATGCGTGAAAGTGCATCGGCAACTACATTTTCCTTGCCCTTAATGTACTTGATCACATATGGAAAAGATTCAATAAATTCACTCCATTTGGCATGACGCTTGTTCAATTTAGTTTGACCTTTTAAGTACTTAAGCGTTTCATGATCGGTATGGATGACAAACTCATGAGGTCTAAGATAATGTTCCCAAACATGGAGGACACGCACTAAAGCATACAATTCCTTGTCATACACTGGATAGTTAAGTTGAGCACCGGAGAGTTTTTCACTAAAATAAGCAATGACTCGTTTTTCTTGCATTAAAACTCCGCCAATTCTGGTACCACTAGCATCACAATGGACCTCAAAAGTTTTATCAAAATTGGGCAAAGCAAGAATTGGAGCATGAGTAAGCAAAGACTTGAGTTCATCGAAAGCGTTGGCTTGCAAAGGTCCCCAAACAAAAGGAGTATTCTTCTTACTCAAAGCATGCAAAGGAGCTGCAATAGTGCTAAAGTTTTTCACAAAGCGGCGATAAAAACCTGCAAGACCAAGGAAACTTTGCACTTGTTGCAAATTGGTGGGTTGGGGCCAAGTTTTAATTGCTTTGATCTTAGTTTCATCAACATGGACACCCTTGGAAGAGACAACGAAACCCAAGAAAACCACTTTGTCAACTCCAAAAGTGCATTTTTTCAAGTTGGCATAAAGACTTTCCTTTTGAAGTGTTTGCAAAACAAGCCTAACATGATCAAGATGCTCTTTCATGGTTTTGCTAAACACAAGAATATCATCGAAGTAAACCACAACAAAGATTCCAATGTATGGACGAAGTACATGATTCATAAGACGCACAAAAGTTCCGGGAGCTTCCGACAAACCCATAGGCATAACCAACCACTCATACAAGCCAAATTTTGTTTTGAAAGCGGTTTTCCATTCATCACCCTCATGAATGCGGATTTGATAATAGCCACTTTTAAGATCAATTTTTGAGAAAAAGTTGGCTCCACTAAGTTCATCAAGCATATCATCTAAGCGAGGAATGGGATGCCTATAGCGCACGGTGATAGCATTTATAGGTCTACAATCGAGCACTGGCGGAAACTTCCATCGGGTTTAGGCACAAGTATAACGGGCACGGCACAAGGGCTTAAGCTTTCACGTACATGACCGTTGTCGAGTAGTTGTTGTACTTGCCGTTCAATCTCCTTGGTTTCTTCGGGATTGATACGGTAGGGAGCTTTGTTTGGAAGTGGCTCTCCGGGAATGAGGTCGATTCGATGCTCAATGCCTCGAAGAGGAGGTAGACCCGGAGGTAGCTCATCGGGGAAAACATCTTGAAATTCCTGCAAAAGAGATTGAAACACCAAAGGTAGCTCATGAGTGGTGTTAGTGTTTGGTTCTCCATCCTTGCACACAAGGACAAAGTGCATCACACTCGATGGGTTCTCACACACTTCTCTCATCTCATGTTTGGTGGCGAATAGTATGAGGTTTTTCTCTCTAGGCGAAGAGGCGCTCAAATTTGGCTTGTGGCTCTCACTCACTTTTTGGTGGCTCACTTTCTCACTCTTCTCTCTTTGGTTGGTGGCTTGTTTGTCGGCTATCACTTGACTAGGAGACATGGGTCGTAGGATATATTCTTTGCCTTTCATCTTGAAGCTATAGTGGTTTGTACGCCCATTGTGGTAGACACCACGGTCGAATTGCCATGGCCGACCAAGGAGGAGGTGGCAAACGGTCATTGGGACCACATCACACTCCAAAGTGTCCTCATATGCACCTATTTTGAATGATACTTGGACCGTATGCTCAACTCGTATAGTGCCGGAGTCACTTAGCCATTGAACCTTGTAGGGTTGCGGATGCTTCTTCTTGACCAATTGGGGCTTGGAGCATAGTTCTTTGCTTGCCAAGTTGTGGCAACTACCTCCATCGATGATGACCTTGACGGATCTCCCATTGATGCCGGCCTTTGTGTGGAAGATGTGGCATCTTTGGTCTTCTTCTTGGTGATGTTGAAGTGTCAAGACCTTGGAGACAACAAGAGCGGGACTTGTATCTTCATCACAAAAGACTTGATCATCTTCATCCTCGTTGATGCGCCGGTGCATGGCCACTTGCTCAATAGCGTCCATTTCATCTTCACTCATTGAGTCGTAGGTGCCGTCGTCATTGAGTATCATGGTCCGCTTGTTGGTGCATTCATATGACTTGTGGCCTCGGCCGCCGCAAGTAAAACACTTGAAGGAGCTTGTCTTGACGGTCTCATCGTTTTGAGTAGATGATGAAGCACGCGGCTTGGAGTTGCTTGTAGTAGGAGGAGGATGACTTGAACTTGTAGAAGCTTTCTTGTAACTTGACTTGTCGTCGTTTGTTGGAGAAGGCTTGGTTGATGTCGAAGTTGGAGTAGTTTTTGAAGCTTGGTTGTTGGAGAAGCCGTACGTCTTGGATGAGTACTTGGCGTACTTGAAGTCATCTTGCACTTGTCGTTCCGCCTTTGTAGCTTGATGCACGAGCTCAATGAGGTTGGAGTAGGGTTGGAAGTCGGCGATCTTCTTGATGGGGTGGTTGAGTCCATTCAAGAATCGTGCCATTGTTTGCTCATCATCCTCCGTGACATTGGCTCGAATCATGGCAATCTCCATTTCCTTGTAGTATTCTTCAACACTCTTTGTTCCTTGCTTGAGGAGTTGTAGCTTCTTGAAGAGATCACGGTTGTAGTAGGTGGGCACAAAGCGTGCTCTCATGACATCCTTCATTTGAGCCCAAGTGATGATTGGAGGTTCACCTCTTGCTTGTCGTCGCTCAAGGACTTGTTCCCACCATATGAGCACATAGTCTTGGAACTCAAGTGATGCCATAGCGATCTTCTTCTCTTCCTCATAGTTGTGCAAACGAAAGATTTTGTCGACCTTCAATGCCCATGAGAGGTACTCTTCAGGATCATTGGTTCCATTGAACTTGGGCATTGTGAACTTGAGCTTGCCATAGCGTTGTTCTTCATTGTGTTGAGGTCGATGTTGATGATGACATTCTTGACGTGGAGGGTAATCATCCTCATGTTGCTCTCGGCGAGGAGGAAGTCCATTATCAACTTGCTCTTGTTGACCTTGAGGTTGAGGTTGAGCTTGAGGAGCTCATGGAGGAGCTTGAGGAGCTTGTGGAGGATCTTGACGTTGCGCACGCGGATGGTAGTTCCTCTCTTGTATTTCTTCTCGAAGGGCTTCCTCTTGATTGCACCTTTTGCGATTGCGGTTGGCGATAGCTCGACTTGATGCTTGAAGGGCACGTTCCGCCTCAAGAGCTTGTGCTTCTCGTTGTTGTTGTTGAAGACGTTAGGCCTCGGCATCTTGTTGCGCTTGATGTAGGCACGCTCGTTCTTGTTCTTGTTGGCGACGAAGACGTTGTCATTCTTGAGCTTGAGCAAACGCCACTTGGTTCGATTGAGGACGAGGAACTTGTTCATCAACTTGCTCTTGGGGATGCTTGTCATGTAGCGGGTTGCGAGATGCATGACGGTCTTGACGCGCGGCTCGTCGAAGAGTGTTCGATGACGGTGTACTTGTGTCGGAGAAGGAGTCGTCGGAGTGGCGACTTGAGTGGCTCCGTCTTGAGTGTGAAGAGGTAGAAGTACGCCGGTTCACCAACAAGGCGCGGATCTTGTCCATTCTTGCATCGTTCTCTTTCTTGTGTGCGTCGAGTTTGTTGTCGAAGTAATCTCGTGTACGTTGCTCGGAGAGTCGCAAGTCGGTGGAGAGGTTGTCGATGCGTTCGCTCATTGCTTGTTGCTCTTGATGGAAAGCTCGCTGTGCGCCAAAGAGGTGGCTCTTGGTGACGTATGATGACATGTCGTCGTCTTGCTCGATGAAGAGTGGATTTGTAGAACAACTTGGCCTATCCATCATTACAAGCAAAATTGTGAGTTGTGGAAGGAGAAGAACGAATACCAATGTACCTTTGACCGAAGTTGAAGATGAATCAAGTTCACTCAAATGCGGACAATGAAATAGCACTATTGGTACCGATCCTTGTCGATTCTCACACCTACACAAGTAAAAGCTTTTGGTGGAGCTTGGTTAGGATGGTGGCACAAAATTGATTGCAATCGTTAGCTTGACTCAAAAATGTTGAAGAAGATTCGCAAATTCGTATATGCAACAAGTAGACCAAGCAAGTAGTGGTACACAGAAACACACACGCAAATAGATAAATGGGATTGCGCAAACCAAAAGTGAGCCAAAATGTGGAAACCACGAAAATGCTCTTGTTGCACAATACTAGAGAGACGCTAGCACGATTGCATAATAGGCGGATACGGAGCTTGTGCACAACCTACTAGGCAAAAATGCAACGATTTCTATCCCAAGTATTCTATATGTATGATGTATCGGTGCAATGATCCAAGATGATCTTATATGACAATCTTAATGTTGTATGATGCTATGCTTGTTGCTTATAAACTCTTTGCTTATCTTTCCTCTTTGCTTAACAGCTTGAGTGGCTCTTTCTATCTTGAGCTCTTTTCTTATGCAAACTTCACGAACTAAGATAGCAATTGTGTATGCGATGACAACTTTGTGACACACAAGTTGATTCCGAGATATGCACCTCGAAGGTATGTATGATATGGTGTATGCAACTAATGTGCACAAGTCACGTTGCCGGCAATACTCAATGGCTAGTCTCGATGGGTAAGCAATGCAAAAGATTGTATATGATGGTTATCAATGCAATTGCAAGGTATGACAAAGATGTCGTCGAAGTTACCGTCCGTAGCGAAGATGAGTAGCCGACCAAAACGAGCGTTTGTTGTTGATGTCACACCACGCCTAAATAGCCGAAACACAAGAGGACACGGAAATCTCACTCAAATTGTCAAACTCAAAATCGAATGGTAGTACGGAGGTTGAGTCTTGGGGTTTGGCAAGTGGAAATGGTGGTGGATGGAGTGGGGAGGGTGTATATGTGTGTGGAAGGTGGTGGTAGTGGATGGTGGACTGCAGAATTGCAGTTTCGGCAGAGGAAGCCGGATGATCCGGGCCAGGAGCCGGATGATCCGGGCACGTCCGGATGATCCGGGACTTGGTCCGGATGATCCGGGCAGGTCAACCACGCACGGGAACAGGTCGGGAAGAACACGAAAATGGGGTGGAAATTGACGATTTCGGGGATTTTGGATGGATTTCGAGGGGGAGAGGGTGGGGAAACACAAGATCCACGAGTTACACACCGAATCCACGGATCAAAAACAACAAAACATCATCAAAACTAACAAATCACAAAAAAAATTGGGGGGTATTTTTGTGGGGATTTTCGGATTTTAGGACGAAAACAACAAAATCAAGCTAGAAATCACGGGGTAGGGCTCCAAAAACGTGATCAACGTGGCTCATGATACCATATGATGTAGGGTGGAACCCTAATTCGTCGATCTTTCACGTTTGGAGGGGATCCTACGGAGGAGACACGAAGAACACGCTGAAGCACGAGGGAAACACGGGAAAACGAGAGAATCACTCAACCAACAAGGAATCGATCACACAAGTGCTAGATCAACATACACACATGAGATCCACAAGATACATAGTCAACTAGGGTAAGGATACAAAGGAACCGTTCATCTCCCGGAAGAGGCCTTGATGTTCTTCCCTAGATAGGGGTCTTGAATCCGCAAGGGGATCTTCTCCTAAGGAGGTCCTGATCTCCGAGGAGAAGTAACCGAGTGGATGAGCAAAGGCTCTCACACAAATATGAGCTAATCCAATGCTAAGTCTCAAAGTGAGAAGAGGCGGTCCTATATATAGAGTCTGGGGCGAAGGGGTACATGGGCTCAGCCCAACACGCGCACACAGGCGCTGGCCGGATGATCCGGACGGGGGTCCGGATGATCCGGGCTGGTCCGGATGATCCGGGCGGGGACCTGGATGAGCCGGAGGGTCGGCTGATGGTCGCGAGGGCGGATGTCCGGCTGGAAGTCCGGATGTCCGGCGGGTCCGATGATCCGGGACGAGACCGGATGGTCCGGCTTTGGGGAGAGCTTCGTTGCCTTGATCGGCCAGAAGCGGATCGTCCGGACCGGGTCCGGATCATCCGGCTCTGTCCGGATCGTCTGGCCTCCGTCCGGATCGTCCGCCTCTCTGGTCCTTGTTGCTTTCTTCCCTCCATCTTCATGCATGCCTTCCGCTTCCGGTTCTCCTCTCTTCCTAGCCTCTTCATGGTTGACTCCTTGGTGCCTGAGTATGCATAGAGTTTCCGTTTGAGGTAGTAACCATGTCTCATGTGAATCGAAGGAGAGTTGTGAGAGGAGTGATGTCACCTCGGTTTCAAGAGCTCTTGCACGTGCTCGAGTCATTGGTCCTTGTGGTGTTGTAGGTGTTGATGTAGAGTCCATGGGGATGATGGAAGGATGCTCCGCATCACTAAACAACCTCGTAAATCTCACGTGACTGCAGAGACGAGAAATCTTGCACCACTAGAACTTATACATTCAGATCTATGTGAAATGAATGGTGTTTTGACAAAAGGTGGAAAGAAATATTTCATGACGTTAATTGATGACTCCACTAGATACTGTTGTGTGTATCTTCTGAAATCTAAGGATGAGGCTTTGAATTTTTTCAAGATCTATAAAGCTGAAGTGGAAAACCAACTTGATCGGAAAATCAAGAGGCTTAGGTCCGACCGTGGTGGAGAGTATTTTTCCAATGAATTTGATGCTTTTTGTGCGGAACATGGTATAATCCATGAGAGGACGCCTCCCTACTCACCTCAGTCAAATGAGGTGGTCGAAAGAAAGAACCGTACTCTAACTGATTTGGTTAACGCCATGTTAGACACATCGGGTCTCTCCAAGGTATGGTGGGGGGAGGCGATATTGACTGCTTGTCATGTCCTAAACCGAGTTCCCACAAAGAACAAAGAGATAACTCCATTCGAGGAATGGGAGAAGAAAAGGTTAAAACTCTCTTATCTGCGAACATGGGGTTGTTTGGCGAAAGTCAATGTTCCAATTCCAAAGAAGCGGAAACTTGGACCAAAGACTGTGGATTGTGTTTTCTTGGGATATGCTTTTCATAGCATTGGCTATAGATTCTTGATTGTAAAATCTGAGGTACCTGACATGCATGTCGGTACGATCATGGAGTCGAATGATGCGACTTTCTTTGAAGATATCTTTCCCATGAAGGATATAGCTACCTCATCTAATCAGGAGATGCCTAGTTCATCGAATCAGAACCGATTACAATTACGAACCTGCCATTTCGATGGAACACTTTGAAAGTCCCGTGGAGGAGAACAATGAAGTTCCTATTAGGAGCAAGAGACAGAGGACTGCAAAGTCCTTTGGTGATGATTTTCTTGTGTATCTCATAGATGACACTCCCAGTTCTATTTCAGAGGCCTATGCATCCAAGATGCCGACTTCTTGGAAGGAAGCAGTTAGATGGCCAAGGATTCCATCTTGGCGAATGAAACTTGGGAGATAATCGATCGTCCTTATGGGTGCAAACCTATAGGATGCAAATGGGTATTCAAGAAGAAGCTTAGGCCTGATGGTACTATTGAAAAGTACAAGGCTCGGCTCGTGGCTAAGGGTTATACCCAAAAGGAAGGTGAAGATTTCTTTGATACTTACTCACCGTGGCTCGACCGACCACTATTCGAGTTCTACTTTCACTAGCTGCCTCACATGGTCTTCTCGCTCATCAAATGGATGTTAAGACTGCTTTCTGAATGGAGAGTTGGATGAGGAAATTTATATGGAACAACCAGATGGGTTCGTAATAGATGGTCGAAGGAAAAGTGTGCAAGCTGTCAAGTCTTTGTACGGACTCAAGCAAGCACCCAAACAAAGGCATGAGAAGTTCGAAGAACTTTAACAGCCGCAGCTTTGTTGTGAAAGAAGTCGACAAATGTGTATACTATCGCCATGGTGGGGAGAGGGAGTTATGCTTTGCTTGTATGTTGATGACATACTGATTTTCGAACAAATCAATGTTATTAAGGAGGTCAAGGATTTCCTATCTCATTGTTTTGAGATGAAGGATTTAGGAGTGGCTGATGTCATTCGAACATCAAGTTGTTGAGAGATGATGATGGTGGGATTACATTGCTTCAATCTCACTATGTGGAAAAGATCTTGAGTCGCTTTGGCTATAGTGACCGCAAGCCCTCTCCAACACCATATGATGCTAGCGTGCTACTTGAAAGAATCAAGAATTGCTAGAGATCAATTGAAGTATTCTCAAATTATTGGCTCGCTTATGTACTTAGCGATGCTACAAGACACGACATCTCTTTTCTGTTAGCAAACTAAGTCGGTTTGTCTCAAAACCAGAGATGTGCATTGGAAAGCTCTAGAGAGAGTTTTGCGTTATTTGAAAGGCATCATGAATTATGGAGTTCACTACACCGCACCCAAAGGTGCTTGAAGGGTATAGTGACTCGGGCGATCTCGATGTTGATGAGATAAAGGCCACGAGCGGATATGTATTCACTCATGGAGGTGGCGCTGTTTCTTGGAAGTCTTGCAAGCGCACCATCTTAACAAGGTCAACAATGGAAGCGAACTCACAAAGACTAGATACAGCCTACGGTCAAGCAGATTGGCTTTGCCGGCTCTTGAATGACTTGCGGTTGTTGAGAAACCTGTATCGGTATCCTTATGAACTGTGACAATCAAACTGTGATCACGAAAGTGAATAGCTCTAAGGATAACATGAAGTCATCAAGACACGCTCGAGAGAAGGTTAAAGTCTGTCAAAAAATGAGAAACTCCGAGTTATTGCATTGGATTATATCCAAACGTCTAAAAATCTGGCGAGATCCTTTTACTAAGGGTCTATCACGTAATGTGATAGATAATGCATCGAGGAGATGGGTATGAGACCCACAATATGAGTTGTTCACGGTGGTAACCTATTCTTTGTGATCGGAGATCCCGTGAATTAGATGTGGAAGACAAGCTGTTGGTCAACCGGGAGGAGAGTATCCTTACTATTAAAAATACCACTCCATGAAGATGCAATTTCTCTAATCTGCATGGCGATTGATGTATATCTTAATGTGTTCTAAGTGGCTCTTTGAAGCGTAGATGTTGTCCTCTGTAACATCTTTTGAAGAACACACCTATATGAGTCTCGATTGTCAAACGTCGCAATCTATGAGAGTAGGGTTCTCTCTAGTAAACTCATGAAAGGTCACGGAGTATGACGATAAGCTCCACTGCGGGAAGACCCACGGTAGCCACGTGTCGGTCAAGGCTTTATGTGAAGCTAGATTCGCAGAAAACTTGCGCTTCAAGGCCCGATCCTTTGCTCAAGTTGCTTACTAGTGTAGCATAGAGTTCTAGGTGGAAGTTCAACTTAACAGTCTCCACTACAAGATACCGGTATATAAAATGTTGTTTTGGAACCAAAGGCAAATTTTGTGTGCCTCACGGGATCCGGTGGGGATTGCTGGAATTTTGTCCATTTTGGGCCTAGCCCGATGGCGCTTCAGAAATTCCTAATAAATCCTAGAGGCCCACGCAGCCCATTTGTGCAAGGCAAGAGGTGGAACTAAAGTTTTGTCCCACATTGCTAGTTTAGAGGGAGTTGGACCTCTTTATAAGGGAGGCTCCTTCCCCACTTGTATGAGCATGAGAACAAGAGGGACATCCACGCACGCTCCTCCTCCGCCGCCCGCCTCGCCACGCCACGCCACGCCTCGTCACGACGCGCCGCGGGTTGCGGGAATGAGCCGAGCCGATGTCTAAATTTTTGCCACGCACTACGGGTATACGAAAGGTCACTCGGGAGATGGAAAGTTTTTGCTGTAGTGGAGATTAATTGCGAACACTGCACCCTTCGGCTGTTGTCTGTTCGTTTCATCTCCCTCGGTCCCTTCAGCTCCCGGCGTTGCCCTCTCATCTCCTTCTCTTGCGCCTATAAAAGGGAGGTCGCTCCTCTCAGCAAGACGAACCAGAACTACTTCTTCCTCTCGCCACGGTTCTCGAAAGCACCGCTGCTGCTATTACGATCTTCTCCATCCCGGCTTGCGGCGTGCACCGCAGGTCGGGACAATGAGGCCTCGAAACCGCACTCTTTGAGTCCTGACGGAGAAGGGTGATAAGGTTTTGGGGAGCGCTCTGCGACTCATGGCTGCTTCACCACGGACGATCCGGTCGCCGACGACTACTTCCCGACGACGACTTCTTCCCGACGTCCACGACCTCCTCGACGACATGGCGGCGAGGACACCGACCCCAAGTCCAGTAACGCTTCATTGCTGCTGCTGTGCGTCGTGTTCTTCTCCTTTACATTAGAAGTCCTTTCTGAGCTTCTTGGCTCTAGTTTACATCCCCACGATGTTAGGTTCTATGTCATATAAGCAACTTCATATAGTGACTGTACTAGATGTGTTTACCTCAAGTTCATATATGCGCATTTATGTTTATCTTCTCTCTGCCAGTTGCATGACTTGCTTTATATTTGCTATTTTAGTCATGTTTTATCTACTATTTCTGTTAATAAAATCATTCGATAAATTGCTCATATTTCCAACAATCTCTCGGCTGGGCAATCTCCATGACTGCAAAGTGTAACAGCGGCTGCACTAATTTGAACAGCACAGAGCACATACAAGGGGTAAGGAAGAGAGGTCGCACCATGAGGAGAGGAGACTCTGCTGCCGCTGTTAGCTCGCCTGAATCACGCCTACACTGCCGCCCCGCTGCAACCCCTCTGCAAAACTACCGCCACGCAGCTCCAGATCGAGAGAAAGGACGGCCTGCTTCCCTCATGTGCTGCAGATTGAGAGGGGAGGAGTCAGCCGCGGCGAGGGAAAGAATCAGGGGAGGGCGGGGTGGGGCGGCGCAGATCGAGGGGGAGAGAGAGAGACGAGGGGGAGGTGGCGCAGCGAGGAGAGGCGATAGGGCTGGGCGTGCGAGAAGAGAGCCGGTTCCGCGGCGTCCGCTCGTTTTGAAGGTATCACCCGGTTCCGCATCTGGGCCGAATATTCGGTTCCTGGGAACGAGGGGATGACCGTTCCATCTCTCTACTGAACACGAGAACAATGCTCGGGAATGGGTCGGACCCGTGACGTTCCACGCCATTCCAGCAACCAAACACACCCTTACTCGCTCCGTAATACTTCATCCCGCAACTAACTCATTAGTCACATTGCTTGCAAGGCTTATAGTGAGCCGGGAGACCTAAACCTAGTCGCCTCTTGCGCTGCCGCCACCTCTTCCTCTCGCGCACGACGGCACCTTGCCATCGGCGCCCGCAAGCTTCATCACGTCCAGACCCCTCCTTCCCCTATAACCTACGCCCTAGACCCGGTAGGGTCCCAGCCCCTACCACATACCTAGTTCAATCTCGTTACCGGCAAGTCCCTTTACTCGTCCCATAATACTTCATCCTGCAACTAATTCATTAATCACATTTCTTGCAAGGCTTATAGTGATGAGTATTACCGAGAGGGCCCAGAGATCCTCTCCGAAATACGGAGTGACAAATCCTAATCTCGATCTATGCCAACCCAACAAACACCTTCGGAGACACCTGTAGAGCATCTTTATAATCATCCAGTTACGTTGTGACGTTTGATAGCACACAAGGTGTTCCTGCGGTATTCGGGAGTTGCATAATCTCATAGTCTGAGGAACACGTATAAGTCATGAAGAAAGAAGTAGCAATAAAATTTTAACGATCGTAATGCTAACCTAATGGATGGTTCTTGTCGATCTCATCATTCTCCTAATGAGGTGATCTCGTTTATCAAATGACAACACATGTCTATGGTTAGGAAACATAACCATCTTTGATTAACAAGCTAGTCAAGTAGAGGCATACTAGGGACATTTTGTTTTGTCTATGTATTCACACATGTACTAAGTTTCCAGTTAATACAATTCTAGCAAGAATAATAAACATTTATCATGATATAAGGAAATATAAATAACAACTTTATTATTGCCTCTAGGGCATATTTCCTTCAAAAGAAAGGCAGGCTCGCCGAGTCAGCGACCCACGCGCCTTGTCGTCCTCATCGCCTCGGTTTCCCGCGGGGAATCAATGCCAAGGCTGCCCGCCGGCCAGCCTTCCATTGATTCCTCATGGGCGGCGCGGGCGCAGCGACGCCACACCTCCCACCACACGTACACACAGCGCCCACCCCCTTCCGCTATATAAATGCGTCCCCCCTCACCTGAGGCACTCCAGCCAGAGCTGCCAATCTCTTGCCGCCGAGCTCTCTCCCCGTGCGCCGACGCCGCCGAGCTATCTCCCCGTTCTTCCCCTCTCAGCTTTCCAAGCGGCGTCGATGGGCGAGGGTTCCCCGACAATGGGGCAGCGGCTAATGGCTTCGGCCGTCGCTCGCTGCACGAGTGGGAGGCATACCTCTTGTTCGAGGCCAACGTGCCGGCGCCGCCAGACATGCGCGCTGGGGCGGTGGAGGCCCATTGCCGGTAGCGTCCCCATCCCCCCGCTGCTCGACCTCAACTTGCGCCCCGACCAGTTCGCCGACGAGGTCGCCCGCGTGTGGGCGTCTCTAACGGAGGATCAGCAGGCCCTCCCGCAGTACGCCACTGGCAACCACGAGGCTTGGGCGGTGTACTTTCAGCACCGTCAGGCGCAGCGGCTCGCCTCCACCAACGGGGCGCCGATGGTGCGGGGGTCGAAGAACAGCGACGACCACCGCCTGTGGTGGGGTGCCCCCGGCCGGACTCTCCATGCCGTCCTCCAGCACCTCGAGGGCGGCAACGAGCCACCATTGATGTACCCTGCCGCCCTGGGCCCCTGCCGGAGCGGCAACCAATGGATGACGCATCGGATGTCACGCCCAATATGCGACCCTATCCAAAAGGAACTCGAAGGTCCCACCAAGGATAGACCCGCATATTGGAACGCTTTTGCAAGTTGGATATCATTACATCAACATTACATAATAGTGGGGATACATACAAGAGGCATACAATGCCACACAAATACAACAACATCAATACAAGAGATCAACATCCGACTACGGATGATACATAAACAGAAACTCAAACAATATCCACCCTGCTAGCCCAGGCTGCCGACCTGGAACCTATCCCCTGATCGAAGAAGCAGAAGAAGAACTCAACACAAGCAAGCATCGCTCTCGCGTCATGATCATCGGAAAACCTGTACTGCAATCGTTGTTGTAGTAATCAGGAGCCACGAGGACTCAAAGAATCCTGCTACCATGGGTATCAAGACTAGCAAGGCTTAATGGGTAAGGAATGGATAAGTGGTGAGGTTGCAGCAGCGACTAAGCATGATATGGTGGCTAACCAACGCAAAGAAGAGCGAGAAGAGAGCAAGCGGAACGGTCGTGAAGCTAGCAATGATCAAGAGGTGATCCTGAACACCTACTTACGTCAAACATAACCCAGAAACCGTGTTCGCTTCCCGGACTCCGTCGAGAAGAGACCATCACGGGTACACACGCGGTTGATGCATTTTATTTCGGATCTGGTGTCAAGTTATCTACAACCGGACATTAACAAATTCCCATCGCCACATAACCGCGGGCACGGCTCTCGAAAGTTTAAACCTGCGGGGTGTCCCAACTTAGCCCATGACAAGCTCTCGCGATCAACGAAGAATAGACCTTCTCCGGAAGACCCGATCGGTCTCGGAATCCCGTTTACAAGACATTTCGACAATGGTAAAACAAGACCAGCAAGACCGCCCGATGCGCCGACAATCCCGATAGGAGCTGCACATATCTCGTTTTCAGGGCAACACCGGATGAGACAGGCTATGAGTAAAACCAGACTTCGAGTTTCCCCGAGGTGGCCCCGCAGGCGGCTCGGTTCGGACCAACACTTATACAAGCACTGGCCCGGGGGGGGCTAAAATAAAGATGACCCTTGGGTTGGCCGACCCAAGGAAAGGGTATAGGTGGTGGTGAGGCAAATGGTAAAACCAAGGTTGGGCCTTGCTGGACAAGTTTTATTCAAAGCGAACTGTCAGGGGGGTCCCATAAATCACCCGACCGCGTTAGGAACGCAAAATCCGGGAACATAACACCGGTATGACATAAACTAGGGCGGCAAGAGTGGAACAAAACACCAGGCATAAGGCCGAGCCTTCCACCCTTTACCAAGTATATAGATGCATTAATAAAATAAGAGATATTGTGATATCCCAACCAAAATCCTGTCCACCATGGAGAAATCTTCAACTTCACCTGCAGCTAGCAACGCTATAAGAGGGGCTGAGCAAAGCGGTAACATAGCCAAACAACGGTTTGCTAGGAATGGTGTCAAAGGTTAGAGGTTCATGGCAATATGGGATGGCTTGATAAACAGGTAATAGGTAGCGCAGCATAGCGATAGAACGAAGCAACTAGCATAGCAATGATAGTAGTGAGATCCAGGGTAGCGGTCATCTTGCCTGAAATCCCGCTAGGAAGAAGAACGAGTCCATGAAGAAAATGAAGCCACGAAGACGAACCACACGTAGACGAACGCATCCTCACGATCGCAACGAGACGGGAACTATCGAGAAGAAGCACACAACATGGTAAACACACCACACATGACAAGACATGATGCACAACAAGCATGATGCATGAGAAAGCTAGATGAGGCTACTCATGGCAAGAGATGATGCAAACAAGAACAACACATCAAGGCAAGTTTAAATGAGGCCGGGAACAACATATAACAATTCCTGTAAGTCCTCATATGCAAATTTCGAAATTGGTCCAGATCTGAATAAACATTATATTCAAGTAGTTAAACATCAAGTTAAGATGCACCAAGATGATCTACACGAAATTCTAGTCAAGTTACATATAAAGTTCATTAGATTCGGAGCTACGGCCTAGAAGATATGAGCAAAACAAGTTAAACATGGCATTGATGCAAAATGCATACAAACATCAAGCAAACACCTCAAAACAAGGATGCAACATGATAATATGAAGCTACATGCAAAAACAAGCAAGTTTTATATAGAGCACACTCAAAACGGAGCAACGGTGCAACACATACACTCTATACAAGTCATAGCAACAATCTGTCCATAACAGCAACTAGGCATCTTGCAAGCATCAAAACAATAAGCTACAACACCCCAACATAATAACAAAAGGCATGCGCATGAAGTACAGGTAAAGCATAACAAAACATGAACACTGAGCTGTCTCCAGAAATCACTAGAACATGCTCCAAAATACATGGTAAGATTGCAAATAATAACAGTTTCAGACTTTGCAGAAATAACATCAGGTTGCAATGTTTAGAGCTATCAAACAACATGTTACAGGAACTTATCATGGCAAACAAAGGCATGGCATGAATCTACTAATAGCATAGATCAAAAGTCCCTTACTGACCATAAGCCAAAAGGGCACAGAAAATATGATGGCACCCATGTAAACATGGCAAGTTATATTACAGTTTTCAACATGGCAGGAACAACAATAAGTAGGTATGTTGGTGAGCTTGAACCACTCACCACAGAGCAATACATGGCATGGCAAGGCAACCAACAGTAAGAAGGCATGTTTGTGAAGTTAAGCATGGCAAGATCAAGGTCATAGGATGCATGGAACACTAGCAAAACACATGGGAACAAGTGAACTTAATGTTATCAGGCTGATAGCAACATTATCAAGCAACTTTGGAGCAAGATATGAACAATCTACAGCAATCTATAAATGCAACCAGGGGCATGGATGGATAGAGGATGACATGTAGATCAAAACATATTTATAGAGCATCTCCAGATTATGCATAGAATGATTAGTAGAAGCATGTTAACATAGCAATAAAATATAACAGAATCTGCCAAGCAAAACAGCAACAACAACTATCCTACTTAGCAAGCTCGATTCACTCACCACAAGTCATTGCATGACAAGATAAGCATAGCATCATCAAGAAGACATGTTTGTGTAACCAACCAAGATAAGAACAAGTCCATAGCATGCACGGATCAAATATAGCAACCTTGGCCAAATTGAATAACAAGTAAACAATCTGCCAGGAAACATTTTGAAGCAAAAGTAGAGCACTCAAATGACATGCTAGACTACTCCATAATTGCAAACAAGGGCATGAAAGGATAGACAATAACCATATGTTGAAAACACCCTTACTGAAGTATCTCAAAATATGCATGGATCTCTCTGTAGCATCAAGTTTACATGGCATCAAAATAACAGCAGAACAGGGACTAAAATCAGCAATATCACGAAGCCTAGTTTGCATGCTCGTGCTAGTCACCACATAGATCACAAAAATACATGGCATACACCCCTAGAAAGATGGCATGCCATAGATCAAAACACATGTAGAGACCATGTTCATAGGATGCACACATCAATCATGGCAAAAATGACAAATGAGCAAGTTATAACAGTTTCAGCAGATTAACATCAACATGCACTCTTCCAACAACATTTCGGGCATCAAGATGAGCTCAAATGAAAATGATGCAATGGAATGAAATGAAGTACTCGTCGAGACGAACAATTTGACAAATTACACGGACAAAACGGATCTACGGATGCAGAGATACGATGCGATGAACATGGCATGTTTATGATAGAATTTCAGGACTTGGTGGAAAATGGACCTCGGGGAAAGTCAACGCGGGCAGTGGATCCGGGTCGGGCGAGGTGGATCCGGGTCGCAGCGGGTCGGGTTCGGCGCGGATCGGGTCGGAGCGGACCCGAACGGCAACGGCGGTGGTCCGGCGAGGGAGTTCGACGGCGGGGCGGCAGATCCGGCGAGGGGATCTCCTCCGTGGGATCCGTCGGAACGGGCGGAGGCGGGCAGCGAAGCGGCGAGGCGGCGGCGGACGGGCAGCGCGGCCGGGGCGGCGGGCGGGCGGTCGGCGGCCGCGCGGCGGCGAGGTTCGATCCGCGGCGGGCACGGCGAAGGCGGCGGGTTGGCTGGCGCGCGCGGCGGCAGAGCTGCCATGGCGGCGGAGGCGCAGCCAGCCTTCAGCGGGCGTCAGCGATCGCCGGCGGAAGGCGCGGCGGCAAGCGTGGTCGCCGGCGGAGAGCGGCACGGGCGAGGCCGAGGCCGGCGAGGCCGGCGGCAATGGCGGGTCGTGCCCGACCCAGCCAGGCGAGCCTAGCGGCGGCGGAGATCCGGCTCACGCTGGCCTCGATGGGCCAGCGGGCCCGGGCGAAATGGCGCAGGCGCCACGTGGCGTCTCTGGTTGGGCGAGGGGGCGGTGGCGGACGTGTCCGGTGCCGGGCGAACGTGTCCGGTGCCGGGCGGACGTGTCCGGCGCGCGGAGGAAGAAGAAGCTAGGGTTAGGGGTCGGATTCATCCGCGAATTTGGAAGGGGAATGCATTTATATAGGTAGAGGGAGCTAGGAGAGTCCAAATGGGGAGCGGTTTTCGGCCATGCGATCGTGATCGAACGACCGAGAGCATGGAGGGGAGTTTGCTGGGCTTTGGGCCACTTTGGAAGGGGTGTTGGGCTGCAACAAAAGAGGGCTTTAGCGGTTACCCGGTTAACCGTTGGAGTATCAAACGACCTCCAAATGGCACGAAACTTGACAGGCGGTCTACCGGTGGACCAAGGCCGCTTGGCAAACCTCAGGCCATTCCGAGAATGTTTAACACCCGCTCACAACGAAAGACAAAAGGGGAACGCCGGAGGACATAGGAGATCCGGATTGCAAAACGGACAACTGGGAAAATGCTCGGATGCATGAGACGAACATGTATGCAAAATGAAATGCACATGATGACATGATATGAAATGCAGATGATGACATGGCAAAGTGCAACACGCAAGCAAATGACATGGCAACAACGGCGAATGACTGGCGGACACCTGGCGCATAGAATCCGGGGCGTTACAACACTCCTCCACTAACAAGAGATCTCGTCCCGAGATCTTAGGACCGAGACGGAAGGAAAAGGGATGAAGTGAAACAAGAACTCAAGAGAAGAAGCAAAGAATCGAGAGCACTCGAGAAGAAGAAAGGAACGACGAGAATGACGAGAATCAAAAGCTCACGGAATCAGATAGGCTATGAAATCACTCGTTCCAACCGGAGTGGTTAGAATGAGAAAAGAAACGAATAAGACTGAAAGAATTTAGGTAGCACTCCGGCTGAAACATGGAGGAATAGAACATGAGCTAGAGAGGATGGAATGATACTTGATGAAGACATGACACCAAATCTCCAGAAAGGAATTGAAAGAGTTGAATGAAAAGAACGGAGAAGAAAAGATACTTGAATTTCTCCAACAAAATCTTGATGAACTCTAGAAGGATGAATTAAATCATGAAGAACCACCATGAAGAACTCCGGTAACAAAAAGGATGATGAGATAGAAATGAAGGATGAAAGAATAAGATGAGCCTTGCGGTGATTTAGATGGATGATCCGACGAAATGGCCAAGGAAAAATTTGAACTCCGGAAAAGAAAAGATGAAAACACTTGAAACTAGAGTTTATTCATCACGAACAAACTCCGAAGAAAAGGATTAATCACTTGGATGAAATAAGAATAGGATTCGGAAAGAATGAATGGATTAAAAAGATAAACAAGGAAAAAGAATCTGAATGGACCACCGTAAGAATTCAAAATGACTGATGAAATAGAATGAATCACCGGGAAGAATTAGAAGAACCAGTATGCCCGAGGGGATTTAGATGCAAAAGAACAAAAAGATCATGAGCTGATTAAAGAACACTTGAACGAAGCACCGAAAGAATACTGAGATGAACGAAGGGGCACGGATATAGAATAATTGGAGAACGAATTTGAAAACTTAGAACGAAGAAATCTTCCGAAAAAATGGCCTCCGGATGATCGAGAGAGAAAGCAACTCCTGAAATGCTCCGGATGGATGAAAAGAATTTGTATGACTTGAAACAATTTGATAGGATAACATCGAGCTAGCTCCGCGAATCTCTGGGAGAACGGGCAAAATTTAAGAGAAATCTTCTTCTTTGGTCTTCAAATGATGACGAGAAACACCACCAAAATTACTGAGATACTCCGGGAGAATGAAAAGGCGAAGAGGTTAAGCCAACAATGAAATGATTCGAAATTGATCTTGAGAAGGCATCTGACTGACGGGATCCATTCTTACGTCACACTTGAAAAGACTTGAGAATAACTCCGGGGAAATTAGAAGAGTCAGGTAAGATCCTGGGAAAAACCTGTGGGTTAGGGCCCACTAAAAAGAAAACACCGTTGGAAAGGGACGTTGAACAGATAGATGATGCGCGGGAACAATTGAAATATTTGAATGAGGTGACAACCTCGAATTAATTGGAACATAGACGAATCTTCTGAGATGTCTTCCGAACTCCGGAATGATTGAACGACGAGAGGCAAACGAGTAAGGAGAACACTTGAGCTGAGGGAAAGAATATAATCAACACCGAAAACTTGAATTGAATCCACCGGAAAAGAAAAAGAGATGAAGAATGCCAAAACAAAAGAGAATTCACCGGTTCAAACAATTGATGAAAGACTGAAGAGGCTCTGCACGAATGAAATAGATGCTGGAAACAGACTCAGACTCCGGGAAGAAAAAGGGTGGGAGGGCGGGAAAACAAAGGCAACTTGGAAGGGGGAAGCTACGAATATCTTGAAGAGAAAACACCGGTTGAAATCATTGAGGACAGAAAGCAACGACTTCGCATGAGTAGGATGAATACTCGATTATGGACTCCGGTTCCAAGGAGAAAAGGGGGTGGGCGGGTGGGAAAAACAAGGACAACTTCAGACAGGGAAAAACAACGACGTCGGAGGAAGAACTGAGGATTGATCTCGCGAAAGACAAAGAGGTTCGAGTCAACTTGACGAGAAATGCACCGGATGAAAAGAGCTGAGGACAACGATCGGAAAACCAACTGTGTGATCCTAAAGAAAAATTTGAAGGGGAAGAGGAATAGTTCAAAACACCTACGTCAAGATTCCTCATCAGAGCGACGAAGGGGGCTGAGGAGTAAAAAGAATTCCTACTCTCCGATATAACTAGACTCCGAAAACAGTTTTCTTCTAGACTCAACAACGGCCAAACTACACGATCAATCAAGGAGGGCTCCTAGGGTTTGCCGAGGCTCGATACCAACTTGAACACGCCCAATATGCGACCCTATCCAAAAGGAACTCGAAGGTCCCACCAAGGATAGACCCGCATATTGGAACGCTTTTGCAAGGTGGATATCATTACATCAACATTACATAATAGTGGGGATACATACAAGAGGCATACAATGCCACACGAATACAACAACATCAATACAAGAGATCAACATCCGACTACGGATGATACATAAACAGAAACTCAAACAATATCCACCACGCTAGCCCAGTGCCGACCGAACCTATCCCCGATCGAAGAAGCGGAAGAAGAACTCAACGCAAGCAAGCATCGCTCTCGCGTCATGATCATCGGAAAACTGTACTGCAAGAATCGTTGTTGTAGTAATCAGAGCCATGAGGACTCAAAGAATCCCATTACCATGGGTATCAAGACTAGCAAAGCTGGGTAAGGAATGGATAAGTGGTGAGGTTGCAGCAGCGACTAAGCATGATATGGTGGCTAACCAACGCAAAGAAGAGCGAGAAGAGAGCAAGCGGAACGGTCGTGAAGTTAGCAATGATCAAGAGGTGATCCTGAACACCTACTTACGTCAAACATAACCCAGAAACCATGTTCGCTTCCCGGACTCCGCCGAGAAGAGACCATCACGGCTACATATGCGGTTGATGCATTTTATTTCGGATCTGGTGTCAAGTTATCTCCAACCGGACATTAACAAATTCCCATCTGCCACATAACCGCGGGCACGGCTCTCGAAAGTTTAAACCCTGCAGGGTGTCCCAACTTAGCCCATGACAAGCTCTCGCGATCAACGAAGAATAGACCTTCTCCCAGAAGACCCGATCGCCTCGGAATCCGGTTTACAAGACATTTCGACAATGGTAAAACAAGACCAAGAAGACCGCCCGATGCTACCGACAATCCCGATAGAAGCTGCACATATCTCGTTCTCGTGGCAACACCGGATGAGACAAAGCTCTGAGTAAAACCAGACTTCGAAGTTTCCCGAGGTGGCCCAGAAGTGCTCGGTTCGGACCAACACTTAGACAAGCACCGCCCGGGTGCTAAAATAAAGATGACCCTTGGGTTGGCCGACCCAAGGGAAGGGTATAGGTGGTGGTGAGGCAAATGGTAAAACCAAGGTTGGGCCTTCTTTGGACAAGTTTTATTCAAAGCGAACCGTCGGGGGTCCCATAAATCACCCGACCGCGTTAGGAACGCAAAATCCGGGAACATAACACCGGTATGACATAAACTAGGGCGGCAAGAGTGGAACAAAACACCAGGCATAAGGCCGAGCCTTCCACCCTTTACCAAGTATATAGATGCATTAATAAAATAAGAGATATTGTGATATCCCAACCAAAATCCTGTCCACCATGGAGAAATCTTCAACTTCACCGCAACTAGCAACGCTATAAGAGGGCTGAGCAAAGCGGTAACATAGCCAAACAACGGTTTGCTAGGAATGGTGTCAAAGGTTAGAGGTTCATGGCAATATGGGATGGCTTGATAAACAGTAATAGGTAGCGCAAAGATAGCGATAGAACGAAGCAACTAGCATAGCAATGATAGTAGTGAGATCCGTGGTAGCGGTCATCTTGCCGAAATCCCGCTAGGAAGAAGAACGAGTCCATGAAGAAAATGAAGCCACGAAGACGAACCACACGTGAGATTTAACGCATCCTCACGATCGCAACGAGACGGAACTATCGAGAAGAAGCACACAACATGGTAAACACACCACACATGACAAGACATGATGCACAACAAGCATGATGCATGAGAAAGCTAGATGAGGCTACTCATGGCAAGAGATGATGCAAACAAGAACAACACATCAAGGCAAGTTTAAATGAGGCCGGGAACAACATATAACAATTCCTGTAAGTCCTCATATGCAAATTTCGAAATTGGTCCAGATCTGAATAAACATTATATTCAAGTAGTTAAACATCAAGTTAAGATGCACCAAGATGATCTACACGAAATTCTAGTCAAGTTACATATAAAGTTCATTGGATTCGGAGCTACGGCCTAGAAGATATGAGCAAAACAAGTTAAACATGGCATTGATGCAAAATGCATACAAACATCAAGCAAACACCTCAAAACAAGGATGCAACATGATAATATGAAGCTACATGCAAAAACAAGCAAGTTTTATATAGAGCACACTCAAAACGGAGCAACGGTGCAACACATACACTCTATACAAGTCAAAGCAACAATCTGTCCATAACAGCAACTAGGCATCTTGCAGGCATCAAAACAATAAGCTACAACACCCCAACATAATAACAAAAGGCATGCGCATGAAGTACAGGTAAAGCATAACAAAACATGAACACCGAGCTGTCTCCAGAAATCACTAGAACATGCTCCAAAACACATGGTAAGATTGCAAATAATAACAGCCAGACTTTGCGTAAATAACATCAGTTGCAATGTTTAGAGCTATCAAACAACATGTTACAGGAACTTATCATGGCAAACAAAGGCATGGCATGAATCTACTAATAGCATAGATCAAAAGTCCCTTACTGACCATAAGCCAAAAGGGCACAGAAAATATGATGGCACCCATGTAAACATGGCAAGTTATATTACAGTTTTCAACATGGCAGGAACAACAATAAGTAGGCATGTTGATGAGCTTGAACCACTCACCACAGAGCAATACATGGCATGGCAAGGCAACCAACAGTAAGAAGGCATGTTTGTGAAGTTAAGCATGGCAAGAGCAAGGTCATAGGATGCATGGAACACTAGCAAAACACATGGGAACAAGTGAACTTAATGTTATCAGGCTGATAGCAACATTATCAAGCAACTTTGGAGCAAGATATGAACAATCTACAGCAATCTATAAATGCAACCAGGGGCATGGATGGATAGAGGATGACATGTAGATCAAAACATATTTATAGAGCATGTCCAGATTATGCATAGAATGATTAGTAGAAGCATGTTAACATAGCAATAAAATATAACAGAATCTGCCAAGCAAAACAGCAACAACAACTATCCTACTTAGCAAGCTCGATTCACTCACCACAAGTCATTGCATGACAAGATAAGCATAGCATCATCAAGAAGACATGTTTGTGTAACCAACCAAGATAAGAACAAGTCCATAGCATGCACGGATCAAATATAGCAACCTTGGACAAATTGAATAACAAGTAAACAATCTGCCAGGAAACATTTTGAAGCAAAAGTAGAGCACTCAAATGACATGCTAGACTACTCCATAATTGCAAACAAGGGCATGAAAGGATAGACAATAACCATATGTTGAAAACACCCTTACTGAAGTATCTCAAAATATGCATGGATCTCTCTGTAGCATCAAGTTTACATGGCATCAAAATAACAGCAGAACAGGGACTAAAATCAGCAATATCACGAAGCCTAGTTTGCATGCTCGTGCTAGTCACCAAGATCACAAAAATACATGGCATACATCCCTGGAAAGATGGCATGCCATAGATCAAAACACATGTAGAGATCATGTTCATAGGATGCACACATCAATCATGGCAAAAATGACAAATGAGCAAGTTATAACAGTTTTAGCAGATTAACGTCAACATGCACTCTTCCAACAGCATTTCGGGCATCAAGATGAGCTCAAATGAAAATGATGCAATGGAATGAAGTGAAGTACTCGTCGAGACGAACAATTTGACATATTACACGGACAAAACGGATCTACGGATGCGTTGATACGATGCGATGAACATGGCATGTTTATGATAGAATTTCAGGACTTGGTGGAAAATGGACCTCGGGGAAAGTCAACGCGGGCAGTGGATCCGGGTCGGGCGAGGTGGATCCGGGTCGCAGCGGGTCGGGTTCGGCGCGGATCGGGTCGGAGCGGACCCGAACGGCAACGGCGGTGGTCTGGCGAGGAGTTCGCCGTGAGGCAGACAGATCCGGCGAGGGATCTCTTCGGCCGGATCCCGCCGAACGGGCGGAAGCGGGCCAGGCGAGCGGGCGGCGGCGGGCGGGACGGCAGGCACGGTCGAAGGCGGCGGGCGGCGCCGGGCGGCGGCCCAGGTTTCGATCCAATGACGGCGGGCACCGGCGAAGGCGGGCGGGCCGGCAAGCGCCGCCGGCAAGCAGCAAGCGGCGGCGCAATGCGCCAGCGCGGGCGTCAGCGGCATGCGGCGAAGCGGCGGCGACGGGCGTGGTCGCCATGAGAGGCGGCGGCGGCCATGGGGTCGAGGCAAGGCCAGTGCAAGGCGGTAGCGCGGTGGCGCGGCCCCAGCCCCGAAGGTTTAGCGGCGGCGGAGATCCGGTCACGCGGGCCCTCGATGGGCTTCAGCGGGCCCGGGCTAAAATGGCGCAGGCGCCACGTGGCGGCCTCTGGTTGGGCGGCGGCGGCGACGTGTCCGTGGTGGAGAAGAAGCTAGGGTTAGGGGTCGGATTCATCCGCTGAATTTGGAAGGAAGGCATTTATATAGGTAGAGGAGCTAGGAGAGTCCAAATGGGGAGCGGTTTTCGGCCACACGATCGTGATCGAACGACCGAGAGCATGGAGGGGAGTTTGCTGGGCTTTGGGCCACTTTGGAAGGGGTGTTGGGCTGCAACAAAAGAGGGCTTTAGCGGTTACCCGGTTAACCGTTGGAGTATCAAACGACCTCCAAATGGCACGAAACTTGACATGCGGTCTACCGGTGGTATACCAAGGCCGCTTGGCAAACCTCAGGCCATTCCGAGAACGTTTAACACCCGCTCACAACGAAAGACAAAAGAGGAACGCCGGAGGACATAGGAGATCCGGATTGCAAAACGGACAACTGGAAAAATGCTCGGATGCATGAGACGAACATGTATGCAAAATGAAATGCACATGATGACATGATATGAAATGCAGATGATGACATGGCAAAGTGCAACACGCAAGCAAATGACATGGCAACAACGGCGAATGACTGGCGGACACCTGGCGCGTCGAATCCGAGGCGTTACATCGGACCGGCTCGTCCTCTTCCTCCTCCCGCTCGTCCTCCCGCTCCTCCGGCTCGTTCGCGTTGCTCGGCGTCAAGGCCGAGCCCGCGGAGACCACCGAGGCACGCCGCCGGCGCACTCCGCAGCTACCGCATCGCTATCACGAGGGCGGGCGCTCCCTCCTCGGCTCCTCCCCGCTTCGCTGCCGAGACGGAGCCGCCTTGTTGCCGTGAAAGACGGCTGGGCTCGCCGACGAGCCAGGCCTCGACGACGAGGCGGCCTTGAAGTGGGTGCGTGAAGATTGGGCGCGGACGGAGCTGGAGCGCCAGCGCCGCGCCTGACCGAGCTCCATTTCACTCGCCGTGGTCTGCGACAAAGGCGCTCGTCGTCCTTGATGACGACAAAGAATGGACGACGCTGCCTCCGCGGTCCGCTGGGCGACCGAGCAAGGGTCCAAAGAATGGCGTCCGCGTCAAGGAGGAGAAGGACGAGGACGACGACGGTGACCTTGGCGATCTCGCCGCGTTTTTCGGCCAGTAGTCGCGGCCCTATTTTGTTTTTAAGTACTTTATTTATGTAAAAAAACTATTTTGCCAGAATAATATAAATGTTTCGCCGAATATTTGTCCAGTTCGCCGAATTTTAGGTTCAAAAAATTTAAAAACAGCCACCTGGGACCGATCCTGGGGCGTCGGCTGGGAACCAGATTGCCCCAGACTGATTTTTAGCGCCGGTTCGCCCTCGGCAATTTTTCGAGCCGCCTGGGCGGGGCAACGGGTGGAGATGCTCTTACACCAGATGCAAGGCATTAGCAGGGGACATATATATACGGGGACCTACTAGGACAAGCATGTCATTGCTGTTGGATCTGAGCATCATGAACCGGCAAGTCTTTTACCATGAGAACACGCCTCCTCCTCCCAACCCAGGTGACCCACCCAGGATCCCTTGACACCACCCTGTACCCTGCCTTTGCGTAGAGTCCTCGAGCGCTGCTGTCATCCTCGTATGCCCTAAGAGCCATGAATCTCTGCCTCCATTCTAGAGCCAACACCTCGCACGCTTTCAGCAGGGCGGTGCCCACCTTCCTCCTCCTGGACGCGTAAGCCGATCGAGTTTAGCGGCAACTCACAGTTTTAGAGTGTTAAATGGGCTGCATGGAGGATCTTGGTTACCTGAATGATGGCAGCACTGCTATTCCTGATATGTAAAAGTACTCCTGGACGCCTTGGAGGTTCCTAAGGATGTCGCCTTCGTCCTGCACCGTGCAATCCACCACCCCAATGATCTTCTCAAATGGTGCCTGCGACTGTGACGGCTCATCAGCTTCTTCTCCCACCAAGCACGCATACCTAAGAGAGGCCATGGTTCATTTATCAGCGCCAAGTTACCAGTAAAATGAGTGCCAACCATTTTATGTAGACAATCTAAGTTACCAGCGATATGTTGTACTTTATTTTAAAAGGTCAGTAAGAGTAGCACATTAAGCATCATGCAATAATCACCCTCTGATGTCTCTCGAAACAGGCTTTCGCCCCGCTTTATAGATAAAGCATAAGTCCATACAACCACGTCCCAAGCAAGGTCAAAACGAAAAATGTTGGGGCCACAGCACAATGACGCCCAAAATAACTAAGAGGAAACAGAAAAAGCCACCAGGGGCACGCTACGAGTCTGTCGAGCGATCACGAAGTCGACGCACTGAAGACACCGTATGCCAAGAAGGAGTCAAGATGGTCACGATCCCTCGGCCTAGCGGCGGATGCCGATCTTTGCAGAAGGCAAGAAATTTGAAGAACGAGTCATAAGCATCGCCTCGACCACCCGCTCAATCACCATCTTGTTGCGAGTAGTCCAAAGGGTCCATATCATAGCCGCGAAGATGAGCGTATCGAGCGGCGCCACGGCCAACCTGAGTGGCCCTAACCTGTAGAAACTGTGCAAGGTCAAGGGCCTCCCACTCCGGTCGTAAAGCCTCTCGGACAAAGCACCAGAGAGCCCGCACTGCGACGCATGAGAACACAATGTGCGTTCCCGTTTCCGGACATGGCACAAAGGGCACATGCTATCGCGGACCACTGGCGCTTCAAAGACTTTGCCTCAAGGAAGACGATCTCGGAGAAGCTGCCAAACGAAAATCTTAATCTTCAAGGGCATCGACGCCTTCCACAATTGGGACAGCCACTGTAGAACCGACACACGGCATAGGGCCTGATAGGCCGAGCTAACAAAGAAATCACCCGAAGGAGAGAGACTCCAGGAAACAGAGTCAGGGGCCTGGGACAGAGGAAGAGGGACTACTTCCCTCATCTCTGCCCATTCCCGAACCTCATCGGATCCGAATGATCGGCGGAACGCAATGTTCCACCCCTCATCCAAGGCAGCCGACGAAACAAGGATGGTCGGATCATAGTTGCCATGTTTCCGGTACGGTGGGAACGAGGAACGGGAACGGCGGACGAGAGTCGGAGGCTGGAAAAAATAGGGTACGATGGGGGTATACATCTCTAGAACGATTTTTCTAAAGCGGAAACGCGATCCAATCAATTCCGTTACGATGAATCCGGTACGGTACCGTGGAACGAGGAACGTGAATCTTTACTAGCTGGCTGCATCGTCGATCCATGAAGACTAAAATAAATCATCTCCTTCCCAATGGAAAATTTATTAGCAGCCTTGGAGTAATTGGAGAGCAGAACGAGGAGTTATTTAGGCCCCTCCCAATGCTCCACCTTATACAGGTGCTAAGCTTCCACATAGGCAAAAAAATCTGATGTCGCAAGTTATTTAAGAGGAGAGAGATGAGTGTGGTGACCCCAGGAAGAAACAGTGCTAAGCGCATGAACCTAGGCAAAACATTTAAAGGAAGGAGGCCCACCAATGGATGAAGAGCTTTAGTTGCTAAATCATTAAATGAAGCAAGCTTAGCAACCATAACCTAAGCACCTATGCATTGGCGAGTATAGTTGCTAAGCTATTTAATGTGCTTAGCACCTCATCTAAGCACCCATGCATTGGCAGCAGCCTTAGGGGAGTGGAAAAGAACGGGGCGGAGAGTAAAACGAGGAGTTCGTGATTGATATGGCTGACCTTTTGCTTACTCGATCGATTCAAGAACCAAGACTGTCGAGTCGCCGAATCTGAATCGATGATCCGGCTGCGGAAACGCCGAATCCGCATCGAATCTTACCGAATCGACCCTCGTTCCCGAATCTGATTCTGGGTCGATGAATCCGGATCGAGGGACAGCCCACCGTTCCCCGTTTCCGGCTACTTTGGGTCAGATCGGCACAAATCGCAAAGAGCCTCGGGAACCGCAGGCGAAGAGGCTCATCCTCAAACCAAGGGTCCAACCAAAACTAGGTCCCAGACCCATTGCCAACCGAGAAACGCAAACCCAGCCTGATCTCCTCTTTAATGGCCTGAATAGACTTCCAGAACTGGGACCCGACCGAGAGAGAGCAAGCCAAGAGGGGTTGACCCTGCAAGTACTTGGCCTCCAACAGTTGTAGCCAGAGACCCCCATCCCCCTCAAGATCCGCCAAACCCACCGCAGCATCAGCGCAACGTTCATCCGGCGAGACGCAGGGATGCCCAGGCCGCCGCGGTCCATCGACAGGCAGATGTCAGCCCACTTCACCATATGATACTTGGGCCGACCATCCGCTGCCTGCCAGAAGAACCTAGCCAGCTCCTTGTCAAAGGAGCTATGCACACCTTCAGGTAAGATACATGGGGAGGCTGGCAAGGTTAGAGCCAATGAGGACAGTTTTGCTACCTTTAGAGGTGAACCGACCGCATCAGAATTCCGCATGGGCGCCACTCGTCCCACAAGCGCATCATAGTCGCTCACCAGATCCTAGACTCGGCCAGGCATCCCCAAGTAAGATATGGGGAATGAAGCCAACCTCTGATTGAGGTTATCCGCGATTCTTTCTTTGCTCACCTCCGAATAGCCAAGGACCACCACCTCGGTCTTATCAAAGTTAATCTTAAGTCCAGGCATTTCCTCAAAGCAGAGCAAAAGGAACTTAAGATTAACAATGTCTGAGTCCGAGCCTTCCACCATAATCATGGTGTCATCCGCATACTGCAAGTGAGTAACCCCTCCATCCGGGATGAGGTGGCTCACAACACCCTTAAGGTGGTCGGTCGACTTGGCCTTATCTAAGATGCCCGCAAGGGCATCAACAGCGATGTTGAAAAGCAAGGGGGAGACAGGATCCCCTTGCTTTACCCCCCTGGAGGCCTGAAAAAGGGGCCCACCTCGCCATTGATGTTGATCGCCGTGCGCCCCGATCTAACCAATTGCATGATCCAGGAGCACCACCTCTCATCAAATCCTCGCCGCTCCATCACCAACCTCAAAAAAGACCAGTCCAGACGGTCATACGCCTTCTGGAAATCCAGTTTGAGGAAGACCCCCTTAAGCCCTTTCGACGCCACCTCGTGGACAATCTCGTGAAGGGCAAGGATTCTGTCATGGATTCGCCTGCCCTTCAAGAACGCAGACTGGAGGGGGTGAGCAATATGCTCCGCCACCGGTGATAAATGGGTTGCACAAACCTTCGCAAAGATTCGCTCCAACACATTGATCATCATGATGGGGCGGAACTGCTGGATATCCGTCGCCCCAACTACTTTGGGGATCAGGGAAATGACGCCATAATTAATCCTAGCCATGTCCAAGGTTCCAATATAGAACTCATGGAACATGGGCAAAATGACCGGGCGAAGGACCTCCCAGAATTTCTGGAAAAAGACTACCGGGAGGCCATTCGGACCCGGGGCCGAGCAAGCTTTCATCGACACAATTGCCCGACCCACCTCCTCAGGGAAGAATGGGAGAGTAAGGTCCGCATTCTCCGCATCAGAGACCTGGTAAGCAAGCGGCCAGAAGTCAGCGCGGAGGGAGACGCCTCCGCGTGGCTCAGCCGAGAAAAGCTCCTTATAAAAGGAGTAGATATGGATGGAGATGTCCTCTGAGTTCTCCAAAAGAACACCCCCATCCCAGAGGAACGGGATGGCACATTTTCGCCTACGGGCGTTAGCAATTGTCTGAAAGTAAGCTGTATTAGCATCCCCTTTAAGGAGCCAGTTCTGGCCCCCTCGACGTTGCCAAAACAGCTCCTCACTCTCAGAATGTCCATGAGCGAAGCCTCTAGGGCATATCTCCCGAGCCGCCGTCAGAGACAGTTCCGACCATCGGCAAGGCCATCCAAAGACCTTAATCGATCCAACAGGCCCCTCTACGGGCCGAGATCAAGACTAAGGTTCGCCTCACTTCTTCATGGCTCAAGGGACAATTTAGCACAATGGTGCCAAACGCCCACTACAGAGTAACACCTGAGCGGCGTCGCGACCGCCTCTAGCGAGCGGCCTCGAACCATCTCAACGAGACCCGGTTGCTCCAAATGTAACGCCTCAAAGCGAAGCGACGGATCTAGGAGGCCTCATCCGATGAGAAAAGTAGGGGGGTATGGTCGGAGCCAATCCGAGTGACCGCTTTGAGAGAGCACAGTGGGAACATCACTTCCCACTGGGCCGACACAAAGACCCGATCCAAGACACTCCGGATGGGGTCCGCCTGCTTATTCGTCCACGTGAACCTAGCCCCTACACGGGCTATCTCACGGAGCGCCAGGTTCGCAATGCAATCGTTAAATAGAAGCATGCGGACCCGATCAACATTAGGCGAGCTTTTATCAGAAGCCCACCTAATGAGGTTGAAGTCTCCGGCCACCACCACCAGAGTGGTGCACCTCTCCACCTTATGCTTAAGCTCAGAAAGGAAGGCGGCAGAGCGTCCATGGTCGGCATGGCCATAGACAAAAATCACCTCCCAACTGAGGTGGACTCGTCGGTCGGTGACAGACATGCTCAGGAAGAATTCCCCTCGGTCCATATCCTCAACCGAGAAGACATCCTCCCTGACCCCGAGCAAAATGCCCCCAGATTGGCCCATAGCAGGCAGCCACTACCAGGCAAACTGGTGGCGAGAGAGCCCCAGGAGCTCAAGCATACTGAAGTCCTGGTGAATCGTCTCCTGAAGTCCGACGATGTCTATCTCCTCTTGCCGCAAATACTCGATGAGTCGCCGCCGCCGGCCAGCAAGGCCGAAGCCCCTAATGTTCCAACATAGGAGCTTCATTTAAAAACCTCCGATGAATTCCTAGGCCTCTCGAGCGGGGCCGAGCTAGCCCACCTGTCAATCGCGGGATGGGGGAAAGCCTTCACCGGCCGGCCCCGCCGTTCCCACATAGGGGGAGCGGCGGAGGCCTCTGGACCGAGGGAGGCGGACCTAGAACTAGACCCACACACCTCTAGTCGGTGTTCAGTGGGATTGAGAAGCGTGGGGGGACGTCCACGCAGCATCCTCACCGAGGTGGGAGCTGCCAGGGGCGTCGCCAGCACGGTCTCCAACTGGGGTGCCGCACCATCCCTGGTCTCTCTATGACTAGGGTCGGTGTCTTGGCGTCTTGGACTCGGCATGAAGCAAAAGCGCTAAGCTTGACCTAACGCACCGTCAAGCCTCTCCTTGGCGCAGATAGCAGAGATCTGCTCAAGGATGGGCCCATTCTCACCGCGGAACACAATGCCACTATTTGAAGCTACCTCGGCTAGGTGGCCCAACGGAGCTGAACCAAGCACGGAAAAACAAGAACCAGAACAAGACGGATCAGTGGGTACACGAGGACAAGTCACTGGCAATACCAGATGGTGGCCTTCTCTGGATCGTCGAATCTGGCCCAGCAGGACCTAGGACTGGCTGAGCCTCGCGCTCTGCCGTGCGACCACCAGCGGGGAATCCACACCCCGAAGCTTGGAGCCAGCCGCAGTAGGGGTCACCACGGCCAGGTCCAAAAGGGGGGAAGGCTCCACGTCTAGGGGGGCCAAGGCTGGGGAAGGTGGGGACCCCGGCGAACGCGAGTAGCAGACCACCCCAGGTGAGCGGGGCGACGAGAAAGGGCGCACCTCCATCCCCACACTCACCACATCCTCCTCCACGGTCTCCAAGTCGGCCACCGAGGGACGACAGAAAGAGGGGTGTCCAAGGCCAAAGACCCACTCCCTGACGCCGCCTGGGAAGCCGTCCCTGGCGGGTAGGAGGGCCCACCACCAGTAGGAGCCAGGCTACGGCGTCCAGCAGACGAAGCCGGAGGGGCCTCATCATCCTCATCAGCCTCCTCATTGGAAGAGCTCTCCCTAGAAGCGAACCCACCCCACCATGCCCATCATCCAGAGGAGGAAAATCAGTAGTGGGGGCCGGCCCAAGCACTCAGGAATCAGGGACTCGAGCTCAAAGGTGAGGCGCCTCCCCTTTCCCGAAGCGCCAAGGTAGAAAACCAGGGACAATCCATCAATCTCAGCCAGAGCAGGGCAGAGGATCTCAATGCGGGCGGGACCATCACCCTCGAAGGACGCCAGGTCAGCGGAGACCAGCTTGTCCACCGGCTAAGAGATAGCCTTGAGGATGTGGGCAAGTTTTCCACCCTCGGCGCCGCCCTACCACCTCGGGGCAAGCCGTAGACAAGAACCCACACCTTCTCCATAGGAGGCACAGGGTCAGGCTCCGCATCCGCGGCCCGAACGGAGATCATGAGCTTGTTGATAGGGCATCAGATGAAGTCATGGGAGCACACACGGAGCAGCTCGGCAGAGGGGAAGGGGACCGAGAAGACAAGAGGCGCCGTCTCGGTCACCTCCCAAGTGAAGTCAACCACAGTTGAGAGGCACATCGTCTCGTCACGAGACCTGGTGCGGTCAACACGAGGGGTGGGAACTGCCGGAGCCGCCTGCTCCAACATCCCCACCGGAGAGGAGCTATCAATGATCCCCGAGCCCTTCTTCTTATGCTTCTTCTTCTTCTTTGTCTGAGCAACCGCACCAGAAGCGTCAAGGGGCCGCCGCGGGGAGGCCTGCCGCTCAAAGCGGGTATCCACCCGACGCCCGTCGGGGTCATCATCACAGGACGCACGCCGGTCTTCCCGGCGGCCGAGAGCAGGCGACCGCGCACGGCTGGGCTCGACCGCACGACGCTCACCCCGCTCGGAGGAGGCACCCCTCGAGCCAGACGCCTCACCACGCCCCGAACCGCGGCGGCGCCAGTCCCCGTCGGACACGCGAGGCGCCTCCTGGCGAGCAGCGGCCGGCCGGGCGAGGGGCCCCTCCTGCTGGCGAGCCACGGGCGGGGGCCGGGAGACCAGCTCCGACCGGAGGGAGTCCTTCCGAGCCAGCTCGTCAGCCCGGCGGCGCTCGGCCTCTCGGAGGCGGACGTCTCCATGGGAGCCCGGGAGGGGCAAGCGGGGGTATCGGGCCGGGTCACGCGGTGGAGGGGGCCGAGACACTTAAGTTTGCCATAAAAATATGTACTACTCCCCCATCCCATAATTTCCTCACATATGGGGTACATGAAGTGCAGACACATGAAGCTATTCGAGTGAAGAGCGCCTGAAGAAGTGTTTAGATTTTATTTTTATTTTTGAGCAGATGAAGAAGTGTTTAGATGTGCGGTAGAAAAATACCAATACATGAACTCGAACAGAGCGTTTTCCCACACAAACTTATTATAGTAATCACCTTGTTTAATTAAAAGTTAGTGCGGCTAATTATCTGATAAACTCTAGAAGCACTACTAAATTAACCTTTACGGTCATAACCCCATCACAAATCTTACAAGTTTAACTAGTTCATCATCAATCTGGATTTTGGGATCAGGGATAGGGATACCAAGAACATCACCTGTCAGGCGGCGAATTCCTCAGTTTGTAAATGAGCGCCGCCAACACCTCTGCCTGATCTTGGCCAATACAAGAAACGCCATGCCTATCAAAATACGCGGGCACATAGACATTTCTAGTGCAGATGAAAGCATTTCATGTGATGCATACTTTGAAAAAATCGAAGAAGAAGTCGTTGAAGAGCGCAACGGGGACGTGGAAGGCCTCGGCCTGCACGAGCGCCACCCGCCGCATCTCCTCGCCGACCCGCCCCATCCGCCGCACTCCCCAACCGGCCTCCCTCGCAAGGTATCGTTCCTCCTCCGCACCGCCTACCGCGCCGACCTCTTGCTTCGTGGGTAAGCAGGGGAATCGCCCTCTTCCTGCAAGAAGGATCTTCTTGGCGCTGCCGCGGCAGCCGATCTTGAGGGGAGGAGGGTGCGGGCTTGTTCTTGACAGCGCTGCGGCGGTGATGCTGCCTCTGGGGGACCGCTGAGACTGGGGGGTGGAGGAGGAGGAAGAGGGAAGAGGCTGGGGTGGGAGCGGGGATGCTCTGAGGACGGCCATGGTTGCTGCTGGTGGTGGCATTAGTGATGGGATTGGGGGACTCGGACGGCTGTGGCTTAGTACTTCACAACGCGCGCGTGTGGACACCAGGACATGAAAACTATGCTCGTGTCAGGCTGATTTTTTTTTCAGGAGTACGCAAATCATGGTTTTTTTAATTCCAAATCATCGTTTTTTTAAGTACACAAATCACGTATCGTATTTTTATAGAAGAGAGTATAAAAGTTATAAAAAGTCTAGTGAGTTGCACACACCCGACTATTCACTCCAACTAGGAACTATCTAAGCTACTCTCTCGCGAAGCGTTGGAATCCTCCTGCATCCCTTAGTGCAAGCTTTCAATCCTTGATTTCGTCGAGAATTTTGGTAGCAAATACTTGAGCTCCAACTTGTTGCAATGATCGATTAAACACGCGAGTGCTTCTTTGCTTCCACAAGGACCAAGCTATGCATATAACAAAGGAATCAAAACCTCTCTTCTCTGCCTTCATGAATAGTTGACGATGTAGCAACCACCACTCCAAGAAAGTGTCTGTCGCCAATGGCCTCTGGATGGATAGCTGCAAAGCATCTAAACGACGGTGCCATGTTTCTTGCACGTAAACACATTGTATCATGATATGATCAACGTTATCTTCCTCTTGAAGACACGTGAAGCACACCGAAGCAGTGTCTTGTAATCCATGTCAAGCGTGACGGTCAGAGGTCCAAAGACGATATTGCGCAGTAAGCCATGTGAAAATCTTGCACTTAGGTGGGGCCCAGCTTCTCTAAATAGCGGGGGGGCATACAAGCAAGTTGGTAAACCTTGGCAATGACGATCGTAGGTGGATTTAGCTGAGTAAGTACCCGAAGCCGCGCAAGGCCAAGAGAAAGTGTTAGACACTTCGGGATCACACTTGATACGTCCATTTTGCATCATGTTTTCCACTGTTATTTATAATGTTTTTAATCAATACAACACTTTGTGGAGAAATTCTACTGCCTTTTCTCACTTAATTTGCAAGATTTACATGAAGAGGGAGATTGCCCACAGCTGGAATTCTGAACCTGAGAAAGCTATGTCAGAGATACCTATTCTGCACATCTCCAAATGAGCTAAAATTTCACGGAGAATTATTTTGAAATAAATAAAAAAACTGGAAGAAAGAGATACCAGAGGGGGCCACCCAGGGCACGCCCTGGTGGCTCTTGGGGCCCCTGGCCAGCCTCCGGTGCCCATTTTTTGGTATATAAGTCCGTTTACCCTAGAAAAAAAGGGAGAAGACTTTCAGGACGGAGCGCCGCCATCTCGAGGCAAAACTTGGGCAAGAACACTTTTGCTCTCTGGTGAAGCGATTCTGCCGGGAATACTTTCCTTCGAGAGGGAGAAATCGAAGCCATCGTCATCACCAACAACCCTCTCATCGCGGGAGGACCAATCTTCATCAACATCTTCACCAGCACCATATCATCTCAAACCATAGTCCATCTCTTGTATTCAATCTTGGTATCAAAACCTCAGATTGGTACATGTGGGTTGCTAGTAGTGTTGATTACATCTTGTAGTTGATGCTAGTTGGTTTATTTGGTGGAAGATTAAATGTTCAGATCCATTATGCTATTCAATACCCCTCTAATCTTGAACATGAATATGATTTGTGAGTAGTTACTTTTGTTCTTGAGGACATGGAAGAAGTCGTGTCATAAGTAATCATGTGAATTTGGTATTCGTTCGATATTTTGATGATATGTATGTTGTTGTTTCCCTTAGTGGTGTCATGTGAGCGTCGACTACATGACACTTCACCATCTTTGGGCCTAAGAGAATGCATTATGGAGTAGTTATTAAATGATGGGTTGCTAGAGTGACAGAAGCTTAAACCCTAGTTTATGCGCTATTCCGTAAGGGGCTGATTTGGATCCATATGTTTAACGCTATGGTTAGATTTATCTTGATTCTTCTTTCGTAGTTGTGGATGCTTGCGAGAGGGGTTAATCATAAATGGGAGGCTTGTTCAAGTAAGAACGACTCCCAAGCACCGGTCCACCCACATATCAAATTAGCAAAGTAATGGAAGCAAATCAAACAAACATGATGAAAGTGACAAGATGAAATTCTCGTGCGTCCTCAAAAATGCTTTGCTTATTATAAGAGACTGTTATGCTACAAAAAGGATTGGGATACCTTGCTGCACTTTTTTTACCATTACTATTTATTGCTCATTACAAATTACCTTGCTATCAAACTACTCGTTACCGATAATTTTAGTACTTGCAGAAAATACCTTGCTGAAAACTGCTTGTCATTTCCTTCTGCTCCTCGTGGTTCGACACTCTTACTTATGAAAAGAAACTATGATTGATCCCCTATACTTGTGGGTTATCCGGACTCTTTTTTGGCACCTTCATCGGTGTGTGAAGCGCCTTTGGTGGTAAGGAACCATTTATATTATGTGCTGAAATTTAATGTCACTTGTTACTATGAACAACAAACCGAGGGGTTTGTTCAGGGTATCTTCACCTCGACCGGAAGCACAAAGAGTTGCCCCTCAACCTACTGCACCTACTGAAAATATTTATTATGAGTTTCCTTCGGGTATGATAGAGAAACTTCTAGCTAATCCCTATGTAGGAGATGGAACAATACATCCTGATATGCACCTAATCTATGTGGATGAAGTTTGTGGATTATTTAAGCTTGCAGGTTTACCCGGAGATGAAGTTAAGAAGAAGGTCTTCCTTTGTCTTTGAAGGGAAATGCATTGACATGGTATAGGCTATGTGATGATATTGGAATGTGTGATTGGAACTGATTGAGATTGGAATTTCATCAAAAGTTTTATCCTATGCATCTGGTTTATCGTGATCGGAATTATATATATAATTTTTGGCCTCGTGAAGGAGAAAGTATCTCTCAAGCTTGGGGGAGGCTTAAGTACATGATGTACACATGCCCCAATCGTGAGCTCTCAAAAGAAATTATCTTACAAATTTTTTATGCTCGACTTTCTGATTGCTTGTATCTGCGTTGGTATTTCCCCGAAGAGGAGAGGATGATGCAACACAACAAAGGTAAGTATTTCCCTCGGTTATGAAACAAAGGTATCAATCCAGTCGGAGAACCAAGCAACACTATGTAAACAACACCTACACACAAATAACAAACTTGCAACCCAACGCTTAAGAGGGGTTCTCAATCCCTCCACGGTATTGAGATAGATTAAATGGTATACGTTTTGCCAAATAGATCTAACAAAAAGACACACACAAAAAGTGCAACAAGGTATTTTTAGATTTAATATGATAGGAAATAGACCCGGGGGCCGTAATTTTCACTAGAGGCTTCTCTCAGGAAAATAACATGCGGTGGGTAAACAAATTACTGTTGGGCAATTGATAGAAAAGTGAATAATCATGACGATATCCAAGGCATTGATCATGTATATAAGCATCACATCCAAGATTAGTACACCGAAACGATTCTACATCTACTACTATTACTCCACACATCGACCGCTATCTAGTGTATTAAGTTCATGGGAAAATGGAGTAATGCAGTAAGAATGATGACATAATGTAGATAAGATCTATTCATGTAGGAATAGACCCCATCTTTTTATCCTTAATAGCAATGATACATGTGTGGCATGTCTCACAAAGCACCTCTTCCCATGGCAAGAAAAATCAATCTAGTTGGCCAAACGAAACCAAAATTTTGGAGAAGAAATACGACGCTATAACAATCATGCATAAAAGAGTTCAACAAAGACTCAAATAATATTCATGGATAGAACTGGCATAAACTCAGAATTCATCAGATCCCAACAAACAAACCGCAAAAAGTCATTACATCAAATAGATCTCCAACAATATCGAATAGAACATTGTATTGAAGTTCAAAAAGAGAGAAGAAGCCATCTACACTACAAAAAAAACACATCCATGACATTTTGGGCCGAACGAATTTTTTTTATCATACTTATGACACTTCTATGACGATAATTGTGACAAAACCAGGTATCATCATAGATGTGGTGGGCTCCTACTTCTATGACAAAAAATCATGACAGAAAATGGGCTTTTCGTCCTGGGCGTGCCGAAGACACAGCTGCATGACATTCTTTGGGCCGTCCATGACGGAAAAAACCGTGGTAGAAGCATGGGCGAGGAAAATTTCGGGGAGTTCCCAGTTACGGTGGGTGGTCGGGGGCCGAGCGATGCGTGTTTCTCTCATACACGTATGCATGTGTGTGCGAGGCGTTGGCTCTAACTGAACCCGAGCGAGGCGTTGGGCTCTAACTGAACCCGAGCGATTGCACTACAGGCTACGTGGTACTGAACCCGAGCGATCGGTCGATGGTCGTTAATCGAACCCTGTCGGCGATTCGCCGCTCTCGCCGCTAACCAAGTTGATCGATGCTTGTAGGATTGAAGAAGGTGAGAGTGTCTAGAGGGGGGGTGATTAGACTACTCGACAAGATAAAAATTCCGTCTTTTATCAAGGACAGATTTTGGCAGATTTTGCATAACACACAAGTCAAGTAGCACACTACACATGCAATTCTAGAGTATGGGCAGCGGAAAGTAAATTGCACAAGTAGTAAAGAGAAGTGGAGAAGATCAAACGCAATTTGGAGACGCGGTGATTTTTCTCGTGGTTCCGATAGGTGGTGCTATCGTACTTCCACGTTGATGGAGACTTCAACCCACGGAGGATAACGGCTGCGAGAGTCCACGGAGGGCTCCACCCACGAAGGGTCCATGAAGAAGCAACCTTGTCTATTCCATCATGGCCTCACGCCCACGGAGGGCTAGCCTTACTCGGGTAGATCTTCACGAGTAGGCGATCTCCTTGCCCTTACAAACTTCTTGGTTCAACTCCACATCTCGACGGAGGCTCCCAAGCGACACCTAACCAATCTAGGAGGCACCACCCTCCAAAAGGTAATAGATGGTGTTGATGATGATGAACTCCTTGCTCTTGTGCTTCAAATGATAATCTCCCCAACACTCAACTCTCCTCACCGATTTGGCTGTGGTGGAAGAAAGGATTGAGTGGAAAGCAACTTGGGAAGGCTAGAGATCAAGCTTCATATGGTGGGAGTGGAGCAACTTGATCTCAACACAAGGGTAGGTAGTTCTCTTCTCGAAATGTAAGGTAGGAGTGGTAGTTCTTTCTTATGGCTCTCTCCATGAATGAAGAGGGGGTGGAGGGGTATTTATAGCCTCCACACAAAATCCAACCGTTACACACATTTGAGCAAACTCGGTGGGACCGAAGTTGACAACTCGGTGAGACCGAAAGTTCAAATAATGTGAGCGTTGGGATTTTCGTGGGACCGAAAATACAAACTCGGTTAGTCCGATTCGTGCAAAGACAAGAGCTTGCCAATCTCGGTGGGACCGACTTCATCATCTCGGTGACACCGATTTGATGACGTAGGTTCTGAAGCTTGGAAACTCAAGTTTCGTGAGACCGAGTTCGAATCGGAAAATCCGAGATTTCTAGGGTTTGGCTTTATGGTGAGGTGGTTCATCTCGGTGTGGTGAGTTTGGAATATCGGTGGGACCGAGATTACTTATGAGTGTATATGGCGGTGAAAGTTGCCGATAGTTTAGGAGATGTATCACTAAGCACTTGAGCAACCAGATCATCATCATAACCTCATCCCTTTAATAGTATTGGCTTTCCTATGGACTCAATGTGATCTTGGATCACTAAACCAAAATGGAGTCTTGAGCTTTTGCCAATGCTTGCCTTAGCATTTTGAGGGTCCACCTCTTGATCCTTTTGCCATGCCAATGTGATTGAATTTCTGAAACATACTTGATAAAAGCATTAGTCCAACCACAAAGTATGTTGTCATTAATTACCAAAACCACCCAAGGAGCAAATGTGCTTTCAATCTCCCCTTTTGGTAATTGATGGCAACACACTAAACAAGACATCAAAGCTTATTGAAAGAAAGACAGAATTATCACAAGCTTTGACAAACATGTAGTACAGGCTCCCCTACAAGTGTGCAAGATTTTCATAAAATGGTTTTGGACTACCACAAGCACACAAGAGAGAAAAGCAAGATGTGCTACATGCAGCTTGGCTATATGCATCAGAGCAGATGAAAAGAAGTGAGTGATAATGCATATGTGCATGGTGATTTCTTGCAAACAAGTATTCACAAGCAAGTCACCATCATGCACATTCTGCAAGGTGCATATACTTACCTTGAGGTTCCTTGGCATTGTACCTGAAGAGATAAACTTGGGAAAACAAGGTTAGATAACACAAGAGTATTTCTTCAACCAACTGCAAGAACATCAAGAGTACCAAGCCAGGATGACATGTATAAAGAGTGTCTCATATTGAGCACAAGCTTGAATCAACAAACATGTCTCCCGAAACTAAAAGATTTTCAATGAACTCTAAGAGATTTTGCTTTCCATAAGATATCAATTGTGAAGATTCCTCTCCTTTGAGTTTTCTCGGATCAAGGGTTTGATGGAAAGAGCAAAATCAAAAGAATGATGCCAAATGAGAATAATGCCAATTGTAATGTCCAATGTGAAACACGGCAAAGCTTTGATGTGATTCTCTCCCCCTTAAGGTAAGATTGCTCTTCTTCTCCCCCTAAATCTTCTCTTCTCCCCCTAAGTCTTCTCCCCCTTTGACATCAAGTGCCGAAAAGGACAGCAAACTAGGAAGGTCAGGGAAGATGAAAAGAAAGAAGTGGGATCCTTAAGAATCACAACAGGGCAAAACGGAACATGCATAGAGAATCATTGAGTGGAGCTGCAGAAGATGATATCCTGGAAGAAATAAATCGGTGACACCGAATTAAGATGGATCGGTGGGTCCGAAAGTCAGGGACTTAGGGCAGATCCGTTTCGGTTAGACCGAAATATTTAAATCGGTGACGCCGAGTTTAATTCCAAGGAAATACAGAAATAATTCAGCTCACTTTAGAGGAATGTTTCAAAGGATTTGCAATGAATTTGTAAGTGATTTTCGAGGAATTGATCAGAGCCAAAAGGATATTCACAAAGACAGAAGAATAGAAATGAAAAAAGATTCCTAGATGAAGTTTTTTTAATGAAAACTTAATGAGAGAACATAAGAGAAAATAGAAAGACTCCAAAACATATGTACTTCATCTAGATAGGGGTCGGCGACAAGGTCACCTATGTTTGAGTATTTTGACTTAGGAGTCAAATGAGAACATTTGATCATAGGTCATACTCATCGTTTAAGCACAAAATGGGGTTGCCATTTTTTGATTAAGCATTTGATGTGATCACATCTTATGAAGCTGCTTGTACTCATGACTTTGAGCAAAGCTCCTTAAAGATGTGAAGAACATACCTTGGGCTTGTTGTTGCTTTGCTCATGTAGGTGAACTTGATGTAGGTGCTCCATTTCCACTTGTGTAGTTCATCTTCCTACATGGGTTAGGCAAGCAAGGAAATACTCAAGAATATCCAAGATGACAAGAGTGAAATACTAGATGTATAAGATGTCAAAAAGGATATGTGGAATTGTGTTCCTTGAACTCAACATCCCAAAGGGCTAGATACTTGGTCAATGACAAGATTACTCATGATTTGAGTGTGTGGTAATCTTGTGGAATGTAGATCATCCAAGTACCTGCAAGGAGTTAGATGCAATACAAGGGGGCAAATGTGTCCAAGACATATGATCATCATCATAAGAGAAATATCAAGGATTAGTCAAGTAGGCTCATGCCTTGCATGCATAAATGGAGTTTTCACTCCAAGTTTGAAGCATCAATGATGTTCAACTCACTCCTTAAGCGACAAAACAGCTTCTCATCAAGAGGTTTTGTAAAGATATCAGCAAGTTGTTTGTCAGTACGAACATGCTTAAGATTGATGTCACCCTTGGCAATGTGATCACGAATGAAATGGTGACGAACTTCAATATGTTTCGTTCGAGAGTGTTGCACAGGATTATGTCCAATTTTAATCGCACTCTTATTGTCACAAAGCAAGGGAACATGTCTCACATGTATCCCATAATCCTTAAGCGTTTGTGTCATCCATAGCAATTGAGCACAACATGAACCAGCAGCTATATATTCTGCTTGGCGGTGGATAATGATACAATTTTGTTTCTTGGAGGACCAAGATACAAGGGATCGACCAAGAAATTGACACGCACCGAAGTTGACTTTCTATCAACCACATCACCGCATAGTCCGAGTCGGAATAGCCAACAAGGTCGAAAGAGGCCCTCTTAGGATACCAAATGCCAAAGTTTGGTGTGTGTATCAAATATCTCACAATCCTTTTAACAGCTTTAAGATGACATTCTTTAGGGGCTGCTTGATATCGAGCACACATGCATACACTCAACATTATGTCAGGACGAGAAGCACAGAGATATAGTAGAGAACCAATCATAGATCGGTAAACCTTTTGATCAACGGGTTCTCCATCTTTTGTCAAGTCATTATGTCCACTTGTAGGCATGGGGGTTCTCATACCTTTGCTTTCTTGCATGTTGAACTTCTTGAAGAGATCCTTGGTGTACTTTGTTTGTGAGACAAAGGTACCCTCCTTAGATTGCTTGATTTTCAACCCAAGGAAGAATTTGAGTTCACTCATCATGGACATCTCGTACTTCTCCGACATGAGCTTTCCAAACTTTTCGCTAAAATGAGGGTTAGTTGAACCAAAGATAATATCATCAACATATATTTGGCACACAAATAGTTCACCATCAACCCTTTTCGTGAACAGCGTTGAATCAATTTTTCCAATCTCAAAGCCTTTTTCAAGAAGAAAGCTAGTCAAGCATTTGTACCAAGCTCTAGGAGCTTGTTTAAGACCATAAAGAGCTTTGTGCAATTTGTAAACATGATTAGGCCTTTTGGGATTCACAAATCCGGGAGGTTGTTTCACAAATACTTCCTCCTCAATTTCACCATTTAGGAAAGCACTTTTAATATCCATTTGATAGAGAGTAATATCATGGTGGTTGGCATAAGCAAGAAGAATGCGAATGGACTCAAGTCTAGCAACGGGGGCATAGGTCTCACCATAGTCCATACCTTCGACTTGTGTGTAACCTTGAGCTACGAGACGAGCCTTGTTGCGGATGACTTGTCCATCTTCATCTTGCTTGTTCAAACACCCATTTGGTTCCAATGACGTTTTGATCATCCTTGGGCTTCTCTACCAAAGTCCATACCTTGTTCCTCTCGAAGTTGTGAAGCTCTTCGTGCATAGCGTTCACCCAATCCGGGTCTTCAAGTGCTTCTTCTACCTTCATAGGTTCAATGCTAGAGATAAATGAGTAATGCTCACAAAAGTTAGCTAAGCGAGTTTTAGAGCGAGTAATTCTCCCGGAGTTGATGTCATTGATCATTTGTTCCACGGGATGATTTTTCTTGACTCTTGCTCGGATCGGGATAGCTTTTGTTGAGGTTGTGGCTGAGCTTCCTCATCATCCTCATCTTCCTCTTCTTCTTCATTGTTGTTGGTGTTGTCTTGAGGCGGTGGAGAAGGAGGTTGTGGTGGATCTTCTTGTTGCTCTTCCTCATCTTGGTGAGTTCCACTTGTGGAGGCCTCCATGTTGCCTTGAGGTTCATCTTACCGTGAGGTAGGGGGCTCCACATATGTAGATGAGGTACTCTCCTTCACTTCCATGGGACGGATCTTTCCAATAGATAAATCTTGGATTGCTTCCGATGGGTCCTTGTCTCCTACATTAATAGGCATTTGCTCTACTTGCGAGCCATTAGATTCATCAAACTTCACATCTACCGTCTCTTCAACCTTTCGGTGAAATTATTGTAGACACGGTAGGTGTGGGAGTTTGATCCATAACCAAGAAAAAGCCTTCATGAGTTTTAGGAGCAAATTTAGACCGACGATGCTTATCAAGGATATAGCATTTCAACCAAAGACATGAAAGTATCCCACTTGGGGTTTGTTACCGTGAGGAGCTCAGATGATGTCTTGCCGAGGAGCTTATGAAGATAAAGCCTGTTGATAGCATGACAAGTCTGTCTCGACGGCTTCCCCCAAAAGTGCTTCGTGTCTTGTATTCATCAAGCATCGTTCTCGCCATCTCTATGAGCGTTCCTTCTTCCTCTCAACAACTCCATTTTGTTGAGGAGTGTACGTAGTCGAGAACTCATGTAGAATCCTTCCTCATCGAGAAAAGAGTCTACATTGGCGTTCTTGAACTCCGTTCCATTGTCACTCCGAACTTTCTTGATCTTCACCTCAAATTGATTTTGGGCCTTTCTGGCAAAGGTTTTGAAGATTCTCTGAACCTGCGATTTGTCATCAAGGAAAAATACCCACGTAAATCTGGAATAATCATCAACTATAACTAGACCAAAGGAGTTACCACCAAGGATTTTGTAAGCATTGGGACCGAAGAGATCCATATGAAGAAGCTCAAGCGGTCTCCTTGTGGTCATGATGTTCTTCACGGGATGACTTCCACCTACTTGTTTTCCTGCCTGACAAGCACTACAAAGTCTATCTTTGTCAAAGAGAACGTCTTTAACGCCAAGAATATGATCACCTTTGATTAGCTTGTCTAGATTACGCATACCAACATGTCCAAGCCTTCTATGCCATAACCAACCTTTAGCGGATTTAGCAATGAAGCAAGCTCTAGGTTGGGCTTTCTTAGTGAAATCAACAATATATAGATCACCTCTACGGATACCGGTAAGCGCCATGTTATGATTGTCACGACGAAAGACTTGGCAATCTACTTCGGTGAATAGCACATTGAATCCAAAGTCAGCTAATCTAGACACGGAAAGTAAATTGTATCCAAGTGATTCTACAAGCATGACATTTTGAATAGAGCTATCATGAGATATGGCCACCTTACCAAGGCCAAGTACCTTACCCTTGGAGTTGTCTCCAAAAGTCACATACTTGCGTGGACCATCGTTCTTTGCAAGCTCTCGAAACATGTCTTTGTCTCCGGTCATGTGATCGGTGCATCCACTATCAAGAATCCACTCTTTTCCACCGGATATGTAGTCTCTCAGATTCGCCATAAGATTGAGACTCTTCATGATCTTGTCTAGCTCGGTGTCTGAATCGGAGTAATCATCATCATGCTCATACTCGTCATCATATTGACCCATAGATTGTTCATCATCAACACCTAGGTCAATTTGACAACTACTTGCATTAGTGTTGTCAATGTGACAATAATCATCGGAATGCAATACAAGAGCATTTCTAATTAGAACATTGATAAGACCGGGATCACCCTTCTTTCTCATAAGATCACGAAGCTCAAAGAAGCATTTATCAAAGTCGGGATCATTGGGGCGCATCATATCAAATTCAATAGTCTTGTATAGAATTTCATCAAGACCTCTCAAAGAGTAGTCCGGATAAAGTTCTTCCAAGAACTTCCACATAGCATAGGCACACTCAAAGTTTGTAACGAGCTTAAGCAAGTTATCGGGTAACCCTCTAATGATAAGATTTACAGTTCTAAGGTTACGAAGCAAATCAAGCTCTTCATCCATGGTAGGGTGCAAGGGGTCAAATGGAGGCACATATGGGGTCTCAACATATTTGCGCAAATTGTATGTCTTAAAGATAATAAGCATTTCAATCCTCCATGAGTTATAGGACACTCCATTAAGAATAGGCACTCTATGGCTAACACTCCCAAACGTGAACCGTCCATCTTCCTCCAATGGTGTGTAAACCAAAGCAATGGAGACCAAGGCTCTGATACCAATTGTAGGATCGAAGAAGGTGAGAGTGTCTAGAGGGGGGTGATTAGACTACTCGACAAGATAAAAATTCCGTCTTTTATCAAGGACAGATTTTGGCAGATTTTGCATAACACACAAGTCAAGTAGCACACTACACATGCAATTCTAGAGTATGGGCAGCGGAAAGTAAATTGCACAAGTAGTAAAGAGAAGTGGAGAAGATCAAACGCAATTTGGAGACGCGGTGATTTTTCTCGTGGTTCCGATAGGTGGTGCTATCGTACTTCCACGTTGATGGAGACTTCAACCCACGGAGGGTAACGGCCATGAGAGTCCACGGAGGGCTCCACCCACGAAGGGTCCATGAAGAAGCAACCTTGTCTATTCCATCATGGCTCACGCCCACGGAGGGCTAGCCTTACTCGGGTAGATCTTCACGAAGTAGGCGATCTCCTTGCCCTTACAAACTTCTTGGTTCAACTCCACATCTCGACGGAGGCTCCCAAGCGACACCTAACCAATCTAGGAGGCACCACCCTCCAAAAGGTAATAGATGGTGTTGATGATGATGAACTCCTTGCTCTTGTGCTTCAAATGATAATCTCCCCAACACTCAACTCTCCTCACTGATTTGGCTGTGGTGGAAGAAAGTATTGAGTGGAAAGCAACTTGGGAAGGCTAGAGATCAAGCTTCATATGGTGGGAGTGGAGCAACTTGATCTCAACACAAGGGTAGGTAGTTATCTTCTCAGAAATGTAAGGTAGGAGTGGTAGTTCTTTCTGATGGCTCTCTCCACGAATGAAGAGGGGGTGGAGGGGTATTTATAGCCTCCACACAAAATCCAACCGTTACACACATTTGAGCAAACTCGGTGGGACCGAAGTTGACAACTCGGTGAGACCGAAAGTTCAAATAATGTGAACGTTGGGATTTTCGGTGGGACCGAAAATACAAACTCGGTTAGTCCGATTCGTGCAAAGGCAAGAGCTTGCCAATCTCGGTGGGACCGACTTCATCATCTCGGTGACACCGATTTGATGACGAAGGTTCTGAAGCTTGGCAACTCAAGTTTCGGTGAGACCGAAGTTCAATTGGAAAATCCGAGATTTCTAGGGTTTGGCTTTATGGTGAGGTGGTTCATCTCGGTGTGGTGAGTTTGGAATATCGGTGGACTGAGATTACTTATGAGTGTATATGGCGGTGAAAGTTCTTTGTTAGTTTAGGAGATGTATCACTAAGCACTTGAGCAACGGATCATCATCATAACCTCATCCCTTTTAATAGTATTGGCTTTCCTATGGACTCAATGTGATCTTGGATCACTAAACCAAAAATGGAGTCTTGAGCTTTTGCCAATGCTTGCCTTAGCATTTTGAGGGGTCCACCTCTTCAGTCCTTTTGCCATGCCAATGTGATTGAATTTCCTGAAACATACTTGATAAAAGCATTAGTCCAACCACAAAGTATGTTGTCATTAATTACCAAAACCACCCAGGGAGCAAATGTGCTTTCAATGCTGCCTCTGGATGAACAATGAGCATTGCGGGGGGGGGGATGAACAATGAGCGGTGGGGTGGATGAACAATACCCTGTGGCATTACCTCTAGATGAACAGGACCCCGGTTGATCGAGCCGGTTGGGATTGGATGAACAGGACCTCGTGGAGGGCTGGATGAAACAGGACGACCCCATGGAGGGCTGGATGAACAGTAGACGGTGGAGGGGTGCCCGTGGAGGGTGGTTGAGCAATGGCCGTGGAGTAGCTCGCGGTGGAGGCTGGATGAGCAGGGGCAAGTGGAGGCCGGAGGAGGTCGACGGTGGAGATGAGCAAGATTCCGTGGAGTCCTGTTTTGCGGTATGCCACACCCTCCCGATGAACAGGACCCGTTTCGACCAGGCGCTCCAACACAAGTCTGTTTTTCGTCTGTTTGGCGACGCCACACCCTCCCAATCAACAGACCCCGTTTGACCGTAGGAGGTCTGCTTTCCTCCATTTTGCGATGACGCCTGGACCCTCCGATGAACATGATCCCATTTTGAACATGGTCGGTCGAACACAAGGCTATTTCCTTTGTTCTGCGGTATGCCAGGCCTCGTTTCCATCGCCTGTTCCGTCCAAACCCTCCCAATGAACACGACGATGCATTCCGTTCCGACTGATGTAGGGTGGAACCCTAATTCGTCGATCTTTCACGTTTGGAGGGGATCCTACGGGGGAAACACGAAGAACGCGCGGAAGAACGAGAGGAAATCACGGGGAAGAACGAGAGAGACACTCAACCGACAAGAGATCAATCACACAAGGTCTAGATCATCGAAGCACGAGTGATACATGGTCCAAAATCAACAAAGGAAAGATACAAAGGTAGCCGTTCTTCTCCGAGAGGAGGTCTTGAATCCACGAGGGGATCTTCCCGTAGAGGGGTCTTGAATCCGATGGATCTTCTCCTAGACGGAGGTCCTGATCTCTGTGGAGAAGTACCGGTGGATGAGCAAAGGCTCTCACACACAGATATGAGCTAATCCAATGCTGAGTCTCAAAGTGAGGAGATGGGGTCCTATATATAGAGTTTGGGGCGAAGGGGTACATGGGCTCAGCCCAACACGCACGCGCAGGCGCTGGCCGGATGATCCAGACGAGGGTCCGGATGATCCGGGCCGGTCCGGATGATCCGGGTGGAGTCCCGGATGAGCCGGAGGGTCGGCTGGTGGCGGCGACGAGCCGGATGTCCGGCTGGAGGTCCGGACGTCCGGGCGGAGTCCGGATGATCCGGGCCTGGGTCCGGATGATCCGGCTTCAGCGTGGAGGTTCTGTTGCCTTCGGTGGAGTTAGCCGGATCGTCCGGACCGGGGTCCGGATCATCCGGGCTCTGTCCGGATCGTCCGGGCCTCTGTCCGGATCGTCCGGCCTCCCTGGTTCTTGTTGCTTTCTCCTCTCCGTCTTCACGTATGTCTTCCGCTTCCGATTCTCCTTGCTTCCTAGCCTCTTCATGGTCGACTCCTTGGTGCCTGAGTATGCATAGAGTTTCCGTTTGAGGTAGTAACCATGTCTCATGTGAATCGAAGGAGAGTTGTGAGAGGAGTGATGTCACCTCTTTTTCAAGATCTCTTGCACGTGCTCTAGTCATCGGTCCTTGTGGTGTTGTAGGTGTTGATGTAGAGTCCATGGGGATGATGGAGGGATGCTCCGCATCATATCCCCTCCCTTCGAAAGGATCCGACCTCGGATCTAGTTCTTCATCACCATGGAAAGGCGAGAGGTCTTTGACGTTGAAGGTGTCGCTCACGTTGTACTTGTCGCTTGGTAGGTCGAGCTTGTAGGCGTTGTTGTTGTAGGGTGCTAACACCTTGAAGGGTCCATCAGCTCGAGGTAGAAGTTTGGACTTGCGTTCGTTGGGGAAGCGTTCCTTGCGAAGGTGTAGCCACACGAGATCGCCTATGTTGAAGATCATGGGTTGCTTGTTGATGTTGAGCTTGGTCGCTAGTCGTTGTACTTGGCGCTCGATTGTATTTCTTGTATCTTCATGCATCTTCTTGATGTAGCTTGCACGGGCACTTGCGTCGAGGTTGGTGCGCTCTTGTAAGGTAGAGGTAGGATGTCCAATGGGGACAATGGGTTGAAGCCGTAGACGACCTCGAAGGGGGACTTGCCGGTCGTTGAATGTCTTGCGCGGTTGTAGGCGTACTCGGCAATGGGTAGACATGTCTCCCACTCCTTGATGTTCTTCTTGATCAACACGCGAAGTAGAGTAGAGAGCGTCCGGTTCGTCACCTCCGTTTGGCCGTCGGTTTGAGGATGGTATGCGCATGAGAACAAGAGCTTGATTCCGAGCTTGGCGCAAAGAGTTTTCCAAAAGTAACTCAAGAACTTGACGTCGCGGTCGGAGACGATTGACTTTGGTACTCCATGGAGGCGCAAGATTTCCCTACAAAAGAGATTTGCAATATGTGAAGCATCGTCTACCTTGTTGCAAGGAATGAAATGTGCCATTTTAGAAAATCTGTCCACAACAACAAATACGGAGTCCTTTCCATTTTGAGTTCTAGGCAAACCAAGTACAAAGTCCATGCTAATGTCTTCCCAAGGTTGATAAGGAATAGGAAGAGGCATGTAAAGACCATGAGATTGAGCTTTTGACTTAGCTTTGCGGCATGTAGAGCATCGGGTGGTGAAGCGTGAAACGTCTCGAAACATCTTGGGCCAAAAGTAGTTCTTGGAGAGCGTGGCGAAGGTCTTGTCGCGTCCAAAATGTCTCATGAGTCCACCTCCATGAGCCTCTTGCAAAAGGAGCAAACGAAGAGAAGACTCGGGTATGCATAGTTTGTTAGCTCTCATAAGATAACCATTCTTGAGGTAATATTGTTCCCAAGATGTATGCGTCAAACATTTAGCATAATGAGGTGCAAAAGATGGATCACTAGCATACAAATCTTTGATATGCTCAAAACCGATAACATTCAACTCAAGTTGGGTGACAAGCGTGCATATGCGTGAAAGTGCATCGGCAACTACATTTTCCTTGCCCTTAATGTACTTGATCACATATGGAAAAGATTCAATAAATTCACTCCATTTAGCATGTCGCTTGTTCAATTTAGTTTGACCTTTTAAGTACTTAAGCGTTTCATGATCGGTATGGATGACAAACTCATGAGGTCTAAGATAATGTTCCCAAACATGGAGGACACGCACTAAAGCATACAATTCCTTGTCATACACGGGATAGTTAAGTTGAGCACCGGAGAGTTTTTCACTAAAATAAGCAATGACTCGTTTTTCTTGCATTAAAACTCCGCCAATTCCGGTACCGCTTACATCACAATGGACCTCAAAAGTTTTGTCAAAATTGGGCAAAGCAAGAATTGGAGCATGAGTAAGCAAAGACTTGAGCTCATCGAAAGCGTTGGCTTGCAAAGGTCCCCAAACAAAAGGAGTGTTCTTCTTACTCAAAGCATGCAAAGGAGTTGCAATAGTGCTAAAGTTTTTCACAAAGCGGTGATAAAAACCTGCAAGACCAAGGAAACTTCGCACTTGTTGCAAATTGGTGGGTTGGGGCCAAGTTTTAATTGCTTTGATCTTAGTTTCATCAACGTGGACACCCTTGGAAGAGACAACGAAACCCAAGAAAACCACTTTGTTAACTCCAAAAGTGCATTTCTTCAAGTTGGCATAAAGACTTTCTTTTCGAAGTGTTTGCAAAACAAGCTTAACATGATCAACATGCTCTTTCATGGTTTTGCTAAACACAAGAATATCATCGAAGTAAACCACGACAAAGATTCCAATGTATGGACGAAGTACATGATGCATGAGACGCACAAAAGTTCCGGGAGCTTCCGACAAACCCATAGGCATAACCAACCATTCATATAAGCCAAATTTTGTTTTGAGAGCAGTTTTCCATTCATCACCGTCATGAATGTGGATTTGATAATAGCCACTTTTAAGATCAATTTTTGAGAAAAAGTTGGCTCCACTAAGTTCATCAAGCATATAATCTAAGCGAGGAATGGGATGCCTATAGCGCACGGTGGTAGCATTTATAGGTCTACAATCGGAGCACAAGCGGAAACTTCCATCAGGTTTAGGCACAAGTATAACGGGCACGGCGCAAGGGCTTAAGCTTTCACGTACATGACCGTTGTCGAGTAGTTGTTGTACTTGCCGTTGAATCTCCTTGGTTTGTTCGGGATTGACACGGTAGGGAGCTTTGTTTGGAAGTGGCGCTCCGGGGATGAGGTCGATTCGATGTTCAATGCCTCGTAGAGGAGGTAGACCCAGAGGTAGCTCATCGGGGAAAACATCTTGAAATTCCTGCAAAAGAGATTGAAACACCAAAGGTAGCTCATGAGTGGTGTTAGTTTCTGGTTCTCCATCCTTGCACACAAGGACAAAGTGCATCACATTCGATGGGTTCTCACACACTTCTCTCATCTCATTTTTGGTGGCAAATAGTATGAGGTTTTTCTCTCTAGGCGAAGATGCGCTCAAATTTTCCTTGTGGCTCTCACTCACTTTTTGGTGTCTCACTTTCTCACTCTTCTCTCTTTGGTTGGTGGCTTGTTTGTCGGCTATCACTTGACTAGGAGACATGGGTCGTAGGACATATTCTTTTCCTTTCATCTTGAAGCTATAGTGGTTTGTACGCCCATTGTGGTAGACACCACGGTCGAATTGCCATGGCCGACCAAGGAGGAGGTGGCAAACGGTCATTGGGACCACATCACACTCCAAAGTGTCTTCATATGCACCGATTTTGAAGGATACTTGGACCGTATGCTCAACTCGTATAGTGCTGGAGTCACTTAGCCATTGAACCTTGTATGGTTGCGGATGCTTCTTCTTGACCAATTGTAGCTTGGAGCATAGTTCTTCGCTTGCCAAGTTGTGGCAACTACCTCCATCGATGATGACCTTGACGGATCTCCCATTGATTCCGGCCTTTGTGTGGAAGATGTGGCATCGTTGGTCTTCTTCTTGGTGATGTTGAAGTGTCAAGACTTTGGAGACAACAAGAGCGGGGCTTGTATCTTCATCACAAAAGACTTGATCATCTTCATCCTTGTTGATGCGCCGGTGCATGGCCACTTGTTCAATAGCGTCCATTTCATCTTCACTGATTGATTCGTAGGTGCCATCGTCATTGAGTATCATTGAACGCTTGTTGGTGCATCCATATGACTTGTGGCCTCGGCCGCCGCAAGTAAAACACTTGAAGGAGCTTGTCTTGACGGTCTCATCGGTTGAAGTAGATGATGAAGCACGCGGCTTGGAGTTGCTTGTAGTAGGAGGAGGACAACTTGAACTTGTAGAAGTTTTCTTGTAACTTGACTTGTCGTCGTTGCTTGGAAAAGGCTTGGTTGATGTCGAAGTTGGAGTAGTTGTTGAAGCTTGGTTGTTGGAGAGGCCGTATGTCTTGGATGAGTACTTGGCGTACTTGAAGTCATCTTGCACTTGTCGTTCCACCTTTGTAGCTTGATGCACGAGCTCAATGAGGTTGGAGTAGGGTTGGAAGTCGGCAATCTTCTTGATGGGATGGTTGAGTCCCTTCAAGAATCGTGCCATTGTTTGCTCATCATCCTCCGTGACATTGGCTCGAATCATGGTAATCTCCATTTCTTTGTAGTATTCTTCAACACTCTTTGTTCCTTGCTTGAGGAGTTGGAGCTTCTTGAAGAGATCACGGTTGTAGTAGGTGGGCACAAAGCGTGCTCTCATGACATCCTTCATTTGAGCCCAAGTGGTGATTGGAGGTTCACCTCTTGCTTGTCGGCGCTCAAGGACTTGTTCCCACCATATGAGCACATAGTCTTGGAACTCAAGTGATGCCATAGCGATCTTCTTCTCTTCCTCATAGTTGTGCAAACGAAAGATTTTGTCGACCTTCAATGCCCATGAGAGGTACTCTTCGGGATCATTGGTTCCATTGAACTTGGGCATTGTGAACTTGAGCTTGCCATAGCGGTGTTCTTCATTGTTTTGAGGTCGATGTTGATGATGATGTTCTTGACGTGGAGGGTAATCATCCTCATGTTGCTCTTGGCGAGGAGGAAGTCGATGATCAACTTGCTCTTGTTGACCTTGAGGTTGAGGATGAGCTTGAGGAGCTTGTGGAGGAGCTTGTGGGGCTTGACGTTGCGCACGCGGATGGTAGTTCCTCTCTTGTATTTCTTCTCGAAGGGCTTCCTCTTGATTGCGCCTTTCGCGATTGCGGTTGGCGAGAGCTCGACTTGATGCTTGAAGAGCGCGTTCCGCCTCGAGAGCTTGTGCTTCTCGTTGTTGTTGTTGAAGACATTTAGTCTCGGCGTCTTGTTGCTCTTGGTGTAGGCGCGCTCGTTCTTGTTCTTGTTGGTGACGAAGACGTTGTCGTTCTTGAGCTTGAGCAAACGCCACTTGGTGCGATTGAGGACGAGGAACTTGTTCATCAACTTGCTCTTGGGTATGCTTGTCATGTAGCGGGTTGCGAGATCCATGACGATCTTGACGCGCGGCTCATCGAAGAATGTTCAATGACGGTGTACTTGTGTCGGAGAAGGAGTCGTCGGAGTGGCGACTTGAGTGGCTCCGTCTTGAGTGTGAAGAGGTTGAAGTACGCCGGTTCACCAACAAGGCGCGGATCTCGTCCATTCTTGCATCATTCTCTTTCTTGTGCGCGTCGAGTTTGTTGTCGAAGTAATCTCGTGTACGTTGCTCGGAGAGTCGCAAGTCGGTGGAGAGGTTGTCGATGCGTTCGCTCATTGCTTGTTGCTCTTGATGGAGAGCTCGTTGCGCGCCAAAGAGTTGGCTCTTGGTGACGTAGGATAACATTTTGTCGTCTTGCTCTATGAAGAGTGGATTTGTAGAAGAACTTGGCCTATCCATCATTTCAAGCAAAATTGTGAGTGGTAGAAGGAGAAGAATGAATACCAATGTACCTTTGACCGAAGTTGAAGATGAATCAAGTTCACTCAAATGCGGACAATGAAATAGCACTATTGGTACCGATCCTTGTCGATTCTCACACCTACACAAATAAAAGCCTTTGGTGGAGCTTGGTTAGGATGGTGGCACAAAATTGATTGCAATTGTTAGCTTGACTCAAAAATGTTGAAGAAGATTCGCAAATTCGCATATGCAACAAGTAGACCAAGCAAGTATTGGTACACGGAAACACACACGCAAATAGATAAATGGGATTGTGCAAACCAAAAGTGAGCCAAAATGTGGAATCCACGAAAATGCTCTTGTTGCACAATACTAGAGAGACGCTAGCACGATTGCACAATAGGAGGATACGGAGCTTGTGCACAACCTACTAGGCAAAAATGCAACGATCTCTATCCCACGTATGCTATATGTATGGTGTATCGGTGCAATGATCCAAGATGATCTTATATGACAATCTTAATGTTGTATGATGCTATGCTTGTTGCTTATAAGCTCTTTGCTTATCTTTCCTCTTTGCTTAAAAGCTTGAGTGGCTCTTTCTCTTTTGAGCTCTTTTCTTATGCAAACTTGACGAACTAAGATAGCAATTGTGTATGCGATGACAACTTCGTGACACACAAGTTGATTCCGAGATATGTACCTCAATTGTATGTATGATATGGTGTATGCAACTAATGTGCACAAGTCACGTTGCCGGTAATACTCAAAGGCTAGTCTCGGTGGGTAAGCAACGCAAAAGATGGTATATGATGGTTATCAACGCAATTGCAAGGTATGACAAAGATGTCGTCGATGTTACCGTCCGTAGCGAAGATGAGTAGCCGACCAAAATGAGCGTTTGTTGTTGATGTCACACCGCGCCTAGATAGCCGAAACACAAAAGGACATGGAAATCTCACTCAAATTGTCGAACTCAAATTCGAATGGTAGTACGGAGGTTGAGTCTTGGGGTTTGGCAAGTGGAAGTGGTGGTGGATAGGGTGGGGAGGGTGTATGTATGTGTGGATGGTGGTGGTGGTGGAGTAAGACTGCAGAATTGCAGTTTCGGCAAAGGAAGCCGGATGATCCGGGCCAGGAGCTGGATGATCCGGGCGAGTCCGGATGATCCGGGACTTGGTCCGGATGATCCGGGCAGGTCAACCACGCACGGGAACTGCTCGGGAAGAACACGAAAATGGGGTGGAATTTGACGATTTCGGGGATTTTGGGTGGATTTCGAGGGGAAGAAGGTGGGGAAACACAAGATCCACGAGTTACACACCGAATCCACGGATCAAAAACAACAAAACATCATCAAAACTAACAAATCACAAAAAAATTTGGGGGTATTTTTGTGGGGATTTTCGGGGTTTTAGGACGAAAACAACAAAATCAAGCTAGAAATCACGAGGTAGGGGCTCCAAAAACGTGGTCAACGTGGCTCTGATACCATATGATGTAGGGTGGAACCCTAATTCGTCGATCTTTCACATTTGGAGGGGATCCTACGGGGGAAACACGAAGAACGCGCGGAAGAACGAGAGGAAATCACGGGGAAGAACAAGAGAGACACTCAACCGACAAGAGATCAATCACACAAGGTCTAGATCATCGAAGCATGAGTGATACATGGTCCAAAATCAACAAAGGAAAGATACAAAGGTAGCCGTTCTTCTCCGAGAGGAGGTCTTGAATCCATGAGGGGATCTTCCCGTAGAGGGGTCTTGAATCCGATGGATCTTCTCCTAGACGGAGGTCCTGATCTCCGTGGAGAAGTACCGGTGGATGAGCAAAGGCTCTCACACACAAATATGAGCTAATCCAATCTTTGAGTCTCAAAGTGAGGAGATGGGGTCCTATATATAGAGTTTGGGGCGAAGGGTACATGGGCTCAGCCAACACGAAGCCTGCAGCGCTGGCGGATGATCCGGACGAGGGTCCGGATGATCTGGGCGGTCCGGATGATCCGGTGGAGTCCGGATGAGCCGGAGGGTCGGCTGGTGGCGGCGACGGGCGGATGTCCGCTGGAGGTCCGGACGTCCGGGCGGAGTCCGGATGATCCGGGCCTGGGTCCGGATGATCCGGCTTCAGCGTGGAGGTTCTGTTGCCTTCGGTGGAGTTAGCCGGATTGTCCGGAGGTCCGGATCATCCGGGCTCTGTCCGGATCGTCCGGGCCTCTGTCCGGATCATCCGGCCTCCCTGGTTCTTGTTGCTTTCTCCTCTCCGTCTTCACGTATGTCTTCTGCTTCCGATTCTCCTTGCTTCCTAGCCTCTTCATGGTCGACTCCTTGGTGCCTGAGTATGCATAGAGTTTCCGTTTGAGGTAGTAACCATGTCTCATGTGAATCGAAGGAGAGTTGTGAGAGGAGTGATGTCACCTCGTTTTCAAGAGCTCTTGCACGTGCTCTAGTCATCGGTCCTTGTGGTGTTGTAGGTGTTGATGTAGAGTCCATGGGGATGATGGAGGGATGCTCCGCATCACCGACCCAGCCGGTTGGCTCCCCATGAACATGACGACGACGCTGTTTCTCCGTTCCGACCCAGCCATGTACACGAGGCTTGGCCGTACGTATGCGCGAGTAGCCGTTCGAGACCCCACCCATATGTACACATACGTGGCCATATTTTCTTTCCTGCACACTGGCCGCGGTACGTACGTGTACATGCTACGTGCGCACCTCTATTACGACACGTTCGTGCCTCTACATCCACCAGTATGTACATACACGTTTGCGACCAGAATGACAACGCTACGTACGCTTCAACCAGGTGGGTCCCGACTGTCAAGCACTTCCTTGCGTGCGAAGATGTAGTTGGTGGGTCCCAACAGTCAGGGGGGTGAATCTTTTTTTGCCTGGACGCACTTCCTTGCGTGCGAAGGTGTAGCTGGTGGGTCCCAGCAGTCAGGGGGGAAACATTTTTTTCACAAAATACGGGGCCCGTCCGATGGGTCCCTGCTGTCAGGTGGAGGAATAATTATTTTGCGTGTAATAAGGAGGCACTTCCTTGCGGCCACCATGGACCGAGCTGTCAGCCTCTCCATGCATAGTACTCTTCCGATGGAAGTTGGTCGTTGACCACATTGACCACGCCGCGCTGAGAGCACCACGACGGTGGACGACGGTGAGGCCTAGGAAGGGGATGACGCGGAGCCGGGGAAGACGCAGAAGTGGATGCCCACGCGAAGAGGAGTATGAGGGTTCACTGGTTCGACTGCGATGTGAGGCTGTCGTCACCGCGGAATAACAGGGGGTGTGGGTGAGTAGAGGGATTGCCTGGCCAGCGGTGGGAGCAGTAGGGGCGGTGAGGCCTCTGCGGTATCACAGCCGGCCACTGGAGGCAGGAGCATGCGACACGACTGACGCTGCTTTGGGCGGCTGGAGCACGAAGACCAGAGGTTGAAGAAGCACTACGGCCGTTGGATGGACATCGTACGGTCACTGGAGTATTGACTAAGTTGACAAAGCCCTCCGTCCCCTTCAACTTAGTAGGCCCACAAGTCAGCCTGCCACTATACCGGGTCCCAGCTAGCAGGGGGAGTATTCATTTTTTTGTGCGTAATAAGGAGGCACTTCCTTGCGTGCGAAGATATAGCTAGTGGGTCCAAGCTGTCAGCGGCGGTAACATTTTTTCGCGAAATATAGAGGCCCTTTCGGTGGGTCCCAGATGTCAGGTGGAGGAATCATTATTTTGCATGTAATAAGGAGGCATTTCCTTGCGTGCGGCCGTGGACCCAGCTGTCAGCCTCTCCACGTATAGTCCAACTCAGATGCATGTCGGTCATTGACCATGTTGACCAAGCCGCGCCGAGAGCACCAGGGCGGTGGACGACGGCGAGGCCTAGGAAGGGAACGACACGGAGGCAGGGAAGACTTAGCAGTTGTTTCCCACGCGGAGGGGAGTATGACTGTACGAGGGTTTACTGGTTCATCTCCCATCGCCGGAGAATAACAGCAGATGTGGGTGAGTAGAGGGATGGCTAGGCCAGTGATGGGAGTACGGTGGGGGCGGTGAGGCCTGCGCGGCAGCATAGCCGGCCGCGGGGAGGAGGGAGCAGGCAGTCCCGCCGACGCTTGTTTGAGCGGCTGGAGCAGGAAGAGCAGAGATTGAAGAAGCACGACGGCCGTTGGATGGAAATCCAACAGTCACTGCTTGTGCGTTAACCTTTTTTTAGGAAAGCCTCAAATATGTGGAAAACAGCATACAACCCATCTGCCATCATTGCTAATAATTTACAGCCCATTTGCTAATTCTTAAGGTTTTTTGGAGCCCATATTCTTTTTGTTAGCATTACAGCCAATATTGTGGCCACGGTTAAAAAATTATACGAAATTTTGCATATTTCGGTGTGGTCCGAACTGTTTTTAATCCCGAAATTTCGAGTCACATGCAAAATGATTTTAAAAATAAATGTATATCAATATAAAATCCAACAAATTGTCCAGGCATATAAATAAATGCAATTTAAAATCTCGAAATGAAAAAAAGATATTTGAAACTAATTGCCGGTTTGATTTGTTTTAAAAATGTACATCCCATTTCTCATTACCGATAGGCCATTTTCTCGGCCAGCCGAAAGAAGCTCTCCTCGTCTTGAAAGATTTGCAGCCCAATAGGCCTGACAAAGCGACTTACTTGGCAAATCACAAAAAATTTGGGTTGTGGCCGTGGACCCAGCTGCGGGCGTGGACCCAACTGTCAGCTTCTCCACGTACAGTACTCTTCCAATGGAAGTCGATCGTTGACCACATTGACCACGCCGCGCCGAGAGCACCAAGGCGGTGGACGACGCCGGGGCCTAGGAAGGGGACGATGCGGAGCCGGGGAAGACGCGGCAGTGGATGCCCACGCGAAGAGGAGTACGAGGGTTCACTGGTTTGGCTGCGGCGTGAGGCTGCTGTCGCCGCAGAATAACAGGGGGTGTGGGTGAGTAGAGGGATGCCTTGGGCCAGCGGTGGGAGTAGTAGGGGCGGTGAGGCCTCCGCGACATCACAGCCGGCCACCAGAGGCAGGAGCACGCGGCACGACCGGCGCTGCTTTGGGCGGCTGGAGCAAGAAGACCAGAGGTTGAAGAAGCACTATGGCCGTTGGATGGACATCGTACGCTCATTGGATCTAGAATCGTTCATATTGACTAAGTTGACAAAGCCCTCCATCCTCGTCAATTTAGTAGGCCCACAAGTCAGCCACCCACTATGGTGGGTCCCAGCTAGCAGGGGGTAATCAGTTTTTTGTGCATAATAAGGAGCACTTCCTTGCGTGCGAAGATATAGCTGGTGGGTCCGACCTGTCAGCGGGGGGAACGTTTTTTTCGTGAAATACATAAGCCCTTCCCACGTACAGTGCATAATAAGGAGGAACTTTCCTTGCGTGCGACCATGGACCTTGTGGGTCCCAGCCGTCAGGCTCTCCACGTACAGTCCTCTTCCGATGACTCTCGTATGTTGACCACGCCACGCCGAGCGCACCGAGGCGATGGACGACGGCGAGGCCCCAGACTGGAACAACCCGGAGATGGAGAAGACGCGGCAGTGGAGTCGCAGATGGAGAGGAGTGGGAAACTTGACTGGTTCGGGTGCGGGGTGTGCCTACACTCGGCAGAGAATAACAGGAGGTGCGGAGTAGAGGGATGGCCTGGCTGTCGGCGGGGTAGCGTTTACCGAGGAGCATAAAACAACGCCGCTTTGAAAGGCCGGAGCAAAGCGGTCCCGCAGCGCTGGGGAAGAAGACGAGATTGAAGAAGAATGTCGGCCGTTGGATGTAAATCAACGCCTTCTTAAACTTCAACCTCATCGCCCACATGTCAGCTAGTCCATTTGTTTTTTTAGTCCATTTGGTGGGCTGTGTGAAACAATGATGTAGCATCTATGCAACCCGTTTAAATCCCATTTGCATTTTTCTCGAAATCCACGAACTTGCTGGGCTGGCTGAAAATATCATGTTGGGCTAGACGGAGAAATGTTATAAAAACATAAACACATGATTGCACGTCTATTACTGCATTGGTCAGTAAAATCTTTGCAAGCTTATGTACGCAATCACTAGGAGTTAACTTGCCAAGTTACATATAAACAATTATTATTATTATTATTATTATTATTTTGTAAGAACTTTCAACTTATGAAATAAAATATCATTTAAATTTGATGAGTTAATAGTACGTGGGGTATTATTATTTTTTAGGCTAGATGTGGGACAGTTGAGTTGGTTCTAGGGAGAAGTACTGGGAGAAAACTCAATTTACATCGAAAAAGAAAGTGGGAGAAAATTCAGAGACCTGCCGGGTCCACCTGAGGAGGGGAATATGTTGGGAGGAAGGAGATTCAAAGCACAACAGCCGAGTGAACTAGTTTTTTAACGGACAAGTGAACTAGTTACATATATAAGCAAATAGCCACTAAAAAGCAATCAGGTTAATGGGTTCTTAAAAGAAATATTTTGGACAAAACAGATAATTACGACACATACGCTAATGCATGAAACACTCAGATGATAAAGGTGCTTATAAACAGATAAAGTACAACATCTAGACCTTCCTGGCCTTGATCATGACGCTGCGGCTGTCCGTGTACTCGTCGGTTATAGGAAGCAGACACGCCCTCATGTCCAAGATCTGCCTGTACATGTCATAGCATGCGTATGCATCCTTGGCCGCGTAGGTTATTTAGGCTAGAGGTACCTCCCACGTGTTCAGGTCCTTGGTCTTTTTTCATGTTGGCGTATCAGGGGTCAATGATGGTCTCGGCGAGGTCAACCACGGAGTCCTTCTCCCGCCCATTGCTGATGATCTTGTATTACTTCTGGATGTCGACAAGCTTGTTGCACCAGATGGCCGAATCGTCGCGTTCTTCCTTCTTTCCACCGTAGTGAAGGTGCAGTCGACGCTGCCGATGAAACGGGTGAATGCTCCAGAACCTGGTGCAGCCATAGGACTGAGGCGAGGCAGAGCTTCACCCAGTCTGGATCATTGGTGTACATCACATTCAACTTGGTGCAGCCATAGGACTGAACGACGAACTCAAAGGGGAACTCCTTGTCAAGTCCATATCCAAGCAGCTCACCCTCGGATCGCCATTGGAGTCTCTTGAGTGAACGAGTGTATAGGCGGCGATAGTTCGTTTTCAGCTCTTGGGAACTGGATTCAACAAAGAAGGTGAGTGTGTACTGGCGACAACACTTACTACCCTCCTCGTCCATTGCATGCCCGATGAAGATGCACCTCGGCGCATTCCAACGCCTCCATTAAGAAACCTACTCCATCCACACGCCGGTTCACGGCGGGTCTCATTGTAATCTTGTAATAACATGAGTTAGTGGTCACTTTACTTAAATTTAATTAGCTTTAATAGAAATTTATACTTAAAACAAGCAATGCATTGGCTCGTTCTATCGATTGCCACAGGATCAACATGCACAACAATTAGAATTATTATTCTCGGGGCCTTTACGATCAACACATTTGTCGCACTTTCACAAAGATAATACTACCAAGTTTGAACTATTTGTTATGGTTGTTGTCCTCTGCATCATCATGCCGTGTTTCCCAGCTTGCAAGATTCAGAACCAACAAATAAGATCCAAATAATAAGTACAACAAAGATGCCTACACATCTCTTTGATTCCCAGCTTGCAAGATTCAGAACCAACAAATAAGATCCGAATAATAAATACAACAAAGATGCCTACACATCTCATTGATTCCCAGCTTGCAAGATTCAGAACCAACAGATAAGATTCAAATAATAAGTACAACAAAGATGCCTACACGTCTCATTGATTCCCAGCTTGCAAGATTCAGAACCAACCCATTAGAGCCATTTGATAAAGTGAATATCGGGATTAAATCCATCTTGGCTAGCCATGTCATACAATCGAAGAACTTGGCGAATGCTCTTGACCGTCACAACATCTGTAGTTGGGTATTCCTGTTTGCACAACACAAACAAGGAGAGCATGATTTCGCTTTAATAGTGGCCTCCTTGAACTCAACCTGCAGCTCCACTAGGATGAGGTCTGCCTGGAGTTCCATGATTCAATTCATGCGCCTTTTTCTGAAGTTCACCTGAAATGAAGCAAAGATTGCATCATTCAGCTAGCAAGAAGTGCTTGCTCTCGTGAGCTGGCAGGTTCTTCTTTAGTAGTTGCACTAAAATTGAGGAACATTAAGGTTGGATGTCCGACTCATGTAAGGTGCAACTATAATTTTCTTATCCTTTTGTGCAGTTCCACTAAAATAAAGTGCCATTGTGGTGACAGTGACGACTCCATCTTGCAAAGGCTAATAAAATGTTGCACGAGATTACCAGCAGAACTTGACGGAGATTTTGGAAACTCCAATGATTATTTTGTGCAGTTCCACCAAAAGTGAGAGATGTTGCCCACCTGACATTTTAGTTGAACTGCACAAGACACTCATTCCAAAAAAGTGTTTTGTGCAGTTCACCAAAAGGTCACAATAAAACAAGGTGAAATGGATATCCCTATCTACACAAAAGATAGAAAGTAAACAGTTGCTGGTCAATAAGAATATACGAAACATATACAAAATGAAAAGAAGCATCTTAATTATGTTCATGGCAATCACGCAAGGACAGTAGAAATTTTAAAACGTCAGCAATGCTTCATGTTACCAGAAGCATTACGATCAACAATGAGATTCCACAAATATGGGATTACTTTAATGGTGGCATTGCTTGTTTACCAGACACAGTAAATCAACAGCAGCTAAAGGGTTGGTCTAAGGGCATGGGACCGTGAGGACACCAGGACACTCAGCGGCGTAAAGGAGCAGCTTACTTATCATACTGGGGAAAACAGCAGGAGTGCCATTTGTAACACAGTTTAATTGCATCTTATCACTGGAGGCATTAGATTAACAATAACACTGGTTAGACATGTCCCTAAGGTAACAGTGTGATCGCTTCATTTTACATGCGCCCTTACATAAACAACAACAAAAGGTTGGTATAAGGACATGCGACAATGGACGCATCAGCACAATGTACCTACAAGGAGGCATAAAGTGGTGATGCCGAGTTTGTTCATGCTATGTGAGGGCAGCAAACCTAAGCCTGGAGACCTTGTACTATGTGAGGCAAAGAATCTAATCACGAGACCTTTTACTATGTGAGGGCAGCAAATCTAATCACGAGGCCTTTTACTATGTGAGGGCACAAATCTAATCTCGAGACCTTTACTATGTGAGGGCACAAATCTAATCCCGAGACCTTTTACTATGTGAGGCGAAAAATCTAATCCTCGAGACCTTTTACTATGTGATGGCAAAAATCTAATCCTGGACATACTGCTGACTTGTCCACCACCGCCACTTTCTATCCTTTTTCAACCAATAATAGATATGTTCCTTATCCAGTTTGTAATGCATTTTCCCATTATTTCCCTTTTCAACCAAGAGACCGGTTGGGTATCCGGTCTCTACTACTTTCACCATATTATTTCCTCTTTGAATCAAGTCCTAGATCCATGCTACAACTTTCCCCCCTTTCTTCGTTGTTTGAACAAAGCCCTAGATTCGAATGCATAAAGTAGCTTTACCTCTAATAATACGAAAAAATAGGTGGCTTTGGAAGACCTGATGGGAGTAGAAAAATATGCACATGTAGACACGTGGGGAGCTGGGGCAGTAGAGCAAGGCCGCTTTCGAAGAACTTATACCTGAGGGTTGCCGGGATGTCGGCGGCGGCAGGTCGGATCTGCGGACAACACGGCAGGGAGGAAGAAGGGTCGGAGGACCTCCCGAGCCGGTGTTGTGTCGGAGAGAACGGCATGGGCAGAGGATCGGGCCCATCCGTCAGCTGTGGGTTTCCTCCCTCGGCGGCGATGACCGCGTGAACGATGCACCTTTTCGTCCTCTACACACACCGGCCGAAGGGATCCGGCCGGATCTGTGACCAGCGGTGAGCAGAGAGAAAATGTCGCTACCGCTGTCTTGTTTACATCTGGAGAGGATGAGAGAGTGAAGAGAGCAACCCTAGTAAAGCAAGCGCCCAGGCCCCTGCGTACATATATAGTGGAGTGATTATCTTTTTTCTCTCTACAACAAGCATTTCAATTTGTGTACGTGGCATTAATGAAAGTGCATTATAACGACTAGATGGGGGGTGAATATGCGATTTTTATGAATTCTTCACTGAGGAATTTGCTGGTGAGGAAATTCCTTAGAGCAGAACTACTTGCAGCGGAACAAGTACTCAGAAGTAAACATAACAGGACACAAGCATAGTCATCATGATGAAATGAAGACAAGAACAGAGTATAGAAAGCGTAAACACAGGATAGCACAGGATGAAGATGGACAGACTGAAGAAATTGAATTGAGGAAATTGAGAAAGTCTTCAGTCAAAGTCTTCAAATAAATAAGAGCAAGCACACAACAACTGAAATGAGGAAATGAAAGGGTTGAGGAAATAGAACCAGTAAGCTTGGTGAAGACAATGATTTGGTAGACCAGTTCCAACTGTTGTCTCAGTTGTACGTCTGGTTGGAGCGGCTAGGTATTTAAACCTGAGGACACACAGTCCTCACCATATTCTCCTTAAGCTAAGGTCACACAGACCTCGCCCAATCACTCGTGGTAAGTCTTCAGGTGACTTCCAAACCTTCACAGACTCGGTCACTCAGCGATCCACAATTCCTCTTGGATGCTCTAGACCATGACGCCTAACCGTCTGGAAGAAGCACAATCTTCAAAGGTAACAAGTGTCAGATCCACGCAGGTTCAATCTCTTCAGTGATGCTCAATCACTTTGGGTTTGAAGGTGTTTGGGTTTGGGTTTTCCTCACTTGATGATTTTCGCTCAAAGTCCTCGGAGGATGGGATGCTCTCAAATGACAAGTGTCAGTTTCTCTTGGAGCAGCCAACCAGCTAGTGGTTGTAGGGGGCGGCTATTTATAGCCTAGGGACCAGCCCGGCATGATAAGACATAAATGCCCTTCAATGATATGACCGTTAGGTGGGTAGATATATTGAGACAGCTGGCGCATAGCACATCAACGGTCGGAATTTTGACTCTCAAATTCCACAGGGCTATCATGTTCCTCACTGTGTAGGCAATCCGCACTGGTGAATTCCTAACTCCTCAGTCAAAACAAATTCTCAAGGACGGAAGAACTTCGTCTCATCATTTGAAGCAATTGATCGAATCTGTATGAGATTTCCAATGGCTTCACTCAAGGATTGGTAGGTGTAGGATTTTGAGTTGAGCATCACATGGAAATTTTTCCTTAGTATTTCCTCGACCCCTTTAACAATGACGGTGTTTCCTATGACTCAAGAAAGAGAAATGAAACTACGAAAACAAAAGTCTTCACGCTTCATGTTCCTCGAATGATTGCCAAGTCTTCAAGGTCACACCAATTTCTTCACTTTCAAAGTCTTGAAAAGTCTTCGAAATCCAAGGTCTTCAGTTGAAGAACTTCATTTTAAAGTCGACTTTCTCTGTAAATATCAAACTCCTCATAGACTTATAGACCTGTGTACACTCACAAGCGATCAGTCCCTTAACCTATAAGTCTTCAATACACCAAAATCACTAAGGGCACTAGATGCACTTACAATCTCCCCCTTTTTGGTGATTGATGACAATATAGGTTAAGTTTTCAACGGGGATAAACATATGAAGTCTAAATACTGATATCGAGGAATTTGATTGCAAGATATAGAAGAACTCCCCCTGAAGATGTGCATAGTGAGGAATTTGCTTTTGAAGCAATGCACACTTGAAGAGTATAATCATGGAGATCCCCCCTATATTTTGTAATTCATACACGCATTTGACATATAATATGAAGAATCTGAAATGCATGATGAAATATGGTGACTGATGTAATTCAGCATGCGTGCGTTGATATTAATGAGGAATAAGCATGCAGAAGAACTCAGCAAAAGTATCAGGCCACTATAGAGTTTAAGTATACAACTCGATCCAACAAAGTCATCAAAAGAACGAGAGTTGTAACTTAGCAAAAAAACACCCATATAGGATAGACCCGCTTGAAGACTAACTCAAGTTTCTCCCCCTTTGTCATTGAATGACCAAAAGGGTTGAAAATGAGGACTAACGCCCCTGAAGAATATCATGATGATGGAGGAGCACCAGCGTTGTTATGAATTACTGGCGCTCCGACCGGGGTGATGCCCCCTTCTGTTCCGCGCTCTAATCTGGTGCATGACACGTCGGACCGGATGCTGACTCTCCCACATGTCGGAGTAGTAAGAAGGAGCAAAGAATGATGCGGTATATACTAGTACTACTACTACTCAGGTCGGAGGAGTGTGAACCACGACAGCCAAGTGACCCAGCAGTGCGAACCATGGCAGCCCAGTGAACCAGCAGTGTGAACCACGGTAGCCCAGTGAACCAGCACTGCGAACCATTGTAGCCCAGTGAACCAACAGTAGAAAACAGTGTGGTGATATGGCCATAAAAACAATGTGCTACGGTCCACACTGTAGCATGTATAGTAACAGTCCTCTTTGTTTGGATCCCTGAGTTAGAGCTAGTTTGGGTTGAAATAGCCTCAATTTATCAAAACAAGAGGGGTTAGTCTGAGCTAGTTTGCTCTAACCCAGCTAAAAAAATTAGCCCGGTGGAGAGGTTCTAATTGGGTTAGTTATCCTCGGGCCCACTAAAAGGGAACTAAAAAAATCTCCCCTGCCCGCACCAGATCGCTCCCCCCCCCTCTCGCATGACTCCTCTCTCTTCCCCATAGGGCCGCCCGCCCAAGCGCCGTTCGCCCTCTCTCTCCTCCAGCCACCCTCTCCTTCCGGCCTCCGCCGCCCTACTTCGGTCGCCCTCTCCCTCCGGCCTTTGAAGGTGGCCCAGCTCCCCCTTCACCGGTTGTTTTTCTCCCTCTGTCGTGCGCGGCAGCGACGCATCTACTAGGGAGGTCGCAAGAGGGGTGAGTTTGTTTGTTCCTTCTCTGTCTCACGGCCATATCATTGATCTTGCTTGCTCTAGTGCTAATTCTGATTTGGAAAAGTAGATCCTGATCAAACTTGTTATAGATTTGTGGTGCATGCATGGAATTGTTTGATGCTGCTTGAGGAGGTAATAAATCTTTCTAGAGGCCCAAAGATTCAGTTCACCTTTCTAGGTATTTCAGTTTCAGGCTTGCATTATTTCGAGAGGCCCAAAGATTCAGTTCGCCTTTCTAGGTATTTCTGTTTCAGGCTTGCATTATTTCTAGAGGCCCAAAGATTCAGTTCCTAGTCGGCAGCACGCGGCCCTGCTACCCATACCGGTGTCGACCTCAACTCGCAAGGGCCAACATCGGAGGGGTTCCCGGGGCTTGGGCTCTACAGAGCCTTCCTCCAGAGCGATGATGGCGAGCTCCTCCCTCGATGCGCGAGGGGCTCCGGGCTCCCTCCCTATCGTGAATGACTTCCGTGATGAGTTAGGTCATGCTTTGTTTCATGAAGTGTTTTTTTGTGAAGCTTGATTGACGACTTGTATGTTTAAGTGGGATATCTCATTTGTATGGACAAAGTAAAAATTATCATGTTTTGCATGCTTGATTTGTAAAGATGGTTCGTTTATGTCAATAGTGAGCGGGAGGAGGCCACAGAAGAGCCGGCCACACCAAATCCGGTAGGAAATAGGGTCCAAAGTAGTTAAATGATTGAGAAAGAGCATTTATTGTCAATCTAACCCTGCCATCCATACACCTCTTTGGTTTAGAGTTAGTTTAGGGTTAGAATATAACTCTAACCTCTAACTGAGTTAGAGTTCTCCTCGTCTCGGTTCATCGCCATCATACTATCCCCATTCCTATGTTTTCAGTATCCTGCGAATCAAAGAGGCCCTTTTTTGCGGGAAAAATCAAAGAGGCCCTTAGATTGGTTTAGGTCCGGTCATTTTTTATAAACGTGTTATGTCCAAAATTTAACGAACGTGCTTCGGTTTCTACGAAAATAATCCATTTTCATAGAGTAATTCATTCATTTATTTATTCTTCTGCGGGGGGTTTGCATGTAATTCATGCGGTCTGAAATGTAAAGTACCCTGACATATGCTCCGAGTCTTGCATGCACTACGACCCAGATGCTCTATGTCCCACATGTCGGCGAATGGGAGCACGTGGAAATAGCCTAGGAGTACATATAGGAGGATAAATGCGTGAAAAAAATATGTACTGTGAAGCGTAGCTGCGGTTCGAAAAGGAGAATTAAAGTGATGACAGCTATAGGTCGCACACACACACAACTAGTGGTACTAGACATACGACTAATTTTTCCCTGAAAAAAAAGAGGCACGAGTGCTCAGTACTCCTATTCTATAAACACGAGTCCTATCTGACAACAGCGGCCGTGCTACTGCTAGCTCTCCTCCCTCGTTTCTCTCTTCTAATTCTATACTTGGTCGACGCCCGGTGGGCGGGGTGGGTTTGCTCCACTGCGGCCCCACCTCATAGTGAAAACGTTATGACTGGAATAAAAATGCCATATACTCCCTCCGTTCCTAAATATAAGCCTTTTTAGATACTATTTCAAATGGAATACAGCATACAGATGTATGTAGACATAGTTTAGAGTGTAGATTCACTCATTTTGCTCCGTATGTAGTAGTCACTTGCTGGAATCTTTAGAAAGACTTATATTTGGGAACGGAGGGAGTACTATACTAATAAAACATTAAGGCCACGAGGCGATGCAGTGCTGGTTACAGGAGGCAAGAAGAAGAGATGCATCCATCGACGACGTCCACCTCCTCGACTCGGGTGCCGCCCACCGAATGGCGCCTAAGTAGCGGCGGCTTTGTGGCGGTCGACGTGCTTGAACAATGGCGCCCAAAGATTCTAGCTGCCGGAAGAAGGCCAACGTGTTTCTGTCCTCGCTTGCCTTGTAGTGGCCTATGTAGACGATTTCCTCGTAGACGTGGATGTGCAGGTCGACGGTTTCTTGCATGGCGAGGTGCTGCGCGGCGAGCGTGGCCTCGAGTGCACATTCTTCGTCGCGACCTCCGGCACCTGCAGGGCCACCAGGGCTTGAAAGAGTTTATCACCATGGAGGCCGATGAGGGTGGCAGGCAATGAGGAGCCTGGGCGCGCGGGCTGGAGCAGTACGGCAAGGTCGTCCGCGCGCTTCTTAACGGCGGTGAACTTGCGGATGGAGTTGACCATCATGTCGTCCATGCGAGAGGCGAAGCCGACGTCTGCGAGGGCTACGATGTCGGCGGTCACCAACACCGTCTAGAAACGCTGCGCGGTGCGAGGCCGTAGGCCGACGCCTTGGATGATTTGGCACAGCCGACTGCCGCTCGCGTCCATCGCCTCCATAGGTGCTTGTGGCTTCTGGTCACTTGGTCTTGGATTGGAGTGAGCAGTGTTGCGCGGAGACTTGGGAGTAGATGGATTGGATTGGTGGGGCGCCTTTATTATATGAGAGTCCAAACTCTGTTGCATTCTCAGTGTGCTGGCTTTATTCTGCTTCTCCAATTAATTCCCTCTACATGTAGATGCATCATTGACCGTTCAACGTCTCGGGAACCGCTACCCTCTCCCTCCTTGGCATTCAAGCACCTATGGACCCGTCGACGACGAGGTGCCTATGGTGACTTCGTAAATTTCAAGATGATAGTGCCGTGCGTGTGTGCGTTCAAAAGGGTGAGTCTATGCGCGTGTATATGAGCGCTTGCGTCTGTACTGTGTCAGAAAAATGTAAATGCGTGTCAAAAAGATATAGTCAGTATACTCAATATTGTGCACCTCGGAGAGGAAAATGATAGAACTAGTACATATTTATTTATGGTGCAGATTCACTCATTTTGCTCCATATGTACTCTGTCTCGGTGTAGTCTAGTCACTTGTTGAAATCTCTAGAAAGGCAAATACTCCTTTCTGGTTTACAGGGCTATACTAGCAAGTAGTTGTATGTACTAGTACAATAGTGGGCTCACATAGCAATTTTGTCTCATGCAAGAGCCTGGCTATATGCGTGCTCCAATGTTCGCAACTGCAACGTTCGGTTTGCACTTGGCTCTTCGCCTCTTCGAGAAGACGAACAATGATGTTACTACTACTGCTTCTACAGTGTCGAATCCACTGCTGCATGTCCGTCCACCACGAGCGGGACAGATAGCTTGTTGTAGAAGTACTACTAAGCAAAATCATGTCCTCGTTTGCGAGCAACCGCGCGCATGGGCGAGGGAGAAGGCGTGTAGTAGTAAAATCAAGCTTCTCCTCGTTGTACGAGTTGATGTGACACATCATAGCACTGGCCCCAGATGCTTGCCTCTAAACTTGGTTGAAAGACCTGTAGTGTACAATATATTTGCTGCAACCTCTAACATTTACCCACCACAAACTAAAACATATGTGGTCGTATGCATCGTTCTGATGCAGAGGCCGGGGAGTCCCCCCTTTAAAAAAAAACAAATTAAAATATATATCCCTGTCTTGACCAGATGAGCGTGAAAACTACAATCACCAGGGTGACAGGTAGGGCCAGAAGACTATTTTATTTTTTAAAAAAAAACTTCGAGACGGCCACAGATCATGGAGCCGACCCCAACGATTTTAAACTTACAGGCACGATACACGCTATCCTAGACTACTCTACACATGAAACTGCCACACGAGCGTCCGGGCTGCGCTTGGCTCTTCGTCTCTTCGGGAAGTCGAACAATTATGGAGTACTACTGCACTGGAGGAGTGATACGTCTCCAACGTATCTATAATTTTTGATTGCTCCATGCTACTTTATCTACTGTTTTGGACTATATTGGGCTTCATTTTCCACTTTTACATTATTTTTGGGACTAACCTATTAACCGGAGGCCCAGCCCAGAATTGCTGTTTTTTTGCCTATTTCAGTGTTTCGAAGAAATGTAATATCAAACGAAGTCCAAACGGAATGAAACCTTCGGGAATGTGATTTTCTCACCGAACGTGATCCAGGATACTTGGACCCTGCTCCAAGGAACAAAAGAGGCGATCACGAGGGTGGGGGGCGCACCCCCTAGGGAGCGCCCCCTGCCTCGTGGCCCCCCTGTTCCTCCACCGACGTACTCCTTTCTCCTATATACCTACGTATCCCCAAACGATCAGAACAGGAGCCAAAACCTAATTCCACCGCCGCAACCTTCTGTATCCACGAGATCCCATCTTGGGGCCTGTTCCGGAGCTCCGCCGGAGGGGGCATCCACCACGGAGGGCTTCTACATCAACACCATAGCCCCTCCGATGAAGTGTGAGTAGTTTTACTTCAGACCTTTGGGGTCCATAGCTAGTAGCTAGATGGCTTCTTCTCTCTTTTTGGATCTCAATACAATGTTCTCCCCCTCTCTCGTGGAGATCTATTCGATGTAATCTTCTTTTTGCGGTGTGTTTGTTGAGACCGATGAATTGTGGGTTTATGATCCATCTTACCTATGAATAATATTTGAATCTTCTCTGAATTCTTTTATGTATGATTGAGTTATCTTTGCAAGTCTCTTCGGATTATCCGTCTGGTTTGGCCAACTAGATTGGTAGTTCTTGCAATGGGAGAAGTGCTTAGCTTTGGGTTCAATCTTGCGGTGTCCTTTCCCAGTGACAGAAGGGGCAGCAAGGCACATGTTGTATTGTTGCCATCGAGGATAACAAGATGGGGTTTGTATCATATTGCATGAATTTATCCCTCTACATCATGTCATCTTGCTTAAGGCGTTACTCTGTTTTTAACTTAATACTCTAGATGCATGCTGGATAGCGGTCGATGAGTGGAGTAATAGTAGTAGATGCAGAATCGTTTCGATCTACTTGTCTCGGACGTGATGCCTATATACATGATCATTACCTAGATATACTCATAACTATGCTCAATTCTGTCAATTGCTCAACAGTAATTTGTTCACCCACCGTAGAATATCTATGCTCTTGAGAGAAGCCACTAGTGAAACCTATGCCCCCCGGGTCTATTCTCATCATATCAATCTCCATTACTTTATTACTTGCTTTGTTTTTACTTTGCCTTTTACTTTTCACTTTGCATCTATATACCAAAAATACCAAAAATATTATTTATCATCTCTATTAGATCTCACTCTCGTAAGTGACCGTGAAGGGATTGACAACCCCTAATCATGTTGGTTGCGAGGAGCTATCGTTTTGTGTAGGTACGAGGGACTTGTGCGTGGTCTCCTACTGGATTGATACATTGGTTCTCAAAAACTAAGGGAAATACTTACGCTACTTTGCTGCATTATCCTCTCCTCTTCGGGGAAATCCAACGCAGTACTCAAGAGGTAGCAAGAAGAATTTCTGGCGCCGTTGCCAGGGAGGCTCATGCAAGAGCAAGTCAACCATACCAAGTACCCATCACAATCCGTATCTCTCGCATTAAATTATTTGCCATTTGCCTCTCGTTTTCCTCTCCCCCACTTAACCTTTGCCGTTTTATTCGCCCTCTCTTTCCCAATCTCCTCCTCTTTTTTCCCGTTGCCTTTTTCCTCGTTCGTTTGTTTGCTCACGTGTTAGTTTGCTTGCTTGGCATAATGTCTCATTACTTATCCACTCCTATGTCTCCCGAGTTTGAAGTTCTTCACTTCAAGCAAAGGCAAGGAGAAAACTTAAAAGATGCTTGGTATAGGATGATGGAATCTTATCGTAAGTGCACCCTAGAGGTGAACTTTAGAATTCTTCTTCATAATTTTTATATTGGGTTAAATATGACGCATAGACAACTCTTGGATTGCATTGCCAAGGGAAATTTCGTTGAGATTGATCCCAGTACTATGCATGAAATTATAGAGGGAATAGTGGGAACACTACCCCAAAAGGGAGGATCTCATCCTACCCAGGAAGAAACCCAAGTGTTTGAGAAGATTTGCGAAGTAATAATTTTTTTACAAAAGCCTCTTGAGCCTCTTAAAAGTGTTAGCGGAAATCTTCACCACATGAATATGTTGATTACTCTTTGTAATAAGCGGTTGAATTCTTTAGATCTAAAAATTTCCGAGTATGAAGGGAAGCAGAAAGAACCCCCCGGATTCGAGCATGACTCCGCCAAAAAACTGAAAATTAAAGATGGCAATACCTAGATCTATCCTTGCTTTTATGCCTAGCTAGGGGCGTTAAATGATAGCGCTTGTTGGGAGGCAACCCAATTTTTTTGTTCTTGCTTCTATTTAGGAATAAATAATCCATCTAGCCTCTGTTTGGATGTGGTTTTATCTTTTAATTAGTGTTTGTGCCAAGTAGAACCTATAGGATAACCTACGATGATAGTTGATTTGATTCTGCTAAAAAACAGAAACTTTGCGCGCACGAATATAATTTTGTTAAATCACAGGAACGTGCTTTTGCGTTGATTCTTTTTTGCTTATGTTCAATAAACAAATTTTCCAGGACTTCCTATTTTGGTAGGATTTTTAGAGTTCCGGAAGTTTGCGTTAGTTACAGATTGCTACAGACTGTTCTGTTTTTGACAGATTCTGTTTTGCGTGTGTTGTTTGCTTATTTTGATGAATCTATGGCTAGTAAAATAGTTTATAATCCATAGAGAAGTTGGAATACAGTAGGTTTAACACCAATATAAATAAATAATTAGTTCATTACATTACCTTAAAGTAGTCTTTTGTTTTCTTTCTCTAACGGAGCTCACGAGATTTCTATTGAGTTTTGTGTTGTGAAGTTTTCAAGTTTTGGGTGAATTCTTTTGATGGATTATGGAACAAGGAGTGGAAAGAGCCTAAGCTTGGGGATGCCCATGGCACCCCCAAGATAATCCAAGGACACCAAAAAGTCAAAGCTTGGGGATGCCCTGAAGGCATCCCTCTTTAAATCTACTTCCATCGGTAATTTACTTGGAGCTATATTTTTATTCACCACATGATATGTGTTTTGCTTGGAGCATCTTGTATTATTTGCGTCTTTGCTTGTTAGTTTACCACAATCATCCTTGCTGTACACACCTTTTGAGAGAGCCATACATGAATTGGAATTTTTTAGAATACTCTATGTGCTTCACTTATGTCTTTTGAGCTTGATAGTTTTGCTCATAGTGCTTCACTTATATCTTTTGAGTGTGATAATTTTTGCTCTAGTACTTCACTTAGATCTTTTAGAGCACGGTGGTGGATTTGTTTTAAAGAAACTATTGATCTCTCATGCTTCACTTAGATTATTTTGAGAGTCATTAATAGCATGGTAATTTGCTTAATATTAATATACTTGGTATTCAAGATATGTGAAACTTTCTTTTGAGTGAATTGAATACTAAGATAAGTTTGATGCTTGATAATTGCTTTGAGATATGGAGGTAATAATATCAAAGTCGTGCTAGTTGAGTAATTGTGAATTTGAGAAATGCTTGTGTTGAAGTTTGCAAGTCCCGTAGCATGCACGTATGGTTAAAGTTGTGTAACAAATTTGAAACATGAAGTGTACCTGGCTTGTGCACCCTTATGAGTGGCGGTCGGGGACGAGCGATGGTCTTTTTCTACCAATCTATCCCCCTAGGAGCATGCATGTAGTACTTGATTTTTGATGACTTCTAAATTTTTGCAACAAGTATATGAGTTCTTTTGACTAATGTTGAGTCCATGGATTATACACACTTTTACCTTTCCGCCTTTGCTAGCCTCTCGGTACCATGCATTGCCCTTTCTCACCTTGAGAGTTGGTGCAAACTTCGCCGGTGCATCCAAACCCTGTGATACGATACGCTCTATAACACATAAACCTCCTTATATCTTCCTCAAAACAGCCACCATACCTACCTATCATGGCATTTCCATAGCCATTCCGAGATATGTTGCCATGCAACTTCCATCATCATATTCATGACATACATTACTTTTGTCATATTGCCATTGCACGATCATGTAGTTGACATCGTATTTGTGGCAAAGCCACCATGCATTATTTTTCATACATGTCACTCTTGATTCATTGCACCATCCCGGTACACCGCCGGAGGCATTCATATAGAGTCATATGTTGTTCTAAGTTTCGAGCTGTAATCCTTATGTAATCAATAGAAGTGTGATGATCATCATTATTAGAGCATTGCCCAAATAAAAAAAAGGGAAAGGCCAAAAAAAAGAAAGGCCCAAAAAAAGAAAATAAATAAAAAGGGCAATGCTACTATCTCTTTTTCCACACGTGTGCTTCAAAGTAGCACCTTGTTCTTCATGTAGTGAGTCTCATATATTGTGCTTCAAAGTAGCACCTTGTTCTTCATGTAGTGAGTCTCATAAGTTGTCTTTTTATACTGGTGGGAATTTTTCATTATAGAACTTGGCTTGTATATTCCTACGATGGGCTTCCTCAAATGCTCTAGGTCTTCATGAGCAAGCAAGTTGGATGCACACCCACTAGTTTTCTTTTGTTGAGCATTCATAGCTCTAGTGCATCCGTTGCATGGCAATCCCTACTCCTCATGTTGACATCAATTAATGGGCATCTCCGTAGCCCGTTGATTATCCTTGTCAATGTGAGACTTTCTCCTTTTTTGTCTTCTCCACACAATCCCCATCATCATATTCTATTCCACCCATAGTGCTATATCCATGGCTCGCGCTCATGTATTGCGTGAAGGTTGAAAAAGTTTGAGATTATTTAAGTATGAAACAATTGCTTGGCTTGTCATTGGGGGTATAGAAGTTGGGAACATCTTTGTGTGACGAAAATGAACCGTAGCCTAACTATATGATTTTGTAGGGATGAACTTTCTTTTGCCATGTTATTTTGAGAAGACATGATTGCTTTATTAGTATGCTTGAAGTATTATTATTTTTATGTCAATATGAACTTTTGTCTTGAATCTTTCGGATCTGAATATTCATATCACAAGTAAGAAGATTTACATTGAAATTATTCCAAAGTATCACTCCGCATCAAAAATTCTTTTTTTATCATTTACCTACTCGAGGACGAGCAGGAATTAAGCTTGGGGATGCCTGATACGTCTCCAACGTATCTATAATTTTTGATTGCTCCATGCTACTTTATCTACTGTTTTGGACTATATTAGGCTTTATTTTCCACTTTTATATTATTTTTGGGACTAACCTATTAACCGGAGGCCCAGCCCAGAATTGTTGTTTTTTGCCTATTTCGGTGTTTCGAAGAAACGGAATATCAAAAGGAGTCCAAACGGAATGAAACCTTCGGGAACGTGATTTTCTCACCGAACGTGATCCAGGAGACTTGGACCCGGCTCCAAGGAACAAAATAGGCCGTCACGAGGGTGGGGGGCGCGCCCCCTGCCTCGTGCCCCCCCTGTTGCTCCACCGACGTACTCCTTCCTCCTATATATACCTATGTATCCCCAAACGATCAGAATTGGAGCCAAAAACCTAATTCCACCACCGCAACCTTCTGTATCCACGAGATCCCATCTTGGGGCCTATTCCGGAGCTCCGCCGGAGGGGGCATCCACCACGGAGGGCTTCTACATCAACACCATAGCCCCTCCGATGAAGTATGAGTAGTTTTACTTCAGACCTTTGGGTCCATAGCTAGTAGCTAGATGGCTTCTTCTCTCTTTTTGGATCTCAATACAATGTTCTCCCCCTCTCTCGTGGAGATCTATTCGATGTAATCTTCTTTTTGTGGTGTGTTTATTGAGACAGATGAATTGTGGGTTTATGATCAAGCTTATCTATGAATAATATTTGAATCTTCTCTGAATTCTTTTATGTATGATTGAGTTATATTTGCAAGTCTCTTCAAATTATCCGTTTGGTTTGGCCAACTAGATTGGTAGTTCTTGCAATGGGAGAACTTCTTAGCTTTGGGTTCAATCTTGCGGTGTCCTTTCCCAGTGACAGAAGGGGCAGCAAGGCATGTATTGTATTGTTGCCATCGAGGATAACAAGATGGGGTTTTATCATATTGTATGAATTTATCCCTCTACATCATGTCATCTTGCTTAAGGCGTTACTCTGTTTTTAACTTAATACTCTAGATGCATGCTAGATAGCGTCGATGAGTGGAGTAATAGTAGTAGATGCAGAATCGTTTCGATCTACTTGTCTCGGGCGTGATGCCTATATACATGATAATTACCTAGATATACTCATAACTATGCTCAGTTCTGTCAATTGATCAACAGTAATTTGTTCACCCACCGTAGAATATCTATGCTCTTGAGAGAAGCCACTAGTGAAACCTATGGCCCCCGGGTCTATTCTCATCATATCAATCTCCATTACTTTATTACTTGCTTTGTTTTTACTTTGCCTTTTACTTTTCACTTTGCATCTATATACCAAAACTACCAAAAATATTATTTATCATCTCTGTCAGATCTCACTCTCGTAAGTGACCGTGAAGGGATTGACAACCCCTAATCGCGTTGGTTGCGAGGAGCTATCGTTTTGTGTAGGTATGAGGGACTTGTGCGTGGTCTCCTACTAGATTGATACCTTGGTTCTCAAAAACTAAGGGAAATACTTACACTACTTTGCTGCATCATCCTCTCCTCTTCGGGGAAATCCAACACAGTGCTCAAGAGGTAGCAAGGAGTACTACAATATGCTTATTAGTTTTGACCATCTGACACCGATTGAACTGCTGCATGTCCACCGCGTGCGGGAGGGAGAGCGTGTAGCAAAAGCTTCTCCTAGTCTTGCCAGCCACCACACTCATGGGCAAGGGAGGGACGCTTCTGCCTTTGCGTGTATGACAGGTCGGCCCGACAAGTGGGTGGCCAACCTGTCATACAGCCAAAGGCAGGTGCAGTTAAGTCTGCGAGGGAGAGGATAATCAAACTTCTCATTGATGTACGAGTTGACGCGACACATCAAAGCACTGCACTCGATATATTTCAATAATTTGCGTTTACCGATGCATTAATTACAATGCATGCATGCATGTTGTGACTCTCCTTTTGATACTTGCATGTGTTGATTTAATGCACCTTGAAGTAGTATAAAATATGTGACGGTAAAGCTTTGTAATGCCCCGGCCCAAGTCGAGAGATGGTTGTGCACGAGGAGGGCGAGATCATGCAGACCGAAGAGGACTCGACGACGGAGCTCTCTAAGGTCTCGATGGACCTCACCGTGCTCCACTGCCCCTTGTGCCTCCACCCCTTGATGCCTCCAGTGTATGAGGTTCGAATACACCTCATCTGTTCGGCTGATTGAGCAAGGTGCAGGTTTCTTGATTGATGTGTTGTTCGATTGATTTCTGCAGTGCATGGGAGGGCACCTAGCCTATGCGGACTACCGTGTCGAGCACCCCAGGAACCAGCGGCAGTGCCAGAAGTGCGAGCACGGCGGTGGCTTCGACGTGCGGAACACGGCGGTGGACTCCGTCCTTTTGTCGGTGAGGGTGGAGTGCCCGCATGAAGGCTGTGGGCTCTATGTTACTTACCACAAGCTCGCCGATCACCAGAGCGTGTGTCCGCTCGCGCCCTGCAAATGCCCCGTGCCCGTCTGTGGCTACAAAGGCCCGCTGCCGGCGCTCTACCACCACATCAGCACCGCGCATCCCATGCCCGTGCACAGGATCCAGTACGGCAAGGTGCTCCAGCTGCAAGCGCCCTGCAAGTGCCACTGGGGGAGGACGGCCGCATGTTTTTCTTGGTCGGCGGCGTGCTCGACATCGGCGCGCCTATTGCCGTGTCGGTCATCTGCATCAGGGCGGGGGCGTCCCCACTGCCGCACTACATGGCCAAGTTGCGAACGGCGACGGGGAGCCCAAAGGCACGACCGACGCCGTCAAGGTGGAAATGGAGGTGACAAGCAGCAAGGATCCCGGCGACGTCGACTTGCAGGAGCTGACCTTCTTCACAGTTCCAAGCTGCTGGCCGGGGCTAAGCTGATGTCCCTCCACATTCAGATTGACAAGCTCATGTCCTAAATGTTTCTACAGTGCCTTATGTTTATCTTAGTAATATGCTAATATAGGGATTACCTCGGTCTACTTTAGCTTTAGAAATGGTGGGTTTTGGTGGTGATGCAGCAATTACTTCGACATCAGATCAGTAATTTCCAATAGTCGAATGAATATTTTGTGTCTGTTGGATATAAAGTTCCTTTGGGTAAGAAGTACTACTTGTCATCAAAATGGATAAAAGGAGATGTATGTGGACGTATTTTAGTTCTAGATACATCCCTTTTTTATCCATTTTGATGACAAGCACTCCCTCCGTTCCACAATACATGCCTTCCATTTGTCAAAATATAGATGTATCTAGACATGTTTTAGTATATAGGCACATCCATGATAGAGCCAATCGGATGGTTGAGAACACTACAATTCGTAGCTACAGATGCGTGTGTGACTCCCAGATGCAGAGGCCGGGGGTCATCATCCTCCTTTTCGAGAAAAACAGACGCGTGTGTGAGAGGACGAGTGCATGCGTGCACCTCTTCTCTTCCTGTATAACGTTCTTCCTCGTACTAAACTCAGAGTACAAGTTTTTGTGGGTGGCACGATGGTGCGTGCGAGAAGTCTCGAGAGATAGGTTTAATGCGTATGAAAAAAAGACTAGCCTAGAGCTCGCCACGCGGCTATTCTCGTCGAACGCCCCATTAACCGTAAGATATGTATACGACGGTGCCAGTTATTGCACGTACATAGTAGTAGAAAAACAACTACTCCATCCGAGAATAGTGCCGCACTTTGAAACTAGAACCATCAATAAATTTTGAGCTTGCGTCTCGTCACATTCCAAATTACTCCACACTATATTGAATTGCAAACCTGTTTACACAGATCACAACCTAAACGGTTTCCCACTTAGGAGCGTATTAGTACCACACTATATTGAATTGCAAACCTGTTCACACCGATCACAACCTAAACGGCTTCCCACTTAGGAGCGTATTAGTACTCGGTTATAAATACTAGTATGCCAAGATGACTGCACATTCCTCCTCAACTCCTCATCCACAAAATCAAGTAAGTCATTCATCATCCTTCCCTTGCGTCTGCCATGGCCAGCGTGAGTTCTGGGTCGAGAGATTGCCACCAGGGAGAGGCGAGCATGGAAGCGGAAGCACGAGAGATGTCTCGCCTCACTGAAAAAGCAACCGACATGTCCCGCCACGCGGAAGTAGCAGCACAGAGGTCCCACCACGCCGCTGAAGCAGCACGGAGGTCCCGCCGCGCCGTCGACGCAGCAGACTAGTCCGACCGTGCCGCGGAAGCAGCAGAGATGTCCCGCCGCGCCGCGAATGCAGCAGAGATGTCCCGCCGCGCCGCGGCAGCCTAGGAAAATTTCTCACGGGCAGGCGATGACTATTACAAGCGCATGCATGCGATCGTCCATAGCCATATGGATCAGATCTCCGGCTGGGTGAGGTTGTAGGACGACATGAAAGCGTCGTTTGAACAGGCTACCGACATCATCCGACAACTAAGGGAGGGCAATGAGAGGCTCCGGGCCGAGCGCGACATGCTGAGGGCGAAGATCGTCCGAAGTGCAAACCAGCAGGAGGATACCAGTGCCATGTTGAAGAGGACCGGCATCATCGTCAAGAAACTTATGGACGAGAATGACATGCTCCGCAACGAGCGCCAAAGGCTGGTGGAGGAATCCGTGGATGTTCTCAAGCAGCGTCTTGAGGACACGGAAGAGCTCATCGCCGCTCGCCGCGGAGACTAGTTCCTGTCGTGGTTCTAAGTCTGACAGTAGAGTGGGGGTAGGTATGGAGAGGCAAGGTCCTAGCTATGGAGAGGTTGTAAACACAAGTGATGTATGAGTTCAGGCCCTTCTCGGAGGAAGTAAAAGCCCTACGTCTCGGAGCCCTGAGGCGGTCGAGTGGATTATGTGTATATGAGTTACAGGGTGCGAACCCTTCACTGTGGAGGGTGGCTTATATAGAGTCGCCAGGACCCCTACTAGCCCACGTAATGAAGGGTTTAAAGTACATTAAGTCTAGGGCGTTACTGGTAACGCCCCACATAAAGTGTCTTAACTACCATAAAGTCTATTCAATTACAGGCCGTTGCAGTACATAGTGCCTCTTGACCTTCTGGTGGTCGAGTGATTCTTCATGGTCGAGTCCTTCAAGTCAGTCGAGTGAGTTCCTCGTAGGTCGACTGGAAGGTGATCTCTCCTAAGGGTGTTCTTGGGTAGGGTACTCAGATCAGGTCTATGACCCTACCCTAAGCACATGAATCCATCATTAGCCCCCGAATGGATTGAGGCTTGAGTGTGGAAGGAGTTGATGCTGTTTCCGATTGACTTCTGCATACTGGTCATGCGTTGTTTTGGATCAAGAACCTCTTTGTTGATAACGAGCAACTTTTCTTCAGTCGACTCGATCCATTCTTGTTCTTCGTCGAGTGACCTTTTGGACTTTGCCGATTCCCGAGCGACGGATCGCAGGAAATCCCGCGTCTGACAGACTGATCCGCCGTTCGCGGATTCTACGGGATACAAAATTTGGGGAAGCCTTGGCGGGCGGATCATGGCGCCGATGGGATAGGGCATAGACGCCGATCTCCACGCCGCTTTTCCGCCACGATCACGCTCTGCAAGAACTGTTTCGAGATATGATTAGATCGACCGGGCCCACCTGTCATCCACTCGGAAGGGATCCTATAAATGCGCCCGGTGAGGGTTTTTTGAACAGTGCCTCAGCATTCTCTCTCTGCTCTCCTCGTCTCCGCCCAACTCTCCTCCGCACAACCTCTCCTCGCGCATCTCGCTGGCAACCATGGTCAAGGAGAAGACGGCGGCGTTGGAATGCGCGAAGAAGGCGTTGGCGACGGAGAAGGCGAAGGGGAGATCCACCAGTCGCAGCGGGTCTTCGTCTAGATCTCGCCTACCGAAAGGCTGGGTCCAGGGAGATTGGATCCGGTCGACCATCACGGAGACAGATCTCCTCGACATGGCCAACGACGGGCTGATCCCCCACGACACCGCAAGGCTTCCGGGGAAAGAGTGGCAACCCCAGCCGGAAGAGGGTGAGTGCGTGTTACTGGCCACTCATGTCGACCGTGGATTTTCTTTGCCACCAAGTGTTTTCTTCCGTGGTTTTTTGAACTTCTTTGGAGCCCAACTCCACCACTTCACTCCAAACTCTATCGCATATCTTGCTGCGTTTGTATCCATGTGTGAGAATTTTCTGGGCTGTCGACCGCACTGGGGCTTGTTCAAGCACATATTCACATGTCGCTCTCAGACCGTGAAGAAGGCGAGCCCAGGCGATGAAAGAACCCAAGTTGTCCAAATGTGTGGAGGCCTGGGGATCCAGGTGAGGAACAAGAGCACCTTCCCAGCCATGACGTTTCCCGAGTCGGTCAGAGGTCGGCAATCGACTGGTTCTATCGCGGAATGAGCCGACGCCGGGCAATCAGTGGACTCCTCAATTCACCATGGACCGAGTGAACAAGCCCTCCTCTCTGAAGGTAATTCCGGAGGAGAGAGCCGACGTGAAGATGCTGATGGATCGCGTGGTGCAGTTGGTCCGGGACAGAGTAACTGGCATGGACCTTTTGGAGGTTTTTCTTAGGCGGCGTATCCAGCCTCTTCAGTTCCGGAGCCATTGCATGTGGTTGTACTGCGGAACTGAAGACGAGACTCAGATCCACCAGGAAGAAGTCGACGACGCCATGGTGGAAAGGTGGATGGCCGCGGTCACTGGGAACAAGGATAATCCCCGTGGATCCAGAAGAATTCCTCCACTCGACCATCACAGCGTTCCAGAGAAGGTATGTTTGCTCTACCTTCCATTGTGCTCTTGTCATATTTATTTCTGTTTGCTCTGCAAATCGGTCGATTGATCTTTGTCTTGATGTCTATCAGGCCCTCACCGAGCTGTACTCGATGCCCAATGGAGCACAAGCTCCGACTGAAGAGGGAGAAGCGAGCGGGGGCGAGAGCCAGGAGGAGTGGGACTCGGATGCTGCTGCTGATGATGATGATGATGACGATGAGGAGGAAGAAGAAGAAGAGGAGGAGGAGGTCGCACCACCGCGCTCGGAAAGGCGGTCGAAGCTTGTCCATGATCCTGCGACTGAACGTGGCAAGGGGGTTGTGACTATTGCGCAGTCGACCAAGCGCCCTCGGACCACTTCTCCGGCGCCGACTAAAAAGGCGTCGAAGCAGCTCAAGGCGGCCCCGTCAAAGCCGACCAAGCTCCTGCCGAAGATGAAGGTGTCCATCCCCACCATATCAGGGTAATCGTACTGTTTAAGTCTTCTTGTTTCATGCAAACTTTATCTCTGGTTGACATTTGAGTTAGCCGATGATTCTTTGGAATGCAGTCTTTGCTACTTCGAGACCTCGTGCAAGGCTGACGACCATGAGATGGAGGACGCAACAACGTCAAACCCTGGTACTATATTCTTAATTCCGTTTTTAGTCGACTGACTTGTGATCTCTGATTCTGATTCTTTTCTGTAGCTCCATCCAATGTCATCATCACTCTTCCTGATGATGATGATGAAGACGAGGAATCACTGAAGCACAGGAGGAGCAGGAAAGCGTCTGCCGGCAGGGTGGCCCAGGATGTGACGGCGCCCGAGACTCTGGTCGCGGGGGAGGAGAACACCACTCGACACACCGTGTCCTTCGCGGTGCCGTTGACGAGTGCTCATCCTGCTTCGTCGAGTGCCGCACAACCTTCTCTCTTCACGATGCACCACGTCCCAGAGGACCAAGCCAGCGCTAAGGAAGCGATACGCCGCGGGGATCATGATGGAGCAGGTGAAGACCATCCGGGATGCAAGCCAGGCAGCTTATGACGCCAGCTCCGCCCTTCAAAGCAATGTTCAGGTCAGTCGACCATCGCTTGTTCTATTAGGATATGCTATCAAAACTTTTCTTTCCAGAATCCATAGCAATCACCCACTGGGTGTGTCGATTAAAAACTCCGTGTTAGCGGGGGCACGCTGAGTGCACCCGCTGGGTGTAGTCCCCAAGGCTAAGGTTGACTGCTGGCAGTCGGCGTTAGGCTTTATAAGTAAAGTCCTTCCGTCATTCGACTGAGGCGAATGGATTTCGATTACAGTCTGAAGAATACGTCTTTTTTTGGGGGGGGGGTCGACTGGTCGACTCTGTCTTTAATAGAACTAGTGGGGGCACGCTGAGTGCACCCACTGGGTGTAGTCCCCGAGACTACGCTCGAATGTTTGTATTCGGCTGTAGTCTTAGAAACGCGTGATTTTCTCTTATCCACTCGGAAGTGAATTATCTTTGATATTTTGTCGATTGGTTCTTCGCAGAAATCCTGTGACCTTGCGGCTCGTTATACCGAGCTGGAGCACAAGCACATTCAGCTCGAACTGGATCTGAAGCTGGTTCAGGAGAATCTGACGAAGGCGAAGGAGGAGACCAAAGGTATGTTCGGTGAGACCTCGACGACTCCTTTTTCCCTTCATTTGATTCAAAATCTGACCTTGCTGTGACTTGCGTGCAAGGTGAAGGAGGCCCGTAAGAAAAAGACCTTGAGCTAGTTGAGAAGACCAAGCTTGCTGACGAGAAGTTAGCTTCAGTCACCAAGCTCGAAGAGGAAAATACCAATCTGAAAACTGCTCTTGGGATTGCCAACAAGGAAGTCAGTCGACTGAAAACTGACAAAGCTTCCTTGACCGACAAAGTCAGCCAGTTGACTGGGAAGAAAAACGACCTCGAGGCCTTCCTGGGTGGTCTTGCCAAGAAGTTGTTTCTTATGCTTGAAGGTAACCCTTTACACTCGACAATCATTTTCAGTTGTGATCTTTCGATTCGACCATTGCCTTGACTCGGTGATTGTCCTTGTAGAATTTTGTCAAAACTTTGAAGAAGAGACTAGCCGGCTGGAACCAAACCTTGACCCTGTTAATTCTCCGGTGAACGATGAAGTTGCCATGAATGTTTTCCGACTGGAATCCCATGTTGCAGCTGTCGTGGACTATCTTGCAAGGCTGAAGGTCGCCACATCTCGCATCGACTCAATGCTCTGGCCCAGGGAGACGCTCCAGAATGACCTCGAGTCGCTGATGGCTCGCCTGAATACGGTCCCTGGTCGAGTGCAGGAGTGGAAAAAGTCCTCGGCTCGGTGCGGCGCAGATGTTGCTCTGTGTTTAGCCCGAGTCCATTGCAAAGATGCACGAGAAGACAAGCTGGCAGCTCTCCGGGTGGCCAACACCAAGAAACACGACTTCAGGTCCTTCATGGAAACCTTCATCGCTGCGGCCACTCGGATCGCAGACGGAATCGACCTTGATGAATTCGTTGCACCTTCCAGCCCTCCAAAGGAGGGGTAAAAAACTTCTTTCAAGCCCGACACTTTAAATTTGCCTCGGTATGCCGAGTGGAGTTGTAACCGATAAACCTTAACAGGCTTAGCGCCTGAGCACTTTCGGTTCCTTTAGGTATCGACCTGAACTTGGATTTGATGTTTGAATATGATTGCTTTTGGCTCAAAATGTCTTTTGCAGGTTCAAAGCAAGACGCCATCTTCAATGACTTGTTCCTTAGGCGAAGCTGGCTGCAGCTAAGCCCCCGAGTGAGAGGTTTGCTCTTCACTCGGTAGGATTTTTATATCTTAGGCGAGCACTGGGCTGCAGCTAAGCCCCCGAGTGAGAGGTTTGCTCTTCACTCGGTAGGATTTTTATATCTTAGACGAGCAATGGGCTGCAGCTAAGCCTCCGAGTGAGAGGTTTGCTCTTCAGTCGGTAGGATTTTTATATCTTAGGCGAGCACTGGGCTGCAGCTAAGCCCCCGAGTGAGAGGTTTGCTCTTCACTCGGTAGGATTTTTATATCTTAGGCGAGCACTGGGCTGCAGCTAAGCCTCCGAGTGAGAGGTTTGCTCTTCACTCGGTAGGATTTTTATATCTTAGGCGAGCACTGGGCTGCAGCTAAGCCCCCAAGTGAGAGGTTTGCTCTTCACTCGGTAGGATTTTTATATCTTAGGCGAGCACTGGGCTGCAGCTAAGCCCCCGAGTGAGAGGTTTGCTCTTCACTCGGTAGGATTTTCACGTTGTACTTGTGGCGAAGCTCAGAGGGGAGGGTCGCAGTCGACCTGCGCCTCATCTTCCTCATGAGCGCACATTGTACTTATGGCGTAGCTCAGAGGAGAGGATCGCAGTCGACCTGCACCTCGTCCTCCTTGCAAGCGTACGTTGTACTTATGGCGTAGCTCAGAGGAGAGGGTAGCAGTCGACCTGCACCTCATCCTCCTTATGGCGTCACGTGTACTTATGGCGAGCTCGAGGAGAGGGTCGCGATCGACCTGCGCCTCGTCCTTCTTCTTGACGTCACGTCGTGCTTAGGCGAGTACTTGGACTGCAGCTAAGCCCCCGAGTGGAAGTCTGGCTTACCACTCGGTGGGATTTTTATAACTTAGGCGAGTACTTGGACTGTAGCTAAGCCTCCGAGTGGAAGTCTGGCTTACCACTCGGTAGGATTTTTATAACTTAGGCGAGTACTTGGACTGCAGCTAAGCCTCCGAGTGGAAGTCTGGCTTACCACTCGGTAGGATTTTTATAACTTAGGCGAGTACTTGGACTGCAGCTAAGCCTCCGAGTGGAAGTCTGGCTTACCACTTGGTAGGATTTTTATTTAAACTTAGGCGAAACGGATTCGCAGCTAAGCCTCCAAGTGGAAGTCCGGCTTACCACTCGGTAGGATTTTTACAAACTTAGGCGAAACGGATTCGCGGCTAAGTCACCCACTGAGGGGAAAATTTTAATGGGCCAAATAAGAAGTGACAAAAATCATGGAGGAATTATGACACTATTATTTCGAAATCCATGAACTACAGAAGTACTTTATTACAACTCATCCGAGTGAAAACTTTAAGTGTAAAATGGGCGGAGTAGATCCGCGTTCCAAGCTCGGGGCTCTTCGATATTGTGTTCGACGTTGTAAAGACGGTATGCCCCGTTGTGGAGAACCTTGGTGACGATGAAGGGTCCTTCCCAAGAAGGAGCGAGCTTATGTTGTTTCTGCTGATCCACTCGGAGAACTAGATCTCCTTCCTGGAAGGCTCGACCTCTCACATTTCTGGCGTGGAAGCGACGCAAGTCTTGTTGGTAGATGGTCGAACGGATCAGAGCCATCTCCCTTTCTTCCTCTAGAAGGTCGACTGCGTCCTGACGCGCTTGCTCAGCTTCTGCTTCGTTGTAGAGTTCAACTCGAGGAGCATTGTGAAGAAGGTCGCTCGGCAACACTGCTTCAGCTCCATAGACCAAGAAGAACGGAGTTCTTCCGGTCGATCGATTGGGTGTGGTCCGCAATCCCCAAAGCACCAAGGGGAGTTCGTCGACCCATGCTCCAGCCGCATGCTTGAGATCACGATCATCGGGGTTTCAAACCCTTGAGGATCATGCCATTGGCTCGCTCTGCTTGTCCATTCGACTGCGGATGGGCGACTGAAGCGTAGTCGACTCGTGTGCCTTGAGAGTTGTAGAAATCCCTGAATTCTTCTGAGTCAAAGTTTGACCCATTATCCGTAATAATGATGTGCGGGACTCCATATCTGAATGTCAGTTCTCTGATGAAGCTAACAGCGGTACCGGCGTCAAGGTTCTTGATTGGCTTAGCCTCAATCCACTTGGTGAACTTGTTGACTGCTACCAGTACATGTGTGAAGCCACTTCGACCTGTTCTCATGGGACCGACCATGTCCAGCCCCCATACTGCGAAAGGCCAAACGAGTGGAATGGTCTTCAGAGCCGACGCAGGCTTGTGTGACATATTTGAATAGAACTGACATCCTTCACACTTGTCCACTATTTCTTTTGCCATCTCATTCGCCCTTGGCCAGTAAAATCCAGCTCGGTATGCTTTGGCCACGATGGTCCGAGAGGACGCATGGTGACCACAGGTCCCCGAGTGGATATCATTGAGAATGATTCGACCTTCTTCTCGCGTTATGCATTTTGACCAACTCCAACGCGGCCTCTATACAACTGTCCTTTGATGACGGTAAAGGCTTTGGATCGACGGACGATCTGCCGAGCCTCTTCCTCATCCTCTGGGAGCTCTTTTCTCAGCATATACGCGATATAGGGAATTGTCCAGTCGGGTGTGACCACTAAGACCTCCATGACCAAGTCGACCACTGCTGGGACCCCAACCTCAGTCGGATCTGTGGCACTCTTGGGATGTGGAGCTTCTTCGGTGAAAGGATCTTCTTTGACTGACGGAGTGTGTATATGCTCCAAGAACACACCACTCGGAATGGCTTCTCTCTTGGAACCTATCTTTGCTAGATCATTAGCTGCTTGATTTTTCATTCGAGGGATGTGATGGAGCTCTAACCCCTCAAACTTCTTTTTCCAGCTTCCTCACTGCATTGCAAGATCCAATCATGGTCGGGCTTCTCACGCCCCACTCCTTCATCACTTGGTCGACCACTAAATCTGAATCGCCATAGACCATCAAAGCACGGACGCCGAGTGAGATGGCCATGCGCAATTCGTATAAGAGGGCCTCATACTCGCCTCATTGTTGGAGGAATCAAAGTGAATCTGGAGCACATATCTGAGCTTATCTCCTCCGGGGAAACCAGACAACCCCAAAGACTGTAACCATTAAGCATCTTAGAGCCATCAAAGAACATGGTCCAATGCTCCGAGTGAACTTCAATTCATTTGCTCAATCCACTCGGCGAGGAAATCTGCTATCGCACAGGACTTAATGGCTTTTGCCTCAAACTTGATATCAAGGGGAAGAAGTTCAATCGCCCATTTCTCCACTCGACCAGTTGCATCTCTGTTGTGCAAAATCTTTGATAATGGAGCGTCCCTGATGACTGTGATGGAATGATCAGAGAAATAATGAGCAACCTTCTTCGTGGTCATGTAAATCTCATACACAAGCTTCTGATAATGAGGGTATCTCTGCTTGGATGGAGTCAAAACTTCAGACAAATAATACACTGGGCGCTGAACTTTGAAGGCTTTCCCTTCTTCTTCCCGCTCGATCGTAAGCTCGCATCCCGCGGTCGAGTCAACAATTTGATCTATGCGAGGGAGAGGAAAATGATCTTTCGGGCAGGCCCGATTGATGTGCTTGAAGTCAATGCACATTCGGAGTGATTTGTCCTTCTTAGGGACCATTACGACATTAGCGAGCCACTCGGAGTGGTATATCTCCCGGATAAATCCTGCCGCTAACAGTCGAGCCACTTCCTCACCAATAGCTTTTCTCTTCTGGACGGCGGACCGCCGAAGATGCTCTTTGACTGGTTTTGCCGATGAATCGACTCTGAGGCGATGCTCAACCAGTCCCCTGGGAACACCTGGCATGTCAGCTGGCTTCCATGCAAAAATGTCCCAGCTCACGGAGGAACCGGATGAGCGCTTCTTCCTATTTCGGTCGAGTGTTGTGGAGATGTGGGTCGGGCTGCATTGGGGTCGGTCGGGTGAATGTGAATAGGCTTCGCCTCACCGCACGGTATCGAAATGCGATTCGTGGCGGGTTTCTTGGATCGCAGCAAATCACTCGGATCTGCACTTTGCTTATACTCTTCAAACTCGACCATTGTCACCGAATCGCAATCTTCAACCCTTCAAAGCATTCTTCGCTTTTTCCGATCACGGTGATCGTGATCACCCTTTGGGGCCGGGCATCTTCAGTTTGAGGTACACGTAACATGGTCGAGCCATGAACCGTGCATAAGCTGGTCTCCCAAAATGGCGTGGTACGACTCAAAATCCACGACCTCGAACGCCAACTTTTCTTTGCAAAATGTTTTGAATCACCAAACACCACGCCCAGAGCTATTTGGCCGAGTGACTCGGCTTTCTTTCGGTATAACTCCATGAAAGCTCATGTTGCCGGTGCTCGACCGACATCGGAATGCCCATTCCTTTCAGTGTGTTCAGATACAACAAGTTCAGCCCACTACCACCGCCCATCAGCACTTTCGTCAGTCGAGTACCTTCAACAACTGGATCGACCACCAAAGCTTGCCTCCCAGGGGTGGCAATATGAGTCGGGTGATCAGATTGGTCGAATGTGACGGGTGTTTGGGACCATCTCAAATAACTTGGTTTTGCTGGGGCAACCATATTCACCTCACGATTAATGACTTTCAGTTGGCTCTTGCTTTCCACATCTGCGAAGATCATCAGAGTGGAGTTGGCATGCGGATATCCTTCCTCACTGTCCTCCTTGTCTCCGGCCTTGTCTGACTCCTTCTCCTTGTCCTTAGACTGTTTTCCCTGAAACTGCTGGATCAGGAGTCGACATTGGCGAGTGGTATGCTTTGGGTAAATGATATTTCCCTCTTCATCTTTCTTCGTGTGGATGTGACACGGCATGTCCATCACGTCGCTTCCTTCTTTATCCTTCACTTTCTTAGGGTTCCGGGACCCTTTTGGTTTCCTTTAAACTTTCCACGAGTCACGGCGTGGCCTCTCCAGAGCTGCTGGTTCGCCTTCCGCTTCGCTTTCCGATGGTGTTTCCCTTCTCCGATCGACTCGGCTTGTACTTGCCGCCGGAGTCGGTCTTCTTCTTCGCCGTTATGCGTTTGGTAGCAATCTCCATCATTCGACTCGGGGTCATGTCTCCGGTTCAACCAAATTTCAAACTCAATTTCTATTCTTGACACCATCCTTGAAGGCGCAGATTGCACGATGATCGACACATTCTCCACAAGATGGTGCAAAGTGATCCATCTCTGAATATACTCTCTGAGAGTCTCATTGGTCTTCAGCACACGACTTGCAGCTCCGTCGATCCAGCTGGTCGCTTGCAAGTTCCTTCAAATGTTCGACGAACACTCGTGATGATCTTCCCAAGTGTAAATGCTGCTAGGAGGTAACTGATTCAACCACGCCCTGGCAAAACCTTCCAACATGAGGGGCAAATGTTTCATGGCCACCTCGTCATTCCCACCACCAATCTGAACCACCACTCGGTAGTCTTCAAGCCAAGTTTCAGGCTTAGACTCACCAGTGAACTTGCTGACTCCTGTAGCCAACCTGAAATTGGGGGGGGGGGATTACTGCGGCTCTGATAGCCATGCTGAAACATTCTGGACCAGAAACATGCACTCGAATGCTCGTGGGCGCATCTCTCTCGGGTCCGCCTCGATGGGCTCTGTTCCGGTCGACCAAGCCTTGCACGATAATGGATCGCGCGTCAAAGCCTGGTTCCCTGGAGTCGACTGGAGCTCTTCGCCCCACCGAGCCGACGTCATCATCTTGCCCGAGGAGCGTAAGACCCACCCCTCGAGGGGAAGTGGGCACTCGACGCCTATCATCTCGGTCGTGTCGGTCTCCGATCGGTCTCGCCGATTCTCGCGTCCTTCACGCCCGCGGAGGCGATCTGGGACTATGAGCCGATCGAACCAGATTCGCAGCGACGGATCGACCGTGAATTTGCTGCGCGATCGCGACACGGCTGAATTCGGTCTCCTGCCGCCGGAGCAAATCTCGATCAAGATTGCCTCCCGGCTTCCGACCGAGAAGGCTGGATGGATTCTGCTATACGGGTTGCGGTTGCTAAATTCGGATTGGGGTTCGATATACCGAGTCGGCGGGAAGAGTCGACGCCGATTGGCGTCGGAACTCGTTGCTGCTTGCGCTGAGTGCTCGCCGAAGGTTCTCCAAGCGAGCGCTTCAGCCAGATTGCCAACGTGCCTCCTCCAAGGCACGAGCCTCGGGGTTTCTCCCGCGATGGGAGTGTGCAGGCATCCATGTTCCCGCGGCGAAGCTCTTCCTCTGCGAGAGTTGAGTGGCTCGGACTGGTACTCCTCGTGGTCACGCTCGGGGTCGTCTCCGCCGCCTGCCCCGCCCTCATGGGCAAAGCCAGGGGGACTGCGAGGTCCGTTGACCATCAGGATTTCCGCCGCCGGATCATCACTGTCGATTCGGATGCGCTTCTACGAGCCGGTCGACAGATCGAACAGCCGTAGAGATTCGCGGGCTCGATTGTCACGAACTTGGGCGGTGGCGTCTGGCGAGCCATCACGTGCTTCACCCACCACTGGAGCCTCGATCACCAGAGCGCTTGCGCGGGTGGGAGACCGGAAGGGTGACTGATAGGGGAGTCGACCGATATGGGGTCGATGGTTGTCGCAGCAGAACGCCGCGGACACATGCGCGAAAATGCGTTGCACCGCGGACGGGGAGCGCATCAACGTCAAGTGGAGCCTCCTGGAGCCAGGCGGAGTCGTCGGCGACGAAGGTGAGAGCGCTGAGACGGATCTCCCGACCCTCAACCAAAACTCCAGCAGTCATCATGATGAAAGTACTCGGAAGAATCGCAACTTCTCCACAAAATCGCTAAAACACCCGCCCCACGGTGGGTGCCAACTGTCGTGGTTCTAAGTTTGACAGTAGAGTGGGGGGTAGGTATGGAGAGGCAAGGTCCTAGTTATGGAGAGGTTGTAAACACAAGCGATGTACGAGTTCAGGCCCTTCTCGGAGGAAGTAAAAGCCCTACGTCTCGGAGCCCTGAGGCGGTCGAGTGGATTATGTGTATATGAGTTACAGGGGTGCGAACCCTTCTGCTTGTGGAGGGGGGTGGCTTATATAGAGTGCGCCAGGACCCCTGCCAGCCCACGTAATGAAGGGTTTAAAGTACATTAAGTCAGGCGCGCATCGTAACGCCCACATAAAGTGTCTTAACTACCATAAAGTCTATTCAATTACAGGCCGTTGCAGTACAAAGTGCCTCTTGACCTTTTGGTGGTCGAGTGAGTCTTCATGGTCGAGTCCTTCAAGTCAGTCGAGTGAGTTCCTCGTAGGTCGACTGGAAGGTGATCTCTCCTAAGGGTGTCCTTGGGTAGGGTACTCAGATCAGGTCTATGACCCTACCCTAAGTACATGAATCCATCAGTTCCCGCAGCTTGCAGCAACGCATCAAGAAAGTAGAGATCAGCGAGCCAGATCCTTGTCTTCCTTCTTCTTTTGCTCTTGTGTATTTCGGGCGTAGCTGCATGTGGCTTTTTTAATTATATTTCTAATTATCTAAGACAATTAATCGTCCTTATATATTCATCCGTCTTGCTATATGTCGCAGTAGATGCTATATAGGTCCGTCGGATCTTACATCAAGATCCGTACTTTCAGATTTTCTTTTTTCTCTCTTAAATCTTAGTCGAGTGAGACATAGCCACGCCATTAAACAGAGGCTCGGGCGCCATTAATGGAGACCTTGTGAGAGAGGTGGACGACAGATGGAGGTCAAAGGGCTCTCCTCCCGATAAGCACGCCATAGGGTCCGATCGCACGCCTCAGACTCAAATAGCTACCCTGCATGGCGCGTCCTAGCTAATAAAAAATGGGGATGCGTGGCGGCACGTAAATGGTACTAGTAAATAGAACGCCCACGGTTTCAATAATACTTGTGTTTCCGATTGTAACGTGACATCACTTGTTCCAAAATGACTTTGTTGATTGTTAATGTGTGCGCCTTCGCAAATTGGACTGCAAAATTACCACAGCATGTTGGTGCCATGTCATGGCACCAAGCCAAGTTTCATTATTTTCATGCTTGTTTTGGATTTACAAGAATTAAAAAACTAAGTTTCTCAATGTTTCCAACCCAGCCACGACGCCCAGAATTTTGAATTCCATTCCCATTTGCATGGAACCTAGAAATTTACCCGAGGACACACATGTGATTTTTCAACCAACTTTGGTGCACTGGAACATGTGCTTGTATTTCAAATTTGAATTATGGACACAAAGGTGACACGTTCCCTCCCAGAACCACGAGCCTTCTTGAGAGAAGCTCCGATTTGCAATAAGCTTATACCAAAATTTGTTCCTATTCGGCCATTTTTTTACCACGACATGGTACTACCATGACATGACACCATGCCAAGTTTCATGATTTTAAAAGCAAGTTTCTCAATGTTCTCGACCGAGCCACGATGCCCAGATGTTTGAATTTTATTCTCATTTTTTTAATGGGACCTAGAAATTCACCCGAGGACACAAATGTGATTTTTCAACCAACTTTGGTGCACGGGAGCATGTGGTTGTAGTTCAAATTTGAATTATGCACAGTAAATGACCAAAAACTTAATTAATGTGTAAATAAGGCCAAACGAAGCCGGAATAATTCCAAAATTTAACAGGGCACTCATGTAATTCTATGTTGCCTTTGTAAATAAACTCAAGGGGGACAGTGTATATCGTTTCGCACTCAAAGGTGGCACGTTCCCTCTCAGAACCACGAGCCTTCTTGAGAGAAGCTTCGGTTTGCAAGAAGCTTATACCAAAATCTGTTCCTATTCGGCCAATTTTTTTACCATAGCATGGTAGTACCATGACATGACACCCATGCCAAGTGTCATGATTTTCAGACGTGTTTTGGATTTACAAGATTTTTAAAACCAAGTTTCTCAATGTTCTTGGCCGAGCCACGATGCCCAGATCTTTTAATTTTATTCTCATTTTTTGCATGGGACCTTGAAATTCACCTGAGGACACAAACGTGATTTTTCAACCAACTCTGGTGCACGAGAGCATGTGCTTGTAGTTCAAATTTGACTTATGCACATTAAATGACCAGAAACTCAATTAATGTATAAAAAACGACAAACAAACCCGGATTAATTCCAAAATTTAACAGGGCACTCATGTAGTTCTATGTTGCCTTTGTTAAGAAACTCAAGGGGGGGGCAGCGTATATCGTTTCACACTCAAAGGTGGCACGTTCCCTCTTAGAACCACGAGCTTCCAAATCGGCCCAATTTTTACCATAACATGTTAGTGCCATGACATGACACCATGCCAAGTTTCATGATTTCCAGGCGAGTTTTGGATTTACATGAATTTAAAATCTAAGTTTCTCGATGTTCTTGGCCGAGTCACGACGCCCATATGTTTGAATTTCATTCTCATTTCTTCCATGGGACCTAGAAATTCAACCAAGGACACACATGTGATTTTTCAACCAACTTTGGTGCACCGGAGCATGTGCATGCAGTTCATATTTAGATTATGCACATTAAAAGTCTAGAAACTCAATTAATGTATAAAAAGGCCAAACGAACCTGAAATAATTCCAAAATTTAATAGGGCACTCATATAGTTCTATGTTGCCACTGTAAAGAAAATCAGGGGGAGGTAGCGTATATCATTTCACACACGAAGGTGACATGTTCCCTCTCGGAACCACGAGGCTTGTTGAGAGAATCTCCGGTTTCGCAAGAAGCTTATACCAAAACTTGTACCAATTCAGCCAAAAATTATACATATGAAAACAGGGTTTAGATTATCCCGAACATCTCGCTACCTAGACCAATAATGTACTATGATTTGAATTCAACATAAAATGGATACAAATATTTGAATTGGAGAGCGTATGGTACATGTAGTTCATAGTGAAATATGATTACTGCTATATGCATGTTTTTTGTTATCAAGATAATATTTAAATTATTGTATAACTTGACAACAATATATTCAAATAAGGAAAAATGATTCAAATTTAGTCCATATGGTAGACGACAATATATATGTTAACATGGTGGAGTAAAATGTTCATATATGATGGAAGATCAAAATGTACGACTACATCAATTATAAACCGCAAGGTCACCTAACCATATATTCGAATTCCACATAACATGTATTCAAAAATTGAAATTCGAGATCCTGGTATTTGTAATCATATAAAAAGGGACATTACTCTTTCTTTTGGTGGGAATTTATTTGTTTTTTGTTGTTGTTGAGGGAAGTGCGAATCGATTTGGTACTGTGCAGGGTAATCTTGTTCTCCCAATTTTTTTACATTTTTCTTGTAGTTTTGTCAATGGCATCTATAGCAATATAGTAAAAGGGGACATGACTCTGTTGTGTCTTGTATGAATTGTTTTTTTACATGTTAAGATTGTTCTGCCGAACAAGGAATCCGCACCTTGTTATCCCGAAATTTTCAAGCTCGAGTATCTTTTGTCTCACCTACTTTGAAACTCCCGCCTCTTCAACCCGCGCCGCGCCTTGTTATCCCAAAATTTTGATGTGCGCGAGAACTCCCTCCTCATCCGGAATCGGTCCCGCAGCCCAGACACGCGAAATCCCCCTTCTACCCCTCAGCCGGAAATGAAGCTCCACGTCACGGTGTCAAAACCGGTGGGGGTACGCTGGTAACTTACCCTACATTTTGGTCAAGCGCATCCCTAAGCTTGGCTCCCCCCTCCCCCTTTGCCTCCCCCATTCATACACCGGGGCCGCCAAAACCCGCGAAACCCCACGCTCCTCCGTCGGCCTCCCGACCGCCGCCCAGCCGGAGACTCTTCCCTGACTACGTCGTCCACCGCAACAGCTCGCCGTCCCTCCTCCACTGCACCGGATGAGGATCCGTTGTCGATCTCGTCATCCCGCCAGATCATCCGCCCCGTCCTCCACCTCTGAGGAGCTGCCCTGATGTTTGCCTCGTCTATCGCGCCACCTCAATCCCCACAACACCGTCTTGACCTGCCCCACCGGAGCCGCATCACCCTCACCAATTCCTCCGATGAAGCCGAGGCCAACTCGGCGCCACCAAGGAGGTTCTGCACTCACCGCCGCATTTTATCTTTTATTCAATCTCACAGGGCTGTCGGTGCTCGATACCGAGCAGACATGGTGGGTCTCCATCGACAGCGCCATCGCCGGCCGAATCATCCACAAAGTCTCTCCCCTATGTCGTTGCTTCCTCGGCAGCGACTTCCACGACGGCACTAGCTGCAGCTGCTCTGGTCTTTGCTCGCTACTGTGGGCTCGTTTCACGGTCGCCTGCAGCTGCGCTTCTTGCTTTCGTTCGTCTTCTGCTGCTCTGCTCTTGCTCTCGCTATACTGCCATCTCGCTGCAGACGACCTCCGCAGCTACAGGAGATGCTTGCTTTAGCACTTTCTCGCGGTGCTATTGCACGACTTGCTCTCTGCTAGTGCGTTCCTCGCCGAAGCGTCGCTGATTTAGATCATCGCTTCTCTGCTACTAGTGCTTGAACGCCCTAAACATCTATTGCAATGCTCTGCTACTAGTTCAATCAGTTTCGACAGTAAAATTCAGTTTCGACTGTAAAGTTCATTTTCTTCAGTTAAGTTCAGAGTGAACAGTACTTACAACATCTGTCGGAGCGGCCGTGGCACGGCTGATGCGTTTTACATCTAGCACTTTTTGGTGATGTATTTTACATCATCTATTACAGATGATATTAGGGTCCCACTTCATATTAACGTTGTCTGTCTTGTCCTGCTTCAGCCTCGTCGCCGTACACCTTACCGGAGCTCCTCCAACGACGGAACCATCCATCACAGTGGAGTAGTACCCTCGGCGACGTTTCCAGAGGCCTCGGATCTTCTTCCCCACCTCCGATAGTCACACTAGCATCATCACCATCCTCCACGTCCAACCCAATGATGCTGAGGTCCACAAGGCTATGCCAAAGAGGTTGTACACTCGTCGCATCACTTTGTTACTCTGCATTCATGTCGATCCCTCAGGGATCCTTTGCTATGGAACTACTATTCGTGCAAATCTGTTAGAAGGAGTGGAGCAAAGCAAAACTAGAGGATTTTTTCCTTTGGTGTCTCTTTCGAAGAAAAAACGTAGGAATTTTATTCACTTGGACGTCCTTTTCAAATTAATATGCATGAAGAACAGAACTAATTGCATTAGTGGCATAATAAGATTCTTATTTTTTCATTTTCACGTGGTTTGGCTTTAATTTGACCACGTTTCTCCATTCCTGTGTTCTTCCAATTCATGTGAACCAAACACCCAGGTTGACTGAAATCCTATGTTTCCAAATGCTCTATTTTGCACGTGCATTCCTATCCTATTCATGTGCTTTTCCTGTCGCTGCGTTTATAGAATCCTCCAATTCTAAGGAGCCCTTACAGATTTACTTCATTTTCAGATAGGCGTCAAAGAAAACTCTGTGTGTTATGTCCTACTCCTGCCGTGCCGTCATCCACCCCACCCGAGGTGCACCAATGACAGAAGCGTTCACTGCAGCAGAGATCCCCCTGCAGACTTTCTTTTGCCGCCTCAGATCATCTTCCCCATTGCCGGCAGCTACGCCAACTGCATTACCATCATCGACTAAGCAGATGAACCTGAGGACTACACAGTTCCGGAAGAGTGGTCACATTCTTTCGTGTTTGCTTACGTTATACATCGGTTATTATTACCTGCTACTTTATTGTTCAAACTTGAGTTTTGAAATGCCCATGGGTCTCATATCAAGCCAGCAACGAATAGTATCTATCTACTATCTGGTTTATCTGGGGTCTTCTATGTGGTTCATGTTGGGTGGGCAACAAACAATAGATGATCCATTGTCTATCTTTTTAAACTGAAGCTATAATCTACCGCTATCATTAGTTTTGGATCCATCCACTGCTTGCTACCATCGCTTGATTTTTGCATGCACCCCTAAGGCCTTACAAAATCTAACTATTTTTTATTATGCATGTCAGATATTGTACACAATCGTACTGAACATGTAGAGAAAAAGAGAAGACTGTTACATGGTAATATAATGTCATGCAGACGCTGCTCCATGGTGGGCGAAGTGGGCCCCCTCCTGTATTTCCATATTGTATTCTAGAGGAAGATAACTGTTCCGATGGGAATTTAGAAGGAGCCGACCATGCCTGTTTACCACCTGAGGTGTTTGCTCTAACCTGGCATGCTGATGTTGGTATATCATGCATATGGCGCCTTGCATTGCTTACATTATACATCTTATATGTCATCAGCTTAGTTTAGATTTTCTTTGTGTGAATGCCACCTGTTTGGTTTCTATATCATACTCCCACCATTCCTAAATATTTGTCTTTTTTAGAGATTTCAACAAGTGACTACATACGGAACAAAATGAGTGAATCTACACTCTAAAATATGTCTATATACATCCGTATGTGGTAGTCCATTTGAAAGCTCTAAAAAGACAAATATTTAGGAACGGAGGGAGTATATGGGAATTATGGAATGCCATCTTCTTTAGCCAGGCATCATATACGTGAATCATGCAATGCCATCCTGTTTAGCCAGTCATCGTATATGTGAATTGTATTGTGCCATATTTTTTCCATAATGTATTACATTTGTCAACAATGTTTATACATTCATCTACTCTTCCTGTGCATCAGAAATTTGAGTCGATCATGGGAAAATCTGGAGTGAAAACAAGGTCTTCTGAGTAGTCAGTGCTACCTGTCGATGCAGATTTCTTGCTGGTTACAGATAGCTCCTCAAAGGAGGATTCAGAGACAGATGACCAACAGATCCCCGAGGTGCATGCTCTAACTTGGTGGGTTATACTGCTCATATCATGCATATGGTGTCTTGCATTGCCATGCCATCTGCTTAGATTAGACATGCTTTGTGTGAATGCCCCCTGTTTGCTTTCTATATCAGATATGTGAATTATGCAATGCCATGTTTTTCAGCCAGTTATCATATATGTGAATTATGCACCGCCATGGAGCCAAGAATCATATATGTGAATTATCTCATGCCATCTTTTTTTCATTACGTATTCCGTTTGTCGACAATCTGAGTATATTGAACTACTCTTCATGTGTATCATCCATTTGAGCCGGTTATGAAAAAAATCTGGAGTGAAAACAAGGTCTTCAGAGCAGGCAATGGTACCTGTTGAAGCATATATCTCGATGGTTACTGGGAGCTCCCCAGAGGAGGATTCAGAGACAGATGACCAGCCCTATATCCCACCTGAGGTGTATGCTCTAAGTTGCAATGTTTATATTTCTCATATGATGCATATGGTATCTTGCATTGCTTAGTTTAGACATCATATGCACAATATTGAATTCCATCTGCTTAGTTTAGAGATCATACATGCGAGTGCCAGCTGCTTAGTATATGAATCAATTATGTCAATTATATCATGCCATCTTGTATACTTAGAAAACATGTATGTGAATTATTTTATCCCAACCTATTTTAGAAAGACATCATATAGTTTTGTCATGTCATCCTGTTTAGGTACTCATCATATGTTGAATTATGCCATTATATCCTGTTATGTTATCCATCATATATCTGAAACTGTGTCATGCTATCCTATTTAGTTAGGCATCATATATGTGATTGTGTCATGCTGTCTTGTTTGGTTAGACAACATATATGTGAATTACCACATCTGTCTATCATACAATGTCTGTACGTTCAATTTCTTTTCTTGTTTATTAGCTATTTGAATTGGAGGGGGTGATGGCAGTATCTAAGGGAGCAAAAACCCGTTCTTTACAAAAGACAATGCTACCCGTCGATGCAGATAGAACCATGGTTGTACTGGCCCACAAACTAGCCCCACCACACATAATCGAGACTCTTCCAGATTGCACACTTACACCGTTGGGCAGAGAACCAGCTACAACCCATCTAACCGCAACCCCAGCGGATAGTAACCCACTTCTAGTTGACAAAGCACCATGTCCACCACAAAGTACCCCCACATGAGCAGTTTGTAAAGCTACTGTAGTGCCCAAAGCACGAAGACCACCACAGCTAACCCAAACTCCACGTTTAAAGCAGAAGAGCAACTGTTCTCAGGTCAGATTCCGTAGCTATAGTCCATACTCCTTTGCTGTTGCATCACTATATTTACTCATACCAACTACTTTCGAATTTGAAGGATCCAACTGAAACTCCAATGGCGCAACATGTATGTTTTAAACCTATTTCTTTAATTGGATTGTTGTTCTAACTTCTTGCTCTATGTTGATTTCAGTTTAAGTTGTATAAACAGTTATGTTCTCATGTGATGCACATCACAAGTGCTTCCAATGTTGTGTAGTTTCTCACACTTATATTCTGTCTATGCTGCTGTGTCTTAAAAATATATGAGTTGAACTGTGTCTCTATTTTGATTAGGGAACATAAACTAGAATGATATGGACAATACAGTGACCATAGTACATAGACATATGTTTGTTTCATGCTGTTATCCTGTACACCTTACTACTGAATCGGTTTACCAAAATGAGTTTCGTATACTACAAGCTAAACCTGTGATGTGTCTGCTTGTTTCTCTTGTAGTATGCAAACCGAATATTGGAGAAGAGCACCCCACTATGCAATGTTAGAGAAAGTAATGCAGATAAGGTTCAAGATAGTGAGACAACCCTGTTGGTCTCCAAGAAAGGTGATAAAAATGATCTTGTAGACAGTGAGAAAACCCCACAGTCCTGCGTTGATGTAGTGTTCAAGTTACTAGCCAGTACCGCTGGCACAAGCTCTTCGAACTCGCTGCTTGAATCACTTCGGCTTCTTCAGTCTCAGCTACAAGTCGAAGGCATCGATCACCGTGTCATGGCAAGAAGCGTAAGTCCTGCAGAATTCAGATCGTGATTTGTGCAACAAAGAAGTTACCGGAGGATTTAAGCGCCAAACAAGAGAAAGTTAATAAGCTTGCTAAGCATCTTGCCAGCATTATGGGTACCCAGGATATTGTTTCTTGAACTCTTCTGAAGTGGTTTCAGTTCTGGACTTGTTTTGCTGCGGCGTTTATATGATGCTTTGTTCCCTATATTTGCACTGGTGGCGAACTTTGATGCCCGGTGATGTAATACGTGTAATAGCCGTGATAGCCTAGCATAAGTTGCTTGCTTATTGATTTCCTTGTTGTCTTGTTTATTTGTTTGCTTGTAGTCAGTGCAGTTCTTTTTCTGCGGATTGCTAGTGGCTGCAATAACCTATTTTTTAAAACTAGGCCACAATAACCATGGGCTAATATTTATCAGAGTGACACTTTGGGCCTCCTACGGGTCAGAAAGCGATGGGCCTTCTATGGGCCGTAGAAAAAGTGGGCCTTCTACGGGCCATAGAAACAATGGGCCTTCTACGGGCCGTAGAAACAATGGGCCTTCTACGGGCCGTATGATCGATTAGCCAAACATGGGCCAATAACAGACCACATTATGGTCGTAAACGGGCTAGAGTTGGAATCGTCCGTTCATGGGCCAACCATAATGGGCCATCGTTAATAGGCCATATTTGATGACGCTATGAAAATGGCCCAACGTATTAACGGAGCACAAACGGGCCGACTGTAACCACGGGCTGAATTTGGCACACAAGCAGAAAATGACAGTACGGGCCGTAAGTAAACGAATGCTGGAAATGAGCCCAAGAATTAATGGGCTCTGAGAAGGCCGAAAGATAACATGGGCTGGAAACGGCCCAACGGAATAATAGGCCGTTAATGGGTATAAAGTGATACACCGTTCATTACGGGCCAGTTTCACCACGGACCGTTAATGGGTGTAAAGTGATACACTATTCATTACGGGCCAGTTTCCCCATGGGCTGTTAATGGGCCAGGAGTTACAAAGGGCCTCATATGGGCCGAAAAGATGTCATGGGCCATACATGGGCCAGAAGTGAAAACGGGCTGGAATCATATTGGATGGCCCAGATGACGCTACTAGGCCTAATTCGGATAGGGCATGATGGGCCTTGGGTTAGCAGGCTGTAAATGGGCTATATGCGAACATGCCGTTAACAGGCTTTCCATGGGCTGGCCCGCCACCTTTTGACCAAGTCAAACGGGCCGGCCTTTTCACAGGAATGGGCCTCTGTTGGGCCGTGCCACGTGTCGATGTATCATAGGCGCCTTCTGTCCAATGAGAGGATGACATCTGTCCCAACGATGAGCCGACACGTGTTTCCTCCAGCCAATGATGATTTTACACGTGGAAAATCCCCATTGGTCGGGGCTGTTAACGGGTTATCGGATCCAAAACCCGACCTGATAGCTTAACGGCGTTCCATTACGGTGGATGCCATGTGTCGGTCACCCTTGACCGAAGCACTTCTGTGACGCGCGATTTATCGTCATGGAAGTGGACACTTCCGTGATGATAATTTTGGTAATGTCATGGAACACTTCTACGACAGCACATGTATGACTATCTTGATTCTGTCATAAAATCGTCATGAATGTACATGCATGACAAAAAACGTGACCTACTGTGACAAACACGTATCATCACGGAAGTGTATTTTTTTTGTAGTGATAGCTACTTGCTACGGACCCGTGGGTCTATGGTAAATTTCTCACGCATCATCGGAGGGACAACAAGGATGATGAAGAACCCCTCCGTGATCATTGCCCCCTCCGCCAGAGTGCCGGAAAAGGCCTCTAGATGGGATCTCATGGTTTTGGAACTTGCGGTGGTGGAAACTGTATTCTCTTCACTCCCCTACGGTTCTTGGGATTTAAGAGTATTTATAGAGGCAGAGGTCGGTGGAGAAGCTTCCAGTGGGCCCCACTACCCACCACGGCGCGCCCTGGTGCCTAGTGGACCCCAAGGGCCTCCTCCAATGCACTTCTTTGCCCCTGGGTGTCTTCTATCCAGAAAAATCTCCAAAAAGTTTCCTTCCATTTGGACTTTGTTTGGTATTGATATTCCGCAAAGCAAAAAACAAGCAAAAACCAGCAACTGGCACTGGGCACTGTGTCAATAGGTAATCCCAAAAAATGATATAAAGTTTCTAGTAAATGAATATAAAACATCCAAGATTGATAATATAACAGCATGAAACAAGCCAAAATTATGGATACATTGGAGACGTATCAAGCATCCCCAAGCTTAATTCCTGCTAATTCTCGAGTAGATAAATGATAAAAAACAGAACTTTTGATGTGGAATGCTACCTAAGATATTTATCCATGTAATTTTTCTTTATTGTGGCATGAATGTTCAGATCCATAAGATTCAAAACAAAAGTTTAATATTGCATAAAAATAATAATACTTCAAGCATACTAACAAGGCAATTATGTCTTCTCAAAATAATATGGCCAAAGAAAGTTATGCCTACAAAATCACAGAGTCTGGCTATGCTCCATCTTCATCACACAAAATACTCAAATCATGCACAACCCCGATGACAAGCCAAGAAATTGTTTCATACTTTTGGTGTTCTCAAACCTTTTCAACTTTCATGCAATACATGAGCGTGAGCCATGGACATAGCACTATAGGTGGAATAGAATATGGTGGTTGTGGAGAAGACGAAAAGAGGGAGATAGTCTCACATCAAATAGGCGTATCAACGGGCTATGGAGATGCCCATCAATAGATATCAATGTGAGTGAGTAGGGATTGCCATGCAACGGATGCACTAGAGCTATAAATTTATGAAAGCTCAAAAAGAAAAACTAAGTGGGTGTGCATCCAACTTGCTTGGTCATGAAGACCTAGGGCGATTTGAGGAAGCCCATCGTTCGAATATACAAGCTGACTTCTTTAATGAAAAATTCCCACTAGTATATGAAAGTGACAAAATAGGAGACTCTCTATCATGAAGACCATGGTGCTACTTTGAAGCACAAGTGTGGAAAAAGGATAGTAACATCGCCCCTTCTATCTTTTTCTCTCATTTTTTGTTTGGCTTCTTTGGCCTTTTTTTTCTTTCCTCACATGGGACAATGCTCTAATAATGATGATCATCACAGTTCTATTTACTCACAACTCGATACTTACAACAAAAATATGACTCTATATGAATGCCTCCGGCGGTGAACCGGGATGTGCAATGACTCAAGAGTGACATGTATGAAAGAATTATGAAAGGGGGCTTTGCCACAAATACGATGTCAACTACATGATCTTGCAAAGCAATATGGCAATGATGAAGCGTGTCATAATAAACGGAACTGTGGAAGTTTCATGGCAATATATCTCGGAATGGCTATGGACATGCCATAATAGGTAGGTATGGTGGCTGTTTTGAGGAAGGTATATGGTGGGGGTATGGTACCGGTGAAAGTTGCGCGGCACAAGAGAGGCTAGCAATGGTGGAAGGGTGAGAGTGCGTATAATCCATGGACTCAACATTAATCATAAAGAACTCATATACTTATTACAAAAATCTATTGGTCATAAAAAAAAGTACTACACGCATGCTCCTAGGGGTATAGATTGGTAGAAAAATACCATCGCTCGTCCCCGACCGCCACTCATAAGGAAGACAATCAATAAATACCTCATGCTCCAACTTCGTTGCATAAAGGTTCACCATACGTGCATGCTACGGGAATCACAAACCTCAACACAAGTATTTCTAAAATTCACAGTTACTTACTAGCATGACTCTAATATCACCATCTTCATATCTCAAAACAATCATAAGGAATCAAACTTCTCATAATATCCAATGCACTTCATATGAAAGTTTTTATTATATCCCTCTTGGATGCCTATCATATTAGGACTACATTTATAACCAAAGCAAATTACCATGCTATCTAAAAAGACTCTCAAAATAATATAAGTGAAGCATGAGAGTTCAACAATTTCTATAAAATAAAACCACCGCCGTGCTCTAAAAAGATATAAGTGAAGCACTAGAGCAAAATTTCCTATCTCAAAAGATATAAGTGAAGCACATAGAGTATTCTAATAAATCACGATTCATTCGTGTCCCTCTCAAAAGTTGTGTACAGCAAGGATGATTGTGGAAAACTAAAAGGCAAATACTTAAATCATACAAGATGCTCTAAGCAAAAACACATATCATGTGGTGAATAAAAATATAGCCTCAAATAAAGTTACCGATAAACGAAGACAAAAGAGGGGATGCCTTCCGGGGCATCCCCAAGATTAGGCTCTTGGTTGTCCTTGAATATTACCTTGGGGGTGACTTGGGCATCCCCAATCTTACGCTCTTGCCACTCCTTATTCCATAGTCCATCAAATCCTTTCCCAAAACTTGAAAAATTCACAACACAACACTCAATAGAAAATCTCATAAGCTCCGTTAGTATAAGAAAATAAATCACCACTTTATGTTACTGTTGTGAACTCATTTTTATTTATACTGGTGTAATATCTACTGTATTCAAATTTTCCATGGTTCATACCCCCGATACTACCCATAGATTCATCAAAATAACACATAGAAAACAGAATCTGTCAAAAACAGAACAGTCTGTAGCAATATGAAAACTTCGAATGCTTCTGTAACTCCAAATATTCTGAAAAATTAGGAAAACCTAGGCTATTTGTGTACCAATCTTGTGCAAAAAGAATCGGATCAAAAACATGCTCCTGTGAATTATGAAAATTATTTTCCTGGGCGCAAAAATTTTCTGTTTTTCAGCAAGATCAAAACAACTATCACCGTAAGCCATCCCAAAGATCTTACTTGGCACAAACACTAAATAAAACACAAAACCACATCTAATTAACCAGAGGCTAGATGAATTATTCAAAGCAAAACAGGAACAAAAAACAAAGAACAAAAATGAAATTCGGTTGCCTCCCAACAAGCGCTATTGTTTAACGCCCTTAGCTAGGCATTGATAATTTCAATGATGTTCACATAAAAGAGAATAATTTTTGCATAGAAATCATAGAACACGTGACAAACACATCTAAGTCTAACATACTTCCTATGCATAGGTATTTATAAGCAAACAAATTATCAAAGCAAGCAAAAACTAGCATATGTAAAGAAGGAGAAAGAGACGATAGCAATCTCAACTTGAAGAGAGGTAATTTAGTAACATGAAAATTTCTACAACCATATTTTCTTCTCTCATAATAATTACATGTAGTATCATAAGCAAATTCAACAAAATAGCTATCACATAACATATTCTCAACACGATCCACATGCATGCGAAGTTGACACTCTTCCAAAATAGTGGGATCAACATTAACTAAAGTCATGACCTCTCCAAACCCACTTTTATCAAAAAAATCATAAGATTGAACATTCTCCAAATATGTGGGATCTAAAGTTGACACTCTTCCAAAACCACTTCCAATATTATTGCAAACATTTTCATCACGAGGCTTAAATAAAATTTCAAGATCATCAGAAGCATTATCACCCCAATCATGATCATTGCAATAAGTAGCGGACTTAGCAAAACTAGCATCCCCAAGCTTCGGGTTTTGCATATTATTAGCACATTTGACATTAATAGAATTTATAATAACATCACTGTAGTCATGCTTTTGATTCAAAGATCTATCACAAATCACTTCATAAATCACTTCATCATAATTTTCAGACTCACGAATTTCAAGCAAAACATCTTAAATATAATGTAGTGCACTCAACTCACTAGAGATTGGTTCATCATAGTTGGATCTTTTAAAAAGATTAGCAAGTGGATGAGGATCCATAAACCTTTTGGTTATTGATTTCCAATAAACACACAATTATACCAAGCAAACAAGCAAACAAAACCAAGTAAGACATAAAGGCAAACGAAATGACGAATGGAAGAAGGGTGAGAAAAAAGGCAAATATTTTCAAAAATCGTTTTAGAAGTGGGGGAGAGGAAAATGAGAGGCAAATGGCGAATAATGTATGCAAGAGATGAGAGTTTTATGATGAGTACTTGGCATGTCTTGACTTGGCGTAGATCTCCCCGGCAACGGCGCCAGAAATTCTTCCTGCTACTTCTTGAGCTTGCATTAGTTTTTCCCTTGAAGAGGAAAGGGTGATGCGGCAAAGTAGAGATAAGTATTTCCCTCAGTTAGAGAACCAAGGTATCATTCCAGTAGTAGGCAACACACAAATCACCTAAGACCTGCACAAACAATCAAACAACTTGCACCCAACGCGATAAAGGGGTTGTCAATCCCTTCACGGTCACTTGCAAAAGTGAGATCTGATAGAGATAGATGAAACTAAACAAAAGGTAAAGTAAATATTTTTGGTATTTTTGGCTTATAGATCGAAAGGTAACATATTGCAAAATAGTAGATCGGAAAATTATATGATGGAAAATAGACCCGGGGGCCATAGGTTTCACTAGTGGCTTCTCTTAAGATAGCAAATAATACGGTGGTTGAACAAATTACTGTCGAGCAATTGATAGGAAAGCGCAAAGTTATGACGATATCTAAGGCAATGATTATGAACTATAGGCATCACGTCCATGTCAAGTAGACCGACTTCTACCTGCATCTACTACTATTACTCCACACATCGACCGACTCCTGCATGCATCTAGAGTATTAAGTTCATGAAGAAGAGAGTAACACATTAAGTAAGATGACATGATGTAGAGAAATAAACTCAAGCAATATGATGTAAACCCCATCTTTTTATTCTCGATGGCAGCAATAATACATGCCTTGCTACCCCTACTGTCACTGGGAAAGGACATCGCAAGATTGAACCCAAAGCTAAGCACTTCTCCCATTGCAAGAAAAAACAATCTAGTTGGCCAAACTAAACCGATAATTCGAAGAGAATTACAAAGATACCAAATCATGCATATAAGAATTCAGAGAACATTCAAATAATATTCATAGATAAGCTAATCATAAATCCACAATTCATTGGATCTCGACAAACACACCGCAAAATAAGATTACATTGGATAGATCTCAAAGAACATCGAGGAGAACATGGTCTTGAGAAGCAAAGAGAGAGAAGAAGCCATCTAGCTACTAGCTATGGACCCGTAGGTCTAAGCTAAACTACTCACGCTTCATCGGAAGGGCAATAGAGTTGATGTAGAAGCCCTCCGCGATCGAATCCCCCTCTAGCAGGGTGCCGTAAAAGGCCCCTAGATGGGATCTCACGGGTACAGAAGGTTGCGGCGGCGGAAAAGTATTTTCGTGGATGCTTCTGTTGGTTTGGGGATATTTGGGAATATATAGGAGGAAGAAGTAGGTCGGTGGACTCACGAGGGGCCCATAAGGCAGGGGGCGCACCCTCACCCCTTGTCGCCACCTCGTGGGTCTTCCGTCTTGATCTCCAAGTCTCCTGGGTGTGTTCTGGTCCAAGAAAAATCATCGCAAAGGTTTCATTCCGTTTGGTATTCCTTTTCTGCGAAGCTCAGAAACAAGGAAAAAACTGAAACTAGAACTAGGCTCTAGGTTAATAGGTTAGTCCCAAAAACAATATAAAATAGCATCTTAATGCATATAATACATCCAAAACAGATAATATAATAGCATGAAATAATCAAAAATTATAGATACATTGGAGACGTATCACACACATGTATTGTTCCCATTAAGGATAAAAAGATGGGGTCTATTCTTACATGAATAGATCTTGTCTACATTATGTCATTGTTTTTATTGCATTACTCCGTTTTTCCATGAACTTAATACACTAGATGCATGCTGGATAGCGGTAGATGTGTGGAGTAATAGTAGTAGATGCAGAATCGTTCCGGTGTACTAATCTTGGACGTGATGCCTATATACATGATCATTGCCTTGGATATCGTCATAATTATTTGCTCTTCTATCAATTGCGCAACAGTAAATTGTTTACCCATCATCGTATGTTATTTTCTCGAGAGAAGCCTCTAGTGAAATCTACTGCCCCCGGGTCTATTTCCTATCATATCAAAACTCAAAAATACCTTGCTGCAATCTTTATTTATTTATTTATTTTGTGTTTTTGTTAGATCTATTTATCCTATCTCATACAGTTTAATCTATCTCAATACCGAGGAAGGATTGACAACCCCTCTTACGCGTTGGGTTGCAAGTATTTGTTATTTGTGTGCAGGTATTATTTACATAGTTTGGGTGGATCCTCCCACTAGATAGATAACCTTGGTTTCATAACTGAGGGAAATACTTACTGTTGCTGTGCTGCGTCATCCTCTCCTCTTAGGGGAAATGCCAATGCAGATTCAAGCAATCAGGAAGAATTTTTGGCGCCGTTGTCCGGGAGGATCATGTCCGGATCTATCAAGTACCCAATTAGAAATCTCATCTCCTTGAAATTTACTTTAATTGTCATTTGCCTCTAATTTTCATCTCCCCAACTTCTAAAACATTTTCAGAAAAACACAAAATAGTTGCCTTTTTATTTGCCTTCTTTTAGTTTGCTTTTTTCTCGTTCGATCTTTTGTTTGCTTGTATTCTTGCTTGCGTAGTCATGATGTCTCAAAAAAATACCAAAATGTGTGATTTTTTTCCAATACTAATAATAATGATTTTATTAGTACTCCGATTGCTCCCCCCCGCCCCCCCCGCTAGTGCCGAGTCTTATGATATTAAAGCCGCTTTGTTAAATATTGTTATGAAAGAGCAATTTTCCGGTAGCCCTAATGAGGATGTCGTGTCCCATCTAAACACTCCGTAGAATTGTGTGATATGCAAAAGAAAAAAGATGTGGACAATGATATTGTGAAGTTGAATTTATTTCCTTTCTCTTTAAGGGATCGTGCAAAAATTTGGTTTTCATCTTTGCCTTGCAATAGTATTGATTCTTGGGATAAATGCAAAGATGCTTTTATTACTAAGTATTTTCCATCCACAAAAATTATTTCCCTTAGAAATCAAATCATGAATTTCAAGAAACTTGAGCATGAACATGTTGCACAATCTTGGGAAAGAATGAAATTAATGTTAAGAAATTTTCCTACTCATGGTTTAAATCTATGGATGATTATACAAAAAAAATTATGTGGGATTGAATTATGTTTCTATAAATCTTTTAGATTCCGCCACGGGTGGTACTTTTATGGAAATTACTTTGGGTGAAGCCACTGAATTACTTGATAATATTATGGCAAATTATTTACAATGGCATACCGAAAGAGCACCTACTAGTAAAAAGGTTAATTCGGTTGAAGAAATTAGTACTTTGAGTGAAAAAGTTGATGCACTTATGAAATTGGTTGCTAGTAAAAATGCTCCTATTTATCTTAATGATCTGCTTTTGTCTAGTTTTATTGAGCAAAATAGTGATCCCGTAGATGTGAATTTTGTCTCCCGAAACAATTTTGATAACAATGCTTATAGAGGTAATTTTAATCCTATGCCTTTTCCTAGAAATCCTCTAATAAATATGGCAATTCCTATGGTAATTCTTCTTATAATAATAATAATAATAGGTTGCCCTCTTATCTTGAGAGTAATATTAAATAATTTATTAATGTGCAAAAAGTTTTCAACACTACTATAGAGCAAAAATTGAATAAGATTGATGATATGTCTAGAAGCATCGATAGAATTACTCACGGTGCAGGAAATCTCAAGATTAAAAAAATTCCACCTAAGGTTGTTGTCAATGAATCCTTAAAGCTTCATATGTTTCCATGGAGGAAAGTAAGAAAAGAACCGCTATGCTTAGAGCTAAAAGAGAATTTTTAGAAAGAGTGTTTTCGCCTGGTTGCTTTCATAGTAAACATGAGGATGTTAAAATGATTGGTGTTTCTTCTATTGATTCCTTGTTCAGTAATATTAAACTTGATGATAAGGGTATTGAAGAAGATGTAAGTTTAGCTAGAAGGCGTCCCCATAAATCGAAGGGTGAAAATCTTGTTGAAAGAATTGATAAAAGTGGGTTTGGAGAGGTCAAAACTTTAACTAGTGATGTGCCCACTCTTTTGGATTACAAAGACTTTAATTATTATAGTTGTTCTTTGATTGAGTGCATTTGTTTGTTGCAATCCATGATAAATTCTCCCAATGCCTATGAACAAAATAAAGCTTTCACTAAACATATTGTGGATGCCATGCTAAAAGCTTTAGAAGAAAAGTTGGAGTTAGAGATTTCAATTCCTAGAAAATTATATGATGAATGGGAACCCACCATTAAAGTAAAGATAAAAAATTTTGAGTACAATGGTTTATGTGATTTAGGTGCTAGTGTTTCCACCATTCTGAAATCTCTATGTGATGTGCTTGGTTTTACCAGTATTGAAGAATGTTCTCTTAATTTGCACTTGGCGGATTCTACTATTAAAAAGCATTTGGAAAGAATCAATGATGCTATTATTATTGCAAATATGAATTATGTTCCCATAGACTTTATTGTGCTTTATATTAATTGCAATATGTCTTGTCCCATAATACTTGGTAGACCGTTGTTAAGAACTATAAGTGCCGTGATTGATATGAAAGAAGGGGATATTAAATTTCAGTTTCCTCTGAAGAATGGTATAGAATGCTTCCCTAGAACTAAAATTAATCCCCCATATGAATCAATCATGAGGGCAACCTATGGAGCAATAACTAAATATGATAATACTTGAATCTATGCATTATGCCTAGCTAGGGGCATAAAATAATAGCGCTTGTTGGGAGGCAACCCAATGAATAAAATATTTTTTCTCCTTTTCATTCTGTTCTTGTGTGTTTACAAAATTATGCTACTTTTATTATTGCATTTTTTATGTTTTAATTAGTGTTTGTGCCAACTAAAGCTTTTAAGATCATGTTGGTTGATAGTTGATTTGATCTTGTTGAAAAACAGAAAATCTTGCGTCCAATAGTAAAAATTTTAAAAATTACAGAAGCGATGAAAAATTATGAGTTTTTACACAAGATTGATATACAAATTGCCTACGTTGTCCTAATGTTTCAGAACTTTTGGAGTTACAGAAGTATTGTTAAAGTACAGATTACTACAGACTGTTCTGTTTTTGAAAGATTCTGTTTTTGCATTCTGTGCTTATTTTGATGAATCTATGGACTATAGCGGGGGGGGGGGGTATAAGCCATGGTAAAGTTAGAGTATTGTAGGTATAATGCAATAACAAAATATGAATGGGTTTGCAATAGTACTTAAAGTGGTGGTTTGCTTTATTATACGAACCGATCTCACGAAGGTTTTTGTTTAGTTTTGTGTGATTGAAGTTTTCAAGTTTTGGGTGAGATCCTGATGGATGAAGGAATAAGGAGTGGAAAGAGCCTAAGCTTGGGGATGCCCATGGCACCCCAAGGTAATATTCAAGGAGTACCAAGCAACTAAGCCTGGGGATGCCCTGGAAGGCATCCCCTCTTTCTTCTAACAACTATCAGAAATTTTACTTGGAGCTATATTTTTATTCGTCACATATCATGAGTTTTACTGATAGAATCTTGTATTATATGAGTCTTTTCTTGTTTTGCTTTTTAGTTTGTCACAATCATCCTTTCTGGACACACCTATTTGAGACAACCATAATTATGCTATGATTTGTTAGAATTGCTCTATGTGCTTCACTTAAATTTTTTTTAGCTATGGAATTGCTCTACTGCTTCACTTAGATCTTTTTGAGCATGGTGGTGCTTTAATATTGAAGAAATATAATATCTTGCTTCACTTAGATTATTCCGGGAGTTAGTAAAATTTTAAAGAAATATCCTCTCAATGCTTCACTTATATTATTTTGAGAGATGAAAATTGTTTTGAAGAAAAATGAGCTCTCATGCTTCACTTAAATTTATTTGAGAACTTTGTTAGTAGCAATGGTAATATATGAAATTAGTCCCAAAGTGATAGATATTCAAGAGGGATATAATAAAATCTTTCATGAAGATCACTGGATATAATATAAACTTGATTCCTTGTAATAGTTTTGAGATATGGAGATAGTAATATGTGAGTCATGGTAGTGATTAATTATGCTTTAGTAAGAATATTGGTGTTAAGGTTTGTGATTCCCTATGCAAGCTTGAAAGTTAATAGTTATGCAATGAAATTACATCCTACTTGTGGTGCATGGTGTTAGTTATGTTTAATGCTCATTTATGAGAGTTTTCATTTTTTGGTTGGCTGCTTCTTAATCTATTTACTAGCCTTTCCTTGTACTAAGTGGGAATACTACTTGCATCCAAAATCCTTAAACCAAGTTGTGGCAAATGAGTCCATCATACCTACCTATATGCGGTATTTCCATGTCGTTCCAAGTAATTTTGTATGTGCCAACTCTAATTTTCAAAATGCATTTCCTTTGTGTGTGCCAGTACCTCTCATGAAGCGGCAGGGGGTCGCCAATATTTCCATGCTAGATATTTTATTCTCAAGATGAGTGTTTATTCACTTGTCATTGCACGATAGTGTGGCATGGTGATAGGGATGCCCAGTCCCGACATGAAAATATATATTTGATGTTGTCAAATAATAAATTCCTTGGTAAGTGTTGGTATGGAAGGCTGATACATCTCCAACGTATCTATAATTTTTTATTGTTGCATGATATTATATTATTCATTTTGGATGTTTTATATGCATTAATATGCTATTTTATATTATTTTTGGGACTAACCTATCAACCTGAAGCCTAGTGCCAGTTTTTTTCTTCTTGTTTTTGAGTTTTACAGAAAAGGAATATCAAACAAAGTCCAAACGGAATACAACTTTCACGTTGATTTTTCTTGGACTAGAAGACACCCACGTAACTTGGAGAGGGGGAAAGCAGATTCCCGAGGAGGCCACAAGCCTTAGGGGGGCGCCCTAGGGGCGCCCTGAGGTCTTGTGGGCCCCTCGGAGGTCCCCTAACCCTAATTTTAGCTATATATAGTTCTAAATATTCATAAACGACCAGAGGCATCCACCAAAATACTTTTCCGCCATAACCTTCTATTCCTGTGAGATCCCATCTTGGGGCCTTTTTCGGCATGCTACCGGAGGGGGATTTGATCATGTAGGGCTTCTACATCAACTCTATTGCCCTTCCGATGATGCCTGAGTAGTTTACCACAAACCTACGGGTCCATAGCTAGTAGCTAGATGGCTTCTTATCTCTCTTTGATCTTCAATAGAAAGTTCTCCTCGATGTTCTTGGAGTCCTATCCAATGTAATATTCTTTTGCGGTGTGTTTGTCGAGATCCGATGAATTGTGGATTTATGATTAGATTATCTATGAATATTATTTGAATCTTCTCTGAATTCTTTTATGCATGATGTGATATCTTTGTATTTCTCTTCGAATTATCGGTTTGGTTTGGCCAACTAGATTGGTTCTTCTTGCAATGAGAGAGGTGCTTAGTTTTGGGTTCAATCTTGCGGTGTCCTCACCCAGTGACAAAGTAGGCGTAGCAAGGCATGTATTGCATTGTTGCCATCAAGGGTAAAAAGATGGGATTTTCATCATATTTCTTGAGTTTATCCCTCTACATCACGTCATCTTACTTAAGGCATTACTCCGTTCTTATGAACTTAATACTCTAGATGCATTATGGATAGCGGTTGATGTGTGCAGTAATAACTACAAAAAAATACACTTCCGTGATGATACGTGTTTGTCACAGTAGATCGCGTTTTCTGTCATGCATGTACATCCATGATGATTTTGTGACAGAATCAAGATAGTCATACATGTGCTGTCGTAGAAGTGTTCCATGACATTACCAAAATTATCATCACGGAAGTGTCCACTTCCATGACGATAAATCTTGCGTCATAGAAGTGCTTTCGTCAAGGGTGACCGACATGTGGCATCCACCGTAACGGGACGCCGTTAACCGCCGTTAACTTATGGGGTCCGTTTTTTGGATCTGATAACCCGCTAATAGCCACGACCAATGCCGATTTTCCACGTGTAAAATTCTCATTGGTCGCGGATCCACGCGTCGACTCGCGTTAACACAGTGTCACTCATCCAACGGTCGAGATGGGCCTATGATATGTTGACACGTGGACCGGCCCAAAAGTGGCCCACAAAGTTTAAATGGGCCGGCCCAACCGAAGGCCCATAAGATTTAGTGGACCATAATGGGCCGGCCCAGCTAAAGACCCACAAAATTTAGCGGACCATAATGGGCCGGCCCAGCTAAAGGCCCACACGTTTTTGCAAACCATAATGGGCCGGCCCAGCTAAAGGCCCACAAGATTTTGCGGACCATAATGGGCCGGCCCAGCTAAAGGCCCAACATTCTCTGTCAAATCGGCTCGTCAACGGCCTGTCCTAAACTTGTCATCAACGCGGTCCATGGTCACTTCTGGCCCGTTAACAGTCTGCTAAGTAATTGGGCCGAATTATGGCCCGGTGTATTTTTGGCCTGTTAAAGGTCCGGCTTCAGTTGGGCCCATTTATAGGCCATCAAAACTTTCGGTCCATAAACGACCGTGAAGGATTTGGGTCATATTCGGCCATGTCTGACATTCAGCCTGTTCGAGGCCCAATATAGATTTGGGCCACTTTCGGCCTGTTTCATTTTCGGCCTGTTAACACCGAACGAAAACCATGGGCCATATGTGGCCCAACGTCATATCGGGCCCATTAATGGCCCATATAAAAATGATGATAATCTAGCCCAACCGAAGTTTCGACCTGTTAAAGGCCCGTGTATTAGGTCGGCGCATTTACAGCCCGTCCGAATTTTGGCCTGTCAAAGACCCGTATCGTAAATGGGCCACCATTTCGGCCTGCTAAGACCAGTGGGTTATTTGGCACAATCAGGGCCCAATCTCACTTTTGGTATATTAAAGGCCCATGTTTTTTATGGGCTCGAGATATTTACACCTATAAACGACCTATTTTTACTGAGGGCCCAAATTATGTTTAGGTCTGTTAAAGGCCCACTATGGGCACGTGCCTACCAGAAAAATATGAAAGCTTATGCTGATTTAGGCCTAGATATTTTTAGTGGGCTACATGCCAATTTTGGCCCGTAATCGTTTTTAGCCCAATTGGAATGGGCCCAACAAATGTTGGCATGTTGGGCTCCTACGAAGCTTTCGGTCGAATACATTACTAAGATAAACGTACACTATACAAAAATAGCGTCGTAATTACTGCAGCCTGTGGCAGCATCATAAATGTTGTATCACAAAAAAATAAATTCCAGCCATACAACAAAAGGCCTGTTGGCATAAAGTTTACAGTCCTTCCAGATAAAAGCACCATCAGATGTATAGAAGCACAAATCATTTGACTGGAGTGCTAATGTTTCAGGCTGCAGAATCTGATGGAGCAGCACGATCTCCACCTTTTTTCCGCCATTGCTCTTGAACAACGAAGCGAATGTCTGATAGTCTGGTTTCAAAACCATTAATATCTTGACGACATTTCTCAACCACTATTCTTGTTTCCAAACAACATCCATTAGGGATTGGACTTGTGTCTGGAGCACAGATATATCACTCTGTCTAGCAGGAAGATTTTGTTCAGTAGGCGGGGACGAGGTTACCTTGACAACCAACCCAGAATTACGCAGGAAGGTGCTTTTTGCACTGTTAGTGGAGAGATACTGATGCACTGCAGCAAGAGGTGACATTGTGCCTGTGGTAGCCTCGTCACCTTCAGGTGGTTGTGGCTGTTCAATCATTTGTTCCATAGCTTCCTGAAAGTTTGAACTTGTAGATTAGTGTACCAGATAAGTTACTAATGAGATAAAAACAAACAAAGTAGGTTAAACGTTTATACATAACTTATTTTGGTGAACTACTGTAATACATTAGCATGTATTGTAGTGCCAACTACATAATAAAATCACTTTCAGAACATATGTCCATGTAGCATGCCTACTGTATTTTCTATTTCCTCACATTTGTTGACATTTAAGGATAAAGAGACATGGTTTAAAGTAGGATGAACATAGTATGACATCATTCATATCATGGGCAAACAGATATAAAACAAATTGACTATTTATCATTGTGTGCGCACGTGAACATAACAACTAGATTACAGATCAAGACCAAAAGAATATCCTTCATCTCTTTTAAACCATGTAAGGTGAAATGATACGTTAAGACAACTGTATAAAAGTGAACAGAGTAATCGGCATTGGCTGCAAACCAAGTAGTTAAATGAACACATCACAGTACCAATCGGTTCAAGGCGGAGGAGTAAGGACTTACAACAAGGGCTTGAACTGGTGTGCTCATGCCCTTCATCTTGCTTTGGTGTGGCAATCCTTGAAGATTTGCACCGATTCATTCGGAGTTCTTTTTGGTCCGCACGGGCTTTCCTCTCATTTGGAACAAGTCAATATAGATACGATAATATGGCACAAAAAGAAGGAAGTAGAAGCTATTTACAAGAGCATCACAATTGTGCAATATAGCTACGAGATCCTGTTGTCTTGGAATTTCACTTTAGAACGGTTGGTTTTGTTCTTCAAACAGTTAGCCTAGAAGAAGATACACTTGTAAGGCACATACATAAATACAAGTTCAATCGTGGTCCGATCAAATACATATAGCCTACGATACTTTGGATCGCACCGGTGTTTAACGAGGGCTGTCCAATCTTCATCTGTAATATATTCCACTTGGAGATGTTTGGGCAATTTCATTGTTAGCCTTGCCTTCAAAGTGAGATTTTCTAAGGTGGTACCGATCTCGTCATGAGCGGTGAAAAACATGAGTGCATGCTTGTTTAGTTGCATCATCTTTCGGATCCAACTTGAACCTCATCTGTTGAAAAAAGAATGTGAGTCTTATTAGGAGAAAGCTAGAAAGTATGGGACCGAGCAAGACAATATTACTAATTGCAATGAATAGCATTACTTACGGATAAATGGTCAAGGAAGGTGTTAAACTGGGTATTGTCTTTCTCCTTCCTATATTGGATCCACGTTGGGAGGATACGTGCATGATACCTAACGACAACGGTTGCCTCTGATACTAACTTGGCTGACTCTGTAGCATCACGTGGCCTTTTTAAACCTGCCTCAAAATGGATCTCCATTCTTCCTCCTTTAGATTTTGTTAATCTGTCAAGCATATCCCTGATGTCTGTTTCCGTTTGCACGGTGGTGCTAGTTCAACAACGAATATGAAAAGTGTTAGTGTACATCAAACTGTGAGAGTACATATAAAGGAGCATGCAACTGCAACTTGACTCGGTCAGGTACCGTCTTGGTGTTGATGCTCATGAGGTTCATCTGATCTTGCCAAGTCTGTTATGTCGTGATGCTTCGAAGTAGTGTTAGGTGTGAAGGCAGCTTGGGATCTAGCCATTCGAGCAAACGAGCGAGTAATGGTTGAGATGTTTGAATACAGTTGAAGCGGATGCTGCAGCTAGTGGAGCAGGTGATACTGTGTTTGTAGATTTAGCCGGTGGACTTGGAACTTCTACTGCACTATAAGTACCAGTAGAATCTCGACGGCGGATCCTTTTCCGTTTCACCCGATGAGTAACAGCACTCCCTACTATATTATTTTCCTTGCTCTTTTTTGACTTTGCCATGTCAAGCTGTACCCACAACACAAAAGAATAAAATCACTCTTCAGAACTAATTCATGCATGATACAGACAAGCAATACTTTGATGTAAGACAACCGTATGAGGATGGAATATGTAAGAAAAACAGGACGGCATGACATATTCACAGCTATGATGTGCAAACTAAGTAGAAGGATTTTCAAGAAAATAGAAGTTATGCAAGCTAGACACCATATGAAAGATGCAACCAATATTACTCTGCCAAGTTAAAAGTGTCTTGTCATAAGGGCAATTCGAAAAATTAGAAGCAGTACAACATAGATATCAATGCAAGATGCAACCACTATCAAACTACCATGTTAAAAGCGTCAATCATGAGTGACTGATGGGGGATACACAACAGCAGTACTTTGATGTAAGAACATGGTATGATAGATAGATGCAGTGTATTCTAGACACAGAAAGCCATGCCAGATGCACATGTATAACGTATAAACTCAGCAGGTGCAATTTAATCAAAATAGAAGAAATACAGGCTAGACAACATATGCAACATGAAACCAATTATCACACTATCAACTTAGAGCAAGCACCTGCGATGGTGGAGTATAGGAGTGATAACCCACAAGTGTAGGGGATTGCAACAGCTTTCGAGGGTAAAGTATTCAACCCAAATTTATTGATTCGACACAAGGGGAGCCAAAGAATATTCTTGAGTATTAGTAGTTGAGTTGTCAATTTGACCACACCTGGATAACTTAGTATCTGTAGCAAGGTATTTAGTAGCAAAGTAGTATGATAATAAAGGTAACGGTAGCAAAAGTAATATTTTTGGGTTTTGTAGTGATTGTAGCTGTCGGTGTACTAAAGTAGGGGTACCTTAGTACCCGAACTTCTCTGAGGCGATCGCAGGCGTCATGACAAGGCTTGCCGGGCATCCGCCAAGACCCTCCGCCATTCACTTTACTGCCATTCAAGAACAAAGTGTTAACTAAAGAAAGACAAGACCCCGGCAAGAGGAGCTTGCCGGGAAGGACAAGACCCCGGCAAGAGGAGCTTGCCGGGAAGGACAAAGACCCCGGCAAGGGGAGCTTGCCGGGAAGGCCAACCAAGATACTTCAGGAAACTTGCCGCGACGCCCCGCGCGTCCCGGCAAGGCCCGGCGAGCGGCAAGCTTGCTGGTGCGACAAGGTGAGGGGCCGCGGCAAGGCACTTGGCGCGCAAGGCTGCCACTCGCACCCAAGCTCTAAGCGCATCCAACGACGTGTCACCCAGGACTATCCGAGAGCACGTGGCGGTATTTGTGCAGCCATGCGGTCGAGGTGTAGCGAAAGTCGACAAGGAGGCCATCGTGGCGATCGGTGGCGCCCTAACGGTCGTTTCCTTACCTTTGTTAGCGACCGGACGGGCATTAAATGCCCTTGTCCCCGCCGTCGAATTAGGTAGGGGACACTGTTGGTAGCAGTTGTACCAACCCACGTTTTTACCTTTCTACCCCTCTTTCTACGCTGCCACCTGTCGGTGACCCCCTTAGACTATAAAAGGGAGGCCCATGCGCACGTAGAAGGGGTTCGGAACTTTTCCACACTTGGGCTCGACTCATACGAGACCACAGCACACTGACACTCCCAAGCAAGAACTAATACAAACACAAAGCAGCAGTAGGAGTTTTATCTCTCCGGAGAGCTCCGAAGCTGGGTAAAATCCCCCGTGTGTTCTCACCTCGATCTGCTCTGCGTGCGCCCTCCGCTCCCTTGCCGGACAAGAAGGGCCCCCCTGCCCCATAGGTGCTCATGCCCACAGAAGCCCACGACATCTTTGGCGCGCCAGGTAGGGGGGCGTGGAGGTCGTGCGTATATGATCCGGCGTCTACGCGCGCTACATCAGCATCTTCGTCAACATGCCACCGAAGAAGAAGACTTCGGAGGTGGCCGCTCCGTCTGCGACCGTCCCACCGCCACCGGAGCAAACGGGCGGTGGGGTGGACGCCGGCGGAGGAGCGGGCGCCAGCGGGGGGACTCACATCGTCACCCGGTCCAAAGACAAGGCCCCGCAAGGTTCAGCATCTGCACATCCACCGCACCCCTCTCAGGAGGTGCAGGATCGACAGCGCCACGGTGCTCCTAGCACCGTGCTCGCGTTGGAGCAAGGCCAAGCTGGTGGGTCGCGGGACGTTCAAGGCCAGCATGCACGTCAACACGCTGGCACGAGCGCAGTGCGGTCGCCTGGGCAAGATGCTGCTCCTTCTAACACTGTTAGAAGTTTGAGCATGTCTCGCACCTCGCGCCGCCACGCCACCCACCCAAGACTCGAGAGGAAGCGCTGGCCCGAGCCCAGCTGCTTCTAGATTACCCTCCGGCGCCAGATAAGATCGACGACTGGAGGGAAGCCATTTATAGCCTCATCGGCTTCGCCAACGGCGACAGGCCCCGGCAACCGAGCACGTCGAAGCCCCGGCAAGACGCCCAGGCGCAAGCCGACGCCGACAAGACCGCTGGGGGTGCCACCACCGTGCACTCCCAGCCCCGAAGGCCAAGATCGCCGACTCGCCGGGCCAACCTTGACGCTGACTCCACCGCGTCATCGGACCCGCGAGCTCGCCGTGATCAATGCCAAGTTCTTCAAGAACGACGGCACGAAGACGCTCGTACTCGCATCGAGCGCAGAAGAGAAGCGCGGCGTCGATCTGACCAGCGCGCTGGGCCCTCTGTCGATATGCAAGCGCCCGAGGAACCAGCGACTTGCGTCTGACGCGAGTTGCCTGCGTTCACCCGTGAGCTGCGGCAAGTCCAATGGCCCGAACCAAGAACTTCAAGCGGGCGTGCGAGAAGTGCGATGGCAGGATACATCTGTCGAGTTCCTCGGCGTCTACACCATCGCGGTGCGAGCTGCGGAGGACGCGACGAGAAGATCTCGCCAACTACTTCCGCGGTGCTCAAGCCCAACGTCGATCTTGGCTCATGCACTGCCGGACGGCTCCATCTCTTCATGGGCGGACCTATGTCATCGGTTCGTCGGCGCCTTCACGGTGGCCACAAACCCCATGGCGGGGAGACCGATCTGCATCCGCTTTCGTCCGTAGGAGGAGAGCCCTGCAGTACATACATAGATTCAGCCAGGTGCGGCGCAACATCCCGCACGTCCACCTGCGCGGTTATCGGCGTGTTCCATCGAGCGTCGCGTAACCGCAGGATGAGGGAGGTGATGGCGATGTGCAAGATCAGAGATGTCAGCGAGCTATATGCTCTAGCCGACAAGTGTGCACGGGCTGAGGAGGGGAGGAAAATCCCTGGAGAGACTGCAGGAGCAGAAGGATCTGACAGTGAGGAGGATGTCCCTCCGGCAAGGAAGAACCGGAGGCGGAACAACAGAAAAAGAAAGGCTAAGGATGTGCTGGTTGTCGAGCAGTCCGGCAACGGAAGCGGCTCCGACAAGGCCAAGGCTAGTGACTCCAGCGAGGCTGTGGTAGCCGCCGACAAGCAGGATGGCTCCGGCAAGCAGTATTGCAAGATCCACCGCACCAAGGGCCATGACCTCTAGGCCTGCAAGAAAGTTGAGCAGATGGCGGACTCTGAAAAGCTGAGTCTGGCGCCGACAAGGAGAGGCCCAGGAGGTGGCGGAGGATCCGGCAAGAAGCTTCCCGCCCGGGGAGGGCGCCGCGGCAAGGCCAAGCCGCGGCAAGGAGATAGGCCTCCCCGTGGCCGCGACAAGGACGAGGACAAAGATGAAGATGATGAGATGGAGGAAGATGAGACTGATGACCAAGAGTTTTAGAAGGCGACGGAGGTTTTGTGCATCGATGGCGGTGCTTCTCTGCACACCTCGCATCGCCAACTCAAACAATGGGCGCGGGAAGTGAGCGCAGCAGAACCGTCCGTCGAATCGCGCAAGCCCCTCAAGTGGTCCAGCACGCCCATCATCTTCGACGTTGAGGATCACCCTGATCGCATCACTGCGGTCGGGTGCTTGCCGATGTTGGTCTCACCAACGATTCGCAACCTCAAAGTCACGAAGATGTTGGTTGACGGCGGGGCCGTCCTGAATCTGATCTCCTCCGCAGTGCTCAAGAAGCTCCAGATCCCCGACAGCGAGCTCAAAGAGACTGGTACCTTTCAAGGAATAAATCCGGGAAGGAGCAAGCCGAAGGGGAAGATCACACTGCCAGTAACTTTCGGCAGCGAGCTGAATTTCAGGACAGAGAGGGTCACATTTGACGTCGCTGATTTCCCATTGCCCTACAATGGGATACTCGGCCGTCCAGCGCTTGCCAAGTTCATGGCAGCCTCTCATTACGCCTACAATGTGCTCAAGATGCCCGGTCTGATAAGTGTCATTTCTGTCCAAGGCGACAAGAAGGATGCACTTATCTGCACCGAAAAGATTTACCGGGAAGCGGCGGCCGCAGCAGAGCGCAAACCACTTGCCTCTGAAGCTCCCGGGGAAGAAGAAGACCAAGTCCGCAAGAGTAGCTCGATGCCCACTCCGGCAAGTGCACCTCTTGGTGCTGCGCTACCGTCGAGGACGCACCATCGAGCTCCACCGCAAGTGCAAGAAGGCAAAGACAGCTTCACGAGACCAAGAAAGTGGCGCCAAGGAGGGCGGCACCGGTGGTACCTTCACCATCGATTGCCACGCTTGATCCTAAATAGGAAGCGCGCTCATTGCTTTCTCGGGCGAATGTCGATGTGTTCGCATGGCAACCATCGACATCCCGGTGTTCCTGTGAAAGTAATTGAGCACCACCTTGCCGTCTGTCCTCACGCGCGGCCCGTTAAGCAGAGAGTCAGGAAGCAAGCGGTGGAACGCCAAGAGTTCATAGCAGAGGAAATCAAGAAGTTGGAAGCGGCAGGCCTGGTCCAAGGAGTACTCCATCCAACATGGTTAGCCAATCCAATAGTCGTGCGCAAGGCAAACGGGAAGTGGAGGCCTTGTATTGACTTCACTGATGTTAATAAAGCTTGTCCCAAGGATCCATTCCCCTTGCCGCGCATTGACCAGATTGTCGACTCCACAGCAGGATGCGATCTGCTTTCGTTCCTTGATGCATACTCAGGATATCATCAGATCTTCATGGCAGAAGAGGATGAAGAGAAAACCGCGTTCATTACTCCATGTGGCACGTACTGCTTTGTACGGATGCCTTTCGGACTAAAGAATGCCGGTTCCACATTTGCAAGGGTAGTCAGTCATGCTTTTGAGCCATAGCTGCACAGAAATGTGGAAGCTTACATGGATAACATAGTGGTCAAGAGCAGGGACAGAGCAACTTTGATCCAAGACTTGGACGAGACCTTCACAAATCTGCGCAAGGTCAATCTCAAGTTGAATCCCGAGAAGTGTGTGTTTGGAGTCCCTTCCGGCAAGCTCCTCAAATTCTTTGTGTCCCAGAGGGGGATTGAAGCCAATCCCGAAAATATCAAGGCCATTGAACAGATCGAAGCCCCGAAGCGCGTCAAGAATGTGAGAAGACTTGCCGGCTATGTTGCTGCTCTCAGTAGGTTCATCTCTAAGTCTGCTGAGTGCGCCCTGCCATTTTTCAAGATTTTGAAAAAGGCAGGTCCAATGAAATGGACTCCGGAAGCGGAGGCTGCGCTGCAGGACCGGAAGAGATACCTATCCTCTACTCCAACACTTGTCGCACCTAAGCCACAAGAGAAGTTGCTGCTATACTGGCGGCAACCAATCAAGTGGTTAGTGTTGCGTTAGTTCGGAGAGGAGGCGATGATGAGCCAATGATCATGCAAGCGAGTCCAATGACAAGCGAGGGCTTCCCGACAAGTTCAGCTCCCGCAAGGATGGATCTGTCAGCTGATTTGGGAAGAAAGCGAAGAAGATGGTGCGGCGCCACCTACTTTGTCGGCTCCCTTTGCGAGGGGCTAGATCAAGGTACTACGGTGTGCGAAGTTGCTTTTGGCCTTCTTATGGCCTCGAGGAAGCTGCGCCATTACTTTCAAGCACATGAAATCACAGTGGTCACTCGCTTTCCGTTGAAGAGGATATTGCAAAATCCAGAAGCAACAGGCAGGATTGTCGAGTGGGCACTAGAATTGTCAAGCTTTGGCCTCAAGTTTGAAAGTACTTCAACTATTCAGAGCCGAGCGTTAGCAGAGTTCATAGCAGAGTGGACGCCAACAACAGATGAAGAAACTCCGGAGAGGAGCATCCCCGTTAAGGAAGCGAGCAAAGAATGGATCATGTACTTTGATGGTGCCTTCTCGCTGCAAGGTGCCGGTGCGGGCGTACTACTTGTCGCACCCACCGGAGAGCACCTCAAGTACGTGGTCCAAATGCACTTTCCCAAGGAGCAAGCAACAAACAATACTGCAGAGTATGAAGGCTTGCTTGCCGGACTCAGAATAGCAGCAGAGCTTGGGATCAAGATGCTTATTGTCAGGGGTGACTCACAGCTTGTCGTCCGCCAAGTTAACAAAGATTATCAGAGTCCGTTCATGGAAGCCTACATTGATGAAGTGAGAAAGCTAGAAGAACATTTTTACGGCCTACAGATGGAACACATTCCAAGAGCTCAGAATGACATTGCGGATGGCCTGTCAAAGTGTGCTGCACTCAAGTTACTTGTGGAACCAGGGATTTTTGTGCTCAAGCTGACTCAACCATCTATAACACCATCAACTGGACAGAGCAAAAAGAGAAAGTTGGTCACTGGCGACTACTTTCCGGCAGAGCTCCCCGGAGCCGCCGCTAAGAAAGTCCCCAGGATCAGGAGCCGTCTGCTCCGACAAGCCCTAGGGTTTGTTTCGTTGAAGCAGACACTCCCGACAAGCTGTGTCCCGACACGCTTGCCGGGGAGCATCGTGCTCCGGCAGGGTCCTAGATACTTGCCGTAGAAGCAGATGTTCCCGCAGCTGCCTTTGCGCCTTTAGTCCTTGCTGTCGAGCCACAAGCTCCAGGCTGGGCACAGCCAATAGTCCATTTCCTTCAGACAGGAGAACTTCCCGAGGAACAAGAAGAAGCGGAGAGAGTAGCCCGGCAATCGAGTATGTACCAGTTTGTCGATGACATACTGTACAGAAGAAGATTCAACGGAGTGAAATTGAAGTGCATTTCCCGGGAAGATGGACAAGAGTTGTTGGCGGAGATACATGGAGGCATATGTGGTCACCACATTGGCGCAAGAGCACTTGCCGGCAAGGCTTTCCGGCAAGGCTTCTTCTGGCCGACAGCCCTCCAGGATGCAACTGCACAAGTAACCAACTGTGAAGCGTGCCAGTTCCACTCCAAACAGATTCATCAACCAGCTCAAGCTCTCCAAACAATCCCTTTATCCTGGCCATTTTCGGTCTGGGGGCTCGACATCCTCGGCCCCTTCCCCCGAGCTGTCGGGGGCTTTGAGTACTTGTACGTTGCAATCGACAAGTTCACAAAGTGGCACGAAGTGGAACCATGAGGAAGGTGACAAAGACGATCGGCGATCAAGTTCTTCAGGTCGATTGTTTGCCGTTTCGGAATCCCTAACAGGATCATCACCGACAATGGCACCCAATTCACGAGCCGCACCTTCATGCAGTACGTCCAAGATCTTGGTACCAAGATCTGCTTCGCTTTTGTTGCTCACCCGAGAAGCAACGGTCAAGCGGAGAGGGCAAACGCTGAAGTGCTGCGCGGGCTCAAGACCAGAACTTTCGACAGGATGCACAAGTGCGGAAGAAATTGGATCGGCAACTGCCGGTGGTTCTTTGGTCGATCGAGCGACGCCAAATCGAGCCATCGCCGGACACCCTTTGCTCTTGTCTACGGAGCGCAGGCGCTTCTCCCCACGGAACTCAGATATCTTGATCGCCTCGAGTGCTCGCTATGATGAGCTTGAGCAAGAGCAGCTGCGGCAAGATGACGCTGCTGCTCCTCGAGGAGGATCGTCTTCGAGCTGCAATCACGAGCTGCTCGCTATCGACAAGCTTTGCGCCGCTATCATAGCCGCAAAGTTAATGCCGAAGCTTCGAGGAAGGCGACCTTGTTCTTGGCGCGTTCAATCCGCCAAGAATTCCAACAAGTTGGCCTTGAAGTGGGAAGGCCCTTATCGGGTGAAACGAGTCACTAGGCCCGCGCTGTCATGCTTTGAGACCGAAGATGGCATTCGGTGAGCAACTCTCGGAACATAGAGCATCTTCGCAAGTTTTACCCATAAGGCGCGGTTGCCGGGCCCCATTCCGGCAACCACCTTTTGTACAAGCCTTGCCGCTGTTGCATGTAACCCTTTGTACAAAGCCGGGCGCAGCTCCCGTGCGTAAATAAACTTTATGCGCCTCGCACATCTTATCAAATTTAATGCATCTTTCCTTTTTGCATATATATCTGATACTTTGTGCAGCACTTACCCCCGGTAAGCGATAACAAACCTTAAGGTTCCGTATCATTATTTTCTCTTCTTTCTTCTCAAAAAGAAGATCCCTCCGCCCACAAGTTCACCGGGGGGAAGGAGAAGATAAAGGTGTGGACCAGGCGTCGTTCAAAGGAATCTAGCCTTGCCGGGACGCAGACAACAGAAAAGCTAAGTTGCCAAAGTTTGAGCATAGTCATAGTCAATTTTAAGTTTTTAAGTTATATTCCTCGAACGACCGTGCCTTGTATGGAAAACCTGTGCGCGGAGGAACCGACTCGTGGCTAAGTTGCGCCCTTGATTTGTTTCGAGTCCGCTCGACAATACAAGTGAGCTGCAATTAGCCCGACAAGGTTTCTTGTTGAGGCAAGACCGCCAAAAAGTCGCTGATGTTCAAGACTCAGCAAGTGTGCTTGCGCCGGCAAGCCCCCTCAAAGCGTAGGGTAAAAACATGCAAGGGATGGAATCAAGTAAAGGAAATAACATAGCAAGCAGTGCCCATGAAAGTGCAACTAATCCCCGGGTGGTTTTGGTAATTAATAACAACATATATATCATTGAACTAATAGTTACTTGAGAATCATTTCAAAAGTTCAGATGATATGGGTATGGCAAGGACTGAAGAGGTGGACCCTCAAAATGCTAAGGCAAGCATTGGCAAAAGCTCAAGACTCCATTTTTTGGTTTAGTGATCCAAGATCACATTGAGTCCATAGGAAAGCCAATACTATTAAAAGGGGATGAGGTTATGATAATGATCTGGTTGCTCAAAGTGCTTAGTGATACATCTCCTAAACTATCAGCAACTCTCACCGCCATATACACTCATAAGTAATCTCGGTCCCACCGATATTCCAAACTCAGTCCACACCGAGATGAACCACCTCACCATAAAGCCAAACCCTAGAAATCTCGGATTTTCCGATTCGAACTCGGTCTCACGAAACTTGAGTTGCCAAGCTTCAGAACCTACATCATCAAATCGGTCTCACCGAGATGATGAAGTCGGTCCCACCGAGATTGGCAAGCTCCTGTCTTTGCACGAATCGGACTAACCGAGATTGTATTTTCGGTCCCACGAAAATCCCAACGTTCACATGATTTGAACTTTCGGTCTCACCGAGTTGTCAACTTCGTCCCACCAAGATTGGTCAAATGTGTGTAACGGTTGGATTTTGTGTGGAGGCTATAAATACCCTCCACCCCTCTTCATTCATGGAGAGAGCCATCGAAAGAACTACCACTCCTACCTTACATTTACGAGAAGAGAACTACCTACCCTTGTGTTGAGATCAAGTTGCTCCACTCCCACCATATGAAGCTTGATCTCTAGTCTTCCCAAGTTGCTTTCCACTCAATCCTTTCTTCCACCACAGCCAAATCGGTGAGGAGAGTTGAGTGTTGGGGAGATTATCATTTGAAGCACAAGAGCAAGGAGTTCATCATCATCAACACCATCTATTACCTTTTGGAGGGTGGTGCCTCCTAGATTGGTTAGGTGTCGCTTGGGAGCCTCCGTCGAGATGTGGAGTTGAACCAAGAAGTTTGTAAGGGCAAGGAGATCGCCTACTTGTGAAGATCTACCCGAGTAAGGCTAGCCCTCTGTGGGCGTGAGGCCATGATGGCATAGACAAGGTTGCTTCTTCGTGGACCCTTCGTGGGTGGATCCTCCGTGGACTCTCGCAGCCGTTACCCTCCGTGGGTTGAAGTCTCCATCAACGTGGAAGTGCGATAGCACCACCTATCGGAACCACGAGAAAAATCACCGCGTCTCCAAAATTGCGTTTGCTCTTCTCCACCTCTCTTTACTACATGTGCAATTTACTTTCCGCTGCCTATACTCTAGAATTGCATGTGTAGGGTGATGCTTGACTTGATCATAATCGTGAATCTGCCAAAACTTGTCTTTGTCAAAAGGCATAATTTTTATATTGTCAAGTAGTCTAATCACCCCCTCTAGACATACTTTCGATCCTACAAGTGGTATCGAGCTTTGGTCTCCATTGTATTGGTTTCCATTGCATTGGATTCCATAAGCTTGGTTTCACAACCTAGGAGAGTATGGCGTCTAGTGAGGTAATTTTCAGAGAGGTCCTTACTTTGATGGTACAAATTTTGCTAGTTGGAAGCATAAAATGAAAATGCATATTCTTGGCCATAACCCAGCCGCATGGGGCATTATTTGTGTTGGTATGCAAGGTGAATTCTTGAGGAAGGAAAAGTTCGGATCACGGCTACAACGGAAGAATTGCGGATGTTGCAAAACAATGCTCAAGCTTGTGACATTCTCTTCAATGCCTTGTGTCCCGAGGAGTTCAACAAAATCAGCCATCTTGAGAATGCAAAAGAGATTTGGGATACTTTGGTTGAAATGCACGAAGGTACCGAGTCCGTGAAGGAATCAAAGCTAGATGTTCTTCAAGGTCGACTTGACAAGTTCAAGATGAAGGAAGGTGAAGGAGTCGCTGAAATGTACTCTAGGCTTGCTCTCATCACAAATGAGATTGCCGGCTTAGGAAGCAAAGAAATGACCGACCGATTCATCATCAAGAAGATTCTCGAGCTTTGGATGGAAAGTATGACACCGTGTGCACTTTGATCCAAATGATGCCAAACTACAAGAATCTCAAGCCAACCAAGTCATTGGAAGAATTGTTGCTCATGAGATGACACTTAAGGATAAGGAAGAGCTTCACAACAAGTCAAGTGGTGCTTACAAAGCTACAAGTGATGCTCCCACAACCTCAAGTGACAAGCTAGTTTCCAATGAAGAGATAAGCCTAATGGTGAAGAACTTCAACAAATTCTACAAGAGTAGAAGCAAAGAGAGAAGCTCAAAGTCTAGATCATATGATGAAAAGAGATCTTCTAGTCGTGATCGAAACTGCTACAATTGTGGAAGACCCGGACACTACTCAAATGAGTGTTCGGCTCCCCACAAGAGAAGAGAAGAATATCCAAGAAGAAGAAGCTCAAGAGATGAGTCACCTCGGAAAGAGAGAAGGAGTAGAGATGATCGTTATGAACAAAGACCCTCTCGGAGAAGCAAGGATTCGGAGAGGAAAGACAAGTCATCAAGGAGCTACACAAGAAGAAAACATCAAGCTCATGTAGGTGAATGGGTCTCCGGCTCCGACTCCGACAATCAATCCGAAAGAAGCTATCACTCCAACTCCGACTACAGTCAAGATGAAGGTGTTGCCGGTCTTGCTCTCGTATCCTCCAACTTCAACTCCTATGACTTATTTGATTCACCAAATGAGGGAATTGGAAGATGCTTCATGGCTAAAGGCCCCAAGGTATCACACCCTGAATTCATTGACTTTGATAGTGATGAGGATGACTTGCTAGGTGAAGATGAGCTCTTACATGATAAATCTAGTGAGCCTAGTAATGATGAACATGCTAGTAGTCTTTATAGTCGAGAAGAGTCGAATGACAATGCTATGAAGGAGATTGAGCGTCTAACTAAAGAACTAAACACTCTTAAGTTAGCTCATGAAACAACTCAAGAAGATCATAGAGAGCTCCTAAGATCTCATGAGAAGCTACGCTTCGAGAAGCTCACTCTAGAGCAAGAACATGAGTTTCTAAAAGCAATCAATGACGATCTTCGAAAGAAGAGTTCTTCATATCTTGCCAAACGACTTCTCTTGTCTAATTTCTTGCCTCCCATTAAAACTAAGCATGACAAGCATAAGAAAAATTCTTTCTCTAGTAGTAACACTAACCATGCTAAATCCAATGTTGTTGCTTCTAGTAGTTCTCTTGATTCCACTAACAATGTTTCAAGCCAAGTTACACTTGAGCAAGAAAATAGTTTATTGAAAGGGATTATAGAGAAAGGTGTCTACAAGAGCCTTGCCGGAAGCAAGAACTTTGAGGAAATTGTTCGCAAGCAAGGAAGGCGCCGGAAGAATCAAGGAATTGGTTTTGAGCGAAAGTTCAACGCCGAGGGAGTTGAATGGGAAGAAGGTCAATATCCTACTCCACAGTTTGTTCTTCAAAAGAAGAAGTATGATCCTACTTCTTCCAATGTGGAACAAGCTCAAGATGACCTTCCACCACAAGACCACAAGCTAAAAGGCAAGGACAAGCTTCAAGAGGAGATTGATGCATTTGTTGAAGCACCTCAAGCCATGGTCAAGTGGGTTCCCAAGGAAACGTCAAGTTCTACTTCGTCAAGCTCAACTACAACCCCAAGGATTCCCATCAAGATGATGTGGATCCCGAAGAAGAAGAACTAGAGAGTTCTTGAGGGTGACTCCGCCAACATACTTCACTCACATTCATTTTGGCAAAAACTTGTGCAACCAACTTCCACATTGTGCACTAGTTCATGGAGTCACAAATCCTCTTGTTGGTAAGTCAAGGGACAAGGTAATCATTGCTTTCATGGACATCATCTATTGTGAACTTCAATCTATGTCCATGGATATCCTTGTTTGTTCCTTGTGGGACTAACCCATGTAGGTATTGAAAGTGCCCGAATCCAAAGGATTGCTCCCAACTCTTGATGATCTTCATCAACATTGAGCATCCACATCTTCAACATCTACATGAAGTCTTCTCGACAACCCAAGGTTAGTTTGACCCTTTAAAGGGGTTCTCACATCTAGGGGAGCTTTGCTCTAAGAATTGAGCTAAAGCATCTTCAAATGATGTGAACACATTAATGCTTTATGTAAAAGTGGTAACCCCACTTGTGCTTAAGCGATGAGTATGACCTATGATCAAATGTTCTCATTTGGCTCCTAAGTCAATATACTCATATAAAGATGACCTAGTCATCGACAAATTGTGTGATAGTAGCTAGAGTTTTGATTGTGCATGTTTGACACATATTTCATTTGCTATCTTATTGTGTGAGCATGTTGGATGCATGATTTTATCCATTCAAGGACATCCATTTGTTGTTTTGGTCGTTTTGATTTTTCGACCAAATGGATGAACAAGAATGCCTAAGTACCTCCCCTAGCTATCTATGCTTTCTTGTCTCAAATTCTATTCATGCTTACATCACAAACTTTGAACAAGTCATTTTCGGACCCTCCGAGTGAGGAGCACTCGGAGCCACCGATCCGACAAGGGCTAACTTCCAAAACCTTCTAAGTGATTTTGGTCAGACCAACCCACTCAAACTCGGTCGAACCGAAAGCATTTAGACTGATCTAGGTTTTCACCTCGGTGAAACCGAGTTGTGATTTTCGGCGTGACCAAAGTGCATAACTGCCTGCAGTTATCCATCTCGGTGCCACCGAGTTTTACAACTCGGTCCCACCAACAGCAAAGGGGTATATTGTCACACCCTGCATTTTGTAACATTTCATTTCTATCAATAAAGCATGAAAATTTGGACCAACAAAAACTTTTTGCATTATTTGGCTTTTATTTGAACTTGGTTTTCTCTATGCTTCTTTTCAAGTGCTTCTTGAGGTCAACTACTCTACCCTCTATATTCCATCTCCTTACCCCAAGCTCCTGACCAATGACCATGCCATGTGAATAGTGCTATATGGGATTTTCCTACAAAAATAATTTGGCCAGAAAGTATTTTCTAAAATTAGTTTTCCAAAAACCCCTGAATTGAGGTTTGCACTGCAAGTACTTTATTAAGGGCAGTAAAATCTTTCCAAAAATATATTTGACTCCTATTAGATGTAGGATGCCCAGGAACCACAAAAGTATAATTTTAAAAGTTACTGTTCTATTTTATTTAAAGGCTTTTTCTTAAGGCCAGAAATGGTCTTTAATAGGAAATAATTATTTTTCTGTTTCAAAAATATTTGACAAAATTTAGAGAAGCTCATAGGACATATATTGTCCATATATAAGAGTTTCAACACATGGTCATGTTCAAAATATTGGTCAAATCCTCTAAAACCCTTTCTCGATATTTCAAGCTTTTGAAATATTTACAAAGGAAATCTTCTCCAAAAATTCCAGGAAAATTCTATCATGTCACATATGACATATCTGTTGATCTTGCCAAGTCTCATGACTTGGAGAACAAGATAACACCATCAAAACCCCTCAAAACCATTTCTGTCCAATCTAAGGTTTGATCAACTTTACATGGCCAAGTATGTCCAAATGTGCTCAAACTTGGTGGACATGCTTCATTGGTCTAATGATGCAACTGGACCAAATGGCACAGGTTGGAGAAGAGGAAATCTTGGTCAAAGTGCCTCAAAACCCTCTCTGACCAAAATCAAGTTTGAACCACCTTGCATTACCAACTTTTTCTCCAAGGCCCCAACTTTGGTGAGCCTGATCATGTGACCAAATAAGGCTACCACACCAAGTGGCACATCAAGGAGAAATGATTTAGTCCACTGGATCTACACAAACCTATTTCTGCCCATTTCTAGGGTTTGCAAAAGTTGCATTGGCAACTTTGTCCAAATAAGCTCAAAATGGGTGGAAGGCCCTAAATATATGTGACATTTCACCCCTTGGAGTACCTTGGCCAGTAAGGATCATTAGCTTAACCAAAACTCCATCAAACACCTTCTGGCAAAATACTAAAAGGCCTCTTTTTGCCACTTTCACTAATCTCCTTGATTAATCTCTTTGCCACAACCCTCCTCACTTCCCTCATCATTTGGACACTTTCTTGCCCAAGAAGCAATGTGGAGGAAGGGGAATCAAGTTGTCCTCTCTGGACAACATTTTCTCCTCTCTCCCAGCTTCTCTCTCTCCCTTCGCACCCAGGGCATCCCAGGCCTTTCTCAGTCGTGTCCCTGCTGCTGTAGCTTCCAGACCTTAAAAAGGACGCCTTGCCTGCCATGGAAAAACCGCGGATGCCGGCCAAAGTCGCTCTGAGGGCGCGCCAGAGCGCCGACCGTTGGCCTTGCGCCTCCCGACCGCCGTGCCATCCCATCGCGCGGCCGATGTGCCTCGGCGTCTGCTACACGCCGCCGTGCCGCCCCCTCTGTCTCCCCCTCTCTCTCCCCTCCTGCAGCGCGTGCCCGACGCCGCCCGGCTCGGCCAATGGCTGGCCTCACACGCACGGACGCCAGAGCCCTCCCTCGCTCTCTCTCCTTCTCCCTGGCGCCCTACTCCACTCCCACGAGCGCCGTGGACAGCTCCAATCTCTCCCCAATGGCTCCCAGAGCAGATCCCTGGTGCCGTGAGGCCACGCCCACGGTGAGCCGTGGCCAGCCTATTTAAGGCACTCCCGAGCCCTCCTCTTCCTTCCTGTCGCTCTCCCACACACCTAATCCACCCCTGGATCCACCCCCTTCGCTCCAGAGCCGCCCGAGCTCGAGATCGAGCTCGAGCTCCGCCGCCTCGGGTCGCCGTCGATCTGCGTGTACAGACCTCCTCCGCCCCGTTTCTCCCTCGATTCGGCCTCCCCTCACCTCACCGATGTCTTCCCTCGCTTTCCCCTCGTTTTGCAGCTGGGAACAGTGAAGCCACCGGCACCAAGCACCTCCGCCCGCGGGACCTCGTCGCCCGGCCAGCAGCCACCCGGCGACCATCTCCACCACCACCGGATCCGCGACTCCTCCTGAATCCAGCGGTAGTCTCCGCTCCGCTTCCCGTGCCTGTATCGCCGCCCGGCGAAGGCTCGCGTCGCCTCTGGCGGAGGTAGACGACGGCCGCCGTGGGGCGGCTGTCGACCTCCGCATACGGCGGGTGGGATCCACCGTCGAGGTTTAAACGTCTTGTGTAAGCCTGAGACCCGCCGTCGACCGAAGGCGTATTCGGCCTTTACGCCTTCGACGTGGCGGCCGCGTGGGCTGGGGTTTCCCCCCTGGGCCTGCTGCTGCTGTGGCCTCTCGGCCCGATGTACAAATATTGCTTCCCTTTTCTTTTTCTCGTGAAACTTCCAAAAATTCCACAGGCGAATAATAGTCCAAATGCTTTGATTCCAATTTCTAAATTCCTAGAATATTGCAATCTATTTAATGGTGCAACTTTCACTCAGATCCAATCACCCTTCCTTTTCTGTAAATATTTAAATGTGGTTTTTGGCATTTAAATGAGCCTCTGAAAATCCATAACTCCTATTTTGCTACTCCAGAACCAAAACCAAAAGTTACCCCCTTCCTAGCTTTCCTCCTAGTATTTTACAAAATTAAGTTGACATTTTTGAGCACTTTGACTTTTCTGTTTTTATTATTGCCTTATTTTTCCGTTGTTTCCTTGCAGCGTTAGATCCCGTGTTGTGAGGTAGCTGAGGAAGAAGGAGGAGCAATCTTGGGAAGACTTTGAAGACCAAGCCAACCAAGGCAAGCAGCCCTTTGACCATGACTATGATACCCCTTTTATATGCATGTCATTTTAGCTCTTTATCGATGATGCATTGGAATCATGGCGAGATGGTGAACCACGTGGGTGGTTGCCACGATTACATCCTCGTTGATACTTGCATGGTGCATGGCCCTACCTTTTATGAGGGTTATGCCGGTGGGGAGTAGCTAGGATGCAAATGTAGGTGCTACGCAAATGGGATGGGTTTGTGCATGATGAGGGAGGCAAAGTGATTTCAAAGGTATTTTCGAAAACCCCATCGGGTGCCATTTATGCCCGAGGGAGATGATGAGTAAGGTAACCACTTGATGACGAAGTGGTGTACCGAGGCAAGTGTGTGTTGTTTTCGAAAAACGGATTAGATTTAAGATTTGATGACTGTCCCAACCCTACATGCGCGACCACTCTACCCTTATATGGGAAAGGGCATTGTTGAGTACCTAGACCGATACTAGCTTGGAGCCCGCATTACTAGTGGCGGGGAGAGTTGGTGCTCTCTCTTGGGGCGGGTCGTGCCGTAGGGCGGCCATGACTGTTTTCACAGGGCACCGACACACCGTTGGTACCCGTGCTTGTGGTATGTGATGAATATGGGAGCGAGGCTCATGCGACTTTATGATGTGAAATGTTTGGCACGGGGGTTACTACCAATCGAGTGGACTCCATGTTAGTGTCGTCTAGGGAAAGGTAATGATCGGGTGCTTACCCCGGGTACTTGAGGTACCGCGGGTCGTGGTTTGACACGAAAGTTCCCCGGATCTAGTGGGTAAAGTGTGCAACCTCTGCAGAGTGTAAAACTATTCGAATAGCCGTGTCCACGGTCAAGGACGGTTGGGCGGTGCTGCTTAAACTATGTCCAGGGTTTTCAACCGTGTGTGTGATGATGGAAATGACTTGGGTCAAGTCAAAGGACTTGACACGACTGAGATGGGTTGGTGCCCACTCTATTTATGTTGATATCTGTGACCAGTACTCATGGTTACTTGACTTCTCTTGAGGCATGCTTTATAGGATGTTGAACATGTCATTGCACTCAAAACTAGCTTTCTGCAAAAATTTACCTATATCATGCATCGTTGTATCTTGAACCAAAACATGGGTTGCTTGCGAGTACATTCAAAGTACTCATTGGCTTGCCACTGGTTATTTAATTGACCAGGCATGGAAGAACCGGAGTTCGAAGAAGAGTTCTTGGAGACGATCATGCGAACTAGGACGTTTCCCAGTCAGAATGCCTGTAGGGTTAAGGCAGATGGCATGGGTTCTACTTATCGAAGATGATTTCATTGCTAAGTTTCATTTGATGTTCAGCCCTTAAGGCTTTATCGATGTAAGACTTGACCAGATGGTCACTATTTGTGTAAGACGGTATGTATGGATGTAAGACTCTTGTTATTCAGCTTACGTGTGTTCAAGAGCATTGATCTCGGGATCCTTTGTACACGCAGCATTCGGTGATCACGACTTGCAAGTCGGGGTCCCCACAGAGCTGGTACCAGAGCCATCTGACAGTAGGAAGCCTTAGTTAGCATGGGCGTTAGTTAGGCGAGACTATCCCTAGATTACCCATATACCTATGTTTTATGTTAGCATCCCAAACACAGACACATTCCTTTATTGACCCTTCCCTTCTACTTTTTGTAGATGGTCGCATGCAGGACTTCGACCACTGGGTTTCCGTGCTTCTTGAGGATAGCCTCGGGAAGTGCCAGTTCACTCGAGTCCCCACCTTCTCCTACCACGAGCCTTTGGGTCGACAAAGACCAAGAAGGAGTATCACGTGGAGGTAGTCATGAGGCGAATGACGCCCGACGAGCTGGTTCTTTGAGGGACCCCAGATGGCGACACTTGCTTCTCGCCGTGGAGATGCTGCCCTCAAGGCACCGACTTCGCCTCCGAGATCTCCTGCCAGAGATGGCAAGAGAGCCAGCCACTCGTTACCTGCCTTATCGTAAGGAAGGTGGCGACGAGAGCAGCGCACCAGCACCACCCTTGGGCGAGGACTTCCTCTCCGCTTCGGACCTACTTCAGCTTGTGTGCCGGCGATGCAGCACAGCACAGCCTCGGAGTTGACGGAGCTTGGAAGGAATTCATGAGACCAAGGAGCTCCTCCGTAGTTCGATTTAAGGCGGACAGGATCAAGAAGGATGGAGCACCTGGACAGCCCGCGGTAGCTTATCGGCGGCGCGACCCCCACAGTCGCAGCTGCCGAGGGAGCACCTCAACCACGCCGTATGACGGCAAAGGAGTACCATAACCTCTTCAAGACGCCACCAAAAAGCAGCGCCGTGTTCAGCTCCTTCACTCCTCCACTTCCTCGGCGATGAGGAGACCGAGACAGATGATGATGAGGAGGAAGACCCGGAGGAGCCGAATACCCGACCGAGCATTCCACCACTTAGACTCCGTTCGGACTAGGATAGGCTAGCTCGTAGCCTATGGTAGGATAGGTCGTGTACCCCTTTTGAAGTCGAGTCTTTGTAATGGTTCTTATGAAACCATGTTATGTTGTGTTTGCTTTCAACTTGCTTTGATGAAGTCGTACTTTCCTTGGGAACTTGTAAACTACATTTCCCATTTGGTTTAATGCATGAGTTTGGCCCTTCGGCCTTTGCTTTACTTAAAATTGTGTCACACCACCCCTTACTAGGCATTCCATCTCTCTTGCTTTCCCTCATTGTTGTTCCCTATCATGAGACCTTGCCCACTCCAACAGATGCTGTTGTAACACGTCTTGGTACCTCTACCCAGCCGCAAGAAGCCGGAGGTTCTGCTGAGGCCGAGCCAGCCAGACCAAGCCCAGGACAGACTCCACCGCCACCACCTCCTCCAAGCATGGATATGGCTCAGCTTCTCCAAGCTTTTTGAGAGGCGCCAAGCCAACACCGCAGCCCTCCAGATGATTGCTCAGTTGTCAACCGCCACCGGCGGGCACGACCATGGGCGTTCCACACTGGTGGAGTTCAAGAAGCATGCACCACCCACTTTCATCGAGATGCTGAACCCACGGATGCGCACGATGGGTCCGCACCATTGAGGATCTGCTGGCACTAGTCGGATGCACTGAGGACCGTGACAAAGTGGCGTATGCTGCCCACTGTCTCGGGGGGACTGCCAGAGCTTGGTGGGATGGATTCAAGGCTATGCATGTTGAGCAAGATATCACTTGGAACACTTTCAAGACGGAATTCCGCAAGGCCCACATCCCTTCTGGACTCATGGCCATCAAGAAGCGTGAGTTCGAGCATTTGAAGCAAGGTAGCAGCACTTTGTCAAGGAGTACATGCAGAGTTCGTGTCCTCTCAAGGTATGCCCCGAGGATGTCAAGACCGATGCCGCCAAGCGGAGCGCTTCATGGAAGGCCTTAACCAGACTACGCAATACTCGCTTGTTGTGTGTGACCGCCCGACCTTTCCCGATCTGGTGAACAAAGGCGCTCATGCTTGAGGACAAGCGGCGTGCCTTGGATGACACTCATAGCGCAAGATGATCGGCAAGGGTAGCTCCGGCAACGAAGCCTCGCCGTGGCAGCCAGCCCGGCCAAGCCAACCTATCGGCAGCCAAGAGCTCCTGCACCTCGCACCAACTATCCACCTCGGCGGATGCCAACCCCTGCCAGCTTACAACAACCCCAATAACAATCTTTGGCAAGGGCGTCGTCCCCAATCAAGTCACTTGTTTGGATGTGGACAGCCAGGCACTACTCCAAGAATTGCCCCAACAAGAAGCCCGGCGCCCGCGCCCCAATGCGCAGAACCGGGACAAGGCCGTGGTATGCCACCGAAGAACCAAGCTCCCGCAACTTGCCCAACAATGGCAGGGTCGTGTGAATCATGTCACCGCTGAAGAAGCCGGAAGACCGGACGTCGTCTTTGATGCGTTCCTTGTCAATTCAGCACCATAGAATGTTTTGTTTGATTACGAGCCACGCATTCTTTTGTCACCCAAAGTTTTGCATTAAAGAGTGGCATGACCCTACACCCTAAACAACCCTATGGTGGTACAAACCCCGGAGCAGAGATGAGAGCCAAGATAGGATGTAAAGGAGTCGGGATTACCATTAACGGGTAGACTTCCTAGCAGACCTTATCATCCTAAAATCACAAGGCTTGGATGTGATCTTGGGAATGGATTGGCTCAGCAAGCACCAAGGCTTGATTGATTATGCCAACCGGACGGTCACTATGACCAATGACCGAGGAGTCAAAGTCAGATTGCCTCCAACCCTCTCTGCTCAAGCCAACCAAGTCAACTGTCTGATGAAGTTGGATTGGAACAAGTGCCGATGGTATGCGAGTATCCCGATGTTTTCTGACGAGCTACCAGAATGCCTCTGATCGGGACATTGAGTTCGTCATCGAGCTCATACCGAGCAGGACCCATCTATAAGAAGCCTTATAGAATGGGATCGGAGGAGTTAGCGAAATTGAAGAAGCAAATGGAAGAGCAGTTGAGGAAGGATTTATCCGCCTAGTGCCTCCCCTTGGGGATCGCTTTATTACATTTGTGGCAAAGAAGGACGGTACCATCCGCTTATGCATTGACTACCGCTCCCTCAATGAGGTTACAATCAAGAACAAGTACCCACTTCCCAAGATTGAAGATCTGTTTGATCAACTCAATGGGGCCAAGGTGTTCTCCAAGATCGACCTCGGATCTGGGTACTACTAATGAAGATCGACCCCAAGATATTCGAAGGCGGCATTACGTAACGGATATGGCTGTATGAATGCACGGTCATGTCCTTTGGATTGACCAATGCCCCACTTACTTCATGTATCTCATGAATAAGGTCTTCATGGAATATTTGGACAAGTTAAATCGTTGTCTTCATTGATGACATTCTTGTCTTCTCAAAGTCGGAAGAAGAGCACGAGCAACACTTGAGGATGGTCCTAGACAAGCTTCGAGAGCACCAAGCTGTATGCCAAGTTCAGCAAGTGTGAATTACGGCTGCGTGAAGTTGGATTCTGGGTCATGTTCTAACCGAAGAGGGATTGTCGATCGACCTGCTAAGATTGAAGCCGTGGTGAATGGCAATCCCGAGCAATGTGAAGGAAGTCGAAGCTTCCTCGGACTCGCGGGATACTACCGCAAGTTCGTTGAAGGATTCTCAAGCATTGCCCGACCCATGACTCAGCTCTTGAAGAAGGACAAGAAGTTGAATGGGCCGAAGTGCGAAGAGAGCTTCGAGAGCTGAAGAAGAGGCTAACCACCGCTCGATTCGCCACACCGATATACACAAGGAGTTTGTGATATCTTGTGATCGTCAAGAATCGGACTGGAGGTGTTACGATGCAAGAAGGCGAGTCGTGGCCTACCTTTCAAGGCAACTCGACCTCACGAAGAGAACTACGCTACTCATGACCTTGAGCTAGCAGCGATGGTTCATGCCACGAAAACTTGGCGACATTACCTTTTGGGGAAGCGATGTGAGATATACACGGATCACAAAAGTCTGAAGTATATTTTCACTCGGAGGGAATTGAACGTGAGGCGAGAAGATGGCTGGAGTTGATAAAGATTATGACCTCGGTGTTCAATACCACCTGGAAAGGCTAATGTGGTAGCGGATCGTTGAGCGGAAGGCTTGCTCCTTGAATGCCATCTTTGAAGCGCAATCTACCCGCCTTGTATGAGGAACTTGAAAGCTTGGGTTGGAACTGGTTGCACCAGATTCTTGGCCAACCTCGAAGTTAAGCCTACCTTGATGGATGATATCAAGAAAGCTCGGAAGGGGCATGAGAGTATTGAAGGCATCAAGAGGAAGATCAAGGCGAGCAAGGCCTCGGGATTCACAGAGGATGAGGAAGGAATTGTGTGGTTTGGGAATCGCATCTGCGTGCCCAACAGGTTGAGCTCAAGAGCCCGATCTTGCAAGAAGCTCATGACAGCCCATATTCCATCCACCACAGAGGCACCAAGATGTGTCAAGACACGAAGGAAAGATTTTGGTGTACGGGATGAAAAGGAGATTGCCACCTATGTTGCAAAATGTGACGTATGCGGAGGGTCAAAGCTGAGCATCAGCGACCTGCTGGATTACTCCAACCACTCAAGGTTCCCGAGTGGAAATGGGATAAAGTCGGAATGGATTTCATCACTGGACTACCTAGGTCAAACAAGGGACATGACTCCATCTGGGTCATAGTCGATCATTTGACCAAAGTGGCCCACTTCATTCCTGTTAAGACTACCCATGACGGCAACCAGCTGGCAACTCTCTACATCAACCGAGTCGTGAGCCTTCATGGTGTTCCCAAGGAGATTGTGTCAGATCGAGGAACCCAGTTCACCTCAAGGTTTTGGAAGAAATTCCAGGAGGCCATGGGGACCAAGTTGTCCTTCAGCACTGCTTTCCACCCACAGACCGGAGGTCAGACCGAGCGAGTGAATCAAATACTCGAAGACATGCTCCGAGCCTGTGTCTTAGCTTATGGAGCTAAGTGGGAAGATTGCCTCCCTTTCGCCGAGTTCTCTTACAACAACAGTTATCGTGCCAGCCTCGGATGGCACCATTTGAGGTGTTATCTGGGCGGAAGTGTCGTACACCTCTCAACTGGTCGGAGGCCGGAGAAGGACTTGTCTTTGGGCCTGATATCCTTCGTGAAGCGTAAGAGCAAGTCCAGCTTGTCCGAGAGGCGTCTGAAGTCTGCCAAGTCAAAGCGGAAGAGCTATCTGAGACTCACGTCGCGAGACATAAACTTCGAGTTGGAGACCATGTCTATCTCCGGTCACCCCTCTCAAAGGAGCCCAGCGCTTTCATGTCAAAGGAAAGCTCGCACCGAGATACATTGGCCCCTTCAAGATCAGCGAGCGACGAGGAGAAGTGGCTTACCAGTTGGAACTTCCACGAACTTTCGATGTGCTGGCGTGTTCCACGTGTCACAACTCCGGAAGTGTCTCCAAGTTCGAGACAAGCCCGACCTCTACAAAGGCGTCAATCACCAAGCCATTGATCTTCAACCTGATTTGACGTATCGTGGCGGCCCATCGCATTCGGATGAGGCTGAGCGACACACTCGAAGCCGCACCATCAAGTACTTCAAAGTCAATGGAGCAATCACACGAAGCGAAGCAACTTGGGAGCGTGAAGACTACCTTAGATCCGAATTTCCGTACCTCTTTCAAGCCTAGTTTAGGAATCTCGGGGCGAGATTCTTGTAAGGGGGTAGGTCTGTCACACCTGCATTTTGTAACATTTCATTTCTATCAATAAAGCATGAAAATTTGGACCAACAAAAACTTTTGCATTATTTGGCTTTTATTTGAACTTGGTTTTCTATGCTTCTTTTCAAGTGCTTCTTGAGGTCAACTACTCTACCCTCTATATTCCATCTCCTTACCCCAAGCTCCCCGACCAATGACCATGCCATGTGAATAGTGCTATATGGGATTTTCCTACAAAAATAATTTGGCGAAAGTATTTTCTAAAATTAGTTTTCCAAAACCCTGAATTGAGGTTTGCCTTTGCAAGTACTTTATTAAGGGCAGTAAAAATCTTTCCAAAAATATATTTGACTCCTATTAGATGTAGGATGCCCAGAACCACAAAAGTATAATTTTAAAAGTTCTTGTTCTATTTTATTTAAAGGCTTTTCTTAAGGCCAGAAATGGTCTTTAATAGGAAATAATTATTTTTCTGTTTCAAAAATATTTGACAAAATTTAGAGAAGCTCATAGGACATATATTGTCCATATATAAGAGTTTCAACACATGGTCATGTTCAAAATATTGGTCAAATCCTCTAAAACCCTTTCCGGATATTTCAAGCTTTTGAAATATTTACAAAGGAAATCTTCTCCAAAAATTCCAGGAAAATTCTATCATGTCACATATGACATATCTGTTGATCTTGCCAAGTCTCATGACTTGGAGAACAAGATAACACCATCAAAACCCTCAAAACCATTTCTGTCCAATCTAAGGTTTGATCAACTTTACATGGCCAAGTATGTCCAAATGTGCTCAAACTTGGTGGACATGCTTCATTGGTCTAATGATGCAACTGGACCAAATGGCACAGGTTGGAGAAGAGGAAATCTTGGTCAAAGTGCCTCAAAACCCTCTCGACCAAAATCAAGTTTGAACCACCTTGCATTACCAACTTTTCTCCAAGGCCCCAACTTTGGTGAGCCTGATCATGTGACCAAATAAGGCTACCACACCAAGTGGCACATCAAGGAGAAATGATTTAGTCCATCGGATCTACACAAACCTATTTCTGCCCATTTCTAGGTTTGCAAAAGTTGCATTGGCAACTTTGTCCAAATAAGCTCAAAATGGGTGGAAGGCCCTAAATATATGTGACATTTCACCTTGGAGTACCTTGGCCATGAGGATCATTAGCTTAACCAAAACTCCATCAAACACCTTCTGGCAAAATACTAAAAGGCCTCTTTTTGCCACTTTCACTAATCTCCTTCAGTTAATCTCTTTGCCACAACCCCTCCTCACTTCCCTCTGTCATTTGGACACTTTCTTACCCGAAGAAGCAATGTGGAGGAAGGGGGGAATCAAGTTTGTCCTCTCTGGACAACATTTTCTCTCCTCTCTCCCAGCTTCTCTCTCTCCCTTCTGCACCCCAGGGCATCCCAGGCCTTTCTCTGGTCGTGTCCCCTGCTGCTGTAGCTTCCAGACGCAAAAGGACGCGCGCGCGCCGCGGAAAAACCGCGGATGCCGGCCAAAGTCGCGCTCTGGAGCGCCTGCCAGAGCGCCGACCGTTGACGCCGCGCCTCCCGACCGCTTCGTGCCATCCCATCGCGCCGGCTGATGTGCCTCGACGTCTGCTACTACCGCCGTGCCGCCCCCTCTGTCTCCCCCTCTCTCTCCCCTCCTGCAGCGCGTGCCCGACGCCGCCCGGCTCGGCCAATGGCTGGCCTCACACGCGCGGACGCCAGAGCCCTCCCTCGCTCTCTCTCTTTCTCCCTGGCGCCCTACTCCACTCCCACGAGCGCCGTGGACAGCTCAATCTCTCCCCAATGGCTCCCAGGCAGATCCATGGTGCCGTGAGGCCACGCCCACGGTGAGCCGTGGCCAGCCTATTTAAGGCACTCCCGAGCCCTCCTCTTCCTTCTGTCGCTCCCACACACCTAATCCACCTGGATCCACCCCTTCGCTCCAGAGCCGCCCGAGCTCGAGATCGAGCTCGAGCTCCGCCGCCTCGGGTCGCCGTCGATCTGCGTGTCTGAGACCTCCTCCGCCCGTTTCTCCCTCGATTCGGCCTCCCTCACCTCACTGATGTCTTCCCTCGCTTTCCCCTCGTTTTGCAGCTGGGAACAGTGAAGCCACCGGCACCAAGCACCTCCGCCGCGGGACCTCGTCGCCCGGCGGCAGCCACCCGGCGACCATCTCCACCACCACTGGATCCGCGACTCCCTCCTGAATCCAGCGGTAGTCTCCGCTCCGCTTCCGTGCCTGTATCGCCCGCGGCTTCGCGTCGCCTCGGCGGAGGTAGACGACGGCCGCCGTGGGGCCGGCTGTCGACCTCACGCCACGACGGGTGGGATCCACCGTCGAGGTTTAAACGTCTTGTGCAAGACTGAACCCGCCGTCGACCGAAGGCGTATTCGGCCTTTACGCCTTCGACGTGGCGGCCGCGTGGGCTGGGGTTTCCCCCCTGGGCCTGCTGCTGCTGTGGCCTCTCGGCCCGATGTACAGCGCCGTTTCCCTTTTTCTTTTTCTGTGAAACTTCCAAAAATTCCACAGGGCAGAATAATAGTCCAAATGCTTTGATTCCAATTTCTAAATTCCTAGAATATTGCAATCTATTTAATGGTGCAACTTTCACTCAGATCCAATCACCCTTCCTTTTCTGTAAATATTTAAATGTGGTTTTTGGCATTTAAATGAGCCTCTGAAAATCCATAACTCCTATTTTGCTACTCCAGAACCAAAACCAAAAGTTACCCCCTTCCTAGCTTTCCTCCTAGTATTTTACAAAATTAAGTTGACATTTTTGAGCACTTTGACTTTTCTGTTTTATTATTGCCTTATTTTTCCGTTGTTTCCTTGCAGCGTTAGATCCCGTGTTGTGAGGTAGGCGAGGAAGAAGGAGGAGCAAAGGCTTAAGACTTTGAAGACCAAGCCAACCAAGGCAAGCAGCCCTTTGACCATGACTATGATACCCCTTTTTATATGCATGTCATTTTTAGCTCTTTATCGATGATGCATTGGAATCATGGCGAGATGGTGAACCACGTGGGTGGTTGCCACGATTACATCCTCGTTGATACTTGCATGGTGCATGGCCCTACCTTTTTATGAGGGTTATGCCGGTGGGGAGTAGCTAGGATGCAAATGTAGGTGCTACGCAAATGGGATGGGTTTGTGCATGATGAGGGAGGCAAAGTGATTTCAAAGGTATTTTCGAAAACCCCATCGGGTGCCATTTATGCCCGAGGGAGATGATGAGTAAGGTAACCACTTGATGGCGAAGTGGTGTGCGAGGCAAGTGTGTGTTGTTTTCGAAAAACGGATTAGATTTAAGATTTGATGACTGTCCCAACCCTACATGCGCGACCACTCTACCCTTATATGGGAAAGGGCATTGTTGAGTACCTAGACCGATACTAGCTTGGAGCCCGCATTACTAGTGACGGGGGAGAGTTGGTGCTCTCTCTTGGGGCGGGTCGTGCGAGTAGGGCGGCCATGACTGTTTTCACAGGGCACCGACACACCGTTGGTACCCGTGCTTGTGGTATGTGATGAATATGGGAGCGAGGCTCCGCGACTTTATGATGTGAAATGTTTGGCACGGGGGTTACTACCAATCGAGTGGACTCCATGTTAGTGTCGTCTAGGGAAAGGTAATGATCGGGTGCTTACCCCGGGTACTTGAGGTACCGCGGGTCGTGGTTTGACACGAAAGTTCCCCGGATCTAGTGGGTAAAGTGTGCAACCTCTGCAGAGTGTAAAACTATTCGAATAGCCGTGTCCACGGTCAAGGACGGTTGGGCGGTGCTGCTTAAACTATGTCCAGGGTTTTCAACCGTGTGTGTGATGATGGAAATGACTTGGGTCAAGTCAAAGGACTTGACACGACTGAGATGGGTTGGTGCCCACTCTATTTATGTTGATATCTGTGACCGATACTCATGGTTACTTGACTTCTCTTGAGGCATGCTTTATAGGATGTTGAACATGTCATTGCACTCAAAACTAGCTTTCTGCAAAAATTTACCTATATCATGCATCGTTGTATCTTGAACCAAAACATGGGTTGCTTGCGAGTACATTCAAAGTACTCATTGGCTTGCCACTTGGTTATTTAATTGACCGGGCATGGAAGAACCGGAGTTGAAGAAGAGTTCTTGGAGACGATCATGCGAACTAGGGCGTTTCGGTCGAGAATGCCCGTAGGGTTAAGGCGGATGGCATGGGTTCTACTTATCGAAGATGATTTCCTGCTAAGTTTCATTTGATGTTCAGCCCTTAAGGCTTTATCGATGTAAGACTTGACCAGGATGGTCACTATTTGTGTAAGACGGTATGTATGGATGTAAGACTCTTGTTATTCAGCTTCTGTGTGTTCAGTGAGCATTGATCTCTGGGATCACTGTACACGTGCATTCGGTGATCACGACTTGCAAGTCGGGGTCCCCACATATATATACTCCGAGGGCCGCGCGGGTTGATTTCTCCTTCAAACGCTTCGCCCCCACACTCCTTGCTGCCGTCGCCCTGGTCTCCAGATCGTCTCCGTCGTCGCCTGTGCGCCCTCGCCGCAGGACTCCGTCGCCGTCAACGGACATCTTCTCCGCGCCGTTGCCGCCGTAGAGAAACTCCACCAAGTTAGGGTGAGTTTCGATCCCACTCGTGCTCCCATCTCCGATTCAATGCACGTTTGGTTTGCCTAGTATCTTGCCACGATTGAAATCTTCCTGAACACCAGATTAGTTCATTTGGACTAGATTCGAGTAAAAGTTTTAGGGTTAGGTTTCCGCCGAACACATCTCGGTGAGACCGATTTTACATTTTCGGTATGACCAATTTGGCCTATGGCCATTGCACTGCACCTTTCGGTCCAACCGAGTTGTGCAAATCGGTGTGACCGAAATGAGGATTCTGTGAAACCCTAGTGTTTTCGGCAGGACCGAAACCCACTTCGGTCCAACCGAAAGTGGTGTGAATGCTTCGCTTTGAACACTTGGATTCACGAATTTTAAACTTCGGTCGACGAAATGTCTTCGTGAAAACCTAATACTAAAATTTGAACTCTTTTGTTTGCAAAAACTTCTGCGAGTTTGTGATGACTCTTCTACTCGCCTACACCTTATCTATTCACGGGTTGTCGGCCATGTCGATGCGGTGTGATCGAAAGGTCGAGACACCCATTGCAAATATTCGAGGGCGGGCACTAGTCCCGATCCCAAGCAGCTCATCGATGATGGTGAGAGTAGTACACCAAGTGGCTTGCCTCCTGCAGCCAGAGCATGAGGATAATGTTATTGTGATGGATGAGGAGGATCCAACATCGAGTTGAAGGTCAAGCAAAGATTGAAGCTGCCAAGAAAGCCAAAGTCGACAAGGAAGCAAGCGGCGCAGCAGCTAAACCAAAGAGTGTCGGAGAGCAGCTCCTTGAAGCTACCGGAGGATTGAACAACGCTTTGCCAGCATTATACAGTCTTAGGAGAGCCTAGAGAGGATTGTTGAAGACAAGATCCACGCTCTGGATGTGAAGTCGATCAAGTGCAAGTGATTTGTCAACAAGCTTGAGGCGGACATTGAGGAAGCAAAGAGGAGAAGGAAGAGCTTATCGTGAGATGCAGGATGACTTAGTCCAGATGCTTATCAACAGATCGCTCCGGTTCCTCTGAGACCCGATCAGCTGCTATTCGATGGAGACACGGGACTACAACTTCACCTCCACAGTTCCATCAGTTGCTCCAACTCCAGCTCCAAAGACCACTCCTCCAAAGCCTGAGACATCACCAAGTCTTCGCAGATCTTGCCATATCAACTCAACATCAACCCGGATAGGAGCCGCCAACAGAGTCCCCAAAGTGACGCTTAGCTCTATGCCTTTTCGAACTTTTTGGTAACTTGTTGCCAAAGGGGAAAGTGTATAGATCATAGGACTTCGAGAGAGAGTCTTTGTTGTCTTTGCGCTTTTGCTCTTTCGTTCTTTTGCGGTTTCTTTGAGATACTTTTGGTTTTGAGACATTCGATTGTGTTTGATACTCGTTTGATCCTACTTTAATGAGTGCTTGGTCGTACTATGCTTTAATGTGTGCTTAATGCTTATCATATGCTATTCCTATCTTGTATGACCACTTACTCATGTCTTGGTGATTGGGTGCATGCTGTTCATTCTTATCATTTTGTGCGCTCCACCAAGATGTATGTGACATGGAAGAGTGACCCATGATCCTAATCGATTGTGCATTTGCATTCAAGCATAAATCTTAAATAATGTACAAATTTAGGGGAGCTCTTGCTTATCACATACTTCTCAAAGCGACGATATTATTCATTGATTATATCCTTTGTCGAAGCTTTGATCTATATGTTGTCATCAATTACCAAAAGGGGGAGATTGAAAGTGCAACTAATCCCCGGGTGGTTTTGGTAATTAATAACATATATATCATTGAACTAATAGTTACTTGAGAATCATTTCGAAAGTTCAATTGATATGGGTATGGCAAGGATGAAGAGGTGGACCCCTCAAAATGCTAAGGCAAGCATTGGCAAAAGCTCAAGACTCCATTTTTGGTTTAGTGATCCAAGATCACATTGAGTCCATAGGAAAGCCAATACTATTAAAGGGGATGAGGTTATGATAATGATCTGGTTCTTTGAAAGTGCTTAGTGATACATCTCCTAAACTATCGGCAACTCTCACCGCCATATACACTCATAAGTAATCTCGGTCCCACCGATATTCCAAACTCAGTCACACCGAGATGAACCACCTCAGCCATAAAGCCAAACCCTAGAAATCTCGGATTTTTCGATTACGAACTCGGTCTCACGAAACTTGAGTTGCCAAGCTTCAGTAACATCATCATCAAATCGGTGTCACCGAGATGATGAAGCCGTCCCACCGAGATTGGCAAGCTCTGTCTTTACGAATCGGACTAACAGAGATTGGATTTTCGGTCCCACCGAAAATCCCAACGTTCACATGATTTGAACTTTCGGTCTCACCGAGTTGTCAACTTTGGTCCCACCGAGATTGGTCAAATGTGTGTAACGGTTGGATTTTGTGTGGAGGCTATAAATACCCTCCACCCCTCTTCATTCGTGGAGAGAGCCATCGAAAGAACTACCACTCCTACCTTACATTTACGAGAAGAGAACTACCTACCCTTGTGTTGAGATCAAGTTGCTCCACTCCCACCATATGAAGCTTGATCTCTAGTCTTCCCAAGTTGCTTTCCACTCAATCCTTTCTTCCACCACAGCCAAATCAGTGAGGAGAGTTGAGTGTTGGGGAGATTATCATTTGAAGCACAAGAGCAAGGAGTTCATCATCGTCAACACCATCTATTACCTTTTGGAGGGTGGTCCCTCCTAGATTGGTTAGGTGTCGCTTGGGAGCCTCCGTCGAGATGTGGAGTTGAACCAAGAAGTTTGTAAGGGCAAGGAGATCGCCTACTTCGTGAAGATCTACCCCGAGTAAGGCTAGCCCTCCGTGGGCGTGGCCATGATGGCATAGACAAGGTTGCTTCTTCGTGGACCCTTCGTGGGTGGAGCCCTCCGGACTCTCGCAGCCGTTACCCTCCGTGGGTTGAAGTCTCCATCAACGTGGAAGTGCGATAGCACCACCTATCGTAACCACGAGAAAAATCACCGCGTCTCCAAAATTGCGTTTGCTCTTCTCCACCTCTCTTTACTACATGTGCAATTTACTTTCCGCTGCCTATACTCTAGAATTGCATGTGTAGGGTGATGCTTGACTTGATCATAATCGTGAATCTGCCAAAAACTTATCTTTGTCAAAAGGCATAATTTTTATATTGTCAAGTAGTCTAATCACCCCCCCTCTAGACATACTTTCGATCCTACAGCCCAGAATAAAGTTATAGTACAAGAATGACTTATTGTGGCACTGACTAGATTGTTCTCATAACTGAAATGGCAGTAGCAAGAAAAAGGGAGAAGAAGGGTGGCCTAATCCACGCGCTCGCCGTCGACCCTCCTGACCTCATTCACCTTGTCCACAATGGGTGCGACAATGGCCTTGAGCTCTTCAAGAGCAGCACCCGCCGGCAGCTTCTTGGTGACACGGGTGAGGTCGATGCTCGGGTTGCGGAAGAGTATCTTCACCAACACCTTCTCCAAGACCTCAGGCGCGATCGCTTGCGACTTCGTCGGCAAGCTTCTTCGGGATTCTTTCCCGGAGCTGCTGGAGAGCCGTCACCACACCTTTGAAGAAAAGCGTGAGCTTGGCGCTGGGCTGGAGATTTTCCTCAGTAGAGTACCTGAAGCCCGCCAAGTCCAGCTTCGCCAGCTCCTCATCGATAGACGCGGCGATGTTGACAAGGCCCTCCGTCCAGAGCTCCACCGTGGTCTTGAAGGTGTTCTGGGTCTCAGCGGCCCTCGTCAGCAGCTCCTCGTTGCCCTTGAGCTCCTTCCTCAAGTCATCTTCTCGCTTCTTGGCGGCGTCCAGCGTCCCCGCCAAGGTGGCCAGTTTCAGCTCCAGATTAGCACTTGAGTCCTTGGCGGCATTCAGCTCCTTGATCTTCTCAGCAAGCTGAACTTGCAGATCGCCATGGGCGCGTGCATCCTTCTCGCGTTATACTGGAGTCACGGCAAGCTCTTCGTTCTTCTTTGTCATGTCCGCCTCAAGCTGCGTCACCTTCACCTCTAGCTCCTTCTTGGCGGCCTCGGCAGCGCATGGCGGCATCCTTCCTCCTTGGCGCCCGCCAGCGATTGCTCCCGGACGGCGAGCTCCTCTTCGTGGCTGTCCAAGTTCACCTTCTTCTGTATCAGCTCACCATCCCGCTTGGACAGCTCCTCGGCGGCGAGCCTCTGCTGCTCTTCGGCTTCAGCCTTTTCCAGGATGAACGCCTTCTTCGCCTCGTCGAGCTGCGCCCTCTCCTCAGCAATGGACCGAAGGGCCTCCTGGTTGCGGCTCCGGAGCTCCTCCGCGTGTTTCTCTATGTCAACGCCCGCCTGCGCGACAAGCGCTTCCCGGGACTCGAGCTTCGCTTGCCGGGCGCGGTAGAGTGACACCAACTTCCGGAGCAACTGCTCCTCCTCGGACTCGCCGCTGCTGCTGCTTGGTTGTCAACTACTACCAGCCCAGCAGAGGCGAGTACTTCACCGTCAAACTCCTCTCCCTCCACCGGCGCCCTGGAGCTCGACGCCCAGGGAAGCTTGATGTACACGCCCTCGCCAGCCTTCAAGTACGCGCCTGGCTGGGGCTCGTCGGAGCCCGGCGCTGCATCAGCGGCGGAGGGGTCGGCGGACGGTGTAGCGCCTTGCGCTCCTGCGTCCTCCGGGTCGTCAGTGCGATCGCCCGACCCCTCGCCGGCTCCTGCGCCAGCAGCCTTCGCGGCTTCCTCGTCGGCGGGTTCGTCAGCGCCGGCCTCTTCCTCGCCAGCGGCGACATCTTCGGTGTAGCCACGTGAACCTTCCTCGCCGATGACCTCGGTCTCCATCGAGTCAGCGAAAGGGGGATCTGAGGATAGGAGAGGAAAGCAAAGTCAAGCAAATATCCAAAAAAAAGAAGATTCAGGAAGAAGAACCCAAGGGAAGATTTCCGACAAGAAGGGTTACCTGTGCTGGGTACCGTGACCATGGGCTCCTCCACCAGGGGCTCGCTGGTCTCACCCCTTGCTGGGGACCCCTCCCTTGCCGGGGAGCGCTCCCTTGTCGGGGAATCGCCCCTTGGCGGCGTAGTCGAAGCAGACAGCACCTCCGGGTCGGCCTCCGGCTGCTCCTGGTGGGCTTGTTCTGCTCCTATACAAGTGAGTCAACAATCAAAATATCAGCAAAAGAAGAAGCACCCATGCGCGCCCCACAACGGGAAGTGAACCAAACACTTACGCTGGGGGCTGTCTTTGAGGAACTCTTCTGAGGAGAAGGAACGGGGTCCGTCAAGGTGGTCTCGGACGTGTCCTCTGCTGTCACAGCAGGATCGTCCCCGATGTCAACCACGGGGACCTTGGCCCTCTTCGCCGCTCTCTCGGCCAGAGTCCTGAAATAGAACAGGAATTCAGAGAGAAGCAAATTAGATACAAGACAAATAACGACAAGGGTCAAAGAAAATCAAGAACAGTGAGAAGAAAGCCTTACTCCTCCTCATCCTCCTCCTCTTCATCGTCATCGGAGCTCAGTGCGGAGAGGTCGAACTCTGGTACCCTCTCTGCGCGATGTGGCGGAGGGGTAGGCTCCCTTCGGCGTCTGCCGGGGACTGCGGCAGGATCAGGCGTGGCGGCCCGGGAGGACCCCGCCTCAGTTGCCGGCACAGCCTGGGACCCTCCCGCGGCAACGGTACTTGCCGCGGTGGAGCGTGTCCCACGGCGCCGCGGCTGCTGGTCGGCCTGCTCCTCTGCCATATCTCCAACTCGACGGAGGCGCCTTCTTGGCTGGAATTGGGGCTGTGCTGAGGGCCCCACTTGCGGCAAGCTACTCGAGGACGGCTGGCCACTCTCGCCCTCGGCGGGCTCGCTCGTTCCGGCCTCACGCTCCCCCTCGCCATCGACCCCCCCGGCAAGATCTTCCCGGTCGGCGAGGCTTGCTGCCTCAGCTGCATCCGCCTCCGCCAGCGTGAAGCCAAACTCGCCCGCGGCAGCGGCTGCCACCGCCTCTTCGGCCCTGCTGGCGATGTACGCCATCTCGTTGTCAGTGGTGGCGCGCGTGAGGAGCTTCTGCTCGTCGGAGTTGACTGCCACCTCCGCCAAGTTATCAAAAAATTGCTGCACAACCTCGGCAGCGGGCTCTATCCAAGTTGCACTTATCTCGTGCGAATCGCACTCTGGCATCATTGCGCAGATGCAATCGTGCTGGGAGTTGTTGCACAAGGGGACGACGCCCTGCGGCAACTTGAACCACTCCGGATGGTTGGCGTCATGCTTGAACATCTCCCTCAGCATCGCGTCAAGCTCCAGAACCGTGAAGTTGAAGTTGAGGCCTGGACGCAGCCTCATGATATCCGCCGGGCCGCCAAACAGCCAGGCGGGCCTCCCCCTCTTTTGCAGAGGGGCGATGCGACGGCGAAGGAAATCCGCGCCAACTGCCCCTGCTGTGAGTCCGGCATGCCTGAGCCGGAGGATTCGGGTGGTGGCGATCTTCAGCTTGGCGTCGTCCGTGACAGGCGCTCGATCGCCGCCACGCACCACCCGGGTCTAGCGCAGCCTGGTGAATGGCGGCGGATTGGCATCACAGATCCAGCACCACTCCGCCCTCCACTCGTCCCACTTGCTGCGGAGCTCGCCCATCAAGTACACCTCCTTCATGCCAATCCGAGAGGTCCAGGCGATTCCGCCAGCCAGTGGCTCCCCTTTCTCGGCTCGGGGGGAGAAATAATTACGAAAAAGAGCGACATTGGGGAGGATGCCAACAAAGTTCTCGCAGAGGTGTGCGAAAACCGCCATTGTCAGAACGGCGTTGGGGGTGAAATCAAGAAGATGAAACCCGTAGGTGTTCATGATGTCACAGAGAAAATCGGAAAAAGGTGGGCAGAGCCCACAGTAGAAGAACACAGGAAAGAAGTAGTAACCTCTGGGGCACTTTTTCGATTTGGAAGCCTCGGCGGAGAGCACCGGCGTGCGCGGATGCGCCCGCGTCTCCATCGACCAGAAGAGGTAGAACTCCGCTCGCAGCGCCTCCGGGGTGAGCTCGGGGAGGAAAAGCACTCGCTTCTTGCGCAGCGCCTCGGCCGATTTCGCAGCCTTCGCGGTCTTCGCAGCCTTCCCGGTCTTCGGAGCCATGGCAGAAGCGGCGGGGGAAGGCGAAGGCGACGGCGGCGACGGCGACGACGGGCGGCAGAGCGCTGCTCTCTTTCGGCTTGGGAAGCGAAGGGGAGCGGCGGGGCTTTCGGAGGAAGGAACTGCAAGTAGAGAAGGTGGGGGAACGGCCCTGTTTCCCCTGCTTATAAATGGGGGATGCGAACGTTACGCATTTCCTGGAATTAAGTATTGACCATGTTCTCTCCCACGACGCCGCAATTGACGCGTGCCGTTGCGAGAGGACGCGGTGGATACAGAGTGGGTTTTGTGAGGCCCCAGGCCGCGCGTGCCCATGCACTGTTTTGGGCCTGGCCCAACAGCGCTCGGCACCGTGTATGGCCCAGGCCCGGGGGCTCTGTCGGTGTACTAAAGTAGGGGTACCTTAGTACCCCGAACTTGTGCAGGGGCAGTCGCAGCGTCCCGCGGCAAGGCTTGCCGGGCATCCGCCAAGACCCTCCGCCATTCACTTTACTGCCATTCAAGAACAAAGTGTTAACTAAAGAAAGACAAGACCCCGGCAAGAGGAGCTTGCCGGGAAGGACAAGACCCCGGCAAGAGGAGCTTGCCAGGAAGGACAGAGACCCCGGCAAGGGGAGCTTGCCGGGAAGGCCAACCAAGATACTTCAGGAAACTTGCCGCGACGCCCCGCGCGTCCCGGCAAGGCCCGGCGAGCGGCAAGCTTGCTGGTGCGACAAGGTGAGGGGCCGCGGCAAGGCACTTGGCGCGGCAAGGCTGCCACTCTGCACCCAAGCTCCAGCGCATCCAACGACGTGTCACCCCAGGACTATCCCAGGAGCACGTGGCGGTATTTGCGCAGCCATGCGGTCGCGGTGGTGTAGCGAAAGCTGACAAGGAGGCCATCGTGGCGATCAGTGGCGCCCCTAACGGTCGTTTCCTTACACTGTTGGGGCGACCGGACGGGCATTAAATGCCCTTGTCCCCTACCGTCAGAATTAGGTAGGGGACACTGTTGGTAGCAGTTGTACCAACCCACATTTTTACCTTTCTACCCCTCTTTCTACGCTGCCACCTGTCGGTGACCCCCTTAGACTATAAAAGGGAGGCCCATGCGCACGTAGAAGGGGTTCAGAACTTTTCCACACTTGGGCTCGACTCATACGAGACCACAGCACACTGACACTCCCAAGCAAGAACTAATACAAACACAAAGCAGCAGTAGGAGTTTTATCTCTCCGGAGAGCTCCGAAGCTGGGTAAAATCCCCCGTGTGTTCTCACCTCGATCTGCTCTGCGTGCGCCCTCCGCTCCCTTGCCGGACAAGAAGGGGCCCCCCTGCCCCATAGGTGCTCGTGCCCACAGAAGCCCACGACAGTAGCAATAGCAACGGAAAAGTAAATAAGCGAAACACAAGATGTGAAAAGCTCGTAGGCATTGGATCAGTGATGGATAATTATGTCGAATGCGATTCCTCATGTAATAGCTATAACATAGGGTGACACAGAACTAGCTCCAATTCATCAATGTAATGTAGGCATGTATTTCGTAAATAGTCATACGTGCTTATGGAAAAGAACTTGCATGACATCCCCTCCCGTGGCAGCGGGGTCCTAGCGGAAACTAAGAGATATTAAGGCCTCCTTTTAATAGAGAACCGGAACAAAGCATTAACACATAGTGAATACATGAACTCCTCAAACTACGGTCATCACCGAGAAGTATCCCGATTATTGTCACTTCAGGGTTGTCGGATCATAACACATAATAGGTGACTATAGACTTGCAAGATAGGCTCAAGAACACACATATATTCATGAAAACATAATAGGTTCAGATCTGAAATCATGGCACTCGGGCCCTAGTGACAAGCATTAAGCATAGCAAAGTCATAGCAACATCAATCTCAGAACATAGTGGATACTAGGGATCAAACCCTAACAAAACTAACTTGATTACATGATAAATCTCATCCAACCCATCACCGTCTAGCAAGCCTACGATGGAATTACTCACGCACGGCTGTGAGCATCATGAAATTGGTGATGGAGGATGGTTGATGATGACGACGGCGACGAATCCCCCTCTCCGGAGCCTCGAACAGACTCCAGATCACCCCTCCCGAGAGAGATTAGGGCTTGGCGGTGGCTCCGTATCGTAAAACGCGATGAAACTTTTTCTCTGATTTTTTCTCCGCGAGACGGAATATATGGAGTTGGAGTTGAGGTCGGCGGAGCCTCAGGGGGCCCACGAGACAGGGGGGCACGCCCAGGGGGGCGGGCGCCCCCCCACCCTCGTGGACAGGGTGTGGGCCCCCTGGTCTTGATTCTTTCGCCAGTATTTTTTATATTTTCCAAAAAGTGCCTCCGTGGATTTTCAGGACATTCCGAGAACTTTTGTTTTCTACACATAAAACAACATCATGGCATTTCTGCTGAAAACAGCGTCAGTCCTGGTTAGTTTCATTCAAATCATGTAAGTTAGAGTCCAAAACAAGGGCAAAAGTGTTTGGAAAAGTAGATACGTTGGAGACGTATCAACTCCCCCAAGCTTAAACCTTTGCTTGTCCTCAAGCAATTCAGTTGATAAACTGAAAGTGATAAAGAAAAACTTTTACAAACTCTGTTTGCTCTTGTTGTTATAAACATTCAAAGCCACCATTCAGGTTTCAGCAAATATTATGAACTAACCATACTCATAATAACACCCAGGTCTCACAATTACTCATATCAATAGCATAATCAGCTAGCGAGCCATAATAATAAAACTCGGATGACAACACTTTCTCAAAACAATCATAACATGATATAACAAAATGGTATCTCGCTAGCCCTTTCTGAGACCGCAAAACATAAATGCAGAGCACCTTTAAAGATCAAGGACTGACTAAACATTGTAATTCATGGTAAAAGAGATCAAGTCAAGTCATACCCAATATAAACCAATAGTAATGAATGCAAATGACAGTATGCTCTCCAGCGGGTGCTTTTTAATAAGAAGGGTGATGACTCAACATGAAAGTAAAGAGATAGGCCCTTCGTAGAGGGAAGCAGAGATTTGTAGAGTTGCCAGAGCTCGATTTTAAAATATAGATTGAATAACATTTTGAGCGGCATACATTTGGTATCAATGCAACGACTATGAGATGGCTGTATCAATGCAACGACTATGAGATGGCTGTATCTTCCATACTACAAGGCAGTTCCCAAACAGAATGGTAAAGGTTTATACTCCCCCAACCACCAACAAGCATCAATCCATGGCTTGCTCGAAACAACGAGATCCTCCAACTAACAACTCCTGCAGGAGTTTTGTTTAATTATTTTGATTTGCTTTGATCTTTTTGGATCATGGGACTGGGCATCCCAGTTACCGGCCCTTTCTCGTGAATGAGGAGCAGAGTCCACTCCTCTTGAGAATAACCCACCTAGCATGGAAGATATAGGCATCCCTAGTTGAAACATGAGCTGCTCGAGCATACAAAACAAAATTTCATTGAAGGTTTAGAGTTTGGCACATACAAATTTACTTGGAGCGGCAGGTAAATAAAGATATAGTGGACTCATGTGGAACAACTTTGGGGTTTAAGGAGTTTGGAGGCACAAGAAGTATTCCCGCTTAGTACAGGTGAAGGCTAGCAAAAGACTGGGAAGCGACCAACTGAGAGAGCGACAACAGTCATAAACATGCATTAAAATTAATTCACACTGAGTACAAGCATGAGTAGGATATAATCTACCATGAACATAAATATCATGAAGGCTATGTTGATTTGTTTCAACTACATGCGTGAACATGTGCCAAGTCGAGTCACTCAATTCATTCAAAGGAGGATACCATCCCATCATACCAGATCACAATCATTTTAATAGCATGTTGGCATGCAAGGTAAACCATTATAACTCATAGCTAATCAAGCATGGCACAAGCAACTATAATCTCTAAATGTCATTGCAAATATGTTTACTTCATAATAAGCTGAATCAGGAACGATGAACTCATCATATTTACAAAAACAAAAGAGGTCGAGTCCATACCAACTTTTCTCATCTCAATCAATCCATCATATATCGTCATTATTGCCTTTCACTTGCACAACCGAACGATGTGTATAATAATAATGCACGTGCATTGGACTAAGCTGGAATCTGCAAGCATTCAACTCAAGAGAGGACAAGGTAATATGGGCTCTAAGTTAAATAAACAATCATGCATATGAGAGCCACTAAACATTTTCAATATGGTCTTCTACTCTCGAACCCCAAAGGAAAGAAAAGAAAATAAAACTATTTACACGGGAAAGCTCCCAACAAGCAAGAAGAAGAACGAGAAATCTTTTTGGGTTTTCATTTTAATTCTACTACAAGTATGGAAATTAAACTAACTAATTTTTTTGGTTTTTCTTAAGGTTTATCAAACACACAAGAAGAAATCGAGAAAAAGGAAATGAAACTAGCATGGATAATACAATGAAAGAGTATGAGCACCGACGACTAGAATAGTGTGTGAACATGAATGTAAAGTCGGTGAGAAATACGCACTCCCCCAACCTTAGGCTTTTGGCCTAAGTTGGTCTAATGCCAAGGGTAGCCTGGCTGATATCCGTAGTTGTAACTGGGGTCGTACTGAGATGCAGCAGAAAATGCCTCCTGAGCTGCGGCATGTTGGCGAGCCTCCTCCGCTCTCCCCTCGAGTTCAGCTGCTTCCTCCCTGGTAGTAACATATCTTCCTTTTTTCTGGTAATAAAAAAGGAAAGGAGCAGGAACAGTAACATGGACAGAGCTATGTCTGTCAAAGATTAGTTGATACTGGAGGAATTGTTCATTCCTCCTAAGAAAATCATGGTTGACCATAGTGTCATAATCTAAATAAGCAGGAGTTAACATCATATCCCCCTTTCGTGGGGCTATACCAAGATAATTAGCCACACGGGTTGCATAAATTCCTCCAAATAAATCTCCAGCTCTACCATTATTCTGCAACCTACGTGCAACTATTGCCCCCAAGTTATAACCTTTATAACCTAACACAGCACTCTCGAGGACACAAAGATCAGGGACACACATATGACATGCTTCATCTTTACCGTTAATGCATCTACCAATGAAGAGAGCAAAATAATGTATAGCAGGAAAATGAATGCTCCCTATGGTAGCTTGTGCCCCTAGATTCTCCCACAGTAATACTAGCAAGAAAGTCTCTAAATTCAGATTTGTGGGGATCATTAACATTGCCCCACTGCAGAAGTTTGCAAGCAGTTGTAAAATCCTCTAAGTCCATGGTATAAGATGTATCATAAATATCAAACAGGGCACTCTGAGAATTACGTGAACATTTATGTTTAAACCTTCTCACAAATGAATCAATCAATTGATAGTATTAAGGACACTTATCTTGTAAGAAGTCCTCCAGGTCGGCATTACGCACATATACGTCAAATTTATCCTTAAAGCCTACTTCGACCATAAAATCATCGGGTGGCCACTCACAAGCTCGAACATTTGCGTCCCTCGGTAATTCAACATCTTGCTCACGTATAGCAATCTTGAGTCCTTTCTTTACTGAGGAACCACCTTGGTACATTCTCCTAGACATAATTCTTTTTCTGAATTTTTTTTGAAATTTTAGTAACTTCAAAATAAAAGTGAATAAAACTAAACAAGATTGGTAGCAACTACTCCTACAAGTGCCTAGAGCCTATATCATGCATTAGAATTACTTGGGACCTCATAAATTTGACATGCAAGCTCAAGAACAGGGACACCTATGCAGCAAAAATTTGTAATGAATAAAGCACTAGAACAAAAACTAATTGGACCAATGGAGGAGTCACATACCAAGCAACAATCTCCCAAAGCAGTTTTGTGAATGGAGCTTTGAGCAAGGAGGTCGAAAATCCCAGCAAAATGAGCTAGAACTCGTGCTTGAGCTGGATGAGGATTTTTTTGGGAAGAAGATGGAGTGCGTGGGTGCAGGAATAAGTGGAGGGGGGCCACCAGGGGCCCACGAGACAGGGGGCGCGGCCAGGATAGGTGGGCGTGCCCTCCACTCTCATGGTCTGGTGCTTGCCCCTCCTGCAGTGATTTCAGTGCCTAAAATCCTCAAATATTCCATAAAATCATACTAAATTTGCAGGGCATTTGGAGCACTTTTATTTTCGGGATATTTTTTATTGCACGGATAATTCAGAAAACAGACGGATAATATTATTTTTTTCTTTATTTATTCTAAATAACAGAAAGTAAAAGGAGGGTACAGAAGGTTGTGCCTTCTAGTTTCATCCATCTCGTGATCATCAAAATGAATCCAGTAACAAGGTTGATCAAGTCTTGTTAACAAACTCATTCGAATAACACGGAACCGAGAAATTTGAATAACACTAAGTTACCTCAACGGGATATGAAAATCCCCAACAATAAGAATATCATACTTTTTCTTGACAGTAGGGAGAGGAAATTCAAAACCTCCAATAATGATAGTTGGAACTTTTCCAATAGAATTGATGCTATGAACTTGAGATTGTTTCCTTGGAAAGTGTACCGTATGCTCATTACCATTAACATGAAAAGTGACATTGCCTTTGTTGCAATCAATAATAGCCCCTGCAGTATTCAAAAAGGGTCTACCAAGGATAATCGACATACTATTGTCCTCGAGAATATCAAGAATAACAAAGTCCGTTAAGATAGTGACATTTGCAACCACAACAGTCACATCCTCACAAATACCGACAGGTATAGCAGTTGATTTATTTGCCATTTGCAAAGATATTTCAGTAGGTGTCAACTTATTTAATTCAAGTCTACGATATAAAGAGAGAGGCATAACACTAACACCGGCTCCAAGATCACATAAAGCAGTTCTAACATAATTTCTTTTAATGGAGCATGGTATAGTTGGTACCCCCGGATCACCAACTTTCTTTGGTATTCCACCTTTAGAAGTGTAATTAGCAAGCATGGTGGAAATTTCAGCTTCTGGTATCTTTCTTTTATTTGTAATGATATCCTTCATATATTTAGCATAAGGATTTACTTTAAGCATATCAGTTAAGCGCATACGTAAGAAGATAGGTCTAATCATTTCAAAGAAAGCGCAAAATCCTCATCATCCTTTGTCTTGGATGGTTTAGGAGGAAAGGGCATGGGTTTCTGAACCCATGGTTCTCTTTCTCTACCGTGCTTCCTAGCAACAAAATCTCTCTTATCATAACGTTGATTCTTTGATTATGGGTTATCAAGATCAACAGCAGGTTCAATCTCTACATCATTGTTTTTGCTAGGTTGAGCATCAACATGAACATTATCATTAACATTATCACTAGGTTCATGTTCATCACCTGATTGTGTTTCAACATCAAAAAATAGAGATATCATTAGGATTCTCAGGTGTGTCTGCAGTAGGTTCACTAGAAGCAAGCAAAGTCCTATATTTTTTCTTTTTCTTCTTTTTAGAAGAACTAGGTGCCTCTAAATTGTTTCTCTGAGAATCTTGCTCGATTCTCTTAGGGTGGCCTTCAGGATACAAAGGTTCCTGAGTCATTCTACCAGTTCTAGTAGCCACTCTAACAGCAAAGTCATTTTTATTATTTAATTCATCAAGCAAATCATTTTGAGCTTTAAGTACTTGCTCAGCTTGGGTAGCAACCATAGAAGCATATTTGTTAATGAGTTTGAGTTCACCTTTAACTCTAGCCATATTATCGCTCACGCGTCCTATCTCGAAAGCATTATTCTCTAACTCTCTACCAACATAAGCATTAAAAATTTCTTGTCTATCCATAAAGTCATCAAATTCATCTAAGCATGGGAGATGAAATTTAGTAGAGGGGATTTCAACTTTATCATATTTATAGAGAGAATTTACCTTTACTACCTGTGTCGGGTTATCAAGACAATGTGGTTCTTCAACATGCGGTATATTAAGACCATGTATTTCTTCAATAGGAGGTAAATTCTTAACATCTTCAGCTTTAATACCCTTTTCTTTCATTGATTTCTTTGCCTCTTGCATATCTTCAGGACTGAGAAATAAAACACCTCTCTTCTACGTAGTGGGTTTAGGAATAGGCTCAGGAGTTGGCTCAATTGGTTTAGGAATTGCCTCAGGAATTGGCTCAGGAAGAGTCCAATTATTTTCATTAGTCAACATATTATTCAATAGTAATTCATCTTCGTCGACTGTTCTTTCCCTGAAAACACAACCAGCACAACTATCCAAGTAGTCCTTGGAAGCATCGGTTAGTCCATTATAAAAGATATCAAGTATTTCATTTTTCTTAAGAGGATGATCAGGCAAAGCATTAAGTAATCGGAGAAGCCTCCCCCAAGCTTGTGGGAGACTCTCTTCTTTGATTTGCACAAAATTATATATTTCTCGCAAGGCAACTTGTTTCTTATGAGCAGGGAAATATTTTGCAGAGAAGTAATAAATCATATCCTGGGGACTACGCACACAACCAGGAGTAAGAGAATTATACCAAGTCTTAGCATCACACTTTAATGAGAACGGAAATATCTTAAGGATATAATAATAGTGAGATTTATCATCATGAGTAAACAGGGTGGCTATATCATTCAACTTGGTAAGATGCGCCACCAGTTTCAGATTCAAGGCCATAAAAAGGATCAGATTCAACTAAAGTAATAATCTTAGGATCAACAGAGAATTCATAACCCTTATCAGTAACACAGATAGGTGAAGTAGCAAAAGTAGGGTCAGGTTTCATTCTAGCATTAAGAGACTGTTGCTTCCATTTAGCTAATAATTTTTTAAGATCATATCTATCATTGCAAGCAAATATAGCTCTAGCAGCTTCTTCATTCATAACATAACCCTTAGGAACAACAGGCAATTCATAATCATTGGGAGAACTTTCATCATCACTATCATCAATAATAGCATCTTCAATAATTTCATTCTCTCTAGCCCTAGCAAGTTGTTCAGCAAGAAATTCACCTAATGGCAAAGTAATATCACGCACAGAAGTAGTTTCATCATAAGTATCATGCATAGTAGAAGTGGCATCATCAATAACATGTGACATATCAGAATTCATAGCAGTAGCAGGTTTAGGCGTCGCAAGCTTACTAATAACAGAAGGAGAATCTAGTGCAGAGCTAGATGGCAGTTCCTTACCTCCCCTCATAGTTGAGGGCAAATTCTTGGTTCTTTCGTCTTTCAAGTTCCTCATAGTGATCAACAGATATAAATCCCAAGTGACTCAGAGAATAGAGCTATGCTCCCCGGCAACGGCGCCAGAAATTAGTCTTGATAACCCACAAGTGTAGGGGATCGCAACAGCTTTCGAGGGTAAAGTATTAGCAGTTGAGTTGTCAATTCAACCACACCTGGATAACTTAGTATCTGCAGCAAGGTATTTAGTAGCAAAGTAGTATGATAATAAAGGTAACGGTAGCAAAAGTAATGTTTTTGGGTTTTGTAGTGATTGTAACAATAGCAACGGAGAAGTAAATAAGCGAAACACAAGATGTGAAAAGCTCGTAGGCATTGGATTAGTGATGGATAATTATGTCGGATGCGATTCCTCATGTAATAGCTATAACATAGGGTGACACAGAACTAGCTCCAATTCATTAATGTAATGTAGGCATGTATTCCGTAAATAGTCATACGTGCTTATGGAAAAGAACTTGCATGACATCTTTTGTCCTACCCTCCCGTGGCAGCGGGGTCCTAGCGGAAACTAAGGGATATTAAGGCCTCCTTTTAATAGAGAACCGGAACAAAGCATTAGCACATAGTGAATACATGAACTCCTCAAACTACGGTCATCACCGAGAAGTATCTCGATTATTGTCACTTCGGGGTTGTCGGATCATAACACATAATAGGTGACTATAGACTTGCAAGATAGGATCAAGAACACACATATATTCATGAAAACATAATAGGTTCAGATCTGAAATCATGGCACTCGGGCCCTAGTGACAAGCATTAAGCATAGCAAAGTCATAGCAACATCAATCTCAGAACATAGTGGATACAAGGGATCAAACCCTAACAAAACTAACTTGATTACATGATAAATCTCATCCAACCCATCACCGTCCAGCAAACCTACGATGGAATTACTCACGCACGGCGGTGAGCATCATGAACTTGGTGATGGAGGATGGTTGATGATGACGACGGCGACGAATCCCCCTCTCCGGAGCCCCGAACGGACTCGAGATCACCCCTCCCGAGAGAGATTAGGGCTTGGCGGCGGCTCCATATCGTAAAACGTGATGAAACTTTTTCTCTGCGCGAGACGGAATATATGGAGTTAGAGTTGAGGTCGGCGGAGCCTCGGGGGGCCCACGAGACAAGGGGAGGCGCCCCCACCCTCGTGGACAGGGTGTGGGCCCCCTGGTCTTGATTGTTTCGCCAGTATTTTTATATTTTCCAAAAGTTGCCTCCGTGGATTTTCAGGATATTATGAGAACTTTTGTTTTCTACACATAAAACAACATCATGGCTGTTCTGCTGAAAACAGCGTCAGTCCGGGTTAGTTTCATTCAAATGATGCAAGTTAGAGTCCAAAACAAGGGCAAAAGTGTTTGGAAAAGTAGATACGTTGGAGACGTATCAGGGAGATGAACTCATCATGTAGACTTGGGACTTCAACTTCATTAGCAGTAGCAGTGGCAAATCTAGAGAGTCTCTGTTTGCGTCGGTGCGGAGGACCACCAACATCCCCTAACTTACTCTTCTCCTTCCTATTTTCTGATATTGCTTATGAAGTCAAAACCACAAGAAGATGAATAAAATTAGCTCTGCATAACTGGTTGATGCATGATACAGACGAACACTACTTTGATGTAAGGCAAGCGCAGGATAGGAGGAGGGAATATATACAAAAAAAGACATCGTTTCATATTCACATGTACGATAGGAGGATAGAATATGTATGAAAAAAGAGTAAGCGGAAGGCATTTCAACAAAATTAGAAGAAATGAAAGCTAGGCACCATATGAACATGCAACCAATATCACTCTATTAGGTAAAAAGTGTCTCGTCGTAAGTGCCATTTCGAGAAATTGGAAGCAGTACAAGCTAGAAGACAATGCAATATGCAACCTACATCACAGTCCCAAGTTAAATGTGTCTTATGGGTAAGTGATCGTTGCAGGTATAAGTTGTAAGCTACGCATATGCAATTCAACATAATCAGAAGCAATACAAATCGTACGGAAAATGCAACCACATATAACAGTTCCAAGTAAGAGCAAGCACCTGTGATGGTGGAGTAGGGGAGATGTGCTCATCATGTACACGTATGTTCTAGAAACAGGAACACGTGTCATATTCACAGGCATTATGTGTAAAGTAAGAAGATGCAATTCAAGTTAGAAGCAATACAATCTAGACATCATAAGCAACATGCAACCACATATAATAGTGCCAAGTTAGAGCAAGAACCTGTGATGGTGGAGTAGGGGAGATGTGCTCATCATCTACACAGCTTGTTGATCGACCTTGTGTTGTCTTGCGAATCTTGTTGGGAGGATGGCGGAGTAGAATCTGTAGATACCCCATGTTTGAGTTGCTCCGAAGGACCACCATCATCCACTGCCGGACTAATTTCCTTCAGCTGTAATGATTTTGCATTGTGAAGTCAACCCGATAAGAAAAAGGAATAAAATTCGCTCTTCAGAACTCATTCATGCATGATACTGACGAACACTACTCGGATGAAAGGCAAACACATGATGCAAGGATGGAATATGTATGAAAAACAGGATGGTGTGACATATTCACACCTATGATGTGGTAACTAAGCAGAAGGCATTTCAACAAATTAGAAGCACCGCAAGCTAGACACCATATGAAAGATGCAACCAATATCACTCGCCAAGTTCAAAGCGTATGGCGTTTCAACAAATTAGAAGCGTTACATGCTAGAAATCATATGCAAGACACAACCAATATCACAAAGTGGCGACTTAAAGGTGCCTTGTCATAAGTGGTGATGCGGGATATGCAAGAATAGTAGTCGATGTAGAAAAAGGAACACATGTCATATTCACAGGGCATTATGTGTAAAGTAAGCAGATGCAATTCAACAAAGTTAGAAGCAATACAAGCTAGACATCATACGCAACATGCAACCACATATAATAGTGCCAAGTTAGAGCAAGCACCTGTGATGGTGGAGTAGGGGAGATGTGCTCATCATCTACACAGCTACGTTGACTGTCTAGCCTTGCGTTGTCTTGCGAATCTTGTTGGGAGGATGGCGGAGTAGAATCAGAGAGAACCTCTGCTTCAGTTGCTCGGAAGGACCACCAGCATCCAATGCCTTGCCAATTTCCTTCAGCTTTATTGATTTTGCATTGTGAGGTCATACCGACAAGAAAAAGGATTATAATTCGCTCTTTAGAACTCATTCATGCATGATACTGACGAACACTACTCTGATGAAAGGCAAAGTCATGATACGACGATGGAATATGTACGAAAAAATGGACGGCTTGACATATTCACACCTATGTTGTGGTAACTAAGCAGAAGGCACTTCAACAAATTAGAAACACTACAAGACACCATATGGAAGGTGCAATCAATATCACTCTGCCAAGTTAAAACAGTCTTGTCATAGGTGGCATTCATCAAACTAGAAGCAATACATGCTAGAAGTCATATTCAAGACGCAAACCAATATCACACTACCAACTTAAATGTGTCCCAGCATAAGTGACTGATGCAGGATACACAAGAAGAGTAGTTTCATGTAAGAACATGGTGTGATAGACAGATATAGTATGTACCAAAAACAGGAAAGCATGTCATATTCACATGTATCATGTGTAAGCTAAGCAGATGTAGTTTACACTAATTAGGAGCAATACGAGCTAGACACCATATGCAACATGCAACCAGATATAACACTGCCAAGTTAGAGCAAGCACCTTGGATGGTGGAGTAGGGGAGCGGAGACTTGGACCTTGTAATGCACTACCAGTACAAGGAGAATTGGTACAAATGCTCCGTTTACGTTGCTGCAGAGGACCACCATCATCGCCTTCCTTACTCTTTTCCTTCCTCTTTCTTGATTTTGCCTTGTCAAGTCAAACCCACAAGAAAAAGGAATAAAATTTGCTCTTCAGAACTCATTGATGCATGATACTGATGAACAGTACTTTCATGTAAGGCAGCCGCATGATAGGAGGATGGAATATGTATGAAAAACAGGACGACGTGACATATTGACATGTATGATGTATAAAGTGTAAACTAAGCACAAGGTGCTTGAACTTGTTAGAATCGATGCAAGCTAGAAACCATATGAAAGATGAAACCAATATCACTCTGCCAAATTAAAAGGGTGCCCTAACAAATGTATTTGCAAATTAGAAGCAATACATGGCAACATGCTAGAAATAATATGCAATATGCAACGAATAAAGGTGACTCATCGTAAGTGATTGATGCAGGATACAGAAGAGAGGTAGTTTCATGTAAGAACAAGGTTAACACATAGATGTAGTGTGTACCAAAAATAGGAAGGCATGTCATATTCACAAGTATAGTGTGTAAACTAAGTAGATGCAATTTACCCTAATTAGAAGCATTACAATCTAGACATCGTATGCAACATGCAACCACATATCACACTACGAAGTTAGAGCAAGCACCTGTGATGGTGGTGTAGGGGAAGTGCGGTCTTCAGGTACAGAGCTACGTTCGATATCTTCATTTAGGCTTGCTGTTTCTTGAGAATCATGTGGAGAGGATGAAATTGCATTCTTTATAAGAGTATTGCGTCTCATATTAACCCACGCGCGTGACTGTCTCATCATAAGCGATAGATGCAAGATACACAAGATTAATAGTTTGATGTAAGAACATGGTGTGATGGGCAGATGTAGTATGTACCAAAAACAGGAAGGCGTGTCATATTCACATGTATAATGTGTAAGCTAAGGAGATGCAATTTAACAAATTAGGAGCATTGATGAGGGATACACAAGAAAAGTAGTTTGATGTAAGAACATGGTTAATAGAAAGACGTAGTATGTACCAAAAACAGGAAGGCATGTCATATTCACAGGTATAATGTGTTAACTAAGCAGATGCTATTTACCCTAATTAGAAGTATTACAAGGTAGACACCATATGCAACATGCAACCACATATCACACTTGCCAAGTAAGAGCAAGCACTGCGATGGTGGTGTGGGGAATTGCATGTGATCAACCAGAGAGCTCGTTGACTATCTTCATTTAGCCTTGCTGTTTCTTGAGAATCACGTGGGGAGGATGACCTTGCACTCTTTAAGCAGTAGGGCATCTCACAAGAACCCCACTCGGGTGACTGTCTCATCATAAGTGATTGACGAGGATACAAAGAGCATTAGTTTGATGTCTGAACATGGTTAATAGACATATGTAGTATGTATCAAAAACAGGAAGGCGTGTCATTATCAAAGGTATAATGTGTAAAGTAAGCAGATGCAATTTAACCAAATTGGAAGCAATATGATGCGGAGCATCCCACGTTCATCCCCATGTACACTCCGACTACTCTCCAAGCCCCAAGAGGACATATGACGAGACCTCGAACATACGCCATTGGACACATGGTGAATTCACTCCTCTTCGAACCGTCACTTTCCGCATATGAGACACGGCTACTACCTCATGCATGGACCTTGCATACACTCAGGTACAACCAAGATGACCATGGACAATCCAAGGATCAAGGCCAAGCATGGAAGAGGAGAAGGAATAAGAAGACGGAGCGGCTGATGGAGCCAGGCCGGACATCCGGACCGCCGTCCGGATCATGCGGGCCCAGCCGGATCATCCGGGACTCCGTCCGGATCGTCCGGGTAACTGCGCCGAAGACACCCGAAGGCTTCCACCGAAGCTGGATCATCCGGGACTCCGTCCGGATCATCCGGACCCCGACGCCTGGATCATCCGGGACCCCGTCCGGATCATCCCTGCGTGCATGACTTGGGCCGAGGCCCGTGTACCCCTTCTATAATGCCCTCGATGCGGCTATATCTCCCACGTGTCGAAGCACGACTTAGAGGCATAACCGCATTGAAAGCAATGTCGCAAGTGAGGTAATCTTCACACAACCCATGTATTACATAAGGGAAAGAGTTACATAGTTGGCTTACAATCGCCACTTCACACAATTACATGAATAAAGCATTACATCATCCAGATACAATCAAGGTCCGACTACGGAACCAAAATAAAAGAAGAACCCCAAATGCGACAAAGGTCCCCGATCGACCCCAACTGGGCTCCACTACTGATCAAACTAGAACGAAACAACAGAAAGGGCAAGATCTTCATCGAGCTCCTCCTTGAGCTTGGATCGTCACCGCTTTCATAACATAGGCACCGCAAACTGGTTTTGAAGTATCCGTGAGCCACGAGGACTCAGCAATCCCATTACCATGGGTATCAAGACTAGCAAAGCTTAAAGGGAAAGGAAGGGGTAAAGTGGTGAGGTTGCAGCAGCGGCTAAGCAAATATGGTGGCTAACATACGCAAATAAGAGCGAGAAGAGAACAAAGGAACGGTCGTGAAGCTAGCAATGATCAAGAGGTGATCCTGAACACCTACTTACGTCAAACATAACACAGAAACCGTGTTCACTTCCCGGACTCCGCCGAGAAGAGACCATCACGGCTACACACACGGTTGATGCGTTTTAGTTCGGATTAAGTGTCAAGTTGTCTACAACCGGACATTAACAAATTCCCATCTGCCACATAACCGCGGGCACGGCTCTCGAAAGTTTATACCCTGCAAGGGTGTCCCAACTTAGCCCATGACAAGCTCTCGCGATCATCGAAGGAATAGACCTTCACCCAGGAAGACCCGATCAGTCTCGGAATCCCGGTACATCAAGACATTTCGACAATGGTAAAACAAGACCAGCAAAGCCTCCGGCGTGCCGACATCCTCGATAGTAGCGCACAGATCTCATCTCGAGCCACGACCGGATGAGCTAAGCGTCTGTACCGACGTAACCCAAGTTGCCAAGGGATGGTCCCGACGGTGCTCTAGTTTGGACCAACGCTTAGACAAGCAATCGCCCGGGGCTATAATAAAGATGACCCTCGAGAGAGCGACTCCCAAGGGAAAAGTAGGTGGTGGTGAGGCAAATGGTAAAAGTCAATGTTGGGCCTTCTTTGGACAAGTTTTATTCAAAGCGAACTCGGGGGGTCCCATAAATCACCCGACCGCGTTAGGAACATAAAATCCGGGAACATAACACCGGTATGACGGAAACTAGGGCGGAAAGAGTGGAACAAAACACCAGGCATAAGGCCGAGCCTTCCACCCTTTACCAAATATATAGATGCATTAATAATATAAGAGATATTGTGATATCCCAACCAAAATCCTGTCCACCATGGAGAAATCTTCAACTTCACCTGCAACTAGCAACGCTATAAGAAGGGCTGAGCAAAGCGGTAACATAGCCAAGCAATGGTTTGCTAGGAATGGTGTCAAAGGTTAGAGGTTCATGGCAATATGGGATGGCTTGATAAACAGGTAATAGGTAACGCAGCATAGCGAAAGAACGAGGCAACTAGCATAGCAATGATAGTAGTGAGATCCAGGGTAGCGGTCATCTTGCCTGAAATCCCGCAAGGAAGAAGAACGAGTCCATGAAGAAGATGAACGGATGAAGCGGAACCAATCGTAGACGAACGAATCCTCACGATCGCAACGAAACGGGAACTATCGAGAAGAAGCACACAACATAGGTAAACACACCACACATGAACAAGGCATGATGCACAACAAGCATGATGCATGACCAAGCTACATGAAGCTACTCATGGCAAGAGATGATGCAAACAAGAACAACACATCAAGGCAAGTTTAAATGAGGCCGGAAACAACATATAACAATTCCGGTAAGTTCTCATATGCAAATTTCAAAATAGGTCCAGAACTGAATAAACATTAAGTTGAAGTTCTTAAACAGCAAGTTAAGATGCACCAAGATGATCTACATGAGATTCTAGTCAAGTTACATATAAAGTTCATTAGATTCGGAGCTACGATCTAGAAGATATGAGCAAAACAAGTTAAACATGGCATTGATGTAAAATGCACCCAAACATCAAGCAAACACGCCAAAACAAGGATGCAACATGATAATATGAAGCTACATGCAAAATCAAGCAAGTTTCATATAGAGCACACTCAAAACGGAGCAACGGTGCAACACACACACACTATGCAAGTCATAACTACAATCTGTCCATAACAGCAACTAGGCATATTACAAGCATCAAAACAACATGCTACAGCATCCCAACATAATAACAAAAGGCATGGGCATGAAGTATTGGTAAAGCATAACAAAACATGAACACTGAGCTATCTCCAGAAACAACTAGAACATGCTCAAAAACACCTGGAGATATTGCAAATAATAACAGTTTCAGACTTTGCAGAAATAACATCAGGTTGCAATGTTTAGAGCTATCAAACAACATGTTACAGGAACTTATCATGGCAAACAAAGACATGGCATGATACTACTAATAGCATTGATCAAAAGTCCCTTACTGACCATAAGCCAAAAAGGCATAGAAAATATGATGGCACCCATGTAAACATGGCAAGTTATATTACAGGTTTAAACATGGCAGAAACAACAATAAGTAGGCATGTTCGTGAGCTCGAACCACTCACCACAGAGCAATACATGGCATGGCAAGGCAACCAACAGTAAGAAGGCATGTTTATGAAGCTAAGCATGGTAAGAGCAAGTTCATAGGATACATGGATCACTAGGAAAACGCATGGGAACAAGTGAACTTGATGTTAACAGGCTGACGGCAACATTTTCAAGCAACTTTGGAGCAAGATTACAACATGTTTCGGCAGGCTATAATTGCAACCAAGGACATGAATGGATAGAGCATGACATGTAGTTCAAAACATGTTTATAGGACATCTCCAGATTATGCATAGAATGATTAGTGGAAGCATGTTAACATAGCAACAAAATATAACAGAATCATCGGAAAACAACAACAAAGAACTACCCTACTTAACAAGCTCAATGCACTCAGCACACAACTCACAAAAATACAAGGTCAACACCTCTGGAAAGATGGCATGGCATAGTTCAACATTAATGTAGAGCTCAACCTCATAGGATGCACACATAAATCATGGCAAAAATGATAAAACAGCAAGTTATAACAGTTTCAGCAGATTAACATCAACATGCACTCTTCCAACAGCATTTCGGGCATCAAGATGAGCTCAAATGAAAATGATGCAATGGAATGAAATGATCTACTCGTTGAGGCGAACAATTTGACATATTATACGCACGAAACGGAACAGTAAGCATGGAGATACAGCAGGTCAAAGTATGCAACATTTTATGAGTTTCTAGGGACTTAGCAGTATTTTTAGGGGGAAAAACAGAGTGAGCGCGATTTGGTTAAGTGACGCCCGGGCGGGGAATAGAGTCTGCTCACCCATTGGGCTCGGCCCAGGACGGAAGGAGGCTGGCAGGGCTGGGAAGCTGGGCCGGGGGCGCGCTGGGCCGAGGAGGCTGGGCCGCGGGGGAGGCCCACGTGGCCTATGACGCTGGTCGTCGTCCTCCCGAACAAACTGGACGGCGGCGGCGCTAGAGCTCTCCGACGACGGGGAGCTTCTCCGGCGAAGGAAGGAGGCCGGGGATGGCCAGGAACGGAGCACGGGGGGCGGCCTCCCTCCGGATCCGGGCGGAGGCGGACTGACGGCGGCGGAGGGCCGGCGCCGCGAGGGCCGGAGGCGCTTGGGCGCGAAAGCGTTGCGGGGAGCGGCGATGCGAAAGGCGATGGCGGTGATGGAGCTCGGCGGCGGCGATGGAGCTCCGACGGCGGGAACAGAGACAGCAGCGGCACGGAGGAGGAGGCGGGGACGGCGGCGGCGCCGGACGGCAGGACGCGGCGGCGGCGGCGGCGGCGCGGCGCTGAGCCCCAGATGGGCTCAGGCGGGCAGCAGCGCGGGGAGGCGCGGGCTGACGTGGCGCGGCCCGGTTGGTCGGGAGTGGCACTGGGGTGAGGTGGCGCGAGGATTGGCCGGGCGGCGTGGTTGAGGCGGTGGACAAGTCCGCGAGGAGCGGACATGTCCGTGGCGAGGGAGCGAGGCTAGGGTTCATCTGTGAAAATTCGGGAGGGACACATATTTATAGGTAGAGGAGCTAGGAGAGTCCAAATGAGGTGCAGTTTTGGCCACGCGATCGTGATCGAACGACCGAGAGCATGGAGGGAGTTAGATGGGTTTTGGGCCACTTTGGAAGGGTGTTGGGCTGAAACAAAAGAGGCCTGCGGTTACCGGTTAACCGTTGGAGTACCAAACGACCTCCAAATGGCACGAAACTTGACAGGCGGTCTACCGGTGGTATACCAAGGCCGCTTGGCAAACCTCGGGCCATTCCAAGAAAGTTTAACACCCGCTCACAACAAGAGAGAAGAAGGGGACGCCGGGTGAGATAGGAGCGCCGGATTGCAAAACGGACAACGGGGAAAAGGCTCGGATGCATGAGACGAACATGTATTCAAAATGAAATGCACATGATGACATGATAAAATGCAGATGATGACATGGCAAAGTGCAACACGCAGCAAATGACATGGCAACAACGGCGAATAACTGGCAGACAACTGGCGCATCGGATCCGGGGCGTTACACCTTCGCCCCTCACTTACCCCTTCGTGGCTTAGCACTATAAATAGACCTCCTCCTCCCCATTTTGAGGGTTAGCATTGGATTAGCTCATATTTGTGTGAGAGCCTTTGCTCATCCACTTGGTTACTTCTCCTCGGAGCTCAGGACCTCTTCGAAGAAGATCCCCCAAGCAGATTCAAGACCCCTCTTTAGGGAAGAACATCAAGGCCTCCTCTTGGAGATGAACGGTTCCTTTGTATCCTTACCTTAGTTGACTTTGTATCTTGTGGATCTCATATGTGTGTGGTGATCTAGCACTTGTGTGATCGATTCCTTGTTGGTTGAGTGATCCTCTCTCGTTTTCCCCGTGTTTTCCCTTGTGCTTCCGCGTGTTCTTCGTGATTCCCCCCGTAGGATCCACTCCAAACGTGAAAGATCGACGCTATAGGGTTCCACTCTACATCATATGGTATCATGAGCCACGTTGATCACGTTTTTGGAGCCCCTACCCCTCTTTTTCTAGCTTGATTTTGTTGATTTCGTCCTAAATCCGAAAATCCCCACCAAAAATAGCCCCCAATTTTTTTTTGTGATTTATTGGTTTGATGATGTTTTTTTGATTTTGATCTGTGCATTTGCTTGGTTTCAATTGGATCTAGTTTTCCCCCAAGTTTCCCCACCTTCCATCCACAAAATCCCTCAAATTTTGACCCCAAAATCCCCAAATTCCGCCAAAAATTAGTCTCCACGAGCAAAACCCGAAAGCGATTTGACCTGCGGATCATCCGGAAGAGCTCCCGGATCATCCGGATCCACACGGATCAGCTGGACCATCTCCGGATGTCCGGACGCCCCACACGACAGAAATCCGGTTGTGAACCCGGATCATCGGACCTACTCCCGGATGTCCGGTAACCGACACTTGACTCGGCTGAATTCTTGTTTCGGCCATAACTAATTCATCCGGAGTCCGATTTTGACGTTCTTTAGCTCGTTTTGAAGCTCTTGACATCCCCCATCCCACAAAAATACCACCAACATCATTTGACTCCATCATATTTTCTGAAATTTGGCAAGTTTGCCTAGGCCCTCCACCATATCATCCGCATTACCACCACCGACTTCCGCAACCTAACCCAATTTGTTCACCATAGCATTTGAGGTTGTTTGAGTAGTGACTTGAGTCTCCTAAGGTGTTTCGGCTACTTAGGTACGGTTGCTTCTTCATCAACCACCACCATACCTTCCGCATAGGCTTACCCACCATACACTTCCACCATCCCAAACTTAACCAATTTTGTTTGTGTTGTGAGTTGTGTCTCCTAAGGTGTTTCGGCTACTTAGGGACCGTGTGCTTCCAACTCTTACATCGTGTATAGCCCATCATCCCACTTCCGCATTGCCAAGAGCAAACCACCACCGCTTTCCGCTACCACCATTTGTCATTTGTCATTTGAGATTTTGAGTTTGCGGTTTTTCCGTTTCCTAAGGTGTTTCGGCTACTTAGGGACGAGTCTCCATCATCTTGGTATCTACACCAAGAACACCGTCACTCATCATCACAAAGGACGGTAACCTCGACGACACCATTGTATATTCCCTTGCAATTGCATTGTTAACCCCTAGCCCATTTTGCGTTACTTGCCTATCGAGACTAGCCATTTGAGTATTGCCGGCAACGTTACTTGTGCACATTAGTGGTCCATACCTTCCATTGCATACATACCATATCATATTGGTATCATATCATCCATTGTGCCTCAAGTTTGTTCCCGCATATACACAATTGCTATCTTGGTTGGTGCATTGTGCAAAAGTGGCCATAGAGAAAAAAAAGAGAAAAAGCTTTTAAGCAAAAAGAGAGCAAAGAGCTCGTGAGCAAGTGCCATAGCATTATACCCCATTGCACATAAGAGCCATACCAAAATCTACATCATATGATATCATGCTTGAGAGAAACACCGGGAACCATACATACATAGCATACTTGGGATAGAAAGTACTCCCTCCGTCCAGAAATACTTGTCGCAGGAATAAATGTATCTAGATGTATTTTAGTTCTAGATACATCCATTTTTATGCATTTCTTCGACAAGTATTTCCGGACAGAGGGAGTATATCCATTTGGCATCTTATAGGTTGTGCACAAGTGTCGTATCCGCCTATTGAGAAATCGTGCTAGCGTCTCTCTTGAGTTGTGCAACACGAGCGTTTTCCGTGGATTCCACATTTTGTGCTCATTCCTTGGTTGCACGACCGCATTTATCTATCCGTGTGTGTGTTTCCGAGTGCCATTCTTTGCTATTGGTCCATTTGTTTCACTTGCGAATTTGTGAATCTTTTTCAACATTATTGACTCTTGCTAACATTTTGCATCAAATTTTTGTGCCACTATCCTCACCGAGCTCCACTATAAGCTTTACTTGTGTAGGTGTGAGAACCGACAAGGATTGTTACCAATAGTGCTATTTCATTGCCCGCATTTGAGTGAACTTGATTCATTGTCAACTTCGGTCAAGGTACATTGGTATAAGTTCTTCTCTTTCTCCCACTCATATTTGCTCGAGTCTTGTGATGGATAGGCAAGGCATTTCCACTCCGGTCTACGACAACAACGACGGCGTGAACAACTACATCTTCAAAGCGTCTATCTTCGATCTACAACGACAAATGAAAGGCGCACAATCAAGATTGCAAGAGTGCATCGAGAACATGTCCATCGACATTTTCCACTCTGAAGTAAGGAAAAGGGACTACATCGACAACAAGCTTGCCGCACAAAAGGAGGAGCAAGATGCGAGGATGGAAGAGATTAGAGCCTTGATCAAGTCTTCTTCCCCTTCGTCATCCTCAAGGCGACGACATTCAAGCCACAAGTCTTCGGAGCGCGAAAAAGATGCAAGTGCAAATCGTCCTCGTCCACATCTACATGGCGACCACCATCATGCTCGTGATCAACATCGTCATGAAGGGCATGTCACCTCCAAGCATCATGTGCACGACGACGACGAACGACATCTTCTACGAGCTCAAGCACGACAACGACATCATCATCATGAAGATGCTCCACAAGCGCAAATGCACAAGTCCCAACAAGACCTACTTCACGCCAAGTCCAAGCTTCAAGAGCACAAAAGAAGACCGCGAGACGACCACCACCAAGACGGCGCTACGGCTACAACAACCACTTTGGCATCTTCGCCAAGTGCTATCAAGGCATCTTCTCCTTTGGATGTACGGCATCTTCGCCTACTTCCCACGAGTACGCCTACATCGACTTCATCAAGTCCAAGGCGACCACCTACGAGCGAGGGTGAGACTTCCATCTTCGGAAGCCCCTCAAGGACGATGGCCGAGCATGGGACATTCCCTTCGGTCATGGAGACGAGCTATGAGGTGCCAAATCATATGGGCCTCCAAAAACAAGACGGTGACAAGAAGGTTGAGCATGGGACTATCCCTTCAACCAAGGCGACGATAGTAGTTGAGCATGGAGACATTTGCACCAACATCCCTCCGACACCCACATATGTCGAGATGCCCCAAGTGCCATGTGAGAAGAGCCACCACCCCATGAGTGAGATGAGTGACTCCAACATATGTGACATTGAGAGCGTTTCCTTTGAGAGGATGAGTGTGACCACCACTAGCCCCACACATGAGAGCATGCCACACATCCTATGTGAGTTTGAGCGCCATTTGAGTGACTCCACCAACCATATGAGTGAGAGCATCCTTGAGGGAGTGATTGAGCCACAACACTTAGCAAGTGAGATAATTGACACGGCATGTGAGGCCACTTTGATTTCTAACGACTTAACCTCTACTCCTAGTATGTTTTCTTCTTTGGTGCTAGGTCTCCTACATGACGACACGCCTATCCTCGACGAGTCCATCCCTCCAATGGACAATATGATGGCCATGGTGGACGATGATGCACCCCCCACATGGTTCCATCAAGATGAAGATGACAACGAGACGATCTTCAACACCTCACCTACAACACATGAGCGACACTCTAAAGGTAACATAGGTGATGGTGCTTCTCTTGTCCCACTAGTGGACTCTCTTGACAATGATTGCTCCCATGATGATGACCCACCTATTCCCATGCTCCATGCTAGTGAGACTTCTTCATGCCTTGACTTACCTATTTATGATGAATATGATGATGAGCATGTTGAGTTGCCTAGTTGTGATGCTATGCTTCATAGGATATCATGTGATTCTATTGGTCACTTCATGTTTGACAATCCATTGAACTTGTCATATGCTATGAGTGAGATCTCCCATATTGCATCCCTACAATCTCAACACACTAACTATGCATTCCCCATTAAAATCAATCCCATTTGCACTTTTGGCATAGATGACGAGATGATGGTCATTGGCTTTTGTTTTTCATGTGATGATATTGCCATGCTTCCTTTACATGATTTGCGCAATTCATCCAATATGTCATGCCATGATCACATTGTTCCAAATATGCATTGTTTTGGATGTTGTCAATATTCTCCACATGATGTTGCTACTCATGCTCATGAGGAGACCCCCATAGTTTCCTCATATATATTAGGAGATCTTGATGCATTTCATACTTTGCATGATTCCCATGATAGTGTACACCATATGCACCCCATGAATAACAATGCTCTAGAAATACCTCATGATGCATTACATCCTTTGAGTCTCCATTTTGACACACATCATAACAAACCTCTCATGATGGATGACATGTTTCTATATCACGCATCTCATTTATTTGAGCATTGGCTATTTTGTGCTAACAAACACATGCACGTGCGCATCATGATGGATGATGTGTACATATACCACGCACACACAATTTTTTCCTTTGTCTTTGTTTTGTGTAGGTACTCATGTATACTCGTCAACCTCTCAATCCCAAGAGTTGACAAAACGAGCTCTTGAGAGCAACGATGCTTTGGGATCCCGTGGACTATGCTTACCACCGTTCTCTTCGCGCATCGACTACGCGCATCTCTTTTACTTGGCTCTCATACGGCTATGGGCCATTTACCACTTGTCACCTTATCCTCATTTTACCGTGTTCACATTGCATGCTATGCTTGCTCTTATGCCTTTGCCATGCAATTGTGACCCTTGCTTGCATCTACCCATGATTCACCATTATGCTACTTCTATGTGTATTTGCACGCTTGGTGGAGATCCTTGTTGCTTTTGCCATGTTTATCATGTGCCCCATGCTATTGATGCTTGTTGTGTTGGGAGAGTCATGATGACCCATTGCTATTCACATATGGCCTCTTTCCAATACATTCATGCTATTTTACTCACATCTTGCTTTCATGCTTGTGATATGTCATGTGAATTATTCATGCCCACTATTTGCACACATGACATGCTTGCCATGATTCCTCCTAGTATGTTGCATCTTCGCACTACTAGCTTGCTTAACTTGATTGCTATGATTGCTTGCTATGTTGCATCACCCATGTTCCACTATTACTTGCTTTCTTGGGTTGATGACATATATGCTCATGCCTCTCACATGATATATCTTGATCATTGTCTCTTGTGTCCATTAGTTGCCTCTTTCATATCCACTTGTATTGAGTGCAACCATATTATGCTTATTGATCTTGGAGACTTTGACACCTTACTTGTGATGCATGCTTGTTTGACTGAGCCTATTGCACTTGGTTGTTCTTGCATCATATGCCTCCATACTAGGACACGCTCCCTTGTACTTTCTTATGATGAGCATGATGCATACACTTGTTGGGTATCTTACCACACGAATGATAGGTTTTGCACTTCCGATAAACTCATTTCTTTTTCCGAGTGTTTGTCATGTTCTTTCATTTTGGAGGATTCACAAGGCGGTGGCGTTGTGCGACAACTTGGTTATGTGCAGGCATACATGATGTGCAACTCCAACACCTTCGGGAACATTCATAAGGTGAACTCCTTCCCTTTGAGCCATCCTCAAGTACGCATATTGGATGGGTTAATCTTTCATTGTTGTTTCCTTCTTGTTGTCTACATGATACATCTCGTGAACGAAGGAGCGACATTGGAGATTGGCTACATGGACCTTCACATTGAGGAGCGCTCACACTTATTGGATGCACCTTCGGAACTCCACTCATGCCTCGACATCGAGCTTTGGTACACCAACACCTCCATATTTGTTGATTGTGCTCATACTTGTCATGCTCGATGGACATATCATACTCACCACAAGTTTGCACACTATGCATGGATTGACTCACATTATGCTTGTCTTGTTGCATCTATTTCCATGTCATCCATGATATATGAGCTTGTGCACTTCCTTAGCAAATTTGTTGTGATCTACCTTGATGGCATATTCATACATCATGATCATATTGTTCACCACCAATTGCATGATAACATATACATATTGAGCATCCATTGCCATGTTCATGCTTTTGATGCACCATCCCATTATGACATCATTTTGCACAATGGTAGAATTTGTTGCTTTGTGCACCATGCTAATTATCCCATGAATTCTTTGCATATCATTCTATATCATCTTGATAAGCTTCATGCGCTTTGTCACGCACTATCCGTAAGCACGGACTCACGCTTAATTGATGGACACTTTGTGTGCGCTAACCATTATATTTCCAAGTGTACTCTATATTTGCTCATTTTGCATGTACCACATACCGGAGACACCTTGGAGTACTTGGATTGCGCAAGGCATTCACCTACGTCCCACTACAAGTCTGTCCACGACACCCGTTTCCATGGTGATGAGGATCACGATCCGAGGTCGGATCTTTCCCAAGGGGGGGATATGATGCGGAGCATCCCACGTTCATCCCCATGTACACTCCGACTACTCTCCAAGCCCTAAGAGGACATATGACGAGACCTCGAACATACGCCATTGGACACAAGGTGAATTCACTCCTCTTCGAACCGTCACTTTCCGCATATGAGACACGGCTACTACCTCATGCATGGACCTTGCATACACTCGGGTACAACCAAGATGACCATGGACAATCCAAGGATCAAGGCCAAGCATGGAAGAGGAGAAGGAAGAAGAAGACGGAGCGGTGATGGAGCTAAGTCGACATCCGGACCGCCGTCCGGATCATCTGGCCCAATGGGATCATCCGGGACTCCGTCCGGATCGTCCGAATGCTTCGCCCAAGACACCGAAGGCTTCCACGAAGCGGATCATCCGGGACTCCGTCCGGATCATCCGGACCCGACGCTGGATCATCCGGGACCCGTCCGGATCATCCGCCTTGCTCTGTAGCATGACTTGGGGCGAGGCCCGTGTACCCTTCGCCCTCACTTACCCCTTCGTGGCTTAGCACTATAAATAGACCTCCTCCTCCCCATTTTGAGGGTTAGCATTGGATTAGCTCATATTTGTGTGAGAGCCTTTGCTCATCCACTCGGTTACTTCTCCTCGGAGCTCAGGACCTCTTCGGAGAAGATCCCCTAGCGGATTCAAGACCCCTATCTAGGGAAGAACATCAAGGCCTCCTCTTGGAGATGAACGGTTCCTTTGTATCCTTACCGTAGTTGACTTTGTATCTTGTGGATCTCATATGTGTGTGGTGATCTAGCACTTGTGTGATCGATTCCTTGTTGGTTGAGTGATTCTCTCTCGTTTTCCCCGTGTTTTCCCTTGTGCTTCCGTGTGTTCTTCATGATCCCCCCCGTAGGATCCACTCCAAACGTGAAAGATCGACGCTATAGGGTTCCACCCTACATCACAATACAAGCTAGACACCATATGCAACATGTAACCACATTTGACAGCGCAAAGTTAAAGCAAGCACCTGGGATGGTTGTGTGTGGCAATTGAGATCATCAACTGCACAGCTATGTTTACTATCGCCAATAACGACATCGCACCCATTAGAGCGCCAAACGCTTAGTGCTTATCTTGAATTACATTTGCGACTTACATCTTTTCTTTTTGCATTCATCAACACTAATTCAGAGTCTGAAATACCCATGCATAAAAAACAATAGTGTGAGTATGGGTGAAGTGTGTGCACAATTAGTACAATGTAAAGGTAGCAGATAGCAGGTCAGTGAGAAATAAATGACGGGAGACATATGATAGCTCTACAACATGCATAGCACACTAAATTACTACAGGATTCTATGAAAATAATAGTCAACTGAAAGCAAATAGGCCAGTGCATTTTTTCTGCACCGTCCGATGTACAAAGAATGGGCAGATCGCCTTCATCTACCTCCAGCCAGTCAGTGTTGACGATCTTCCTCGAAACGCCAGCGACCACCGGCCAAGTATTCCTCCCTGCCTACGCCCTCCCCTCGACCTCACCGCATCGCTGTGCTTGGCACTGCCCCTCGGCCATCCATTCAAGCCCCGCCGACCTCCAGATCGGGCGCAAGCAGCTCCTGCGCCCCACACCCCTATGATAGACACCGATGCACCGCTTCCCCGGGGAACATGCGGACTAGGTGCTCAGCGCGCCTAAGCGGGTGCTGCTTCTTTAATTTTGGTTCGACTGACCCTAAATTGAAATCCAGGCGGGCTACTGATCTCTAGCAAAGGTGAAATAGTAAAAGGGAGGAAACCTTGTGCATTTAGTATCACGAAGAAGATGCAGTAGGAGGCGCTCAACTAGTTTATTTCGTGGGGTGAATACGGTGTGAGCGGAGACGTAAGATTTGCACGAATAAGGGAAGAGGAGTACCTCTTTCTGCTGGCAGTGTTGTGTCCTCCTTCTGTTTTTCCAACGATCTTCTTGTTGTTCACCGGAAACCAGAAGTTGTGGAGGACGGTGCAGCCTTGGATGAACCCAGGCTAAGTTGTTGAGTGTGGTGCGGTGTCTGTCTATCGGCGGCGGGGAAGCAGATCCGAGGCGGCGAACAACGGCGTAGCGGGAACAACTCTGGTGCGGTGGACGGTTGCGATAGTGGAGCCACAGTAGTGAGGCGCAAGACGGCGTGGTCAGAGTGGTTCTGGTACGGTGCACGTCAGCGTCGGTGTCATGGAGGCAGCTCTGCCTCGACTTCAGCTACTAAGTCCTTGAGGGTGTTGCGGTTGCGGTTGCGGTTGACGATGACGTCGGGGTACCGGCTCCGGCGTGATGGAGGAGGGCGGCGGTGGATTGGCCGCTATGGGGTGGAGGACGGAGGAGGCTGGGGTTTCGCGGCTGGTGGAGAGGGTGTTTTCGCGCCCATGGAGTATGAATGGGGAAACGGAGGGAGGCGGGGAACTAAGGGGGAACAATGTTTCGGTTTGAGACGCGCTTGTTTGAAATTTGGGGAAAGTTACAAACTTTGCCCCCATCTGAAATTTCGGACATATTGCGGGTTGGGGGTAGGACAGTCATGTCAGGTGTACCAAATGTGGGCGGGATAGATTTCAGCTGAGCGCATGGGTGTTTAGGCCGCCACGGCGTATGAGTGCTTCTCGGAGGCGGTTAAGACTGGCGTATTGGTGAAGTTACAAACCAACCCCGGTTTAGACCTTTGGACATCGGGCCGATAGGCTACACGGGCAGTCAGGACAGTAATTTCCTACCACCAAACATTAGTCTCGCACAGTTTCGGGTGACCATAGGCCTATTTGGCGCTTCGTTCAATATTTGGGAGCAGAAGCATTAACGTTTTCGGTTCTCTTGAATTGAACTTTCAGGATTTGTCGATATGCGTATGAATATATATAGCTTTCAAACTCACAACAAAGATTGATGCCCCCTTTTACATCTGATTTACAAATGCCATTATCTCGGGTTCAAATAGATGAATGCACTTCCTATGAATTCGAATCTTCAAAACCCCCTTTATGTTGAATTCGACATGTATTCTATTTCGTACCTAGCAATTTGGAATGAATCCATGCAAGTGACAAATGTATAAAGTGCTTCACACTAACAACATGGAGTGCACTAATTAATATTTATATATGAATTGCAAAAGCATCCATTGCCTGTATTTCAAACCGCTCTCACTCTATGGGTCGATAATATGAAATAAACACATGCACATGCTAGAATTCAATAGAGTATGGGTGTCTGATAGACCGATTTTCGTCCATACGCAATTTGCAAAATTCATGATCTCATCCAAAAATAATAATGCCATTTATATTTTAATTTAATACGCAGAACCGCCTTTTACACGTAGATGCACTATGCCTCGGCCCGTTCTCACAAACGCGTTATATATCTCTCTATCTAACGCATAAGTGCACACACTTTATATGCATCGGCATTTCTCTTTCACACATGCTCACAATCTCCCCGCCGCCTTTCTGACTACTATGTACCACTCTTTTCACTAATCTCAGTTGGAAAACACTATTTCTCTCACATGCATATATACACACGCATGGTCTCTACTAGCCCTCTATACGCACATATATGTGCCTACGTGTCTCCCTTACGCACATTATCTTTAGGCCTCTCTACTTTTACATTGCCCCCGACACACCTCTCTCTTAGTAGTTGGCAGATATGATTTCATCATATCATTCGGTAGGATATCCCTGGCTGTTAGGCTGGATGGTAATACGAGGCAAAGTTTTACCATAGGTAGGAACGGACCCTTGCAGTTGAATAAAGAGCGTGCTCCTGGTACTGTATATTAGTGATAGGGGCGTGTACAAAGTACATGCATTGTGCGTGTGTGTATACAATCAACGAACTAGCCCCCAAGCTTGTATAACAACCGGGGGCCTAGGGTTACAAATCATATATAGTCGGCTTATCACCAGTGCGGATAGAGTCCTCCGCGACTCTGGTAGCTTCGTGTTGTACGCCGAGTCCTCCACATGGGTCTTCATATAACACGTCTCGGTCCAACCTATATGTGCTGCGGGATGGAACCGACCCATGAGTCTTCATGTTGACCCACCACAACTAGAAATGATGTGCCCACCACATCACACACGCAATTGGCCACTAAGAAAATAAGCATATACAATAGTACAACGGTTCCAGCTCACGATACGTCTCCATATTTTTTTGATGACACTGACGGACTTTGCATTTGATGCGTGCTCCATATTTTGTTGACGGCACTTACGGTCATTGTATTTGAAGCGAAAGCACGATATGGTCACTAGACTTCAGAATAAGCTCATCACGGTCACCACATACATTTTGTCGTGCTAACCAACATGTGGTTGGATGGTTAGGAGGACAGTGGTTTCTCGAGCCCACTGAGGGAGTCCTGGATTAGGGGGTATCCGGACGGGCGGACTATATACTCCGTCCGGACTATTGGAGCGTGAAGATACAAGACTCAAGACTCCATCCCGTGTCCGGATGGGACTCTCCTTTGCGTGGAAGACAAGCTTGGTGATCCGGATATTTTATTTCCTTCATTGTAGCCGACTCCGTGTAAAACCAGCCCTCTCTGGTGTCTATATAAACCGGAGAGGTTGGTCCTTAGAAGGCCGATCACAATTACAATCATAATCATCATAGGCTAGCTTCTAGGGTTTAGCCTCTACGATCTCGTGGTAGATCTACTCTTGTACTACTCATATCATCAATATCAATCAAGCGAAGTAGGGTTTTACCTCCATCGAGAGGGCCCGAACACAGGTAAACATTGTGTCCCTTGCTTCTGTTACCATCAGCCTAAGACGCATGGATCGGGACCCCCTACCCGAGATCCGCCGGTTTTGACACCGACATTGGTGCTTTCATTGAGAGTTCCTCTATTTCGTCGCTGTGAGGCTTGATGGCTCCCTCAATCATCAACGACACGGTCCAGGACAAGACTTTTCTCCCCAGACAGATCTTCATGTTCGGCGGCCGCGATCAAGGGCCAATTAAGCAGCCATCTGGAGCAGATTGATACCTCGCCCGCCACCACGGTCGGTTCGAAACCTGAACTACACGACCGATATCCGCGGAGACTTGATCTTCGACGGAATCGGGCATGTGCCAGGAGTGTCGGACAGTCACGATGAGCACGGCTTAGACCTGCTGTCGGACAACGCTCGAGATATCACCCCTGCAGCAGCCCCGGACCTAAATCCGGAGCAGACTGCGTGGCCCAAGGACGGATGGATGGACCCGCCCCGACGGTCGCACACTCATCGGCGGTAGAGCCGAACACAGGCCTCACCTATAAGGAATCCTGTGACTCCGGACCCATGGACTCGTATCCGGTTGTAGGTCCCAATCTGCGCGCTCCCGAGCCCGCCGAGCCTGGTTGGGCTCCGGTAATGGAGTTTACCGCTACGGATATCTTCCAGCACTCGCCCTTTGGCGACATGCTGAACTTGTTAAAGTCTCTCTCTTTGACAGGAGACTCTTGGCCAAACTATGTCCGGCTCGAGTGGGAAGCAGGCGACGAAGGAATTTGTTGCCCACCCACCACCCATTTCATTGCCACGATCGATGAATTAACCGACGTGCTTGACTTCGACTCCGAAGACATCGACGGTATGGACGACAATGCAGGAGAAGAACAAGAACCACCACTCACAGGACGATGGACAGCCACCCCATCGTACAATATATACATGGTGGACACGCCTAAGGAGGACGACGGAGACAATCCGAAAGATAAAACCCTCGGGCAAAAACCAAAGCGACGGCGCAGACGCCGCTCCAATTCCAGCAACAGTAAAAATAGCGACAAGAGCGCCAGAAAGATCGACACCCCAGTCAACTCCGAAGGCAACAACGACCATACAGACCCAGCGATGGAGCAGGACGAGCTAGGTCACGCCGAATACAGTTTGGAGCGGACGCTCGATCACAATGATCCCGAGGGATGAGTTCATCAAACTGCCCCAGGACAAGAACAAAGTCCGGATGACGATGCATTCATCATCCCGGAAACACACGTGGAACAAGATAACCTCCACAGAAGGCTTATGGCCACAGCGAGAAGTCTAAAGAAGCAGAAGCAACGGCTAAAAGCCGCATAGGAAACGCTCAATCGCAGATGGAATAAAGTGCTAGACACTGAAGAAAGATACGGCGACGATCGCCATACAAAGAGCTATCCAAAACGCAAGCTACTGCCAGAATTCGACGACGAGGTTGTTCCACCAAAGAATAACACGACCAGGAGGCCAGACGTACCACTTCATAACCGCAACAGAGCAGCTACCGATGCCGCGCACGATTTACATGAGCACCTGGATAAGAAAGCCGGCGCGGCTAGGTCCATCTACGGATCTAAAGGACACACCCCGGCGCGGGACTATGGTCAACAAAACGATCATACTAACCAAATACCAGTTCGGAATAAACACCGGACACAACAACAGCCCACGGCACGCCATAGCACGTCCAGATACAGAGAGGCTGCTCACCCCCTGTGCTCCACCGAAGAAGTACCGGACCATGAATTTCCACAGGGTTTTAAACCAGTGAACATAGAGGCATATGACGGAACAACAGACCCAGGGGTCTGGATCGAGGATTTTATCCTGCATATTCACATGGCTCGTGGGGATGACCTCCACGCCATCAAATACCTCCCCCTCAAGTTGAAGGGACCAGCTAGACACTAGTTGAAAAGCCTCCCCGAAAATTCAATTGGGAGTTGGGAGGAACTCGAGGATGCTTTCAGGGCCAATTTTCAAGGGACCTATGTCCGGCCTCCGGATGTGAACGATTTAAGTCACATAATCCAACAGCCCGGAGAGTCAGCCCGCAAGCTTTGGAACAGATTCCTCACTAAGAAGAATCAAATTGTCGATTGTCCGGATGCCGAAGCCTTAGCGGCATTCAAACACAGCATCCGCAACGAGTGGCTCGTCAGACACCTCGGCCAAGAAAAGCCAGGGACAATGGCAGCCTTAATAAGCCTTATGACCCGCTTTTGCGCGGGTGAAGATAGCTGGTTGGCCCGTAAAGGCACCAGCGACCCAAGCAACGGGAAGCCACGGCGTAATAAAAACAAACGTCAAAACAAGGAAGAGAGCCCGGACAACACAACGGTCAACGCCGGATTCAGGGGCTCTCTACCCGATCAAGAAAAGAAGCCATTTAAAGGCAGTAAAGAGGGACCGTCCGGTCTGAACAGAGTCCTGGATAGACTGTGCCAAATTCATGGCACCCTTGACAAACCTGCGAACCACACGCACAGAGAGTGTTGGGTCTTCAAGCAGGCCGGCAAATTAAATGCCGAACACAAGGGAAGGGAAACACCAAGTGAAGACGAGGATGAACCTCGCCAGCCGAACACTGGGCGACAGAAAAAATTCCCACCAGAGGTTAAAACAATAAACATGATCCACGCGACTCACACATCCACGAGAAGGCGCGAAGCGCTTTCGAGACGCGCGTCGATATAGAGCCCATCGTACCCACACCTAACTCTTGGATGGCTTGTCCGATCACCTTCGATCACATGGACTGCCTGACTAGTATTCGGCGCGGAGGATCAGAGGCCTTGGTGCTTGACCCAATAATCGACGGATACCATCTCACCCACGTCCTCATGGACAGCGGCAGCAGTCTCAATTTAATATACCAAGACACTGTCCGCAGGATGGGGATAGACCCATCCAAAATTAGCCAAAGCAACACCACCTTTGAAGGGGTGATACCAGGCGTTGAAGCCTACAGCAGGGGCTCCGTCGTACTGGAGGTAACATTCGGCTCACCAGGCAACTCCAGAATCGAAGAACTACTCTTCACCATCGCACCCTTCCAAAGCGGCTATCACGCATTGCTTTGAAGAGCGGCCTTCGCCTGCTTCAACGCAGTACCACACTATGCCTACCTTACACTCAAGATGCCCGGTCCACGTGTCATCATCACCGTTAACGGAAACACAAAGCGCTCTTCATGCGCGGAGGAATACGCGATGGCTCTAGCGGCCGGACTCTAAGCGGCCTCCGATACCAAAAAACATGACTGGTCGTTAAGACCACGGACACGGTTAGACGAGTCTGGCAGCCCGGATAAAAATGAGCCAGGGCACCATATATGTAATCCCATAGAGGACACCATGGGCTATAAATATTTAATTAAACCCCACCGTTGGCCTGATCTTATTTATAGGCCAATGCCTTAAACTTTTACCATCCATCGCACGCTTACGTAGTACTCTTTTACATGAGTTTTTCTTTTTTACAGACACAATGCGTGCGATACCCTTCCAGGAAACGACACAATAGAGACAAAGGCGTAGACGTGCAGCAGGGCCCCGCTCAAAGGTTTCACTTTAGATTAAGCCCCTGTGTAAACCTTTTTATTGCCTCTTGTTGTTTACACGTCCCATGGGTACTATACCCATAGAGGATACTGCCGTTATTGTCATTTCGCCAGGACAGACCGATGCACATACCTGGAAATACAGGGTTTATAATGAAAGGCGCTCTTGACCCATTTTACATTATAAAGTCCGAATACCTTCGAGAGTGTCTGGCGTCCACGAGTTTGGCCTTATATGCATCGACTCGAATCATGTCTTTGGTCAAATGTTGGGTTTGCCCGGCTCCTGGGTTTGCCGCCTTATGTTCCGTTCTTATCGGCTAAGGCGGCCAAAGGAGAACTACTGCGATTGTGCCCTGGTTATTCCAGATGAGCACCTCAGTAGAGAGAGCCAAAAACTGAGTCATGATATAGCGAGAGACTGTTCAACCACTCGAACACTTATTGGAATCTTTAGGATTCCTCCGGATTAACGAAGTACCGTTTCCCGGTCATGTACACACACGCCCGTATTTGGATGCACGCGAAGGTACTAGGGGCTACATAGTAGCCCCACCGTTAAATTCCCATGGCTAAGCGAAAGTGTTACAACTATATAGTCCGGTTGCCTAGTTCGACGTGCGATCACCTCCTTAATGGACCAAGACGTTGGATCAAGTGTGATTACGCATATTTTTCACGAACACCCCCGCATTGTATGCGTGGGGGCTGAAGCCAACGAGTGCTAACTTTCGGATTACACATATACATAAAAACGGCCGCATAGGAGACACAATAATACTTTCAGGCAAAAAGTATAAATATAGCCTTGTAATCAAAATAACATTGTTTTTACAATGATTCGATTTGTCACTCGAGCAAGACATTCTTCGAGCACTACGCTTTTGTTAAGCAGGCACCTTCTGTTACCTGCTCCAAGTAGTGCTCGGCCGGATCCTGGCCTCCCGCCGGATTCTGGGTTGCAATGAGGGTGGCCTCCACTGTCCAAAATGCTTTAATGCGGGCAAGTGCCATCCGTGCACCCTCTATACACGCCGACCTCCTCATGGCATCAATCTGAGATACGACACCGAGGAATTGTTGCACCAAACCAAAATAACTGTCCCGCTTCGGCTCCTTCGGCCAAAGATGGTCTGTTACAGACCGCATTGCAAGCCCGGACAGCCTATGAAGCTCCGCCATAGCAGCCATCTTCTCACTCAACGGCAGCGGGCGCGTGGGAGCATTGAATTGCGACCAGAATAGCTTCTCCACTTCTTTATCACCTTGATCCTCGAAAAACTTGGCTGCATCAGTTGTACTCTTTGCCAAGTCCGCATACGCGTCTGCAGGACTCCAACGTCCATCCAGGGGAGCATACTTCGGATCCAAAAACATCGTCCGCAGTAAGTAGGAGCCCCCAGCCGCGATTTTACCGGCCTGTCGAAGATCCTCCCGCACACTCCTAACTTCGGTCCGCATCTCCTTGGTCGCATTAAGTGCCTTGTTCAGGTCAGCAGAATTCACCCGACTCTCCTTCTCAAGCAGCTCATAACGGTCGGCGACATTTTTTAACTCCAGAGCCATTTCGGCTATCTTTTCCTCGCTTCGGCGATGAGCAGCCTGTTTGGCTCTCAAATCTTCGGCCACCTTTAGGGAAGCCGCATTGCTAACTCGAGCTTGTTCCTTGGCCTGGGCAAGTTCCACCCTCAGGGCTTCCACGGCAGCAGCACCGTCTGCATTCCAAATATATTGCATCAATATTGTACCCCTCTCAAATTTTCCTATAAAATATAATTAGGAAAGCAGAGCACATACCTTGTGACTCATTCAGCTGCTCATTCACCAGCAAGATATTGGCATCAATAGCCCCAATATGCCTCCTTAGTTTGGCAACTTCAACAGACTGGTCGGCTGCCGGACCCTTAGATACCTGCGCATATGTACAGCGCAATCATTCTTTACACAATATGATCCCCCGTTTGCTGCCTAGGGCGGGCAACCAGAGTCTTAGGGGCTACTATCCATATGGAGCACACCTAGCGCGTGCCTCACAGCCAAAAAATAGTGTATTTTTCACTACATACCTCAAAGCCTTTGAGCAGGCTCGTAAATGCTTCATTCAAACCACTTGTGGCGGACGAAATCTTCTTGAGCACCATGCTCATTAATGAGTGGTGCTCCTCCGAGAGCGCAGCTCGCTCTAGAAGGCCCGTCAGTATGTCCGGCCGGACATCGAACTGTGTCGGACCCTTCTCATCGCCCCCCGTGGGAGCCAAATGCTCCGGGCTCAGGGCGGCTGACGTATTAGCTTCCGGCTTCGGCAGATCCGGACTCCTCCATGATGACACCTTGGTGTCGCCTGCCTCATGAGGCGGAGAGGTGGGTGGGGTCTCGCTCTCCATCATCTCCGGAGGAAGATCCCCCAAAGACGAACTCTGTTGAGAAGAGCTGCTAGCCGGACTGCAAAAAAGAATCTTGGTTATTGATCTCGGAGAAATGCAGTACCTTTGAATTAACGATTAACTCACAGCTCGGTTGAGGGCTGGCCCGTTGGCGGGCATGACGTGGTGAGGACGCCCGTCGTGGCAGAGCCCCCCGGTGACGCTTTCTTCCCCTGTTTGGGCATCTCCGTCTCCAAGTCTTTGGAGGCGGCCCTTTTCTTCCCTCGCGGGGAGGAGGCCTCGGATTCCCCTCCCCGACTATCCTCCCTTGGGGAGGAAGCAATTCCCCCGGTCCGGATGCACAGTGTGTGAAGTTTGGCTTCACTGTCCTTTCCTTCATCTTTCCCTGAGGGCATTTTGCTGAGCACCCGGCCAAGCATCTTGGCAACGGTTGGACCACGTGAGCCTTCGGGAAGTGGCGCCGGACGCCTAATGCTCTCCGCCTTGCTGAGCCATTCCTGGACATGGAGGGTTTTCAGAATAATGACTATGACAAATATAAATGAAGTTTCCAATTTTAAGGTTACTTACTTGGGTATCTAGGCGATTGCAGCTTAGGCCCGCATCCTCGGTGGTGTCCGGACACTTTACTTGTGGTCCGAAGAATAATTTACACATCCCTTCGAGCTTCAGGACGAAGAAGTGCTTAATAGTCCGCGGACCCTCTGGATCAAACTCCCACATCCAGAGAGGCCGGCGTTTGCATGGCAACATCCGTCGGATTAGCATTACTTGAATTATACTGACAAGGTTAATGTCCTTCTCAAGAAGCTCCCGGATACGGCTCTGCAGTATTGGTACATCAATAACAGGCCCCCAATTCCGTCCTACGTCGGTCCATGACGCCAATTGTGACGGAGGGCCCGAGCGGAACTCGGGGGCGGCCACCCACTTTGTGCCTCTGAGAGCCGTGACATAAAACCACCTCCGCTGCCATACATCAGATACTTCTGGGAAAGAACCCTCTGGCCATGGGGCATTGGCGTTCCTACTTATTATGGCACCTCCGCACTCCGCATGTCGCCCCTCGATCATCTTCGGTTTCACATTGAAGGTCTTGAGCCATAAGCCGAGGTGTGGGGTGACGTGGAGAAAATCCTCGCACACAATGATGAACGACGAGATATGGAGGATAGCGTTCGGAGCTAGATCATGAAAATCTAACCTGTAATAGAACTTGAGCCCCCTCACAAAGGGATCAAGGGTGAGGCCCAAGCCGCAGAGGAAGTGAGGAACAAATACGACGCCCTCATTGGGCTCGGGTGTAGGGATGACCTGCCATGGAGCAGGAAGCCTGTGCTGGATGTCGGCAGTCAGATATCCGACCTCCCTAAGCCTCGCAATGTCCTCCTCTTGGACCAAGGAGGCCACCCACCGGCCTTGAGGGTTAGATCCGGACATATTAGAGGATCTGGGGTGTTTGAGCATGGGTCTCGGGTGTTAGAACTCGAGGTGCAAAAAGGCGCAAGGGTGGTGGAAAAGAGGCATAGGCCTCGGCCCCTTTATAAAGGGGGTGAATATCAAGAGTCCTCAGCGTGACCGCTTGAGGCTTATCTAAAAACACACGTAGTCATACCAACATTCATCATGGGGTTACGCACGCCCATATTGATGGAAGATCCCGTAATAGGAGGAACACAATCTCTGCTTTGGCAGGGCGTGCCAATAAAACCGCCTCGCAATGCGAGTCAAGGTGGGTCGAGAAACGCCAGTTTGTGTTGGACCGGGCCATGATGCAAGGGGACGACGTACGAAGATTGCCAGCAGATCAGATTTATGCTATGTTCCCTACGATAGTATGTGAGGATCATCTCGCAGATCCGGACACGGTCTAAGTGTTCGATAATTACTTTGGAGTATTCGGAGATGGAACCCGCCTTGCAATGCCAAAGACAAGACTGCGCACCGGACTCATCGTCATTGAAGCCTGGTTCAGGGGCTACTAAGGGAGTCCTGGATTAGGGGGTATCCAGACGGCCGGACTATATACTTCGTCCGGACTATTGGAGCGTGAAGATACAAGACTCAAGACTCCGTCCCGTGTCCGAATGGGACTCTCCTTTGCGTGGAAGACAAGCTTGGCGAGCCGGATATTGTATTTCCTTCCTTGTAACCGAATCCGTGTAAACCCTAGCCCTCTCCGGTGTCTATATAAACCAGAGAGGTTGGTCCTTAAAAGGCCGATCACAATTACAATCATAATCATCATAGGCTAGCTTCTAGGGTTTAGCCTCTACGATCTCGTGGTAGATCTACTCTTGTACTACTCATATCATCAATATCAATCAAGCAGGAAGTAGGGTTTTACCTCCATCGAGAGGGCCCGAACCTGGGTAAACATTGTGTCCCTTGCTTCCTGTTACCATCAGCCTAAGACGCATAGATTGGGACCCCCTACCCGAGATCTGCCGGTTTTGACACCGACACCCACCAAGGTTAAAGTCCCGGTGCTCGCATTTATCTTGTGTTAATTTCAGTATTTTCTGGCGATGTACATTCAGTGGGAGGAGACGTTCCACTCGACTACGAGGCACCTATAGTGACTTCGTAAAATCTCAAGGTCATATATGCTGGCCCACTATCTCGAAGGTGCTCATAGGGGTAGGGTTGGCGTGTGTGCGCTTATAGCGGCGAGTGCTTGCGCAGATATATGAGCCCTTATGTGCATGCCTGTGTTAAACAAATACATGTCATGATTATACGGTCACTGGCTCACCCGTACAAGTCTGTATTTTGTTGATGACACAATCAATTTACTAGTCAAACGTTCCACGCGGCGCAACGAAGTTTTATATTTTTATATTATGAACCTTCGATTCTCAAATTTAAATTCTTCTACATTGAATGGGTAGCTACAGCAATAAATTTGGATCTTGCACCATCGGGGCGCGTAACTGTGGGGCCCACCTGTCAGCCCGTATATGAAAGAAAGAAATGGTAGTTTGAGTCTGTACTGTGTTAATAAAATAGGAGTACATTTTAGGGTGATCATACGGTCACTAGCTCACCATACAACTTCGTAATTTGTTGATAACACAATCAATTGACCAGTCAAACGATCCACATTTAGCAGCACACATTACCATAGGGCCCACCCATCAGCGTGTATATGAAGGACAGAAATGGTAATAAATTAGTGGCCGGTGGGTATTCTAAGTCGTTAGACCTCTGGTTGGCAGTCGCCGACGGTTGGGGGGGCGTTGATTGGGCGGTGGGGTGGAGATCGCTGGAGAAAAAGCTCGGTGCGATGGGGGGGCTAGAGGGATGGCCGGTGCGGCAGCGGACCGACGGTGGGGAGTGGTTTCGGGGAGGGCTGGGTGGTGTGGCCTTGCCGCCCGTGGGGCGAGGGCAGCGGTTCGCCGGTGGTGATCAAGGCTCGGGGAGGAGTTTGATGATAAACTGGAGGCCCTTGATTTCGTATCCAACGGCTGGAAAATCTAATGACCAGAGATGAAAAAGTCAGTCGACTGACATGTAGCCTCACCCCGCACGCACACATGCACACACGCAAGACACGCACGCATGCAGGCGTGCAACACTGACACATACACATAACGTACACACGCACACATGCTGGTGTGCAACACTAGCACGTACACATGCACTCACGAACACACGCACGTATGCACCCATGCATGCAACACTGAAGCGTACCCTTGCACGCACGCAACACTCGCACACCTGCATGCACACAACACACGACTCAAGACACACGCTCAACCTATACGTGAATGCACCCTTTGTTAAGGACATGGATTGTTACGGGTATTAATCAATCTTATCTATGATAAGCAGAACATTGATGTTTGTAGTGGTCTTTATGAATCACAATGTATCTAACGGGCTATCAACATAGTAGGCTTATCTACAGGAAAAAAGATGACGTCACACTCAATGAACAATCGTCGCTTTATGAAATGCCCGCTTCTGACCGACCTGGCCCACCAAAGGTTCCTCTGCTATGCGCTGCCCACGTTGGGTCACTGACATGCAGGCCATGTGCCCAAAGAGCCCACACATTAGTGGAAGAACGGCCCGGTTTCCTAGGTCAAAGTCGAGGGCGCCACTCGCTGGACGCCCGGATGAACACGCCTCCGTGCCACATTCAAACGCCTCCATGAAACCCGCCCGTGTGGAAGCCGAGAAACCCACTCTGGACACACGTTCGTTCAAGACCGGGCCGGCATTAAACGCAACACCGACCGAGCTCCTCCTGTCCGCCGTCTATTTAATCTCCTATTTAAACGAGGCCAAACGCCGGCCAAGAATCGCACACCTCCGCCACTCCTCTATCTCCTCCACCATTTTGTCCACTCTTACAATGGCTTACGAAGAGTAGTTATTCCGCATCCAACCCGACTGGGTAGCCCGCCGGATACGAGCTATGCAGCTCGCTGATCCAACTCCCTCCCCTCGCCTGACGGAGCCAGTTGCCGCCCCAAGCCGGCGCGTGGTTCAACAACTTGCCGCTCCAGGCCAGCTCGACGAGGAGCGGCGCACGGGCGTCGTTGCTGCCGTCCACGCCGCCGCCTCGTACCGCGTCTCCCATTTCTGTGGCCGAGACTCCCATGCCGGCGGCCGCGCCATGCAAGGAGAGACAGAAGCCGGGTGCGCGGAGAGCGACGAGTCGGTGGCCAGCGCCTCTGCGTCCGCCGCCATCATCGAGGAGAAGTAGAACACGGGAGGCCGCCGCCGCTTGGATCCCATGAAGGCCACAGCGGAGGCGACGCCAGCGTACACAGCAGGTGTCTTGCCGGATCCTTTTGTTGCGAGGACCTTCATCGACCCCGCATGGGCTCCACGAAAGAGGGGAATGTTAGGATGAACTCGAGCCGGTGCCGGCCATGGCGAAGTAGTGGCCGGTGATGAACTCGAACCGGTCCCAACCACCATCATCTTCGGCACCAGCCAATGATATCAGTTGGGCAGTGGGGAAGCGAGCCATCCTTTGCACTGAAGCATATACCTCCGGGGCTCCCGGCAGTCCGGTGATCATGCTGCCGGACATGAGGAACACACATCGATCGGCGAGCAACCATTTAGGCCAGGTATTATATACCTGTGCTGTCCAGAACTAGCACCGCATAGTTCATTTGAATGTAATGAAATTCGTCATGTTTGTATGAAAATCCGGTATTTTATATGATTTCCGTCGGTTTTTATATGAAATATCAGTTTGTCTACGTGTTTGCATGAATTTTGTCCGGTTGGTTGAGTTGTTGTCATAATGTGTGCGGCTACGGTTGGATGGCGTAATTTGCGGGTCGCCGGTCGGTCTGCGGGCGGCTCGGGCAATGTTGTGGGAAAAAACACAGCTCGTGTTAGCTCCTCTCCAATGTGCGCGCTGGAGGATGCATGACATCATGAGCACCCGAGCCATTCTTCATTCATCGGTGGCAAAGGCACCGGTGGACAAAAGGGTCGCCAATATTTTGGCTACCCCGGGCAAGATCCAAACAGCCCCTCCCAACAGATTCAAATCCCTTGTTCGCCGTGGAATTTTGCCATGTGTTGTTTTCATGGACTAGCAAGATGCTCGTGAATTGCATGGAACATCAAGATGCATTTCTTTACAAACTCCTGCATGCATGCAAGGGATAATTAATGTCCTCCTTTGCTAGTACCACGAGGCAAACACCATTAATATTGCATCGATTAGTGTTAGTGGCCTTGTATATCTGCAAATTGTAATTTTGATAGTGTCCCCTTGTATATAAAAATGGAGGGAGAAAGATGAGAGATAAGGTGAGGAGGAGGGGCGGTGGTGGTGGTGGTGGTCGATCAAGGGGCGGAGGCATGGGGATGGATGGCGATTATGTCTAGGTTTGTATCTCTCACACACACCAGCGTGGGGTGGGGGACGTGCACAAAGAGAAGAGGTGCATGCAGCGCACGCGTACTCCGTCTCTTTCCCAACCACACCATGCTGGTACACGGTGGAGCTCATTTCAGATGAAAAGGCAGCCCACGTGGTAATTTGACACGTGTACTGGTTGTCCACTTGGTGGAGGGAGGATCGTCTACCACGGGTGAACAAACAAATTGCGACCTGACGTGTTATGTTATAAAAAGAGGTAAACCATGTGGGGCCTACCTTAGAGGCAAGGCTCTATACACTGGAGTACTTTTGATGTGTCCTGTCAACTCGCAGAGCGAGGAGAAGCTTGCTTAGTACGCCGTCTCCCCCGCCCACGGGCGCGGTGGCTCGCAGGATGAGGTGAAGCTTCCTTATGAGTAGTAGTAGTACTCCTACTGATGTATGCCTTACGCCCACTCCCACGCCCATGCGCGCGGTGGCTCGTAGCACGAGGAGAAAATTTTATAACTCCCTTCGTTTACTCCTCGTCCCTACTATGTACCTTGGTTAGTACTCCCTCCATTTACTTATACAAGGCCACTATAAAAAATACATTTTGCATCTATACAAGGCCACAAATAGTAATCGAGACAAAAGTTACTACTCCCTCCTTTCCAGTTTATGGCTCAATTTCAAAATCTCTCCAACCAAGGTAGACGGTGAGTGGTCGAATTAATTTCATAGTTTGCACAAGTAATTGGTACACTCGTTTTTCACAAGAAGTTATGTTTACCAAGCATTAATTAGAACGAATGCATGAATGACCACTAAATTTCCATGAACTTCTACATGCATTGGTTAGTTTCCTCTTGACACTGCTTGCGTCGGGTGATCTAACGCACCTCGAAATCCAACATGTAATGGTACTACTACTAGTAGTAGAATTGAGACTTATCAAACGGAAAAATGAATTTTTTCTAGATGAGCCCTATAAACCCTAGTGGGTACATACTCCATAAAAACAGATTTTTCCAAAACTAAGTCGCTCCCTTTCATGAATTCTGTAGTATACTCCTCCGTCGACGCCCCCTTTCATGAATTCTATACTTCCTGTCGCCGACATGTGGGACATATAGCAATCGGGTCGACATGTCAAGCACCAAATAACAGTGCAGAATAGCAGGAGGGACGCACCCCACTCGTACCGGCCCAGTAGTAGTAATGAGCAATGAGACGTCAAATCACAATGCCGCACCTTCCCAGACGGACGAAGCAACCATTATTTCACGCTTCGGTTCGCCATCATCTCAAACCACGTAGTATTGCTTCTGCCTCAAGAGGGACACGCCCATCGCCTTGGTACATCATGACATGTGGGACCGCATGATAGGCCATGCTCCCCCACCGATCGCTCGGTAAAATCACCTCATTTTTACTATACTTCCTCCGTATCGGTTTACTACATGGCATGCACGTCGTTCTAGGTTGAGAATTTAACTGGCTATATATGTGATGAACAGTACTCTAGCCTTTTAAAAAACGTATACTTTTGTACAGTAGTAGTATTGATGGACTGCGCCATGGAGCAAAAATTGAAATAAAAAAAGGTGGTACATATAGAGACCGCTCGTCGCCAAATTATGCATATAGTACTATTAAAAAAGCTAGTACGTGCTTAATTGGGGTGCTAAATTCTATTAAAGAAGTACTAGTAGTATGTAGATACCGAAGAGTTAAAGTAACGAGAAGAAACATAACATAGTTCTACTGGGGGCTCAGCACAACACACCCCTCAAATTAAACTAAGCACACCTGAAATTAAACTATGCAACTAATCCGGTAGACACTGCATTAGAACCACCATAAGCAACAATACGGACACCTTACTCACTCAGAGTCCTCGTCCACGTCCTCGACTTCGTCCTTGTCCCTCTTCCTCTTGGCCGATACCTCTTTGCTTGAACCGCACACTTGGCTCTTGCTCTTCATCCAACCCTTGTAGATATTGAAGCAAAGGTAGCCATCCATTGCAGCGTAGTGGATGTGGTCTATATCTAGTACATTCTGCTGCCATGCATGACGATGAAACGTGTAATGAGGTTTCTCCAGTTTACGGTACGAAGGATGAACCATGGCTCTGCCAGGTCAGCGTTGAAGGTCGACGAGAGGCGCAGATTCTTCTTCTGGAGGTCGAAGAGGTTGCCTACAACGAGGCCTATCCGACCCAGGACGTCTTTGTCGTTCTTAAAGTCTACAGTAACGAATTTCACTCTTTTGTCCTTGAGGAAGTTCTTAAAATCCTGGCACTCAACGTCGGCATGGCATATGTGGTAGATCAAGCAAACGTTATGTACGCAAACCTGGATTATGGCGGGCTTCTTCCTCTCTTCGTCCTTTAGATCCTTCTCTCGTCCCAGGACTGTGGTGTACTCAACATCTAGCCCAGCAACCCACTCATCATCTGAGTTTTCGAACATGCGTCTGAAGCGAGAAAGGCATCCTTTCACCATCGCGGAAGAACGGGTGTAGATGACGTCGAACTCATTGCCGGTGATGGTTCTAACCTTGTACTCACCGACGATCATGGAGATTTGGGATGCCATGGATTTGGGAGGAGGGTTAGGATTAGTGGAACTGTCATAATGTGAATCGACGGGATGACTAGGATCGAACCGTCGTAGTATTGAAGGACGTGCAGGGACGAGTAGGAGCGAACTACCAATGTGCGAACGGCAGGGTAGTGGCTTTCCATTCTCCCATGATACGGGCTTCCGAGAGCCCTTGGATATGAGATCGAACAGTTGCATGGCGTGATTCTAGAACTATGGGTGAATATCCTATCCTGGAAGGTTATTTTGCAAATTTTCAGCAACTTAGTATGCGACCGTTTGATCTCAGATCCAAGTGCTGCTAGCAGCCCGTATCATGGTCGTGCCTACCACAACCGTCGTGTCGCTTGCACGGTCGCGCCCTTGGAGATTTAACACGGTGTGTTAGGCTATCTGATGTTGGCATGTCATACATAGTCATCACTTAGTCACTCATACTACAACAAAGTTGGCTATAAGGTTGGCTATAAGTGTATTTTTTTTACTTCTCTCAATCTCTTTCTTTGTACTCCCTCCGTCCCATAATATAAGAATGTTTTTACACTATTGCAGTGCCAAAAACGTTCTTATATTATGGCACACAGGGAGTACTAGTATTTATTGCATTTGCCAAGGAGTGACCTCTTCCAATGAAATGGTGTGCTTATTAGTTTTTTGTTGCTAAGTTTGCTTCATTTAATTATCTACACACTCAAAATTGTCTTTTCACCTAGGTACACGCGCTTAGCACCGTTCCTTCCTTGGGTCACCAAACTAGTCTCTCTCTTCTTGGTTAACTTGCCACATCAGACTTTATGCCTATGTGGCAAGCTTACCTGTAGGAGCAAGTAAGTACAATAGTGCACTTTACATGGCATTTTTGCATATGTGGAGGAAAGAGAGGCAAGGAAAAAGTGGAGAAGTGGGCTCTCATGCAAGAGACAGCCTCTACTACATGGTGGAGCATTGGGAGAGGCACCTGTATGGAGGCGGTCAGGAATCGAGAGACTCACGCCGGTCGTAGCGCCGCAAATAAAATGATAATGGCAAGTCAAATCATGGGCCCCCACCTGTCCAACAGTAACTCGCTGTCAAATCACACAGCCCTATGTTTGCAGCAGCCTACTCCCTCATCTTCTCGCGTCTCTGTCGAACCAACTAGGGGGAACTGCCCCGCCTACCGCACAGGAAAAGCCCCGCCCTCAACTTTTAAATACAACTACATCCGCTTAAGAATCCAATGATATACTTTTTGTGACATAGTAACTCACATTTAGTTAGTCAAATGGATGACCTAGAACTACGTGCAGGCCCTATAAACCGAGACGCCTAAAAATAAAAAACCGAGACGGAGAGGGTAGTTCAGCACATACCTTTTCAGATCAATATAGTCGGGATTCACCAAGGAGCAAAACCAAGTGGTAGGCTGCTCCTGTCGTGTTGGCGTAGCAACTCAAGCAGGGTCAGTCCGCATACGAAATGGCAACACACTTAACAGGACCCCTTTGGCCAACATGTAGCTCATCCACCGTCTTGTTCCACGTGCGATGCACCAAATTACAGTTCGGAGCAGCGATTGGAATTGGAGGCACCCCGGTCGTAGCGCCGTAGTAGTAGAAAATAAGCGATGAGGGGTCAAATCACAAAGCCCCACCTTTCCCACATTAAGCTGGACGGACAAAGCAACCATCATTTCACTCTAGGGCGCAAGAGCATAAAGAAAAGAGAAAACAATGATGCGTGCGGCAGCTACCTAGGGTACCCTAGGGTAGGGGTCTCCATTACATATCCTTTTTTTTGAAAGCACCTCCACTACAAATCGGCTTCTCCCTCGTCCTCTTGAAGAAAACCGATGATGAGTGCGGCAGTAGGGTTTGTAGTACTACGGCATGCAGGGCCACGTCGTAGTAAACGGGTTCGAGTCGACGCCTTAAATATGTGTGGGCCGCTTGGTTTTACGGGAGCGAGGCAGCATTTTGGGTTCGGGGACCAGTGGGGATATAGTACGTACAAAAAATTGTGGACGTAGGTTCGACCGAAAGGCAATGATGCATGGGCCCTGCATTTTTATATACCCGGGGACGCGTGAAATTTGCTACTCTACTCAAAACCATTGTTCAAAAAATCTTTTGATTCAACGATTTATCGTCCGATTTATCGCTACTCTTGGGGTGACCGATAAGATTATGCCTTATCTTCACCATTTATCGTTTGGGCCGATTTATCACTATGAGAAGCGATAGATCAGGAATTTACTGATAAATCATGCCTATTCGTAGCACTATTTTTGCAAAAACTATGTTTATTTGCGTTGGACCTTGTTATGCTATATGTACTATTGTCCTATTTAGTTTTTCATTATATGAGGATTCAAATGCTAGGAATCAAGGTAAAACTTCTTTTCAATATTGTTCTGGTGTTGAATATAGCATATTTTAGTGTTCAAAACTTGGGATTTGCAAAAAAATGGCCGATTAATAGTCGACCGATAAAATCGATTAATCGGCCGATTCCCGATTAATCTCTAATCCCTAGCCGACCGAGACGATAACGATAAGCGATATCACCCTCAAAAAAAAACTAGTAAGGTACCCATGTATTGAATGCATGAGATTTCGGAACCAAATTATGAATAAATACACACTATAGCATGTAAAGCTTTGAGTCATATATGCATGATGTAGATGTTCCTTAGTTCTTATAGTTCATCTCATTCAAAATCAATTAGTTTTATAAAAATGTTAAGATTCATGGGGTTGTGCACTGTAAATCATAAAGTAAAAAACAAATAATGGCAATTCATTTAGAAAATAATAATCAATTATGATACAGAAGATTCTAGAACAAAGGAGAAGTGCTTGTGTTTTGAGGTTTGTGCACTATGCTTCAGTTCAACCATGGAGACTTCTAAATTGTACATGTGGTAGATCTGGTGGAATGTTGATGATATCCAAGGGCCAGTAGTGCTCGGATTTGCCTATCTCTGCACTGTCGGATTAGCTTCATCTAGCGACCATCTTTCAAAGTTATTGGCACACTATATAGTTCTTGTGCCATAGTTGCATGTTTTGGAAAAAAGCTACTAGTGGGTTGTACTATCTATTTAGGAATAGAAGATGTATACATGGAAGTTGTAGGGAAAGAGATGACATGGAGCATCTCAATTCCTATGAGTAGGGATTGGAAAAGAGATGTCATTTGGTTCACATCATAGGAACATTTCTATTGAATCTAGAGATGACATGTATCTCAATTCCTATGAGGAGGGATTAAAAAAGAGATGTAATTTGGTTCATATCATAGGAACTTTTCTACTGAATATACGCTAATGTTTATTTTCCTTTTAAATTAAGGGAATATAGGAATCCATTCATATGAACCAAGTGGCTCTAAAGCTATAGAAATGATATCATGTTTATTTTTGAAATGTGGAGTATATGAATCTATTCCTATGAACCAATTGGCTCTAAAGGAAAAAAATCCTATAAAAATCATATCATATAGAGTTCCTATGATATTCCTCGGCACTAAAGGATGGTTGAAATTGCTGCGGGTGATACGATGGTCTTTCTTTGTAGACTCCTCACCCATCTTTATAGTTACCTCGCGAAGATGAATGAAATGATATATACAGGGTATTCTACATGTGCAATTTGGTACACGAAAACTCGGTAAAAGTTTGCGAGGTTCGAATTTTCAATAAAGCTGTATGCACTGCATTTCGGAATGGAGGGAGCATACGACAGTGGCTAACACTCACGTGGAAGATTTATGTGTAGGAGGAGTGGCTGTTCAGTTAAATGACATGGCAAAACTGACATCGCCGGATGCCAATCTAACGGTTCTTCGACGCTAAATCGGAAAAGGCTTGTGGCGAACGTTTGTCGGATAATGATTTACGGACACATGCATTGCATTGATACGTGCCCCCTCTCTCTCACGCACACGCACCCTCATGAGTCACGACTCTCCCGAGTCCTCTCTCAGACTCGCACGTCACACCCACCGTCTATCTGCAGGTAGACGTCACGCACATATGTGCTCTTCACACCCTACCCTCAGAACTTCTAAAAAACAAAAGACGTCGCGCACATTTTATTTTAGCTCACACGTCACACACTTATACTATTACTCTTGCGGCGAACGTTCTTTGGGCATAGTATATTGTACTCTCACGAAGAGAAGCGGTGCATGTACGCACTAGTTCTCTCACACCCACTCGCGGGTACACGTAGGAGCGCATTTTTTTGAAGCTGGTACAACAAAATCACTCCACTATATATAAAAGCAGGAGCCTTAGCGCTTGCTTTACTAGGGTTCCTCTCGTTCACTCTGTCATGCTCTCTAGATCTAAGAAAGACATAGGTGGCCACACTCTCTCTCAGCTCACGGCTAGTCACAAATCCGGCCGGACAACCTCGACCGGGGTAGGGGTGTAGGTGCATCATTCACGCTGTCGTCGGCGGCAAGGGAGGAGACCAACGGCTGCCCGCGCGTCCCGATCGGTGGCCGTGCCATTCTCTCCGAGAGAGCGCCGGCTCGGGAGGGCCTCCGACCCCTTCTTCCTCCCTGCGGTATTGTGGCCAAGATGCAGCCTCCCGACGCCGTCTTTGTCACATGCCGACGAACCTCAGGTATATATTCCTTCGAAACCTGCCTTGCTCTACTGCCCCAGCTCCCTTCGTGTGGATCCTTTTCTACTTCTGTCCACTGTTCCAAAGCCACATAGACTTCTACTATTATTAGAAGTAAAGCTAGTTCATACAGTCGACTCTAAGTGTTGGTTCAAACAGGGAAGAAAGTGGGAAAGCTGCAGCACGAATCTAGGACTTGGTTCTAAGAGGAAACGGGGGAAAGTAGTAATACCTGCTATCCCTACGCCCATATCGCTACCGTTAATGTAAAATCACATGAAGCATTAAGCAATGCCACCTAATGTCACTATAAGTAATGGTCTAGTGCCGTCGATAAATTGAAGCAATGCCACCACCATTTTATGAAGTGCTTCCATCTTGCTTTATTTCCTATGAATTGTGTTTTTGCAGTTACACTTAAATCTCACACCGCTAACATTGCTTCATCCCAGTGGAACTGCACAAATTTTATTGCACATTTACTGACCATGTGCTACTCTCATGACAGTAATACTAATGCTATTGTTCTGCATGTTAATCTAGTGGCATTGTTGATGTGATGTGATGATACTTACTTAAGGACTCTTCATACTGTCAATCTAGTGCCAATTATAACACAATAGATGTTGTTGTTAATCACACGCCACTGCAAATATTTGTCACTGTTTAAATAACCGTATTTTTTATTTGCGCAAACAGGGATGTCTGTCTCCATATCGTTTCGGGATGTCTGTCTCGGTATCATTTCTATCCGCGCAATCAAAAGCGCACACCTCGCTTTTAGTACAATCACAAAAAATGAGATGGCTATCCCTTGTTGTCGTAGTCTAACCTCCCGCCTTCAAGGTATCCCTACATTGGTAGTAACTAAGGTAGAATGACCAACGCAATCTAAAAGAAGCTGATTCAACGCGTTTTACTTCACGATTGCGGTCAGGGACGAGCGAAAATAATCGCATCCTAGTCCGTAATGCACTTTCTACCAGTTCATCCATGGATCATGGACTAGTCGGCACGGCCGCACGACGCTTTTTTTGGATAGGTGTGCGGACAAGAGGCATTGTGGTCTCCTTATTTCTACAAATAGCGGTGCTTAAATTTAGTGGAATGCACAAGAATTTCACCGGTCAAGACACCTCAAGATGGTTCAGCCAAGATTCCAATGAGACCACAATTATAATTGGTTATTATGGATTGAGAAAACCTAACCTCGGATGGTGGAAACAAGAAAACCAGAGTGAACTCCAGAAATTTAAGCTGCGCGGAGGCCCTTTGCTCGAGAAGCCTCGCTTGTTTTTTCCCCGATTTGTAAACCTTCTCACAACTTTGTCTTTTGCTATGAACTAGTATATGTTTGTTATGTTCTATGAATCATTGAGATGTATAAAATTGCTTAACTTATGCTTTTCAAGTTTTTTATGAAGACGAGTTTAATGTGAGTGTTCCACATGAGCGCTGGACTAGCGTGTGAACGTTTGGAATTTATTACATTGTGGCCTCAGTTAACAGCGACCACTGTAACAACATACATAGTTGCTTATATGTCAGACAGCAGATTGTTGATTGTTAGCTGGTCGATAGCCTAGTGTTGAAGCGAGCTGAGCCAATGTTCCGTGTTTTGCACAACTGCTTACAAGTGAGATAGCACCAACAGTGTTTACAAGTACTTATGTATATGTCGACGCACAGTTCTCGAATGAGTGCTCTATTTCATCAAAACACACACTGCTCGTATGATAAACCGTGAAAACTTATGTCTTACCATGCCATATTCATGAAAAAACTAGTGAGGACGCATCTGTTTCGGCAACAATTACGATGGTTCTCACATGATTCGCGGACACAGAAAAGTAGCAGCAGTTCCCATAGACGGATTCAAACAGAGTACTAGCCCCAGAGGGGTCGATGACAGGAAAGGTTCGGATAATTAGACACAATCCAAACTACTATTAAACACTAGCTGTGGCAACTATTTCATGCCTCAATCTAATTTGGGCTGGACACAAGACGGACCTTGCCATGAACATCATCGAGGAAGTCCCGCAGCAGCTCAATCCTGTGAACCTTCATGAAGACAACCTTGTGGCCTTGCCACTGATAAACTTATTTGTGGAGGCATGCCACGTCATCTTCCTGCGTAAGCTTGACAAGAAAAGTATGCCTCACAAACGAAGGAGTAGCTTTGAACTTCTTGTGCTTCAGTACACCCTGGACAACACGCCTGACAACAGTGAGGCTGGAATACAACTCTTCATTGGTATAACCGTAAATGGCTTCCAGGATCCAACAGCCTAAGAACTCTGTTTTCCCAGTGCGTATATTCAGGTCATCCGCCTCATAGCGAGTGACATGTACAACCACACAATCCTTGTCTGCATCAGGGCTCTAAATGAAACAGAAACAAATTGTGAATTACTTTTCAGTATAAGAAACACAAGTTATTTAAACCACTATGTATAGCATGGCATCGAAGCTAATAAAATTTTGCATTATTAATCACCACATACTTAGATGAAAAACCACAATCGATATCGGCAAAGAAGAAAATCACCTTGGGCAGCTCAGCGGGGGGGGGGGGGGACACATCCTCGAAGGGGGAAAACTGCTCCTGCAGTGCCACGGTGGCTGTAATCTCAAACGGGGCGTTGACCATCTTAGTAGTGGCCGTGAGCGTATCTGGGGTCGGCTCGGTGGCTGCATCCGTCTTCTTGGAGCTCTCTGTCTCGTTGGGATCAGCCTCCCGTGTCTGCTCCAATATCGGCAGATCTTTCCCTGGTTCTCCTTGGTCCATCATGAAACTAACGAATACTAGGAGACCACTGAAAGGAAAACACAATCGCAATGACAATGAAACAAAAAAGAGAGTGAGGATTGGTTACTGCTTTGCAAAAGTTCTTTTTTTTTCTCTGAACAAAAATATACCAACATCACGGATCCGCTTACCTTCCCTTCATTGGGAGAGAAGAACAGTGGCAGATGCGAGTGTTGCATTTCTTGAAGACGGTGAGGGAGAAGGGGATTCAGCGAAGAGTGAAATGATGGTTGCTTCATCCGTCAAACTTAGACTGCGGGGAGGTGAGGTTTTGTGATTTGACGGCTCGTTCTCGCCTTCTTCACGACAGGGTGACTCTCCTTTGATACCGCCTTCTAATGGTGGATGGCATTTGGGCCCACGTGCTGCATGGCCCACATGTCGGTGAACAAAAGTATAACGGCATTCAGTAGAGGGAGACGTTTCAATGACCTAGGAGGAGGCAGACGCGGTAGAGTGTCTCCACTGTACTAGTAGTAATTGTTTTTCTGGGTAGCTGTAGAGTGTCTCCACTGTACTAGTAGTAATAATTTCTCTGGGCCCAATACAAAACAGCCCATCCACAGTAGTAAATAGTAAAATGAATTCAAAAGCCCATATATTTACTGAATGAGAGGCGCTACCCACACCCAGCACACTGCCCCCCCCCAAAAAAAACCTGGGTGCTCTTCTTCCTCCTCTCTCCCACCCACCTCACGTTAGCTCGCTCCACTCGTACCCCCAAATTCCTCACCTCACTCCTACAGAAAACCCCAGCTCCCCTTCTTCCTCACTCCTACAGAAACCCCCCAGCTCCCCTTCTTCTTCGCTTGCACTACAACTAGGCTCGTCATTCACACTCTGCTCAAATCCGTGAGCGACGCCTCGAGGAAAATGGAGTCGGTGACCCCAGACTAAGAAGATGAGGCTCCCAACGGCGCGTGTGTAGATCCCAGACCCGGCAAAGACAGGAGAAGCGGCGACCTGCCCCTACCAGATCCCAGAACCAAGAGAATCTCGGGTGGACCGCATCACGATCTCCTGACACCGTCCTGGGGAGATCATCTCGCTTCTCCCCACCAAAGATTGCTTCCGCACCCAAGTCCTCTCAATTCGGTGGCGCCCTCTATGGCGCCGTGTTCCTTAATCTTGACTGTCGTCACCTATCTCTCTCAATGATTTTGAAATCCCAGAGCCATCATCTCCTCCCACCAGGCTCCGCTCAAAGCCTCTCATCCCGTCATGCTACTCGAGCAAGCATACCATGCCCCGCATGGTGGACGCTATTGAAATCCCGAATTCACAGAACTACAGCTGCTTGAGTTCTCATTATTCCCCGAAATCACATACCACATACCAACACCATGAACTTATGCCCTCAAAGACCAATGTCCATCTCGCGGTTTTCCTCCTCTCTCCACACAGCCACCTTTATACAGTGCTACCTACCGCATAACTGTACTAAACCTTTGATTCCCATTTCTCAAGAAACTTTCACTTGTGCGGGTTCAGATATCGTAGGGCCTCATTGCACAAAGATCATCCACTCCAACCGCCTGCTACCGGAGTGCTTGGTGCTTGTTTTCACAGTTAGAATCGGTTCTCTCCAAATAAAGTCGCCTAACCTTGTAAGAATTGGAATTTCTTTGATGGAAGGAAGCTCACCATCCAAGATGCCCCTTCACTTCAAAGGTTGATCCTTGATTCTAGTTATTCACCGTTGCAAATAACCGTCCTCTCTGCACCTAAACTGGAGACCTTGGATGTAATACATGATCTCTGTGCTCATTTCAATATGGTGTTTGGCTCCACAGTTCTTCAGGTACTTTATATTATCATCTACACTTGTAACCATAAGCTGTATTTTAAATTTCTGCTCATAAGTTATATATCATCTTGGAGTACACATTTTGTACTAATATTATGTTCTATGCTCAATGAAGAGTTTCTCCATGGATGGCCTATTAATGGTGCTGGATTCTGTCAAGATCTTATATATCCAAATGAATAGTTTTGATCTGAACAAGATTATTGGCTTGCTGCAATGCTTTCCATGTCTGGAGAAGTTGTATATAAAGGTGATAATTTCACGCACATTGGAAGCCCACATATAGTGTACTAGAATTAACCGTTCAGTTGTTGCTCTTTCGACACTCTTCTTTTAGACCTTAACTGTTTTCAATCTTCATGTCTATTTAGGCAATAGGACGGGGTAAGAATGTTATAAGCAATCGGTGGATTCGTAAGCATCGGGATTTTCTCACTTCTCATGAGATTCGATTGAAGACAATAATGCTAGAACGATATGTAGCCAACTGTGCAAACACTAGATTTGTCACATTCTTCCTGCTGAATGCGAGGTTACTATTGTCCATCAGGCTTAAGTTTATCAACAACATGGTTTTGACGGATGGGTATGCCGAAGAGCAAAAAAAGGAGTTTCAGGTGGGCAAAAGAGCTTCTGAACGTGTTGGGCTTCTAGTTACAACATATTGTGGTCATAATCCAGTAAATTTTACGACCCAGGATGTTCATGCTATGGACCTGACCGATCCATTTGATCGTGATCGCCAAAACAAGGCTTTGGAGTTAGATGTTGTTGCCCTTTTCAACTTTGGGTTTTTGTAAACCCGATGAACAATTAACCTCGTGCTTTTATGCAGTTTGTAAGCTGGAGTTAGATGTTCCTGCCATTTTCAACTCGGCTGTGACTGTCATATTTTCTTTGAAACAAGGCAAATGGCTTGCCATTCGTTTAATTTAGAATGAATTATTGTAACAAATCCCAACCAAGGGAAATAACATCACTCTCGCCGGCTGCTTGAGCTCACTGTGCATTACAGAAGCCAAGTGATTAGCCCCCACCAGCTCCCACAAACTTATTTCGAACTAGCACATCAAATGGGCTGTAAATTTTCATAGGAAAGGTTGCATGACCGTGATAGATTTGGATTTTGACATTTGGGAACCGCGAGGAAATAGCCTATCCAAGGTGGTATCGACTTACTAGCTAGTCAACAAACGATTCTGCCTACCAACCGTTGGATTGACATCCAACATCTGTCGTGTATCTTCTATCTCTTGTCTTCTTCTTCCTCCAGCCGCCCAAACCAAACCACCCCGTCGGCTCCGCCTGCTCCTGCCTCCCATGGTGGTCAAGCGCCTCCGCCCCTACCGTACATACCTCCAATGTTGGCGGTCCTCCTCTATTCCCCACACATCCTGTTATTCTCCGTGACGTCACCCCAACACGCACCCGCTACCAACGATCCAACCTCGTACTCCCATCCGCCTGCGACTGGACCGGCGCATCTTCCACGGCTCCTATTCGTTCCGTCCGAGGCCTCGCTGTCATCCTCCGCCTTGCGGCCTTGGTTCGCTCGTCGTGCGCGGTGCGCCGCCCTCTTGCGTTGTCAACGTCGTCAACAACCGAAAGGAACAAGGAGATGACTGTACGTGGAGAGGATGACGATGAGGGACCCACCAACACATGGCGATGCGCAAGCAAGTGCCTCTATATTACAAGCCCAAAAATATGGTTCCTCCTAATGGTTGGACATCTAGGGCTCACGCCATTGTCAACGTAGTCAATAAACGAGAGAATTACACTACGAGCGGCTAACACAAGGGACCCAGCAGGTCGCGCAGTTTTTTTTGAGGAACAAGCAGTTGTTATTTATACTAGTTTTAGCGACGGATCACGGTAACAACGGGGCTGTCTGGGGGTGTGGCCTGCCTAGCGTGGTTTTATTTATGTTTACCACATCATGAGTCCAGTTGTGTTTTTTTCTTGCTAAAAATGGCTAGCCCAGTTCTATTTTTTTAAAAGAAATACCCAAACAAGGCCTACTTGCTTTATCGGCCCTGCTGGGTTGCAAATTTTTTAAGACGAGGAGAGTTCAATTCGGTTTGCCTAGAAATGGGCTGTACATTTTTAAAACAGATCAAACCGGGAATTAGTTTCAATGTTTTTTCAGTACAAGATTTTAAATTCCATTGATTTTTATGCGTGAACAATTATTTGGATTACATATTTATATAATTATTTTTCAAAATAATTTGAATGTGAATCGATATTTCTGGATTAAAAACAGTTGACTGCACCGAAATATGCAAAATTTCGTATAGTGTAATGCTAACAAAAAGAAGATGGGCTCCAAAAAAATACTTAAGAATTAGCAAATGGGCTGTACATTATTAGAAATAATGGCAGATGGGTTGTATGCTGTTTTCCATAGATTTGAGGCTGACTTATGCGCCTACTACAGGTTGACGCGTATGCTTTCATAAAAAAAAGGTTGACGCACACGCAACGCCCTCTCAACTTAGTGAACACACGAGAGCAGTGACTGTTGGATGTCCATCCAACGGCTGTCGTGCTTCTTCAATCTCTGTTCTTCATGCTCCAATCGCTCAAACAAGTGCCGGTGGGACTGCCTGCTCCCTCCTCCCGCGGCGGCTATGGTGCCGCGCAGGCCTCACGGCCCCATCGTACTCCCATCGCTGGCCTAGCCATCCCACTACTCACCTGTGATGCCCGGATAATTATGCTACAGTGATTCCCTTCTGATGGTGCCTTGTCATCACATTACTGTTGCTAATCCTCGCTTGATCCAAACCTTAATTTAAATTCAAGTTCAAACTAAACTCCAAAAATTCAAATTTCTCAAACAGGCAAACTAAAATGTTCGAAGTGTGGAAAATATTTCATAACTAATTAAGCTGTTGAACCAACTTTTTTATAAAGTGCTTAATTGCTCCTAAGTATTTAAAACAGTGGCTGAAAACATTATTAAATTCTTTTGAAATTATAAAAATTATTAAACTATTTTTTTAGTAGTAAAGGTTAATGTGGTAGTGGTATAATCAGTATTACTAATTTAGGTGCTAACCATATGTGTTACAAAGCTAAGACAATTTGGAAACTTAAATAAAACAGAAAAGTTTTAAAGGGAAAAACAAAATAGAAAAAGAAAAGGACCTAATCTACTAAGCGTTTTGGCCCATCTAACTAAACAGCCAGGCCGGCCCACCCTGGCGATCCCTCCCCTCTCCCGCTGTTCACGCGACCGGGTCACTACAGGGGGCGGGTCGCCCCGCACCACCTCGCCGGCGCCGACGCCTGGAGGTGATAAGGGCGCCACGCCCCGACCCCTCGATCCCACCTCTCCCCACTTGCCTCCTCGAGTCCTCCCCCTGCCACTCCCACTCATCTCCCCCCTCTCCACCTCTCCCTCTCCGCCGATCTGAAGAAGGATCCGGCGCGTTCGACGCCGTCCCAGCGCTACCACCGTGGCCACTGCCGTCCCCGGGTGACTACGGCGTGTCCAACTGCCTCGCCGGCCTCCTTTACGTCCTCCCCGACCACGAGCTCGGGCCGGAAGCCACCGGGGTGCCCGCTGCCTCCCCGTGTTCAGCCTTCGTCCGCCTCGGGTCGCCGGCAACCTTCTTCCACTCCGGTCGGCCTAGGCTCCTAAACCATCGCCGAGCCTTTCTTGAGCTCCACGGTGAGCTACCGCTTCTCTTCCCTCCCTTAGCGCCGTCTCTCGTAGCCCGTAGCCCTGCCGCCATCGTTGGCCGAACGCCTCCGCCGCTAACCTCGTCGCCGGCCCCGTCCCGGCGACCATTTAGTCCAGCCCCGCTGCCTTTCGCTTGCGTACAAGCCCAGGGACCCAACGTGCTCCTCCGCAGGCTTTGCCGTGCCCATCATCGCTGGTTCCATCGACAGCCCGCGCCTTGGCCATGCCCCGCTTTGCCCGCTGCCGCCCTCCACTGCCGTCCACGCGCGCCACAGATCCGCCTGCGCCCTGCCTCGTCGAGGCCGCGCCCTGCGCGCCACTCTAGCCGCGCCCGTCGGGGCTTGGCCACGTCCACCAGGGTCACTGCTGCCCGGGGCCGCGCCCCTGCTCGTCCGCGGAACTGCTTCTCCGCAGTCGCCCGCGCCCGCGAGGGCCGGGGCTCGCTCATACCCGCCTGCTGCCGCGTCCATCGCTACTTCGTTGCCCTGCTCCTCCTTGCCTACTTTTAGCCACCGCTACTACCCCTTGTGTGCTACTGTTGATTACTGTAGCTATGTCTAGCTTTACAAATATCACACTGACTAAGCCCCTAAACAGCCCCTAATCAGCGGTTAAACAGTTGTTAATTTGTCTAAAAAATATATGGAAAGGTAGTATGCTTGACAAGGCTCAAATGTGTTCATTGGACCAAATCCATTTGATGCCTGGATGAAATCATATGAAAATCACAAACTGCTATCTTCTGTCAACAGAGAACATAATTAACACCTAGCAAAGTGTGTTGAGTGTCGTGTGTGGTCTGTGTGTGTGCACGACCAGCCTCACGGCTGTGCCACCAGGCCGGCCCTTGTTTAGTTTAGTTGGTAATACTTTAGTGCTCAATTATTAGTATAACAACAGATGACAAGTGGTCCCCTCTATTTATTAGCTTTAGTTAGTTGTTCTAAAAAGGCTAAGTCTATGACAAATGGGCCCTGCTGTTAATTAAGCAAGATTTCCTAAACTACTAAACTTCGAGTCAATGACATGCGGACCCACCTCTACTATTCACTGGTTGACTAGTCCCTGTTGACCTGGTCAACTGGGCCCTCTGGCCCCATCTGTTAGCCACATGTGCATAATGTTGGGTACACTTCTGTGTACCCGTAGCATTTATTGTTTATTTTCGAAATAATAATAATTTTAGAAAATCAATTAAAACTTTGAAATTCAATATAAAATAATCCGTAAATCGGATGAAAAAGTTTTATGCATGAAAGTTGCTCAGAACGACGAGACGAATCCGAATACACCCTTATTTCGTCTGTCACACGTCCCTAGCATATCGAACCTGCAATCGCCCCCTCCGTTTCATCTGTCCGAAAATGCCAAACTTCGGGAAAACTTTTCCGGATGTTATCCCCCTTTGCCGGTATTGTGTAGTACCGCGTTAGAACACGTCTAGCTCTGTCTGTTGTCCTGTTATGCTCTTTCTTGCTATGTATTTATTGTTTCTTCCCCCTCTTCTTCCCGGTAGACCCCGAGACGGCTCCCGATGCCGCTGTGATCGACTACTTCACCGACGACCCCTCCTTCTCGCCTGAGCAACCAGGCAAGCCCCCCCTTTGATCAATCCGATATCGCCCATTCTATACTCTCATGCTTGCATTAGATTTTGCTACTATTATTATTTGCTCCTATTCTGATGCATAGCCTGCTTTTGTACCTGCTTATTGTTACCTACCTGCTTAACCTAAACTGCTTAGTATAGGTCGGCTAGTGATCCATCAGTGACCCCCACATTGTCCTTGTTGCCCCTGCTTAATCATCGACGCCTTGATCAGCGTGATCGACAACCAGAGCCTGACACCTCACATCACATCACGCCCCTTTTGTTGCTCGACTCTGGAGAGCTACTATCGAGTGCCAAGGGTGATCCCTCATAATGCACTCTTGATGATAATTATGTAGTGTAGCTATTCGGTCGTGGTCATCGAGGATGATTTCCTCTTTCACCATTCCTGATACGGCTTTGTCGTTCAACGCCTCAAGTGTGAACCTCGAGGGTGGTCCCTCTTACATTCACCTTGATGATTACATTGAGTGGAATCCACCGGGGGTGATTCCTCGGGTTTTCCCCTTGATGTTTGGACACACGGTTACCATGACTTTACTTGAGACCTTGGTGAAAGTCGGGCGGGCCCGGAGAGCAGCCGCAAGATGGTTACATGGCACGGCCGGGCATTCTAGGCCCTTGTCGTAAGTCCACGAGACGGGGCGACGGGGTTACTTTCAATCGTGAGTCTCTGCTCGTCTCCGCAAGCTAATAATACACTATGGTTTGGGTATTAGTTCTGAGTTGGCCTCTGGCCTTTACGCACTAACCACCACGCGAGAATAGATATGGGCCTCGGCGTCGCGATGTCGGTACCAAGCTTTGTCGACGTCCGATTCGCCAAAGAAGGCGGCATGGTCGGATCGTCTTTGGCCATCCGAGGCGGTCTTGGTATTCACCTCGCAACGACCCGGTCTTTGTCGGGCGATGGGCCCAAGACCGAGTGCTTAGGATGTAGACCGTGGGACCTCTCTCTCGAGACTAGGTCGGGCTGCGACGTGTTGATCTTCCGAGGGCGGGCATTGACCCCAGAAAGGTGTGTCCGGCCAAAGTGATCGAGAGTGTTGGGTAACCTGGTGCACCCCTGCAGGGAAGTTATATATTCGAATACCGTGTCCACGGTAATGGACGTTCGGACTTATATCCTGATCTTATACAACTACAAATGGATACTTGAGATATGTGGCTCCGGGATTGCTTTCTCGCAGGGAGTCGAGGAAGGATCCCTGGGCATTAATGTTACAACATGCTTGTTAATATTAAACTGCTATTCTTTACTCTTCTACATGCTGCAAGATGCTCAGAGCTGCTTGAAGATGCTAGTCTTCGATAGGCTAGGCCTTCCCCATCTATTCTGGCATTCTGCAGTTCAGTCCACAGATACAACCCTTCCATTTAATACCAATGCATACATAGTATAGATCTGATGCTTGCGAGTAGTTTGGATGAGTACTCACGGTTGCTTTGCTACCCTCTTTCCCCCTTCTTTCTTCTTTACGGTTGATGCAACCAGATGGTGGATCCCTGGAGCCAGATGCAACCGCCGATGGATGCTACCACGTGGAGGTCGCCGACGACCAGGAGTAGTTAGGAGGTCCCAGGCAGGAGGCCTTGCCTCTTCGATCGTGTTGTTGTTGTGCTAGCCTTCTTAAGGCATCCTTGTTTAACTTATGTCTGTACTTAGATATTGTTGCTTTCGCTGACTCTTGTGTATCGAGCTTTTGTATTCGAGCCCTCGAGGCCCCTGGCTTGTAATATAAAGCTTGTATTATGTTATTTGTGTCTAGAGTTGTGTTGTGATATCTTCCCGTGAGTCCCTGATCTTGATCGTACATATTTGCGTGTATGATTAGTGTACGATTGAATCGGGGGCGTCACAAGTTGGTATCAGAGCCGACTGCCTGTAGGATCCCCCTTTCCAACTCCTTGGCTGAAGTTGAGTCTAGTCTTTGAAAAAGTGATTTACTAACATGGCTGTGTGGCTTACGGGCCCACGTCGCCATTGGGTGGTATTAGGATCTTTTACTTCTTGTCTATACTCTGGGACTCTGATCTCTCCTCTATTGGGTTAAATGATTTTGCTAACTCTAATGTTAGGATCTCATGATCACATCCATCCGGAGGTTTGTGTTACCCCTTTCTCGAATTGTGGGCCAAGACCGGCTTCTCAATATTCACTGACCACATGATCCTCTTATCGAGGGCACCCTGCGTCGTCACTTGCAAATCCCTTGCTTCAGAGGTTTTCCCTAACGTTGATGTAGCCTTTGCTATGCCCCGTTGTGATATCCCTCCATCGCGTGCATGCGTGCCGCCTAGTATGTTTGTGATGTTTCTCTTGTCCGAAACTCGTATGAATAGTGTGTAATTGGCTCCGTATATGTATCGGTATGTCTCCAATGACTACTGCTTTGTACATACTGCGTCTTTGCTCATTGATCTGATTACACCATGAATGACTCCATACACTCGTTCCACCCCTTGCTAAACTACGCCCTATTGCATTTAAGCAAGATGGTTAGACCCGCTGGTCATGGCCACCTGAATACATGGTTGGAAGGATACATGAGTTTAGCTGAATTGCTAGTTCATGGAAGGAGTCGTGGCCCAGTTCCCTCGTCCCAATATGAATCAGCAACACCGCCTTAGTGACTCAGCAAAATTTTGAGCATCTCAACCCTGTCATCTACAGGAGCTTAGCTCAGCTCCTTGATGTTGATGACTGACTCCGTGACATCACTTTCAAGTTGGAGTCTACTGATGTAGCCCCTTCCAACTATGTCACATTCGCGGCCTATTACCTGAAAGGTCCCTCTGCTCAATGGTGGGACAGCCACATGCGTTCCTTACCTGTTGGAACTGCCATCACTTGGCCAAAATTCCAAGTTGCATTCCGCGGGCCAAGGTTGAACCACCATGGTTAGTCTCAACGTCCTCGTTGAAATTGAAGGGCTGGATTTCCATGTTTCCCCCACTGTTTTGAAGTCGTCCAATATCGACCTCATTCTGGGAGAAGTGGTTGAAAACACATACCGCTTCTATCATTTGCATCACTAAATTCGTCCATCTATTACATCCTTCAAATGAGATAGTAAGCTACCATGCTCACCTTGTTTGTAATGCCGAAGCACGGATTTATTCCTTGCATGCGTTAAAACGATTCTCCTCTTGTGAGAATTGAAAACGCTCCAGCCGTTTGTGAATTCCAGGATGTCTTTCCAAAAGAACTACCCAGTCCATGATATTGAACTTGTTGTAGTTAAGTTTGCACTGAAGTTGTGGCAGCATTTCCTTCATGGTAATCATTGCGAGATCTTCACCGATCATCAAAGTCTAAAGTATTTGTTACTCAGCTAGATTTGGATCTCCGTCAGCAGCGAAGTATGGAAATGTTTATATACTTTGACTACGATATTTCTTATACCCCTAGCAAGGCTAATGCTACTGCCGACGCCCTGAGTCACAAATCTTATTGCAACAACCACATGACTTGTAAAGCTCAACCCACGCAAGATGATCTCACTTGCAAAGAGCATTCGATCCACGTTCTCATTCAAGCTGAACGTTGCACCCGTCTGGCGGCTATCAAATTTCTTTAAGTTCAGTGGTCAAATCGTTCTGAAGATGAAGCCACTGGGGACGCGAGGATCGTCTTCGTGAAGAATACCCTGCTTTGTTTCCTTCTACCTCCTAAATCTCGGGACGAGATTTCTTGTAGTGGGGAAGAATTGTGACGCCCGGCTAATTATGCTATAGTGATTCTCTTCTAATGGTGCCTTGTCATCACACTACTGTTGCTAATCCTCGCTTGATCCAAACCTTAGTTCAAATTCAAGTTCAAACTGAAGTCCAAAAATTCAAATTTCTCAAACAGGCAAACTAAAATGTTTGAAGTGTGGAAAATATTTCATAACTAATTAAGATGTTGAACCAACTTTTTTATAAAGTGTTTAATTGCTCCTAAGTATTTAAAACAGTGGCTGAAAACATTATTAAATGCTTTTGAAATTATAAAAATTATTAAACTATTTTATTTTAGGAGTAAAGGTTAATGTGGTAGTGGTATAATCAGTATTACTAATTTAGGTGCTAACCATATGTGTTACAAAGCTAAGACAATTTGGAAACTTAAATAGAACAGAAAAGTTTTAAAGGGAAAAACAAAATAGAAAAAGAAAAGGACCTAATCTACTAAGCGTTTTGGCCCATCTAACTAAACGGCCAGTCCGGCCCACCTTGGCGATCCTCCTCTCCTCATTGCTCACGCGACCGGAGGAGTGCATCTGAGGCGGGTCGCTCAAGACCACCTCGCCGGCCCGACGCCGGAGGTGATAAGGGCGCCACGCCCCGACCCCTCGATCCCACCTCTCCCCACTTGCCTCCTCGAGTCCTCCCCCTGCCACTCCCACTCATCTCCCCCCTCTCCACCTCTCCCTCTCCGCCGATCGAGTGATTGACAAAAAACTACCACTTTAGGGGTCGTCGTCCCACAGAACTACCACTTTTTAAAAAGTGGTCGAAAACTATCAAAAATTCTTAATTTTGTGACTAAAAACTATCACTTTCAGGTAATAGACAGTTTAAACGATTTAAACATGTTGACCGTTCAGTTGACCGTTATTACAGGTGGGACCCACACGTCATTCTTCGTCCTCCTCTCTCTATCTTTCTTTGGCATTTTCACAAACAGCTTACATGCATGGGAGGAAGGAGGTCAAACTCGGTGACGCTACCGGGAGACGCCACAGACGCTGTGGTCGCCACTCCTTCTTTGCCCGTGGCGGCCTCCGCGTCGTCGTCGTCTGGTTGCCACCGGCCGGCTCTCCTCCGGAATCGGACCACCGTCGCGGCGAGCCCTTGCTGCCGGAAGCTAGTCCGCCGGGCCGGGCGGCGAAGCAGTTGAGCAGCTCGTCGCCGACCGATCCGCCGCCTCGCGTCCGCCGCCTCGCCGGAGTTCCTTCGTCGCCCTCATCTCCGCCTCCGTCGGCTGGTGCCTAGCACGTCGCCGCTTCGTCTTGGTGCGCGAGACGGCCCATGTCCTAACGCTTGAGATCTATCGCGTGTGGCACTGGGCGGCGGCGGCAAGTCATCGGACTTCGCGTCTTTGGCGGCCGGTCGGGCGCGTCTGCTTCTACGCCGGTGGCGCTTTGCTTCTTAGGGGCCTTGGGCGCGTCGCGAATGAGGCGGGGCGGCGTTGGACCGGAGTCACGCCCGGCGAGACGGGGGGACGGGTCCGGCGGCGAGACGGGGGACAGGTCCGGCGGCGTCGATATGCAGCGCGGGTGGGGGTGGGAGGTGGGAGGCGACGGCTGCGGGTGGGCCAGTGTCCCTGGCATTGACTTTTCAGCCACATTAGCCCTGACGGGTGGGCCAGTTTTGTCAGTTTTCTGTTTAAATCGTCTAAAACGATCATCAAGTGAAACTAGTAGTTTTTAGTCACAAAATTAAGAATTTTTGGTAGTTTTCGACCACTTTTAAAAAAATGATAGTTCTGTGGGACGACGACCCCTAAAGTGGTAGTTTTTTGTCAAACACTCCCGCCGATCTGAAGAAGGATCCGGCGCGTTCGACGCCGTCCCAGCGCTACCACCGTGGCCACTGCCGTCCCCGGGTGACTACGGCGTGTCCAACTGCCTCGCCGGCCTCCGCTACGTCCTCCCCGACCACGATCTCGGGCTGGAAGCCACCGGGGCGCCCGCTGCCTCCCCGTGCTTAGCCTTCGTCCGCCTTGGGTCGCCGGCAACCTTCTTCCACTCCGGTCGGCCTGGGCTCCTAAACCATCGCTGAGCCTTTCTTGAGCTCCACGGTGAGCTACCACTTCTCTTCCCTCCCTTAGCGCCGTCTCTCGTAGCCCGTAGCCCTGCCGCCATCGTTGGCCGAACGCCTCCGCCGCTAACCTCGTCGTCGGCCCCGTCCCGGCGACCATTTGGTCCAGCCCCGCTGCCTTTCGCTTGCGTACAAGCCCAGGGACCCAACGCGCTCCTCCGCAGGCTTTGCCGTGCCCAGCATCGCTGGTTCCATCGACAGCCCGCGCCTTGGCCATGCCCCGCTTTGCCCGCTGCCGCCCTCCACTGCCGTCCACGCGCGCCACAGATCCGCCTGCGGCCTGCCTCGTCGAGGCCGCGCCCTGCGCGCCACTCTAGCCGCGCCCGTCGGGGCTTGGCCACGTCCACCAGGGTCGCTGCTGCCCGGGGCCGCGCCCCTGCTCGTCCGCGGAACTGCCTCTCCGCAGTCGCCCGCGCCCGCGAGGGCCGGGGCTTGCTCATACCCGCCTGCTGCCACGTCCATTGCTACTTTGTTGCCCTGCTCCTGCTTGCCTACTTTTAGCCACCGCTGCTACCCCTTGTGTGCTACTGTTGATTAATGTAGCTATGTCTAGCTTTACAAATATCACACTGACTAAGCCCCTAAACAGCCCCTAATCAGCGGTTAAACAGTTGTTAATTTGTCAAAAAATATATGGGAAGGTAGTACGCTTGACAAGGCTCAAATGTGTTCATTGGACCAAATCCATTTGATGCCTGGATGAAATCATATGAAAATCACAAACTGCTATCTTCTGTCAACAGAGAACATAATTAACACCTGTGTTGAGTGTCGTGTGTGGTCTGTGCGTGTGTGCACAACCAGCCTCACGGCTGTGCCACCAGGCCGACCCTTGTTTTGTTTAGTTGGTAATACTTTAGTGCTCAATTAGTATAACAACAGATGACAAGTGGTCCCCTCTATTTATTAGCTTTAGTTAGTTGTTCTAAAAAGGCTAAGTCTATGACAAATGGGCCTGCTGTTAATTAAGCAAGATTTCCTAAACTACTAAACTTCGAGTCAATGACATGCGGACCCACCTCTACTATTCACTTGTTGACTAGTCCCTGTTGACCTGGTCAACTGGGCCCTCTGGCCCCATCTGTCAGCCACATGTGCACAATGTTGGGTACATACGTGTGCCGTAGCATTCTTGTTTATTTTCGAAATAATAATAATTTTGGAAAATCAATTAAAACTTTGAAATTCAATATAAAATAACCCGTAATGACGAGATGAATCCGGATACACCCTCCTTTCGTCTATCACACGTACCTAGCATATCGAACCTGCAATCGCCCCCTCCGTTTCATCTGTCCAAAAATGCCAAATTTCGGGAAAACTTTCCCGGATGTCATCCCCCTTTGCCGGTATCGTGTAGTACCGTGTTAGAACACGTCTAGCTCTGCCTGTTGTCCTGTTATGCTCTTGCTTGCTATGTATTTATTGCTTCTTCCCCCTCTTCTTCCCGGTAGACCCAGAGGCAATTTGCCGATGCATTGTGGATCGACTCGTCACCGACGACCCTCCTTCTCGCTGAGCAACCGTGCAAGCCCCCCCTTGATCATTCTGGTATCGCCCATTCTATACTCTCATGCTTGCATTAGATTTGGTACTGTTATTGTTTGCTCCTATTCTGATGCATAGCCTGCTTTTGTACCTGCTTATTGTTACCTACCTGCTTAACCTAAACTGCTTAATATAGGTTGGCTAGTGATCCATCAGTGACCCCCACATTGTCCTTGTTGCCCCTGCTTCATCATTGACGCCTCGATCAGCGTGATCGACAACCAGAGCCCGACACCTCACATCACATCACGCCCCTTTTGTTGCTCGACTCTGTAGAGCTACTATCGAGTGCCGAGGGTGATCCCTCATAATGCAGTCCTGATGAAAATTCTGTAGTGTAGCTATTCGGTCGTGGTCATCGAGGGTGATTTCCTCTTTCACCATTCCCTATACGGCTCTGTCGTTCAACACCTCAAGTGTGAACCTCGAGGGTGGTCCCTCTTACATTCACCTTGATGATTACATTGAGTGGAATCCACCGGGGGTGATTCCTCGGGTTTTCCCCTTGATGTTTGGACACACGGTTACCATGACTTTACTTGAGACCTTGGTGAAAGTCGGGCCGGAGTGAAAGTGCAACTATCCCTAGGTGGTTTTGGTAATTCATACCAACATATAGCTCATTGAGCTAATACTATTCCAAGACCATTGTTTCAGGAAAGCTCAATGAATGGCATGGCATGGATGATGAAAGTGGATCCCTCAAAATACTAAGGACAAAGGATTGGCTCAAGCTCAAAAGCTCAAGACTCTTCATTTTATATTTTAGTGATCCAAGATCACATTGAGTCTATAGCAAAAGCCAATACTATCAAGGAGGGATGAGGTGTTGTTAATGAGCCTCTTTCTTCATGTGCTTTGTGATATGCTCCAAAACCCTCAGCTACTTTCCCGCATCCACAAATGACCTAAACTCAAAGCCAAAATCGGTCAGACCGATTCTTCCTATTCGACGCCACCGATTCCAAAAGTCATAGCCACTGCCACAAACCCTAAGCAAATCGGTCTTACTGATAGGGATCTCGGTCTCACCGAAATGGGATTGTAATCTCTCTGTTTTCATTCGTAATGTTTCGGTCTAACCGAAGTGAGCGATCGGTCCCACCGGGATTGCAATGTAAACTTTCTGTTTCCTTTCTGTAACATTTCGGTCTCACCGAAAAGAGCAAATCGGTCCCACCGAGTTTACCTGACCAACTCTCTGGAAAGCTTATTACCAAATCGGTCTTACCGAGTTTGTGTAATCGGTCTTACCGAGATTACGTTATGCCCTAACCCTAACCAAATCGGTCTCACCGAGATGCATGTCAGTCCCACCAAAAATCACTAACGGTCACTAGGTTTGCTAAATCGGTCCGACCGAGTCTGTTGATTCGGTCCCACAGAGTTTGGTAAATTGTGTGTAACGGTTAGATTTTGTGTGGAGGCTATATATACCCTCCACCTCCTCTTCATTCGTGGAGAGAGCCATCGAACAAACCTACACTTCCAACTTACCATTTCTCGAGAGAGAACCACCTACTCATGTGTTGAGGCCAAGATATTCCATTCCTACCATATGAATCTTGATCTCTAGCCTTCCCCAAGTTGCTTTCCACTCAAATCTTCTTTCCACCAGATCCAAAACCTATGAGAGAGTGTTGAGTGTTGGGGAGACTATCATTTGAAGCACAAGAGCAAGGAGTTCATCATCAACGCACCATTTGTTACTTCTTGGAGAGTGGTGTCTCCTAGATTGGCTAGGTGTCACTTGGGAGCCTCCGACAAGATTGTGGAGTTGAACCAAGGAGTTTGTAAGGGCAAGGAGATCTCCTACTTCTTGAAGATCTACCGCTAGTGAGGCAAGTCCTTCGTGGGCGACGGCCATGGTGGGATAGACAAGGTTGCTTCTTCGTGGACCCTTTGTGGGTGGAGCCCACCGGGGACTCGCACAGCCGTTACCCTTCGTGGGTTGAAGTCTCCATCAACGTGGATGTACGATAACACCACCTATCGGAACCACGCCAAAAACATCTGTGTCTCCAATTGCGTTTGAATCCTCCAAACCCTTCCCTTTACTTTCTTGCAAGTTGCATGCTTTAATTTCCGCTGCCTATATACTCTTTGCATGCTTGCTTGAATAATGTGATGATTGCTTGACTTGTCCTAAAGTAGCTAAAATCTGCCAAACTCTAAAATTGGGAAAATGTTAAGTTTTTATTGGTCAAGTAGTCTAATCACCCCCCTCTAGACATACTTCAAGGTCCTACAAGTGGTATCAGAACTTTGGTCTCCATTTGCTTTGATTTCCATAGCTTTTGGTGGTCATAGCCTTGGTTTCACAACCTAGGAGAGTATGGCGTCTAGCGAGGGAAATTATCACCATAGAGGTCCTTACTTTGATGGTACTAATTTTGCTAGTTGGAAGCATAAGATGAAAATGCATATTCTTGGACATAACCCCACCGTTTGGGCAATTATTTGTATTGGCTTGCAAGGTGAATTCTTTGATGGGAGAGAACCGAACCGTGAAGCTAATGCGGAAGAATTGAAGATGCTGCAATACAACGCTCAAGCTTGTGATATCATCTTCAACAGATTGTGCCCCGAAGAATTCAACAAAATCAGCCGTCTTGAGAATGCAAAGGAAATTTGGGATACTTTGATTGATATGCATGAAGGTACCGAGTCCGTCAAGGAATCCAAGTTGGATGTGCTCCAAAGTCAGCTTGACAAGTTCAAAATGAAGGATGGTGAAGGTGTCGCTGAAATGTACTCTAGGCTTGCTCTTATCACAAATGAGATTGCCAGCTTAGGGAGTGAAGAGATGACCGACAAATTCATCGTCAAGAAGATCCTAAGAGCATTGGATGGAAATGATGATACCGTGTGCACGTTGATCCAAATGATGCCAAACTACAAAGATCTCAAGCCAACGGAAGTCATTGGAAGAATTGTTGCTCATGAGATGTCACTCAAGGATAAGGAGGAACTTCACAACAAGTCAAGTGGTGCTTACAAAGCCTCAAGTGAAGCCCCCACATCATCAAGTGAGAAACAAACCTTCAATGAAGAATTGAGCTTAATGGTGAAGAACTTCAACAAATTCTACAAGAGTAGAAGCAAAGAAAGAAGCTCCAAGTCAAGGTCTTACAATGACAAAAGATCTTCTAGTCGAGGCGCAATTGCTACAATTGTGGGAGACCGGACACTATTCAATGAGTGTACAACACCCTACAAAAGAAGAGAAGATTCTCCAAGAAGAAGAAGCAAAGAGAAGAATCACCACCAAGAGAGAGGAGGAGTAGAGATGATCGTTATGAGCGAAGACCCTCACGGAGAAGCAAGGATTCGGAAAGGAAGGACAAGTCATCAAGGAGCTACACAAAACGAAGACATCAAGCTCATGTTGGTGAATGGGTATCCGGCTCCGACTCCGACAATCACTCCGAGAGAAGCTATCACTCCGACTCGAATATACTCAAGATGAAGGTGTTGCGGTCTAGCACTTGTGTCAACCAACTCCTACGACATATTTGATTCACCAAATGAAGGTGTTGGAAGATGCTTCATGGCCAAAGGTCCAAAGGTAACACATCCTGAGTATGTTGATTTCAATAGTGATGAAGATGACTTGCTTATGGATGATGATTTACTTGTTGACAACTCTAGTGATGAATACTATGATGAAACGTCAATTAATCATGCTAATCAAGATAAAACGAATGATAATGATAAGGAGAAGATTGAGCTTCTAACTAAAGAACTAAACACTCTTAAGTTGGCTCATGAAACTATCTTCGAAGATCATCGAGAACTTTTAAGGGCTCATGAGAAGTTACGCTTTGAAAAGCTCAATCTTGAGCAAGAGCATGAGTTCTCAAAAGCAACCAATGATGATCTCCGCAAGAGAAGTTCTTACATTGCCAAGCATTTACTCTTATCTACTTACATGCCTCAAGTCAAGTCTAGTAACAAGTACAAGAAAGATACTTCCTCTAGTAGTAACAATAATAATGTCAAATCCAATACTGTTGCTTCTAGTAGTTCTCTTGATTCCACTAATGATTCTCTTAGCCAAGTTACACTTGAGCAAGAAAATAACTTATTGAAGGGAATTATAGAGAAAGGTGTTTACAAGAGCCTTGCCGGGAGTAAGCAATTCGAGGAAATTGTACGCAAGCAAGGAAGGCACCGGAAGAATCAAGGTGTTGGTTTTGAACGAAAGTTCAATGCCAATGGAGTTGAGTGGGAAGAATATCAATACCCCAAGACGAAGTTTGTTCCTCAACAAGAGAAGTGTGATCCTACTTCCTTCAAGGGAACACAAGCTCAAGATGATCTTCCACCACAAGACCACAAGAACAAAGGCAAGGACAAGCTTCAAGAAGAGATTGATGCATTTGAAGAAGCACCTAAAGCCTCGTTCAAGTGGGTCCCCAAGACTACGTCAAGTTCTACTTCATCAAGTACAACGACAACTCCAAGGATTCTCATCAAGATGATGTGGATCCTGAAGAAGAACTAGAGAGTTCTTGAGGGTGACTCCGCCAACATTCTTCACTCATATCATTATGGCAAGAACAAGTGCAATCAACTTCCACATCTTGCACTAGTTCAAGGAGTCACAAGCCCTCATGTTGGCAAGGCAAGGGACAAGGTAACCTAATGATTTCATGGACATCATCTTGTGTGTGCTTCACTCTATGTCTATGGATATTCTTGTTTGTTCCTTGTGGGACTAACCCATGTAGGTAAGTTGAAAGTGCAACTCACTCCAAAGGATTGCTCCAAATGATCTACATCAACATTGAGCATCCACATCTTCAACACCTACATGAAGTCATCATCGACAAAACCCAAGGTTAGTTCATCCCTCTAAGGGGGGATCTCACATCTAGGGGGAGCTTAACTCTAAGAATTGAGTCAAAGCAACTCTAATGGTGTGAACATATCAATGCATTATGTAAAAGTGGTAACCCCACTTGAGCTTAAACGATGAGTATGACCTATGATCAAATGTTCTCATTGGACTCCTAAGTCAATATACTCATATATAGATGACCTACTCATCGCCAATTGTTTGATAGATGCTAGAATTGGTTGTGCATGCTTTGCCACATATTTCATTTGCCATCTTATTGTGTGAGCATGTTGGTGCATATTTTACTCATTCAAGGACATCCACTTGTAGTTTTGATTGTTTGGTCTCTTTTCCTTTTTGCCAAGTGGATGGACAAGAATGCCTAAGAACCTTCTTTAGCTAGCTATGCTTTCCTCATCTCAAACTCTATTCATGCTACATCACAAAATTTGATCAAGTCAGATTTGAACCACTCTGTGTGAGGAGCACTCGGAGTCCCGATTCGTCATAGACTTAAACTTCCAAAACCTCTTTGTGACTCTCGGTCTGACCGATTCCTCCATTTCGGTCCTACCGATATAACTAAGTTGATCTGAGTTTCCAATCTCGGTGCAACCGATTTGAACTTTTTGGTCACACCGATTTGCTGTAACTGTACACAGTTATGCATCTCGGTGCCACGGAGTTGTTCCACTCGGTCACACCAACAGGGTCGGGCTATATATAGTCACGGGCAAAATTTTGGAAATTTCTCCGAAACCCTTTGCCCGTGCAATAGCTCGCTCTGCCATCGGAGGTCTCCGGATCGTCTCCTCGTCGCCAGCAGCCTCCTATAGCTGGTCTCCGCCGCCATCAACGGATTTCGCCCCCGCCATTATCGCCGTAGTGAGTCCATCGCCAAGTTAGGGTATGGACTCGATCTTTGTGCTATCCTCGTCTGATTCCTAGCACATTGTACTCTTATTGAATCTTGCCACGATTGAAACACTTCTATCCAGCCAAAGTAGTCTGTAGATTAGATTAGATTCAAATTTTTAGGGTTAGGTTTCCGCCGAAACCATCTCGGACCCACCGAGTTGAAAAACTTGGTCTCACCGATTTGGCTTATGCCATTACGCTAGTGACTCTCGATCTGACCAAGAATTACTAATCGGTGCGACCGATTTGAGGATTCTGTGAAACCCTAGCAGTCTCGGTGCCACCGAACTGTGACTCGGTCCAACCGAGATCATCGATTTAGGTTCCAAAACTGCTTCGGTATCACCGAGTTTGAAAATCGGTTGATCCAAAATGCTTTCTGTGGAAAACTAAAACTGAATTTTTGAATCATTCTTTTGCAAAAATCTCTGCATTTTGTGATGCTCATCCACTCTATCTCATCTATAACTCTTCACAGGTCGCGATCGACTTTTTGCTGCATGTCGGACAAGAGTGACAAATGCAACAGGAAAGAGCGAAGGACTTGAGTAAGGGCACTAGTCCCTCAAGCTCTACAGATGAAGGGAGCAGAAGCACTCCTAGCAACCTGCCCAAGGCTGCTACCAGGCAAAGGAGGAAGAGAACATCAGACTCAGAAGATGAGGACTACAAAGCTGAAGAAGATGAGGCTACTTCCAAGAAAGTAGTGCTCAAGAAGGAATATGGCTCTGCACATAGCACAAAGCCTGGACTAAAAAATTAAGTTCCTGCCAAGAGGACAGCAATGCCCAAGGCCAGAAAGTCCACTCAAGTGCCAGCACAGACAGAACCCAAAGAGGCACCTGAGAAGAAAGTCACTTCTTCCAAACCCAAGAAAGTCCCAACTGGAGAGACTATGAAGTTCACCATAGAATCATAGGATGAAGGTGCTCAGGATAAGAAAAAGAAGAGAGCAAGAACCACAACTGCCCAGGTTCTTGGAAAGCCCTCAATGAGAAAATATTCTGAAGAAGAGGAAGAGGTTGCTGCACCAGCACCTAAGGCACCAAAGCTTATGGGTGATGCTATAAGGTCAGGGGCTGCAACATCTAAGCCCAAGGAAGCAACCAAAGCTGCCTCCAAGGCCAAGCAAGTACCAAAGAGGAATACTAGGAGTATTCCAGCTGCTGAGAAGAACAAGGCCCCAGTGCTAAATGTTGCTGAAGAAGAAGATGAAGAAGGTCAAGTCCTAAGAAAGCTCAAGCCCAAGATACCAGACCACAATGATGCCCATCTTGTGGCTGAGGACATGAGGATCACGAAGGATTCAGGGCTGAGGCTGTGGAGGATGGAAGATCCATATGCATCAAGGAGAAGAACTGTTGTTGACTACAGGTTCCATACAAAGGAACAACAAGACTTCTATGAGACAATTCTGTTGGATAAGAAGCCCATAGTTTGTGCCATGAGGTGGGTCGACTGGACCTACATCAAGGACAATGAAGAGCACTATCCTGGAGTGCAAGACAACTTTGTTGCTTGTGGAGTTGCTGATTTTGTTGGACAAAAGTTCACTCACTGGAATGATGAACTTATCATGCAATTCTACTCCACAGCACATTTTTACCCAGATGGTAGAATTATTTGGATGTCTGAAGGTACAAGGTGCCAGTCCACTGTTGAAGAATGGGCAAGTCTGATAAATGCCCCAAAGGAAAATGAGGATGACCTGGACATTTATGCAAAGAAGAAGATGGATCACAATTCCATGGCTCACATGTACAAGGAGATCCCAGACAAGGCAATTGAGACACACAAGTTTGGATCAGTTCACTTTCTGCTGTCAGGGCTGCCAACTATCAATTGGATACTGAGGCACACTCTGTTGCCCAAGTCTGGTGACCATAACATGATCAGAGGGCATGCCATCAACATGTTGCATGTGTTTGATGTGCCACAAAAGTTCAAAGTCATGAGCCTGATGATTGAAACCATTAAGAGGACTGCAGCAGATCAGAAGAGGAGCTGTTGATATGCCCCTCAGATTCAGGAATTGATCAACTCAAAGATGGGCACAGGGAAATATCAGTTGGATAAGGAACACTTTCCACTTTATCCAGACTTTGAGGACAATGAGGTTGTCATGAATGAGAATGATCCAACATCAGTTCAAGCTCAAGAGAAGAAGAAGGCAAAGAAGGAGAAGGTTGCCAGGATGCCAACTCAAGAGGAGGCATCTGAATATTTCTGGAAGAACAAGGAGGAGCAGCTTGGTTACTTGATAGCATCAACACTGAGGATTGAGAAGGGACTGGCCACCCTCGCTCAGAATCAGGAGAGCCTGGAGAGAATCATGGAACTCAAATTCCATGACCTTGATGTCAAAATGGCGAGATCTGATCGGTTGTGGAGCAGCTGCGAGGATGATATCAGAGAGAGGCAGGCAAGACTACAACTAATGTGTTTGCCAGAGTGCCCAGAGCCGGAGGTCGATTGCGGTGCCGATGTAGACACTAGAGCAACAACTTCAAAGACTACCATGCCCCTTCAGCTCGGTGCAACCAGCTCCAAATCCACTCCAGCACCCTCTACTTCAACTGAAGCCTTCGTCCTTGGAGTTATCCGGACACCACCACCTGAAGATCAAGCCTGAGAGTCGATCTAGCACTATGCATTTTCTATGAACTTTTTGGTAACTTGTTGCCAAAGGGGGAGAAAAATGTATAGATCATAGGCTTCAAGAGAGAGAGTGTTGCCTTTGTTCTCTCTTGTTTATTTGGTGGTTAAATTTGTTTGCTTTTGATTGCTTGTGATACTATGCTTGTGAGACAATGATGATCATGTGTTTGATCATAAACTACACTTATGCATGTTTGATGATATTATCCTATCTTATCCTATGTGATCATTCACTTTGCTTGGTGATGAGTGCATGTATTCAATGTTTCTTATTTTGAGTGCTCCACCAAGATGTATGTGACATGGAAGAGTAACCCATGAGCCTAATCCATTGTGCATTTGCAGTCCAAAGCAAATCTTAACCCATGCACAAATTTAGGGGGAGCTCTTGCTTATCACATACTTCTCAAAGCGACGATATTATTCAATCTTATTATCGTTTGTCGAAGCTTTGATCTATATGTTGTCATCAATTACCAAAAAGGGGGAGATTGAAAGTGCAACTATCCCTAGGTGGTTTTGGTAATTCATAACAACATATAGCTCATTGAGCTAATGCTATTCCAAGACCATTGTTTTAGGAAAGCTCAATGCATGGCATGGCATTGATGATGAAAGTGGATCCCTCAAAATACTAAGGACAAAGGATTGGCTCAAGCTCAAAAGCTCAAGACTCTTCATTATATATTTTAGTGATCCAAGATCACATTGAGTCTATAGGAAAAACCAATACTATCAAGGAGGGATGAGGTGTTGTTAATGAGCCTCTTGCTTCATGTGCTTTGTGATATGCTCCAAAACCCTCAGCTACTTTCCCACATCCACAAATGACCTAAACCCAAAGCCAAAATTGGTCACACCGATTCTTCCTATCCGGCGCCACCGATTCCAAAACTCATAGCCACTGCCACAAACCCTAAGCAAATCGGTCTTACCGATAGGGATCTCGGTCACACCGAGATGGAATTGTAATCTCTCTGTTTCCCTTCGTAACGTTTCAGTCTAACCGAAGTGAGCGATCGGTCCCACCGAGATTGCAATGTAAACTCTCTGTTTCCTTTTTGTAACATTTCGGTCTCATCGAAAAGAGCAAATCGGTCCCACCGAGTTTACCTGACCAACTCTCTGGAAAGCTTATTACCAAATCGGTCTTACCAAGTTTGTGTAATCGGTCTTACCGAGATTACGTTATGCCCTAACCCTAACCGAATCGGTCTCACCGAGATGCATGTCAGTCCCACCGAAAATCACTAACGGTTACTAGGTTTACTAAATCGGTCCGACCGAGTCTGTTGATTCGGTCCCACCGAGTTTGGTAAATTGTGTGTAACGGTTAGGTTTTGTGTGGAGGCTATATATACCCCTCCACCTCCTCTTCATTCGTGGAGAGAGCCATCAGAACAAACCTACACTTCCAACTTACCATTTCTGAGAGAAAACCACCTACTCATGTGTTGAGGCCAAGATATTCCATTCCTACCATATGAATCTTGATCTGTAGCCTTCCCCAAGTTGCTTTCCACTCAAATCTTCTTTCCACCAGATCCAAAACCTATGAGAGAGAGTTGAGTGTTGGGGAGACTATCATTTGAAGCACAAGAGCAAGGAGTTCATCATCAATGCACCATTTGTTACTTCTTGGAGAGTGGTGTCTCCTAGATTGGCTAGGTGTCACTTGGGAGCCTCCGACAGGATTGTGGAGTTGAACCAAGGAGTTTGTAAGGGCAAGGAGATCGCCTACTTCGTGAAGATCTACCGCTAGTGAGGCAAGTTCTTCATGGGCGACGGCCATGGTGGGATAGACAAGGTTGCTTCTTCGTGCACCCTTCGTGGGTGGAGCCCTCTGTGGACTCGCGCAGCCGTTACCCTTCGTGGGTTGAAGTCTCCATCAACATGGATGTATGATAGCACCACCTATCGGAACCATGCCAAAAACATCCGTGTCTCCAATTGCGTTTGAATCCTCCAAACCCTTCCCTTTACTTTCTTACAAGTTGCATGCTTTAATTTCCGCTGCCTATATACTCTTTGCATGCTTGCTTGAATAATGTGATGATTGCTTGACTTGTCCTAAAGTAGCTAAAATCTGCCAAACTCTAAAATTGGGAAATGTTTAAGTTTTTATTGGTCAAGTAGTCTAATCACCCCCCTCTAGACATACTTCAAGGTCGTACACGGAGAGCACCCGCAAGATGGTTACGTGGCACGGCCGGGCATTCTAGGCCCTTGTCGTAAGTCCATGAGACGGGGCGACGGGGTCACTTTCGATCGTGAGTCTCTGCTCGTCTCCGCAAGCTAATAATACACTATGGTTTGGGTATTTGTTCTGAGTTGGCCTCTGGCCTTTACGCACTAACCACCACGCGAGAATAGATATGGGCCTCAACATCGCAGTATCAATCGAAGCTTTGTCAGGCGTCCAGTTCAGCAGTGCGGCACGGTTGGATCGTGCTGGCCATCCGAGGCGGTGGTGGTATTCACCCTGCGCGCAACGACCCGGAGTGCTGCAGGCGATGGGCCCAAGACCCCGGAGTGCTTAGGATGTAGACCGGCGGGGACCTCTCTGCTGAGCCTAGGTCGGGCTGCGACGTGTTGATCTTCCGAGGGTGGGCATTGACCCCAGAAAGGTGTGTCCGACCAGAGTGATCGAGCGTGTTGGGTAATGTGGTGCATCTCTGCAGGGAAGTTATATATTCGAATACCGTGTCCACGGTAATGGACGTTCAGACTTATATCCTGATCTTATACAACTACAAATGGATACTTGAGATATGTGGCTCCGGGATTGCTTTCTCGCAGGGAGTCGAGGAAGGATCCCTGGGCATTAATGCTAAAACATGCTTGTTAATATTAAACTACTATTCTTTACTCTTCTACATGCTGCAAGATGCTCGGAGCTACTTGAAGATGCTAGTCTTCGATAGGCTAGGCCTTCCCCCTCTATTCTGGCATTCTGCAGTTCAGTCCACAAATACAACTCTTCCATTTGATACCAATGCATATATAGTATAGATCTGATGCATGCGAGTACTTTGGATGAGTACTCATGGCTGCGTTGCTACCCCCTTTTCCCCCTTCTTTCTTATTTCCGGTTGATGGAACCAGATGGTGGATCCCTGGAGCCAGATGCCACCGCCGATGGATGCTACTACGCGGAGGTCGCCGATGACCAGGAGTAGTTAGGAGGTCCCAGGCAGGAGGCCTTGCCTCTTCGATCGTGTTTGCTTTTGTGCTAGCCTTCTTAAGGCACCCTTGTTTAACTTATGTTTGTACTCAGATATTGTTGCTTTCGCTGACTCTTGTGTATCGAGCTTTTGTATTCGAGCCCTCGAGGCCCCTGGCTTGTAATATAAAGCTTGTATTACTTTATTTGTGTATAGAGTTGTGTTGTGATATCTTCCCATGAGTCCCTGATCTTGATCGTACATATTTGCGTGTATGATTAGTGTATGATTGAATCGGGGGCGTCACATCACCCACACATGCTGTTATTCTCCGGGGACGGCAGACGAACCAGTAAACCCTCGTACTCCTCCACGTGGGAAACAATTGCCGAGTATTCCCTGGCTTCGTGTCGTTCCCTTCCTAGGCCTCGCCGTCGTCCACCGCCCTGGTGCTCTCGGCGCGGCCTGGTCAACGTGGTCAAGGAACGATATCCATCGGAAGTGGACTGTACGTGGAGAGGCTGATAGCTAGGTCCACGGCCGCACGCAAGGAAATGCCTCCTTATTACGCGCAAAATCATGATTCCTCCACTTGACAGCTAGGACCCACAGGAAGGGCCTCTGTATTTCATGAAAAAAACATTCCCCCGCTGACAGGTCGGACCCACTAGCTATATCTTCGCACGCAAAGAAGTGCCTCCTTATTACGCCCAAAAAATGAATACCCCCTGCTAGCTGGGACCCACCATATTGTTGGGCTGACTTGTGGGCCTACTAAGTTGACGGGGACGGAGGGCTTTGTCAACTTAGTCAATACTCCAGTGACCGTATGATGTCCATCCAACGACCATAGTGCTTCTTCAACCTCTGGTCTTCTTGCTCCAGCCGCCCAAAGCAGCGCCGGTCGTGCCGCCTGCTCCTGCCTCCCATGGCCGGCTGTGCTACCGCGGAGGCCTCACCGCCCCCATACTACTCCCACCACTGGCCAGTCCATCCCTCCACTCACCCACACCCCCTGTTATTCTGTGGCGACGGCAACCTCACACTGCAGCCGAACCAGTGAACCCTCGTACTCCTGTTCGTGTGGGCATCCACTGCTGCGTCTTCCTCGGCTCCGCGTCGTCCCCATACTAGGCCTCGCCATCGTCCACCGCCGTGGTGCTCTCGCGCGGCGTTGTCAATGTGGTTAACGACCGACTTCCATCAGAAGAGTACTATACATGGAGAGGCTGACAGTTGTTGGGGAATGTAGTAATTTCAAAATTTTCGTATGCACACGCAAGATCATGGTGATGCATAGCAACGAGAGGGGAGAGTGTATCTTCATACCCTTGAAGATCGCTAAGCGGAAGCATTTATCAACGCGGTTGATGTAGTCGTACACCTTCATGATCCGTCCCAATCAAGTATCGAACATACGACACCTCCGCGTTTAGCACACATTCAGCTCAATGACGTCCTCGCCTTCTCGATGCAGCAAGATGGGCGAAGTAGTAGATGAGTTCCGGTAGCACGACGCGGGGTGACGGTGTTGGTGAAGAACAATCAACGCAGGGCTTCACCTAAGCACTACGGAAACTATGACGGAGGATAAACTAGAGGGGACGGGGTTGCCGGCACACGGCTTGGTGTTTCTTGATGCGTCTTTGGTGCTAGCCCTGCCCCTCTATTTATATGTTGACCCTTGGGGTCGAAACTTGGAGTAAGAGCCTCCACAAAGTCAGTTTCACCCGAAAGGCAAGAGTCCTTCTCGGACTCCACGGCCAGACGCCAGGGTTCCCGACGTCTGGACCCAGACGCCAGGGACCATGGCTTCTGGCCCCTGGACTCCACAAAACTTCCTGTTGCGCTTTCCAATAACCTTGTGGGCTTTCCCCTTTGGCCCAAATAACGTGTTCTCGTACCCAAACATTTCGGGAAACATCCGGAACTCCTTCCGATGAATTCCGGAACCCTTCCGGAGACAAAACAACATTATCCCATATATTAAACTTCATCTCCGGACCATTCCGGAGTTCCTCGTCATGTCCGTGATCTCATTCGGGACTCCAAACAACATTCGGTCACCAACATACATAACTCATATAATACTATATCGTCGACGAACGTTAAGCGTGCGGACCCTACGGGTTCGAGAACTATGTAGACATGACCGAGACATTTCTCTGGTCAATAACCAATAGCGGAACCTGGATGCCCATATTGGCTCCTACATATTCTATGAAGATCTTTATCGGTCGAACCGCATAGCAACATATGTTTGTTCCCTTTGTCATCGGTATGTTACTGGCCCAAGATTCGATCGTCGGTATCTCAATACCTAGTTCAATCTCGTTACCGGCAAGTCTCTTTACTCGTTATGTAATGCATCATCCCACAACTAACTCATTAGCTACATTTGCTTGCAAGGCTTATAGTGATGTGCATTACCGAGAGGGCCCAGAGATACCTCTCCGACAATGAGAGTGACAAAACCTAATCTCGAAATACGCCAACTCAACATGTACCTTTGGAGACACCTGTAGAGCTCCTTTATAATCACCCAGTTACGTTGTGACGTTTGGTAGCACACAAAGTGTTCCTCCAGTAAACGGGAGTTGCATAATCTCATAGTTGTAGGAACATGTATAAGTCATGAAGAAAGCAATAGCAACATACTAAACGATCAAGTGCTGAGCTAACGGAATGGGTCTAGTTAATCACATCATTCTCCTAATGATGTGATCTCGTTAATCAAATGACGACTCATGTCTATGGTTAGGAAACTTAACCATCTTTGATTAATGGGCTAGTCAAGTAGAGGCATACTAGTGACAATCTGTTTGTCTATGTATTCACACATGTATCAAGTTTCCGGTTAATACAATTCTAGCATGAATAATAAACGTTTTATCGTGAAATAAGGAAATAAATAATAACTTTATTATTGCCTCTAGGGCATATTTTCTTCAGTCTCCCACTTGCACTAGAGTCAATAATCTTGTTCACATCACCATGTGATTTAACACTAATATTCACATATGTATGTGATTAACACCCATAGTTCACATCGTCATGTGACCAACACCCGAAGGGTTTACTAGAGTCAATAATCTAGTTCACATTGCTATGTGATTAACACCCAAAGAGTACTATGGTATGATCATGTTTTGCTCGTGAGAGAAGCTTAGTCAACGGGTCTGCCAAATTCAGATCTGTATGTATTTTGCAAATTTCTATGTCAACAATGCTCTGCACAGAGCTACTCTAGCTAATTGCTCCCACTTTCAATATGTATCCAGATTAAGACTTAGAGTCATCTGGATCTGTGTCAAATCTTGCATCGACGTAACCCTTTACAATGAACCTCTTGTTACGTCCATAATCGAGAAAGATATCCTTATTCCACTAAGGATAATTTTGACCAATGTCCAGTGATCTACTCCTAGATCACTATTGTACTCCCTTGCCAAACCAGGGCAGAGTATACAATAGGTCTGGTCCATAGCATGGCATACTTTATAGAACCCATGACTGAGGCATAGGGATGACTTTTCATTCTCTTTCTATTTTCTGCCATGGTCGGGTTTTGAGTCTTACTCAACCTCACACCTTGCAACACAGGCAAGAATTCCTTTTTTGAATGTTCCATTTTGAATTACTTCAAAATCTTATCAAGGTATGTACTCATTGAAAAATCTTATCAAGCGTCTTGATCTATCTTTATAGATCTTGATGCTTAATGTGTAAGCAGCTTCATCGAGATCTTTCTTTGAAAAACTCTTATTCAAGTATCCTTTTATGCTATCCAGAATTTCTATATCATTTCCAATCAACAATATGTCATCTACATATAGTTTTAGAAATGCTACAGAGCTCCCACTCACTTTCTTGTAAATACAGGCTTCTCTGAAGTCTCAGATAAAACTCATATGCTTTGATCACACTATCAAAGCGTTTATTCCAACTCCGAGAGGCTTGCACCAGTCCATAAATGGATCGCTGGAGCTTGCACACTTTGTTAGCACCTTTCGGATCGACAAAACCTTCTGGTTGCATCATATACAACTCTTCTTCCGAAATCCATTCAGAATGCGGTTTGACATCCATTTGCCAAATTTCATAATCATAAAATCGGCAATTGCTAACATGATTCGGACGGACTTAAGCATCGCTTCTGATTGAGAAAATCTCATTGCGATCAACACCTTGAACTTGTCAAAAACCTTTTTGCGACAAGTCGAGCTTTGTAGATAGTAACACTACTATCAACGTCCGTCTTCCTCTTGAAGATCCATTTATTTTCTATGGCTTACCGATCATCGGGCAAGTCCACCAGAGTCCACACTTTGTTCTCATACATGTATCCTCTCTCAGATTTCATGGCCTCCAGCCATTTCACGGAATCTGGGCTCATCATCGCTTCCTCATAGTTCGTAGGTTTATCATGGTCTAGTAACATGACTTTCAGAACAGGATTACCGTACCACTCTGGTGCGGATCTCACTCTGGTTGACCTACGAGGTTCGGTAGTAACTTGATCTGAAGTTACATGATCATCATCATTAGCTTCCTCACTAATTGGTGTAGGAGTCATAGGAACATATTTCTGTGATGAACTAGTTTCCAATAAGGGAGCAGGTACAGTTACCTCATCAAGTTTTACTTTCCTCCCACTCACTTCTTTCGAGAGAAACTCCTTCTCTAGAAAGGATCCATTCTTAGCAATGAATGTCTTGCCTTCGGATCTGTGATAGAAGGTGTACCCAACTGTCTCCTTTGGGTATCCTATGAAGACACATTTCTCCGATTTGGGTTTGAGCTTATCAGGATGAAACTTTTCACATACGCATCGCAACCCCAAACTTTAAGAAATGACAACTTAGGTTTATTGCTAAACCATAGTTCATACGGTGTCCTCTCAACAGATTTAGATGGTGCCCTATTTTAACGTGAATGCAGCTATCTCTAATGCATAACCCCAAAACAATATTGGTAAATCGGTAAGAGACATCATTGATCGCACCATATCAAATAAAGTGTGGTTATGACGTTCGGACACACTGTTATGCTATGGTGTTCCAGGTGGCATGAGTCTGTGAAACTATTCCACATTATTTTAACTGAAGGCCAAACTCGTAACTCAAATATTCATCTCCACGATCAGATCGTAGAAACTTTATTTTCTTGTTACGATGATTTTCTACTTCACTCTGAAATTCTTTGAACCTTTCAACTGTTTCAGACTTATGTTTCATCAAGTAGATATACCCATATCTGCTCAAATCATCTGTGAAGGTCAGAAAATAATGATACCCGCCACGAGCCTTAATACTCATTGGTCTGCATACATCATTATGTATTATTTCCAATGAGTCAGTAGCTCGTTCCATTGTTCTGGAGAACGGAGTTTTAGTCATCTTGCCCAAAAGGCACGGTTCGCAAGCATCAAATGATTCATAACCAAGTGATTCAAAAAATCCATCTTTACACCGATATGACCCAAATGGCAGTGCCACAAATAAGTTGCACTATCATTATTAACTTTGCATCTTTTGGCATCAATATTATGAATATGTGTATCACTACAATCAAGATATAACAAACTATTTTCATTGGGTGTATGACCATTGAAGGTTTTATTCATGTAAACAGAACAACAATTATTCTCTGACTTTAAATGAATAACCGTATTGCAATAAACATGATCAAATCATATTCATGCTCAACGCAAGCGCCAAATAACATTTATTTAGGTGTAACACTAATCCCGAAAGTCTAGGGAGTGTGTGATGATGATCATATCAATCTTGGAACTACTTCCAACACTCATCGTCACTTTCCCCTCAACTAGTCTCTTTTTTATTCTGTAACTCCTGTTTCGAGTTACTAATCATAGCAACCGAACAAGTATCAAATACTCAGGGGCTACTATAAACATTAGTAAGTCACACATCAATATTATGTATATCAAATATACCCTTGTTCACTTTGCCATCCTTCTTATCCACCAAATATTCAGGGCATTTCCGCTTCCAGTGACCATTTCCTTTGCGATTAAGCACTTCGGTTTCAGCTTTGGTCCAGCTTTGGGCTTCTTCGCAGGAGTGAAACTTGCTTGTCATTCTACTTGAAGTTCCCTTTCTTTCCCTTTGCCCTTTTCTTTAAACTAGTGGTCTTGTCAATCATCAACACTTGATGCTCTTTTTTTGATTTCGACCTTCGTCCATTTTAACATCACAAAGAGCTCGGGAATCGTTTTCATCATCCCTTGCATACTATAGTTCATCACGAAGTTCTAGTAACTTGGTGATGGTGACTAGAGAACTCCGTCAATCACTATCTTATCTGAACGATTAACTCCCATTTGATTCAAGCGATTGTAGTACCCAGACAATCTGAGTACATGCTCACTAGTTGAGCAATTCTCCTCCATCTTTTAGCTATAGAACTTGTTGGAGACTTCATATCTCTCAACTCGGGTATTTGCTTGTAATATTAACTTCAACTCCTGGAACATCTCATATGGTCCATGAGGTTCAAAACGTCTTTGAAGTACCGATTCTAAGCCGTTAAGCATGGTGCACTAAACTATCAAGTAGTCATCATATTGAGCTAGCCAAACGTTCATAATGTCTGCATCTGCTCCTGCAATAGGTCTGTCACCTAGTGGTGCATCAAGGACATAATTCTTCTGTGCAGCAATGAGGATAAACCTCAGATCACGGATCTAATCCGCATCATTGCTACTAACATCTTTCAACATAGTTTTTTCTCTAGGAACATATCAAAAATAAACATAGGGAAGCAACGACGCGAGCTATTGATCTACAACATAATTTGAAAAATACTATCAGGACTGAAAGGATCGATATGGTTGACTAGGAGGGGGGGGGGTGAATAGGCAACTAACAATTTTTAAGCTTTTCTTTACCAATTTAAACTTTACAACAAATAGGTTGTCTAGATATGCAACTATGTGAGCAGCCTATATGATGCAATAACAACTAGCACATAAGCAAGCAAGGGATAGAAACACAAGTAAGCTTGCAAAAGTAAAGGCACGAAATGAGCAAGAGTGGAGCCGGTGGAGACGAGGATGTGTTACCAAAGTTCCTTCCTTTTAAGGGGAAGTACGTCTCCGTTAGAGCGGTGTGGAGGCACAATGCTCCCCAAGAAGCCACTAGGGCCATCATATTCTCCTCACGCCCCCACACAATGCGAGATGTCGTGATTCCACTATTGGTGCCCTTGAAGGCGGCGACCGAACCTTTACAAACAAGGTTGGGGCAATCTCCACAACAATTGGAGGCTCCCAACAACACCAGAAGCTTCACCACAAAGGAGTATGGCTTCGAGGTGACCTCAACCGTCTAGGGTGCTCAAACACCCAAGAGTAACAAGATCCGGTAGGGATAAGAGGAGGAATCAAATTTCTCTTGGTGGAAGTGTAGATCGGGGCCTTCTCAACCAATCCCGAGCAAATCAACAAGTTTGATTGGCTAGGGAGAGAGATCGGGTGAAAATGGAGCTTGGAGCAACAATGGAGCTTTTGGGGGAAGAGGTTGGTCAACTTTGGGAAGAAGACACCTTTATATAGTGGGGGAAACAATCCAACCGTTACCCCCCTGAACAGCCACGCACAGAGCGGTACTACCACTTGGGCAGGGCGGTACTACCGCTGAAGAGCGGTACTACCGCTCCCTCCTAGCGGTACTGCCGCGCTGACAAGACATGCAGGGTCCTGGCCCAGAGCGGTACTACCGTGGAAGTATTGGCGGTACTACCGCTCGGAGCGGTACTACCGCCACTACTGCCGCTACTAGTACCGTAGAACCCGACACGAAAAACAGCGGTCTCGAGTCGAGGCGGTAGTAGCCCAGAACCACTGCGGTACTACGGCCGAAGACCACAAGCGGTACTACCGCTCGGGGAGTGGTACTACCGCTTGATGTGCTTCGGCGGTACTACCGCTGAGGACCGCGGTACTACCGCTTGGACAGGATAGGGCAGGCACATTTAGGAAGGGAAGCTCCAATGAAGCGGAAAGAAACATCGGGTGTGATAAGGATGTGTACGTGTTGATTCCACCCTAGCCTTACCAAAACGAATCCCCTCTTGATAGTACGGTGACTCCTATGAAACTAGTCCACCAATAGAGAAAAGAAGGAGCTACACCGTCTTGAATAAAACACCGAGGGGAGGTAATCGTCTCATGCCAAAGGATGAATCTCTGAAAGAACTCAGTGCACACGATTAGTCCGCAAAAGCATTGTCATCAATCACCAAGACACCTTGGGGATAAATATGCCCTTACAATCTCCCCCTTTTTGGTGGATTGATGACAATACGGGATTTGCACAAACAGGAGAGATATAGGACAAGCGCAAAAACCCCACCATCCTAACATGTAGATGGGCTCCCCCTAGATGTGTGCTATCTAGATAAGTGCTTTGGACTGCACAGCACACATACTAGGATCAACGCTCCCCCTACATTTTAGAGACCAACCACCTAAGCAGGGTAAATGAGAGTAACATAGACAACAGGGTAGGCATGCAACTCATAAGCTAGATAGTGACATAGATAATGATAATTGAAAGATAAGGTAGCATATGTCTCACACCATATGACTAGAACTTAGGTCTCACTGACACAAACCAAACAAAGCAAACTGCGAGAGAACACAAACACAGAAGACGGAAGACACAAAAACACAAATCCCTAAACTCTCTCCCCCTTCGGCGTCGAGACACCAAAAAGGAGAGGGAGTGTTGCTACGGCTCCAGGTGATAGCAATAGAGGGACTCAAGCATCAGATCTCAGCGGGATCATCCGCGCCACCGTCGTGGTCGGGCAGTGCTTGGCATCAGAATCGGTCCACGGGCGGTGCTGCTAAATCCACTCCTCCTCCTCAGTAAGCTGGTCCTCAGATCCACTGTTAACTGTGGCACCCAACTGACGCATGAGCTCCTTGTGACGACCTCGGGCCTTCTTCTCAGCGACATGTGTCATGTACTGACCATGTGACTCCATGCATAACAGCTTCTTCATCTTGAGCTTGAGCTTCTTTGCCCAAGAGGGCTCTGCCGCAGAGGGCACATAGTCATCATCATCATCCTCAGCCGCAGCCCCAGTCTCCTCCTCGGTCTCCATGGCAGTAGCAGACAAAGGACCTCCAGATTTAGGGACCTGAGTGCCCCAGTTAACCTTCTTCCTCAGATGCTTGATGTCGTGAGGAACCAGCTCTCCAGTCTCTAGCATCACCTTGGGATAGACAAGAGCCCGGTCCTTCTCAATAAGCAGCATGATGAACGGACCATAAATCAGGCACTTGCGCTCAGAGATAGCAGATAAAAGCTCAGACCACATAACATGAGAGATATCTAGGGACTCTCCGGTGTTTTGTTCCTTCTCACGCTGGTAGAAGAGAAGCATGTCCACGAGATAAGAATGAACCATATCCAGATTCCCGATACGAGGGAAAAGAGTCTCTCGGAAGACACGGTGAAGAATGTCCAGAAAGGCAGGCAGCTCATACGTTTCCTTCTTCGTCTCAGGGTTGGTCTTCAAAGTGCAGTAGGGCCATAGAGCTTGCTTGTGAGTGGAGGTGGTGTTGCGGTGTGCGCAAAAATTGACAGGAGACGCAAGCCCTTGATCTTCCACCCCAATCAACTCCATGAACGCCTTCCACTTGACTGAAAGCAACTTGCCATTGGTCATCCAAGTCAGTGTCCTGTCCTCATCAGTCCCGAGATGAACCGTGGCATAGAATTGGGCCACAATATCAGCATCATAATCTTTGTTGAATTGCATGACCCCAAGAATGTTCAGTTGAGTGCACATCTGAAGAGCTTCACCAAAGTATTCAGGATCCTTCTCCATATGGTCGGTGTCGATGGAGTGCACGTTAACAAAGAGGTTCTTCTTGGCTTTGAGTACATCAAAGAAGATGGCAAACTGAAACTTGTTCGAGCAGACGGTTGACCAAAGTGGGATCTTGAGTGCGCCTCATAGGGGTTCTTGGCGACGCCTTGCCCGAAACTCCTTGGGTTGCATTTACAGCGCGGTTTTGCGGAGGGGCTTGACTTGACACGGACTTCTTTTGAGTTGAGGTGGAGGTGGAGCACTTGAGGAACCTCCTGCAGACTCGGTTGTCTTGATAGCAGCTTGGGCGTGCTTACGACCGGGGTTGATCGCCGAGCATGATGCTCAGAAAGCTCATCACATGGAACCACACACAAGAACACGCAAACAACCAGAAAGAACGATCAAAAGCCACCAAACACAACCAAAAAGAACACTAAAAGGTAAGAGTATGGTGGAACCTGGTAGAGGGCGGTAGTACCGCGACCTGTGAGCGGCAGTACCGCTCCAAGCGGTAGTACCGCTCTAGAAAGAGCGGTAGTACCGCTCGAGGCGGGGAAACAGCAGTTTCCTACCGCCGTGGTCAGATCCGGCACTACCGTCCTACCAAATTCAAAAATACTTCTACCAACCACCAATCCAAACTGCCTAGATGCCTTCTCCATCCTACTCAAGCCTAGATTTGGCCAAAAATCTAGAGATGCATCCACTATTTCCCCTAAGATGCTAGATTGGAAATCTAGACAAGAAGAGAGAGGAACGGGGGCAATACCGGCATCCATGGCAAGAGGACAAGGTGGGGATCATCTCCACCGAAGGAAATGGAGAGGAACTCCCCGGAGAGGGAGATCCGCCGGAGCCCTCCCGCGGCGCCGATTGCTGGAGAGACGAACAGAGCAAGGGGGCGAGCGAATGGGTATGGGGGAGAAGAAAACTCCCCCTGCCCCCGATATAACCCCCTGCCCCCGCCTCTTAGCGGTAGTACCGCACTAGTGGGCGGTAGTACCGCTTAGGGCGGTAGTACCGTGCACCACCAGCGGTAGTACCGCTCAGCAACCGACATGCCTCTAGTCAAACGGCAAAAGCTCAAAAAGAAACGACAAACACAGCCAAGAAAGAGGAAAGACCAACACGGCCACAAACACACTAACAACGGTCCAGAACACACCTCTTCAAGAGAGGGCGGTGGCCGAGGCCACCTATGTTTGAGTCAAGAGGTATGGCGTCGTGAAGATTTTAACCTTGGACCCAGGACCAAAACTCGTCCTTGAAGCACTAGTACCATAAAAAAATGGTTAAAGTGAAAGACTAGATCAATTTATGCATAATGGGGGGAGGGAGAGTTCATTGAGAGAACAACACTCCCCCTATATCCATGCCTACATCTAAACTAGACACCAAGTTGAGTGAGGTGGGGTGTGCAAGGGTTCAAGTCACATTGCTCGAATCAATGATATTTAGCTCATGCCTTAACTCACGAAATCTTGCTTCATCCAAGGGCTTCGTGAAAATATCTGCAAGGTTATCATGAGTGTTGACATACTTGAGCTCGATCTCCCCTCGCCTAATGTGATCCCGGATGAAATGATACCGAATCTCAATATGCTTCGTCTTGAAGTGTTGCACCGGGTTGAGAGAAATCTTGACGGCACTTTCGTTATCACACCAAAGAGGCACTTTGTCACAAATGACATCGTATTTCTTTAAAGTTTGCCTCATCCATAAGAGTTGTGCACAACAACTACCGACAGCCACATATTCCGCTTCGGTGGACGAGAGAGACACACAACTTTGCTTCTTGGAAGACCAACTCACCAAAGAGCACCCAAGAAATTGGCACCCTCCGGAAGTGGACTTCCTATCCACTTTGTCTCCCGCCCAATCGGAATCCGTAAAACCTTCAACCTTGAAGTTTGCCCCTCTTGGGTACCATAAGCCAAAGTTTGGGGTATGAGCCAATAATCGGAAGATTCGCTTGACCGCCACATAGTGACTTTCCTTTGGTGCGGCTTGAAACCGTGCACACATTCCCACACTCAACATGATATCCGGTCTAGATGCAAAAAGGTAAAGCAAGGAGCCAATCATGGAGCGATATACCTTTTGATCCATAGCTTTACCATTGGGATCAATGTCAAGTTGGCACTTGGTGGGCATTGGTGTAGTAGCCGGCTTGACATCACTTAGCTTGAATCTTTTTAGCATGTCTTGAGTGTATTTGGCTTGGTTGATGAAAGTACCTTCTCTTCGTTGTTTGATATCAAAACCAAGGAAGAACTTCAAGTCTCCCATCGAGGACATCTTGAACTTGGAGGTCATGAGAGCGGCAAATTGCTTTGTTAGGGGAACCAAAGATAATATCATCAACATATAGTTGGCATACAAACAACTCCCCTTTGACCTTCTTAGTAAAAAGAGTGGGATCGATTTGCCCCACCTCAAATCCGCGATCTTGTAAAAACTCGGCAAGGTGGTCATACCATGCACGTGGGTCTTGTTTAAGGCCATAGAGTGCCTTATCGAGTTGATACACATGATCCGGGAAGTAGGGATCCTCGAACCCGGGGGGTTGCTTGACATAGACCAACTCATTTATAGGACCATTAAGAAAAGCACTTTTCACATCCATTTTTTGCAACTTAAAGTTGTGATGGGAAGCATAAGCAATCAACAAACGTATGGATTCAAGACGAGCAACGGGAGCAAAGGTTTCACCGTAGTCGATACCCTTGACTTGGGAGTAGCCTTGTGCTACCAATCTTACCTTGTTGCGAATGACGTTCCCATGAGCATCTTGCTTGTTCTTGAAAATCCACTTGGTTCCAATGATGTTGTGGTTCCCCGATGGCCTTCGCACCAATATCCACACCTTGTTGTACTCGAAGTTGTTGAGTTCTTCATGCATGGCATTGAGCCAATCCGAGTCTTCGAGCGCCTCATAGACCTTTTGGGGTTCAACATAAGAGACAAACGCGTGATGTTCACAATAGTTTGCTAATTGTCTACAAGTGCTTACCCCCTTTCTTAGGCTTCCAACCACATTTTCCATGAGATGGCCTTGGGTGGTGAGCTTGGAAGCAATCCTCACGGCACGACGCTCTAATTCCTCCTCAGATGTGGAAGGTGGAGGGTTAACTTGATTATCTTAAGCGCCATCTTGAGCTTGTTCTTGATCTTGAGCTTGCTCATGATCTTGAACTTGCTCGAGGGGGAGAACTTGACCTTGGGCATCATTTAGAGGTTCACCACCATCTTGAGGTTGATCTTTCCCTTGGTCTTGTTCACGAGGTTGAGGGCCTTCACTTTGTTCTTCGGAAGCATGTGGGTCTTGGGGAGGTGATGGCTCCACTTGAGTGGAGCATTGTCCTTCTCCTTCGGCCACAAGGGGTTCCTCAATGGGTAGAAAATGTCCAATACCCATTCTTCTTATGGCTTGGGGAGGAATTTCATCACCTACATCACAAGTACCACTTTGCTCCACTTGGGAGCCGTTATTTTCATCAAACTCCATGTTACACGTGTCCTCAATGAGTCCGGTGGACTTGTTGAGAACACGGTAAGCATGAGAGTTTGTAGCATAACCAACAAATATGCCCTCATAAGCTCTAGCCTCAAATTTAGACAAACGAACACCTTTCTTGAGAATGAAACACTTACAACCGAACACCCGGAAGTACTTGAGATTGGGCTTGTTGCCGGTGAGTATCTCATAAGGAGTCTTGTTCAAACCTTTGCGGAGATAGAGCCGATTGGATGCATGACATGCAGTGTTGATGGTTTCGGCCCAAAATTTGTATGGAGACTTGAACTCCGCCATCATGGTCCTTGCTGCATCCATCAACGTCCGGTTCTTCCTCTCCGCAACACCATTTTGTTGAGGGGTATCACGGAGCAGCATATTGATGCTTGATCCCTCATCACTAAGAAACTCATCAAGGTGTAGTTCTTGAACTTCGGTGCCGTTGTCACTTCGATTGTCAAGATCTTTGCATTATGTTGACGTTGAGCTTCATTTGCAAAGTCGATGGCGGTTTGTTGAGTCTCACTCTTCCTCTTGAAGAAGTATACCCAAGTGTATCTTGAATAATCATCCACAATCACCAAGCAATACTTTCTACCTCCAAGACTATCAAAGATGGAGGCCCAAAGAGATCCATGTGAAGGAGCTCCAAGGGTCTCTTCGAGTAGATGATGGTGGGGGAGGGTGAGCCTTCTCATGGAGCTTTCCTTCAATACAAGCCTTTGCAAGCACGATCTTTGGCAAAACTAACATTTGTTAGTCAGCGGACATAGCCCCTTTGAGAAGACTTTGCAAAGATCTCATATTGACGTGGGCCAAACGGCGATGCCAAAGCCATCCCACGTCAACTTTAGCCATTAGGCATGTCGCGGTCTTAGTGGGTCGCTCCGAAAAGTTAATCACATAGAGACCGTTCTCGACATGCCCAACAAAGGCTACTTTAAGAGTCTTGCTCCACAAGAGGGCCACGGTATCAATGTCAAAGAAAGTAGCAAAACCCATGAGTGCAAGTTGACGAACGGAAAGCAAATTGTATGCAAGGGACTCAACAAGCATGACTTTCTCGACCATTAGATCATGAGAAATGACAACCTTGCCAAGACCCAATACCTTAGAATGTGAGGCATCACCCCACTCAACATTGGTGGGCATAGATGGAATCTTTTGCACGTCCACCACCAAGTCCTTGCTTCCGGTCATATGATTTGTTGCTCCACTATTGAGCAACCATGATCCCCCACCGGAAGCAAACACCTACAAGAGATCAATACTTGGTTTTAGGTACCCATTTAGTAATGGGCCCTTTGATGTTAGTAACAAGGGTCTTAGGAACCCAAATAGACCATTCAATGTACTCATAATGAGAACCAACAAATTTAGCACAAACATGTCCATCACTAGCACGGTACAACACATATGACGGGTTAAAGTCGCCGGCTTTGTTGGAGGAAATGCTTTTTCCCTTTTGGACATCAACTCCCTTCACTTTTTCCTTCTTCTCCTTAGGAGCACCCTCTCCCTATTTCACAAAAGTTTGCTTGAGAGGAGGAGGACGTTTGGTCTTGACGTTCTTCTTCTTACTCTTGGACTTGGGTGCAAACCCAATTCCCTTCTTGGCCACAACTTCCTTTCGATTGCTCAAAAGGTCGTTGAGGTTCTTCTCACCTTGAATGCAAGTCACAAGCCCTTTCTCAAGTTGATCCTTCAACTTGGCATTCTCCTCCACAAGGTGCACATGCTCACAACACGGGTTAGTAGCACATGCATTATCAATTAATACCATATGAGGGAAGGTGGCCTTTTCCTTGGTTAGCTTAACTTGGAGTTGAGCATGAGACTCCTTGAGGTTAGCGTGAGCACCCTTCAAGACCTTGTGGGTCTTGTCAAGTATCTCAAACTCTTTTTTGAGTCTAGCATGATCAACCCCAGGTTTAGCCTTCTCGGAAGTTAGCACACGAGACACGACAAGAGCATGATCAAGATCTTTCTTTAACTTAGCATGGTCATCGTTGTATGACTCCTCAAAAGTCAAACGATGCACATGCTCTTCCTCAAACATTAGAGATCCGATATCTCATCGGCATAGTCACGACTATGTCCTTCCATCTTAAAGATGGTTTCTTCGTGAGCCTCGATCATGTCATTGGCCTCACCAAGTTGTTCCAAGAGAGCAACAAAATGCTTCTTGGACTTGCCCTTGAGCTTACTCATAAAAGACTCAAATTCATTCACTTCCTCATTAGACCCATCATGTTCATCAATGCAATCCTCCAAGGAGGGATTAGTAATGATGGTGGTTTCGATGTTGGGGGTTACCTTGTTTGAAGCTTTAGCCATGAGGCACTTGGCGGTGATGTTCTCGTTGGGTGAATCAAAGAGACACCGGGGAGTAATAGCGATGTAACGGACGCCATGGCCATCGCTTCTCCATTTTCATCATCATCGTCATCCTCTTGGTATTCTTCTTGAACCACCAACCCACGAGTGGGAGTCTTCTTGGCGAAGTTGTTCTTGTTAGGGAAGGACTTGGCTTTGTCTTTTCGGATGAACTTGCCACCATTGTCTTCCCGCTTTTCGTAAGGACAATCCACAACGAAATGGCTCACATTGCCACAGTTGAAGCAAGTTCTCGTTGCTTGCCCTTGACGCCACTTGAGTTGTTCTTGTTGAAGTTGGGTCTTGTATTCTTCTTGCTCCAAAATTTTCTTGAAGCAAGGGCCATGTGCTCATGATAAGGGAAAATTTTGTTTTTGCCACTCCAGATTTTGCCAATTTTCCTTATGCCACTCTAGATTTCGACATCTCACTTTTGCCACTCTTAAATTTTGACAACTATCACAAACGCCATTCTGTTAGGTCAATGGACGTTTTGACCAAACGAATGTGAAAAGACCATATTGCCCTCTATTATTTCTTTTGCTTTTGACACTCCAGTTTTCGCCAAATATTGCTTTTGCCACCAGAGTAACATCTAATGTTACACAGTATTTTAGCATGACCTATTTGAAAATCTAACATCACACATCTTATGTTAAATAATATTGTTTTTGCCAAATATATTATTGGCCAATCTTTGTTAAAAAATTGGCATGGCCTATTTGAAAATATGACATCACAGATAATTACACAATTTTTTCACACAAGCCTTGACATTAATGGAATCATTACCAGCAACATGGTTCATAATATCAGGAAATTAATATCATTGCCGCAGAAGAAGGTGGGATTGGTTGAAGCAAACTGTGAGCAAACTCCTCCTCCTCGCCATTCCTGCAGAACTGGACAAGTATCTTAACAATCTTGTCTTCCTCATTGCCATCATACATGTTCACCACATCTTCATCGTTGCGAACTAGCACAAAATATTTCTGCTACTATTCCACTTGAAAGCACAACACCCTCATCATTTCCCCAAGGATATTTATTTTGCAGAGACCCAAAAGTTGATTGTAAGTAGTACGCCTCTCTACATGGATATCCCAGCTCCAAGAAGACACGGTGCACAGTTCAGCCTTGTAATTCTTGTAAGAGCGTGCCCCATATGTCACAATCAGCTTATAAGGAGGCGAATTTGACCTGCATTAACGCAAATTGGACATGAGTCAATGGACCTATGGAAATGGTCTAGCTATGCAACTACACTACTATATTAGTATGATACAAATTAGTTTCATTCTATGATCACATAAAAAAGCCATGCCTTTTCTTTTCCTCTCTGTGATTATTGTTACAATTGCCATGAAAAATATGTATAATGTCTTAACCTGTGTAGCTAGTTCAGAAAATAAATATAGAATAGTGGCAGGTTTGCATTGTTTGAGTAAGCCAACCACCATAGTAGCTAGCTCGAGAACAATATGTATAATGTCTTAACTTTGTGTAGCTAGCTCAATCAAACAAGACTATCACGGTCCACTACATTTGCTAAATAGAGCACTGAATGCACACAATTATCTCAATCTGTAATCACAAATTGCAGCAATTTTGGACATAGAGCAGCCACACAATTAAGCACAAAAGCAATCACGAATTAAGCTACAAAGGAACATCGAAAGTTGAGGAAGCGGGAAGAACTTGCCGTCGAGAGAGAGCGAGCAGATGGGCCGCTCCTGCCGCCATGGCGGAAGTTGCGGCTCCCTCCATCCTGCGGGAGAGCGTTGCCTAGGGAGGCTGGAGAAGGAACCTCTGGAGGAGTCGCACAGGGGAGTCGGGGTCGGAGACCTAGGTGGCGGCAGCGTCGGGAGGCAGAACCCTAGCTCATGGCCATTGGGGCGGGGTCGGGAAGGCGGGGGTCAGGAAGGCTGCGTCGGGGAGGCCGGAGGGGGCCTCGAGGACGCCGGAACCTTAGGTGGCGGCGGCCGAAACCCTGGATGGCGGCGGCCGAAACCCTAGGTAGTGGCGGCCATTGGAGGCGGGGTCGAGGAGGTGGGCGTCGAGGAGGCTAGAGGTCGTCGAGGAGGCGGAGGTGCGTCACCTTGCGGTGACCGGCGGAGACGGGAACGCAGCGGCGGAGGGGCTGGGTGGCGGCGGCCATGGGAGCCGCGTGTGGCGATGGGTCGGGTGCGGGATGGGGTCGGGTGTGGTGTGTGTGTGGGCGGGTTAGCTTAATTAGGACAGGTTTGGGTCACTTCCAACTTGGGCCCACAAGTCAGCAGGGGCAACCAGTCTTTTAGCAAATCTTGACACACATTATGCAGTCAACTTGCTAGGATAAACGGTCAACTCACGGATGCCTAACAGAATGGCGTTTGTGATAGTTGTCAAAATTTAAGAGTGGCAAAAGTGAGATGTCGAAATCTAGAGTGGCATAAGGAAAATTGGCAAAATCTAGAGTGGCAAAAACAAAATTTTCCCTCATGATAATCATATTTGGTGTCTTCGGGGTTGCTCTCCTCATCTTCCACTTCTTCCTCTTCTTCCATATTAACCTTGGCCTTCAAAGCAAGGTTGGGCTTCTTTGCCTTTTGAGAATGGAGCACCACATTGTCGGCGGTCTTGTCCAAGATGCTCATTGCAACGAACTCATCCAACACTTCACTTGAGGTCATGGAGTGGAAGTCCGGTCTTTGACGAATGACGGAGGACATGGCCTTGTTGTAGGGAATCATGGCCTTGAGGAACTTGCACTTGATCCAATTGTCATCCGTGTCCTTGCTTCCATGATCTCGGAGTGAGACCGTGAGTTTGGTCACTCTTTGAAAGAGCTCACGAGGTTCTTCATCTTCTTTCATTGCAAACTCATCGGCTTCATCCTGCACCACTTCATAGTTGGATAATGAAGAGATACACAACACATTGCCATGCGTCTTTAGCCACGGCATGAGGTCGAAGATGAGGGAGATCTTCGGGAAGGATTGCATCTTGGATAATGAAGAGAGCACTCTCATTGAATTGATTATCCACGGCTTCTCGAGGGGTGAAGTTGCTTGGGTCATGAGGATAGAAACCTTCTTCAATGATTCTCCAAAGATTAGTATTCACATGTTTTAAATGGCGGCAAACGATAAACCCAAGAATCAAAATCTTCATTTTTCACATACTTAGGAGGAGGACCGACATGATTTAAATGAGTAGAGGGAATCTGTCCTCCATAAATTGGAGGTTCCACATGGGCAAAGATGCCGGTGCCATTTCTACCACTAGTAGAAGGACTCTTTTCACTGTTAGCTTCCCCCTTGTTGGAGGTAGCATCCATCACCTTATTAGTGGGATCACCCACTTTCATCGGCGAGGTGGACAGTTTGAGTCCTTCAAGAAATTTAGTAAGAATGCTTTCAACCTTGGTCGTCATGGAGTCTTTCAATGTGTCTAGAGCCACATTGAGTTCCTCACGAGAGCCCGAGGTTCCCCCATCGGCCGTAGACGAGATAGGATTCACACTGGAGTGCTCCTCCGCACCATCTATGGTGTCAACCATACTCTTCGGACGACAAAGTCATTAATAAAGAGACGAGGCTCTGATACCAATTGAAAGGATCGATATGGTTGACTAGAGGGGGGTGAATAGGCAACTAACAATTTTTAAGCTTTTCTTTACCAATTTAAACTTTGCAACAAATAGGTTGTCTTGATATGCAACTATGTGAGCAACCTATATGATGCAATAACAACTAGAACATAAGCAAGCAAGGGATAGCAACAGAAGTAAGCTTGCAAAAGTAAAGGCACGAAATAACCAAGAGTGGAGCCAGTGGAGACGAGGATGTGTTACCAAAGTTCCTTCCTTTTAAGGGGAAGTACGTCTCCGTTAGAGAGGTGTGGAGGCACAATGCTCCCCAAGAAGCCACTAGGGCCACTGTATTCTCCTCACACCCTCACACAATGTGAGATGTCGTGATTCCACTATTGGTGCCCTTGAAGGCGGCGACCGAACCTTTACAAACAAGGTTGGGGCAATCTCCACAACAATTGGAGGCTCCCAACAACACCACGAAGCTTCACCACAATGGAGTATGGCTTCGAGGTGACCTCAACCGTCTAGGGTGCTCAAACACCCAATAGTAACAAGATCCGCTAGGGATAAGAGGAGGAATCAAATTTCTCTTGGTGGAAGTGTAGATCGGGGCCTTCTCAACCAATCCCGAGCAAATCAACAAGTTTGATTGGCTAGGGAGAGAGATCAGGTGAAAATGGAGCTTGGAGCAACAATGGAGCTTTTGGGGGAAGAGGTTGCTCAACTTTGGGGAAGAAGACACCTTTATATAGTGGGGGAAACAATTCAACCGTTACCCCCCTGAACAGCCACGCACAGAGCGGTACTACCGCTTGGGCAGGGCGGTACTACCGCTCCCTCCCAGCAGTACTGCTGCGCTGACGAGACATGCAGGGTCCTGGCCCCAGAGCGGTACTACCGCGGAAGTATTGGCGGTACTACCGCTCAAAGCGGTACTACCGCCACTACTGCCGCTACTAGTACCGTAAAACCCGACACAAAAAACAGCGGTCTCGAGTCGAGGCGGTAGTTGCCCGGAACCACTGCGGTACTATGGCCGAAGACCACAAGCGGTACTACCGCTTGGGGAGCGGTACTACCGCTCGGGGAGCGGTACTACCGCTTGATGTGCTTCGGCGGTACTACCGCCGAGGACATGATACTACATTTGGGACAGGATAGGGCAGCCTGAGATAGGAAGGGCAGCTCCAATGAAGCGGAAAGAAACATCGGGTGTGATAAGGATGTGTATGTGTTGATTCCACCCTAGCCTTACCAAAGCGGATCCCTCTTGATAGTACGGTGACTCCTCTGAAACTAGTCCTGTGAGGAGAAACGCAGGAGCTACACCGTCTTGAATAAAACACCGAGGGAGGTAATCGTCTTGTGCCAAAGGATGAACCTCTGAAAGAACTCAGTGCACACGATTAGTCCGCAAAAGCATTGTCATCAATCACCAAAACACCTTGGGGATAAATATGCCCTTACAATGACTATGTTCATGATAAATTAAAGTTCAATTAATCATATTACTTAAGAACTCCCACTTAGATAGACATCCCTCTAATCATCTAGGTGATCACGTGATCCAAATCAACTAAACCATGTCCGATCATCACGTGAGATGGAGTAGTTTTCAATGGTGAACATCACTATGTTGATCACATCTACTATATGATTCACGCTCGACCTTTCGGTCTCAGTGTTTCGAGGCCATATCTGTATATGCTAGGCTCGTCAAGTTTAACCTAAGTATTCCGCGTGTGCAACTATTTTGCACCCGTTGTATTTGAACGTAGAGCCTATCACACCCGATCATCACGTGGTGTCTCGGCACGAAGAACTTTCGCAACGGTGCATACTCAGGGAGAACACTTATACCTGGAAATTTAGTGAGAGATCATCTTATAATGCTACCGTCAATCAAAGCAAAATAAGATGCATAAAGGATAAACATCACATGTAATCAATATAAGTGATATGATATGGCCATCATCATCTTGTGCTTGTGATCTCCATCTCCAAAGCACCGTCATGATCACCATTGTCACCGGCGCGACACCTTGATCTCCATCGTATCATCGTTGTTGTTTCGCCACCTATTGCTTCTACGACTATCGCTACTGCTTAATGATAAAGTAAAGCAATTACATGGCGATTGCATTGCATACAATAAAGTGACAACCATATGGCTCCTGCCAGTTGCCGATAACTCGGTTACAAAACATGATCATCTCATACAATAAAATATAGTATCACGTCTTGACCATATCACATCACAACATGCCCTGCAAAAACAAGTTAGATGTCCTCTACTTTGTTGTTGCAAGGTTTACGTGGCTGCTACGGGCTGAGCAAGAACTGTTCTTACCTATGCATCAAAACCACAATGATAGTTCATCAAGTTAGTGCTGTTTTAACCTTCTCAAGGACCGGGCGTAGCCACACTCGGTTCAACTAAAGTTGGGCCGACACCCGCCACCACGTAATGCGAAGCTGCGTCGGTAGAATCAGTTTAGCGTAAGCGTCTGGCGTAAAAGTCGGTCTGGGCGCTTCATCCAACAATACCGCCCGAACCAAAGTATGACATCTTTGGTAAGCGGTATGACTTGTATCGCCCACAACTCACTTGTGTTCTACTCGTGCATATAACATCTACGCATAAAACCAGGCTCGGATGCCACTGTTGGGGAACGTAGTAATTTCAAAATTTTCCTACACACACGCAAGATCATGGTGATGCATAGCAACGAGAGGGGAGAGTGCATCTTCATACCCTTGAAGATTTCTAAGCGGAAGCGTTTATCAACGCGGCTGATCTAGTCGTACACCTTCATGATCCGTCTCGATCAAGTACTGAACGTACGGCACCTCCGCGTTCAGCACACGTTCAGCTCGATGACGTCCTCGCCTTCTCAATCCAGCAAGAGGGGCAAAGTAGTAGATGAGTTCCGGCAGCACGATGGCGTGGTGACGGTGTTGGTGAAGAACAATCTCCGCAGGGCTTCGCCTAAGCACTAAGGAAACTATGATGGAGGATAAACTAGAGGGGACGGGGTTGCCGGCACACGGCTTGGTGTTTCTTGATGTGTCTTTGGTGCTAGCCCTGCCCCTCTATTTATATGTTGAGCCTCGGGGACGAAACTTGGAGTAAAAGCCTCCACAAAGTCAGTTTCACCCGAAAGGCAAGAGTCCTTCTCGGACTCCAGGGCCAGACGCCAGGGTTCCCGACATCTAGACCCAGACACGGTGGTGGTATTCACCCTGCGGGCAACGACCCGGAGTGCTGCGGGCGATGGGCCCAAGACCCCGGAGTGCTTAGGATGTAGACCGACGGGGACCTCTCTGCTGAGCCTAGGTCGGGCAGTGACGTGTTGATCTTCCGACGGTGGGCATTGACCCCAGAAAGGTGTGTCCGGCCAGAGTGATCGAGCGTGTTGGGTAATGTGGTGCATCTCTGCAGGGAAGTTATATATTCGAATACCGTGTCCACGGTAATGGACGTTCAGACTTATATCCTGATCTTATACAACTACAAATGGATACTTGAGATATGTGGCTCCGGGATTGCTTTCTCGCAGGGAGTCGAGGAAGGATCCCTGGGCATTAATGCTACAACATGCTTGTTAATATTAAACTGCTATTCTTTACTCTTCTACATGCTGCAAGATGCTCGGAGCTGCTTGAAGATGCTAGTCTTCGATAGGCTAGGCCTTCCCCCTCTATTCTGGCATTCTGCAGTTCAGTCCACAAATACAACTCTTCCATTTGATACCAATGCATACATAGTATAGATCTGATGCTTGTGAGTACTTTGGATGAGTACTCATGGCTGCTTTGCTACCCCCTTTTCCCCCTTCTTTCTTATTTCCGGTTGATGCAACCAGATGGTGGATCCCTGGAGCCAGATGCCACCGCCGATGGATGCTACTACGCGGAGGTCGCCGATGACCAGGAGTAGTTAGGAGGTCCCAGGCAGGAGGCCTTGCCTCTTCGATCGTGTTTGCTTTTGTGCTAGCCTTCTTAAGGCACCCTTGTTTAACTTATGTTTGTACTCAGATATTGTTGCTTTCGCTGACTCTTGTGTATCGAGCTTTTGTACTCGAGCCCTCGAGGCCCCTGGCTTGTAATATAAAGCTTGTATTATTTTATTTGTGTCTAGAGTTGTGTTGTGATATCTTCCCATGAGTCCCTGATCTTGATCGTACATATTTGCGTGTATGATTAGTGTATGATTGAATCGGGGGCGTCACATCACCCACACATGCTGTTATTCTCCGGGGACGGCAGACGAACGAGTAAACCCTCGTACTCCTCCACGTGGGAAACAACTGCCGAGTATTCCCTAGCTTCGTGTCGTTCCCTTCCTTGGCCTCGCCGTCGTCCACCGCCCTGGTGCTCTCGGCGCGGCCTGGTCAACGTGGTCAAGGAACGATATCCATCGGAAGTGGACTGTACGTGGAGAGGCTGATAGCTAGGTCCACGGCCGCACGCAAGGAAATGCCTCCTTATTACGCGCAAAATCATGATTCCTCCACCAGACAGCTAGGACCCACAGGAAGGGCCTCTGTATTTCATGAAAAAAACATTCCCCCGCTGACAGGTCGGACCCACTAGCTATATCTTCGCACGCAAAGAAGTGCCTCCTTATTACGCCCAAAAAATGGATACCCCCTGCTAGCTGGGACCCACCATATTGTTGGGCTGACTTGTGGGCCTACTAAGTTGACGGGGACGGAGGGCTTTGTCAACTTAGTCAATACTCCAGTGACCGTATGATGTCCATCCAACGACCATAGTGCTTCTTCAACCTCTGGTCTTCTTGCTCCAGCCGCCCAAAGCAGCGCTGGTCGTGCCGCCGCCTCCTGCCTCCCATGGCGGCTGTGCTACATGAGGCCTCACCGCCCCATACTACTCCCACCACTGGCCAGTCCATCCCTCCACTCACCCACACCCCCTGTTATTCTGTGGCGACGGCAACCTCACACTGCAGCCGAACTAGTGAACCCTCGTACTCCTGTTCGTGTGGGCATCCAGTGTTGCGTCTTCCTCGGCTCCGCGTCGTCCCCATACTAGGCCTCGCTGTCATCCACCGTCGTGGTGCTCTCGGCGCGGCGTTGTCAATGTGGTCAACGACCGACTTCCATCAGAAGAGTACTATACACGGAGAGGCTGACAGTTGTTGGGGAACGTAGTAATTTCAAAATTTTCCTACGCACATGCAAGATCATGGTGATGCATAGCAACGAGAGGGGAGAGTGTATCTTCATACCCTTGAAGATCGCTAAGCGGAAGCGTTTATCAACGCGGTTGATGTAGTCGTACACCTTCACGATCCGTCCCGATCAACTATCGAACATACGATACCTCCGCGTTTAGCACACATTCAGCTCAATGAAGTCCTCGCCTTCTCGATGCAGCAAGACGGGCGAAGTAGTAGATGAGTTCCGGTAGCACGACGCGGGGTGACGGTGTTGGTGAAGAACAATCTTCGCAGGGCTTCACCTAAGCACTACGGAAACTATGACGGAGGATAAACTAGAGGGGACGGGGTTGCCGGCACACGGCTTGGTGTTTCTTGATGCGTCTTTGGTGCTAGCCCTACCCCTCTATTTATATGTTGAGCCTTGGGGTGAAACTTGGAGTAAAACCTCCACAAAGTCAGTTTCACCGAAGGCAAGAGTCCTTCTCGGACTCCACGGCGAACGCCAGGGGTTCCCGACGTCTGGACCCGAACGCCGAGGACCATGGCCGGCCCTAGACTCATAAAACTTCCTTTGCGCTTTCCAAAACCTTGTGGGCTTTCCCATTTGGCCCAAATAACGTGTTCTCGTACCCAAACATTTCGGGAAACATCCGGAAGTCCTTCCGGTGAATTCCGGAACCCTTCCGGAGACCAAACAACATTATCCCATATATTAAACTTCATCTCCGGACCATTCCGGAGTTCCTTGTCATGTCCGTGATCTCATCCGGGACTCCTAACAACATTTGGTCACCAACATACACAACTCATATAATACTATATCGTCAACGAACGTTAAGCGTGCGGACCCTACAGGTTCGAGAACTATGTAGACATGACCGAGACATTTCTCTGGTCAATAACCAATAGCGGAACCTGGATGCCCATATTGGCTCCTATATATTCTATGAAGATCTTTATCGGTCGAACCGCATAACAACATACGTTTGTTCCCTTTGTCATTGGTATGTTACTTGCCCGAGATTCGATCGTCGGTATCTCAGTACCTAGTTCAATATCGTTATCAGCAAGTCTCTTCACTCTGTTATGTAATGCATCATCCCGCAACTAACTCATTAGCTAAATTTGCTTGCAAGGCTTATAGTGATGTGCATTACGGAGAGGGCCCAGAGATACCTCTCCGACAATCGGAGTGACAAAACCTAATCTCGAAATACACCAACTCAACATGTGCCTTTGTAGACACTTTTAGAGCTCCTTTATAATCACACAGTTACGTTGTGACGTTTGGTAGCACACAAAGTGTTCCTCCAGTAAACGGGAGTTGCATAATCTCATAGTTGTAGCAACATGTATAAGTCATGAAGAAAGCAATAGCAACATACTAAATGATCAAGTGCTAAGCTAAAAGAATGGGTCAAGTCAATCACATCATTCTCCTAATGATGTGATCCCGTTAATCAAATGATGAGTCATGTCTATGGTTAGGAAACTTAACCATCTTTGATTAACGAGCTAGTCAAGTAGAGGCATACTAGTGACAATCTGTTTGTCTATGTATTCACACATGTATCAAGTTTTCGGTTAATACAATTCTAGCATAAATAATAAACATTTTATCATGAAATAAGGAAATAAATAATAACTTTATTATTGCCTCTAGGGCATATTGCCTCCTTATTACGCGGAAAATAATTATTCCGCCACCTGACAACGGGGACCCACCGGACGGGCCACCAGTATTTTGTGAAAAAAATGTTTCCCCCTGACTGCTGGGACCCACCGGGCGGGCCACCGTATTTTGTGAAAAAAAAACGTTCCCCTTGCTGTCGGTTCGAACCCACCGGAAGTGCCTCCTTATTACGCACAAAAAAATGAATACTCCCCTGGCTAGCTGGGACCCACCTTGGTGGGAGGCTGACTTGTGGGCCTGCTAAGTTGAGGGGACGAAGGCTTTGTCAACTTAGTCAATATGAACGATTCTAGCTCCAGTGACCGTACGATGTCCATCCAACGGCCGTAGTGCTTCTTCAACCTCTGGTCTTCTTGCTCCAGCCGCCCAAAGCACCGCCGGTCGTGCCGCATGCTCCTGCCTCCCATGGCCGGTTGTGCTACCGCGGAGGCCTCACTACCCCCTACTATTCCCACCGCTGGCCAGGCCCTGCGGCGACGGCAGCCTCACACTGCAGCCGAACCAGTGAACCCTCGTACTCCTCTCTGCGCGGGCTTCCATTGCCGCGTCTTCCTCGGCTCCGCGTCGTCCCCTTCCTAGGCCTCGCCGTCGGCCACCGCCGTGGTGCTCTCCGCGCGGTGTGGTCAACGTGGTCAAGGAACGATTTCCATCGGAAGAGTACTGTACGTGGAGAGGCTGACAGCTAGGTCCACGGCCACAGCCCAGTTTTTTTGTGATTTGCCAAGTAAGTCGCTTTGTCAGGCCTGTTGGGCTGCAAATCTTTCAAGACGAGGAGAGCTTTCATTTGGCTGGCCGAGAAAATGGCCCATCACTAATGAGAAATGGGTTGTACATTTTTAAAACACATCAAACCGGCAATTAGTTTCAAATATCTTTTTTTCATTTCAAGATTTTAAATTACATTAATTTTTATGCGTGGAGAATTTGTTGGATTTTATATTGATATACATTTATTTTTAAAATCAGTTTGAATGTGAGTCGAAATTTCGGGATTAAAAATAGTTCGGACCGCACCGAAATATGCAAAATTTCGTATAATTTTTTAACCGTGGCCACAATATGGGCTGTAATGCTAACAAAAAGAATATGGGCTCCAAAAAAACCTTAAGAATTAAAAATTGGCTGTAAATTATTAGAAATAATGGCAGATGGGTTGTATGCTGTTTTCCATAGATTTGAGGCTCTCCCTAAAAAAAGGTTGAAACACAAGGAGTGACTATTGGATGTCCATCCAACGGCCGTCGTGCTTCTTCAATCTCTGCTCTTCCTGCTCCAGCCACTCAAACAAGCGCCGTCGGGACTGCCTGCTCCCTCCTTCCCGCAGCTTGCTGTGCTTCCGCGCGGGCTTCACCACCCCATCGTACTCCCATCGCTGTCCTAGACATCCCTCTACTCACCCACACCTGCTGTTATTCTCTGGCGACGACAGACGAACCAGTAAACCCTCGTACAGTCGTATTCCCCTCCGCGTGGGAAAGAACTGCCGAGTCTTTGCTGCCTCCTTGTCATTCCCTTCCTAGGCCTCACCGTCGTCCACCGCCTGGTACTCTCGGCGCGGCCTGGTCGACATAATTGTCAACGACAAACATGCATCTGAAGTGGGTATGCGTGGAGAGGCCGACAGTGGAGTCCTGACCGCCGCAAGAAATGCCTCCTTATTACAGCAAAATAATGATTCCTCCACGACATGAGGGACCCACCAAAAGGGCCTCTGTATTTTGTGAAAAAAACATTACCGCCACTGACAGCTCGGACCCACCAGCTATATCTTTGCACGCAAGGAAGTGCCTCCTTATTACACAAAAAAAGAATACTCCCCCTGTTAGCTGGGACCCAGTATAGTGGCAGGCTGACTTGTGGGCCTACTAAGTTGACGGGGACGGAGGGCTTTGTTAACTTTGTCAATATGCATGATTCTAGCTCCAGTGACTGTACGATGTCCATCAACGACCATAGTGCTTCTTCAACCTCTGGTCTTCTTGCTCCAGCCGCCCAAACCAGCGCCGGTCGTGCCTCGTGCTCCTGCCTCCCGTGGCCGGCTGCGATGCGGCGGAGGCCTCACCACCCCCTACTACTCCCACCGCTGGCCAGGCCATCCCTCTACTCACCCACACCCCCTGTTATTCTGCGGCGACGACAGCCTCACACCGCAGCCGAACCAGTGAACCCTCGTACTCCTCTCCGCGCGGGCTTCCACTGCCGCGTCTTCCCCGGCTCCGCGTCGTCCCCTTCCTAGGCCTCGCCGTCGTCCACCGCTGTGGTGCTCTCCGCGCGGCGTGGTAACGTGGTCAAGGAACGACTTCCATTGGACATGGACTGTACATGGAGAGGTTGACAGCTGGGTCCACGGCGGCCGCAAGGAAGTGCCTCCTTATTACGCACAAAATAATTATTCCTCCACCTAACAGCAGGGACCCACCTAATAGGCTACCGTATTTCATGAAAAAACCATTTCCCCCTGACTGCTAGGACCCACCAGCTACACCTTCGCACGCAAGGAAGTGCGTCTGGGCAAAAAAAGATTCGCCCCCCTGACTGCTGGGACCCACCAGCTACATCTTCGCAGGCAAGGAAGTGCCTGACAGTCGGGACCCACCTAGTCAAAGCGTACATAGCATTGTCATTCGGTGCGTGAGCGTTATGCGTACATCTTGGTCGTTGTATAGGCATGCGTGTCGTAGTAGAAGCGCCGCGTAGCATGTACCGCGTCGTCTGACAGCGAGGTGCAAGAAAGAAAATCTGACCCGCGTCATACATCGGGAGGGTCTCAAGCGCCTACTCGCGCATACATATGGCGGGGCTCGTGTACATGGCTGGGTCGAGCGGAGAAACGCGTCGTCATGTTCATGGGGAGGCAATGGAATCGTCGTGTTCATGGGGAGGCAGCGGAATCGTCGTGTTCATCGGGCGGCAACAGCAGCGTGGGAGCCAACCGGCTGGGTCGGGCGAGAATGCATTATCGTGTTCATTAGGAGGCTTGGGCGGAGCGAGCGATAAAGCGAGGCTGGCGTATCACGAACGGAGAAGCGACTTTGTGTTCGACCGGCCACGTTAAAGCAGGATCTGTTCATTGGGAGAGTGCGGCATACCGCCAAAGCGGTCGAAACAGACCTCCTACGGTGGCTGGGGTCTGTTGATCGGGAGGGTGTGGCGTGCCGCAAAAGCAGACGAAAGCGAACTTGTGTTGGGCGGGCAGTCGAAACCGGGGTCCTGTTGATCGAGAGGTCTGCACAGTCCTTTATTTTTGCAGGGTCCAGTCTTGATTTTAATCATACCGCTCAAAACAATTATGGTACAATCGTGAGCGGCCCGAGGGAGGAGACCAGGTTGAGGGCCGACGGGTTTGTTTTTGAGAGATTTTTTGTATAGTTTTTTAGAGATTGGTAGAGAGATTCCTTTCTTGAACGTGGGATATTTTTATTGAGGGAGTTGAACGTGGGATAGATTATCAGGACTCTTCGAGGCACTTTATCCAATGGTAGTAGATTTGTAATTTCCAGATCTAACGGACTATTATTATGTTTTCCTTGGATTAACGTGGAGGCTTGATTAGAGCTTCCAATTAGTAAATATAAGATCTGCTTTCCTATGGACTCAATGTGATGTTGGATCACTAAAATATAAATGAAGAGTCTTGAGCTTTTTCTAATATGTGTCCTTAGCATTTGGAGGGGTACACATCTCTAGTCCATGCCATGCCATTCATTGAACTTTCTGAAATATTATAGCTGAATGGATATTAGTTCAATGAGCTATATGTTGTTATGAATTACAAAAACCACCCGGGGATTAGTTGCACTTTCATTCTCCCCCTTTTTGGTAATTGATGACAACATATATATCAAAGTTTCGACAAATGATAATATGAATGAAATACATCGTCGCTTTGAGAAGTATGTGATAAGAAAGAGCTCCCCCTAAATTTGTGCACTATTTAATATTTGTGTTTGAACGCAAATGCATAATCGATTAGGATCATGGGTCACTCTTCCATGTCACATACATCTTGGTGGAGTGCTCAAAATGATAAGAATTGAATAAAATGCACTCATCACCAAGGATACAAGTGATTGATCATATGTAAACATTCATGGAGATAATCATGCACGCACACATTAAACATAATATGATCAACACATGATCACATAAGTATCTCATGAGCATAACTCAAATTGTAGCATAGGAAGGCAGCCAAAATAACCAAAGTAGCAAGAGTAGCAAGGCAAATAAAACCAACAAAAGCAATAGGCTCTCTCTCTATCTCTCTCTCTTTCTCAGCCTATGATCTATACACTTTCCACCTCTTTGGCAACAAGATACCAAAAAGTCGTATAGTGCTATATGACACTCTAAGCACGATCTCCAGGAGCTCCAGGAGGGGTATTCTGGCTTGTTGCTCCGGTGTGCGTAGATGGCGTGGAGAGGAGTCCATCAGCAAATGCCTCTGAGGAAGTCTGTGGAGCTGGAGGAGTTGACACTGGAGGGACAACTGTGGTAGTGGTTGCAGGTGCTGAAATGGTAGTCCTGGGGTCTCTGGTAACTGGCATAGTTGATGATCTTTGTGCCCTTGGCACTCTCTGGAATGTGTCTGTTGTGGGTCTATCATCACGATCCTCAGCATCATCCTTGAGCTTCTCCACAATTGTCTGAATCTCAGTGGCCTTCACATCTAGGTTATGAAACTTTGTCTCAATAATCCTCTCAAGACTTTCCTGATTTTGAGACAAGGTGGCCAAGCTCTTCTCAATTCTCACGGTAGCATCAAGCAGATAGCTAAGTTGATCTTGGTTGGTCTAGAGATTCACAACTCAAGCATCTAAGGCACTTGCTGCCTTTTCTACTTTTGCAGCCTTAGCTCTGTCTATCTTCTCCTCGGCATCTACACAAGTAGGATGTCAAGCATCCATGACAACCTTGATTAATGTATGAATGTGTGGGGAATATCCACAAGACCTCTTCTGGTCGGCTGCTCTCCTCTTAGCTATCTCTACAATCAAGCTCATGACCTTGAATTTCTAAGGTACATCAAACAAATGAAGCAGGTTGATGGAGTGACCATGTAACATCCTATGATCTCCTAACTTGGGAAATAGAGTGTGCCTTAAGATACTGTTCATGGTGGTCAAACCAGCAAGCAGATAGTAAATAGAACCAAACATGTGTGTCTCCAAAGCTGCATCAGGTATTTGCTTGTACATATTAGCCATGGAGTTGTGATCCTTCCTAGGCTTATTGTACACATCAAGGTCGTCTTCAGCTTCTTTGGGAGCATTGATAAGCCTGGCCCACTTAGAGATTGTTGACTGATATCTGGTGCCTTTTGTCATCCACACTATCTTACCATCTGGGTAGAAGTGGGCAGTGGAGTAGAATTGCATAATCATTTCATTGTTACATTTCATCAACTCTTGACCAACAAACTTGTCAACACCATTCATCCTGAAGCTTTCATGCACATGGGGAAAGTAATCTTCATTGTCATCGATGTACTTCCAATAAACCCATTTCATATCACAAACTATGGGCTTCTTGTCTAACGATACAGTCTCATAGAAGTCCTGCTGCTCTCTGGTATAAAAATGATAGTCCAGGACAGTCCTTCTCCTTGTAGCATAGGGATATGTCTTCCTCCATTGTCTCAGACCAGCATCCTTCCTCAGCTTCATGTTTTCTGCCACAAGATGATCATCATTATGATCTGGGATCTTGGGCTTGAGTTTCCTGAGCACTAGTGGCCCTTCATCTTCCTGAGCTTCAGGCACTGGGGCCTTGTTCTTTTTAGCAGTTGATATATTCCTTGTTGATCTCTTTGGAGCTGTTGACTTGGGTGCTTCAGCTGGAGCGGAGGGCTTGGGGCAGACTTGGGCTTTGAAGGTGCAGCCCTAGTCCTTATGGCATCCCCCATCAGCTTCTGTGTCTTGGCAGGAGGTGCAACAGTTCATTAGAAGAGTGTCTTTCAAATTCTGCCATTGGGTCAACTAGTTTGCACCATCTCCCTCTTTTCCTCTCTTTCTTCTCTTTTCCAGCACCACTTGCTGGTCGTGCTTGCTCTTGAGCAACAGTAGATTGCCTAGCTTTAGCATAGGAGCTCTCTTAGCTGGAGCTTTCTTCTATAGTCCTGGCTTGGTAGCACCACCAGCAGCATACTCTTTCTTGAGCACCTTCTTGTTGGAGGTCACTTCCTCCTCAATCACAAAATCTCAATCTTCACTTTCAGAAGTTCGTTTCTTCCTTTTCCTAGTAGCTGCCTTAGGCAAGTTGTTGGGAGTGCTTCTGCTCCCCTCATCATAGCTGCTATTGGGACTAGTGCCCTTACTGAGATTGAGCTGCTCTTTAGACTTGTTCTGACTGTCACTGGCTTCTGACATAGCTGCAACTGACCTTGTGAATAGTTGGGTGGGGATAGAGTAGATGAGCATCACAAAGTATAGCTTGTTTTTGCAAAAATTAAGACAAAAACTTAACTTTAATTTTCTGCAGAAAGCATTTCAGAGCTACCGATTTAACAAACTTGGTGACACCAATGACACCAATGACACCAATGACAGAGTCTAAACAAGCAGTTTCGGTTAGACCGATATGCAGTTCGATGACTCAGAGATGCTAGGGTCTCACAGAGAAAGTGATTTCGGTCTCACCAATTAGTACACTTCGGTCAGACTGAGTTGTACTTAGTGCAATGTCCAGGGCCAATCGGTGTGACCGAAATCCTTAGATCGGTCGGTCCGAGTGGGTTCGGCGGAAAACTAACCCTAAATTTTTGCATCAAATCTATTTTAAGGAATTTATTTGCTGGATAGATTGATCTCATACGTGGGAAGAACAAAAGCATTATACTTTGTGCAAGAATCAGAGTAATGGATAGCACAAAGGGTCGAATCCATACCCTAACTCGATGACGGATCGCTACGGCGGCAACAGCGGTGAAGAAACCCGTTGACGGTGGCGGGGACCAGCGGCGGAGTGTCACTGGCGAAGACGGGGATGATCCGGAGACCAAGGGGCGGAAGTGCCGGGGCTCGAGCTCGTCCGGTTTGAAGTAATTTTCAACCGTACGGGTACACGAGATATAAATACACAGGCGATGTCGATGGCGCCGAGTGGAACGTCTCGGTGGCACCGAGATGCAAAACTGCTAGCAGTTGCTGCAACTCGGTGAGACAGAATCGTTCTAATCGGTGGCGCCGAGATGAAAACCTAGTCAACTTACTGATTTCGGTGAGACCTAGTTGGAAGTTGGTCTGACCGAAAATTATTAAGAGGTTTTGAAAGTTAAGCCCTTGACGGTCAGTGGCTCTTAGTGCTCCTCACCTGGAGGGTCCGAAAGTGACTTGTTCAAACTTCATGATGTAGCATGAATAGAGTTTGAGACAAGAAAAAGCATAGATAGCTAGAGGGAGTACCTAGGCATTCTTGTCCATCCATTGGGCAAAAGAAAACCAAAAAATCAAAACAACAAATGGATGTTCTCGAATGGAGAAAGTTATGCAACCAACATGCTCACACAATAAGGTATCAAATAAAACACGTGGCAAAGCATGCACATACACTCTAGCATCTATCAAGCAATTGGCGATGGCTAGGTCATCTATATATGAGTATATTTACTTAGGAGTCAAATGATAACATTTGATCATAGGTCATACTCACCGTTTAAGCACAAGTGGGGTTACCACTTTTACATAAAGCATTGTTGTGTTCACATCTTTAGAGTTGCTTTGGCTGAATTCTTAGAGTAAAGCTCCCCCTAGATGTGATATCCCCCTAAGAGGGATGAACTAACCTTGGGTTTTGTCGATGATGACTTCATGTAGATGTTGAAGATGTGGATGCTCAATGTTGATGTAGATCTTTTGGAGCAATCCATTGGAATGTTTCACTTTCAATACCTACATAGGTTAGTCCCACAAGGAACATACAAGGATATTCATAGACATGGGGTGAAACACAAATTTGATGATGTCCATGAAAGCATTAGGTTACCTTGTCCCTTGTCTTACCAACAAGAGGGTTTGTGACTCCATGAACTAGTGCAAGATATGAAAGTTGATTGCACTTGTCCTTGCCAAAATGAATATGAGTGAAGTATGTTGGCGGAGTCACCCTCAAGAACACTCTGTTCTTCTTCTTTGGGATTGTTGACGCTCAAAAGTGGCATGATCATAAAGTAGCATGCTGGGGTGAAAACCTTGCCGGGGTAAAACCTTGCCGGTGTGAAAGCTTGATGGTGTGAAGGCTTGCCGGCGTGGAAAGCTTGTCGGCGAAGAAAGCTCGCCGGTGTGGAAGCTTTCCGGTGTGAAATCTTGCCGGGGGGAAACCTTGTCGGGGAGGAACCCTTGCCGGGGTAGAAACCTTGCCGCGGTGAAAGCTTGCCGGTGTGAAAGCTTGTCGGGTAGAAACCTTGCCGGTGTGGAAAGTTTACCCGGGTGGAAAGCTTGCCGGGGTGGAGGCTATGATAGTCAATCGAACGAGAAGTTAAAGATGGGCTCAATAGGTTATTCAAATGATCCCGAATGGAAAAGTGTTTCTTGTTGAAGCGATCGATTTTGATATAAATGTCATCCCAATCCGAGGTCGTGTGCAAAAGTTAGAGCCCGCATAGTGAGGGAGTCCTGGATTAGGGGGTATCCGGATAGCCAGACTGTGTACAACGTCCGGACTATTGAAGCGTGAAGATACAAGACTCAAGACTTCGGCCCGTGTCCGGATGGGACTTTCCTTGGCGTGGAAGGCAAGCTTGGCGATCCGGATATTATATTTCCTTCTATGTAACCGACTCCATGTAAACCCTAGCCCTCTCCGGTGTCTATATAAACCGGAGAGGTTTGTCCATAGAAGGCTGATCACAATTACATTCATACCATCATAGGCTAGCTCCTAGGGTTTAGCCTCTACGATCTCATGGTAGATCTACTCTTGTACTATCCATATCATCAATATTAATCAAGCAGGAAGTAGGGTTTTACCTCCATCGAGAGGGCCCGAACCTGGGTAAACATCTGTGTCCCTTACTTCTTGTTACCATCAGCCTTGGCCTTGCGGTCGGGACCCCCTACCGAGATCCGCCAGATTTCACACCGACATTGGTGCTTTCATTGAGAGTTCCTTTGTGGCGTCGCCGTCGAGCTCGATGGCTCCTTCGATCGTCGTTAACGGCGTCGCCCAGTGAACTTTCCTCCCGGACAGATCTTCGTGTTGGCGGCTTGCTGCGAATAATTCACTTAGCCACTTGGAAGCGGATCGATAGCTATGCCCCGGCCCTCAAATCGGGTTAAAACCTGAACCACCGGCGAATACCGAGGAGACTTGATCTTGGCGGATTCGGACGGCGCCCGAAGCGCCCGAACGATCCACGATGAGCACGGCTTAGACCCATTGTCGAGCGTTGCTTGGATATCATCGGCAAGCCCAGACCTAAACCGGGACAGTTGATTTGCCTAAAGGCGGAGGCTGGACCCGCCCCTAAGCCGTACCCTTATCGGTGATGGGCGAACACGAGCTTCACTTTGAGAAACCGGTGACCCGGGCCCCTGGACTCGTGTCGGTTGTAGGCTCGATCCGTGCGTCCCGGGCCCGCCGATCTGGTTGAGCTCGGTGATGGAGTTCACCGCGCGGACATTTTTTCAGCACTTTTCGCCCTTGGCGACATACTAAACTCATTCAAAACCCTCTCTTTGTGAGAGAATCTCGGGCCAAATTATGTCGGCTCGAGTGGGAAGCGGCGACGGAGACATTCGTTTCCACCACCACCCACTTCATAGCCACTGTTGATGATTTAACCGGCGTCTTTGGACTTGACTCGAAGACATCGGCGGTATGGACGGCGATGCGAGAAGACTTCGAGAATCTATGAGGTGCGGATTCACGCCTTGCCACGACATATACATGGTGGATCGCCCAAGGAAGGCGGCGGTGACAATCGGAAGATAACACCTGGGCAAAAACCAAAGCGGCGGCGCATCGCCGTTCCAAATCGGCAACGATAACAATATCGGCAAGGCGCGGAAGAATGGATACTCGGTCAACCATAAAGGCAATAACAACCAAACAGAACCAGCGATGGGCGGGGCGAACCAGGTCACGCCGAACATAGTCCGGGTCATACGCCCGAAGAAAACGATCCAGAGGGACGAGTTCACCAATCCGGCCCAGGACAAGAAGACAGTCCGGACGATGACACATTCATTGTTCCGGAAGAACGCGTGGAAGGAAAGAACCTCACCAGAAAGCTTATGGCCACAACGAGAAGTCTGAATAAGCCGAAGCAACGGCTTAAAACCGCACAGGAAACGCTCAATCGCAGATGGAACAATGTGCTAGACACTGAAGAAAGATACGGCGACGATCGGCATACAAAGAGCTACCCAAAACGCAAGCTACTGCCAGAATTCGACGACGAGGCTCTTCCACCGAAGAACAACATGACCAGGAGACCAGGAGTGCCACTTCATAATCGCAACAAATCGGCTGCCAAAGACGCACACAATTTACGTGAGCACCTGGAGAAGAAAGCTGGCGCAGCTAGGTCCATCTACGGATCTAAAGGAGACACCCCGGCAAAGGACTATGGTCGTCAAAACAATTATGACAACCAAACACCAGTTCGGAATAAACACCGAACACAACAACAGCCAACGGCATGCCACAGCGCCCGATCTGAGAGGGCTGCTCACCCCCTGTGCTTTACCGATGAAGTACTGGACCACGAATTCCCACAGGGCTTTAAACCTGTCAACATAGATGCATACGACGGAACGACAGACCCAGGGGTCTGGATCGAGGACTTTAATCTCCACATACACATGGCTCGTGGAGATGACCTCCATGCCATCAAATACCTTCCCCTCAAACTGAAGGGACCAGCTCGGCATTGGTTGAAAAGCCTCCCCGAAAATTCAATCGGAAGATGGGAGGAACTAGAGGACGCTTTCAGGGCCAATTTTCATGGGACTTATGTCCGGCCTCCGAATGCTGACGATTTAAGTCACATAATCCAACAACCCGGAGAGTCCGCCCACAAGCTTTGGAACAGATTCCTCACTAAGAAGAATCAAATCGTTGACTGCCCGGATGCCGAAGCCTTAGCAGCATTCAAGCACAGCATCCGAGACGAGTGGCTCGCCAGACACCTCGGCCAAGAAAAGCCAAGGACAATGGCAGCCCTAACAAGCCTTATGACCCGCTTTTGCATGGCAGAAGATAGCTGGCTCACCCGTAAAGGCACCAGCGACCCCAGCACATCCGAAGTAAGGGATGGCAAGGGGAAGCCATGGCGTAATAAAAACAAACGCCAAAACAAGGAAGAGAGCCCGGACAAGACAACGGTTAATGCCGGATATCGAGGCTCTCGACCTAACCAGCAAAATAAGCAACCTAAAAGGCGGTAAGAGGACCGTCTGGTTTGAGCGAGTTACGGACAGACTATGCCAAATTATGGCACCCCGACAAATCTGTGAACCACACGCATAGAGAGTCTTTGGGTCTTCAAGCGAGCCAAATAACTAAATGTCGCACACAAGGGAAGGAAACACCAAGTGAAGCGAGGATGAACCTCGCCAACCCGAACACCGGGGACGAGAAAACATTCCCGCGAGAGGTTAAAGCGATGAACATGATCCACGCGACTCGCACATCCTTGGGAAAACGCGAGCAGCGCCCATAAAACGCACGTGATATAGAGCCCATCGTACCCACACCTAACTATTGGATGTCTTGTTCGATCACCTGGACGGCCGAACTAGTATTCAGCGTGAAGGTTCAAATGCCTTGGTGCTTGACCCAATAATCGACAGATACCATCTCACTCACGTCCTCATGGACGGTGGCAGCAGTCTCAGTTTAATACATGAGGACACTGTCCGTAGGATGGGGATAGACTCATCCAGAATCAGCAAGATTCACACCACCTTTGAAGGGGTGATATGTGACGCCCGGATAATCATGCTACAGTAATCCCACGCTAATCATGCCACGTCACCTCGGTTACTGTTGCTAACCTCGCAATGATTCGAAACCGTTTCAAAATTTAAATTCTAAATATGTCAAACAACAAACGTTTTCAAAAGTTGAAACAAAAATGTTCGGTGGGTGACGAATATTACAAGGGTAATTATAATAAAGAAAACATATTTTTAGAAAGTGCCTAAATATTTTAAAATGAATTAAAACAGAAAAGATAAATAATAAAAGAAAATGCAAAACAGAAAACAAAATAGAAAAAGGAAGAACTCCCCCAGCTGGCTACGGCCCGAGCCACCACCCCCTTTTGGGCCTCAACCCACCAGGCCGCCAAGCCGCCCACCCCACCGCCATAACCTCCCACTCCCCGATACACCACCGACACACCCCCACTCCCCAAAATATCTCCTCCCCTCTCTCTCCCCGATTGGATCGGGATCGAGAGGAGGAGGTCATTCTGACTTCTGACGCCCGACCCTGCCTCATTGGACGCGCCCCGCCGCCTCGGCCTTGCGCCCCTGCCTCGGGTGGTCGTCCACCCGTCGCCTTGCCGCGCCGCCCGACCAGCGCCACCTCGTGCATGTCGTGCTCGCCGCCCCAACGCCGACTCGCCGCCGCCCCGCAGCTCTGGCCCTCCTCGAGCACACCCATGCACCTCTACAGGGCCGGTGAGGACCTCCCCGTCCGACCCCATCTTCCCTCCCTCCGATCACCGTGCTCCCGCTCGCGCGCTGCTAGCTCGACATCGACCATGCCTCGCAGGGCTGTGCACCACCCGTGCCCTACCTCGCCTAGTCCACCCCCTGGACGTGGCCTGCGTCCTCAAGCACGCGCGCCCGCGCGTGCTTGGACGTGCCCTACACCGCTCGCCGAAGCCCTGTCGAACCCGTGACATCGCCGCCGGCAGCCATCATCGTTGTGACCTTCTCCGGCCACCCCGGTCCCAAGCGCACCACCGATGGATGCGGCGAGCCCGACTACTCGTGGCTGTGCTCGACTCGCCGAACCATCGCCCGATGCTCCTCCACGTGCTGGGCGTCACGGTGGTTACCTCCGACCAGGTGGCGTGTGCGGTTAATTAGGGGCACTAATTACGCTATTAGTTGCCCTGTCACTATGACATGTGGGCCCCAACTAATTAGGAATAACTAAACGACTCTTTGATTAAAACACGAGTCTATTACATGTGGGACCCGTGTCTTGTTTAAAAGGATAAGTTTTGGTTAAACTAACGACGATGACGATCGGGGCCGCCCTAGAAAGATATTAACGAAAGTTAATAAAATAAATAAATAAATAAACATTAATTAATTAGTGGATTAATTAAGTTAATTATCTTGTTTAGCTAAGCTAATTAAAATTAGTTAACCTAATCAATGTAATTAAGCTAATTAACATGTTTAGTTAATCTAAGTCGATGACATATGGACCCATGGCGTCGACTTGACCCGATCGACACCTCTGTTGTTGATGATGTCATCTTGATGTCATCTTGATGTAGTAATGCCATTTTCAATTAAATTAATAATAATAATTTATAAATTGAATTAAATCTTTAAAATTAATATAAAATAATCAGAACTTTCGGATGAAAATACTTTATACATGAAAGTTGCTCGAGCAGCGAGACGAACCCGAACCATAACCCATTAAATCATACACGCGTCCCTAGCATAGCGAACCTGCAACATTTCACCTCCGGTTCATCTGTGCGAAAACGCAAAACACCGGGGATACTTTCCCGGATGTTTCCCCCCTTCATCGGTATCACCTCCTACCGCGTTAGGGCACACCTAGCACCGGGCCTTGTCTTGTCATGCACCGTCATGCTTATGTTTGCATTATATTTATTGTTTCTTCCCCCTCTTCTCTCCGATAGACTACGAGACCGACGCTGCTGCTGCTGCCCAGTTTGACTACTGGGTGGCGACCCTCCTTACGAGCAACCGAGGCAAGCCCCCCTTGAACACGGATATCGCCTATTCTCCTCTATCTGCTTGCATTAGAGTAGTGTAGCATATTCTTGCTTTCCGTTAATCCTATTACGATGCATAGCGACATTGTTGCTACATCTATTGATACCTTACGCAATCCTAGATACTTAGTATAGGATGCTAGTTTATCATTTGTGGTCCTACATTCTTGTCGGTCTGCCTTGCTATACTATCGGGCCGTGATCACTTGGGAGGTGATCACGGGTATATAATATACATATATAACATACTACAAATGGTGACTAAAGTCGGGTCCGCTCGAAGAGTACCTGCGAGTGATTCACGGATTTGGGGTTGAAAGGACCTTTGTCCCGACGGCCCTCTGTGTGGATCTTTGTGGCGGAGCGACAGGGCAGGTTGACACCACCTAGGCGAGAGGTGGGCCTGGCCCTGGTCGGCGTTCGCGGTTGCTTCATAATAACACGCTTAACGAGATCTTGGTATTTGATCTGAGTCTGGCCATTTGGCCTATCGCACTAACCAACTACGCGGGAAAGATATGGGCACTTTCGACATCGTAGTATCGGCCGAAGCCTTCTTGGCGTCGGCTGACAGGCGGCGCTATTGGATTGGACCGCGTAGCGTGACTTCCTTTGTAATGGAGGTTTCTAGAGTGCGCTTGGGCCGCCCTACGCAGCGTCTTGGTGTGCAATGGGCGATGGGCCCGGACCCTGCGCGCATAGGATTTAGACCGGCGGGCTGACCTCTCTGTTGTGCCTAGGTGGGGCTGCGGCGTGTTGATCTTCGAGGCGGGCATGACCGGAAAGTGTGTCGGCCAAATGGGATCGGCGTGTTGGGTTATGTGGTGCACCCTGCAGGAAGTTAATCTATTCGAATAGCCATGTCCCTCGGTAAAGGGCGACCGGAGTTGTACCTTGACCTTATGACAACTAGAACCGAATACTTAATAAAACACACGAGACAAGTTCCACGAACAACCCGGTGATCGCTTTTCCACAGGGCGACAAGGGAGGATCACGGGTAGGATTATGCTATGCGATGCTACTTGGAGGACTTGATCTACTCTCTTCTACATGCTGCAAGGCGGAGGTTGCGAAGCGTAGTCTTGACGGGACTAGTTATCCCCTCTTATTACGGCATTACTGCGATTCGGTCCTTGATATGGCCCTTTACACATATACCCATGCATATGTAGTGTAGCTCCTTGCTTGCGAGTACTTTGGATGAGTACTCACGGTTGCTTTTCTCCCCCTTTTCCCCCTTTCCCTTCTACCTGGTTGCCGCAACCAGATGGTGAGCCAGACGCCACTGTCGACGATGACTCCTACTACACTGGAGGTGCCTACTACTATGTGCAGCCCGCTGACAACGACCAGGAGTAGTTTAGAAGGATCGAGGCGGGAGGCTGCGCCTCTTCGTCTGTATCGGTTTGTGCTAGCCTTCTTAAGGCAAACTTGTTTAACTTATGTCTGTACTCAGATATTGTTGCTTCCGCTGACTTGTTTATGTTGAGCACTTGTATTCAAGCCCTCGAGGCCCCTGGCTTGTAATATGATGCTTATATGACTTGTTTTACTTTTAGAGTTGTGTTGTGATATCTTCCCGTGAGTCCCTGATCTTGATCGTACACGTTTACGTGCATGATTAGTGTATGATTGAATCAGGGGCGTCACATGATACCAGGCGTTGAAGCCTACAGCAAGGGCTCCGTCAAACTGGAGGTAACATTCGGCTCTCCAAGTAACTCCGTCAAACTAGTCTTCATCATCGCATCCTTCCAAAGCAGCTATCAAGCATTGCTTGGAAGAACAGCCTTCGCCCGCTTCAACGCATTGCCGCACTATGGCTACCTTACACTCAAGATGCCCGGTCCACGCGGCGTCATCACCATTAGCGGAACAATGGAGCGCTTTTCGCGCGCAGAGGAATACGCGACGGCCCTAGCGGCCGGACTATAAGCGACCGCTAACAAAATTATACCAGGTCGTTAAGACCACGGACACGGTTAGACGAGTCCGGCAGCCCACATTAAACCAGGGCATTGTACATTTAATTCTATAGTGGACACTAGGGGCTAATAATAAAGCCCCACACTATCGGCTCAACCTTATTGGCAGGCCAACATTTTACATTTTCTACTATCCATCGCACACTTACATTGCACTCTTCCATGAGATCCCCTCTTTCTGCAGACAACATTCGTGCGATACCCCTCGAGATGCGGCTGCAGACAAAAAACGCAGGGCGTGTAGCAGGGCCCCGTCCAACAAGTTTCTCTTTAGATTAAGCCCCTGTGTAAACCTTTTCTATTGCCTCTTGTTGTTTCATTATCGCACGGGTTCCGTACCCACAGAGGATACTGCCGTTTTTGGCATTATGCCACGACAGATTAATGCACGCACCTGGACATACAGGGTTTATAATGAATGGGCATTCTTGAGACCATCATCGGTTAGAAAGTCCGAATACCTTCGGGAGTGTTCGGCGTCATGAGTTTGGCCTTATGTGCATCAGCTCCGAATCATGTCTTTGGTCAAATGTTGGGATTGCCCGGCTCCTGGGTTTGCCGCCTTACGTTCCGTTATAATTGGCTAAGGTGGCCAAAGGAGAACTACTGCGATTGTGCCCTGGTTATTCCGGATGAGCACCTCAGTAGAGAAAGCCAAAAACTGACCATCATGATACAGCGAGAGACTGGTCAACCACTCAACGACTCACCGGAATCTCTAGGATTCCTCCGCAGTAACGAAGGGCCATTTCCCGGCCAGGTACATACGCGCCCGTATTCAAATGCACGCGAGGGTACCAGGGACTACATAGTAGCCCCAATATTAGAATCCTGCGGCCAAGCGAAAGTGTTACAGATATATAGTCCGGTTGCCTAGTTCGACGTGCGATCACCTCCTTGCCGGACCAAGATGTTGGATAAAGAGTGATCAGACACATTTTTTTCGTGAACACCCCCGCATTGTATGCGTGGGGGCTGAAGCCAACGACTGCTATCTTTTGTCCTAAGAATATGTCAATGCATGGCCAGTGTAGTATTCTAAACATCGTCCTTAGTTCGATTGGAGAGTGAGACAAGGTACGTGCTCATGGAAATTTATATGCATGCTTATATTATGATTGAATGGAGTTGAGACATCATGACCGATGTCATTGAATATATTTTGCATAGACCAATTCATAGTTACAGAATTCGCTAGTGGGCTTATACTTTGTTTGGATATGATTTGGCTTGTGCATCATTGAGATCTATAAGAGGCCAAATCATAGCTGATTTTATTACTAAACATTGGATTAATGACATGCATAATATTGATATTAGCCTTGTCTTTCTAGTACTATGGATATTATGTTTTGATGGTTCAATTCATAGCAATGGCCAAAGTGTTGGTGTTGTTTATATATCTTCTGATGGTACTATTTTTGAAGCCTCATGCCACTTAGAATACTTTTATGCACGATTAATCAAAGCCGAATATGCATTGTTATTTGGATTGGATCTTTTACTTGCTATAGGTGCTATATATATTGAGGCTTTCGGTGATTCGTTATGAGCAGTTCAACAAATATCCAAGGGTTATCAATGTTTTGACGAATCATTTATAGTTTATATTGGGGTATGTCTAGATGCAAAATTTACCTTAAGGTGCTTTAAAATTGTCCATATATTCAGACATGACAATTTGAAAGAGTTGGCACAGCAAGCATCCGACGACTATGTTAATCATGGTGTACTGCATTTCTCTCAATAGCCGATGCTTCGTCTTGTCAACATAGGTAAGGCCAAACCGAAGTCCACAGCTTCGGCCACTAATGATTTTTTTTGACTGGGAACTGTGGGGCAAAACCCCCACAGCAGATCAAAACCTTTATTCATCCAAAAGTAACAAGATACAAAGAGTGATTACAAGGTGTAATCTAACATAAATAGACTAAACTAAAAGGAGGGGGAGGGAGGCAAAGATGCCTTACTACACTAAGCCTTAAGGGGGAAGGAAGGAGATCCACTTCAGAAGGTCATCCTTGTAGGCAGATTTAATCATGTATTGCAACAAGGAGATATCATGTCTAAAGGCAGCATGCCATTTATAGAAACTAGCCCTCTCATTTCTGAAAACCTTGGCATTTCGAATGATCCATATGTTCCAACATGCAATGAACACAACTTCAGAGAAAAAGGCTTGTGAAAATCACTCCTGGCCTGGATAACCACATCAGACATAGAGTTCCTAGTCGGCCAATCAATTTGGAGATAATTCCAAACACTCACACTGAAATTACAGTTGAAAAACAGATGATCCCTGGATTCTCTAACCTGAAGAGGGCATAGCTTGCATTGCACTCCATCCTCCATGTGCCAATGTCTTTGTTCTACCATATCTTTAGTATTCAGACTGTCCATGATGAGCATCCAAGCAAAGACTTTTATCTTGAGAGTACAGGAAGATTTCCATATCCAAGAAAGTAGAGGGTTGAAAGCTTCATATTGGAATGTGTGGGAATAAAACATCTTGGGTTTAAACGGCTTGGAGGAGTTCTGCCAAAACCACACATCCTTAGAGCCAGATACTCTGCTATGAGAGTCCATCATGGATTGAATCAGACCCAACTCTCCAAAATCCTAAGCAGACAGGGGTAGGTGAAAGTGCTGGAAAATATCTTGAGAATTGAAAAATTCCTTGACTGTAATCCATGGGTCCTTAACATAGGAAAATAGCCTAGGAAATCTTGATTGGAGAGGAGAGACCTCATCACCAAGATTCCAGCTATCAGACCAGAACAAAGCAGTATCACCGTCATTGATCTCAACCCAAGATAGATCTCTGAAACTGACCATAACCTTGCAGACATCCTTCCACCAGAAAGAACCACATGCAGATGTTCCCTGAGGCACTCTTTCATGATAGTAAGAATTCCAAATGAGAGAAACCCGAGGAATGTCTTTTTTATTTAGGAAGTTACTAATGAAATTTTTATGCACGCGGAAGTACGGATTGAAGAAAGTTTATTTTTGATTATCTACAAAATCCTAGCAAAAAGGTGAACAATATGGTTTGGAGGATGACCTTGAAATACATATCCTTGGAACTTTATCATTGGATTGTTAATGAAGCTGAGAAGATTTCACCCAAGTTTGGATCAGAACGTTCACACAAGACATGGACGATATATACTTATCGTCCTAAGAACATATAAATGGCCGATGGAGTGTTGACATCGTCCCTAGAACAAACTTGGTACAAGTTATTTTTTGGCATGCTAGCTTTGCAGAAAAACAGGGGGGCATGTGTTGACGCTCAAAAGTGGCAATCATAAAGTAGCATGCTGGGGTGAAAACCTTGCCGGTGTGAAGGCTTGCCGGCATGGAAATCTTGTCGGCGCAGAAAGCTCGCCGGTGTGGAAGCTTGCCGGTGTGAAATCTTGCCGGGGGGAAACCTTGTCGGGGAGGAACCCTTGCCGGGGTAGAAACCTTGCCGCGGTGAAAGCTTGCCGGTGTGAAAGCTTGCCGGGTAGAAACCTTGCCGGTGTGGAAAGTTTACCCGGGTGGAAAGCTTGCCGGGGTGGAGGCTGTGATAGTCAATCGGACGAGAAGTTGAAGATGGTCACAAAAGGTTATTCGGATGATCCTGGATGGAAAAGTGTTCTAAACGAAAGTTGTGCATCTCGTCTAAGCGATCGATTTTTTTATAAAGGTCGTCCCAATCTGAGGTCGTGTACAAAAGTTAGAGCCCGTACAGTGCGACCCTCCAGTTAGCAGAATATAACGCCCGGAACCAGACACATATGTGGGTATGTCTGATTAGATGCGTGAATAATTTGCTATTTTGCACGAGCGATTTGACTCTCGAGATGACCTCTAATGAAAAATGTTCATCATGAAAGATGTTCGCTTGTCGAAATAGTTAAGATTGCTTTTGGACTTGTTTCCATCCGAGGTTGTTTGCCATCACAAAAAAGACCCGCAAGGTACAATCAGTTTAAACCGAATAGTTTTGGAAAGTTTGGATAAAACCAGTCCAAATTTGACTAGGGTTTTGGACGTGAATTGATGTAATTTTCTTGTAAGGAAAGCCTGGATGAATCCTTTTCTTGTACGGGAAGTCCAGCCGCCTCTTATATATGTTGGGGGTGACGGCCGATTGAAACAACACACAATCGAACAAATCAATCTACTACTTTTCCGTGTTCATCTACTTTTTGTCTCTCCCTTGTATCTTTCTTCTCGTTCTTCGCTAGTTCTTCACGCTGGAGGGCTGTGGATCCACTAGGCTCTAGGGGCGTGCAAATCGACCTGGAGCAGCCCATAGCTGCCGCGAGCCCTGACGGGGTCCCTCCCGGGCAAGCGGGGCTTCGGGTCTACAAAAGCGCCCGCCGACTGTCTTGCGTATCGCGCTGCCGGTCGGGTCTCTTTCGACGTGAGCTGTGGTGCATCACCCCCGGCGTCGAGGATACACGGTGACGTGTTCGTGTGTCAACAGGGATCCACATCAACTTGATGGGATTCATTGGAGTTGTAGTCGTACTTGATGAAGTAGAACTTGATGTAGTCTTGGGAACCCACTTAACCATGGCCTTAGGAGCTTCTTCAAATGAGTCAATCTCTTCTTGAAGCTTGTCCTTGCCTTTTAGCTTGTGGTCTTGTGGTTGAAGATCATATGGAGCTTGTGTTCCTTTGAAATAAGTGGGGTCATACTTCTCTTGTTGAGGAACAAACTTCGTCTTGGGGTATTGATCTTCTTCCCACTCAACTCCATTGTCATTGAACTTTCGTTCAAAACCAACATCTTGATTCTTCCAGTGCCTCCCTTACTTGCGTACAATTTCCTCAAATTGCTTAGTTCCGGCAAAGCTCTTGTAAACACCTTTCTCTATATGCTCAAGTGTAACTTGGCTAAGTGAATCATTACTGGAATCAAGAGTACTAAAAGAAACCATATTGGATTTAACATTGTTATCGTTACTACCAGAGGAAGAATCTTTCTTGTTTTTATTGCTAGATTTTACTTGTGGCATATAAGTAGACAAGAATAAACGCTTGGCAATGTAAGAAGAACTCTTCTTTTGAAGATCATCATTGATTGCTTTTAGGAACTCATGCTCTTGCTCTAAATTTAGCTTCTCGAAGCATAGCTTCTCATGAGTCCTTAGGAGCTCTCTATGATCCTCTAGAGTTGTTTCATGAGCTAACTTAAGAGTGTTTAGTTTTTTAGTTAGACGCTCAATCTCCTTCTTATCATTGTCATTCATTTCATCTTGATTAGCATGAATATTAGCAATTTCATCATAGTTTTCATCACTAGTGTTGTCAACAAGTAAATCATCATCACCTAGCAAATCATCTTCATCACCATTGAAATCAACATACTCGGGATGTGATACCTTTGGGACTTTAGCCATGAAGCATCTTCCAATTCCTTTATTTGGTGAGTCAAATATGTCGTAGGAGTTGGATGACACAAGTGCAAGACGAGCACCACCTTCACCTGGAGTATATTCGAAGTCAGGGTGATAGCTTCTCTCGGAGTAGTTGTCGGTGTCGGAACCGTATACCCATTCACCAACATGAGCTTGATGTCTTCGTCTTGTGTAGCTCTTTGATGACTTGTCCTTACTTTCCGAATCCTTGCTTCTACGAGAGGGCCTTCATTCATAATGATCATGTCTACTCCTTCTCTTGGTGGTGATTCATCTCTTTTACTTCTCCTTTTTGGCAAATATTCTCTTTTCTTGTAGGGAGTCGTACACTCATTGGAGTAGTGTTTCATGCCTGCTTGAACTACGTCGGTATTTCCCCAAAGAGGAAGGGATGATGTAGCACAACGACGGTAGGTATTTCCCTCTGTGATGAGACCAAGGTTATCGAACCATTAGGAGAACCAAGCAACACAACGTAAACAGCCCTGCACACAAATAACAAATACTCGCAACCCGATGTGTTAAAGGGGTTGTCAATCCCTTTCGGGTAACGGTGCTTCGAATTGGCGAGAAGACTTGATAAAGTTGTGATAGATATGATAAATAGATCTCAAATAAAATAAAGTGCAGCAAGGTATTTTTGTATTTTTGGTTTAATAGATCTGTAAATAAAAGGAAAGGAAAATAGATCGCAAAGGCAAATATGATGAGAAGTGACCCGGGGGCAGGTTTCACTAGTGGCTTCTCTCAAGAAAAATAGCAAACGGTGGGAAAAACAATTACTGTTGGGAAATTGATAGAACTTCACATAATCATGATGATATCCAGGCAATGATCATTATATAGGCATCACGTACAAGATTAGAAGACCGACTCCTACCTGCATCTACTACTATTACTCCACACATCGACCGCTATCCAGCATGCATCTAGTGTATTAAGTTTTTGGAAAAAACGGAGTAATGCAATAAGAACAATGAGATGATATAGACAAGATATATTTATGTAGAGATAGACCCCATCTTGTTATCCTTAATAACAACGATACATAGATGTCGTTTCCCTTCTGTCACTGGGATCAAGCACCGTAAGATCGAACCCATCACAAAGCACCTCTTCCCATTGCCAGATAAATATATCAAGTTGGCCAAACAAAACCCAAATACGGGAGAAGAAATACGAAGCTATAATCAATCATGCATATAAGAGATCCAAGGAGACTCAAATAACTTTCATGGATAAAAACATAGATCTGACCATAACTCGAAGTTCATCGGATCAGAACAAACACACTGCAAAAAGACTTACATCATATGGATCTCCAAGAGACCATTGTATTGAGAATCAAGAGAGAGAGAGAGAGAGAGAGAGAGAGAGAGAGAGAGGAAGCCATCTAGCTACTAACTACGGACCCGTAGGTCTACAAAGAACTACTCATGCATCATCGGAGATGCACCAATGGACATGATGAACCCCTCCGCGATGGTGTCTAGATTGGATCTGGTGTTTCTGGAACTTGCGGCGGCTGGAATTGGTATTCGTCAACGCCCCGAGGGTTTCTCGAAAATTGGGGTATTTATACAACAAAGAGGCAGGGCGGGAGGCCACCGAGGTGGGCACAACCCACCCGGGCGCGCCTGGGCCTCCGGGCGCGCCCTGGTGGGTTGTGCTCCCCTCGGAGCTCCCCTCAGGTACTTTCTTGGCCCATTGGATGTCTTTTGCTCCAAAAAAATCCACAAAAAGTTTCGCTGCGTTTGGACTCCGTTTGGTATTGATTTCCTGCGATGTAAAAAACAAGCAGAAAACAACAACTGGCACTGGGCACTATGTCAATAGGTTAGTACCAAAAATGATTATAAAATTATTGTAAAACATCCAAGAATGATAATATAATTGCATGGAACAATCAAAAATTATAGATACGTTGGAGATGTATCAGCATCCCCAAGCTTAATTCATGCTCGTCCTCGAGTAGGTAAATGATAAAAACAGAATTTCTTATGTGGAATGTTGCCTAACATGTTCATCACATAATATTTCTTTGTAGCATGGACATTTGGAATTTTCTATGGTTCAAAGCAATAGTCTAGTTTTGACATGAAGATTTAATACTCAAGCATACCAACAAGCAACCATGTCTTTCAAAATATCAACGCTAAAGCAAGTTATCCCTAGCCCATTATGCTCAATCATTGATCCATTCATGAAACACACTCGAATATTAGCTACACCCAATGCTCAAATACGATCATAGTGCCCCTTAGTTGGTGCTTTATGAGAGAAGATGGAGACTCAAATTCAAAATAAAAATTGCATAAAGTAAAAGAAAGGCCCTTCGCAAACGGAATTAGGGATTTGTAGAGGTGCCAGAGCTCAAAGCGAAAATTGAGATATAAAAACATTTTGGGAGGCATGCTTTTCCCACAACCGAAAACGACTTAGAGCCCCCAACACTTTCCATGCTAGATACATCATAGGCGGTTCCCAAACAGAAAATAAAGTTTATTCCTTTTTCCACCATTACTTACACTTTCCATGGCTTGTCCGTATCCATGGGTGCCCTCCATACCAACACTTTCCAAGGAATTTATTATTTGACAACATAAAGTAAATTCATTTTTCATTTCAGGACTGGGCATCCCTAATACCTTTATCGTACTCTCGTGCAATGACAAGTGAATAAACACTCATCATGAGAATAACACATCTAGCATGGAAAAAGTTGGCCACCCCTCACTGCCTCGCGAGCGGTACGAGCACACAAAAGAGAAATTTATTTTGAAAATTAGAGATGGCACATGCAAATTTGCTTAAAACGGCACAGAAATACCGCATATAGGTAGGTATAGTGGACTCATATGGCAAAACTAGTTTAATGAGTCTTGGATGCACAAGTAGTGATCATACTTAGTGCAAAATGAAGGCTAGCAAAAAAATTGAGAAGTGACCAACCAAGAAACAAAAAATCTCGTACCCAAGCATTAAGCATAAGTAACACCGAATAATGCACCACAAGTAGGATATAAATTTCATTGCATAACTATTGACTTTCGTGCTTGCATAGGGAATCACAAACCTTAACACCAATATTCTTACTAAAGCATAATTACTCATCAACATGACTCACATATTACATTGTCATATCACAAAACCATTACGAAGAATCAAGTTTATTTTGTCAAATAATCTTCATGAAAGTTTTTATTATATCCTCCTTGGATATCTATCACTTTGGGACTATTTTCATATGTTGCTTTTGATAAGCTCAAACAAATTTAAGTGAAGAACATGAGCATAATATTTCTTTCACTCAAAATAATCTAAGTGAAGCAAGAGAGAATTTCTTAAAAAAATTACTAACGCCCAAATAAATCTAAGTGAAGCATGAGAGCATTACTTCAAAAATAAGAAGCACACCGTGCTCAAAAATATATAAGCGAAGCACTAGAGCAATTCCATGGCTCTTAAAATTTAAGTGAAGCATAGGAGCAAGCATAGCATAATTTTTGGCTCTCTCAAAAAAGGTGTGTCCAACAAGGATTAATGACTTAGAACACAAAGCAAAACAAGCAAAGACTCATATCATACAAGACACTCCAAGCAAAACTCATAATATGTGACAAATAAAAATATAGCTCCAAGTAAAATACCGATGGTTGTTAGAAGAAAGAGGGGATGCCACTCGGGGGCATCCCCAAGCTTAGTTGCTTGATACTTCTTGCATATTACCTTGGGGTGCCTCGGGCATTCCCAAGCTTAGACTTTTTCTAATCCTTATTCCTCCATTTATCGTAATATCACCCAAAACTTGAAAACTTCAATCACACAAAACTCAACAAAACTTTCATGAGATCCGTTAGTATAAGAAAGCAAACCACTACTATAAGTACTGTTGCAAACCCATTCATATTTTATTTTTGCATTATATCTACTGTATTCCAACTTTTCTATGGCAAAAACTCTTCAAAGAAAACCATAGAATCATCAAAACAAGCACACAGTGCAAAGAAACAGAATCTGTCAAAAACAGAACAGTCTGTAGCAATCTAGAAATTTTGAATACTAATGTAACACCAAAAATTCTGAAAAAATAGGACAACATGAGCAATTTGTTTATTAATCTTCTGGAAAAAAATCAACTCAAAAGCACTCTTCTGTTAAAAACGGGAATTATTTTAGTGAGTGAAAAAGTTTTTGTTTTTGGCAAGATCAAATCAACTCTCACCCAAATCATCCCAAAGGCTTTGCTTGGCACAAACACTAATTTAAACCACAAAAACAGATACAAACATAGGTATAATTGGGCAAACACTCAAGAACATAAAAAAAGGCAAAAATAAATCTTATTCATTGTGTCTGAGTAAATGACCACGGGTAGCCTTATCTGCTCCCCATGACATTTCAAGACATCGGGGCCGGCTGCGCCCCTCAAGCATCCAAGACAAAGGGCCGCCTTCTTCTGGCCGGCTGGTCCAAGCGACCGGCTGTAGGAAGGGCGAGGCCCAAAGAGCGGACTCTGCATGGGCTGACTCCTAGCAGGCGGCCACCAGAGTGGCCGACTCCGAGCAGGCAGCCCACCTGTATACCCTCAAAGATTGCACCCACATAATGACGACGAGATGGGGCGTGGCTACAGTGCAGCCTGCCATCCCTGAATCCCGGAGCGGGCGTGGCCATAGTGCAGCGTACCGGGCTGCCATCCCTATCCCGGCGCGGCACTGTTGCCACGTTGACGATGACATCACCCCTAGCAGAGCAGCCACGCTCCCACGACGGGCTGTCGGTACGGCCCGCCGGCAGGGGGCCCTACCTGCCAGCGAGGTACCAAAAGGCGGCATGCCTAAGCCAGTCGGCGGAGGGGGAAGCCGGCTCCCAGCAGCCGGCCCTCCCCTCTCCTAGAAGTTTGTGCACCATTAACCAGATAAGACGGGGTGTGGCAACAGTGAACGCCTGCCAGGCGGCGACACTGTAGCCATGCCCTCCCCGACCAAGCCATCATCATCAGGGGCGAGGCCACATTGATGAGAAACCGATAGGGCCCATAGGCGGTGGGCCCAACCTGTCGAAAGAAAGCCTGGCAGCCGGCGGGACCCACCAGTCGATGGGCCCCAGTGGCCGGTGGAGAAGCCTGCGGCCGTAGGCACTGAAGGCCAGGGCCTACACCCGGCCGGATTACCATTCTACCCCTGGGGGTAGGCCTATATAAATCCCCCAGGCACCCATGCAAAGGGTTGATCTCTTAAAGTTTCACTCACGCAGATAAGGAGAGGAGTAGAGCTAGCCTTGCCCTTCTTCCTCCTCTAGACGAACAGCTCAAGGAGCAACTTGTAGCTACTTGCTGATTTAGTGATCATGCGGAGACCTCGCAGAGCAGGACTAGCGGTGTTATCTCCTAGGAGAGCCCCGAACCTGGGTAAGATTCTCTGGCGTGCATGTCTCCGCCTTATCCCGTTTCTAGGCACCGACAACGTCTTACTAGCTCCCACAATGATTAGCCAACCTTTGGCATATGTCGCACCTACCACCTAACATTTGGCGCCCACCGCGGGGCTAGGTGCACCGTCGTCCGGAGACCTGCTCTGGACGGGAACCCTATTTCTTCCCAGCGAGCGTAGCCAGCCCAGCACGCCCGATGGCATTTGCACAGATGCACCGCTTGGCATCGAAGCCGCCTGCGTGGCGAGCTGCCTCGCCGATCTCATTAGCGAGATCCACATCTCCGACGACCCCGCGATAGACGTGGGCACAACCAGCTTCGAGAGTTGCCTCATCGACCTCCTTAGCAAGCTTGACATCGCCAACGAGCCCGCCTCCGAGTTGGAGTCGATCAGCTCCGCCGACATGATGCTCGCCGACTCCGACACGACATCCCTCGACGCCTTCCCCACCAACATGGTGGTCATCAACGACCCGCTCCCTCGTGCCGACAGCGGGGGCAGCACCGTAACTGAGGTGCTCGTCATCAGCCGATGGAGAATCCGGCGTTGACACCAATGACCCGCTGCAAGCGACGATGCACGACCTTTTGGCGTCCATCGCAGGCGACGCCGACGCCAAAACACTAGAGGCCCACCACCTTGCGCTCATCGAGAGCGGCAAGAAGCTAGCCACTATGAGATGCCTCACTGAGGCCTACCAGCCGCAAAGTTGATCGTGCCGTCTGTGGCACGCCGGCTGCTGGCGGGCCTAGCCAACCGGGCGTTGTCAAGCAACGCAGCGCAGCCATCGCCAGCAAGCTGGGGGCCGACCGCCCGGTCTATGCCACTCCCATCGGGAACTTGCGTGCTGCCCAGGCGGCAGCAGACGAGCTAGAGAACCTGGACGGTGACGAGCTATGCTGCATGACGGGACGCATCCAGCAGCTCATCGACACGGCTGTCGAATGACAAGAAGCCGGCGCCCGCGCCAAGAATCCCCCTCCCCCCTCCCCCCCACCAAGAGCATGGCGCGACATCCCGGACACCAACCACAGGTGGTGCCCGCGACCGAAAGGAGAGAGAGTCGGCTGCTAGCCGTAGTCGGACGTGCCTTACCATTGAGCGTGACAAAGAAGGACGCCCAAGAGCTGTGGAGAGGCGAGGTGACTACCCACCTCCTCCTCCGCCTCGCTGGGAGAGGTATGCCTCCCCGCCACTTCTTGAGCACCCGACACTCAGCGGCCGGCTGGGCCACCACAAAGGAATCGGAGAAAATGATGCCCGCCATCGGATCGACCGCCTGGTGTGATCCCTGGCGCTAGAAGAAGAGGATGCGGTTGGTCCGCCTTGTTTTGGCCCCTGCATTCATGACGAGCCCTTCCCCAAAGGGTTCTCGCTCCCAAGAGACACGCCCAAGTACAATGGCTCGGTGAAGCCGGAAGAGTTGCTGATCGACTCCTCCACCGCTGTCAGCATAGCAAACGGCAACAGGCACGTTGCCGTGAAGTACGTCCCCCTCATGCTCCAGGGCATGGCGCGCACCTGGCTGAATAGCCTCAAGCCTTACAGCTTCAACAGCTGGGTGGATTTCACAGAAGTCTTCGTCCGCAACTTCACCAGCACATGCAAGCGGGCGCCCAAGCCTCGCCAGCTCTCTGTGTGCGTCCAAGGTCCCACCGAGTCCAGTCGCGACTACCTGACACGGTGGGCCGAGCTCCGCAACTCCTGCGAAGGGGTGCATGAGGTACAAGCTATAGAGTACTTCACCGCCGGGTGTAGAGAAGGCACCCTCCTCAACCACCGACTCCTCTGCGACGAGCCGGCTACACTCGATGAGCTATTGATCATAGCAGACAAGTACGCCATTACCGACTCCTCGATGAAGTCGGAGCTTCGGGTGGACGCCTCTGGGAAGGTGCTCCCCCCGGCTCCCAGAACGCTGGCTAGTTACACCAGTCGGCGCCCGCAGCAAAACGACAACAAGCGCAAGGCCCCAATGCCAGCTTCCGCCAGCCGGCAGGTGGCAACAGTCGAAGATCAGCAGCTAGAAGGGCAGCCCATACCCAAGCGTTAGAAAGGCGGCAAGCCGGCTTGGCAGCCCGCTTTCTCCTATGAGCAAACCCTCGATGCACCCTACAAGTTCCACATCGGCGTGAAGCCGTCCAATCACACAACCCGGAAGTGTCACTCGCTCACCCGAATCTCCAAAGGTGAGGGGTTGCTGCCTCCCCTGCCTACTGGCCAGCCGCCTCCGGCTTCTCAGCAGTCGGTGGCCCGCCCAGCAGTCGGCGCCATCCAAGACGAATTCCCTTAAGAGCATGGAGCCTACATTGTCTTCACGAGCCAGGCTGACAATAGGCGTAGCAGGCGCCAGCAGCGCAAGGAGGTCAATGTTGTCGCTTCCAAGATTCCCGAGTTCATGCATTGGTCTGAGAAACCCATCAGCTGGAGCCGAGCTGATCACCCAGAGGTGATGCCTTCTCCGGGTTCTTATGCCCTGGTGTTGGATGCCACCTTTGCAATAGAGAGGCGAGCTGCTCGATTCTCTCGAGTCTTGAGATGGCGGTAGCAGCATCAACATCCTATACCGAGATACCATGGAGAAGCTAAACATCAAGATGAAGCAACTTCTGCCTAGTCGGACCGTGTTCCATGGCATTGTACCCGGCCTTTCCTGCTCACCGATTGGCAAGATCAAGATAGATGTCCTCTTCGGAGACAAAGATCACTTCCGTCGTGAAGCAGTTTGGTTTGAAGTTGTGGACTTGGAAAGCCCTTATCATGCATTGCTTGGCCGACCTGCACTGGCCAAGTTCATGGTTGTGCCCCACTATGCCTACCTCAAGATGAAGATGCCAAGCACCAAGGGCATCATCACCATAGTCAGAGACTACAAGAAATCATCCGCTTGCACTGCAGCGAGCAGCTAGCTGGCCGAGTCCCTTGTGATTGCTGCAGAGAAGAAGATCCTTGACTGGGTTGTGTCCATGGCCAGCAAGCAGCCGGACATGTCACCAGACCCCATGGAGTCAGAAGCTCAGGGCTCCTTCCAGCCAGCCAAGGAAACCAAGAAGATACCTCTGGACCCAAACCACCCGGAGAGGTTCTCTCTTGTAGGAACCAACCTGGACAGCAAATAGGAAAGCGAGCTCGTCGATTTCCTCCATGAGAATCGGGATATCTTTGGATGGTCCTCCAAGGACATGCCAGGTGTTGCGATGGATTTTGCCGAGCACAAGATACATGTCAGAGCAGATGCAAAACTAGTCAAGCAACCCCTCCGCCGACTGTCGGAGGAGAAAAGAAGAATAGTTGGTGAAGAGATAGCCCGACTTCTAGTAGCCGGCTTCATTATGGAGGTGTTCTTTCCAGAATGGCTTGCCAATCCAGTCCTTGTACTGAAGAAGAAGAACAAATGGCGCATGTGCATTGACTATACTAGCCTCAACAAAGCCTGCCCCAAAGATCCGTTTGCCTTGCCTCGGATTGATCAAGTGATAGACTCCACAGCCGGATGCAAGCTGTTGAGTTTCTTGGATGCCTACCTAGGGTACCACCAGATCAAGTTGGACCCAGCTGACCGCCTGAAGACCGCCTTCATCACACCATTCGGAGCCTTCTGCTGCCTGACTATGACATTCGGCTTGAGAAATGCCGGTGCCACTTTTCAGCGTTGCATGCAGAAGTTGAAGGAAATATGCCCTAGAGGCAATAATAAAGTTATTATTTATTTCCTCATATCATGATAAATGTTTATTATTCATTCTAGAATTGTATTAACCGGAAACATAATACATGTGTGAATATATAGACAAACAGTGTGTCACTAGTATGCCTCTACTTGACTAGCTTGTTAATCAAAGATGGTTATGTTTGCTAACCATGAACAAGGAGTTGTTATTTGATTAACAAGGTCACATCATTAGTTGAATGATCTGATTGACATGACCCATTCCGTTAGCTTAGCACACGATCGTTTAGTATGTTGCTATTGCTTCCTTCATGACTTATACATGTTCCTATGACTATGAGATTATGCAACTCCGTTTACGGAAGAACACTTTGTGTGCTACCAACGTCTACAACGTAATCGGGTGATTATAAAGGTGCTCTCTGGTGTCTCCGAAGGTACTTGTTGAGTTGGCGTATTTGAGATTAGGATTTGTCACTCCGAATGTCGGAGAGGTATCTCTGGGCCCTCTCGGTAATACACATCACTTAAGCCTTGCAAGCATTTCAACTAGTGAGTTAGTTGTGAGATGATGTATTACGGAGCGAGTAAAGAGACTTGCCGTAACGAGATTGAACTAGGTATTGGATCTTGACGATCGAATCTCGGGCAAGTAACATACCGATGACAAAGGAACAACGTATGTTGTTGTGCGGTTTGACCGATAAAGATCTTCATAGAATATGTAGGAACCAATATGGGCATCGAGGTCCGCTATTGGTTATTGACCGAGACATGTCTCGGTCATGTCTACATGTTCTCGAACCGTAGGGTCCGCACGCTTAAGGTTTCAATGACGGTTATATTATGAGTTTATGTATTTTGATGTACGAAGGTTGTTGAGTCCGGATATGATCACGGACATGACGAGGAGTCTCGAAATGGTCGAGACATAAAGATTGATATATTGGACGGATATATTTGGACACGGAAGGTTCCGGAGAAGTTTGGAGCTCGGGAGGTTCTGGAACCCCGAGAGGTATATGGGCCTTATTGGGCCCATGTAGGAGGAAGGAGAAGGAACAAGGGAAGGCGCGCCCCAGCCCAATCAAATTGGGGAGGGGCGGCCCCCTTCTTTCTCGTTCCCCCTCTTCCTATTACTACTACTAGTACTACTTCCTAATACTAGTACTCTTTCCTTCCCCATCCAAATAAGATAAGGAAAAGGGAGGGAAACCTACTTGGAGTAGGTTTCCCCCTCCTCTATGGCGCGCCCCCTTAGGCCGCCACCTCCTCCCTCCCTCCTTTATATCTGGGGGTGAGGGGCACCCTAGAACACACAAGTTGATCATTGATCGTTCCTCGGCCGTGTCGGTGCCCCCCTCCACGATATTACACCTCGATCATATTGTAGCGGTGCTTAGGCGAAGCCTGCGGCGAGAGAACATCAAGATCGTCACCACGCCGTCGTCTTGTGGAACTCCCCTCAAAGCCTCTCTTGGATTGGAGATCGAGGGTGCGTCATCGAGCTGTCTGCGTGTCAAGAACTTCGGAGGTGCGAGTAACGGTGCTTGGATCGGTTGGACCGGAAGGACGTCGACTACTTCCTCTCGTTGTGTCAGCGCTTCGCTTCGGTCTCACGAGTGCGTGAGACAACACTCTCCCTCTCGTTGCTATGCATCACCATGATCTTGCGTGTGCGTAGGAAACTTTTTGAAATTACTCGTTCCCCAGCAAAGGTATCCGAGCCAGGTTTTATGGTTTGATGTTATATGCACGAGTAGAACACAAGTGAGTTGTGGGCGATATAAGTCATCTTGCTTACCGGCATGTCATACTTTGGTTGGCGGTATTGTTGGATGAAGCGGCCCGACCGACATTACGCGTGACGCTTCGCGAGACTGGTTTACCGCCGTGCTTTGCACACGGTGACTAGCGGTGTCGATATCTCAACTTTAGTTGAACCGAGTGTGGCTCGCCCGGTCCTTGCGAAGGTTAAAACAGCATCAACTTGACAAACTATCGTTGTGGTTTTGATGCGTAGGTGAGATTGGTTCTTGCTTAAGCCCGTAGCAGCCACGTAAAACTTGCAACAACAAAGTAGAGGGCGTCTAACTTGTTTTGCGGGGCATGTTGTGATGTGATATGGCCAAGACATGATGCTATATTTTATTGTATGAGATGATCATGTTTTGTAACGAAGTTATCGGCAATGGCGAGAGCCATATGGTTGTCGCTTTATTGTATGAAATGCAAGCATACAGTAATTGCTTTACTTTATCACTAAGCGGTAGCGATAGTCGTAGAAGCAATAGATGGCGTAAACAACAACGATGCTACGATGGAGATCAAGGTGTCGCGCCGATGGCGATGGTGATCATGATGGTGCTTGAGATGGAATCACAAGCACAAGAAGATGATGGCCATATCATATCACTTATATTGATTGCATGTGATGTTTATCCTTTATGCATCTTATCTTGCTTTGATTGACGGTAGCATTTTAAGATGATCTCTCACTAAAATTATCAAGTAGTGTTCTCCACGAGTATGCACCGTTGCCAAAGTTAAATCGTGCCCGGACACCACGTGATCGGGTGTGATAAGCTCTCGTCCATCTACAACGGGTGCAAGCCAGTTTTGCACACGAAATACTCGAGTTATACTTGACGAGCCTAGCATATGCGAGATATGGCCTCGAACAGGGGAGACCGAAAGGTCGGCGTGAATCATATAGTAGATATGATCAACATAAGATGTTCACCATTGAAAACTACTCCATCTCACGTGATGATCGGTTATGGTTTAGTTGATTTGGATCACGTGATCACTTAGATGACTAGAGATGTCTGTCTAAGTGGGAGTTCTTAAGTAATATGATTAATTGAACTAAAATTTATCATGAACTTAGTACTGATAGTATCTTGCTTGTCTATGTTGTTTGTAGATAGATGGCCCGTCTTTGTTGTTCCGTTGAATTTTAATGCGTTCCTTGAAAGCTAAGTTGAAAGATGATGGTAGCAACTACGCGGACTGGGTCCGTAACGAGGATTATCCTCATTGCTGCCTGAGAAAAATTACGTCTGGAAGCACCACTGGGTGCGAACTGCTTCTTGATGTGGCCGACGACGTTAAGAACGTCTGGCGAGCAAAGCTGATGACTACTCGATAGTTCAATGTGCCATGCTTTACGGCTTAGAACCGGGACTTCAATGGCGTTTCGAACGTCATGGAGCATATGAGATGTTTCAGGAGTTGAAGTTGATATTCCAGAAGAATGCCCGGATTGAGAGATATGAAGTCTCCAATAAGTTCTATAGCTGCAAGATGGAGGAGAATAGTTCTGTCAGTGAGCACATACTCAAGATGTCTGGGTATTGTAATCACTTGATTCAACTAGGAGTTACTCTTCCGGATGATAGCGTCATTGACAGAATTCTCCAATCACTTCCACCAAGCTACAAGAGCTTCGTGATGAACTATAATATGCAAGGGATGGATAAGACGATTCCCGAGCTCTTCGCAATGCTAAAGGCTGCGGAGGTAGAAATCAAGAAGGAGCATCAAGTGTTGATGGTTAACAAGACCACTAGTTTCAAGAAAAAGGGCAAAGGGAAGAAGAAGGAACTTCAAGAAGAACAGCAAGCAATTGCTGCTCAAGAGAAGAAACTCAAGTCGGACCTAAGCACAAATCGAGTGCTTCTACCGCAAGCAGATCGGTCCTTTGGAAGCGGAACTGCCCCAAGTATTTGGCGGATAAGAAGGATGGCAAGGTGAACAAAGGTATATGTGATATACATGTTATTGATGTGTACCTTACTAGAGCTCGCAGATGCACTGGGTATTTGATCTTGGTTACATTGCTAATATTTGCAACTCGAAGCAGGACTACGGATTAGCGAACAACGGCAAAGGGCGAGGTGACAATGCGCGTGGGAAATGGTTCCAAAGTCGATGTGATCGCGGTCGACACGCTACCTCTACATCTACCTTCGGGATTAGTATTAGACCTAAATAATTGTTATTTGGTGCGGCGTTGAGCATGAACATTATATCTGGATCTTGTTTGATGCGAGATGGTTATTCATTTAAATCGAGAATAATGGTTGTTCTATTTATATGAGTAATATCTTTTATGGTCATGCACCCTGAAGAGTGGTCTATTTTGATGAATCTCGATAGTAGTGATACACATATTCATAGTGTTGAAACCAAAAGATGCAGAGTTGATAATGATAGTGCAACTTATTTGTGGCACTGCCGTTTGGGTCATATCGGTATAAAGCGCATGAAGAAACTCCATACTGATGGACTTTTGGAGCCACTTGATTATGAATCACTTGGTACTTGCGAACCGTGCCTCATGGGCTAGATGACTAAAACGCCGTTCTCCGGTACTATGGAGAGAGCAACAGATTTATTGGAAATCATACATACAGATGTACGATGAATGTTGAGGCTCGTGGCGGATATCGTTATTTTCTCACCTTCACAGATGATTTAAGCAGATATGGGTATATCTACTTAATGAAACATAAGTCTGAAACATTTGAAAAGTTCAAAGAATTTCAGAGTGAAGTTGAAAATCATCATAACAAGAAAATAAAATTTCTACGATCGATCGTGGAGGAGAATATTTGAGTTCTGAGTTTGGTCTACACTTAAAACAATGTGGAATAGTTTAGCAACTCACGCCACCGGAACACCACAACGTAATGGTGTGTCGAGCGTCGTGTCGTACTTTACTTGATATGGTGCGGTCTATGATGTCTCTTACAGATTTACCGCTATCGTTTTGGGGTTATGCTCTAGAGACAGCCACATTCACGTTAAATAGGGCACCGTCGAAATCCGTTGAGGCGACACCTTATGAACTATGGTTTGGCAAGAAACCAAAGTTGTCGTTTCTTAAAGTTTGGGGTTGCGATGCTTATGTGAAAAAGCTTCAACTGATAAGCTCGAACCCAAATCGAATGTGTCTTCATAGGATACACAAAAGAGACAGTTGGGTACACCTTCTATCACAGATCCGAAGGCAAGACTTTCGTTGCTAAGAATGGATCCTTTCTAGAAAGGAGTTTCTCTCGAAAGAAGTGAGTGGGAGGAAAGTAGAACTTGATGAGGTAATCGTACCTACTCCCTTGTTGGAAAATAATACATCACGGAACCGGTTTACGTGGCGTCAAAACCAACTAGTGAGGAAGTTAATGATGATGATCATAGAACTTGAGATCAAGTTATCTGAGAACCACGTGGGTCGAGCGAGTAAGATCCGCACTGTGAGTGGTACGGTAATCCTATTCGGAAGTCATGCTACTAGATCATGATGAACCTCACGAACTATGAAGAAGCGATGGTGAGCCTAGATTCCGCAAAATGGCTTGAAGCCATGAAATCTGAGATGGGATCCATGTATGATAACAAAGTATGGACTTTGGTTGACTTGCCCGATGGTTGGCAAGCAATTGAGAATAAATGGATCTTCAAGAAGAAGACTGACGCTGACGGTAATGTTACGGTCTACAAAGCTCGACTTGTTGCAAAAGGTTTTCGACAAGTTCAAGGGGTTGACTACGATGAGACCTTCTCACCCGTGGCGATGCTTAAGTCTGTCGAATCATGTTAGCAATTGCGCATTTTATGATTATGAAATTTGGCAAATGGATGTAAAACTGCATTCTGAATGGATTTACGGAAGAAGAGTTGTATATGATGCAACGAGAAGGTTTTATCGATCCAAAGGAGCTAACAAAGTGTGCAAGCTCAACGTTCCATTTATGGACTGGTGCAAGCCTCTCGGAGTTGGAATAAGCGTTTTGATAGTGTGATCAAAGCATTTGGTTTTATCTGAGACTTTTGGAGAAGCTTTGTATTTACAAGAAAGTGAGTGGGAGCTCAGTAGCATTTCTAATATTATATGTGGATGACATATTATTGATTGGAAATGATATAGAATTCTGGATAGCATAAAGGGATACTTGAATAAAAGTTTTTCAATGAAAGACCTCGGTGAAGCTGCTTACATATTGGGCATTAAGATCTATAGAGATAGATCAAGGCGCTTAATTGGACTTTCACAAAGCACATACCTTGACAAAGTTTTGAAGAAGTTCAAAATGGATCAAGCAAAGAAAGGGTTCTTGCTCAGTATTGCAAGGTGTGAAGTTGAGTAAGACTCAAAGCCCGACCACTGCAGAAGATAGAGAGAAATGAAAAGTGTTCCTATGCTTCAGCCATAGGCTCTATCATGTATGCAATCTTGTGTACCGGACCTGATGTGTGCCTTGCTATAAGTCTAGCAGGAGGTACCAAAGTAATCCAGAGTGGATCATTTGGACAGCGGTCAAGAACATCTGAAATACGAAAAGGACTAAGGATATGTTTCTCGTATATGGAGGTGACAAAGAGCTCATCGTAAATGGTTACGTTGATGCAAGCTTTGACACCGATCCGACGATTCTAAATCGCAAACCGGATCGTGTTTACATTAAGCGGTGGAGCTGTCGGTTGGTGCTGTTCAAAGCAAAGCGTCGTGGCGGGATCTACATGTGAAGCGGAATACATAGCTGCTTCGGAAGCAGCCAATGAAGGAGTCTGGATGAAGGAGTTCATATCCGATCTAGGTGTCATACCTAGTGCATCGGGTCCAATGAAAATCTTTTGTGACAATACTGGAGCGATTGCCTTAGAGAAGGACTCCAGATTTCACAAGAGAACCAAGCACATCAAGAGACGCTTCAATTCCATCCGGGATCTAGTCCAGGTGGGAGACATAGAGATTTGCAAGATACATACGGATCTGAATGTTGCAGACCCGTTGACTAAGCCTCTTCCACAAGCAAAACATGATCAACACCAAGACTCCATGGGTGTTAGAATCATTACTGTGTAATCTAGATTATTGACTCGAGTGCAAGTGGGAGACTGAAGGAAATATGCCCTAGAGGCAATAATAAAGTTATTATTTATTTCCTCATATCATGATAAATGTTTATTATTCATGCTAGAATTGTATTAACCGGAAACATAATACATGTGTGAATATATAGACAAACAGTGTGTCACTAGTATGCCTCTACTTGACTAGCTTGTTAATCAAAGATGGTTATGTTTCCTAACCATGAACAAGGAGTTGTTATTTGATTAACAAGGTCACATCATTAGTTGAATGATCTAGACATGACCCATTCCGTTAGCTTAGCACACGATCGTTTAGTATGTTGCTATTGCTTCCTTCATGACTTATACATGTTCCTATGACTATGAGATTATGCAACTCCTGTTTACCGGAAGAACACTTTGTGTGATACCAAACGCGTCTACGCATCGGGTGATTATAAAGGTGCTCTCAGGTGTCTCCGAAGGTACTTGTTGAGTTGGCGTATTTGAGATTAGGATTTGTCACTCCAATGTCGGAGAGGTATCTCTGGGCCCTCTCGGTAATACACATCACTTAAGCCTTGCAAGCATTTCAACTAATGAGTTAGTTGTGAGATGATGTATTACGGAACGAGTAAAGAGACTTGCCGGTAACGAGATTGAACTAGGTATTGGATACCGACGATCGAATCTCGGGCAAGTAACATACCGATGACAAAGGGAACAACGTATGTTGTTGTGCGGTTTGACCGATAAAGATCTTCGTAGAATATGTAGGAACCAATATGGGCATCCAGGTCCCGCTATTGGTTATTGACCGGAGACATGTCTCGGTCATGTCTACATTGTTCTCGAACCGTAGGGTCCGCACGCTTAAGGTTTCGATGACGGTTATATTATGAGTTTATGTATTTTGATGTACCAAAGGTTGTTCGGAGTCCCGGATATGATCACGGACATGACGAGGAGTCTCGAAATGGTCGAGACATAAAGATTGATATATTGGACGGATATATTTGGACACCGGAAAGGTTCGGAGAAGTTTGGAGCTCCGGAGGTTCTGGAACCACCGGGAGGTATATGGGCCTTATTGGGCCCATGTAGGAGGAAGGGAGAAGGAACAAGGGAAGGGGGCGCGCCCCCCCAGCCCAATCCGAATTGGGGAGGGGGGCCGGCCTCCCCTTTCCTTTCTCCTTCCCCCTCTTCCTATTACTACTAGTAGTACTACTTCCTAATACTAGTACTCTTTCCTTCCCCCTCCAAATAAGATAAGGAAAAGGGAGGGAAACCTACTTGGAGTAGGTTTCCCCCTCCTCTATGGCGCGCCCCTTAGGCAGCCACCTCCTCCCTCCTCCTTTATATCACGGGGTAAGGGGCACCCTAGAACACACAAGTTGATCATTGATCGTTCCTCGGCCGTGTCGGTGCCCCCTCCACAATATTACACCTCGATCATATTGTAGCGGTGCTTAGGCGAAGCCTGCGACAGAGAACATCAAGATCGTCACCACGCCTGCAGTTGTCTTGTGGAACTCCCCTCGGAGCCTCTCTGGATTGGAGATCGAGGTGCGTCATCGAGCTGTCGCGTGTCAAGAACTCGGAGGTGCCGAGTGCGGTGCTTGGATCGATTGGACCGGAAGGGCGTCGACTACTTCCTCTATGTTGTGTCAGCGCTTCGCTTGGTCTCGAGGGCGTAGACAACACTCTCCCCTCTCGTTGCTATGCATCACCATGATCTTGCGTGTGCGTAGGAAATTTTTTGAAATTACTACGTTCCCCAACAGAAGTGCCTCCTCAAACAGCTCGGCAGAAATGCCCACGTCTATGTAGACGATATTGTGGTGAAGACGGAGAAGCGCGGCACCCTACTGGAAGATCTCAAGCAAACATTTGACAACCTACGCCGCTTTCAGATCAAGCTCAACCCTGAGAAATACGTCTTTGGAGTACCAGCCGGCTAGCTCCTTGGCTTCCTGGTCTCTAAACGCGGCATTGAGTGCAACCCTATGAAGATCAAGGCCATCGAGAGGATGGAAATTCCCACCCAGCTGCGAGATGTCCAGAAGTTCACCAGGTGCTTGGCCTCCCTTAGCCGTTTCATCAGCCGGCTAGGAGAGAAGGCTCTTCCCCTGTACCATCTCATGAAGAAAACCACCCATTTTGAGTGGAACGATCAGGCGGACGAAGCCTTCCACCAGCTGAAGAAGATGTTTACCACGCCGCCTGTCCTGGCAGCTCTGACTGACAAATAGCCCATGCTCCTTTACAATGCCGCAACCAGCCAGGTGGTCAGCACAGTCATCGTGGTTCAGCACCCAGAAGACGGCAAGGCATAGCCGGTCCAGAGGCCCGTGTATTATTTGAGTGAAGTACTGTTGGCCTCAAAATAGAATTATCCCCACTACCAGAAGATGTGCTATAGCATGTATTTTGCCGCCAAGAAGCTCAAGCCCTACTTTCAAGAGCAGCCCATCACGGTCGTTTGCACTGCCCCGCTTGCCGAGATCATGGGCAGACGGGATGCATCAGGCCGGGTGGCCAAGTGGGCCATCGAGCTGGCTCCTTACACCATCTTCTACCAGCCTCGCAGCGCCATCAAGTCCCAAGTGCTGGCCGACTTCCTCGTCGACTGGGCCGAAACCCAGTACCTGCCACCAGCACCGGACTCCACCCATTGGCGGATGCACTTTGACGGATCCAAGATGCGCACTGGTTTGGGAGCTGGCATCATCCTCACCTCTCCCAAAGGAGACAAGCTCAGATACACATTGCAAATCCACTTCGCCACCTCCAACAATGTGGCCGAGTATGAGGCGCTCATACACGGGCTCTGGCTGGCCAAAGAACTCGGCATCCGGCGGATCCTATTCTACGGCGACTCCGACCTGGTGGTCCAACAGTCGCCCGGCGACTGGGACGCCAAAGATGCAAACATGGCAAGCTACCACTTCCTTGTCCAGCAACTTAGTGGATATTTTGAAGGGTGTGAGTTCCTTCACGTACCACGGGCCGACAACGAGCAAGCAGATGCCCTGGCACGAATCGGCTTCACTCGGCAAGCCATACCAACCGGTGTCTCCCTTCAGCGCCTCCTCAAGCCGTCTATCAAGCCTTCACCAGAATCAGATTCCATCTTCGTGTCGGCCGACCCCGAAGCAGTCGGATCCGACTCGGGTACTTTGGCAGGAGGCCCAGGGACTTCGCTACAGTAGCCACACCCTGCCCGGGGACTTCAGAGCCCGGCCCGGGGACTGCAGCAGTCGGCCCAGACTTCAACGACACAACAGGCGGTGGTCGGCTCCAACCCACCACCTCCCAGTCCAACCGACCTAGCTGCAGTGGTTGTGCTGACAATAGAAGAAGTCGCAGCTCCATCATGGGCGCAGCCCATCCTCAACTTTCTGATGAACAGAGAGCTGCTGGCTAATGAGATCTCGGCCCGACAAGTTCATCGTCGGGCAGGAGCCTACACAATAGTAAACAGAGAGCTCGTCAGGCACAGGTTGACTGGAGTCCTCCAGCATTGCGTAGAGCCAGAGAAAGGCATGGCGATCATCAAAGATATCCACCAAGGCGAGTGCGGCCACCACGCGGCTCCAAGATCACTTGTTGCCAAAGCTTTCCACCACGGTTTCTTCTGGCCGACTCCTTTGGAGGATGCCGTGGACCTGGTCAAGCACTACAAGCGGTGCCAAGTATTCAGTTCCAAGCAACACCTGCCGGCTTCTGCACTCAAGACTATCCCCCTCACCTGCCCTTTGCCTGCTAGGGGCTGGACATGGTGGGCCCATTCAAGATGGCATACGGCGGCATGACTCATCTGCTTGTCGCCGCCGACAAATTCACCAAGTGGATTGAAGCAAAGCCAATCAAGAAGTTGAATGGGCCGACTATTGTGACCTTCATCGCAGATATCACCGTCCGGTATGGCATACCACACAACATCATCGCCGACAATGGTACAAATTTTGCCAAAGGAGCATTGGCCCGTTTCTGCGTGACGTAGGGCATACGACTGGACTTAGCGTCTGTTGCCCATCCGCAGTCAAACGGCCAAGTCGAGCGAGCAAACGGCCACATTCTCTCCAGCATCAAGCCCCGACTGGTCGAGCCATTGGAGCGCTCGGCCGGCTGCTGGCTCGATGAGCTGTCGGCCGTCCTTTGGAGCCTGCGCACCACTCCAAACAAGTCAAATGGTTTCACTCCCTTCTTCCTTGTATATGGTGCCGAGGCCGTCATCCCAACTGACATCGAGTTCGACTCACCTCGCGTGATCATGTACACAGAAGCGGAGGCGAAGGAAGCACGAGAAGACGGCGTCGATCTGCTGGAAGAGGGCCGACTGCTGGCACTCAGTCGGTCCGCCATCTACCAGCAGAGCCTGTGCCGCTACCACAGTCGAGGTCAAGCCAAGATCTTTCCAAGAGGGAGACCTTGTGCTCCGGCTGATCCAGCGAACAGCCGGCCAACACAAGCTCTCGGCTCCTTGGGAAGGCCCCTTCGTCATCAGCAAGGCCTTGCGCAATGATTCCTACTACCTGATCGATGCACAAAATCCCAGGGCATGCAAGAGGGACGACTCTGGCAAGGAATCAGAGCGCCCATGGAACGCAAATCTCCTTCGAAGATTTTACAGTTGATGCAGTATGTACCATGCTATCTTTTGTATTAAGTACAAGACATCGGGTCCCCCAAGGCGCACTCGGGCACTACCCTTTTATCTATGTGATAAGTTTTATGCCTATGAATGTGTTACTACATTTTTTTGCCCTGCACCGGGTTCGACCAGTTGGCCCGGAGACTTGCCATCTTGTATTATGTGAGTGCTACCTGCAGTCGGACAAGTAGTGTGCCGGCATCTAAGCCCTCTCTTGCCCCAAGCCGCAGCTTGTAGAGCGGCTGTCCTGCTAGCAAGAGTCAAAGGCAGGAAACGGTGCACACATGAAAAATGGCTAAGGACCAACACACTCACATAACATAACCGGCTTCCTGCCTTGCCGACCGGCTGCTGAGCAGCCAGTCGGCTGGCTTCTCACTTACCTTGCTACGTCCTAAAAGCCAAAGTACGTGCCCTCCCAAATGGCTAAGCACTTGTTACAGCTGTAGTCCGCAGAGCGGCTGTCCGACTGGCAAGGCGGTAGCCAATGGAGGGCGGCAAAGAAAAAATACAAAAGGGATCAAAAAGCAAGCAAAGTCAGAATGCAGAACAAGCATAGCACATGCGAAATAATATTTACATCGAGCGGGGCTCTCAAGCCGGAATTCAACATAGTTTGAATACACCCCACTAGGTGGAACTATGCGAATTTAACAAGTATTGTTCAAAAGACTTCTAGGAAGGAAAAATTAAAGATAAACTTGGCCGCCTAGGCCAAGGGCGCAGCAGGTGAGTCCTGCAGGTTGACGGAGTCGGCGACGCCGGCTGGTGGAGTGGCAGGCTGGTGAGTCTTGGCTTGGTCGTCCCCGACAACAGTCGGCGTGTTCGCATGCGGCTCATTGCTAGAGGCACGATCGAGTTGAGGCTGGCCGTCCGCTCCTTCGTCTGGCACGACGTCTTCGCCGTCCTCGCCCTCCTCGTCCACGCCCTCGTCGCTGGAGTGGATCTCCTTCGCCGAGTCCTCGTCGTCCTCCGGGTTCAGCCCGAACAAGTCCGCCAACACCTCAACACCGTCATCGTTCAGCTCGGGGACGAATATGCTGGTGTCGGTGTAGTCGGCGATCGCCGCGGCGCGATGAATGAGAGCGGGCCTCATCGCCACCAACTCATCCTTGGCCTCCTACCGGAAATGTGGCTAACTGGGCTAGATCTTGCCCAGGGTACCATGCCCTGACAAACTCCGAGGCCCGCCTGGCACCTACCCGAGCCGAGGAGGCCTTCCACGCCTCGAAGCGGCCAACTGCCACTTCCATCCAGTAGGTAGTCCGACTGAGGGTGCGCGGAGCTTGGGCGTCGGGCCAGAGGGCGGAGATCACCTGGGCTCCGACACGCTGCAGCCGGCGGAGCATCCGGTGAGCCGGCTGGAGATGGGCCTGGATGGCCAGGAGCTGCTCGTTGAGCGTTCGACGGGCGTTCGGCGCAATCTTCGCACCAGCCTGTCCCCGTTTTTCTCGGTCGGCTTCGATGGCTTGGCTAGCGGCGATGGCGTAGCCAGGGAAGTACTCTGTGCGAAGAAATAAAAAGGAACACGAAATCGGAGGCCGGACCATATAACATGCAATAGATGAAGGAAAGAAGAGGAAAGAAACTCATTGTCGACCATGTCCTCGATCCGGACGTAGCCGTCATTCAGCGCCCTCTCCACATCGGCCCAATTCGTGGAGGGCGACCTCGCTATCCTTCGCCGCCTAAAGGGCCGCCTTGTGAAGCTCCTCCTGGTCAGCCAGCTTCTTGGCCAGGTGGTCACGCTCCTGGGCCACCTTGCTGCACTCCTCCTCCTTGGCGCGCAGCGCAATTTGGGCCTCGCCCAACTGCTGCTGCAAGGCGGCGTTAGCCTCTGCAAAGACAGCAAATAAGAACGATCAGCAAGCAAGAAAGAAAATGAAAAGTTGCCAGAAGAGATCCGGCCAACTGCTCAGCACTCGACCTGAATCTCGAGGACTACACCCAGCGGGTGCGCTAGCGCACCCCCGTGAGAGAAAGAAGGCGGAATACTTACTCCAGCTTTCAGACAAGTCGGCGGTCCACAGGGCTAGCTCCCAGACATGGGAGTTGAAGGCGACCGCGTGAAGATTATGATATTCCTGCAATAAGGACAACAGACAAGAGAAAGCAAGTCAGCACCCAAACCTACTTGAAAGTTCCAGGCCGCCTGCTCAGCAGTCGACCCAGAACTCGAGGACTACACCCAGTGGGTGCGCTGATGCGCCCCCACTGAAGAATACAAGAATAAGAAGCAAGAAGCCAGAAACATAACCGAATTGCCATTTGCGACGCAAGAAACTCCTGGTTGTAGTTGTGGAAGGCGGCGGCCTGAGCCTAGAGCCTAGTCCGGACGTCCTGTGCTGCCGCGTTTAGCGCGGCCGTCCCGCCCCCACGTGTCCACTCCAGCGAGCTGATGCTGGCGGCTTCCAGCTCCAGGGCCAACGAGCTTGCGCCCCTGGCCTTCTACGGCTGTGGCACCGAGGCCGCCTTCTCCGCTGCCGGCGTGCCGAAGAGCGGACCACGGGTTCGTCGCCACCAGCAGGCGGTGCGGGTGGTGCGCTAGGCTGGCCGCCTTGGTCCTCGACGGTCGGCGCCAGCGGAGGCATTTCCGTCTCCGGGGTGACACTATCACCCCCTTCCGTCTCCATGGCCGGCTGGTCGCCCCCGGCTCCTTCTGGCGCCGCCAAGTCTTCGGGCGCGGGTGGCACGGCGCGGAGGGGGACGACGAGTTGTGGGGGTTGGCCGCGTGGGGCCTCTTCCGCCTGCGCCTTGGACGTGGCTTCCGCCTGGGCCTTGGCGACGGCGTCGGCTTGTGCCATCGCGGCCTCGTCCGCCTCCCCCTGCGCCGCCTTGGCTGCCGCCGCCTTCTGCCGCTCCACCTCCTGCTCCTCGTGTGCCTCCTACGCGTTCCTCTCCGTCGCCGCCAAGAGCTCAGCGCGGGTCCACACGGCGGGTGTTGGCAGAGCCCTCCACCGTCCCAACCATGGAGGCGGCGCCCGACCGCTCAAGAGAGAGCGAGGCCCTGCTCAAGTCAACATAAAAAAGTTCAGAAGGGTGTTTTGAAGAAAAAAGAAGAAGGGATGCAATAAGGAGTCAACACTTATGCAGACACCATCGGGGGGCTCCTTCACGACCTTCCGAAAGCGGTTCACCTTCGCGGCCGCTTCCTCCTGCTTGGTCGCCGCCGCCGAGCCCCTAGGCTTCTTCGGCCGGCTTCCGCATTTCGACGGCGCGGCCCGGAGTTTCTGTGCGCCACCTGGGGCGGCTGGCGCGGCTGATGAGCTCGCGCCCACCCGGTCGGTGGCCGGCTGGCGGTGGGGCGTGTTCTCTTTGTCGTCATTGTTCCGGCCAGTCGTTGAGGCCGTGCCGCCTCCACCTCTGGAGCCGCCTGCTTCACCGCAACCGCCCGTGGCGTCGAATTCCTCCAGGGAGCCGTCCCCTAGTCAGGATTGTCCACATCACTCACCGCTCGGTCGGCGAGATACTCGTGGGCCTGCCCCGCGGTGCCGGCTGCCGACTGGATGATGGAGTTCTGCTTCATGTCCGACTGGTCAGACGGTAGATGAGAGCCTGACAACTAAAAAGAAAAGAAAAGGAATGAAGACTTACCACAGGCGGCGGATGCGCGCACGAATACAATTCCTTGCCGAACTGCCACTCCTCTGCCGGGAGCTTGCAGTTCGAGATGTGGTTCACCAAGTGAGCCACCTCCGCGTGTGGAATCTCCTTGGTGCTCTTCCGGCATGGATCCCGGTTCCCGCTCATTTGGCAGATCATGTGTGGCTAGTCTTGAAGGGGGAGCACCCGGCGCGCCACGAAGGTGGTCAGCAGGTCTGCCCCCGTGAGGCCTTCCATCCTCGTCATCACCTTGAGCCACTCGACGGCCGCGGCGGAGACGGCCAACAGTGTCTTGGGCCGGTACGACCAGTTGGAGCAGGATCCAGTCGGCGGGCCAGCTGCATATGCCGGCAGGCTGACGAAGTCGGCCACCGGGTGGAGGTTCTTGACGTAGAAGTAGGATTGTTGCCACAACTTGACCGACTGTGTCAACGTGATGGATGGGAAGGGGTTGTCGGCAGTCGGCCTCCGCACCATGATGAAGGCGCCGCACTGCGCCGCTACCCCCATGGTGACGGCGCCGAGCTTCGTGTAGAAGAACTCTCCCTAGAGCTCTAGGGTGGGAAGGATGCCGAGGTAGCCTTCGCAGAGGGTGACGAAGGCACACAGCAGTACCACCGTGTTTCGCGTGAGGTGGTGCGGCTGGAGGCCGTAGAACTGGAGGAAGGAGCGCAGGAAGCCGCTTGCCGGTAGGCCGAAGCCGCGCAAGCAGTGCGACCAGAAGCTGACGCGCTCGCCTTCCTCCGGTGCCGACGAGATCTCCCTTTCGGGCGCCAGGCAACCTTCACGTAATCCGCGCAGGGCAGACGCCGCGTCCGGTGGAGTAAGTCGATGTGGTCCTCATGAACGTTGGACCCGTCCCATGCTCCGAAGCATGCCATGAGTGCTTGGAGCTTGGCGGAAGAAAGGTATGGTAGTGAGTGTGCGAGCCCGCGGTGGAGCAACAGCGCAGCGGGGTGGCCAGAGGTGTGGCACGGCGATGGCGAACTATAGCGGCAGCAGAGAGAGGAAGGAAGGAAGAAGATGGCGAAGGAGGAGCAGGGCGCGCGTGCGTCTGCCGCTCCCCTCCTCCCCCTACTTATCGCCCCAGGCGACGAAGCCGAGGGGCCGGGGCGTGGGGGGCATGGGATTAACTGCGCCCACGTCCCCACAACCCCGCGGTTATCGCGCCATAATGGCGTGCATTAACCGCGCACGGAATGCCAACCGTCCGCCTCGACCACAGCGGATCCATGCATGGGTCGAGGCGCGGTAGTGGCGGGCCCCAGCCTGCGGCGACGTCCTGTCATGCATGTGGGCTGGCAATTTGGCCCAGCCGGCTGGCGCCGCGTGGCGTGCGAACAACGAGTGGCCGTCCCAACACCTAGTGTGCGCGCGCGCCATATCTGGCTCCCGCCTTTGCATTTCGAAATCATCAAGACGGCATGCCTGACCATGGCCGACTCCTAACTGTCGGCTCTTCAGAGTAGGAAGCTACTAAGGCCTCTCATCCTTTCAACCGCGATGCCCAATCAGCTTCGGGGACTACTGTCGGAGTAAATGACCACGGGTAACCTTATCTGCTCCCCATGACATTTCAAGACATCGGGGCCAGCTGCGCCCCTCAAGCATCCAAGACAAAGGGCCGCCTTCTTGTGGCCCGCTGGTCCAAGCGGCCGGCTGTAGGAAGGCGGCGAGGCTCAAAGAGTAGACTCAACATGGGCCAACTCCTAGCAGGCGGCCACCAGAGTGGTCGACTCCTAGCAGGCGGCCCACCCGTACACCCTCAAAGTTTGCACCCACATAAAGGCGACGAGATGGGGCGTGGCTACAGTGCAGCCTGCCACCCCCGAATCCCGGAGCGGGCATGGCCATAGTGCAGCGTACTAGGCTGCCATCCCTAGCCCGACACGGCACTGTTGCCACGTTGACCATGACATCACCCATGGCAGAGCAGCCATGCTCCCACGACGGGCTGTCAGACGGGCCCAGCAGCGGCGGCCCTACTTGCCAGCCGAGTACTGTATATGGCATGCCTAATCCAGTCGACAGAGGAGGAAGCCGGCTCCCAGCAGCCGGCCCTCCCCTCTCCTAGAAGTTTGTGCACCATTAACCAGATAAGACAGGGTGTGGCAACAGTGAACGCCCGCCAGGCGGCGGCACTATAGCCATGCCCTCTCTGACCAAGCCATCGTCATTAGGGGCGAGGCCACAGTGATGAGCAGCCGATAGGGCCCATAGGCGGTGGGCCCAACCTGTCGGGAGAAAGCCCGGCAGCTGGCGGGATCCACCAGTTGGTGGGCCCCAGTGGCCGACGGAGAAGCCGGCGGCCGTAGACACTGACGGCCCGGGCCTACACCCTGCTGGATTACCATTGTACCCCTCGGGGGTAGGCCTATATAAACCCCCCAGGGCACCCATGCAAAGGGTTGATCTCTTAGAGTTTCATTCACACACATAAGGAGAAGAGTAGAGCTAGCCTTGACCTTCTTCCTCCTCTAGCCGAACAGCTCAAGGAGCAACTTGTAGCTACTTGCTGATTTAGTGATCATGCGGAGACCCCGCAGAGCAGGACTAGGGGTGTTATCTCCTAGGAGAGCCCCGAACCTGGGTAAGATTCGTCGGCGTGCATGACTCCGCCTTATCCCATTTCCAAGCACTACCGACGTCTTCCTAGCTTCCACAATGATTAGCCATCCTTTGGCATATGTCGCACCTACCACCCGACACATTGGGTTGCCTCCCAAGGAGCGCTATTGTTTTACGCCCCTAGCTAGGCATGATGTATCGATGCTCACATGAAAGATAATAATTGTAACGCAGAGAGAGCATCCTAAAACATGTTACAAGCACATTTAATTCTAACATACTTCTTATGCATAGGAATTTTATAAACAAACAAATTATCAAGACAAGAATCATCTAGCATATGCAAAGGAGAGTAATGAAACATTGACAATCTCAACATAACGAGAGGTAATTTAGTAACATGAAAATTTCTACAACCATATTTTCCTCTCTCGTAATAATTACATGTAAGATCATACTCAAATTCAACAATATAGCTATCATAAACAATATTCTCTTTATGATCCACATGCATAAAAAGTTGACACTCTTCCAAAATTGTGGAATTGTCATCAAATAAAGTCATGACCTCTCCAAGCCCACTTTCATGAAATATTTCATAAGATTGAACACTCTCCAAATAAGTGGGATTATTTTTAGCTAAATTTTACACTCTTCCAAACCCACTTTTAATATTATTGCAAGCATATTCATCATGAGGTTTAAATAAATTTTCAAGATCATAAGAATCATTATCACCCCAATCATGATCATTGCAATAAGTAGCGGACATAACCAAACAAGCATCCCCAAGCTTGGGGTTTTGCATATTACTAACACAATTGACATTAATAGAATTCATAATAACATCATTGCAATCATGCTTTTCATTCAAGGAGCTATCGTGAATCACTTCATATATTTCTTCCTTTAGCACTTTATCACAATTTTCAGATTCATGAGTTTCAAGCAAAACCTCATAAAGATAGTTAAGGGCACTCAAATCACTAGCAACTGGTTCAACATAATTAGATCTCTTAAAAAGATTAGCTAGTGGATGAGGATCCATATCAATAGATTTTAAGCAAGCTAAGATGCAAGCAAATACAAGGCACATGGCAACACAAGCAAACATAGCAAACAAGAGATCTGACAGGAAAAGGGCAAAGAAAAAATAGGGTGAATAAAACGGCAAATTTTTGTGAACTGGGGAAAAGGAAAACAAGAGGCAAATGGCAAATAATGTAAATTGCAAGGAGATGATATTTGTGATTAGGAACCTGGTTGATGTTAATGACGTCTCCCAACAACAACGCCACAAACTCCTTTTGATGCCTGCTTGAACTACGTCGGTATTTCCCCAAAGAGGAAGGGATGATGCAGCACAACGACGGTAGGTATTTCCCTCAGTGATGAGACCAAGGTTATCGAACCAGTAGGAGAACCAAGCAACACAACGTAAACAACCCATGCACTTAAATATCAAATACTCGCAACCCGGCGTGTTAAAGGGGTTGTCAATCCCTTTCGGGTAACGGTGCTTTGAATTGGTGAGAAGACGTGATAAAGTTGTGATAGATAGGATAAATAGATTGCAAATAAAATAAAGCGCAGCAAGGTATTTTTGTATTTTTGGTTTAATAGATCTGAAAATAAAAGCAAAGGAAAATAGATCGCAAAGGCAAATATGATGAGAAGAGACCCGGGGGCGTAGGTTTCACTAGTGGCTTCTCTCAAGAAAAATAGCAAACGGTGGGAAAACAATTACTGTTGGGCAATTGATAGAACTTCAAATAATCGTGATGATATCCAGGCAATGATCATTACATAGGCATCACGTCCAAGATTAGTAGACCGACTCCTGCCTGCATCTACTACTATTACTCCACACATCGACCGCTATCCAGCATGCATCTAGTGTATTAAGTTCATGGAAAAACGGAGTAATGCAATAAGAATGATGAGATGATGTAGACAAGATCTATTTATGTAGAAATAGACCCCATCTTGTTATCCTTAATAACAACAATACATAAGTGTCGTTTCCCATTCTGTCACTAGGATCAAGTCACCGAAAGATCGAACCCATCACAAAGCACCTCTTCCCGTTGCAAGATAAATAGATCAAGTTGGCGAAACAAAACCCAAATATGGGATAAGAAATACGAGGGTATAATAAATCATGCATATAAGAGATCAAAGAAGACTCAAACAACTTTCATGGATAAAAACATAGATCTGATCATAAACTCAAAGTTCATCGGATCCCAACAAACACACTGCAAAAAGACTTACATCATATGGATCTCCAAGAGACCATTGTATTGAGAGAGAGAGAGAGAGGAAGCCATCTAGCTAATAACTACGGACCCGTAGGTCTACAAAGAACTACTCACGCATCATCGGAGAGGCACCAATGGACATGATGAACCCCTCTGCGATGGTGTCTAGATTGGATCTGGTGTATTTGGAACTTGCGGCGGCTGGAATTGATTTTCGTCGACTCCCCTAGGGTTTCTACAATATTGGGGTATTTATAGAGCAAAGAGGCGGTGCGGGAGGCCACCGAGGTGGGCACAACCCACCTGGGCGTGCCTGAGCCACCAGGTGCGCCCTGGTGGGTTGTGCTCCCCTCGGAGCTCCCCTCAAGTACTTTCTTGGCCCACTAGATGTCTTCTGGTCCAAAAAAATCCACAAAAAGTTTCGTTGCGTTTGGACTCCGTTTGGTATTGATTTCCTGCGATGTAGAAAACAAGCAGAAAACAACAAATGGCACTGGGTACTATGTCAATAGGTTAGTGCCAAGAAATGATATAAAATGGTTATAAAATGATTGTAAAACATCCAAGAATGATAATATAACAGCACGGAAAAATCAAAAATTATAGATACATTGGAGACGTATCAGTGTCCGGGTCTTCCACAACTGTAGCAATTACGATCATGACTAGAAGATCTTTTGTCATTGTAGGATGTCGACTTGGAGCTTCTCTCTTTGCTTCTATTCTTGTAGAAATTGTTGAAGTTCTTCAACATTAAGCTCAATTTTCATTGGAAACTTGTTTCTCACTTGATTTTATAGGAGCATCACATGAAGCTTTGTAAGCATCACTTGAGTTGTTGTAGAGCTCTTCCTTATCCCTGAGTGACATCTCATGAGCAACAATTCTACCAATGACTTCTGTGGGCTTGAGATCTTTGTAATTGAGGATCATTTGGATCAAGGTGCACACGGCATCATATCTTCCATCCAAGGCTCTTAGGATCTTCTTGATGATGAATTTGTCAGTCATCTCTTCGCTTCCTAAGACGGCAATCTCATTTGTGATGAGAGCAAGCCTAGAGTACATCTCAACGACTCCTTCACCATCCTTTATTTTGAACTTGTGAAGTTGACTTTGAAGCACATCCAATTTGGATTCCTTAACGTACTCAGTACCTTAGTTCATATCAACCAAAGTATCCCAAATTTCCTTTGCATTCTCAAGGCGGCTGATTTTGTTGAATTCTTCGGGGCACAATCCGTTGAAGAGAATATCACAAGCTTGAGCATTATATTGCAACATCTTCATTTCTTCCGCGGACGCTTCACGATCCGCTTCTTTTCCATCCTCAAAGAAATCACTTTGCAAGCCAATGCACACAATAGCACAAACGGTGGGGTTATTACCAAGAATATGCATTTTCATCTTATGCTTCCAACTAGCAAAATTAGTACCATCAAAGTAAGGACATCTGCGGTGATAATTTCCCTTGCTAGACGCCATACTCTCCTAGGTTGTGAAACCAAGGCTATGATCACCAAAGATAGGTAAATCAAGGCAAATGGAGACCAAAGCTCTGATACCACTTGTAGGATCGAAAGTAGGTCTAGAGGGAGTGATTAGACTAATTGACCAAATAAAAATCTAACTTTTTCCCAATTTTAGTTGTGGGCAGATTTTAGCAACTTAGAACAAGTCAAGCAATCAACCTACGCATGCAATTCTAAGAGTGTAGCAGCGGAAAGTAAAACATTGCATATGAAGGTAAAGGGAAGGATTTGGAGAGTGCAAACACAATGATGACACAGAGGTTTTGAGCGTGGTTCCGACAGGTGGTGCTATCGTACATCCACGTTGATGGAGACTTCAACCCACGAAGGGTAACGGTTGTGCGAGTCCATGGAGGGCTCCACCCATGAAGGGTCCATGAATAAGCAACCTTGTCTATCCCACCATGGCAATCGCCCACGAAGGACTTGCCTCACTCGGGTAGATCTTCATGAAGTAGACGATCTCCTTGCCCTTACAAACTTCTTGGTTCAACTCCACAATCTTGTCGGAGGCTCCCAAGCGACACCTAACCAATCTAGATGTTGTGTTGATGACGAAATCATTGCTCTTGTGCTTTGAATGATAGTCTCCCCAGCACTCAACTCTCTCACACAGATTTGGATATGGTGGAAATATGATTTGAGTAGAAAGCAACTTGGGGAAGGCTAGAGATCAAGATTCTTGTGGTAGGATTGGTATATCTTTATCTCAACACATGAGTATGTGGTTCTCTCTCAGAAAATGTATGCTAGAAGTGTAGGCATGTTCTGATGGCTCTCTCACATATGGAGAAGGGGGTAGAGGGGTATATATAGCCTCCACACAAAATCCAACCGTTACACACATTTGACCCAAGTCGGTCAGACCGAATAGAAGAACTCAGTGAGACCGATTCAGTTCAAAATGTGAACCATAGGAATCTCGGTGGGACCGACTGGAACAACTTAGTGGGACCAATGTGCTAGTGCTAGGGCAAAACCTCATCTTGGTGAAGCCGATTGCGTGAACTCGGTGAGATCGATTTCAGCAAAGACCAAACAGAGAATTTGTCAGGCAAACTCGGTGTGACCGATCGCTCATTTTGGTGAGACAGAAATGTTACAAAAGGGAAACAAATAGTTTGCAGGGCCATCTCGATGAGATATCCGTATCGGTTGACCTAGGTGTTAGGGTTTCTGGTGTGTCTATGTCGAATGAACTCAGTGGCGTAGAAGATTTCGGTGGGGCCGAGTTTGACTTTGGGTTTTGGACATATTTGGAAATGAGAAAGTGTTTGAGGGCTTTGGAGAAATATCACTAAGCAGTTTGAGCAAGTAGACCATTAAGCAACACCTCATCCCCTTTTAATAGTATTGGCTTTCCTATGGACTCAATGTGATCTTGGATCACTAAAATATAAATGAAGAGTCTTGAGCTTTTGCCAATATGTGTCCTTACCATTTTGTGGGTTCCACATCTCCATGTAACACCCACGATGCGGCTATATCTCCCACGTGTCGAGGCATGACTTAGAGGCATAACCGCATGGTGGTTTTGTCGCAAGAAGGGTCATCTTCACACAATCTCAGGTAATGAACAAGAATGGGATAAAGAGTTGGCTTACAATCGCCACTTCACACAATGAACATATAATTCATACATCATGAAGAGCACACACATAGTCCGACTACGGACAAAGCCGAAAGAAAAGAAGATAACCCAACTGCTAGATCCCCGATCGTCCCAACTAGGCTCCACTACTGATCAACATGAAACAAAACATAGCAACAACCAAGATCTTCATTGAGCTCCCATCTAAGCTCGGTTGCATCACCTGCACTGGTATCATCGGCACCTGCAACTATTGTGATAGTATCTGGTGAGTCACGAGGACTCAGCAATCTCAAAACCCGCGAGATCAAGACTATTTAAGCTTATGGGTAGGATGTGGTAATGAGGTGGAGTTGCAGCAAGCACTAAGCAAATATGATGGCTAACATATGCAAATAAGAGCGATAAGAGAAGCAACAGAACGGTCGAGAAGCTAGAAGTGATCAAGAAGTGATCCTGAAACTACTTACGCACAATCATAACACAAAGACCGTGTTCACTTCCCGGACTCCGCCGAAAAGAGACCATCATGGCTACACACGCGGTTGATGCGTTTTAGTTAAGTCAAGTGTCAAGTTCTCTACAACCGGACATTAACAAATTCCCATCTGCCACATAACTGCGGGCACGGCTTTCAAAAGTTTATACCCTGCAGGGGTGTCCCAACTTAGCCCATTATAAGCTCTCCCGACAAACGAAGGATATTCCTTCTTCCGGAAAGACCCGATCAGACTCGGAATCCCGGTTACAAGACATTTCGACAATGGTAAAACAAGACCAGCAAGACCACCCGAATGTGCCAACAAATCCCGATAGGAGCTGCACATATCTCTTTCTCAGGGCACACTGGATGAGTCAAGCTACGAGTGAAACCAGCCCTCAAGTTTCCCCGAGGTGGCCCCGCAGGCTGCTCGGTTATTTTCCATGTTAACCTAAAGTAAATGTCATTTTTATAACACATTCAGTTTCTAATTTATCTATGGTGGTGGAACTGGATGGAAACTTATGTGATGCTCTTATAAAGAAATTCAAAATACAAGCAACCAAAACTAACAAAGCACCTCACACACGTCGTTATCGTTTCTGAAGTTACTTTTGTTATTTGTATGCAACAGAGCATGGCATAGAAGTGTTCCTATTTGATAGTTTTGTTGGTCCTTTTTTATTTGTAATATTTGCGCGAAGCCGGTGCCAGATGCTTTTTACTTGGCTGCACTATTGAAATTGAGCTCATTACACTTCTCCAACTTTGTTGTAGCTATATGTAAATCTCCCACTAAATTTTTGATAGTTGCTGAATTAGGTACACTTCTCATTCATGTTTTTTATTACATGCTCAACGTACATGTTATGCTTACCAACACATGTACTACTATCTTTGAACAATGCATAGATTAAGAAATGCAAACTAAACTTTATTTGTGAAACTTTGTGACCCTAAGCCCAAATCATTTGGATCATACATATATACTCCCTCCGTTCCAAAATAGATGACCCAACTTTATACTAACTTTAGTACAAATTTGGGTCATCTATTTTGGAACGGAGGGAGTAGTTCTAAATTCTTGATGATCAGAATGCGCATGATTTTACTAAGCAATGTTCATCTTACACTTACCTATGTTTTACAACTGTTCATTATCTATTCATGTTCATGTATATATAACCAAATCTCAACGAGATATATGGCAAGCAATTTCCGCAGCAACGCGCGGGGTATCATCTAGTTAATTAAATAAGAGACACTGTGATATCCCAGCATAATCCTGTTCCAACATGGAGCAATCTTTAACTTCACCTGCAACTAACAATGCTATAAGAGGGGTTGAGCAAAAGTGGTAACTTAGCTAAACAACGGTTTGCTAGGAAGGTGGGTTATAGGCTTGACATGGAAATATGGGAGGCATGGCAAACAAATGATAGGTAGCACAAACGAGGCAACTAGCAAGCAAAGATAGAAGTGATATCGAGGGTAATGGTCAGCTTGCCTGAAATCCCCCTAGGAAGAAGAACGAGTCCATGAAGAAGACAAACGAACGTAGTAGAACGAATCCTCATAACTCCAGAACGAAACCGAAGCTAACGAGAGAAGCAAACCGGAAATAAGCAAACAATATGGTAAAGACACAAGAATAATCATGGCATAATGCACAATCAAGCACTCCCTCCGTCCGGAAATACTTGTCGAAGAAATGAATGTATCTAGATGTATTTTAATTCTAGATACATTCATTTTCATCCATTTATGCGACAAGTAATTCTGGACGGAGGGAGTATGATGCATGTCCGGTTTAATGAGGCATGGCATGGCAAAGTGCAACAAACAATACTACAAGTTAAGTGAAGCTCAATATTGCATATTGACAAAACACCACATTGACATATTTAGTTTAATCTCGTTTAAGCTACCAAACAATATTAAATGTTGTTAAACATGTCAAGAGGTGAAGCATAATTAAACTACCTATCTAGGCAAGTTTAAATGAGGCCGAAACAACAAACAACAATTCCAGAAAATCCTCATATGCAATTTATGAATTTGCTACTGTTCTGCCCTATAAACAATTTTAGAATTGTTAAACATGCAAAGTAAGTGAACCAAGTTCAACTAGGCATTTTTTCACCCCATTTACATATAAAGTTTATTAAAATTGGAGCTATGGTTATTTAGTTATGAAATGAAGCATTTTAGCATGTCATTTAAGCAAATTTAAACAAAAAGCATTTTAAACATTTTAAACATGGATGAAATTTGAATATTATGAAACTAGATGAAATTCTAAGCATTTTACATATATAAATTTTTTACATATGATGCATGATTAATTAGTTATTATATGCATAAACACTAGGGCTTTTTCTGTAAAACTGTAAATCACTGGATAATTGGACAAATTCGCAGCGGATGGAAAAAAAACTATACGGACCGAATCTGGATCGACTGGGATACTCACATTGGGCTTGAGGCGCTGCGCAGCTGGGCTGCGAGCGAAGCAGAGGAGGCCTCACGCGGTGAGTGGCGCTCGTCCAGGGCAAACCCTATTTGGCGCTGCAGGCGCCCATTAACGTGTATTTCGCAAACTGGCGATTCGATCCCTCAACCTCTCTGATCCAACCCGTACGCACTAACCAACTGGCCATCACCTCGCTACTGCACAAAAAGTTCACTTCCCCTCTTTTATTTCTTATTCAGCTCGGTTTGTTCATTTTGTTTTTCTCTCATTCTTTTTTATTTTCTTTAATGCACCATTTTGTAAATTTCGTGAACCTTTTTCAAAATATACGAAGTTTTTCATAAATTCGTGAACTTTTTTCAAATTCAATGAACTTTTTCAAATTACGATGAACTTTTCTCAATTTCGATGCACTTTTTTCAAATTCGGTGAACTTTTTGTTTCAAATATGGTGAACTTTAATCAAATTCGATGAACTTTTTCCAATTTCGGTTAACTCTTTTTCTAATCCGATGAACTTTTTGCAATTTGATGAATTTTCAAAATTGATGAACTTTTTTCAATTTCGACGAACTCAAATCCGATTAACTTTTTGCAATTCGATGAACTTTTTTCAAATTTGTTAACTATTTTCAGAATCGGTGAACTATTTTTTTCAAATTCGATGAACTTTTTCTTAAAATCGATGAACTTTTTTCAAATTTGTGAACTATTTTCAGAATCGTTGAACTACTTTTTCAAATTCGATGAACTATTTTCAGAATTGATTTTTTTTCTTTCAAATTCGTATTCTTTTCAAAATTTGATGAACTTTTATTGAATTCTATGAACGTTTTTTTAAATTTAACTTCTATTACAAATCTATGACTTTCTTTTCATTTTTATGTTTTTTAAATGATTTATATGGTACAGAATTTATGTTAATGTTGTTTTTTAGGAGTATTGATGTTAATGCTGTACTAGGAAAAGTATTAAATAGTTTGGTTTTTTATCATAGACAACTAAGAGCATGGCTAATAATATAGCCAGCAATCGGCTATAAGAAGTTGCCATGTCATCTATAGCCAATCTTGTAGCTGGCATGTACAATAGTAAGATCTATCTGTGTACTACTTCATTAGTAGTTGGCCCACCTTACAATCTCACAAAGCGTCTTGGGTCTCGTGCTAGAGCCGGCTACTAACCAAGAGCCCGCTTCTCTTCTCTCTCCCCTTCTCTCTCCTCCAACTAAGCAAAGATATAATATTCTAGTCCTTATAGCCTGCTTATGTCACCTTATTGTACTTGCTCTAAGATCTCCTAGTGCAGTGGTTTGTTGCGCTGTTATGTACGGCTGCGTACGATCACGGTTCCCGTAAATATTTTTTACCCCAACCATTTTTTGAGGAGGCTGTTGGGCCGGCCCGCTAGGCGACCCGTGCGAGCGCCGCGTACGCTAAGCGACGCAGAAGGCGCCGAATAGGACCTCCCCTCGTCCAGGCTGGCGCTGGACTGGTCAACGCGGGGCGGGGTGCTCGTTCGAGCTGCTTTCTCGATCTGAGAGGACGAGCAGAACCGGTGAAGGCGCGTCGGCTCGAGCGATCAGGGACTCCGCGTGACGGCAGGGATGGAGCAGACGTGCAGATCCGCCGATCTGACCAGAGGCGAGGCGTGGAACGAGGCAGGGCGGTGGCTTGACTCCTGCTGGGGCAGAAGAAACAGGAAGATGTGAGGCAGGGAAGGTGCAGGGGAACATGCAGGATCAGCAGCAGGGCATCTCACCGGCGGAAGAGGTGCAGTGGCGCGGAGGAGGTCCAGGGATCCAGCTTGGTTCAAGTCGCCAGGAGCGAGGCAGAGCTCCATGGACGGCAGCGAGGTCGAGCGTTCGTGGCGGCGGCGCTGCAAGGAACTCCGGCAAGGAGCGGGCAGAAATGGGGCGGGGACTTGGAGCTCGAGGAGGGTCCTGGCAGCGGCGGCTTCTCGGTGATGGCTTGGCGGTCGATCTGGAGCAGGGAAGCAGAGGCGCGGGCAAGCAGAGGAGGCAGCGCTCAACAAGGTCACGAGCGGCGATGCTTGCAGGCAGGGAGGCCAGGGAGCAATGGAGATGGTAGGGCGCGGACGCGCGAGAAGGAGCTCGGGCTCCTGACCTGGTGGATGAGGGCGACGCCCTGGTGGATGAGGTCGCCGGTAGCGACGGGGCTGACGAGGTAGAGGGTTGTGGCTGCTAGGGATTGTTGGTGGCGCGGGGTGGTCGGAGGCTCTGGTTGGAGGGAGGTGGATCGGGATGGATGGTGGTTGGCTCGGTGAGGAAGCCGAGGAGGAGACCAGGTGGGTGGATCGTGAGGGATTCCGAGGGAGATGGTTAGTGGGTGGCGGCGGCGCGGAGGATTTGATTGATGGGACAAGGGAGAGGATTTTTAGGGTTTTCTAAAATGGACTAGGGTGGACTATATATATATATATATGAAAAGGAGGAGAATTTGGATCATCCGATCGAAATCGGATGGTCGAGATAAAATAGAATAAGAAACGAAATATATTCTAGGGATGTTTGGGGATGATCCGGACCCATCGGTCACGGCAGCCCGGATCGGGTTCGGAGCAGTTTTCGGACGCACGCAAGAGGGGGTCGGTGGTTGTGCAGAGAGGGTCAAACGGTCCGACAAGAGATAATCAAAAACCCGATTGGACTCAGAACGGTCAACGAACACAACAGAGAAAAGCGAGGAGCGGCAACTACGAGCGGATGCAAGTTTAAAGAAAACAATGCCGATGTAATGCGAATGATGACATGAGATGAAAAACATGACATGAACAAAATGCAAAAGAAAAGCCAAAAACCCAACCACGAAGGAAATAACATATCACATAGCCGGAAAAGGCAAGGGGTGGAGTTACAATTATGGAAAGTTACATCCGGGGTGTTACAACACTCCACCACTACAAGAGGATCTCGTCCGGAGATCTAAGATGGCACCTGAGAGAAATGGAAGAGGAAGAGAAGAGGTAAAACTAAGTTGCTTCTTCGACAAACGAGTGAAACCACGAACCTTGGGAGGTTAAACAAATTGAAAGCAACCAACGGAGATGACCAAGATTGCAAACAGTCCATTGGACAAGAGGAACAAGGAATATGATGATAACCAAGAGCTTAGGGGACAAGGTAGATTTTGAAGCCACTCCGGTTAAAATTAGCTGGACAAGGAATAAGAATAAAGAATTCGGGCAACACTCCGGTTGAAAAGAGACGCATGACTTGATAAGATGAAAAGAACTTGAAGAGATGACATAGCACTCCGGTTAAATGGATAAGCACGAAAAGAACACGATCCTCACAAAACAAGATGATGGGTGAAGAGCACAACATCACAATGCCTCCGTAACGAAAGAATAGAAGCTAGACCGTTGGGATAAAGGGACGGAGAAGAAAATGACAACTTTTACCACAAGAGAACTTGGAAAGCACCCTTCCAAGAAGGTTATAATGGAGTTGTTGGAAAACCAACAACGAAACGAATAAGCTTGTAGTGGGCTTATGGAAAACTTCTCAAAATTGAGGCGGAATTCTGCCACTACGGAAACAAATAATATAATTGATAACACCAACGAGATGAAAACCTTCTTCCACCAAGATGATAGAGAGATAACTTGGACCATTGATAATCACCACAATAGCAACATTCCTGATGCGGAGCATCCCACGTTCATCCCCATGTACACTCCGACTACTCTCCAAGCCCCAAGAGGACATATGACGAGACCTCGGAACATACGCCATTGGACACAAGGTGAATTCACTCCTCTTCGAACCGTCACTTTCCACATGTGAGACATGGATACTACCTCATGCATGGACCTTGCATACACTCAGGTACAACCAAGATGACCATGGAGAATCCAAGGACCAAGGCCAAGCATGGAAGAGGAGAAGGAAGAAGAAGAATGGAGCAAGACTGGACTTGCCCGGATCATCCGGACACCCAGCCGGACGATCCGGACAACCACCCGGATGATCCGGCTAACGCGCCCGAAGACACCCGAAGCTGCTCGACGAAGCCGGATCATCCGGACGGTCACCCGGATCATCCGAACCCCCGACACCCGGATTATCCGGGCCACCAGCCGGATCATCCGGACCCCGCCTGTGTGCGCGACCTGGGCTGAGCCCATGTACCCCTTCGCCCCCTAGCATATATATAGGACGCCTCCTCCTCACTTTGAGACTTAGCATTGGATTAGCTCATATTTGTGTGAGAGCCTTTGCTCATCCACTTGGTTACTTCTCCACGGAGATCAGGACCTCTTCGGAGAAGATCCCCTAGCGGATTCAAGACCCCTCTTTAGGGAAGAACATCAAGGCCTCCTCTTGGAGATGAACGGTTCCTTTGTATCCTTACCTTAGTTGACTTTGTATCTTGTGGATCTCATATGTGTGTGGTGATCTAGCACTTGTGTGATCGATTCCTTGTTGGTTGAGTGATTCTCTCTCGTTTTCCCCGTGTTTCCCCTTGTGCTTCCGCGTGTTCTTCGTGATTCCCCCCGTAGGATCCACTCCAAACGTGAAAGATCGACGCTATAGGGTTCCACCCTACATCATATGGTATCAAGAGCCACATTTATCACGTATTTGGAGTCCCTCCCACCGTTTTCTAGCCTTCTTTTGCTTGATTTCGTCCTAAATCCGAAAATCCCCACCAAAAATAGCCCCCAATTTTTTTTGATTTGTTGGTTTGATGATGTTTTGTTGATTTTGATTCGTGGATTTGCTTGGTTTCAAGTGGATCTAGCATTTCCCCAAGTTTCCCCACCTTCCATCCATGAAATCTCATCAATTTTGACCCCAAAATCCCCAAATTCCGCCCAAAAATTCGTCCCCAAGAGGAAATCCCGAGCAGTTTGATCTGCACGGATCATCCGGACCTTCTCCCGGATCATCCGGACATTCCCCGGATCAGCTGGACGCCCCCCCGGACGTCCGGATAACCCATGCACCCAGAAAACAGAACCGGAGCTGACGAACCCGGATCATCCGGATGTACACCCGGATCATCCGTACGTAGCCCGGATCATCCGGACCTCCTCCCGGATGTCCGGTTAACCCTGAAACTGACACGGCTGAAATTTTGTTTTGGTCATAACTAATTCATCCGGAGTCCGATTTTGACGTTCTTTAGCTCATTTTGAAGCTATTGACATCCCCCATCCCACAAAAATACCACCAATATCATTTGACTCCATCATACTTTCTGAAATTTGGCAAGTTTGCCTAGGCTCTCCACCATATCATCCGCATTACCACCACCGATTTCCGCAACCTAACCCATTTTGTTCCCCATTGCATATGTGGTTGTTTGAGTTGTGATTAGAGTCTCCTAAGGTGTTTCGGCTACTTAGGGACAATTGCTTCTTCATCAACCACCACCACCACTTCCGCATAACCTTGCCCACCAAACATTTCCACCCCAACTTAACCCAATTTTATTTGAGTTGTAGCTTGTGTCTCCTAAGGTGTTTCGGCTACTTAGGGACGGCAACTTCAACTCCGACACGTGTACATCCATCATTCCACTTCCACATTTGCCTAGTGCAAAACCACCACCGCCTTCCGCTACCACCATTTGTCATTTGTCATTTGAGATTTTGAGTTTGCGGTTTTTCCGTTTCCTAAGGTGTTTCGGCTACTTAGGGACGAGCCTCCATCATCTTGGTATCTACACCAAGAACACCGCCACTCATCATCGCAAAGGACGGTAACCTCGACGACACCTTTGTATATTCCCTTGCAATTGTATTGTTAACCCCTAGCCCATTTTGCGTTACTTGCCTATCGAGACTAGCCATTTGAGTATTGCCGGCAACGTGACTTGTGCACATTAGTGGTCTACACCATCCATTGCATACATACCATATCATCTTGGTATCATATCATCCATTGTGCCTCAAGTTTGTTCCCGCATATACAGAATTGCTATCTTGGTTTGTGCATTGTGCAAAAGTGGCCATAAAAAAAGAGAAAATAAAGCTTTTAAGCAAAGAAAAAGAGAAAGAGCAAAGAAGCTTGTAAGCAAGTGCCATAGCATCATACCACATTGCATATAAGATTGTCATATCTGATCATCTTGGATCATCTTGAGAGAAACACCGGGAACCATACATACATAGCATACTTGGGATAGAAAGTTTATCCATTTTGCATCTTATAGGTTGTGCACAAGTGTCGTATCCGCCTATTGAGCAATCGTGCTAGCGTCTCTCTTGAGTTGTGCAACACGAGCATTTTCCGTGGATTCCACATTTTGTGCTCACTCCTTGGTTGCACGACCCCATTTATCTTTCCGTGTGTGTGTTTCCGTGTGCCATTCTTTGCTATTGGTCCATTTGTTTCACTTGCGAATTTGTGAATCTCTTTCAACATTACTGACTCTTGCTAACATTTTGCATCAAATTTTTGTGCCACTATCCTCACCGAGCTCCACCATAAGCTTTACTTGTGTAGTTGTGAGAACCGACAAGGATTGGTACCAATAGTGCTATTTCATTGTCCGCATTTGAGTGAACTTGATTCATTGTCAACATCGGTCAAGGTACATTGGTATAAGTTCTTCTCTTTCTACCACTCATATTTGCTCGAGTATTGTGATGGATAGGCAAGGCATTTCATCTCCGGTCTACGACAACAACGACGGCATGAACAACTACATCTCCGAAGAGTCTATCTTCGATCTACAACGACAAATGCAAGGCGCACAATCAAGATTGCGTGAGCGCATCGAGAACATCTCCATCGACATTCGTCACTCCAAAGCAAGGAAAAGGGACTACATCGACAAGAAGCTTTCCGCACATAAAGAGGAGCAAGATGCAAGGATGGAGAAGATTAGAGCCTTGATCAAGTCTTCTTCCCCTTCGTCATCTTCAAGGTGGCGACATTCAAGCCACAAGTCTTCGGAGCGCCGAAACGATGCAAGCGCAAATCGTCCTCGTCCACATCTACATGGCGATCATCATCACGTTCACGATCCACATCGTCATAAAGGCCAAGTCACCTCCAAGCAACATGTGCACGACGACGACGAACGACATCTACTACGAGCTCAAGCATGACAACGACATCATCATCATGAAGATGCTCCACAAGCGCAAATGCACAAGTCCCAACAAGACCTACTTCACGCCAAGTCCAAGCTTCAAGAGCACAAAAGAAGACCGCGAGACGACCACCACCAAGACGGCGTTACGGCTACATCAACCACTTCGGCATCTTCGCCAAGTGTTCTCAAGGCATCTTCGCCTTTGGACGTACGGCATCTTCGCATACCTCCCACGAGTACGCCTACATCGACTTCATCTAGTCCAAGGCGACCACCTACGAGCGAGGGTGAAACTTCCATCTTCGGAAGCCCCTCAAGGAAGATGGCCGAGCATGGGAAACTCCCTTTGGTCATGGAGACGAGCTATGAGGTGCCACATCATATGGGCCTCCCACACCAAGACGGTGACAAGAAGGTCGAGCAAGGGCCATCCCCTTCGACCACGGCGATAGGAGTTGAGCATGGAGACATTTGCACCAACATCTCTCCGACACCCACGTATGTCGAGATGCCCCAAGTGCCATGTGAGGAGAGCCACCACCCCATGAGTGACATGAGTGACTCCACCATACGTGACATTGAGAGCATTTCCTATGAGAGGATGAGTGTGACCACCACTAGCCCCACACATGAGAGCATGCCACACATCCTATGTGAGGTTGAGCGCAATTTGAGTGACTCCACCAGCCATATGAGTGAGAGCATCCTTGAGGGAGTGAGTGAGCCACAACACTTAGAGAGTGAGGTAGTTGACACGACATGTGAGGCCACTATGATTTCTAACGACTTAACCTCTACTCCTAGTGTGTTTTCTTCTTTGGTGCTAGGTCTCCTACATGACGACATGCCTACCATTCATGAGTCCATACCTCCTATGGAGACGACGATGGCCATGATGGACGATGATGCACCCCCACATGGTTCCATCAAAATGAAGATGACAACGAGACGATCTTCAACACCTCACCTACGACACATGAGCGACATTCCAATGGTAACATAGGTGATGGTGCTTCTCTTGTCCCACTAGTGGACGCTCTTGACATTGATTGCTCCCATGATGTTGACCCACCTATTACCATGCTTCATGCTAGTGAAACTCCTTCATGCCTTGACTTATCTATTTATGATGAATATGATGATGAGCATGTTGAGTTGCCTAGTTCTGATGCTATGCTCCATAGGATATCATGTGAAAATTCTTTTGGTCACATCATGTTTGACAATCCATTGAACTTGTCATATGCTATGAAAGAGATCTCCCATATTGCATCATTTCAATCTCAACATAGTAACTATGCATGCCTCATTAAAATAAATCCTATTTGCACTTATGGTATAGATGACGAGATGATGGTCATTGGCTTTTGTTTTTCATGTGATGATATTGCCATGCTTCCTTTACATTATTTGCGCAATTCATCCAATATGTCATGCCATGATCACATTGTTCCAAATATGCATTCTTTTGGATGTAGTCAATATTCTCCACGTGATGTTGCTACTCATGCTCATGAGGAGACCCCCATAGTTTCCTCATACATATTAGGAGATCTTGATGCATTTCATACTTTGCATGATTCCCATGATAGTGTACACCTTATGCATTCCATGAATAACAATGCTCTAGATATTTCTCATGATGCATTACACAATTTGAGTCTCCATTATGCGATACATAATAACAAACCTCTCATGATGGATGACATGTTTCTATATCACGCATCTCATTTATTTGAGCGTTGGCTATTTTGTGCTAACAAACACACGCATTATCAAGATCATGATGGATGATGTGTACATCTACCACGCACACACCATTTTCCCTTTGTCTTTGTTTTGTGTAGGTACTCACGTATACTCGCCAACCTCTCAATCCCAAGAGTTGATTTAAACGAGCTCTTGAGAGCAACGATGCTTTGGGATCCCGTGGACTATCCTTACCACTGCTCCTTCGCAAGGACTACGCATCTCTTTTACTTGGCTCTCATACGGCTATGGGCTATTTACCACTTGTCACATTATGCCCATACTATCGTGTTCACTTTGCATGTTATGCCTCTTTACATGACTTTGCCATGCAATTGTGACCCTTGCTTGCATTTACCCATGATTCACCATTATGCTACTTCTATGTGTATTTGCATGCTTGGTGGAGATCCTTGTTGCTATTGCCATGTTTATCATGTGCCCCATACTATTGATGCTTGTTGTGTTGGGAGAGTCATGATGCCCCATTGTTATTTACATATGGTCTCTCGCCAATACATTGATGATATTTTTCTCATATCTTGCTTTCATGCTTGTGATATGTCATGTCCATTATTCATGCCCACTATTTGCACACATGACATGCTTGCCATGATTCCTTCTAGTATGTTGCATCTTCGCACTACTAGCTTGCTTGACTGGATCGCTATGATTGCTTGCTATGTTGCATCACCCATGTTCCACTATTACTTGCTTTCTTGGGTTGATGACATATATGCTCATGCCTCTCACATGATATATCTTGATCATTGTCTCTTGTGTCCATTAGTTGCCTCTTTCATATCCACTTGTATTGAGTGCAACCATCCTATGCTTATTGATCTTGGAGACTTTGACACTTTACTTGTGATGCATGCTTGTTTGATTGAGCCTATTGCATTTGGTTGTTCTCGCATCATATGCCTCCATACTATGCAATACTCCCTTGTCATTTCTTATGATGAGCATGATACATACACTTGTTGGGTATCTTACCACACGAATGATTGGTTTTGCCATTTCGCTAACCTCATTTGTTTTTCCAAGTGTTTGTCATGTTCTTTCATTTTCAAGGATTTACAAGGCGGTACCACCACGAGACATATTGGTTATGTGAAGGCATACAAGATGTGTGACTCCATCATCCACACACGCGGTTGATGCGTTTTAGTTAAGTCAGGTGTCAAGTTCTCTACAACCGGACATTAACAAATTCCCATCTGCCACATAACTGCGGGCACGGCTTTCAAAAGTTTATACCCTGCAGGGGTGTCCCAACTTAGCCCATTATAAGCTCTCACGACAAACGAAGGATATTCCTTCTCCCGGAAAGACCCGATCAGACTCGGAATCCCGGTTACAAGACATTTCGACAATGGTAAAACAAGAGCAACTAGACCGCCCGAATGTGCCGACAAATCCCGATAGGAGCTGCACATATCTCGTTCTCAGGGCAAATTGGATGAGTCAAGCTACGAGTAAAACCACCCCTCAAGTTTCCTCGGGGTGGCCCCGCAGGCTCCTCGGTTCGGACCAACACTTAGAGAAGCACTGGCCCGGGGGGTTAAAATAAAGATGAGCCTTGGGTTGGCCGGCCCAAGGGAGGGTTATAGGTTGTTAGGCAAATGTAAAACCATAGTTGGGCCTCGCTAGAGGAGTTTTATTCAAAGCGAATTGTCAAGGGGTTCCCATACACCCGGTCGCGTAGGGAACGTAAAATCAAGGAACATAACACCAGTATGACGAAAACAAAGGCGGCAAGAGTGGAACAAATCACCAGGCATAAGGCCGAGCCTTCCACCATTTACCAAGTATATAGATGCATTAATTAAATAAGAGATAATGTGATATACCAACATAATCCTGTTCCAACATGGAGCAATCTTCAACTTCACCTGCAACTAACAACGCTATAAGAGGGGCTGAGCAAAAGCGGTATCTTAGCCAAACAACGGTTTGCTAGGAAGGTGGGTTATAGGCTTGACATGGCAATATGGGAGGCATGGCAAACAAATGATAGGTAGCGTAGCATAGCGATAGAACGAGGCAACTAGCAAGCAAAGATAGAAGTGATATCGAGGGTAATGGTCATCTTTCCTGAAATCCCGCTAGGAAGAAGAACGAGTCCATGAAGAAGACAAACGGACGTAGTAGAACAAATCCTCACAACTGCGGAACGAAACCGAAGCTAACGAGAGAAGCAAACCGGAAATAAGCAAACAACATGGTAAACACACAAGAATAATCATGGCATAATGCACAATCAAGTATGATGCATGTCCGGTTTAATGAGGCATGGCATGGCAAAGTGCAACAAACAATACTACAAGTTAAGTGGAGCTCAATATTGCATATTGACAAAACACCACATTGACATATTTAGTTTAATCTCGTTTAAGCTACCAAACAATATTAAATGTTGTTAAACATGGCAAGAGGTGAAGCATAATTAAACTACCTATCTAGGCAAGTTTAAATGAGGCCAAAACAATAAACAACAATTCTGGAAAATCCTCATATGCAATTTATGAATTTGCTACTGTTCTGCCCTATACACAATTTTAGAGTTGTTAAACATGCAAAGTAAGTGAACCAAGTTCAACTAGGCATTTTTCCACCCCTTTACATATAAAGTTTATTGAAATTGGAGCTATGGTTATTTAGTTATGAAATAAAGCATTCTAGCATGTCATTTAAGCAAATTTAAACAAACAACATTTAAACATGGATGAAAATTGAATATTATGAAACTAGATGAAATTCTAAGCATTTTACATATATAGAGTTTTTACATATGATGCATGATTAATTAGTTATTATATGCATGAACACTAGGGCTTTTTCTGTGAAACTGTAAATCACTGGATAATTAAACTGTAAATCACTGGATAATTGGACAAATTCGTGGCAGATGGAAAAAAACTACATGGGCCGAATCTGGATCGACTGGGCTGCTCACATTGGGCTTGAGACGCTGCGCAGCTGGGCTGCGAGCGAAGCAGAGGAGGCCTTATGCGGTGAGTGGCACTCGTCCAGGCTGGCGCTGGACTGGTCAACGCGGGGCGGGGTGCTCGTTCCCGAGCTGCTGCTCGATGCAGAGGACGCAGACCGAACCGGCGATGCAGGGGACTCCGGTGGGACGGCAGGGATGGAGCGGACGTGCGGATCCGGCCGATCTGCACAGAGGCGAGGCGTGGAACGAGGCAGGGCGGTGGCTTGACTCCTGCTGGGGCAGAAGAAACAGGGAAATGTGAGGCAGTGAAGGTGCAGGGGAACATGCGAGATCAGCAGCAGGGCTTCTCACCGGCGGAAGAGGTGCAGCGGCACGGAGGAGGTCCAGGGATCCATCTCGGTTCAAGTCGCCAGGGGCGAGGCAGAGCTCCATTGACGGCAGCGAGGTCGGGCGTCCATGGCGACAACGCTGCAAGGAACTCCGGCAAGGAGCGGGCAGAAAAAGGCAGAAATAGGGCGGGGACTTGGAGCTCGAGGAGGGTCCTGGCGGCGGTGGCTTCTTGGTGATGGCTTAGCGGTCGATCTGGAGCAGGGAAGTAGAGGCGCGGACAAGCAGAGGAGGCAGCGCTCAACAGGGTCACGAGCGGCGATGCTTGCAAGCAGGAAGGCCAGGGAGCGATGGAGATGGCGGGGCACGGACACGCGAGAAGGAGCTCGGGCTCCTGGCCTAGTGGATGAGGGCGACGCCCTGGTGGATGAGGTCGCCGGCGGCTACGGGGCTGACGAGGTCGAGGGCTATGGATGCTGGGGATTTTTGGTGGCGCGGAAATCACGGGAGGTGGTCGGAGGCTTTGGTTGGCTGGAGGTGGATCGGGATGGATGGTGCTTGGCTCGACGAGGAAGCCGAGGAGGAGACCAAATGGGTGGATGGTGAGGGATCCCGAGGGAGATGGTTAGTGGGTGGCGGCGGCATGGAGGATTTGATGGATGGGACGAGGGAGAGGATTTCTAGGGTTTGCCAAAATGGACTAGGGTGGACTATATATATGAAAAGGAGGGGAGTTTGGATCATGCGATCGAAAATCAGATGGTCGAGATAAAATAGGCTTCAGAAGTCCAAATAAGAAACAGAATATATTCTAGGGATGTTTGGGGATGATCCGGACCCATCGGTCACGGCAGCCCAGTTCGGGTTTGGAGCAGTTTTCGAACGCGCGCAAGAGGGGGTCGGTGGTTCTGCAGAGAGGGTCAAACGGTCAGACAAGAGAGAATCAAAAACCCGATTGGACTCAGAACGGTCAACGAACACAACAGAGAGAAGCGAGGAGCGGCAACTACGAGCAGATGCAAGTTTTAAGAAAAAAATGTCGATGTAATGCGAATGATGACATGAGATGAAAAACATGACATGAACAAAATGCAAAACAAAAGACAAAAACCCAACCACGAAGGAAATAACATACCACATAGCCGGAAAAGGCAAGGGTTGGAGTTACAATTATGGAAAGTTACATCCAGGGTGTTACACTCCAGTCCATGCCATGCCATTCATTGAACTTTCTGAAATATTAGACTTGAATGGATATTACTTCAATGAGCTATATGTTGTTATGAATTACCAAAACCACCCGGGGATTAGTTGCACTTTCAAAACTCTCATCTCTTGCATTACATTATTCTCCATTTGCATCTCGTTTTCCTCCCCCCCCCCACTTCCAAAACAATTTCAGAAAAACACAAAAATATTTGCCTTTTTATTCACCCTTCTTCGGTTTGCCTTTTTGTTTGCTTTTTGTTTACCCGTTTGCTCGAATCGGTTTGTTGCCACCATGTCTGAATCTGGGGAGGTTATCATTGAAAATTTTGAGAATATTGCTAGAACAAATCTTGAGGAAAAACTTGGTTCTTGTTCCTTAGATCTTGAAACGGAAACTCCCCCTAATTATAAGGCAAAAACATTTCATGTGGGAGATGGTAATATTATCGGGAAAAGTATTATTCAAGAATTCTTTGAGTGTACAGGAACCTTGCCTATTAATAATAGATCTATCCTTCTTGATACAATTGTTATGTGGATGCCATTGCCATGCTTATTGATAATTATAAATAAAATTTGTGCACATCCGCCCCGCTTTACAAAAGATGTTTTATGAACTCCCCAATATTCATCATCCTAAGGCTAAAAATACTTCCACTATTATGCTTATGCGGTAATTTAATTTTATAATAAAAGAAGCTGGGGAAATTTTTATTTTCTACATTTAAGATATTGAACATCCTCCAATTGAAGAAATTCTCCATGATAAGGAAACTTTGCGTAGCCTGGAATCTAGAGATTATCAATCTTACAATGACAATCTTAGCAGGAGACTGCCTTATTCAGAAATTACTCAGGCCCTTTACCTTCATACTTATGATAAATTTGATTGGGTAACTCGGGGAATTTATTTAGGATTTAATGATGATTGGTTGGAAGAGATGACTAGGAAACCAATTAAAAACGAGATACACATTTTATACGATGATATATATGGTGATGATCCGGACTATGGGTTTTTGAATGCCAAAATCACTAATCAAAGTCCTTTTCATGAATTAAGTTCACCTACTAGAAGGGAAAGAAAAGAAAATAAGGATTTGCTAAGAAAAAGTTTTGGAAGATTTGATTAAAAGGAATTGGATGGCAATACCTAGATCTATGTTTTATGCCTAGCTACCGGCGTTAAACAATAGCGCTTGTTGGGAGGCAACCCAATTTTATTTTTATCTTTTTTTGTTTTGGTTCTGTTTTTCTGTAAACACACATTATTACCTCTGTAGTAATTGTGTTTTGGTGTTTTAGTTAGTGTTTGAGCCAAGTAAGACCTTTGGGATGGCTTTCGGTGATAGTTGATTTGATCTTGCTGAAAAACAGAAACTTTTGCGCCCAGTAAAACAATTTTTGAAAATCGCAAAAGAATGCTTTTGATCTGAACTTTCTACACAATATTTATATACAAATTTCCCAAGTTTTCTTTTTTTGTCAGAATTTTTGGAGTTACAGAAGTATACGAAGTTTCCAAATTGCTACAGATTGTTTTGTTTTTGACAGATTCTGTTTTCTATTTGTTGTTTGCTTATTGATGAATCTATGGGTAGTATCGGGGGGTATGAACCATGGAAAACTTGGAATAAAGTAGATATTACACCAATATAAATAAATAATGAGTTCACAATAGTACTAAAAAGTGGTGATTTATTTTCTTATACTAATGGATCTCATGAATTTCCTGTTGAGTTTTGTGTTGTGAAGTTTTTGAGTTTGGGTAGAGATTTGATGGACTATGGAATAAGAAGTGGCAAGAGCCTAAGCTTGGGGATGCCTCGGATGACATCCTCTCTTTCATCTTCAATCCATCGCTAAATTTACTTGAGGCTATATTTTTATTTACCACATGATATGTGTTTTGCTTGGAGCGTCTTGTATGATATGAGTCTTTGCTTTTTAGTTTGCCACAATCATCCTTGCTATACACACCTTTTGAGAGGGACATGCATGAATCATGAATTTATTAGAATACTCTATGTGCTTCACTTATATCTTTTGAGCTAGGCAATTTGCTCTAGTGCTTCACTTATATCTTTTTAGAGCACGGCGGTGGCTTTATTTTATATAAATTGTTGAACTACCATGCTTCACTTATATTATTTTGAGAGTCTCTAAACAGTATGGTAATTTGCTTAGGTTATGAATTTTGTCCTAATATGATGGGCATCCAAGAGGGATATAATAAAAAATTTCATATAAAGAGCCTTGAATACTATGATAAGTTTGATTCCTTGCATTTGTTTTGAGATATTAATATGGTGATATTAGAGTCATACTAGTGGGTAATTGTGTATCGGTAGAAATACTTGTGTTAAAGTTTGTGAATCCCCTAGCATGCACGTATGGTGAACCATTATGTGATGAAGTCGAAGCATGATTTATTTATTGATTGTCTTCCTTATGAGTGGCGGTCGGGGATGAGCGATGGTCTTTTCCTACCAATCTATCCTCCTAGGAGCATGCATGTAGTACTTTGTTTCGACAACTAATAAATTTTTGCAATAGGTATGTGAGTCCTTTATGACTAATGTTGAGTCCATGGATTATATGCACTCTCACCCTTCCACCATTGCTAGCCTCTCTAGTACCGCGCAATTCTTGCCGGTGCATTAAACCCACCATATACCTTCCTCAAAACAGCCACCATACCTACCTATTATGGCATTTGCATAGCCGTTCCGAGATATATTGCCATGCAACTTCCACCGTTCCATTTTTTATGACACGCTTCATCATTGTCATATTGCTTTGCACGATCATGTAGTTGGCATAGTATTTCTAGCAAGGCCACCGTTCATATTTTATACATGTCACTCTTGATCATTGCACATCCCGATACACCACCGGAGGCATTCATATAGAGTCATATTTTGTTCTAGAATCGAGTTGTAATTCATGAGTTGTAAGTAAATAAAAGTGTGATGATCATCATTATTAGAGCATTGTCCCATGTGAGGAACGGATGATGGAAGCTATGATTCCCTCACAAGTTGGGATAAGTGTCCGGACTTTACAAAATAAAAGAGGCCAAAAGAAGCCCAAAAAAGAGAGAAAAGAGAGAAGGGGCAATGCTACTATCTTTTACCACACTTGTTCTTCAAAGTAGCACCATGATCTTCATGATAGAGAGTCTCCTATGTTTTCACTTTCATATACTAGTGGGAATTTTTCATTATAGAACTTGGCTTGTATATTCCAATGATGGGCTTCCTCAAATTGCCCTAGGTCTTCATGAGCAAGTGAGTTGGATGCACACCCCGTTAGTTTCTTTTTGAGCTTTCATACACTTATAGCTCTAGTGCATCCATTGCATGACAATCCCTACTCACTCACATTGATATCTATTGATGGGCATCTCCATAGCCCATTGATATGCCTAGTTGATGTGAGACTATCTCCTTCTTTTTGTCTTCTCCACAACCACAATATTTTATTCCACCTATAGTGCTATATCCATGGCTCACGCTCATGTATTGTATGAAAGTTGAAAAGCTTGAGAACATTAAAAGTACGAAACAATTGCTTGGCTTGTCATCGAGGTTGTGCATGATTTCATACTTTATGTGATGAAGATGGAGCATAGCCAGACTATACGATTTTGTAGGGATAACTTTCTTTGGCAATGTTACTTCGAGAAGACACGATTGCTTTATTGGTATGCTTGAAGTATTATTGTTTTTATGCCAATATTAAAATTTTATTTTGAATCTTATGGATCTGAACATTCATGCCACAATGAATAAAATTACATGGATAAATATGTTAGGTAGCATTCCACATCAAAAATCTTGTTTTTATCATTTACCTACTCAAGGACGAGTAGGAATTAAGCTCGGGGATGCTTGATACGTCTCCAACGCATCTATAATTTTTTATTGTTCCATGCTATTATATTATCTGTTTTGGATGTTTTATATGCATTAATATGCTATTTTATATTATTTTTGATACTAACATATTAACCTAGAGCCCGGTGCCAGTTTATGTTTTTTTCCTTGTTTTTGAGTTTTGCAGAAAAGGAATATCAAACGGAGTCCAAACGGAATAAAACTTTCGCGATGATTTTTCTTGGACCAGAAGACACCACGTAACATGGAGAGGGGGCTAGAAGATCCCCGAGGAGGCCACAAGCCTCGGGGGCGCGCCCTAGGGGGCGCCATGAGGGCTTGTGGGCCCCTCGGAGGTCCCCTAACCCTAATTCCAGCTCTATATATTCCCAATATTCCCAAACGACCATAGGCATCCACCAAAGTACTTTTCCCCCGCCATAACCTTTTGTTCCTGTGAGATCCCATCTTGGGGCCTTTTCCGGCACCCTGCCAGAGGGGGATTCGATCACGGAGGTCTTCTACATCAACTCTATTGCCCTTCCGATGATGTGTGAGTAGTTTACCATAGACCTACGGATCCATAGCTAGTAGCTAGATGGATTCTTCTCTCTCTTTGGTCTTCAATACTAAGTTCTTCTCGATGTTCCTAGAGTTCTATTCAATGTAATATTCTTTTGCGGTGTGTTTGTCGAGATCAGACGAATTATGGATTTATGATCAGGCTATGTACGAATATTATTTGAATCTTCTCTGAGTTCTTTTATGCATGATTCGATATCTTTGTATTTCTCTTCGAATTATCGGTTTGGTTTGGTCAACTATATTGGTTCTTCTTGCAATGGGAGAGGTGCTTAGTTTTGGGTTCAATTTTGCGGTGTCCTCACCCAGTGACAAAGTAGGGGTAGCGAGGCATGTATTGTATTGTTTCCATCAAGGGTAAAAAGATGGGGTTTTTACCATATTGCTTGAGTTTATCCCTCTACATTATGTCATCTTACTTAAGGCGTTACTCCATTCTTATGAACTTAATACTCTAGATGCATGCTGGATAGCGGTTGATGTGTGGAGTAATAGTAGTAGATGCAGAATCATTTTGGTCTACTTGACACGGACGTGATGCCTATATTCATACTAAATGCCTTGGATATCGTCATAACTTTGCGCTTTTCTATCAATTGCTCGACAGTAATTTGTTCACCCATTGCATGTTTTATTTCAAGAGAGAAGCCTCTAGTGAAACCTATGGCCCCCGGATCTATTTTCCATCATATATTTTCATATCTATAAACCAAAAAACCCAAGAATACCTTGCTGAAATTTATTTGTTTTTACTTTGTTTTACTATTTAGTAATCTTTTATATCCATCTCTATCAGTTCTCATCCTTGCAAGTGACTGTGAAGGGATTGACAACCCCTTTATCACGTTGGGTGGAAGTGTTTGATTGTTTGTGCAGGTGCATAGATTGGAGACTTGCTTGTACCTCCTACTGGATTGATACCTTGATTCTCAAACTGAGGGAAATACTTATCTCTACTTTGCTGCATCACCCTTTCCTCTTCAAGGGAAAAACCAACACAAACTCAAGAAGTAGCAAAGGCACCCGTGGATATGGCTAGCCATGGATTGTGAAAGAATGGTGGAAAATGGAATAAACTTTATTTTCTATTTGGGAACCGCCTATGATTTATCAAGCATGAAAAGTATTGGGAATCTCTCGGTCGTTTTCGTTGACAGGAAAAGCATGCCTCAAAACAATTTTATCTTTCAGTTTGAGCTTTGAGCTCTGTCACCTCTACAAATCTCTGCTTCTGAAAGTGCAGCTTATCCCCGGGTGGTTTTGGTAATTTATAACAACATATAGCTCATTGAACTAATATCCATTCAAGATTAAAGTTTTAGAAAGTTCAATGATTGGCATGCACTACTGCGGGATGCTGCTAACGCGACACTACGATCAGAGACCCTTTGACGAAACTGTGTGCGATGCATTAATCGCGAACGGTAGTGCAAAAAAACATCAAAAAAGGTGCAAAACATTTGTGATCACAGATGCATCAAACACGGTTCAGATTTTAGTTCCATGTGTGATGTAGGGCATACGGTTCAGTGCAATAAACCGTTTGCGATGAGGAGCAACAAAAGAAACGGGCAGCCAGATGAAGGTGTGTGTGATAAACAACATACGGTTCACTAGGATGAACTATTTGTGATTAGGCAACACAAAAGAAACGGTCAACCAAATCAAGGTGTGTGCGATATATGACATGCGGTTCACGCGGATGAACTGTTTGCATTGAGACAAGAGAACATAAACGGTTCAATATAACAAGATGTGTGTGATAGGCGGCAAATAGGTCCGTAATCGGAAATGTGTGCGAAGACCGATAGTAACACAGATGATTGCTGCTAATAAGATGTGTGTGTTGTGTGATGGATTGCATACAGAACAACAACTTATATATATACACACTTATAAGGACATGATTAACAAGCATAAATGATCTTCTGATCATCATCTACTTCTTGTGACGCTTTCTCTACTTGTGGCTCGATCTGGGCTCGTCGATTTGGGTAACGAGGCACTTCCTCATGTCAACGATCCGCCTGTGCATCTCGTAGCATGTGTACACACTCTTGGCCGTGAACCTGAGGTGAGGTTCATCCAGTCGCCGCATCCAGGCCTTGTGCCAGGATACGACACTTGTTCTCTGGGCATCCTGTGTGAGAACCTGGAATTTATTTCCAGATCCTCCTGTGTATATTTGTCAACCCCGGGATTATTATTGACAACATAGTGAAGTGGTATCATTGCACAATACATTACGCACTGAGAAACAATTCTTAGTAGTTGTGCTTGCATGTGAAAAATTCAGATCTTACATAGTTGATTCTAAAGTAATTGTTCACACCGATCATGCTACTATTAAATAATTCATTAGGTGGGTTCTATTGCTACAAGAATTTGACTTGCATATTACTGATAGGAAGGGAGCTGAGAATCCCGTACCTGATCATTTATGTAGGTTCAAAAATATTCTTAATGACCCACTACCTATTGATGATAGTTTTCCTGACGAGCAGCTAGCTGTTATAAATGCTTCTAGTAATACTCCTTGGTTTGCAGACTATGCTAATTACATCATTGCTAAATTTATACCACCTAGTTTCACATACCAACAAAAGAAAAAGTTCTTCATTGATTTAAGACATTACTTCTGGGATGACCCACATCTTTATAAAGGAGTAGATGGTATTATTAGACATTGTATACCTGAGCATGAATAGGAACAAATCCTACGGAAGTGTCATTCCGAGGCTTACGGAGGACACCACGCTGGAGATAGAATCGTGCATAAGGTATTACAATCTGGTTTTTATTGGCCTACTCTTTTCAAGGATGCTCGTAAGTTTGTCTTATCTTGTGATGAATGTCAAAGAATTGGTAATATTGGTAGACGTCAGGAAATGCCTATGAATTATTCACTTTTTATTGAACCATTTGATGTTTGGGAATTTGATTATATAGGACCTTTTCCTTCCTCTAATGGGTATAAACATATTTTAGTTGTTGTTGGTTATGTTATTAAGTGGGTAGAAACTATTCCACCTAGCAGTGCTGATCATGACACTTCTATCAAAATGCTTAAAGTAGTTATTTTCCCGAGGTTTGGAGTCCCTAGATATTTAATGACTGATGGTGGTTCACATTTTATTCATGGTGCATTCCGTAATCTGCTTGCTAAATATTATGTCAACCATAGAATTGCATCTCCTTATCATCCTCAATCTAGTGGTCAAGTTGAATTGAGCAATAGAGAAATAAAGTTAATTTTGCAAAAGACCGTCAATAGATCTAGAAAGAATTGGTCTAAGAAACTTGATGATGCATTATGGGCTTATAGAACAGGCTATAAGAACCCTATGGCTATGTCTCCATATAAAATGGTTTATGGAAGAGCATGGCATTTACCTCTTGAGTAAGAACATAAGGCAATTGGGCAATCAAAGAACTTAATTATGATTTTAAACTTGTCGGTGAAAAGAGGCTATTTGATATCCGCTCGTTAGATGAATGGAGAACCCAAGCTTACAGAAATGCCAAGTTGTTTAAAGAAAAAGTTAAAAGATGGCATGATAAAAGAATTCAAAAACAGGAATTCAAAGTGTTGGAAATATGCCCCAGAGGCAATAATAAAAGATTATTATTATATTTCCTTGTTCATAATAATTGTCTTTATTCATGCTATAACTGTATTATCCGGAAATCGTAATACACATGTGAATACATAGACCATAATATGTCCCTAGTAAGCCTCTAGTTGACTAGCTCATCGATCAACAGATAGCCATGGTTTCCTGATTATGGACATTAGATGTCGTTGATAACGGGATCACATCATTAAGAGAATGATGTGATGGACAAGACCCAATCCTAAGCATAGCACAAGATCGTGTAGTTCGTTTGCTAGAGCTTTTCCAATGTCAAGTATCTTTTCCTTAGACCATGAGATCGTGTAACTCCCGGATACCGTAGGAGTGCTTTGGGTGTACCAAACGTCACAACGTAATCGGGTGACTATAAAGGTGCACTACTGGTATCTCCGAAAGTGTCTGCGGGTTGACACGGATCGAGATCGGATTTGTCACTCCATATGACGGAGAGGTATCTCGGGCCCACTCGGTAATGCATCATCATAATGAGCTCAAAGTGACCAAGAGTTTGGTCACGGGATCATGCATTACGGTGCGAGTAAAGTGACTTGCGATAATGAGACCGAACGAGGTATTGGGATACCGACGATCGAAGTCTCGGGCAAGTAACGCATCGATTGACAAAGGGAATTGTATACGGGTTGATTGAATCCTCGACATCGTGGTTCATCCGATGAGATCATCGAGGAGCATGTGGGAGCCAACATGGGTATCCAGATCCCGCTGTTGGTTATTTACCGGAGAGCCGTCTCGGTCATGTCTGCATGTCTCCCGAACCCGTAGGGTCTACACACTTAAGGTTCGGTGACGCTAGGGTTATTAGGAAGACTTGTATGTGATTACCGAATGTTGTTCGGAGTCCCGTATGAGATCCCGGACATCACGAGGAGTTCCGGAATGGTCCGGAGGTGAATATTTATATATGGGAAGTTGTCATACGGTCACCGGAAAGTTCCGGAGGCATATCGATATTGTACCGGGGCCACCGGAGGGGTTCCGAGGGTCCACCGGGAAGGGCCACCTCTCTCGGAGGGCCTCATGGGCCGTAGTAGGCAGGGGAACCAGCCCCTGGAGGGCTGGGCGCCCCCCTTGGGCCCATGTGCCTAGGGTTGGGGGGGAACCCTAGTGGGGGTGCCCCCCTTGCTTGGGGGGCAAGCCCCCTCCCTTGGCCGCCGCCCCCCCTCTAGATCTCATCTAGAGGGGACCGGGCCCCTTCCCCTATAAATAGAGGGGCGAGGGAAGGGCTGCACACAACATCCAAGGCGCAGCCCCTCCCCTCCCCAACACCTCTCCTCCTCCGTTACGAGCTTGGCGAAGCCCCGTCGGAGTACTGCCTCTCCACCACCACCACGCCGTCGTGCTGCTGCTGGAGCCTTCTTCCTCAACCTCTCCTTCCCCCTTGCTGGATCAAGAAGGAGGAGACGTCATCCGCTCCATACGTGTGTTGAACGCGGAGGTGCTGTCTGTTCAGCACTTGGTCATCGGGATCACGGCGAGTACGACTCCATCATCCCTGTTCTCTTGTTTCTTAGATGAACTCATAGATGGTTCTTGGTGAAACCGTAGGAAAAAGTTTAATTTTCTGCAACGTTCCCCAACAGTGGCATCATGAGCTAGGTCTATGCGTAGTTCTCTATTGCACGAGGAGAACACAATTTTGTTGTGGGCGTAGATGTTGTCAACTTTCTTGCCGCTACTAGTCTTATTTTGCTTTAGTGGTATTGTGGGATGAAGCGGCCCGGACCGACCTTACACGTACGCTTACGTGAGACAGGTTCCACCGACTGACATGCACTAGTTGCATAAGGTGGCTAGCGGGTGTCTGTCTCTCCCACTTTAGTTGGAGCGGATTCGACGAAAAGGGTCCTTATGAAGGGTAAATAGAAGTTGACAAATCACGTTGTGGCTTTTTCGTAGGTAAGAAAACGTTCTTGCTAGAACCCTATTGCAGCCATGTAAAAGATGCAACAACAATTAGAGGACGTCTAACTTGTTTTTGCAGCAATTGCCTTGTGATATGATATGGCCAAAAGTTGTGATGAATGATGAATGATATATTGTGATGTATGAGATCATGTTCTTGTAATAGGAATCACGACTTGCATGTCGATGAGTATGACAACTGGCAGGAGCCATAGGAGTTGTCTTTATTTTTGTATGACCTGCGTGTCATTGAAGAACGCCATGTAAATTACTTTACTTTATTGCTAAACGTGTTAGCCATAGAAGTAGAAGTAGTCATTGGCGTGACAACTTCATGAAGACACGATGATGGAGATCACGGTGTCATGCCGGTGACGAAGATGATCATGGAGCCCCGAAGATGGAGATCAAAGGAGCTATATGATATTGGCCATATCATGTCACTACTATATAATTGCATGTGATGTTTATTATGTTTATGCATCTTGTTTACTTAGAACGACGGTAGTAAATAAGATGATCCCTTATAACAATTTCAAGAAAGTGTTCTCCCCTAACTGTGCGCCGTTGCTAAAGTTCGTCATTTCGAAGCACCACGTGATGATCGGGTGTGATAGATTCTTACGTTCACATACAACGGGTGCAAGACAGTTTTACACATGCAAAAACACTTAGCGTTAACTTGACGAGCCTAGCATGTACAGACATGGCCTCGAAACACAGAGACCGAAAGGTCGAACATGAGTCGTATGGAAGATACGATCAACATGGAGATGTTCACCGATGATGACTAGTCCGTCTCACGTGATGATCGGACACGGCCTAGTCGACTCGGATCGTGTAACATTTAGATGACTAGAGGGATGTCTAATCTGAGTGGGAGTTCATTAAAATAATTTGATTAAATGAACTTAATTATCATGAACTTAGTCTAAAACCTTTGCAAACATGTCTTGTAGATCAAATGGCCAACGCTCATGTCAACATGAACTTCAACGCGTTCCTAGAGAAAACCAAGCTGAAAGATGATGGCAGCAACTATACGGACTGGTCCGAACCCGAGGATCATCCTCATAGCTGCCAAGAAAGCATATGTCCTAGAAGGACCGCTAGGTGAAGCACCCATCCCAGAGAACCAAGATGTTATGAACGCTTGGCGATCCACGTCTTGATGATTACTCCCTCGCTCGATGCGGCATGCTTTACAGCCTAGAACCGGGGCTCCAAAAGCGCTTTTGAGCAACACGGAGCATATGAGATGTTCGAGGAGCTAAAATGGTTTTCCAAGCTCATGCCCGGTCGAGAGATATGAAGTCTCCGACAAGTTCTATAGTTGTAAGATGGAGGAAATAGTTCACAAGGAGCACATACTCAAAATGTCCAGGTTGCTGTTGCCTGTCCCACCGGACATTAACCTCCCGGATGAGGCGGTCATTGACAGAATCCTTGATCGCTCGCACCAAGCTACAAGAGCTTTGTGATGAACTACAATATGCAGGGATGGTGAAAACTATTCTGAAGTATTTTCAATGCTGAAGTCGGCAGAGGTAGAAATCAAGAAAGAACATCAAGTGTTGATGGTCAATAAAACCACCAAGTTCAAGAAGGGCAAGGGTAAGAAGAACTTCAAGAAGAACGGCAAGGATGTTGCCGCGCCCGGTAAGCCAGTTGCCAGGAAGAAGTCAAAGAATGGACCCAAGCCTGAGACTGAGTGCTTTTATTGCAAAGGGAAGGGTCACTAGAAGTGGAACTGCCCCAAATACTTAGCGGACAAGAAGGCCGGCAACACTAAAGGTATATTTGATATACATGTAATTGATGTGTACCTTACCAGTACTCGTAGTAACTCCTGGATATTTGATACCGGTGGCGTTGCTCATATTTGTAACTCACAGCAGGAGCTGCGGAATAAGCGGAGATCGGCGAAGGGCGAGGTGACGATCGCGTCGGGAATGGTTCCAAGGTCGATGTGATCGCCGTCGGCACGCTACCTCTACATTTACCTACGGGATTAGTTTTAAACCTTAATAATTGTTATTTAGTGCCAAGTTTGAGCATGAACATTGTATCTGGATCTCGTTTGATACGAGATGGCTACTCATTTAAATCTGAGAATAATGGTTGTTCTATTTATATGAGAGATATGTTTTATGGTCATGCCCCGATGGTCAATTTTTTATTCTTAATCAATCTCGAACAAAATGTTACACATATTCGTAGTGTGAATACCAAAAGATGTAAAGTTGATAACGATAGTCCCACATACTTGTGGCACTGCCGCCTTGGTCACATTGGTGTCAAGCGCATGAAGAAGCTCCATGCTGATGGACTTTTAGAGTCTCTCGATTATGAATCATTTGACACATGCGAACCATGCCTCATGGGCAAAATGACCAAGACTCTGTTCTCCGGAACAATGGAGCGAGCAACCAACTTATTGGAAATCATACATACCGATGTGTGCGGTCCAATGAGCGTTGAGGCTCGCGGAGGATATCGTTATGTTCTCACTCTCACTGATGACTTGAGTAGATATGGGTATGTCTACTAAATGAAACACAAGTCTGAGACCTTTGAAAAGTTCAAGGAATTTTAGAATGAGGTAGAGAATCAACGTGACCGAAAGATAAAGTTCCTACGATCAGATCGTGGAGGAGAATATTTAAGTCATGAATTTGGTACGCACTTAAGGAAATGTGGAATCATTTCACAACTCATGCCGCCTAGAACACCTCAGCGTAACGGTGTGTCCGAACATCATAATCGCACTCTATTGGATATGGTGCGGTCTATGATGCCTCTTACCGATTTACCGCTATCATTTTGGGGATACGCTCTAGAGACAGCTACATTCACTTTAAATAGGGCACCGTCTAAATCCGTTGAGACGACACCGTATGAATTATGGTTTGGGAAGAAACCTAAGCTGTCATTTCTAAAAGTTTGGCGATGCGATGCTTATGTCAAGAAACTTCAACCTGAAAAGCTCGAACCCAAGTCGGAAAAATGCTTCTTCATAGGATACCCTAAGGAAACCATTGGGTATACCTTCTACTTAAGATCCGAGGGCAAGATCTTTGTTGCCAAGAACGGATCCTTTCGGAAAAGAGTTTCTCTCGAAAGAAGTAAGTGGGAGGAAAGTAGAACTTCGATGAAGTACTACCTCTTGAACAGAAAGTAGTGCAGCTCAGAAAATGTTCTGTGATGCCTACACCAACCGGAGAGGAAAATAATGATGATGATCAAGGTACTTGGATCAAGTTGCTCTTGAACTCGTGAGGTCCACAAGGACACGCTCCGCACCAGTGGTACGGCAACCTGTCTTGGAAATCATGTTGTTAGACAACGGTGAACCTTCGAACTATGAAGAAGCGATGGCGGGCCCAGATTCCAACAAATGGCTTGAAGCCATGCGATCCGAGAATCCATGTATGAAAACAAAGTACGGACTTTGACAGACTTGCCCGATGATCAACGAGCGATAGAAAACAAATGGATCTTTAAGAAAAAGACGGACGCGGATGGTAATGTTACCATCTATCACTAAGGGTTATCGGCAAGTTCAAGGGGTTGACTACGATGAGACATTCTCTCCCATAGCGAAGCTGAAGTCCGTCAGAATCATGTTAGCAATTGTTGCATACTATGATTATGAGATATGGCAGATGGACGTCAAAACGGCATTCCTTAACGGACATCTTAAGGAAGAACTGTATATGATGCAGCCGGAAGGTTTTGTCGATCCTAAGAATGCTAACAAAGTATGCAAGCTCCAGCGATCCATTTATGGGTTGGTGCAAGCATCTTGGAGTTGGAACATTTGCTTTGATGAGATGATCAAAGCGTTTGGTTTATGCGACTTATGGAGAAGCTCATGTTTACAAGAAAATGAGTGGGAGATCTGTAGCATTTCCCATATTATATGTAGATGACATACTCTTGATGGGAAATGATATAGAACTATTGGACAACATTAAGGCCTACTTGAATAAGTGTTTTTCAATGAAGGACCTTGGAGAAGCTGCTTACATTTTAGGCATCAAGATATATAGGGATAGATCGAGACGCCTCATAGGTCTTTCACAAAGCACATACCTTGATAAGATTTTGAAGAAGTTCAAAATGGATCAGTCCAAGAAAGGTTCTTGCCTCAGACATAAGGTGTGAGATTGAGCTCGGCTCAATGCCCACCACGACAAAAGATAAAGAAGAGATGAGTGTCATCCCTATGCTTTAGCCATAGGATATATTATGTATGCCATGTTTGTGTACTGCACTGATGTAAACCTTGCCGTAAGTTTGGTAGGAAGGTACCAAAGTAATCCCGCAAGGAACACCGGATAGCGGTCAAGAATATCCTAATGTACCGAAAAGGACAAAGGACATGTTTCTCATTTATGGAGGTGACGAAGAGCTCGTCGAAGGGTTACGCCGACGCTAGCCGACACGATCTGATGACTCTAAGTCTCAAACCGGATATGTGTATATGTTGAATGGTGGAGCGATGAGTGCGGTGCAAATGCAAGCGAAGCGTCGTGGCGGGATCTACATGTGAAGTGGAGTACATGGCAGCCTCGGGCAGCGCGATGAAGCGATTTGGGTGAAGGAGTTCATCACCGACCTAGGAGTCATACCCAATGCGTCGGGGCGATCAAACTCTTCTCAGACAACACCGAGCTATTGCCCTTGCCAAGGAGCCCAGGTTTCACAAGAAGACCAGTGCACATCAAGCGTCATTTCAACTCCATCCGTGAAAATGTTCAAGATGGAGACATAGATATTTGTAAAGTACATACGGATCTGAATGTCGCAGATCCGCTGACTAAACCTCTTTCATGAAAGCAAAACATGATCAACACCGAACTCTATGGGTGTTCGATTCATCACAATGTAACTAGATTATTGACTCTAGTGCAAGTGGGAGACTGTTGGAAATATGCCCTAGAGGCAATAATAAAAGATTATTATTATATTTCCTTGTTCAGGATAATTGTCTTTATTCATGCTATAACTGTATTATCCGGAAATCGCAATACACGTGTGAATACATAGACCATAATATGTCCCTAGTAAGCCTCTAGTTGACTAGCTCGTCGATCAACAGATAGTCATGGTTTCCTGACTATGGACATTAGATGTCATTGATAATGGGATCACATCATTAGGAGAATGATGTGATGGACAAGACCCAATCCAAAGCATAACACAAGATCGTGTAGTTCGTTTGCTAGAGCTTTTCCAATGTCAAGTATCTTTTCCTTAGACCATGAGATCGTAAACTCCGGATACCGTAGGAGTGATTTGGTGTACCAAACGTCACAACGTAACTGGGTGACTATAAAGGTGCACTACAGGTATCTCCGAAAGTGTCTGTTGTGTTAACACGGATCGAAATTGGGATTTGTCACTCCGTATGACGGAGAGGTATCTCTGGGCCCACTCTGTAATGCATCATCATAATGAGCTCAAAGTGACCAAGTGTTTGGTCACGGGATCATGCATTATGGTACGAGTAAAGTGACTTGCCGGTAATGAGACTGAACGAGGTATTGGGATACCGATGATCGAGTCTCGGGCAAGTAACGTACCGATTGACAAAGGGAATTGTATACGGGGTTGATTGAATCCTCGACATCGTGGTTCATCCGATGAGATCATCGAGGAGCATGTGGGAGCCAACATGGGTATCCAGATCCCGCTGTTGGTTATTGACCGGAGAGCCGTCTCGGTCATGTCTGCATGTCTCCCGAACCCATAGGGTCTACACACTTAAGGTTCGGTGACACCAGGGTTATTAGGAAGACTTGTATGTGATTCCCGAATGCTGTTCGGAGTCCCGGATGAGATCCCAGACGTCACGAGGAGTTCCGGAATGGTCCAGAGGTGAAGATTTATATATGGGAAGTTGTCATACGGTCACCGGAAAGTTTCGGGGGCATATCGGTATTGTACCGGGGCCACCGGAGGGGTTCCGGGTCCACCCGAGGGGCCACCTCTCGAAGGGCCTCATGGGCGTGAGTGGGCGGGGAACCAGCCTGGAGGCTGGGCGCCCCTGGGCCCACGCCTAGGGTTGGGGAACCCTAGTGGGGCACCCCTTGCTTGGGGGCAAGCCCCTCCCTTGGCCGCCGCCCCCCTCTAGATCTCATCTAGAGGGGGCCGGGCCCCTTCCCCTATAAATAGAGGGGCGAAGGGAGGGCTGCACACAACATCCAAGGCGCAACCGCTCCCCTCCCAAACACCTCTCCTCCTCCGTTACGAGCTTGGCGAAGCCTCGCCGAGATCGCCTCTCCACCACCACCACGCCGTCGTCTTTGCTGCTGAGCCTTCTTCCTCAACCTCTCCTTCCCCTTGCTGGATCAAGAAGGAGGAGACGTCATCCGCTCCGTACGTGTGTTGAACGTGGAGGTGCTGTCCGTTCAGCGCTTGGTCATCAGTGATTTGGATCACGGCGAGTACGACTCCATCCCCGTTGTCGGTGTCAAACCGGGCGGATCTCGCACACGGTCCCAAACCGCACGCGTCTAGGCGGATGGTAACAGAGACAAGGGACACGATGTTTTTACCCAGGTTTGGGCCCTCTCGATGGAGGTAAAACCCTACTCCTGCTTGATTGATATTGATGATATGGGCAGTACAAGAGTAGATCTACCACGAGATCAAGGAGGCTAAACCCTAGAAGCTAGCCTATGGTATGATTGTTGTCATCGTTGTTCGTCGTACGGACTAAAACCCTCGGTTTATATAGACACCGGAGAGGGCTAGGGTTACACAGAGTCGGTTACAATGGTAGGAGATCTACATATCCGTATTGCCAAGCTTGCCTTCCACGCCAAGGAAAGTCCCATCCGGACACGGGACGAAGTCTTCAATCTTGTATCTTCATAGTCTTGGAGTCCGCCGATGATGATAGTCCGGCTATCCGGACACCCCTATCCAGACTCCTCAAGAGCCCTCTAACCGAAGCTTCAATGACGACGAGTCCGGCGCGATATTGTCTTCGGCATTGCAAGGCGGGTTCCTCCTCGAATAATTCATAGAAGATTATGAACACCGGGATGTTGTCCGCTCTTTAAAATAAATTCCACATACCACCGTAGAGAGAATAATATGTACACAAGTTCAATCTGCTGACGTATTTTGTCACGTGATGTCACACCACTACCAAGCCTTTACTTGAATCGCTTTTTATTATACCACCTCGGTAGCGTTTAGCGGCGGTTTCTTGGCACGCCTTGTCGAGCGAGATCGTGTTCCCTTATTCGGGATTCCCATCAATACGGGCGTGGGTAAACCAACCGCGCCATTGATTGCGGCGCTTGGGAGATAAGCGAGTTTTACTGTGCCGGGGACACATAGTCTTCGTCGCACCATATATAAGGGATAAGGATCCACCTTTTTACCTATGCCTTCTTCCTCCTTTGCTTATCCATCTCCGCACTCGAGCTCCAAATACGCCAAAGTTCGCACATCTCGCCTCAACCTTCTCCAGCCATGTCCGGAGCGGGAGGCAAGTGGATGGCCTCCTCCGCTCGGAGGGGCACATCGAGAAGCTGCGCGCGCCGGATACCTGTCCAAATGACATCGCGACCGGCTACCCGACGAGGGGCAGCTCATCCCCACCCCCAGGCCCCATGAGAGGGTCGATTTCTTCCCCACTTCCTCCTGGATGGGCTTCCCACTTCAGCCCTTCGTCCGGGGCTCATGTATTACTACGCCCGACTTCCACGATCCGGCGCCAAACTTCATCCTCAACATCTCGGCGTTTATCGTCAGTGTGCGTGGCCTTCCTCGCATCCAGCCCCACTTCGCTTGTGGCTAAAGACCTTCAATGTCAAGCCAAGGTGGTGAAGGGCGCCAAGCGAGTGCGGAGGCGCCATGGTGGGCAAATGCCCAACGCCACTTGGCTCGAGGGTGCCTTTGTGGAATCCGTCGAGGGTGGCAATCGGGTGGTTATACATCACCGAGCCGCGTGACCCTAAATGGGCAGCGGCCCCCGAGTTCAGATCTGGTACCCCATGCAGCTCACCTCCGGAAAGAGAAGGGCTTGCTATGGGGTAGTTCGGAGGAGCCGACCCGACTCGATCCGCTCTGCACTCGTGAACAAGAAGCTTAAGCTTGTCAACGTGATCTAGGTCATGCTCGTCCGCCGGATTCTCCTCGCCAAAGAACGTGCCTTCAATTTGTGGGAGTTCGATCCGCACAAGACCGACCTCGAGCGGGCTCTTCGACATGACGTATAAAGCTGCCTCGGAGGGTGCTGTTGAAGGGCGGAGAAGCCCCGCATCCGCAATCAAGATCGCGGATTCAAGCACGCAGCGCCTTGGCCGGCGAGGTAAGCTATGTTATCCTTTATGGGACACTCGCTTTTTCATAGTTTGACTCTATGTGGGATCTAAACTCCCAATGCCTTTAACAAGACTAGCAGAAGACGCCCGGACAGGTTAACTGTCCGCTCCCTTCGAAGACCCAGCAGACACCCGCTTGACGGGCTGCTGGTCCCACACTTTATGTGGTGCCAGAGAAGAAGGCCAAGAAGAAGGCCACGGGAACCCGAAGGAGTTCCCAGCGTCAGGTGGTATCGGACTCATCATCCGATGACTCCGAGGCGGACTCCTCCCCTGAGGACGAGGAGGAGAAGAAGGAAGACTCCCCCCCCCAGTGGGGGGAGAGAAGAAGAGGAAGGCTTCCCCAGCGAGGGAGGCCGAAGGGTCCAAGAAGGGAAGGACCCTTCCTCCGGACTGCTCCGCCAACTCCGGCGGCGGCGACGAGGAGTGGCCCTCAAGGGCCAAGCCCCTGGCAAGATCGTAAGTATCCGGATTCCTGAATGATTTATAATTTTTCTTTCTGCCACGCGGTGTCTTTCTAATGCCGCATACAACCTATAGTCCGGCCAAGGACAATCTTCCCGCTTCGTCGAGCGGGTCCTTGGGCACATCGGATATGGATTCCCTTTCAACCGCCTACACTCCTCGTGACACTGACGACGCCGAGGTGGGATCCCAGGAGGGGACCCATCAGGAGGAGGAGGCTCCGGAGGTGCCGCAAGGCAACCTCCCGGACTTCGCATCGGACTCCGCACCGGAAGCAGCAGTGGTTCCGGAGTCCGGCGGGCGGCCCCTTCGTAAGAAGGGCAAGACTATGACACCGGCGGCCTCCGTCCAACCGGAAGCGCTGGATAACTTGTTGGAGGCGCTCAACGGCGCTTCCATCGAGGAAGAACACCGCACTATCATGAGTGCGGTGATTCGAAGGTTCACCGCCAAGAGCGGGCTGATCAAAGCCTCAAAGAGCCTTCTAACAGCTTTGAGGTAAGAATTTTAAGTCATGTAATATAATACCGCATAGACAAGAGCCTCGATGCTCGATTCGGTGTTCGGAAAGAAAACCGGACCGAGGATCTTACAAAGATATACGCAGGAGTTCTAAAAATATGTCAATATGGGATTGCAGGCTCGCCGCTCTTGACCTCTGACCGATCGCGAAGGTCGATGCTTTGAAGCGTAACCTCGAAGCGGTCCGAGAGCGAGCTCACCGTGCAAGAAGCAGCTCGAGGACAAGGAAGGTGAGTGACACCAGATGAATTTTTACCTTCTGAGAAAGGATTTTGGTTGCAAGAGAAATAACAAGGATAACGTGGTACTCCAGGGCCACTTAACGAGGTGGCGACCTGAAGGAGGCCGTGTCCGCGTCCGAACATAAAAGCGGCCGCGAACGAGCTGAGCGAGAGAAGAAGGAGGCGCGGGTGGCGGAGGTGCAGCAAGAGCTCCAGGCTCTCATGGAAAAGCATGAGAGTTTGGAGCACGACTCGAAGACTCGAGAGTCTGAGCTTGCATCGGCTCTTGAGAGTGCCAAAGCCGCTAAGGCCGAAGCCCATAAGGCCCTCCAGGAGATTGAGGCGGTGAAGAAAATAGCAGCGGGTAAGGCATTTTTCATGCAAAGCAAGCATGTGAATGTGAATTACGTGTTACTTACCCGAATTCAGAGCTCTCCAAGAGCGTTTGCAGATCTGCCTCGCAGCGTGTCCGATGCTGCCACATTCTACTGGGCCGAGGAGGGGAGCTCGACGGAGAAGGTCTTCGTCTCAAGATGTTGAGGCGGACATCCGTGCTTTTAGCGACCAGCTGAAGCAGCTGGTCGAGCTCCACAAGGTAGCCGAACAGGCCATGAAGGGCCTCATAGTTCGGCTGTGGCCCAAGGAGGCCATGCCTGAGAGCTGCTTCGCCTGGTGCGGCGGCTGGTGGATGCGTGTCCCTGGGTGGAAGTCGTCAAGCACTCCGCCTACATTGAAGGTGCCCATCGGGCCCTTGCCCGTGCAAAAGTGCACTGGGGCAGGATGGACGCCGAGAAGCTTCGACGACGCGCGCCGGGCGGCAAGGAGTATCGTCGCCCAAATGTATTATAAGAGTGTCCTGAAGGGAGCCCGCATGATTGCGGATGAGTGCTCCAAGGATGTAATATTTGAGTAGAATCGCATTATGTTATCCTGTGCGCTGAAAACTGTGTTCATATGCGCTAAGCAACGCTTATTAATTTAAAATATTACTTTCTGTGTGGCCGTTTATCAAATCTGAGAGATGGCAAGTCATCGGCTTCAGACCCCATGCCACTAGTGCTGGGGTGTTCGGGATAAACTTGAGCACTCTTGTTCCCATGTTTGGGTCCATCTAGGGAGGCGCTCAACACAACGAACGAGGCAACCGGACTTATAATGCTTGAACACTCTCACTTAGCCATAGAATTCTATAATTTTAAATTTCGGTGAAGTCCCTAGTGTTCGGAAGACCGAGTTCGGGGCGCTATCCATGCCCGGGCCGGACAAAGCCGGTTCCTCGCTCTAAGCGGCATAAGTCTTTAGGGACTCGAAAAAACCTCTCGAACAGCGACCAGCTCTCGCCCTATCATGACGGTCAGTTTTAGCTTTCTCCACTAAGGCGCCACAAGCAGCTCAATCGGCGCAATCGCAGTGGTTCTCCAGTGCTACCTTAGCCGATAAAACGGAACGAAGGTACCAAAACATGGGAGCCGGCAAACCCAACTATTGACCCAAGACATGATTCGAGCCGATGCATATAATGCTATAAGTTCGGGTGCCGACTTGTGAAAGTGTTCGGACTTATTACACCATAATGCGGGAACTTAAGCCCTCGTGTATTCGGCCGCACTAAAGTGTACTGGATGCAACATGTCATAAACGAACATATATAAGAAAGGAATGCAATTATAAGCAAAAAGCGATGCATTGTTTATTCCAGAAATACTGCCATGAATGCAGAACGATACAAATAGTGCGGCAAGCAAGGGATTGGACTATTAAACATGTCCCCCTCCAGGGGTAGGCTGCGGAATGGTGTATTAAACAGAGTTAATGATTGTAATGGAGACCACCTGCGTGTTCATCGTGGCCTTTCTCCTTCCCTGGTTGTTGCATCGTGAGTTTGACAGGTCTACTGCCGGACAGGGCCTCCGGTGAACGGAGTCCTGTGGGTAAGAAAAAAGAAAAAAGAAAAGAGCAACACACTTGGGAGCCCCTGGTGCGGTTGAGCCGCACTCTGGGCCTATCGTGGTCGTGCCCCTCCCCCTATGCCCATGGCACCTCTAGAGCGTAATGATGTACACGAAGGACTGGTCTTGCAATTATGCAAGGGCTGGGGTTGGGGCCGCATTGCTACGCGTGCTCGGAACGTGCCAGGTGGTCTTGTTATATGTTACTCCGGGCGCGTTTGGCCGTGTCCGGTCGCTTAACGGTCGGACTCGAAAATTGCCTTAAGAGGCTGCTCTGTACTTCTGCCGCGAGAGCCGCTATGTGTTCCTCCTTTCGGAGGGAGCGTTCAGTGTTTCCATTGACCGTGATGACTCCTCGAGGGCATGGCATCTTGAGCTTGAGGTATGCGTAATGCGGCACCGCGTTGAACTTTGCAAATGCGATCCGTCCGAGCAGAGCGTGATAGCCATCATGAACGGGACTATGTCAAGATTAACTCCTCGCTAGGAAGTTATCCGGGATCCAAAGACCACTTCGGTGGATCGAGCTCGCATAATTGGCCTCTACACCTGGTATGACGCTTTGAAGGTCGTCTTCGTAGGTTTAATCCTTGAGGGTCTATGCCCATCTTGGCGACCGTATCCCGATAAAGCAGGTTCAGTGCTGCCGCCATCCATCGACTCGTGAGGTGGAATCCATCGACGATTGGGTCTAAAACCAATGCGCGAATCCGCCATGGCGGATATCGGTGGGTGGTCCTTCGATCGAAAGTGATCGGGCAAGAGGACCATGGATTGAACTTCGGCGATCGCTCCATCGCATATACATCCCTTGCGCACGCTTCGCTCCCTCTTGGGTATGTGGGTTATGATATCATGTTTACCGTCCGCACTTGTGGGGGGAAACCCTTCTGTCCTCTACTGTTTGGCAGTCGGGTCTCTTCCTCGTCATCGCTATGCAGCCCCTTGTCATTGTTTTCGGCAATTAACTTGCCTGCCTACTTAAATACCCAACAATCCATGTTGGTGTGATTAGCTGGCTTTTCGGGGGTGCCATGTATCTGGAAAGAGCGGTCGAGTATTCGGTCCAAATTGGACGGACCTGGAGTAGTTCTTTGAATGGCTTTTCCGCGACCGGTTTGAGCCTCTGAATTGGCGTTGACCGCCAGATCCTCGGTGTTATTGCTGCTAACGCGCGTTTGTTTTGTTGCGACGCGACCGCCATTGAGGTCCTTGTTGTCCGGACTGCTGAATTTCTGTTGAGGTTGTTATCGCGGGCTAGCTAGCTGTCCTCTCCAGCAGCAGCGGGTCATGAGTGATGTGAGGGCTGCCATGGATTTTGGCTTTTCCTGTCCTAGGTGCCGGGCCAGCCACTCGTCGCGGATGTTATGTTTGAAGGCTGCGAGGGCCTCTGCATCCGGACAGTCGACGATTTGATTTTTATTTTTTAAGAACCATGTCCAGAATTGTCTAGCCGATTAGTCTGGCTGCTGAATTATGTGTCTTAGGTCATCGGCGTCTGGTGGTCGCACATATGTGCCCTGGAAGTTTTCAAGAAATGCGGCTTCCAGGTCCTCCCAACACCCAATTGACTCTGCTGGCAAGCTGTTAAGCCAATGACGAGCTGGTCCTTTAAGCTTGAGTGGGAGATATTTGATGGTGTGGAGATCGTCACCGCGGGCCATATGGATATGAAGCAGATAGTCTTTGATCCAAACCACGGGGTCTGTTGTGCCATCGTAGGATTCAATGTTCACGGGTTTAAACCCTTCAGGGATTTGATGATCCATTACTTCATCTGTGAAGCATAGTGGGTGTGCGGCGCCTCTACAATATCACGACGTAGCTCAAGCGAGCTTTGTTCATCGTGTTCGCCCGCCGAGTTGTCAGATCCGGCGCGACGGTAGTCGCCGTGCATCGTGGGGCGCCCACGTGATCCGTAGATCGATCTTGATTGTCTTGCCTTGTCCTCCAATATGTCTCGCAAGTCCGGCGCATTCCCCCGTGGCTTCGTACTTTTCGAGCGGTGACGGGGTACGGTCCTGATGGAAGGCCTAGAGGCCTCTCTGTCGCGGCCACGAGGTGGTCGGTCTGCCATATTGTGCGCTGGTGATGGAGGTTTATATGCCTCCTCCTCTAATCGGGGGAGCAACTTGCGTTTTGGGTAGCTTTTGGAGGGGCGTTCGAGTTCATACTCTTCGGCCGCCAGGACTTCAGTCCATCTGTCGGCTAGCAGATCTTGATCAGCTCGGGGCTGTTGCTGCTTTTTCTTTAGGCTGTTTGCCGTGGCCATAAGCCTGCGTTTAAAACGCTCTTGTTCGATGGGATCCTCGGCACGCATTTAATTACGCATCGCTGAGGCTTGCCTCGTCTCCTGAGGGAGGCATGTAATTATCATCCTCTACCTCTTCATCCGCCGCTCTCGTGAGGGCTGGCTTCTCCCTCCTCTGTCTTGAATCTTGCTTGAGGGGTTATCTTCGCACTCTCTGGGTGTTATTATCTCCGGTGCCGGAATCTCCATTCTTGCTATGGCGGGATTTAGAGCGGCGCCGCTGACGCCGTGGCTTGGGCTGTTTCTTGGAGGAATCTGCCTCCGCTGCTTCTTCGCCATTCCCGTCCTTTTGGATGTCCACCATATATATGTCGTATGACGAGGTGGTCTTCCAGTGCCCTGTAGGTGTTGGTTCCTGGTCATCTCCGGAATCGTCGTCCATACCGTCGATGTCTTCGGAGTCGTAGTCTAGCATGTCGGTTAGATCGTCGACAGTGGCTACAAAGTGGGTGGTGGGTGGGCTTTGAATTTCTTCATCGTCCGCATCCCAACCGCCCCGACCGCAGTCCGCCAGGCTCTCGATAACGAGAGATACTTTAGCGAATTCAGGATGTCGCCAAAGGGTGAGTGCTGAAAGATGTCCGCGGCGGTGAACTCCATGATCGGCGCCCAATCGGATTCGATTGGCAGGGGCGCAGGAGGTTCGGAGTCCGGCGAGGAGTGTGGCACCTCGGAGTCATGGGCTTTACAAGGGACAAGGTCAGTATTCGGCTCCATCGCCGTATAGGTTGCAGCCCCCGAGGCGGTATCTAGCCACCCGTCCTCGATCTGCGCGGTTGGCTCCGAATTAAGGGTCGGAGCGGACTCATGTGCGGCCTCCAGGGCACTGTCCGGCAGCAGAGCTAAATCATGCCCATCGTGACAGTGCGGCGCGCTCGGGTGTGGCTCGAATCCATCGAAGATCAAGTCTCCGCGGATGTCAGTCGTGAAGTTTAGGCTTCCAAATCTGACTGATGGCGGGGCGTAGCTTCGATCCGCTCCAGATGGCTGCTTAATTGGCCCGCAGCAAAGCCGCCGAACACGAAAATCTGTCCGGGAGAAAAGTCTCACCACCGATGCGCTGTTGTTGATGATCGGCGAGCCATCAAGCCTATCGGTGATGACACGAGGAACTCTCAATGAAAGCACCAATGTCGGTGTCAAAACCGGCGGATCTCGGTAGGGGGTCCCGAATGTGCGCCTAGGCGGATGGTAACAGGAGACAAGGGACACGATGTTTTACCTGTGTTCGGGCCCTCTCGATGGAGGTAAAACCCTACTCCCGCTTGATTGATATTGAAGATATGGGTAGTACAAGAGTAGATCTACCACGAGATCAAGGAGGCTAAACCCTAGAAGCTAGCCTATGGTATGATTGTTGTCATCGTTGTTCGTCCTACGGACTAAAACCCTCCGGTTTATATAGACACCGGAGAGGGCTAGGGTTACACAGAGTCGGTTACAATGGTAGGAGATCTACATATCCGTATTGCCAAGCTTGCCTTCCACGCCAAGGAAAGTCCCATCCGGACACGGGACGAAGTCTTCAATCTTGTATCTTCATAGTCTTGGGAGTCCGGCCGACGATGATAGTCTGGCTTTTCGGACACCCCATAGTCCAGGACTCCCTCACCCGTTCTCTTGAACGCTTCCGCTCGCGATCTACAAGGGTATGTAGACGCACTCCTATCACTCGTTTCTTAGATGAACTCATAGATGGATCTTGGTGAAACCGTAGGAAAAATTTTAATTTTCTGCAACGTTCCCCAACACAAAGTGGGTGATATGTTCTATTGTACAATTCTTGTTTTAGATTTTTTGAAGGAAACCCTCTCTCTAAATGGGAAGGAATGTATATCCTCGAAGAAGTTTATCGTTCTAGAGCTATTAAGATCAATAATTCCGAAGGCCCTAATTTGAAGGTGGTCAATGGACAAAGAATTAAGCATTGTATCTCATGTACACCAATTAATGTAAACTAACATTATTACTAGGACACCGGATGAATACATAAGAGAGACCTTCCAGAACACTCCATAACCCTGAAAAGGAATAGGTATGTGATAAGGTAAGTAAACCGATTCCAAAAATTCCATAAATATATTTTTTGTCAGTTTTGGAATATTAGAAAAAGACCAAAATAGAAACAGCCGAGGAGACCATGAGGCACCAGGGCGGGCCCACCCCCTGGGTGCGCCCTGGTGGCTTGTAGGCCCCTCATGAGCCTCCCCAACTCCATTTTCTTATAGAATACTTGTTTTGCAAGTTAAAAAATCTATATATATACTCCCGGATGTTTTGACCACCGTATCACAGAAATATCCTCTGTTCTTGTTTCGTGCTATTTTTCTGACAAATCTAGATTGCCATGGCTCCACCAAACTCCTCCAAGGACAAGTTCTACGAGAAAGTCATCAACCCCTACCTACCAGAGGTGATGAAACACCCTCAAGCCATTGAGATGCATGATAGGGTGCTTCACATCCGGGATGTTCAAGGTCCCAAGAAGACAGGAAGCATGGAGGCCAGGCTCGATGCGGTGGAGCAAGAGATCTTCAAGTGTCAAGAGATGGTGGAACATGGACTCAGTGCTAACCACTCCATGATCACGAAATTCACTCGTGATCACAAAGTGGATGCCAAGTCAATGGAGGACATCACTTCTAGCTCAACGATCGAATCGACTATCTCCAGGGCCAAATCTATGATCTTCAAAATTGAAATTTTGAGTATGAGGCAAGATTTAAAGGTATGAGTTTAGCTGCAAGTTTCAGGACTCCGGAGACTTGTTCATCCTTTTATGATGGGGAACCTATGCCTTGGAAGCTGGACGACAGGCCCACTACTTCATCACCAAAGAAACAAACTTGAGTACACGGGTATGGGCACACCCCTTGGCCTGTGTCAAGCTTGCGGGAGGTGCCCCGGTATCGTATCACCATCACTTTTATTATCTTTACCTATTTTAGTTTGATCCTTAGTTATTTCGTGCTTTTAGTTGAATAAAAGTTTAGTATGATCTATTTTCGAGTGCTAGTTTCGTGATCTATCTATCTATGTAATTGAGTTGAGAGTTATATAATAAAGAGTAGCTCTTTATTTTATGTTTCAGTTTAATGAAAATAATAAAAAGATCATATGCTGATCTTATGGGAAGTAATGGCATTACATAAAGAAGAGTATAAGTGGTAAAATTTATTGAAAGTTAACAAACATAACATTGGTCAATTATGCAATTCATGAAAGAAATAATAAGGGAAGAGAAGATTCACATATAAATATACTATCTTGGATATCTTTTATGATTGTGAGCCCCCATTAAGTATTTTATGTCAAAATGTTGATGTTGGACAAGGAAGACAGTGTAATGAGTTATGTTTGCTTATATTCACATAGAGGTTATATTGTTATAGACCCTCCAACATGCGGTGTTTGCTAAATATCTTTGCTAGCCAAAAATTCGCACCAAGTAGAGATACTACTTGTGCATCCAAAAACCCTTAAACCCATTTTCATGTCATGAGAGTCCACTATACCCACCTATGGATTGATTAAGATCCTTCAAGTAAGTTGTCATTAGTGCGAAAGCAATAAAAATTGCTTCTAAATATGTATGATATTTTATTGTAAGGGTAAATAAGCTTTGTACGATCTTATGAGGGCAAAGAAATAAAAGTGACAGACTGCATAATAAAGGCTGTTATCACAAGGGGCAATATAAAGTGACGTTCCTTTGCATTAAGAGATTGCACATCCAAAAATAAAAAGTGCATGACAACCTCTGCTTCCCTCTATGAAGGGCCTATCTTTTACTCTTATGTATTTACTTTTCATGTAAAAGTCAATAGTGTTCTCCTCTATTCCTTTTTTATTTTTTTCTCTTTTACAATCATCATGTGGCGGGGAAAGATCCAGGCATATATATATATATATCTAGTTGGCTATTGTAACATCCCAATTTTCAATTTGGATGTTATTCATAGATCATTCATATGCATCCATGATTTATGCATTTTTGTTGCTTTGTTAGTTGCATCTTGATCCAAGAGACCTTAAGCAACTCAAGGACCAATTTGAGAGAGAGTTGGAGGTTTCACAAAAATCCAATTTTGATTTATCAAAATTTGGTATTTGGATCAAATTGTTTTTTTTTCAAAATTCTTTTCCAATTATTTTAAAATAAAGAGAGAAGATAAAATGACTTCTTCAAAATCAGCAAATAAATATTGCAAATTAAATTTTGAATTTTTGGAGAGTTTATTTGATCTTATTCACTAGTTTATTTATTTGTTAGCGGAGTAATTAATACTATAATATTTGTTTTTAGTTTAGGCATTTAGGCCCAGAAAAATGTTCACTGGGTCACTAATAAGGCCATATTACTACGTCAATTTTTCTGGTATTTTTAGGATATTATTTATATTCATTTTAGCGAGTTTTGTCTCTCTGAAAAATTGTTTTTAAAAAATGTTTGCAGCCGAACTGGGCCGGCCCAGCTAGCGCCAGGCCAAGGCCCGGCCGCCAGCACCTCGCCCGTCCGCTCCGACACGGAGTCCCGCAAGCCGCCTCCACCCGCCAGAGTCCGGGTCGGACTCCATGCCGCCGCCGCCTCCGTTTGCCCCTCACCCAAGCCACCCGCACCCCCCGACTCTTACAAATACCGGGCCACCCGGCCCCTCCTCCAACTCGAGCGTCGCTGCCGCCGCCACCCACCGCCACCGCAGCCAAGACACCGCCATCGCAGTTACGCTCGTTGTCGTCCGCAATGTTGCCGTGCCGCACTGCCATGACCCCACTGCCGAACGCCATTGTCGCCAAGCCTCGCTGCCACCGCGTGCCACCGGCCACCGCCGCCATCGATTTCACTATCGCCGTCGTCGAACCGCCGTGGACAGATAAAACCGCCACCCCGGCCCGATGCTTTTTTTAGTTTTTGGTTTTTCTTTTAAAATCCGGTTTATTATTTAGTTTGGTTTTTAGCGAATGTTCGTTCGTTTAGGTTCTATAGCAAACATATTCATTAGATCAGTTTCGGTAGCGAACGTTCATTCGATAGGATTTTTCTTTTTATTTTAGTTTTCTGCCAGGGACCTATCCGTAGTTTTATTTTTACAGATTAGTCCCTCTGTTTCAAACTAGCACATCTTTTTGCTCGTTTGTCCAAATTCGACGAAACCAATGCCAAAATCTTCAGAGCAATCTGATCTATCCAGTAAACTAACTTGAACATGTATTTTGAAAATTTAAAATTTAAGTTTAGTTAAGATTTGAGTTTGATCTTGTTCTATTCGTATCTTGAGTTTCGTACCTACGTTTGAGTTGATTCTTTTTCCAAATCGTAGCTAATCACATATACCTACTGTTTAGATCTAATCCACATGAATATAATGCTGTTAAAATTTGTTTTATGTTTAGATTAGTTACTTGCTTGTTTTTGAGTTCTTGGGATATTTTCTTCGTTTTCTCTTTGCATCATTTGCTTGAGTGCTTATGTATGCTATTGTTTGTCTACGCTAGATTTTTCGGAGTGCGAAGCTTGTTACTACAAATCCTAGAGTTTTCTGATCGTCAGCAAGGCAAGTTACACTTTGATCATACCTTTTAATACCCAGTTTTTACTATGCATTAGTTTTACCCTCAAAGATTTGCATGAGTAGGATTGGGAACATGTGTTTTGGCTGTAGTTTAGCCTATTATCGTTGATCATCCCGGGAGTATACATTATGCTCATATATTGCTTAGCCATGCTCATAGACGGGGATTGGTTCGTGTGGTTCATGGAAGTTGTGAGAGATAATAATTTTGGACAACATTAAGGTGGCAACTTTAATACACATGTGGGTGGATTGGTTGGGGCACCTGGAGAAACCAGTGCTTGCCCATGGGAATCCCGGAGTACCGGTGTGATTTTCCTCAGTTTGCCACCCAGGCTCAAAGGGATCATATGATATTTCATGCCTAGAAACTTCCGTGTGCATCCACAAGCCATTATGGGCTCTGGCATGGTTGAGTAAGTTGTGTGAGCTCTTGAAGAGGTGAACTAGCAGATGTAGGGGAAAGTAGGTGTACCAGTCTACCCAGAGTAGAGAGTTAATGCTTTAGAAAGGCTATGTCTCGATCTTCCGATCATGGATGAGGTCGAGTTTTGTGGGGAAAAGTGTGCAACCTCTCTAGAGTGTACAAACTAATCATGGTTAGGCGCGTTCCCGGTTGTGGACAATTTGAGTATCTAGAAGTGGATATTTATGTTGATCTCATCACTCTATTTAATTAATGTATTGGGTTTAATGATGACACTTGATAAATTTTGGGATTTGAGTTGGAGGAACCTTCTCAATCATTGGTATAAACTTTGTAGTAAATAAAATGTATTCCTTTGTTGTAGGGAAAAATTAGCTTTATGCAAAAATTAAACTTAGAGCCTCCACCAGCCAAATATGCAGGTAGATATAGTTTCTTTCATTTATTTGTTTCTGAAGGTAACTCTTGCAAAGATATTCCATGTGCTGACCTACACGGCTGCAACGTCTCATGTTGCAGACTTTACCGGCGAAGAATAAGGTGCGCTAGGTCGTTGTCATGCACTCAGCTATGCCACTGGAGTTTGATGCACTCATTTATCTTTGAAGCTTCCGCAGTTACTTTATTTAGATGGCCTTTAGCCACATTATTTTTGTAATAGATACTCTTTATGAGGACCTCAATGTAATAAGTGTGTGATTGAACTCTGTTATAATTCCTCTAGTATTGTGTGTGTCAGCATACCGATCCAGGGATGACACTTAAGCACAGAGACTTTGATCCATTGGCATCGTGGTTGCTACAAGATGATATTAGAGCACACGCTGACTATAGGGCACGACCACTAGGAAAAGCCACAAGATAGTCTTCTCTACTCATTTCTAATCCTCCTCTATTTCTACTCTATAGATGTCAGACCCTAGGAATAAGTTCACTCAGTCGGATGACGACACCCCTTTCGTACGACACTTGAAGGAAGTCACGAAGTACCTGAACATCGGACTACCAAGCTTCACTGGAACCTTCACTGCAACTTTACCAGAAGAGGAGCGCTGGAGGATCAAAGTTCGTGTACCTGGGAGGACATTTGCACCAACAACTGAGCCCATTGAGTTTACCTTGGATGCACCAACTTGGAGCTTAGGAAAGAGCATGGCAGCCCACATCACTTTTGGACGCATTTGTGAGGTATACCACAAGGATCTTGAAGACACCATCTACTAGATGTGTGGATGCCGGGATGAGCAATGGGAGATGATTCATACTAGAAATGGATCTATTGCAGCATACATTTAGGAGATGGATCAACACATTCATCGATATGAGAACCATATGTGCGCTATCATGAAGAAGACCAAGAAGGTGGTTGTCGGTGTCAAAACCGGCGGATCTCGGGTAGGGGGTCCCGATCTGTGTGTCTTAGGCTGATGGTGATGGAGTCATGTACCTAGGGTAGGGTCATAGGCCTGACCTAAACGTCCTACCCAAGGGTACTCATAGAAGAGATCACCTTCCAGTCGACCAAAGAGGAATCCACTCGACCGGACTGGAAGGACTCGACCATGGAAGACTCACTCGACCATGAAGACTCACTCGACCACCAGAAGGTCAGAAGGCACTCCACAACATAGCGGTGTGCTATTGAATAGACTTAATGATAGTTAAGGCACCCTATGAGGGCGCTACAAGAACCCCTAGCTTAATGTACTTTAATCCCTCCATTATGTGGGCTGGCTGGGGTCCTGGCGCACTTATATAAGCCACCCCCCTCCACAGTAGAAGGGTTCAGATTCTGTAATACTCATACTCATAATCCACTCGACCGCCTCAGGCTCCGAGACGAGGGCTGTTACTTCCTCCGAGAAGGGCTGAACTCAGACATCCCTTGTCACCACAACTGCTACATAGCTAGGACATCGCCTCCTTAACCTACCCCTACTTCTCGCTGGACTTAGAACCACGACAGTTGGCGCCCACCTTGGGGCTGGTGTTTTAGCGATTTGTGGAGGAGTTGCAGATTCTTCAGTACCTTCATCATGATGACTTCGAGTTTTAAAAGGGGGCACGAGATCCGCCTCGGTGCTCTCACTTTCGTCGCCGACGACCAAGATGGCTCCGTGGAGGCCCCTCTTGACATCGAGGCGCCCCGTCCATGGGCGACGACTTTCGCATGTGTTCGCGGCGCTTTGCTGCGGCAACTGCCGACCAGACGGTCGACTCCTTATCGATCGCCGCCTGTCTCCCACCAGCGCAAGCGCCTGGTAGGTCGAGGCTTCAGCGGTGGGTGAAGCACGCGGTGGCTCGCCAGACAGCCACCGCCCAAGTTGCGCTATTGAGCCCGACGAATCCTCTACTACTGCTCGATCTGCCGACCGGCTCAGAGAGATCGTGATCCGAGTGTGATAGCAGTGATCCAACAAGCGGAGATCCTCATGGTCGACGGCCCTCACAGCCCTCCGGCTGCCATGGGCGGTGGAGCCGGGGGAGGTGATCCTGCAAGAACACGAGGAGTACCAGCCCGAGACACTCGACTCTCTGCAGAGAGAAGAGCTTCGTCGCAGGAACATGGATGCACTACATACTCCTATCGCCGGAGAGACCCCTGAGGCTCGTGCCTTAGAGGAAGCACGTTTGGCCAATGTGGCTGAACGCGCTCGCTTGGAGAATCTTCAACGAGCACTCGACGAAGGCAGCGGCAGCGACTCCACGAATCCAAATGACGCCGGCTTTTCCCGCCGACTCGTATACCGCCGCCACTTCAGAATTTAGCAACCGCAACTCAGATAGCGTAGTCTATTCAGCCGTCCCACGGAAGTCGGAAGAGGCTTGCAGCAGATCGTAGATTTACTCCGAGCGGTGATCGAACTCAGCCGTGTCGCAGCCGCAAGAACAGATTCACACCGATCCGTCGCTGCGAACATCTGCATATCGGCTCACAGCCCCAGATCGCCTCCACAAGCGGGAAGGGCGCGACAACCGCGAGAGCAGCTCGGAGACCGCTCCGACCGAGATGACAGCGTCGAATGCCCCTTTCCTCCGAGGAAGGGTCGACGCTCCTCGGCGGCAGGATGACAGACGATTCGATCAAGAGGCGAAGGATTCCAAATGACCCCAGAGAACTGTGCTTTGATGCGCGATCCATTATCGTGCAAGGCTTGGTCGACCGAACAGAGCCCATCGAGGAGGACCCGAGAGATGCACCCATCAGCGATGAGTGCATGTCTCGGTCCGGAGTGTTTTAGCAGGCTATCGAGCCGCAGATGATCCCCCCAATTTCAGATTGGCAACAGGAGTCAGCAAGTTCACTGGGGAATCTAAGCCTGAAACTTGGCTCGAGGATTACCGAGTGGCTGTTCAGATTGGTGGTGGGAATGATGAGGTGGCCATGAAACATTTGCCCCTCATGTTGGAAGGTTCAGCCAGGGCATGGCTGAGTCAATTACCTCACAGCAGTATATATACTTGGGAGGATTTGTCCCGAGTGTTCGTCAGGACTTTTGAAGGGACTTGCAAGCGACCGGCTGGTTTGACAGAGCTGCAAGTTTGTGTGCAGAAGACCAACGAAACTCTCCGAGAGTACATTCAGAGATGGATTACCTTACACAATACTGTGGAAAATGTGTCCGCCATCGTGCGGTTTATGCCTTTTAAGACGCAAGGCCAAAAAAGAGAATTGAGTCTGAAGTTCGGTCGAACAGGGGACATGACCCTGAGTCGAATGATGGAGATTGCTAGCAAATATGCCAATGGCGAAGAAGAAGACCGACTCCGAAGTGGCAAGTACAAGCCGAGCCACGGAGAAGGGCAATCAGTCGGAAGCGAGCATAAAGCCGAGCCAGCAGCTCTCGGAGAGGCCCCGCCGTGACTCGTGGAAGTTCAAGGGGAAACCCAAAGGATCCTGGAATCCGAAGAAAGTGAAAGATAAGGAAGGAAACGACGTGATGGATATGCCATGCCATATTCACACGAAGAAGGATGAAGAGGGCAATATTATTTACCCGAAACACACCACTCGCCAAAGGTCGACTCCTCGATCCAAAGGCCTGTGGCAAACAGTCTAAGGACAAGGAGAAGGAGCCGACAAGACCGGAGACAAAGAGGACAAAGGAGGAGGAATACCGCATGTCAACTCCACTCGATGATCTTCGCGATGTGGAAAGCAAAAGTCGATCGAAAGTCATAAATCGGGAGGTGAATATGGTTGCCCCAGCTTAAGCCAAGTTATGTGAAGTGGTCCCGCACACCCATCACATTTGACTAACTGATCACCCGACTCACATTGCCACCCCGGGCGGCAAGCGTTAGTGGTCGATCCGGTTGTCGAAGGCACTCGATCGACAAAAGTGCCGATGGATGGTGGCGATGGGCTGAATTTATTGTATGCGGATACATTAAAAGGGATGGGCATTCCGATGTCCCGATTGAGCGCCAAAGAATATGAGTTTCCACGAGTCATACCAGGAAGAAGGCCAACTCACTCGGCAAATAGCCTCGGACGTGGTTTTGGTGATTCCAAACACTTCCGCAAAGAAAAGTTGACCTTTGAGGTTGTGGATTTTCGAGTGCATACCATGCCATTTTGGGAGGCTCGCCACGCACGATTCATGGCCCGACCATGCTACGTGTACCTCAAACTCAAGATGCCAGACCCAAGGGAGTGATCACCGCCACCGGAGATCGGAAGAAGGCGGAAGAATGCTTTCGAAGGGCTCAAGATTGCCGACTTAAGTGTCGCAATCGAATTCGACGAGTACATGCAAAACGCAGATCCGAGTGATTTGCTACGATCTAAGAAGCCAGCCATCGAGTTCGCATTCAAGTCGCCCGTGAGACGGCCCGCCCATATTCATCCGACCGACCCCAATGCAGCTCCGACCCACATATCCACAACACTCGACTCGAAATAGGAAGAAGCGCCATCCGCCCTCCGTGAGAATCGGACATCTTTGCATGGAAGCCACCGACATGCCGGTGTTCCTGTGGAATCTGGCCGAGCATCGCCTTCAGTCGACAAGTCAGCGAAACCAATCAAAGAACATCTGCGACGGTCCGCCGTCCGTAAGAGAAAGGCTATTGGGGAAGAAGTGGCTCGATTGCCGACAAAGCAGGATTTATCCGAGAGCTTTACCACCCGAGTGGCTCGCTAATGTTGTCATGGTCCCCAAGAAGGATGACTCACCCGCATGTGCATTGATTTTAAGCACATTAATCGGGCCTGCCGAAGGATCATTTTCCTCTCCCCGCATCGATCAAATTGTCGACTCGACCGCTGGGTGTGAGAGGTTGTCTTTTCTAGATGCATATTCCGGTATCATCGATCCGTCAGTATGGACCCGACGAATAAAAACAGCTTTCATCACTCCATTCGGGTGCTTCGCTATATCACCATGCCATTCGCCTCAAGAATGCCGGAGCCACGCTTATGCGAATGATTGAAGTGTCTTCTCACCGGATCACCGAATGTGGAAGCGATATGGATGATATCGCCGTTAAGTCGCGAAAAGGTTCCGACCTGCTCGCCGACCTCGCCAAACATTTGCCAACCTCCGAAGGTACGATATCAAGCTCAATCCGTCCAAGTGCACATTCGAGTTCCCGTGGAAAATTACTCGGTTTTCTCGCTTCGAACGAGGAATCGACGCTAACCTGAGAAGATCGGCACTATTCTCCGAATGAAACGCCTGCGCGAAAGTGCACGACGTCCGAAGCTTCTCGGATGCTTGGCCGCTTTAAGTCGATTCATCTCACGACTCGGTGAAAAGGCATTGCCTCTTTACCGATCGATGAAGAAGGCCGACAGTTCGAGTGGACTCTCGAAGCCGATGCAGCGCTTATGAGCTAAAAGCTCGCTTCCACCCACCGGTGCTTGCTGCTCCAATCAAGAAAGAGCCTCTGTTGCTTTATATTGCAGCCATTTGGACAAGTTGTCGGGCTTCGGCTTACTACGGTCGGCGGAAGAGGAAGGAAAGGCCTTCAAAGTTCAACGCCCGTGTATTATTTGTCCAAGTTTTGACTCCATCCAGCAGAGATACCCTCATTATCGGCTTGTGTATGGTATATACATGACCACAAAGAAGGTTGCTCATTATTTCTCGATCATTCTCACGATGCCGCCGACGCCCTTTATCGAGAGATCTTGCATAACAGAGACGCAACCGGTCGAGTGGCTAAGTGGGCGATTGAACTTCTTCCCTTGATATCAAATTCGAGGCAAAGAAAGCCATTAAGTCCTGTGCTATAGCAGATTTCCTTGCCGAGTGGATTGAACAACAACAACCGATCGGTTCACTCGAGCATTGGACCATGTTCTTCGACGGCTCCAAGATGCTTTGAATGGTTCTCGTGTCAGGTTGTTCGTTTCCCCGCAGAGGAGATAAGCTTAAGTATGTGCTCCAGATTCACTTTGATTCCTCCAACAATGAGGCAGAGTATGAGGCCCTTTTATATGGATTGCGCATGGCCATCTCACTCGGCGTCCGTCGCTTTGATGGTTTATGGCGACTCAGATCTAGTGGTCAATCAAGTGATGAAGGAGGGACGTGAGAAGCCCGGTTATGACTGGATAATGCAATGCAAAGGAGGAAGCCGGAAAAGAAGTTTGAGGGGTTGAGCTCCATCACATCCCCGATCAAAAAATCAGCAGCAGATGATCTGCCAAGATAGGGTCCAAGAGGGAAGCCATTCCGAGCGGCGTGTTTTGGAACATATACACACTCCGTCGACCAAAGAAGATCCTACGTAAGAAGCTCCACAACCCAGAGTGCCACGGACTCGACCGCAGCTTGAGGTCCCGCAGTGGTCGACTTGGTCATGGAGGTTTTAGTGGTCACTCCCGATTGGACAATTCCATATATTGCGATATCCCGAGAAAGGAACTCCCGTAAGATGAGGAAGAGGCTCGGCAGATCGTCCGTCGATCCAAAGCCTTTACCGTTATCAATGAGCAGTTATACAGAGAAAGCCCAACGGGAGTCGGACAAAAATGCATAGCGCCAGAAGAAGGTCGAGTCATTCTCAATGATATCCACTGGGACCTGTGGTCACCATGCGTCCTCTCGGACCATTGTAGCCAAAGCATACCGAGCTGGATTTTACTGGCCAAGAGCAAATGAGATGGCGAAAGAAATAGTGGACAAGTGCGAAGGATGCCAGTTCTATTCCAATATGTCACACAAGCCTGCGTCGGCCTTGAAGACCATTCCGCTCGTTTGGCCTTTCACGGTATGGGGGTTGGACATGGTCGGTCCCTTGCGAACGGGTCGGAGTGGTTACACGCATGTACTGGTAGCAGTCGACAAGTTCACCAAGTGGATTGAGGCTAAGCCAATCAAAAAACTTGATGCTGGTACTGCTGTTTCCTTCATCCGAAAGTTGACGTTCAGGTATGGAGTCCCGCACAGTATTATCACGGACAATGGGTCGAATTTTGACTCAGAAGAATTCAAGGATTTCTGCAACTCCCAAGGCATACGAGTCGACTACGCTTCAGTTGCCCATCCACAGTCGAATGGTCAGCGTAACGAGCCAATGGATTGATCCTCAAGGGTCCGAAGCCCCGCTTTGATGCGAGATCTCAAGCATGCGGCCGAGCTTGGGTCGACGAACTTCCTTCTGCTTTGGGGTTTACGGACCACGCCTAATCGGTCGATCGAGAACTCCTTTTTCCTAGTCTACGGGCGTAAGCAGTTTTACCAAGTGATCTCCTTCACAATGCTCCACGAATTGAACTTTATAATGAAGCGTGTTGAGCAAGCGCGTCAGGATGCAGTCGACCTCCTGGAAGAGGAAAGGGAAATGGCTCTGATCCGCTCAACCATTTACCAGCAAGACTTGCGCCGCTTGTACGCCAGAAATGTGAGAGGTCGAGCCTTCCAGGAAGGAGATCTGGTCCTTCGGGTGGATCAGCAGAAACAACATAAGCTTGCTCCCTCATGGGAAGGTCCCTTCATCATCACAAAGGTTCTCCACAATGGGGCATATCGTCTCTACAATGTCGAGCACGATATCGATGAGCCCCGAGCTTGGAATGCGGATCTGCTCCGCCCGTTTTACACTTAAAGTTTTTCACTCGGAAGAATTGTAATAAAGTACTCTTGTAGCTCACGAGCCTTGAAGTAATAGTGTCACAAGTCCTTCGTAATTTTTGTCACTTTTATTTTTCGTCGAGTAAAATTTTCACTTCCCCCAGTGGGTGGCTTAGGCGCGAATCCGTTCCGCCTAAGTGTTTTACAAATCCTACCGAGTGGAGAGCAAACCTCCCACTCGGGGGCTTAGCTGCAGCCCAGTGCTCGCCTAAGATAAAAGAAATCCTACCGAGTGGAGAGCAAACCTTCCACTGGGGCTTAGCTGCAGCCTGCTCGCCTAAGGTAAAGAATCCCACCGAGTGGTAAGCCGACTTCCACTGGGGCTTAGCTGCAGCCCGTGCTCGCCTAAGTTAAAGAAATCCCACCGAGTGGTAAGCAGACTTCCACTCGGGGCTTAGCTGCAGCCAGTGCTCGCCTAAGATAAAGAAATCCTACCGAGTGGTAAGCCGACTTCCACTCGGGGGCTTAGCTGCAGCTCAATGCTCGCCTAAGTTATTAAAAATCCTACCGAGTGGTAAGCCAGACTTTCACTCGGAGGCTTAGTTGCAGTCCAAGGACTCGCCTAAGTATGAAGTATGTTCAAGAAGGAAAACGAGGCGCAGGCCGATCGCGACCCTCTTCTCCGAGCTTGACACAAGTACAACGTGTCGATCGCGACCCTCTTCTCCGAGCTTGACACAAATACAACGTGTCGATCACGACCCTCTTCTCCGAGCTTGACACAAATACAAAAGAAATCCTCTTGAGTGGAGAGCAAACCTCCCACTGGGGCTTAGCTGCAGCCTGCTCGCCTAAGATAAAAGAAATCCTACCGAGTGGAGAGCAAACCTCCCACTGGGGCTTAGCTGCAGCCCGGTGCTCGCCTAAGATAAAAGAAATCCTACCGAGTGGAGAGCAAACCTCCCACTCGGGGCTTAGCTGCAGCCCAAGGCTCGCCTAAGATAAAAGAAATCCTACCGAGTGGAGAGCAAACCTCCCACTCGGGGCTTAGCTGCAGCCCGCTGCTCGCCTAAGATAAAGAAATCCTACCGAGTGGAGAGCAAACCTCCCACTGGGGCTTAGCTGCAGCCCAGTGCTCGCCTAAGATAAAGAAATCCCACCGAGTGGAGAGCAAACCTTCCACTGGGGCTTAGCTGCAGCCCAGTGCTCGCCTAAGATAAAAGAAATCCTCCGAGCGGAGAGCAAACCTCCCACTGGGGCTTAGTCAGCAGCCAGTGCTCGCCTAAGGAATAAGTCGACTGCAGTAAGCGCTTCGCTGTTAACCTGCAAGGAGCAATTCAAGCTAAGGGCAATCATAGCCAGACATCCAATCCAAATTTAGGTCGACACCTAAAATAACCGAGAGTGCTCAGGCGCTAAGCCTGTTAAAGTTTTATCGGTTACAATTCCACTCGGCATACCGAGGCAAATTTAAGGTCAAGGAAAGTTTTTTACCCCTCCTGTGGAGGGCTGGATGGAGCAACGAACTCGTCAAGATCGATCCCGTCGGCAATCCGCGTGGCAGCTGCAATGAAAGTCTCCATGAAGGTCCTGAAGTCGTGCTTTTTGGTGTTGGCCACTCGGAGAGCCGCCAGCTTATCTTCTCGGGCTTCCTTGCAATGGACTCGCGCGGACCACGTATAACGTCTGCGCCAAGACCGAAGTCAAGATTTCTTCCACTCTTGCACTCGGTCAGGGACGGCATTCAGTCGAGCCATCAATGACTCGAGATCATTTTGGAGTGTCTCATTGGGCCAGAGCGTTGAGTCAATGCGGGACGTGGCAACCTTCAGTCTAGCAAGATAATCCACAACAGCAGCAACACGAGACTCCAGTCGGAAGATGTTCATAGCAGTTTCATCGTTCACCGGGGAATTGGCAGGGTCAAGGTTTGTCTCCAGCTGGCTGGTTTCTTCTTCAAAGTTGCGGCAGAACTCTGCAGAGACAAAATCCCAAATCAGGAAAACAGTCGAGTGGAAACATAACAGTTGGGAGAATTGGTCGAGTGAAGAAAGTTACCTTCGAGTTTAAGGAACAATTCCTTAGCGAGACCACCCAAGAAGCTTTCCAGCTCATTCCTCTTCCCAGCCAGTTGGAGGATCTTCTCGGTCAGGTTCTTCTTGTCAGCCTTCATTCGCTCAGCATCCTTGCCGGCAGCAGCCAGAGCAGCCTTCAGATCGGCGTTTTCCTGTTCGAGCTTGGCAACTGAGGCCAATTTTTCATCGGCAAGCTTGATCTTCTCGCACAGCTCAAGCTCCTTCTTCCTTTGAGCCTCCTTCACCTTGCTCAGAATCGCAGCAAAGTCAAACTTGCAGCAAGTGGGAGGAGGACAGAGTCGTCGAAATCTCACCAAACATACCTTTGGTCTCCTCCTTCGCCTTCGTCGATTCTCTTGCACCAGCTTTCAAGTCCAACTCGAGCTGAATATGCTTCGCTCCGATTCAAATAGCGTGCGCAAGATCACAAGATTTCTACAAAGAGACAGCCAAAAATATCGAGATAATTCACTTCGAGTGAATGAAGAAGAATTGTGCGTTTAAGACTACAAATAATGCAAGCATTCAACCGTAGTCTCGGGGACTACACCCAGTGGGTGCACTCAGCGTGCCCCCACTGGTCTTATTCAAGACATAGTCACGATCGACCCGACCAAGAAAAAGAGCGAGTCGACCAGTCGACCAGTTTCGTTCTTAGTAAGCCTAGGAACGAGTCGACCAGTCGACCAGTTCCATTCTTAGTAAGCCTAAGAAAGAGTCGACCAGTCGACCAACAAAAAAAAAAAAAATCACCAATCGACCGAAAGCCAGATCAGAATCAATCGCCAGCAGCTGATCACGCCTCGGGATTACACCGATGGGTGCACTCAGCGTGCCCCACCGGTTTCGTAAACACATTCATTCCATTCGGATATCGATCAACATTTACTTAATAAGTTTAAGACCGATCGCCGCAATGACCTTAGCCTTGGGGATTACACCCAATGTAGGCGACTCAACAGACTTCGCTAACACGGAGTTGTTATCAACACACCTAGTGGGTGATTGCTATTTCTATGAATTTCAGAATTCGAAAGAAAAGTTTCGATAGCATATCCTAACGTAATGGTGGTGGTCGACTAACTCAACATTGCTCAAGGGCGAGCCGGCGTCAGAAGTCACCTGGCTCGCTTCCCGAGCGATCTTCACCGCCCATCATGATCCCCGCTTGACGGATCGCTTCTTTAGCAAAGATCACCTGTCCTCCGGGGCGTGGTGTGTGGTGAAGATCAAGGTTGTCCAAGACTGACGAAGTGGGTCGGGCACTCGTCAACGGATTCGCAAAAGATACAAGATGTCGAAAGTGCCGATCTCTCTCCCGTCACAACGGTCTCGCACCGCCACGCCTTTGGGCTTCCCCAAGAGACGCCTTCCTGCTCCTCCTAGCCCTCGGTGGCTCCTCATCTTCATCATCATCGCCGTGAGAGTGATGATGTTATCGCTGAGCTTGAAAAGAGTTAAAGTCAGAAATCTTGAGTCAGTCGACTAAGAGCAAGAATTAAGGATATAATACCAGGATTTGAGGTGGCGGCATCCTCCATCTCATGGTCTTCAGCCCTAGCTGAGGTTTCGGAAGTCGCAGCGCTGAGAATCCGAAAAATCAGTCGACCGATTCAAGTACCAACCAGAGACAAAATATATAGAACATGAGAATTTAAGCAATATGTTTACCCTGAGATGGTGGGGATGGACACTTTCATCTTTGGCAGAGGCTTGGTTGTCCTCGGCGGAACTACCTTCGCCTGCTTTGGCGCTTTCTCAGTCGGCACCGGTGAAGCGGTTCGAGGGCGTTTGGTCGACTGCGAGGCAGTCGCAACTCCCTTACCGCGTTCAGCCGAAGGGTCGTGCACAAGTTTTGACCGCCTTTCCGAGCGCGGTGGTGCGACTTCCTCCTCCTCGTCCTCGTCATCATCATCCTCGACATCATCATCATCATCGCCGCCGCCGCGTCTCAGCTGCGTCGAGTCCCACTCTTCTTGACTCTCGCCTCCGCTGGCTTCACCTCCTCGGTCGGAATTTGGGCGCCATTGGGCATTGAATACAGCTCGGTGAAGGCCCGAAGTATTGAAGCGAGTTCAACGACTGCTTCGTAAACACACTCGATGCATATACAACAAAAAGCAGAACAAGTGTACCTTATCCGAACGCTGTCACGATCAAGCGGAGAAATCCTCCGGATCCGCGAGGATTGTCTTTGTTTCCAAAGTGATTGAAGCCATCCATCTTTCCACTACGGCATCGCCGATCGCCTCCGGTGGACGCGAGTCTCGCTCTTCGTGCCGCAATACAACCACATACAAGGACTCGAATCAAGGGGCTGGATTCGCCTCAAGAAAAACCTCCAGAGATCCATGCCACCACTCCGTCCCTAACCAGCTGCACCACTCGGTCCATCAGCATCTTCACTTCAGCCCTCTTCAGAACCACCTTCAGGAGGAGGGTTTATTCACTCGACTCATGGTAAATTTCAGGAGGCTACCGATCGCCCCGGCGCCGCCTCATTCCGCAATAGAACCAGGTCGATCGCCAACCCCGACCGACTCGAAAATGCATAGCTGGAAAGGTGCTTTGTTCTCAACTGACTCCTAAACCACCACACATCTGACTACTTGGTCTTCTCGTCACTGGGGCTTTGCCTTCTTCACACCGGGAGCGACACGTGAAGATGTACTTGAACAAACCCCAAGGCGGTCGACAACCCAAGAAGTTTTCGCACATAGACACAAACGCTGCAAGGTATGCAATGGAGTTTGAGTAAAATGGTGGAGCTGGGCTCAAGAAATTCAGAAACCTCGAAGAAGACACTCGGTGGTAACGAAAAACCCGGTCGACATGGGTGGCCAAAAGCACGACTCACCCTCTTCGGTTGAGGCTGCCACTCTCGACCGAGAAGCCTCGCAGTCTCGTGAGGAATCAATCCGTCATTAGCCATATCAAGGAGATCCTTCTCCACGATCGCCGATCGATCCAGCCTCGACCCAGCCCTTCGCAGCTTGGATTCGACGAAGAACCATCATGACCGGTGGACCTCCCTTCGCCTTCTCGCCGCCGACGCTTTCTCCGCCACCGACGCCTTCTTCAAGGCTCCAAAGATCGTCTTCTCCTTGCCCATGGTCGCCAAGCGAATGTGCAGGAGAGAGAGGGCAAGGGAGCAGCAGCGGTGGTGGAGGGCGGAGACGGAGAGAAGTGGGGAGGAAGAACAAGGTACTGTGCATAAGCTTCCGGGAGTTACATTTATAGCATCCCTTCCGAGTGGATGACAAGTGGACCCAAGCAATCCAATCATATCCCGAACAGCCGCACGGCGCGATACGTGGCGGAGAAAGCGGCGCGGAAATCGAGGCGCTCCCGTTGCGTCCCATCCAAGCGCCGCAGTTTGTTCCGTTGCCGCTTCCCCAAATTCGTAGATCCCGCGAGATCCATGGGCGACGGATCGGTCTGTCAAATGCGAGATCTCCTGCGATCTGTTACTCAGGTATAGCAAAGGAAGTCACTCGACTAAAAAACCAGAATGGATCAAGTCGACTGAAGGAAAGTTTCTTGTTATCAACAAAGAAGATCTTGATCCGAGACAACGCGTAACCAGAATGCAAAGACAGTCGGCAACAACGTCAACTCCTCCTTCACTCAAGCCTCAATCCATTCGGGGGCTAATGATGGAGTCATGTACCTAGGGTAGGGTCATAGGCCTGACCTAAACGTCCTACCCAAGGGTACTCATAGAAGAGATCACCTTCCAGTCGACCAAAGACGAATCCACTCGACCGGACTGGAAGGACTCGACCATGGAAGACTCACTCGACCATGAAGACTCACTCGACCACCAGAAGGTCAGAAGGCACTCCACAGCGCAACGGTGTGCTATTGAATAGACTTAATGATAGTTAAGGCACCTTATGAGGGCGCACAAAGAACCCCCTAGCTTAATGTACTTTAATCCCTCCATTATGTGGGCTGGCTGGGGTCCCAAGCACTCTATATAAGCCACCCCCCTCCACAGTAGAAGGGTTCAGATTCTGTAATACTCATACTCATAATCCACTCGACCGCCTCGGGGCTCCGAGACGTGGGGCTGTTACTTCCTCCGAGAAGGGCTGAACTCGTACATCCCTTGTCACCACAACTGCTCCATAGCTAGGACATCGCCTCTCCTTAACCTACCCCTACTTCTACTGTCAGACTTAGAACCACGACAGATGGTAACAGGAAGCAAGGGACACAATGTTTACCCAGGTTCGGGCCCTCTCGATGGAGGTAAAACCCTACTTCCTTCTTGATTAATATTGACGATATGAGTAGTACAAGAGTAGATCTACCACGAGATCGTAGAGGCTAAACCCTAGAAGCTAGCCTATGATGATTATGATTGTAATTGTGATCGGCCTTCTAAGGACCAACCTCTCCGGTTTATATAGACACCGGAGAGGGCTAGGGTTTACATGGAGTCGGTTACAAGGAAGGAAATACAATATCCGGATCGCCAAGCTTGTCTTCCATGCAAAGGAGAGTCCCATTCGGACACGGAACTGAGTCTTGAGTCCTGAATCTTCATGCTTCAATAGTCTGGACGATGCATATAGTTCGGCTGTTCGGATACCCCCTAATCCAGGACTCCCTCAGTAGCCCCTGAACCAGGCTTCAATGACGATGAGTCTAGCGCGCAGTCTTGGCTTCGGCATTGCAAGGCGGGTTCCATCTCCGAGTACTCCAAAGTAATTATCGAACACTTAGACCATGTCCGGATCTGCAAGACGATCTTCACATACCATTGTAGGGAACAAAACATAAATCTTATCTGCTGGCAATCTTCGTATGTCGTGCCCTTGCATCATGGCCTGGTCCAACACGAACCGGCGTTTCTCGCCCCACCTCGACTCGCGTTGCGAGGCGGTTTTATTGGCACGTCCTGCCAAAGCAGAGATCATGTTCCTCTTATTACGGGATCTTCCATCAATATGGGTGTGCGTGACCCCACGAAGACCGTTGGTATGACTTCGTGTGTTTTTAGATAAGCCTCAAGCGGTCACACTGAGGACTCTTGATATTAACCCCCTTTATAAAGGGGCCGAGGCATATGCCTCTTTCCCACCTCCCTTGCGCCTTCTCGCATCTTGATTTCTAACACCCGAGACCTAAGCTCAAACACCCCAGATCCTCCAATATGTCCGGATCCAAACCTCAAGGCCGGTGGGTGGCCTCCTCGATCCAAGAGGAAGACATTGCGAGGCTTAGTGTGGCACCCCGGCTTAGAGCGACCGGTTTACCTTGCATTGCCAGCCCAGAGACCTTGTCTTCTGGCAACACACAACAACATGGTACAGAAAACAACCGCTTTATTCATGCTAGCGAAACATCATTCATATTACAATAGTTAGCGAGGCCAAGCGGCACACACTGTGCGGCTGAACAATATGTACATTATTTAGTGAACATAAAGGGGCCTCGGTCATGACAACTACTCGGCAGCGGAACAACGTCGTAGCGGGACTCCATATCACAAGGACACCGACGTGGACACGGTCTAGACTTGGACAGCAATCCTTTCCAACGGAACTTTCCTGAAATCTGGCATGACACGCCACGTCAGTACATTGAATGTACTTGCAAGCTCACAATAAGCATAAACATGATGACAGACAATATTATGATATTTATCCAATTTAATCAACAATGCAACTATATATCCAACATGCTGTGACAAAGCTCAACAGGTACTCATTCTCTCGACTTGCTTACCAGGTGCGGCCAACAAACATAATATTACCAAAACATACTCGTGATCCTTACGGCGATCACAACCCGACCATTTCATGGCCCGTGATCCTTACGGCGATCACAACCCGACCAACTCGTGGCCCGTGATCCTTATGGCGATCACAACCCGACAACTCATGTCCAACTCAACACGATGACCTCACTGCCATCCTTAGTGCAATTTAGTGTGCATATTTATTAAGTGTTGACCCATGGTGTACCTTACTTTCGAGCATGTCCATATCCGTGGACTCGGCTATCGATAGATTAAAAACACTCTGCAGAGGTTAGTACACTGTACCCACACTACGGAACCCATGGCCTCACTCTCCCATTCAGGTGGACCAACAGTGTTCCGACGAAACCATTTCACTATCATGACACTCTCCCGACCCCTCCGACTCAGACCCCACAGTCCTAGTCCTGGGTGGCCTCGTGTCTACCTCCAGACACCTCGACCACCGTCGTGGCCACGATCCACACTGGGATCCGGTACCAAAATTAAGTTAACAACGGGCTCACAAGGTTATGCTTGCCTACCGGGCCAGGGTACAGCACGCCCATAACCTTCCCTAAATTGAGGTACCGACTAGAGGCACGACAATGAAACGCATTAAGGCCGTCCCATACCGGCAAATGTGGTTCCACTGGGAAAGACTCGTTTCAGCGGCACCACAACCCGGTCAACAACATGTTCAAGTTGAATAATTAATCAGGTTCAACTTTAATGTGAAAAGAAAATAACTGGTGTCATACTGCCATACCATGCATCACATAACCGTGCAAAGACTGCACCAACTACGCTCCCACGGAGCCAACATAAACTCATGCTACTATACTGGTTAAAACCTCTCTTTACTTATACCAGAGCTATTTCTAGCATTATCATCATTATACCTCATGCAAAAATAATATTCAAATAAACTCATCAAACTCTATGACCATATTATTTATTTATCACCTGCAACTAGGTTCTCATTATCTTACCAACAATATTTACTTCAAACATACTGAAGTTCAAGCATTTTAACATAACAAGCATATAACAGAATATATTTATTATATAACTAATCTAAATGTATCAATATTCATAAGTTCAAGTATGGAAATCATAAATATTGAAGTGGCACCATGAAAATGTTACTGTGGCTTGCCTTAGTACTGATGAGGTTCACAAGGCTCCTGGTGATCCTCAAGACAAGCTGGTTCCTCTGAAAAATATTCAAAAACCACAAATGAAAATGTCAAGAAACCTTCTGAAAATTGCCAGAAAATCTAGACAGCAAGGAAAAATCTAGACAGCAAGTTGGTCGGACCGTGCCCGTGCTCGCTGCGGAGAGCTCCGGCGTCGGCGAGCTGCAGGGGGAGTAAAGGGGGTGGAGACGAGGATGGTGGTGAGGGGGGACACGCTCTGGCTGGACGAGCAGCAAGCACGCACGCCACAGAGGCGCTGGCGACGCGCAGAGCGCGCTTTTGGCATGCCAGCACGCTCGGACGAACGCGGTCACCGCGTGGACCGTGACATCAGGCCACATATGCACTAACCATGATGTCTGGCGTGTAGTCCTTAGTAACTTAGGTGTTACCATGGCTCGGTTTGGTTCCAGGTGCAGTAGAGGTAAAATGGTGATGAGGTTAAGTTACTGGACAGAAACTTTGAGGAGTTACTATGGTCAAACCACAGGGATTCAAGGGCTGAGCTTTGGGGTTTTACTGACTCTTACTAAGGTGAATAAGCTCAGGGAAAACCAGATACATTGGAGCTAGTAAAAAGGTAGTTGCTGTAGAAATTACCATTTTAGCCCAGAAGTGAAAATATTTTCTGTAGCCAAAATACTCCAAGGAGTGGTGAGATATTTTTGCTCAGAAATGTGCCCTAGGGTCCAAAGAATATTTGGGATTTTTCTCAGGATTTTTGGAGCAACAGAAATGAGGGTTGCTTTGGAGGTCAAAGAGTTTAGCTAGGGTTTTGGTGGCAAAATGAATATTTTTCATTTAAGAAAAATATTCCAAGCAATTTTGTTGGGTTGGCCAGGGGTGAAATGATGGATTGGAGGAGGAGAGGGAACACTTGGGTGAAAATCAAGGGATACCCAAGTGGTCAAGTCCAAATGGAATGATTCAAAACTACGAATCCAAAACCAACCCAGCTGAAAATCAAGCAAAGAAAAGAGGGCAAAAACCAGGCTGTGACACTTAGGGAGGTCGGATACCTGACTGCCGACATCCAGCACAGGCTTCCTACTCCAGGGCAGGTCATCCCTACACCGGAGCCCAATGAGAGCATCGTGTTTGTTCCTCACTTCCTCCGTGGCTTGGGCCTCACCCTTGACCCCTTTGTGAGGGGGCTCATGTTCTATTACGGGTTGGATTTTCATGACCTAGCTCCAGACGCTATCCTCCATATATCGTCATTCATCATTGTCTGCGAGGCTTTTCTCCATGTTACTCTGCACTTCGACTTATGGCTCAAGACCTTCAATGTGAAGCCGAAGATGATCGAGGGGCGACATGCGGAGTGCGGAGGTGCCGTAATAAGCAGGAACGCCGATGCCCCGTGGCCAGAGGGTTCTTTCCCAGAAGTATCCGATGTATGGCAACGGAGGTGGTTTTATGTCACGGCCCCCAGAGGCAGAAAGTGGGTAGCCGCCCCCGAGTTCCGCTCGGGCCCTCCGTCACAATTGGCGTCATGGACCGACGTAGGACGGAATTGGGGGCCCGCTAGCGATGTTCCAATACTGCAGAGCTATATCCGGGAGCTTCTTGAGAGGGACATTAACCTTGTCAGCATAATTCAAGTAATGCTAATCCGACGGATGTTGTGGTGCAAACGCCGGCCTCTCCGGATGTGGAAGTTCAATCCAGAGGGTCCGCGGACTATCAAGCACTTCTTTGGCCTGAAGCTCGAAGGGATGTGTAAATAATTCTTCGGACCACAAGTAAAGTGTCCGTACACCATCGAGGATGCGGGCCTAAGCTGCAATCGCCTAGATGCCCAAGTAAGTAACCTTAAAACCGGACACTTTGTTTTTATTTTTCATAGTCATTATTCTGAAAACCCTCCGTGGCCAGGAATGGCTCAGCAAGGCGGAGAGAATCAGGTGTCCAGCGCCACTTCCCGAAGGCTCGCCTGGTCCAACCGTTGCAAAGATGCTTGGTCGAGTGCTCAGCAAAATACCCTCAGGGAAAGATGAAGGAAAGGATAGTGAAGCCGAACTTCACACACTGCGCATCCGGACCGGGGGAATTACTTCCTCCCCAAGGGAGGACAATGGGGGAGGGGAATCTGAAGCCACCTCCCCGCGCGGGATGAAAAGGGCCACCTCCGAAGACTTGGAGACGGAGATTCCCAAACAAGGGAAGAAAGTGCCGTCGGGGAACTCTGCCCCGATGGGCGTCCTCACCGCGTCATGCCCGCCAACGGGCTAGCCCTCCACCGAGCTGTAAGTTAATCGTTAATTTGAAGGTACTGCATTTCTCCGAGATCAATAACCAGGATTCGTCTTTTGCAGTCCGGCTAGCAGCTCTTCTCGACAAAGTTCATCCTCGGGGGATCTTCCTCCGAAGATGATGGAGAGCGAGACTCCACCCACCTCTCCGCCTCATGAAGCGGGTGACACCGAGGTGTCGTCACGGAGGAGTCCAGACCTGCCGAAGCCGGAGGCTAATACGTCAGCCGCCCTGAGCCCAGAGCGTTTGGCTCCCACGGGGGGCAATGAGAAGGGTTCGACACAGTTTGATGTCCGGCCGGATATACTGACAAGCCTTCTGGAGCGAGCTGCACTGTCGGAGGAGCACCGCTCATTAATGAGGGCGGTGCTTAAGAAGATTTCATCCGCTACAAGCGGTTTGAATGACGCATTTACGAGCCTGCTCAGAGGCTTTGAGGTAAGTAGTGAAAAATACACTATTTTTTGGCACGCGCTAGGTGTGCTCCATATGGATAGTAGCCCCTGAGACTCTGGTTGCCCGCCCTAGGCGGCAAACGGAGGACCATTTTGTTTAAGTAATGATTGCGCTGTACATATGCGCAGGTATCTAAGGATCCGGCTGCCGAACAGTCCATTGAAGTTGTCGAACTAAGGAGACAAATTGGATCTATTGATGCCGATATCACGCTGGTGAACGAGCGGCTGAACGAGTCACAAGGTATGTGCTCTGCTTTCCTTATTATGTTGTATAGGAAAATATGAGAGTGGCATAATATTAATGCAATATGTTTGGACTGCAGATGGTGCTGCTGCCGTAGAAGCCCTTAGGGCGTAACTTGCCCAGGCCAAGGAACAAGCTCGGGTTAGCAATGCGGCTGCCCTAAAGGCGGCGAAAGAATTGAGAGCCGAACAGGCTGCTCATCGCCGAAGCGAGGAAAAAATAGCCGAAATGGCTGTGGAGTTGAAAAATGCCGCCGACCGGTATGAACTGCTTGAAAAGGAGCATAAGGCTAGTTCGGCCGACCTGAACAAGGCACTTAATGCCACCAAGGAGATGCGGACCGAGGTCAGGGGTGTGCGGGAGGAGCTTCAACAGGCCGGTAAAATCGCGGCTGGGGGCTCCTACCTACTGCGGACGAAGTTTTTGGATCCGAAGTATGCTCCCTTGTATGGACGCTGGAGTCCAGCAGATGTGTATGCGGACTTGGCGAAGAGTACAGCTGATGCGGCCAAGTTTTTCGAGGATCAAGAAGTGGAGAAGCTTTTCTGGTCGCAATTCAATGCTCCCCCGCGCCCGCTGCCATTAAGTGAGAAGATGGCTGCTGTGGCGGAGCTTCATAGGCTGTCCGGGCTTGCAATGAGGTCTGTAATAGACCATCTTTGGCCGAAGGGGCCTAAGCCGGACAGTTACTTTGGTTTGGTGCAAAAATTCCTTGGGGTCGTGCCTCAGATTGATGCCATGAGGAGGTCGGCGTGCATAGAGGGTGCACGAATGGCTCTTGCCCGCATTAAAGCCTATTGGACGGATATGAGGCCACCATTGTAGCAACCCAGGATCCGGCGGGAGGCCAATATCCGGCCGAGCACTACTTGGGGCAGGTCACAGGTGCCCGCCTAATAGAGGCGCAGTGCTCGAAGAATGTCTTGTTCGAGTGACAAATCGAATCATTGTAAAAACAATGTTGTTTTGGTTATAAGGTTATATTTATACTTTTTGCCCGAAAGTATTATTGTGTCTCCTGTGCGGCAGTTTATATATATATAAGTAATCCAAAAGTTAGCATTCGTTGGCTTCAGCCCCCACACATACAATGCGGGGGTGTTCGCGAAAAATATGCGTAATCACACTTGATCCAACGTCTTGGTCCATTAAGGAGGTGATCGCATGTCGAACTAGGCAACCGGACTATATAGCTGTAACACTTTCACTTAGCCATGGGAGTTTAACGGTGGGGCTATTATGTAGCCCCTAGTACTTTTGCGTGCATCCGAATAGGGGCGCATATATACATGGCCGGGAAACGGGCCTTCGTTAATGCGGAGGAATCCTAAAGATTCCGGTGACTCTTCGAGTGGTTGAACAATCTCTCACTGTATCATGACAGTCAGTTTTCGTCTTTCTCTACTGAGGTGCTCATCCGGAATAACCAGGGCACAATCACAGTAGTTCTCCTTTGGCCGCCTTGGCCGATAAGAACGGAACGCAAGGCGGCAAACGCAGGAGCCGAGCAAACCCAACATTTGACCAAAGACATGATTCGGAGCTGATGCATATAAGGCCAAACTCGTGACGCCAAACACTCCCGAAGGTATTCGGTCTTTGTAACAGAAAATAGTCCGAAGAATGCCTTTTCATTATAAACCCTGTATTTCCAGGTACGTGCGTTAATCTGTCGTGGCGAAATGCCAATAACGGCAGTATCCTCTGTGGGTATGGAACCCATGGGATGGTTAAACAACAAGAGACAATAGAAAAGGTTTACACAGGGGCTTAATCTAAAAAGAAACCTATTGAGCGGGGCCCTGCTGCACGTCTGCGCCTTTGTCTCCGTTGTGCCGTATCCTAGAAGGGTATCAAGCGAATGTTGTCTGTAAAACAAAACTCGTGTAGGAGAGTACAACGTAAGTATGCGATGGATAGTAAAAGTGTAAGATGTTGGCCTGCCGATATGGTTAAGCCAAGTGTGGGGCTATATTAAGTATTTATAGCCCCTGGTGTCCTCTATGGGATTACATATATGGTGCCCTGGTTCAGTTTTATCCGGGCTACTGGACTCGTCTAACCGTGTCTATGGTCTTAATGACCGGTCATGTTTTCTGATATTGGAGGCCGCTTATAGTCCGGCCGCTATGGCCGTCGCGTGTTCCTCTGCGCGTGAAGAGCGCTCTGTGTTTCTGTTAATGGTTATGACGCCACGTGGACCGGGCATCTTGAGTGTAAGGTAGGCATAGTGCGGTACTGCGTCGAAGCGGGCGAAGGCCGTTCTTCCGAGCAATGCATGATAGCCGCTTTGGAATGGTGTGATGGTGAAGGGTAGTTCTTCGCTTCTGGAGTTTCCTGGGGAGCCGAATGTTACCTCTAGTATGACGGAGCCCCTGCCGTAGGCCTCAACGCTTGGTATCACCCCTTCAATGGTGGTGTTGCTTTGGCTAATTGTGGATGGGTCTATCCCCATCCTGCGGACAGTGTCCTCGTATATTAAATTGAGACTGCTGCCGCCGTCCATGAGGACGTGGGTGAGATGGTATCCATCAATTATTGGGTCAAGCACCAAGGCCTCTGATCCTCCGCGCCGAATACTAGTTAGGTAGTCCATGTGATCGAAGGTGATCGGACAAGCCGTCCAGTAGTTAGGTGTGGGTACGATGGGCTCTGTACCGTACGCGTCTCTGGGCGCACGTTCGTGCCTTCTTGTGGATGTGTGCATCACTTGGATCATGTTTACCATTTTAACCTCTGGTGGGAATTTTTTCTGTCCCCTAGTGTTCGGCTGGGGAGGTTCATCCTCGTCTTCACTTGGTGTTTCCCTCCCCTTGTGTTCAGCATTTAATTTGCCGGCCTGCTTGAAGACCCAGCATTCTCTGTGTGTGTGGTTCGCAGGTTTCTCGGGGGTGCCATGAATTTGGCACAGTCTGTCCAGGACTCTGTTCAGACCGGACGGTCCCTCTTTACTGCCTTTAAATGGCTTCTTTTGCTGATCAGGTAGAGAGCCCCTGAATCCGGCATTGGCCGTTGTGTTGTCCGGGCTCTCTTCCTTGTTTTGGCGTTTGTTTTTTTATGCCATGGCTTCCCGTTGCCATCCCTTATTTTGGATGTGCTGGGGTCGCTGGTGCCTTTACGGGCTAGCCAGCTATCTTCACACGTGCAAAAGTGGGTCATAAGGCTTGTTAAGGCTGCCATTGTCCTTGGCTTTTCTTGGCCGAGGTGTCATGGCGAGCCACTCGTCATGATGTCTTTGTGTTTGAATGCCGCTAAGGCTTCGGCATCCGGGCAATCGATAATTTGATTCTTCTTAGTGAGGAGTTTGTTCCAAAGCTTGCGGGCAGACTCTCCGGGCTGTTGGATTACGTGACTTAAATGGTCCGCATCCGGAGGCCAGACATAAGTCCCTTGAAAATTGGCCCTGAAAGCATCCTCGGGTTCCTCCCAACTCCTAATTGAATTTTCGGGGAGGCTCTTCAACCAGTGTCAAGCTGGTCCCTTCAGCTTGAGGGGAAGGTATTTTATGGGGTGGAGGTCATCCCCATGAGCCATGTGAATATGCAGGATAAAATCCTCGATCCAGACCCCTGGGTCTGTCGGTCCGTCGTATGCCTCTATGTTCACAGGTTTAAAACCCTGTGGAAATTCATGGTCCAGTACTTCTTCGGTGAAACACACGGGGAGAGCAGCCCCTCTATATCTGGATGTGCTGTGGCATGTCATCGGCTGTTGCTGTGTCCGGTGTTTATTCCGAACTGGTATTCGATTGGTATAATCGTTTTGGTGGCCCTAGTCCCGCGCCGGGTTGTGCCCTTTAGATCCGTAGATGGATCTAGCCGCGCCGGCTTTCTCATCCAGGTGCTCATGTAAATTGTGCACGGTGTCAGTAGCTGCCCTGTTGCGGTTACGTAATGGTACGTCCGGCCTCCTTGTTGTGTTGTTCTTTGGTGGAACGGCCTCGTCGTCGATTTCTGGCAGTAGCTTGCGTTTTGGGTAGCTCTTTGTATGGCGATCGTCGTCGTATCTTTCTTCAGTGTCTAGCACTTTATTCCATCTGCGATTGAGCGTTTCCTGTGCGGCTTTCAGCCGTTGCTTCTGCTTCTTTAGACTTCTTGATGTGGCCATAAGCTTTCTGTGGAGGTTATCTCGTTCCATGTGTTCTTCCGGGATGATGAATGCATCATCGTCCGGACTGTGTTCTTGTCATGGGGCGGTTTGATGAACTCGTCCCTCAGGATCATTGTGATCAGGCATCTGCTCTGAACTAGGTTCGGCGTGACCTAGCTCGTCCTGCTCCATCGCTGGGTCCATGTGGTCGTTGTTACCTTTGGAGTTGACTGGTGTCTCAATCTTTCTGGCGCTCTTGTCGCTATTTTTACTGTTGCTGGACTTTAAACGGCGTCTGCGCCATCGTTTTGGCTTTTGCCCGGGGGTTTTGTCTTCCGGATTGTCGCCGTCGTCCTCCTTGGGCGTATCCACCATGTATATATCGTGTGACGAGGTAGTAGTCCAGCGCCCCAGAGGTCTGAATCTTCTCCTGCATCGTCGTCCATACCGTCGATGCTTTCGGAGTCGAAGTCAAACACGTTGGTTAGATCATCGATCGTGGCAATGAAGTGGGTGGTGGGTGGGCAGCGAATTTCTTCGTCGCCTGCTTCCCACTCGAGTCGGACATAGTTTGGTCGGGAGCCTCCTGACAAAGAGAGAGACTTTAATGAGTTTAGCATGTCGCCAAAGGGTGGGTGCTGGAAGATAGCCGCAGCGGTAAACTCCATTACCGGTGCCCAACGAGGCCCGGCGGGCTCGGGAGCGCGCGGACTGGAACCTACAACCGGACACGAGTCCGGGGGTCCAGAGTCACAGGCTTCCTTAGAAGTGAGGCCTGTGGTCGGTTCTACCGCCGATGAGTGTGCGGCTTGAGGGGCGGGGTCCATCCCTCCGTCCTTAGGCAACGCAGCCTACTCCAGATTTAGGTTCGGGGCTACCGTAGGGGCAATATCCTGATCATTGTCCGACAGTAGGTCTAAGCTGTGCTCATCGTGACTGTCCGGTGCTCCTGGCGCAGGCCCGAATCCGTTGAATATCAAGTCTCTGCGAATGTTAGCCGTGTAGTTCAAGTTTCGAACGACACGGTGGCGGGGGCATAGCCGTCGATCTGCTCCGGATGGCTGCGAATTGGCCCAGATCTGGCCGCCGAACATGAAGCTCTGTCCGGGGAGAAAAGTCTCTCCCGGGGCTGTGTTGTCAGCGATCGAAGGCGCCATCCAGCCTTGCAGCGACGACACAGAGGAACTCTCAATGAAAGCACCAATGTCGGTGTCAAAACCGGCGGATCTCGGGTAGGGGTCCAGATCTGTGCGTCTTAGGCTGATGGTAACAGGAAGCAAGGGACACAATGTTTACCCAGGTTCGGGCCCTCTCGATGGAGGTAAAACCCTACTTCCTGCTTGATTAATATTGACGATATGAGTAGTACAAGAGTAGATCTACCACGAGATCGTAGAGGCTAAACCCTAGAAGCTAGCCTATGATGATTATGATTGTAATTGTGATCGGCCTTCTAAGGACCAACCTCTCCGGTTTATATAGACACCGGAGAGGGATAGGGTTTACATGGAGTCGGTTACAAGGAAGGAAATACAATATCCGGATCGCCAAGCTTGTCTTCCACGCAAAGGAGAGTCCCATCCGGACATGGAACGTAGTTTTGAGTCCTGCATCTTCATGCTTCAATAGTTCGGACGATGCATATAGTCTGGCTATCCGGATACCCCCAAATCCAGGACTCCCTCAGTGGTGACGAGGAATATCAAGCTAGAATAGGAACTCAAGTCAACCCGCGATGGATATGAAGTGGAAATTGTTGTGCTACTGGAAAAGAATAAAGACCTGAGGAGGAGACTAGGAATACCCGTAGTGAAACCAAAACCAGAACCTGAAGTGGATATTCTTTCGGAGGACTACATCGTATTAGATGTCACCGACACAGACAGTGATGATGATGATGATGACAATGATGATTATGAAGACGAAGCTGGAGCTGATATTATGGAGTCTTCCACCGATCAAAATTTCTAGTCGACCACCAAATTACTATTAGTATTCTTCCAAGTAGTTAGAATCGATCGATTTGTAATAGTAGTTTAGGTCATTTGTGTGAATCTTGTTTGATGTTGAGTGTTGTGAATTGAATGTATTTGCCTCATATGCATATGGGTAGTGAAATCTCTCATAGACCTTATTATATTTTGTCTTCTCACCCTTCTAACCCATCAGATGCCTCCGAGACGTGACCCCGGATTCACTTTCCCACCAGAGCTCACCTTGTTGATCCAACAACAGAATGCCTTGATGCAGATGATGACCCAGAATCAAGGTAACAACAACAACAACAACAACCCACCGCCACCACCCCCTGTTGACAAGCTAGCCCGTTTTCGAGGTTGAATCCGCCGGTGTTTTCTAGCAGCACCGAGCAGATTGTTGCAGATGATTGGCTCCGCAAGATTGGGAGGGAGCTGACCACTGCTGGATGCACGGATGCGTAGAGAGTGCACTTTGCCGCACATCATCTCTATGGACCCGCAGCCTCTTGGTGGGAGAACTTCACCGCCACTTACCCCATTGCTACAGTACATGGGATCAGTTTCAGCAGGCCTTCCACACCGCACATGTCTTAGCTGGAGCCATGAGTTTGAAGAAGCGTGAGTTCCGCAACTTATGCCAAGGGAGCCGTACAATGGGACAGTATGTGGATGAGTTCAGCAAGCTATCATGCTATGCCCCAGATGATGTGGCCACAGATGCTGCGAAGCACGAGAAATTTCTTGAGGGACTCAATGGTGAGCTGAGTATGCAGTTGATGGTGGCAACCTTCAACAACTACCAGGATTTGGTGGACAGGGCCCTCATGATTGAAGGCAAGCAGCAGTAGATAGATAACCGCAAGAGGAAGTATGGACAGGGGAAGTTTAATTCTGAAGCTCAGCAGAAGCCTCGCTATTCCCCGTACTCGAGAGGACACACTCATCATAACCATGGAGGGCATAACCATGAAGGACATTCACACAATGGAGGTAGTTCACACAACCATAGTGGCCCTAAGAATGGTAATGGGAATGGAGGAAGTAACAGTCAGAGTCGTTCCAACCCTGTGACACCCACCAAGAAGGATCTGAGTCACATTACTTGTTTCAAGTGCAGGAAGACCGGACACTACGCCACTGAATGTTCCGAGGCAAAGAATGGAAATGGCAACGGAAGTTCTGGAAAGAAGCCCAACCCTTTCACTAGAGGCCAGGTGAATGATGTCATGGAGGAGATTGAGGAGCAACCCGACGCAATTGTCAGTGATTAATGCATTTACAACCCTTGTTCTTTTAACACTAGTGCATCTCATTCATTCATATCAAGGGGATTTGTGGACAAGTTTAAGTTTCCAATAGTAGCCCTTAAGTCACCTATGTTAGTGAGTTCCCCAGGCGCAGAGTATATGGCTAGTTGGGGATGTCATCAGTTGCCAATAACCATAGGTAGACATGTTTTCCCCACCGACCTTATTGTCCTGGAGTCACAAGGATTGGACATGATCCTAGGCATGGATTGGCTATCCAAGTTTGAGGGAAACATCGATTGTGCCAGCAAATTGATTCCTCTCACCACCCCAGGGGAAAAAGGATCAAGTATGTGTCTAGGCATGCGCTGAGGAGAACTCAGGTGAATTCCCTTTCGGGGGTTGTTCAAGAGGAAGTACCAGTTGTGAAGGATTATCCTGATGTATTTCTAGAGGAATTACCATGCATGCCACCAGATCGAGACATTGAGTTTCTGATTGAGTTGTTGCCAGGCACTGGACCAATATCAAAGAGACCGTGTCGGATGCCCGCCAATGATCTGGAGGAAATTAAGAAGCAGATTAAGGAGTTATTGGAGAAAGGTTATATTTGACCAAGCTCATCACCTTGGGGAGCCCCAGTGCTTCTAGTTGAGAAGAAGGATGGATCTTTGAGGATGGTTGTTGATTATCGTGCGTTGAATGAGGTGAGGATCAAGAACAAATAGCCTCTGCCAATGATCAATTATTTGTTTGACCAGCTGTAGGGAGCTAAGGTTTTCTCCAAGATCGATCTTCAATCAAGTTATCGCCAGCTGAAGATCCGAGGGCAGGATATACCTAAGACAGTTTTACCACGAGGTATGGGCTATATGAGTATACAGTTATGTCATTTGGTTTGAATAATGCCCCTGCCTATTTTATGAGTATGATGAACAAGGTGTTCATGGAGTTCTTGGACAAGTTCGTTGTGGTGTTCATTGATGATATATTGGTCTATTCGAAGAATGAAGAAGAGCATAAGGAACTTTTGCGCTTGGTTCTCGAGAAGCTCAGGGAACATCAATTGTATGCCGAGTTCAGCAAATGTGAGTTTTGGTTGAAGGAAGTAGGATTTCTCGGACATGTTATATCAGGAGAAGGAATAGTGGTAGAACCCTACCAAGGTTGCATCTGTCATTGAGTGGTTGGCACCCATCTCAGTTGGAGAGATACGCAGTTTTCTTGGACACGCATGTTCTTATTGGAGATTTATTGAGAAATTTTCCAAGATTGTGAAGACCATGACGGAGTTATAGAAGAAAGACACCAAGTTTAAATGGACCGAGGATTGTGAGGCCAGTTTTCATGAGTTGAAGAAACGTTTGGTTACAGCCCCAGTGCTGATTCTCCCGAACATACACAAGGATTTCCAAGTATATTGCAGTGCTTCTCGTCAGGGACTTGGAGGTGTTCTTATGCAAGAAGGAAGAGTTGTTTCCTATGCCTCACGTCAGCTTTGACCTCATGAGTTGAATTATGCTACGCATGATTTGGAGTTAGCAGCCATAGTGCATGCGCTCAAGACATGGAGACACTTTCTTATCGGTAACCGTTGTGATGTTTACACAGATCATAAGAGTTTGAAGTACATATTCATGCAGAAGGAGTTGAACCTCAGACAGAGGAGATGGTTGGAGCTCATAAAGGATTATGACATGAGATTGCATTATCATCAAGGAAAGGCCAATGTCATAGCAGATGTGTTGAGCCGCAAGAGTTATGTTAACACGCTCATAGCCGGAGGATTACCTCAGGAGTTAGCCGATGACCTCCGAGAGCTTCACTTGGAGATAGTTCCGAGAGGTTATGTTGCGGCACTGGAAATTCAGTCCACTTTGTTGGGATAGACCCTAGAAGCCCAGAAGACGGACAAGGAGATTGCAGAGATAAAGGAAAGGATGAGTAAAGAAAAGGCTAAAGGTTTTCGTGAGGATGAGCATGAAACATTATGGTTTGAGGATCGTATCTATGTGCCTAATGACCCTGAGATCAGGAAGTTAATTCTTCAGGAGGCTCATGATTCGCCTTATTCGATTCACCCAGGCAACACCAAGATGTATTTGGACTTGAAGGAGAGTTTCTGGTGGACAGGAATGAAGAAGGATATTGCAGAGTATGTAGCAGTATGTGATGTAAGTCAGAGAGTTAAGGCAGAGCATCAGAAACCAACAGGGTTACTTCAGCATTTGCCAATACCCGAATGGAAGTGGCATAAACTTGGCATGGATTTCATCACTGGATTACCCATGACTCGTTCAGGCTATGACTCTATCTAGGTTGTAGTTGATCACTTGACCAAGGTAGCCCATTTCATCCCCGTGAAAACCACTTATATGAGTGCTAAGTTGGCAAGATATACATGACCAGGATCGTATGTCTGCATGGAGTTCCGAGGACCATTGTATCAGATAGAGGAACACAATTTACTTCAAAGTTTTGGAATCAGTTGCACGAAACTTTGGGTACAAGGCTAGAGTTCAGTACAGCCTTTCATCCACACACAGATGGACAGACCGAGAGAGTCAATCAGATTTTGGAGGACATGTTGAGAGCTTGTGCGCTAGATTATGGATCTAGTTGGGATGATAATTTACCCTATGTAGAGTTCTCCTATAACAACAGTTATCAAGCCAGTTTGAAGATTGCCCCTTTCAAAGCTTTGTACGGAAGGAGGTGCAGGACACCATGGGATGAAGTTGGAGATCGACAGTTGTTCGGACCAGATTTAATCAGAGATTCTAAGGAGAAGGTCAAGTTGATGCGAGATAGACTCAAGAGAACTCAGTCTAGGCAGAAGAGTTATGCCGATACTAAACGCAAGGAGGTAGCCTATGAAGTCGGAGACATAGCATATCTTCGTGTGTCACCACTACGTGGAGTTAAACGATTTGGAGTCAAAGGAAAGCTAGCACCACGATTTGTGGGACCATGCAGAGTTTTGGAACATATGGGAGAAGTTTCCTACAAGTTGGAATTACCCGAAGGATTGTCAGGAGTTCATGATGTGTTTCACGTTTCCCAGTTGAAGAAGTGCCATGCAGAGATGCCTGATATTCCTTTGAGAGATATAGTGCCACTAGAAGCGATTCAGTTGGATAGTGATCTGACTTATGAAGAGCAACCTGTTAAGATTCTCGAGTTTTCCAGCCGAGTTACCCGCAACAGAGTCATCAAGTTTTGCAAATTTCAGTGGATTCACCATACTGAGGAGGAAGCTACCTGGGAGCGAGAAGAGGATCTCCGCAAGGACCACCCACACCTCTTTGCTGACCAACCTGAATCTCGAGGGCGAGATTCATCTTAAGGGGGTAGTTTTGTAACATCCCAATTTTCAATTTGGATGTTATTCATAGATCATTCATATGCATCCATGATTTATGCATTTTCGTTGCTTTCTTAGTTGCATCTTGATCCAAGATACCTTCAGCAACTCAAGGACCAATTTGAGAGAGAGTTGGAGGTTTTACAAAAACCCAATTTTGATTTATCAAAATTTGGTATTTGGATCAAATTGTTTTTTTTCAAAATTCTTTTCCAATTATTTTAAAATAAAGAGAGAAGATAAAATGAATTCTTCAAATTTTGGAGAGTTTGTTTGATCTTATTCACTAGTTTATTTATTTGTTAGCGGAGTAATTAGTACTATAATATTTGTTTTTAGTTTAGGCATTTAGGCCCAGAAAAATGTTCACTAGGTCACTAATAAGGCCATATTAGTAAGTGATTTTTTTGGTATTTTTAGGATATTATTTATATTTATTTTAGCGAGTTTTGTCTCTCTGAATGTTGTTTAAAAAAATGTTCGCGGCCGAACTGTGCTGGCCCAGCCGCCACCGCCTCGCCCGTCCGCTCCGCGACGGAGTCCCGCAAGCCGCCGCCACCCGCCGAAGTCCGGGTCAAACTCCAGGCCGCCGCCACCGCCTCCGTTTGGCCCTCGCCCAAGCCCCCGCACCCCCTGGCTCCTATAAATAAGGGGCCACCCGGCCCCTTGCTCCTCCACCTCGAGCACCGCCACAGTGACCGCGCCCGCCCACAGCCCGCGCCACACAGCACCCCGCCACCGACCCCGTCGTTGAATGCTGCCGTCGCCGGAGCCCCGCCGTCACCCGAAGCCGCCGCCGCCGCCGAGTTTGCCATCACCGCCGTGGACCGGTAAAACCGCCACCCCGGTCCGATCCATTTTTTTAGTTTCTGGTTTTTCTTTTAAAATCCGGTTTATTATTTAGTTTGGTTTTTTGCGAACCTTCATTCATTTAGGTTATGTAGCGAACAGATTCATTAGATCAGTTTCGGTGGCGAACAGGATTTTTCTTTTTCTTTTAGTTTTCTGCCAGGGACCTATCCGTAGTTTTATTTTTACAGATTAGTTCCTCTGTTTCAAACTAGCACAACTTTTTGCTCGTTTGTCCAAATTCGACGAAACCAACACCAAAATCTTCAGAGTGATCTCATATATCCAGTAAACCAACTTGAACAGGTTTTTGAAAATTTAAAATTTGAGTTTAGTTCAGATTTGAATTCGATCTTGTTTTGTTCGTATCTTGAGTTTGTAGCTTTGTTTGAGTTGATTCTTTTTGCAAATCATAGCTAATCACATATACCTACTATTAAGATCTAATCCACATAAATATAATGCTTTTGAAATTTGTTTTATGTTTAGATTAGTTATTTGCTTGTTTTGAGTTCTTTGGATCTTTTCTTTGTTTTCTCGTTGCATCGTTTGCTTGAGTGCTTATGTATGCTATTGTTTGTCTACGCTAGATTTTCCGGAGTGCGAAGCTTGTTACTACGAATCCCTAGAGTTTTCTGACCGTCAGCAAGGCAAGTTACATACACTTTGATCATACCTTTCAATACCCAGTTTTTACTATGCATTAGTTTTACCCTCAAACCTTTGCATGAGTAGGATTGGGAACATGTGTTTTGGTTGTAGTTTATGAGGTTGGAACCTCTTACCGTTGATCACCTCGGGAGTATACGTTATGCTCATATATTGCTTAGCCATGCTCGTAGATGGGGATTGGTTCGTGTGATTCATGGAAGTTGTGAGAGATAATAATTTTGGACAACATTAAGGTGGCAACTTTAATACACATGTGGGTGGATTGGTTGGGGCACCTGGAGAAACCAGTGCTTGCCCAAGGGAATCCTAGAGTACCCGTGTGATTTTCCTCGGTTCGCCACCCAGGCTCAAAGGGATCATATGATATTTTATGCCTAGAAACTTCCGTGTGTAGCCACAAGCCATTATGGGCTCTGGCATGGTTGAGTAAATTGTGTGAGCTCTTGAACAGGTGGACTAGCAGATGTAGGGGAAAGTAGGTGTACCGGTCTACCCAGAGTAGATAGTTAATGCTTTGGAAAGGCTATGTCTCGATCTTCCGATCCTAGATGCGGCCGAGTCTTGTGGGGAAAAGTGTGCAACCTCTCTAGAGTGTACAAACTAATCATGGTTAGCCGTGTTCCCGGTTATGGACAATTTGAGTATCTAGAAGTGGATATGTATGTTGATCCCATCACTCTATTTAACTAATGTATTGGGTTTAATGATGACACTTGATAAATTTTGGGATTTAAGATCGAGGAACCTTCTCAATCATTGGTATAAACTTTGTAGTAAATAAAATGTATTCCTTTGTTGTAGGAAAAAATTAGCTTTATGCAAAAATTAAACTTAGAGCCTCCACCAGCCAAATATGCATGTAGATATAGTTTCTTTCATTCATTTGCTCTCTGATGTAACTCTGCCAAATATTCCATGTCTTTGACCTACAGGCTGCAACGTCTCATGTTGCAGACTTTACCGACGAAGAATAAGGTGCGCTAGGTCGTTGTCATGCACTCAGCTATGCCGCTGGAGTTTGATGGACTCATTTATCTTCGAAGCTTCCGCAATTACTTTATTTCGATGGTCTTCAGCCACATTATTTTTGTAATAGATACTCTTTATAAGGACCTCGGTGTAATAAGTGTGTGATTGAACTCTATTATAATTCCTCGAGTACTGTGTGTGTCAGCATTTGATCTAGGGATGACACTTAAGCACAGAGACTTCAATCCATTGGGATCATGGTCGCTACAGCTATGGGTGATCATGAGTTATTATTGTTGACATTTCCCTTGAGGTAGATAAGTTGTGGGGCGAAATTATAAGCCCCTATCTTTCTATGTGTTTCGCTGAAACTTTTTCTCCATATATATGTCATGAGTATTAGCAATCATACAATACTAAATGATAGTTGAGTATGTGGACTTGCTAAAAATCTCTTACATGAGACCCTTCCTGAAAACACGGTGAATCGTAATTACCTTGATGACTAAGAACATAGTTTGTTAGTTTTCAAGAAAGTTTATGCCTTATACTTTGATGTTGTGATGAATTGTTACTTGATCAAGAGAAGTTTTATGATGATTTATATTGTTGTTATAATAATGATCATGATGCTTCCATGTCCGTATTTTGTTTTTATCGACACCTCTCTCTCTAAACATATGGTCATGATTATCGATATCGGCTTCCGCTTGAGGACAAGCGAGGTCTAAGCTTGGGGGAGTTGATACGTCCATTTTGCATCATGTTTTCCTACTGTTATTTATAATGTTTTTAATCAATATAACACTTTGTGGGGCAATTTCTAGTGCCTTTTCTATCTTAATTTGCAAGATTTACATGAAGAGGGAGATTGTCGACAACTGGCATTCTGGACCAGAAAAAGCTATGTCAGAGATACCTGTTCTGCACATCTCCAAATGAGTTGAAATTTCATGGAGAATTATTTTGGAATAAATAAAAAAATACTGGAAGAAAGAAATACCAGAGGGGGCTACCCAGGTGCCCACAAGGCACCAGGGTGCACCCACCCCCTGGGTGCCCCCTGGTGGCTTATGGGATCCTTGGCCAGCCTCCGGTGTCCATCTTCTGGTATATAAGCCTATTTACCCTAGAAAAAAATAAGGACTAGACTTTTGGAATGGAGCGCCGCCGTCTCGAGGCAGAACTTGGGCAGGAGCACTTTTGCTCTTGGGCGGAGCAATTCCGATGGGATACTTCCCTCCGGGAGGGGGAAATCGAAGCCATCGTCATCACCAACAACCCTCTCATCATGGGAGGACCAATCTTCATCAGCATCTTCACCAGCACCATCTCATCTCAAACCCTAGTTCATCTCTTGTATTCAATCTTTGTATCAAAACCTCAATTTGGTACTTGTGGGTTGCTAGACGTGTTGATTACATCTTGTAGTTGATGCTAGTTGGTTTATTTGTTGGAAATTAAATGTTCAGATCCATTATGCTATTCAATGCCCCTCTGATCTTGAACATGAATATGATTTGTGAGTAGTTACTTTGTTCTTGAGGACATGGGAGAAGTCTTGTCATAAGTAATCATGTGAATTTGGTATCCGTTTGATATGTTGATGATATGTATGTTGTCATTTCCCTTAGTGTGTCATGCGAACGTCGACTACATGACACTTCACCACCTTTGAGACTAAGGGAATGCATTGTGGAGTAGTTATTAGATGATGGGTTGCTAGAGTGATAGAAGCTTAAACCCTAGTTTATGCGCTATTCTGTAAGGGGCTGATTTGGATCCATATGTTTAATGCTATGGTTAGATTTATCTTAATTCTTCTTTCGTAGTTGCAAATCCTTGCGAGAGGGGTTAATCATAAGTGGGATGCTTGTTCAAGTAAGAATAGCACCCGAGCACCGGTCCACCCACATATCAAATTATCAAAGTAACGAACGTGAATCAAACAAACATGAGGAAATTGACCAGATGAAATTCCTGTGTGTCCTCAATAACCCTATTCTTATTATAAGAGACCGTTCCGTCCTGTCCTTTGGTACAAAAAGTATTGGGATACCTTGTTGCACATTTGTTACCGTTACTACTTATTGCTCATTACAAATTACCTTGCTATCAAACTACTCATTGCCGATAATTTTAGTGCTTGCAGAAAATACCTTGTTGAAAATTGCTTGTCATTTTCTTCTGCTCCTTGTTGGGTTCGACACTCTTACTTATAGAAAGGACTATGATTGATCCCCTATACTTGTGGGTCCTCAATGCTGGACCGATGCAATGGCTTGCTGAAGGTGCATCAACTGAAGCAAGGCCGTGAGCAAGGTGGTGACCTTGATGTCAGCAACACAACGCTCACTCTCGAAGGCCTATTGCACCGATCTGCTATTAATAATGCGGGTGTACACAAGCTCAAAGATCATAGGCGCCACTTCTTGGATCGAGAACTCATGGATCAATTGATTCCTCTAGAAGAGAACTATATATCCTCTCCCAACCATGATGTGAATTAAGCCGTCAAAGACCAACCTAGCATCTATGTGCACCAAGAGAGCCAAGCCTTGCCAAGGTTTATCCTGCTCAGTGCACCTTAACCACTCCCATCTGATTCGCAGTGCAAGTGCATGGATGCTCAAGTTTTTAACGCCAAGACCACCCAACCTAGTAGGACGACATATGGTGTTCCAAGCTACCAGACATTGCCCGCCATTGGGTCTCTTTCCCTTCCCAGAAGAAGGATCACATCCAGCTGTTGATATCTTCCAGTACCCACATTGGCGGTTCTAGTACGAGAAATTGGTGCACAGGCCATGCTTTTAAGACGGATTTCACAAGGATCGGTCTTCTGGATCGTTGCATGAAGCCTCTTTGCCAATTTGGGATGAATTTCCTCACCATGTCAGGAAGTGGATGCCAATCTGATTTGGTGAGTTGCTTGATCTCCAGCTATAACCCAAGATATCTGCAGGGGAACTCAGGTAGTGCACACTATAGAAGAGAAAGCACCCTATCTTTGTCATCTTGCTCGTCGTGAATAAGGGTGGCGGTGGATTTCCTGTAGTTAACCCTCCAGCCCGACGCCTCCCCAAACGCAGCACAATAATGCAGAAGCTGGAGGATTTTGACCTTATTTTCAAAGAAGAAGAAAATACAACATACCTGCATTGGCGTCAATGCAACAAACAATGCATAAGCTGGAAAAATAAACGACTTCTCTCCAAGTGATCAGAGAGGTGATTTAGAAGGCAGGTCAGTGAGACCACGGATGCCTGCCTCGTCCCCTCGCCTGAGCACGGTAGGAGGAGGGAACTCCACACTTCGGCTCCGCCGTATAGTTAGGGTAGGTGAGGGAGTCCTGGACTAGGGGGTGTCCGGATAGCCGGACTATCAATATCCGCCGGACTCCAAGACTACGAAGATAGAAGATTGAAGACTCCGGCTCATGTCCAGATGGTACTTTCCTTGGCGTGGAAGGCAAGCTTGGCAATACGGATATGTAGATCTCCTACCATTGTAACCGACTCTGTGTAACCCTAGCCCTCTCCGGTGTCTATATAAACCGGAGAGCCTTAGTCCGTAGGACGAATAGACATCTCAACAATCATACCATAGGCTAGCTTCTAGGGTTTAGCCTCCTTGATCTCGTGGTAGATCTACTCTTGTACTACCCATATCATCAATATTAATCAAGCGGGGCGTGGGTTTTACCTCCATCGAGAGGGCCCGAACACAGGTAAAAACATTGTGTCCCTCGTCTCTTGTTACCATCCGCCTAGACGCACAGATTCGGGACCCCTACCGAGATCCGCCATTTTGACACCGACATTGGTGCTTTCATTGAGAGTTCCTCGTGTGCGTCACCGATAGGCTTGATGGCATCTTCAACCAACAACGCTGTCTGGCGAGACTTTCCCCGGACAGATCTTCGTGATTCGGGCGGCCGCATCGGGCAATTCTCTTGGCCATCTGGAGCAGATCGAAGCTTCGCCCCAGCCATCAGTCGATTCGGAAGCTTAAACTTCACGGCCAATCTCGCGGAGACTTGATCTCCGACGGACTCGAACCCACCAAAAGCGCGCCCGCCTCAGTAACGATGGGCACGATCTAGCTCTGCCGACAGACGGTGCCTTGGTGGCCCTTTTCGGATCCGCTTTGGCTATTAGCGGAGCCAATCGCCCGATCGAGGGTCGGTGGATAGACGCCGCCGGGGCTTCAACATCCACGGAGATGGGCGAACACCGACCTTGTCCCTGAAGACTCGTGATTCCGGCGCGGACTCCTCACGGACTCGAACCTCCGCCCTATCAATCAATCTGGATTGGGCGCGGTTATAAATTCACCGCCGCAGACATATTCCAACACTCGCCTTTTGGCGATATCCTAAACTCATTAAAGCGTCTCTCGCTATCGAGAGAGTCTGGCGGACTATGGCGGGGCGGTTGGAGTCTGACGACGAAGAAATTGAGCCCACCCACCACCCACTTTGTAGCCACTGCCGAGATTTAACCGACATGCTGAACTACGACTCGGCGACATCGATGCCATGGGCGGCGATGCGGAGGCGAACGAGAACCAGCGCCTACAGGCACTGGAAGACCACCTCGTCATCGACATATACATGGTGGATACCCCAAAAGAGGGGCGGCGAAGAAGCGTGGGCGGACTCTTTAAAAAGCAGCCCAAACGCCGGCGTCGGGCGCCGCTCTAAATCCGCCACAGCCAGAATAGAGATTCCTGCACAGAGATAACAATACCCCGAGAGTGCCGAAGACAACCCTCTCAAAGCAAGACTCAGCAGAGGATGCGTACAAGCCCTCACAAAAGGCGGCGGCGAAGAGGTCGAGGATCATAACTATATACCTCCCTCGAAGACGAAGCAAGCCTCAATGACGACGAACTCGTCGCGCCCGAGGACCCCGTCGAACAAGAGCTTTTTAAGCGCAGGCTCATCGCCACGGCAAGAAGCCTGAAGAAGGAAAATCGGAAGCTCAAAACAGCGGAAGACACACTCAGAATAAGATGGAGCAAAGTACTCAAAACTGCAGATAAATACGGCAATGGCCACCAATCAAAGAGCTACCAGGCGTGGCTGCTACCAGAATTCGACGAAGAGGCCATAGAGCCTCCACCGTCAAATGGTCCAGCCAGGTCCATCTACGGACCCAAAAAGAAGGCCCCAGGAAGCAAAGCAACACGTCAAGTGTCCGGTGATAGCGGCACATACAATTACAGGGGCGCCGCACACCCACTATGTTTCACCGATGAGGTCTTTGGACCATGAATTCCCAGCGGGGTTTAAACCCATAAACATAGAGGCCTACGATGGAACAACAGACCACAGTGCGGATAGAAGATTATATCTTGCATATACACATGGCGGAGGAGGCGATCTCCACGCCATAAAATATCTACCCCTCAAGCTTAAAGGGCCAGCCCGTCATTGGCTCAAATGCCTCCTAGTAAACACTGTTGGAAGTTGGGAAGAGCTCGAGGAAGCGTTTAGAACAAATTTTCAAGGGACTTATGTCCGTCCTCCAGATGCAGATGATTTAAGTCATATAACTCAACAGCCCGGAGAGTCGGTGCGGAAATGCAGAACAGGTTTCTTACCAAAAAGAACCAAATAGTCGACTATCCGGACGCCGAAGCCTTAGCAGCTTTCAAGCACAATGTCCGAGACGAATGGCTCGCCAGGCACCTCGGCCAAGAGAAACCGAGGACAATGTCCGCACTAACAAGCCTCATGACCCGCTTACGTGTGGGAGAAGATAGCTGGCTAGCAAGAAGCAAAGCACCAATGACCCAAGTACATCGAAATAAGAGATGGAACGGAAAATCACGGCGCGAGAAAAAGAGCGGCGCGGAATAAAGAAAAAGCCCAAAACACGGCAGTCAACGCCGGATTCAAAAGCTCGCGCCCAATAACAAAACTCAACCTCTTAAGGATAGCGGTGAATTGTCCAACTTAAACAAAATTTTAGGTCGGATATGTCAAATCCACAAAGACCCGGAAGGCTCGCAAATCACACCCACGAGGATTGTTGGGTTTTAAACAGTCCGCCGACTAAATGCGAACACAAAGGGGCTCGGCGCGTCAGCGAAGAAGATAAACCCGCCCGGTGGCACCGAAAACAAAAGACTTTCCCACAAGGGGTCAAAGCGATAAACTCACTTCATGTGATGACACGGAAAAATAGTGCGGCACTTTCTAAAAGAGCTTCAGCGGTCCAACCCAATGAGACCGTAGAGATTGGATATCAAAACCAATCACTTTCGACCACCGACTATTCGAGCGTTGAAATGCGGGGCGGACTCCTCGATATTGAATCCCATAATAGGCGGATTACAATTTACTAACGTCCTAATGGGCGGAGGCGGTGACTTAAACCTGCTATATTCAAACACAATCCGTAGGATGAGGATGAACCCTACCAAAATTCGACACAGCCGCACTTCCTTCAAAGGAGGCGCGAGCCCTTCGCCAAGTGCACAGCTCTATATTGCTGGACTTCGTGTTGGATTGCCGAACAATTTTCGACATGAAAATTAATTTTTCATATCGTCCCATTGAGTGAATATCAAGCACTCTTGGGGCGAAAAGCTTTGTCGCTTCAATGCCATACCGCATTCGCGTCTCTTACACTCAAGATGCCCGGTCCACATGGCGCCATTTCAGTGCGAGGGTCACTTAAGGACCCAGACTCGGATAGACGAATCCGGACTCAGCAGGCTAGGGGCTCCCTAGCCGCATACCCCTTCATAGGGGGCTACGCGCACAAACAATCGCGGTTTCATATAAACCTTACTTTAATTACTTATATTTCTAATTTTACATATTTTTCGCACGAATTGTTTCTGCAACTAAACGTTCCTCTCTTTTTACAGATGAACAACGTGCATACCCGTCCAGGATAACGGCGCAACAGAGACACAGGTGCAGACGTGCAGCAGGGACCTGGGGCAAGGATTCTTTTCAGATTAAGACCCTACATAGACCTTTTTTACTGTCTCTTGTTGTTACTCTCCCTTGGTTTCTTCCTATAGCCAAAGCGGAGCCTGACGCTTTGGCATCGGCTGCGTCAGAGGACCATGCCCGTACCCGGACACTAGGGGCTTAGGGCATCTTTTTGCCCATTATTATAAAGTCCGAACACCTTTGGGAGTGTTCGGCGTCTCGAGTTAGGCATTATATGCATCAGCTCCGAATCATGTCTTTGGTCAAATGTTGGGTTTGCCCGGCTCCTGTGTTTTGCTGCCTTACGTTCCGTATCATCGGCTAACGCGCACCGGGAGAACTCTGCGATTGTGCCCCGGTTAATTTGGCGAGCACCTCGATGAAAGCCGGCCGATCGTCATGATCTGGCGAGTCCGTCGACCACTCGATCGACTATCGGAATGTTTAGAATTCCCCGCTTCGACGAAGGACCGTTTCCCGGTTAGGCACATACGCACCCCGAATCCGAAGATGTGCGGTGCCACCAGGGGCTATATCGTAGCCCCACCCTCGAGCTCAACTGGCTAAGTGAAAGTGATAAAGCATTATAGTCCGGATTGCCTAGTTGGCTACGCTACCACCTCCTTATAACAGGACCGAGACGTCAGATTAAGTGTGAAAACGCGATATTTTTGCGAACACCCCAGCACCTTGTGCGTGGGGGCTGAAGCCGAAGACTGCCATCTTTCAAGTTATACACAAGTATACATAAACGGCCGCATAGGAGAAGTTTTACTTGGACGCACAAGTATAAAAAGCAGTTATAATAAAATCATTAATTTACAAGCTAATGCGTCCATTTGAACGTTACATTCTTTGAGCACTACGCCTCTATTTTACGAGCACCGCGCATGACTTCTCCAAAGTAGTGCTCGGCAGGGAGCCGGCTTTCATCCGGACCCTGGGTGGCAACGGCGGTGGCATCCATCTCCGGATAATGCACCTTCACACGGGCAAGAGCCATCCGCGCGCCCTCGATGCAGGCCGACCGCTTATATCCTTTATATGCGGCACCGCTCAAGGAATTGCTGCGATGGCGAAGTAGCTCGTTGCCTTGGACCTCCTGGCGGACATGGGCCACGATGTCAGACATGGCAAGTCCGGACAATCTGTTTAGCTCGGCCCATTCGCCAACCGTCCGTCAGCGGAAGGGCGATCCGGACTGTGGAATTGAGACCAATACAGCTCTTCCGTCTCATGATCCCCCTGGCTCCGGAGTGCTTAACGGCATCAGCAGCGCTTGCAGCTAAGTCCATATACGGATCCTCCGGACTCCACAGCCGCTGAAATTGAGCATACCCGCATCCATAAACGGCGACGCGGCAGAATAGGCTTGCCAGCCACGATCTCTCGACTGGCGCAGCTCCTCCTTCATAGCCCGCATTGCGAGCGGGCATCCTTAACCGGCGGTGGCCTTCTTGAGTCTTCCCACTCCGATAAGTGCTCCTTTTCAAGAGCCTCATTGCGGTCGGTAGCATCCTTTAATTTCTGGCCAATTCGGCCACCTCCGCCCTACTTAGGCGGTCGCGCGCCTTTTCGGCTTTCAACTCTTGACCGCCTTGAGGCAGCGCGTCACTCCTCGGGCCTGCTCCTTAGCTCGAGCAAGTTCGGCCCGAGGCTCTCCACAACAGCAGCACTGCTCGTACAACAGCATACAATTTATCGCGAGAGGGCTTGACCCCTTAAATAAATAAACTGTGGAGAATTCATTTACCTTGCGACTCGTCAAGTCATTGGTTAACAAGCGATGTCGACATCCGCTGCGTCAAGTTGCCGACTTAATTCGGCAAACTCATTAATCGGCTGGCCCCGGACTATCCGCCACCGATGTCGACGGCGGTATTCATTACTTGAGATTTTGAGATTTCGATCCTCGGCACACCGTCGTTTCCGACAACCTACCGAGTCTCGGGGCTACTATCTATCTGAGCGCATTTTATATGCAAAACTGTTAAAAGATGAAGGTGCGTCATTATTGCATACCTCAAATCCCGCCATAAACTCATGGCGGCATTCATAATCCGCTTTCGGATTTAAATCCTTCAATCACCATACGCATTAACGCATACGATGATCTTCGAAATAGACGCCCTCTCAAGCGGATGCTTCATTTCTCCCGCGGATACTAGTCGGTGCGAACTCTCAGCCCCTCCGGACTCGGGGATACCCTCCGTGATGACACTTCGGGTTCGCCTGCCTCATCTGGCGGCGCTGCGGATGGAGGCGTATCGCTCTCCATCATCTCTGGAAGAAGGTCCCTCAAAGATGAACTCATCTGAGAAGGCTGCAGATCCGAACTGCGATATAAATACTTCGGTTACCTACGGAAGCACAAATGAAGGTATTTCCTTACTGATTAATTCTCTCTTTTATACTCACGGCTTGCTGGAGGGCCGATCCTTTGGTGATGATTGTGCGTCCGGATTCTCTCCGGGCGCCGGACCCCCCGAGGAAGATCTCTTCCCACGTTTAGGGGCTTTGGCCTCCGGATCTTCGGAGGCGGTCCTCTTCTCCCCCTGAGGGGAAGGATTCTTGGTTCCCTCCTCCTCTGTCGCCCCTTTGGGCAAAATATTAGCTCCTCTATTTTCCCCATTGCCCCCTTCTGCGGGAGCAACCTCCAACATTCTGACTAGCACGGGCTCCAGTGCGGTCTCTGGGAGGGGGGCCGGACACCTTATCAGCCTTGATCGCGCCACCCATTCCTGTAACGAACAAAGGGTAAGGATGCGAACTCTAGAAAGGCGCATAAACAGAATGTTCGGACTCTGAGCTACTTACCTGAGTATCCGGGCGATTGCGGCTTAGACCTGCATCCTCGGCTGAATCCAGACACGCTACCTGCGGTCCGAAGAACAATTTGTACATCTCCACGGGTGTCGCACCCATGAAGTGTTGGAGAATCCGAGGTCCCTCGGGTTGAATTCCCATAGACGGAGAGGGCGGCGTTTGCGAGGCGTAAGATGCTGACTAGCATAACCTGCATCACCTTGATCAGTCGATCTCCCTCGCTTGGAGATCTCGAATCCGGCCTCTGCAGCGAGGGCACGTCTTGAACGGCCCCAGTTAAGCCCTTGGTTGACCCACGACATCGGTTGGCGTGGAGGTCCCGGCGGAATGAGGCGGCGGCTTTACGCTCTGCCCCTCGGAGCGGTGATGTAGAACCACTCCTGCTGCCACAGTCTGAGTTCCTCTTGGAAGGAACCCTCGAGCCATGGGGCATCGACCTTCTTTCTTATGGTCGCCCCGCCGCACTCTGCTCGACGCCCCCCGATCATCTTCGGCTCCATCTTGAAGGTCTTCAGCCATAGGCCGAAGTGGGGGATGACGCGGAGGAAGGCTTCGCAGATGACGATGAATGCAGAGATATGGAGGATAGACTCCGGAGCCAAGTCGTGAAAGTCCAGCCCGTAGTAGAATAGGAGCCCTCTCACGAAGGGATTCGTCGGGAAGCCTAAACCCCGGCGGAGGTGGGATCTGGCAGCGTATTCGCGGGGCTCGGGGCGGCATAGCCTGCCCTTGGGCGGACAACTGTCTGCGAAACCTCGTGGGCGGTGCTTGGCCTCACGCAACTTCAGTATGTCCTCCTCCGTGACGGAGGAGGGCATCCACCGGCCCTGGAGGTCGGAGCCGGACATGATTGAGGATCCGAAGCGCTCGAATCTGAGGCTCTGGGTGTTGGAGCTGGAGAGCGGGGAAAAGATTCGATGCGAGATTGAAGAACAAGGGCTGGCCTTGGTCCTCTTATAAAGGGGAAGAAATACCAAGGGCCGTCTCCGTGACCGTTTGGGATTCCCCTTCGATAGAGGAGGTGTGGCGACGGGAACGGTTGGGTTACCCACGCACGTATTGATGAGGATCCCGGAATAAGGGGAACACGATCTCTGCTTCGACAAGACATGCCAAGAAACCGCCGCTAAATGTCTTTGAGGTGGAATAGTAAAAAACGATTCAAACGAGGGCTTGGCTGCGGTGTGATGTCACGCCGCATAATACGTCAGCAGATTGAGCTAGTGTATATGTTTCATTCTCTCTACGGTGGAATGTGGAAATTATTTTTGCAGAGCCGGACACTATCCTGGTGTTCATTATCTTCTCCGGATTATTCAAGGGAGGAACCCGCCTTGCAATGCCGAACATTATGCACGCCGGACTTGTCGTCATTGAAGACTGGTTCGAGGCTCTTGAGGAGTCTGGACTAGGGGTGTCCGGATAGCGGACTATCAATATCCGCCGACTCCAAGACTACGAAGATAGAAGATTGAAGACTCTGGCTCGTGTCCGGATGGTACTTTCCTTGGCGTGGAAGGCAAGCTTGGCAATACGGATATGTAGATCTCCTACCATTGTAACCGACTCTGTGTAACCCTAGCCCTCTCCGGTGTCTATATAAACCGGAGAGCCTTAGTTCAGAGGGGCGAATAGACATCTCAACAATCATACCATAGGCTAGCTTCTAGGGTTTAGCCTCCTTGATCTCGTGGTAGATCTACTCTTGTACTACCCATATCATCAATATTAATCAAGCAGGATGTAGGGTTTTACCTCCATCGAGAGGGCCCGAACCTGGGTAAAAACATTGTGTCCCTCGTCTCTTGTTACCATCCGCCTAGACGCACTCACGCACAGTTCGGGACCCCCTACCCAAGATCCGCCGGTTTTGACACTGACAGTAGGCATAGTTTTTCTCAAGGCTCCACTTTAGTGAAGGAGAGCAGTTGGCTCAATCATACCATTAGTTTTTGGATCATATTGTCATAGGATTTGTTGTTCAACCCCTCGTGTTCCTCTAAATGGCGGTTTGCTTGACTCTGATAGGAGATTTTGGTGTCTTCAAGCGGCCTTTGTGGATGAAGGCCGGTGGCGGTGCTCTTCTTCCTTGACGCGTTGAGTTAATGTGGCGGTAACGAAATCTGAAGGACACGGGATGATCCCTGGCCAACCCACCACAATGGCTCAATCTTGTCGATCATGGTGGATCATTTCATCGGCTCAAAAAGCAACACAGTATGTGAATGTGTTGATCTCCTCTAATTCTAGGTTTAGTGGATGGTCCCCTCTGTCTTCGGTGTGGCTATAGTGGCGCGGTGACCAATTGGAGATGGCCCGGCGAGGCGCAAGGGGATCTGAGGGTCAAATCATTATATGTCATTTTTTGGGTCCTTTGTGCAAACTTCATGTCATCAATTTTCTTTGATGACTCATGTGGTTTTCCATATTTTTTCATGTCTCTATATTTAATGAAATATGTAGTTAGTCATAAAAATACAATACAAAAGCACAATAAGAAAATTTATAATTAGAGGAGCTAAAAAATCACAAGGCTACATGATATTGGAGATACCTAATGTATATTTACCGGCGTCTTTGACCATTCAACCGCACTTTAGGGTCTCTTTGATTCACATGGAAGAACACAAGATTAGAGTCTATGTGATGTAGGACCAAGCCCTATATGGTGACCCTATCTTCACGAACAGAAGGTGGATTTGAGGAATAACACGATGAACATGAGAGGAAACACAAGGGTAACTCTCAAATCAACACACATAGATGCAAATAAAGATACACATAGATATTTCCTTGACTCAAATCATCCTCAAGAGAGAGATGCAACAAGATAGGGCTCTTCCCCAAGTCCTAAGACAAAGAGCATTTGCATTCCTTGGAGGAATCTTCCCCACAAGTGGAGGACTTGGTGCTCCTATGGAGTCATTCCCCTAAGACGAGGTCTTCATCTCCATTAGAGGAGCTATCTCCCTGAAGGAGTAATCCCACAAGGGGGATACATGAGCAAAGCTCCCTAGAATGGAGGTAGGGTCTAGAGGGCCTAGGTATATGGGGTGTCCAGAGAAAGCGCATGTCTTCTCTTTGACATGCGTTCGGGACGCTGACTCAGTTTTCAAGGTTCCTTCTATGATTCCATGCTTCCCTCACGAATGGTGTGGGGGATCTCTTGTGCACAACCTCCTCCATCAAGATAGCTCAAAGGGATAGAAGTCACCTTTGCAAGATTTTGGTAAGCTCATTATGAAATATCTTAGCAATAGGATGTGAATGGGACAAAACACACAAGGTTGTTCATCCAAATATAGCTCTCTAGAGCTTGTTTTTTTCAACTCATGTTGGGTGGGAGTAGACAAGTAATCATCGGGTGCTACACATGCACAAACAAAAGAAAAGAATGTATGTTCATGATACAATCCATCATAATGCATCTCTTCTCTTGAAATCACCATTAGCATAAAATATGGTCAATGAATAAATGTTGTATTTATGGTATATGTGATAGCAACAACGGTAAACATGCCTATTGTGCAAATAAGGAGAGCAAGCATGGTTCACATGTAATATGTCAAAGTCCCAAATCATATGTGAGAAAGATATAGGGGCAATCTCATTTTCAAGAATAAAAACATCATTGCACATTTACACTCGACACATAGCAAAGAACAGTCATCCAACATGAGAGATGCGACATATGGAGTAATTTGACAACATGCAAGACAAATGCAAAGCATGTCAATGATTGGCATCAACCTAACAGAAAAATCAAGTAGTTGTCATGGTAGATGCAACATATAAAGTAATCATATCAATCATGTCATGTGAAGAAATGGTATGCATAAGCAATGCACATGACAAATCACTATCTCCAAAACAAAGCATGGTAAAATCACCGCCATTACATTGGCGAGAAGTCAAAAGTAAAGAACAATTGTTCATCATGACTCTCCCAATACAAGCATCAACAAAGGTATACTCAAGAATGGAACATGGCTATAACAAGTAATAGCTCCACCAAGATAGCGAATACATATAAAAGAGAAGGATGTATCATGTATAATGCTAAGCATGGGTCACAAAGGCATGCCATCAAAATGGAAATGGTCTAGGCATGCAATGTGAGTAATATGGGCGCAAGATATGTAATGGACAATACCCAAGAAACATGTGAGGTCCATGTAGAAGAGAGTCGCGAAGTTGTGTCACGAAGAGGATGGGTGGAGGATAAGCACTCCATGGTAACACACGCTTCCATTTTTGTCAAGAGCTTGTTTCGTCAACTCGTGTGCTTGCGAAGGTGACAAGTAAGTGTGATCGCCTACACAACATAGACACAAACTAAATAATGTGTGCACATGGTAGATGTACACATCACCCATCATGATGTGTATGTGCACGTGAGAGTTAGAACAAGATATGCAATGCTCGAATAAGTCTGATGCATGGTATAAGAATATGTCATCCATCATGCAATGATAATAATATGGTCAATATGATTGGGACACAAAGTGTAACAACTGTATGGTGCATTAGTATTAATGTGTATAGCATTCATATCAAAGTCAAACATATTGCGCACACAAATATGGCGAGCGCATGATGCAAAAAATATATCAAGATCTCCCAACATGTATGAGGGAACAATGGAGGCTTACTCGTGAACAATAGTATAAATATGGTCGCAAGCAAGAAAAGTACTCAAAGCAACACAAGGAGAAATTGAACAACATGTAAAGCAATGCATGTCCAAAGACAGGTGTTCATGGCATAGCATATGAAGGGAATTGCTGAATGATGCGAATGTATCATGGCAATATCATCACAAAATATGCAAATACCATAAATCAAAAGCTTGTCATCTATGCCATATTCACAAACCAAATTGAATTTAATGGGGATGTCATAGTCAATATAAGATAATGTTTCAAATATGTGAGTTTGACAATCTTATGCATAACATAGGACAAAGCAAGAAGGGCTTCAAACATGATATGACATATGAAATTTGCACAAGAAGTCATATGTAGCATGGTATCACAACTACTTGTCCTCACATACCCATCATCACAATCATCATAAACGGTTAGAAAATCAAAGCATCTAGAAGGAAAACTAGTAGGTAACATAGCAATATGATCATCAATATCATGCAAGCAATACATGTCCACCAGAGGGACAAGCAAAGTACCATCACTTGTGTCATTACCTTTCTAGTTCACCCATGATGTGTAGGTGTTGCGGTAAAGATCAACTTGTGGCTATCTTCATCTTCATCTTGATGGAACCATGGGGGGTGCATCATCATCCACCATGGCCATCGTCTTGTCAATAAGCGCGATAAGGTTGTCAAGGATCAGCGCGCCATCGTCCATGAGACCTAGCACCAAAGGAGAAGACACTAGATATGCATGAATTGTGATGGTGCACCATCCCGGAAGGCAATTTTAACTTGATATTATGTGAGGGATCATTATACCATTTATCATGCATAGTAAAGAAGCAACGATAATCACAAATAATCATATTAATTATGAAATAGTATTGCTCCTTCATGAAGATTCCTCTAAGGCACTACAACAGCTCCAACTCCAAAATGTCGAGTCAAAATTCCAGGGCAAATGATCAAGTCAGATCTCCATCTGATTCGTCAAGTTGTGACGCATAGCTGAATCACCATTCAAGTAGCGTGGATGATTCATGTCCTCCTGGTACTACCACTAGCAATGAATTTACAACAAATCATCTCAGGTCGACACGCAGATTGTTACACATTATAATGACATTACTTTGGCCCCAGCCAGCTGACAAAACCCATGACACGCGGGTCTTGCAAATACACACATGTATCACACACATATGACCATACTATTCACATCAAATCTGCAAAATAAAGTTATGCATAAAATCAAATTCTACCAGTTTGAGTGAATTTATACGAAGTCTACAATGCTATGATAGGTAGCAATAGTGGCCCCACTAACCGATTAGCGGGCAAGATTTTAAGGGGCAACATATGTATTTTGATCACGGAAATTCTTGATCTAATCAATCATATTGATCACCGTCAATCTGAGTTGGATTTATATTTCACGATCCCAGATGGTAAAACCGACCGGTAGGGGTATGTTGTGTCATCACCACATTGGCCAGGATCACCGAAAGCAAACACATCCATGATCCCCGAGTGTGGCCGATCTCATCGGCCCAGTACAAAACCGATCTGCCAAATAGACTGACCACCGAAACGACATTAGATCAATTCTATTGCCACCAGCAGAGGCTCTAATACAACTGTTTTGTTAGACTACATGCAACTATTGCATAACAAAAAAATCTACCCCGTAGATCACTCAGGCGCATGTTTAGGAGATAGATCATGGGATTGCCACTAGACCTCTAGTCCAAGCAGCAGAAGAAGAGTTGGTGAAGTGCATCGCTGGTCAGCCGATCTCGGCATCAATCACCCTTGAATAGCAAGTCGCTGGATGCCTCGAACAAGTGTACCACCTCTAATGGTATCCACGTGTGTAGGTTGGAACACTGGGCAGTAGACTGCTATGTCTTGTAGCACAGCCGAGGTTAGTGGAGGTGGCAGGATGCAACACATGCAACCCTAGTCGGTGCAACGATCTCATACCATCTGTCGTCAAAACTGTTAGAATAAATCCGAGGCACTTTGTCGATCAGCTGAGGACCAAGCAATCACACGAGCACGACACTGAGATTTGTTAACGAGATTCACCGATATAGCTACATCCCTAGGGCATGGCGACGGGCGCTCCTCCTCATGATACCGTACAATACTACACCCGGTCGCCCTGGACACCAGCACATGCTGTCGGCTTCCCCTGCGTTCCTGTGCTATTATGTTGGCATACATTACATCGTGTGTCTACCTTTGCTATACATGAGAGGCCTAGGATACAAGTGTCCTACTTGGACACGACTCCATATCCTATCTAAACACAATACAACTACAAGTCCAACTATAACCTACCTTGTACACTATATTCGACACAACTCTAACAAACTCCACCTTGGCGAATATTCTCCACCACCTTGAATTCGTCCATGCGTCAAAATTCCGTGTACATTGGACTTGAGCTTATCCCGTGAGCACGACTGCTACTCCAAAGACTCCATATGACTCCACCTGCAACTTGTAGTCCCTCCTTTTCTTGACCACAGTCAATGCTCGAGCAAAATTAAGTTCTCCTTACTCTAGTTTGTGCTCCCAACTTCCAGAGTATCAGTTCAACGCCATCACACACCGATCACTTACCTGCGTGAAAGTGAACAACTCACATATCAGGTGCACACATAAGAGTTACCCAAACTCAACATCACCGCTCTTCCTTGACCGCCTATTGAAACTTAAAGGAATTTCACCATTGCTTGTAGTCATCCCGAGTCAAATTCGCAGTTGTCTCACCACATGTATGACCACCAGAGCCCTGGCCCGTCTCCAGGCCCCGTGCATACCGCACGCCTCATCGATGTTACTGCGTCAAGCCTCCGCTGTCCCGGTCGAGTCTCAAGGGTTGCGAACCCACATGACTCAACCCTCACTTCAGAGTGCCATTGATCATCCCCGACCGACGATGAGTTTCACGCTTCCATCAAACCACTAGGCTCCAGTCTGAACTACGTGCCAGCCGCTTTTTCTCGCTGAATAGGCTTTGACTCTCTATGCACTTACGTTGTAGCTCCTCAATCAGCACCGAGTGAAGTCTTCCAAACTTAAGCTCCACCTTCAACATGACTCCATGGTGGTTTTATGTCCCACCCCGCGCCCCCTTGACTCCAAGCTCTCATGTGCACCGTCTTGAATCAACCCCGCACCATAGTCTTGTCGAAGCCACACAAGCCCACATGCCTACGCCATGTGTTTCCACACCCAGAAGTCGGTCACCATCAGCATAACGCTCCTGTCCTCGTCACCGCCACCGATCCCACAACTACCTTATGTTTCAACCGCCTCACGTCGATCCGTCGGACTGTCTTGTCCGACCTAGGAGATCATATCCGACTACAACCATGCTCCACCCTACACCATGACTGCTCACACATCTATGCATGTCTTGGACGCCATGTGTATGCATGATCTTCATGATGCACTTCCAGGCTCCTCTGAACCATATATGCATGTCGCCAATCTGCTAAAGACCTGGTAAAACACTGTACATAATTAGCAATGCATCAAAAAACTGCTTCCATGGAAGCTCTCGTGATTGCACCAAGTGTGCCGCCACACCTCCCAATGCTCCTTTTCTGAATCCAATTGATGCCCATGCTAATGTCAATTACCATAGTGTTGCAGACTACCCTTTTTTATCAAACAAATCTCTAGCTAACTTTCAGCACAACGCATCAAGGCACTCACGGCCTGGGTAGCTCTCTTTAAGCAGTGGCCTCACGATGCTACGCTAATGCGCACCCCAACATGCCGCTTCCAGGCACCGCACCAATTGGATTTGCCAGCTACTTGTGTCATACACCGCCGATCTCGCCGATTTCGCTTCCGATTGCTTCTTCTTGTCGACACACTTTCGAGTTCTCGTCGATTCCATGCTTTTCGGCAACTTTGATCTCTTCCGAGCTTTTACTCGTGATCGCTCCGCATAGCACATATCAAACTGATCTCTTTATTTTTACTTTTCTCTAGATCAACATGAACCGCAGCATTCGAACAACCTAGCTCTGATACCACTTGTTAGAATAAATCCGTGGCACTTTATCGATCATTGAAGGACCAAGCAATCACACGAGCACGACACCAAGATTTGTTAACGAGGTTCACCGATATGGCTACATCCCCGGGGCCTGACTATAGGCGCTCCTCCCCATGATACCGCTACCATACCACACCCGGTCGCTCTGGAAGCCGGCACATACCACCGGCTTCCCCTGCATTCATGTGCTATTATGTTGGCATGGGTTATATCATGTGTCTACCCTCACTATATATGAGAGGCCTAGGGTACAAGTGTCCTACTTGGACACGACTCCATATCCTATCTAAACACAATACAACTACAAGTCCAACTGTAACCTACCTTGTACGCTATATTCGACACAACTCTAACAAAAACTGGCAGCACCCATCCACTTATATAGACGTCCGCTATGGGCTCAATACATGAGGCCCATTAGGACTCCACTACCCATAAACTACTTGGTCCAATATCCAAGTTCAAGCTCAATCAGATCCCACCCGTGACGGATCCGATCTCATAGGTTATTTTTCGTAAGCGCGCGGCCCCTTAGGTTCACGTACACTTGGTCGTGAGTTAGATTCATATCTAGCTCGACTAGTTGGTAGCAGCTTCTAGTTGAACGTGCCACCTCCAAGTGTTCGATGAAGCCTTCTGGCGAACCTGTACGTGTCACATTCGTTTCCTCTTGCCTCATGATATATGTTGTCGGGCGTAAGGCGAATCGGTCACCCTTGTGCAACCGGCCTCTTTCTCGTCCAATGAAGGTGACTCCTAAAACTGGATTAACACTTAATCCATGTTGCTTATTTGAGTCGAGTTACTCTAGGGGCCCAGAGTATATCTCTCATAGTTAGATGGGAAACCCTTCTTAGTTGGCCACATCTCACAACATGGGTATGGACCATCCAAAAAATGACCTTTATAACTACCAGCTACAGAGTAACGTTTGGTCGAACCTAAGCATGTTGGTCACCATCCCGAGTCCATGCATCGACCTTAGGTCTAGGACACATACAGCATGTCGTACTTGAGACTAATAGATGACCTATCAATGTGTCTCATAGTTGGGTGTGTTTGACTTGAAAACTTATCGATCTCGGTTCTGACTACCCGGAGGCGACCTCAGATCTCGTCAAGTTCATATGCACGTCTTGTAAAAAAAGTTATGTACTGGTCAATATATATTACTGATAGTGTCCAAGACTACATTCATAACATCAAAAACACATCAGAAATAACATCTGACTTGATTGCCTCTTCGGCATATTTCCACCCCCACCCCCACTACACACACACAATATAAGGAATCTCCATGGCAATGCAAACATCACCAAATTCAGTTAAACATTCTACTTTATGTTCCTCATGTGAAGATCCATAAACCATCATATGCCATACTTGGTTTTTAACTTTCTACCAAACAGGTTAACTTGCAGCACATACTTGCTAGACTTACAGGAAACAGTATTAAAAAAATTCCTTCCTAGCCGCATAGAGGATGCCACCAGATTTGAAGAAGGGACCAAATTCCACGAGAAAAAGTCACCAGGATCAAATTCTCAAAGGAAATTGAAGGAGAAATCTTTTTTCATTGTTTCTTGTATGCCCAGGAAATCCAGGTGATGCTCATGAATTAGGTCAGTCAAGCAGGTTGCCATCCCTTTCTAACTAACCCTCTAGAATTAAGAAAATATGTATCATGTTTTATTCTTTTTAGTAGAGTGGGCTTTCGTAAGAGGTCTACGAAGGGCCAGGGTAGCACCTGCAGTGTCACTCACAGAAATTTTTCTAACTTCTAGTGATAGGTTTTAACATAGTCACATACACTTTCCTCTCTTCTTCTTAGACCTCACTACAGTAAAGTTATCATCATTTAATTCTTTATCATTAATCCAATCAGTATTAAGAGGAGATATATCCCCAACCTCATTTAAACTAAAATCACAACAAGTGTTCTGGAACGAAGGGAGTACTAATTAATAAGTTATCCCTAGTTTTTTCGAGTTCTCTCACTATATCATTAACAGGAAAATCATTCAGAGTTTCCACCCCCCCAATTTGAACAACTCTATTCATTATGTCTAGGTTGGATAAGACAACAAAGGAATTGGAAGATGGGATGTCCTTATTACCTTGCAAGTTCCTCTTTCTGGTCAGATTCATAATTCTGTCTCCATATTTTCTGCATTTACCTCCACATTTTTATGACTGAGGAGTCTAACGGGTGTTGAAGTATATATGTGGATTGTTAGCTCTTTTTATCAGTTCAGACTTTTGATTGTGTTGGCTAGTGCATGAAGCTTAACATGGTATTAGAGCTTTAGTTTCTTTTTCGCATGCCGCAACTCGTGCTCAGTCCAATCGCATTGTTGTGTTCCTCATTTCCGGCTACGCTGCTGCACCCCGTTCGCTGTTGTGCTTGGCTACTGCATTCCCTTGCGTGTTGTTTTCTCTGTTGCCGTTGCTCTACGTCTCTACCTGATCTGTGAGAGATCAATCTCGATCTGACTCCATCATCGTCTATGAGAGACCAGGTTCGATCTGGACAAGGACTGGTGGGAGCAACATCTCTGTACCCGCTCGGACCCGCCCTGCCGGTCATCCAGAACTGCCACCGCCGGCCAGCAGCCATGTCCGCTTGCCAACAATGTGTTGTTGCTCTCAAGCTCTGCCGCTGCAGCGCATCCGACCTGCTCGTCGTCGCGGCCCGGCTTCACTTCTAGCGCCCACGGGCACAACCCGGCCGCTCCTCCTCGCCTGGACATCTCTAGCTGCTCCTCCAACCCGCCTCCGACCTTCTCCAGGTCCACCAGCACACCCTTCATTTTTGTTGCCCCCCATTGGACACATTCCTCTTGAGTCATACCTCGTCTATCCATGTGTTGACTTCCCACGTCACATGTGAGAGGGGGTGTTGAAGTGTATATGTGGATTGCCTAATCATTTCCACCCGTTCTATTCAAGAGATGTAGTAGGATGTGGGTGCGCCAGGGGGACCCACTTTCTCTGTTTCTGTTTAACCTGGTTCTGGATTATTTAACCAAAATGGTTTTTAAAGCTCAACAAAATGTCATGTTTAAAGGTTTGGCGGCTGATTTGATCCCCAATGGGGTAGCCATATTACAATATGCGGATGATACGATATTATGTTTTGAAGATAATCCTACGAGTGCTCTTAACATAAAATTGTTGTTATACCTGTTTGAAATCATGTCAGCTCTAAAAATTAACTTCACAAAAAGTGAAATATTCTCTATTTGTGATGATGATGAAACTATAAAGATGTATGCTGAAATGTTTACTGTCAATTGGATCATTTCATATTACTACATGGGATTCTTGTGAGCTATGCTGGATTAAAAGTAGTGACTGGCTTTTTTATGACAAATTTATAAACCAATGCGAAGCTTGGATTGGTGAGGTTTTGTTTATAGGGGAAGGCTTATCAAAGTTAATGCTGCTCTTTCTCATGTCCCATCTTTTTACATGTCTATGTTCCTTTTGAATAAAACCACTTTGGAAAAGTGGGATAAACCTCAAAGAAAATTCTTCTGGCATAGTAATGGCAAAAAAGAGGATATCATATTGTGAAGTGGAGTATGTAGGTCCAAAAAGAAAGGGGGCCTCGGAGTGAAAGACTTGACGAAATAGAATATAAGCCTATTAGTGAAATGGTGGTGGAAATTAGAAAAAAAGAGGGGATGTGGCAAGGTATTGTCAACGCAAAATACTTGAAAAGGTCCACCGTAGCTATGGTGAGGCAAAAATCTAGTGACTCCCCGTGTTGGAAATCTTTGCTGAAAGTCAAGGATTACGACATGGCTAGGAGAGGGGTCCAGGTGAATAGAGGGGATGTTGCTAGACTTTGGATGGATGCTCTAAAAGGAAAGATTCATTTAAAAGATAAATTCCCTATGCTTTTTGATATCTATGTGGAACCAAACTGTACAGTACACAAAATAAACAATATGAATCATGTCTCTTCTTTTAGAAGAAAACTACCTCCTGAGTTGATGCAACAATGGGGAGAGGTGAAAAAGATGTTCAAAATCTAATTCAAAATGAGCTCCCTGATGAGGTATACTGGAAACTTGATAGTACTAAAAAGTACACGAAATCAATGTATAGGTTGCTCAAAAAGGACCTTGTTGGATCATGCTTTAAATGGATTTGGGAGGCCTACATTCCTCTTAAAATTTAAATATTTATGTGGCAGGTCTGTTTGGATGCTATCCTGAATAGAGATAACATGAAAAAAATACAATGGCAGGGGAACCCGCACTGCTCATTTTGTGATAAGTTGGAAATAGCCCAACACTTATTTTTCTTATGTCCAGTCTCTAGGGTGATTTGGAGGACGGTAGGCTCGTCCCTATGCTTGGGACAGAATGTTGTCTGAATTCCTTAGGGCAGTACTATGTTTGGATATATGCATTTCCTCCAGGTTTCGATAAACTGTATACTGTTGGGCTAGCAGCAATTTGCTGGGCAATTTGCCTCGCTCAAAATTGTGCCACATTTGAGCGCAAATGGATTAATACTCCTTTTGAAGTTGTGTTACATCTTGTGCTTTTCTGAGTTATTGGGAAGGTTTACAGAAGCCTGGGATGATGGAGGTGGTGAATAAGGGAGCGAAGATGTTGAAGGAGAACGCCTCCCAGATGTTGCTGATGTATGGTCCACCGCCCCTTGATGAGGGTGAACGCAAGGATAGTTGATAGAAAAAAGAGGTGAGGAATGGTGATGTTGTTTGGCTCCAGGGGATGTGCTGTTGCAGGAGGAAGATTGTCCAGCAAAAAGGAGAACAGTTTCAGCCTCTGTGTGTTGGGACTGAGTGGTATTGGTGTTTTCTGTGTTTTCTGTTGAAACCACTGTTCAAGAAATCTTCCGATTCACCGATTAATCTTTCGATTTATCGCTATTCGGGGGGTGACCGATAAGATTATGCCTTATCTTTGCCGTTTATCTTTTGGACCGATTTATCGTTCTGACAAGCGATTTATCGGGAATCTACCGATAAATTAGACCTATTTATAGCACGATGTTTGCAAAAACTATGCTTATTTATGTTTTCTGGACCTTGTTACGAAATATGTACTATTTTCTTATTTTGTTTGCCATTATACGATGATTCAAAGGCTAGAAATCAAGGTAACACTTATGTAAGATATTGTTTTGGTGTTGAGTATAGCGTATTTTAGTGTTGGGAACCTGATATTTGCAAAAAAATATTTGATTAATAGTCGACGGATAAAATTGATTAATAGGCCGATTTCCGATTAATCTCTAATCCCTAGTTGACCGAAACAATAACGATAAGCGATATCCTCAACATTGGTTGAAACTGTAGGCTGGTTCATGGGTCTGTACTTACTATGATTTTGTGCATGCAATACTCTGTAGTTTCCTGTGCTTGTAGTGTGGTTTGGGTGACACCCAGGTTTTCGCCCCATGGTCTGTCGTTCTTGATGACAAGCGCAGACTGTGGGTTTCTTGGTGTTGCTCCGAGCTTGCTTCTTCTCTTTCCCTAGCAATTTTGGTTTCGTTTTAGCCGAGACGATGTATTTCCCTTATGATATATAATGGAAAGGGGAGAAGCCCGGTTCGAAAAAAAGAGATGTAGTAGGAGAGTGCACTTCTCGGGTCCCATCTCAGTGACCACCACAAGGGTATGTAGCAGCACCTATGTAGGAAGGGTATTGTTTGTCCACCACAGGAGTTACAGCCACTTGCATGCTATTAACCACAATTTCCTCAAAGTGCGCAATCCTAGAATTATGATCATCACCATCCTCTTGCATCTCATGTCCGGCTAAATTTTCCTAAGCCATAGAATAAATAAGCAAATCATCATCCATTCATCCAGGTCCTCACTTAGAGCTCACAGCTTCATGCATCTCCACATTGTTACCCTCATTTTCCTCTCTTATAGGAGCACGGTTCTTGCCCCCAAAAGATCTAGGAGGAGCAAAATTAGCTGTTGTTGATCCATTTGTGGCTTCCTTTCTTGGTGGACAAAGATTAAAAAGCTTTGTTGAGCACCCTGCCAATGGCACCAAAGGTGGTATCCTTCTACTTTGGAATGCTGATTCCATCAAAGTTGATAACATCTCCTTTGGAACCTTCTTTATCTCTGCGATGGTCACCCTAGTTAACAGTACCACCTCCTTCAAACCCACCTCTGTTTATGGGCCTACAAGAAGCAATCTTAAAGACGCTTTTTTCCAGGAGCTTCTGAGCCAAAAGCCTTAGCAAGGTACGAGATGGCTCGTGACTGGAGACTTCAACCAAGTCTATCGTGCCCGTGACAAGAACCGCACAAATGTCGATCACAGTCGATTGGTGTGCTTCCGAAACACCCTGAATTCATGTGAGCTAAAGGAGATACACCCTCAGAACAGAAGGTTCACGTGGATGAATGAGCGGTCTAATCCGACAATGAGCAAATTGGATAGTTCTTTCTGCAATCAAGACTAGGATGTGGAATTTGGCTCGCACATCCTTCATGCGGTTTCGTCCTCGCTCTCGGACCATTGCCCACTTCTTCTCGCTAGTGACAAGGGGACGACGAGACCCAAAACATTCAGATTTGAAATTTCTGGATCAAAATGCCCAACTTCAAGAAGACAGTGCAATATGCTTGGAATGAAAGGGTGAACCATTCCGAGCCCTATCATGTGTTGTTCCACAAACTTAAAAAAACAAGTCAGCGCCTTTGGACATGGAGCCGAAGTATCTTCTCTAATCACAAAGTTCAACTCCATATGGCCCTTGAGATCATCCTTCGGCTGGACATGGCACAAGAGGATAGGCCCCTTAGCTCTGGTGAGCGTGACCTTAAAAGAGAGCTTAAAAGAAAGGTCGTGGCCTTGGCTGTTCTGGAAAGGGCCCCAAAGCTCACAAATCACCATACTCAAAGAGGGAGGTGCTAACACTCGCTTCTTCCACCTCCGGATCAACCATCGAAGAAGAAAGAATTTTATCCACCGCCTCAAGCATAACACAGGATGGGTCACAAATCACAATGACAAGAAAGATATTGTGCAATCTCACTTTGCTAGAGCCATTGGTAAAGCCCCCCGCTACTGTAAGGACTTCAATTGGTCTTGCATCCCCCCTTCAACTTGTGACCTCTCGGATTTAGATGCCCCGTTCATAGAGGAGGAAGTTCGTGGTGCAATCTATGATCTCCCTAGCAACAAGGCCCCTGGTCTGGATGGCTTCACTACTGCTTTCTTCAAGGAATGTTGGGATATTGTAAAACCTGAATTTATGCAAGTGATCAAAAAAAATTTCCGCCCTCCGCGTCTCCAACCTTCATTGGCTCAACTCTGCCAACATTGCTTTCATTCCCAAAAAAGATGGGGCGGAGGACATCTCTGACTTCAGGCCCATAAGTCTTATTCATATTGTGGAAAAGGTCATAGCTAAGATGATGGCCACTCGCCTTGCTATTCACATGCCTAACCTCGTTTCCAATACTCAAAGTACTTTAATCGGAGTATCCACGATAACTTCATGTACGTACGCAACTTGGCTTGTCGGTTGCACCGTAATAAAGCTCCATCCTTGCTATTCAAGCTTGACATCAAGAAAGCTTTCGATTCTGTGAGATGGGATTATTTAATGGATTTACTTCGTCACCACCAGTTTTCGAGTCGGTTTCGAGATTGGGTCTCCGCCCTCCTATCCATGGCCTCATCTAGAGTTTTGCTAAATGGTGTTGCTTCTGATCCAATTAAGCATGGGTGTGGTCTTTGGCAGGGGGATCCTCTCTCCCCTCTGCTTTTCGTCCTTGCTATTGATCCACTCCATCACATCCTCTCCAAGGCTACCGATCAAGGCCTACTGCATCTCTTCGTGGTCGGCCCATCTGTGCATCCTTGTATGCGGATGATGCGGCTATCTTTGTTGCGCCGATCAAGGAAGATATCCACTTCTTGGCTTCAACTCTGAGCTCCTTTGGGGAGGTTACCGGCTTGGTCACCAACTGCGCCAAAAGCCTTGTGGCGCCCATTTGTTGCGGCAACATCGACCTTGACGACATTTTGCAGGCCTTCCTGGCGGTCCGGACTACCTTCCCCATGCGATATCTTGGTCTTCCGTTGTCGGTCACAAGAATAAAGCGCATCCACTTTCACTATTTGGAGGACAAGGTGGCTGGAAAGCTTCCACCTTGGTTGGCTATGCATGTGGCTATGCCGGGGCGCATTGTTTTGGTCAAGGTTGTGCTCACTGCCATTGCCATTTACCACCTAACACCCCTTTGACCTTCCGGTTGAAGTGATGAAGAAGATCAATAGCCTCCGGCGTGCCTACCTTTGGGCGGGTTGTGATAAGGTGACCGACGGAGAGTGCAAGGTTAATTGGGACCTTGTCTGGAAGCCCAAGATTTATGGTGTACTAGGAGTGCTCAACCTCCAGAAGTTTACGACAGCGCTACACTTGTGTTGGATCTGGCACAAATGGGATGATCCACCTAAGACTTGGTCTGGCTCAGGAACGCCTTGTACTAGCAATGACAAAGATCTCTTCGCCGCTGCCACACGGGTGTGCATCGGAGATGGAAACAAGGCTATGTTCTGGGAATCTCCATGGCTGGACGGCTTCCGGCCTAAAGACATTGCACCAAAGATTTTTCGAGTTGTCAAAAAATAAAACGTGCTTGGTCAGGAAAGCTCTTCACAATAACCTTTGGATCCGCCATATTGACACTCAGCAGGGGCTAACCTTGGCCCATATTCAGGAATTTCCAACCCTGTGGGGGATGCTTGCTGATGTAACCCTCAACCAGGGAAGCCAAGACACCATAACTTGGAAGTTCACAAACAGTGGTGAGTACTCCGCCTCCTCGGCTTACATGGCGCAATTTGCCGGTCTCTCCTTTTGTCCAATTGTAGGATCGTTGAAGGCAAGAGTGTCTAGAGGGGGGGTGATTAGACAACTCGACAAGATAAAAGTTTATGCCTTTTGATTAGCATAAGTTCATAGCAAGTTCACAATGAAGGTCAAGTTAAGCATCATGCATACAAGTCGAGCAACATACTAAGCAAGCAATTCTAGAGTATAGGGCAGCGGAAAGTAAATTGCGTGAATAGTAAGGGAAAGATTGTGAAGAGCAAACGCAATTGGAGACACGGAGATTTTTCTCGTGGTTCCGATAGGTGGTGCTATCGTCAATCCACGTTGATGGAGACTTCAACCCACGGAGGGTAACGGCCATTGAGTCCACGGAGGGCTCCACCCACGAAGGGTCCACGAAGAAGCAACCTTGTCTATGCCATCATGGCCTCGCCCACGGAGGACTAGCCTTACTCGGGTAGATCTTCACGAAGTAGGCGATCTCCTTGCCCTTACAAACTCCTTGGTTCAACTCCACATCATGACGGAGGCTCCCAAGTGACACCTAACCAATCTAGGAGGCACCACCCTCCAAAAGGTAATAGATGGTGTTGGTGATGATGAACTCCTTGCTCTTGTGCTTCAAATGATAATCTCCCCAACACTCAACTCTCCTCACCGATTTGGCTGTGGTGGAGGAAGGGATTGAGTGGAAAGCAACTTGGGAAGGCTAGAAATCAAGTTTCATATGGTGGGAGTGGAGCAACTTGATCTCAACACAAGGGTAGGTAGTTTTCTTCTCGAAATGTAAGGTAGGAGTGGTAGTTCTTTCGATGGCTCTCTCCACGAATGAAGAGGAGGTGGAGGGTATTTATAGCCTCCACACAAAATCCAACCGTTACACACATTTGACCAATCTCGGTCGGACGAAGTTGACAACTCGGTGAGACCGAAAGTTCAAATCTTGTGAGCGTTGGGATTTTCGGTGGGACCGAAAATACAATCTCGGTTAGTCCGATTCTTCCAAAGTCTAGGGTTTGCCAATCTCGGTGGGACCGACTTTCTCATCTCGGTGACACCGATTTGAGTCTGACGTATGTTCTGAAGCTTGGCAACACCAATTTCGAATGACCGAGTTTGGAATCGGAAAATCCGAGATTCTTAGGGTTTGGCTATATGGTGAGGTGGTTCATCTCGGTGTGGTGAGTTTGGAATCGGTGGGACCGAGATTACTTATGGGTTTATTTTGGAATGAAAGATTGCTGATAGTTTGAGAGATAAATCACTAAGCACTTAGAGCAACCAGATCATCATCATAACCTCATCCCCTTTTAATAGTATTGGCTTTCCTATGGACTCAATGTGATCTTGGATCACTAAACCAAAAATGGAGTCTTGAGCTTTTGCCAATCCTTTCCTTAGCATCTTAGGGGTTCACCTTTCTAGTCCTTTTGCCATGCCAGAGTGATTGACCTTCCTGAAACATACTTGATAAAAGCATTAGTCCAACCACAAAGTATGTTGTCATTAATTACCAAAACCACCTAGGGAGCAAATGTGCTTTCAATCTCCCCCTTTTTGGTAATTGATGGCAACACACAGAAAAAGATATCAAAGCTTACTGAAAGAAAGACAGGTTAACATTAAAGCTTTGACAAACATGTAGTACACAAGCTCCCCCTACAAGTGTGCAAGATTTTAGATTTTGGTTTTGGACTACCACAAGCACACATGAGAGAAAAACAAGATGTGCTACATGCAGCTTGGCTATATGCATCGAGAAGCGGATGAGGGTAAATGAGAGATGATGCATATGTGCATGGTGATTTCTTGCAAACAAGTATTCACAAGCAAGTCACCATCATGCACATCCTGCAAGATGCATATACTTACCTTGGAGTTCCTTGGTATTGTACCTGAAGAAATAAACTTGGGAAAACAAGGTTAGATAACACAAGAGTAGTTCTTCAACCAACAGCAAGAACATCAAGAGTACCAAGCCAGGGATGACATGTATAAAGAGTGTCTCATGTTGAGCACTAGCTTGAATCAGCCAACATGTCTCCCAAGACTAAAAGATTTTCAATGAGCTCAGAGAGATTTTGCTTTTCATAAGATACCAATTGTGATCTTTTAAGATGCCAATTGTATAAGATACCAATTGTACTTTTCAGAAGATACCAATGGTGAGAGCAAGAGAAGCAAAATCAGGAGAATAATGCCAAAAGTATTATCACGAAGTGAAATATATGGCAAAGCTTTGATGTGATCCTCTCCCCCTTAAGGTAAGATTGTTCTTCCTTTAAAATATATTTTTTTTAAGCTCCCCAGCTCCCCCTAAATCTTCTCCCCCTTTGACATCAAGTGCCGAAAAGGACAGTAAACCAGGAAGGGCAGGAAAGATGGAAGGAAAGAAGTGGGTTCATTAAGAATCACAACTGAGCAAATTTAGAATGTAGAATGTAAATCGGTGACACCGAGGTGATATGGATCGGTGAGTCCGAAAGTCAGAGACTTAGGGCAGATCCCTTTTTCGGTTAGACCGAAATGATTGAATCGGTGACTCCGAGTTTAATTCCAAGGAAATACAGAAATAATTCAGCTCACTTTGCAAGGAATGTTTCAAAAGATTTGCAATGAATTTGTAAATGATTTTTAGGAAATTTATCAGAGCTAAAGAATATACACAAGAACAGAAGAAACAGAAATGAAAAATATTGCTAGATGAAGTTTTTTTTTTAAATAATAAGCAAGGAAACTCAATGAGAGAGCATAAAAGAAAAAAAACAGAAAAACTCCAAAACATATGTACTTCATCTAGACAGGGGTCGGCGACTAGGTCACCTATGTTTGAGTATATATTGACTTAGGAGTCAAATGAGAACATTTGATCATAGGTCATACTCATCGTTTAAGCTCAAAATGGGGTTACCATTTTTCGATTAAGCATTTGATGTGATCACATCTTTTGAAGCTGCTTGTACTCATGACTTTGAGCAAAGCTTTTTCAAGATGTGAAGGACATACCTTGGGCTTGTTGTTGCTTGTTCTCATGTAGGTGAACTTGATGTTGATGCTCATAGAATGTGAAGTTGGAGCACCATTTCCAATTGTATAGTTCATCTTCCTACATAGGTTAGGCAAGCAAGGAAATACTCAAGAATATCCAATATGACATGAGTGAAGTACCAGAAGTGTATGATGTCAAAAAGGATATGTGGAATTTTGTTCCTTGAACTCAACATCCCAAAGAGCTAGATACATGGTCAATGACAAGATTACTCATGATTTGAGTGAGTGATAATCTTGTTGAATGTAGACCATCCAAGTACCTGCAAGGAGTTAGATGCAATACAAGGGGGCAAATGTGTCCAAGACATATGATCATCATCATAAGAGAAATATCAAGGATTAGTCAATTAGGCTCATGCCTTGCATGCATCAATGGAGTTTTCACTCCAAGTTTGAAGCATCAATGATGTTCAACTCACTCCTCAAGCGACAAAACACTTTCTCATCAAGTGGTTTTGTGAAGATATCTGCAAGCTGTTTGTCAGTACGAACATGCTTAAGATCAATGTCACCCTTAGCAATATGATCACGAATAAAATGGTGACGAACTTCAATGTGTTTCGTGCGTGAGTGTTGCACGGATTGTGTCCAATCTTAATTGCACTCTCGTTGTCACAAAGCAAAGGAACATGTCTCGCATGTATCCCATAGTCCTTAAGCATTTGTTTCATCCATAGCAACCGAAAGCACAACACTAACCAGCAGCAATATATTACGCTTCGCAATGATAACGATATTGAGTTTTGTTTCTTGGATGACCAAGATACAAGGGATCGACCGAGAAATTGACATGTACCGAAGTTGACTTTCTATCTATCTTGTCTCCGCATAGTCCGAGTCGGAATAGCCAACAAGATCGAAAGAGGCCCTCTTAGGATACCAAATGCCAAAGTTAGGTGTGTGTATCAAATATCTTACAATTCTTTTGACAGCTTTAAGATGACATTCTTTAGGAGCAGCTTGATATCGAGCACACATGCATACACTCAACATAATATCAGGACGAGAAGCGCAGAGATATAGTAGAGAACCAATCATGGATCGATAGACCTTTTGATCAACAGGTTCTCCACCTTTTGTCAAGTCATTATGTCCATTAGTAGGCATGGGGGTTCTCATACCTTTGCTCTCTTGCATGTTGAACTTCTTGAAGAGATCCTTAGTGTACTTGGTTTGTGAGACAAAAGTACCCTCCTTAGATTGCTTGATTTGCAACCCAAGGAAGAACTTGAGTTCACTCATCATGGACATCTCATACTTCTCCGACATAAGCTTTCCAAACTTCTCACTGAAATCAGGGTTAGTTGATCCAAAGATAATATCATCGACACATATTTGGCACACAAATAGTTCTCCGTCAACCCTTTTTGTGAATAGCGTTGAGTCAATTTTACCAATTTCAAATCCTTTTTCAAGAAGAAAGCTAGTCAAGCATTTGTACCAAGCTCTAGGGGCTTGTTTAAGACCATAAAGAGCTTTGTGCAATTTGTAAACATGATCGGGCTTTTTAGGATTCACAAATCCGGGAGGTTGTTTCACAAATACTTCCTCCTCAATTTCACCATTTAGGAAAGCACTTTTAATGTCCATTTGATAGAGAGTAATGTTATGATGGTTGGCATAAGCAAGAAGAATGCGATGGACTCAAGTCTAGCAACGGGGGCATAGGTCTCACCATAGTCCATACCTTCGACTTGTGTGTAACCTTGTGCTACGAGACGAGCCTTGTTGCGGATGACTTGTCCATCTTCATCTTGCTTGTTCCGAAACACCCATTTGGTTCCAATGACGTTTTGGTCATCATTGGGCTTCTCTACCAAAGACCAAACGTTGTTCCTCTCGAAGTTGTGCAGCTCTTCATGCATAGCATTCACCCAGTCCGGGTCTTCAAGTGCTTCTTCTACCTTCATAGGTTCAAGACTTGAAATAAATGAGTAATGCTCACAAAAGTTAGCTAAACGAGTTTTAGAGCGAGTGATTCTCCCGGAGTCGATGTCATTCATCATTTGTTCCACGGGATGGTCCTTCTTGACTCTTTCTCGGACTCGGGATAGCTTTTGTCGTGGTCGTGGCTGAGCTTCCTCATCATCCTCATCTTCTTCTTCATCTGTGTTGTTGGTGTTGTCTTGAGGTGGTGGAGAAGGAGGTTGTGGTGGATCTTCTTGTCGCACTTCCTCATCTTGGTGTGTTCCACTTGTGGAAGCCTCCATGTTGCCTTGAGGTTCACCTTGCCGTGAGGTAGGGGCTCCACATATGTAGATGAGGTACTCTCCTTCACTTCCATGGGACGAATCTTTCCAATGGATAAATCTTGAATGGCTTCCGATGGGTCCTTGTCTCCTACATCAATAGGCATTTGCTCTACTTATGAGCCATTAGATTCATCAAACTTCACATCTACCGTCTCTTCAACCTTTGGGTGAAATTATTGTAGACACGGTAGGTGTGAGAGTTTGATCCATAACCGAGAAAAAAACCTTCATGAGTTTTAGGAGCAAATTTAGACCGACGATGCTTATCAAGAATATAGCATTTTGAACCAAAGACACGAAAATATCCCACTTGGGGTTTGTTACCCGTAAGGAGCTCGTATGAAGTCTTGCCGAGAAGCTTGTGAAGATAAAGTCTGTTGATGGCATGACAAGCTGTCTCAATGGCTTCACCCCAAAAGTGTTTTGGTGTCTTGTATTCATCAAGCATTGTCCTCGCCATCTCAATGAGCGTTCGGTTCTTCCTCTCAACAACCCCGTTTTGTTGAGGTGTGTACGTAGCTGAGAACTCATGTAGAATCCCTTCCTCATCGAGAAAAGAGTCCACATGGGCGTTCTTGAACTCCGTTCCGTTGTCACTCCGAACCTTCTTGATCTTCACCTCAAATTGATTCTGAGCCTTTCTAGCAAAGGTTTTGAAGATTTTCTGAACCTGCGATTTGTCATCAAGTAGAAATACCCACGTAAATCTGGAAAAGTCATCAACAATAACTAGACCAAAGGAGTTACCACCAAGGCTTTTGTAAGCATTGGGACCGAAGAGATCCATATGAAGAAGCTCAAGTGGTCTCCTTGTGGTCATGATATTCTTCACGGGATGACTTCCTCCTACTTGTTTTCCTGCTTGACATGCACTTGCAGAGTCTATCTTTGTCAAAGAAAACATCTTTAACACCAAGAATGTGATCTCCTTTGATTAGCTTATCTAAATTTCGCATACCAACATGTCCAAGCCTTCTATGCCAAAGCCAACCTTTAGCAGATTTAGCGATAAAGCAAGTTCTAGGTTGAGCTTTCTTAGTGAAATCGACAATGTATAGGTCACCTCTACGAATGCCAGTAAAGACCATGTTATGATTGTCACTACGAAAAACTTGGCAATCTACTTTGGTGAATAGCACGTTGAATCCAAAGTCAGCTAATCTAGACACGGAAAGTAAATTGTATCCAAGTGATTCAACAAGCATGACATTTTTAATGGAGCTATCATGAGATATGGCCACCTTACCAAGGCCAAGTACCTTACCCTTGGAGTTGTCTCCAAAAGTCACATACTTGCGTGGACCATCGTTCTTTGCAAGCTCTCGAAACATGTCTTCATCTCCGGTCATGTGATCGGTGCATCCACTATCAAGAATCCATTCTTTGCCACGGATATGTAGTCTCTCATATTTGCCATTAGATCGAGACTCTTCATGATCTTGTCTAGCTCGGTGTCCGAATCGTCATCATGCTCATCATATTGACCCATAGATAATTCATCAACAATACCTAGGTCAATTTGACAATGACTTGCATCAGTTTTATCAACGTGATAATAGTCATCGAATGCAATACAAGAGCATTTCTTATTCAACATTGATAAAACCGGATCACCCTTCTTTTCATAAGATCACAAAGCTCAAAGAAGCATTTATCAAAGTTAGGATCTTTGGGGCGCAACATATCAAATTCAACAGTCTTGTATAGAATTTCATCAAGACCTCTCAAAGAGTAGTCCGGATAAAGTTCTTCCAAGAACTTCCACATAGCATGGGCGCACTCAAAGTTCGTGACAAGCTCAAGCAAGTTATCAGGCAAACCTCTAATGATAAGATTGACAGTTCTAAGGTTACGAAGCAAATCAAGCTCTTCATCTACAGTGGGGTGCAAGGGGTCAAATGGTGGTACATATGGGGTTTCAACATATTTGCACAAGTTGTACATCTTAAAGATAGCAAGCATTTCAATCCTCCACGAGTTATAGGACACTCCATCAAGAATAGGCACTCTATGACTAACACTCCCAAACGTAGACACGTCCATCTTCCTCCAATGGTGTGCAAACCAAAGCAATGGAGACCAATGCTCTGATACCAATTGTAGGATCGTTGAAGGCAAGAGTGTCTAGAGGGGGGGTGATTAGACAACTCGACAAGATAAAAGTTTATGCCTTTTGATTAGCATAAGTTCATAGCAAGTTCACAATGAAGGTCAAGTTAAGCATCATGCATACAAGTCGAGCAACATACTAAGCAAGCAATTCTAGAGTATAGGGCAGCGGAAAGTAAATTGCGTGAATAGTAAGGGAAAGATTGTGAAGAGCAAACGCAATTGGAGACACGGAGATTTTTCTCGTGGTTCCGATAGGTGGTGCTATCGTCAATCCACGTTGATGGAGACTTCAACCCACGGAGGGTAACGGCTGCGCGAGTCCACGGAGGGCTCCACCCACGAAGGGTCCACGAAGAAGCAACCTTGTCTATGCCATCATGGCCTCGCCCACGGAGGACTAGCCTTACTCGGGTAGATCTTCACGAAGTAGGCGATCTCCTTGCCCTTACAAACTCCTTGGTTCAACTCCACATCATGACGGAGGCTCCCAAGTGACACCTAACCAATCTAGGAGGCACCACCTCCAAAAGGTAATAGATGGTGTTGGTGATGATGAACTCCTTGCTCTTGTGCTTCAAATGATAATCTCCCCAACACTCAACTCTCCTCACCGATTTGGCTGTGGTGGAGGAAGGATTGAGTGGAAAGCAACTTGGGAAGGCTAGAAATCAAGTTTCATATGGTGGGAGTGGAGCAACTTGATCTCAACACAAGGGTAGGTAGTTTTCTTCTCGAAATGTAAGGTAGGAGTGGTAGTTCTTTCGATGGCTCTCTCCACGAATGAAGAGGAGGTGGAGGGTATTTATAGCCTCCACACAAAATCCAACTGTTACACACATTTGACCAATCTCGGTCGGACCGAAGTTGACAACTCGGTGAGACCGAAAGTTCAAATCTTGTGAACGTTGGGATTTTCAGGGACCGAAAATACAATCTCGGTTAGTCCGATGCTTCCAAAGTCTAGGGTTTGCCAATCTCGGTGGGACCGACTTTCTCATCTCGGTGACACCGATTTGAGTACGTATGTTACTGAAGCTTGGCAACACCAATTTCGAATGACCGAGTTTGGAATCGGAAAATCCGAGATTCTTAGGGTTTGGCTATATGGTGAGGTGGTTCATCTCGGTGTGGTGAGTTTGGAATCGGTGGGACCGAGATTACTTATGGGTTTATGTTGGAATGAAAGATTGCCGATAGTTTGAGAGATAAATCACTAAGCACTTAGAGCAACCAGATCATCATCATAACCTCATCCCTTTAATAGTATTGGCTTTCCTATGGACTCAATGTGATCTTGGATCACTAAACCAAAAATGGAGTCTTGAGCTTTCTGCCAATCCTTTCCTTAGCATCTTAGGGGTTCACCTTTCTAGTCCTTTTGCCATGCCAGAGTGATTGACCTTCCTGAAACATACTTGATAAAAGCATTAGTCCAACCACAAAGTATGTTGTCATTAATTACCAAAACCACCTAGGGAGCAAATGTGCTTTCACCAATGAATGCTACAATCTGGAAGATGTGGACTCCACCGAAGTGCAAATTTTTTGCTTGGTTGATCTTCCAAAATCGTGTTTGGACAACCGACCATTTACTGCGGCAAGATTGGCCAAGCTGCAATTTGTGCCCTCTCTGCAAGCAAGTGCAAGAATCTGCTACTCACCTCCCACTACTGGGGAAAACCCTATACACAGAATCTTAGCAGCAGCGCGGCTCAAAAAAGAGCGCTGCTGCTAATTGGCAGTAGTGCGGGTGTGGAAAACCTGCTACTGACAAGTATTTAGCAGTAGCACGCTCGGTGTAACACGCGCTGCTACAAATATTGACCGATAGTGCCCACCAAACTCCATTTAGCAGTAGCACGGTGCCGCGAGCCGCGCTACTGCTATAGCTATAGTAGTAGCGCGGTTTTTCTGAGGTCGCTACTGCTAATTTTCAATTTGGGCACACCTTTGGTACCGGTTAGCAGTAGCGCTTGTGCCAAAAGCGCGCTGCTGCTACTTTCTTAGCAGCAGCGCGTTCTACGTCCCGCGCTACTGCTAATCCGCACGAACCCACCACCTTTTCCCCAACCGTCCTCCCCTCCCCCTCCTCTCTTCCCTTTCCCCTACCTCCCACATCCTCCCACTCTCACTCTTCTTCTTCCTCAATACTTATCCCCCATTACTCTCCCTCTTCTACCTACCTTTCTCTCTCTTCATTACTCCTACCTAACTACACCACCTCCATTAATGCATCTCCTTTCTCTTTTTCCTCCCCCTCCACTAATTGAAGTTGTCTCCTCCCAAATTAGGTAGCTAGGTAGATGTAGCATTTAGTTAAGTGACCTATTTTCCCCCTAACTAGATCTATCTTTGTCAAGAAGAGCTTTGTGCACTTTTGATCTCCCTACATCATCATCTCCATCGTGTGCTCGATCTCGAGATAGAGGTGATTAAAATTTCATGCTTTTGCAAAATGGAAATATGTTTATGTGTGTGTGATATGTTTATGGAAATTGTGTGTGTGGCATGAGTTGACGCCAAATTGTGCTTTTGAGTTGCCTATGTTTTTCCGAAATGTCAATTAATTTCCATTTCGCCGAATTCCGGGCAAACTTTAGATCTATATGTGTCCTATTTTTAAGGAAGGTCATGCCGAATTTTTGTATGACTTTGATGCATGCACGCATTTTTATAATCAATTTGTTTATTATTACCATGCAGAGTTGACGATGGTTAGTGGAATGATGGTGGACAGGTGGTTGCGGTCGGCGGTGCAGGACATGAAAGACAATAACCGGACAGAGGTTTTATGTCCATGTCGAAAATGCAAAGGAATAGTTTGGCTCGACCCCCATGACGATGGTCGTGTCGAAGCGCACCTGCTCATGACTGATTTCATGGATGGCTATACTCGGTGGATAATTGAAGATGAGGACGACAATGTTGAGGATGCTGACGGGGCAGGCAATCATGACACGGGGCAAGACGAAGAGATGATCGATAATGGCAGCGAGGAAGAGGCCGGAGATGGCGGCGGAGAAGGGGCCAGACATGGCGGACGAGAAGGGGCCGGACATGGCAGTGGAGAGAACGACATGGACTCCACGCAGCAGACTTCGTCGGTATTAAGTTCAATCGTGCGGGACCCTCATGTTCAAGCATTGCTTTGCAAGGAGACGAGTACTGAGAGAGCTGCTTCTAGAGAGGAGGCTAAGCTGGAGCAACTGGTGGTAGACTCGAACACTCCATCGTATGATGGTTGCAATCCTGAGGTGACCCACTTGAGTTTCACGCTCCAACTCTTGAAGACAAAGGCTAAAAACAAATGAACCGACACTAGCCTCGATGAGCATCTCAAGTACCTAAAGGATTTTCTTCCCGCGGGAATCTATGTCCTACTAGTGTTGATGAGGCCAAGAAGATCGTGTGCCCTCTTGATCTGCCACACGTAGATACCATGCATGCATCAACGATTGCATAATTTATCAGAAGGAGCACGCAGAAAAAACAAGTTGTCCGGTGTGCAATGCTTCTCGATACAAGAAGGCCGGGAAGAAATGTCCCCAAAAATTTCTATGGTACTTACCGATCACTCCCCGTCTCTAGAGGTATTTTGTAGATCCCAAGGAAGCAAAGCTAATGCGCTGGCACGCGGAGAGGAAGAAGCCCGACGATGGAGATGATCCGGTCGAGACACGCCAAGGATGGAAGCCAATGGAGAGCGTTGAACAGCTTCTATCGGTATTTTGAATGTGATGCAAGGAACATCGTGCTCGTGGCGTGTACCGATGGCATGAACTGCTTGGAAACGTAACACCAGCCATAGCACATGGCCCGTGTTTGTATGGATGTGCAACCTCCCCCTTGGTTGTGCATGAAATCAAAGTACATTCACATGAGCATGCTTATTCAAGGGCCAAAACAACCAGGAAATAATATTAATTTGTATCTGGGGCTACTTCAAGAGGAGTTAGACACGTTATGGAAAACACCGCCAAGACATGGGACGCCAAAGAAAGGCGTAGTATTTCAACATGAGAGTCACACGATCACGACGAAGGCAGGACTATCTTGGTTATGGATATGTGGCAGGCCAGGTGTGCCATGGATATTGCGGATGCATGCGGTGCATGGATGATACGACATCTCAGCAGCTAACATCAAGGAAAAATGGCGGGTCTAGGAAAATCATGTACATGGGGCATCAAAGATGGCTCGAACAGGACGACCCGTGGAGAAACCATGGAGATCTATTCAATGGTCACGCTGAGCATCGAGGACCTCCACGTAAGCGGAGCGGTGCCGAAATCGATGAGCTGTTGAAAAACTGGAAGGAGTGCCCCGCGCCGGGAAAGACGATGAGAAAGGCGCCGGAGCCGCTGCTGAAGCAATGGAAGATGAGGTTTGTGTTCTAGGACTTGGAGTACTGGCACAAACTCGATACACCTCATTGCCTTGATCAAATGCATATCTGTAAGAATGTCCTTGAGAGCTTGCTCGCAACACTGATGAACATGCCAGATAAGACCAAGGATGGGCCGAAGGCAAGAAAATACTTGCAAGATTTGAAAATCAGGGAAGATCTGCACATGCCGCCCCGTAAAATGCCAGACGAGATAGAGACAGAGACAGAGGCACGGGAGAAGAAGGGCAAGAAAATAAAGAAAGAGGATTATTGCCCCCCTTCTTGCTTCACCTTAAGTCGTTGAGATCGATCAATTTTTAAGTGCCTTACCGAGTCAAAGTTAGTTCCATTCTCGTGGCAAGATAAGCGGATATCTAGACACGGACAAGAAAAGGTTCAAGGGATGAAGTCCCATGACTGTCATGTGATGATGGCGCAGATACTACCTGTTGCCCTTAGAGGGATAATGGACAAGCACGTTCGTGACACGCTTATTGGTCTCTGTAACTTTTTCGACGTCATCTATCAAAAGTCAATCAGTGTGAAGCAGCTCCGAAGGCTACAGGAAGAGATCATTGTGATACTGAATGAGCTTGAGATGTACTTCCCGCCCGCGTTCTTTGACGTGATGGTGCATCTGTGTGTCCATATTGTGGATGACATAATAGACCTGGGGCCGTCATTCCTGCACAACGTGATGCCGTTTGAGAGGATGAATGGGATCATCAAAGGATTCGTTCATAACATGTCCTGTTCGGATGGAAGCATCGTCCAGGGCTATGTGACACAAGAGTGCATCTCTTTTTGTGAGAATTTTCTATATGGCGCAGACCAGCCGCCTGGTGTTAGTGTTGGTTTGCCCGTTAACAAGCACGATGGGAGGATCGAAGGAGAAGGTCACTGCAACGGTCACAGGGAACTGCACATGGCATACTTAGATCGACGCAGCGACTTTGACAGAGCAAACTTGGTAGTGCTACAACACCTAGACGAGGTAGATCCTTTCGTGGCACTGCACAAAGAAATTATCGCAAAGAAGTATCGTGATCGGGGTATGCGGGATGGACGCCGGTTACTAGAGAGTACAACTCCACTTTCTGCATTGGTTCAAAGAGCATATTATTGCTAATCCCGGAGGAGGGCTCTAAGGACGGATTGCTCATATACGCCTTAGCACATGGCCCTCGCCCAACCTCGTGTCGACGTATATGATATCAACGGATACACGTTCTACATAGAGGCCAAAGATATGGATAGTGATGATCAGAACTCAGGGGTGACAATGGAATGCATGACCGACAGCGACAACGGCGCAACTGAATGATTTTATGGAAGGGTCGAGGAGATCTCAGAGCTTGACTACTCTGGACTGCACAACACGACGATGTTCCGTGTCAGATGGGGTAAGAATGTCGAAAGAGAAAACCGGATTTTCACTACCATGACTATACCCGACGCCAAGAGCGCTACCGTGAACGCTATTGCAAAAAACGAGCCATGGGTACACGCTAAGCACATGACACAATGCTTCTTCATAACCGACCCACGCAATCCCGGCCGTGTTGTCGTGAGGAGAGGCAAAAGGAACATCATTGGAATGGATGGAGTCGCCAACAAGGAAGACTATGATCAGTACGGCAACCCAATGAGGGAAGATGACGACGATGATGAAGTATACGTCAAAAGAAGAATCAATACTACATTACCTAAGAAAAATCATACTCCATGGAAAAGGCAAAGTCACAATGATGGGCTCAATTATTCTTCGACGAACAAGAAGGGAAAGAAGCTGACTCAAAAGCGAAAATGTCAACGCTGAGGAACCATATGTTATCGGTCAAATGATGTAATATATATATATATATATGTTCCTATTTTGTATACACACTTAGCCATTATTATGCATGGGTCCAATGATGTAATATATATGTTCCTATTTTGTATAAATATTTAACCGTCAAATGATGCAATATATATCGCCTTCCCTTCGTTCACTGCTCTCGGGAAATAAAAGTGGGAGAAAATAAAAGAAAAGAAAAAGGAAAATTGGCAGTAGCGATTTCCTTATAAAACCGTTACAGTCAAGCTAGCAGTAGCGATTTCCTTATAAAACCGCTATAGCTAGTTAAGATAGTAGCAGCGCGTTTGGTCTAAACCGCTACAGCTAGTGAAGGTAGTAGCAACGCGTTTTGTCTAAATGTGCTACTGCTACGTCCACTTAACCCAAAATTCTCACTCTCCCTGCTTCATCCCGCCTCTTTTCCCCCCCAAATCCCCACTCTCTCTCTCTTCCCCCGTTGCACCGCCGTGCCCAGCCTCGCCCGACTCGGCGCTTGCCCCGACCCCCAGCCTCGCCCCGACCCGGCCTCGCCCCGACCCGTCGGCCCTCGCCTCCCTCCTCTGCTTCCTCCCCTCCCAACCTCGGCCGTCGTCGGGCCTGCCTCCTCGCCCCTGCACCCTCTGTAAACCCCCCCTCTCTCTGCTAGCTAGGGTTCTTCGGTTAATTTACTTAGGTTTTAGTTAGGGCAGTAGGATAATTAGGTTATCTATTTAGTTATGAATTTAGCTAGGTTTTAAAATAGGACAGAAATTTACGGTTAAGCAATTGTAGTTAAAAGAAAGGCAACATTTAAGCAATTGTCCAAATCAACATCCCTTGTTAAAGCAAATTTAGGTAGGCTGAATTTATATGCAAATTTGAACTGGACATGTGATATGTGGATATGTCATGTTTTGGACATGTCATGTTTGGAATTTGAACATGTCATTTGGACATGTGATGTTTTGGTTCAATTTTGGTAAATGATCCGAGTGGCCTATGTTACGCCGGAATGTTGATTCATTTCCGTTCTTGTGAATTTCAGGCGCTCGATATGTCCATATTTTAGCAAAGGTCATGCCAAAATTTGCCGTGAATTTTGGCATGATTTGTGCTACATAGTTCGCATATCGAGTGCTGGCACATAGATTTCTTTTTTATGTCATTTCTCATTTATTCATACTTTTAGAAATAAACGAGGACACTTAATCGTAGGAAACATGTCGAACAACGAAGAAACTGGGCCTTCTGACCAAGATGCAGATGAGATGGATTATGAGGGTGAACAAGAGTACCTCGACTATTTGACTGCTAAGCAAGGTTTGCAGTTCGACCTCGATGATGGTACTGACCCCGACATCGACACCGATGGCTCCGACAACGATGGCGGCGCCGTGACCGGCGGGGAAGGTACCGGTGGGGAAGGTACCGGCGCCGATGCCGCTACCGAAAAGAGGAAGAATAAGAAGTAGAGGATACGAAAACCTAACAAACTAGGGATTGGGTGACTTGTGATCACAAAGATGGCACCTGGCAAGTTTGAGCCATTAGAGCCGGAAGAACCTCGCAAGTGCTATGGGAATGCGCGAGCATCAACGACGATGACTTAAGGAGTAAAGAACATTTGACGAAGTTGCTCCTAACGAAGTTGCACAGGAGATTCAAGTTCCCCGACCGGGATGATAACATAGGACAACCGTGGGATGATCCGAAGATGAAAAAGATTAACAATCATGCCATGGGCATGTTCAGCAATGACTTGGCCTCCTGGAAAGGGAGGGTGAAATGAGCTATTGAGGCTGAGGAACCCCTGCCCAAGATTTTGGAGGAAAATACGACACTTACGGAAGAGGAGTTCGAAAAGTTCAAGGACACTTGTGCTACCGAGGCAGCCAAGGCTAAGGCTGCAAAATTCAAGAGCCTTCAGCAAAGGAACATGAGGAAGCATCACCTCGGAAGCCGTGGCTACCTCGGTAAAAGGCCATTATGGGATAGGAGGATGCGGAACGTGAAGTCGTGGGTCTCCCAGACCCCTTCGCGAAGTTCACCAACCCTTTGGAGCGTGACTTCATCAGGGCCCGCTACAAGTGGGACAAGGAGAAAAAGGTTTTTTACACGGACCAGATCACGAGGAAATTGATTAGACTACTGGAGAAGCATCACCAGCTTGCAGCCGAAAGCCCTACTTCTCGATGAGGCCCAAGTGGGACACCCTCTCAACCGGCCTTGAACGAACTTAAGGGACTCCTTTGGGCCAGCGCCGCAATATGGTCGTGTGCACGACGCCGAGACGGCGCCACGTGGAAGGTGTTTAAAACGAGGGCCCGAGGCCAAGAAGCGAAAAAGAAGTTTAGTCAGCGGACATCGACGCCAAGGTGAAGCTTATGGTTGAGAAAAAGCACCGAGGACGCGGAAAAACAGCCGAGGAGAAAATGAGTTGCTACAAGAAGCAGTCAATGCAGTTTAGAATCGTCAGAAATGATTTCGCTACTAACTTGGTTCCAGCTATCATCAACTGGATGAAGGAAAATCCAGACAAGACGGTACATGATTTCCCGATGCCCAGTTTCGTCGGGAGCAACTCCATGAACAACAACAACACTGCACCATCACTTGCTTACGCAACCAGGCCTCCTCTCGCGATCGCTCCCGCTCATAGCAGCCCATCCTCAGTCTCTGGCACGCTAGGTGGCCTTCGTCTTTGGCTGAGCTCGACGTCGTCACGGTAATTACATGTCGCACCAACATATATATAGAATATTCCATTTTCGTTGCCTTTCGGATGTTTTACGCCACAGACATATGTGTTTGCAGGGCGAAGAAACCCCGTGCACCATACTCTACTTGATAAAAGGCCAGAAGGTCGACGTGGGAAAGGGGATGATATTCAACCCCTTGAAACCCATGTTCCACAACCAGCCGATCTCACTGGGCACTTGAGGTTAGCTTGTCCAAGATGAATCGGGACACGGGCGCTGCCTCCTCCAAGACAAAGATGTGGGAGAGGACGACGAGACCCCGCCATGATTGAAGTCTGCAAGGGTTGGGTGCTACTATGGCCGAAGAATCTTATTCGTCTGGAGCCGGCCAAGAGCACACCAATAACCACACATCAACAAGCATGTGCGGAGCTCACCACCCCTCCTACGCAATTACCAGCTCCTATAGTGCCGAGTGAGAGCGGTGGACGACATGATGAAGGGGGTGCAATAGTACTGGCTGATGTAATCGGTCCTGAAGAACAGAGAATGGATGATGAGACGGAGGTCGACCCTATGGGTTTCCTCAATACAAAAGCATATGACTGTGACATAGATATGATGAGTCAACCATATGACGAATCGGGCTATCAGCATGCTAATGAGGATATGGATGATATGCCCGGGCAGGAAGGTCGTTGGAAGGATTGCAAAAAGTCTCTCTTCATGAATTCTGACAGACACGCTCAAGATGTCGCCAACACAGCTCAACTAGCCGGGGTCGACAATGCTTAGCCCGGGAACCCCTGGCGGGGGGTTAAGGAAGGGTCTGGAAGGTGTGCCCAAGAGAAAGGAGAGGAAGAGATCGGGGAAGATAACTGCCTCCAAACAAGCCAGAGCACAAAGCAGCCAGACGATGCATTCTGAAGAGTGTGTACCCGTGAAAGGTGCGACCATGTTCCATCTCACAGGCGAGCCAATGCTACCACCGAAACCGCTGGAGGCACTACCAGGGGATCTCAGGAGACTGCACGACCATGTGCTGTCTTTCTTGAGTCTCGGCGACTTTGAGCGTGAAACTGCTAGGGAGTACCTCCAAAAACTTCATGGTACATAATAAGGACCGGGAAATTGTCCTCGTGCCTTATCATCCAAAGTAAGTCAGTTCCAGACAACCCTTTCGTACATTTCAATCATTCCTTCTCTATCATATGGGGAATAATTTGAGGTGTCTTTTCCTCAAAGCAACGGGCGCCGTCCTTATCGTTCTTTACCCGCAAGTCTCCCACGCCGTGTATTTTGACCCTTCCAGAGACTACGAGAAAAAAGACTACACCCACATAATGGATATTCTAGATGATGCTCTCCAAGGCTTCAGCATTAGAGGTGGCCACATGCAGATCAGGAAACAAAGGAACAAGAAGATGGGTTTCGCGCATAAAACTAACTTCTCCTGCATCCATGTCCCAAAACCAAGCAAGAAGGATGGATTCTACATCGTCCATCTCATGATTCAGTTCAACACGGATCACCAAAAGCTTCGCATGAGAAGCAGAAATGATGATCATATTCACAAATGGCTAGAATCTCATGGAGAAGCGGATTATAAACTTAGAGATGACTTCTTTCGCATCCAAAGGGACATTGCGGCGATCATCATTAAAGAAGTCGTCGATGAGAAGGGGATGTTCCACCACGGCCCTATATCGCGAGCTGACATCCGAACTCGCATAGGCATGCAACGTCTAGACCTCACGCCATTCAAGAAGCTAGGGTCCATCCTCGATGATATGGAAGGATGGAACTTCTAGTGATTTATGATGCCGATGATGATGATATGTGTCGGTTGAACTTGCATACTTTTTGTAGTGATGAAACTTTGTGATGTCCACGGTCCCTGCCGAACTTGCGTAACACTACTTTGTTAGTTTGCGTACGATGACCTGCAAACCTCTAGTTAATTAGTTTGCGTACTGTATGTTGCATCTAGTTGCTAACCCTTTCTTTTTCGGTGTTGCTCTAGTATATTTTGTTGCATATATATGATTGTGCATCCTCTTCATGAACATGCATCTCTAACAGGTACCTAGTTTCTTGATGGCGAGATGGAAGTGCTATGTCGTGTACAAAGGGAAGGTTTTGGGGGTGTACAACGAGTGGCCTGAGTGTCAGGTGCAAGTGAATGGGTTCTCGGGCGCCAGCCATAAAGGCTTCAAAAGCAGACAAGAAGGAGAAGCTAGTTACTTGAGGTTCACGCTAGCGCGAGAGAGGACTCAGAATCGCCGCCTCATGTACTGCATAGTTCCGCTCTCACTCATAGTGACAGCTCTTCTCGCGTATACCTTTGTTTAGATGGATAACGTTGTAGTTGCAAGTATTCAAGACTTGCATGTATCGCTATTTTCGAGATGATGACAAGATGCCACTTTGTGTTGGATGATGATTATGATGAGACTACTTGTATGTATATGCTATGATTACATTTGTGGTCTCGCAGGCATTTGTATGTGTATCATGATGACATTTGTATGTGTATCTTGATGACATTTGTATGTGCTAAAGATTCTTCTATAAAGCCTGTTCAAATACAAAACAAATATGCAGAAAAATATATATTAAAAATTAGCAGTAGCGAGTGGAGAAAAGTTAGTAGCAGCGCGGTAGTATCAGTAGCGCGCACAGGGGAAGCGTGCTATAGCTATTAGCAGTAGCGAGCTCCAGAGAAGAACGTTGCTGCTACACTTGTATATCAAGAGGCCTGGCGCGCAAGACGCTGCTGCTACGGGTTAGTCAGAAGCCTTATTAGTAGCGCCGCCTCCCGCGCTACTGATATACCTAAAACCCGCGCTGCTGCTAGGCTTTTCCCTAGTAGTGTCCTATTCCAATGTAGGTTCACTATCCGGATTTGGACCGAAATTTGCACTTGGATTGGCATCCTTGACTCCTCACCAATGATTTGGCGCAGTTAGAGATTGGTGGCTCAAGGCGGTTAATGGTGGAGGTGGCTCTAGGAAGACCATCGCCTCCTTGATGATGCTTGTCTCGTGGGAAATTTGGAAGGAGCGCAACGCAAGAATTTTTCAAAATGTCTCAGCCCCGACCTCCATTGTTATCGCAAAAATCAAAGAGGAGTCCCATCTCTGGTCTTTGGCGGGAGCCAAACAGACTGTTATATCGCGAGAGTAGACCTTTTTCTTTTTGCCACCTCGCGGCTTATGTCTAAACCTTCTTCTTAATCAATGAAAACGGCAAATCTTTTGTCTTGTTTCAAAAAAAATACTACCCAAACCAGCAGATGAACTCACATTATCCAGAGGATTATCGTCAATTTGAGCTCTTTTAGGAGAGGAAGCACCCTCTCAGCGGATTGAAACTACCCACATTATCTACGGGAGGATTTTTCACAAGGATTTTGTCCACAGAGCAACAGAAATCGTAGAAAAGCCCTCCCCCCGAGGACTCCTTCAGCAACACCTGGAATATCTTCAGCATCTCTACACTGAAGTTCAGATTTTGATATGCTAAGTTTAGATGTATTAATTTCCAAGGCAACACCTACTAATGAGCCCACATATGCAACATTTCTTGTCTAGAGGAATATTACCAACATTAACCCAGCAATGTTAACGACACCATTAGGTCCAACAGAATTAGATTACTTTTTAAGAGTTATAGTTGCCCCATAGTTTTTCAGATTCATCCTCTCGCTGTAACAAGCTTTAGCCACTTCTCTACTACTCCCTCCGTAAATTAATATAAGAGCGTTTAGATCACTAAAATAGTGATCTAAATGTTAAACGTATAGGACCGTAGTTGTAACGTGACATTGTAACGTGATTGTAATTGTTGAGTTGAGGCGCAGGTTGTTGGCTAGGATAAACTCTATCTCATGTATAGCTTGGAGTAGAGGGCAAGTTAGCAACCAACTAACCACCTGCGCCTTATCATGTAATTGCTTTGCCTATATTAACACGAAGGCGTCCCTGCCAGAGGCAACACGCTTAGCCCTAGATTTTACATGGTCATCAGAGCACTCCTCGAGATCATCCATGGCGACACCTTCAAACTCCTTCCCATCCTCTCTGTTTCTGCACGCCGTCTCCGAGAAGCTCAGCAAGAACAACCAAGCCCTATGGCGGGCGACGGTCCTGTCGGAGATCAGAGGTGCCCGCATGGAGCAGTACCTGGACGTCGATCATCCGGTGCCACCCATGCACCTTGAAGAAGCCACATCCGATGGCAAAACCAAGACAAAGAAGCCCAACCCAGAGTTCTAGACCTGGTACGCTCAAGATCAGCAAGTCTTTTCTTACCTTCTGACAACTCTGCCCCGTGAGATGGCCGTCCAGGTCGCCACCTGTCACACATCGGCGGAGCTCTGGAACACGATTGCAGAGATGCTTGCGTCTCACACTCGTGCCCAGACTGTCAACGTGCGCATCACCCTCGCCAACATGCAGAAAGGAAACTCCTCCATCACCGACTACGTCGGGAAAGTCAAGTTTCTGTGTGATGAACTCATCGCAGCAGGGAAGAAGATCGACGACGACGACATCGTCTCTCACATCCTCGCTGGCCTGGACGAGGAATTTGATCCGGTGGTCTCTGCCATGTGCTCCAGAGTGGAGCCGATCACCGTGCCCGAGCTGTTCTCGCAGCTCATCAGCTTCGAGACGAGGATGAAGCTTCGTGGCGGAGTATCGCAGTCCTCCGCCAACGCTGCCACCAGAGGTCGTGGGCGCGGTGGTGACCGTGGCCGTGGCCGCGGCGGAAACAGCAACAACGGTGGTGACCGTGGCCGCCTCCACGTTAAGCCTGGCGGCCGCGATGGACAAGGAGGAGGAGGCCACTACAACAACAATGGCGGCGGGGGCAACTACAACAATGCCCCTGCACCGAGGATCCAGTGCCAGATCTGTGGCAAACTGGGCCATCCAGCGTGGAAGTGCTGGAAGCGCTATGATGAAACCTATCAAGGAGGGGAAGAAAGGACGGCGAACCTGGCAGCACCTCAGTATGGGGTGGACACAAACTGGTACCTTGATAGCGGCGCCACCGATCACATCACAGGAGATCTTGAGAAGCTGACTGTTCGCGACCGCTACACCGGGAACGAGCAAATCCACACGGCCAGCGGATCAGGTATGGCTATAGAACATATTGGTCACTCAGCTATTCGTACCCCTGATCGTGATCTTTACCTAAATAATATTCTTCATGTTCCAGAAGCTAGCAAGAGCCTAATCTCTGCTAGTCGTCTTGCTCTTGACAATAACACATTCTGTGAAATTCACCCTCACTCTTTTCTTGTTAAGGAACGGGGAACGAGGAAGGTTCTTCTTCGAGGCAGGGGTAGATGTGGTCTATACCCCGTCAAGCACAAGGGATCCAACGTCAAGAAGCAGATGCTCAGTGCCACCAAAATATCTTCGGATAGATGGCACCAACGTTTAGGTCATCCATCTCCTTTAGTTGTCAAGAGAATTCTTAGTCAAAATAAACTCCCTTGTGCTAGTTTTTCCAGTAGTGATTCTGTTTGTGACGCCTGTCAACAGGGAAAAAGTCACCAATTACCTTATCCAAAATCAATAAGTGAATCCAAGTTTCCTTTAGAACTTATTTTCTCTGATGTTTGGGGACCTGCTGTTGAGACAGTAGGCAGAAAGAAATATTATGTGAGTTTTATTGATGATTTCAGCAAGTTCACTTGGATATATTTGATCAAACACAAGTCTGAAGTCTTTCAAAACTTTCATGACTTTCAACACCTTGTTGAACGACAGTTTAATCGCAAAATTCTTGCTATTCAAATAGATTGGGGCGGGGAGTATGAAAAACTCAGCTCCTTCTTCACCAAAATAGGAATATCTCATCATGTATCATGTCCCCATGCGCATCAACAGAACGGATCAGCAGAGAGAAAACATCGACATATAGTCGAAGTGGGCCTGTCTCTTCTTGCCCAAGCCTCTATGCCCTTAAAATTCTGGGATGAGGCGTTTATTGCTGCTACCTATTTGATCAATCGCCTCCCTAGTAAAATTATCAAGTTTGAAACCCCTCTTGAGCGATTGTTCCATGAAAAACCCAATTATTCTGCACTTAGGATTTTTGGGTGTGCTTGTTGGCCCAACCTCCGACCCTATAACAAACACAAACTTCAGTTTCGTTCCAAACAATGCACCTTCCTTGGATATAGCAATCTTCACAAAGGATTTAAATGTCTTGATGTTTCAACAGGACGAGTGTATATCTCCAGAGATGTCATCTTCGATGAAAATGTTTTTCCCTTCGCTACACTTCGTCCAAATGCTGGTGCACGGCTTCGGGCAGAAATTCTTCTTTTGAGTCCGGAGCTACTAAATCCAACCGATCATGGGGATGAATATTATGCTGATGAACATTTGTTATATAGCCCTACTTCTGACGGAGATAGCGGTGAAAAAAGCTGCACTCCAAATGCTTGTGATTTTATGCAACAGCAGCAGGAAACACCTGGCGGCGAACACGAGGCAGATTCGCCTGGACGCACCGATTCTGGAGCTGGCGCGGGAACAGATCCCCAGGCGGATCCGCTGACACCCCAGGCAGATCCTCCGACGCCGCCCCCACCAGAATCCGGGGTCGTCCACTCCTCGGGTGACGCCTGGCACGGATCACCATGCCGGTCGGGTGGGCCGGCCTCTTCTCTGTCTCCGCGCCCGAGTCGTCACGAGGCGGGTGGGCCTGAACCTGGTCACCTGTCTCCTGCTGCACGTCGCACTGATGGTGGGCGCGACCGCACGTTGGCCGGTGGCCACGTGTCGCCCGCTGACTCGTCGAGGCGGGATTCTCCTGATCCATCAGCACGCGATCCAACGTCGTCCGACCGCGCGACCGACGAGGTTGGGTCTGCTGTGGCGGGATCGGGATCTTCTGCGGATGTTGCACCCGTGCACTCCAGTATACCTCCTCGGATGACTACACGAGCACAAAGAGGTATTTCAAAGCCCACAGTTTACAAAGATGGGACACTCAGGTATAATAAGCACTTCAAATTTGCAAATTTTGCTTCTACTGGTGAGCCCCAAAACTTGACCGAAGCTCTAGGCAATGAAAATTGGAAAAATGCCATGAATGTAGAGTATCATGCACTTATGAAAAACCAAACTTGGCGATTGGTTCCTCCTAAGCGAGGGAGGAATATCATTGATTGTAAATGGGTCTATAAAATTAAAAATAGACCTGATGGTACGATAGACAGATATAAGGCTAGATTAGTAGCTAAGGGCTTCAAACAACGTTATGGTATTGATTATGAGGATACTTTTAGTCCCGTAGTTAAAGCTGCTACTATTAGACTTGTTCTATCTATTGCTGTCTCCAGGGGATGGAATCTTCGCCAATTTGATGTTCAGAATGCGTTCTTACATGGCGTTCTCGAGGAGGAGGTCTATATGAAACAACCACCTGGGTTTGAAAATGGTTCAAAGCCATATCATGTGTGCAAGTTGGACAAGGCCTTGTATGGTCTAAAGCAGGCACCTAGAGCCTGGTATTCAAGATTAAGTGCAATGCTTCAGCAACTTGGTTTTAAGCCTTCAAGGGGTGACACTTCTCTTTTCTTCTTCAAAAAAGGGAAGGTGATGATATTTATGTTAATTTATGTTGATGACATAATTGTTGCCAGCTCTTCACAGGAAGCCACCACAGCATTGTTGTCAAATTTAAAGAATGAGTTTGCCCTTAAACACCTAGGAGAGTTACACTACTTCCTAGGTATTGAGGTAAAAAAATTGCATGATGGTATTTTGTTAACTCAGGAAAAATATGCCAAAGATGTAATCAACCGTGTAGGCATGAAGGATTGCAAACCCTCTAGTACACCCATGGCTGTCACTGATAAGCTGTCATTATATGAAGGAGAATTGCTAAGCCCAGAAGAAGGAACTAAGTATAGAAGTGTGGTTGGTGCTCTCCAGTACTTGACACTAACGAGGCCTGATATATCCTTCGTTGTTAATAAAGTTTGTCAATTCTTACATGATCCTACTTCTGCACACTGGACAGCAGTAAAAAGGATATTGAGGTATCTTGAAGGAAGTGCCAACACAGGGCTGAAATTATGCAAATCTTCTTCAACTACAGTAAGTGCATTTTCTGATGCAGACTGGGCTGGATGCCCTGATGATAGAAGATCTACAGGGGGATTTGCAATCTTTCTTGGGTCGAATCTGATATCCTTGAGTGCTAAGAAGCAGGCTACAGTGTCACGCTCAAGCACTGAGGCAGAGTACAAATATTTGGCAAACGCAACAGCTGAGGTCATGTGGATTGAAACTTTACTTGATGAACTTGGCGTTGGAAGAACAAATGTGTCGTGTCTATGGTGTGACAATCTTGGAGCAACATATTTGTCTGCAAACCCAGTATTTCATGCACGAACAAAGCACATAGAGATTGATTACCATTTTGTACGAGAAAGGGTTGCACAAAAGTTGCTAGATATTCAGTTCATCCCAACAGGAGATCAAGTTGCGGATGGGTTCACAAAACCGTTACAAGTCAAGCAATTACAGGCCTTCAAGCGCAATCTGAACCTTGATACATTAAGATTGAGGGAGGATGTTAAACGTATAGGACCGTAGTTGTAACGTGACATTGTAACGTGATTGTAATTGTTGATTTGAGGCGCAGGTTGTTGGCTAGGATAAACTCTATCTCATGTATAGCTTGGAGTAGAGGGCAAGTTAGCAACCAACTAACCACCTGCGCCTTATCATGTAATTGCTTTGCCTATATTAACACGAAGGCGTCCCTGCCAGAGGCAACACGCTTAGCCCTAGATTTTACACTAAACACTCTTATATTAGTTTACAGAGGGAGTATTAGCAAATCACAGTGATTTCTATCTTTAATCTGCTCCTCAGAACTAGAATCATGGGTTTGAACCCACACACAGGAGCGATGCAATCCCATGGAAGAATAGTGTTGCAATAATGAACCATATGATCAGATAGATCGCATGTACTCCCTCCGTTCGGAATTACTTGTCTCGGAAATGGATGTATTTAGAACTAAACTACATCTAGATACATCCATTTCTGCGACAAGTAATTCCGAACGGAGGGAGTACCACAGACAGCAGGGCAAAAGCTGGGATATGGCCCGTCTCATTCTCATTGCAGGAAACACAACCTCGGGTAGCACGATCTTGTTGATCAAGCTCTTGTCGTTGGCGTCCCCTAGAGTCGATCACGCCGCCCCACGCCTGTTTGGAGCCCCACCCACCCACCCTCGCTGCGTTGGTCACCGGCCTGAGCGTCCTTGGCCGCAACCTCCCATAGCTCACGGCTGTTCTGGCCATCACCAGAACCAATGTTGTTGGAGTAGTTCTGGCGGCCGTCGTCAAGCAGAACCGCAAGGAAATATAGTGACCATATCTTAAGAACCTAATCTTATAACTCATAAAAAGGCTCCCGTGCCGCTCCATGCGAAGCGCCCGGCAAGAACCTTAGCGCCATGTGCGCTCCCCACCCACCCCCACTCGCCTCTCCAACCCTCGCCGCCGCCAGAGGTCACCGCCGGGCAAAGCCAGCAGCGTCGGCGGCGGCGGGTCCTTCCTTCCCCTCGCGGGCGTTTGCCGGCGGGGACGACACCGTCACGTGGAGGCGCGCGGCTCGGCGGGGCTGCGGCGGCTGGGAGTGGCTGCTAGGGGCGGCTTCGATGCACTCCGGCGTCGGGCGGCACGGATCGACCATAGCGCGCTCGCGGCGGCCATGTGAGGGGCGCGTGGATTTCGCGGATCTGGCGCTGGGAGGCTGCGGTGTCTTGGTGGCGGCAGATTGGGGCGGCGTCGGTGCTCTCCGGCACCGGGCGGCGCGGACCGCCATGGTGCGCTCGCGGCGGCAATGGGAGGGGCGGCGCGCGGTTTCGGCGCTGGTGTGTCGTGGGCCTGTGCGGGGTGGCCGCACAGGATGGCGCTATGCGTGCTGGGCGCGTGGGGGCGTGGTTCTGGCGCATGGAGCTGTCGCATTGGCGTTCTAGTAGCGTCGGCGGCTGCTCGGGTGCTGGTTCTGGAGGCTGCAGCGGAGGGGGTTTCAGCGGCCGCGCGCTGTCGATGAGGGGCGCTGCAGAGGTGAATCAGTCGTCTTCGGTACGGGAGCTGCAGTTGTAGCGGATCTGATGTTGTCGGTGGTCCTCGCGAGGTGCGGTTGGCTCCGGTGGCTGCTCCGGGCTTCTTCATCGACGGGCTGGTTCGTGGGAGGCGGTGGTTGGTGGTCTTGCCGGCGCCGGTGCGAGATGATGTGGGGCCGAGGTGGTGTGGTAGCTTGGGTGAGGACCCTGTCTCGGCCGCGTGCCGTGACTATCGATGGCGGCGGCCGTGGCCGTCGTTGACCTTCCTGGAGGCATCGGTGTGGTGCTGTTACACCCCTCCCGCACGGATCCGGCCATTGCGGCCTCTGCAGGGGAAACCCATGATCTTTGGATCAGACGATGGCGGCACTTTGGTGTGTCGTTTCCCTCTTGGAGGCTTCGTCTCGGAGCTCGGCATCGGCAAGTGGGACCAGTGGTTTGCGGCGATTGTCGCGTCCAGGCTTATGTGGCAACGATGATGGTGGGAGCGATGTCGGCGACGCGGCAATGGTTGTGGTAGTCGGCTCTCTTGTACGGCGTGTCCGAGGTTTTGCCTCGGTTCGTTTGTTGCTATGGAGGCCCTCTTTGGAGTGGTGTGCGTGGGCTGTTTTTATGTGTGCCGCTCAGCGGTTGTGATGGTTTTCACCCGGTTCTCCATAATTAACTGGGCAATCTAGTTTTCGCTCGGTTTTCTGTAGGTAAACGAGCAACTCTCTTCTGCTTAATTAATCATTGAGGCAAAACTTTTGCCTCCGTTTTGAAAAGAAATAATCTTAACTCATTTTCCCAAAAACTCAGTGTTCCAACGATTCACCATTGTGATCCTTCAAACTGATAGGCTTATTGCTGAGACAAGGCAAGATAGAAAATTTGTAACTTAACCACACATGAATATGTGGAACTCTTCGGGCAACACAAGCAAAGTATCAACAACCCAATTAAGTCGACGAGATACACAGAGCCGTAGTTGTATCCTCTAGTTCGTCGCCGTCCGGTGCGAGAAGCTGTTGGAAATTCATCTGGAGTTGTGGGGTTCCGCCTTCTGTGGCAAATTATGCGTGAAGGGTAGCTACCGACGGGCTGCCAACGTGGAAGAATAAGCATAAAATTGGCTTGGAAACCACAAGTGTTTGTCCGGTATGTGGGCTAGACACGGAGGATAACTTCCATCCGTTCGTGCGTTCCCAGCTCGGGAAGGATCTATATCTGAGAATGGCCAAAGTCTGGAAATTACCGCGGTTACAGTCACTAGTTATGATGTGGGCATAGATACGTCTACAAATATTACACGACACAATTTTCAGGTAATTTCTATTGATCATTATATGATATTATATTTTATTATCAGGGACAAAAATACTACACAATTTTATTTCTTGTGTAGAGTTCTTGAAGGCATCTGCAAAATAAATATGAAGATGTTGAAGATTGGATGGCCCATGCAAGTGCACACACACGCATCAGAAAGGAGCAAAGGTGCTTGGAGAGATGAGGGCCATCCAGGGATGTCCTATGTGACGCGTTTTGCGTCAAACTGCTGCGGTATCGCACAGGCGCACGTCCTTGATGGGCTTTGTGGGCCACGCGCTGGCTGGCGTTCCCTTTCAACGCGCCATGAAAAAAACATAAAAAGAGTGCCGTGGTGGGAATCGAACCCGAGATCTGCAGCACGCAAGGTCAACCAGCTAACCAGTGCACCCTGACTGCTTTCACGGAAATAAAACAGGGCGAATCTTAAAGAAACAAATAACAGTGGCAAATTTTGTTGTCTAAATCTAGCAGCTCAGTTTATATAAACTGTAGGGAGCGAAAGATTTAATATATTTTTTAAAAAAATTGAACAGAATTTTTCTTTTTCACAAAAGTAAATGTTTTTTGAAAGTCGAACACAATATGTAGGACTCGAACATCTTTCGAAATCGCAAAACAATTTTCGAAAAAAGGAACAAAATTGAAAATGAGTACATTTTTTGAAAGTACGAATAACTTTTTGAAAATGTGACCATTTTCGAACTTGAGAACAATATTTGAAAACAGGAACATTTTCTAAAATTCACAAACATTTTATAAATTTGCGAGCAAAATTTGAAATTTGTATACAAATTTCAAACGGGAACATTGTTCAATCTCGTGAAATATTTTTGAAAACACAAACATTGTTTAAAATATTGCAAATATTTTCTAAAACTCCCGAACAAAATTTGAAATATGTGAACAAACTTTTGAAATGGGTACATTTTACGAAACTCGTGAACAAAAATTTCAAACACGAACATTTTTTGAAAATGCGAACAAATTTTGAAAGAGGAACATTTATTCAAACTCACGAACAAAAGTTGAAAATACGAACATTTCTTTTAATTTGCGAACAAATTTTGGAAAGTTATGTAATTGTGAAAAAACATAAATAAAAGAAACAGAAACTAAAAAAAGAAATAGAAAAGAAAAATAAGAAAAAAAAAGAGAAATAAAAAACAATAGAAAGCCAGGAACATTTTTTCTAAAGTCAGGAACAAAATTTGAAATGAGAACATATTTTGAACTTTGAACAATTTTTTGAAAGCATGAACATTTTTTCAGGTTAGGAACAAAATTTGAAAATGAGAATATTTTGTGAAGTTTTGAACAATTTTTTGAAAGCATGAACAAAAACACGAACACTTTTTGAATGCAAGCAATATTTGAAACATGAAATATGTTTTGAACAAGTTTTGAAAACGGGAACATATTTCTTAAAACCGAACATATTTTAGTTTATGAACAAAATTTAAAAAGACGAACACTTTTTCAAAATAAGCGAACAATTTTCGAAATTCTAAACTTTTACGAGATTTCTGAACAAAAATTTGGAAACGGAAACAGTTTCTAAGAGAATGGACATAATGTCAAAATTTCACTTTTTCAAAATGGGAACATTTTTTGAAACAAAATGATTTTTGTTTTGTGAATAAACCATTAATAGGTCAACAGTTTCTGAAACGATGCAAACAATTTTTTAAAGCACGAACAATTTTTGAATGTTGAGAACAAATTTTGAAATGGAGAACAAATTTGGAAGCTCGACCAATTTTTGAAAGCACAAACAATTTTTGAATGTTGAGAACAAATTTTGAAATGGAGAACAAATTTGGAAGCTCGGCCAATTTTTGAAAGCACGAACAATTTTTAAATGTTGAGAACAAATTTTGAAATGGAGAACAAATTTGGAAGCTCGAACAATTTTTGAAAGCACGAACAATTTTTGAATGTTGAGAACAAATTTTGAAATGGAGAACAAATTTGGAAGCGCGAACAATTTTTGAAAGCACGAACAATTTTTGAATGTTGAGAACAAATTTCGAAATGGAGAACAAATTTAGAAGCGAACAATTTTTAAAGCACGAACAATTTTTGAATGTTGAGAACAAATTTTGAAATGGAGAACCAATTTGGAAGCGCGAATTTGAAATGGGAAGATTTTTTGAAACTCTCAAACATAATTTGAAATGTGAACAAAAAGAAAAAAAAGAGAAGAAAAAGGAATTGAAAGATGAAATAAAGAAACAGAAAAACGAAGAAAGAAAAAGAAAAAAACAGGAAAAATAACAAAGAAAAAGCAAACAGAAAAAACCAGTGAAAACCCGGTTCAGGAACCTTCTAGAAGGTTCCCAAAACCGTTTAGGAACCCTCCAGAAGGTTCGCAAAACCAGACGCTGCAGCGCTAGCGCTACCTCCTAACTAGGCTGGCCCATCTAGATCGCTATCGCTAGCTCTCTCTGTGCGAAGCCTCGACAAGTCGACGCAGCGAGCGTCCAATAGGATTTTCCGGCCATCCATGTTGCATGCTACACGCACAAGTCTTTTAAAATACGAAAGAAGAGAAGAAGGATTAGACTTAATGGACCAGAGAAGCTACGTGCACACCAGCCCATCTCATTGATTAAAGGAGTTAATCCCAGAAGACCTAATATCCGGTCAAACATATGGGCCGGCTCCTGGTGAACTTTTCCTTCGACCCGTAGCAGTCCACGCTAGACACGTCGACGCGCAGCGCCACAGTTAGCGGCGGCCGCGTATAATAAATACCTAGTCTAGTCTAGAGTTTAGACTCGGGTTTTGTTCATTTAGCTATATTGCTACTTTTATTTGTTTTCGCTCGTAGCGGCTAGTGCGACCATCAAGATATCCTATAGGAACCCCATCTTGTGAGATCAATCTCATCTAGCATATTCGCAATTTTGAGATTGCTTGGCTATTATTTTCTTGCATGTTCTTCAATTTGCTTGCAGGAAAAATCCTTCGTGGATAGGTTGATCGTGCTGTTGGCTCGGTCGATAACACCATGGAGTTGGTTTAGCGATTGCCGTGGATATCAGTCGTGTACGGTCCTTCCTGTACGGTTGGTAACCGGATCGTGAGGGTCAAGTCCCACAAAATCATAGTTATCTCTCTCTCATCGAAAGATCGGGCCCCAGTTTACATCAAGTGGTATCAATTTTCATGTTCATCGGTGAGAGATTTACAATTTTATTAGGTTTGATTGTTTTTCAGTCCTACAATCCAAAAAAAAGCCAAAAAAAAAATTAAATTAGTTCATCCGCTGCACCTATCTTTTTAGCCTTTAGCAATTTTTGCATCTAGTATTTGCTTTGTTGAATCTTTGGTTGCATTTATCCTAGAATTAGTGCTGGTTTAGATTAATTTGGGAGCAAATCATCTACTAGATCGCACTTGTTTTTGTCTATTACGCGTCCCTCATATACTGCTTCATCCGCCCGCCTCGTATCACGTCTGCCACGTACCATATTATTTTTTCCGCCTCGTCCTCTGTTTCTCGTGTCCAGGCAGTTCACCCCATATTGCTGCAGCAACAGTCCCTGCGCGCCCACGCTGTCAACCAGACAAGCAGAACAGCCGTGACTGCCCAGCCGCGCCACTCTTGCCTCACAAAAATTTTCATTGGTTGCTCTTGCATGCATGCAGCACACGTCCCATCAAACACACACGTTGTGCCTTCTTTCCTTTTGACTAGTTTGCTTTTCCACACGGTCTGGTGGTAGTAGCATACAATCTGCTTTGAAACGTTTCCTTCATTATCTCGTTTGCTAGTAACCGGCCTGGTAAAAAAAAGAGCAAAAAAAAACAGAAAAAAAAAGAGAGAAAAAAAAGAGCAAAAAAAAAGAAAGTTGAGAGAGAAAAAAATCTGGCTGGCTAGCATATTTTTTGGGACTGTTTAGCTACAGGACATTATTTTTGGCTGCGATCGCCGCTCCATCTATTATATATTTCGAGCTTTGTCATACACTCATTTGTACTTCACTTATATCTAGCTACTTAGAGCTGTCACATATTTTCATTCGGTTTTCACTCCTTGATTCAAGATCTCGGCTTAGATTTTTTATCTCTTACTAGTCGATCGCCAAACTAGTTAGGAGTTTGAGCAATTATTCAACTTGCATTGCTTTTTGCTAAATTGTGCCATCGATATTGTGAGTTGAGAAGCCTTTGCCAAGCTACACTTTTTCTACCAATAAGTACAGTGTTCGGCTCTCTTGATTCCTGGTTATCGCTCCATCCAATCTTCATCGGTCGTTTGAGGCCAACACCAACGCTACCAATCACCACCGCAGATTGGTAAGAACAAGTAAGAATTTGATACTAAGCTTGAGTGTGAGAGAAATTTTGTCCACCACATCCTGTTAGTTGATAGGGATTATAAATTGTGTTTTTCTCTTTCGCTAACAATGACACAGATCAACCCACACTTGAGGGTCTCACCGCAGATGTGAAAGTCACCAAGGAGCGTCTTGCCCAACTTGAGGGTGCTCGATTATGCGATCAAGAAAGGCTCAAGGCCATAGAGGATGCACAGGTGTTGCAAACACACGCCTAAAGGACATCTTGTCACGCCTTGACGAGTTGCGGATCGCACCCCCATCAACAACGATGTTGATCCTCGCAACTCCACGGGTGGCGGCGCTATTTCGCGAGCTCAGCGTGTGCCCATGGGTCGTCCACAACACCCAGCTACTGCCACGGATGCCGCCACCATAAACCAGCACCAACAAATTCCTCCCGCCGTCGAGCAACATGGGGACAACTACGAGGATTATTCTGGTGACACCGAAGACGACCAAATGGTCAACTACCACAATGACTGTAACGCCCCGGATACGACTTTCCATATTCATGCTCCAACTCTTGCCTTTTCCGAAGATGTGTTTTGAATTTTCCTTCGTGGTTGGGTTTTTGTCTTTCGTTTTGCATTTTTGTTCATGTCTGGCATTTCATCATCGCATCATTCGCATTGCATCGGCACTCTGTTGCCGTCATATTTTTAAAACTTGCATTCGCTCGTCGTTGCCGCTTCTCCTCGCCTCCGCTGACGCTTTCTCGACCAACCGCTTCTTCCGTTGTCGACCGTTTGACCTCTCTCACAACCACCCCCTCTTTCTTTCGTCAAAACTTCCCGAACCCGAACCGGTCTGTCATTACCGTTGGTCCGGATCATCCCTAACGCCTACAAAACGCTCCGTTTTGTTATTCGGGCTTCTAACCTATATTTTCTCGACCGCCGATTATAATCGAATGGACCGGATTAGCCCCGAACCTAATCCACCTAATGCATATATACTATCCAACCCTAGTCCGAGGAGCCATCCCATCCTTTTCCATCTGTCCCATCCGCCGCCACCTTCCTCGTTTTCCTCTCCTGCCAGATCCAACCAGCGGCCCCGACCATCTTCCTTGGTTTCCGCCGCCACCCAACCAGCGCCCGAGCCTCCACCTCCCGATCCACCCACCTGCTTCCCTTGGTGTCTGCCACCGCCCGGCTCACCGAGGGCCTCTGTCCGGCAGCCTCCTCCGCAGCGCTGGATCGAAGCCCCGTGCTCCCCTCCATCTCGCCCTCGCGAGCACGACCACCGGGGCGCCATCTCGCCGGTCCATCTCGCGCGCCCGATGCTCAAGCTCCTCTGCCCGGGCGTCCCTCGCTCCTCTGCCGCCTCCTGTGTCCTCCCGATCCAAATCGACCGAGCTCCGCTGCTTCTTCCCAAGGCGCTCGAACCTCACTTCGCGCGTGCTCGCGCCACCGCCCGGCCGCATCACGCCCCATCGCCGTGCTCCTCACCGACGCCGTCCGCGCTTTTCTTCGCCTCGGATCCGGCTGGTTCCGCCTCCGCCACGGCCTTCCTGGCCGGATCCCGCCGCCTGGCTGCCGATTCCGCGCCGTCCCGGAGTCCCTCACCTCGCTCTCTCTCTTCTCCCCGCAGAATCTGCCGCCGCCGCCTCGTGAAGCTCCGCTCGGCGCGGTGGCCCTCACCGATGCCGGAACGGAGACCCGCCCGTTCTCCACCGGATCCGCCACTGCGGCCCGTCCGGCCCTCCGCGCTCTTCACTGTCGCGGAGTGGTCCTCCATCGCCGCCGCCATGCCACTCCCCGGGGCGAACGGAGCCTCTCGATCTGCGGCCCGTTGACCGCGCCGCGTGGGCCTCCCCAGCGCGCCTCCTCGGCCCAACAAGGCCCCTCCTCAACCTCCTCCACTGGCCATGCCCGAACGGCCCGGCTTCCGGCGCTCCCGGCCCGGCCCGGCCCGGCCCGGCTGCCACCTCCTCCACCGGGCAAGCCCATGGTGAGATGCCCCAGGCGCTTTGTTCTGTTGGGCGAGCTACGATTTGACCGTGTCACATTTTTTTTCCAGTTCTACGAATTTAGCATTTTCCTGTGATTTAACAGTTTACAGAAAAACCCCTAATGTTCATGCATATAGTAACTTCACAACCGGGCATCGGATTAAAATAATTTATATATGTAAAATGCTTAGAATTTCATCTAGTTTCATAATATGCCATTTTCATCCATGTTAAATATGTTTAAAATGTTGTTTGATTAAATATGCTCAAATGCCATGTTAAAATGATTTTATTCATAACTAAATAACCGTAACTCCGATTTTAATAAACTTTATATGTAAATGGGGTAGAATTTTGCCTAGTTTAACATGGTGCACTTTATTTTCCTGTTTAACAACTTTAAAATATGGTTTAGGGCAGAACAGTACCAAACCTAATATATGCACATGAGGATTTTCCTGACTTGTTGTTTGTTGTTCGGCCTCATTTAAACTTGCCTAGTTAGGTAGTTTCGTTATGCTTCACCCTTGCCATGTTAATCAACATTTAATATTGTTGGGTAGCCTAAACGAGTGAACTAAATATTTGTTGTGGTGTTTTGTCAATATGCAACTCGTTGCATATTGAGCTCCACTTAATTTGTAGTGTTGTTTGTTGCACTTTGCCATGCCATGCCATGCCTCATTAAACCGGACATGCATCATACTTGGTTGTGCATCATGCCATGATTATGCGATGGTTGTTTACTATGTTGTTTGCTTCTTTCCGGTTTGCTTCTCTCGTTAGCTTCGGTTTCGCTTCGGAGTTGTGAGGATTCGTTCGATCGCGTCCGCTTGTCTTCTTCATGGACTCGTTCTTCTTCCTTGCGGGATTTCGTGCAAGATGACCGCTACTCGGATCTCACTACTATCATTGCTATGCTAGTTGCCTCGTTCTTTCGCTATGCTGCGATACCTATTACCTGTTTGTCCAGCCATCCCATATTGCCATGAACCTCTAACCTTTGACACCATTCCTAGCAAACCGTTGTTTGGCTATGTTACCGCTTTGCTCAGCCCTTCTTATAGCGTTGCTAGTTGCAGGTGAAGTTGAAGATTTCTCCATGGCGGACAGGATTTTGGTTGGGATATCACAATATCTTTTATATTATTAATGCATCTATATACTTGGTAAAGGGTGGAAGGCTCGGTCTTATGCCTGGTGTTTTGTTCCACTCTTGCCGCCTAGTTTCCGCCATACCGTGTTATGTTCCCGGATTTTGCGTCCCTTACGCTGTCGGGTGATTTATGGGACCCCTTGACAGTTCGCTTTGAATAAAACTTGTCCAAAGAAGGCCCAACATTGCCTTTTACCATTTGCCTCACCACCACCTACTTTTCCCTTGGGAGTAATTAACCCAAGGGTCATCTTTATTATAGCCCCGGGCGATTGCTTGTCTAGCGTTGGTCCAAACCAGAGCCACTTGCGGTGCCGCCCCTAGGCAACTTGGGGTTTCGCTCGGTTGTCGACGTAGTGTTCATCCGGTCGTGGCTCGAGACGAGATACTGTGGCTACTATCGGGATGTCGGCACGCCGGAGGTCTTGCTGGTCTTGTTTTACCATTGTCGAAATGTCTTGATGTACCGGATACCGAGTCCGATCGGAGTGTCTCGGGTGAAGGTCTATTCCTTCGATGATCGTGAGAGCTGTCATGGGCTAAGTTGGGACACCCTGCAGGTATAAACTTTCGAGAGCCGTGCCCGCGGTTATGTGGCGAGATGGGAATTTGTTAATGTCCGTTGTAGACAACTTGACACTTGATCCGAATTAAAACGCATCAACCGAGTGTGTAGCCGTGATGGTCTCTTCTCGGCGGAGTCCGGGAAGTGAACACGGTTTCTGTGTTATGTTTGACGTAAGTAGGTGTTCAGGATCACCTCTTGATCATTGTTAGCTTCACGACCGTTCCGCTTGTTCTCTTCTCGCTCTTATTTGCGTTGGTTAGCCACCATATATGCTTAGTCGCTGCTGCAACCTCACCACTTTACCCCTTCCTTTCCCATTAAGCTTTGCTAGTCTTGATACCCATGGTAATGGAATTGCTGAGTCCTCGTGGCTCACCAGATACTTCCAAAACCAGTTTGCAGGTACCTATGTTACCGAGCAGGTGACGCAACCAAGCTCAAGGAGGAGCTTGATGAAGATCGTGTCCTTTTGTTGTTTTGTTCTAGTTGTTCAGTAGTGGAGCCCAGTTGGGGCCGATCGGGGACCGTTTGTCGCATTTGGGGTTCTTCTTTTATTTTGGTTCCGTAGTCGGACCTTGATTGTATCTGGATGATGTAATGCTTTATTCATGTAATTGTGTGAAGTGGCGATTGTAAGCCAACTATGTATCTTTTTCCCTTATGTATTACTTGGGTTGTGTGAAGATTACCTCACTTGCGACATTGCTTTCAATGCGGTTATGCCTCTAAGTCGTGCTTCGACACGTGGGAGATATAGCCGCATCGAGGCGCTACAAGTTGGTAATCGAGCCATCCCCGACCTTAGGAGCCCCACCGCTGATCGCTTTTAGTGGCGAGTTGTGTCTAGAAAAATGTTTTGAGTCATTTAGGAATTATATATCGGAGAGTTTAGGAATTCTTTTACTCCCAGTCCTTCGACCTTCGGTGAGGTATCCCGACGAGAGTTTTGACTCTTCTCTTCTCAAATTTCACTAAAAAATTTTTAGGATCACGCTGGTATCTTAGAATCGTTCGATGGTTTTATGATGACAACATTGTCTTGGTTGCCTCGACATTTTGGGGTTGTGGCGGTGTCCCGGGAGTTGAGCTCCGAGGTGTTGTCGTCATAATTTTATCGTTGCGCTTCGAATACCCGAGTTTAGTACGCCGACATCGAAAATCTCTTTTATGCGCTTGTTGGTGAGATAACCCCGCTAACCCAAAGATCGAGGTGAGTACGGAGTATTGCCATGACTCGTATAACGGATGCTTTTCAAGGTTGAGGTAGACGATTTCAAGGTTTCTTGGTTATGTGTTGACGGATGGATACAATTGGATGTAGGGATTGTTAGTTTGGGTGAGATATATTGCTCCCTGTATCCCCAACACCGATTGCATAACCGTAAAGTTTCGGGAGTTTCATAGGTGGGAATTCAAGTAGCTCTTAGGATATCTTTCCGACGGATGTATGATATGAAATTGGGGTTCGACGCCTAGTGGTCCGCCTATTCACGGTTGGTTTCTGATGGGTCTCGTTGTGTCTTAAAGAGTCCTTGGCTATGCCGACTGGGGGCGCTTCAGATGTCATGTGCACTGCCTTGTACATGATGGTGTTTGTCGATTGAGCCCGTGTAGGCCCCACCACCTAAAACTTCGGACGAAATCTCTATCATATGTTTGTTCCGGCTTATTCTGCAAGCCAATCCTTTGTTTTTGTTTTATTTGTGGTATTCGAGTTGCTTCAATGTCAAATGTTGAATCCATACCTATCCTAAATGGTGTTCTCATATTTCTATGGGAGTACTAATCCTTTTTGATCATTGAGATTGTCATGTTAATTCTTTTCCTACCGGCGTGCTTCTCTTCGAGATGATCCCATCATTCTCCCCATCCGCAAGATCAATTCTAAGTTTTCTCAACGGTGTTTGTTTCATCCATCCCAAGTTGTCTTTGTTTTTCCCCACCCTCCCACCCTTTTTCTTCAAGTACTCAGATTTTTTTTAATCAAGTATCCATTTATTCATGTGAAGTATCTTCATTCTTTCCTTTCAATGTTCTTATCCGGTGATTTCCCATGAAGATGCTCAACAGTTTCAAGTTCATCATTCTTCATTGTTGTTTCTTCTCCGGTGGTTCCAATTCAAGCTGTAATATTCATCATATTCTTTTCCTTGTTTCAAATGCTTTCTCATGCCGGTGCACCTCTTAATAATTCACTTCTCACTATTCAATTGTTCCGGAGTGCTCAAGATATCTCTAAGATTCGTGTTTCCACTCTGCATTCGTTCAAGCTCTTTCGAGATTGGTATCTCATTCAACCCATTTTATTCAACCGGTGCAATTTCTCTTTAAAATCATTTCCACCGTTGTTTTCTTTTGAGTGGGCCCTAACCCACAGGTGTTTTCCCAGGATCTTACCTGACTCTTCTAATTATTCCGGAGCTATCCCAAATTCTTCTCCAAGTTTGACGTAAGAATGAATTTTCATCAGTCAAATGCTTTTCTACAAGATCTTTCAAACTCTTTTCATAGTTGGCTCAACCTCTTCGCTTTTGATTCTTCCGGTGTGTCTCAATAATTCTTGGTGGTGTTTCTCGTTGTCATTCTCATCATTTGAAGACCGAAGAAGAGTTTCTCTTTAATCTTGCTCTATTCTCTTCAAGATCCATGGTGCTAGCTTGTTGCCATCCTCTCATAATTGTTTTCGATTGTGAGAATTCTTTTCTTACCATCCGGAGCATTTCATGAGTTGTTTCCATTTCTTTCCTCAGAAGGCCATCATGTCATAATTCTTCATTCTCAGATTTGAGCTTTCATTCTCCAAATCTTACCGGTGCATCGTTCAAATATCCTCTAGTCAGTTCTTGATCTCTTTGTTCTCATGTATCTATTTTGTCTCAAGCACCTTCGTTCATTTGCTAATTCTTACCGGTGATGCACCCCTACTTCGATCATTTTCAATTCTAACGGTGGTTCTTTCAAGATCTCTCTTCCTTGCTCATCATATCAATTCATTTGTTGTTCAAATCCTATCGGTGGATCGTTGAAGACTTTTCTCAAGCTTGCGCCATATCTCTCTTAATCCTTTCTACGAGAATAAGTAGTATGCCAAATCCATTGCTTGTCATCAATTAAATTTGATGAAGGATAAGCATACAATAAACCTTATTCTTATTTCCTCGAGGTGATTCAATTCTTTTCTTCCGGAGACTGTTCATGATGAAGTAATTCTCGGTTCTAGTGTTTCATCTATTCTTTTTCTGGAGTTTTAAGTTTTTCCGCATTATCTCATCGCGAAGCTCCATCTAAATCATTGCAAGGCTTCACCTTGTGTTTTCAACTTCTCTTTCTTTTCATCATCTTTTAATACCGGAGTTCTTCATGGAGGCTCTACATGGTGGTTCATCAAGGATTCTTTTCATTCTTCAATTGTTCTTCAAGATTTCTCTTGAAGCTAAGAATAGCCAAGATATACTCAAAATTAAACATGGTGCTCAACACATGTTTTGTTTTGAGGAGCTCAAGTATTCTTCTTCTTGCATTCCAAAGTGCAATTCCTTCTATCTTATCTTTTGAGATGGTGTTATGTCACTCTTGACAATTTCCTTCATGTTTCATGATTCATATTGTTGTCAAGAATGAGGTATTTTAAATCCATCAATCTCTTCTTTGGAGTTATCTTGGTATAGATTTCACCTAAAGCCTTTCCTAAGGGATGTTGCTATTTGTGGGGCATATCAATGATCCGAGTTTTCTCCTATCCTCTCGGTGAAGAAGTTTTCATCTCCTTGGTGCTCTCAATCAAATCAATGGTTTGCATTAGTGGCCGGTTGTCACCTCATCATTTTCAGATGTTTGCCATAAGCCCACAACAAGCTTGTGCTTCTCGTTGTTGATTTTCCAACAACTCCGTTCGATTCTTCTTTGCAAGGATGCTTTCCAAATTCAATTGTGGCAGAAGTTGTCATTTTCTTCTCTGTCCCTTTATCCCAATGATCTATCTTCTATTGTTTCTTCCGAAGGCATTATGATGTTGCTCTTTTCACTCATCATCATCAATTGTGAGGATTGTGTTCTTTTCTTTCTTACCCATTTAACGGAGTGTTGTGTCATCTATTCAAGTTCTTTCATCTTATCAAGTTTTGCCTCTCTTTCAACCTGAGTGCTGTCTGAAATCCTTCTTACCCATTGTGCCATTCTTTCAATAGTTCCGGAGGCATTGTGTTGTTGATTTCATCAAGTATCATCTCATCTTGTCAAGTTCATGTTCAACTCCTTCCATTTACAGCCGGAGTGCTGCCCAAATTATATCATTCTTCCCCTCTCATCTTGTTTTAACCGGAGTGGTTTCGAATTCTATCTAGTCCATTAAACTCTTGATTCATGTATTTGCAACTTTCAAGCTCTCGTAATGTTCCTTCTTCCTCTTTTCTAACGGTTTGCTTGCAATCTCGTTCATCTCTGTTGTACTATTTCTTTTAAATTGCTCAACCTCTCAAGGTTCGTGGTTTCACTCGTTCGTCAAAGAAGCAACTTAATTTTACCTCTTCTCTTCCTCTTCCGTTTTCCCTCCGGTGCCATCCTAGATCTCGGGACGAGATCCTCTCGTAGTGGTGGAGTGTTGTAACGCCCCGGATACGACTTTCCATATTCATGCTCCAACTCTTGCCTTTTCCGAAGATGTGTTTTGAATTTTCCTTCGTGGTTGGGTTTTTGTCTTTCGTTTTGCATTTTTGTTCATGTCTGGCATTTCATCATCGCATCATTCGCATTGCATCGGCACTCTGTTGCCGTCATATTTTTAAAACTTGCATTCGCTCGTCGTTGCCGCTTCTCCCTCGCCTCCGTTGACGTTTCTCAGACCAACCGTTCTTACATTGTCGACCGTTTGACCTCTCTCGCACAACCACCCCCTCTTTCTTTCGTCCGAAAACTTCCCCGAACCCGAACCGGTCTGTCATTACCGTTGGGTCCGGATCATCCCCTAACGTCTACAAAACGTCTCCGTTTTGTTATTCGGGCTTCCTAACCTATATTTTCTCGACCGCCCGATTATAATCGAATGGACCGGATTAGCCCCGAACCTAATCCACCTAATGCATATATACTATCCAACCCTAGTCCGAGGAGCCATCCCATCCTTTTCCATCTGTCCCATCCGCCGCCACCTTCCTCGTTTTCCTCTCCTGCCAGATCCAACCAGCGGCCCCGACCATCTTCCTTGGTTTCCGCCGCCACCCAACCAGCGCCCGAGCCTCCACCTCCCGATCCACCCACCTGCTTCCCTTGGTGTCTGCCACCGCCCGGCTCACCGAGGGCCTCTGTCCGGCAGCCTCCTCCGCAGCGCTGGATCGAAGCCCCGTGCTCCCCTCCATCTCGCCCTCGCGAGCACGACCACCGGGGCGCCATCTCGCCGGTCCATCTCGCGCGCCCGATGCTCAAGCTCCTCTGCCCGGGCGTCCCTCGCTCCTCTGCCGCCTCCTGTGTCCTCCCGATCCAAATCGACCGAGCTCCGCTGCTTCTTCCCCAGGCGCTCGAACCTCACCTCGCGCGTGCTCCGCGCCACCGCCGAAGCTGCATCACGCCCCATCGCCGTGCTCCTCACCGACGCCGTCCGCGCCCTTCTCTGCCTCGGATCCGGCTGGTTCGCCTCGCCACGGCCTTCTGGCGGATCCCGCCGCTGGCTGCCGATTCCGCGCCGTCCGAGTCCTCACTCGCTCTCTCTCTTCTCCCGCAGAATCTGCCGCCCGCCTCGTGAAGCTCCGCTCGGCGCGGTGGCCCTCACTGATGCCGGAACGGAGACCCGCCCGTTCTCCACCGGATCCGCCACCTGCGGCCCGTCCCGCCCCTCGCGCTCTTCACCGTCGCCGAGTGGTCCTCCATCGCCGCCGCCATGCCCTGCTCCGGACGAACGGAGCCTCTCGATCTGCGGCCCGTTGACTGCCCACGTGGGCCTCCCTCCGCCTCCCTCCTCGGCCCAAGGCGCCCTCCTCCGCAACCTCCTCCACAGGCCATGCCCCGAACGGCCCGACTTCGGCGCTCCCGGCCCGGCCCGGCCCGGCCCGCCCGCCACCTCCTCCACCGGGCAAGCCCATGGTGAGATGCCCCAGCGCTGTTCTGTTGGGCGAGCTACGATTTGACCCGTGTCACATTTTTTTCCAGTTCTCTAATTTAGCATTTTCCGTGATTTAACAGTTCTGAAAAACCCCTAATGTTCATGCATATAGTAACTTCACAACCGGGCATCGGATTAAAATAATTTATATATGTAAAATGCTTAGAATTTCATCTAGTTTCATAATATGCCATTTTCATCCATGTTAAATATGTTTAAAATGTTGTTTGATTAAATATGCTCAAATGCCATGTTAAAATGATTTTATTCATAACTAAATAACCGTAACTCCGATTTTAATAAACTTTATATGTAAATGGGGTAGAATTTTGCCTAGTTTAACATGGTGCACTTTATTTTCCTGTTTAACAACTTTAAAATATGGTTTAGGGCAGAACAGTACCAAACCTAATATATGCACATGAGGATTTTCCGGACTTGTTGTTTGTTGTTCCGGCCTCATTTAAACTTGCCTAGTTAGGTAGTTTCGTTATGCTTCACCCCTTGCCATGTTAATCAACATTTAATATTGTTGGGTAGCCTAAACGAGAGTGAACTAAATATTTGTTGTGGTGTTTTGTCAATATGCAACTCGTTGCATATTGAGCTCCACTTAATTTGTAGTGTTGTTTGTTGCACTTTGCCATGCCATGCCATGCCTCATTAAACCGGACATGCATCATACTTGGTTGTGCATCATGCCATGATTATGCGATGGTTGTTTACTATGTTGTTTGCTTCTTTCCGGTTTGCTTCTCTCGTTAGCTTCGGTTTCGTTCCGGAGTTGTGAGGATTCGTTCGACTGCGTCCGTTTGTCTTCTTCATGGACTCGTTCTTCTTCCTTGCGGGATTTCAGGCAAGATGACCGCTACTACTGGATCTCACTACTATCATTGCTATGCTAGTTGCCTCGTTCTTCGCTATGCTGCGATACCTATTACTGCTTGTCCAGCCATCCCATATTGCCATGAACCTCTAACCTTTGACACCATTCCTAGCAAACCGTTGTTTGGCTATGTTACCGCTTTGCTCAGCCCTTCTTATAGCGTTGCTAGTTGCAGGTGAAGTTGAAGATTTCTCCATGGCGGACAGGATTTTGGTTGGGATATCACAATATCTTTTATATTATTAATGCATCTATATACTTGGTAAAGGGTGGAAGGCTCGGTCTTATGCCTGGTGTTTTGTTCCACTCTTGCCGCCCTAGTTTCCGTCATACCGGTGTTATGTTCCCGGATTTTGCGTCCCTTACGCGGTCGGGTGATTTATGGGACCCCTTGACAGTTCGCTTTGAATAAAACTTGTCCAAAGAAGGCCCAACATTGCCTTTTACCATTTGCCTCACCACCACCTACTTTTCCTTGGGAGTAATTAACCCAAGGGTCATCTTTATTATAGCCCCGGGCGATTGCTTGTCTAGCGTTGGTCCAAACCAGAGCCACTTGCGGTGCCGCCCTAGGCAACTTGGGGTTTCGCTTGCCGTCGACGTAGTGTTCATCCGGTCGTGGCTCGAGACGAGATACGTGCTACTATCGGGATGTCGGCACGCCGGAGGTCTTGCTGGTCTTGTTTTACCATTGTCGAAATGTCTTGATGTACCGGATACCGAGTCCGATCGGAGTGTCTCGGGTGAAGGTCTATTCCTTCGATGATCGTGAGAGCTTGTCATGGGCTAAGTTGGGACACCCTGCAGGTATAAACTTTCGAGAGCCGTGCCCGCGGTTATGTGGCGATGGGAATTTGTTAATGTCCGGTTGTAGACAACTTGACACTTGATCCGAACTAAAACGCATCAACCGAGTGTGTAGCCGTGATGGTCTCTTCTCGGAGGAGTCCGGAAGTGAACACGGTTTCGTGTTATGTTTGACGTAAGTAGGTGTTCGTGATCACCTCTTGATCATTGTTAGCTTCACGACCGCTCCGCTTGTTCTCTTCTCGCTCTTATTTGCGTTGGTTAGCCACCATATATGCTTAGTCGCTGCTGCAACCTCACCACTTTACCCCTTCCTTTCCCATTAAGCTTTGCTAGTCTTGATACCCATGGTAATGGAATTGTCTGAGTCCTCGTGGCTCACGGATACTTCCAAAACCAGTTTGCGGTACCTATGTTAATGAAAGGTGGCCGCAACCAAGCTCAAGGAGGAGCTTGATGAAGATCGTGTCCTTTTGTTGTTTTGTTCTAGTTGTTCAAGAGTGGAGCCCAGTTGGGGCCGATCGGGACCGTTTATGTCGCATTTGGGGTTCTTCTTTTATTTTGGTTCCGTAGTCGGACCTTGATTGTATCTGGATGATGTAATGCTTTATTCATGTAATTGTGTGAAGTGGCGATTGTAAGCCAACTATGTATCTTTTTCCCTTATGTATTACTTGGGTTGTGTGAAGATTACCTCACTTGCGACATTGCTTTCAATGCGGTTATGCCTCTAAGTCGTGCTTCGACACGTGGGAGATATAGCCGCATCGAGGGCGTTACAATGACCGTGCTCATCGACAACTACGTTTCAACCGTCACGGTATGGCACGAGGTCAACCCAGGTATGATGTTAGAAATTATGAACACTCTAGTGCCAAAATCAAATTTACTATGCCTGCTTTCAATGGTAAATATAATCCAGATGTTTATCTTGACTGGGAACTTTCTGTTGAACAAAAATTTGCATGTCCTAATATTCCTGAGAACCAAAGAGTTAGGGCAACCACTAGTGAATTTACAAACTTTGCTTCAATGTGGTGGAGTGAGTATTGCCGTATTAATGTGAACAATATACCTGCTACTTGGGATGCTTTAAAACGAGCTATGCGACAACGTTATGTTCCTTCATATTATGCTCGTGATAAACTGAATGAATTGCAACGTCTAAAACAAGGTAGTAGTTCTGTAGAGGATTATTATCAAGAATTGCAAACTGGCTTAGTGCGATGTGGATTAGTTGAAACCGACGATGCTATGATGGCTAGATTTTTAGGTGGGTTGAATCGTGATATTCAGGATATATTGGACTATAAGGAGTACAATTCTATTACTCGTTTGTTTCATTTTGCTTGTAAAGCTGGAAGGGAAGTACAGGGAAGACACAACAAGGGACGAGGTAACTTTTCTGCAGGTCGTCACTCATCATGGACACACTCTCCAACTATCCCACCCACTACCGAGGCAACACCACATATCTCGAACAATGGTGCATTCCCAACAAGTTCAAAATCAACTCCACAATTCTCTGCGGCTTCGGAAGCAATATCTCTAGCACCCACCACCTCGTCTGGACGCACAAGAGACATGAAGTGTCATATATGCAAAGGTGGTGGGCACTTGATGAAGGACTGTCCAAATAAACGAACATTCATTGTGCGGGAAGATGGTGAGTACTCATCAGCTAGTGATTTGGATGAAGATACTTGTGCTATTCTTGCCACTAATAATGCAGGTGACGCTAAGGAGAATGACACGGAGGAGATACATATTCATGCTGATATGGCAGATCAGTATCCAAGCCTTGTAACCATGCGGGTACTTAGTGCCCAGGTGGGGCATGCCGAGTTACATCAACGCCATAATCTTTTTCAAATTAAGTTCGTTGTCAAAGGGCATTCAGTTCGTGTGATCATTGATGGTGGGAGCTGCAATAATTTAGCGAGTACAGAGATTGTAGAGAAGCTTTGCCTCGCAACTACGCGACACCCCAATCCATATTACATCCAATGGTTCAACGACTGTGGTAAGTTAAAGGTAACACGTCGTGTGAGAGTACATTTTACACTTGGTTCATATCATGATTATGTTGACTGTGATGTTGTACCTATGCAAACTTGTTCTTTATTGTTAGGTCAACCTTGGCAATATGATAATAGTGTTACCCATCATGGTAAAACAAATTCGTATACTCTCGTGTTTGAAGGAAAAACCATTAACTTGTTTCCAATGACCCCCGATGATATAATAAATGATGGGAAAGCTAAATCAACAGATCATGCTATGCACAGTATGCTTGCGATCAATTCTGAAATTTTTCCATTGTGTGTCTCAACTTTTGAACTAGACATATCGCATACTCAGGTGGTTCATTTGTGTCCCCTTAATTCATACATAGAATCTGTGTGGGATAAAAAAAATTCATGGTATTCCTAATTGTGTTGTTACAAATTTATTTCACCCTCATAAGCTGACGCCATCGGAACGGCCTACATATGTCGCATCTATTTTTGCATTGCTCTATAATGTGTTTCAGATAAATGAAAGCCGTGGACGGCTTTGTTTTCAAGAAAGGGAGGATGATGTGGGCATAGATACGTCTACAAATATTACACGACACAATTTTTAGGTAATTTCTATTGATCATTATATGATATTATATTTTATTATCAGGGACAAAAATACTGCGCAATTTTATTTCTTGTGTAGAGTTCTTGAAGGCATCTGCAAAATAATTATGAAGATGTTGAAGATTGCATGGCCATGCAAGTGCACACACACACGCATCAGAAAGGAGCAAAGGTGCTTGGAGAGATGAGGGCCATCCATGTTGCATGCTACACGCACAAGTCTTTTAAAATACGAAAGAAGAGAAGAAGGATTAGACTTAATGGACCAGAGAAGCTACGTGCACACCAGCCCATCTCATTGATTAAAGGAGTTAATCCCAGAAGGCCTAATATCCGGTCAAACATATGGGCCGGCTCCTGGTGAACTTTTCCTTCAACCCGTAGCAGTCCACGCTGGACACGTCGACGCGCAGCGCCACAGTTAGCGGCGGTCGCGTATAATAAATACCTAGTCTAGGTTAGGGTTTAGACTTGGGTTTTGTTTAGAGAAGTTTAGCTATATTGCTACTTTTATTTGCCTTCGCTCGTAGCTGCGGTAGGGAGTGGTTACTGCAAGTTCTTGCGACTATGAGTGACATGGAGAGGTGTATGATTCTTCTTGTGCTATGGAGAAGTTGGTTCATTCACAACGAGGTGGTGCACCATAAGCCGCTCCGCCGATGGAGGTATCGGTCAGGTTTTTGCAGAGTTATCTTGACTCTCTAGTGGCAATCAAGAATGATATAAATGTAGAGTCAGTAAAAGGAAAAATGAGCATGATGATCGACGTTGCTCCTCAGTTGGCCACGGCTAAGGTGCATGGCTGGGAAAAACCGATGCATGGATGGACGAAATTAAACACGGATGGAGCCTTTGTGTCATGTGATGATGCTGGGGCGGGCATGATCTTGAGAGATGAGCAAGGGAGTATCATCTTCTCCGCATGCAGGGCGCTACGGGTTTGCCGAGATGCAGTGGAGGCTGAGCTTTATGCTTGTTGGGAGGGACTATCATCTGCGGTCCAATGAACAACGATGTTGTTGCTGTGTCTATGATCACATGTGGTGATATCGATCGTTCGATCTACTCGTCTTTAGTTAATGAGATTAGAGATTTAGTAAGTCTTCATCAAACTTGTATTACTCATGTCGCTCATTCACGGAATAAAGCGCGCGACTTGCTAGCTTCCTTTGGTCGTCTAAATAAGAGGACTATGACTTGGTAGGGTCAGGTCCTCCTGAATTACTGGAGATTACTGCCGAGGATTGTAATGATACTTGAGTTCGCAAAAAAAAAAAAAACCCCAATTAAGTCTGCAAGTTATTACAGAAAGACAAAGACTCTAGAAAGCAAGCTGTTAAAAACAAGACAAATAGTGATACAGCTGAGCAAACAGCGGTGGGCAGCAGCTATAAAATCAGGGGGGAAAAGGCTAATCAACGGTTTTCTAGTGGCATCTACAAGTTAAAAGACCATGAACAATAGACACCACTGTGGCGGTCCCAGATAAATTTGAGGGGGCCACCAGTCTCTTACATAATCGGTGCCCATGCTGATGATTTCATTCGCAAGCCAGCTTGGTGTCGAAGCTGCTCAGGCAGATTGCAAAGGCCTGGAAGGCTGACAGCGGGTATCGGTAGTCCATTGTGAACATGTCCTTGGCAACCTTACCAAATTGCAGTATCACCTTGTCATGCTCAGATGGAGGTGGCGGGGCAGGCTGTGACGGGGTCGGTGCTTCAGCAGTAGACTCTGTCGCGGCAACAAGTTGGAAGTTCTTCACAGATGCAACGGTCACCCTGCCCTTGAAGTTGAGGCACCAGCATTGCAACTGGTCGTGCCATCTTGGTGCCTTGTTGCGGAGAGTCAGCGGCCACTCCTTGCACTCATCATTATCACCCAATGCCTGGCCTCCATTCCTGGAGCCACCTATTGAGATGCCCGAGAATCGGGTGCTGCTGAATCGGATGGAGCGATCCCTAATGGATGACTTCGAGAAGGAGATGCTGCCAAATGACTCATCAAGGGAATGAGCAACGGCACTGTCCGGCTGGCATAGAACAGTGCCACCAGCCACAAGGGATGAGGCAGGTATGGAGTTCATAACACAGTTCATCCGCCTAGGGCCCCGAGTCCCCAAGACATTCAGCTCATACGAAACCTGTGCTATACTGTAAGTACTGGGTGAGGCCTTCGGTGATACCTTCCTTGAGTAGAACCTACGGCTTGTTTTCCCGGACTGTGAAACATTGGGTATGTTGCATGGATGTTGGGTATCATATATTACAAACTTTGTTCCAAGGAGATTTGACCTAAAGCCCAATGGGGTAATAAAGATATCAATGGCACAATCAGACGAAAAGGAAATGATGCAGCATGTCAAAAAAAGAGTTTACCTCAATTTTCCAATGTACATGTTGCTTGACCTAGAAGTATTGTCAGTATTCATAAATATTGTATACTCTGTACAGGTTGGACGGGAGTGTCTTTTCGCCAATAGAAGAAACTTGCCATTTTCAGCGACCACAGCTGCAGAAAAAGTGTTATGATATGTTAAATAGTGGCTGATATCAATGAATACTAACAAGTAGGCTACCAAGACTGCAAGAGGAATATAGGATCTGCCTCGGGTGCTGGAATATCAGCCAAGATGATGCATTTGCTGTGGTGCATTCGATCTAGCAAATTCACTTTTACAGAGTTGACTTCAAGACTAGACATGCTTGGCTCCAGATGAACAACAATTCAGGGGGTGGCCACTGATGATCCACTTCGAGCAGATGCATTTGTCAGTCCCAGCCCCATGAAGCTCAAAATTTAAAATGCAAGTTGTGTTAGCATCTTGACCAAATGCGGACCAAGCAGATGACAGGTTGAGCACTGTCTTTTAGTGACGTTAGTCAACAAACAACAATTGTCATTTCTACTGTACTCTGCAACTTGGGCTATTATATCTTCTTAAAGCAAATTGACTGGATATTTTAAAATAGTGCTAGGTAGGAACTATTACTCTAGATTTATGAGAAAAGAGCGACGTACACATCAGCCATGTACAACAAGAAAATAAGAAGCAAACAATGAATATACATTAAGCATAAATGACTGGCATGCACTGGAGCATGACTGTTTAACGAGACAACACCAAATACAATGATCGGTATGGTTAATTAGATGCCTGCAATAATTCATGCATAATTATTTATGATGCACGGACTACATCACTCTTTGGTTGTTACAGTAAAAAGCATGGTTGTGATCTTGCATTCTTCACAAGGAAAGTGATGGCTGCAGATGAAGGCAAAGGAATTGCATTAAGCACAAGAAAACAAAATACTTGAGAATAGACTTACCGGAGGTAAGACACAGATACAGGTAGTAAGTTTGTGTAGACTTATCCCTTTTAATGAAGCACTGGATGGTTCCATCACGGGGCCCAGGCTGACCAACAAAAAAGCATATCAGTAAATATATGAAGCTTCTACTGTGCTATTTCAAAACCAAATACACCCTCCATCCCAAAATGCAAGTCCTATTTGTTTTGTTCCTAAGTCAAGCTTTTTTTATTTTGACCAGATTATAGGAAAAAACAACATGTACAAAACAAAACCACTACCGATAGATACATCATGAAACATATTTTCAGAGTGTATTGATTCGGTATTATATAAATTGATGTGTATTTCTGTAAACTTGGTCCGACCAGAAAACAGTTTGACTTAGGGACACAACAAATAGGACTTACATTTTGAGATGACGGGAATATATGTTAATTAGAATCTACAATGATCACAGAAACTGAGACTGAAACCAAAAAAGATTAAGTGAACATCATCACCTGCTTCAAGGAGACAGGGAAAGTAATTTTTCCACAAAACTCTGGGTTCTTAACAATCTCTTGACACATTTCTCTCCAGGTTCGACAGACAGCCGCACAAGCGACTACATGTTTCCTGGAAGGCCATGTAGCCTCACTGGCCTCCAGCCTCTCAATCACATCGTGAAGCAATTCTGGAGGCAAATTAGCCCAGCAACTGCTCTGGATCACAGGTGCTGGATCATGCAACTCGTGGACGGCACTATGAGATTTCCCTCTGCGATGGCCAAGAAACCTCACCTCAAACCCTCTTCGAGATAAGCTCCCAAAGCCATCCCTTACATCACGCACAATGCTACGAAACGACATCTACTCCAAAAACAAGCACAGTAAACAATTGTGCTGAAACACCAAAAAACTACTACTATAGTTGTACAGATAGCATCCCAACTCCCAAAGTACTGTCAACATAAACTGAACACGAAGAGCCTGCAAAAGAATGTTTAGCTGATATTAGCCCATGAAAGTTCTTTTTGGTAAAAGAATAGATATTTGTGTTGATTACCTACATTCCATCACCCCAACAAAACTGCCAAAACATATCTCCAAGAAATACAATAAAAACTGAAGCTTGTTATGTAATTTCTGAAAAGAATTAGTACAATCTGTGCTTGGAAGAGGGAAGAAAAGATCACCCTTCCCATTTTGCGGCTTACATACTACTACCTCCGTCCGGGTTTATTGGGCCCACGAGACAACTAGCCGCATATGTTTTTATAAGGCCCCCTCAATCCCATTCCACTGGCTATGCGTTCAATTGGTTAGACTTTCTCACAGTTAGTTGCATGCGAAGAGGCACAGGAAACTGGTTGCATGCAATAACTGCTGCTAGCGCTAAACGTGCCGCGTGATTGGCTAAATACGAAGGGGAAATGTGCAGCCAGCTGCATGCCATGACTACTTTAAAATCTGATTGGTTGCTGCCCCGCTCGGAAATCAAACGCCATTAGCTTTAATGTTTTGCCTTGGTCTCTGAGTTTTGGCTAAAGGGCCCAATAAACCCGGACGGAGGGAGTATATAGCAATCCATCCTTAGAGAAATAATAATTCAACGAGTTATTTTCGTCCAACTTCTATGCCGTTCCACCATGATGCACCAGCAAGTAAAGGAAACAAATGGTGCAAGACAACTTCAGTTACGAAGAAAAGAATGCTGGAAAAGACCAAACCAGACTGTCCTGCACCCATCTTAACACAGGGCATAAGAATCCATTTTTTCTAGGAAATAAACTCCATTTCAATTTGTGTGGCTTTTACCAAAAAAATGAGCGGTAACTGATCAATTGGACACTATCTGTTATTTGTCAGTGAGATAAGAATGAAGTAACTCCATTTCTATTTCCAATACAAATTCACAACCATGGTAGGGATTGGGGGGTCAACCAAGTCAAATGCATCAACGACAGAGCAGATCAGCTCCTGGTGAAGGACGAGGAGATTAAGCATAGATTGCGGGAGTACTTTGACAAGCTGTTCAATGGAGAGAATGAGAGCTCTACCATTGATTATACCAGGGCATGTTTTGTGTGATGAATCTAGGAGTCTGAGTTGAGGTCAGGGATGCTTAAAAAAGGATGAAAGGAGGCAAGGCGATGGCCCCTGATTGTACCCCCATTGAGGTGTGGAGAGGCCTCGGAGAGATAGCAATAGTATGGCTAGCAAAGCTTTCCAACCTCATTTTTCAGACAATAAGATGCTCGAAGAATGGAGCCGGAGTATATTAGTACCAATCTTAAGAACAAGGGGGATGTTCAGAGTTGTACTAATTACCGTGGAATTAAGCCGATGAGCCACACAATGAAGCTATGGGAGAGAGTCATCAGTTTGGTTGACTTGGAGAAGGTCTACGATAAGATTCCACGAAATGTCATGTGGTGGGCCTTGGAGAAACACAAAGCCTCAACAAAGTACATTATCCTCATCAAGGACATGTATGATAATGTTGTGACAAGTGTCCGAACAAGTGATGGAGACGCTGATGACTTCCCAATGAAAATAAGACGACGCCCAGGGTCAGCTTTGAGACCTTATCTTTTTGCTTTGGTGATGGATGAGGTCACAAGGGATATATAAGGAGATATTTCATGGTGTATGCTCTTCGCGGATGATGTTGTGCTAGTCGATGATAGTCAAATAGGGGTTAATAGATGGATGTGTGGACACACAAAAAAGGACCAGGTCTGGAATGATGATATACGTGATAGAACTTGGGTAGCACCGGTTGAAGAAAAGCTTGTCCAACATCGTATGAGATGGTTTGCACATATTCATCACAGACCTCCAGAAGCTCCAGTCCATAGCGAACGGTTAAAATGTGATGATAATGTCAACCAAGGATTACGAGTCGACGAGTCGTTGAGTCGTTCCGAGGTTGAAACTCATAGACTAATCGGACTAGTCTTAGACTAGTGCTAGACTAGTCGACAAAGTAACAAAGTACTGTAGTAGTCAACTACTAATACCTAGTAGCAGTATGTAGTAAACTGTACAGCACATTACAGTATATACAATAAAACCAGCAGTGCTAGCCAACGCTCGCCAGGCCCAGCCCAGTGCAGCTCAGCATGCCACCCCCAGCTGGCCCATTTGGGCCCAAGTAGCCAGCCTACTTCCCGTCCCAGCCTCTGTAACCCTAGCTCCCGATCGATCCCGTCGCCGCCGCCTGCGCCATCAGGCACAAAAGTGCGCGCGCGCGACCCGCGCCTCCGCCGCCGGCGAGTCCGCCAACCACCGCCTCCCTCCCGGCGGCGGGTCAGTGGGTGTTGGCGATGGCCTCGTCGAGGCGGCTCGTTCTCATAGCTCGCTCTCCAATTTTCCCCTCCCAAATTTGAGTCGAGCGACTCAGACAGCAGGACTAGTCCAGACTAGTCGTAGACTAGTCTCTCGACCGCTCGACTCATCGAATTAGTCTACACGAGATTCGCAGTCGACACCACAGTTGCGACTCATAGACTAGTCCATCGACTAGTCCTTCCGACTCGTAATCAGTGATGTCAACAGAGGTCAGAGTAGACCAAACTTGACATGGGAGGAGTCCGTAAAGAGAGATCTGAAGGACTGGAATATCACCACAGAACTAGCCATGGACAGGGGTGCGTGGAAGTTAGCTATCCACTTGTCAGAACCATGAGTTGGTTTCGAGATCTTATGGGTCTCAGCTCTAGCCTACCCCAACTTGTTTGGGACTAGAGACTTAGAACACAAAACTTTTACACAATGACATTTCAGTTTCCCTGTCACGCCTTTGTTAATCACTAAATCATGGACTCAGTTGCCTCCTACCAAATACACAATAAAATCCTTTATGACTTCTAGCAATCTCTACGAATAAAAAGGAAAAACTTTCAACCATTATTTTCTATCAATATCCTAAGTTCCTTATTTAAATTTTGAAATTTTAATTTATTAATTTAGGATACATGAGAAGTAGTATTTCTTTGATCTTCTACAAGTAGACCTCAAACAAAACTTTACTCCCCCAACTAGGTGGACTAGTCAACAGCCTCATCATAATACTATCAATCTTACAGATATTGTAAGCATATTAGTTGACTAAACATCCAACGTCAATTCCTAAATCACCACAGTGCCATTAAAGACGCATTTTGAACTCACTGCCGTTCAAAACGCATTTCAAAATATTAGAACGCCAACTATCTTATATTTCTAATTTTATCAGCCTGTAAATTGATGAAATTGTGATAAAAGAAATTTGTTAGCAAGTCGCAACACATGACACGGGGTAACACTCACGAGCTAGACAAGCATGGAAACAGAACTAAACATTGAATTACACACAGGAAAATAAGCAAATAAGAGAGAATTGCATGTATATCCACACACAACGGTTACTAATTGCATTACCGAATCCCACCAAGGTGTACAATCACCCAGAAAAAAGGCCACCTACTTCCTCCTACCCGGATCCCACGAATTCCAAGCCCAAAATACACCCGCATTATCATCAAATCCACAAAGTCAAGCCAGAAAGAAACCCAAAAACATCTCATTGGACCTAAAATCCGTTGTTCCCGTCTTCAGCAAACTCAATCCCTTATCTAACAACGCGGAGACTCCAGAATCGCCCAACGCAGTCGATGGAGAGAGAGGCACAAGATCCGGGAGGCACGAACCTTGAAACTGAAGCAAACCGCGCAGCCAATGCAGGGGGGAGGGCCTCGGCTAGAGGAGGCCGCCGGGAGCGGATTGCGGAGGCACCATTTGGATCGGAGGAGGGGAATGGAAAGAGGGAAGGAATGGAGGGTAGGCGGAGGAGAAGGAAAGAACAAAGTGGTGGTGCCTCGGCGAGTGTAGGGGCACGGGAGGTCACGTGCCCGCGGAAAAGTAGGTATATTCACAATTTCAAGAAAATATAAAACTGGCAAATATTTATTCACCGTTCTAAAATTCCAAATCCCGCTATGTCACATTTTTTTCATGGTAAGACGTGTCTCATTTCTAGATTAAAGTATAACCCACGTAGACACCGACATGACAAAAATTGAAAAGACAACATATCGCTAGCCTTTACATAAGGAACACCCGCCAACGAAGAAAATTACAGTCAAGACCGAAAAATTCCTTGGCATGACACCAACGATCGTCACCTGTCTCTGACATCACCAAGCACCCACCAAAGGAAAAACTGATGGATCAACTCCTTACCCGAGCTCGACGCGGCTCCATCGCTGATATGCAGCTCTGTGGACCTCCATGATGGCTCACCAAATGCGAAGTCATTGTTGTTGAATAAATCAGACCGGGACAACACCTTGGACACGTCATCAAACTTCAGATTTGTCACCCCTTCACGACTAAGACGTCGAAGGAGGAAACCTTACCTGCCAGCCACCAACCACAAACCAACACACAATCCATCTTTCAAATGTCCTTGATGTGGACCACAACCTGCATCTGTTCCTCGGCTACCTCCAAGCTCCGTGTCGGCACTGGAGCAGACGCCGTAGCAACGGCAGAGCTCGAGGACATTGTCAGGCTCGTGGGACTGAGCGTACCCAGGCCCGTCTGCCTGCAGCCTAGGAAGTAGGTGGCCCACTCTAGGACTTCACGAGCAAGACCCTCGCGAGGCACACGTCAGCAAGTGTTGCCATCGGCCTCGCGATGAGTAAGCCAGGGGCGGCTTGAGGAGTCGCGCAGTACTGCGTCTTCACGTGGGTGACGCACGCGACAACGAGCGGCGCCAGAGGCCGTGCCAGTAGGTGCGGATACGAAGGCTTTCCTCTTTCGCACTAAGGGAGCAAGGACAACACATCGTTTCCCAAAGCAGTCCTCAAAGGTTACCCATTCGATGCAAGAGGACCAAGGGTATGGGCTCGCCAGGACGGAGGTCATCACCGAGCCCACCGGCGCGTCACGACAGGAGGCTTTTACAAGCGAATACCACCTTTAGTCAGAATAAGCTGCAACCTTGTCCCCCTTCGAATTGGCCGTTGTGGCAACCCTTCCCGCCTTGCGTTTTCAGGGGAGAGGATCACAGCCAGTATAAAGAGAGGACAGGGTGCACCGTAGAAGGGGGGGACTCATGGTGAGCAGCTAGAGCCACACGCTTGTACTTCATTTCTCCAAGCAATCCCAACCAAGCAGGAGTAGGGTTTTGCACCGCAAGGTGGCCCGAACTTGGGTAAACTGTCGTGTTCATTGTTCTTCTTTTTAGCTCAAGCACGCCGGAGCATCGTCTTGGGGTTGTGAGGCTAGGTAGGGCGGTAGGAACGAGCGCACCCCAGAGTTCGAACCTTCTTGGGTCCATAGAGCCCGATTCCGACATTTGGCGTGCCAGGTAGGGGTGCGTGCAGTTCTTCCGCTCCACTCCGGCTTCCGCTTCGTCAACTCCATAGCCGACGCTCGCCGTGTGTGCGCCGAATTTTGGGCAGCTTGCGTCGCCTAGACAGCCGCTTGGAGGTCGCGACGGCCGTCACCACTCCGCCGGGGGCGCGGCTGCCACTGCCACTGACACTGCTGCCCGCGAGCAACACGACTCCTACATGCACCCTTCCGTGCATGCCGGCGGCCGCACCACCACGGCTTCCTCCTCCCTCGGCCGTCGCAGGCCGCCGAACACGCAGACCGCTCTGCTCACGACGCGTGAGCTGCTCCGCTATCGCCCGGCCGACGCCGGCTACGACGCCTGGCTTAGTCGCATGACCAAGCTCGTCAACACCACCGGAGAGGCCCCAGTGCCCTCCCACTCGCTCCGTCCTCCGTCGTCTCACGTCGGGAACGTAGTGCACGGCGCGCCTCCACCGCTGCCCTTGCACGGGTATGTTGGCGAACTGCGGCGTAACGCTCCATCGCGCAACCAGCCTCGCGGGGCACCACCACCGGCTCGAGATGAGGCCAGCTGCAAAATCGTCCACCGCACGCCGCCCAACGCACGTGTGGTCCTCGAGCAGCAGCACCAGCGCCAGGACCGTATCGTCCAAGAGGTTGCGGCGACAGGGCACTAGAATCGAGCCGCCCTCGTGCGCGGTGTTTCTTCAAGCAGCGTGGGGTAAAGGGCCTTCACCCACGAACTGCACAGGGTGGCGTGGCCCGTCAAGTACAAGCCGGAGCTGCCCCCACGCTATGACGGCATTCCCGGCCCCCACGAAGTTCCTCCAGCTCTACGCGCTGAGCATCGAGGCACCCAACAGCAACGACAAAGTCATGGCGGACTGGTTCCCCATGGCCCTCAAGGATGGCACGCGCTCATGGCTCATGAACCTGCCCGAGGAGTCGATCTCCTCATGGAGTGAGCTCTGCGAGCAGTTGGCCGCCAACTTCAAGGGCACGCACGACCGCACCCTCTCCATCAACGGCCTGCGGCACGTGAAGCAGCGCCCCGGGGAGATGTTGGGGAACGTAGTAATTTCAAAAAATTTCCTACGCACACGCAAGATCATGGTGATGTATAGCAACGAGAGGGGAGAGTGTTGTCTACGTACCCTCGTGAGACTCGGCGAAGCGATCACAACGTAGAGGAAGTAGTCGACGTTCTCCTCGCGATCCGACCGATCCGGCGCCGTTACTCCGGCGCCCCGAGTTCTTGACACACGTACAGCTCGATGGCGTCCCTCGTACTCGATCCAGCCGAGTGTCGAGGGAGAGTTCGTCGAGACGACGGCGTGGTGGCGATCTTGATATTTCACGGCGCAGGGCTTCGCCTAAGCTTCGACGGTATAACCGAGGTGGAATATGGTGGAGGGGCACCGCACACGGCTAAGGAACGATCCAAAGATCAACTTGTGTCTCTTGTGTGTCTAGAGGTGCCCCCGCCCCGTATATAAAGGAGCAAGGGGAGGGTGCGGCCGGCCTAGGAGAGCGCGCCAAGGGGTGTCCTACTCCCACCGAGTAGGACTCCTCCTTCCTTGTTGGAGTAGGAGAAGGGAAAGAGGGGAGAGGAGGAAGGAAAAGGGGCTGCACCCTTGTCCAATTCGGACTAGAAGGGCTGCGCCCTTCTTCCTTTGGCCTCTTTCCTTATTCCCGTATGGCCCAATAAGGGCCATATACTCCCCGGCGAATTCCGTAACTCTCCCAGACTCGAAAAATACCGAATGACTCGGAACCTTTCCGAACTCCGAATATAGTCGTCCAATATATCGATCTTTACGTCTCGACCATTTCGAGACTCCTCGTCATGTCCCCGATCTCATCCGGGACTCGAACTCCTTCTGTACATCAAAACTCATAAACTCATAATAAAACATCGCCATCGAAACCTTAAGCGTGCGGACCCTACGGTTCGAGAACAATGTAGACATGACCTAGAACTATTCACGGTCAATAACCAATAGCGGGACCTGGATGCCCATATTGGTTCCTACATATTCTACGAAGATCTTTGTCGGTCGGACCGCATAACAACATACGTTGTTCCCTTTGTCATCGGTATGTTACTTGCCCGAGATTCGATCGTCGGTATCCAATACCTAGTTCAATCTCGTTACGCAAGTCTCTTTACTCGTTCCGTAATACATCATCTCACAACTAACTCATTAGTTGTAGTGCTTGCAAGGCTTCGATGATGTGCATTACCGAGAGGGCCCAGAGATACCTCTCCGACAATCGGAGTGACAAAACCTAATCTCGAAATCGCCAACCCCACATCTGCCTTTGGAGACACCTGTAGTACTCCTTTATAATCACCCGATTCGTTGTGACGTTTGGTAGCACCAAAGTGTTCCTCCGTAAACGGAGTTGCATAATCTCATAGTTACGAGAACATGTATATGTCATGGATAAAAGCGGTAGCAACATACTAAACGATCGTGTGCTAAGCTAATGGAATGGGTCATGTCAATCAGATCATTCTACTAATGATGTGACCTTGTTAATCAAATAATAACTCTTTGTTCATGGTCGGAAACATAACCATCTTTGATTAACAAGCTAGTCTAGTAGAGGCATACTAGTGACATATTGTTTTGTCTATACATTCACACATGTATCATGTTTCCGTTAATACAATTATAGCATGAATGATAAACATTTATCATGAAATAAGGAAATAAATAATAACTTTATTATTGCCTCTAGGGCATATTTCCTTCAGTCTCCCACTTGCACTAGAGTCAATAATCTAGATCACATCACCATGTGATTCACATCGATAGTTCACATCATCATGTGATTAGCACCCATAGTTCACATCGCCATGTGACCAACATCAAAGGGTTTACTAGATTCAGTAATCTAGTTTACATCGCTATGTGATTAACACCCAAAGAGTACTAAGGTGTGATCATGTTTTGCTTGTGAGAGAATCTTAGTCAACGGGTCTTTCACATTCAGATCCGTTATGTATTTTGCAATTTTCTATGTCTACAATGCTCTGCACGGAGCTACTCTAGCTAATTGCTCCCACTTTCAATATGTATCTAGATCGAGACTTAGAGTCATCGGATCGGTGTCAAAACTTGCATCGGCGTAACCCTTTACGACGAACCTTTTGTCACTTCCATAATCGAGAAACATATCCTTATTCCACTAAGGATAATTTTGACCGCTGTCCGATGATCTACTCCTAGATCACTATTGTACTCCCTTGCCAAACTCAGTGCAGGGTATACAATAGATCTGGTACACAGCATGGCATACTTTATAGAAACTATGGCCAAGGCATAGTGAATGACTTTCATTCTTTTTCTATCTTCTGCTGTGGTCGGGTTTTGAGTCTTACTCAATTTCACACCTTGTAACACAGGCAAGAACTCTTTCTTTGACTGTTTCATTTTGAACTACTTCAAAATCTTGTCAAGGTATGTACTCATTGAAAAAACTTATCAAGCATCTTGATCTATCTCTATAGACCTTGATGCTCAATATGTAAGTAGCTTTACCGAGGTCTTTCTTTGAAAAACTCCTTTCAAAACACTTCTTTATGCTTTGCGAATAATTCTACATTATTTCCGATCTACAATATGTCATTCACATATACTTATCGAAATGTTTGTAGTGCTCCCACTCACTTTTTAGTAAATACAGGGCTTCACCGTAAGTCTCAGATAAAACTATATGCTTTGATCAACTCATCAAAGCGTATATTCCAACTCGAGATGCTTGCACCAGTCCATAGATGGATCATTGGAGCTTGCACACTTTGTTAGCTCCTTTGGATCGATAAAACCTTCGGTTGCATCATATACAACTCTTCCTCCTAAAACCCATTCAGAATGCAGTTTTACATCCATTTGCCAAATTTCATAAATTGTGGCAATTGCTAACATGATTTGGACAGACTTAAGCATCGCTACGCTTGAGAAAATCTCATTGTAGTCAACACCTTGAACTTGTCAAAACCTTTTTGCGACAAGTCGAGCTTTGTAGATAGTAACACTACTATCGCGTCCGTCTTCCTCTTGAAGATCCATTTATTTTCTATGGCTTGCCGATCATCGGCAACTCCACCAAAGTTCACACTTTGTTCTCATACATGGATCTCATCTCAGATTTCATGGCCTCAAGCCATTTCATGAATCTGGGCTCATCATCGCTTCCTCATAGTTCGTGAGGTTCATCATGGTCTAGGTACATGACTTCGAGCAGGATTACCGTACCACTCAGTGCGGATCTCACTCTGGTTTACCTACGAGATTCGGTAGTAACTTGATCTGAAGTTACATGATCATCATCATTAGCTTCCTCACTAATTGGTGTAGTAGTCACGAGAACAGTTTACGTGATGAACTACTTTCCAATAAGGTAGAAGGTACAATTACCTCATCAAGTTCTACTTTCCTCCCACTCACTTCTTTCGAGAGAAACTCCTTCTCTAGAAAGGATCCATCTTAAGCAACGAATATCTTGCCTTCGGATCTGTGATAGAAGGTGTACCCAACAATTTTCCTTTGGGTATTCTATGAAGACGCACTTCTCCGATTTGGGTTTGAGCTTATCAGGATGAAACTTTTTCACATAAGCATCGCAACTCCAAACTTTAAGAAACGACAACTTGGGTTTCTTGCTAAACCACAGTTCATATAGTGTCGTCTCAACGGATTTAGATGGTGCCCAATTTAACGTGAATGCAGCTGTCTCTAATGCATGATCCCAAAACGATATTGGTAAATCGAGAAGAAACATCATAGATTGCACTATATCCAATAAAGTGCGGTTACGATGTTTGGACACACCATAACATTGTGGTGTTCCAGGTGGCGTGAGCTGTGAAACTATTTCACATTGTTTTAATTGAAGACCAAACTCGTAACTCAAATATTCGTCTCTGCGATCAAATCGTAGAAACCTTATTTTCTTGTCACGATGATTTTTCCACTTCACTCTGAAATTCTTTGAATCCTTTCAACTATTTCAGACTTATGTTTCATCAAGTAGATATGCCCATATCTACTCAAATCATCTTGTGAAGGTCAGAAAATAACGATATCCGCCACGAGCCTCAACATTCATCGGACCACATACATCTGTATGTATGATTTCCAACAAATCTGTTGCTCTTTCCATAGTACCGGAGAACGGCGTTTTAGTCATCTTGCCCAAGAGGCATGGTTCGCAAGCATCAAGTGATTCATAATCAAGTGATTCCAAAATCCCATCAGCATGGAGTTTCTTCATGCGCTTTACACCAATATGACCTAAACGGCGGTGCCACAAATAAGTTGCACTATCATTATTAACTTCGCATCTTTTGGTTTCAATATTATGAATATGTGTATCACTACGATCGAGATCCAGTGAACCATTTTCATTGGGTGTGTAACCATATAAGGTTTTATTCATGTAAATGTAACAACAGTTTATTCTCTTACTTAAATGAATAACCGTATTGCAATAAACATGATCAAATCATATTCATGCTCAACGCAAACACCAAATAACATTTATTTAGGTTCAACACTAATCCCGAAAGTATGGAGAGTGTGCGATGATGATCATATCAATCTTGAAACTACTTTCAACACACATCGTCACTTCACCCTTAACTAGTTTCATTTATTCGCAACTCCGTTTGAGTTACTACTCTTAGCAACTGAACCAGTACCAAATACCAAAGGGTTGCTATAAACACTAGTAAAGTACACATCAATAACATGTATATCAAATATACCTTTGTTCACTTTGCCATCCTGCTTATCCACCAAATACTTGGGGCAGTTCCGCTTCCAGTGACCATTTCCTTTGCAGTGTAAGCACTCAGTTTCAGGCTTTGGTTCAGCTTTGGGTTTCTTCGTGGGAGTGACAACTTGCTTGTCAATCTACTTGAAGTTCCCCTTTCTTTCCTTTTGCCCTTTTCTTGAAACTATTGATCTTGTCAACCATCAACACTTGATGCTCTTTCTTGATTTCTACCATCATCGATTTCATCATCATGAAAAACTCGGGAATCATTTTCATCATCCCTTGCATACTATAGTTCATCACGAAGTTCTACTAACTTGGTGATGGTGACTAGAGAATTACATCAATCACTATCTTATCCGGAAGATTAACTCCCACTTGATTCAGCGATTATAGTACCCGGACAATCTGAGTACATGCTCACTAGTTGAGCGATTCTCCTCCATCTTTTAGCTACGTAACTTGTTGGAGACTTCATATCTCTCAACTCGGGTATTTGCTTGAAATATTAACTTCAATTCCTGGAACATCTCATATGGTCCATGATGTTCAAAACATCTTTGAAGTCCCGATTCTAAGCCATAAAGCATGGTGCACAAAACTATCAAGTAGTCATCATATTGAGCTAGCCAAACGTTCATAACGTCTGCATCTACTCCTGCAATAGGTCTGTCACCTAGTGGTGCATTAAGGACATAATTTTTCTGTGCAGCAATGAGGATAAACCTCAGATCACGGATCAAATCCGCATCATTGCTACTAACATTTTTCAACACAGTTTTCTCTAGGAACATATCAAAAATAAACATATGAAAACAACAACGCGAGCTATTGATCAACATAATTTGCAAAATACTACCAGGACTAAGTTCATGATAAATTTAAGTTCAATTAATCATATTACTTAAGAACTCCCACTTAGACAGACATCCCTCTAGTCATCTAAGTGATCACGTGATCCAAATCAACTAAACCATAACCGATCATCACGTGAAATGGAGTAGTTTTCAATGGTGAACATCTTATGTTGATCATATCTACTATATGATTCACGCTCGACCTTTCGGTCTCCGTGTTCGAGGCCATATCTGCATATGCTAGGCTCGTCAAGTATAACCCGAGTATTCTGCGTGTGCAAAACGGCTTGCACCCGTTGTAGATGGACGTGAGCTTATCACACCCGATCATCACGTGGTGTGCAGGGCACGACGAACTTTGGCAGCGGTGCATACTCGGGAGAACACTTCTTGATAATTTAGTGAGAGATCATCTTATAATGCTACCGTCAATCAAAGCAAGATAAGATGCATAAAGGATAAACATCACATGCAAATCAATATAAGTGATATGATATGGTCATCATCATCTTGTGCTTCGTGATCTTCATCTCCGCACACCACATGATCACCATCGCCACCGGCGCGACACCTTGATCTCCATCGTAGCATCGTTGTCGTCTCGCCAATCTTATGCTTCTCGACTATCGCTACCGCTTAGTGATAAAGTAAAGCATTACATGGCGATTGCATTTCATACAATAAGCGACAACCATATGGCTCCCGCCGATTGCCGATAACCGGTTCAAAACATGATCATCTCATACAATAAAATATAGCATCACGTCTTGACCATATCACATCACAACATGCCCTACAAAAACAAGTTAGGCGTCCTCTACTTTGTTGTTGCAAATTTTACGTGGCTGCTACGGGCTTAAGCAAGAACCAATCTCACCTACGCATCAAAACCACAACGATACTTCGTCAAATAGACTCCGTTTAACCTTCTCAAGGACCGGGCGTGGCTGTACTTGGTTCAACTAAAGTGAGAGAGACAGACACCGCCAATACCTTTAAGCAACGAGTGCTCGTGGCGGTGAAACCAGTCTCGCGTAAGCGTCTGGCGTAATGTCGGTCCGGCCGCTTCATCTCACAATACCGCTGAACCAAAGTATGACATCTTTGGTAGGTAGTATGACTTGTATCGCCCACAACTCACTTGTGTTCTACTCGTGCAAAACATCAAACCATAAAAACCTAGGCTCGGATGCCATTGTTGGGGAACGTAGTAATTTCAAAAATTTCCTACGCACACGCAAGATCATGGTGATGTATAGCAACGAGAGGGGAGAGTGTTGTCTCGTACCCTCGTAGACTCGAGCGGAAGCGATCTGGCGTAGAGGAAGTAGTCGACGTTCTCCTCGCGATCCGACCGATCCGGCGCCGTTACTCCGACGCCCCGAGTTCTTGACACACGTACAGCTCGATGGCGTCCCTCGTACTCGATCCAGCCGAGTGTCGAGGGAGAGTTCCGTCAAGACGACGGCGTGGTGGCGATCTTGATGTTTCACGGCGCGGGCTTCGCCTAAGCTTCGCGACGGTATAACCGAGGTGGAATATGGTGGAGGGGCACCGACACGGCTAAGGAACGATCAAAGATCAACTTGTGTCTCTTGTGTGTCTAGAGGTGCCCCCTGCCCCGTATATAAAGGAGCAAGGGGGAGGTGCGGCCGGCCTAGGAGAGGCGCGCAAGGGGTGTCCTACTCCCACCGGAGTAGGACTCCCTCCTTCCTTGTTGGAGTAGGAGAAGGGAAAGAGGGGAGAGGAGGAAGGAAAGGGGCTGCACCCTTGTCCAATTCGGACTAGAAGGGCTGCGCCTTCTTCCTTTGGCCTCTTTCCTTATTCCCGTATGGCCCAATAAGGCCCATATACTCCCGGCGAATTCCGTAACTCTCCGTACTCGAAAAATACCGAATGACTCGGAACCTTTCCGAACTCCGAATATAGTCGTCCAATATATCGATCTTTACGTCTCGACCATTTCGAGACTCCTCGTCATGTCCCCGATCTCATCCGGGACTCGAACTCCTTCGGTACATCAAAACTCATAAACTCATAATAAAGCATCATCGAAACCTTAAGCGTGCGGACCCTACGGTTCGAGAACAATGTAGACATGACCTAGAACTATTCACGGTCAATAACCAATAGCGGGACCTGGATGCCCATATTGGTTCCTACATATTCTACGAAGATCTTTGTCGGTCGAGACCGCATAACAACATACGTTGTTCCCTTTGTCATCGGTATGTTACTTGCCCGAGATTCGATCGTCGGTATCCAATACCTAGTTCAATCTCGTTACGGCAAGTCTCTTTACTCGTTCCGTAATACATCATCTCACAACTAACTCATTAGTTGTAGTGCTTGCAAGGCTTCATGATGTGCATTACCGAGAGGGCCCAGAGATACCTCTCCGACAATCGGAGTGACAAAACCTAATCTCGAAATCGCCAACCCCACATCTGCCTTTGGAGACACCTGTAGTACTCCTTTATAATCACCCGATTACGTTGTGACGTTTGGTAGCACCAAAGTGTTCCTCCGTAAACGGAGTTGCATAATCTCATAGTTACAGGAACATGTATATGTCATGGATAAAAGCAGTAGCAACATACTAAACGATCGTGTGCTAAGCTAATGGAATGGGTCATGTCAATCAGATCATTCTACTAATGATGTGACCTTGTTAATCAAATAATAACTCTTTGTTCATGGTCAGGAAACATAACCATCTTTGATTAACAAGCTAGTCTAGTAGAGGCATACTAGTGACATATTGTTTTGTCTATACATTCACACATGTATCATGTTTCCGGTTAATACAATTATAGCATGAATGATAAACATTTATCATGAAATAAGGAAATAAATAATAACTTTATTATTGCCTCTAGGGCATATTTCCTTCAGGAGACCCTCCGCAAGTACATCCAGCACTTCAGCCACGTGCGCAACAAGATCCCGCGTGCCTCGGACGAAGACATCATCATGGCATTCACCAACAACGTCAAGGACGTCCGGATGTGCGAGAAGCTCGCCATCAAAAAAGGCCTGAGCTCAGCTCTGGAGTTGTTCAACATCGCCGACAATTGTGCCAAGGCTGAAGAGGGCCGCTTGTTCATCCACGACGACCCTGACGCGACTCCCGATGATAGCAAGGCAAAAGACAAGGAAGTTAGGCACAAGGGGCCTACCGTGTTGGCAGCGGAACCCGAGCAGAAGCGTGGTCGCGACCACGACGAGCCTGTGAAGGATCCCCGCCCGTTCTCCGTCTACCACAACGTGCGTACCCATGATACGTCTCCATCGTATCTACTTTTCCAAACATGTTTTCCCTTGTTTTGGACTCTAACTTGCATGATTTGAATGGAACTAACCCGGACTAACGCTATTTTCAGCAGAATTGCCATGGTGTTATTTTTGTGCAGAAATAAAAGTTCTCGGAATGACCTGAAACTTCACGGAGAATATTTTTGGAAGTAATAAAAAATACTGGCAAAAGAATCAAGACCAGAGGGGCACACCCTGTCCACGAGGGTGGGGGCGCGCCTGCCCCCATGTCTCATGGGCCCCCTGAGGCTCCACCGACCTCAACTCCAACTCCATATATTCACGTTCGTGGAGGAAAAATAAGAGAGAAGGATTCATCGTGTTTTACGATACGGAGCCACCGCCAAGCCCTAATCTCTCTCGGGAGGGCTGATCTGGAGTCCATTCGGGGCTCCGGAGAGGGGAATCCATCGCCATCGTCATCATCAACCATCCTCCATCACCAATTTCATGATGCTCACCGCCGTGCGTGAGTAATTCCATTGTAGGCTTGCTGGACGGTGATGGGTTGGATGAGATTTGCCATGTAATCGAGTTAGTTTTGTTAGGGTTTGATCCCTAGTATCCATTATGTTCTAAGATTGATGTTGCTATGACTTTTGAAAAGATCGATATAGTTGACTAGAGGAGGGGGTGAATAGGCAACTAACAAATTTTAACTTTTCTTTAACAATTTAAACTTTGCATCAAAGTAGGTTGTCTAGATATGCAACTAGGTGAGCAACCTATATGATGCAACAACAATAAACACACAAGCAAGCAAAGGATAGAACACAATATATCTTGCACAAGTAAAGGTAAGAGATAACCAAGAGTGGAACCGATGGAGACGAGGATGTGTTACTGAAGTTCCTTCCCTTTGAGGGGAAGTACGTCTCCGTTAGAGTGTGTGGAGGCACAATGCTCCTCAAGAAGCCACTAGGGCCACTGTATTCTCCTCACGCCCTCACACATTGCGAGATGTCGTGATTCCACTATTGGTGCCATTGGAGGCGGCGACCGAACCTTTACAAACAAGGTTGGGGCAATCTCCACAACCTAATTGGAGGCTCCCAACGACACCATGAAGCTATACCACAATGGACTATGGCTCCGTGGTGACCTCAACCATCTAGGGTGCTCAAACACCCAAGAGTAACAATATCCGCAAGGGATTAGTGGGGGGAATCAAATTTCTCTTGGTGGAAGTGTAGATCGAGGTTTTCTCAAGCAATCCCTAGAGAACAACAAGTTTGATTGGCTAGGGAGAGAGATCGGGCGAAGATGGAGCTTAGAGCAACAATGGAGCTTGGGGATGGAAGAGGTAGTCAACTCGGAGAAGAATACACCCCTTTTATAGTGAAATAACAAATCCAACCATTATCGACCAACTCAGCCCGACGCGCGGTACTACTGCACCAAACAAGCGGTACTACCACACGGGCCAGCGGTACTACCGCGGGGGACCACGGTACTACCGCTCGCTCGGTAGGGGCCAGAACTAGCCCTGTTGTGCTAAGACAGAGAGCGGTAGAACCGCTGGCGCGGTACTACCGCAAGGCAGGGATAGTCAAGCCAGAGGAGGCACGGACGTAAAAAATTACATCCGTGAATACTTCCGCTGAGTTTAGGTCTATGCAAAAATCCGGCACAGTACTACCGCAATCCCAGCGCGGTACTACCGTGTAGGGCGCGGATGTAAAAAATTACATCTGCCCCTACTTTTGTTCATGCCGCTGCGCCTGGCCAGGGCTTACGGTACTACCGTGCCGAGGGCGCAGTACTACCGCGTTGGGCACGAATGTAAAAAATTACATCCGCGCCTACTGCCGCTCGGGCAGAAGCTTCTGGCCTGAAACCTATGGTACTACCGCTCCCATGGAGCGGTACTACTGCAAGGGCATGCGGTAGTACCACTCTGGGGAGCAGTACTACCGCCTGCCTCAAAACAGCAACATTAGGAGTCCTTCATTTTGCCTAGACAAGGAAAGACGGAGGATGCTCCAAAGAGCCAAAGGAAAGGTGGTGCAAAAAGGAACACATGTGTACGTGAGATTCCACCCAAACCTTTCCAACGCGGACCCCCTCTTAATAGTATGGCTTTCCTACGACTCAAATCCACCGAAAAGAAACATAGAGAAACATCGTCTTCAATAGTCTTCGAGGGGCACCAAATCGTCTTGTGTTTAGACATGATATATCTGAAATGATCAAAGCACACGATTAGTCCGCAAAAGCATTTTCATCAATCACCAAAACAACTAAGGGAATATGCCCTTACAATCTCCCCCTTTTTGATGGATTGATGACAATACAGGATTTGCACATAGGGATATAAAATGAGGCCACGACAAACCCACAATCTATAAAATATAGACGGGCTCCCCCTAGATGTGTGCACTCTAGAGATGTGCTTTGGACTGCACAGCACACATACTAGGATCAACACTCCCCCTATATTTTATAGACAAAGCATCTCTTGCAACAAAATAACTAACACTAAGCAAGTAGGCAAGATGATGGAGAAGACTAAATAACAAAGACAAATGATACGATAGAGTGCATATGTCTTACACCATATGATAGATAACTTAGTCTTACGAGCTCAAACCAAACCAAAGCAAACAAGGTTCAACAGACTGAAAGCAAAGCAACAAAGCGAAACACACGACACACGACATGCAAATCCTACACTCTCTCCCCCTTTGGCATCGAGACACCAAAGAGGCAGAGAGGACACCGACGACACAGGTGGTAGCTCAGGCTGAGAACGACTCCTCTCCGGACTCGGCTGCGGGAATAGGCTCCTCCTCTGACTCCGTCCATTGATACCCCTGCTTGGCTATCCAGGCAGCCTCCGGAGTGATGGCTTCCTCTGAGCCACTGGTGATAATCTCGCCAAAGGTCCTCAATATCTCCTTATCACGCTGGCGGCTCTTCTTGGAGTCAACATGGGCCTTGTACTGTCCCTTGGTATGCATGTAGAACAGCTTCTTCATCTTCGTCTTCAGCTTCTTAGCCCAAGAGGACTCAGAAGAGGGAGGAGTGTATCCATCAGAACTATCCTCATCAGCTTCCTCCTCCTCGATCTCATCCTCATCCACATCCATCATGGCAGTCACGGCCTCAGCACTAGTGGTGGTGTTAGCCCATTGGCTCTTGATGCGGAGCTTGATGGGCTCATGACGAATCCAGCCGGGGGCAATGAACTCATCATTGGGATAGAGCTTCTCCCAAGTCTTGGAGATTAAGAGAAACAAGTAAGGCCCATAGATGGGGACCTTACAGTTGAACACCGCAAACTAAAGCTCGCACCACATGATATGTGAGACATCAAGTGGCTGCGTCTAAGACTGAAGCGCCTCCTCACACATGAGCATCATATCCACAAGATAGGCATGCACCTGGCCCATGTCAGCGATGCGCGAGAAGAGGGAGTTGCGGAAGATCCGATGCATGATGTCAAGGAAGGAGTTCAGCGCCCACGCCTTCTTCTTACTAGCAAGCGTCTTCTCAACAAGGAAGGGTTGGAGCTTGTTCTTGTTGGCAGACTCAGAGTTGCCATGAGGGCGAACTCCAACGGGCGTGTCGAGCCCCTCATCAGGAACCTGAAGCAAGTCCATGAAGTCCTTCCACTTAGCAGACAACTGCTGACCATTGGTCATCCATGTCATGGTCCTTGGCTCATCAGAATGGAAGTGAACCGAAGCAAAGAACTAAGCCACAATGTTTGGGTCAAAGTCCAGGTGAAAGGTAAGCATGTGCTCAATGCCAAACTGCTCCACCAGATCCAAAGCCTCTCCAAAATAGCCACGGTGCTTGTCCTGCCTCATGTGATTCATGTCAATCTAGTGTACTTCCATGTAGACGTTCTTCTTAGCCTTGATCACATCCAAATAGATAAGGTTCTGCTGCTTGGTCCAGAACAGATCATTCCCTCTGAAATTGGCACGGGGATTCACATAGGGGTTGATCTTCCTTCGAACAATGAACTCAGCCAGAGGTATCTCATCCATGCTCATGGTGGGCTCCTTGTGCTTGGTGGCGGTGTGCTTGGTTCTGCGTTGGGAGGCATTGGAGCCCTTTGGAGCTTCATCTTGGTTGCGGAGGCGCTTCGAGCCCGTGTCACGGCTTGGATTCAAACGGCGAACATTGGAACCGGAGCCACCACCTAGACACACAACACAAGAACACGCACAAAAAACAAGAAGGATCAATGCAAAGACTAGGGCCAAAGCCAAAAGAAACAAGCAAGACCGAGATTTGGAACAAAAAAAAATCTATTTTGCATATCTACGGTAGTACCGGACCGGCGCATGAATGTAAAAAATTACATCCGCTCCAGCTGCGGTAGTACCATGCCGGGGTGGCACGGTAGTACCGCACCGGGAGCGGAAGTAATTTTTTACTTCCGCGCCTCGAGCGGTAGTACCGCTCCAAGGGAGCGGTAGTACAGCGCGAGGCAGATCGCGAGCGAGGGTGTGGTAGTACCGCTCGGGAGGAGCGGTAGTACCGCACGGATTCAACCGTGCGGATCTGGATCAGGAACAGCCGCAAAACGAGATAGGTACTACCGTTGATCAAACTAAACTGTTGTGACATACCAAATAGCATACTTGTTGCACTACCACTCGCCTACAATTCCCTCTTGCACAGATCTAGCCAAAAATCACATGGACTACACATGCATCTCCCCAAGACCTATAAGCACAAGAACGGAACAAAAAGAGGAGGACTTGGGGAAATACCGGGGTCCATGGCAAGAGGACAAGGTGGGGAACGATCCCATCGGATGGAATGCGAGGAGAGCGGCCGGAGACGGAGATCCAGCGAGGACCTCCGACGCTATTCTTGGGCAGGAGAGAGAGAGAGAGACGGGGTGGGGAAAAGACATGAATGGACATGGGGGAGTTGGAGCTCCCCTACCCTGCTCTTAACCCCACCCACTCGCATAGGTGCGGTAGTACCGCGGGTCATCGCGGTAGTACTACCCGGGCGGAAGTACCGCTCACTGGGTGGTAGTACCGCTCTTCTAGCGCAGTAAAAAATTACTGCCGCGATGGAAGCGGTAGTACCGTGCACCTGGGATGCAACTGCGCACGCACATAACAAACCACTCCTGCGGTAGTATCGTGGCTTGCCACGGTAGTACCGTACCCCCAAGAAAATGCAAGTTTTGCAAAAGAGAGGAAAGCGGTCTTTGCAAATCAACCTTCAAGACACCGAACATACCAAGAGGCAATCACAAACGACGACACAAGCACGACACAAAGAGAAGGCAAAAGACAACGAAGACCAAAACATGAACCACAACTCTCAGGAAGAGAGGGCGGTGGCCGTAGCCACCTATGTATCAGTCAATTGGTATGGCACCGCGGAGAATTATCCTTGGGCCCATGACCAAGACTCATCTTTGAAGCACAAGTACCATAAAAAATGGCTAATGTGAAATAGTTGATCAATTTATGCATAATGGGGGGGAGGGAAAGTTCATTGAGAGAACAACACTCCCCCTATGTCCATGCCTACACCTAAACAAGATAGCACGTTGAGTATGGTGGGGTGTGCAAGGGTTCAAGCTACATTGCTCGAATCGATGATATTTGGCTCATGCCTTAACTCGCGAAATCTTGCTTCATCCAAGGGCATCGTGAAAATATCTGCAAGGTTATCATGAGTGTTGACATACTTGAGCTTGATCTCCCCTCGCCTAATGTGATCCCGGATGAAGTGATACCGAATCTCAACATGCTTCATCTTGAAGTGTTGCACCGGGTTGAGAGAGATCTTGATGACACTTTCATTGTCACACCAAAGAGGCACTTCGTCACAAGTGACACCGTAATCCTTCAAAGTTTGCCTCATCCATAGAAGTTGAGCACAACAACTACTAGCAGCTACATATTCTGCTTCGGTGGACGAGAGAGATACACAACTTTGCTTCTTAGAAGACCAAATCACCAAAGAGCAACCAAGAAATTGGCACCCTCCGAAGGTGGACTTCCTATCCACTTTGTCTCCCGCCCAATCTGAGTTCGAATAGCCCAAAAGATCAAAGTTGGCTCCTCTTGGGTACCATAAGCCAAAGTTTGGGGTATGAGCCAAATATCGAAAGATTCGCTTGACCGCCACAAAGTGGCTTTCCTTAGGTGCGGCTTGAAACCATGCACAAATTCCGACACTCAACATGATATCCGGTCTAGATGCACAAAGGTAAAGCAAGGATCCAATCATGGAGTGATATACCTTTTGATCCACCGCTTTACCATTGGGATCAATGTCAAGTTGCCATTTGACAAGCATTGGAGTGGAGGCCGGCTTGACATCACTTAGCTTCTATATTTCCTTGGAATTAAACTCGGCGTCACCGACTTAACACCTTCGGTCTGACCGAAAAAGGATCTGCCCTAAGTCTCTGACTTTCGGACTCACCGATCCATATCAATTCGGTGTCACCGATTTACATTCTCCAGGATATCATCTTCTGCAGCTCAACTAAATGGTTTATTCTTAATTTGCTCAGTTGTGATTCTTAAGGATCCCACTTCTTTCCTTCCATCTTTCCTGTACTTCCTAGTTTACTGTCCTTTTCGGCACTTGATGTCAAAGGGGGAGAAGATTTAGGGGGAGCTAAGGGGAGATTGGAGGATAAGGGGAGAAAAGAAAATTTAAAGGAAGAAAAACAATCTTATCTTAAGGGGGAAAGGATCACATCAAAGCTTTGCCATGTTCCATATTGGATATTACATTTGGCATTATTCTTTTGATTTGTGCTTCTCTTACTCTCATAATTGGTATCTTCTGAAAAGCACAATTGGTATCTTATGAAAAGCAAAATCTCTCAGAGCTCATTGAAAATCTTTTAGTCTTGGGAGACATGTTTGCTGATTCAAGCTAGTGCTCAGCATGAGACACTCTTTATACATGTCATCCCTGGCTTGGTACTCTTGATGTTCCTGCTGTTGGATGAAGAAATACTCTTGTGTTATCTAACCTTGTTTTCTCAAGCTTATTTCTTCAGGTACAATGCCAAGGGACTTCAAGGTAAGTATATGCATCTTGCGAGAATGTGCATGATGGTGACTTGCTTGTGAATACTGTTTGCAAGAAATCACCATGCACATATGCATTATCATTCACTTATCCTCATCTGCTCGATGCATATAGCCAAGCTGCATGTAGCACATCTTGCTTTTCTCTCTTGTGTGCTTGTGGTAGTCCAAAACCAAAATCTAAGATCTTGCACACTTGTAGGGGAGCACTGTACTACATGCTTGTCAAAGTTTTAATGATAATCCTGTCCTTCTTTCAGTAAGCTTTGATATCTTATTTTGTGTGTTGCCATCAATTACCAAAAAGGGGGAGATTGAAAGCACATTTGCTCCCTAGGTGGTTTTGGTAATTAATGACAACATACTTTGTGGTTGGACTAATGCTTTTAACAAGTATGTTTCAGGAAAGTCAATCACTTTGGCATGGCAAAAGGACTGAAGAGGTGAACCCCTAGGATGCTAAGGAAAGGATTGGCAAAAGCTCAAGACTTCATTTGTTTTAGTGATCCAAGATCACATTGAGTCCATAGGAAAGCCAATACTATTAAAAGGGGATGAGGTTATGATGATGATCTGGTTGCTCAAAGTGCTTAGTGATTTATCTCTCAAACTATCAGCAATCTTTCATTCCAACATAAACCCATAAGTAATCTCGGTCCCACCGATTCCATAAACTCAGTCACACCGAGATGAACCACCTCAGCCATATAGCCAAACCCTAAGAATTTCGGATTTTCCGATTCCAAACTCGGTCATTCGAAATTGGTGTTGCCAAGCTTCAGAACATTCAGACTCAAATCGGTGTCACCGAGATGAGAAAGTCGGTCCCACCGAGATTGGCAAACCCTAGACTTTGGAAGAATCGGACTAACCGAGATTGTATTTTCGGTCCCACTGAAAATCCCAACGTTCACAAGATTTGAACTTTCGGTCTCACCGAGTTGTCAACTTCGGTCCGACCGAGATTGGTCAAATGTGTAAGCGGTTGGATTTTGTGTGGAGGCTATAAATACCCTCCACCTCCTCTTCATTCGTAGAGAGAGCCATCGAAAGAACTACCACTCCTACCTTACATTTCTCGAGAAGAAAACTACCTACCCTTGTGTTGAGATCAAGTTGCTCCACTCCCACCATATGAAACTTGATTTCTAGCCTTCCCAAGTTGCTTTCCACTCAATCCTTCCTCCACCACAGCCAAATCAGTGAGGAGAGTTGAGTGTTGGGGAGATTATCATTTGAAGCACAAGAGCAAGGAGTTCATCATCACCAACACCATCTATTACCTTTTGGAGGGTGGTGCCTCCTAGATTGGTTAGGTGTCGCTTGGGAGCCTCCGTCAAGATGTGGAGTTGAACCAAGAAGTTTGTAAGGGCAAGGAGATCGCCTACTTCGTGAAGATCTACCCGAGTAAGGCTAGTCCTCCGTGGGCGTAGGCCATGATGGCATAGACAAGGTTGCTTCTTCGTGGACCCTTCGTGGGTGGAGCCCTCCGTGGACTCTCGCAGCCGTTACCCTCCGTGGGTTGAAGTCTCCATCAACGTGGATTGACGATAGCACCACCTATCGGAACCACGAGAAAAATCTCCGTGTCTACAAATTGCGTTTGCTCTTCTCCACCTCTCCTTTTCTATATGTGCAATTTACTTTCCGCTGCTCATACTCTAGAATTGCATGTGTAGCTTGTTGCTCGACTTGAATGCATGATGCTTGCCTTGATCTTCATTGTGAACTTGCTAAAAACTTGTTCAAATCAAAAGGCATAATTTTTATCTTGTCGAGTAGTCTAATCACCCCCCCTCTAGACACTCTTGCCTTCAACGATCCTACAATTGGTATCAGAGCTTTGGTCTCCATTGCTTTGGTTTGCACACCATTGGAGGAAGATGGACGTGTCTACGTTCGGGTGTGTTAGTCATAGAGTGCCTATTCTTGATGGAGTGTCCTATAACTCGTGGAGGATTGAAATGCTTGCTATCTTTAAGATGTACAACTTGCGAAAATATGTTGAAACCCCATATGTACCACCATTTGACCCCTTGCATCCTACTATAGATGAAGAGCTTGATTTGCTTCGCAACCTTAGAACTATCAATCTTATCATTAGAGGTTTGCCTGATAACTTGCTTGAGCTAGTCACAAACTTTGAGTGCGCCTATGCTATGTGGAAGTTCTTGGAAGAACTTTATCCGGACTTCTCTTTGAGAGGTCTTGATGAAATTCTATACAAGACTATTGAATTTGATATGATGCGCCCCAATGATCCCAACTTTGATAAATGCTTCTTTGAGCTTCGTGATCTTATGAAAAAGAAGGGTGATCCCGGTTTTATCAATGTTCGAATTAGAAATGCTCTTGTATTGCATTCCGATGATTATTGTCACTCTGACAAAACTAATGCACGTCACTGTCAAATTGACCTAGGAATTGATGATGAATTGTCTATGGGTCAATATGATGATGAGCATGAGCAGGATGATGATTACTCCGATTCGGACACCGAGCTAGACAAGATCATGAAGAGTCTCAATCTTATGGCAAATCTGAGAGATTACATATCCGGTGGAAAAGAGTGGATTCTTGATAGTGGATGCACCGATCACATGACCGGAGATGAAGACATGTTTCGAGAGCTTGCAAAGAACGATGGTCCACGCAAGTATGTGACTTTTGGAGACAACTCCAAGGGTAAGGTACTTGGCCTTGGTAAGGTGGCCATATCTCATGATAGCTCCATTAAAAATGTCATGCTTGTTGAATCACTTGGATATAATTTGCTTTCCGTGTCTAGATTAGTGACTTTGGATTCAATGTGCTATTCACCGAAGTAGATTGCCAAGTTTTTCGTCGTGACAATCATAACATGGTATTTACCGGTATTCGTAGAGGTGACCTATATGTCGTTGATTTCACTAAGAAAGCCCAACCTAGAACTTGCTTCATTGCTAAATCTGCTAAAGGTTGGTTATGGCATAGAAGGCTTGGACATGTTGGTATCGTAATCTAGATAAGCTAATCAAAGGTGATCACATTCTTGGTGTTAAAGATGTTTTCTTTGACAAAGATAGACTCTGTAGTGCATGTCAAGCAGAAAACAAGTAGGTGGAAGTCATCCGTGAAGAACATCATGACCACAAGGAGACCGCTTGAGCTTCTTCATATGGATCTCTTGGTCCCAATGCTTACAAAAGCCTTGGTGGTAACTCCTTTGGTCTAGTTATTGTTGATGATTTTTCCAGATTTACGTGGGTATTTTTCCTCGATGACAAATCGCAGGTTCGTAAAATCTTCAAAACCTTTGCAAGAAAAGCCCAAAATCAATTCGAGGTGAAGATCAAGAAAGTTCGAAGTGACAACGGAACGGAGTTCAAGAACGCCCATGTGGACTCTTTTCTTGACGAAGAAGGGATTCTACATGAGTTCTCGGCTACGTACACACCTCAACAAAATGGAGTTGTTGAGAGGAAGAATCGAACGCTAATTGAGATGGCGAGAACGATGCTAGATGAATACAAGACACCGAAACACTTCTGGGGCGAAGCCGTCGAGACAGCTTGTCATGCTATCAACAGGCTTTATCTTCACAAGCTCCTCGGCAAGACTTCATACGAGCTCCTTACCGGTAACAAACCCCAAGTGGGATATTTTCGTGTCTTTGGTTCAAAATGCTATATCCTTGATAAGCATCGTAGGTCTAAATTTGCTCCTAAAACTCATGAAGGCTTTTTCCTCGGTTATGGATCAAACTCTCACACCTACCGTGTCTACAATAATTTCACCCGAAAGGTTGAAGAGACGGTAGACGTGAAGTTTGATGAATCTAATGGCTCACAAGTAGAGCAAATGCCTATTGATGTAGGAGACAAGGACCCATCGGAAGCCATTCAAGATTTATCCATTGGAAAGATTCGTCCCATGGAAGTGAAGGAGAGTACCTCATCTACATGTGTGGAGCCCCCTACCTCACGGAGAGATGAACCTCAAGGCAACATGGAGGCCTCCACAAGTGGAACTCACCAAGATGAGGAAGCGCGACAAGAAGATCCACCACAACCTCCTTCACCACCACCTCAAGACAACACCAACAGCAATGATGAAGAAGAAGATGAGGATGATGAGGAAGCTCAGCCACGACCACGACAAAAGCTATCCCGAGTTCGAGCAAGAGTCAAGAAGGACCATCCGTGGAACAAATGATGAATGACATCGACTCGGAGAATCACTCGCTCTAAAACTCGTTTAGCTAACTTTTGTGAGCACTACTCATTTATCTCTAGTCTTGAACCTATGAAGGTAGAAGAAGCGCTTGAAGACCGGATTGGGTGAGCGCTATGCACGAAGAGCTGCACAACTTCGAGAGGAACAACGTTTGGACTTTGGTAGAAAGCCCAATGATGACCAAAACGTCATTGGAACCAAATGGGTGTTTGGAACAAGCAAGATGAAGATGGTCAAGTCATCCGCAACAAGGCTCGTCTCGTAGCTCAAGGTTACACACAAGTCGAAGGTATGGACTATGGTGAGACCTATGCCCCTGTTGCTAGACTTGAGTCCATTCGCATTCTTCTTGCTTATGCCAACCACCATGACATTACTCTCTATCAAATGGACATTAAAAGTGCTTTCCTAAATGGTGAAATTGAGGAGGAAGTATATGTGAAACAACCTCCCGGATTTGTGAATCCTAAGAAACCTAATCATGTTTACAAGTTGCACAAAGCTCTTTATGGTCTTAAACAAGCTCCTAGAGCTTGGTACAAATGCTTGACTAGCTTTCTTCTTGAAAAAGGGTTTGAGATTGGAAAAATAGACTCAACGCTATTCACGAAAAGGGTTGACAGTGAACTATTTGTGTGCCAAATATATGTTGATGATATTATCTTTGGTTCAACTAACCCTCATTTTAGTGAGAAGTTTGGAAAGCTTATGTCGGAGAAGTATGAGATGTCCATGATGAGTGAACTCAAGTTTTTCCTTGGGTTGCAAATCAAGAAATCTAAGGAGGGTACTTTTGTCTCACAAACAAAGTACACTAAGGATCTCTTCAAGAAGTTCAACATGCAAGAGAGCAAAGGTATGAAAACCCCCATGCCTACTAGTGGACATAATGACTTGACTAAAGATGGAGAACCTATTGATCAAAAAGTTTATCGATCCATGATTGGTTCTCTACTATATCTCTGTGCTTCTCGTCCTGACATAATGTTGAGTGTATGCATGTGTGCTCGATATCAAGCAGCCCCTAAAGAATGTCATCTTAAAGCTGTTAAAAGAATTGTGAGATATCTGATACATACACCTAACTTTGGCATTTGGTATCCTAAGAGGGCCTCTTTCGATCTTGTTGGCTATTCCGACTCGGACTATGCCGGAGACAAGATTGATAGAAAGTCAACTTCGGGTACGTGTCAATTCCTCGGTCGATCTCTTGTATCTTGGTCATCTAAGAAACAAAATTCGGTATCATTATCTCTCGCGAGCGAGAATATATTGCTGCTGGTTCGTGTTGTGCTCGCCACTATGGATGACACAAACGCTTAAGGATTATGGGATACATGCAAGACATGTTCCTTTGCTTTGTGACAATGAGAGTGCGATTAAGATTGGACACAATCCGTGCAACACTCTCGCATCGAAACACATTGAAGTTCGTCATCATTTTATTCGAGATCACATTGCTAAGGGAGACATTGATCTTAAACATGTTCGATTGACAAACAGCTTGCGAGATATCTTCACAAAACCACTTGATGAGAAAGTGTTTTGTCGCTAAGGAGTGAGTTGAACATCATTGATGCTTCAAACTTGGAGTGAAAACTCCATTGATGCATGCAAGGCATGAGCCTAATTGACTAATCCTTGATATTTCTCTTATGATGATGATCATATGTCTTGGACACATTTGCCCCCTTGTATTGCATCTAACTCCTTGCAGGTACTTGGATGGTCTACATTCCACAAGATTACCACACACTCAAATCATGAGTAATCTTGTCATTGACCAAGTATCTAGCTCTTTGGGATGTTGAGTTCAAGGAACAAAATTCCACATATCCTTTTGACATCATATACTTCTAGTACTTCACTCATGTCATCTTGGATACTCTTGAGTATTTCCTTGCTTGCCTAACCCATGTAGGAAGATGAACTATACATTTAGAAATGGTGCTCCAACTTCACATTCAATGAGCATCTACATCAAGTTCACCTACATGAGCACAAGCAACAACAAGCCCAAGGTATGTTTTCACATCTTGAAGGAGCTTTGCTCAAAGTCATGAGTACAAGCAGCTTCAAAAGATGTGATCACATCAAATGCTTAATCGAAAAATGGCAACCCCATTTTGAGCTTAAACGATGAGTATGACCTATGATCAAATGTTCTCATTTGACTCCTAAGTCAATATACTCAAACATAGGTGACCTAGTCACCGACCCCTGTCTAGATGAAGTCCATATGTTTTGGAGTTTGCTATTGTCTCTTTTGATACTCTCGTTGAGTTTTCCTTTTAATCAAAAAAAAAACTTCATCTAGCAACCTTTCTTTTTATTTTATCTATTTATTTCTTACGTTTTTGTGAATATCTTTTTGGCTCTGATCAATTCCCTGAAAATCATTTACAAATTCATTGCAAATCTTTTGAAGCATTCCTTGCAAAGTGAGCTGAATTATTTCTATATTTCCTTGGAATTAAACTCGGCGTCACCGACTTAACACCTTCGGTCTGACCGAAAAAGGATCTGCCCTAAGTCTCTGACTTTCGGACTCACCGATCCATATCAATTCGGTGTCACCGATTTACATTCTCCAGGATATCATCTTCTGCAGCTCAACTAAATGGTTTATTCTTAATTTGCTCAGTTGTGATTCTTAAGGATCCCACTTCTTTCCTTCCATCTTTCCTGTACTTCCTAGTTTACTGTCCTTTTCGGCACTTGATGTCAAAGGGGGAGAAGATTTAGGGGGAGCTAAGGGGAGATTGGAGGATAAGGGGAGAAAAGAAAATTTAAAGGAAGAAAAACAATCTTATCTTAAGGGGGAAAGGATCACATCAAAGCTTTGCCATGTTCCATATTGGATATTACATTTGGCATTATTCTTTTGATTTTTGCTTCTCTTACTCTCACAATTGGTATCTTCTGAAAAGCACAATTGGTATCTTATGAAAAGCAAAATCTCTCAGAGCTCATTGAAAATCTTTTAGTCTTGGGAGACATGTTTGCTGATTCAAGCTAGTGCTCAAGATGAGACACTCTTTATACATGTCATCCCCGGCTTGGTACTCTTGATGTTCCTCTTTGTTGGATGAAGAAATACTCTTGTGTTATCTAACCTTGTTTTCTCAAGCTTATTTCTTTCAGGTACAATGCCAAGGGACTTCAAGGTAAGTATATGCATCTTGCAGAATGTGCATGATGGTGACTTGCTTGTGAATACCTGTTTGTAAGAAATCACCATGCACATATGCATTATCATTCACTTATCCTCATCTGCTCTGATGCATATAGCCAAGCTGCATGTAGCACATCTTGCTTTTCTCTCTTGTGTGCTTGTGGTAGTCCAAAACAAAAATCTAAGATCTTGCACACTTGTAGGGGGAGCCTGTGTACTACATGCTTGTCAAAGCTTTAATGATAATCCTGTCCTTCTTTCAGTAAGCTTTGATATCTTATTTTGTGTGTTGCCATCAATTACCAAAAAGGGGGAGATTGAAAGCACATTTGCTCCCTAGGTGGTTTTGGTAATTAATGACAACATACTTTGTGGTTGGACTAATGCTTTTAACAAGTATGTTTCAGAAAGTCAATCACTTTGGCATGGCAAAAGGATGAAGAGGTGAACCCCTAGGATGCTAAGGAAAGGATTGGCAAAAGCTCAAGACTTCATTTGTTTTAGTGATCCAAGATCACATTGAGTCCATAGGAAAGCCAATACTATTAAAAGGGATGAGGTTATGATGATGATCTGGTTGCTCAAAGTGCTTAGTGATTTATCTCTCAAACTATCAGCAATCTTTCATTCCAACATAAACCCGTAAGTAATCTCGGTCCCACCGATTCCATAAACTCACCACACCGAGATGAACCACCTCACCATATAGCCAAACCCTAAAATTTCGGATTTTCCGATTCCAAACTCGGTCATTCGAAATTGGTGTTGCCAAGCTTCAGAATACTTAGACTCAAATCGGTGTCACCGAGATGAGAAAGTCGGTCCCACCGAGATTGGCAAACCCTAGACTTTGGAAGAATCGGACTAACCGAGATTGTATTTTCGGTCCCACGAAAATCCCAACGCTCACAAGATTTGAACTTTCGGTCTCACCGAGTTGTCAACTTCGGTCCGACCGAGATTGGTCAAATGTGTAACAGTTGGATTTTGTGTGGAGGCTATAAATACCCTCCACCTCCTCTTCATTCGTAGAGAGAGCCATCGAAAGAACTACCACTCCTACCTTACATTTCGAGAAGAAAACTACCTACCCTTGTGTTGAGATCAAGTTGCTCCACTCCCACCATATGAAACTTGATTTCTAGCCTTCCCAAGTTGCTTTCCACTCAATCCCTTCCTCCACCACAGCCAAATCAGTGAGGAGAGTTGAGTGTTGGGGAGATTATCATTTGAAGCACAAGAGCAAGGAGTTCATCATCACCAACACCATCTATTACCTTTTGGAGGGTGGTGCCTCCTAGATTGGTTAGGTGTCGCTTGGGAGCCTCCGTCAAGATGTGGAGTTGAACCAAGAAGTTTGTAAGGGCAAGGAGATCGCCTACTTCGTGAAGATCTACCCCGAGTAAGGCTAGTCCTCCGTGGACGTAGGCCATGATGGCATAGACAAGGTTGCTTCTTCGTGGACCCTTCGTGGGTGGAGCCCTCCATGGACTCTCGCAGCCGTTACCCTCCGTGGGTTGAAGTCTCCATCAACGTGGATTGACGATAGCACCACCTATCGGAACCACGAGAAAAATCTCCGTGTCTACAAATTGCATTTGCTCTTCTCCACCTCTCCTTTTCTATATGTGCAATTTACTTTCCGCTGCTCATACTCTAGAATTGCATGTGTAGCTTGTTGCTCGACTTGAATGCATGATGATTGCCTTGATCTTCATTGTGAACTTGCTAAAAACTTGTTCAAATCAAAAGGCATAATTTTTATCTTGTCGAGTAGTCTAATCACCCCCCCTCTAGACACTCTTGCCTTCAACGATCCTACACCTTTTGGGGTTCGACACAAGAAACAAACGCGTGATGTTCACAATAGGTTGCTAATTGTCTACGAGTGCTTACCCCCTTTCTTAGGCTTTCAACCACATTCTCCATGAGATAACCTTTGGTTGTGAGCTTGGAAGCGATTTCGCGGCACGACGCTCTAATTCCTCCTCGGGTGTGAAAAGAGGAGGGGTAATTTGATCATCTTGAGCGCTGTCTTGAGCTTGTTCTTGATCTTGAGTTTGCTCTTGATCTTGAACTTGCTCGAAAGGGAGAACTTGACCTTGGGCATCACTTGGTGGCTCACCACCATCTTGAGGTTGATCTTGCCCTTGATCTTGTTCACGTGGTTGAGGGCCTTCACTTTGTTCTTTGGAAGCATGTGGGTCTTGGGTCGGTGATGGCTCCACTTGAGTGGAGCATTGTCCTTCTCCTTCGGCCACAAGGGGTTCCTCAATGGGTAGGATATGACCAACACCCGTTCTTCTTTTGGCTTGGGGAGGAATTTCATCACCTACATCACAAGTACCACTTTGCTCCACTTGGGAGCCGTTATTCTCGTCAAAATCCATGTTACACGTCTACTCATTGAGTCCCGTGGACTTGTTGAGGACACGGTAAGCATGAGAGTTTGTAGCATAACCAACAAGTATGCCCTCATGAGCTCTACCCTCAAATTTAGACAAACGAACACCTTTCTTGAGAATGAAACACTTACACCCGAACACCCGGAAGTACTTGAGGTTGGGATTGTTACCGGTGAGTATTTCATAAGGAGTCTTGTTCAAGCCTTTGCGGAGATAGAGCCGATTGGATGCATGACATGCGGTATTGATGGCTTTGGCCCAAATTTTCTAAGGAGGCTTGAAATCCGCCATCATTGTCCTTGCCGCATCCATCAACGTCCGATTCTTCCTCTCCGCGACACCATTTTGTTGAGGGGTGTATGGTGCAGAATATTGATGCTTGATCCCCTCATCACTAAGAAATTCATCCAAGGTGTAGTTCTTGAACTCGGTGCCGTTGTCACTCCTTATCGTCAAGATCTTTGCATCGTGTTGACGTTGAGCTTCATTTGCAAAGTCCATGACGGTTTGTTGAGTCTCACTCTTCCTCTTGAAGAAATATACCCAAGTATATCTTGAATAATCATCCACAATCACCAAGCAATACTTTCTACCCCCAAGACTATCAAAGGATGGAGGCCCAAAGAGATCCATGTGAAGGAAATCTAAGGGTCTCTTCGAGTAGATGATAGTCGTGGGAGGGTGAGCCTTCTCATGTAGCTTTCCTTCGATACAAGGACTGCAAGCACGATCTTTGGCAAAACTAACATTTGTTAGTCCACGGACATGGTCCCCCTTGAGAAGACTTTGCAAAGATCTCATATTGATGTGGGCTAAACGGTGATGCCAAAGCCACCCCACATCAACTTTAGCCATTAGGCATGTCGCGGTCTTAGTGGGTCGCTCCGAAAAGTTAATCACATAAAGACTGTTCTCGACATGCCCAACAAAGGCTACTTTAAGAGTCTTGCTCCACAAGAGGGCCACAATATCAATATCAAAGAATGTGGCAAAGCCCATGAGTGCAAGTTGACGAACGGAAAGTAGATTGCATGCAAGGGACTCAACAAGCATGACTTTCTCGATCATGAGATCATGAGAAATGACAACCTTGCCAAGACCCAATACCTTATAAGACGAGGCATCACCCCACTCGACGTTGGTGGGCATAGATGGGATCTTGTGCACATCTACCACCAAGTCCTTGCTTTCGGTCATATGATTTGTGGCTCCACTATCGAGCAACCATGATCCCCCACCGGAAGCAAACACCAACAAGAGATCAATGCTTGGTTTTAGGTACCCATTTTGTAATGGGTCCTTTGATGTTAGTAACGAGGGTCTTAGGAACCCAAATAGACCATTCAATACACTCATAAGGAGAACCAACAAATTTAGCATAAACATGCCCATCACTAGCACGGCACACCACATAAGAAGGGTTAAAGTCGCCGGCTTTGTTGGAAGGGCTGGCATTGCCCTTTTTGACATCACCACCCTTCACATTGTTCTTCTTCTCCTTTGGAGCACCCTCTCCCTCCTTCACAAAAGTTTGCTTGAGTGGGGGAGGTCGTTTGGTCTTGTCGTTCTTCTTCTTGTTCTTGGACTTGGGTGTGAACCCAACTCCCTCCTTGGCCACAACTTCCTTTTGATTGCTCAAAAGGTCATTGAGGTTCTTATCACCTTGTATGCACGTCACAAGGCCTTTCTCAAGTTGCTCCTTCAACTTGGCATTCTCCTCCACAAGATGCACATGCTCACAACACGGGTTAGTAGCATTTGCATTATCAATTAACACCATATGAGGAAAGGTGGCTTTCTCCTTAGTTAGCTTCACTTGGAGTTGATCATGAGACTCCTTGAGGGTAGCATGAGCACCCTTCAAGACCTTGCGAGCCTTGTCGAGTATACCAAACTCCTCCTTGAGTCTAGAATGGTCAATCCCAAGTTTAGCCTTCTCGGAATTTAGCACACAAGATACAACAAGAGCATGATCAAGATCTTTCTTTAATTTAGCATGGTCATCATTGTGTGACTCCTCAAGAGCCAAACGATGCACACGCTCTTCCTCAAGAGCATTAGAGAGATCCGATATCTCATCGGCATAGTCACGACTATGACCTTCCATCTTAGAGATGGTTTATTCATGAGCCTCGATCATGTCATTGGCTTCACCAAGTTGTTCCAAGAGAGCAAGGAAGTGCTTCTTGGATTTGCCTTTGAGCATACTCATAAAAGACTCAAATTCATTTACTTCCTCATTAGACCCCTCACTTTCATCAATGCAATCTGTCAAGGAGGGATTAGTAATGATGGTGGTTTTGATGTTGGGGATTACCTTGTTGGTGGCTTTAGCCATGAGGCACTCGGCGGTGATGCTCTCGTTGGGTGAGTCGAAGAGGGACACCCGTGGAGTTGTGGCAATGGCAACGGAGGCAATGGCCATGGCTTCACTATCTTCATCATCATCATCATTGAGGGAGTCCTGGACTAGGGGGTGTCCGGATAGCCGGACTATCATCATCGGCCAGACTCCAAGACTATGAAGATACAAGATTGAAGACTTCGTCCCGTGTCCGGATGGGACTTTCCTTGGCGTGGAAGGCAAGCTTGGCGATACGGATATGTAGATCTCCTACCATTGTAACCGACTCTGTGTAACCCTAGCCCTCTCCGGTGTCTATATAAACCGGAGGGTTTTAGTCCATAGGACACACAACCATTACAACAATCATACCATAGGCTAGCTTCTAGGGTTTAGCCTCCTTGATCTCGTGGTAGATCCACTCTTGTACTACCCATATCATCAATATCAATCAAGCAGAATAGGGTTTTACCTCCATCGAGAGGGCCCAACACAGGTAAAAACATCGTGTCCCTTGTCTCATGTTACCATCCGCCTAGACGCACGTTCGGGACCCCTACCCGAGATCCGCCGGTTTTGACACCGACATTGGTGCTTTCATTGAGAGTTCCTCCGTTTGTCACCGATAGGCTTGATGGCTTCTTCAATCAACAACAACGCTGTCCAGGGTGAGACTTTTCTCCCCCCACAGATCTTCGTGTGCGGCGGCTTTGCACTGCGGGCCAATTCACTTGGCCATCCGGAGCAGATCGAAAGCTACGCCCCTGGCCATCGTCGATTTGAAGCCTAAACTTCACGGCTGACATCCGCGGAGACTTGATCTTCGATGGATTCGAGCCACGGCCGAGCGTGCCGCATTGTCACGATGGGCATGACTTAACTCTGCCGCCAGACAGTACCCTGGAGGCCACACACAAGTCCGCTCTGACCCATAGTTCGGAGCCGATCACGCAGATCGAGGACAGGTGGTTGGACACCGCCTCGGGGACTACAACTTCTACGGTGATAGAGCCGAATACTGACCTTGTCCCTTGCAAAGCTTGTGACTCCGAGGTGCCAGACTCCTTGCCGGACTCCGAACCTCCGGCGCCCCTGCCAATCGAATACGATTGGGCGCCGATCATGGAGTTCACCGCTGCGCACATCTTTCAGCACTCACCCTTTGGCGACATCCTGAATTCGATAAAGTATCTCTCGTTATCAGGAGAGCCCTGGCTGGACTGCGGTCAGGATGGTTGGGACGCGGACGACGAAGAAATTCGAAGCCCACCCACCACCCACTTTGTAGCCACTGTCGACGATCTAACCGACATGCTAGACTACGACTCCAAAGACATCGACGGTATGGACGACGACACCGGAGACGATCAAGAACCAGCGCCTACGAGGCACTGGAAGGCCACCTCAACTCATGATGTATATATGGTGGACACTCCAAAAGGGAGCGATAACGAGGAACAACGGGACACGGCAAAGGATAATTCCCCCGAAAAACAACCAAGACGGCGACGCAAGCGCCGCCCCAAGTCCCGCCTCGATAACAACAGCACCCATAATGACCCAGCCATAGAGCAGGGCAAGCCAGCGGGCGACGAACATGCAACCAAGCAACCATCCGAGCAGGAGGAATCGGATAATCAATCCATCCCCGGCGAAAACAACAGTCCAGACGGTCTCACGCCGGACACACCACCGGAGCACAAGAATCTTCGAAAAAGGCTTGTCGCCACTGCAAGAAGTTTGAAGAAGGAGAAACGGAAGCTCAAAACAGCGGAAGACATACTCAAAATGAGGTGGAGAAAAGTACTCAAGACCGCAGACAAATATGGCAATAGCCACCAAACAAAGAGCTACCCGAAGCGCAAGCTGCTGCCAGAATTCGACGAGGAGGCCGTAGAGCCCCCAGAATCAAAAAGCAAAGAGGCCGCCTGGCCGGATAGGCGACCAGATGACAGGCCAAGAGTGGCAAGCAGCGCCGCACATAAGCCGGCACATGACACGCATAAAGACCCTCGCAAAACGGATCGCCCGATCAGGTCCATTTATGGGCCAAAGAAGAGGGCCCCAGGAAGGAACATAACACGCCGAGTGTTCGAAGATAACGGCACACCCAAATACAGGGGCGCCGCACACCCACTATGTTTCACCGACGAGGTGCTGGATCATGAATTCCCAGCGGGGTTCAAGCCCGTAAACATAGAGGCATACGACGGAACAACAAACCCCGGAGTCTGGATTGAGGATTATATCCTGCACATACACATGGCTAGAGGAGATGATCTCCACGCCATAAAATATCTACCCCTCAAGCTCAAAGGGCCAGCTCGCCATTGGCTCAAAAGCCTCCCAGAAAATACCATTGGAAGTTGGAAAGAGCTCGAGGACGCGTTTAGAGCAAAATTTTAGGGGACTTATGTCCGCCCTCCGGATGCAGACGATTTAAGTCACATAACTCAACAGCCCGAAGAGTCAGCACACAAATTCTAGAACAGGTTCCTTACCAAAAAGAACCAAATAGTCGACTGTCCGGACGCCGAAGCCTTAGCAGCTTTTAAACATAATGTCCGAGACGAATGGCTCGCCAGACACCTTGGCCAAGAGAAGCCGAGAACAATGGTCGAGCTAACAAGCCTCATGACCCGCTTTTGCGCGGGGGAGGACAGCTGGCTAGCAAGATGTAGCACCAGCGACCCGAGTACATCCGAGATAAGAGATGGAAACGGAAAATCACGGCGCAGAAAGGACCAGCGCCGAAATAAAGAAAAAAGCCTAAAGAACACGGCGGTCAACGCCGGGTTCAGAAGCTCGCGGCCGAACAATAAAACACTGCCTCTTAAGGACAACAGTGATGAGCTATCCAACCTGAACAAAATTTTGGATCGGATATGTCAAATCCACAGTACTTCCGGGAAGCCTGCAAACCACACCCACCGGGATTGTTGGGTTTTCAAACAGTCTGGCCGACTCAACGCCGAACACATGGGGCTCGATGCGCCAAGCGAGGATGATGACGAACCCCACCAGCAGAGCATCGGAAAACAAAAGACTTTCCCACAAGAAGTCAAAATAGTAAATTCACATCATGTGATAATACGGAACAACAGTGCGGCACCCGCCAAAGTAGGTGTCGCACGGTCCACCCCAGCGGAACCTCGAGATTGGATGTCAAAACCAATTACTTTCGACCACCTGGACTATTCCAGAGGTATTCGAAACGCAGGATGGACTGCTCTAATATTGGATCCTATAATCGACGGACTACAATTTACACAAGTCCTAATGGATGGCGGCAGCGATTTAAACCTGCTATATCCGGACACAATCCGCAAGTTGGGGATAGACCGTACTAAAATTCGCCATAGCCGCACTTCCTTCAAAGGAGTGATGCCAGGCCCTCACGCCAAGTGCACGGGCTCCTTACTACTAGAAGTTGTGTTCGGGTCACCCGACAACTTCCGACGCGAAAAACTAATCTTTCATATCGCCCCATTCAAAAGTAGCCATCAAGCACTATTGGGACGTGAAGCTTTTGTCCGCTTTAACACAATACCACACTACGCGTCTCTTACACTTAAAATGCCTGGTCCACGCGGCATTATCTCATTAAAAGGTCGTTCAAGACACCGGACACGGCTAGACGAGTCCGGCATAAATAAGCTAGGGGCTCCCTAGCCGCACACCCCTTTACAAGGGGCTGTGGGTATGAGCAATAAGGAGCCAATAAAAGCTCAATGTTTTTTATTTATGCATGCTTTGTTTTAAATACATTTTTGACACGATTACTTTTCAAACTAAGTTCCTCTCTTTTCCAGATGAACAGCGTGTTACACCCGTCCAGGATACAGCACAACGGAGACACAGGCGCAGATGTGCAGCAGGGACCCGTTGCAAGGATTCTTTTCAGATTAAGACCCTGCGTAAACCTTTTTTACTGTCTCTTGTTGCTATACATCCCCTGGCTTTCTTATCATAACCAGAGAGGAGGCTGACGTTTTGGCATCGGCCACGTCAGAGGACCTTGCGTGTACCTGGACACTAGGGGCTTAGGACATTGATCTGCCCGTCATCATAAAGAGAGAACACCTCAGGGAGTGTTCGGCGTCTCGAGTTAGGCCTTATATGCATCAGCTCCGAATCATGTCTTTGGTCAAATGTTGGGTTTGCCCGGCTCCTATGTTTTGCCGCCTTACGTTCTGTATCATCGGCTAACGCGGCACCAGGAGAACTACTGCGATTGTGCCCCGGTTCGGCCGGGTGAGCACCTCAGCAGAGAAAGCCGAAAACTGATTGTCATGATGTAGCGAGAGACTGGTCAACCACTCGATCGACCTCTAGAATGTTTAGAATTCCTCCGCTTTGACGAAGGACCGCTTCCCGGTCAGGCACACACGCGCCCCAAATACGGAGAGTGCGGTGCCCCTAGGGGCTATATCGTAGCCCCACCTTCGAACTCCTATGGCTAAGTGAAAGTGATAAAGCATTATAGTCCGGTTGCCTCGTTTGCTACGCTACCACCTCCTTCATAGGACCAAGACGTTGGATTAAGTGTGAAAATCGCTATTTCAAGAAACACCCCGACTATGTACGTGGGGCTGAAGCCGAAGACTGCCATCTTTCAGGTTATACACAAGTATACATTAACGGCCGCACAGGAGATATTTCAATACTTGAACGCACAAGTACAAAAAGCGCTTATACTATAAACATCGTTTTATAAATCACAAAGTTCATTTGAACATAACATTTTTTGAGCACTGCGACTCTATTACACGAGCACCACGCAGAACTTCTCCAAAATAGTGCTCGGCGGGTAACCAGCTCTCATCCGAACCCTGGGTCGCAACAGCGGTGGCATCCATCTCCGTGCAGTATGTCTTCACACGGGCGAGGGCCATCCGTGCACCCTCTATGCAGGCCGACCGCTTCATCGCCTTGATATGCGGCACCGCCCCAAGGAATTGCTGCAATAAGCCAAAATAACTCTTTGGCTTGGGCCTATCCGGCCAGACATGAGCCACGATATCCGTCATGGCAAGTCCAGACAGTCTATTTAGCTCAGCCCACTCACCCAACCGATCGGTCAGCGGAAGTGAACGCTCCAAACTATGGAATTGAGACCAAAAAAGCTCTTCTGTCTCGTGATCCTTTCGACTTCGGAAGTGCACAACAGCATCTGCCGCACTCGCCGCTAAGTCCATTAAGGATCCTCCGGACCCCACAGCTGGCCAAGCCGTGCCGGATCTGTAAACCTCTGCAAGCAGCGAAAGGGCTTGCCAGCCACAATATCCCCGGCCTGGTGCAGCTCCTCCTTTATAGCCCTCATTGCAGAACGGGCATCCTTGGCTTCGGCGGTGGCCTTCTTCAGGCCTTCTTGCTCCGCAAGGCGTTCTTTTTCAAGTGCTTCATTACGGTCGGTAGCATCTTTCAACTTTACGGCCATTTCGGCCATCTCCTCCCTACTTCGGCAGTGAGCAGCCCTTTCGGCTTCTAGCTCTTCGGCCGCCCTCGAGGCAGCCGCATCACTCCTTCTGGCCTGCTCCTTGGCTCGAGCAAGTTCTGCCCGAAGACTCTCCACAGCAGCGCACCATCTGCATTAAAGCACACATGTTGTAAGGAGTGGGCTTCGGCTCCCTTACTAGGTGACCGCGGAGAAAAAACCTACCTTGTGACTCGTCAAGTCTCTTATTGACCAGCGCGATGTCCGCATCCGCAACATCAAGTTGCCGCTTTAGTTCGGCAACTCCATCAGTCCGGCTGGCCATCGGACTATCCGCCACCTGCATGGGAAAGGCGAAAATCAATACCTGCGATTTTGATCCTCGGCACGCTGTCGCTCTCGACAACCTACCGAGTCCCAGGGGCTACTAAATATACAGGGCGCACTTTATGTGCAAAACTGTCAAAAGGTATGTCATTTTTACATACCTCAAACCCCGCCAGCAAGCTTCTGAAGGCATCATGCAACCCGCCTTCGGCGGACGAAATTCTTCCAATCACCATACTCATCAATGTACGGTGACCTTCTGAGATAGACGCCCTCTCAAGCAGACCCTTCAGCTCCTCCGGCCGCACACCAGCCGGTGCCGAACTCTCCGGCCCCGCCGGACTCGGGGATACCCTCCGCGATGACACCTCAGGTTCATCCACCCTGCCTGATGGTGCGGCGAACGGAGGCATCTCGCTCTCCACCATCTCCGGATGAAGGTCCCCCAAAGACGAGCTCATCTGAGAAGGACAGAGATCCGAACTACAAGGTAAAAACTTCGGTTATCCTCAGAAGCAAAAATAGGGATGTCTCTTATTACAGAACCCCCTTTTTCTACTTACGGCTCGCTGGAGGGCTGGTTCCTTAGGGGAGATAGTGCGGCGGGGCCTCCCGGATCAGTGACCCTCTGGCGAAGATCTCTTCCCCGCTTGAGGCCTTGGCCTTGGGTTTTCAGCAGTCCTCTTCTCCCCTTGGAGGGAGGGATTCTCGATGCCCCTTCCTCAAATGCCTCCTTGGTAGAGGCGGTAGTGTCCCTGTTCTCCCCTTCGCCTTCCTCCGGCGCAACCTTCAACATCTGACCAGCACGGGATCCGCACGATCTCCGGGAGGGGCCAACACCAGATCGGTTTAAACTTGCTATCCACTCCTATTCAAAGAGATGATGGGTTAAAAGGCAAATTCAAGAAGGCATAAACAAAGGATGTGTTAAATGCAGACGCTGGGCCACTTACCCGAGTATCCCAAGATTGCAGCTTAGGCCAGAATCCTCGGTCGATTCCGGACACATCTCTTGTGATCCGAAGAACAATTTATACATCTCCACGGGTGTCGTACCCATGAAGTGTTGGAGAGCTCGCGGCCCCTCGGGATTGAACTCCCACAGACGGAGGGGGCGACGCTTGCAGGGCAGGAGGCGCCAAATCAACATAACCTGCATCACCATCACCAGACTGATCTCCCTCTCTTGGAGGTCTCGAATCCGGCCCTGCAGTAGGGGTACATCCTTTGACGGCCCCCAGTTGAGCCCTTGGTTGACCCACGACATCAGCCGCTGTGGAGGGCCCGAGCGAAAGATGGGCAGCGGCTTCTGTTTGCTGCCCCTAGGAGCGGTGATATAGAACCACTCCTGTTGCCACAGGCCGAGCTCCTCCTGGAAAGAGCCCTTGGGCCATGGAGCATCAGCCCTTCTGCTTATAACCGCCCCGCCGCACTTAGCTTGACGCCCCTCGATCATCTTCGGCTCCACGTTGAAGGTCTTGAGCCACAAACCGAAGTGGGGAGTAATGTGGAGGAAGGCTTCGCAGACGACAATGAATGAAGAGATATGGAGGATGGACTTCGGAGCCAGGTCATGGAATTCCAACCCATAGTAAAACATGAGCCCTCTCACAAAAGGATCCGTCGGGAAGCCTAAACCCCGACGGAGGTGGGACACGAACACGACGCTCTCGCCGGGCTCGGGAGTAGGAATGACTTGCCCTTTGGCAGGCAACCTATGCGAAATCTCGTAGGTTAGGTACCTGGCTTCTCGCAGCTTTAGCACGTCCTGTTCCGTGACGGAGGAGGGCATCCACCGGCCCTGTAGGTCGGAGCCAGACATTGTTGAAGGTCCGAAGCGCTCGAATCTGGGGCTCTGGGTGTTGGAACTCGGGGCAAGGAGCAGATTCGATTGAGGATTGAAGAAAATAAACAAGCCTTGGCCCCATTATAAAGAGGGAGAATACCAAGAGCCGTTCTCGTGACCGTTCGGGACTCACCTCCGATAGAGGGGGCGTGGCAACGGGCGCGGTTGGGTTACCCACATCCGTATTGATGAGAATCCCGGAATAAGGGGAACATGATCTCTGCCTCGACAAGACGTGCCAAGGAAACCGCTTCGCTAAACGCGCTGAGGTGGTATAAAAAAAACGATTTGAGTAAAGGCTTGGTAGTGGTATGACGTCATACCATGAAATACGTCAGCAGATTGAACTTGTGTACATATTATTCTCTCTACGGTGGAATGTGGAATTTATTTTGTAGAGCCGGACACTATCTTGGTGTTCACAATCTTCTATGAATTATTCGGAGGAGGAACCCGCCTTGCAATGCCGAACAATATGCGTGCCGGACTCATCGTCATTGAAGCCTGGTTCAGGGGCTACTGAGGGATTCCTGGACTAGGGGGTGTCCGGATAGCTGGACTATCATCATCGGCTGGACTCCAAGACTATGAAGATACAAGATTGAAGACTTCGTCCCGTGTCCGGATGGGACTTTCCTTGGCGTGGAAGGCAAGCTTGGCGATACGGATATGTAGATCTCCTACCATTGTAACCGACTCTGTGTAACCCTAGCCCTCTCCGGTGTCTATACAAACCGGAGGGTTTTAGTCCGTAGGACACACAACCATTACAACAATCATACCATAGGCTAGCTTCTAGGGTTTAGCCTCCTTGATCTCATGGTAGATCCACTCTTGTACTACCCATATCATCAATATCAATCAAGCAGGAGTAGGGTTTTACCTCCATCGAGAGGGCCCGAACCTGGGTAAAAACATCGTGTCCCTTGTCTCCTGTTACCATTCGCCTAGACGCACAGTTCGGGACCCCCTACCCGAGATCCGCCGGTTTTGACACCGACAATCATCCTCATGGTATTCTTCTTGAGCCACCAACCCTTTAGTTGGAGTCTTCTTGGTGAAGTTGTTCTTGTTGGGGAAGGACTTGGCTTTGTCTTTTTGGATGAGCTTGCCACTATTGTCTTCCCTCTTCTCGTAAGGGCACTCCGCAACAAAATGGCTCACATTCTCACAATTGTAGCATGTTCTCACACATTGCTCGCCCTTCAAGCCACTTGAGTTATTCTTGTTGAAGTTGGGCCTTGTGTTCTTCTTGCTCCAAAATTGCCTTTAAGCAAGAGCCATGTACTCATGGTAATCATACTTAGTATCTTCGGGGTTGCTCTCCTCTTCTTCCTCATGATCCTCTTCTTCCACACAAACTGTGGCCTTCAAGGCAAGGTTGGGCTTCTTTGCTCTTTGAGAATGCAACACCGCATTGTCGGCGGTCTTGTCCAAGATCCTCATTGCCACAAACTCATCCAACACTTCACTTGAGGACAAAGTGTGGAAGTCCGGACTTTGACGGATGACGAAGGACATGGCCTTGTGGTAGGGCATCATGGCCTTGAGGAACTTGCGCTTGATCCAATTGTCATCTGTATCCTTGCTCCCATGATCTTGGGGTGAGACCGCGAGAGTGGTTAATCTCCGGTAAAGCTCACGAGGTTCTTCATCTTCATTCATTGCAAACTCATCGGCTTCATCTTGCACCACTTCATAGTTGGAGCGTTGAATGCTTGCGCTTCCCTTGTAGAGGGAAACAACATGGTGCCATGCTTCCTTGGCCACGATGAAGGGTCGGAGATGAGCAATATCTTGGGGTGGAATAGCATCTTGGAGGATGAAGAGAGCATTCACATTGAATTGATTATCCGCGGCATCTCTTGGGGTGAAGTTGCTTCAGTCGTGCGGATATAAACCTTCTTCAATGATTCTCTAAAGATTAGTGTTAACATGGTTTAAATGACACTTGAAGCAATAGACCCAAGCATCAAAATCATCATTTTTCACAATCTTAGGGGGAGAACCTGCATGATTTAAATGAGTAGAGGGAATCGGTCACCATAAGTAAGTGGAGGTTCCACATGGGAAAAAGTGCCGCTACCATTTCTACCACTAGACAAAGGGACTTTCTCACTAGTAGCTCCCCCCTTGTCGGAGTTAGCATCCATCACCTTGTTAGTGGGATCGACCACTTCCAACGGTTCGGTGGATAATTTGAGACCATCAAGAAATTTCTTAAGCATGCCTTTGACCTCGACCATCATGGATGTTTTCAATGTGTCCAAAGCCACATTGAATTTCTTACGTGAGACCAAGGTTCCCCCATCGGCTGTAGACAAGGACGAAATCACACCGGGGTGCTCCTCCTCACCATCTACGTTGTCAACCATACTCTTCGGATGGCAAAGTCTTTAAAAAAGAGACGAGGCTCTATAATACCAATTGAAAGGATCGATGTAGTTGACTAGAGGGGGGGTGAATAGGCAACTCACAATTTTGAACTTTTCTTTAACAATTTAAACTTTGCATCAAAGTAGGTTGTCTAGATATGCAACTAGGTGAGCAACCTATATGATGCAACAATAATAAACACACAAGCAAGAAAAGGATAGAACACAACATATCTTGCACAAGTAAAGGTAAGAGATAAACAAGAGTGGAACCGATGGAGACGAGGATGTGTTACTGAAGTTCCTTCCCTTTGAGGGGAAGTACATCTCCATTGGAGCGGTGTGGAGGCACAATGCTCCCCAAGAAGCCACTAGGGCCACCGTATTCTCCTCACGCCCTCACACAATGCGAGATGCCGTGATTCCACTGTTGGTGCTCTTGGAGGCGGCGGCCGAACCTTTACAAACAAGGTTGGGGCAATCTCCACAACTTAATTGGTGGATCTCAACGACACCACGAAGCTTCACCACAATGGACTATGGCTCCGCGGTGACCTCAACCGTCTAGGGTGCTCAAACACACAAGAGTAACAAGATTCACAAGGTTTTAGTGGCGGGAATCAAATTTCTCTTGGTGGAAGTGTAGATCGAGGCCTTCTCAAGCAATCCCTAGAGAATCAACAAGTTTGATTGGCTCGGGAGAGAGATCGGGCGAAAAATGGAGCTTAGAGCAACAATGGAGCTAGGGTATGGAAGAGGTAGTCAACTTAGAGAAGAAGACACCCCTTTTATAGTGAAAGAACAAATCCAACTGTTATCCACCAACTCAGCCCGCGACGCACGGTACTACCGCACCAAACAAGCAGTACTACCGCACGGGCCGGCGGTACTACCGCGGGGGACCGTGGTTCTACCGCTGGCTCGACAGGGGCCAGAACTAGCCCTGTTGTGCTAAGACAGAGAGCAATAGAACCGGTGGCGCGGTACTACCGCAAGGCAGGGATAGTCAAGCCAGAGGAGGCACAGACATAAAAAATTACATCTGTGACTACTTCCGCTGAGTTTAGGTCTATGCAAAAATCCGGCACGGTACTACCGCAAGCCCAGTGCGGTACTGCCGTGTAGGGCGCGGATGTAAAAAATTACATCCGCCCCTACTTCCGTTCATGCCGCTGTGCCTGGCTAGGGCTTACGGTACTACCGCGCCGAGGGCACAAGACTACATATGTTAGGTGCGGATGTAAAAATTACATCGCGCCTCGCCGCTTCGGCGAAGCACTGGCACGAAACCTCACGGTACTACCGCTCCCATGAAGCGGTACTACCGTGAGCACTTGCGGTACTACCGCGCAGGGAGCCGGTACTACCGCAAGGGCATGTAGTAGTACCGCTCTGGGGAGCAATACTACGGCCTACCTCAGAACAACAACATTAGGCGTCCTTCATGTTTCCTAGACAAGGAAAGACGGGGGATGCTCCAAAGAGCCAAAGGAAAGGTGGTGCAAAAAGGAACACATGTGTACGTGAGATTCCACCCAAACCTTTCCAACGCGGACCCCCTCTTAATAGTACTGCTTTCCTATGACTCAAATCCACCGAAAAGAAATGTAGAGAAACGCCGTCTTCAATAGTATTCGAGGGGCACCAAATCGTCTTGTGTTTAGACATGATATACCTGAAATGCTTAAAGCACACGATTAGTCCGCAAAAGCATTGTCATCAATCACCAAAACATTTAAGGGATAAATATTCCCTTACAACTTTGCTATGATTAATGCTTGTCACTAGGGCCCGAGTGCCATGATTTCAGATCTGAACCTATTATGTTTTCATGAATATATGTGAGTTCTTGATCCTATGTTGCAAGTCAATAGTCACCTACTATGTGTTATGATCTGGCAACCCCGAAGTGACAATAATCGGGACCACTCCCGGTGATGACCGTAGTTTGAGGAGTTAATGTATTCACTAAGTGTTAATGCTTTGGTCCGGTACTCTATTTAAAGGAGGCATTAAAATCCCTTAGTTTCCAATAGGACCCCGCTGCCACGGGAGGGTAGGACAAAAGATGTCATGCAAGTTCTTTTCCATAAGCACATATGACTATATTCGTAATACATGCCTATATTACATTGATGAACTGGAGCTAGTTCTGTGTCACCCTATGTTATAACTATTGCATGTGGAATCACATCTGACATAATTATCCATCACTGATCCAATGCCTACGAGATTTTCACATATTGATCTTTGCTTAGTTACTTTACCGTTGCCACTGTTACAATTGCTACAAAACAACTACTGTTACTTTTGCCACTATTACCGTTACTTCCATATTACTTTGCTACTAAATACTTTGCTGCAGATATTAAGTTTTCCAGGTGTGGTTGAATTGACAAATCAACTGCTAATACTTGAGAATATTCTTTGGCTCCCCTTGTGTTGAATCAATAAATTTGGGCTGAATACTCTACCCTCGAAAACTTTTGCGATCCCCTATACTTGTGGGTTATCAAGACTATTTTCTGGTGCCGTTGCCGGGGAGCATAGCTCTACTCTTTGAGTCACTTGGATTTATATCTGCTGATCACTATGAGGAACTTGAAAGACAAGAAAACCAAGATTTATCCCTCAACTACGAGGGGAGGTAAGGAACTGCCATCTAGCTCTGCACTTGATTCTCCTTCTGTTTTGAGTAAACTTGCGACACCTAAACCTGCTTCTGCTATTAATTCTGATATGTTGCAATGTTATTGATGATGCCACTTTTGCTATGCGTGATGCTTATGATGAAACTACTTCTATGCTAGATAATACTGTGCCACTAGGTGAATTTCTTGATGAACAACTTGCTAGGGCTAGAGAGAATGAAATTATCAAAACTGATAATATTGATGAAAGTGATGATGAAGATTCTCCCCCTAGATATGAATTGCCTGTTGTACCTGAGGGTTATGTTATGGATGAAGAAACTGCTAGAGATTTTCTTGCTTGCAATGATAGATATGAACTTAAGAAATTATTAGCTAAGCTGAAAGAAAAGTCTTTGAATGCTAGAATGAAATATGACCCTGCTTTTGCTACTTCACCTATCTATATTACTGATAAGGATTATGATTTCTCTGTCGATCCTGAGATAATTACTTTGGTTGAATCTGATCCTTTTTATGGCTATGAATTTGAAACTTTTGTGGCACATCTTGCTAAATTGAATGATATAGCCACCCTATTCACTCAGGAGGTAAAAATTCGTTACTACTATATCCTTAAGTTATTTCCATTCTCATTAAAGGGTGATGCTAAAATATGGTTTAATTCTCTTGATCCTGGTTGTGTGCGTAGTCCCCAGAATATGATTTATTACTTTTCTGCTAAATATTTCCCCACTCATAAGAAACAAGCTGCTTTAAGGGAAATATATAATTTTGTGCAAATTGAAGAAGAGAGTCTCCCACAAGCTTGGGGGAGGCTTCTCCAATTACTTAATGCCTTTCCTGATCATCCTCTCAAGAAAAATGAAATACTTGATATCTTTTATAATGGACTAACCGATGCTTCCAGAGACCACCTGGATAGTTATGCTAGTTGTGTTTTCAGGGAAAGAACTGTTGATCAAGCTGAATTGTTAATGAATAATATGTTGACTAATGAAAACAATTGGATACTTCCTGAACCAACTCCTAAGCCAACTCCGAAGAAAAGGGATATTCTATTTCTCAGTCCTGAAGGTATGCAAGAGGCAAAGAAATCTATGAAAGAAAAGGGTATTAAAGCTGAAGATGTTAAGAATTTACCGCCTATTGAAGAAATACATGGTCTTGATAACCCGACGCAGGTAGTAAAGGTAATATATCTCTATTGATTTGATGAAGGTGATATTCCTCGTTATAAGTTTGCTAGTCAATGCTTGGATGAGTTTGATAATTTTATTGTTAAACAAGAAAACTTCGATGCTTATGTTGGTAGACAATTGAAACGCAATGCTTATATGATTGAACATTTGAGTGATTATATGTCTAGAGTTAAAGGTGAACTTAAACTTATTAGTAAACATGCTTCCATGATTACCACTCAAGCAGAACAAGTGCTTAAAGCACAAAATGATTTGCTCAATGAATTAAATAATAAGAAAAATGATAATGCTGTTAGAGTTGTGACTAGAGGTGGTAGAATGACTCAGGAACCTTTGTATCCTGAGGGCCACCCTAAGAGAATTGAGCAAGATTCTCAGAGAAATAATGTTGATGCACCTAGTCCTCCTAAAAAGAAGAAGAAGAAAAACGATAGGACTTTGCATGCTTCTAGTGAACCTGTTGTTGGCACACCTGAGAATCCCAATGATATTTCTATTTCTGATGCTAAAACACGATTTGGTAATGAACATGAACCCAGTGATGATGTTAATGATGATGTCCATGTTGATGCTCAACCTAGCAATAATAATGATGTAGAGGTTGAACCTGCTATTGATCTTAATAACCCACAATCAAAGAATAAACATTATGATAAGAGAGACTTCGTTGCTAGGAAGCACGGTAAAGAAAGAGAAGCATGGCTTCAGAAACCCATGCCTTTTCCCCCTAGACCATCCAAGAAAAGGATGATGAGGATTTTGAGCGCTTTGCTGAAATGATTAGATGTATCTTTTTGCATATGCGTTTGACTGATATGCTGAAAATGAATCCTTATGTTAAGTACATGAAATATATTGTTACAAATAAAAGAAAGATACCAGAAGCTGAAATTTCCACCATGCTTGCTAATTATACTTTTAAGGGTAGAATACCAAAGAAACTAGGAGATCCAGGAGTACCAACTATACCATGCTCCATTAAAAGAAACTATGTTAAAACTGCTTTATGTGATCTTGGAGCCGGTGTTAGTGTTATGCCTCTCTCTTTATATCATAGACTTGATTTGAATAAGTTGACACCTACTGAAATATCTTTGCAAATGGCCGATAAATCAACTGCTATACCTGTCGGTATTTGTGAGGATGTGCCTGTTGTGGTTGCAAATGTTATTATTTTAATGGACTTTATTATTCTTGATATTCCTGAGGATGATAGTATGTCAATTATCCTTGGTAGACCCTTTTTTAATACTGTAGGGGCTGTTATTGATTGAAACAAAGGCAATGTCACTTTTCATGTTAATGATAATGAGCATACGGTACACTTTCTGAGGAAACATCCTCAAGTCCATAGTATCAATTGTATTGGAAAAATTTCAACGATTACTATTGGAGGTTTTGAATTTCCTCTTCCTACTATCAAGAAGAATATGATATTCTTATTGTTGGGGACATGCATATCCCCGTTGAGGTAACTTAGTGCTATTCAAAGATTCTCCGGTTTCATGCGATTCAGAATGAGTTTGTTAACAAGACTTGATCAACCTTGTTAGTGGATTCCTTTTGATGAGCTTAAGATGGATGAAGTTAGAAAGCACAACTCTCTGTACCGTCCTTTTACTTTCTGTTATTTAGATTAAATAAAGCAAAAATAGCATTTTTCTGTCTGTTTTCTGATTTATCCTTGCAATAAAAAATATCCCAAAAATAAAAGTTCTCCAAATATCTCGAAAATGAAATATGATTTTTTGTAGAATATTTAAGAATATTTGGCACTAAGAACACATCAGGGGGCCACACCACCTGGCCAGGAGGGTCCGGGGCACTCCTGCCCCCCCCCCCCCCCGGGTGCGCCCCCCTGCCTCGTGGGCCCCACGTGGCCCCCCTTCACTTATTCCTGCACCCACACACTTCGTCTTCCTCCAAAAATCACCACACAGCTCAAACTCGTGTTCTAGCTTGTTTTGCTGCGATTTTCGATCTCCTTGCTCAAAGCTTCATTCAGGAAACTGTTCTGGGGGATTGTTCTTCGGTATGTGACTCCTCCAATGGTCCAATTAGTTTTTGTTCTAGTGCTTTATTTATTGCAAATTTCTGCTGCTAAGGTGACCCTATTCTTGAGCTTGCATGTCAAATTTATATGGTCAAAAGTAGTTCTAATGCATGATATAGCCTCTAGGCACTTGTGGGAGTAGTTGCTATCAATTTTGTTGAGTCTGGTTCACTTTTATTTTGAGTCATTAAAAATTTTCAGAAATTTTTCAGAGAAAGAAAAATACATAGGAAAATATACCAAGGTGGTTCCTCAAGGAAGCAAGGACTCGCGATACGTGAGCCAGACGATGAACCACCGAGGGAAGCTCAAGTGCGGCCTTGTGAATGGACATCAGAAGATTTTGTGGTTCAAGCAGGCATTAAGGAGGAATCCGGCGCGTATGTGCGTAATGCTGAACTTGAGGGATTTGTGTCATATAAGTGCCCCCAATACTACTACCTAACTGATTCCTTTGTGAGAAGGTTCAAATTCACATCCTCACGCAATTCTCACACTGTTTTGTTTGATCTTTATGATAAATCATATACCATGGACCTAGAAGATTTTAATACTGCTTGTAAACTCCCGCAGTGGGGCAATTTTAGTGAACCTCGCAAATCTGAATATAAAGACTCTCTTGCTAGTATCACTGTGGGTGAATCTAGAGAAATCACACAAGCTACCATAGGGAGCATTCATTTTCCTTCCATACATTATTTTGCTCTCTTTATAGGTAGATGCATTAATGGTAAAGATGAAGCTTGTCACATGTGCGTTCCAGATCTTTGTGTTCTCAGAAGTGTGGTATTAGGAGTTAAACAATGTAACTTGGGGGCGATTGTTGCACGAAGGTTGCATCATAACAGTATAAGTGGAGATTTGTTTGGTGGGATTTATGCAACTCGTTTAGCTAACTATCTTGATGTACCCATACATGCAAATGATATAGAGTTGCCTCCTGTTTATTTAGATTATAATGCTATGGTTCGCCATCAGTTTATTGAGAGGAATGAACAGCCCCTTCAGTACCGACTAATCTTTGACAAACATCACGCTGTCCATATTGCTCTCCCTGCTCCTACTTTCTTTGACTTTCAGGAAAAAAGGAGATATGTTATAACCAGGGAGGAGGCGAACGAGTATGAAAGGAGGACGGAGGCAGCTCGCCTCCAAGCTGCAGCTCATCAGGCAGTAGTGGCTGCATCTCAGTACGACCCCAGTTACAACTTAGGATATCCGCCAGGCCATCCGTGGGCATAGACTAACTTAGGCCAAAAGCCTAAGCTTGGGGGAGTACATATTTCTCATCGACATTACATTCATGTTCACACACTCATTCTAGTAGTCGGTGCTCATACTTTTTCATTGTACTATCCATGCTAGTTTATTCACTTTTCTAAGCTTTCTTCTTGTGTGTTTGAAAAACCTTAAGAAAAACTAAAAAAAATAGTTATAGCTTTTAGCTACTTTACTTTCCATGCCTGTAGTAGTGGTAATTAAAGAAAACTCAAAACGATTTCTCGTTCTTCTTTTGCTTGTTGGGAGCTTTCCCGTGTAAATAGTTTTATTTCTTTTCTTTTCTTTGGGGGTCGAGAGGAGAAGACCATGATGAAAATGTTGAGTGGCTTTCATTTGCATTATTTTTTATTTAACCAAGAGCCCATATTACCTTGTCTTCTCCCTTGTATTAAATGCTTGGAGATTCCAGCTTAGTCCAATGCACGTGCACTATTATTATTATCCACACCGTCCGGTCGTGCAAGTGAAAGGCAATAATGAGGATATATGATGGACTGATTGAGATGAGAGAAGCTGGTATGAACTCGGCCTATCTTGTTTTTGTAAATATGATTAGTTCATCATTCCTGATTCAGCCTATTATGAATGAAACATGTTCGCAATGACAATTAGAGATTATAGTTGCTCATGCCATGCTTAATTAGCTAGGAGTTTATAATGGTTTACCTTGCATGCAAACATGCTATTAAAATGGTTGTGATATGGTATGATAGGGTGGTATCCTCCTTTGAACGATTCGAGTGGCTTGATTTGGCACATATTCACGCATGTAGTTGAAACAAAATCAACATAGCGTCCACGATATTTATGTTCATGGTGATTTATATCCTACTCATGCTTGCACTCAGTGTTGATTAATTTTAATGCATGTTCATGACTGTTGTCGCTCTCTACTTGGTTGCTTCCCAGTCCTTTTCTAGCCTTCACTCGTACTAAGCGGAAATACTGCTTGTGCATCCACTTCTATAAACCCCAAAGTTATTCCATATGAGTCCACCATACCTTCCTATATGCGGTATTTACCTGTCGTTCCAAGTAAATTTGTATGTGCCAAACTCTAAACCTTCAAATGAAATTCTGTTTTGTATACTCGAACAACTCATGTATCAACTAGGGCTGTCTATATCTTTCATGCTAGGTGGGTTATTCTCACGAGGAGTGGACTCCGCTCCTCACTCACGAGAAAATGGTCGTTAACCGGGATGCCCAGTCCCATGCTCAAATCAAAATAATTGCAAACAAAACTCCCCCAGGATTGTTGTTAGTTGGAGGCACCCGTTGTTTCGGGCAAGCCATGGATTGATGCTTGTTGGTGGTGGGGGAGTATAAACTTTACCATTCTATTTGGGAACCGCCTATAATGTGTGTAGCATGGAAGATATCGAGATCTCTTGGTTGTTATGTTGACAATGAAAGTATGCTACCCAAAATATTACTTATCTCTATTTCAAAACTCGAGCTCTGGCACCTCTGCATATCACTGCTTCCCTCTGCGAAGGGCCTATCTATTTACTTTTATGTTAAGTCATCGTCCTATTATTAAAAAGCACCAGTTGGAGAACACCGTTGTCATTTGCATCCATTACTATTAATTTATATTGAGTATAACTATGATTGGATCTCTTTTACCATGAATTACAATGTCCAGTCAGTTCTTGATCTTCAGAGGTGCTCTGCATTTATGTTTTGCGGTCTCAGAAAGGGCTAGCGAGATACCATCTTGTTATGTCATATTATGATTGTTTTGAGAAAGTGTTGTCATCTACGATTTATTATTATTGCTCGCTAGTTGATTATGAAATAGAGTTTGTAAGAGTTTTTCTTTATCACTTTCAGTTTGTCAACTAAATTGCTTGAGGACAAGCAAAGGTCTAAGCTCGGGGGAGTTGATACGTCTCCATCGTATCTACTTTTCCAAACACTTTTGCCCTAGTTTTGGACTCTAACTTGCATGATTTGAATGGAACTAACCCGGACTAACACTGTTTTCAGCAGAATTGCCATGGTGTTATTTTTGTGCAAAAATAAAAGTTCTCGGAATGACCTGAAACTTCACGGAGAATATTTTTGGAATTAGTAAAAATGCTGGCAAAAAAATCAAGACCAGGGGGCCCACACCCTGTCCACGAGGGTGGGGGGCGCGCCCCCTGTCTCGTGGGCCCCTTGAGGCTCCACCGACCTCAACTCCAACTCCATATATTCACGTTCGGTGAGGAAAAAATCAGAGAGAAGGATTCATTGTGCTTTACGATACGGAGCCGCCACCAAGCCCTAATCTCTCTTGGGAGGGCTGATCTGGAGTCCGTTTGGGGCTCAGGAGAGGGGAATCCGTCGTCGTCGTCATCATCATCAACCATCCTCCATCACCAATTTCATTATGCTCACCGCCGTGCGTGAGTAATTCCATCGTAGGCTTGCTGGACGGTGATGGGTTGGATGAGATTTACCATGTAATCGAGTTAGTTTTGTTAGGGTTTGATCCCTAGTGGTGCTATGACTTTGCCATGCTTGTCACTAGGGCCCGAGTGCCAAGATTTCAGATTTGAACCTATTATGTTTTCATGAATATATGTGAGTTCTTGGTCCTATCTGGCAAGTCAATAGTCACCTACTATGTGTTATGATACGGTAACCCCGAAGTGACAATAATCGGGACCACTCCCGGTGATGACCGTAGTTTGAGGAGTTCATGTATTCACTAAGTGTTAATGCTTTGGTACGAATACTCTATTAAAAGGAGGCCTTAATATCCCTTAGTTTCCAATAGTACCCCGCTGCCACGGGAGGGTAGGGCAAAAGATTTCGTGCAAGTTCTTTTCCATAAGCACGTATGACTATATTCAGAATACATGCCAACATTACATTGATGAACTGGAGCTAGTTCTGTGTCACCCTATGTTATAACTATTGCATGAGGAATCGCATTCGACATAATTATCCATCACTGATCCAATGCCTACGAGCTTTTCACATATTGATCTTTGCTTAGTTACTTTACCGTTGCCACTGTTACAATTACTACAAAACAACTAGTGTTACTTTTGCCACTGTTACCGTTACTTCCATATTACTTTGCTAATAAATACTTTGCTGCAGATATTAAGTTTTCCAGGTGTGGTTGAATTGACAAATCAACTGCTAATACTTGAGAATATTCTTGTGCCGAATCAACAAATTTGGGTTGAATACTCTACCCTCGAAAACGGTTGCGATCCCCTATACTTGTGGGTTATCAACCCACAACACCGAGGATTGCCAAGAGCTCAAGTCACTCCGCGACGAGCACTTTGGTCGTCGATCGGACCGCAACGACCGCGGCGCCGACCGCGGAGGTGGCCGCGGTGGCGACCGGTGGGACAACCGCAACGACAACCCCCGCCAGGGCTGGCGCGACTAGCCTCGTGAGGATGGCTGGCACGACCAGCCTCGTGAGGGCACCTGGCATGATCAGCCTTGCGAGGCGCGCCCTCACGACAAAGCTGCTCTTCCACCACTACCACTGCCGCCCGGAAGGAACGACACAAATTAGCTTGACGAGGGGGTTGGGGGCTATCAGGAGCCTCGCGCAATAGCTTGTATCCTCAGAGGAGCCCACGCCCTTGTGTCAAACCGCCTCTTCAAGCAATTCTCTCATGAGGTGAACGCTGCCTACCGAGGCAGGAGGCGGCGCTACCTCTCAAGTGGTCATAGTATGCCATCACGTCCGACTCCAAGGACTCCCTCAAGTCCACGGCTACTTCGGGCGTGATCCCCATGCTGTGCACCCCCACCATCAGCAACGTCTCAGTTACCAAGACCCTCATCGACGGAGGTGCCGACCTCAATGTACTCTCTATCGAGACCTGCGAGACGCTCCATGTACCCTACAACCAGCTAATGCCAACAGGCCATTCTTTGGGGTAACCGATGGTTCCACCATTCCCCTGGGGCAAGTGAGGCTCCCTATTACCTTTGGCAAGCACGACAGCTACCACATTGAGCTCATCGACTTTGACATGGCGCACATCGGCCTCCGATACAATGCCATCCCGGGGTATCCGACGCTCGCCAAGTTCATGGCGGCAACCCACCATGGCTACAATGTCCTCAAGATGCCTGGGTGTAGCACCGTCATCACCATCGCTTGCAACGAGAAGGGTGCAGTCTGCTCCCTCGAGTGTGCCTACAAAGTAGCCGTGGCTGAGCACTCTGACAGCGAGGATGGCGTTGGTCCTCTTGAGGCCGTGCCCGCAAGGAAGAAGCAACTGCTGCCCTCCCCGGGACCCACCAAGGCAAAGATGGTGGCAGATGATGCCTGCGCCAAAGGCTCCGCCCTTGTCGTCGGTGCCCGCCTCCCTCCCGCATAGGACGATGCGCCTAGCTCCTCCCTTTGGGCAGGCTCGGGGACTTCCACCTAGAGAGCGTCTGACCTGACCAGTGTGACGAGGGAGATGCTCGGGCACCACTTGGAGGCGTGCTTCGGTGCACACCCCCGCAAGCAAGGAGCATGGAGATAGGACACCAACTACATATGCATGCCTCGCGATGGCACCTTGCGAGACTTCAACCCCTTGCAAGCCCCCAAGGCCTCAGGAGTCGGCCGGCCCCTGAGAGGCAGGCCCCTTTGGCGTGCTTCATCAGGCAGCCTGATGCTCCCTTAGCATCATGATTACCAGGTGACTATTTGGTTTATCAATTGAGGGTGCCCCTCAGGCTGCATTATCCTCAGTCTGGCCAGGGTCTGCCCTGCAGCCAAAACACCTTTTGGCCGTGTAAGTGAATCTGGTTATCCTTTGATGAATTATTTGGCTTGCGTAACCCTATGTTTGGTGCCTAGCCACCTTTGAGAGTGTCGCGTCCTCGCAACTTTTCTCCTGCCCATCCCATGAGCGGGGGCTAGGCACGACTTTTGTGCTCGGGTCTGTCCCTACAGCGCCGCTAAACCCAAGCGATCGAGCTCTGGCTCCCGGGCCTGCTCCTGCGCATGTCACCTCACCGAGATCCTTGGTGCCTTGTTTCCTCATGGAACGGCTATGAGTCGGTCGGGGAGCGTGCGTTGCCCTAGTGCCTCAAAGTTTTTCCAAATGTGTAGGGACCAAGCTCTACGGGGCAACGATTATTCAAGAAGTCCCGCGTGCCGAAGACTCCAAGGATCGGATCGTGATCTATCGGGCGCCACTCCACACATGAGCTAAGTCGAACTGCCTCACGAGACGCCACTTTCATCTCTAGGGTTCCCTCCTCTCGTGACCTAGGAGGGGGCCATTCTCCTTTTCCATGCAAGCTGCTTGCATGTCAAAGGGGGCCCTAAGCATCGCGCCTCAGGAACCCTCACTAGCCTCCGGAGCCCCTCACCTCCTGGCCTTGTCCCAGGCATCGCGACCTGACATACCAGCGATGGCTGAGGCTCGCTTGAGGGCTCGGTCCTGACGACGTAGAGCACCTTGGTAAGCAGAGGAAAAGGGGTGGACCCCGCGAGGAGACCTCAGGGGGGGGAGCTTACGATTTAAACCACAAGGGCATTGATCGAGGCGCAAAAACATCAATTTTCATGCACCCCTCGTGGGGCTTACATTCACCCATCACAGATAGACGACATGATAAAGAAGGAGCTTCAGGGAGGCACGCCCTGATGCCGCATGAACTTCCCACGAGCTGCGGCCGCCTCGCATCGCACCCCGAAAAGCTAAGTTAACTGCCCCACGTGGCTCGCTGATCTTTGGTAGCGCTCCTTCTTCTCGTGACCTCGTCTAGGGCGGAAGCTCCTTCTCTCACGTGAGCCGCTTGCACATCAAGGGGGACCTCCTGAGCACCGTGCTTCAGGAGCTCTTACCGACCCTCAGGCCCCTCACCTCCTAGACTTGATCCATGCATCGCGACCTGACATACCAGCGATGGCTGAGGCCTGCTCGGGGTCGGGTCCTAGCAACGTAGAGCATTAGGGTAATCACGAAGGAGGAGGCGAGTCTAACAAGGAACGCTAGAGAACGAGCCCGACTTCAAACCACAAAAGCGTTAAATTTAAAGGCGCAAGCGCCGTGGTTCCTTACACACCCCCACGATGCCCGTTTCATTCATATGCAGGGAAAAGAAGAAAACAAAAGAAAACCTCCCGACAAAGGTCGCCACTCCTAGGGTGTGGCTCGAGCGTCTTCCATGCCCTAGTTGAAGACCTCATCCTCGCTCTTGATGCTGGGGGAGCCGCCGTTGCTCCCGCTTTTGTCGGAGGGGGACGCGTCGCCGTCGTCGTCGCCAGAGGTGTCGCTGTGATCACTTTCCATGCAGCACTTTAGGTGGTAGCCGATGACCCCGAAGATCTTCATGAAGAGCATGGCGGCCCCGTCGTACTCGAAGAGGAGGACTTGCCCCTTCTTCAAGCGGCAGGCGAGGGCGAACGACTTCCACCCGCGCTTCAAGAACATGAATCCGGTGGGAGTGAACTCCGTTGCCACCCAGGAGGGCCTGTTACAGCAGCCGTCCGGCTGCAGCCACATGCCCAGAGGTGCAGGGTCCCCCATCTCTTCCACAAAAGAGTTCGGGAGCCAGAGCCAAGTGTAGGTCTGGCGGTGCATCCCCACGATGAACTCGCGGGACACATCAGCGGAGTGGCTCCACAACTGGGGTGACCGGCGGTTGAGCTGTCCCGCCGGCCTCGTCCACGGCCGCCTCGCCTCCACGTCTGCACCCGTGGGTGGGGCTTTTTCCGCGACTGCCAGAGCCAACGTAGGCCGCCAACGGAGGGCGCCACATGCCCGGGGCGTGGCGGTGGATGTGCGTGGGCGGCCCCACCCCCTCGTTGGCTTCGACGGCTTGACCTCCTCCATAGTGGCCTTTCCCTTCTCAGCGGCGGAGAACGTCCTCATGGGTGCCATGGCAGTGGCAATGACGAGAGGGGATGATGAAGCAAAGGGAGGAAGATGAGCCAAGGGCTCCTCCCCCTCGCACTTATATAGCACCCGAAGGAGGGGCGCCCCCGCGTCTCTTCGCCTTCGTAGGATGGATAGAAGAGCAATGATAGCCCCCGCCGTACGTACGCGGGCAGGCTTTATGTCAGCCTGGGCAGTTGCTGAGGCATCATGGGGGAATTGGGAGCGTCCCGTGCCCCGTCGTACACCACACATTAAGCCTGGCCCACAGGCGGATGGGGCTCGTGCCGTTTCGCCCCACCTTGCAGGCGGGATCATGCTCACAGCGGGCTCGTGGGCTACTATCGTGCCTGTGGCACTGGGGGTACCCAGTCCCATCTGCCTGCGGTCCAAGAAGTAGGTGGCCCACTCCAGGACTTCACGAGCAAGACCCTCGCGAAGCCGCCGCTTCGTGAGGCGCACGTCAGCAAGTGTCGCCATCAGCCTCGCGGGGCGATCTACCTGGGTCGCCTCCGGAGGCCCCTCGTGGTGAGTAACCAAGGAGTGGCTTGAGGAGTCGCGCAGTACTACTTCTTCACATGGGTGACGCGCGCGACAACAAGCAGCGCCAGAGGCTTTCCTCTTTCGTGCTAAGGGAGCAAGGACAGTGCATTGTTTCCCAAAGCAGTCCCCAAAGGTTACTCGTTTGGTGCAAGAGGACCAAGGGTATGGGCCCGCGAGGACGGAGGTCATCACGAAGCCCACCGGCGCGTCACAGCAGGAGGCTTTTCCAAGCGAAGACCACCTTTAGTTAGGATAAGCTGCAACCTTGCCCCCCTTCGAATTGGTTGTTGTGGCAACCCTTCCCGCCTTGTGTTTTAGGGGGAGAGGACCCAGGTCAGTATAAGAGAGGGCAGGGTGCACTATAGAAGGGGGGCTCGTGGTGAGCAGCTAGAGCCACACGCTTGTACTTCATCTCTCCAAGCAATCCCAACCAAGTAGGAGTAGGGTTTTGCACCGCAAGGTGGCCCGGACCTGGGTAAACTGCCGTGTCCATTGTTCTTATTTCTTAGCTCAAGCATGCCGGAGCATCACCGTGTGGTTGTGAGGCTAGGTAGGGCAGTAGTGTTAGGATGGAAAACAAAAAAATTCTACGCACACGCAAGATCTATCCATGGAGATGCATAGCTATGAGAGGGGAGAGTGTGTCTACATACCCTCGTAGACCGTAAAGCGGAAGCATTTATCAACGCGGTTGATGTAGTCGTACACCTTCACGATCCGCACAATCAAGTACCGAACGCACGACACCTCCGCGTTTAGCACACATTCAGCTCGATGACGTCCTCGCCTTCTTGATCTAGCAAGACGGGCGAAGTAGTAGATGAGTTCCGGCAGCATGATGGCATGGTGACGGTGGTGATGCAACTATCTTTGCAGGGCTTCACCGAGCACTACGAAAATATGATCGAGGATGAACTAGAGGGAGAGGGGCGCCACACATGGCTAGAGAATCATGGTGTGTCTTGCCCCTCTCCCTCCACACACACACATATATATTATATATGGGGGAAGGAGGGGAGGCAGCCTAGGGCAACCCCAAGGGGGGCGGTGGCCACCCTTGGCCCCTGCCATAGCTGCCCCCTTCCTTCTTGGGCGCGCAGGGGGAAGGCAGGAGGGGGTGCCCCCCTTCCTTTCTCTTAGGTGGAGGGAAGGCAAGGGTGTAGCCCTCCCCCTTTCCTTCCATAGGGTCGGCAACCTAGAGGTGGGGCGCACCAGCCCCTTGTGGGCTGGTGTGCTCCCCTCTTTTGGCTCATATGGCACAATAACCTCCCGGTGCCTCCCGGAACCCCTTCCGGTGATGCGATGACTACATGGTACATTCCGAAACTTTTTCGGTGACCAAATAGCATCGTCCATTATATCAATCTTTACCTCCGGACCATTTTGGAGCTCCTCATCATGTTCATGATCTCATCCAGGACTCCGAACAACATTCGATCACCAACTCACATAACTCATATAGTACTATATCGTCAACGGACATTAAGCGTGCAGACCCTATGGATTCGAGAATGGTGTAGACATGACCGAGACACCTCTCCGGCCAATAATCAATAGCGGGACTTGGATGCCCACATTGGTTCCTACACATTCTATGAAGATCTTTATCGGTCAAACCTTATGACAACATACGTAATTCCCTTTGTCTGTCGGTATGTTACTTGCCCGAGATTCGATTGTCAGTATCTTCATACCTAGTTCAATCTCGTTACCGACAAGTCTCTTTACTCATTCAGTAATACATCATCTTTTAACTAACTCCGTAGTCACTTTGCTTGCAAGCTTCTTATGATGTGTATTACCGAGAGGGCCCAGAGATACCAATCCGATACATGGAGTGACAAATCTCAATCTCGATTCACGCCAACTCAACAGACACCTTCGGAGACACATGTAGAGCATCTTTATGACCACCTAGTTACGTTGTGACGTTTGATAGCACACAAGGTATTCCTCCGGTATCCGGGAGTTGCATGATCTCATGGTCGAAGGAATATGCACTAGTACAGCGAGGTGATATACAAACAGTTTTTAACCACTTTCCACGACGGCATTGTGAACCGTCGCCAATTGAGTGACTACGATAGGGGGGTCCTTCCCACACAACCTAGAAGCCGTCGGGGATAGGGAGACTCGATGCATACAATTGTCCCTATAATGTTTCAGATACCTCGAATATCCCAAACGCTTCATCCTTGCTACTCGTTTGTGCTCCCATTGCCATCGCAGTCGGAGTTCTGTCGTTTTACCTAAAACTAGGCGTAGTCCAGGCACATTCCAGGCACAAGATTTTTCTAGGGACATACCAAACTGGCTTTATGTTTACGACACCTGGCACATCACAAACAGTTCATGATTGTAAGCCGTGTACGATAGGCTGACAATCACACACAATTAGTTTTCCCGCACCGTTTGTGATATTGCCTGACATCACACACGCTTTACAAATGGCAACTGTGTGCATGGTTACACACGTTTCCTCTCCATGAACCATGTCGGGTTATGATGTATATCACACACGCTGTGCTTTATCGACTGTGTGCACCGTAATGACCTGCAGAGTGTAATTTCACCCTAATTTAATTGTTACTATTTGAAATTGTACCTAATTTGAATTTGAAAGTAGTCTATAGCTTTATTCATATCCATCGGGTTCAAACAACTAATGCATTACTCGATTCATAGGTACATATGTTCAAGAACTACATAAGCACCAAATAAAGAATGATGGACCAGGGGTTGTATACTTGTACTATTACAGATGGTAAAGAAAGAGGCGAGAGACATTCTGGTTGCTAAACAAGGTGAAGCGGAATGGCATGTGCTCTCCTCGATGTATAAGACATGCACGACTCTAGTCCACCCCCTTGCGAGGGCCGCCCGCCAATCATGTAGTTTGAGAGGTAATATTGAGTAAACTGCTTCAGGATCCACTGCAAAGGAAAAAGATTCAGACATTGTCATCTAACACAACTCATCAGTAAAAACAAGGTTACAGAGTTCTTACTTACCATCCTACTTACCATCCTGCAGTTCACTATTGTCTTGCATAAAGGGTAAACAAATAGTTCGATTGACATCTTTTGACCCATTTTAATAACAATCTTTATCTGTTTCCTCACTTGATGCTGGTTCATGAACATCTCATTGCCCCATACGTAGAAAGGGCCGAAGTGTGGATCTTTGGCAATGAAATATGTACCTAAAAGCAACAAGTTAGAGGCTAAACAACAATTGTAAAATGATGTAGTACAACACTCCCTCCATCCCATTATATAAGATCTTATTACATGTATATCTAGACATCATCAGAACATTAAGGTAACACTCTTCCTTGTTGCTATGTAGCCTGGGATTGCATATTTAGTCATTCAGTACAGTGCATGTTGCTATGTAGCCTCGGATATATTAAATATAGCCCTAGTTAACCTACCATAAATGTGTTACACATATATTGACTGAAATGTCTGATTTGACGATTAATCCCTTATCAGCCCCCAGGCTATATGGTACCAGCTACCGATATCCTGAACAGTGAGTACATATAAGCAATGGGATGAAACAAACCTCGATGGAAAACAACATCTGTTCTCAATATTATCCTGTATGAGTACATATAAAGGCATGTTAAGCACAACAGGCTAAACATCAACCAAATATATCCATGGTAGACAACATAATCTACAAATGATAGCTTCAGTGTGTAGGTTTAAGCATGCTAGTTAAGCAAAACAAGAAGTGGAAACGTGTGTTAACTGCAACAGGCATAACATTTAAAAACAAGCAAATATAGTCATTCAAACTGGTATTGTGCAGGCCTAGAGTACACTAGTAATTGTTAAAAAAATGAAAAGGCATGTTAACTGCAACATCCTTAACAACAACTAAATATCGTAATTCATAGTGGTATTGTTGAAACTGATGAAATTGGACTGCATAACAAATAGTTGCACATATAGAGCATCACATTGTGAAGAACTGAAATAAACAAGGCATAAGGCCATCTCTAGCCAATCCTTTAAAAGTTAACGGACTAAAACCCATAGTGGATATATATATATATACATATATACATACATATATATATATATATATATATACATCTGGGCTATTCTGTTACGCGTAATAGAATATTATTCTCACACCCTTTCTCAGATCGACGTAGTTCACAGGTTGGACTGACGTGTTTTTCAACAAGAACTGATGTTCCTGCGTGCACGAGGGACAGAAACAGGGGATGCAACGTTGAGCTTCCGGCCGTTCTCCGGTGCATTGCTGCGGGCCATTCGTTGCTAGAGGAGACACGTAAAGGGATTCCGCATGTGCGCGCGGTCATCTGGATGTGTTTTGCGATTTGTAGTCACCGGAGGTGACGACTTGGTCATTTTGGCGGCGGACGTGTTTTTGGCGGCGGACGTGTCTTACGAGTACAAGAAGAGAGGAGGATGACCTCAAATTATGTCGTGTTTGTCGTTTTTGATGTGAGAATTTATCGGTATGTTATGGTTTTTTGAGATTATTTTCCTATGTAATTCATGATTACAAGTTTTGGTGTTCTTGTTCGTTTTCGACGCCCGCCATGGAATTCCGCTCTTCATTTTCTGTTTTTTACGTTCGAATTGGCGTTGCAGGGAGAGATATAAGGATTGTATGAAAAGATTTGTGTTGTTAATTTTGCTTTTTTGGTTGTTTCTACCTCGGATTCCCATGTTATTTTGTCGTTGGCGGAGGTGGTGTATGGCGGCTGACTGTAAGCTGCGATTTCTTGTAATCTGGTCAAACTGCGTAATTAATTTGCGTGTTTTTCAGTGTTGTTTTGAATTGCTGCCGTATGTGTAGTTGGACTGCTGCGTGTCAAAGTTTTTATTACTGTGTGTTGACATTGGAGCCGCACTTGATGGCTCTGCACTTTGATTATAAAGCCCGAGCCCTCTATCAGTTTCATTCTACGAGCTGCAACCAAAGAAAAGGGGGGATGGATCCTGAGCTGGAGAGGTCACAGAGGAGGAGGGGGACGCCATAGATGTGAGGGCTGCAGTAGCGGAGCAGAGAGGAGGAGGCGCAGGCGCAGGCAGATGGCGCGACGTGCTGCCGAGGAGGAACTGGAGGCAGAGTTCAACAGACGGCTAGCGCGTGAGGTGATGGATACTTGCAACTCCAATGAATTGGATCTTCTTTTCCCAGAGGGCAGGGGAAGGAACCATATTAAGATCATTAGTTGGGCTAGGGCGAGAGCAGCCACGGCTCCACATCCATCCACCAGGCAAAATGGCGCTGCTTTTTGATCGTTATGATCAAGTAGTGAACATTATGTTTTTAAGATTTTTGTTGTGGGGGAGCAGATGTCCGAATGGCTAAATGAATCCAACTTCTGTTTTGTCTCTGAATGTGTTGTTTTGTCTGCATATGTTCGACATGTCCACCTTTGAACTACTTGATTTTCTGAAGTTGTACTGATTTGCGGTCAAATGTTGCATGGCTTGTGTAATAACTATTTCCTACCAGCTGGCTGGCCATCTTCCTATTTATTATTTTTATAATCATGAGTGTCCCCGACTATAAACGCTATCCATTTATGTGTGGTGTGTGGCCAAGTCTTCCCACTCCTTTTCTTCCTTCTTCCGTAACAGATCTAGGTTCCTCTCTCTCTGCTCGCCGATTTTTCTCTGTTCCTCTGTGTTCCATGGAGGATTGTTCATGCGGATGCCTGGCAAAGATGGCGCGCATAGCTGACGTCTGTGTGTACGAGTCTGGTTTGCAGCTCACTCAGAGTCAGCGGCGCGGACAACTTTCTTGTTTGCTGTACAACAACCATGGGTTTCGTACACCCTATGTTTGTCGTCTGACGGATGGTGACTTGAAGGAATCATGGGTATGTGTTTCTATTCGTTTTTGGTTCCTACTTTCTTGATGGTTTCTGTTTGAATCCCATGGACTGGATCTGCAGTTTTGTCTAATGAATAGCTTGTCTATATTTTTTTAATTTGGTTTCGTTAGATTTTAACAGTACGGAGTTCTGTGTGTATTTGTTCATTACTTAACAGTATTTTAACCATTTTTTTGTATAATCCCTGATCTGTTTATGAATAGATGTTTTTACTGTAGGTGTATTGATTTGTATATTTCTTCAGTTTAGTTAGTTCACATGTCTAGTTAGTTTTGTGTTATTGTTTTGGTTCAGATTTTTTCCATTTTAGTTTGTTATGCAAATCGTTCCTATATCTGTGTAAAAATTCAGCTGTGTCAGGTGTTCATTTTGTTTTGTACTCCCATGCCTATTTGCAGAAAATGTCATCGAGGATCAGGATTGTTGCTCCCAGTTCCAATGTTCTGAAGATGGAGACTTCAGACAAGAATGGGTATCAGTTGATGGATGTTGCCTACCACATCGACTTTGATGGTTGCATCAACCTAACTACTGGGTGGAAGGAGTTTGTTGCTGAATCTGGATTTGAGGATGGTGATGTGGTTATGGTGACGACTCTCTCACGTTCAGAATCTATGTGTTGTAGGTTTAAATGTGGCAAATGACGCCGGTTTTGCGAGATTGTGTGTGTGTCTGATTATGTTGCAGTATTTTTTTGTCTTTTAAAACATTTTGCATGTGAGATGGTTGAATTGTATGGTATTATCAGAATGGTATGGAACTAGTTATGTAATGTTATTCCTATTGTTCTGCTCATGTATAACTATTTTTTTGTTACATTGTTTATATTAGTTATGGAACAATTTCTTTAGTTGAACTGATGGGCATCCTTTGTTTTGACTGATATATTTTTCATGTTCATAACTCGCAGACGGTGCTATACGCTGATGAGTTTTTTAGAACCGCTTTTTTGTTGTTTGAGTTTTTGCTGAACTTACATTCTTTTAATGATAGTACTGATCTATTTTAGTTTGTCAATTACCGATCAAATTTGTTTGTTGTATAATTTTTTTCCTTACTTTTTTACATGAATTCTGGAGAACGTTTTTTCCTTTTTTAATAGATGAACAATGATAGTTTTAGTATTTCATAAAATAAAAAAATTAATCTTCGTTGTTCAGTACTTATTTTTATTTTGTTCTTGAACCCTTTTGAATTGTAGTAGTTGATTTTTTTGTAAACTCATTCCTGAAATTTTTATTTACAGCCTCTATATATATATATATATATATATATATATATATATATATATATATATATATATATATTAGTTCTTACCATTAAGATGTGTTTGAACTTTTTACAATATTTTTGTTTTTTAACTGGGTTTTTTAAAAAAATTATCTTCATTTTTATTTTTTGTCGTGCGTGATCTACTGGATTTTTGTTATGGGGCGAAGTACTTTGTTCGGCCATCGGCCTGGGTCGTTGTATTCAGCCCGAATAGTTTCTCTCGCGCGAGTGTGGAGCACGGCGTGCGTGTGCGCTCTGGGTTTAGTCCCACCTCGCTATTCGAGGGGGCTCGGTCCTGTTTATAAGCGCAGCCGACGCTCATTAGTCGAACTCATATGAACACTTACCAGAGCGGTTATACACGGCGCTCGCTATCTCTTTGTCGACCTGTGGGCCCTGGACAGCAGGCCCATGCATGTGTGGGCCTACTCCTGTCCTTGGGCTGTCTATTTTTTTAATATTTTGTTTGTTTTTTATCTAGTACTTGACTAGACCAGTAAGTTGGACTGGTACTTTTTTGTCATTGGGCGGTCAATTTTTTCATATTTGGTTGTTTTTGGGATCTAGCACTAGACTATACCAGTATCTTGGATTGGTACTTTTTTGTCCTTGGGCTGTCAATTTTTTTTTTTTTTTTTTTCTTTTTGTTGTTTTTATATAATACTGAGGGTCGTGACTTGCCCCCGCACCGCACCGTACCAAGGGGCATAGTTGTACTGACACATCTTCCTTGTATGGACTTTGCCCATTTATCTATCTTAGGGGTGGGGCGGGGAAACATGACTTGCCCTCAAGACCGAACCGCACGAGGGGCATAGTTGTACGACACATCTTCCTTGTATGGACTTTGCCCCATTTATCTATCTTAGGGTGTGGGTGCATGGGGGACATGACTTGCCCCGCACCCGAACTGCACTAGGGGCATAGTTGTACTGACACATCTTCCTTGTATGGACTTTGCCCCATTTATCTATCTTAGGGGTGTGGGTGCATGGGGGGGGGGAACATGACTTGCCCCCGCACCGAACCGTACCGAGGGGCATAGTTGTACTGACACATCTTCCTTGTATGGACTTTGCCCATTTATCTATCTTAGGGGTGTGGGTGCGTGGGGGGAAACATGACTTGCCCCCGCACCGAACCGTACCGAGAGGCATAGTTGTACTGACACATCTTCCTTGTATGGACTTTGCCCCATTTATCTATCTTAGGGGTGTGGGTGCGTGGGGGGAACATAATAACTGCAATGCGCTTGTCAAAACGATTGCACTGCCACGTTAGCGCGAGGCCGAGACGGGGGGTGTGTGGGGGAGGTGTGGTCGGGCCCGCCTCCCCATCCCAAATGATGCCGAGCTAGAACGAAGTCAGAGCAGCGTAACGACACGGCGTGTCAAGGCGCCGCATGCGGAGGTGAGTCCGTAACATGACTTGCCCCCATTATCTTATCTTTATTTTTTAGGGGAATAACCAGCATCGTTATGAATTATTTTTTCATTTGTACTTTTTTTGATAATTTTTTCTGTATTGATGTGAGTTATTATTTGTACTTTAGCCGTTTGTTTTCTCCATCTATATTAATTTTTTATTTTGTATTTGATTATTGGTATTATCTTTTGTAATCGGCAGAGATAGTGGGCTTCGCCACGCCAGGGCTTTAGCCGTCTGCTTTTCTCCCACTCATCTTTTAACCCTCCCACTCACCTTTTAACCTCCGATCTTTCCTGCTCCGCCTCCTCTCCCGTCCCCAAATCGGCTCCGCTTTCGCTCCCTCTTCTTTTCTCGAGGGCGAGTTGCTACTCTGCTTTTCGCCATGGAGCGCCGGGCCGGAGGGTTCAACCCCAGGGGTGGAGGTCCGGGTGCTTTGTTTCGTTCCTTTTTTGCTCTGCCATTGACTTTTTCTTGCGTCCTGTCATGTTGAGATTTTCACTCTATTTCTAATTTGTTGCTCTCTTTGCTGTCCCATGCTGCACTCGCTAGGGTTCCTTTGCTGTTGAACGGCCGTTTGGCGGCAGTGATACTGGATTTGCGTGGCGGATTTTGTGTTTGCTGGTAAGAGTTTTGCTTTTTCTATGGCATGTTTCATTTCTGAAATAGTTCAAATCCCTAATTGTTGTTCATGTGTCTCCCAGATCTGGTTCGGCAGATTTTAGGACTGTAGATTTCAATGGGTACATCATCCATCCGACAAATTGAATGCGTGTGATTTTCCTATATTTTGGATGATGTTCTAACAGATCTGGTTTTTAGGGTGTACATTGTTTGTCAGACGACTTTATAAGTTGTATGTATTTTGATATGTGTTAATTTTGCCCTGGATTGTATGGTGCGTATGGTTTTGGCAGTTGATGCAACCCGCAGATAGTTGTTAGTACTTGTCACCACGTATTTTGAACTGATGTCCTCACATTTTGAATAGATTGTAGTAGTCATGAAGAACTAGTATGGTGGTGAAAGAGTTGTGTTTTTGAAGTTTTGTTCGCAAGTGGTGGGTTCATATTTTGTTTTATTCAGTGAACTTGTAGTGTTCACATAGTTGAACCGACCGCTTGTTTTTGTGCTTTTTTGCTAATTATGATGTTGTTGCAGATGTTGGAGTGCCGGTGCCTCCTGATTCTGAAAAATCAGAACGCTTTCAAGATCTTGTGAATGTTATTTTTGAGACACCAAATCCTCTAGAAGAACTTGCGAATGTTGCTGGTGTTTCCCTTATATTTTCTCTTTTTTTATCAGCCTTTAATACATATATATGCTTGGTTTCATTAGTTGTTCCTTTTTGTTTGTGTCTGATGGTATGCATTTTATTTATTTTTGTGTCTGCAATGTTAATTGTGTTTTAATTTTTTATATGTGTGGTTATGTTATTGGTTTATGCAGTTAATGACAGCCATGGTGTTCCAGAGGACATTTCTGATGTTGTTAAAGATATTAATGATGGGATGTATTCACTAAATGTTGATGATGGTGATGGCAGCTTGCAGTTGTCTGTTACTCAGTCTCAAAGTGTTGATGGCACCGAGCCTCAGAACCCAAGCCGAGGATGTTCCTATGCAGCTTGCAAATGAGGATGAAAGGATAAGAAAGAAGAAGTATGAATTCCAAAAGAGGAAGGAATTGGAACGGCGTCAAAAGGCTGCATGTGTGCCAGAAAGTGATGTTGATGTTGCTCAAGCTCCTAAATGTGTAGGCGATGAAGGTGGTGATGCGTGTTTATCAACTGTTCATGCCGGATCTCATGGAAGCGACATGCCTGTGAAGACAAACTTGATGCAAACTCGGTTGGCGCAAGCTTTTGATCGTGATGGAGTTAAGGTGAAGAAAGTTGTTTTGAAGAGGAAGTTGTCAGATCGAAATGCTGACGGCACACATAGGCGTAGCCCACGTGTGAAAGCTGGTCCCCAACCTGGTAGTAGCAAAGGTGATGCGGATAATGTTGCTGTGAAAATTGGTCCAAGCAAACTTGGTGGCTCCGTTGTTCGTCGTAGTCCACGAGGTTTGACAAATAAGAAGCCTTCTTCTTCTCCTCTTCAAGAGCGGTCTTTGTTGAAAGAAAATAAGAAGCGTAAAGTTCATCCTGCAAAGTTGAACAAAGGTGGGAAGAAGCGTGCTCATGTTGAAGTCAAGATGCCGATCCAAGAAGATGACATTGAAGTTGATTCAGAAGATGAATTTGCAGTGGTATGTGTTTTGTACTGCATGTGACTTGCTAGTTGTACTTGCAATGATTTTTAATTTGTGTTTGTGCTGGCATGCTAGCCAGGTGAGGCTGGTCATTGTTTTCATCAATCGAGGGGTGGTACTGATGTTGTTTTAATAGTTGAACTTGTGTATTTTTTTACTAACATTCATATGCTTGTTTTGTTTTCTATATTCATTGTTTGCAGTGGTATGTGTTTTTGTACTGCATGTGACCTACTAGTCGTACTTGCAACTATTTAATTGTGTTTGGGCTGGTATTTGCGGCCAGGGGAGGCTGTTTATTGTTTGCATCAATTTTTGAGGGGGATGGTACTAATGTTGTTTTAATAGTTGACCTTGTGCAATCTTTTTTTTCTTTTTACTTGCATTCATTTGCTTGTTTTGTTTTATATATTCATTTTTTAAGGTGTGGCTTTTTTGTTTTCATTTACAGCCTGTTAGCGTTAGGAGTCCGGTTAAGCCGGTGGGAGGCAATATTGGAAAAGTTGCCTTGGATGAAGGCGACCAACGGAAATTGAACTTAACTGTGCGATGTTCGTTGAGAGAGGTTGAAGATTGCTCTAAATTGCTCGAGAGTCGACATGTGGCTAGGGTTCATGCATCTGGTTTTGGTTCTATTTTCAATTGGAGGGTGAAGTCTAACATTTCCCGCCCTCTGATGGGAGTTTTGTATCTGAGGATAGATTGTGATACAATGACTCTTGACATGGGTGAGGCTAATAAGAAGCTTCGGATCACTAGTGACGGTATACAGCAATTATTTGGGTTCCCTCGTGGTGGTCGTTCTACGCCAAGGCCGTCAAAGGACGGATATGACAATGCTCTGATGAAGTTAAGATCGGAGCTTGACATTAGAAGGGACAGAGATATCAAGACAAAGGATTTGAGGAATAAGCTCAAGGTGCTCGTCAAGGATCCTAGCAAAGATGACCTTGCTCTGAAAGTGTTCTTCATGATTGTGTTTATGAAGGTTGTGTTGCCTGGTTCTGCCCCGCGTGTTTCCAGAGAGACAACAATGTTTGAGGGTCTCGTCTTTGAGGACATGGCTAATATGGATTATTGCCAGTTGATGGTTGATGAGCTTAGAAGGGTTGTTGCCAAGTACCAAAATGGTGATACTCTTGGGAAGGCAATCACAGGTTGTGCCATAGGGCCTGTACTAATGTACCTTGACTGCCTTATCCGTGGCAAGACCGCAGAGCCTGACATGCGAGTCCCCCGCATATGTTTCATGGATCCTGCCAAGCTTTCCGATCTTTTTGATGCAGATTTGAGAAAAAAAAGGCAATGCAGATCCAAAGACTTGGGTGTTTGGGAAGCTTCCGGTGAGTTTTGTTTGGTTTGTGTCTTGCAGACCTTTTTTAATTTAGTTATAGCTATTTTTTTTATTGTAGTGGACATGTGTACTGTAGAGTTGTCTGTTTATATTTTTGTATGGTTTAGGTATGGTTTTTTAGTACTGTTGTTTCTTGTGTGGTTGAACTGAATAACTTTGTTAAACTGGCCTGTTGGTAAATACTAACAAATTGGCAATGACAGCTAAAGTTTTTTTAGTGGTGTTGATTTTAAATTTGTTAATATCATGATTTATTTTTCCCTATGTGTTGCATTGATTGATTAACTATTTTTTCCCTTTTGTTTGTAGTGGAAAACTCAAGAGGAGGTTATTTTTTCCGAGTGTATAAACGGCCACCCCGGAGATGCCGCTGCCTCAGTTCAAAGTCTTCATCTCTGTCCGATGAGTTGAGGGATGGTCGTGGTGGTGAGGGTGCTGGTTATGCCCTTCCTGGCCCTAGTAATGCTAGTGCTTCACAGAGGCAGGGTTTTGGTATTGATGTTGTTGTCTCAGCGTTGGAACGTGCTGAGCATATCTTAAGTAATGTGTGTTCTGAGCTGCAAAAGGTCCCAACGATAGTCGAGCGTTTGAGCTGTATAAATGGTATCCTTCCTGAAGGTCATCAATTTAACGCTGAGGAAGATGTTGACTACATTGAGATGGAGAGAATTTTAATCGGTGACATGCGTGACAGTGCCGCTAATCTAGTTCAGAGCTCGGTTCGTCTGTTGAACAACATGAAGCGTTTCAGAACTACGCAAAACTCTTGCTGCAAGCCATATGAAGAAAGTGCAAATGTTGTTATCAAGCTGTTTGAGCAGGATGAGGCTGCTGCCACCCACAGCAGGGCTGGTGATTGTACCGAGGCTAATGTTTTTGATCACGAAAGGAATGATGTTGGCTTTGAGCGCCCTGATGTTGATGTGAGTCAGTCCTCAGTGTTTGCAATTTTTACTTTGTTGTCCTGCTATCAGTGTTGTAGTTGAACTTCCTCATCTTCATCTATTCATTAGTAATTTTCTTTTTCACGCAGATTGATCATGATGAGGATGTTGGCACCGACAGCAGGGCCGACGATCGCACTGAGGCTAATGTTTCTGATCAGCATACGAACGATGTCGGCTTGCAGAACCCTGTTGTTGATGTGAGTCAGTCCTCGTTGTTTGTATGTTTTTACTATGTTTGTTCTGCTGTCAGTATTGTTTGAACTGCCTGATCTACATCTGGTTATTAATTTTTCTTTTTCATGCAGGAGACCAGTCATAATGTTGAAGCTGATGTTGACCGTGGAGTTAATGATCCATCCACTGATAAGTGCAAGGTTATTTTTATTTTCATTGTGGTTATTCATATTCTTTTTAATTTTCATGCGCACCAATGTGTCCTCCTTGTTCATTTTTCTATCCCACACCGTTTAGAGTTTGCAAGGGGGTAGCTACCTTTTTTGTTACTGTTGTTTTAATTCCTTGTGTTTATTGTTGCTCATAATAGCATTGTTTTTTGCCTCATTACATTTTGAATCAGGGTGCTATTGTTGGCGATGAGCCTTGTTTGCCCAGTTGCGATGTTGCTTTGAATGTTAGCAGCAGCAAGTTCGATAATGTTGCAGCGAATGCTTCCAAGGTTTATTTTTCTATGCACATCTTTGGTACTTTATTTTTTATTGTTAGTTTTGTTCATATTATTCACTTTTTCTAAAAAAAAAATTCGTCAGATTACTGATGTTGAACGTCAGATTAGTGGTGGAGATGATGCTCGTGATGCTCCATTGAGTAGTGGGCGCAATGTTGGCACCAAAGTTGCTGATGAGGATGCTGGTGCTGCCAGCATACCTGATTCCAAATCGCCTGGTGTGGCTGGGGATGAGAATGTTTCTGGTTGTGAAGATTTGCCGCCGGAGAATTTCCCTCCTGGAGGTCTTGATTACTGTGATGCATTGCAAGATGCTTCTAGCGTGGAGGAGGTGCCATCCGAGGATGATGATTTACTCATTATTTTCTTCTCGACCCCTTGACGCAGGAGGCGCTTGTTGTCGCCTCGTGATTTTCTTTCTGCACTCGAAAGCGCAGCAATATTGGTGTCCTCTCAAGATGTCCCATCATCAAACCCTCAAACCGGAGGCATAATGGTCTCATCACAGAACTACCGTCGTCGCCAAACCCCGATAGTCCGTAAGCACTTGTAAATTGGGCGATTTCTCAAATTTTCATTTTGGACATGTTCTCTTGTAGTTGTTGAACTTATTATTTTTCATCATTTTTTGCAAGCGTAAAGTGATAATGTTGTCAAGGTTGATACATTTTTCTTCATTGCTACGAGGTTGCGCATTTAACCGCATTTAAATGGTTAGTTTGGGATTTTGCCCGTAACATTTTTGTCACTTTTTTTCTTTCGTATGATTATTATTGTTGTTGCAGTAGTCTTAATTAATGTAATTTTTGTGTTTTTCTAGTCACAAGCCGATGTTTCAAAATAAAGAATGTGATGCCAGTGTTGGTTCTATTGCTAAAGCGTTTGTCCCCACTGGCATGCTCAACTCAGATAGTGCTGATGTTTTATATTCTCTACGTCAGAAGTACCGAGACACTGACAAGTTGATAGTTCCCAGATGGGTGACGGTCAGTATTTTTGCTTTTTTTGTAAATAGGATGATAACTTGTTTTGACAATTCTCTAACTGTTGTTGTTCTTTTTGTACAACAGACCAAGATCCGTGATGGAAATATTGATTCCAATGTGTTAAATTGGTTCACGAGATCAGGTGCTGATGGTTTCGATCAAGTAGGTGAACTTGGACTTTTTGTACTAATTAACTAGAACTGTCATGTTTTTCTTTTTCAGTTTAGGGAGGTGTGGGAATGAACTTGATTAGCCTACTTTTTTACACCTGTACTTATGAATGATCCATGCTTTTTATTAAAGATGCACTTATTGTTGCAAGGAAACTGAACTGATATGATTGTTCCTCATCTTTGGGCGGTGGATATAATTTCATTATGATTATGTGATTTTTTGTTTGTACTTCTGAATTTAATTTTTCCATCTCTTTATTTTATTGATTGGAGGCTGGATTTTTAGTTTCATTATGACTTTGGTAAATTCATTTTTCCTCTGCGATTTTTTTCCAGCTTCTTTTCCCTACATTTGATCCGCCATCATTTGTGCCTACCATGAAGCCTAGCGACGAATGTGGGCATTGGTGCTTGGTTGTTCTGAATTTGAGGTTCCATCATTTCGAGTGTCTTGATTCACTCCGTGATGAAACCTCGGGTGATGCACTTAGATTCTTAAGGAATATGACAGATAATATAAAGAAGCTTTGGAGGGAGTCCAGTAGATGTGGCCAAACCATTCTCACCGGTGCATATTGATGGTTTCTCTTGTGAGTTTGTGCGGGTGCCTCAGCAAAAAAACACGTGAGTATCTGTTTTTTAATGATTTTTTGGTGGTTCTTTTTGTTGCTGGGTGGATGTTGTTCCTGTATTTTTTGGATTTTGTGTTGTACCATTTTTTTGTTTCTTCCTTTGTTCTACAGGCATGATTGTGGATTCTTTATGCTACAAAACTGCAAGACCTATTATTGCCGGGAGGATGGTGTAATTGAAATGGTCGATTACAGCCATGAAGATATTCTGGACATTAGGAAGACCTTGCTGTACACCTGCGCAACTAGCGATGTGTTCGATGTTGACTTCAGGGGTTTTTTGGCATCGAACCCTGTACGTGTGCATGGACTTTAGTTTTTTTTTGCAGTTTGTACTTCTCTGTTCAGTACTGTCATGAAATATGTATTTGAACTTACGCTTTGTGCGGACTCTTTTTTTTTATTTTTTTTAGGTGAGTGGTTGGATCTTGGTGAGCATGACTACAGGTTCTTTGGTAGCCGCCTCTGAGCTCGAGCGCGTAGCTATTGATCTTAGCTGTATGCTCTCCGTAAAAGACAAGATCTGGTGTTATGAAGGGGAGGTTGGGAGCTCTGAGAAGTTCTACGGCTGCTTGTGGAGAGAGCCCTACTACACCCAAGAATCCCATTGTTGAATTGATAGACAAATGATGATGATGTGTTTGACAAGATTGTCAAGCGTTGGAAGAGTCACGAGGAGTGTCACGCCAAAGGTTTATCTCCCTTGTCGGAATAGTGGCTCGAGAGCCGGTGGTGCTAGGAAAGATCCCGCTTTGGAATTTGTCAATGTTGTAAGCATGAAGCGTGCACCCACAGCTCCTATAAAGTTTTGCTCCCTATCCAAAGCAGCTTCACCTCATAAATTCCTCACCGACAAGGCTCGCAGTTGTATAAGCTGTTGCTTAGTGATGAATGGCGGAGAAGTATGCCAAGTGAGTATCTCTCATTATTTTTCCTCCTCTTTTTCTTTTGTTTGTTTGTAATCGCTAGGTAAATACGACCTGAACTGTTCCTTTTTATACAACTCGAACTGCTATGAATGCCTTATCTTGCTTCTGCTTCTTTTTTGTTCTTGTGTGTGCTGCAGGAATACATTCTCAATGATACCCCAGCCTGATGGAAACGTAACTGACTTCACTGGGAATCACATCTGGGAAGTTTTTTCACCTGGGCAAATGATGGAGGGTGATATAATGGACTTCCTCATTGATGATTGGAAGCAAGATCCTGAGAGAAATGTTGATTTCGCATCTGGGAAAAGGATATTGCTGAGTCCATATTTCATCTCGGTAATCAATCAGATCGGTTTCTTTTCTGTTGAACAAGACTGCCTATTGTTTTTACGAGTTTTAATAATACTTTTGCTTGTTGATCCTTTACCGCTGTCTATTTTCTATTTTGGCTTTTTTGTAGGTTGTGCTTGACTGTTTGTTTTACGAGGATGAAAATAAAGAGTTTAATGTGGAGAGTGGAGCGAGAGATTTCAAGAGCTATGTTAAAGCTAACGAAGACTTGCTCAGTGCCGACCTTGTGAGATCTACTAGCTGATTTTTTGGTTTTTTATTTTTTTGTTGTGATGCTGGTTTTATTTTGAATATTTAACATCTCTTTTTTGGTCATTTGTTTTTAGATCATGATGCCTCTATTCAAGCCTATGGTTTTATCAAAGGATAGGAAAGTGAACCACTATTCCTTATATGTCATGAATCGGCACCAAGTAGCGCTGACATCCTTGACTCTTTACCTTATCGAAGAACCACCGCCCTTCAAGAACACCTATCACAAAGATCGAGAAGATTGTGAGTGACATTTATCATCTGTACTGGATTAATTTTTCTGCATCTTTGTTTCTGCTTTTTTCTGAGACCTAAAACTGTGTGGGTTGTTTTGTTTTTTACGATTTCTAGAATGGTCAAAGTAATGAAGGTTGTGTATGGTGATGCTCAAGATAATGCGAGCAAGCAGCCCAATTGGGAGCTGTTTGCAAAGAAACCAACGCTTGTCAAGGTTCCAGTTCAAGGGAAAATGAATGTGGCCATTATACTCAAGTATGCGGATGCTACGATGGTGAAAAGATCGTTAAGAACATTCGAGATTATGACGTGGGTTTCTTGTTGTGCTTTTAATTTTCCTTTTTTGGCTTATTGTGCATCCTTTTTTTATGTGTCATAATTTTTTATAATTTTGTTTTATTGTTTTTGCAGCCACGCATTGTTGATTGGAACGCTGAGGATCTGTATAGAGTTGTGTTCAACCGGAATAACCATCTTATGGTTACGGAGCTTCCCAAGGAGCTTCAGGCTTTGGCTCCTGATGCATAGGAGAAATGGTCATCATTTGGATAGTGAATTGGATAGTTGTGTGATATATCCCTTGAAAACATTGTAGGCTCTATTTTGTAGTGTTTGATGTCTTGTCAAGTACTATGTAATAACTAGTATATTTTTGTGTTGTGTTTGAAGGGTGGCACAATGTTTAACAAACTTTTTTCCCATGATGATTGTGCGGTTGAATAGCTGTTTCACTTGTGTATGTTTCATCGGGAATTCGTTTTGGTTAAGCTTTATTTTTTGTACTGAAGTCTTATATACTAGTTGAACTGAAAACACCTGTTTTTTCAAGTGTATTTATGAGTTGTTGCTGAGAAAGTTAGATTTTATTTTACTTTTATGTGATTCCATCCTAAGTTCCACCTTTATAGTTTCTGTACTCTCGTTTTCTTGTACTTATGATATAGTCCTGTTAGTACTGATTTGTAATCTCATTCAGCGTAAGGCTTTTAAAATTTGGCGCCTAATTTTTGTTTGAACTTATCGAACTTTAGCAGTTGAACTTCATGGTATAAGTTAAAGCACTGGTTTAAATTAGCTACGTTTAAGAGATAGCCCTATTAAGTTCAAAACTACTTCTTTTCTCAAGGCATTAATTGGCATCATCATAGCACTTACCGAATAAACTAAGTTGTACTGAGATTTCAATCGTGCTAGTACTTTGATTAATTATTTACTTTTTGTGTTGTTTGAGGCTAGTACGTCTTCCTACTGTGTTTCTTGTGATTTTTCTCCTTTGTCGAACTTATATCTTTTTGATTTAGTTTTTGGCCTTCTTTTTTTCTAGGTTGTGGTTATTCTACAGGCAATGTTTGGTATAATTCTAGCACTTGCCATATAGTCTTAGTTGTACTGAGATTTCAGTTGAATTATTACTGTTATTTTTAGTGTGTCACTGTTTTTGGGAATGCGAACTGAAGCTTCCCGTTCCTTTTTATATTTTTGTAGAATGAATGTACCGTGTGTTCAAGTGTACCAGAAGTTTCAGTCCTAGCATGCTAGTTGCTAGGAAATACGTACTGATGGTTTTTTGCTTTTTCCTGATGCATTACTTAGTGAATTTTCTAATTTTTATTTTTAGCATGATTCTTTTAGTACTACATGTTGTCCTTGGTCGAAACTTAGTCTTTTTAGTGTGATAGTACTACCATTCATGTCTAAGCTGTACTGAGCGTCCAAGGCTACTATCAATTTTCAAATGATGGTTCAACAAAATAGGAAGCTAGCAAACTTGTTGGATGACATAAGCAAACGATGTACTTGATAGACATAGACAAACTTGTTCAAACCCTGACACACATAGCATAAGGTAGTTGGTTCAACAAAACGAAAGCAAATTACAAATCTGAAACAACAAGACTAAGGACACATATAGCATATGGTAGCTGGTTCAACATAACAAATGCAGACTTTCATGCATCTTCATCCGTGAAGTTGCAGTGGTAGTAGGGGTCAGCCTCCTGCTCTTTTGAAAATCCCAACCTGTCACGATGTTGTCGATTGTCTTCCATGACTTGTACGCTATGTATGCATCTATTCCTCGCATGCGTGATGAGGTTGTCCGGCAATGGGCTGGTCGCCCACGCTTTGTGGTCTTCCTCTTCATCTTCTTCTTCATGTGTTCAGAGAATGGGTGGATGACGCCACCGCAACATCGCCAAGGAGTCGAGTATTTGTCGTTCTTTGGATTTTTCCACTTGCGCTGCATGTCGATGAAGTTGTTGGGGTTGATTTCCAAACCAGACTCCACCAGCTTCTGCTTGTCACCTCCAATGCTGAAACTAACAAATGTGTACAATTTCTCCTCCTACAGGAAGTCTTTGAGGCGCTTGGGCCTGCAAGGGGGGAGACACACATTTTCTAAAGATTAGTCTTCTTTTTGAGTATCTAATTCTACTGTTTTTTTTTCTGTTTTACAAGTGATAATCCATGAGGTAGATGCTTATATATTATGAGCCATGCATGAATGTAGTTCAGAAACTAGTACAAAAAGTCCTGAAATTAAATTCAACTACACCGTGTTATATTTTTCTTTTTTGCTATCTTCGTTGCTTCACCAAATGCTTCACCAAATTAGAGAATCATTTTTTACCAGAGTCAATGATTCATGCGCTGCTTGATTCAAGTTTAGTTTTCTTTTTTGTTGAATAAAAGGCCTATACCAGTGATTGATACATCTTTGTGCATTAATTATATATCAAGTCCAAATTTTAGTTTTGAGAAACTTGTGCATCAAGATATGGACCTATAAGACTTCACCAAAGATCTTTTAATACATCAATTCTATAAACTATACTAGTACAACAAGATCAGAAACTATGCTAGTACATTAAGTTCAGAATGATATAAACTTTTTTTCAGATGCTAACTGTGAAACAATCCAGCCACAGCCCGTAAATGCATGTAACTTGAGAAACATGTAATCGTGCATCCACTTCATAGACTATAGTAGTTCATAGCATTCAATGAACTACTGGTACAAACAGATGACTATAATCGTTGGGAAACAAGTTTTAATTAAGTTTTTAGCGACTAGTACTAGTACAATGAGATGAATGAACAGTAGTATGGGTTAACATTTTGTTGTCAGCTGCGATGTGGTACACCAAGCGAGTTCCTCGACGACAACCGCAGGATCGCCGCCATCTGTGGAGGTTTATCCTCGCCGGTGTACTCCACATCAACTCCGGCGAAGCTTGATACAAGCCGCCGCCTTCATCCCGAGCCTACTCATCATCCGTCGGCCTTTGTCTGTTCGCACGGTGCGAGACGATCTCCAGCGTCTCTTTGCCGTGGAGCTCAACCCTTTGAGCGCTTTGGTGTACTCGTGCTTCTCGCCGGGACGGAACGTCGGCGAGGTTGCTGCTTTTGTTCAAAGCGTCGCCATGGTGACGCTTTGGCGGAAGGTTCTCCGCCATCGCCTTTGCTCCGGCGATCGTGGGCTTTGGGAGAGAAAGTTTTTGGTTTGTGTGCAGTGTAGATGGAAGCGGCAATGGTGGTTCTGTGAATGAGGCAGAGATGGAAGACAATGGGGTATTTTTGGAGTGCGTCGACGGTGGTGTGTTGGAGGCGGTTCGTCGGGGACGTGGGTGTAGTGGTAGTGGGGTCGCTGCTCAGCGGTGCGTCGTGGCAACCACCCAAAGGTGGCGCGTGTGGTGGCCTCAAGAACTAACCGCCCAAGACAATTTTTTTACTACTGCCTGATTAGTCTTGTCAAGTTGTACTTATAATCTGCTAAATCCCACTTGCACGCCCCTCATGCGGTGGTGATGATGGCATTTCAAGCCTTGTTTAGGTGACGTATGGCTCTGTGATGTTTTTCCCTGTGGATGTTTAAGCATTGTTTTTCTATTGAAGTCTTTATACACTAGTTTATGTCAAAACATTTTTTAGTGCCCTGGGAGTTGTTGCTCAAAAGTTGTACTTATTTTATTTTCATATGTACCAACCTAGGTTAGGCCTGTATAGTTTTTGTATTATCATTTTTAGCGCACTTATGTTTTAGTACTGTGTGAACTGAATTGTAATTTCATACAATGCACGGTTTTGAAATTTGATGTCACAGTGGTGCGAGCAGCCTGACCGATCCTGCTGTTTCAGTACTATTGTCGTATGTATGTTTTGAACTGATTTTTTTTATAACTTAGGTTGGGTGTTTGAGATTATTTTTACGACCAGATTGTTCATTGTGGTGTGGACATATTTTATATAAATAAGAAATTTAGCAGAATTGACAAATATATTCTATTTGAACTTTTTGAATTTTAGTAGTTGAACTTGTCAGTTTTTATATAAATAGGAAATTTAGCATAACTGACAAACATTATATTTGAACTTTTATAGTTTTTAGTAGTTGAACTTATCAGATTGTATATAAATAGGAAATTTTAGCATAATTGACAAACATTATATGTTTTGTACTTTTAGATTTTTAGTAGTTGAACTTGTCGGTTTTTCTATAAATAAGATATTTAGCATAATTGACAAACATTATACGCTTGAACTTTTTGAGCTTTAGTAGTTGAACTTGTCAGATTTTATATAAATAAGAAATTTAGCATAATTGACAAAAATTATATGTTTTGAACTTTTTGAGTTTTAGTAGGTGAACTTGAAAGTAATATTTAATTTGGTTGTTTAAATTATGTACATTTAACAGATAGGCTATTAAGTTATGTTCTTTTTTAGAGGTTCATTGTTGTTGTATCATATTTTTTCCCTTTTTTCTTGTACAAGTTAATTGACAAATATTTTTCTTGTAGTTTATTTTTCTTTGTCCCACCATCTGGTTTGTATACCTGTGCTTATTTGGTGGGGTGTTTTGTTGACGATGTATATTGGGCCGTTTTTCGGCCCAGATAGCTCGTCCGCGCGGCTATGTAGTGCGTCGTTTGCGTGCGCTCTGGGTTTAGTCCCACCTCGCTAGTCGAGGGGGCTCCGGACCTGTTTATAAGGGCAGTGAAGGCGCACCAGTCGAACTCCTCTGAACACTTACCTGAGCGCTTATACACGGCGCTCGCCTCTCTCTTGACCTCAGGGCCTGGTCGGCGGGTCTCAAGCAGCGGATTACTAGGGATTCGCCCACGGGCTCGAGTTCAAGTATCTAGCATTGTCAGGGCCTGCGCCTGACCTTGGGCGGTCATTATTTTGTTTGTTTTGAATCTAGTACTTGACTCCACCAGTAGACTGATACTTGTTGTTCTGGTGTCATTTTTAGAACTATGGTACTTGCGTGTAGACTAAGTTGTACGCATTCATAGTAGCGCTTACGGCCTGATGCTTCTTTTGTACTTTTTATTGTAGTAAGAATGTACTGTCCGATCAAGTGTACTGAGTTGTACTGACACGGAACAACGTTGTGTGTTTAGTTGCATCATAACTAATACTTTAGAGCAACGACAACGTTCCATTCAGAAGCTACTTTTTGAATTTTTGAAATGATGGATTAACAACATATGAAGCTACAAAACTAAACTTATATAATGAGATAAGCAAAACATTGTACTTGATGACGCAACTAAACTTGTTCAAACATGACAAGCACGACATAATCATACTGGTTCAACCCAACAAGAGCAAACTACTAATTTGAAACAAGAAGATAAAAGGCAATCACAAGCGGAAGTAAAACGAAGGCAGGCTCTGATTTTATCTTCATCCAGCAAAGGGGCAATAGGGGCGGTCGTAGAAGTTTTCAGCCTCCCGCTCTTTCGCATATTCCAACCGCTCGTGATGTAGTCGATCATGAACCATGACTTGTACGTGGCGACGATCTACTCCCGCGCACTCGATGAGGTTTTCGGCAGCTCGCTGGTCCCCACAGCTTTGTAGTCTTCCGCGTGTTGATCTTGTTCTTCATGCCTTTGTAGAATGGGTGGATGACGCTGGCTGCAACATCAGCCAAGGAGTCGTACTTTTTCCGTGTATGGAACTCTCCACTTGCGCTGAATGTCGATGAACTTGTTGGGGTTGATCTCCATACCGACAACTTCAGCTTCTCTTTGTCGCTTTCAATGCTGAAACCGCAAATGTGATCGACTTCTCACGCCGCAAAGATCTCGGTCAGCGCTTGGGCAAGGGCGAGATATTTTGAATATTAGCATTACTTTGATGTTTTGAATTATTCATTTTTGTTTTTGTTTTACAAGCGATGATTCCATGAAGTAGTTTTTTATGTAGGATAAACAATGGATGAATGTACTTCAAAAACTAGTAAAGAAAGTTCTGAATTTAAATTAAGTACATCATGTTATTTTTCTTCTTTGATTATACATAGTTTCAGTCAATGTTGTATATTCTGCATTGGCACTAGTTTAGTCTTTTTTGGTTGAAATGGGATAACAGAGAAACCAGTGATTCACCAAGTCCTTAGTTTATTTTCTTACGAAAATAACATTAGATCAAATTCAGAAAATACTTCACTACATCAAGTTCAGAAACATCTTTTTTAATACATCGAGTACACAGAGTACTCTATTGTATCAACTTCAGAAACTTCACTAGTCGATCAACTTCAGAATTTAATCGTCCGCAATATTTTCCAAATATTAATCCATTGCATCAGGTTCATAAATACATTTTATAGTATATCTACTTGAGAAAATGCAGTAGTGCATCCACTTTTCACAAACACACTAGTACATCTAGTTTGGAAAGCAAGTGTGATTAATTTTTCAGGATACAGTAGTAATAAAATAGATAAACCATATGCAGGGCAAATGAGTAGGATTTTGCTCACCATTTTGTGGCCGCTGCGATGTGGTACACCAAGCAGAGTTCGTCGACGCACAACTGCAGGACTGCTGCCTTCTGGGGAGGTTCATCTTCGTTGGTGTAGTGCACACCAACGCCGACGATCCTACGAACCCTGCCGCCAAGCTTCATCCATAGCCTGGTGATCACCTCGCCGGCCTTTTCTGGTACGCTGGTGCAGACGATCTCCAGCGTCTCGTTGCCGTGGAGCTCAACCCCTTTGAGGGTTGTTGTGTACTCGCGCTTCTCGCCGGGGACGTTAATGTCGACGAGGTTGCTCCTCTTGTCCGACGTCTCGGCATGATGACGCTTAGCGGACGGTTCCTCCGCCATGGCCTTCCTCCGCGATCGTGGGCTTTGGAGAGAGAAGTTTTGGTTTGTGTTCGTGGAATGGAAGCGCAATGGTGGTTTGTGGGAACGAGGGAGAGGTGGAAGAGAATGGGATTTTGTGCAGTGCGTGGACGGGGATTTTGCAAGAGGCGGTTCATTCGGGTCGTGTGTGTAGGGTGTTGTGGCGTGGGGTCACCGTCATAGCCCTTGTGCCAACCGCCGAAGGGTGGCGGGATGGTGGCGTGGAAGAACTAACCGCCCAAGTGAAATGGTTTTTACTTCTGAACTGACTAGTATTGTCAAGCTGTACTTATGACCTGCCAAATCCCACTTGCACGCCTCGCGGTGGTGATGATGGCATTTTACCGTGGCACCGATTCAGATAGTCAAGCTGTACTTATCACCGCTTATCCCACTTGCACGGTCGGCGCCGGTGTTGATAGAGGTCTCGAACTCCTCTACCGTCGCATTTCGGACCGATGATTGAAGTGCAATTGAACGTACCAAATACCAAAGGAGACTATGTGTGGTGCTAATGTTTTTTTAAAACAATTTTCGTATTTTTTTAAAGGATTGTTTATATCAAGATAATCTGTGAGTAGTTTTTACAAATAAATTAGATTTTCACCTGTATGGGATGTATTATATTCGCATTTTGCCTGAGGTAATTATTTTCATGTACTGATGGTGTTTCTGAATTGGGACCGCCAGAGCAGTATAGCTTTGTTTTTTCAAAATGATTTTTTGAGTCGTTAATCGGTGTGTTTGTTTTACTATGCCGCTTGTACTACCGACCGAGATTTATCAAGATCTTGATGTACTACAAGAGTTTATATTTTTCCTTGGCATTTTTTGTTGTTGAGTTATCGTCGATGAGCGCTTTTGCGCCGATATATCCAGATAAGTTTTTTCAAATTTATTTTGTGACTGCATTCAAAAGGATTATCAACTGGTTTAAATAATAATGTCACTGCTTCAGCGGGCACTAATCGGAAATTATATCAGTACTGATGTGTACTCAGCCTTGTATTGACGTCTAAGAGTTATCAGTACTGATGTACTACAAGATTTTAAATTTTTAATTGACATATTATTTTTCCTGAGATACTGGGTCACAGTATCGTTTTGTGTCGGATATATACAGATAAGTTTTTTCAAACGTATTTTTGTGACTGCTCCAGCGGGCACAAATCAGAAACTAAAAAATAACTTTAGTTCTAATCGAGAGTAATCGACATTAAAGCTAAATAAGTCTTGGTAACGACAGTGTTTGTGAAATGCTTCATCATTGTGTGCTGATGCGACCGAGACTACAAGGTTATTTTTTAGTTGACGCAGCAGGATAACCACTATGTATTGTGCAGTCTTGAGCTTCTCCTAACTGTCCCTGAATGTTGTGCCTTGCTGGCGCTCTTTCCAGGTCGAGCCTTGGCAGCTTCATCGCTGGCTTCAGTTTCCTCGCCTCCGACCTAATCGCTATCTTCATTGTCTTCGTCTGATTGGCCATCATTCTCTTCAAACTCTTCCTCTTCATCATCTTCATTTGATTTCTTGGAACTCTGTACCTTGCCCTGTTTATGTTCAGCTCCACCGACCTCCTTGCCCACTTTGCACGTGCGGGCATTATGTCCGTCAGTCCCCCCACACTTGCGGCAAGTGTAGCTGTTACGTGTGTTGTCTCCATTTTTAGAAAACTGGGTGGCTCCAATCTATTTGTTCTTGTTGACAGTTGCATCTGTGCGGAGTGGGCATGTGCGGTAGTTATGGTTGCTCACGACGTTGCAGAAACTGCATGCCCTTATCCCGAGGGGTTTGCCGTCCGGGCCAAATTCCACTCGCTTGATGGGGCGTGGTGGCTTTTTGGCTGCTGCTTGCATCTTGCTCTTCCTCCCCTTTGTGTTTGAGAATATTGGGGGTTTAATCACCCTTTCCTGCTGCTGCTGGTAGGATGTACCATTGTCATGTCGTTCGCCTACAGCACCATCAAGCTCATGATCTCGCATGTTAGTTTGTCGGCGCTCTTGAGTGTGCACATGGGCAAGCTCCGGTTGCTGCTGCTCTTCTTCCTCGTTCTCAAACGGGTCAATAGATCCCAGATGGTTCATCTCGGATAACATTGTAGCAATATCCTGGTCAATGGCTTCATTGTCTGTGACACCTCCATTTTCAGCAGAATGCATGGTGTCGAGTTCTTGTTCAAGTTTGTCCATGACGACCCGCGCCCTTGCCATTTGCTCTTGGCTTCTCAAGCTTTTCCTGTGCACCCTCATGTTCAGCGTCAGCAGCGAGCTTTCAATGCAGTATTGGGATGCCTTGTTTGACGCTACTGTCCTCAAGTCATTTCTGTCAAATGTTGGCTAGATGTTCGGGCGTTTGGTGTATCTCCTGAGTATGTATTTCTCTGGAACGCTGGCAGCCTTAATTGTCTGCATCATGCACAGGACATGCACGCAGAAAAGACCTGTATTTTGTTTTTGGAAGAGGTGTATGTTTTTTGTCATTTCATTCGAACAAAAACTTTTCGCAAAAAAGTAGTACAGTATGTAACATCTTTTTTGCACTCCTCACCTGTGTGGTCCCATAGCCTGCACTCGCACTCATATGTTTCTCCCACGGGGTCTGCCACCACCTGGAACGCGTGCTGAGCTCACACAGACAGTTTTTGCGGGTGGTTGTAGCGCACTAGGTACTTTGTGGGCTCTTCCGTCTCTGTCGCCGTGAAGAGCGTGCTCAGTTTCAGCCTATCTCTAATCTCGCTGTACACAGCTCGTGTGTACAGCTTTGCCATCTGGGTGTCAAACCCATAGTAGGTCAGCGTGTTTTGTTCCTTCTACAGATGCAAGAATGATGATCATATTGTTAGTTTTCTCACAGGAAAAACTTCCAATAAAGTTTTTACTTTAGTAAGCATGTTATTTTTATGTCTCACGACAAGTGATAGAGATATACCCGGTGTCGGTGTACTAGAGTAGGGGTACCCTAGTATCCCGAACTTGTGCACGGGCAGTCGCAGCACCCCGCGGCAAGGCTTGCCGGGTGACCGCCAAGATCCACCGTGGTTCCTTTGGAGCCATTCAAGAACAAAGTGTTTAAGCCAAGAAGACAAGGCCCCGACAAGAGGAGCTTGCCGGAAAGGTCAAGGCCCCGGCAAGAGGAGCTTGCTGGGAAGGCCAATCAAAGCATTTCAAGGAACTTGTCATGACGCTGCTTTGCGTCCGGCAAGGCCCGTGAGCGACAAGCTTCGGGCGCGACAAGACAACGATCATGGCAAAGGCGCTTGCTGCGCAAAGCTACAACTCAGACCCACGCCCAACGATCCACCAACGTGTCGCCTGTGATCTTTACAGCGCTAGCGTGGCGAGAGGTCAGTGCAGCCGGGCGTCGCGAGGTGGCAAGCGAGATGACAAGATGGCCATCGTGGCAAGCGGTGGCGCCTCTAACGGTCACTTTTCTGCACTGTTTGGGCGACGCATACGGGCATTTAATGCCTTTGTCCCCTGCCGTCAGGGTTAGGTAGGATGCACTGTACAAGTAGGTGTACCAACCGCACCTCTTTTCCATTTGTACCCTTGCATGCATTGCTACCTGTCGGTGACCCATTGAGCATACAAAAGGAGGCCCATGCGCAACGTAGAGGGGGGTTGGAAACCAGAAAGCACTCGCGCTCTCACTTGTTGGCAGCGAGCGTGTACTGTAGCAATTAGCGCTCTCGAGCAAGAACACAATACAATCCGACAAGCAGCAGTAGGAGTATTATCTCTCCGGAGAGCTCCGAAGCTGGGTAAACCGCTCGTGTGCTTCGCCTCGATCCGCTCTTCGTGCAACCTCCACCCCCCGCCGGACCGAAAGGGGCCCTGCCCCATAGGTGTTCGTTCCCACGACATCTTTGGCGCGCCAGGTAGGGGGCATCGAGGTTGTGTGAACCTGGTCCGGCGTTCACGCGGGCTAGATCTTCATCTTCTTCATCAACATGCCACCGAAGAAGAAGGCTTCGGAGGTGGCTGCTCCGTCCACGTCGATCCCACCACCACCGGAGCAGACAGGTGGTGGGGTAGACGCCGGCGGAGGAACGGGCGCCGACGAGGGAGCTCACGCTGCTGCCAGGTCCAAGGACAAGGCCCCGCAAACCTCGGCGTCCGTACATGCACCGCGCCCATCTCAGGAGGCGCGGGACCGACAGCGTCATGGTGCTCGCAGTACCATACGCGCGTTGGAACAAGGCCAAGCTGGTGGATCTCGGGGCGCTCAAGACCAGCATGCACGCCAACATGCTGGCACGAGCAAGTCACGCCGCTGACGGATATCGCCCTTCCAACCCGCTTGGAAGTCCGAGCATATCCGCGCCTCGCACTGCTCGCCGCCGCCACCAAAGACTCCGTAAGAAGCGCGGGCGAGCTCAATCGCTCTGGATTACCCTCCAACGACAGACAAGATCGACGATTGGAGGGACACCATTCAGAGTCTCATCAGCTTCGCCAACGGCGACACTCCACGGCAACCGAGTACATCGAAGCCGCGGCAAGATTGCCAGGCACGAGCCGATGGCGACAAGACCGGTGGAGGTGCAACCACCGTGCACTCTCTGCCCCGAAGGCCAAGATCGCTGACTCGCCGGATCAACCTCGACGACGACTCCACTGCGTCATCTGATCCTCGAGCCTATCGCGATCAGCGCCAAGTTCTCCACGAACGACAGCAAGAAGACGCTCGTACTCGCATCGAGCGTCGAAGAGAAGCGCGGCGTCAATCAGACCAGCGCGTTGGGCCCGCTGTCGACATGCATGCGCCAGGGGAACCAGATGACTTGCCGTACGCGATAGGTTGCCCTGCGTTCACTCGTGAGCTGCGGCAAGTCCAGTGGCCCAGTACGAAGAATTTCAAGCCAGATGTACCAGAGAAGTACGACGGCAAGTTGCATCCGTCAGTGTTCCTTAGCATCTACACCATCGCGGTGCAAGCTGCTGGGGGGCGCGACGACATGATCCTTGCCAACTACTTCCCGCTGGTGCTCAAGCCCAATGTCAGGTCCTGGCTCATGCACTTGCCGGACAACTCCATATCCTCCTGGGCAGATCTGTGCCATCAGTTTGTCGGCGCCTTACAGCGCCACAAGCCTCATGGCCAAGAGAGCGATCTTCATCTGCCGCCTGAAGGAAGGAGAGCCCTCGCAAGTACATTCAGAGATTCGATCAAGTGCAGCGCAACATCGAGATGTCCACCCCGCCATGCGGTCATCGCTGCTCCACCGAAACGTCGCGAAACCGCAGGATGCGGAGGAGATGGCGATGTGCAAGATCGGGACGCTGATGAGCTATATGCCATGGCCGACAAGTGTGCACGTGCTGAGGAAGGGAGGAAACTCCCCGGAGAGAACGCAGGAGCAGGAGGATCTGACAGTGAGGATGCTGCCCCGGCAAGGAAAAACCGGCGGCGGAACAATAGGAAGAAGAAAGGCAAAGATGCGCTAGTCGTTGAGCAGTCCGGCAACGGAGGTGGCGCCAAGGAAGCTGAAGCTGTGGCGGCCGCCGACAAGCAGGACGGCTCCGGCAAGCAGTACTGCAAGATCCACCGCACCAAGGGCCATGATCTCCAGAGTTGCAAGAAGGTTGAGCAGCTTGTCGAGCAGCAGAAAGCTGAGTACGAGCGGCGCGACAAGGAGAAGGCCCAAGAAGGTACTGGAGGATCCGGCAAGAAACATCCCGGCCGGGGAGGACGCTGCGGCAAGGCCAAGCAGCGGCAAGGAGACAGACCTCCGCGCGGCCGCGACAAGGATGAAGATGAAGACGAAGATGAAGATATGGATGATGATGAGGCTGATGAGCAGGAGTTCCAGAAAGCCACAGAGGTCCTATGCGTTGACGGCGAAGCTTCTCTGCATACTTCACACCGCCAGCTCAAGTAGTGGGTGCGGCAAGTCAATGCGGCAGAACCGCCCATCGAGTCACGCAAGCCTCTGAAGTGGTCCTGCACGCCTATCGTCTTTGATATTGAGGACCATCCTGATTGCGTAACTGCGGTCGGGTGCTTGCCGATGTTGGTTTCACCAACTATCCGCAATCTCAAGGTCACAAAGATGTTAGTTGACGGCGGGGCCGGCTTGAACCTGATCTCCTCCGCGGTACTATAGAAACTCCAGATCCCTGACAGCGAGCTTGAAGAGACCGGCACATTCCAAGGAATCAACCCGGGAAGGAGCAAGCCGAAGGGGAAGATCACATTGCCGGTAACATTTGGCAGCGAGTTGAACTTCAGGACTGAGAGGGTCACTTTTGACGTTGCTGACTTTCCATTGCCCTATAATGGGATACTCGGCCGTCCAGCACTCGCCAAGTTCATGGCGGCCTCTCACTATGCATACAACGTACTGAAGATGCCAGGCCCGATAAGTATCATCTCTGTCCCCGGCGACAAGAAAGATGCTCTTATCTGCGCCGACAAGATTTACCGGAAGCAGCAGCCGCAGCAGATCGCAAGACACTTGCCGCTGAAGCTCCCGGGGGGGAGAAGAAGACCAAGTCCGGCAAGAGCTCTGATGCCCACTCCGGCAAGCGCACCTCTTCGGAGTGCTACGCTACCGTCGAGGACGCACCATCGAGCTCCACCGGCAAGTGTAAGAAGACGATGACAGCTTCACCAGAGACCAAGAAGGTGTCCGCCAAGGAGGACGCAGACCGGTGGTACCTTCACCATCGCTTGCCACGCCGACCCTAAATAGGAAAGCGCCGCTGCTTTCTTTCATGGGCGAACGTCGACGTGTTTGCATGGCAACCGTCTGACATCCCCGGTGTTCCCAGGAAAGTAATTGAGCACCATCTTGCCGTTTGTCCTCATGCACGGCCCGTCAAGCAGAAAGTCAGAAAACAAGCAGTGGATCACCAAGAATTCATTGCAGAAGAAATCAAGAAATTGGAAGCAGCAGGCCTTGTCAGAGGAGTGCTCCATCCTACGTGGTTGGCCAATCCTGTAGTCGTGCGCAAGGCAAACGGGAAATGGAGGCTTTGTATCGACTTCACCGATGTTAATAAAGCTTGTCCCAAAGACCCATTTCCCTTGCCGCGCATTGACCAAATTGTTGACTCCACGGCCGGATGTGACTTTGAAAGCACAATTGCTCCCTGGGTGGTTTTGGTAATTAATGACAACATACTTTGTGGTTGGACTAATGCTTTTATCAAGTATGTTTCAGGAAGGTTAATCACATTGGCATGGCAAAAGGACTGAAGAGGTGGACCCCTCAAGATGCTAAGGTAAACATTGGCAAAAGCTCAAGACTCCATTTTTGGTTTAGTGATCCAAGATCACATTGAGTCTATAGGAAAGCCAATACTATTAAAAGGGATGAGGTTATGTTGATGATCCGTTGCTCAAGTGCTTAGTGATACATCTCCCAAACTATCGCAATCTTTCATTCCAACATACACTCATAAGTAATCTCGGTCCCACCGATTTCCTAAACTCACCACACCGAGATGAACCACCTCACCACAAAGCCAAACCCAAGATATTTCGGATTTTCCGATTCTAAACTCGGTCTCACCAAACTAGTGTTGCCAAGCTTCAGAACCTTCATCATCAAATCGGTGTCACCGAGATGATAAAGTCGGTCCCACCGAGATTGGCAAACCCTAGTCTTTGGAAGAATCGGACTCACCGAAATTGTATTTTCGGTCCCATCGAAAATCCCAACGCTCACAAGATTTGAACTTTCGGTCTCACCGAGTTGTCAACTTCGGTCCGACCGAGATTGGTCAAATGTGTGTAACGGTTGGATTTTGTGTGGAGGCTATAAATACCCTCCACCTCCTCTTCATTCGTGGAGAGAGCCATCGAAAGAACTACCACTCCTACCTTACATTTCGAGAAGAAAACTACCTACCCTTGTGTTGAGGTTGCTCCACTCCCACCATATGAAACTTGATTTCTAGCCTTCCCAAGTTGCTTTCCACTCAATCCTTTCTTCCACCACAGCCAAATCAGTGAGGAGAGTTGAGTGTAGGGGAGATTATCATTTGAAGCACAAGAGCAAGGAGTTCATCATCATCAACACCATCTATTACCTTTTGGAGGGTGGTGCCTCCTAGATTGGTTAGGTGTCGCTTGGGAGCCTCCGTCAAGATGTGGAGTTGAACCAAGAAGTTTGTAAGGGCAAGGAGATCGCTTACTTCGTGAAGATCTACCCCAGTAAGGCTAGTCCTCCGTGGGCGTATGCCATGATGGCATAGACAAGGTTGCTTCTTCGTGGACCCTTCGTGGGTGGAGCCCTCCGTGGACTCTCGCAACTGCTACCCTCCGTGGGTTGAAGTCTCCATCAACGTGGATTGACGATAGCACCACCTATCGGAACCACGAGAAAAATCTCCGTGTCTCCAAACTGCGTTTGATCTTCTCCACTCCTCTTTACTACTTGTGCAATTTACTTTCCGCTGCCCATACTTTAGAATTGCATGTGTAGTAAGTTGCTTGACTTGTGTGATATGCAAAATCTGCCAAAAACTTGTCTTTGTCAAAAGGCATAAGTTTTATCTTGTCGAGTAGTCTAATCACCCCCTCTAGACACTCTCACCTTCTTCGATCCTACAATTGGTATCAGAGCTTTGGTCTCCATTGCTTTGGTTTACACACCATTGCAGGAAGATGGACGGTTCACGCTTGGGAGTGTTAGCCATAGAGTGCCTATTCTTGATGGGGTGTCCTATAACTCGTGGAGGATTGAAAGGCTTATTATCTTTAAGATGTATAACTTGCGCAAATATGTTGAATCCCCATATGTGCCTCCATTTGACCCCTTGCACCCTACCATGGATGAAGAGCTTGATTTGCTTCGTAACCTTAGAACTGTAAATCTTATCATTAGAGGTTTGCCCGATAACTTGCTAAAACTTGTCACAAACTTTGAGTGGGCCTATGCCATGTGGAAGTTCTTGGAAGAACTTTATCCGGACTACTCTTTGAGAGGTCTTGATGAAATTCTATACAAGACTATTGAATTTGATATGATGCGCCCCAATGATCCCAACTTTGATAAATGCTTCTTTGAGCTTCGTGATCTTATGAAAAAGAAGGGTGATCCTTGTCTTATCAATGATCTAATTAGAAATGCTCTTGTATTGCATTCTGATGATTATTGTCACATTGACAAAACTAATGCAAGTTGTTGTCAAATTGACCTAGGAGTTGATGATGAACAATCTATGGGTCGATATGATGATGAGCATGAGCATGATGACGATTACTCGATTCGGACACCGAGCTAGACAAGATCATGAAGAGTCTCAATCTTATGGCAAATCGAGAGACTACATATCCGTGGAAAAGAGTGGATTCTTGATAGTGGATGCACCGATCACATGACCGGAGACGAAGACATGTTTCGAGAGCTTGCAAAGAACGATGGTCCACGCAAGTATGTGACCTTTGGAGACAACTCCAAGGGTAAGGTACTTGGCCTTGGTAAGGTGGCCATATCTCATGATAGCTCTATTCAAAATGTCATGCTTGTTGAATCACTTGGATACAATTTACTTTCCGTGTCTAGACTAGCTGACTTTGGATTCAATGTGCTATTCACCAAAGTAGATTGCCAAGTCTTTCGTCGTGACAATCATGACATGGTTTTTACCGGCATCCGTAGAGGTGATCTATATATTGTTGATTTCACTAAGAAAGCTCAACCTAGAACTTGCTTCATTGCTAAATCTGCTAAAGGTTGGTTGTGGCATAGAAGGCTTGGACATGTTGGTATGCGTAATCTAGACAAGCTAATCAAAGGTGATCACATTCTTGGTGTTAAAGATGTTCTCTTTGACAAAGATAGACTTTGTAGTGCTTGTCAGGCAGGAAAACAAGTAGGTGGAAGTCATCCCGTGAAGAACATCATGACCACAAGGAGACCGCTTGAGCTTCTTCATATGGATCTTTCGGTCCCAATGCTTACAAAAGCCTTGGTGGTAACTCCTTTGGTCTAGTTATAGTTGATGATTATTCCAGATTTACGTGGGTATTTTTCCTTGATGACAAATCGCAGGTTCAGAGAATCTTCAAAACCTTTGCTAGAAAGGCCCAAAATCAATTTGAGGTGAAGATCAAGAAAGTTCGGAGGACAATGGAACGGAGTTCAAGAACGCCCATGTGGACTCTTTTCTTGATGAGGAAGGATTCTACATGAGTTCTCGCCACGCACACACCTCAAAAAATGGAGTTGTTGAGAGGAAGAACCGAACGCTCATAGAGATGGCGAGAACGATGCTTGATGAATACAAGACACCAAGCACTTTTGGGGAGAAGCCGTCGAGACAGCTTGTCATGCTATCAACAGCTTTATCTTCACAAGCTCCTCGGCAAGACTTCATACGAGCTCCTCACCGTAACAAACCCCAAGTGGGATACTTTCGTGTCTTTGGTTCAAAATGCTATATCCTTGATAAGCATCGTCGGTCTAAATTTGCTCCTAAAACTCATGAAGGCTTTTTCCTCGGTTATGGATCAAACTCCCACACCTACCGTGTTCACAATAATTTCACCCAAAGGTTGAAGAGACGGTAGATGTGAAGTTTGATGAATCTAATGGCTCGCAAGTAGAGCAAATGCCTATTGATGTAGGAGACAAGGACCCATCGGAAGCCATTCAAGATTTATCTATTGGAAAGATCCGTCCCATGGAAGTGAAGGAGAGTACCTCATCTACATATGTGGAGCCCCTACCTCACGGCAAGATGAACCTCAAGGCAACATGGAGGCTTCCACAAGTGAAACTCACCAAGATGAGGAAGTGCAACAAGAAGATCCACCACAACCTCCTTCTCCACCACCTCAAGACAACAAAGAACAACAATGAAGAAGAAGAGGAAGATGAGGATGATGAGGAAGCTCAACCACAACCACAACAAAAGCTATCCCGAGTCCGAGCAAGAGTCAAGAAAAATCATCCCGTGGAACAAATGATGAACGACATCGACTCCGGGAGAATTACTCGCTCTAAAACTCGCTTAGCTAACTTTTGTGAGCATTACTCATTTATCTCTAGTCTTGAACCTATGAAGGTAGAAGAAGCACTTGAAGACCCGGATTGGGTGAACGCTATGCATGAAGAGCTACACAACTTCGAGAGGAACAATGTATGGACTTTGGTAGAGAAGCCCAAGGATGATCAAAACATCATTGGAACCAAATGGGTGTTTCGGAACAAGCAAGATGAAGATGGACAAGTCATCCGCAACAAGGCTCGTCTCGTAGCTCAAGGTTACACACAAGTCGAAGGTATGGACTATGGTGAGACCTATGCCCCCGTTGCTAGACTTGAGTCCATTCGCATTCTTCTTGCTTATGCCAACCACCATGATATTACTCTCTATCAAATGGACATTAAAAGTGCTTTCCTAAATGGTGAAATTGAGGAGGAAGTATTTGTGAAACAACCTCCGGATTTGTGAATCCTAAAAGCCTAATCATGTTTACAAATTGCACAAAGCTCTTTATGGTCTTAAACAAGCTCCTAGAGCTTGGTACAAATGCTTGACTAGCTTTCTGCTTGAAAAAGGATTTGAGATTGGTAAAATAGACTCAACGCTATTCACAAAAAGGGTTGATGGTGAACTATTTGTGTGCCAAATATATGTTGATGATATTATCTTTGGTTCAACTAACCCTCATTTTAGCAAGAAGTTTGGAAAGCTCATGTCGGAGAAGTATGAGATGTCCATGATGAGTGAACTCAAATTCTTCCTTGGGTTGCAAATCAAGCAATCTAAGGAGGGTACCTTTGTCTCACAAACAAAGTACACCAATGATCTCTTCAAGAAGTTCAACATTCAAGAAAGCAAAGGTATGAGAACCCCCATGCCTACTAGTGGACATAATGACTTGACTAAAGATGGAGAACCTGTTGATCAAAAGGTTTACCGATCCATGATTGGTTCTCTACTATATCTCTGTGCTTCTCGTCCTGACATAATGTTGAGTGTATGCATGTGTGCTCGATATCAAGCAGCCCTAAAGAATGTCATCTTAAAGCTGTTAAAAGAATTGTGAGATATTTGATACACACACCAAACTTTGGCATTTGGTATCCTAAGAGGGCCTCTTTCGATCTTGTTGGCTATTCCGACTCGGACTATGCCGAGACAGGTTGATAGAAAGTCAACTTCGGCACGTCAATTCCTTGGTCGATCCCTTGTATCTTGGTCCTCCAAGAAACAAAATTCGTATCATTATCTATCGCCAAGGTAATATATAGCTGCTGGTTCATGTTGTGCTCGGTTGCTATGGATGACACAAACGCTTAAGGATTATGGGATACATGCGAGACATGTTCCTTGCTTTGTGACAATGAGAGTGCGATTAACATTGGACACAATCCTGCAACACTCTCGTCTGAAACATATTGAAGTTCGTCACCATTTTATTCGTGATCACATTGCCAAGGGTGACATCAATCTTAAGCATGTTCGTACTGATAAACAACTTGTTGATATCTTTACAAAACCTCTTGATGAGAAAGTGTTTTGTCGCTTAAGGAGTGAGTTGAACATCATTGATGCTTCAAACTTGGAGTGAAAACTCCATCGATGCATGCAAGGCATGAGCCTACTTGACTAATCCTTGATATTTCTATCATGATGATGATCATATGTCTTGGACACACTTGCCTCCTTGTATTGCATCTAACTCCTTGCAGGTACTTGGATGATCTACATTCCACAAGATTACCACACACTCAAATCATGAGTAATCTTGTCATTGACCAAGTATCTAGCCCTTTGGGATGTTGAGTTCAAGGAACAAAATTCCACATATCCTTTTTGACACCTTATACATCTAGTATTTCACTCTTGTCATCTTGGATATTCTTGAGTATTTCCTTGCTTGCCTAACCCATGTAGGAAGATGAACTACACAATTGGAAATGGTGCTTCAACTTCACATTCTATGAGCATCTACATCAAGTTCACCTACATGAGTAAAGCAACAACAAGCCCAAGGTATGTTCTTCACATCTTTAAGAAGCTTTGCTCAAAGTCATGAGTACAAGCAGCTTCATAAGATGTGATCACATCAAATGCTTAATCGAAAAATGGCAACCCCATTTTGAGCTTAAACGATGAGTATGACCTATGATCAAATGTTCTCATTTGACTCCTAAGTCAAAATACTCAAACATAGGTGACCTAGTCGCCGACCCCTATCTAGATGAAGTACATATGTTTTTGCAGTCTTTCTAGTTGCTCTTATGTTTTCTCATTATGTTTTCATAAAAAAACTTCATCTAGCAATCTTTTCATTTCTATTCTTCTGTCTTTGTGAATATCCTTTTGGCTCTGATCAATTCCTTGCAAATCATTTCCAAATTCATTGCAAATCTTTTGAAACATTCCTTGCAAAGTGAGCTGAATTATTTCTATATTTCCTTGAATTAAACTCAAGGCCACCGACTTAAAAATTTCGGTCCGACCGAAAAGGATCTACCCTAAGTCTCGACTTTCGGACCCACCGATCCATCACACTTCGGTGTCACCGATTTTCTTTCGTGATCTCATCTTCTGCAGCTCCACTCAATGATTTTCTATGCATAATTCTTATTGCCTGTTGTGATTCTTAAGGATCCCACTTCTTTCTTCCATCTTTCCTAGTCGGCTGTCCTTTTCGCACTTGATGTCAAAGGGGAGAAGATTTAGGGGAGATAAGGGAGAAGAGAAGATTTAAAGGAGAAGAAGAGCAATCTTATCTTAAGGGGAGAGAATCACATCAAAGCTTTGCCGTGTTCCACATTGGATATTACTTTTGGCATCATTCTTTTGATTTTGCTTTCATTGCTCTCACAATTGATATCTTATGGAAAGCAAAATCCTCGAGTTCATTGAAAATCTTTTAGTTTTGGGAGACATGTTTGTTGATTCAAGCTTGTGCTCAATATGAGACACTCTTTACACATGTCATCCCTGGCTTGGTACTCTTGATGTTCTTGCTTGTTGGTTGAAGAAATACTCTTGTGTTATCTAACCTTGTTTTCCCAAGTTTTATTTCTTCGGTACAATGCCAAGGAACCTCAAGGTAAGTATATGCATCCTGCAGAATGTGCATGATGGTGACTTGCTTGTGAATACTTGTTTGCAAGAAATCACCATGCACATATGCATTATCACTTACTTCCTTTCATCTCGCTCGATGCATATAGCCAAGCTGCATGTAGCACATCTTGCTTTTCTCTCTTGTGTGCTTGTGGTAGTCCAAAACCATAATCTATGAAAATCTTGCACACTTGTAGGGGAGCCTGTGGACTACATGTTTGTCAAAGCTTTAGTGATAATTCATCTTTCTTTCAAGAAGCTTTGATGTCTTGTTTTGTGTGTTGCCATCAATTACCAAAAGGGGAGATTGAAAGCACATTTGCTCCTGGGTGGTTTTGGTAATTAATGACAACATACTTTGTGGTTGGACTAATGCTTTTATCAAGTATGTTTCAGGAAGGTCAATCACATTGGCATGGCAAAAGGATCAAGAGGTGGACCCTCAAGATGCTAAGGCAAACATTGGCAAAAGCTCAAGACTCCATTTTTGGTTTAGTGATCCAAGATCACATTGAGTCTATAGGAAAGCCAATACTATTAAAAGGGATGAGGTTATGTTGATGATCCGGTTGCTCAAGTGCTTAGTGATACATCTCCCAAACTATCGCAATCTTTCATTCCAACATACACTCATAAGTAATCTCGGTCCCACCGATTTCCTAAACTCACCACACCGAGATGAACCACCTCACCACAAAGCCAAACCCTAGATATTTCGGATTTTCCGATTCTGAACTCGGTCTCACCGAGACTAGTGTTGCCAAGCTTCTGTAACCTTCTGTCATCAAATCGGTGTCACCGAGATGATAAAGTCGGTCCCATCGAGATTGGCAAACCCTAGTCTTTGGAAGAATCGGACTCACCGAAATTGTATTTTCGGTCCCACCGAAAATCCCAACGTTCACAAGATTTGAACTTTCGGTCTCACCGAGTTGTCAACTTCGGTCTGACCGAGATTGGTCAAATGTGTGTAACGGTTGGATTTTGTGTGGAGGCTATAAATACCCCTCCACCTCCTCTTCATTCGTGGAGAGAGCCATCAGAAAGAACTACCACTCCTACCTTACATATTTGAGAAGAAAACTACCTACCCTTGTGTTGAGATCAAGTTGCTCCACTCCCACCATATGAAACTTGATTTCTAGCCTTCCCAAGTTGCTTTCCACTCAATCCTTTCTTCCACCACAGCCAAATCAGTGAGGAGAGTTGAGTGTTGGGGAGATTATCATTTGAAGCACAAGAGCAAGGAGTTCATCATCATCAACACCATCTATTACCTTTTGGAGGGTGGTGCCTCCTAGATTGGTTAGGTGTCGCTTGGGAGCCTCCGTCAAGATGTGGAGTTGAACCAAGAAGTTTGTAAGGGCAAGGAGATCGCCTACTTCGTGAAGATCTACCCCAGTAAGGCTAGTCCTCCGTGGGCGATGCCATGATGGCATAGACAAGGTTGCTTCTTCGTGGACCCTTCGTGGGTGGAGCCCTCCGTGGACTCTCGCAACCGTTACCCTCCGTGGGTTGAAGTCTCCATCAACGTGTATTGACGATAGCACCACCTATCGGAACCACGAGAAAAATCTCCGTGTCTCCAAACTGCGTTTGATCTTCTCCACTCCTCTTTACTACTTGTGCAATTTACTTTCCGTTGCCCATACTTTAGAATTGCATGTGTAGTAAGTTGCTTGACTTGTGTGATATGCAAAATCTGCCAAAAACTTGTCTTTGTCAAAAGGCATAAGTTTTATCTTGTCGAGTAGTCTAATCACCCCCCCCCCTAGACACTCTCACCTTCTTCGATCCTACAGACTTGCTTTCATTTCTTGACGCATACTCAGGGTACCATCAGATCTTCATGGCAGAAGAGGATGCGGAGAAGACCGCATTCATCACTCCATGTGGCACATACTGTTTCGTACGGATGCCTTTCGGATTAAAGAATGCTGGTTCAACATTTGCAAGAGTAGTGCATGACGCTTTTGAGCCACAAATACACAGAAATGTAGAAGCCTACATGGATGACATAGTGGTCAAGAGCAAGGACAAAGCAACTTTGATTCAAGATTTGGACGAGACCTTTGCAAATCTGCGCAAGATCAACCTCAAGCTTAACCCCGAGAAGTGCGTATTTGGAGTCCCCTCCGGCAAGCTTCTCGGGTTCTTCGTGTCTCAGCGGGGGATTGAAGCCAATCCCGACAAGATCAAGGCCATTGAGCAGATTGAAGCACCAAAGCGCGTTTAGGATGTACGAAGACTTGCCGGTTGCGGGGCTGCTCTCAGCAGGTTTATCTCTAAGTCTGCTGAGCGCGCCCTGCCATTTTTTAAAAGGCAGGTCCAATGAAATGGACTCCGGAAGCGGAGGCTGCGCTGCAGGACTTGAAGAGATACCTATCCTCCACTCCAATACTTGTCGCACCTAAGCCACAGGAGAAGTTGCTGCTGTATATAGCGGCAACCAATCAAGTGGTTAGTGCTGCGTTAGTAGCGGAGAGGGAGGCGGATGATGAGCCGGCAACCATGGCAGATACACCCAAATGACAAGTAGGGGCTTCACGACAAGCTCGTCCCGACAAAGGGTGGATCTCACAGCGCATGAGGAGGTGCAGAAGAAAATGGTGCAGCGCCCAGTTTACTTTGTCAGTTCCCTTCTGCAGGGGGCTAGGTCGAGGTACTCTGGTGTGCAGAAATTGCTTTTCGGCCTTCTCATGGCCTCGAGAAAGCTGCGCCATTACTTCCAAGCACATGAGATCACAGTTGTCACTCACTTTCCGCTAAAGAGGATACTGCAGAATCCAGAAGCGACAGGCAGGATTGTCAAGTGGGCACTGGAACTGTCAAGCTTTGGCCTCAAGTTTGAGAGCACTTCAACTATCCAGAGCCGAGCATTAGCAGAATTCATAGCAGAGTGGACGCCAACACCAGACGAAGAAATTCCGGAGACGAGCATCCCCGTCAAGGAAGCAAGCAAGGAGTGGCTGATGTACTTTGATGGTGCCTTCTCGCTGCAAGGCGCCAGTGCGGGCGTACTACTTGTCGCACCCACCGGAGAGCACCTCAAGTACGAAGTCCAGATGCACTTTCCCAAGGAGCAAGCAACAAACAATACTGCAGAGTATGAAGGTTTGCTTGCCGGTCTCAGGATCGCAGCAGACCTCGGGATCAAGAAGCTCATTGTCAGGGGTGACTCGCAGCTTGTCGTCCGTCAAGTGAACAAGAATTATCAGAGTCCGTTGATGGAAGCTTACGTTGATGAAGTGAGAAAGTTAGAAGAGCACTTTGACGGCCTACAGATGGAACATGTTCCGAGAGCTCAAAACGACATTGCTGATGGCCTGTCAAAGTGCGCTGCATTAAAGTTACCTGTGGAACCAGGGATCTTTGTGCTCAAACTGACTCAACCATCCGTGACGCCATCAACTGGACAAAGCAAGAAGAGGAAGTTGATTTCTGGTGGCTACTTTCCGGCAGAGCTTCCCGAAGCCGCCGCCAAGAAGGTCCCCAAGATCAACACCAAGAGTGCTGAGGAGCAGTCTGCTCCGACAAGCCCTAGGGTTTGTTCCGTTGAAGCGAGCGCTCCCGACAAGTTTTGCTCCAAAGAAGCTTGCGGGAACATCAAGCTTCTGGTGAGCCACGAGTTCTCGCCAGAGAAGCGGATGTTCCCACAGCAGCATATGTGCCTTTAGTCCTTGTTGTCGAGCCACAAGCTCCAAAGATGGGCACAAAGAGATTGTCCGTTTCCTTCAGACAGGAGAACTTCCCAAAGAGCAAGAAGAAGCGGAAAGAGTAGCCCGGCAGTCAAGTATGTACCAGTTTGTTGATGACATACTGTACAAAAGAAGACTCAACAGTATGAAATTGAAGTGTATTCCCCGGGAAGACGGACAAAAGCTGTTGGCGGAGATACATGGAGGCATATGTGGTCACCACATTGAGCAAGAGCACTTGCCGCAAAGCATCCCAAGGTTTCTTTTGGCCGACAGCCCTCCGTGATGCAATCGCACAAGTAACCAAGTGTGAAGCGTGCAGTTCCATTCCAAGCAGATACACCAGCCAGCTCAAGCTCTCCAGACGATCCCTTTATCCCGCCATTTTGGTCTGGGGCTCGACATCCTCGGCCCTTTCCCCGAAGTTGTCGGGGCTTTGAGTACTTGTACGCTGTAATCGACAAGTTCACAAAGTGGCCGAAGTGGAAGCGATGAGGAAGGTGACAAAGACAACAAGCGATCAAGTTCTTCAGGTTGATTGTTTGCCGTTTCGGGGTCCCTAACAAGATCATCACCGACAACGGCACACAATTCACGTGCCGCACCTTCATGCAGTACGTCCAAGATCTTGGCGCCAAGGTCTGCTTCGCTTTTGTTGCTCACCCGAGAAGCAACGGTCAAGTGGAGAGGGCAAATGCTGAAGTGCTGCGCGGGCTCAAGACAAGGACTTTCGACAGGCTGCACAAGTGCGGAAAGAACTGGATCGAGGAGCTGCCGGTGGTTCTTTGGTCGATCAGGACGACGCCAAATCGAGCCACTGGCCAGACACCTTTTGCTCTCGTCTATGGAGCAGAGGCAGTTCTCCCCATGGAACTCGTATACAGGTCTCCTCGAGTGCTCGCTTATGATGAGCTTGAGCAAGAGCAGCTGCGACAAGATGACGCGTTGCTCCTTGAGGAAGACCGTCTTCAGGCTGCTGTACGAGCTGCTCGATACCAGCAAGCTTTGCGCCGCTACCATAGCCGCAAAGTTAATGCCAGAAGTCTCGAGGAAGGCGACCTTGTTCTTCGGCGCGTTCAGTCCGCCAAGAATTCAAACAAGTTGACGCCGAAGTGGGAAGGCCCTTACCGGGTGAAACAAGTCACTAGGCCCGGCGCTGTCCGCCTTGAGACCGAAGATGGTTTTCCGGTGAGCAACTCCTGGAACATTGAGCATCTTCGTAAGTTTTACTCAGAGAGCGCGGTTTTAACCTGTTCCGGCAACCACCTTTTGTACAAGCCTTGCCGCTGTTGCATGTAACCCTTTGTACAAAGCCGGGCGCAGACCCCGTGCATAAATAAAGCTAGTGTGCTCCGCACATCTTGTCAATTTTATGCTTCCTATTTTTTGCATGTATTATCTGACACTTTGTGCAGCACCTACCCCCGGTAAGCAATAACGAGCCGCAAGGCTCCATATCTTTATTTTCTCTTCTTTCTTTTTCTCAAAGAAAGGGAAGGTTCCCTCGCCCACAAGTTTGCCGGGGAGGGAAGGAGAAGATAATGGTGTGGACCAGGCGTCGTCCAAGAAAGTTTCGCCTTACAGGGAAGCAAACGACAGAAAAGCTAAGTTACCAGAGTTTGAGCAATCAGTTTTAAAAAATTTTAAGTTATCTTCCCTGAACGACCGTGCTTTGTATGGAAAACCTGTGCGCGGAGGAACCAACTCGTAGCTAGTTGCGCCCTTACTTTGTTTCGAGTCCGCTCAACAATTTAAGTGTGCTGCGACTAGTTGCGACAAGGTTTCTAGTCGGTAGCGGCACCGCCAAAGAGGTCTGCCGACGTTCGCACTCAACAACACGCTAAGGTGCCTCGCGCCGCAAGTTCCCTAAAAGCGTAGGGCAAAAACATACAAAGAAAGGAATCAAGTAAAGGAAATAACATAGCAATAGATATTCAAAATAAAGTTATATTACAAGATAACTTGTCGTAGCTCTAATAGATTGTTCCCGTAACATGACTAGCAGCGACAAGAAAAGGAGGAAACGGGCGGCCTAATCTACGCGACCGCCATCAACCCTCTTGACCTCATTCACCTTGTCCACAATGGTGCGACAAGGGCCTTGAGTGCTTCCAGATCAGCATCCGTCGGCAGCTTCTTGAGAACGTTGGTGAGGTTGAGGCCTGGGTTGCGGAAGGCCACCTTCACCAACACCTTTTGCAGAACTCTGGCGCAGATCGTGCGCGACTCGTCGGCCAGCTGCTTTGGGATCTTTTCCTGAAGTCGCTGGAGGGCCGTCGCCACGCCCTTGAAGAACAGAGTGAGCTTGGCGCTGGGTTGGAGGTTCTCATCAGAGGAGTACCCGAAGTCCTCCACCCCCAGCTGCGCCAGCTCCCCGTTGATGACTGCAGCGATGTTCACGAGGCCCTCTGTCCAGAGCTCCACCGTCTCCCTAAAGGTGTTCTGGGTTTCGGCGGCCTTCGTCAGCAGCGCTTCGTTACCCTTGATCTTCTCCTTCAAGGCCACCTCCCGCTCCTTGGCGCTGTCCAGCGTCTGGGTCAATGTGGCCAGCTTCAGCTCAAGATCAGCGTTGGAGTCCTTGGCGGCGCTCAGCTCCTTGCCCTTCTCGATGAGAAGGCCCTGCAGCTCGCCGTGAACGTGGGCATCCTTCTCGCGCTCACGCTTGAGCATGACAAGCTCTTCGCCGCTTGTCTTGAGATCGGCCTCCAGCTGCGCCACCTTTGTCTCCAGCTCCTTCTTGGCGGCCTTGGCAGCTGCAGCCGCGTCCTTTGCTTCCTTGAGAGCCCCGCCAAACGTTTGCTCGCGCGCGGCAAGATCCTCCTCGTGGCTGTCAAGGTTAACCTTCCGCCGCGACAGATCGCCTTCCCGCGCAAACAGCTCCTCTGCGGCAAGCCGCTTCTGCTCTTCGGCTTCAGCCTTCTCGAGGAGGGAAGCTTTCCGCGCCTCGGCAAGTTGCTCACGCTCCGCCGCCAAGCACCGGAGAGCTTCCTGATTGCATTCCCGGAGCTCCTCTGCACGCTTCTCGATGTCCGCTCCCGCCTGCGCGACAAGCGCTTCCCGGGATTCCACTTTGGCTTGTCGGGCGTGGTAGAGCGACACTAGCTTCCGCAGCAGCTGCTCCTCCTCGACTCGCCTGCTGCTGCTCGGCCAACAACCAGCGTCCAGCCAATGGAGGCGAGCACTTCTCCATCAAAGGCTTCTCCTTCGACCGCGCCACAGAGCTTGAAGCCCGGGGAGCTTGATGAAGATACCATCGCCGCCTTCAAATAGGCGCTGGCCGGGCTCTTGAGCTGGGCACTGCGTCGGCGGAGGAGGGATCGGCGGTCGGCGTAGCGCCTTGCGCCTCCTGCGCCTCGTGGTCGTCGGTCGATTGCGGACCCTTGCCGCCTCTGCGCCAAGAGCCTTGGCGCCTCTTCGCTGGCGGGATCATCAGCGTCGGCTTCCTCCTCAGTGGCGACGGCGTCGTCAGTGTTGCCGCGCGCGTTCTCCTCGCCGGTGGCCTCGGTCTCCATCGGCTCCGTGGAAGGTGCATCTGAAGGCCGGAAGAGGGAGAAAAGTCAAGCAAATATCCAAAAAGAAAATCAGAAGAAGGAGAACCCAAGGGAAGTTTCAAGCAAGGGGATTACCTGTACTGGGATCCACGGTCATGGGCTCCACCATCGGGGGATCGCTGGTGCTGCCCCTTGCCGGAGACTCCTCCCTTGCCGGAGATTTCTCCCTTGCCGGAGAACGCTCCCTTGCCGGGGAATCCTCCCTTGGCGGTGTAGTTGAAGCAGATGGCACGTCGGAGGCGGTTTCCGAAGGCTCCTGGTGAGACTGTTCTGCTCCTACACAAACAAAGAATCGGATATCAGCAAAGAAATAACACCCATGCGCACCTAACAGCGGGAAGTAAAACCATATACTTACGCTGGGGGCTGTGCTGGGGGCTGCTTTGGGGAGTAGTTGTCGGGTCTGGCAAGGTGGTGTCGGGCGCGCCCCCTGCTGTCGCGGTGGGCTCGTCCTCGATGACAATCACCGGAGCCTTGGCTCTCTTCACTGCTCTCTGGGCCAGGGTCCTGAAAAGGAATAAGTTCAGAGTAAAGCAGATCAGATACAAGACAAAAAACAACAAGAATTGAAGAACTACAAGTACAACAAAGATTCTCACTCTTCTTCTTCCTCGTCGGAGCTGAGCGCGGAGAGGTCAAAGTCCGGCCCACCTTCGGTGCGACGAGGCGGAGGAGTTGGATCCCTTGGCCGCTTGGCGGGGGCAGCGGCGGTGGTCCGGGAAGATCCCGCTCTAGTTGCCGCAGCGGTGCGAGGCGCTCCCGCGGCAACATTGCTTGTCGCGGCGGAGCGTGTCGCGCGGCGCGACTGCTGCTGACCCATCTGCCGCCCTGCTACATCCCCGGCCTTGCGGAGACGCCTTCTTGGTGGAGCTGGGGGCTGTGCTGGAAGCTCCGCTTGCGGCAAGCTACCTGGAGACGGTGGGCCGCTCGCACCCTCGGCGGGCTCGCTCGACTCGGCGTCAGGCGCGGCAAGCTCTTCCTCGCCGTCAAGCCATTCTCGCTCGGCAAGGCTTGCCGCCACTGTTGCCTCTGCCTCCTCCACAGTGAACCCAAACTCGCCCGCGGCAGCAGCTGCCGCCGCCTCTTCCGCCCTGGTGGCGATACGCTGCATCTCCTCCTTAGTGGTGTCGCGGGTGAGGCTCTTTTGTTCGTCAGCGTGGACCGCCACCTCCACCAGGCCGTCGAAGAACTGCTGCACAACGTCGTCCGTAGGCTCTTGCCAAGTTGGGACAAGACCATGCGAGTCGCACAACGGCTGTTGGGGAACGTTGCAGAAAATTAAAATTTTTCCTACGGTTTCACCAAGATCCATCTATGAGTTCATCTAAGCAACGAGTCATGGGAGAGAGTTTGCATCTACATACCACTTGTAGATCACGTGCGGAAGCTTGCAAGGGGATGGTGATGATGGAGTCGTACTCGACGTGATTCGAATCACCGATGTCCAAGTGCTGAACGGACAGCACCTCCGCATTCAACACACGTACGGGACGGGAGACGTCTCCTCCTTCTTGATCCAGCAAGGGGGAAGGAGAGGTTGAGGAAGCTCGCTCCAACGGCAGCACGACGGCGTGGTGGTGTTGGTGCAGCAGTACTCCGACAGGGCTTCGCCAAGCGCTTAACGGAGGAGGAGAGGTGTTGGGGAGGGGAGGGGCTGCGCCTTGGAGGTGTGTCCAGCAGCCCTCCCCCACCCCTCTATTTATAGGGGAAGGGGCAAGGGGAGCCGACCCCTCTAGATGGGATCTAGAGGGGGGCGGCGGCCAGGAAGGGGAGGCTTGCCCCCCAAGCAAGGGGGCCCCCCTAGGGTTTCCCCCCCAACCCTAGGCGCATGGGCCCAAGGTGGGGGGCGCGCCCAGCCCTCCAGGGCTGGCTCCTCCCTTGCGGCCCATGTAGCCCTCCGGGAGGGTGGCCCTCCCGGTGGACCCGGAACCCTCCGGTGGCCCCAGACAATACCGATAACCCCGAAACCTTCCGGTGTCCGTATGACAACTTCCCATATATAAACTTCACCTCCGGACCATTCCGAACTCCTCGTGACGTCCGGGATCTCATCCGGACTCAACAACATTCGGTAGTCACATACTAGTCTTCCTAATAACCCTAGCATCACCGAACCTTAAGTGTGTAGACCCTGACGGGTTCGGAGACATGCGAGACATGATGGCCGAGACGATTCTCGGCAATAACCAACAGCGGGATCTAGATACCCATGTTGGCTCCCACATGCTCCTCGATGATTTCATCGGTTGAACCACGATGTCGAGGATTCGATCAAAACCTCAGATACAATTCCTTTGTCAATCGGTGCGTTATTTACCCGAGACTCGATCGTCGGTATCCCAATACCTTGTTCAGTCTCGTTATCGCAAGTCACTTTACTCGCATCAGTAATGCATGATCCCGTACAACACCTTGGTCACCTTGAGCTCATTATGATGATGCATTACCGAGTGGGCCCAGAGATACCTCTCCGTCATACGGAGTGACAAATCCAGCCTCGATCCGTGTCAACCCAAGACACTTTCGGAGATACCGTAATGCACCTTTATAGTCACACGATTCACGGTGTGACGCTTGATACACCCAAGGCACTCCTACGGTATCCGGGAGTTACACGATCTCATGGTCGAAGGAAGAGATACTTGACATTGGCAAAGCTCTAGCGCATTTAACTACACAATCTTTATGCTATGCTTAGTATTGGGTCTTGTCCATCACATCATTCTCCTAATGATGTGATCCCGTTATCAACGACATCCAATGTCCATAGTCGAAACCATGACTATCTGCTGATCACAACGAGCTTGTCAACTAGAGGCTCACTAGGGACATATTGTGGTCTATGTGTTCACACGTGTATTACGATTTCCGGATAATACAGTTATAGCATGAACAAAAGACAATTATCATGAACAATGAAATATAATAATACTTTTATTATTGCCTCTAGGGCATATTTCCAACAGTCTCCCACTTGCACTAGAGTCACCAATCTAGTTACATTGTGATGAATCGAACACCCATAGAGTTCTTGTGTTGATCATGTTTTGCTCGCGAGAGAGGTTTAGTCAATGGATCTACGACATTCAGATCCGTATGTACTTTGCAAATATCTATGTCTCCATCTTGAACATTTTCGCGGATGGAGTTGAAACGACGCATGATGTGCCTGGTCTTCTTGTGAAACCTGGGCTCCTTGGCAAGGGCAATAGGTCCAGTGTTGTCACAGAAGAGTTTGATCGGCCCCGACGCATTGGGTATGACTCCTAGGTCGGTGATGAACTCCTTCACCAAATCGCTTCATGCGCTGCCTCCGAGGCTACCATGTACTCCTCTTCACACGTAGATCCCGCCACGACGCTTCGCTTGCATTGCACCAGCCATCGCTCCACCATTCAACATATACACGTATCCGGTTTGTGACTTAGAGTCATCCAGATCTGAGTCGGGCTAGCGCCGACGTAACCCTTTACGACGAGCTCTTCGTCTCCTCCATAAACGAAAACATGTCCTTTGTCCTTTTCAGGTACTTCAGGATATTCTTGACCGTTGTCCAGTGTTCCTTGCCGGGATTACTTTGGTATCTTGCTACCAAACTCACGGCAAGGTTTACATCGGTCCGTACACAAGATGGCATACATAATAGATCCTATGGCTGAAGCATAGGGGATGACACTCATCTCTTCTTTATCTTTTGCCGTGGTCGGTGACTAAGCTGAGCTCAATCTCACACCTTGTAATACAGGCAAGAACCCTTTCTTGGACTGATCCATTTTGAACCTCTTCAAAATCTTATCAAGGTATGTGCTTTGTGAAAGACCTATGAGGCGTCTTGATCTATCTCTATAGATCTTGATGCCTAATATATAAGCAGCTTTTCCAAGGTCCTTCATTGAAAAACACTTATTCGAGTAGGCCTTAATGCTGTCTAGAAGTTTTATATCATTTCCCATCAAGAGTATGTCATCTACATATAATATGAGAAATGCTACAGAGCTCCCACTCACTTTCTTGTAAACGCAGGCTTCTCCATAAGTCTGCATAAACCCAAACGCTCTGATCATCTCATCAAAGCGAATGTTCCAACTCCGAGATGCTTGCACCAGCCCATAAATGGATCGCTGGAGCTTGCATACTTTGTTAGCGTTCTTAGGATCGACAAAACCTTCCGGCTTCATCATATACAGCTCTTCCTTAAGATGTCCATTAAGGAATGCCGTTTTGACGTCCATCTTCCATATCTCATAATCATAGTATGCGGCAATTGCTAACATGATTCGGACGGACTTCAGCTTCGCTACGGGAGAGAAAGTCTCGTCGTAGTCAATCCCTTGAACTTGTCGATAACCCTTAGCGACAAGTCGAGCTTTATAGATGGTAACAATTACCATCCGCGTCCGTCTTCTTCTTAAAAATCCATTTGTTTTCTATCGCTCGCCGATCATCGAACAAGTCTGTCAAAGTCCATACTTTGTTTTCATACATGGATTCTATCTCGGATTTCATGGCTTCAAGCCATTTGTTGGAATCCGGGCCAGCCATCGCTTCTTCATAGTTCGAAGGTTCACCGTTGTCTAAAAACATGATTACCAGGACAGGGTTGCCGTACCACTCTGGTGCGGAACGTGTCCTTGTGGACCTACGAAGTTCAGCAGCAACTTGATCCGAAGTACCTTCATCATCATCATTATTTTCCTCTTCAGTTGGTGTGGGCATCACGGGAACAGTTTCCTGTGGTGCACCATTTTCCCGTTCGAGAGGTAGTACTTCATCGAGTTCTACTTTCCTCCCACTTACTTCTTTCGAGAGAAACTCTTTTTCCAGAAAGCATCCGTTCTTGGCAACAAAGATCTTGCCTTCGGATCTTAAGTAGAAGGTATACCCGACAGCTTTCCTTAGGGTATCCTATGAATACGCATTTTTCGACTTGGGTTCGAGCTTTTCGGTTGAAGTTTCTTGACATAAGCATCGCATCCCCAAACTTTTAGAAACGACAGCTTAGGTTTCTTCCCAAACCATAATTCATACGGTGTCGCCTCAACGGATTTAGACGGTGCCCTATTTAAAGTGAATGTAGCTGTCTCTAGAGCGTATCCCCAAAATGATAGTGGTAAATCGGTAAGAGACATCATAGACCGCACCATATCCAATAGAGTGCGATTCGACGCTCGACACACCGTTATGCCGAGGTGTTCCAGCGGCGTGAGTTGTGAAACGATTCCACATTTCCTTAAGTGTGTACCAAATTCGTGACTTAAATATTCTCCTCCACGATCCGATCGAGGAACTTTATCTTTCGGTCACGTTGATTCTCCACCTCACTCTGAAATTCCTTGAACTTTTCAAAGGTCTCAAACTTGTGTTTCATTAAGTAGACATACCCATATCTACTCAAGTCATCAAGGAGAGTGAGAACATAATGATATCCTCCATGAGCCTCAACGCCATTGGACCGCACACATCGGTATGTATGATTTCCAACAAGTTGGTTGCTCGCCCATTGTTCCGAGAACGGAGTCTTGGTCATTTTGCCCATGAGGCATGGTTCGCATGTGTCAAACCATTCATAATCAAGAGACTCTAAAAGTCCATCAAGATGGAGCTTCTTCATGCGCTTGACACTAATGTGACCAAGGCGGCAATTACCACAAGTATGTGGGACTATCGTTATCAACTTTACATCTTTTGGCATCCACACTATGAACATGTGTAATATTACGCCGAGATTCATTAAGAATAAACCATTAACCATCGGAGCATGACCATAAAACATATCTCTCATATAAATCGAACAACCATTATTCTCGGACTTAAATGAGTAGCCATCTCGATTAAACGAGATCCGGATACAATGTTCATGCTCAAACTTGGCACTAAATAACAATTATTAAGGTTCATAACTAATCCGTGGGTAAATGTAGAGGCAGCGTCGACGGCGATCACATCCTCTGGAACCATTCCCGACGCCAAGATCGTCACCTCGTCCTTTGCTAGTCTCCGTTTATTTCGCAGCTCCGCTGTGAGTTACAAATATGAGCAACGGCACCGGTATCAAATACCTGTGAGTTACTACGAGTAATCGCAAGGTACACATCAATTACATGTATATCAAATATACCTTTGGTGTTGCCGCCTTCTTATCCGCTAAGTATTTGGGGCAGTTCCGCTTCGAGGACCCTTCCTTGCAATAAAAGCACTCACCTCGTGCTTGGGTCCATTCTTCGACTTCCTCCGGCAAGCGGCTTATCGGGCGCGGCAACATCCTTGCCGTCCTTCTTGAAGTTCTTCTTCCCTTGCCCTTCTTGAACTTAGTGGTCTTATTGACCATCAACACTTGATGTTCTTTCTTGATTTCAGCCTCTGACTTCAGATTGAGAACACTTCAGAATGGTCTTCACCATCCCCGCATGTTGTAGTTCATCACAAAGCTCTTGTAGCTTGGTGGGAGCGATCGGAGGATTCTGTCAATGACCGCCTCATCCGGGAGGTTAATGTTTAGGCTGGGTCATATGGTTGTGCAACCTGCACATCTTCGTGGATGTGCTCACCGACGTAACTATTTTCCTCCATCTTACAATGTAGAACTTGTCGGAGACATCATATCTCTCGACCGGGCATGAGCTTGGAAAACTAGTTTCAGCTCTTGAACATCTCATATGCCCGTGATGCTCAAAACGCTTTTGGAGCCCCGGTTCTAAGTTGTAAAGCATGCCGCATCGAACGAGGGAGTAATCATCAAGACGAGTTTGCCAAGCATTCATAATGTCTTGGTTCTCTCGACGGAGCGTCACCTAGCGGTCCTTCTAGGACATATTGCTTCTCGACAGCTATGAGGATGATCTCGTGTTCCGGACCCAATCCGTATAGTTGCTGCCATCATCTTTCAGCTTGGTTTTCTAGGAACGCGTTGAAGTTCATGTTGACATTAGCGTTGGCCATTTGATCTACAAGACATATTTGCAAAGGTTTTAGACTAAGTTCATGATAAATAAGTTCTAATCAAATTATGAACTCCCACTTAGATTAGACATCCTCTAGTCATCTAAGTGTCACACGATCCGAGTCGACTAGCCCGTGTCCGATCATCACGTGAGACGGACTAGTCATCGCCGGTGAACATCTTCATGTTGATCGTATCTTCCATACGACTCGTGTTCGACCTTTCGTCTCCATGTTCCGAGGCCATGTCCGTACATGCTAGGCTCGTCAAGTTAACCCTAAGTGTTTTCGCTGTGTAAAACTGTCTTACACCCGTTGTATGTGAACGTAAGAATCCATCACACCCGATCATCACGTGGTGCTTAGAAGCGACGAACTGTAGCAACGGTGCACAGTTAGGGGAGAACACTTCTTGAAATTTTTGTAAGGGATCATCTTATTTACTACCGTCGTCCTAAGTAAACAAGATGCATAAACATAATAAACATCACATGCAATTATATAGTTGTGACATGATATGGCCAATGTCATATAGCTCCATTGATCAGCATCTTCGGGGCTCCATGATCATCTTGTCACCGGCTTGACACCATGATCTCCATCATCATGATCTCCATCATCGTGTCTTCATGAAGTTGTCACGCCAACGACTACTTCTACTTCTATGGCTAACGCGTTTAGCAATAAAGTAAAGTAGTTTACATGGCGTTCTTCAATGACACGCAGGTCATACAAAAAATAAAGACAACTCCTATGGCTCCTGCCGGTTGTCATACTCATCGACATGCAAGTCGTGAATCCTATTACAAGAACATGATCTCATACATCACAATTCATCATTCATCACAACTTCTGGCCATATCACATCACATGATCAATCGCTGCAAAAACAAGTTAGACGTCCTCTAATTGTTGTTGCATCTTTTACGTGGCTGCGATTGGGTTCTAGCAAGAACATTTTCTTACCTACGAATAACCACACCGTGATTTTGTCAACTTCTATTTACCCTTCATAAGGGCCCTTTTCATCGAATCCGCTCCAACTAAAGTGGGAGAGACAGACACCCGCCAGCCACCTTATGCAACTAGTGCATGTTAATCGGTGGAACCGGTCTCACGTAAGCGTACGTGTAAGGTTGGTCCGGGCCGCTTCATCCCACAATACCGCTGAAGCAAGAAAAGACTAGTAGAGGCAAGCAAGTTGACAAGATCCACGCCCACAACAAAATTGTGTTCTACTCGTGCATTAGAGAACTACGCATAGACCTAGCTCATGATGCCACTGTTGGGGAACGTTGCAGAAAATTAAAATTTTTCCTACGGTTTCACCAAGATCCATCTATGAGTTCATCTAAGCAACGAGTCATGGAAGAGAGTTTGCATCTACATACCACTTGTAGATCACGTGCGGAAGCTTGCAAGGGGATGATGATGATGGAGTCGTACTCGACGTGATTCAAATCACCGATGTCCAAGTGCTGAACGGACAGCACCTCTGCGTTCAACACACGTACGGGACGGGAGACGTCTCCTCCTTCTTGATCCAGCAAGGGGGAAGGAGAGGTTGAGGAAGCTCGCTCAACGGCAAAGACGACGGCGTGGTGGTGTTGGTGCAAAGAAGATTCTCAGGCTTCGCCAAGCGCTTAACAGAGGAGGAGAGGTGTTGGGGAGGGGAGGGGCTGCGCCTTGGAGGTGTGTCCAGCAGCGCTCCCCCACCCCTCTATTTATAGGGGAAGGGGCAAGGGGGGCCGACCCCTCTAGATGGGATCTAGAGGGGGCGGCGACAGGAGGGAGGCTTGCCCCCCAAGCAAGGGGGGCTCCCCCCTTAGGGTTTCCCCCCCAACCCTAGGCGCATGGGCCCAAGGTGGGGGGCGTGCCCAGCCCTCCAGGGGCTGGCTCCCTCCCCTTTGAGGCCCATGTAGCCCTCCGGGAGGGGTGGCCCCTCCCGGTGGACCCCCGGAACCCCTCCGGTGGCCCCTGACAATACCGATAACCCCGGAAACCTTCCGTGTCCGTATGACAACTTCCCATATATAAACTTCACCTCCGGACCATTCCGAACTCCTCGTGACGTCCGGGATCTCATCCGGACTCAACAACATTCGGTAGTCACATACTAGTCTTCCTAATAACCCTAAGCGTCACCGAACCTTAAGTGTGTAGACCCTACGGGTTCGGGAGACATGCGAACATGACCGAGGCGACTCTCGAGCAATAACCAACAGCGGGATCTGGATACCCATGTTGGCTCCTACATGCTCGCTCGTTGATGATTTCATTGGTTGAACCACGATGTCGAGGATTCGATCAAAACCACAGATACAATTCCTTTGTCAATCGGTATGTTACTTACCCGAGACACGATCGTCGGTATCCCAATACCTTGTTCAGTCTCGTTACGCAAGTCACTTTACTCGCATCGTAATGCATGATCCCGGCCAACACCTTGGTCACCTTGAGCTCATTATGATGATGCATTACCGAGTGGGCCCAGAGATACCTCTCCGTCATACGGAGTGACAAATCCATCTCGATCCGTGTCAACCCAACAGACACTTTCGAGATACCGTAATGCACCTTTATAGTCACCCGATTCGTTGTGACGTTTGATACACCCAAGGCACTCCTACGGTATCCGGGAGTTACACGATCTCATGGTCGAAGGAAGAGATACTTGACATTGGCAAAGCTCTAGCGCATTTAACTACGATCTTTATGCTATGCTTAGTATTGGGTCTTGTCCATCACATCATTCTCCTAATGATGTGATCCCGTTATCAACGACATCCAATGTCCATAGTCAGGAAACCATGACTATCTGTTGATCACAACGTGCTAGTCAACTAGAGGCTCACTAGGGACATATTGTGGTCTATGTGTTCACATGTGTATTACGATTTCCGGATAATATAGTTATAGCATGAACAAAAGACAATTATCATGAACAATGAAATATAATAATACTTTTATTATTGCCTCTAGGGCATATTTCCAACAACGACATCATTGCATGAATGCGGTCGAGCGAGGAGTTGTTGCACAGTGGAACGACACCCGCCGGCAACCTGAACCATTCGGGATGCTGAGGATCGTGCTTGAACAACTCCTTGAGCATCGCATCCAATTCTAGCACAGTGAAATTGAAGATGAGGCCCGGGCGCAACCTCATGATATCCGCAGGACCCCCGAACTCCCAGGTGGGTCTCCTCCTCTCTTGCAGGGGGCGATGCGGCGGCGGAGAAAATCCGCACCAACGGCTCCTACAGTAAGCCCGGCAAGCCTGAGGCGCAAGATCCGGGTGGTGGCGATCTTCAGCTTGTCATCTTCCGTGGCCAAGCTGCTCCAATCGCCGCTGCGCACTACTGGGGTTTGGCGCTGGGCGGTGAACGACTGCGGGTTCTCCTCGACGATCCAGCACCAATCAGCTCTCCACTCCTCCCATTTGCTGCGGAGCTCCCCCTCCAGATACGCCTCCTTCTTGTCGGCTCTCGAGATCCAGGCGATCCCGCCGGATAAAGGCTCTCCTCTCTCGATCCGAGTCATGAAGAAGTGGCGGAAAAGGGCTACGTTTGGGTGGACTCCGACAAAGTTTTCGCACAGATGTGCGAAAACTGCCATGGTCAGAACATCATTGGGGGTGAAATCAAGGAGGTGGAACCCGTAGGTGTTCATGATGTCGCAGAAGAACTCAGAGAAAGGCGGGCAGAGCCCGCAGTAGAAGAACAGTACGAAGAAGGGGTATCCATTTGGAGCCCATTTCGAAGCGGCGGCGGAGAGTACCTTCGTCGGGTGCGCTCGCATCTCCATCGACCAGAAGAGGTAGTACCATTCCCTCAGCTCCGCCGCGGCGAGCTCGGAGGGGAAAGTTGCCCGCTCCTTTCGCAGCGCCTCGAGCCGCAGCGCCTCGGCCGACTTCACGCCCTTCCCGGCTTTCGGAGCCATGGCGGAGGTGGTGGGGGAGATCGACGGCGTTGGTGGCGACGGTGGCGATGGGGGGCGGAGCGCTGCTCTCTTTCGGCTTTGGAAGCGGAGGGGAGCGGCGGAGATTTCTGAGATGGGAACAACGATTGGCGAGATGGGGGAACTGCCCCTGTTTCCCCTGCTTATAAAGAGGAGGAGGCGAACGTTACGCTTTTTCCGAATAAAGAACCACCCACGATCTCTCCCACGACGCCGCATTCGACGCGTGCCGTTAAGGGAGGGCGCGGTGGATACGGAGTTAGATACGACATAACCCAGGCCCGCGCGTGCCCGTGCCCTGTTTTGGGCCTGGCCCAACAGCGCTCGGCACCGTGTGTGGCCCAGGCCCGGGGGCTCCTGTTGGTGTACTAGAGTAGGGGTACCCTAGTATCCCGAACTTGTGCATCGGCGATCGCAGACCCAGAGCAAGGCTTGCCGGGTGACCGCCAAGATCCTCCGTGGTTCCTTCGGAGCCATTCAAGAACAAAGTGTTTAAGCCAAGAAGACAAGGCCCTGGCAAGAGGAGCTTGCCGAAAAGGTCAAGGCCCTGGCAAGAGGAGCTTGCCGGGAAGGCCAACCAAAGCATTTCAAGGAACTTGCCGCGACGCGCCTCGCGTCCCGTCAAGGCCCGGCGAGCGGCAAGCTTCCGGACGCGACAAGACAACGACCGCGGCAAGGCGCTTGCCGCAGCAAAGCTACCACTCTGTACCCACGCTCCAGTGCATCCACCAACGTGTCGCCCTGTGATCTTTCCAGGCGCGCGTGGCGAGAGGCTGTGCAGCCGGCGGTGCGAGGTGGCAAGCGGAGATGACAAGATAGCCATCGTGGCAAGCGGTGGCGCCCCTAACGGTCACTTTTCTACACTGTTTGGGCGACGCAGACGGGCATTTAATGCCTTTGTCCCCTGTCGTCAGGGTTAGGTAGGATGCACTGTACAAGTAGGTGTACCAACCGCACCTCTTTTCCATTTGTACCCTTGCATGCGTTGCCACCTGTCGGTGACCCCTTGAGCATATAAAAGGAGGCCCATGCGCAACATAGAGGGGGGTTGGAAACCAGAAAGCACTCGCGCTCTCACTCGTTGGCAGTGAGCGTGCACTGTAGCAATTAGCGCTCTCGAGCAAGAACACAATACAATCTGACAAGCAGCAGTAGGAGTATTATCTCTCCGGAGAGCTCCGAAGCTGGGTAAACCGCTCGTGTGCTTCACATCGATCCACTCTTCGTGCAACCTCTGCCCCCCGCCGGACCAAAAGGGGCCCTGCCCCATAGGTGTTCGTTCCCACGACACCCGGTTACCCATTGTCTCCTGGTTCTCTGTCTGCCTCCTGGTTTTGTTGCATGAGTTTACCTGACTGACAAACCTGTGTAGGTTATGTCTCTCATTAACGTAGTTCTTCTTGAGCACATAGTTCATGCTCTCACTTCGCTGTGTGGATGTCATCTTGGCGCAGAAAATTTCCTTGAAGTAGGCTGATATCCACTTCTCACGCTCGTTCCACATGCCCACCATTGTGGCATCATCGTGGAGGTTGTACTTATCCATGAGTCTTTTCCAGGCATCCTCAAACGCAGTTGGCATGAGGGGCCAGTTGAGAATTGATGTGAATTCATCTTTAAGGTCCTCTTGCAAGAAATACAGGTACGCAAGGTGTTCCCTGTACTTCTTCATAATGTGCCATCGGCATAGCTTATGTACTGTGTTCTTGAAAACATCTGCGATCGCCAAAGGCATTGCCGGGCACTGGTCTGGTAATGAGAAAATAGACTATGAGTGGTCAGCAGAGATGGTTGTGCATATATACGAATAGAACGGACACAACATTTTTTTGTGTTACTTTACTTTTCGTTTTTGGAAGGGGGTGGTTGTTGGGGGTGGTTTTAGCGGTTGTACCTGTGAGGATGCATGTAGGAGCCTTCATTCTCATGCACCTTAAAATGTCTTGAACAGCCACTTGAATGAATCAAGATCCTCATCTCTTATCAGGGCAAAAGCAAAGAATGTTGTCTGCAAGTGGTTGTTAGTTCCGACAAACACCCCAAGTGGCATATGGTACTTGTTGGTCTTATATGTTGTGTCAAACGTTACGCAGTCTCCGAAGTCCTGATACGCCCCTCGGCAGCTTGCATTCGCCCAGAATATGTTCTTAACTCTGTCGGACTCATCGAGTTGCATGTCACAGAAAAAATTCCCTGTTTATAGCTTTCATCTCCCTAAAGAAGTTGACAGTCTTTAGGACATCGTCCACATCATCAATCCTTGAATTCTTTGCTTTCCTGCATATCAAAAGTTCATTTGAATAATGCATGTTGAATCAGGGCGTCAGTCATGCGTTGCGTGATATGTTTGTACTGACAGAGGAAAAAATACGGAGACGGTTTATGGGAGGAGAACAAGTTTGTACTTACAGGTTAATCAGGTCTTTGGCATTCATTTCGAGGAAGTAGCTACCAGGGTCATCACCGCCCAGTATGCTCATGATTTGCGCGTGTTCAATGCCTTTGAACTACAGGTACTTGACGTACTCCAAGATTGTTTTGTCAAAGTTTTTGTGGGAGTGCAAGAAGACAAGCATTTCTGCGGTGAGCTGTAGCCTGAGGTTGTGTTCCCAGACTATCCCTTTTACGACAAATGTTCCATCTTTTTCCTTCTTCAGCCTTATTTTAGCCCCACATTTAGTTCTGGCTGTCGTCTTGTTACGCTGTCTATTTGCTTCAGACACCTTTGATTCATAAACTCCATGGCACGTGCAATAAAGGTAGGCTCTGGTCTTAAACTTGGGGCCTTCCCGACAAAGAAACCAGCGTGCTTTGCATATACGTTGTAGAAGTTCTTAGTTTCTTCGAAAGTTTCAAACCTCATCTCTAGCCTTGGCAGAACATAAGCTTCAATATCAGGTGGCTGCACACAACAGTGATCAAACAAAAATGTTAGATGGGGGTGGTCACAGCACAATGGTATGGACTGTGCTTATGTTTTTTTTCTTTTCTATATGGATACTTACATGTGTATAACTCTGTGCTGCATCTGGTGTTTGTTGTTCTCCCTGGTTTATGGGCGCCGGTGGTGTCACCCTTGGCACATGCAGCAATGCATCTCTTGGAGGGAGCAACATTGACGAAGATCTCCGTCTTTTGTTGTACGGCTGTCTCCCCTCAGATTCATTGCGAGGTTGTTCCTGTCTATACGGCTCATATCTTGTACCTTTGAACCTGCTAGATTGGCCAAAATTTCTGTCTTTTTGCCCTGGTTTTCCCGTCGCAACTGCTCTTGCAACACGGATGATTGATGTTAACGGAGCGACTGGTGGCAGCCTTGTTGCAACCCATCCATGGCTTCCTGTCCTTGGCTTTTTGCATGCACTGGGGAAGGAAAACATTTGTCGTTGGTTATATTGTTGGCCTTGTTGCAACCCAGCAGCGGCAAAGCTTTTCCCAGATATGGTCTTTGCTGTATAGAAGAACATGTCCGTGCTTCTGATGTTTGCGGTGTATCTTCAAATCTGCCTGTACTGTTGAAATATCCAGGCGGTATTTCTGGTGTTACCCAACCAGGTGGTGACCCATATCTGTCCGGCTCATGAAATTCCTGCTGTGTGCTCCGCCTTGCATGGTTTTGCAAACAATATTCAATAGTTTTGAGATTAATCTGATTCGTTCTCAGCCGAACTAATGAACGTTGATGCTCAAACACGGATGTACTGATGTACTGTTTCTTCTACAACTTATGCAACTACAGTAGAAGTACTCCTAGTTTATGTATCTTTGAACTTACTGTGTAAATGTGGCACACTCTTATCACTATATACCGGACCGACGATATGTTTTTAAGTTTTTTACTTGAATCAAGATAGCATATCGATGCAATCGACAAGAACCCCAACATCCTAATCGTGCATCGATGCATCTACATTACAAGCACTGCCAGCTTATGTATCACTGAACTTACTGTGTACCGATTTTATATTATTATTTTCAGTAACAGTTTTGTTAATCGTTCGAACTGACGCAACTACATGACTTGTACTCTTTAGAGATAGCAAACATACAACTTTTTCAGTGGTAGCTGAACCTTTTGTCACTATCTACTTGGACTAACGCGTATGTTTTTAAGTTTTTTTACCTGAACTGAAGATATCATATTAGATGCACTGACAGCAACCTCGACATCCTAATCGCGCATTAATGCATCTACATTACAAGCACTGCGAGCTTATGTATCACTGAACTTACTGTGTAGCAATTATATATTTTAATTTCGGTAACAGTTTTGTTAATCGTTCGAACTGACGCAACTACATGACTTGTACTCTTTAGAGATAGCAAACATACAACTTTTTCAGTGGTAGCTGAACCTTTTGTCACTCTCTACTTGCACTGACGCATATGTTTTTAAGTTTTTTTTTACCTGAACTGAAGATAGCATATTAGATGCACTGACAGCAACCTCGACATGCTAATCGCGCATCAATGCATCTACATTACAAGCACTGCCAGCTTATGTATCACTGAACTTACTATGTAGCAATTATATATTTTAATTTTCGGTAACAGTTTTTGTTAATCGTTCGAACTGACGCAACTACATGACTTGTACTCTTTAGAGATAGAAAACATACAACTTTTTCAGTGGTAGCTGAACCTTTTGTCACTCTCTACTTGGACTGACGCATATGTTTTTAATTTTTTTTACGTGAACTGAAGATAGCATATTAGATGCACTGACAGCAACGTCGACATGCTAATCGCGCATCAATGCATCTACATTACATGCACTGCCAGCTTATGTATCATTGAACTTACTGTGTAGCAATTATATATTTTAATTGTCGGTAACAGTTTTTGTTAATCGTTCGAACTGACGCAACTACATGACTTGTACTCTTTAGAGATAGCAAACATACAACTTTTTCAGTGGTAGCTGAACCTTTTGTCACTCTCTACTTGCACTGACGCATATGTTTTTAAGTTTTTTTTACCTGAACTGAAGATAGCATATTAGATGCACTGACAGCAACCTCGACATGCTAATTGCGCATCAAGTGGAAGGGGTGCAAACGAACTGATGCAAACATTTGCTATGTACTGATGCAGCACAGATGCATCAAACAATTTTGTACTCACGAGCCCAATAGTGTAACATGCAGGCAGAGCATAGCAGCACAGATAAACTGATGAACTGATAAATTGACAGAAACATGGTACCTATCTTCATTCAAACCCAGATCTCAAATACTTTGGTGTTGCTAGTAATGTGTGTGGGAAGAATTCATCACCTGCATCTTGTTGCATGTGACTCCATCTTCGCTTTAGTTGGCGTATTGGCAAGAAGTTGGGAGGTGGAGCCATTGTTTTTTGGGAGACGACCGTGCTTGTGGTGGAGCTCTGTCGACGAGGTCCGTCGAGGGGCGGAGGCACGAGGCGTGGATCACGGCCCAGGCGAATCTCCGGTGCGGCGGCGCTTGGCGCTGGAAGCTCTGCACCAGGCGTCGGGTAGGCGAGCGGAGAGGCTCCTGCACCTGATGGAGGGAGGCGTGCGGGGAGGATCTGGCGCCCGGAGATGGGGAAGCATGCGGGGATGCACCGCCGCCCGGCGGTGGGGAGGTGCGCGGGGATGCTTCGGCGCCAGACGAGGCAACCGATGGTGGCGGCGGTCGGGCCGGCGGCATGGCTAGATGGCGGCGCGCCTGGTGGGAGTGACGGCTGTGGATTGGGTGCCGGTGATGCAAACTCGCCGTCGGCGGGTCACGGCGCCGCGGGCTCCCTCGCTCCGGCTGCCGCCGTCGCTCGCTCGCCCGCGACGGCTGCTAGGAAGCGGGTCGGATTGGGGCTGGGTCTGTCGCGAAAGTGTCGCGCCTTATAGGGGGCAAGGGTAACAGAATAATATATGTATCCACGTACCCTGAAAACATCTAGGAGCACCACGAAAACCTATTTCCACCGCTGCAACCTTCTGTATCCGCGAGATCCCATCTTGGAGCCTTCGCCGGCACTCCGCCAGAGGGGGAATCGACCATGGAGGGCCTCTACATCATCTCCAAGGCCTCTCCGATGAGTTGTGAGTAGTTTACCACAGACCTTCGGGTCCATAGTTATTAGCTAGATGGCTTCTTCTCTCTCTTTGAATCTCGATACAAAGTTCTCCTCGGTCTTCTTGGAGATCTATTTGAGGTAACTCTTTTTGCGGTGTGTTTGTCGAGATCCGATGAGTTGTGGGTTTACGGTCAAGTTTATCTATGAGACATAGTTGAATCTTCTCTGAATTCTTTTATGTGTGATTGGTCATCTTGGCAAGTATCTTCGAATTATCAGTTTGCTTTGGCCTACTAGATTGACCTTTCTTGCAATGGGAGAAGTGCTTAGCTTTGGGTTCAATCTTGCGTGTCTGTCCCAAAGGACAACAGGCAGCAAGGCACGTATTGTATTGTTGCCATCGAGGATAAAAAGATGGGGTTTATATCATATTTCTTGAGTTTATCCCTCTACATCATGTCATCTTTCTTAATGCGAGGTTCTTGTTTGTTTGTGTAGGTACAAGGGACTTTTGAGGAGCCTCCTACTAGATTGATACATTGGTTCTCTAAAACTGAGGGAAATACTTATGCTACTTTGCTGCATCACCCTTTCCTCTTCAAGGGAAAACCAACACAGTGCTCAAGAAGGATTTCTGGCATCGTTGCCGGGGAGGTCTTCGCTCAAGTCAAGACATACCAAGTACCCATCACAAACGCATCTCCCTCGCACTACATTATTTTCCATTTACCTCTCGTTTTCCTCTCTCTCACTTCACCCTTGCCGTTTTATTCGCCCTCTCTTTTCCGTTCGCCTCATTCTTTTTCGCTTGTCTCTTGTGTGCTTGTATGTTGGATTGCTTGTCACGATGGTGCAAGATAATACCAAATTGTGTGACTTTTCCAATACCAATAATAATGATTTCCTTAGCACTCTGATTGCTCCTCTTAATGATGTTGTATCTTGGGAAATCAATGCTGCTTTGTTGAATCTTCTTATGAAAGATCAATTCTCCGGCCTTCCTAGTGAAAATGTCGCTACTCATCTAAACAACTTTGTGGATTTGTGTGGTATGCAAAAGAAGAAAGATACGGATAATGATATTGTTAAATTGAAGTTATTTCTGTTTTCACTTAGAGATCGTGCTAAAACTTGGTTTTCGTCTTTGCCTAAAAATAGTATTGATTCGTGGAATAAGTGCAAAGATGCTTTTATCTCTAAGTATTTTCCTCCCACTAAGACCATCTCTCTTAGAAACGATATTATGAATTTTAAACAACTTGATCATAAGCATGTTTCCCAATCTTGGGAAAGAATGAAATTAATGATTCGCAATTGCCCTACTCATGGTTTGAATTTAAGGTGATCATACAAAAAAATATGCCGGATCGAATTTTGCTTCTAGAAATCTTTTAGATTCGGCCGCGGGAGGCACTTTTATGGAAATCACTTTAGGAGAAGCTACTAAACTCCTAGATAATATTATGGTTAATTATTCTCAATGGCACACTGAAAGATCTACTAGTAAAAAAGTTCATGCGATAGAAGAGATTAATGTTTTGAGTGGAAAGATGGATGAACTTATGAAATTGTTTGCTACTAAGAGTGCTCCTATTGATCCTAATGATATGCCTTTGTCTACTTTGATTGAGAATAATAAGGAGTCTATGGATGTGAATTTTGTTGGTAGGAATAATTTTGGTAACAATGCTTATAGAGGAAACTTTAATCTTAGGCCGTTTCCTAGTAATTCCTCTAATAATTATGGTGATTCCTACAATAATTATTATGGAAATTTTAATAAGATGCCCTCCGATTTTGAGAATAGTGTTAAAGAATTTATGATCTCTCAAAAGAATTTCAATGCTTTGCTTGAAGAAAAATTGCTTAAAGTTGATGATTTGGCTAGGAACATTGATAGACTTTCGCTTGGTGTTGATTCTTTGAAACTTAGATCTATCCCACCTAAGCATGATATCAATAAGTCTCTCAAAGCCATGAGAATTTCCATTGATGAGTGCAAAGAAAGAACCGCTAGGATGCCTGCTAAGAAAGATTGCTTTGTAAGAGCGTGTTCTTCTAGTTTCCATGAAAATAATGATGAAGATCTAAAAGTTATTGATGTGTCCCCTATTAAATCTTTGTTTTGCAATATGAATATTGATAATGATGGGACTGGAGATGAGTCAACTTTAGTTAAAAGGCGTTTCAATGATTCGGAGTTTTTAGATCTTGATGCTAAATTTGGTAAAAGTGGGATTGAAGAGGTCAAAACTTTACATAGCATTGAACCCACTATTATGGATTTCAAGGAATTTAATTGTGATAATTGTTCTTTAATATATTGTATTTCCTTGTTGCAATCCATGTTGAATTCTCCTCATGCTTATAGTCAAAATAAAGCTTTTACCAAACATATTGTTGATGCTTTGATGCAATCAACAACAACAATAATAACAACAAAGCCTTTAGTCCCAAACAAGTTGGGGTAGGCTAGAGGTAAAACCCACAAGATCTCGCAACCAACTCATGGCTCTGGCACATGGATAGCAAGCTTCCACACATCCCTGTCCATAGCTAGCTCTTTGGCGATACTCCAATCCTTCAGGTCTCTCTTAACGGACTCCTCCCATGTCAAATTCGGTCGACCCCGCCCTCTCTTGTCATTCTCTGCATGCTTTAGCCGTCTGCTATGCACTGGAGCTTCTGGAGGCCTGCGCTGAATATGCCCAAACCATCTCAGACGATGTTGGACAAGCTACTCCTCAATTGGTGCTACCCCAACTCTATCTCGTATATCATCATTCCGGACTCGATCCTTCCTCGTGTGGCCACACATCCATCTCAACATACGCATCTCCGCCACACCTAACTGTTGAACATGTCGCCTTTTAGTCGGCCAACACTCCGCGCCATACAACATTGCGGGTTGAACCGCCGTCCTGTAGAACTTGCCTTTTAGCTTTTGTGGCACCCTCTTGTCATAGAGAATGCTAGAAGCTTGGCGCCACTTCATCCATCCGGCTTTGATTCAATGGTTCACATCTTCATCAATACCCCCATCCTCCTGCAACATTGACCCCAAATACCGAAAGGTGTCCTTCCGAGGTACCACCTGGCCATCAAGGCCAACCTCCTCCTCCTCACACCTAGTAGTACTGAAACCGCACATCATGTACTCGGTTTTAGTTCTACTAAGCCTAAACCCTTTTGATTCCAAGGTTTGTCTCCATAACTCTAACTTCCTATTTACCCCCGTCCAACTATCGTCAACTAGCACCACATCATCCGCAAAGAGCATACACCATGGGATATCTCCTTGTATATCCTGTGTGACCTCATCCATCACCAATGCAAAAAGATAAGCGCTCAAAGCTAACCCCTGATGCAGTCCTATCTTAATCGGGAAGTCATCGGTGTCGACATCACTTGTTCGAACACTTGTCACAACATTATCGTACATGTCCTTGATGAGGGTAATGTAATTTGCTGGAACTTTGTGTTTCTCCAAGGCCCACCACATGACATTCTTTATGTGGTGGTTTTTCTTTCTTGCACTAACGGAGCTTATGAGATTTCCTGTTGAGTTTTGTGTTGTGAAGTTTTCAAGTTTTGGGTAAAGATTTGATGGACTATGGAATAAGGAGTGGAAAGATCCTAAGCTTGGGGATGCCCATGGAACCCCAAGATATCCAAGGACAACCAAAAGCCTAAGCTTGGGGATGCCCCGGAAGGCATCCCCTCTTTCGTCTTCGTTTATCGGTAACTTTACTAGGAGCTTTATTTTTATTCACCACATGATATGTGTTTTGCTTGGAGCGTCTTGTATGATATGAGTCTTTGCTTTTTAGTTTACCACAATCATCCTTGCGGTACACACCTTTTGGGAGAGAAACACTTGATTTAGAATTCATTAGAATACTTTATGTGCTTCACTTATATCTTTTGAGTTAGATAAATTTTTGCTCTAGTGCTTCACTTATAATTTTTAGAGCACGGCGGTGGCTTTATTTTGTAGAAATTTTTGATCTCTCATGCTTAACTTATATCATTTTGAGAGTCTTTTAGAACATCATGGTATTTGCTATGGTTATAAAACTGGTCCTAGAATGATGGGCATCCAAGTTGGGTATAATAAAAACTATCATAGAAAGTGAATTGGATGCTATGATCAATTTGATGCTTGATAATTGTTTTGAGATATGAGGATGGTGATATTAGAGTCATGCTAGTGGAGTAATTATGAATTAGAGGAATACTTGTGTTGAATTTTGTGATTCCCGTAGCATGCACGTATGGTGATCCGCTTTGTGATGAAGTTGGAGCATGATTTATTTATTGATTGTCTTCCTTATGAGTGGCAGCCGGGGACGAGCGATGGACTTTTCCTACGAATCTATCCCCCTAGGAGCATGCGCATAGTACTTTCTTTTCGATGACTTGTAGATTTTTGCAATAAGTATATGAGTTCTTTATGACTAATGTTGAGTCCATGGATTATACGCACTCTCACCCTCCCACCATTGCTAACCTCTCTTGTGTCGTGCAACTTTCGCCGGTACCATACACCCACCATATACCTTCCTCAAAACAGCCACCATACCTACCTATTATGGCATTTCCATAGCCATTCCGAGATATGTTGCCATCCAAATTTCCATCGTTCCGTTTATTATGACACGCATCATATTGTCATATTGCTTTTGCATGATCATGTAGTTGACATCGTATTTGTGGCAAAGCCACCTTCATAATTCTTCCATACATGTCACTCTTGATTCATTGCATATCCCGGTACACTGCCAGAGGCATTCATATAGAGTCATATTTTTTTCTAAGTATCGAGTTGTAATCTTGAGTTGTAAGTAAATAAAAGTGTGATGATCTTCATTATTAGAGAATTGTCCCAAGTGAGGAAAGGATGATGGAGACTATGATTCCCCCACAAGTCGGGATGAGACTTTGGACTTTATAAAAAATAAAGAGAAAGGCCAAATAAAAAAAGAAAAAAAAGAAAAAAAAGAAAAAATGAGAGAAAAGGAGAGAAGGGACAATGTTACTATCATTTTACCACACTTGTGCTTCAAAGTAGCACCATGATCTTCATGATAGAGAGTCTCCCATGTTGTCACTTTCATATACTAGTGGGAATTTTTCATTATAGAACTTGGCTTGTATATTCCAATGTGGGCTTCCTCAAAACGCCCTAGGTATTCATGAGCAAGCAAGTTGGATGCACACCCACTTAGTTTCTTTTGTTGAGCTTTCATACATTTATAGCTCTAGTGCATCCGTTGCATGGAAATCCCTACTCACTCACATTGATATCTATTAATGGGCATCTCCATAGCCCGTTGATACACCTAGTTGATGTGAGACTATCTTCTCCTTTTTTGTCTTCTCCACAACCACCATTCCATTCCACATATAGTGCTATGTCCATGGCTCACGCTCATGTATTGCGTGAAAGTTGAAGAAGTTTGAGAATACTAAAGTATGAAACAATTGCTTGGCTTGTCATCGGGGTTGTGCATGATTAAATACTTTGTGTGATGAAGATAGAGCATATCCAGACTATATGATTTTGTAGGGATAGCTTTCTTTAGCCATGTTATTTTGAGAAGACATAATTGATTTGTTAGTATGCTTGAAGTATTATTGTTTTTATGTCAATATGAACTTTTATTTTGAATCATTTGGATCAGAACATTCATGCCACAATAAAGAAAATTACATTGAGAATTATTCTAGGTAGCATTCCACATCAAAAATTCTGTTTTTATCATTTACCTACTCGAGGACGAGCAGGAATTAAGCTTGGGGATGCTTGATACGTCTCCAACGTATCTATAATTTTTTATTGTTCAATGCTATTATATTACCCATTTTGGATGTTTATGGGCTTTACTTTACACTTTTATATCATTTTTGGGACTAACCTACTAATCGGAGGCCCAGCCCGAATTGCTATTTTTTTTCCTATTTCAGTGTTTCGAAGAAAAGGAATATCAAACGGAGTCCAAACGGGATGAAACCTTCGAGAGCGATCTTGTTGGAACACATGCAAACCAGGAGACTTGGACTGGACGTCAAGCAGCAAACAAGGTGGCCACGAGGGTGCCCGGCGCGCCCTAGGGGGGTGGGCGCGCCCCCCACCCTCGTGGGCCCCTCATGGCTCAACCGACCTACTTCTTCCTCCTATATATATCCACGTACCCTGAAAACATCTAGGAGCACCACGAAAACCTATTTTCACCGTCGCAACCTTCTGTATCCGCGAGATCCCATCTTGGAACCTTCACCGGTGCTCCGCCGGAGGGGGAATCGACCATGGACGGCCTCTACATCATCTTCAAGGCCTCTCCGATGAGTTGTGAGTAGTTTACCACAGACCTTCGGGTCCATAGTTATTAGTAAGATGGCTTCTTCTCGCTCTTTGAATCTCAGTACAAAGTTCTCCTCGATCTTCTTGGAAATTTATTCGATGTAACTCTTTTTGCGGTGTGTTCGTCGAGATCCGATGAAATGTGGGTTTATGATCAAGTTTATCTATGAGAAATAATTGAATCTTCTCTGAATTCTTTTATGTGTGATTGGTTATCTTTGCAAGTCTCGTCGAATTATCAGTTAGGTTTGGCCTACTAGAATTATCTTTCTTGCAATGGGAGAAGTGCTTAGCTTTGGGTTCAATCTTGCGTTGTCCTTTCCCAGTGACAGCAGGGGCAGCAAGGCATGTATTGTATTGTTGCCATCGAGGATAAAAAGATGGGGTTTATATCATATTGCTTGAGTTTATCCCTCTACATCATCTCATCTTTCTTAATGTGTTACTCTGTTCTTCATGAACTTAATACTCTAGATGCAGGTAGGAGTCGGTCGATGTGTGGAGTAATAGTAGTAGATGCAGAATCGTTTTGATCTACTTGTCATGGACGTGATGCCTATATACATGATCATGCCTAGATATTCTCATAACTATGCACTTTTCTATCAATTGCTTGACAGTAATTTGTTCACCCACCGTAATACTTATGCTATCTTGAGAGAAGCCACTAGTGAAACATATGGCCCCCGGGTCTATCTTTTATCATATAAGTTTTCCATCTACTTTTATTTGCATCTTTACTTTCCAATCTATATCATAAAATACCAAAAATATTTATCTTATCTTATTGTCTCTATCAGATCTCACTTTTGCAAGTTCCCGTGAAGGGATTGACAACCCCTTTAGCGCGTTGGTTGCGAGGTTCTTGTTTGTTTGTGTAGGTACGAGGAATTTTGAGGAGCCTCCTACTGGATTGATACCTTGGTTCTCAAAAACTGAGGGAAATACTTACGCTACTTTGCTGCATCACCCTTTCCTCTTCAAGGGAAAACCAACGCAGTGCTCAAGAGGTAGCAGGGGTCCCGAACTATGCGTCTGAGGATCGAAGGTAACAGGAGGCAGGGGACACGATGTTTACCCAGGTTTGGACCCTCTTAATGGAGGTAATACCCTGCTTCCTGCTTGATTGACTTTGATGAGTATAAGGGTTACAAGAGTTGATCTACCTCGATATCGTAATGGCTAAACCCTTGATGTCTAGCATGTATGATTATGATCACCACTACGGACTAAACCCTCCGGTTTATATAGACACCAGAGGGGCCTAGGCTTGTACAGAGTCGGTTTACAGAGAAAGGAATATGCATTATCGAACGCCAAGCTTGTCATCCACACAAAGGAGAGTCCCATCCGAACACGAGGGAGGGCCTTCCATCTTGTATCTTCGCGGCCCATTAGTCCGGCCCATGTAACATAAACCGGCTTCCCGAGGAGCCCATAATCCAAGACTCCCTCAGTAGCCCCTAAACCGGGCTTCAATGACGATATATCCGACGTGCAGGTTGTCTTCGGCATTGCAGGGCGGGTTCCATCTCTGAATACTCCAAAGCAGTTTGCCGCACAGAAGAGCTGTATCCGACTCTGCTTAATAACTACAACCCTGAGCTGAAAGGGCAAAAATACTTAAAACAAAATAAGTCACGTCCATGGGAAACTTTTTCGGCGAGATGTTATGCTCTGGCCTTGTTATTATTCCGAACCGTTTTACAGTCCCCGCTTCGTGTTTCGAGGCACGGCCATTGACATGTCTTGTCAAAGCATAGATTGTGTCCCCTTATCACGGGATTCTCATCAACACGGGTTTGGGTAATCCAACCGTGTCGTTCACATGTCTCCTTGGGAATAGGCGAGGTTTAAGGCTTATGAGGGGGCGCTTGATATTCACTGCCTTTATAAGAGGACAAGGACCCATCTATTCACCTCACGCCTTCTTCTTCCTCAACCCTCCTGTCCTCGAGCTCCAGCGCCCAAGTCCTAATCTTTCCCTTCGCCCCAACTTCTCCAGCGATGGCCAGATCCGGTTTCCAGGGCAAGTGGATGGTCTCCACTGTAACGGGGAAGGACATCAAGGATCTACGCGAGGCGAGATACCTGACAGCGGAGATTACACACAGGCTTCCTACCCCGGGGCAAGTCATCCCCACCACAGAGCTCGGCGAGAGGGTGGTATTTATCCCCCACTTCCTCTGAGGACTTGGGTTTGCCCTCCATCCCCAGCCGGATACTACTCCGGAGATACAAACAGCTCGGGAGTCGAATCAGCAGCCCCCTCCAAGGGAGGGGAAGACGGCTATTCCGGCGGCGACCTCTACTAATGCGGTGGCATCGAACATGCTGATGGACGCTCTGCAAAGTGCGTCCGTCTTGGAGGAGCATCGTACCTTGATGGGTACGGTGGTTGAGAAGATTCAGTTAGCTAAAAGCGAGCTGGATGAAGCCTTCACGAGCCTACTAATAGGCTTCGAGGTATGTGATATAATGTCTTTAGCCGCTTTCCATATGAAAAATATGTCTGTATATAAATAGTAGCCCCTGAGGCTCTGTTTGGCCCATGAAGGAGGGCGAACAGAGGGTCCATAGGCATCCGTAGGAAATAACATACTTATCTTTTTGGTAAGAAACAGGCTTCACTGTTAGCGGCGACCGCTCAGGCCGCCGAAGTTTCCGAACTGAAGCGGAAACTACAGCTGGTCGACGAGGACAATATTTGTATTCACAAGCGGCTCGACGAGGCGCAGGGTATGTTTCAAGTACTCCGTACATGATTGTATTAATTTGCAAATGCTAAGTTGAAGCTTATGCACTGCTATATGCATAATTGTAGATGGCGCTACTGAGGTCGAGACCCTCAGGGGTGATCTTGCCCGGGCAAAGGAGCAGGCAAGGGTAAGTAATGCGGCCGCTGAGAAAACATCTATGGATTTAAAGGCCGAACAGGCCGCCCAGCGCCAGTTCGAGGAGCGGGTATCCAAAATTGAGCAAAGACACCACTCGTAAGTGCGAGCTCCTTGAGGAGGAGAATAAAGCTAAGGCAGCCGAACTCGGGCCCATCAGGAAGCCCAAGATGCGAGGTCCGAATCCCGAGCGGCTCGCGAGGAGATCCGACAGGCCAGACAGGTAGCGGCTCCTAATCGACTATGAAGTTCTCCAGACGCTTTTGCGGATCTTCCGAAGAGTGCCACCAACGTTGCACAATTCTTCCGAGCCCAGGAGGGGCGTACGACGGAGAAGCTGTTCTGGTCGCAGTTCGCGATGCAGGAGTGCTCGGCGCTGCTAAACGACCAAATGGCGCAATGGGCCGAGCTGCATAACATGTCCAGAGCGGCCATGAAGGATGTCATAGTCTGGTTATGGCCAGCCGAACCCGTTCCAAGCAGCTATTTTGGCCTAGTGTGGCAACTCATCGATGCCGTGCCCCGGACTGATGCCATCAAGCGGTCAGTGTGCATAGAAGGTGCACGGATGGCCTTCGCCCATGTTAAGATGCACTGGGCGAAGATGAAGGCCGTCGTTATCGCAGTTGAGGGTCCTTCTGGGGGCAAGGACCATCGCACACTGGAGCACTATTTAGAAGATGTCCTAGAGGGCGCTCGCTTGATAGAGGGTCAATGCTCAAAGGACATTATGTTCAAATGAATGTATCCGAACGACCCGGACATGTTTATTATATATAGTAAGGCTTTGTCATATATTTGTGCCACCGTCTGAAAGTTCTTTCCTACTGTGTGGTCGTTTTTGTATTCCTGAGAGTTTTCCAGTCGTCGACTTCGGCCCCCACGTAGATACTACGGGGGTGTTCAAAATGGCACATGAGCACACTTGACCCAACGTCTTGGTATGTAAAGGAGGTGTCAGTGCGGCGAACCAGGCAATTGGACTATATGGCTTTACCACTCTCACTTAGCCATAGGAGTTTGACGATGGGACTATAAGATAGCCCATGGTATGTACGCGGCTATCCAGATATGGGTGTGTTATGTATGAGACCAGAAAGACGGTCATTCATGTAATACGGAAAAAACCCGTTAAAGATTTAGTAAGTCGCCGAGTGGCTGACCAACTCTCGCCGCATCATGACAGTCAGTTTTCGGCTTTCTCTACTGAGATGCTTGACCGGACGAACCAGAAACACAATCGCAGTAGTTCTCCCTTTACTACCCTAGCCGAATAAAAGAAACGTAAGGTAGCAAGCATAGGAGCCGGGCAACCCAACTATTGACCAAAGACATGATTCGGAGCCGATGCATATAATGCCAAGTTCGGGACGCCGAAGTGTGCTATAAAGCTGTTCGGGCTTTTTGTTTCGCAACACATATGTGGCCACACAGAGCCCCTGGCAATGGGTGCCGAGGTGTGTGAGTGAAACAACTAGGGAGACGGAATACACTTGTATGAATAAGGTCAACACTGAAAAAATTGTCTTCACGACAATCCAATTGATACGTCAAGACGTGATCTTACAAAGGGCACCCTAAGCACCAAGGCCATTTTACATGCCGGGGGCCTTAAAAATTAAGGAGAAAAGCTCTATACAGGTACTTGAATAAAGTTTGGTCTAAAGAATTCTTTGGACATCCTGCCGCACATCTGCGCCGCTTTCGCCTTGGATAGAGAGGTTCCTTAAAAGGAATGGTCTTTGGCTATCCGTATGAAACCGGGCTCGAAGAGAGTCCTTGTGAGTCCGTAGGATATATATGTTTGAATGCACCTGTGGTAGAAGAGAAAAAATAATTGAAGACAAAGGGATGGAGGGTCGTATAGGGTCAAACCGTACTCTAGACATGTCTGTATTGTGCCTCCGTTGACGCCCAGGGTATTTTGAGTGCATAGTTATGCATGCGTAGGACGAACTCCACGGGTGTGTGGGGTGATCGACGGAGGCGAAATTGCTAGTCGAGCTCTGGAATGACTGATCTATCATCATACGGACCTGACCAGACTCGTTTAACAATTTCTGGCAGTTTGATGGCCGATGAGGTGTGCGGCTTGATAGGGCCGCTCTGTATTTCGGCCGCAAGGGCCACGGTGTGCTCCTCCATACGGAGGGAGCATTTCGTGTTTCCATTGACTATTATGACACCACGTGGACCGGGCATCTTGAGTTTTAAATAAGCGTAGTGTGGGACTGCATTGAATCGAGCGAAAGTGGTTCGTTCGAGCAGTGCATGATAACCACTTCAGAAGGGGACGATATCAAAGATCAAGTCTGTCACATCCCTAGTTCTGGCCTGACCTATGTTATGTTTCCATGCGTGCATCATGTTTAAATTCAAATGAAACTTGAATTGAGGAATTTTCAAAAGCCACAGAAAACCTCTAAAAATAACCAACATTTAATTCTTCTCAAATGAATCCAAGAAAATGTTCCTGCTATTCTATAGAAATATTGGTAAGAGGTAAAATTCAAGCCAATATTTTTGGAGTCACAGAAATATTTGTTGGCCATTTGAATTAATTCAATAACTACTTGCATTGGATATATATTTTATATATAACTAATATATGTCCAATAATTCTGGAACATTTTATGTGGTTTGGTATATTTTAGTTCTAGCCACATAATTATTTTCAGGATTTTATTAAATGGCATTTATAAAGACTTAGCTTGGAGTTGCATTTGAATTCTTGATCCAAATGGACTTCAAGCAAATGAATGCTAGCTGCATTAGCTCAAACAGCATCACATCTACATGCCATGATCATGCATCATATTGTTTAGAAATCTGGGATGACTCAGACAGCATAACGGCTGTAAATGCTCAAAAGATTGGAGACATGCTACAAAATGGTGGCATAGCCACTCCGAAGTACAATATCAAGGTTTCGAGATCAACAGTTATGAACATACGGAAGTAGTAAAACTGAGCTGAGATTTGAAACTAACAATTCTATAAGTCTATGGGTTAGTAACACGTCATCCTCGATAGATAGATGAGAAGGCCTAGTTCTTAATCCCGTAGAAGAGAAGAGGATGACTCGGATCGAAGGCCAGGAGGTATAAGAAGTAAAAGAGCCTTACGCCCGCTCCCACAATCAATTCCCTACATATAACTAAAGCATTTCTAGACTCAACTTGACCAGTTTGGCTTGGTAATCCTCTGAGCAACAAGCTCGATACCAAAGCTGTTAGGACCCGACTCAATGCCACATCGATCTAGCATGTAACACCTCATATCACTTTGCGACCTCACGCACGGTATTCCCACGGTGTCGCCTTACCTTTGCCGGGACCGCTTATGCCTTTTGGCACACGTGTATGATAGTGTCGCTAGCATCCATATGATAAGGAGCTCGGGCCGACATGGCTAGTCGTAAACCCAAAGTGGCACAAACTTACGAGGACGGGCATCCATGACCCAAAGATCGAACGTGTTGGTCATCATTGAGTGAATCCAGTCAGTAGCACGGGCTAGCAGGACTCAGTGAACCGGGCAGTGGCGGCTAGCAGACTCGGTATTCATCGCGTGACATTTCCCGGGATGTATACAGAATGAAGAAGGACACATGCGGCCAGCCTAAGTGTTCCGGAGCAGTAGCAAGCTACCATGGCTCGGTGGAAACACTAGGAGACATTTCCCGGTAAGAGAGGCTACTAAAGATAAACAACTAGATAGTCAGATCCCACACATACCAAGCATTTCAATAACATACACACAATATGCTCGATATGTGCAAATACAACATGGCATCACAACATGACTCTACGACTCAAGTATTTTATTCAATAGGCTCCGAGGAGCGAGATATTACAAACATGGGTCTCATGACCCAACATCCAGAGCATACAAGTCAAAGCACAAGCGGAAGCTTAACATGTCTGAGTACAGACACCTACAAATGAAAAAGGCTGAGAAGCCTGACTATCTACCAGATCCTGCCGAGAGCACAAGATCGTAGCTGAGGTAACAAGCTAAACGTTGAAGTCCACGTGGAACTACTAGCGAGACTGAAGTCTCTCTGCAAAAACATAAAATAGGCAAACGTGAGTACAAATGTACCCAAAGAAGACTTACATCGTAACTAACTACATATGCATCATTATCAACAAAGGGATGGTGGGGTTTAACTGCAGACAAGCCAGCTTTGACTCGGTGGCTAACCTGAACTACGATTGCAAGTAACTCTTTTGAGGTGGCGCTACGAGTCCACATATTCACCATATCAATACACCACTATGGATCCGCTCCGCCTCCCTCACGAGAACGCCATCCATAGCACTCACGCTTATCTTGCGATTTTAGAGTATCCACTTTCACTTGTCTATGAACTATGCAAGGGTTCCAAGTTTCCATATCCGAGGAATCCGCTATTCAATAGATAATGATAACCTGCAGGTGTACTTCTTCACACACGCTCGCCACTTATCGCCTCAGACACGCCATGTACCTCGGCAACCTTCAAGCGAAGCCGGGCGAGGAGTCGGCCACGACCTACCTAAACACTCAAGTCTCTCGTCCAGTGTTTATCGCCTATTCGGGTTCCATCCGCAAGGAGATCCGCCGGGTGTCGCCACGGCCCCAAACGATGTGTGCGGGGTTCCCGAGCCCACCATCCGGTGCCACTCGGTACACCAGCCACGTGTGCCTAGTCTGTCCCAAGCCTACCTCGTCGGGTGCCACTTGGTAGAAAAATAGCACTACCTACAAACACCGAAACTAGTTGCAACTCCCGGACAGAGAACAAGGGTGATTAAGAAGCCGAGAGGGCTTGGGCGCCTGAGCCCAATGTGTGGTAGTAACTGCTCATGGATCACAAACACGTAACTCAGTTCCTGAGGACGGCTGCAATGAGACAACCCACCATGTACTCCTACATGGCCTCTCACCGCTACCTTTACCAAATCATGTTCACACACTTAGCTCACATACAAGAGGACATGTTCACACACCTCCGATTCATCCTCGATGAATCGCAGACCCACTCAACTCTAAGCAGTAGCAGGCATGACGAACAAGCATGAATGAGTAGGCACAACAGGGCTCAAACAACTCCTACTCATGCTAGTGGGTTTTATCTATTTACTGTGGAATGACAGGTCATGCAAAGGATAAAGGGGTTCAGCTACCGCAGAAAGTAACAGATGGATCGTTGTTGTCCTAATGCAGTAAAAGAGAGCAGGAGCGAGAGAGTAGGATTGTATCGGAATGAACAAAGGGGTTTTGCTTGCCTGGTAGATCAACAAGCGGGCACTGCTCCTCAAACAGGTACTCTGGAACACTCTCTGGAGCAGGACCTATCGAGAAGGAACGGTGCCAACAATCAAAACACAAGCATATGCAACAATATGATGCATGATCATGGCATGTAGATGTGATGCTGTTTGAGCTAATGCAGCTAGCATTCATTTGCTTGAAGTCCATTTGGATCAAGAATTCAAATGCAAATCCAAGCTAAGTCTTTATAAATGCCATTTAATAAAATCCTGAAAATAATTATGTGGCTAGAACTAAAATATACCAAACCACATAAAATGTTCCAGAATTATTGGACATATATTAGTTATATATAAAATATATATCCAATGCAAGTAGTTATTGAATTAATTCAAATGGCCTAAAATATTTCTGTGACTCCAAAAATATTGGCTTGAATTTTACCTCTTACCAATATTTCTATAGAATAGCAGGAACATTTTCTTGGATTCATTTGAGAAGAATTAAATGTTGGTTATTTTTATAGGTTTTCTGAGGCTTTTGAAAATTCCTCAATTCAAGTTTCATTTGAATTTAAACATGATGCACGCATGGAAACATAACATAGGTCAGGCCAGAACTAGGGATGTGACAAAGTCTTTGCTGTGGAAGTTGTCTGGCAAGCCGAAGACGACTTCCAATATTATTGAGCCTGAGCAACAGGCCTCTACACTAGGTATTACTCCTTTAAAGGTAGTTTTAGTGGGCTTGATTCTTGACGAATCAATACCCATTTTGTGGACAGTGTCTTGGTAAAGCAGGTTAAGACTGTTGTTGTCATGCATAAGGACTCGCGTGAGGTGGAATCCGTCGATGATTGGGTCGAGGACCAAAGTTGTCGAACCTCCATGGCGGATACTGGTCGGGTGGTCCTTTCGATCAAAGGTGATCGGACACGCCGACCATGGTTGAATTTTGGGGCGACCGGCACTACGGCGTAGACGTCCCTTAATGCGCACTTGCGCTCCCGCTTGGGGATGTGAGTGACGTAGATCATACTCACCATTTTGACCTCGGGGAAAATTTTCTTTTGTCCCCCGGTGTTCGGTGGGCGAGGCTCTTCATCGTCGTCCTCATTGGGCGGCTCTTTCCCCTTGTGTTCGGCGTTGATCTTGCCGACCTGTTTAAAGACCCCAACAGTTTCTGATGGTATGATTGGCAGGTTTATTGGGGGTGCCATGAATCTGGCAGGGTCGATCCAGTATTCTGTCCAAACTAGATAGACCATCTTTATTTCCTTTGAATGGCTTCTTCCGTTGTCCGGGCTTGGAGCCACTAAATCCGGCGTTGACCGCCGTGTCTTTGTTATTGTTTCAACGCTTGTGCTTGTTGCGTCGTGGCTTGCCTTTGCCATCCCTGGCTTCGGATGTGTCGGGGTCGCTGGTGTTATTGCTCCTACGAGCTAGCCAACTATCTTCTCTCGCGCAAAAGCGGGTCATAAGTGCGGTAAGGGCTGCCATGGACTTTTTTTTCTTGGGCAAGGTGTCAGGCGAGCCACTCATCTCGGACACTGTGTTTGAAGGCCGCGAGGGCTTGGGCGTCCGTACAATCCACAATCTGGTTCTTTTTAATTAAGAACCTGGTCCAAAGCTTCCAGGCTAATTCTCCGGGTTGCTAGATTATGTGACTAAGGTCATCGGCATCTGGGGGCCGAACATAGGTACCTTGGAAGTTGTCTCTAAAGGCGTCCTCCAAGTCTTCCCAGCTACCAATAGAGTTTTCTGGGAGGCTATTCAGCTAGTGCCATATCGATCCCTTAAGTTTTGTGGGGAGGTATTTGATGGCATGTAGGTCATCACTGCGGGCCATGTGGATATGGAGAAGAAAATCTTCAATCCATACTGCGGGATCTGTTGTGCCATCGTATGATTCAATGTTCACGGGTTTAAACCCTTCTGGGAACTGGTGCTCCATTACCTCATCGGTGAAGCATAGGGGGTGTGGGGCGCCTCTGTATCGAGCAGCGTCACGATGCAGTTCGGACGAAGTCCGTATGCGGTTTTCGGCCCGGGTGAGGTTGTGCTTGTCACGCCAGGCCTGATGGCCATCATCTCGCGCTTGGACACGCCCCCTTGATCTGTAAATTGATCTGGTTTGACCGGCTCTATTGTCTAGGTCTTGTCGTAGGTCATACGTGTATCATGCAGCCGCTGTCTCTCTGCCTCTAGGGCGAGGTGGTGTGGGCTGGTGTTTGCCTTGAGTTGCCGCTCTATCCCGGCCACGAGGTGGTCAGTCAAGTCCATCAGCGGTGTTACGCATTGTCGGTATAAGGTCCATGACCTCATCTCGAATTGGGATAGCAGCTTGCGCTTTGGGTAACTCTTATTTGGGCACTCGAGGCCGTACTCCTCGGCTGCCAGGACATTAGTCCATCTGTCATTGAGTAAATCCTGATCAGCTTGAAGCTGATGTTGCTTCTTTTTCAGGCTTCTTGCCATGGCTATTAGCCGGCGCTTAAAGCGCTCTTGTTCGAGGGGTTCCTCTGGCACAATGAAATCTTCGTCGCCGAGGCTCTTGTCCTCTTCAGAGATCGGTAGGTAGTTACTATCCTCCGAGCCCTTGTTCCCAACAGGATCATTGGGGTTGACTTGCCCATCCTCCCAATCAACCTATTTGGATATTGGCTCTATAGGGGCTTCTTGGTCTTCGGTGTTCTTCGGAGTATTATTGTCTCCGGTGCCGGTATTGTTGTCTTTTTCGCGATGCGATTTCGATCGGCGTCACTGACGTCGACGCTTTGGAGGTACTTCAGTAGGTTTGTCCTTTGCATCTTTCCCACCATCGTCATCATCCTCTTTGGGTGTGTCTACCATGTACACATCATATGAGGAAGTGGCCATCCAGCGTCCGGTGAACGCCGGGTTCTGGCTCTTCTCATCTCCGGCATCGTTGTCCATACTGTCGATGTCTTCGGAATCATAGTCGAGCGTGTTGATTAAATCCTCGAAAGTGGCTATGAAGTGGGTGGTGGGTGGGCAATAAAATTCCCTGTTCTCATCCCCTAGTATGGGTTGGGCGTAGTTTGGCAGTGATTCTTCTGCAATGGCGAGAGATTGCTTTAAGTCCAGGGCCTCGTTTAAGGGCGAGGTTTGGATGGAGAAGCGAGAGTCTGTGGAGTTGGGTGGGACAGAGGTTCCTTGGCCGAGCTCACATGATGCGGACCTCGGGAGTTCGGAGCTTGTGTACGGAGGCGAGTCCGGCTTCACGATGATAGAGGGGGCCTGGCATGACTCCAAGCCTGTCGGTGATGCAATTCCCTCCGGTTCTCTGGCGTAAGGCTCTATAGCTGCAGGGAGTCGGGTGGGCTTTAAAGTCCCGTCTTTGGACCTGGTGGTATGCTCCGGATCTAAGGCCAGAGCGACGGTTGGGCCGCGAACCCTTGGAAGATCAAGTCTCCTTGGATGTCAGCGACATAGTTTAAATTTCCAAAACTGATCTGATGACCAGGGGCGTAGCTGTCGATCTGCTCCAGATGGCCAATCGAGTTGGTGCGCAGTGTGAAGCCGCCGAATACAAAAACTTGCCCGGGAGGAAAGTCTCCCTCAAGGCGGTATTGTTGTAGATGATTGATGGAGCCATCGAGCCTTCTAGTGATGGCACAGTGGAACTCTCAATGAAAGCACCAATGTCGGTGTCAAAACCGGCAGATCTCGGGTAGGGGGTCCCAAACTGTGCGTCTGAGGATCGAAGGTAACAGGAGGCAGGGGACACGATGTTTACCCAGGTTCGCGCCCTCTTAATGGAGGTAATACCCTACTTCCTGCTTGATTGACTTTGATGAGTATAAGGGTTACAAGAGTTGATCTACCTCGAGATCATAATGGCTAAACCCCAGATGTCTAGCATGTATGATTATGATCACCTCTACGGACTAAACCCTCCAGTTTATATAGACACCGGAGGGGCCTAGGGTTGTAAAGAGTCGGTTTACAGAGAAAGGAATATGCATTATCGAATGCCAAGATTTTCATCCACGCAAAGGAGAGTCCCATCCGGACACGAGGGAGGGCCTTCCGTCTTGTATCTTCGTGGCCCATTAATCCGGCCCATGTAACATAAACCGGCTTCCCAAGGACCCCATAATCCAGGACTCCCTCAACTGGCACTATGTCAATAGGTTAGTCCCAAAAAATGATATAAAGTTGCTAGTAAATGTATATGAAACATCCAAGATTGATCATATAACATCATGGAATAATAAAAAATTATAGATACGTTGGAGATGTATCATGCAACAACAATATAATATGCCATTGAATTTTTACCCTAGTCAAACCAACCAACTTGTGGCTGCACCTACATATCCTAGTCCTATCATGAGTGTGCCCAATTCGGTGCGAACGCTCGATCACTTTGTCACACCACCCACAGGCACAAGCATGTTTGGTTTTCTCCCGAATTATGGTTCGGCACCCATCCCACAAGTTGCACCACTAGCTAGTACTCAGGTTGCTCCTATGTCATTGCCACAAGCATCTTCATCTACCACGGATCCAATTTTTGCTAAATTAAGGGAGGATCTGCATAAGATGTTTCTAGAAACTTCCAGAAACGAGCCGAAAGTAAAGAGTCGTGTGTGCCAAAAGCCTTATCATGAACACTTTGATGCAGTCTTGTACCCTCAAGGTTACAAGGTTCTTGACGTTGTTAAATTTAGTGGAGAGGGCACGAAAACAGCATGGGAGCATGTTAGTCAGTATCTAGCGCAACTGGGTGAAGCAAGTCCATAGAAGAATTGGAAGTCCGTTTATTTCCATTATCTTTAACTAGCCCTGCATTTCATGGTTTGCTGCTTTACCACATGGTTCAATTCTCTTATGGTCGCAATTGGAGCAAAAGTTTCATGATCACTTTTATAGCGGCGATAATGAGCTTAAGTTGTCACATCTTACAGCGGTTAGGCAAAAACATGATGAATCGGTCACTGATTATGCAATAGATTTAGACATATAAAAAACCAATGTTATAATTTAGTGATAAGCTGGAGAGACTTGGCGGATCTTGTTCTTAATGGCTTGAAAACTCATATTAAAGAGAGGCTACAAACTTATGAGTTTCTGAATATTAACGAAGTCTTGTAAAACGCTTTGGCTCAGGAGAGTTGAAGAAAGAGGTTCATAGATCTACAACCGGTCTCCCTAGAATGTATATGGTTGAATACAATGATGGAAATTCGGACAATGAGGTTGATGTCTATACTACTGAATTTGTTTGGTCCTCAAAGGCCAAACCCTATACATGCAATGCTCTTAAGCCGGTTCGCAAGAATCGTGATGAGGAGATGAAGCTTATTTTTGATATATCTAAGTGCGATAAAATATTTGATGCTCTATTGCAAGATAAGATTATTAGAGTATCACACACCATACCGCCATTTGAGGAGCTGAAACAGCGTGCTTATTGCAAGTAACATAATTCATTTTCTCATGCTACCAACGATTGCAATGTTTTTCGACGACAGATACAATCGACCATTAATGACAGATGATTGAATTTTGCTAAGATGCAAGTTGATAAACAACCATTCCTTATAAACACTATGGAAGTCTTGGGAAGAGAGATTGTGCTTGATAAGCAACCAGATGGCAAGGAGATATTGAAGATCACCATCAAAAATCCAGCGGGCAATCGCAAATACAGGAGGATACTCATGTTAAATTTATCCAAACCAAGAATTGAAAAGTTGGCAAGTGGAAAAAGAGGGAAGCTAAGCGCAAGCAATCAAGCCAACTTTTGGTATGTTGCTATCCAAATATGCCAATCAAGCGGCCGGGTCTAGTTCTAATCATCCACCACCTTCGAAACGTTCAAGATCACCTCCGAAGCATGAATTTCAACGCTATGCAAGGCCATATGGGTCATGGGCACCGACACCATGGATGTTACCACCACCCCTATGTGCCATATTACATGGGAGGCTTCAATGTAGGTTGGGGGCAGCCCCTAGTGCCTCCTTATGCTTTTCATATGGGGTGGGCAGCACCTAGAAGGCCTGCTCGCGAGAGGCTTTATTATCCCACACAAGGCTGATTAGGACATCAATACCATTGACACCCACATCCCCTGGTGTTTTACATACTGGACCAATTACTAGAGCTCGCGCACGCCAATTAAATTACCAGGTACTTTCATTTCTTGGTAATGATTCTAATGTTCATGCGAATATGATGTTGCCTAAATTGGATACATTTGTTTTGCTTACAAATGAAGGGCCTAGCTTAAAAAGGATGAACATTGGAGCAAGAACAAGCATGGAGATGATGGCATGCGCAAGGGGAAGAAGAACGGAGTTTCAAGTGATGATTTCAGGACTATGAAGCCACCGTAATGATTGCATGAAGGCTTGGACGAAATATACAAGATGCCACTTCACAAATTTCATTCAGAGGCTATTATAGGTGCTGCGTCACCTTATTATTGGGCCAGGTCCATGTAAATTCGAAATACATAAGTATAGGCTGTTTTTAGAGTCCGTATGTGTTGGGAAACAAGAGATAGGGTTTGTTTTGAACCCATCTTCCAAGGGTCACGAAATTCACCCCCTTTTCCTCCATATATACAGCCCTTAGGGTATCGTTTAGACTTTAAGTTTTGTTTAGATTAAAAGTTCGCCATAGCTGCAACTTCGCGTACTTCGTTTGTGTTCAACGACCAGACAAAGGCGTCACAGAACCCGACCTTCATTAATAAAGCTTTCCTCTTATATTCACAATATCCAGTTTGCAATCTTAATTTCTTGCTTGTTCTTTGTTTGCTCGTAGGAAAACAGACCCTCGTGGTCAGGTTGATCGTGCCCCGGCATGGTCAATAACCTCTCGGAAGTTGGTTTAGCGACTGCTAAGGTGCGAAGTCTTGCACGTTCGTAGTCGGGTAGTCAAGGTAGACTCCCACAGAAAACGATAGACACCATCTCATCGAAACATCGGGACACCTTTGCCTCTATCAAGTGGTACCAGATTTCCAGGTTGCTCAGTGAGATTTTAGAGTTTTTCGTAGTTTAGATCGAGTTTGTTCTTCATAACTACAGTCCATGAAAAAGCCAAAAAAATTAGGGTTAGTTCATCATATCCGAACCAATCTAAGCCTTTGCATAATCTTTCAGGGTTTTTGCTTTGTTGAATTTGCAGTTGCATCGTCATGTCTAGTTGATGGTCTTAGCGTCTAGTTCTTTAGAGTTTCGAGTTCTGTCACAGTTTGTCACGCCGCCGCCGCACCATCTTCGTCACTGCTGTTGTATCCTACCACCGCTTCCATATACCACCACTGTTGCCATATCCTACCACCGCTGCCATATACCACCACCGCTGCCATATCCTACCACCGCTGCCATATAGCACCATATATCCCCCACCAATCCGAGTTCTTTTCATATTAGGTTTGTTTTCGAGATTCATCTATTTTCCCATTCGTGTTTCCATGCCTGAGTAGGTTTTGGGAAAAAAAGTCTGGAGACCCCCGGGTTGTTTTTAGGCCAAAATTTTGGCGACCAAAAATATTTTTTCCCTATCCTGTTTTTAGGTCCCAAGGGGCGTTTTGAGACACTCGCCATCATAGTGATTTTTTGTCGTTGCTGCCCTAATTTCCGAAAAAATAGCACAAAATTTCGTGTCTATCCTGTTACTTTGACTTGGGAAGAGTTTTGAGACACTCGCCATTATAGTGAATTTTCGCAAAAAAAAAGAGGAGCGCAAAAAAAAAGAGCGAGTTTTTTTTCTGAGTGTGCTTTTTCCCTTGTTTCTGTGCTGCGCCATGATTTTGTTAGTGTTCTAGGCTCGCGTCTCTAGCATAGTCTAGCCTAGGACCAGCATAGTAACGCTGTTGAGCGTTTATTCAACTTTGCATCTCTGAATTGATTATTGCTGACACGTTTTGCTACCATATTATAAGCTTTCCTAGTTCCACATACATCTACGTCATGCGTTTGACTCTCTCTGGTAATCGCTCTATCCAAGCTTTGATAGTTTTGACTACAACGGTTGTTGATCACCACCTGCTGCCGGGTAAGACTGGTAAGAATTTGAGAATTTCTTGATGGATTTGTGAAACACTGCCACTTTCTAGTAGTCCGTAGGATCATATTGTTGTGTGTTTATATTGCTTCTAACCATGGCAGGACCACAAGCCGACGAGATTGACTGAGAGAACATGACGAAGAAGGAGCTTCATGATAAATTTTAGCAAATGTTGAATCAATAGGTGGAAGACGTTATGGCCAGCTTTGGAAAGGCACCGGAGAGGATTGATGACATTGAGAGGACAATTGAAACCAAGTTGGACGCCAAGTTCGATGAAGTACTCACGCGTCTTCCACAACCACCACCTGCATCTGCTACACCATTACAACAACAACAATAACAACCACCTCCACGTCGTGAAACAGCCGTCTGTCGAGCGGGTCGTGTTCCTGTTGAGCTAGGAAAATATTATGTTGTCGCTGCTATTGTTGTTGATGCTTATGTAGCTCCTTCTACTACTACAGAGGTGGAGGACTATTACGAGGATGAGGTTGATCAAAATCAGAACTACGTGCAACCACCAGCACCACCACTAGCAGGTCGACCTCAGGCATATAATCGCAACGGTAGGGCTGCAACACCACCTCAGGTACGAGATTATGTCCATATTCCTAAACTGAAATTGAATATTCCACCGTTTGAGGGTAGATACATTCCTGATGTATATCTTACTTCGGAGTTAGAAACTGAGATACAAGAAAACAGGCACCACCACCACCATCTGCCAGGAGTACACCTTCCGGATCCGCACAGAGCTCTTCTTCATCCATGGCATCAATAGGGCAAACACATGATATTATTTGTCGTCGTTGCAAGGGCGGAGGTCATTATGCGAGAGAATGCCCATCTAAGCGTGTGATGATTGCTACTAAGGATGGTGGGTATGAGTCCGCTAGTGACTATGATGAGGAGACTTTGGCTCTTATTACAAGTGAAGAACACGGTGGAGATGATTCTGATCATGAGACGCAGTACATGGCTGCTGAAGATGCTGACAGGTATGAAAGTTTAGTTGCTCAACGTGTTTTGAGTGTGCAGGTCACACAAGCTGAGCAAAATCAGAGGCATAATTTGTTCCATACAAAGGGAGTTGTGAAGGAACATTCTGTCTGCGTCATCATTGATGGAGGGAGGCAACAACTTGGCTAGCATGGAAATGGCAGAGAATCTCTCTCTCACCATAGGACCACATCTACATCCTTACTACATCCAATGGTTCAACGACAGCGGCAAGGTTAAGGTAACACGTACAGTTTGTGTGCATTTTAGTATCACTACATATGCTGATTTTGTTGATTGTGATGTGGTACCCATGCAAGCATGTTCCTTATTACTTGGCAGACCATGGTAGAAACAATCACTATACTCTTGTTCATAAGGATAAACATATTACTTTGCTTACTATGAATCATGATTCTATTTTGAAAGATATAATTAATCGAGCTAGTAAAGCAAAACAGGAGCAAAATATGAGTGAAAATCAGATAGTGGCAAAAGAATTTAAGCAACAGATGAAACCTAATAATAAACCATCTAGTGTTGCTTCTGAAATTAAATTGAAAAGTGGATGTTTACTTGCCACCAAATCTAATATTGATGATCTAGATTGCAGCAAATAAGTTTGCTATGCTATTGTGTGCAAAGAGGCATTATTTTCTTTCGAGGACGTGCCTTCTAAGGGAGTCCTGGTTTCGGGGGTCCTCAGGTGTCCGGCTCTAGGATGTGGTCCGGACTGGATGGGCCGTGAGGATAAAGCTAAGGACCATCACTCTGTGTTCGGGAAGGGCTCCTGTATGCATGGATAGCAAGATTAGAGTCCAGATGTATTGTTTCTTTCCCTTGTGAAACCGACTTTGTACAAACCCTAGGCCCCTCTGGTGTGTATATAAACCAGAGGGGTTAGTCCGTAGAGGCTATCCTGATAATATTCATAAGCTAGACAAGCTGGGGTTTAGCCATTACGATCTCAAGGTAGATCAACTCTTGTAACCCCTATACTCATCGAATACAATCAAGCAGGACATAGGGTTTTAGCTCCTGTAGGATCGAAAGTATGTCTAGAGGGGGGTTATTAGACTACTTGACCAAATAAAAATCTTGCCTTTTCCCAATTTGAAGTCTTGGCAGATTTTAGCAACTTAGCACTAGTCAAGAAAACAACCTACACATGCAATTCTAAGAGTATAGCAGCGGAATGTAAATCATTGCATATGAAGGTAAAGGGGAAGAGTTTGGAGGGAAAAAACACAATTTAGACACGGAGATTTTTGGCGTGGTTCCGATAGGTGGTGCTATCATACATCCACGTTGATGGAGACTTCATCCCACGAAGTGTAACGGCTGCGCGAGTCCACGGAGGGATCCACCCACGAAGGGTCCACGAAGCAGCAACCTCGTCTATCCCACCATGGCCATCGCCCATGAAGGACTTGCCTCACTAGGGTAGATCTTCACAAGTAGGCGATCTCCTTGCCCTTAAAAACTCCTTGGTTCAACTCCACAATCTTGACGGAGGCTCCCAAGTGACACCTAACCAATCTAGGACACCACTCTCCAAAAGGTAATAGATGGTGTGTTAATGATGAACTCCTTGCTCTTGTGCTTCAAATTATAGTCTCCCCAACTTCCAACTCTCTCTCACAGATTTGGCTATGGTGGAAAGATGATTTGAGTAGAAAGCAACTTGGGGAATGCTAGAGATCAAGATTCTTGTGGTTGGATTGGAAGTCTTGGTCTCAACACATGAGTAGGTGGTTCTCTCTTAGAAAATTAGTAATGGAAGTGTAGGCACGTTCTGATGGATCTCTCTCTTATGGAGAAGGGGGTGGAGGGGTATATATAGCCTCCACACAAAATCTAACTGTTACACACAAATTCCCAAACTCGGTGGGATCGAATGGTTAAACTTTGTGAGACCGACTTGGTTCAAAATGTGAACGTTAGGCATTTCGATGGGACCGACAACATCAACTCGGTGAGCCGATGCGCTAGCGTTAGGGCAAAACCTCATCTCGGTGAGATAGATCACATGAACTCATTGAGACCATTTCAGTAATAAGCAAACAGAGACTTGGTCGATCACTCATCTCGGTCAGACCGAAACGTTACGAAAAGGAAACAGAGAGTTTGCAATGCCAACTCGGTGGGACCGATCACTCACTTCGGTTAGGCCAAAACGTTACGAAGGGAAATAGAGAGCTTGCATTCCCATATCAGTGAGACCGAGATCCCTATTGGTGAGACCGAACTGATTAGGGTTTGTGGATATGGCTATGTCAAGTGAACTTGGTGGTGCCGGATAGATCAAATCGGTGGGGCCGAGTTTGACTTTTGGTTTAGGACATATGTGGAAATGAGAAAGTGGTTGAGGGATTTTGGAGCATATCACTAAGCATTTTGAGCATGCAAGCCATTAAGCAACACCTCATCCCCTTTTAAAGTATTGGCTTTTCCTATGGACTCAATGTGATCTTGAATCACTAAAATGAAAATGTAGAGTCTTGAGCTTTTTCCAATATGTGTCCTTAGCATTTTGAGGGGTCCACATCTCTTGTCCATGCCATACCAATCATTGAACTTTCTGAAACATTGATCTTGAAAGAATATTAGTTCAATGAGCTATATGTTGTTATGAATTACCAAAACCACCCAGGGATTAGTTGCACTTCCAATCTCCCCTTTTTTGGTAATTGATGACAACATATAGATCAAAGCTTCGACAAATGATAATAGAAATGAAGTACATTGTCTCTTTGAGAAGTAGGTGATAAGCAAGAGCTCCCCCTAAATTTGTGAATTATTTGAAATTTGCTTTTGAATGCAAATGCACAAACAATTAGGATCATGGGTCACTCTTCCATGTCACATACATCTTGGTGGAGCGCCAAAATGATATGATATGAAATATGCACTCATCACCAAAATAGGATATGAATGATCATACATGAGTGATAGAATATCATCATTAAGCACAAGCATTGAAGTGTGATATGATCAAACATATGATCATAGAAGTATCTCACACACAAGCACAAAACATTGTTTCATCCAAACAAGCAAAGCAAATGGAGTAGCAAGAGAGCAAAAAGAAGCAAACACACTCTCCCTCTCTCTCTCTCTCTCTCTCTCTCTCTCTCGAAGCCTATGATCTATACACTTTCTCCCCCTTTGGCAAAAAGTTACCAAAAAGCTTGAAAATGCATAGTGCTATGTGGCTCTAAGCATGATCTCTGGGAGCTCCAGAGTGCGAAGGTGGCGTGGTGAAGAGTCCTACGACGAATGCATCTGAAGAGGTCTGAGGAGCTGGTTGAGTTGCAACTGGAGGAGCAACAGAGGTTGTAGCTGTTGGTGCTGATGTAGTAGTCCTGGTGTCAATGGCTGGCACATCTGCGGACCTTTGTGCCCTTGGCACTCTCTGAAAAGCTTCAGTAGTAGCTCTCCCTCTTCTCTCTTCAGCGCCATCCTGGAGTTGCTCAACTGCAGTCTGGATGTTTGTGACCTTCAAGTCTAGATCATAAAATTTAGTATCAATGATCCTCTCTAGACTCTCTTTGTTCTGAGTCAGGGTTGCCAACCCTTTCTCAATCCTCAAGGTTGCTTGAATGAGATGGCCAAGTTGATCTTACTTGGATTTCAGGAATATCTGAGAAGCTTCTTCTGCACTGGGTGGCTTGGCTGCCTTCTCTGCTCTAGCTTTTTCTTTCTTCTCCTGAGCCTGCACAGATGTGGGATGTGATGGATCCATGATAACCACATTATCTTCAAATTCTGGCAGCAGGGGAAGATGTTCCTTGTCCAAGAGATACATGCTCTTGCCCATCTTGGAGTTGATGCAGCAGGGGAAGATGTTCCTTGTCCAAGAGATACATGCTCTTGCCCATCTTGGAGTTGATGAGCATCTGAATCTGTGGAGCATAGCCACATGATCTCTTCTGGTCTGTTGTTGTCCTCTTGATTGTCTCAACAACCAGTGTCATCACTTTGAATTTTTCAGGAACATCAAACATATGCAGCAGATTTATTGAGTGCCCTATGATCATCCTGTCATCTCCAGACTTGGGCAGCAGAGTGTGTCTAAGAATCGTGTTGATGGTTGGCAGACTTGACAGCAGATAATACACAGACCCAAACTTGTGGGTGTCCAAGGCACCATCTGGAATTCCCTTATACATGTGAGCCATTGAGTCATGTCATTTCCTTGGCTTAGCATATACATCAGTGTCATCCTGAAGCTCTTCTGGGGTATTTATCAGCTTTGCCCACTCAGCCATAGAAGATTGGTACCTGGTACCCTCTGTCATCCAAACAACTTTACCATCAGGGTAAAAATGTGTTGTGGAGTAAAACTGCATGATCAACTCATCATTCCATTTTGTTAACTTCTGGCCAACAAATGCATCAACTCATGTTGATCTGAAGCTCTCATGGACTCCTGGGAAATGATCTTCATTGCTGTCAATGTACTTCCAGTCAACCCATCTCATGTCACTGACTATAGGATTCTTGTCAAGCAACACAGTCTCATAGAAGTCTTGTTGTTCCTTTGTGTGGAACCTGTAGTCAACAGTTGTTCTCCTTCTAATGGCATATGGGTCATTCTTCCTCCATAGCCTGAGAAATGTATCCTTTTTTAGCTTCATATTTTCAGCAACTGGATGTGTGTCATCGTGATGAGGAATCTTGGGCTTAAACTTTCGAAGTACTTGCCCTTCTTCTTCTTCTTCTTCTTCCACTTCAGGCACTGGGGCCTTGTTCTTCTCAGCAGCAGGAATGTTTCTGGTGGATCTCTTGGGGGCTTGAGCAGCAGCCTTGGGAGCAGATTTGGGCTTTGAAGGAACAACCCCTGATCTGATTGCATCCCCCATCAGCTTATGAGATTTTGCAGGAGGTGTATCTTGCTCTTCATCTTCAGCTGGGTCTCTGGTCATTGAAGATCTCCCGATGACTCTGACCATTGTATTCTTGACCCCCTCCTTCCTCTTCTTGCCCTCACCAGCCTTTTTGGGTTCAAGAGTGAACACCATGGTTTCTTGGGTTGAGGCTCTGGCTTTGGACATGGGAACTCTTTTTGCAGGAGCTTTTGTCTTCAACCCTGGCTTGAGATTAGCAGCAGTGACAGTTTCCTTCTTGTCACCTTTCCTCTTGGAAGAGACTTCCTCTTCAATCACAAAATCCTCATCCTTAGAATTATGTCTTCTTCTTCCTTTGCCTGGTTGCAGCTTTGGGCTGGTTTCTAGAAGTGCTTATGCTCCCATCATCTTGACTGATCTCAGAGGGACTAGTGCCCTCACTCATCTAAACTTGTTCCTCAGACATATTCTGGTTGTCACTGTTGTCAGACATTGCTGCAAGCTGAAGTATGACCTTGTGAAAAGATATAGATGAGATAGAGTGGATGAGCATCACAAAGTGCAGAGATCTTGCAAAACAATTGATCCAAAAACTTAGTTTCAGTTTTCTACTGAAGTCATTTTGGAGCTACCGATTTGCTGAACTCGGTGACACCGAAGCAATGTTTAGTGCCTAAACTAGTGAACTCGGTCAGACTGAGGCACAGTTTGGTGACACCGATATTGCTAGGGTTTCACAGAGTCCTGAACTCGGTCACACCGATTTGCGAGTTTCGGTCAGACCGAAAATCGCAGTGCAATGGCCTAAGCCAAATCGCTGAGACCGATTTCTACAACTCGGTCGGTCCGAGATGAGTTCGGTGGAAACCTAACCCTAAATTTTTGAATCAAGCTAATCTAATGGAAGTTTCTACTAGATATAATAATCTCAAACGTGGCAAGAATCATGGCATTGTCTTCGTGCTAAGAATCGGAGTGAGAAAGCACAAAGGATCGAACTCATACCCTAACTTGGTGGTGACTTCGCTACGGCGACAACAGCGGAGGAGAATCCGTTGACGGCGGCGGAGACCAGCGACATGGGGTCGCTGGCGACAGAGGCAATGATCCAGAGACCACGAATCGGCAGAGCTGGACAGTGCGGGCGAAGAGTTTCAGAGGAATTTCCAAAAATTCAACCCGTGAGTATATATATCCAGATCCTGTCGGTGTGACCGAGTGGAACAACTCGGTGGCACCGAGATGGAGAATCGCAAGCGGTTACTGCAACTCGGTGAGACCGAAGCGTTCAAATCGGTTGCACCGAGATTGAAACCTAGATCAACTTAATGAACTCGGTGTGACCAAAAGGAATGAATCGATCAGACCGAGATGTATCAAGAGGTTTTGGAAGTTTAAGTCTATGACAAATCGGTGACTCTGAGTGCTCCTCACCCAGCGGGTTCTAATCTGACTTGATCAAACTTTGTGATGTAGCATTAATAGAGTTTGAGATGAGAAAAGCATAGATAGCTCAAGAGAGTACTTAGGCATTCTTGTCCATCCATTTGGCTAAGAAAATACCAAACAATCAAAACAACAAATGGATGTCCTCGAATGGATAAAATTATGCAACCAACATGCTCACAAAATAAGATAACAAATGAAATATGTGCCAAAGCATGCACAAACACTCTAGCATCTATCAAGCAATTGGCGATGACTAGGTCATCTATATATGAGTATATTGACTTAGGAGTCAAATGAGTACATTTGATCATAGGTCATACTCACCGTTTAAGTTCAAGTGGGGTTACCACTTTTACATAAAGCATTGTTGTGTTTACACCATTAGAGTTGCATTAGCTCAATTCTTAGAGCAAAGCTCCCCCTAGATGTGATATCCCCTTTTAGAGGGATGAACTAACCTTGGGTTTTGTCGATGATGACTTCATGTAGATGTTGAAGATGTGGATGCTCAAAGTTGATGTAGATCATTTGGAGCAATCCATTGGAGTGAGTTGCACTTTCAATACCTACATGGGTTAGTCCCACAAGGAACAAACAAGGATATCCATAGACATAGAGTGAAGTACATACACATGATGATGTCCATGGAAGCATTAGATTACCTTGTCCCTTGACTTACTAAAAAGATGGTTTGTGACTCCCTGAACTAGTGCAAGATGTGGAGGTTGATTGCACTTGTTCTTGCCAATATGAGTATGAGTGAAGTATGTTGGCGGAGTCACCCTCAAGCAAGCTTTTAAATAGCTGATAGCGGACAGGTTGCAGATTAAGGTCCGTGTAGCGGAATGCGGATAGCTGGTGATATTGCGGGCGCTATGTCCACATAGCCAATTTTTTAAAAAACACTCATAAATTAGAGATTGTTGTGTATATTTCTAGGCCATTGACAAAAAATATGACAATTAATTTAAGAAATCATCATTTATATAAGAATATAAACTATAATTGAGCAATATTTGGTCGTGCAACCCTGCAAGCAAGACACATTTACCAAAATATTTTACACAACAGAACAACAAGGACTTATATAGCAGGCAATATTGCAGATAGCGGATGATATAGCGGTCTAACAAGTGATATTGCACCCGCATCATCACAACACGCTATTTTCTAATGCAACCTTAAACTAATAGCAGCAGGGTAACGCTACCGCTATTGCGGACGCAATAGCGGAGGTAGAGGGCGCTATTTAAAAGCTTGCCCTCAAGAACTCTCTAGTTCTTCTTCTTCGGGATCCACATCATTTTGATGGGAATCCTTGGGGTTGTAGATGTCATTGATGAAGTAGAACTTGAGGTGGACTTGGGAACCCACTTGACCAAGGCCTTTGGAGCTTCTTCAAATGCATCAATCTCCTCTTGAAGCTTTTTCTTGCCTTTTATCTTGTGGTCTTGTGGTGGAAGATCATCTTGAGCTTGTGTCCCCTTGAAGGAAGTAGGATCATACTTCTCTTCTTGAGGAACAAACTTTTTCTTGGGGTATTGATATTCTTCCCACTCAACTCCATTAGCATTGAACTTTCATTCAAAACCAACACCTTGATTCCTCCAGTGCCTTCCTTGCTTGTGTACAATTTCCTCAAATTGCTTACTTCCAGCAAGGCTCTTGTAAACACCTTTCTCTATAACTCCCTTCAATAAGATATTTTCTTGCTCAAGTGTAACTTGGCTAAGAGAATCATTAGTGGAATCAAGAGAACTACTAGAAGAAACAATATTGGATTTAGCATGATTATTGTTACTACTAGAAGAAGAATCTTTCTTACTCTTGTTGCTAGATTTTACTTGTGGCATGTAAGTAGATAAGAGTAAACGCTTGGGAATGTAAGAAGAAATTTTCTTCCGAAGATCATCATTGATGGCTTTTAAGAACCCATGTTCTTGCTCTAGGTTGAGCTTCTCGAAGCGTAGATTCTCATGAGTTTTTAAAAGTTCTCGGTGATCTTCTAAAGTAGTTTCATGAGCTAACTTAAGAGTGTTTAGTTCTTTAGTTAGACGCTAAATTTCCTTATTATCATTGTCATTCATTTCATCTTGATTAGCATGATTAATAGCAATTTCATCATAGTTTTCATCACTAGCATTGTCAACAAGTAAATCATCATCGCCTAGCAAGTCATCTTCATCACTATTGAAATCAAAATACTCGAGGTGTGATACCTTGGCACCTTTATCCATGAAGCATCTCCCAATTCCTTCATTTGGTGACTCAAATAATGTTGTAGGAGTTGGTTGAGACAAGTGCAAGACAGGCAACACCTTCATCTTGAGTATATTCGGACTCGGGGTGATAACTTCTCTCGGAGTGGTGGTCGGAGTCAGAACCGGATACCCATTCACCAACATGAGCTTGATGTCTTTGTTTTATGTAGCTCTTTGATGACTTGTCCTTCCTTTCCAAATCCTTGCTTCTGCGAGAGGTTCTTCATTCATAACGATCATCTCTACTCCTTCTCTCTCTTGGAGGTGATTCTTCTCTTTTACTTCTTCTTTTAGGTGAGTCTTCTCTTCTTTTGTAGGGATCCGTACACTCATTGGGGTAGTGTCCGATTCTTCCACAATTGTAGCAATTTCGCTCATGACTAGATGACCTTTTGTCATGGTAGGATCTTGACTTTGAGCTTCTCCCTTTGCTTCTACTCTTGTAGAATTTGTTGAAGTTCCTCACCATTAAGCTCAATTCCTCATTGAAGACTTGTTTTTCACTTGATGTTGCAGGAGCATCACATGAGGCTTTATATGCACCACTGGACTTGTTGTGAAACTCTTATTTATCCTTGAGTGACATCTCATGAGCAACAATTCTTCCAATGACTTCTGTTGGCTTGAGATCTTTGTAATTGGGCATCATTTGGATCATCTGTCAGTCATCTCTTCACTTCCTAAGCCGGAAATCTCATTTCTGATGAGAGCAAGCCTAGAGTACATTTCATCGACACCTTCACCATCCTTAATTTTGAACTTGTCAAGTTGACTTTGAAGCACATCCAACTTGGATTCCTTGACGGATTCGGTACCTTCATGCATATCAATCAAAGTATCCCAAATTTCCTTTGCATTCTCAAGACAGCTGATTTTGTTGAATTCTTCGAGGCACAATCCACTGAAGAGGATATCGCAAGCTTGAGCGTTGTATTGCAGCATCTTCAATTCTTCTGTAGTTGCTTCACGATTTGGTTCTCTCCCATCAAAGAATTCACCTTGCAAACCAATGCACACATTAGCCCAAACGGCGGGGTTATGTCCATGAATATGCATTTTCATCTTATGCTTCCAACTTGCAAAATTAGTGCCATCAAAGTAAGGACCTCTACAGTGGTAAATTCCCTCGCTAGACGCCATACTCTCCAAGGTTGTGAAACCAAGGCTATGATCACCAAAGCTATGGAAATCAAGGAAAATGGAGACCAAAGCTCTAATACCAGTTGTAGGATCGAAAGTATGTCTAGAGGGGGGTGATTAGACTACTTGACCAAATAAAAATCTTGCCTTTTCCCAATTTTAAGTCTTGGCAGATTTTAGCAACTTAGCACTAGTCAAGCAAACAACCTACACATGCAATTCTAAGAGTATAGCAGCGGAATGTAAATCATTGCATATGAAGGTAAAGGGGAGGAGTTTGGAGGGATCAAACGCTATGTAGACACGGAGATTTTTGGCATGGTTTCGATAGGTGGTGCTATCGTACATCCACGTTGATGGAGACTTCAACCCACGAAGGGTAACGGCTGCGCGAGTCCACGGAGGGCTCCACCCATGAAGGGTCCACGAAGAAGCAACCTTGTCTATCCCACCATGGCCAACGCCCACGAAGGACTTGCCTCACTAAGGTAGATCTTCATGAAGTCGGTGATCTCCTTGCACTTACAAACTCCTTGGTTCAACTCCACAATCTTGACGGAGGCTCCCAAGTGACACCTAACCAATCTAGGAGACACCACTCTCCAAAAGGTAATACATGGTGTGTTGATGATGAACTCATTGCTCTTGTGCTTCAAATGATAGTCTCCACAACACTCAACTCTCTCACATGGATTTGGCTATGGTGGAAAGATGATTTGAGTGGAAAGCAACTTGTGGAAGTCTAGAGATCAAGATTCTTGTGGTTGGATTGGAATGTCTTGGTCTCAACACATGAGTAGGTGGTTCTCTATCAGAAAATGAGTAATGGAAGTGTAGGCACGTTCTGATGGCTCTCTCTCTGATGGAGAAGGGGGTGGATGGGTATATATAGCCTCCACACAAAATCTAACCGTTACACACAAATTCCCAAACTCGGTGGGACCGAATGGTTAAACTCGGTCACACCGACTTGGTTCAAAATGTGAACGTTAGGCATTTTGGTGGGACTGACAACATCAACTCGGTGAGACCGATGCGCTAGGGTTAGGGCAAAACCTCATCTCGGTGAGGCCGATCACATGAACTCGTTGAGACCGATTTTAGTAATAAGCAAACAGAGACTTGGTCAGGCAAACTCGGTGGGACCGATCGCTCATCTCGGTTAGATCGAAATGTTACAAAAAGGAAACAGAGAATTTGCAATGCGAACTCAGTGGGACTGATCGCTCACTTCGGTTAGACCGAAATGTTATGAAGGGAAACAGAGAGTTTGCATTCCCATTATGGTGAGACCGAGATCCCTATCGTTGAGACCGAACTGATTAGGGTTTGTGGATATGGCTATGTCAAGTGAACTCGGTGGCGCCGGATAGATAAAATTGGTGGGGCCAAGTTTGACTTTTGGTTTAGGACATATGTGGAAATGAGAAAATGGTTGAGGGATTTTGGGGCATATCACTAAGCATTTTGAGCAAGCAAGCCATTAAGCAATACCTCATCCCCTTTTAATAGTATTGGCTTTTCCTATGGACTCAACGTGATCTTGGATCACTAAAATGAAAATGTAGAGTCTTGATCTTTTGCCAGTATGTGTCCTTAGCATTTTTAGGGGTCCACATATCTTGCCCATGCCATACCAATCATTGAACTTTCTGAAACATTGATCTTGAAAGAATATTAGTTCAATGAGCTATATGTTGTTATGAATTACCAAAACCACCTAGGGATTAGTTGCACTTTCACCTCCTTTAAGAGGGCCCAAACCTGGGTAAACATCGTGTCCCTTTGTCCATTGTTACCATCGATCCTTAGACACACAGCTTGGGCCCCCCACCCGAGATCTGCTAGTATTGACACCATAATTGGTGCTTTCATTCAGAGCTATGTTGTGTAGTCCCGAAAAAGCGATATATGGCTTGACTAGCCATTAACGACAACATTAACTCTAGAGGGAGCTTGACTTCTAGGCAGATCCTCCAGTTCGACGGTTTCATTGTAGGTGCCCGTACGACCGTCAAGCCTACAACACCCCCTACAACAGCCAAAAACCGCCTTTGCATCGGTCTCGAGAACTCTAAAAAGATGGGTCCGGTAGACGTCTCGTCCTTAAACGAGCTGCTGGACCGCATCACTGCCCTGGGGGTTTCTAAAGATTATGGTCGGATCGGGCTTAATCCCGACCATAGGGAGATTCATCGCTCGCGGATCACTCACCTCGTAGAGGTCATTGAGGAACGAGCTGAGGACACTTCTCCCCCTATGTTGAGAACCAAATATGTTCGGATCTCTGAACCTCTCAAGCCAGATACTCTCCCATCAGGCGGAACTCCAAGTCCCCCGAACTCTGGCTTGGATCCGGATCAGGGGGCACCTCGATCTCCCTGGATCCGAACCGGTCACTTCGAAGATTTTTCAAGCTCCAAGCACTAACGTGGGTCGGGATTCAAATTTTAACCCACCCACCACAATCAATACTATCCAAGCAACTCAGGGCCTCCAGACATATACGACCTGATGTATGTATGACAGCAACCTCAAGAAACGGTCCATCACTTTTGAGCCAGATTCCTACTTGTTAAAAGCAAGATCAAAGATTGCTGCGACCATGATGTCGTTTCGGTATTCCATCGCAATTGTACCGATGAGGGAATACTGAATGCCCTCAGCCGTCGTTGCATATAGAGCTTCACAGAACTGTCACAGGTAGTGCAAAAGTACTGCGCGATGGAAAGCACATGGAAGGCCCAGAAAACTCAACTGGAGCCCGCTACCTTTAAGCAGTATGCGGCCCGAACTAAACGGACGCACCCTAGTGGCGCATCCGATCATCGGTCTATCGGAAGAGGAAATAAACCCTTTATGGGATATAGATCTGTTCTTGACGAACACCTTGACAAGCCATGTTCGATACATGCAACCCTGAGCACAAACCCAACCCATAGCCTTCGAGCTGTTGGGTACTACGGCAGGTAGCAAAGAGTGGAGAGGCCATCCTCACCACCATTACTCCAGGGAATACTCCCCAGAGAGGAACGATTTCAATGTCCTCACGGTCTTCGAGACCTTTTCCTCAAATAACCTGCAAAAAGGGCACTCCGCGACATCGCCTGAGTCCACAAAGTTATCGCACTGAGCCAATGGAATGACGCGGCAATAACCTTCACTGCCAAGACGAACCAAAGGCTCGGACAGTCCGAGCACCCGCCACCCTAGTCCTAAACCCCGTTGTGGACGATTTTCGGCTTGCTAAAGTGCTCATGGATGGCGGCAATGGGCTTAACCTCAACTATGAAGATACACTCGACAAAATGCAGATTGATAGAACACGCATTGAGCAAAGCAATACCACCTTTCGTGGTATCATCCCTAGTCGAGAAGCATGATGCTCTAGGAGAATTACATTGGATGTGGTGTTCGGCATGCCCTAAAACTACAGGTCCGAAGAGTTGCTCTTTCATGTGGTCCCCTTCAATAGTGGGTATCACTCCATCCTTGGACGGGACTCCTTCTCACGCTTCCAGGTTATACCCCATTATGGGTATATGAATCTTAAAATGCCCGAACCCAATGGAGTCATCACAATCGCAAGTGACCTGGACAAAGCACTTCGAGCCAAAAACAAAACCGCATACTTGGCCCTCGAGGCATTATCCTAAGCCCTAGCGGCCGAAGAACTAACCACCCTACAATCCACGGTAGACAAGGATGATGTGATCCTCGACAAGAGACCTAAATCCACCTCTTTCAAGCCAGTAGAGGAAATAGTCAAATTTCAAGTGCACTCGACGGACCCCAACAAGACAGCGTCCATTGGAGCACAGCTGGATCCGGCAGTGGATGCCACCTTTCGCACATTCTTGCGTGAAAATTGGGATATTTTTGCTTGGCACCCTTCAGATATGCCGGGCATCCCACGCAGGCTGGCCGAACACAGCCTAAACATAATTAAGGGGGGGTTCAAACCTGTGAAGCAGACACTGCGGCGATTTCCCAGACATAAGCGTCAGGCCATGGGAGAGGAGTTAGCCAAACTACTAGAAGCCAGGTTCATCAGGGAAATCAAACATCCAGATTGGTTAGCCAACTTGGTCATGATACCAAAGAAGGACATATCCTGGCGCCTTTGCATCGACTTTAAAGACCTCAACAAGGCTTGCCCTAAAGACCCTTTCCCGTTGCCCCGTATTGACCAAATCATTGATGCAAGTGCAGAACACGATGCACTGTGTTTCCTAGACGCCTATTCTGGATATCATCAGATTAAAATGAAGGAATCGGATCAGGCTGTGATGCGGAGCATCCTACGGTCATCCCCATGGACCTACCATCGTATCACAAAGTGCCATGAGGACCTTTGACATGAGCACGAGCTAGAGCTCTCGAGACCGAGGTGACTTCTTTCCTTAGTGATATCTCATATGATCCACTCGAGACATGGCTACTACCTAAGTCCGGAATCTTGTGCATGATTAGGTACCAAGAGAACCCTTCCGAGGATGCACATGAAGATGGTCAAGCTCCCAAGTCCACGGATGAAGAGAACCAACAGAAGGAGACAAGAACAGCTCCCAAGTCTTGGACATCCGGCCATGGCCCCGGACATCTGGCCCTTGGAGGTGTCGCCTGCAGCCAAGGACCAGCGGCCAAAGCTACAGGGCCTGGACATCCGGCAGCTAGCCCGGACATCCGGCCCGTCGCCCCGGAAATCCGGCTCCCAGCCCAGACATCTGGACAAGTCCTCCAGGGAGTACCGAAGCCTGCCCCGCCAGCCCGGACATCCGGCAACAACCCCGGTCATTCGGCCCCTCACGATGCCTCGAATATCCGGCTGACGCCCAGACAGCCGGACCAGCCCTATCCAGGGAGGTCCAAGATAACGCCAGGCCAGCTCGGACATCCGGCTGGACAGCCCGGAAATCTGGCGCCTCGCGAGCGCCTGGACATCCGGCCCGACGTCTGAACGTCCGGCCACCCCTGTCTGCGCCAAGTGTAAAGGGCCTAGCCCATGTATCCCTTCGCCCCCTTAGACTATATATACTCCTACTCCGCCCTCTTTCTAGGGTTAGCATTGTGATAGCTCATATTTGAGATAGAGCTTTGCTCATCCACTTGGTTACTTCTCCTCGGAGCTCACGACCTCTTCGGAGAAGATCCCCCAAGCAGATTCAAGACCCCATCACGGGAAGACCCTTCAATACCTCCTCACGGAGAAGACCTTTTGTATCGTCCTTTGTTGACCTTGAATCATGTATCACTCTTTGTGTTTCGAGGATCTAGCATATGTGTGACCAGGTCTTGTTGGTTGAGTGATTTCTCTTGTGTTCCCCTCATGTTCCCCTCATTTTTCCCTTGGCCTCTTTGTGTTCTTCATAGGATCCCCTCCAATCATGAAACATCAGGCATCTAGGGTTCCACCCTACACCATCTTGGTATCATGAGCCACGTTGATCATGTATTTAGAGCCCCTACCCCTCTTTTTCTAGCTTGATTTTGTTGTTTTTCGACCTAATCCGAAAATCCCCACCAAAAATAGCCCCCAATTTTTTTTGTGATTTGTTGGTGTGATGAAGTTTTGTTGGATTTGATCCATGGATTTGCTTTGCCACGTGTGGCTCTAGCTTTCCCCCATCATCTCCACATTTTCCATCCACAAAATCCCCTAAATTTCCCCGGATTTGAATTTTTTTCCCGCGGAGTTCATCGAGTTCGTCCACGGATCCCGAGCCTGGACATCCGGCCCGTGACCCCCGAACATCCAGCGACCCCGGACATCCAGCCCCTGACAGGAAAAACTCCATCCACCGCCCTGTTTCCCGCCTAACTTTCGCCAAATTTTGTTCTGGTGGCCACGCATACTTCTGCATACCACCATCACTTCCGCATATCACCATCGCTTTCTGTGAGCACCACCATCGCTCACCCACTATCAACTCTGACATTTTGACCCATTTTGGTCTTTGGGAATTTGAGTTGTGGTTCCCGTGCCCTATTGTGTTTCGTCTATATAGGTACAGTGCGACATCAACATCAGCATCGCTCATGTTTGCCAAGGACTCATCATCTCCGACATCGACCGCTACACAATTCTGACACCTCGGCCGTAAGCAAGAACAGTAACCTCTATTTCACCTTGCTATTGCATTGATAACCACCATAGCCTTACTTTTGCGTTGTTCACCCATCGAGACTAGCCTTTGAGTATTGTCGGCAACGTGACTTGTGCACATTAGTGATCATACTCCCCATAGCATACATACCATATCATAGTGGTGCATATCTCGGTATCATTTTTTGTGTCACAAAGTTGTCATCGCATACACAATTGTTATCTTGGTTCGTGAAGTTTTGCATGAGAAAAGATCTCAAAAGATAAAGAGCCAAACAAGCTTTTAAGAAAAAGGGGAAGATAAGCAAAGAGCTTATAAGCAAGAACCATAGCATCATACTACATTAAGATTGTCATATCCGATCATCTTGGATCATACCGTCGGAATACCATACATATAGCATACTTGGGATAGAAGTCACTACATTTTTGCCTAGTAGGTTGTGCACAAGTTCCGTATCCGCCTATTGTGCAATCGTGCTAGCGTCTCTATAGTGTTGTGCAACAAGAGCATTTTCATGGTTTCCACATTTTGGCTCATTCCTTGGTTGCACAACCCCGCTTATCTATTTGCGTGTGTGTTTCCATGTACCATATCTTTCTATTGGTCTACTTGTTGCATGCAAATTTGTGAATCTTTTCCAACATTATTGAAGCTCACTAATAATTGCATCAAATTTTGTGCCACCATCCTAACCGAGCTCCACCATAAGCTTTTACTTGTGTAGGTGTGAGAACCAACAAGAATTGGTACCAATTGTGCTATTTCCTTGTTATTTGAGTGATCATTGATCCATCTTCAATATCGGTCAAGGTACATTTGGTATAAGTTCTTCTCTTTCTCCCACTCACATATCTGCTTGGAATGATGGATAGGCCAAGTTCTTCTACCAACCCACTCTTCATCGAGCAAGATGACGACATGTCATCCTATGTCACAAAGAGCCACCTCTTCGGTGCACAACGAGATTTGCATCAAGAACGACAAGTAATGAGCGACCGCATCAACAATCTCACCATCGACTGGCGACTCTCCAAGCAACGAACACGGGACTACTTAGACAACAAGCTCGACACTCACAAACAAGAGAATGGTGCAAGAATGGACGAGATTCGTGCCTTGTTGGTGAACCGCCATTCTACCACTTCGTCCTACTCAAGACGGAGCCACTAGAGTCGACACTCCGACGACACCTTCTCCGGCTCAACTACACTGACATCAAACACTTTACGTCGAGCCGCGCGCCAAGACCGTCAAGCAACTCGCAATCCTGTACATGACAATCATCCACAAGAGAAATTCGACGAGTAAGCACATCGTCATCGCCAAAACCAAGCTCCTCTTGCACAAGAACAAGAAAGGCAACATCAACGTCTCCAAGAGGAAGAGCGAGCGTGACAACATCAAGACGAACAAGACGCCGAGGCATGATACGTCTCCAACGTATATATAATTTTTTATTGTTCCATGCTATTATATTACCCGTTTTGGATGTTTATGGGCTTTAATCTACACTTTTATATCATTTTTGGGCCTAACCTACTAACTGGAGGCCCGGCCCAAATTGTTGTTTTCTTGCCTATTTCAGTGTTTCGAAGAAAAGGAATATCAAACGGAGTCCAAACGGAATGAAACCTTCGGGAGAGTTATTTTTGGAACGGAAGCAATCCAGGAGACTTTGAGTATACGTCAGGGAAGCAATAAGGAAGCCACGAGGCAGGGAGGCGCGCCCTACCCCCTGGGCGTGCCCCCACCCTCGTGGGCCCCTCGTGGCTCCCTTGACCGACTTCTTTTGCCTATATATGTCCATATACCCTAAAAACATCGAGGAACAGAATAGATTGGGATTCTGCCGCCGCAAGCCTCTGTAGCCACCAAAAACCTCTCGGGAGCCCGTTCCGGCACCCTGCCGGAGGGGGAATCCATCACCGGTGGCCATCTTCATCATCCCGGCACTCTCCATGATGAGGAGGGAGTAGTTCACCCTCGGGGCTGAGGGTATGTACCAGTAGCTATGTGTTTGATCTTTCTCTCTCTCATGTTCTTGAGGTGTTACGATCTTGATGTATCGCGAGCTTTGCTATTATAGTTGGATCTTATGATGTTTCTCCCCCTCTACTCTCTTGTGATGGATTGAGTTTTCCCCTTGAAGTTGTCTTGTCAGATTGAGTCTTTAAGGATTTGAGAACACTTGATGTATGTCTTGTCGTGCTTATCTGTGGTGACAATGGGATATTCACGTGATCTAATTGATGTATGTTTTGGGGATCAACTTGCGGGTTCAATGAACTTATGCATAGGGGTTGGCACACATTTTCGTCTTGACTCTCCAGTAGAAACTTTGGGGCACTCTTTGAAGTACTTTGTGTTGGTTGAATAGATGGATCTGAGATTGTGTGATGCATATTGTATAATCATGCCCACGGATACTTGAGGTGACATTGGAGTATCTAGGTGACATTAGGGTTTTGGTTGATTTGTGTCTTAAGGTGTTATTCTAGTACGAACTCTATGATAGACCGAACAAAAATAATAGCTTCATGGTATTTTACTACGGACTCTTGAATAGATCGATCAGAAAGGATAACTTTGAGGTGGTTTCGTACCCTACCATAATCTCTTCCTTTGTTCTCCGCTATTAGTGACTTTGAAGTGACTCTTTGTTTCATGTTGAGGGATAGTTATATGATCCAGTTATGTTATTATTGTTGAGAGAACTTGCACTAGTGAAAGTATGAACCTTAGGCCTTGTTTCCTAGCATTGCAATACCGTTTACGCTCACTTTTACCACTTGTTACCTTGCTGTTTTTATATTTTCAGATTACACATACTTATATCTACCATCCATATTGCACTTGTATCACCATCTCTTCGCCAAACTAGTGCACCTATACAATTTACCATTGTATTGGGTGTGTTGGGGACACAAGAGACTCTTTGTTATTTGGTCGCAGGGTTGTTTGAGAGAGACCATCTTCATCCTACGCCTCCCACGGATTGATAAACCTTAGGTCATCCACTTGAGGGAAATTTGCTACTGTCCTACAAACCTCTGCACTTGTCGACGGCCCACTCCACTAGCGAGTCCTGGGCAGTAGGGATCCAACTCGGTGTCCCCAACGCAACCCAGATCGCTGCCCAAACTGTCCGAGCAAAAACACACGTGAGTAGTAGATGGTTGATCGTTTCCTCCTCTTGATCACAAAAAGGACATGCATCCTGGTGAGGTAGGCCTCTGCGCGCAAGGCGATCCAAGGTCCAGCATATGTCTTTCATGGCCAACCATGTGAAAAACCTGCATTGCATAGGAGCACATGATTACCATGTCAGGTCCACCGTTGGGATTACCTCCCGGCCCCAAAACGCAGCCGCATACGCTGACTTCACAGAGAAATTCCCATTGTTCTCCCACGACCATGTTATCTCATCCGGCTCTTCGTCAGAGAGCACCCACCCATTGACCATCTTCCATAGCTCTAGAAACTCATGCAAGGTCTCAGGTCCAAAGTTTGGGCTAATGTCCATCGCCCAAGACCCGCCTTCCATGGCCGTACTGACCAACCTCGACTTCCGAGTGCGGGGTTGCACAAGATCGTAGACTCGCGGTGCTACCTCCTGGATTCTTTGGCCATGCAACCATCGGTCTTCCCGAAAAAGAGTTGTATGTCCTGACCTGACAGTACTCCTCATGGCTACCTGGCACAACATATTTTCTTCTTCCGCAACTTTGATTCTGAATTCACTCCATGGTCTTGACTCATCAGTCCTCTGGATCCACGGCCAGCGAGCTTGCATGGCGATATTCATCCATCTTAGATTTGGCAGCCCCAAACCACCTGCCCACTTAGGCGTGCACACCATGTCCCATGCAGCATCACAATTTCCATTGTTTGCCTCAGCTCTTCGGCACCATAAGAAGCCACGGCAGATCTTGTTCATGGCCGCAATAGTTTTCGCAGGGAGGTCCAAAGCCATCATAACATGGATCGGCATGGCACATAGTACGGACTGCACAAGAGTTAGACGCCCACTCTTGGGCATAAGAGCTGCCTTCCACTTTGGAAGTTGATTTGCCATGTGATCCACCAGAAACTGCAGCTGCGTCGCTGATTGCTTTCTTATCGATAGTGGCAGCCCAAGGTACTTGATCGGAAATGATCCTAAGGGGCATTGAAACTCGTTGCATGCCAATGCAATCTCCTTGTCGGAGCACCTGATAGGTAGTGCCGCGGATTTGCGCATGTTGATTTTCAGCCCAGCTGCCTCCCCAAACAGCTCAAACAGAGACTTACACACCTCCAAGTCCATTGGATTCGGCTTGAAAAAAAGTACCACGTCGTTAGCAAAGATAGATAGGTGCTTCTGCATACCCACACGCGCCAGGGGGGACAGAACTCCTCTACCCATAGCCACCTCAAACATCCTTTGCAGGGGCTCCATTGTTAGAATGAAGAGCATTGGGGAGATCGGGTCACTCTGCCGGAGCCCTTTACAGTTGTAGATTGTGTCTCCGGGATCACCATTCACCATGATCTTGGTGGTCGAGGTTGCAAGTATCCCGCATATCCAAGACCTCCACCTCGGCCCGAAGCCCAGTTGATGGAAAACCTCAATAAGGAACGGCCACTGAACTGAGTCAAAAGTTTTTGATATATCTAACCTGAGCAACACGGTTGAACTCCTCAAAGCATGCAATCGGCGTGCCATGCTCTGCACAAGCATGAATTTGTCATGGAGCAATCTGCCCTTGACAAACGCACTCTGGTAGTTTCCAACCAGCTTGGGAAGATCCTCCACTAACCGACAAGCCAGAACTTTCTCAAAGATCTTAATGGCCCCGTGGACAAGGTTTATAGGCCGGAAATCACTCACCTCCAAAGCCCCCTCCTTCTTGGGCAAAAGTGAGACGAGGGACTTATTGATCGCAGCCAAACCTCTCATATCACCCTTGTAAAAACTGTCCATTGCTTTCATAAAGTCCACCTTGATAATGTCCCAACAAGTTGCATAGAATCTACCGGCGAACCCATCCGGTCCCGGAGCTTTATCCAAGGGCATGCTCTTGATCACTTTCTCCACTTCCTCAACCGTGAAAGGGATCTCCAAATGCTCCAAGTCCAGGTGCGGCAAGCCCAACATATCAAGATTGAGGGCATGCGACCTACCCACCGGAGTACCAAAAGCCGCACCAAAATATGCGTCTACCGCCGATGCCACCTCAACTTGCCCAGAGTATAAGTTGCCATTGTGCTTCACTGCTCTCAATATATTCTTTCTCTGCCTATGACTAGCTTGTTGATGGAAAAGCCTAGTGTTTCCATCACCCTCACGCAATTGCAACAGCCTTGATCGCTGCCTCGCTATCGTCCTCTCCAGAGAGCTCAAACCCAGCAGCTTTTTCTTAAGGCAATTCCTCAGCGCCCTCTCGGCGTCAAATAATGCTCTTGTTTCCATTGGGATGTCCAATTGTTTGATAACTTCAAGCGCAATCGCTATTTACAAGTTCACATTTCGGATCCAACGATCACTCCACCTTTGGAGGCTCACTGCAGTTGCTCTTAACTTGTTATGAAGCGTGAGGTAATCATTTGCGGCCGCAGGTGTGGTGGACCAAGCCAGCTTGACCACCTCCATGAAGCCCTCGGCTCGACTCCAAAATGACTCAAATTTGAAGCGGTTCTTCATATTGATACTAACATTCATATCAAGCACCAATGGGCAATGGTCAGACACAGCCGTCCCTAGGGCCGAGAGAAAACTTGCTGGAAAGGCCTCGTCCCAGTCATTTGAGACGAACACGTGATCAATCTTCTCCAAGGTGGCCACTCTTCGTTCATTTGACCAGGTGTATCTTCTGCCGTTGAAATAAATCTCTTTGAGCTCCAAAGTGTTAAGTTTGGCGCGAAACCTCCCCATCATCCTTTGGTTGATCAAGGCATTGTTCTTGTCCTCCTCACAAGTGATGAGATTGAAATCTCCGGCCACGAGCCAAGGCCCCTCATGCAGGTCCTGAATATCGGCCAAGTCCTGTAGGAACTCCACCTTCTCGTCCTCCGTTTGTGGCCCATACACACATGTGAGCCACCAGGGCTGCTCATCCTTCGGGCATTTGACAAGCACAATTAATGTATGGCCGGTATAGTGCGGGTTAGAGAGCTGAGTCACCGTGGCATCCGAGGCCACCAAAATCCCACCGCGTGTTCCGGACGCAAGCAAATAAAAAAACTTCTCAAATTTAGCACGAAGGCATTGTCGTACAATGTTCAACGATACATCATGCAATTTAGTTTCTTGAAGACACACTATGGCTGGACAAGCCTGAGCCACCACCTGAAACACCGCGTTCCGACGGGCAGGCGCATTTAGCCCACGGACGTTCCACACCATCATCCTCCAAGGTTGTACATTCATCGCAAGTACCAACCAAACCACCAGCGTGCACACCTCCACCCCTCCAGGGGCACAGCCGGCGATTCCCACCTGAATAAGGCAAGCACAGCAGCGATGTGGACATCAGAAAGCGGGCGGGAAAACAGATCCACATACATCCTTAGAACTTCTTCCGAGATCACCTCCCCCTTATGCGCCAAACAGAGTTTCCTAATGAGCACCTGCTGTTGCTTGGATGCCCCGTGCTTCGCCAGCCTTCGGCTCCTCCATGGCGTGACATCCAATCTTCTCTTCTTCCTCGGGTTACGCGCTGGCACCACAGATGCGCGAGTGGTCGGTAGCGGCAAGATTGGGGATAGAGTTCTGCACATCTCAGCACGCATGCTCTCCACATCTCCTTGCAGCAGCGTGCCACCAACAGTCCTCGGCGGCGTGGCCTGGACCAACCCATCATCTACAGCAGCGGCGGACACATGGTCCTGCATGACCAGGAGCTGCCCCTTTTCAGGTTCATCAGGAGAAGTGGGAGCATGCACATGCCCACTCGCCTGCTCCACGCTACGTACCCTGCATGTTGCGTGGGTACAGCTCACATCATATAGGCACACTTGGAAGGTGTCCATAGCCTCCACTTGCTCCTGTCGTCCGTATTCACACGTGTCGCTATCCAACAGGTTAGACAGCGAGTCCAGGGCCCAGGAATCGCCAGAAAAGCTGGTACTGTCCTCGTCCAGCAGGCCCACCAGGGAGACACGGCAGGAGCCAATCAGGACGGAATCAGTAACGCGCAGGTCTCCAGCAGGCACCAGATCCCCAGGCCTATCCACCTCGGTTGCGCCGCCAAACCTGTTGGCCCTGGTCCATCTCAACATCTGGACCAAGGCAGGGGAGACAGGCTGATCAGCTCCGGGACCCACAGGCGACTTGGGCCGAGCCCTGATTGGCTGGCGAGACTCCACAGCAGCCACCGGTCCAAAAGCATGCTGCGGACGCAACCCGATGACATCTCCCACACAGCTGTTGCTGACCGAAGACGAGATCGGATTCGATGCAAATTGAACCTGACACCCCACCGGCAGCGGCGCCACTGACGAGGAAGAGCCCACCGTGCTAGCCGAGGAGCCGCCAGCGGCCGAATCCCGCCTTGACCGAGGAAGGCCAGATCCAGGCAAATGCTCATCGTTACCAGAGGAAGGCGACAGTGGCGGCGGCGGAGGCGGGGGTCGCCGGCCGCCAACATCTCCAGCGTCCACCAGCACCGGCTCTGCAAGCACGTGTTGATTGGGTACCAGAGGGTCTTGGCCCGCCTACCCGCAGGCGCCCGATGGCCGATCTCCTCCGCCCAAAGGTTCCGCCTTGGCTCGTCGATGAAGAGCAGTCGGCGTCGAGGAATCCGCCGCGGCCTATCAGTACGAAGCCAAACTCGAAAGTCCGCCATGTCCAAACGCCGAGCAGTGCTGTCATCGACACCAACGACATATCCCAGACCGTGCAAGATCACACTAGCCGCCCTCTAGTTCCAAGCGTGCGCAGGCACGCCGCGCAGAGCGACCGGGACAAGAAAAGGCAGCGACGCCGCCGTCGCCTGCGCCTGCCTGCTCCATGGCCGGAGATTGAGCTCGAACCAAGAAGAGCTCGCGTGCCCAGCACGGACCATCCTATCACGAATCGCCCTGTCCCGGCACAGCACAAGGAAATCGTCCGGGAAGTATGCCCGGATGGACATATCTGTCAGACCGATGCCGAACACGGCGTGCAGGGCCTCCGCCACCAACGCCAGATCCACGGTAGGCCTGTTGCTAGTCACCGTGACAAGAACGGCCCGAGCAAGCTCCGCCTCCATCTGCCAAATATCATCATCCGCCTCTAAGAAACAAGCCTCCACTGGGCCCTCCAGCTCCACCTGGGCAGGCACCGCCGCCGGCCGAACCGGCACGCGCTGGCCAATGGGCACCGAGCGCTCCGGCCCAGCAGTCTCCATGGCAGCCTGCAGAGAGTCCTGGGCAGGCTCCCGCACCACCTCACTCCAAAGCCGGACGGCGCCCGAAGGCGGAGGGCCGGGCGGCGGCGATGGAAGCGACTGCGAGGAGGCAGAGCGCCGAGGTGATGGGGGAGAAGCATCCACCACCCAACGCCGCAGAGCCGGCGGCTGCATTGGCTGATCCACCGAAGAGGGACTTCGCAGCCTGGTACACCCGCGCGAGATGTGCCCAACGCCCTGGCAACGCACGCAGTAGGGCGGGTTCGAAACATGCAACCATGCAACTCCACAGTTGTAGCAGCAACCATGCAACTCCACCAGAAGGCGCGAGGAGGGCGGAGGACGAGGGGCCGGCAGCGCACGAGGCCGACCAGGCAGAAGGCGGCACCTTGGACGCTGATCCCGGCCAGGCAGAGCCCGCGGGCGATGACGCACCTTGGTGTGCCAAGCCACCTCCGTCCGCCGCGGAGCAGGGACGCGTGACGGACCACCCGCCTCCCCCTGAACAATCGGGCCAAAGGCCGTGCCCAGGACAGGCGGCACGATGATGGAGCGTAGCAGGGGATGCGGCCGCACCATCATGGACGGGGAGGGATCGGGACGGGGAGCTGGCGCCGATGATGAAGGAGGCACAAGACCCGCCCGGGGCACCGACGACGAGCCGGATCCCGACGAGAGCGAGCCCGAGAGGGAGACGCGAGAGGCCATGGCGGCGAGACGGGGGTGGGCGCCGCCACCGGAGTGGGCACGACGTGAGGGTGGCCGCCGGCGCCGGAGTGGCGGCCGGCGCGGAGTGCTAGCGAGGGGAGCGGAGCACTAGGCATGGCTGCACAAGGACATGCACACTACCACCGATGATATCATCAACGGATCCTGCATGCCGATCTCAATGTTGTCCGCCGCTACCCAGAGGCATTCCTCCTAAGAGCATCTCCAGCCGTTCGGCCCCGCAGGGTGCCGAGAAAAAGCGGACTGGGGGCGAGCCGGTGCTAGATCAGTCCCTGGGGTTCGTTTCTTCCCAGCCACGCGCCCAGGTGCCGCCCCCAAGGCGTTCCATATTCGAAATCCATCATTCCAGCTCAAAGAAACAACAAACCGGCAATCATCGGAATAGTTCGACGATTCTGTGCCATAGTTCGGCGATCAAAATAAAAGGACACGCAGTAGTTCGGCGTACAAAAAAGGAAGGACGTGGAAGGAGTACATCAAACGTCGAGCTCAACCTCCGGCGGCATTATCGTCAGCGTACGAGGGCTGGGAGGAGTCGGCGCGGCTTCTGGGCTGTTCGGCGCGGCTTCTGGGCTGCTGGGCATGGCGGAGGCATCATCGGTGGGGCTGGGCCCTGTTGCGCCGCTTTCTCCCTGGCCTTCTTGGCGCTGTTGCGCCTGTCGATGGTGATGGCCTCCCGGCGCTCCACATCCGCCTTCCACTCGGCGTTGCTAATGCCGGGGGGCTTGGACAGCGGAGCCCTCGGCTTCCTTTGCTTCGGCGGGGCGGCGGCAGCGGTGGGATCCGTCGCGCGTGCGGCATCACGTACTTCTTCGGTGGCATGGCGGGCGGAAGGGCAGGGAGGAGACGGGGGTTTGGTGGGAGGAATGGAGAAGAGAGGGGGGAGCGGGAGGAAACGGCGGGAAAAGGTCTTCCAGTCGCCGACAGAGTGGCCCCACGCCGCTTTTCGCTTCTGCCGGCGTGCCCAGGCGACACCCGGCCGCTTGGGTTCGGGGTGGGATCGTCGGCTCTGGATTTCGTCCAAACCGGCGCTAAACGAGATCCTGGGGATGCGACTGGGCCGATTTTTGGCCACCGACACTAAAAATTCGTCTGGGGAGGGCCTGTTGGGGACGCGGCTGGAGATGCACTAAGCTTGATCCATCACCACCACTAGTCTCACACCGTCACGCACCGGGAGCTCCTCCTTAGAGCAACTCCAATGGGGCGACCCATTTCGTCCGCCCGTGTCCGTTTGGGTCGGCGCGGACAAAAGTGATGGCCCAACGCGCCGACCCAACTGGACGCGCGTACGTTTTTCGTCCACGGGCGACCCATTCCCGGCCCAATTTTGAGCCTCATTTGCGTCGGCGCGGACACGAGACGGACACGCGCACGCGCCTACTCTTCTCCCCGGGCCCGCCGGTCGGTGGCAGCCACCACCATTTCCTCCCATTTTCCCCAGAAACACTCTCGCCCGCGCGCGCTCGCTCCCGCCCCAACCATGGACGACGCCATCGACCTCGACCTCGACGCCGCCGCCGGCCTCTCCTCCCTCGCCTCGTCCGGCACCGTCGCCCCCTCCGGGAAAGGCAAGCCTCGTGCCCCATGCAAGACCGTCGCCACGACCAAGCCGAAGAAGGCGCTAACGCCCGAACAGCACGGCGCGGACGCGAGGGATGAGGTTGCCGCCGTCGCCGCCGCGCAGCAGGAGTTCACCAATGCCCGCGTCGCGGCGGCAACGAGGGAGGCGCTCTACATTCTAGGGGTAAACCCTAGCCAGCACAACCACGTCCAAGCCGCCGTCGCCGCGGCCAGCACCAGCTCGTCAGCGTTTCCTCGGATGATGCTGCCCGAGTCACCCCGCGCGACGGCTTGCAACCCGGTCCCTGGCTTCCACGTCTACCCGCAGGCCTCCCGCCTCTCCGGGGAGTGCTCACCCGACGTGAGCGTGGTCGCGCCCTCCACGCCTGCGCCAGTGTCCATCGACCTCAACGCCATCCCGGTGGTTGGTGGCTCGTCGTCCGGCGGCACGAGGAAATGCACGTGGCAGACGCCGGTCGGCAGGCTCCCAGACGCCCGTAACCTGTTCGAGGGAATGTCGTCCGCCGTCGATGAGGACTTCATGCAAAACCTCATCTTCGAGGGCGGTGCGCCAGGCGCTGGCTACGATCCCGACGAGACACAAAGCCAGGACGGCCGCGGGGCATTCACGCCGGCCGCTGGCTATGATCCCGACCAGGCAACCTTCATGCATGATCAGGTCGGCGTCGACCTGGATGGCTTCCCCCTCGACAACGAGTTCCCGGAGGACGACTATGTGCTAGAGGAAGAGGATGAGTGCGACATCGACATGGAGCCTTTGTTCGAGGACGAGATCGCCAACCAAGCTGCCGGTCCTAAGCCCAAGCGCAAGAGCAAGTGTATGAAGGCGTACACGATGGTCGAAGACAAGCTTCTTTGCGAGTGTTGGCGAGACATTGGACAAGACCCAAAGACGGGCGCCGAGCAAAAGCATTCAACCTTTTGGACTCGTGTGCACCGAGAGTTCCATGAGTGCAAGAAGTTTCCACCTTACCAATTTGTGAGCATGCGCGGGTGGGTCTCCATTTCCAAGCGGTGGAGGGTGATCCAACAAGAGTGCAACAAGTTTTGCGCCACCCTTGAGAGCGTCAAGGCCCGCCCCGTGAGCGGCATCGGCATGCAAGACATGCTATGATAGCAAGCAAGCCACCCTCTTTTGTGTCAGCAAGATCATCCTTGCTATCACTTGCCCATATGCTTGCATGGAAACATTTTGTAGGCATTTCAAGCTTTGGAGGCATTCAAGGTTCAACACAATGGCAAGTGCTTCAACCTCTCCCATTGCTATCGGGTCATCAAGGATGAAGAGAAGTTCAAGGCACGTGGGGGGAAGAAAGCCGTGGTGGATGTTGGGGAAGGCGAGCCGGCATGGCCGCGGGGGAAGACCAACTCCAAGAAGGAGGACAAGCGAGATACGGCCACCAACGCCTTGATCGCAAGCATGGACGGCATGATGAATAAGAAGGACTCAAGGGAGAAGGAGCGTCGGCGTTTCAAGGCAGAGCAAATGGATGCTTTCATGGAGATCCAAAGGAGGAGGCTTGATCTTGACGCCGAGAAGCAAGCCAAGATGTTCGAGCTCGAGGCGGAGAAGCAAGCTAGGATGGTAGAGATCGAGGCTGCCAACACCAAGACCAATGCGAAAGAAGTGGCTCTGCGACCATGATGACCGGGGTGGAGATCATGAAGGTGGATCTCAACACCGTGTCGCCAAGGAAGAGGTCGTGGTTCGAGAAGATGCAGGCCGACATGCTCAAGTTCGCCGACGAGTGATCTATGGCGGCGAGGGCCATCTTTTTTGTATGCCGACAGGTGTGCCGGCATGACCACGGGAGCCGAGATGGCGTGGTCGAACTCAAGTCCCACCCTTTTTTGTGTGCTGACATGTGTGCCGGCCGGCTGGCGAGTGCACCAGCATGAACTGTGGTGATATTTTCTAAAGCCGGCATTGTATGCCGGCGCTGGCATGGTGCCGGTATGAGACATGGCCGCTGGCATGATCGGCCGCGGTCTCTTTTTATTTAAAAGTTGAATGCGGGCATGAAATGAGTCGGCGCGTTGGACACACTGCCGACCCAAATGCAAAACTGGGCGGACGCCGGGCGGGCGGTCGACCCAAACAGACAAAAAGCGGACAAATGCGTCGTCCGTTTGGATCGGCCCGTTGGAATTGCTCTTAATGGTACCATGATCCATATCAGGCCATGGCGCCTTGAGGCGCACGTCGAGAATGTTGTTCTTGCCACAATGTCCGGTTCTGGCTCGAGGGGCTTCCATTGTAATCTTGGGACGAACATGTTGTGGCTCTGCAATTGACACCTGCTGCACTCTTGATTACACCGAGCATGGGTCCAAGCTGAATATGGAGGTGGTCGGGTTGTGGCCTTGAAGGACATACCCGAGCAATGTAATGCCTTCGGGATTTCTCTCCCTTGGGTCGAGTTTTGGACATGCCCGAGCAAGGTGCCGCGTGTAAACTGGATTATCCTGCTGGCTCTGAACGGTGGCGAACCGGCCAATGTAAGGTATGGGCTTGAGCACGGGGTTCGGGTGCATCTAGCGATCCATGAAGGCCCAACTGAGTCGAGTGTTGTGTCCAGAGGGGATAACAACTAGCGATTGGCCATCATCGATGGGGAATCAAAGTCACACGCCTGACTGCTGTTTTCGACGACTGTTAGCGCTATGCCTGTGATTTTGTCACGACTAGTTTCGAAAATTGTAATAGAAAAACAAATAAAGTAGCTCATGAGCTTGCTAGATCAGCTAGATTTTCTTCAAACTTCCGACTGGTTTGAGGAACTGTTGGAAATTGTGGGCTATGTGGTCTATCCTCTAATTCCTCTGCCTTTTTCATGGTGCCGCTCACAATGCATATTGAGGCTAGAGTGTAGGAACCTATTTATAGACTCCACGTCCAGGTGTTTTATTATTCCACCTATTTTCGGAAAGATCTGTACGACTCCTGAGCGATGTTACCAACCATGATAAAACATGTCAGTTTTCCGAGTCTAAATATACTAGTCCCTAGCACACATGTGTGAGTCATGTGCCATGATTAGATTGTATATGTGAGATCAACTTCCAATCTTAATCATGTTGGTCAACAGGCTGCAGAGCCGATCCTGCAAAACAAACCCAGCTCTTCCACCCTATGATGTCCCGGAAAAATACGTATGTACATATAATATTCCAGAAGAGTTGACCCCTATTAATTCCTTGACTGTATTCCATCATAGTCGTCCTCGGCACCTTGAGTATTAGTTCCTCGAGTAAAATTCCGCATCAATTATTCCCCATCACAAACATTAATAATATGAATAATTCTATGTTGATTTAAATAAATAATAATCATGTTGAATAAATGATGAAAGCCACATAAATATCCAACAGAACCTCCAAATGAAATTGTAATGATCCTCACAAACGATGTACTGGTTATTTCAAATGAATAAAGTTTCGTTTTAAATCAAAAAATGTCACAAGGCTGACCTGAGCACATCTCTCGTATAGTTACAAGGCACGACCAGGACGACGAAGATCAGTGACACAGTGTTCACAATGATCAACGCGAAAGAGACGCATCCAAGCACAAGTATTGGTGGGAAGAGTGCTTATGTTCTGCAAGTGCATAGGGTACATCTGTAGCTTTTCAAAGTACGAGTATGGCACATAGGCGTCGTGGCATCGTCTCGCCCTCATGTGTCCTTTGGAATGCACCCCCGTCGTAGGTGGTGTCGGGCATTGTGCAGTCTCGGATGTGTGAAGCCTTTCGGTTGCGTCGATGGTGCAGTGTCATGGCTTCGTCTCGGCTGGCCATTGTCGTTCGTTCTCACTGATGGTTCTTTGTGTTGTGTTGGGTTGTGTCTTCCCACTTTGTTTCTTCCCCATTTGTATGTTGTGGACTGTGTTGTTTTCTCTTTATCTCTTCTCTTGAGCCCCTGTAATTTTGGTTCACTTGAACCTATCTTATAGTAAAAGGTTGCAAAGACTTATAGGCAAATGAATATAATTCAGGTGGGGAGTTCTCTACCCTTCCCCCCCCCCACCCCCACCCCCCGCAAATTCAAAAAAAAACACATAGAGAGCTCAAGAAATGATCTTTCCCTCTTAGGAGCATCTACAGTGGCGGGCAGCAAATCCAGTCCCTCAAACGCCACGGACGCGTTTGGACCCGTCCGTCGACAGTGACCGGTCACACCTCAAATTTACTTTTCTGCATCCGGATACCTCGTACTTGAAATCTTAAATCCATACAAAACATGCAAATGAGAAAATCTACGTACTACGTATATCAAATAAGCTATAGTACCCTAATCCTCGTCGGAGATGTACACTACCTTCATGCCCGACTCCGGGTACATGGGTAACTGCCGCAACTCCGGCTTCTTCGGCTCCTCCGCGTGGGCCTCCACGTTGAGTTCAGTGAAAAGCGTGTCGGTCGCTGCCCATTACTATCGGATGAACTGTCGATGGGCCTCCACATAGGCCGCATCCTGTATGGACTCCAGGATGGCCTGCTGCTTCGCCATCTTGGCCACTTGGGCGACTGCGAACTCCGCCTCCATGTCTTCCATGCTGAAGCCCACAGCCGGCACCAGCTCCTTCGGCTGCTCCGCCTTGTCCTCCTCCAGATCTGCCACCTCCATCGGAACCGGCTGCTCCGCCTCGTCCTCCTCTAAATCTGCCAGCTCCATCGGAATCGGCTGCTGCTCCTCTTCCTCCTCCTCCGGCTTCGGCAACTCCAAAGGCAGGCCGGCTGCGATGCAGGCGACTCGTCTCGTCCAAATCTCCTCCTCATTCTGAAAGCGGCGCTCTAGCGTGAGCATAGCATAGGTCATCTTCTTTTGCCAGGTCATGCTGATGGCGAGGGAAGAGGGAGGTGGAGATGAAGAGAAATGTGCTCAAGTTGGCGGCACGGAGAGGGCGAAGGAGGTTGTGTCTAGGGTTGGGGACGCCGACCGGCTTAAATGGCCAGACTTTGGCCTCGAGCGGTGAGCCAAAGTGGCGCCATGCGATGTTCACACCCCCACGGGAGGAGATGCATGTCAGACTATTGGGTTTCTGAGCGATTCCATATGGGACCCGACCGTCAGTCCGATGTGGCTGACTCGCCCGATCGCGCCCTGGCCTCTCCATACCCGCTCCATATTTGGGTTGGATATGAGGGGTACCGCTCAACCTAGGCGTTTGAGGCCTGTTTGGACTAGTTTTTTCTTTGATCGGTCATTGACCGGGCCGTCTGCCCAGGCGTGGCCGACTCGCCCGATCGCACCCGGGCCTTCCCATACCCGCTCCATATTTGGGTTGGATCTGAGGGGTGTCGCTCAGCCTGGGCGTTTGAGGCCCTTTTGGACCAGTTTTTTTCTTTGATCTGTCATTTACCGGCCCGTCCGCCCAGGCGTTTGAAACAGTTTTGAGGTGGCCTGCTATAGATGCTCTAAATCCACTTTGGGACTGTTCCGCTTCACAAAAAACGTTTCACTCCACTAAATCCACTTTTGAGCAGTTTCATCTATCATAGTGATGTTTGGCTTTCGCCTAGCTCCAGCTTCAAGAATGAGAAATTTGATGAAAATGATCTATTTGATTGGAAGAAATGAAGGGGTGTACACTTACTGGTGGTACTGGTGGGTAATTTTTCCCCAACTCCGGCTTCTAGGATTTTTTGGAGCACCCCCCTAAAGAGCTTCATAAAATACTAGGAGTTGTACCCGGGTTCTAGTTTTTTTTGGAGCGGCATATCATGGAGCTGCCTGTGACGCCCCGGATCCGATGCGCCAGGTGTCCGCCAGTTATTTGCCGTTGTTGCCATGTCATTGCTTGCGTGTTGCATTTCACCATGTCATCATCTGCATTTCATCTGCATGTTTTTCAAAACTTGCATCCGTCGATCTCCTCGTCTGTCCGTTGTCCGTTCGAGCCTGACACACTTGCACGCCCCATTGACATGTCCGAAATATTATTTTATAAGTGGCATAAAATGTTCTCGGAATGGGTTGCAACTTGTCGTGCGGTCTTATTATAGTGTAGACAGGCCGCCGCCAAGTTTAAATCGCATTCGGAGTTCGTTTGATAGCCCAACCGTTAAATATATAACCGCGATATAGTCGGTATATTAAATCGGATGTTTCGTCTCTCAAACAGTTGCGGGCCGCATTTCTTTCCCTCTCTTCTCAGCCCGAGGCCCTCTTCACAGCCCACTAGACCCACCTACCTACCCCTCCGCTCCGGACCGTCCGATGGCGATCGAGCGTCTCGAAATGGAGCAAAACCCCTCTAACCCTAGCCAAAACTGCTATATATAGACCCTCTCTCTCCATTTTGGCCTCCTACCTACCCTCCTCTATATTCCAGCCACCGCCGCACCTCCTCCTGGTTTTCAGCCGGCTCTCTCCCCGCCGCCACTTGGCCGCCGCCCAGCCGGACCAATCCACAGTCGCCACGCCCCCTCACGCCCGCCACCACTCTTCGCCGCCATGTGGCATCGCCACCTCACCCCGCCTCCTCGCCGCGCGGCCGCGAGAACCCAGATCGGGCCTGAAGCCCATCTGCCCGAGGCGCCCGCATGCTGCCCGCTCCTCCCTCGCGTGGATCGGGCGAGCCGATCTTCCGCCGCCGCCTCGTCCGTCCAGCGACCAGAGCCCGGGCGACGAGCACCCGGCGGCGAGCCCCGCCGTCGCCCGCAGGAGCCTCCGTGCCCTCGGCCACTGCGCCGTCCCGCCGTCGTCGCGCCACCCGTCCGCCATTGCCGAAGTCCCTCCGCGCGCCCGAGGCTCTCGCGCGCCGCCATCGTTCGACCCAGCGAGCCCCGATCCGCGCCGTCGACCGGATCCGCTGTGTCCCGTCGCTCGCCGTTCCGCCACCCAGACCCAGCGCGGAGCCGCCATCAGCCGCCGCCAGCGCCGCGCCATAGCCTCGCTTCGACCTCTGTCGGGGAGGGCGAGGAGCGCCGAGGCCTTCGTTGGCCGCGAGGGACGCCCGCGTGGGCCCCAGCCCAGCTCCCCTCCGGCCCAGCGCCTCCCCAGGCCCAGCGCGCCCCTCCTGCAGCCTCCCCTCCGAACCGGGCCAAGGCCCACTGGGTGAGCAGCCCCCAGTCCCTCCTGTGCTCTATTGGGCCAGCTTAATTCGGCCCAGAGTAGTTTTTTTTTCGTTCTGCGAATTTAGCATTATCCGAGGAATTCAGATTTACAGAAAAACCCCCTGTAGCATCATGCATATAATAACTAATTAACGGTGCATCGGATTAAAACAAAGTTTATATGTAAAATGCTTAGAATTTCATCTAGTTTCATAATATGCCATTTTCATCCATGTTAAAAATGTTTAAAATGTTGTTTGCATTAATTTGCTCAAACGCCATGCTAAAATGATTTAATTCATAACTAAATGACCGTAACTCCGATTTTAATAAACTTTATATGTAAATGGGGTGGAAAAATGCCTAGTTTAACATGGTCTACTTTATTTTCCTGTTTAACAACTTTAAAATATGTTTAGGGCAGAACAGTAGCAATTTCATAAATTGCATATGAGGTTTTTCCGGACTTGTTGTTCGTTGTTTCCGGCCTCATTTAAACTTGCCTAGGTAGGTAGTTTCATTATGCTCCACCTCTTGCCATGTTTAACAACATTTAACATTGTTGTGTACCTAAACGAGAGCGAACTAAATAATTGCATGTGGTGTTTTGTCAATATGCAACTCGTTGCATATTGAGCTCCACTTAATTTGTAGTGTTGTTTGTTGCACTTTGCCATGCCATGCCATGCCTCATTAAACCGGACATGCATCATACTTGATTGTGCTTCATGCCATGCTTATGTGTTGGTTGTTTACTATGTTGTTTGCTTCTTTCCGGTTTGCTTCTCTCGTTAGCTTCGGTTTCGTTCCGGAGTTGTGAGGATTCGTTCGACTGCGTCCGTTTGTCTTCTTCATGGACTCGTTCTTCTTCCTTGCGGGATTTCAGGCAATATGACCGCTACCTGGATCTCACTACTATCATTGCTATGCTAGTTGCCTCGTTCTTTCGCTATCTTTGCGCTACCTATTATCTGTTTGTCCTGCCATCCCATATTGCCATGAACCTCTAACCTTGACACCATTCCTATGCAAACCGTTGTTTGGCTATGTTCCCTTTTGCTCAGCCCTCTTATAGCGTTGCTAGTTGCGGTGAAGTTGAAGATTTCTCCATGGTGGACAGGATTTTGGTTGGGATATCACAATATCTCTTATATTATTAATGCATCTATATACTTGGTAAAGGGTGGAAGGCTCACCTTATGCAGTGTTTTGTTCCACTCTTGCCGCCTAGTTTCCGTCATACCGTGTTATGTTCCCGGTTTAGCGTCCCTTACGCGGTCGGGTGATTTATAGGACCCCTTGACAGTTCGCTTTGAATAAAACTTGTCCAAAGAAGGCCCAACATTGCCTTTTACCATTTGCCTCACCACCACCTACTTTTCCCTTGGGAGTAATTAACCCAAGGGTCATCTTTACTATAGCCCCCGGGCGATTGCTTGTCTAGCGTTGGTCCAAACTAGAGCACCGTCGGGACCATCCCTTAGCAACTTGGGTTACGTCGGTACTGTGACGCTTAGCTCATCCGGTCGTGGCTCGAGGCGAGATCTGTGGGCTACTATCGGGATGTCGGCGCCGGAGGCTTTGCTGGTCTTGTTTTACCATTGTCGAAATGTCTTGATGTACCGGATTCCGAGATGATCGGGTCTTCTGGGTGAAGGTCTATTCCTTCGATGATCGCGAGAGCTTGTCATGGGCTAAGTTGGGACACCCTGCGGGGTTTAAACTTTCGAGAGTCGTGCCGCGGTTATGTGGCAGATGGGAATTTGTTAATGTCGGTTGTAGACAACTTGACACGGATCCGAATTAAAACGCATCAACCGAGTGTGTAGCCGTGATGGTCTCTTCTCGGCGGAGTCCGGGAAGTGAACACGGTTTCTGTGTTATGTTTGACGTAAGTAGGTGTTCAGGATCACCTCTTGATCATTGCTAGCTTCACGACCGTTCCGCTTGCTCTCTTCTCGCTCTTATTTGCGTTGGTTAGCCACCATATCATGCTTAGTCGCTACTGCAACCTCACCACTTTACCCCTTCCATTCCCATTAAGCTTTGCTAGTCTTGATACCCATGGTAATGGGATTCTTGAGTCCTCGTGGCTCACGGATACTTCAAAACCAGTTTGCGGTGTCTATGTTATCGGCGGTGTGAAAATCAAGCTCAAGGAGGAGCTCGATGAAGATCTTGCCCTTTGTGTTGTTTCGTTCTAGTTGATCGATAGTGGAGCCCGGTTGGGGTCGATCGGGGACCTTTTGTGCATTTGGGGTTCTTCTTTTATTTTGGTTCCGTAGTCGGACCTTGATTGTATCTGGATGATGTAATGCTTTATTCATGTATTTGTGTGAAGTGGCGATTGTAAGCCAACTATGTATCTCTTTCCCTCATGTATTACATGGGTTGTGTGAAGATTACCTCACTTGCGACATTGCTTTCAATGCGGTTATGCCTCTAAGTCGTGCTTCGACACGTGGGAGATATAGCCGCATCGAGGGCGTTACACTGCCCCGTTTGGCTTGTGTTTTCTGGAGCGGAGCTGAATTTTAAGGAGCAGGGCAGTCCCAAACAGGCCCTAAGATTGATCCAATAAAAAGTAGGAGATGAAAAATTTAGAAAAATTGATGGAGGGTGGGAGGATGGATGGGAGAAAATTTGACCCAAGATGATACCTTATAGTGCGAGTGGGCGCACATGTACAGTATCACTATCACCGGCCTGTTCGTGCAGACCGATTCTCCATGAACCCTCGGCCATCGCCACCAACCGTGCAAATGGACTGGGCCGTGGAAGACTTGACTTCCGGCGATTGCCGGTGACTGGCGTATGCCGATCTCCTTCCTCCCCTCCTCTTCTCCTCCCTCCTCTCCTCGCCCCCTCCTTGCTCCCTAGCTGATCCTCCCTGTCTCTGCTCGCCTCATCCACTCAATCCTCTCTTTGTTGCCTTCTTGCTCTGTCTCTTCCCTCTCAGATCCCGTTCCCATCTTCTCGATCCAACATGATCTAATCCGACGGAGGCCCTCCTGGCCAGATCCGGTTACTCCTTGCCCCCCCCTCCTCCCCCCCCCCCCCGCACACACACACAACCCACTTTCGTTACTCCCAGCCCTGCATTCCTTCTAGTTCGAGTCAAGCTGCAGTAGAATATCAGGATGACTTTAGCTCCTCTTACCAACGAGATAGAGTGGATCTTAGGAGTGGTCAGGGGGAGGAGATGGAATTCGATGATGTAGTACATGGGAACATGACCGACTCTTTTTCTTGGGCAGCGGCGCATGGCCTTAACGCACCTCGGGCGCCATGAAAGCCATAGCTTGGAATTGCCGAGGTATGGGCCGAGACCTCGACAATGAATGTATGCTATTTCTGGCCAATCTGATTCGTTCTACTAAAGCTCAGGTAACCTTTGTTTCCGAAATCAAATCTTCTAAGGTTCGGTCGGTTGATCTTGTTAATAGGTTTGATGTTGCTAACAGTTTTGTTGTTCCTTCTAGAGGAGCCTCTGGAGGGCTCTGGCTTTTGTGGAATGATGAACTCAATGTGTCTGTTCATAGTGCCTCCTTTCATTATATTTTAGCTAATGTAGTTCATCTAGCCTTGGGTGTTCACTTTTGTTTGATTTGTATATATGGTGACCCCTACCATAGGTAGACTAGTGCTATTTGGAGTCAAGTTTCTGCTTTTGTGTATGATAACTTGGGTAAGCCCATGATGTGTATTGGAGACCTTAATGACATCTTGTATGATACAGATGGTTGTAATGGTAGTGCTAATTATTATCGCATGTCTGCTTTTCGTTCCCTTGTTAAAAATTGTGGTTTTTTTGATATTGGTTTTAGTGGTCCTGCGTACACTTGGCGTAACAAACAGCATACTGTTAATCCTATTTACAGACGTATAGACCGATGCCTTGTCAACTCTGACTGGTGTGCGCATTATCCTAATTCTAAAGTGCTCAACTTACCTATTATTCTCAGTGATCATGCGCCCATTCTCGTTTCTACAGACGGTAATTTTCTTAAGCCAAGGCAAACTTTTGAATTTGAAAACTGGTGGTTGCTTGAAAAAGACTTTACTAGCTTTGAAAAATCTGCTTGGAATAATTGCACTTTTACCTCTTTTGCAGCAAAGTCTTCTTCTTTGGCAGGTTCTTTGAAGAAGTGGTGTAAGAAGAAAAAGCCCTTCCAGCAAGAGCTTTTGGAAATTGAGTCCAGTATTAATTAGATTCAGCAGCTTCCAATTCAGCAGCAAAATCACACTTTGGAAAGCTCTCTCACTCTTAGGTATGAACAAACTCTCTCTAAGCTCAATCAATTTTATAAACAGAGAAGTAAGAAGGGTTGGGCCACTGCTGGTGATCATAATACTAAGTTTTTTCATCAGGCTGTGATCAAAAGAAGAAAAAGAAATACTATTTGTTCCATTAAGGATGAGAATGATGTGCTTCATTTTAAACCTAGTGCTATCACTAATACTTTTGTCAATTAGTTTAGATACATCTTCTCTTCGCCAAACAATAACACTGCAAGGCCTTTTCTTAATACTCGTTTGCCTGACAACTCTTTGGATCCTACTTACTTTCTTCCAGATAAACATGAGATTTTGCAGATTCTCAAAGATATGAAGTTGAATGCTTCTTCGGGTCCGGATGGATTTAATGTTGAATTTTATCTGGCAGCACGGGATTGGATTGGCGAGGAAGTTACTCAACTTGTGACTACCTTTTATAAAACTGGTATTTTACCTCCTCATATCAATGACACTAATATTGCTCTCATTCCAAAAAAGTTAGTTCCTCAAGTTCCTGTGGATTATCGTCCCATTAGCCTTTGTAATGTTGTCTACAAAATCATTGCGAAATCATTGGCTAATAGGATTAAGCCTCATCTTCCAGACTATATTGATCCGGCACAACAAGCCTTTATTGAGGGTAGAAGAATTAGCGATAACATCATTATTGCTCAAGAGATTACTCACTCCTTCGCTCTTAAATCGTGGAATCATCATGCTTTCATGCTCAAGATAGATCTTGCTAAAGCTTTTGATCGTCTTGAATGGAGTTTCATTGTGTCTGCTCTTACACGTAAAGGTCTGCATGGTCATTTCATTAATTTGATTCATGCTTGCATTTCTTCTCCTACTTTCTCTGTGCTTATTAATGGGCAGCCTTCTCATAAATTTAAAAGTTTTAGAGGTAATCGTCAAGGCTGTCCCATGTCGCCTTATTTGTTTGTTATTGCTATCAATGAATTATCTGTTGCTCTTAATGAAGCTCTAGCTGCTCATCATCTCCAGGGTATTTCACTTGGTCCAGATTGCCCTTCTATTCATTCTCTGTTGTTTGCAGATGATCTGTTGGTTTGTGGTCAAGCCACTATGCAGGAAGCAAATTCTATGGCTCAACTCATCCATCACTTTTGTTATATTTCAGGTCAAACACCAAATTGGGTCAAATATGCTATTCTTTTTAGTACTCATGTTAGTCAAACCACTATTCAAGAGATTAAGCAAGTTTTTCCTGTTTCTATCATGGATAACAATTTCACCCACCTTGGTCATCCGCTTATTCTTCCTGCTAAAAATAGAACTGCTGCTTACAACTTTGTTCTTGATAAATTTTTGAATAAATTGCCTGCTTACAAAGCTAATATGCTCTCTCATGCTGCTAGGCTTGAGCTCATTAGGTCTGTGTTCTCTGCTATTCCTGTGTACTACATGTCTAATATTTTGTTTACCAAGAAGTTTATAGCCAAACTCACTGCTATTATAAGGAACTTTTGGTGGACAGGAAACAGAGAGAATAATTCTAACAAGAGCCTTTGTCTTAGGGCTTGGAAGGACATTTGCAATTCCAAACAGGAAGGTGGTCTTGGCATTAGGAACTTGCAAGCAATTAATGAGGGCTTACTTCTTGCAGCTGCTTGGAGGCTTGCTAAAGACCCTTCCTCCCACCTTCATCTTGTGCTCAAATCTAAATACTTCCACGATGCCTCTATTTGGACTGCTATTTCTACTACTCCAAAATCTGCTTTCTGGTCCTCCATTTTGAAAATGTTACCTAAACTGAAAGATCACTCTTTTTACCAACTCGCGCAAGGGAATATCTCTCTTTGGAGTACCCCTTGGTGTTCCCTTTGGGCTTCTGTTCATGACAATCTTATTATTTAGCCTTCAGGATACATATATACTTCTCTTGTTAAGGACCTTTGGATACCGGGTCAGAAAGTCTGGAACAATGACCTCATTAACTCTCTCTTTCAACAGCCTCTAGCCTCTGTTATCATTCAAACTGACATTATTCACCACGATTGCCCGGATATATTATGTTGGGATCTAACTCCTAATGGTACTTGTTCTTCCAAGTCCACTTATAAATTGTGTCTGCAGGATATTCATGCCAATCCAAGAAATACTCCTTCCCAAGTTTCTTTGCAGGTGAAAAATCTTCTCAAGTTGATTTGGAAGCAAAAGTTGATGATCCCCAGAGTTCAAACTTTCGCTTGGAGAGTCCTTCGGAAAGCTCTTCCCACAGGTTTGAGGGTTGGGCGCTTTTTCGTATATATTTCTCAATATTGTTGCAGATGTGGTCAGCAAGAGGATGAGGTTCACATGTTCTTTCTTTGTGACTTCGCTAGAGCTGCTTGGTTTTCTCATCCTTGGTTCATCAGAACAGATGCTTTCGTTCAGAACTATACCAATATCCAAAGTATTATTCTTGCTTTACTTAATATGAACCATCCGCATGCTTCTGTTGTCAACATTCTAAATTTTATGTGGTGTCTTTGGAAAGTTTGGAAAGTGAGGAATGATTATCTTTTTAATAGAAAGAAAGCTACCCCTCACCAAGTTAATATTGCTGCTACTTCTCTATCTAATGATTTCTGTGATCTGATTAACAGTTCTTCACACCATCAGCCTCAAAACCCCAGTTGTATCTTAACCCATACTAATCAACTTTCCTTGCAGGGACAAACGCTTAAATCAGATCTTCTTATCACGGGACCGAAAGTATATACTGATGCATCTTTTAAGTGCAAAAAAATTCCAGGTTTATTGCAGGGAACAGCAGCCACTGGAGTTGGTATCTACATTTCTTTGCCGCACGATCAGAAGGAAGTCAGCGTGCAAATTCAAGCTTCCACCTCAATTACAAGTACTCCTCTGCAGGCTGAAGCGTTTGCTCTTCTCTTGGCTGCACAAGTAGCTAAGGGCTTGTTTGGATGACAGCCCGGGGATGCCCTGCCAATTTATTGGCGTTGACCCAACGCTTGGCTCATGTTTGGTTGGCTTCCAAATTTTCTGATCCCTACCAATATTTTGGTCATCCCGTGTTATTCTACGCCCGCAGCTGGCGATTCCCGTGGCGGTGAAAACGCTCGCCAATAATTTGGCGTGCCCTCGTTTTGGCAGGGCGAGCACGGGCTCAATCCAAACAGCCCCTAAATGTCTCAACATCAGCCAGCCGACCTTCCTCACAGACCGTCTCTCTTTGGCTTCATTATAGAAATATTTTTTACATGCGCTAACCCAAACCTGAATTTGCCTGTTTCGATGGGCCGGGATCAAGTAGAAGCCACACGTCGATGATTTGGTCCAAAAGCACAAGAGGAGCCACACCACACAATCTGCCCAGCCAAGGAAGGATCCTCTCTTCTTCTAGAAAAAAAAAAAAGGATTCTTTCCTCCACAGACCGCAATCCACCTTGAACGGATCCACATATCCTTCAACTGATCCACATATCCATACGTGAATTCACTGGTGTGCAATTAAGAGCACAGCAGCACCACAAATCACAAAAACAGCACGAGCCAGCCAAGTGCACCTGAATTCGTTTCATTCTCCATCCATACACAAAAAGAAGAAAAAGGCGGCGAGAAAAAATAGAACTGTAAATGTGAACCACAAGAAGTGGAAAGGAAGAGCACAAAGCTGAGATCCAATTCTGCACACGTGAAATTAAAAGCCACAACACAAAGGGCCAAACCACATGAAGCAATGAATGGCTGCACATGACAAGGTTTTAAGCCAGTAATGGCCCCCTCCTTCCTGCTAAGACTATCCTTCCTGCTAAGACTAGCCACAGTGGGAGTAACTTCGGTAGTAACATCGAATCCAACTCAGCAAATTTGCTTATGTGGCAATGAGTTAATGAGGAGAGATGTAGTACTAGTAACTTAGCTAGTTATTGTAACATCACATGTCCCAACGCAATATGAGTCTATAACCTAATAAATGAAGCTTTGCATGTTACCACACTTATGTTACTACCCACTATTGAGGTAGTAACATAGTCTAGGGATATGTGTATGTTACTAATGTATGTTACTCTCCATTGTGGCTAGTCTAAGAAAGCAGGTCAGGCCACCGCATGTTCTCCAGGTACATGATCATGTTACTGCCTTGATCGTGCATTCAGTGAACTGGAGCACCAACATGCCATGTTTGCGCAAGTACTGGGAAGGTAAAAAAAACTGGGGGCCGACCAAACTTTTTGGCATGAAAAAAAAAAACCGGAACATGCAGCATATGATTCAGCACCGGTCAAATATAGCAGCCCACTGAACATATTACGAGTCTACAAGGTACACAATTTTGACCCAACAAATTAATCCGGCAATACAGTCAACAGAATCCCAGCAATCTCAAACATAGTAGCTTACATGGCAAGGACTTGAGAAAAGAACAGCCAGAATAGATTCAGAAGACCCAGACAACTCGCAACTTAGAAGCACTTCCGGTGGACAATCGCTGGACCTGACTCATCATACTCGCCCTTCGAGATCCACATCTGTAGCATAAAAATCAGAACACATGGTTAGTACAACAAATAGGGAGTATATTTACTGTAACTACTGCAATGATATTAGGATGTATGATCGCTATTTAAGCAAAGAAAGGCGCAAGATTCACCTGTTGGAAGGTACTAAGGGAGGCAAGAATCGACCCTCCAATCCAGACACTGTACTTCCTCTCAGGCGGTGCCACCACCTTGATCTTCATGCTGCTTGGTGCAAGGGCAGTGATCTCCTTGCTCATACGGTCAGCAATACCCGGGAACATAGTTGAGCCACCACTGAGCACAATGTTACCATACAGATCCTTCCTGATATCCACATCACACTTCATGATAGAGTTGTAGGTGGTCTCATGGATTCCAGCAGCTTCCATACCAATGAAAGATGGCTGGAAAAGGACCTCAGGGCAACGGAACCTCTCTGCCCCAATGGTGATCACCTGCCCATCAGGCAGCTCATAGCTCTTCTCCACAGAGGAGCTGCTCTTGGCATTTTCCAGCTCTTGTTCATAGTCAAGAGCCACATATGCGAGCTTCTCCTTGATGTCCCTTACAATTTCCCGTTCGGCAGTGGTGGTGAAGGAGTAACCTCTCTCAGTAAGAATCTTCATCAAACAGTCAGTTAGGTCGCGCCCAGCGAGGTCAAGACGAAGGATGGCATGTGGAAGGGCATATCCTTCATAGATTGGCACAGTATGGCTGACACCATCACCAGAATCCAACACGATACCTGGAAAAACAACATTTATTTCCCAGTTCAGTTGAGGATGAAGCTTACATTTTAGAATATGTGTGCTCGCAATGACAATTACCTGTTGTGCGTCCACTAGCATATAGGGAAAGCACAGCCTGGATGGCCACATACATGGCTGGAACATTGAAGGTCTCAAACATGATTTGTGTCATCTTCTCCCTGTTAGCCTTGGGGTTCAGGGGCGCCTCAGTCAGCAGTACTGGGTGCTCCTCAGGTGCAACACGGAGCTCGTTGTAGAAAGTGTGATGCCAGATCTTCTCCATGTCGTCCCAGTTGCTGACGATACCATGCTCGATCGGGTACTTCAAGGTGAGGATACCCCTCTTGGATTGGGCCTCGTCACCAACATATGCATCTTTCTGCCCCATCCCCACCATCACACCAGTGTGGCGGGGGCGCCCAACGATACTTGGGAAGACGGCCCTGGGTGCATCATCCCCTGCAAAACCAGCCTGTGGAGAAAACAGACCGCAGTCAGCACGATGAAGGCCGGACCAAGGATTTACACCAATTGACACAAAGGGGCAATACAAACCTTGACCATGCCAGTTCCATTGTCGCAGACAAGGGGCTGGATGTCCTCACCGTCAGCCATTTGATTGAGTGACTCTGTTGCACAAATTTTGACAAGAAGGCTATTATTACCAGATACCAACGAAAAAAGCTACACGAACAGAAGAAAATGCACCATGAGAAATCTCAATGTTACTACGTTGCAGCAAGAATGTTAGCACCTACAACATCATCTGAGTTCTACATGCCGTAACTCTGCCTTTTCTTTTCTCCCATTTTATAGTACTCCAATATTTGTGTGTAATATACAGCATATTAACTTGTAAAATATGTAAGCAAATCAATCGATGGTCCAATCATCTAAACTTTGATCAAGGACAACACAAGAACATCCACATGCAGTTTCTTGGCCGTTATAACTCAACTAGGACACAATCTAAGAGCACATCGCAGCCCATCAGTTCCAGGTCCTAACTGTTACACTCCGGGGCCAGGGGGAAAAAGGCAAAGCAAGAACCGTACAAATTAGTCATTTCTCGGGTAACTCATCAGATCTAGCACGCCCCAGCCCCGAGCGCGCAGAAATCGCATGCTTCCATGCCAAAATTAGCAGGGATAATCCGGAAAAGAAAAAAGGAAACTGCTGCGAGGATGGCCGGGCGTGCTTACCCGGGGATCTAGGGGAACCTGCCCGCCTGAGGACCTCCCACCGAGATGAGCGGCAGCTGCAGAGAGCGGAGGAAGAGGATGAGGGGGTGGGTGGCGGCGGTGGTGGCGAACCAGGCAGAAGCAGGAGAACCAAGTGCTAGGCTTGGCCTTGTGCCCTCTTTTATACGCACACATTTTCCTTTTCCCAGCTCTCTCTTGTTTTCCCTGGGGCAAATATAAAGTACAGTATTTAATTTCATCCGCCAGGTTTCATGGAAAAATGGTAAGAGATAAATAGGTTGGCTTGCAATAATCTATACTCACTCCGTTCCATAACGTAGTGTCTATAGATTTTTGCAAAAATCAAACATTACAAATTGACCATATTTATAGAAAAAAGTAGGTACATCTAGAATACCAAACGCACAACATTGGATACATCATGAGTTATATTTTCAGAATGTACATGTTTGGTATTGTAGATGTAGACTGTTTTCTCTATACACTTGGTCAAATTTAGCAAAGTTTGACTTCTATAAAAATCTATAGGCACTACATTGTGGAATGGAGAGAGTACTACAATGTCCCGACATAAAAAAAGACATTTTTTTCTTTAAATAGTATGAATTGGTCATGCGGTATAAAAAGAGCAAATTCACGCCAACATCTCATCATTTCCCTCGAAACAGGCTTTCGTCCAGCTTTATATATAAAGCATCAACCGAGCAAAGTACAAGGCCGAACGATACAAGGTGATGAGGGAGTTCTCTTACAAAGCCGATCCTAGAATAATCACACACGTACACGGCAAGCGACTACGCTACTGAAAGATAGCATAAGAGGAACTGAGTACAGCGCCATGCCACGCCCTAGTACACCTAAGATCCACAACAACACCCTCATGAGGGAAACCGACGCAACGCGTCGTCGCTGCTGAGTCCACAATGGACAAAAGGTTTTCACCCGAAACCCGGACACGAAGGGGAGCACCACGACGATGTCTTCAAGAAGAGAGCAGCACCCGCGAGCGGCACAGTCGTCGATGCCAGAGCGCAGAGCTTTCGCGCAGTAGCTCCCGCGTGCCACCACGAGGTCTTCAGGAGGAACACAACGAGATCAGAATCCCATATCCGGATCAGGGCATCTCCACTGCTAGATATAGAGGGCATGCCCAAGCCACCCTCTGTGATGCCCCTCGCCGCACACACAACCAAGAGGCGCCACCACCACCACCACTATGGTGCCCGCAAAGAGCCAACCATGTGGACCGTGTAACACCCCCGATGTCATGCTATAGTAACCCTCTGTGATTAAGCTAATCATTTTTCCAAAACAGTGCTTAATCACCTCTCTTCAGTATCCCATTTGAAATTCCAGTCAAGTTCAAATTCAAATTCTAAGTGAAATTCAAAAACTTCTCAAACATGAAACTAAAATGTTCAAGTTGTTGCAAATAATCAGTTGTTAATAATGGTGGTGAACCAACATTTTTTGCAAATGTTTAAATGGCCTAAACTATTTGAAACAGTGGCTAAAATAATGTTTTAAATGCCTTTTACTTTATAAAAATACTAAAGTAAATTATTTAACTACTACACTTAATGTGACAGTAACCTAAATTATAATGATAATTTAGGTGCAGTTGTTTTATTCTATAAAACAAATTTGGTTGTAAAGGATATTGGAAAAACAGATGCTTTAAAAGAAAAACAAAAACAAAAAGGTAAAGAAAAGGAAAGGAAGAGGAGAGAGAGAGAGAGAACACCCCCACTGCCCCCCGGGCCTTAGCCCATCGGCCGGCCCAGCCCACTAACGCGCACGGGTCGTCCCTTCCCCTGTTCCGCCGACCGGGGTCGTAACAGGGGCGCGGTTCCGCCCCAACCACCTTGTCGGCGACGCCCCGGCGAGGGGATAAGGCCCCGAGCCTCCCCGCCTCCTTGTTACCCGCTTCCACTCACCCCCCGCTCACCTCTTCCTTCTCCGCCTCCCCACCAGATCCCCCTCGCTCTCCAGATCCCCTCCCCCTCATTCGACACGGTCACCGCCGTCCGCCGTTATCTGCGTAGCCACAGGGCTCCCCGCGCCTCGCCAACGTGTCCATCGTCTCCGCCATCGTCTTCCTCGGCGACCGGTGGCCGCAGCTGGAGCTCGGAGGCGCTGCTGCACTGGTTCCCCTTCGTCCACATCTCCGGTCGTCGCCGCTCATCCCCAGCTCTGGCAATGTCTTAGCAGCTCCTAAACCACCACATGCCATCGTATGAGCCACTCGGTGAGCCTCTCTTCGTCCCCCATATCTCTGGCCATCCTTGCACGCACGCTAGCTGCTTCTCCCATGGCGCCCGAATGCTCCGCGGCCCACGCACGTCGCCGGCATGTCTCCGATGACCATTTGGTCGCAGGCTGGAGTCCAACGTGCTCGTTGCGTTGCGTAGCACCTCTCGCGCCCGTTAGTTCATGCTTTAGCGCGCTGCTACACCGTTGCGTTGAACACCCGAACCCCACCGCCGCCTCCACTCATCGTCGGGGCAGTTCCGGCGACCCCTGAGCCCAACCGACCACACCAAGCGACGCGGCGTTGAGCCCTCGTTTGAACGCAAGCAAAACCACGCGAAACGGTGCGCCTAACGACTTTCCATGCGTCTCCGACAAGCTCGCCGCCGCGGGAGGCCACCGGAGCAACTCCGGCGCCGGCCATCTACGTGGCTCGGTGGGTCCCGCCCTGGGTTGCTGACCGGTGGGCCCTAGGGGCCCTGTTGACTGGGTTGACCCAATCAACTTGCTGGCTGGGCAGCCCCCAGCCACTGACATGTGGCCCCCCCTCTGTTAATTAGTTTAATAAACATTTTTTCAAATAAAAGTAATTATATTAGTCTAGTATCTCAATGACACCGGGGGCCCACACCCCTAATTGACCTTGTTAGTTAGTTTAATCCACTGTTAAGCTAACAGAGGCTGACATCTGGGTCCCGCTGGACCCACAGGTCATGTTTGACCTGGTGAAAGCACATTTGCTCCCTGGGTGGTTTTGGTAATTAATGACAACATACCTTGTGGTTGGACTAATGCTTTTATCAAGTATGTTTCAGGGAAGTCAATCACTTTGGCATGGCAAAAGGACTGAAGAGGTGGACCCCTAGGATGCTAAGGAAAACATTGGCAAAAGCTCAAGACTCCATTTTTGGTTTAGTGATCCAAGATCACATTGAGTCCATAGGAAAGCCAATACTATTAAAAGGGGATGAGGTTATGATAATGATCTGGTTGCTCAAAGTGCTTAGTGATCTATCTCCCAAACTATCAGCAATCTTCCATTCCAACATATACTCATAAGTAATCTCGGTCCCACCGATATTCCAAACTCACCACACCGAGATGAACCACCTCACCATACACCCAAACCCTAGTAATTTGGATTTTCCGATTCCAAACTCGGTCTCACGAAACTAGTGTTGCCAAGCTTCAGAACATACATCATCATATCGGTGTCACCGAGATGATAAAGTCGATCCCACCGAGATTGGCAAACCCTAGTCTTTGGAAGAAACGGACTCACCGAGATTGTATTTTCGGTCCCACCGAAAATCCCAACGTTCACAAGATTTGAACTTTCGGTCTCACCGAGTTGTCAACTTCGGTCCGACCGAGATTGGTCAAATGTGTGTAGCAGTTGGATTTTGTGTGGAGGCTATAAATACCCTCCACCTCCTCTTCATTCATGGAGAGAGCCACCGAAAGAACTACCACTCCTACCTTACATTTACGAGAAGAAAACTACCTACCCTTGTGTTGAGATCAAGTTGTTCCACTCCCACCATATGAAACTTGATTTCTAGCCTTCCCAAGTTGCTTTCCACTCAATCCTTTCTTCCATCACAGCCAAATCAGTGAGAAGAGTTGAGTGTTGGGGAGATTATCATTTGAAGCACAAGAGCAAGGAGTTCATCATCACCAACACCATCTATTACCTTTTGGAGGGTGGTGCCTCCTAGATTGGTTAGGTGTCACTTGGGAGCCTCCGTCAAGATGTGGAGTTGAACCAAGAAGTTTGTAAGGGCAAGGAGATCGCCTACTTCGTGAAGATCTACCCCGAGTAAGGCTAGTCCTCCGTGGGCGTATGCCATGATGGCATAGACAAGGTTGCTTCTTCGTGGACCCTTCGTGGGTGGAGCCCTCCGTGGACTCTCACAGCCGTTACCCTCAGTGGGTTGAAGTCTCCATCAACGTGGATTGACGATAGCACCACCTATCGGAACCACGAGAAAAATCTCCGTGTCTCCAAACTGCGTTTGATCTTCTCCACTTCTCTTTACTACTTGTGCAATTTACTTTCCGCTGCCCATTCTCTAGAATTGCATGTGTAGTATGCTACTTGACTTGATCATCATTGTGAACTTGCTAAAAACTTGTCCTAATCAAAAGGCATAATTTTTATCTTGTCGAGTAGTCTAATCACCCCCCCCCTCTAGACACTCTCACCTTCAACGATCCTACAATTGGTATCAGAGCCTTGGTGAAAGTGCAACTAATCCCCGGGTGGTTTTGGTAATTAATAACAACATATATATCATTGAACTAATTATTTCTTGAGAATGTTTCAGAAAGTTCAGTGATATGGGTATGGAAATGACTGATGATGTGGACCCCTCAAAATGCTAAGGAAAACATTGGCAAAAGCTCAAGACTCTATTTTTGGTTTAGTGATCCAAGATCACATTGAGTCCATAGGAAAGCCAATACTATTAAAGGGATGAGGTTATGATGATGATCTGGTTGCTCAAAGTGCTTAATGATTTATCTCTCAAACTATCGCAATCTTTCATTCCAACATAAACTCATAAGTAATCTCGGTCCCACCGATTCCATAAACTCACCACACCGAGATGAACCACCTCGACCATATAGCCAAACCCTAGTAATTTCGGATTTTCCGATTCCAAACTCGGTCTTACGAAATTGGTGTTGCCAACCTTCAGAACATACGTACTCAAATCGGTGTCACCGAGATGAGAAAGTCGGTCCCACCGAGATTGGCAAACCCTAGACTTTGGAAGAATCGGACTAACCGAGATTGTATTTTCGGTCCCACTGAAAATCCCAACGCTCACAAGATTTGAACTTTCGGTCTCACCGAGTTGTCAACTTCGGTCCGACCGAGATTGGTCAAATGTGTGTAACGGTTGGATTTTGTGTGGAGGCTATAAATACCCTCCACCTCCTCTTCATTCGTGGAGAGAGCCATCGAAAGAACCACCACTCCTACCTTACATTTACGAGAAGAAAACTACCTACCCTTGTGTTGAGATCAAGTTGCTCCACTCCCACCATATGAAACTTGATTTCTAGCCTTCCCAAGTTGCTTTCCACTCAATCCCTTCCTCCACCACAGCCAAATCGGTGAGGAGAGTTGAGTGTTGGGGAGATTATCATTTGAAGCACAAGAGCAAGGAGTTCATCATCACCAACACCATCTATTACCTTTTGGAGGGTGGTGCCTCCTAGATTGGTTAGGTGTCGCTTGGGAGCCTCCGTCAAGATGTGGAGTTGAACCAAGAAGTTTGTAAGGGCAAGGAGATCGCCTACTTCGTGAAGATCTACCCGAGTAAGGCTAGTCCTCCGTGGGCGTAGGCCATGATGGCATAGACAAGGTTGCTTCTTCGTGGACCCTTCGTGGGTGGAGCCCTCCGTGGACTCTCGCAGCCGTTACCCTCCGTGGGTTGAAGTCTCCATCAACGTGGATTGACGATAGCACCACCTATCGGAACCACGAGAAAAATCTCCGTGTCTCCAAATTGCGTTTGCTCTTCTCCACCTCTTATTTACTACATGTGCAATTTACTTTCCGCTGCCACTACTCTAGAATTGCATGTGTAGGGTGATACTTGACTTGCTCATCATTGTGAACTTGCTAAAAACTTGTCCTAATCAAAGGCTAAACTTTTAAGTTGTCAAGTAGTCTAATCACCCCCCCCCTCTAGACATACTTCCGATCCTACAAGTGGTATCAGAGCTTTGGTCTCCATTGGATTGGTTTTCATTGCATTGGACTCCACAAGCTTGGTTTCACAACCTAGGAGAGTATGGCGTCTAGTGAGGGTAATTTTCGTAGAGGTCCTTACTTTGATGGTTCAAATTTTGCTAGTTGGAAGCATAAAATGAAAATGCATATTCTTGGACATAACCTGCGCATGGGGCATTATTTGTGTTGGCTTGCAAGGTGAGTTCTTGAGGAAGGAAAAGTTCCGGATCGCGGAGCTACAACGGATGAGTTGCGGATGTTCTGAAACAATGCTCAAGCTTGTGACATTCTCTTCAATGCTTTGTGTCCCGAGGAGTTCAATATGATCAGCCGTCTTGAGAATGCAAAAGAGATTTGGGATACTTTGGTCGAAATGCACGAAGGTACCGAGTCCGTGAAGGAATCAAAGCTAGATGTTCTTCAAGATCAACTTGACAAGTTCAAGATGAAGGAAGGTGAAGGAGTCATTGAAATGTACTCTAGGCTTGCTCTCATCACCAATGAGATGGCAGGCTTAGGAAGCGAAGAAATGACCGACCGATTCATCATCAAGAAGATTCTCGAGCTTTGGATGGAAAGTATGACACCGTGTGCACTTTGATCCAAATGATGCCAAACTACAAGGATCTCAAGCCTACCGAAGTCATTGGAAGGATTGTTGCTCATGAGATGACACTTAAAGACAAGGAAGAGCTTCACAACAAGTCAAGTGGTGCTTACAAAGCTACAGTTGAAGCTCCCACAACCTCAAGTGACAAGCTAGTTTCCAATGAAGAGATAAGCCTAATGGTGAAGAACTTCAACAAATTCTACAAGAGTAGAAGCAAGGAAAGAAGCTCAAAGTCTAGATCATATGATGAAAAGAGATCTTCTAGTCGTGATCGAAACTGCTACAATTGTGGAAGACCCGACACTACTCAAATGAGTGTTCGACTCCCACAAGAGAAGAGAAGAATCTCCAAGAAGAAGAAGCTCAAGAGAAGAGTCGCCTCGAAAGAGAGAAGGAGTAGAGATGATCGTTATGAGCGAAGATCCTCTCGGAGAAGCAAGGATTCGGAAAGGAAAGACAAGTCATCAAGGAGCTACACAAGAAGAAAACATCAAGCTCATGTTGGTGAATGGATTTCCGGCTCCGACTCAAACAATCACTCCAAAGAAGCTATCACTCCAACTCCTAATATAGTCAAGATGAAGGTGTTGCGGTCTTGCTCTCGTGTCCTCCAACTCCAACTCCTATGACATATTTGATTCACCAAATGAGGGAATTGGAAGATGCTTCATGGCAAAAGGCCCCAAGGTATCACACCCTGAATTCATTGACTTTGATAGTGATGAGGATGACTTGCTTGGTGAAGATGAGCTTTTACATGATAAATCTAGTGAGCCTAGTAATGATGAACATGCTAGTAGTCTTTATAGTCGAGAAGAGTTGAATGACAATGCTATGAAGGAGATTGAGCGTCTAACTAAAGAACTAAACACTCTTAAGTTAGCTCATGAAACAACTCAAGAAGATCATAGAGAGCTCCTAAGATCTCATGAGAAGCTACGCTTCGAGAAGCTCAATCTAGAGCAAGAACATGAGTTTCTAAAAGCTATCAATGACGATCTTGAAAGAAGAGTTCTTCATATCTTGCCAAACGACTTCTCTTGTCTAATTTCTTGCCACCTATTAAAACTAAGCATGACAAGCATAAGAAAAATTCTTCATCTAGAAGCAACATAATTGGTTCTAGTAGTTCTCTTGATTCCACTAACAATGTTTCAAGCCAAGTTTCACTTGAGCAAGAAAATAGTTTATTGAAAGGGATCATAGAGAAAGGTGTCTACAAGAGTCTTGCTTAAGCAAGAGCTTTGAGGAAATTGTTACAAAGCAAGGAAGACACCGGAAGAATCAAGGAATTGGTTTTGAGCGAAGGTTCAACGCCGAGGGTGTTGAATGGGAAGAAGGTCAATATCCCACTCCAAAGTTTGTTTCTCAAAAGGAGAAGTATGATCCTACTTCTTCCAATGTGGAACAAGCTCAAGATGACCTTCCACCACAAGACCACAAGCTAAAAGGCAAGGACAAGCTTCAAGAGGAGATTGATGCATTCATTGAAGCACCCAAGGCCATGGTCAAGTGGGTTCCCAAGGCAACTTCAAGTTCTACTTGACAAGCTCAACTACTACCCCAAGGATTCCCATCAAGATGATGTGGATCCCAAGAAGAAGAACTAGAGAGTTCTTGAGGGTGACTCCGCCAACATACTTCACTCACATTCATTTTGGCAAAGAACTTGTGCAATCAACTTCCACATCTTGCACTAGTTCATGGAGTCACAAACCCTCATGTTGGTAAGTCAAGGACAAGGTAATCATTGCTTTCATGGACATCATCTATTGTGTACTTCAATCTATGTCCATGGATATCCTTGTTTGTTCCTTGTGGGACTAACCCATGTAGGTATTGAAAGTGCCCGAATCCAAAGGATTGCTCCCAACTCTTGATGATCTTCATCAACATTGAGCATCCACATCTTCAACATCTACATGAAGTCTTCAACGACAACCCAAGGTTAGTTTGACCCTTTAAAAGGGGTTCTCACATCAAGGGGGAGCTTTGCTCTAAAGAATTGAGCTAAAGCATCTTCAAATGATGTGAACACATTAATGCTTTATGTAAAAGTGGTAACCCCACTTGTGCTTAAGCGATGAGTATGACCTATGATCAAATGTTCTCATTTGACTCCTAAGTCAATATACTCATATATAGATGACCTAGTCATCGCCAAATTGTGTGCTAGTTGCTAGAGTTTTGTTTGTGCATGTTTGACACATATTTCATTTGCTACCTTATTGTGTGAGCATGTTGGATGCATGATTTAATCCATTCGAGGACATCCATTTGTTGCTTTGGTCTTTTGGATTTTCTTTTTGACCAAATGGATGGACAAGAATGCCTAAGTTCCTCCCCTAGCTATCTATGCTTTCTTGTCTCAAACTCTATTCATGCTTATATCACAAACTTTGAACAAGACTTTTTGGACGAGACCGAGTGAGGAGCACTCGAGCCACCGATCCGTCAAAAGCCTAAATTCCAAAACCTTCTAAGTACTTTCGGTCAAACCAATATACTCAAATCGGACGGACCAAATCACTTGGATTGATCTAAGTTTTCACCTCGGTGAAACCGAGTTACAAATCTCGGCGTGACCGATGTGAGTAATCGCTTGCGATTAACCATCTCGGTGCCACCGAAGTTTTCCAACTCGGTCCCACCGACAAACCGAAGGGTATATATACCCGAGGGCAGCGCGTTGATTATTCTTTCAAACGCCTCGCCCCCAAACCCTTCGCTGCCGTCGCCATGGTCTCCGGATCGTCTCCGCTGTCGCCAGTGCGCCCTGCCATGGTCTCCATCGCCGTCAACGGTCGATCTCATCGCGCCGTTGCCGCCGTAGTGAAACTCCACCAAGTTGGGTGAGTTTCATCCTCTCGTCTTCAACCTCGATTCAATGCACGATAGGTTTTGCCTAGTTTCTTGCCATGTTTGAAATCTTCCTATCCAGCAGATTAGATCTTAGAACAAAATTCGAGTGAAAATTTTAGGGTTAGGTTTCCACGAACACATCTCGGTGTGACCGATTCTACATTCTCGGATCGACCGATTTGGCCTCTGGCCATTGCCTTTGCTTTTCGGTTAAACCGAAGTTGTGCAAATCGATAAGACCAAATGAGGACTCGGTGAAACCCTAGTGCTCTCGGCTAGACCGAAACCCATTTCGGTCCAACCGAAAGTGGTGTGATCGGTTAGGTTTAGACACTTGGATTCACGAATTTTAGACTCGGTCGACCAAATGCATTCTGTGAAAACCTAAAACTGAAGTTTGAACTCATTTATTTGGCAAAATCCTCTACAGTTTGTGATAACTCTTCTATTCGCCTATACCTATTCTATTCACGGGTTGTCGGTCATATACGATGCAAGTGACAGCGAGCAGTCTGAATCACCGGTTGAGATTCCAGAGGCGGTGACAAGTCCCAAACAAGCAGTTTTTGGATGATGGAGAGAGGAGCACCCCAAGTGGATTGCCTCCTGCTGCCACGGGGCCGTGAAGAAGAGGAATTCGATGAGGAGGACTCGACTTTGTTGCTTGATGAGGAGATTACTTCCAAGCCTAAAAGGAAAGTGGTTGCCAAAGGCTATCAAGGGCAACAACAAAGAAAGGCACCAAAGAAAGAGAAGAAATCCACAGTTGCAAAGAAGTGAGCATGGAAGAAGAAACCTCCAAAGAAGATCAAGAAAACTTCCAAGAGGAAGAGGCTAGTTCATGATGAAGGCGATGATGACTCGATGAGGAAGCACCCCACCTCCTCGAAGCAAAAGTTGATGGGAGATGCCATCGAGGCAGGAGCACCCACTAAATCTAAGCCATCACTCCAAAAAAGGCAGCCCAAGCCAAACCTGCTGCCAAGCCAAAGAACACAATAAGAAATATTCCTGCTTGAGAGAAGAAGAAGGACAATGTGCCACCATTGAATCGATGAAGAGGCACATGTATTGTCAAGCTCAGACGAAACTTCCAGCTCATAATGATGCTCATCCTCGAGCTGAAAATATGAAGGAAAGGAAGGACAAAGGTCTCGAGCTATGGAGGCAAGTTGATCCATATGCCACCAGAGAAGGACAGCTGTTGACTCAAGGTTCCACACCGAGAGCAACAAGATTTCTATGAGGCAGTGCTTATGGACAAGAAGCCAATTGTTCTTGACACGAGATATGTAGATCGGGAATACATCGACGGTGAAGAGCACAGAGACTACTTCCCACATGTGCATGAGAGCTTCACCGCATGTGGAGTTGCTGAGTTTGTTGGTCGAAATTGACCGCTTGGAATGATGAGATGATCATGCGGTTCTATGCCACATCACATTTCTATCCGGATGGCGAAATTGTATGGATGATGAAGGCGTAGATTCTCTTCAACTGTTGAAGAATGGAGAGCGTTCTTTGAATGCTCCAAAGATCAAGAGATGATGATGTAGATGTCTATGGAATTCCCAAGAAGAATCACGAGTCTATGAAGAACATGTACAATGAGGTACCGGACAAGGATGTTGAGATATGGAAGCTTGGATCAGTTTATCATCTTGAGCAGGTCTCCCAACCACTAACACCATTACGAGGCATACTTTGATGCCCAAGTCGAGACCATCGCATGATAAGAGGCTATTCTATCAACATGCTGCATATTCTAGATCGAAGACACCTTTTAAGGTGATGGACACGATAGTAGAGACTATCAAGAGGACAAAGACGACTGAAAGAGGTCATGTGGGTTTGCCCGCACATTAAGATGCTCATCAATGCCAAGTTTGGCACGGACACCTACCTATTGGATAGACCCCACTTGCCACTGCAGCCTGAACATGAAGATAATGAAGTTGTGATGACCGAGGATGCTCCCACATCTGTTGAAGGACACGCTAAGTCTGAAGTCGCCAAACAAGCTAAAGCGAGAAGGAAGCAGGCAGAAAGCCCAAGAGCGTTGGAGAACAACTTCTTGAAGCCACTCGAGAATTGAACTACGCTTTGGCCAGCATAGTGCGCCTCGGGAGAGTCTTGAGAGGATAGTTGAAGATAAGTTCCATGCTCTGGATGTCAAGTCGATCAAGTGCAGTCACCGTCAACAAGCTTGAGGCGGACATCGAGGAAGCGAAGAGGAGAAGGCAGAGCTCATGAAGGAGATGGAAGATGATCTAGTCCAGATGACTATGAGCAGCTGCTGCAGGCCCACAAAGCCCAGATCACTGCTATACCAAAGCATGACCCTGGGCTACTACATCAAGCACCTCCTACAGCTCCACCGGTTCCAAAGACCAGCTCCAAGTGTCTACTCCTCCAGCTCCACAGACTTGGTGAAGCTTTTGCAGATGCAGCTATCTCCACTCCATCGACGCAGACAGAGCCGCCAGCAGAGTCCCTAGTGACGATTAGCTCTATACCTTCGAACTTTTGGTAACTTGTTGCCAAAGGGGAGAAATTGTATAGATCATAGGACTTCGAGAGAGAGAGTGCTCGTTTTTGCTCTTTCGTTTGCGGTTTTCCTTGAGATTCTTTTGAGTTCTTGAGACATTTCGTGTGTTTGATACTCGTTTGCTCTATCTTTGATGAGTGCTTGATCATACTATGCTTAATGAGTGCTTAATGCTTATCATATTCTATCCATATCTTGTATGATCATTTACTCATGTCTTGGTGATTGGGTGCATGTTATTCATTCTTATCATTTTGTGCGCTCCACCAAGATGTATGTGACATGGAAGAGTGACCCATGATCCTAATCGATTGTGCATTTGCATTCAAACGCAAATCTTAAATAATGCACAAATTTAGGGGGAGCTCTTGCTTATCACATACTTCTCAAAGCGACGATGTTATTCATTGATTATATCATTTGTCGAAGCTTTGATCTATATGTTGTCATCAATTACCAAAAAGGGGGAGATTGAAAGTGCAACTAATCCCCGGGTGGTTTTGGTAATTAATAACAACATATATATCATTGAACTAATTATTTCTTGAGAATGTTTCAGAAAGTTCAGTGATATGGGTATGGAAATGACTGATGATGTGGACCCCTCAAAATGCTAAGGAAAACATTGGCAAAAGCTCAAGACTCTATTTTTGGTTTAGTGATCCAAGATCACATTGAGTCCATAGGAAAGCCAATACTATTAAAAGGGGATGAGGTTATGATGATGATCTGGTTGCTCAAAGTGCTTAATGATTTATCTCTCAAACTATCAGCAATCTTTCATTCCAACATAAACTCATAAGTAATCTCGGTCCCACCGATTCCATAAACTTCACCACACCGAGATGAACCACCTCACCATATAGCCAAACCCTAGTAATTTCGGATTTTCCGATTCCAAACTCGGTCTTACGAAATTGGTGTTGCCAACCTTCAGAACCTTCACGACTCAAATCGGTGTCACCGAGATGAGAAAGTCGGTCCCACCGAGATTGGCAAACCCTAGACTTTGGAAGAATCGGACTAACCGAGATTGTATTTTCGGTCCCACTGAAAATCCCAACGCTCACAAGATTTGAACTTTCGGTCTCACCGAGTTGTCAACTTCGGTCGACCGAGATTGGTCAAATGTGTGTAACAGTTGGATTTTGTGTGGAGGCTATAAATACCCTCCACCTCCTCTTCATTCGTGGAGAGAGCCATCGAAAGAACCACCACTCCTACCTTACATTTCGAGAAGAAAACTACCTACCCTTGTGTTGAGATCAAGTTGCTCCACTCCCACCATATGAAACTTGATTTCTAGCCTTCCCAAGTTGCTTTCCACTCAATCCCTTCCTCCACCACAGCCAAATCAGTGAGGAGAGTTGAGTGTTGGGGAGATTATCATTTGAAGCACAAGAGCAAGGAGTTCATCATCACCAACACCATCTATTACCTTTTGGAGGTGGTGCCTCCTAGATTGGTTAGGTGTCGCTTGGGAGCCTCCGTCAAGATGTGGAGTTGAACCAAGAAGTTTGTAAGGGCAAGGAGATCGCCTACTTCGTGAAGATCTACCCCGAGTAAGGCTAGTCCTCCGTGGGCGTAGGCCATGATGGCATAGACAAGGTTGCTTCTTCGTGGACCCTTCGTGGGTGGAGCCCTCCGTGGACTCTCGCAGCCGTTACCCTCCGTGGGTTGAAGTCTCCATCAACGTGGATTGACGATAGCACCACCTATCGGAACCACGAGAAAAATCTCCGTGTCTCCAAATTGCGTTTGCTCTTCTCCACCTCTTATTTACTACATGTGCAATTTACTTTCCGCTGCCACTACTCTAGAATTGCATGTGTAGGGTGATACTTGACTTGCTCATCATTGTGAACTTGCTAAAAACTTGTCCTAATCAAAGGCTAAACTTTTAAGTTGTCAAGTAGTCTAATCACCCCCCCTCTAGACATACTTCCGATCCTACACTTGGTCTCCATTGCTTTGGTTTGCACACCATTGGAGGAAGATGGACGTGTCTACGTTTGGGAGTGTTAGTCATAGAGTGCCTATTCTTGATGGAGTGTCCTATAACTCGTGGAGGATTGAAATGCTTGCTATTTTTAAGATGTACAACTTGCGCAAATATGTTGAATCCCCATATGTACCTCCATTTGACCCCTTGCACCCTACTATGGATGAAGAGCTTGATTTGCTTCGTAACCTTAGAACTGTAAATCTCATCATTAGAGGCTTGCCCGATAACTTGCTTGAGCTTATCACAAACTTTGAGTGCGCCTATGCTATGTGGAAGTTCTTGGAAGAACTTTATCCGGACTACTCTTTGAGAGGTCTTGATGAAATTCTATACAAGACTATTGAATTTGATATGATGCGCCCCAATGATCCCAACTTTGATAAATGCTTCTTTGATCTTCGTGATCTTATGAAAAAGAAGGGTGATCCCGGACTTATCAATGTTCTAATTAGAAATGCTCTTGTATTGCATTCCGATGATTATTGTCACATTGACAAAACTAATGCAAGTCATTGTCAAATTGACCTAGGTATTGATGATGAATTATCTATGGGTCAATATGATGATGAGCATGAGCATGATGATGATTACTCCGATTCGGACACCGAGCTAGACAAGATCATGAAGAGTCTCAATCTTATGGAAAATCTGAGAGACTACATATCCGGTGGAAAAGAGTGGATTCTTGATAGTGGATGCACCGATCACATGACCGGAGATGAAGACATGTTTCGAGAGCTTGCAAAGAACGATGGTCCACGCAAGTATGTGACTTTTGGAGACAACTCCAAGGGTAAGGTACTTGGCCTTGGTAAGGTGGCCATATCTCATGATAGCTCTATTCAAAATGTCATGCTTGTTGAATCACTTGGATACAATTTACTTTCCGTGTCTAGATTAGTGACTTTGGATTTAATGTGCTATTCACAAGTAGATTGCCAAGTCTTTCGTCGTGACAATCATAACATGATTTTTACCAGATCCGTAGAGGTGATCTATACATTGTTGATTTCACTAAGAAAGCTCAACCTAGAACTTGCTTCATTGCTAAATCTGCTAAAGGTTGGTTGTGGCATAGAAGGCTTGGACATGTTGGCATGCGTAATCTAGATAAGCTAATCAAAGGTGATCACATTCTTGGTGTTAAAGATGTTTTCTTTGACAAAGATAGACTCTGTAGTGCCTGTCAAGCAGGAAAACAAGTAGGTGGAAGTCATCCCGTGAAGAACATCATGACCACAAGGAGACCGCTTGAGCTTCTTCACATGGATCTCTTCGGTCCCAATGCTTACAAAAGCCTTGGTGGTAACTCTTTTGGTCTAGTTATAGTTGATGATTATTCCAGATTTACGTGGGTATTTTTCCTTGATGACAAGTCACAGGTTCAGAGAATCTTCAAAACCTTTGCCAGAAAGGCCCAAAATCAATTTGAGGTGAAGATCAAGAAAGTTCGGAGTGACAATGGAACGGAGTTCAAGAACGCCCATGTGGACTCTTTTCTCGATGAGGAAGGGATTCTACATGAGTTCTCGGCTACGTATACTCCTCAACAAAATGGAGTTGTTGAGAGGAAGAACCGAACGCTCATTGAGATGGCGAGAACGATGCTTGATGAATACAAGACACCGAAGCACTTTTGGGGTGAAGCCGTCGAGACAGCTTGTCATGCTATCAACAGGCTCTATCTTCACAAGCTCTTGGCAAGACTTCATCTGAGCTCCTCACGGTAACAAACCCCAAGTGGGATACTTTCGTGTCTTTGGTTCAATATGCTATATCCTTGATAAGCATCGTCGGTCTAAATTTGCTCCTAAATCTCATGAAGGCTTTTTCCTCGGTTATGGATCAAACTCCCACACCTACCGTGTCTACAATAATTTCACCCAAAGGTTGAAGAGACGGTGAGCGTGAAGTTTGATGAATCTAATGGCTCGCAAGTAGAGCAAATGCCTATTAATGTAGGAGACAAGGACCCATCGGAAGCCATTCAAGATTTATCTATTGGAAAGATCCGTCCCATGGAAGTGAAGGAGAGTACCTCATCTACATATGTGGAGCCCCCTACCTCACGACAAGATGAACCTCAAGTCAACATGGAGGCCTCCACAAGTGGAACTCACCAAGATGAGGAAGTGCGACAAGAAGATCCACCACAACCTCCTTCTCCACCACCTCAAGACAACACCAACAACAATGAAGAAGAAGAAGAAGATGAGGATGATGAGGAAGCCCAGCACGACCACAACAAAAGCTATCTCGAGTTCGAGCAAGAGTCAAGAAGAACCATCCCGTAGAACAAATGATGAATGACATCGACTCAGGAGAATTACTCGCTCTAAAACTCGTTTAGCTAACTTTTGTGAGCATTACTCATTTATCTCTAGTCTTGAACCTATGAAGGTAGAAGAAGCGCTTGAAGACCGGATTGGGTGAGCGCTATGCACGAAGAGCTACACAACCGAGAGGAACAACGTTTGGACTTTGGTAGAGAAGCCCAATGATGACCAAAACGTCATTGGAACCAAATGGGTGTTTTGGAACAAGCAAGATGAAGATGGACAAGTCATCCACAACAAGGCTCGTCTCGTAGCACAAGGTTACACACAAGTCGAAGGTATGGACTATGGTGAGACTTATGCCCCCGTTGCTAGACTTGAGTCCATTCGCATTCTTCTTGCTTATGCCAACCACCATGATATTACTCTCTATCAAATGGACATTAAAAGTGCTTTCCTAAATGGTGAAATTGAGGAGGAAGTATTTGTGAAACAACCTCCCGGATTTGTGAATCCTAAAAAGCCTAATCATGTTTACAAGTTGCATAAAGCTCTTTATGGTCTTAAACAAGCTCCTATAGCTTGGTACAAATGCTTGACTAGTTTTCTTCTTGAAAAAGGATTTGAGATAGGTAAAATAGACTCAACGCTATTCACGAAAAGGGTTGATGGTGAACTATTTGTGTGCCAAATATATGTTGATGATATTATCTTTGGTTCAACTAACCCTCATTTTAGTGAGAAGTTTGGAAAGCTTATGTCGGAGAAGTATGAGATGTCCATGATGAGTGAACTCAAATTCTTCCTTGGGTTGCAAATCAAGCAATCTAAGGAGGGTACCTTTGTCTCACAAACAAAGTACACCAAGGATCTCTTCAAGAAGTTCAACATGCAAGAAAGCAAAGGTATGAGAACCCCCATGCCTACTAGTGGACATAATGACTTGACAAAAGATGGAGAACACATTGATCAAAAGTTTATCGATCCATGATCGGTTCTCTTCTATATCTCTGTGCTTCTCGTCCTGACATAATGTTGAGTGTATGCATGTGTGCTCGATATCAAGCAACCCCTAAAGAATGTCATCTTAAAGCTGTTAAAAGAATTGTGAGATATTTGATACACACACCTAACTTTGGCATTTGGTATCCTAAGAGGGCCTCTTTCGATCTTGTTGGCTATTCCGACTCGGACTATGCCGGAGACAGGATTGATAGAAAGTCAACTTCGGGTACGTGTCAATTCCTTGGTCGATCCCTTGTATCTTGGTCCTCCAAGAAACAAAATTCGGTATCATTATCTACTGCCGAAGTAGAATATATTGCTGCTGGTTCATGTTGTGCTCAGTTGCTATGGATGACACAAACGCTTAAGGACTATGGGATACATGCGAGACATGTTCCTTTGCTTTGTGACAATGAGAGTGCTATTAAGATTGGACACAATCCCGTGCAACACTCTCGCACGAAACACATTGAAGTTCGTCACCACTTTATTCGTGATCACATTGCTAAGGGTGACATCGATCTTAAGCATGTTCGCACTGACAAACAACTTGCTGATATCTTTACAAAACCTCTTGATGAAAAAGTGTTTTGTCGCCTAAGGAGTGAATTGAACATCATTGATGCTTCAAACTTGGAGTGAAAACTCCATTGATGCATGCAAGGCATGAGCCTTATTGACTAATCCTTGATATTTCTCTTATGATGATGATCATATGTCTTGGACACATTTGCCCCCTTGTATTGCATCTAACTCCTTGCAGGTACTTGGATGATCTACATTCCACAAGATTACCACACACTCAAATCATGAGTAATCTTGTCATTGACCAAGTATCTAGCTCTTTGGGATGTTGAGTTCAAGGAACAAGATTCCACATATCCTTTTTGACACCTAATACACCTAGTATTTCACTCTTGTCATCTTGGATATTCTTGAGTATTTCCTTGCTTGCCTAACCCATGTAGGAAGATGAACTATACAATTGGAAATGGTGCTTCACCTTCACATTCTATGAGCATCTACATCAAGTTCACCTACATGAGTACAAGCAACAACAAGCCCAAGGTATGTTCTTCACATCTTGAAGGAGCTTCGCTCAAAGTCATGAGTACAAGCAGCTTCATAAGATGTGATCACATCAAATGCTTAATCGAAAAATGGCAACCCCATTTTGAGCTTAAACGATGAGTATGACCTATGATCAAATGTTCTCATTTGACTCCTAAGTCAATATACTCAAACATAGGTGACTTTGTCGCCGACCCCTGTCTAGATGAAGTACATATGTTTTGGAGTTTTGCTATTGTCTCTTATGATTCTCTCATTGAGTTTTCTTTTTAATCAAAAAAAAATCAAAAAAAAAACTTCATCTAGCAATCTTTTTTCATTTCTATTCTTCTGTTTTTGTGAATATCCTTTTGGCTTTGATCAATTCCCTGAAAATCATTTACAAATTCATTGCAAATTTTTTGGAACATTCTTTGCAAAGTGAGCTGAATTATTTCTGAATTTCCTTGGAATTAAACTCGGCGTCACCAACTCAAAACTTTCGGTCTGACCGAAAAAGGATCTGCCCTAAGTCCCAGACTTTCGGACCCACCGATCCATCTCACTTCGGTGTCACCGATTTTCTTTCAGGATAGCACCTTATGCAGCTCAACTTAATGATTCTTTATGCCTGCTTCTTATTGAACAAGTTGTGATTCTCAAGGATCCCACTTCTTTCCTTTCATCTTTCCTTACCTTCCTAGTTTACTATCCTTTTCGGCACTTGATGTCAAAGGGGGAGAAGATTTAGGGGGAGTTTAAGGGAAGATTGGAAGATAAGGGGAGAAGAGAAGATTTAAAGGGGAAGAACAATATTACCTTAAGGGGGAGAGAATCACATCAAAGCTTTGCCCTGTTCCACATTGGATATTACATTTGGTATCATTCTTTTGATTTTGCTTTCCTCGCTATCACAATTGGTATCTTATGAAAAGCACAATTGGTATCTTATGAAAAGCAAAATCTCTCAGAGCTCATTGAAAAATCTTTTAGTCTTGGGAGACATGTTTGCTGATTCAAGCTCGTGCTCAATATGAGACACTCTTTATACATGTCAATCCCTGGCTTGGTACTCTTGATGTTCTTGATGTTGGCTGAAAAAATACTCTTGTGTTATCTAACCTTGTTTTCCCAAGTCTATTTCTTCAGGTACAATGCTAAGGAACCTCAAGGTAAGTATATGCATCTTGCAGAATGTGCATGATGGTGACTTGCTTGTGGATACTTGTTTGCAAGAAATCACCATGTACATGTGCATCATCACTCACTTATCCTCATCTGCTCTGATGCATATAGCCAAGCTGCATGTAGCACATCTTGTTCTTCTCTCTTGTGTGCTTGTGGTAGTCCAAAACCATAATCTATGAAAATCTTGCACACTTGTAAGGGGAGCCTGTACTACATGTTTGTCAAAGCTTTAATGATAATTCTATCCTTCTTTCAGTAAGCTTTGATATCTTCTTTTGTGTGTTGCCATCAATTACCAAAAGGGGAGATTGAAAGCACATTTGCTCCTGGGTGGTTTTGGTAATTAATGACAACATACCTTGTGGTTGGACTAATGCTTTTATCAAGTATGTTTCAGGAAGTCAATCACTTTGGCATGGCAAAAGGACTGAAGAGGTGGACCCCTAGGATGCTAAGGAAAACATTGGCAAAAGCTCAAGACTCCATTTTTGGTTTAGTGATCCAAGATCACATTGAGTCCATAGGAAAGCCAATACTATTAAAAGGGGATGAGGTTATGATAATGATCTGGTTGCTCAAAGTGCTTAGTGATCTATCTCCCAAACTATCAGCAATCTTCCATTCCAACATATACTCATAAGTAATCTCGGTCCCACCGATATTCCAAACTCAGTCACACCGAGATGAACCACCTCAGCCATACACCCAAACCCTAGTAATTTCGGATTTTCCGATTCCAAACTCGGTCTCACCGAAACTAGTGTTGCCAAGCTTCAGAACCTTCATCATCATATCGGTGTCACCGAGATGATAAAGTCGGTCCCACCGAGATTGGCAAACCCTAGTCTTTGGAAGAATCGGACTCACCGAGATTGTATTTTCGGTCCCACCGAAAATCCCAACGTTCACAAGATTTGAACTTTCGGTCTCACCGAGTTGTCAACTTCGGTCCGACCGAGATTGGTCAAATGTGTGTAACAGTTGGATTTTGTGTGGAGGCTATAAATACCCTCCACCTCCTCTTCATTCGTGGAGAGAGCCATCGAAAGAACTACCACTCCTACCTTACATTTCGAGAAGAAAACTACCTACCCTTGTGTTGAGATCAAGTTGTTCCACTCCCACCATATGAAACTTGATTTCTAGCCTTCCCAAGTTGCTTTCCACTCAATCCTTTCTTCCACCACAGCCAAATCGGTGAGAAGAGTTGAGTGTTGGGGAGATTATCATTTGAAGCACAAGAGCAAGGAGTTCATCATCACCAACACCATCTATTACCTTTTGGAGGTGGTGCCTCCTAGATTGGTTAGGTGTCGCTTGGGAGCCTCCGTCAAGATGTGGAGTTGAACCAAGAAGTTTGTAAGGGCAAGGAGATCGCCTACTTCGTGAAGATCTACCCCGAGTAAGGCTAGTCCTCCGTGGGCGTATGCCATGATGGCATAGACAAGGTTGCTTCTTCGTGGACCCTTCGTGGGTGGAGCCCTCCGTGGACTCTCGCAGCCGTTACCCTCCGTGGGTTGAAGTCTCCATCAACGTGAATTGACGATAGCACCACCTATCGGAACCACGAGAAAAATCTCCGTGTCTCCAAACTGCGTTTGATCTTCTCCACTTCTCTTTACTACTTGTGCAATTTACTTTCCGCTGCCCATTCTCTAGAATTGCATGTGTAGTATGCTACTTGACTTGATCATCATTGTGAACTTGCTAAAAACTTGTCCTAATCAAAAGGCATAATTTTTATCTTGTCGAGTAGTCTAATCACCCCCCCCTCTAGACACTCTCACCTTCAACGATCCTACACCTGGTCAGCGAGTCTGTTGACTGTTGACTGTTGACGTCAGCCACACGTCATGCTGACACCATATTCCTTTTCTGTTAATTTTGTTAATTTAAATAATTTCAGAGAAGTATTAAAACTTCAGAATATTATAGAAAAATAACCGTAGCTCGGATCGACGAGATGAATTTGATCATGCCGTCTGTTTCTTTGTCGGAACCCTCTACGGAGGTGAACCCGTAACTTTTAGCCCGTTTCCGGAAGATGAATAGTGCATATACACCGGGTAATAAATCCAACTTAAATCCTAAAAATAACTAAAATGACTTAGACATATCTTTAGGCAACCCTGCACTGCATCGTAGCATAGCATGCTCTGTGTTGCATCTGCTCTATATTTACTGCTTCTTCCCCCTCTTCTCTTCGGTAGACCCCGAGACCGATGCTACCCCTATGATTGTACGTCACTGACGACCCTTCTTCTTTTGCAGCTGAGCTTCCAGGCAAGCACCCCCCCCTTTGAACATTTCGATATCGCCTATTCTCTTCTCTCTTATGCTTGCATTATAAATTGTTGCTGCTACTGCTTTTACCTATTCCGATGCATAGCCTGATCTTGTAACCTGCTATTGTTACCTACCTGTTTATCTAAACTGCTTAGTATAGGTTGGTTAGAGACCCATCAGAGACCACATGTTGACCCAACTGCTCCGTTGGATTATTAGAAGACCCGATCAACGGGATTAAAGACCAGGCCCCGGCACCACACAACACTCCCCTTAGTTGTACGACACCGCAGCATTACTATCGAGTGCCGAGGGTGATACCTCGTTAGCACTTCTGATGCTAACTCTGTGGAGTAGTTACCCGGTCATGGTCATCGAGGGTCTCCTTTTCCACTTCTGATAACGACGCTGTCGTGCAACACCTCAAGTGTGAACCTCGAGGGTGATCTCCTCTTATGTTCACCTTGATGTTTACATCGGGTGGGAATCCAACGAGAGTGATGCCTCGGGTTCCTTCTTGATGTGGTAGCCACACGGATTGCCTTTACATTACTATTGTTACTGATTAAAGTGGATAACGACGGGTCGGCCCTGAGGGGTACCCGCGGGAGTGATACGTCCCCGTCGTATCTACAATTTTTTATTGTTCCATGCCAATATTCTACAACTTTCATATACTTTTGGCAACTTTTTATATTATTTTTGGGACTAACATATTGATCCAGTGCCCAGTGCCAGTTCCTGTTTTGTTGCATGTTTTATGTTTCGCAGAAGCCCAATATCAAACGGTGTCCAAACGGGATAAAAACGGACGGAGAATATTTTTGGAATATTTGTGATTTTCTAGAAGAAAAATCAATGCGAGACGGTGCCTGAGGGGGCCACGAGGCAGGGGCAGGGGGCAGGCGCGCCACTGACCCTTGTGGGCACCCCGTAAGGCGGTTGACGCTCTTCTTTTGCCGGAAGAAAGCTAATTTTCGGAGAAAAATCCGGGCGAAGGTTTCAACCCAATCGGAGTTACGGATCTCCGGATATAAAAGAAACGGTGAAAGGGCAGAAAAGGAGAACGCGGAAACAGAGAGAGACAGAGAGAAAGATCCAATCTCGGAGGGGCTCTCGCCCCTCCCACGCCATGGAGACCATGGACCAAAGGGGAAACCCTTCTCCCATCAAGGGAGAAGGTCAAGGAAGAAGAAGAAGAAGGGGGGCTCTCTCCCCCTTGCTTCCGGTGGCACCGGAACGCCGCCGGGGGCCATCATCATCACCGCGGTCTACACCAATACCTCCATCATCTTCACCAACATCTCCATCACCTTCCCCCATCTATATTCAGCGGTCCGCTCTCCCGCAACCCGCTGTACCCTCTGCTTGAACATGGTGCTTTATGCTTCATATTATTATCCAATGATGTGTTGCCATCCTATGATGTCTGAGTAGATTTTCGTTGTCCTACCGGTGATTGATGAATTGCTATCATTGGTTTAATTTGCTTGTGGTTATGTTGCTGTCCTATTGTGCCCTTCGTGTCGCGCAAGCGTGAGGGATTCCCGCTGTAGGGTGTTGCAATACGTTCATCATTCGCTTATAGTGGGTTGCTTGAGTGACAGAAGCATAAACCCGAGTAAGGGGGTTGTGGCATATGGGAATAAAGAGGACTTGATGCTTTAATGCATGGTTGGGTTTTACCTTAATGATCTTTAGTAGTTGCGGATGCTTGCTAGAGTTCCAATCATAAGTGCATATGATCCAAGAAGAGAAAGTATGTTAGCTTATGTCTCTCCCACATAAAACTTGCTATCGGTCGAGTAAAGTAGTCAATTGCTTAGGGACAATTTCACAACTCCTACCACCAGTTTTCCACACTCGCTATATTTACTTTATTGCTTCTTTATCTCAACAGCCCCTACTTTATATTTACGTGCTCTTATTATCTTGCAAACCTATCCAACAAAACCTACAAAGTCCTTCTAGTTTCATACTTGTTTTAGGTAAAGCGAACGCTAAGCGTGCGTAGAGTTATATCGGTGGTCGATAGAACTTGAGGGAATATTTGTTCTACCTTAGCTCCTCATTGGGTTCAACACTCTTACTTATCGAAAGAGGCTACAACTAATCCCCTACACTTGTGGGTTATCAGCGAGCATGTTATGCGAGTGATGTGGAGTCGGGTTGACCTGAAAGGTGCCCACGAGATAACTACATGGCGTGGCCGGGCATTCTTAGCCCTTGCCGCAAGTCCTCGAGACGGGGCGACGGGGTCACATCGATCGTGAGTCTCTGCTCATTACCGCGCGCTCCTAATCCACTACAATTTAGATATTTGATCTGAGGGGCCTCTGGCCTGATAGCACTAACCATCACGTGGGCATAGTATGGGCATTCTGCGTCTTATGCATCTGCCGAAGCTTAATAGACGTCATGCGACTGAGCGGCGCGCGCTGGTTTGGACTGCGTAAGCTCCTGCCTTTTTAAGGAGGTAGCTAGGTCTGCTCACCGGCCACGTATGCAATGTGTAGGAGTGCAAAGGGCGATGGGCCTGAGACCCCTGCACGCTTAGGATGTAGACCGGCGTGCTGACCTCTCTATTAAGCCTAGGTCGGGTTGCGGCGTATCGTTTGGCCGAGGCCGGGCATGACCCAGTAAAGTGTGTCCGGCCGGAGTCAAGAGAGCGTGGTGAGTAAGTTGGTGCACCCTTGCAGGGAAGAAAACATCTATCGATAGCCTGTCCTACGGTAACGGACACCCGGAGTTGTATCCCGATCGATACAACTAGAACTGGATACTGAATGCTGAGGCATGTAATGGATATGTGGCTTCGAGATTGCTTTCCTGCAGGGAGTCGGGGAAGGATCTCTATGCGTTATTTCTTCAACATGTTTGTTAAATAGAAACTGCTATTCTATACTCTTCTGATTGTTGCAAGATGCTTGGAGCTGCTTGAAGATGCTAGTCTTCGATAGGCTAGGCTTTCCCCTTCTCTTCTGGCATTCTGCAGTTCAGTCCACAGATACTACCCATTTCATTGATACCGATGCATATGTAGTGTAGATCCTTGCTTGCGAGTAATTTGGATGAGTACTCACGGTTTGCTTTGCTCCCCTTTTTCCACCTCTTTCCATTCTTCTCGGATGCCGCAACCAGATGGTGGATCCCAGGATCCAAACGCCACCTTCAACGACGACTTCTACTACAATGAGGGTGCCTACTACTACGTGGAGGCAGTCAAGGACCAGGAGTAGTTAGGAGGCTCCCAGGCAGGAGGCCTTGCCTCTTCGATCGATGTTGCTTTTGTGCTAGCCTTCTTAAGGCAAACTAGTTTAACTCATGTATGCACTCAGATAAAGTTGCTTCCGCTGACTCGTTTGCATTCGAGCTTATGTATTCGAGTCCTCGAGGCCCCAGGCTTGTAATATAAAGCTTGTATTATTTTTAATTTGTGTTTAGAGTTGTGTTGTGATATCTTCCCGTGAGTCCCTGATCCTGACCGTACACATTTGCATTTATGATTAGTGTATGATTGAATCGAGGGCATCACAGACCGCCTCCCAGGGCCGCCGCCCCGGCATTCAAGCCACGAAACATAGCCAACCACCCGCTTCACAGTGCACGGACCATGACTGAAGAAGCCCGGCATCAGCCCCTGAGCCAGGGTCAGCGCCACCACTGTAGGGGCACCAACACCCGAAGTCCCCTCCAATCCCGGTGTACTAGGGGGCATGACCCAAAGACTGTCGACGGCTATCATTGAGCCCACAGCTCAGACGATGCCAAGCCCACAACCATCAAATACTGATCTGACTGTCGGCTTAGCTCTGTCATGACCAGCACCGCCATAGACCTACACCAACGCCATAACGTGAGTGCGTCCTCCAATCAAACTGCAAGCTCCCACCTCAGTCGAGCCGGAGGCGACCTAGAGTCGAGCATCGATTCCAGGGCGACCACATGTCTAACCTTGTGTGAGGACCAATGAACCCCAGGCAGGACCACGTTAAACTGCGACACCGGTGGCTAGTCCGTGTTGCCAGCCCATTGCCAGCAACACATCCGGGTGCCGCCCATCATATCAAATCCCAGATTAAGATGGAGGCAATCCTTGGCAGCCGGCAACTCCGGTCGCCGGGCAGCTGCACCACATCCATGCCAGTCCTGTCTCCCATCATCTCCACACGCACACCCTGCCACTATCGGCCGCTGCCTAGGTCTCCACTCACTATCCACTCCTCCGCCTTCCCACGCCCGCGAGAAGTCTGTCGGTCACCACCACCGCCAGCTGCCACCACCGATGACCCAGCGCCGCCCACGCCGCTCCCAGTCTTCGCCGCAGGGCCCGCCACGTGTCAGATTCCCAGTCATCATAGCCAGCCCTACGCCAACCACCCTCAACCGCGCTGCCCGAAGCGCAGCCACCGCGCTAGCACCGTCCTGAACGTCGTCTTGCCGCCGCGTCGTGCCCCTGTCTGATGAGGACATCAATAACATTGTTACACCCACAGCCCCTGCTTCTATACATACTGGACCAATTACTAGAGCTCACAAGACGCCAATTAAATTACCGGTACTTTCGTTTCTTGGTAATGATTCTAATGTTCATGAGAATATGATGTGCCTAAATTGGATACATTTGTTTTGCTTACAAATGAAGGGCCTAGCTTGGAGAAGGATGAACATTGGAGCAAGAACAAGCATGGAGATGATGGCATGCGCAAGGGGAACAAAACGGAGTTACAAGTGATGATTTCAGGACTTTGAAGCCACCATAATGAGTGCATGAAGCCTTGGACAAAATATACAAGATGCCACTTCATAAATTTCGTCCAGAGGCTATTCTAGGTGCTCATACACCTTATTATTGGGCCAGCCCATGTAATTTCGAAATACATAAGTATAGGCTATTTTTAGAGTCCGTATGTGTGGGAAACAAGAGATAGGGTTAGTTTGGACCCTCCACCAAGGGCCACGAAATTCACCCCTCTTCCTCCATATATACAGCCCTTAGGGCACCGTTTAGACTTTGGGTTTTGTTTAGATTAAAAGTTCGCCATAGCTGCAACTTCGCGTGCCGTTTGTGTTCAACGACCGGACAAAGGCGTCCACAGAACCCCACCTTGATCAATAAAGCTTTCATCTTATATTCGCAATATCCAGATTGCAATCTCAGTTTCTTGCTTGTTCTTCGTTTGCTCACGGAAAGCAGACCCTCGTGGTCGTTGATCGTGCTCGGCGTGGTCAATAACCTCTCGGAGTTGGTTTAGCGATTGCTAAAGCGCGCGCCTCGCGCGCCTTCGTAGTCGGATCGTCAAAGTCGACTTCCACCAAAGCGAAATCCACCATCTCATTGAAAGACGGGACACCTCGCCTCTATCATGTGGTATCGATTTCCGTGTTGCTCGGTGAGATTTTACAGTTTTAGTAGTTTAGATCGAGTATGTTCTTCATACCTACAGTCCACGAAAAAGCCACAAAAAAATTAGGGTTAGTTCATCATATCCGAACCAATCTGAGCCTTTGCATAATCTTTTCTATATTTGCGTTGTTGAATTTGCGGTTGCATCGTCGTGTCTTGTTGCTGGTCTTAGAGTCTAGTCTTTTAGAGTTTCAAGTTCTGGTCATAAGTTGTCACGCCGCCGCCGCACCATCATCATCGCCGTGCCATCTACCACCACCGCTTATCCGCCACCGCTTCGAATCCGTATCCATATACCACCACCGCTGCCATATATCATCACCAATCCGAGTTCCTTGCATATTAGGTTTGTTTTCAGGATCCATCTAGTTTTCCGATTCGTGTTTCCTTGTCTGAGTAGGTTTCGGATTCCAGCAATCTTTTGCCGTCCGTAGAAGAGGTTGGTTTCCAAAAAAAGAGTCCGGAAACCACCCTCCATTTAGGCCAAAATTTTCCAAAACGCCTTTGACAAAAAAAATTCGCTATCCTATTTTCGGTGTTTCTAAGCGTATTGAGCGATCGCCGTTATAGAAAGTTTTTGACCCGTTTCAGTTTTTGGGTCCGGCGTCGAAAAAAAATTGGTCGAAAATTTTTGTGCCCATCTGTCGGTTTGACACAGGAAGAGTTTAGAGACACTCGCCATTATAGTGATTTTTCGCAAAAAAGCAGCGCAAAAAAAAAGAGCGAATTTTTTTCCAGAGTGTGCTTTTCCTTGTTTACATGCAGCGCCGTGATTTTGTTAGTGTTCTAGGCTCGCGTCTCTAGCACGGTCTAGCCTAGGACCAAAGACAATCTGCGTCGTTGGCGTTTATTCAACTTTGCATCTCTGAATTGATTATTGCGGACCTTTTTGCTACCATATTATAAGCCTTCCCAGCTCCACATACATCTCGTCGTGCGTTTGATTCTCCCCGGTAATCGCTATAGCCAAGCTTTGAGAGTTTTGACTACAACGGTTCTTGATCACCGCTTCTTCTTTGGGTAAGAACTGGTAAGAATTTGAGATTTGCTTGACGGGTTTGTGATACACCACCACCACTTCTTAGTAGTCTGTAGGATCATATTCTTGTGTGTTTCTATTTGCTTCTAACCATGGTAGGATCACAAGCCGATGAGACTGATTGGGAGAACTCGACGGACAAACAGCTACATGATAAATTTCAGCAAATGATGAGTGGACAGTGCAAGATGTGCTAAACAGATTTGACGAGGCCATGGAGAAGATAGATGGCATTGAGAAGACGTTTGAAACAAAGCTTGATAGCAAGTTTGATGAATTGCTCGCGTTTTCCACAACCACCGCCGGCTGCACCTATCGCACCTCTGCAACGACAACAACTCGCCCCTTCCGAATCAAGTATGGGCCGAGCTCGGCGTGTTCCTATTGAGCCAGACAAAATTCGGTGCCGCTGCTCATCTGCTGTTGGTGCTTCTTTGGCTCCTGCTTCTGCTGCTGGTGGTGGTGCGAGGAGGATGATGAGTATGTGGGCGATTATGAGGATGAGGTTGATCAACATCGAACTACGTGCAACCACCGCACCACAACCACCGGTCGTCCACATGCAAATAATGGCAATATTAGGGCTTCCCTCAGTGCGAGATCATGACCATCTCCCTAAACTGAAATTGAATATTCCACCATTTGAGGGTAGATATGTTCACGATATATATCTTACTTGGGAGTTAGAAACTGAACAACGATTTACATGTTTACAATATCCCGAGGAGAAACGTGTTCTGCTTCTGCTTGTGTTTTCACTAGCTTTGCATGTGTTTGGTGGTCCGAACATTGTAGATTATATCTTGTTCCAGCTACTTGGGCTGCTTTGAAAACTGCTATGCGTGCTCGTTGGGTTCCACCATATTATCAACGTGAATTACTTCAAAAATTGCAGCGCTTAAGACAAGGAAAAATTCGTAGAAGAATATTATCGGGAATTACAAACCGGCTTGATTAGATGTGGTATTGTTGAGGAGAATGAAGCTATGCTTGCACGTTTTACGGGTGGATTAAATAGAGATTTCGACCATTCTAGACTATAAGGATTATAATAATATCACTCGTTTATTCCATCTTGCTTGTAAAGTGAGCGTGAAGTCTTGAGGATCGATGTGCATTGGCGGCACTAACTTTTCTCGCAGTCGACCTTCATCATGGACACCATGTGCATCATCTACTTCCACCGCACCATCACCTTCTTGGTGCCACATCCAACCATGATACAAGAAAGCAGTGCACAACCACCACTATCTCGCCAAGAGCACACTGCCGGGCTCTGCATAGAGCTCTTCTTCTTCCATGGCGTCAATAGGGCACACAAGTGATATTATTTGTCGTCGTTGTAAGGGAAGAGGACATTTTATGAGAGAATGCAAATCTCAGCGTGTGATGATTGCTCCGAGGATGGTGGGTATGAGTCCGCTAGTGACTATGATGAGGAGACTTTGGCTCTTATTACACATGAGGAACACGGTGGAGATGATTCGATCATGAGACACAATACATGGCAGTGAAGATCTTGACAGTATGAATGTTTAGTTGCTCAACGTGTTTTGAGTGTGCAGGTTACACAAGTGAGCAAAATCAGAGGCATAATTTGTTCCATACAAAGGGAGTTGTGAAGGAACGTTCTATTAGCGTCATCATAGATGGAGGAGCTGCAACAACTTGGCTAGCATGGAGATGGTGGAGAAGCTATCTCTCACCACAAGACCACATCCACATCCTTACTACATCCAATGGTTCAACAACAGCGACAAGGTTAAGGTAACACGTCTTTGTTCGTGTGCATTTTAGTATCTCTACATATCTGATTATGTTGATTGTGATGTGGTACCTATGCAAGCATGTTCCTTATTACTTGGTAGACCATGGCAATTTGATAAAATTCATGTACACCATGGTAGAAACAATCAGTATACTCTTGTTCATAGGGATAAAAATATTACTTTGCTTCCTATGACTCTGATTCCATTTTGAAAGATGATATTAATAGAGCTAATAAAGCAAAACAGAGAAAATAAGAGTGAAAATCAGATTGTGGCAAAAGAATTTGAGCAACACATGAAGCCTAATAATAAACCATATCTTCGTTGCTTTTGAAATTAAATTGAAAAGTGCATGTTTACTTGCCACCAAATCGATATTGATGAGCTAGATTTTAGCAAATCTGTTTGCTATGCTTTTGTGTGCAAAGAGGCATTATTTTCATTCGAGGACGTGCCTTCCTCTTTGCCCCTGATGTCACTAACATTTTGCGGAGTTCACGGGCGTCTTTCCACAAGGCGTGCCACCGGATTACCACCTATTCGAGGGATTGAGCATCAAATTGACTTAATTCCCGTGCATCATTACCCAACCGTGCACCATACCGTACCAATCCGGAGGAGACGAAGGAGATTATGCGTCAAGTACATGAGCTGCTTGACAAAGGTTATATACGCGAATCCCTTAGTCCTTGTGTTGTTCCTATTATTCTAGTGCCGAAAAAGGATGGTACATCACGTATGTGTGTTGATTGTAGAGGCATTAATAATATTACTATTCGTTATCGTCACCCTATTCCTAGGCTAGATGTTATGCTTGATGAATTGAGTGACTCTACAATATTCTCCAAAGTTGATTTGCGTAGTGGATACCATCAAATTCGTATGAAATTGGGAGATGAATGGAAAACAGCATTTAAAACTAAGTTTGGATTATATGAGTGGTTAGTCATGCCTTTTGGGTTAACTAATGCACCTAGTACTTCCATGAGATTAATGAACGAAGTTTTACGTGCTTTCATTGGACGATTTGTGGTAGTCTATTTTGATGATATCTTGATTTATAGCAAATCTTTGGAAGAACATTTGGAACATTTACGTGCTGTTTTTAATGCTCTACGTGATGCACGCTTTGTTTGGTAACCTTGGGAAGCGCACCTTTTGCACCGATGAGTATCTTTTCTTGGCTATGTTGTTACTCCATAGGGAATTGAAGTTGATAAAGCCAAGATTGAAGCTATTGAGAGTTGGCCGCAGCCCAAAACGGTCACACAAGTGAGGAGTTTCCTTGGCCTCGCTGGTTTCTATAGGCGTTTTGTGAGAGATTTCAGCACCATTGCTGCACCTCTCAACGAGCTTACAAAGAAGGATGTGCCTTTTGTTTGGGGTACCGCACAGGAAGAAGCCTTCACGGTATTGAAAGCTAAGTTGACACATGCTCCTTTACTCCAACTTCCCGATTTTAATAAGACTTTTGAGCTTGAATGTGATGCTAGTGGAATTGGATTAGGAGGTGTGTTATTACAAGATGGCAAACCTGTTGCATACTTTTCTGAAAAATTGAGTGGGCCTAGTTTGAACTATTCTACTTATGATAAAGAATTATATGCTCTTGTTCGGACTTTAGAGACATGGCAACATTATTTATGGCCCAAAGAATTTGTTATACATTCTGATCATGAATCTTTGAAACATATTAGAAGTCAAGCTAAACTGAATCGTAGACATGCTAAATGGGTTGAATTCATTGAGACTTTCCCTTATGTCATTAAACACAAGAAGGGTAAAGAAAATGTTATTGTTGATGCATTGTCTCGTCGTTATACTATGCTTTCACAACTTGACTTTAGAATATTTGGTTTGGAGACCATCAAAGATCAATATGTGCATGATGCGACTTTAGCGATGTATTGCGAATTGTAAAGAAGGTAGAACATGGAACAAGTTAAATCGTTAATGATGGATTTGTGTTTCGTTCTAACAAGCTATGCATTCCAGCTAGCTCCGTTCGTCTTTTGTTGTTGCGGGGCGCGCATGGAGGAGGACTAATGGGACACTTTGGCGTGAAGAAGACGGAGGACGTACTTGCTACACATTTCTTTTGGCCAAAGATGCGACGGGATGTTGAGCGTTTTATTGCTCATTGCACTACATGTCAAAAAGCTAAGTCACGACTCAATCCTCATGGTTTATATATGCCTTTGCTCGCGCCTAGTGTTCCTTGGGAGGATATATCTATGGACTTTGTTTTAGGTTTACCTCGAACAAAGAAGGGAGGATAGCATATTTGTTGTCGTGGATAGATTCTCGAAAATGGCACACTTTATACCATGTCATAAAAGCGATGATCTTTGTTAATGTTGCTGATTTGTTCTTTCGTGAAATTATTCGCTTGCATGGTGTGCCAAATACTATTGTTTCAGATCGTGATACTAAATTTCTTAGTCACTTTTGGAGATGTTTATGGGCTAAGTTGGGGACTAAACTGCTTTTTAGTACTACTTGTCACCCCCAAACTGATGGACAAACTGAAGTAGTCAATAGAACATTGTCTACTATGCTTAGGACTGTTCTAAAGAATAATAAGAAAATGTGGGAGGAATGCTTGCCTCATATTGAATTTGTTTATAATCGTTCATTGCATTCTACTACTAAGATGTGCCCTTTTGAAGTTGTGTATGGTTTCCTACCTCGTGCACCTATTGATTTGTTGCCTCTTCCATCTTCGGAGAAGGTTAATTTTGATGCTAAAGAACGTGCTGAATTGATTTTAAAAATGCATGAGTTAACTAAGGAAAACATTGAGAGTATGAATGCTAAATATAAACTTGTTGGAGATAAGGGTAGAAAACATGTTGTGTTTGCACCTGGAGATCTTGTTTGGTTACATTTGCGTAAGGATAGATTTCTGATTTGCGCAAATCAAAGCTAATGCCACGTCTTCTGGTCCCTTTAAGGTGTTGGAGAAAGTAAATGATAATGCATATAAACTTGAGCTGCCTGCAGATTTTGGGGTTAGTCCCACCTTTAACATTGCAGATTTGAAGCCATATTTGGGTGAGGAAGATGAACTTCCGTCGAGGACGACTTCATTTCAAGAAGGGAGGATGATGAGGACATCAATACCATTGTTACACCCACAGCCCTTTGCTATACATACTAGACCAATTACTAGAGCTCACATGACGCCAATTAAATTACCGGTACTTTCGTTTCTTTGTAATGATTCTAATGTTCATGAGAATATGATGTCGCCTAAATTGGATACATTTGTTTTGCTTACAAATGAAGGGCCCGCTTGGAGAAGGATGAACATTGGAGCAAGAACAAGCATGGAGATGATGGCATGCGCAATGGGAACAAAACGGAGTTACAAGTGATGATTTCAGGACTTTGAAGCCACCATAATGAGTGCATGAAGCCTTGGACGAAATATACAAGATGCCACTTCATAAATTTCGTCCAGAGGCTATTCTAGGTGCTCGTCACCTTATTATTGGGCCAGCCCATGTAATTTCGAAATACATAAGTATAGGCTATTTTTAGAGTCCGTATGTGTGGGGAAACAAGAGATAGGGTTAGTTTGGACCCCTCCACCAAGGGCCACGAAATTCACCCCTCTTCCTCCATATATACAGCCCTTAGGGCACCGTTTAGACTTTGGGTTTTGTTTAGATTAAAAGTTCGCCATAGCTGCAACTTCGCGTGCCGTTTGTGTTCAACGACTGCACAAAGCGTCACGTAACCCCACCTTGATCAATAAAGCTTTCATCTTATATTCGCAATATCCAGATTGCAATCTCAGTTTCTTGCTTGTTCTTCGTTTGCTCGCAGAAGCAGACCCTCGTGGTCGTTGATCGTGCTCGGCGTGGTCAATAACCTCTCGGAGTTGGTTTAGCGATTGCTAAGGCGCGACGTCCTCGCACGCTCGTAGTCGGATCGTCAAAGTCGACTTCCACCAAAGCGAAATCCACCATCTCATCGAAAGACGGGACACCCTCGCCTCTATCACTGTCGGAGAGAGCAGCACACGCTGCTCCACTGGTCGCGGAGAACGAGAGAGCCCTGCCGCTGCTCCACTGGTTGCGGAGAACGAGAGAGCCCCGCCACTGCCGGCTCCAGTCGAGCTTTGTCCAACAGAACCCCCTGGCGGCGACAGGGGAGGAGGAGGAGGGAGGAGGAAGGTGGCTGGCGGCGGAGATCGAGGTTGTTGGGGAACGTTGCAGAAAATAAAAAAAATTCTATGCTTCACCAAGATCAATCTATGGAGTCATCTAGCAACGAGATAGAGTGCATCTACATACCCTTGTAGATCACGCGGAAGCGTTCAAGAGAACGGGGTTGAGGGAGTCGTACTCGTCGTGATCCAAATCACCGATGATCCTAGTGCCGAACGGACGGCACCTCCGCGTTCAACACACGTACGGTTGGGGAAGACGTCTCCTCCTTCTTGATACAGCAAGGGGGAGGGAGAGGTTGATGGAGATCCAGCAGAACGACGACATGGTGGTGGAAGCAACGGCGATCTCGGCAGGGCTTCGCCAAGCTCTATGAGGGAGAGGTGTTGCAGAGGGAGAGGGAGGCGCCAGGGACTTGGGTGTGGCTTCCCTCCCTTCCCCCTCTTTATATAGGGGCCGGGGGGGCGCCGGCCCCCTATAGATTGGATCTCAAGGGGGGCGGCGGCCCAGGGGGTGGCTTGCCCCCCAAGCCAAGTGGGGGCCCCACCCCTAGGGTTTCCATCCCTAGGCACAAGGGGGGCCCAAGGGGAGCGCACCAACCCACCAGGGGCTGGTTCTCCTCCCACTTCAGCCCATGGGGCCCTCCGGGATAGGTGGCCCCACCCTGTGGACCCACGGGACCCTTCCGGTGGTCCCGGTACAATACCGGTGACCCCCGAAACTTTCCCGATGGCCGAAATTGGGCTTCCTATATATAATTCTTCACCTCCGGACCATTCCGGAACTCCTTATGATGTCCGGGATCTCATTCGGGACTCTGAACAACTTTCGGGTTACCGCATACTAGTGTCTCTACAACCCTAGCGTCACCGAACCTTAAGTGTGTAGACCTTACGGGTTCGGGAGACATGCAGACATGACCGAGACGACTCTCCAGCCAATAATCAACAGCGGGATCTGGATACCCATGTTGGCTCCCACATGTTCCATGATGATCTCATCGAATGAACCACGATGTCGAGGATACAAGTAATCCTGTATACAATTACCTTTGTCAATCGGTACGTTACTTGCCCGCGATTCGATCGTCGGTATTCCAATACCTCGTTTAATATCTTTACCGGCAAGTCACTTTACTTGTACCGTAATGCATGATCCCGTGACCAACCACTTAGTCACTTTGAGCTCATTATGATGATGCATTACCGAGTGGGCCTAGAGGTACCTCTCCGTCATACGGAGTGACAAATCCCAGTCTTGATCCGTGTCAACCCAACAGACACTTTTGGAGATACCTGTAGTATACCTTTATAGTCACCCAGTTACGTTGTGACATTTGGCACACCCAAAGCACTCCTACGGTACCCGGGAGTTACGCGATGTCATGGTCTAAGGAAATGATACTTGACATTGAAAAAGCTCCAACAAACGAACTACACGATCTTGTGCTATGCTTAGGATTGGGTCTTGTCCATCACATCATTCTCCCAATGATGTGATCCCGTTATCAATGACATCCAATGTCCATGGTCAGGAAACCGTGACCATCTATTGATAAACGAGCTAGTCAACTAGAGGCTCACTAGGGACATGTTGTGGTCTATGTATTCACACATGTATTACGATTTCCAGATAACACAATTATAGCATGAATAAAAGGCAATTATCATGAACGAGGAAATATAATAATAACCATTTTATTATTGCCTCTAGGGCATATTTCCAACAGTCTCTCACTTGCACTAGAGTCAATAATCTAGTTACATTGTGATGAATCGAACACCCATAGAGTTCTGGTGTTGATCATGTTTTGCTCGCGGAAGAGGTTTAGTCAACGGATCTGCGACATTCAGATCCGTATGCACTTTGCAAATATCTATGTCTCCATCTTGAACATTTTCACGAATGGAGTTGAAGCGACGCTTGATGTGCCAGGTCTTCTTGTGAAACCTGGGCTCCTTGGCAAGGGTAATAGCTCCAGTGTTGTCACAGAAGAGTGTGATTGGCCCCGACGCATTAGGTATCACTCCTAGGTCGGTGATGAACTCCTTCACCCAGATTGCTTCATGCGCTGCCTCCGAGGCTGTCATGTACTCCGCTTCACATGTAGATCCCGCCACGATGCTTTGCTTGCAACTGCACCAGCTTACTGCCCCACCATTCAAAATATACACGTATCCGGTTTGTGACTTAGAGTCATCTAGATCTGTGTTGAAGCTAGCGTCGATGTAACCCTTTACGACGAGCTCTTCGTCACCTCCATATACGAGAAACATATCCTTAGTCCTTTTCAGGTATTTCAGGATATTCTTGACCGATGTCCAGTGTTCCATGCCGGGATTACTTTGGTACCTTCCTACCAAACTCACGGCAAGGTTTACATCAGGTCTAGTACACAACATGGCATACATGATAGACCCTATGGCTGAGGCATAGGGGACGACACTCATCTTTTCTCTATCTTCTGCCGTGGTCGGACATTGAGACGAGCTCAATTTCACACCTTGCAACACATGCAAGAACCCCTTCTTGGACTGATCCATATTGAACTTCTTCAATCTCTTATCAAGGTATGTGCTTTGTGAAAGACCTATGAGGCGTCTCGATCTATCTCTATAGATCTTGATGCCTAATATGTAAGCAGCTTCTCCAAGGTCCTTTATTGAAAAACACTTATTCAAGTAGGCCTTAATGCTGTCCAAAAGTTCTATATCATTTCCCATCAAAAGTATGTCATCCACATATAATATGAGAAATGCTACAGAGCTCCCACTCACTTTCTTGTAAACGCAGGCTTCTCCATAAGTCTGCATAAACCCAAATGCTTTGATCATTTCATTAAAGCGAATGTTCCAACTCCGAGATGCTTGTACCAGCCCATAGATGGAGCGCTGGAGCTTGAATACCTTGTTAGAATTCTTAGGATCGACAAAACCTTCCGGCTACATCATATACAGTTCTTCCTTAAGATGGTCGTTAAGGAATGCCGTTTTGACGTCCATTTGCCATATCTCATAATCATAGTATGCGGCAATTGCTAACATGATTCAGACAGACTTCAGCTTCGCTACGGGAGAGAAAGTCTCATCATAGTCAACCCCTTGAACTTGTCGATAACCCTTAGCGATAAGTCGAGCTTTATAGATGGTAACATTACCATCCGCGTCCGTCTTCTTCTTAAAGATCCATTTGTTTTCCATCGCTCGCCAATCATCGGGCAAGTCTGTCAAAGTCCATACTTTGTTTTTATACATGGATCCTATCTCGGATTGCATGGATTCAAGCCATTTGTTGGAATCTGGGCCTGCCATTGCTTCTTCATAGTTCGAAGGTTCATCGTTGTCTAACAACATGATTTCCAGGACAAGGTTGCCATACCACTCTGGTGTGGAACGTGTCCTCGTGGACCTACGAAGTTTAGTAGTAACTTGATCCGAAGTACCTTGTTGATCATCATTAGTTTCCTCTCTAGTCAGTGCAGGCACCACAAGAACATCTTCCTGAGCTGCGCTACTTTCCGATTCAAGAGGTAGTACTTCATCAAGTTCCACTTTCCTCCCACTTACTTCTTTCGAGAGGAACTCTTTCTCCAGAAAGGACCCGTTCTTGGCAACAAAGATCTTGCCTTCAGATCTGAGGTAGAAGGTATACCCAATGGTTTCCTTAGGGTATCCTATGAAGACGCATTTTTCCGACTTGGGTTCGAGCTTTTCAGGTTGAAGTTTCTTGACATAAGCATCGCATCCCCAAACTTTTAGAAACGACAGCTTAGGTTTCTTCCCAAACCATAATTCATACGGTGTCGTCTCAACGGATTTAGACGGTGCCCTATTTAAAGCGAATGTAGCTGTCTCTAGAGCGTATCCCCAAAATGATAGCGGTAAATCGGTGAGTGACATCATAGATCGCACCATATCCAATAGAGTGCGATTACGACGTTCGGACACACCGTTACGCTGAGGTGTTCCAGGCGGCGTGAGTTGTGAAACGATTCCACATTTCCTTAAGTGTGTACCAAATTCGTGACTTAAGTATTCTCCCCCACGATCTGATCGTAAGAACTTTATCTTTCGGTCACGTTGATTCTCTACCTCATTCTGAAATTCCTTAAACTTTTCAAAGGTTTCAGACTTGTGTTTCATTAAGTAGACATACCCATATCTACTCAAGTCGTCAGTGAGAGTGAGAACATAACGATATCCTCCGCGAGCCTCAACGCTCATTGGACCGCACACATCAGTATGTATGATTTCCAATAAGTTGGTTGCTTGCTCCATTGTTCCGGAAAACGGAGTCTTGGTCATTTTACCCATAAGGCATGGTTCGCACGTGTCAAATGATTCGTAATCAAGAGACTCCAAAAGTCCATCAGCATGGAGCTTCTTCATGCGTTTGACACCAATGTGACCAAGGCGGCGATTACACAAGTATGTGGGACTATCGTTATCAACTTTACATCTTTTGGTATTCACACTATGAATATGTGTAACATCACGCTCGAGATTCATTAAGAATAAACCATTGACCAGCGGGGCATGACCATAAAACATATCTCTCATATAAATAGAACAACCATTATTCTCGGATTTAAATGAGTAGCCATCTCGCATTAAACGAGATCCAGATACAATGTTCATGCTCAAAGCGGCACTAAATAACAATTATTGAGGTTTAAAACTAATCCCGTAGGTAAATGTAGAGGTAGCGTGCGACGGCGATCACATCAACCTTGGAACCATTCCCGACGCGCATCGTCACCTCGTCCTTCGCCAGTCTCCGCTTATTCCGCAAGCTCCTGTTTTGAGTTACAAATATGAGCAACCGCACCGGTATCAAATACCCAGGAGCTACTACGAGTACTAGTAAGGTACACATCAATTACATGTATATCACATATACCTTTGGTGTTGCCGGCCTTCTTGTCCGCTAAGTATTTGGGGCAGTTCCGCTTCGAGTGTCCCTTTCCCTTGCAATAAAATCACTCAGTCTCGGGCTTGGGTCCATTCTTTGGCTTCTTCCCGACAGCTGGCTTACCGGGCACGGCAACTCCCTTGCCGTCCTTCTTGAAGTTCTTCTTACCCTTGCCTTTCTTGAAACTAGTGGTTTTATTGACCATCAACACTTGATGTTCCTTTTTGATTTCCACCTCTGTTCATTTCTGCATTGAAAATACTTCAGGAATAGTTTTCACCATCCCCTGCATATTGTAGTTCATCACAAAGCTCTTGTAGCTAGGTGGGAGCGACTGAAGGATTCTGTCAATGGCCGCCTTGTCCGGGAGATTAATCTCCAGCTGGGACAAGCGGTTGTGCAACCCAGACATTTTGAGTATGTGCTAACTGACAAAACTATTTTCCTCCATCTTACAACTGTAGAACTTGTCATAGACTTCATATCTCTTGACCCGGGCATGAGCTTGGAAAACCATTTTCAGCTCTTCAAACATCTCATATGCTCCGTGTTGCTCAAAACGCTTTTGGAGCCCCGGTTCTAAGCTGTAAAGCATGCCACACTGAACGAGGGAGTAATCATCAGCACGTGATTGCCAAGCATTCATAACGTCTTGGTACTCTGGGATGGGTGCTTCACCTAGCGGTCCTTCTAGGACATATGCTTTCTTGGCAGCTATGAGGATGATCCTCAGGTTCCGGACCCAGTCCGAATAGTTGCTGCCATCATCTTTCAGCTTGGTTTTCCCTAGGAACGCGTTGAAGTTGAGGTTGACATGAGTGTTGGCCATTTGATCTACAAGACATTTTGCAAAGGTTTTTAGACTAAGTTCAGGATAATTAAGTTCATCTATTCAAATTATTTAATGAACTCCTACTCAGATTAGACATCCCTCTAGTCATCTAAGTGATACATGATCCGACTCAACTAGACCGTGTCCGATCATCATGTGAGACGGACTAGTCATCATCGGTGAACATCTCCATGTTGATCGTATCTTCCATACGACTCATGTTCGACCTTTCGGTCTCTTGTGTTCCGAGGCCATGTCTGTACATGCTAGGCTCGTCAAGTCAACCTAAGTGTTTTGCATGTGTAAATCGGTCTTACACCCGTTGTATGTGAATGTTAGTATCTATCACACCCGATCATCACGTGGTGCTTCGAAACAACGAACTTTCGCGACGGCGCATGGTTAGGGGGAACACTTTCTTGAAATTATTATAAGGGATCATCTTATTTACTACCGTCGTACTAAGCAAATAAGAAGCAAAATATGATAAACATCGCAATCAAATAGTGACATGATATGGCCAATATCATATTCCTCCTTTGATCTCCATCTTCGGGGCGCCATGATCATCTTCGTCACCGGCATGACACCATGATCTCCATCATCATGATCTCCATCATCGTGTCTTCATGAAGTTGTCACGCCAACGATTACTTCTACTTCTATGGCTAACATATTTAGTAATAAAGTAAAGTAATTTACATGGCATTATTCAATGACACGCAGGTCATACAAAAATAAAGACAACTCCTATGGCTCCTGCCGGTTGTCATACTCATCGACATGCAAGTCGTGATTCCTATTACAAGAACATGATCAATCTCATACATCACATATATTTCATTCATCACATCCTTTTGGCCATATCACATCACAAGGCATATGCTGCAAAAACAAGTTAGACGTCCTCTAATTGTTGTTGCATGTTTTTACGTGGCTTCTATAGGTTTCTAGCAAGAACATTTCTTACCTACGTAAAATCACAACGTGATATGCCAATTTCTATTTACCCTTCATAAAGACCATTTTCATCGAATCCGCTCCAACTAAAGTGGGAGAGACAGACACCCGCTAGCCACCTTATGCAACTAGTGCATGTCAGTCGGTGGAACCTGTCTCACGTAAGCGTACGTGTAAGGTCGGTCCGGGCCGCTTCATCCCACGATGCCGCCGGAGCAATATAAGACTAGTAATGGCAAGAAAATTGACAACATCTACGCCCACAACAAGTTTGTGTTCTACTCATGCATAGAAACTACTCATAGACCTAGCTCTGATACCATTGTTGGGGAACGTTGCAGAAAATAAAAAATGTCTACGCTTCACCAAGATCAATCTATGGAGTCATCTAGCAACGAGATAGAGGAGTGCATCTACATACCCTTGTAGATCGCACGGAAGCGTTCAAGAGAACGGGGTTGAGGGAGTCGTACTCGTTGTGATCCAAATCACCGATGATCCTAGTGCCGAACGGACGGCACCTCCGCGTTCAACACACATATGGTTGGGGGAGAGGTTGATGGAGATCCAGCAGCACGACGACGTGGTGGTGGAAGCAGCGGCGATCTCGCAGGGCTTCGCCAAGCTCTATGAGAGGGAGAGGTGTTGCAGAGGGAGAGGGAGGTGCCAGGGACTTGGGTGCGGCTGCCCTTCCGCCCCCTCTTTATATAGGGTCCAGGAGGGCCGCCGGCCGCCTAGAGATTGGATCTCAAGGGGGTGGTAGCGGCCAAGGGGGTGGCTTGCCCCCCAAGCCAAGTGGGGGCCCCCACCCCTAGGGTTTCCAACCCTCGGCGCAAGGAGGGGCAAAGGGGGGCGCACAAGCCCACCAGGGGCTGGTTCCCCTCCAACTTCAGCCCATGGGGCCCTCCGGGATAAGTGGCCCCACCCGGTGGACCCCCGGGACCCTTCCGGTGGTCCCGGTACAATATCAGTGACCCCCGAAACTTTCCCGATGGCCGAAACTGGACTTCCTATATATAATTCTTCACCTCCGGACCATTCTGGAACTCCTCGTGACGTCCGGGATCTCATCTGGGACTCCGAACAACTTTCGGGTTACCGCATAGTAGTATCTCTACAACCCTAGCGTCACCAAACCTTAAGTGTGTAGACCCTACGGGTTCGAGAGACATGCAGACATGACCGAGACGACTCTTCGGCCAATAACCAACAGCGGGATCTGGATACCCATGTTGGCTCCCACATGTTCCATGATGATCTCATCGAATGAACCACGATGTCGAGGATACAAGTAATCCCGTATACAATTCCCTTTGTCAATCGGTACGTCACTTGCCCGTGATTCGATCGTCGGTATTCCAATACCTCGTTCAATCTTGTTACCGGCAAGTCACTTTACTCATACTGTAATGCATGATCCCATGACCAACCACTTAGTCACTTTGATCTCATTATGATGATGCATTACCGAGTGGGCCCAGAGATACCTCTCCGTCATACGGAGTGACAAATCCCAGTCTCAATCCGTGTCAACCCAACAGACACTTTCGGAGATACCTGTAGTATACCTTTATAGTCACCCAGTTACGTTGTGATGTTTGGCACACCCAAAGCACTCCTACAACATCTGGGAGTTACGCGCTCTCATGGTTTAAGGAAATGATACTTGACGTTGAAAAATCTCTAGCAAACGAACTACACGATCTTGTGCTATGCTTAGGATTGGGTCTTGTCCATCACATCATTCTCCCAATGATGTGATCCCGTTATCAATGACATCCAATGTCCATGGTCAGGAAACCATGACCATCTATTGATAAACGAGCTAGTCAACTAGAGGCTCACTAGGGACATGTTGTGGTCTATGTATTCACACATGTATTACGATTTCCGGATAACACAATTATAGCATGAATAAAAGACAATTATCATGAACGAGGAAATATAATAATAACCATTTTATTATTGCCTCTAGGGCATATTTCCAACAGAGGTGCCGCCTCGCGGGCTGCGACGCGGGAGGGCATAAGGTTGCCAGATCCAACCAACCTCACGCTGCATCCACTTTGGTTTCTCAACCACCACCTTGTTTCATCTCATCCTTTCAACAACGTCTATCCAATGATGATCTATGTTGCCCCAGTGTGTAGCGCTAAATATGACTAGCACCCTTGCTAATTAACGTCAGCATCAACGAATTAATTGTATCTCTTCTCTACTACCTAAAAGAAGCGCAAGGTACCGTTTCCCCTATTACGTCGAGTTTTCGTCCGTCGCTCCCCCGCTTCATCCCATCCCACCTCCTGATTTTTCTCCTTCCTCGCACGGTCATCTCTACTACCTAAAAGAAACGCAAGGTTCCGTTTCCCCTATTACATCGAGTTTTCGTCCGTCGCTCCCCCGCTTCGTCCCATCCCACCTCCTGATTTTTCTCCTTCCTCGCACGGTCACCGATGGAAAAAAATCTCCCCCTAAAATATCATGATTCAATCCCCTACGCCTCCTACGGTCCTATCAGATTTGATTCCCTTTTTACGGGTGTAACTGATTGGAGAGAGAGAGAGTTTTTATGGAAGGGAATAATTTTCATGGAGGAATTTATGGAAGGAGAGAGAGAGAGAGAGAGAGAGAGAAAGAGAGATTTTAACGGGAGTAATTGGAACAGGGAGCGAGAGATTTGTTGACGAGGAGACTGAGATGCAACCGAATCCCATCCCTCTCACGCTCGATCCCCCATCTCTCTCTACCGTCTCCGTTGTTTGCCGCCCCCAGGGCCGTCCTGCAGGCCGCTGCGAGTCTCCCCGGTCATGGCATCCGCCCGTGCTGCGCAAACCTTCGCAGACATCTCTACAGCTCCCTCCCACGCCATGACGCCGTGACGGCCTCCAGCCTTGCGCGTGTGGACGCCGCTGTGCTACACCTCGCTCCTGCACGCTTCCCTGTGATATCTACATACCGCGCCGGCTGTGCTCCGTTGTGGCAATGACATCCACCGCACGGTTCACGCTCTGTACCGACCGCTGCATGTTGCTGCCGTCGGACGACATCCCGTCGAGGAGTACACCAGTTGTACAATGGTGGATTAGATCCTCTCCACACTGCCGCCGTAGGAGATAACAGGCTCGGTCTAGGGTCGCTGTCCATGAACAGGTATCCACTTCCTTCCAGAATTCTCGTCCTCCCTCGCGATGTGCGTGTGCGGTAAGCCGGTAACCTACTATATCATTGACAATTATGTTTTGTTGTCTATTTTATCTGTTGTAACAAATCTCACTATGCAAACAACAACATGAATCATTGGTAAGCATGGATGAAATACATGTGCGCGAAGTCATGGACCGGCGCCTATGCTCAACTTAGGACGCTCCTAGGCCGCCTGCATGACCCGATGATGATGTAGGAGGCGAGGTTATCCTCTACGGCCTCCATCGGACTCTAGGGAAGAAGAGTGCTTATGGAGGTACAACTTCGGCATCTGTGAATTGTTCCGCCATGAATCCTGATGCACTTTTAGTGTAACTATTGTGATGTGGTAAAAATAGAAAGTCATGTATCTGTTATGTCTAGATCTCACTTTATTTTTAGGACCTCGTTTGATATTGATGTGTACATAATGCATGCTTAGCATGTAAGCTTTGTACAGTTTAATTGTTGTATTTTCTTATGGAATTATGCCTCTGATGAAGGATCAATTTGGTTGCAAGGGTGTGCGAAGGCCTAGGTACATAATCATGTGTTTCACTGAAGGTAACAATGATGCTAAATGCATCCGCACTCTAAAATTACATATTATACTCCCATGATAGATGCTGAAATGACATCGAAAGAAAAGAGTGACAAATATTTTTCATAGTTTTGCATGTTCCTTTTTTTGGCCTGGTAAAATGTACAAGTACAATATAGAGTCCATGTTGGTGGCCCATTATCTTCTAATTCCTTGTGAACTGGAAGTACATTTGTGCACCTAAGTCCTTGAGTGGCCTTGGAATTAAGGATTTGCTTGCTTATAGCCGAGCTATTCCCCTAAGATAGCCTTGGTACCGTGGGATAGCATTCATAGGCCTTGGAAGAGGAGTGATTTATAACAGTAAAGTTAAGCCCACAATGTTAATACACATGAGGATACGAAAAGTATATATTACATATGGTTAATGTTGAAACACAGAAATATGTACGTCCCCGTTGCAGCGCACGGGCATTGTCCTAGTACTACCTAATATTAACATGCAACTAAAGATATTGTCGAATACTAGTATGTGATGCAATTAATAAATTTTCAAATATCCTCTTAGAAAAGATTGCCTAATATTAACATGCATTGCATGTACATGATTAGTAGTACTCCCTCCGATCCAAAAAGTGTCGTTGTTTTGAACTAAGGTCAGCCTGCAACACTTTTCTCGACCGGTAGGAGTAACATTTAATACATGAATTTTTGTCGGCGTGTATCGGAGCAAAAGTTGAAACAACGTATCCTCAACAAGAAAATTTAAAACATAGACTTCTTTTTTGTAGGATAAATTAAATATAGATTGTAAAGAGTTGTGTCTCAAAACAAACTATGTCCGAAGAACTAGAAATTTGGTTTGTTTAAAAAGTAAGAGAACCCGCGAAAAATGTCCTTAGAAATCAGAAGAACAAAAATAACACGCGAAAAATGTTGCGTCGTGCACCAAGCATTTTTAAGAGAGCCAAAAATAGTATAAACATGTTTATTAGACTTACAGATGAAGCATAGCAAATTTAGATAGGACACAGTATCAAAGAAATCCTTTGAAATATATTTCTTGACGCTAACAATGTTGCTAAACATTTTATTTTTTAAGGGAAATTATAAAACATTTTTTTTGTGGGATATAACCCTACTTAATTTATGTGCCTTTCATTTGTTTCAAATGGGGTTGTGGGCTTGTAGCAGTCACGGCACTTGCATCTATGAGCTTATTTACTACTCCCTCCGTCCGAAAAAGTTTGTCCCAAGCTTGTTCCTCAAATGGATGTATCTAGCACTAACTTGATGCTAGATACATCCATTTGAGAGACAAACTTTTTCGGACGAGGGAGTATTTATTTACATTACAAAAAGTTTTAATAGAGGATTTTAATTTTTTTATCATGGTTTAATAAAATTCGTAGTTTCATTCTTATTGATATCTACAGCGCATATGAAGAGATTATTTGATATGCCCTCTACAACCGGTTTAGTAGATGGACATTTTAAAGAAATAAATAACTTGACAAATTATTATAACCAAATAATTAAAAGGGGACCCAATGCCATCTCATGTCCAGTTATGAATCTCCTGCTTGGCAAATGATTCGCTCAACTCCAGTTGTCAAGGATCATTAACTACAAGCACGTAGTGAAAGCCTCATTTGAAATGCTCTCATCAATTTGCAAATTCCAACTAATACAGGGGCGATTGATAAATATATAGGGATTTTTCTTCTGAAGGGAAATCCCATTTAGTTGTGAATTATTTCCTTCCGCACAAATAAAAAGTGGTCCAGAAAAAATACAGCAAGATAAATAAGAGAACCTGTTTCTAATATTCTGGGGCTGGAATGAGCTGGCGGCGGATAGGGAACCTGGACCGCACCATGTCTGACGTAGAGGCCCCAGGGCCGTCAGATTATATCATATGTGGGCCCCAATAAGCGGTGCGTTGCACGGCGATCTGATCCAACAACACGTTGTTCGTTCATTCGCTGGATCCCGATTGCGCCTGGGCCAACTGGAATGAAGGCCCAGCTCACCTAACAGTAATATTCCATCGGTTACTTTCCTTCTTTCTTTTCTTTGGATAAAGAAATAGTCTGTACCTTAATCTATCTCTCTGTATTTTTAGGAGTAGAAAATATCAACTAGGGAAATAAGATAGCTTGTTCCCCTGAAGCATCTGATTAATCTATGGGCAACTCGGTATTGTCCCCCCCCCCCCCCCCAAAAAAGAAACTTTGGTATTGTTTTCAACTTGGACCATTATTGATGTCTTCTTTTTCTTTCCTGTGGGGATTTTGCACGATGTGTTTAGGCTGATTCTGTGAATAAAGAAATGAGCCGCGATCTGCGCCGACGCCGGCCCAACTGTTGGACCGATAGAGCCCCAGCCGTCCGATGCAGTTAGTGTGGGCCCTTAGATCTGCGTGCAAGGCTCCACCGAACGAACCGTTGCAGCAAAATCGAACTTGATTGTTGCAACAGTTCTTCGACCCGCCACAACGAGGAAACAGGGGAGCTGAATCCTCCCGCGGCGGCGGCGGCGGCGGCCGGATCCACCGGTTTTTTGTTCCCCACGACCGAATCACCTCGGGGAGGGGCTCCTCCATCTATCACGCGGCCTTGGATTTGCTTCAAGCATGTCTTACATCTGTGATGACCTCCTTGCCGCCATGGATTTGGGCTCGAGCTCCGCTGCCATTCATTGCCGAAATCCTCGGAGGCGACAAGACTCCATAGATTAGAGCGCCCTTCTACGTCAACCCTGGTGTGGTCTTCCAGGATGCAGCACGACATGGATGGGATGAAATTGATCTGGTATGAATCGCAAACCCTAGATCCTTTCTCTCACAAAATATGTTGCAACCTTTGATTTCAATTGATGAGCATGAGACAAAAAAAGATGTTGTCAAATACTTGAGTTGATTTTTCTGAAATATTTCTGAGATGCTGTCAATTAATGCTAGTAAAATGTTTCTTTCTGTTGTCTGCTAGTAAAATATTACAAGTATGTAGTGCACTTGCTACAAGCTACTTCATGTATGTTACATGGTACATTCTACATGCAGGAAATGTTTTGGAATTGTGATTGACATGTTGCGTCCACTATTTTTGTTGGCGCTTTTTGCATGGTTTTTCACACAACAAAATTGAAAATGACTTGGGCGCTGATTTTGTTGTAGAATGTCTGTGGAGCCATCGATATTCCTTGATGACGATCTGCAAAATGTTGCGCAACAAGAAGAGAATGGCATTGATATGAATGATACTCCGGGAACGGATAGTGACGATACCTTGCAGCTGAACACGTATGGTGTTGGGGAACGTAGTAATTTAAAAAAATTCTTACGCACACGCAAGATCATGGTGATGCATAGCAACGAGAGGGAGAGTTGTCGCGTGCACTCGTGAGACCGAAAGCGGAAGTGTTAGAACAACGCGTTGATGTAGTCATACGCCTTCACGGCCCGACCGATCAAGCAATCAAACTACGACACCTCCGAAGTTCTAGCACGCGCTCAACTCGATGACGATCCCGGACCGATCCAGCAGGTGTCGGGAAGAGTTCCACAAGACGACGGCGTGGTGGACGATCTTGATGTTCTACCGTCGAGGGCTTCGCCTAAGCACCGCTACAATATTATCGAGGACTATGGTGGAGGGGGGCACCGCACACGGCTAAGAGATCAAGAGATCAATTGTTGTCGAGTCTAGAGGTGCCCCCTCCTCCGTATATAAAGGGGGGGGGGGAGGAGGAGAGGGCCGGCCAAGGGGAGGAGGCGCACCCAAGGGGGGCAATCCTACTCCAAGTATAATTCCCCCTCTTTCCTAGTCCAAGTAGGAGAGGGGAAGGAAGGGAAGGAGAAGGAGAAGGAAGGAGAGGGAGGAAAAGGAGGAAAGGGCGCCGCCCCTAGTACAATTCGGTTTGGGCTAGGGGCCGCGCCTCCCTCCTCTCTTCCACCACTTGGCCCATGAGGCCCATTGCTTCTTCCTCGTATTCCCGTAACTCCCCACTCCGAAAATACCGAATCACTCGTAACCCTTCCGATGTCTGAACATAGTCGTCCAATATATCGATCTTTACGTCTCGACCATTTCGAGACTCCTCGTCATGTCCCCGGTCTCATCTGGGACTCCGAAATCCTTCGGTACATCAAAACTCATAAACTCATAATATAACTGTCATCGAAACCTTAAGCGTGCGGACCCTACGGGTTCGAGAACTATGTAGACATGACCGAAACACATTTCCGGTCAATAACCAATAGCGGAACTTGGATGCTCATATTGGCTCCTACATATTCTACGAAGATCTTTATCGGTCAAACCGCATAACAACATACGTTGTTCCCTTTGTCATCGGTATGTTACTTGCCCGAGATTCGATCCTCGGTATCTCAATACCTAGTTAAATCTCGTTACCGGCAAGTCTCTTTACTCGTTATGTAATGCATCATTCCGTAACTAACTCATTAGCTACATTGCTTGTAAGGCTTATAGTGTTGTGCATTACCGAGAGGGCCCAGAGATACCTCTCCGACAATCGGAGTGACAAAACCTAATCTCGAAATACGCCAACTCAACATGTACCTTTGGAGACACCTGTAGAGCTCCTTTATAATCACCTAGTTACGTTGTGACATTTGGTAGCACACAAAGTGTTCCTCCGGTAATGGGAGTTGCATAATCTCATAGTTGTAGGAACATGTATAAGTCATGAAGAAAGCAATAGCAACATACTAAACGATCAAGTGCTAAGCTAACGGAATGTGTCATGTCAATCACGTCATTCTACTAATGATGTGATCTCATTAATCAAATGACAACTCATGTCTATGGTTAGGAAACATAACCATCTTTGATTAATGAGCTAGTTTAGTAGAGGCATACTGGTGACAATATGTTTGTCTATGTATTCACACATGTATCATGTTTCCGGTTAATACAATTCTAGCATGAATAATAAACATTTATCATGATATAAGAAAATAAATAATAACTTTATTATTGCCTCTAGGGCATATTTTCTTCAGTCTCCCACTTGCAATAGAGTCAATAATCTAGTTCACATCACCATGTGATTTAACACTAATGTTCACATCTGCATGTGGTTAACACCCATAGTTCACATCGTCATGTGACCAACACCCAAAAGGTTTACTAGATTCAATATCTAGTTCACATTGCTATGTGATTAACATCCAAAGAGTATTAAGGTGTGATCATGTTTTGCTCGTGAGAGAAGCTTGGTCAACGGGTCTGTTACATTCAGAGCCATATGTATTTTGCAAATATTCTATGTCTACAATGCTCTGCATGGAGCTACTGTAGCTAATTGCTCCCACTTTTAATATGTATCCAGATTGAGACTTAGAGTCATCTAGATCGGTGTGAAAGCTTGCACCGATGTAACTCTTTACGATGGGCTCTTTTATCACCTCCATAATCGAGAAATATTTCCTTAGTCCTCACTAAGGATATTCTTGACCAATGTCTAGTGATCTACTCCTAGATCACTATTGTACTCCCTTGCCAAATTTAGAGCAAGGTATACAATAGGTCTGGTACATAGCATAGCATACTTTATAGAACCTATGACTGAGGCATAGGGAATGACTTTCATTCTCTTTTCTATTTTCTGTCGTGGTCGGAACTTGAGTCTTTACTCCATTTCACACCTTTGCAACACAGGCAAGAACTCTTTCTTTGACTATTCCATTTTGAACTATTTAAAAATGTTGACAAGGTATGTATTTATTGAAAAACTTATCAAGCGTCTTGATCTATCTCAATAGATCTTGATGCTCAATATGTAAGTAGCTTTACTGAGGTCTTTCTTTTAAAGAACTCCTTTCAAATACTCCTTAATGCTTTCCAGAAAAACTCTACATCATTTCTGATCAACAATATGTTACTCACATATATTTATCAGAAAGGCGGTAGTGCTCCCACTCACTTTATTGTAAATACAGGCTTCACCGCAAGTCTCAGATAAAACTATATGCTTTGATCAACTTATCAAAGCGTATATTCTAACTCGAGATGCTTGCACCAAATTATAGATGGATCGCTGGAGCTTGCACATTTTGTTAGCACCTTTAGGATTGACAAAACCTTCTGGTTGCATCATATACAATTCTTCTTTAATAAATCCATTAAGGAATACAATTTTGACATCCATTTGCCAGATTTCATAAAATGTGGCAATTGCTAACATGATTCGGACAGACTTAAGCATCGTTACAGTTGAGAAAATCTCATTGTAGTCAACACCTTGAACTTGTCGAAAACCTTTTTGCGACAAGTCGAGCTTTGTAGATAGTAACACTACTATCAGCGTCTATCTTCCTCTTGAAGATCCATTTATACAATATGGCTTGCCGATCATCGGGCAACTCCATCAAAGTCCACACTTTGTTCTCATACAAGGATCCCATCTCAGATTTCATGGCCTCCAGCCATTTCGCGGAATCTGGGCTCATCATCGCTTCCTCATAGTTCGTAGGTTCATCATGGTCTAGTAACATGACTTCCAGAATAGGATTACCGTACCACTTTGGTGCAGACTATACTTTCGAAGACCTACGAGGTTTTGTAGTAACTTAATCTGAAGTTTCATGATCATCATCATTAGCTTCCTCACTAATTGGTGTAGGAATCACTCGAACTGATTTACGTGATGAACTACTTTCCAATTCAGAGAAGATACAAATTACCTTATCAAGCTCTACTTTCCTCCCACTCACTTCTTTCGAGAGAAACTCCTTCTCTAGAAAGGATCCATTCTTAGCAACTAATGTTTTGCCTTCGGATCTGTGATAGAAGGTGTACCCAACAGCTTCCTTTGGGTATTCTATGAAGACGCATTTCTCCAATTTGGGTTCGAGCTTATCAGTTGAAACCTTTTTCACATAAGCATCACAACTCCAAACTTTAAGAAACGATGCTTAGGTTTCTCGCTAAACCATAGTTCATACGGTGTCGTCTCAACGGATTTAGATGGTGCCCTATTTAAAGTGAATGCAGCTATCTCTAATGCATAACCCCAAAACGATAGTGGTAAATTGGTAAGATACATCGTAGATCGCACCATATCCAATAAAGTGCGGTTACGACGTTCGGACACACCATTACGTTGTGGTGTTCCATGTGGCATGAGCTGTGAAACTATTCCACATTGTTTCAAATATTCTTCTCTACGATCAGATTGTAGAAACTTTTATTTTCTTGTTACGATGATTCTCCACTTCACTCTGAAATTCTTTGAACTTTTCAAATGTTTCAGACTTGTTCTTCATTAAGTAGATATACGCATATCCGCTCAAATCATCTGTGAAGGTCGAAAATAACGATACCACCGCCATTTAGCATCAACACTCATTGGACCGCATACATGAGTATGTATTATTTCCAACAAGTTAGTAGCTCGTTCCATTGTTCCAGAGAACGGAGTTTTAGTCATCTTGCCCAAAAGGCACGGTTCACAAGCATCAAATGATTCATAACCAAGTGATTCCGAAAATCCATCTTTATGGAGTTTCTTCATGCGCTTTACACCGATATGACCCAAATGGCAGTGCCACAAATAAGTTGCACTATCATTATTAACTTTGCATCTTTTGACATCAACATTATGAATATGTGTATCACTATGATCAAGATTCAATAAACCATGACCATTGGGTGTATGACCATAGAAGGTTTTATTCATGTAAACAGAATAACAATTTATTCTCTATCTTAGATGAATAATCGTATCGCAATAAACATGATCTTATCATATTTATGCTCAACGCAAACACCAAATAACATTTATTTAGGTTTAACACTAATCTCGAAAATATAGGGAGTGTGTGATGATGATCATATCAATCTTCAAACTACTTCCAACACTCATCATCACTCCCCCTTCAACTAGTCTCTATTTATTCTGTAACTCCTGTTTTGAGTTACTAATCTTAGCAACCGAACAAGTATCAAATACTCAGTGATGAGGACATCAATACCATTGTTACACCGACAGCCCCTACTGCTACATATACTGGACAAATTACTAGAGCACGCGCCCGCCAATTAAATTATCAGGTACTTTCATTTCTTGGTAATGATTCTAATGTTCATGAGAATATGATGCTACCTAAATTGGATACATTTGTTTTGCTTACAAATGAAGGGCCTAGCTTGGAGAAGGATGTACATTGGAGCACGATCAAGCATGGAGATGATGGCATGCGCAAGGGGAACAAGAACGGAGTTACAAGTGATGATTTCAGGACTTTGAAGCCACCATAATGGGTGCATGAAGCCTTTGACGAAATATACAAGATGCCACTTCATAAATTTCATCCCGAGGCTATTCTAGGTGCTGCGTCACCTTATTATTGGGCCAGGCCCATGTAATTTTGAAATACATAAGTATAGGCTATTTTTAGAGTCCAGATGTGTTGGGAAACAAGAGATAGGGTTGATTTGGACCCTCCACCAAGGGCCACGAAATCCCCCTCTTCCTCCATATATACAGCCCTTAGGGCACCGTTTAGACTTTGGGTTTTGTTTAGATTAAAGTTAGCCATAGCTGCAACTTCACGTACTTCATTTGTATTCAACGACCAGACAAAGACGTCTCAGAACCCCACCTTGATCAATAAAGCTTTCATCTTATGTTCGCAATATCCAGATTGCAATCTCAGTTTCTTGCTTGTTCTTCGTTTGCTCGCAGGAAACAGACCCTCGTGGTCAGGTTGATCGTGCTCTGGCATGGTCAATAACCTCTCGGAGTTTGTTTAGCGATTGCTAAGGCGCGACGTCCTCGCACGTTCGTAGTCGGATCGTCAAAGTCGATTTCCACCTAAGCGATATCCATCATCTCATCGAAAGACGGGACACCTTTGCCTCTATCAAGTGGTATCAGATTTCCAGGTTGCTCGGTGAGATTTTACAGTTTTTCGTAGTTTAGATCGAGTCTGTTCTTCATACCTATAGTCCACGAAAAATCCAATTTTTTTTATTAGGGTTAGTTCATCCCATCCGAACCAATCTAAGACTTTGCATAATCTTTTCCGTAATTGCTTTGTTGAATTTGCAGTTGCATCATCGTGTCAAGTTGCTGGTCTTAGCGTCTAGTCTTTTAGAGTTTCGAGTTCATTCACAGTTGTCACGCCGCCGCTTGCATATATCACCACCGATCATCATCGCCGCCGCTGCCATATACCACCACCACATATTCACCGCCAATCCGAATCCATATACGCCACCACATATCCGCCGCCATCACGCCAATCCGAGTCCATCGCAACATATATCCGCCACCGTCCGAAGTTCCACCAGATTCATCTCGCCACCATCCGAAGTTCCACCAGATTCATCTCCGCCACCAGTCCTATTCCGAGTCCAAGATTTTGTTAATCTGCTTTGGTTTTCCAGATCACGCCATACTCCGAGTCGGGACAGAGAAGGACTCTCCAACTTCCGTGCTACCCGCAGAGAGAAATAGTTCCAAACTCAAAAAACTAAGTCCGGAAAATTCGCTAGGCAGTTTTAGACCATTTGTAGACTTTTTGAAAAACATTTGTTGCGAGCAAAAAAAAGAGGAAAAAAGTGCAAAAAGGGAAAAAAGAGAAAAAATTCAGAGTGTGCTCCTCCCTTGTTTACGTGTTGCCGCCGTGATTTTTTTGGTGTTCTAGGCTCGCGTCTCTAGCATGTCTAGCCTAGGACCAAAGACAAGACTGCTGTTGAGCGCTTATTCAACTTTGCATCTCTGAATTGATTATTGCCGATCCTTTTGCTACCATATTATAAGCCTTCCCAGCTCCACATACATCTACGCCGTATGCTGACTCTCCCCGTAATCGCTCTATCCAAGCTTTGAGAGTTTTGACTACAACGGTTGCCGATCACCGCTTTCTTCTTTGGGTAAGAACTGTAAGAATTTGAGATTTGCTTCACGGGTTTGTGATACACCACCACCACTTCTTAGTAGTCTATAGGATCATATTCTTGTGTGTTTCTATTTGTCGCTAACCATGGTAGGATCACAAGTCGATGAGACTGATTGGGAGAACTCGATTTAACAAACAGCTACATGATAAATTTCAGCAAATGATGAGTGGACAGGTGCAAGATGTGCTAAACAGATTTGACGAGGCCATGGAGAAGATAGATGGCATTGAGAAGACGTCAAACAAAGCTTGATAGCAAGTTTAATGAATTGCTCGCACATTTTCCACAACCACCGCTGGCTGCACCTATCGCACCTCTCAACAACAACAACAACTACAACAACGCCTCTTCCGAATCAAGATGGACGAGCACAACGTGTTCCTATTGAGCCAGACAAAATTCTGGTGCCGCCGCTACTATCATGGTGCTTCAGAGCTCCTGTTGTTACCGCAGAGGTGGAGGACTATTATGAGGATGAGGTTGATCAAAATCGAACTACGTGCAGCCACCACCACCACCACCAAAGCAGTCGACCTCGTATATATTCGCAATGGTAGGCTGCACTAGCACCTCGTGTACGAGATAATGACCATATTCCGAAACTGAAATTGAATATTCCACCATTTGAGGGTAGATATGTTCCTGATATATATCTTACTTGGGAGTTAGAAATTGAACAACGTTTTACATGTTTACAATATCCCGAGGAGAGACGGGTTGTCTTCTGTTTGTGCTTTCACTAGTTTTGCATGTGTATGGTGGTCTGAACATTGTAGATTATATCCTATTCCAACTACTTGGGCTGCTTTGAAAACTGCTATGCGTACTCATTGGGTTCCACCATATTATCAACGTGAATTGCTTCAAAAATTGCAGCATTTAAGACAAGGAAAAAATTTCAGAGAAGAATATTATCGAAATTACAAACCGGCATGATTAGATGTGGTATTGTTGAGGAGAATGAAGCTATGCTTGCACGCTTTATAGGTGGATTAAATAGAGAGATTCGACCAGTCTAGAGTATAAGGAGTATACTAATATCACTCGCTTATTCCATCTTGCTTGTAAAGTGAACGTGAAGTGCGTGGATCGACAAGCATTGGCGCGAACTAACTTTTCTGCAGTCGACTTTCATCATGGACACCGCGTGCATCCTCTACCACTACACCAGCACCTGCATCAGCTGCTACCTCCAACCGTGATACAAGAAAGTAGGCACAACCACCACTATCTGCCAAGAGCGCACCTGTCGGGCCTACATAGAGCTCTTCTTCTTCCATGGCATCAACAGGGCACACAAGTGATATTATTTGTCGTTGTTGTAAGGGAAGAGGTCATTATGTGAGAGAATGCAAATCTCAGCGTGTGATGATTGCTACTGAGGATGGTGGGTATGAGTCCGCTAGTGACTACGATGAGGAGACTTTGGCTCTTATTACACGTGAAGAACATGGTGGAGATGATTCTGATCATGACACGCAATACATGGCTCCTGAAGACGCTGACATGTATGAATGTTTAGTTGCTCAACGTGTTTTGAGTGTGCAGGTCACACAAGCTGAGCAAAATTAGAGGCACAATTTGTTCCATACAAAGGGAGTTGTGAAGGAACATTCTGTGCGCGTCATCATAGATGGAGGGAGCTGCAACAACTTGGCTAGCATGGATATGGTGGAGAAGCTATCTCTCACCACAAGACCACATCCACATCCTTACTACATCCAATGGTTCAACAACAGCGGCAAGGTTAAGGTAACACGTCTTTGCTCGTGTGCATTTTAGTATCTCTACATATGCTGATTATGTTGATTGTGATGTGGTACCTATGCAAGCATATTCCTTATTACTTGGTCGACCATGGCAATTTGATAAAAATTCAGACACCATGGTAGAAACAATTACTATACTCTTGTTCATAAGGATAAAAATATTACTTTGCTTCCTATGACTCTCGAGTCCATTTTGAAAGATGATATTAATAGAGCTAATAAAGCAAAACAGAGAAAAATAAGAGTGAAAATCAGATTGTGGCAAAAGAATTTGAGCAACAAATGAAGCCTAATAGTAAACCATCTAGTGTTGCTTCGAAATTAAATTGAAAAGTGCATGTTTACTTGCCACTAAATCTGATATTGATGAGCTAGATTTTAGCAAATCTGTTTGCTATGCTTTTGTGTGCAAAGAGGCAATATTTTCATCCGAGGACGTGCCTTCCTCTTTGCCTCCTCGCTGTCACTAACATTTTGCAGAGTTCACGACGCTCTTTCCACAAGACGTGCCACCGGATTACCACCTATTCGAGGGATTGAGCATCCAATTGACTTAATTCCGGTGCTTCACCGCCAAACCGTCGCCATACCGCACCAATCCGAGAGGAGACGAAGGAGATTATGCGTCGAGTACAAGAGCTTCTCGACAAAGGTTATATACGCGAATCCCTTAGTCCTTGTGCTGTTCCTATTATTCTTGTGCCGAAAAAGGATGGTACATCGCGTATGTGTGTTGATTGTAGAGGCATTAATAATATTACTATTCGTTATCGCCATCCTATTCCTAGGCTAGATGATATGCTTGATGAATTGAGTGGCTCTACAATATTCTCCAAAGTTGATTTGTGTAGTGGATACCATCAAATTCGTATGAAATTGGGGGATGAATGGAAAACAACATTTAAAACTAAGTTTGGATTATATGAGTGGTTAGTCATGCCTTTTGGGTTAACTAATGCACCTAGTACTTTCATGAGATTAATGAACGAAGTTTTACGTGCTTTCATTGGACGATTTGTGGTAGTTTACTTTGATGACATATTGATTTATAGCAGATCTTTGGAGGAACATTTGGAACATTTACGTGCTGTTTTTATTGCTCTACGTGATGCACGTTTGTTTGGTAACCTTGGGAAGTGCACCTTTTGCACCTACCGAGTGTCTTTTCTTGGCTATGTTGTTACTCCACAGGGAATTGAAGTTGATAAAGCCAAGATTGAAGCTATTGAGAGTTGGCCGCAGCCCAAAACGGTCACACAAGTGAGGAATTTTCTTGGCCTCGCTGGATTCTATAGGCATTTTGTGAGAGATTTCAGCACCATTGCTGCACCTCTCAATGAGCTTACAAAGAAGGATGTGCCTTTTGTTTGGGGTACCGCACAGGAAGAAGCCTTCACGGTGTTGAAAGATAAGTTGACACATGCTCCTTTACTCCAACTTCCCGATTTTAATAAGACTTTTGAGCTTGAATGTGATGCTAGCGGAATTGGATTAGGAGGTGTGTTATTACAAGATGGCAAACCTGTTGTATACTTTTCTGAAAAATTGAGTGGGCCTAGTCTGAATTATTCTACTTATGATAAAGAATTATATGCTCTTGTTCGGACTTTAGAAACATGGCAACATTATTTATGGCCCAAAGAATTTGTTATACATTCTGATCATGAATCTTTGAAACATATTAAAAGTCAAGCTAAACCGAATTGTAGACATGCTAAATGGGTTGAATTCATTGAGACTTTCCCTTATGTCATTAAACACAAGAAGAGTAAAGAAAATGTTATTGCTGATGCATTGTCTCGTCGCTATACTATGCTTTCACAACTTGACTTCAAAATATTTGGTTTGGAGACCATCAAAGATCAATATGTGCATGATGCTGATTTCAAAGATGTATTGCAGAATTGTAAAGAAGGAACAACTTGGAACAAGTTCGTCGTTAATGATGGATTTGTGTTCCGTGCTAACAAGCTATGCATTCCAGCTAGTTTCGTTCGTCTTTTGTTGTTGCAGGAGGCGCATGGAGGAGGACTAATGGGACACTTTGGCGTGAAGAAGACGGAGGACGTACTTGCTACACATTTCTTTTGGCCAAAGATGAGACGGGATGTTGAGCGCTTTGTTGCTCGCTGCACTACATGTCAAAAAGCTAAGTCACGACTCAATCCTCATGGTTTATATATGCCTTTGCTTGTACCTAGTGTTCCTTAGGAGGATATATCTATGGACTTTGTTTTAGGTTTACCTCGAACAAAGAAGGGGAGGGATAGCATATTTGTTGTCGTGGATAGATTCTCGAAAATGGCACACTTTGTACCATGTCATAAAAGCGATGATGCTGTTAATGTTGCTGATTTGTTCTTTCGTGAAATTATTCGCTTGCATGGTGTGCCAAATACTATTGTTTCAGATCGTGATACTAAATTTCTTAGCCACTTTTGGAGATGTTTATGGGCTAAGTTGGGGACTAAACTTCTTTTTAGTACTACTTGTCACCCCCGAACTGATGGACAAACTGAAGTAGTCAATAGAATATTGTCTACTATGCTTAGGGCTGTTTTGAAGAATAATAAGAAAATGTGGGAAGAATGCTTGCCTCATAATGAATTTGCTGATAATCGTTCATTGCATTCTACTACTAAGATGTGCCCTTTTGAAATTATGTATGGTTTCCTACCTCGTGCACCTATTGATTTGTTGCCTCTTCCATCTTCGGAGAAGGTTAATTTTGATGCTAAACAACATGCTGAATTGATTTTAAAAATGCATGAGTTAACTAAGGAAAACATTGAGCGTATGAATGCTAAATATAAACTTGCTGGAGATAAGGGTAGAAAACATGTTGTGTTTGCACCTGGAGATCTTGTTTGGTTACATTTGCGTAAGGATAGATTTCTGATTTGCATAAATCAAAGCTAATGCCACGTCTCGACGGACCTTTTAAGGTGTTAGGAAAATAAATGATAATGCATATAAACTTGAGCTGCCTACTGATTTTGGGGTTAGTCCCACTTTTAACATTGCAGATTTGAAGCCTTATTTGGGTGAGGAAGATGAGCTTCCGTCGAGGACGACTTCATTTCAAGAAGGGAGGATGATGAGGACATCAATACCATTGTTACACCCACAACCCCTCTTCGCTACATATCTTGGACCAATTACTAGAGCACGCTACCGCCAATTAAATTATCGGTACTTTCGTTTCTTGGTAATGATTCTAATGTTCATGAGAATATGATGTCGCTTAAATTGGATACATTTGTTTTGCTTACAAATGAAGGGCCTAGCTTGGAGAAGGATGGACATTGGAGCACGATCAAGCATGGAGATGATGGCATGCGCAAGGGGAACAAGAACGGAGTTACAAGTGATGATTTCAGGACTTTGAAGCCACCATAATGGGTGCATGAAGCCTTGGAAGAAATATACAAGATGCCACTTCATAAATTTCGTCCCGAGGCTATTCTAGGTGCTGCGTCACCTTATTATTGGGCCAGGCCCATGTAATTTCGAAATACATAATTATAGGCTATTTTTAGAGTCTGTATGTGTGGGGAAACAAGAGATAGGGTTGATTTCGGACCCCTCCACCAATGGCCACGAAATCCCCCCCCTCTTCCTCCATATATACAGCCCTTAGGGCACCGTTTAGACTTTGGGTTTTGTTTAGATTAAAGTTCGCGATGGCTGCAACTTCGCGTACTTCGTTTGTGTTCAACGACCAGACAAAGACATCTCAGAACCCCACCTTGATCAATAAAGCTTTCATCTTATATTCGCAATATCCAGATTGCAATCTCAGTTTCTTGCTTGTTCTTCATTTGCTCGCAGGAAACAGACCCTCGTGGTCAGGTTGATCATGCTCCGGCATGGTCAATAACCTCTCGGAGTTGGTTTAGCGATTGCTAAGGCGCGACGTCCTCGCACGTTCGTAGTCGGATCGTCAAAGTTGATTTCCACCTAAGCGATATCCATCATCTCATCGAAAGACGGGACACCTTTGCCTCTATCACTCAGGGGCTACTATAAACACTAGTAAGGCACACATCAATAACCTGTATATCAAATATACCCTTCTTTAATTTGCCATCCTTCTTATCCACCAAATATTCAGGGCATTTCCGCTTCGGTGACCATTTCCTTTGCGATTATAAGCACTCGCCTTTCAGTGCTTTGGTCCAGCGTTGGGCTTCTTCGCAGGAGTGACAACTTGCTTGTCATTCTACTTGAAGTTCCCTTTCTTTCCCTTTGCCCTTCTCTTGAAAGTAGTGGTCTTGTCAATCATCGACATTTGATGCTCTTTCTTGATTTCTACCTTCATCGATTTCAACATCATGAAGAGCTCGGGAATCATTTTAGTCATCCCTTGCATACTATAGTCCATCACGAAGTTCTAGTAACTTGGTGATGGTGACTAGAGAACCAGTCAATCACTATCTTATCTGGAAGATTAACTCCCACTTGATTCAAGCGATTGTAGTACCCAAACAATCTGAGCACATGCTCACTAGTTGAGCAATTCTCCTCCATCTTTTAGCTATAGAACTTGTTGGAGACTTCATATCTCTCAACTCGGGTATTTGCTTGAAATATTGACTTCAATTCCTGGAACATCTCATATGGTCCATGACGTTCAAAACGTCTTTGAAGTCTCGATTCTAAGCCGTTAAGCATGGTGCACTAAACTATCAAGTAGTCATCATATTGAGCTAGCCAAATGTTCATAACGTCGTGATCTGCTCCCTCGCATTAGGTCCATCACCTAGCGGTGCATTAAGGACATAATTATTCTCAGGCAAGAATGAGGATAAACCTCAGATCACGGATCCAATCCGTATCATTGCTACCAACATCTTTCAACACAATTTTCTCTAGGAACATATCAAAATAAACATATGAAAGCAACACTACGAGCTATTGATCTACAACATAATTTGCAAAATACTACCAGGACTAAGTTCATGATAAATTTAAGTTCAATTAATCATATTACTTAAGAACTCCCACTTAGACAGACATCTCTCTAGTCATGTAAGTGATCACGTGATCCAAATCAACTAAACCATGTCCGATCATCACATGAGATGGAGTAGTTTTCAATGGTGAACATCACTATGTTGATCATATCTACTATATGATTCACGCTCGACCTTTCGGTCTCCGTGTTCCGAGGCCATATATGTATATGCTAGGCTCGTCAAGTTTAACCTGAGTATTCTGCGTGTGCAACTATTTTGCACCCATTGTATTTTAACGTAGAGCCTATCACACCCGATCATCACGTGGTGTCTCAGCACGAAGAACTTTCGCAACGGTGCATACTCAGGGAGAACACTTCTTGATAATTAGTGGGAGATCATCTTATAATGCTATCGTCAATCAAAGCAAAATAAGATGCATAAAGGATAAACATCACATGCAATCAATATAAGTGATATGATATGGCCATCATTATCTTGTGCTTGTGATCTCCATCTCCGAAGCACCGTCGTGATCACCATCGTCACCGGCGTGACACCTTGATATCCATCGTAGCATCGTTGTCGTTTTTCCACCTATTGCTTCTACGACTATCGCTACCGCTTATTGGTAAAGTAAAGCAATTACAGGGCGCTTGCATTTCATACAATAAAGCGACAACCATATGGCTCCTGCCAGTTGCCGATAACTCGGTTACAAAACATGATCATCTCATACAATAAAATATAGCATCACGTCTTGACCATATCACATCACAACATGCCCTGCAAAAACAAGTTAGACGTCCTCTACTTTGTTGTTGCAAATTTTACGTGGCTACTACGGGCTGAGCAAGAACCGTTCTTACCTACGCATCAAAACCACAATGATAGTTCGTCAAGTTAGTGCTATTTTAACCTTCGCAAGGACCGGGCATAGCCACACTCGGTTCAACTAAAGTTGGAGAAACAGACACCCGCTAGTCACCTGTGTTCAAAGCACGGCAGTAAAACCAGTCTCGCGTAAGCGTACGCGTAATGTCGGTCCGGGCCGCTTCATCCAACAATACCGTTGAACCAAAGTATGACATGCTGGTAAGCAGTATGACTTGTATCGCCCACAACTCACTTGTGTTCTACTCGTGCATATGACATCTATGCATAAAACCTGGCTCGGATGCCACTGTGGGGGAATGTAGTAATTTCAAAAAAATTCCTACGCACACGCAAGATCATGGTGATGCATAGCAACGAGAGGGGAGAGTGTTGTCCACGTACCCTCGTAGACTGAATGCGGAAGCGTTAGAACAACGCGGTTGATGTAGTCGTACGTCTTCACGGCCCGACCAATCAAGCACCGAAACTATGGCACCTCCGAGTTCTAGCACACGTTCAGCTCGATGAAGATCCCCGGACTCCGATCCAGCAGGGTGTCGGGGAAGATTTCCGTCAGCACGACGGCATGGTGACGATCTTGATGTTCGACCGTCGCAGGGCTTCGCCTAAGCACCGCTACAATATTATCGAGGACTTTGATGGAGGGGGGCACCGCACACGGCTAAGAGATCAAGAGATCAATTGTTGTTGTGTCTAGAGGTTCCCCCCTCCTCCGTATATAAAGGGGGGAGGAGGAGAGGGCCGGCCAAGGGGAGGAGGCGCGCCCAAGGGGGGCAATCCTACTCCAAGTAGGATTCCCCCCTCTTTCCTAGTCCAAGTAGGAGAGGGAAGGAAGGAAGGAGAAGGAGAAGGAAGGAGAGGAGGAGAAGGAGGAAAGGGGCCGCCCCTAGTCCAGTCGGTTTGGGCCAGGGGTCCGCGCGCCCTGCCTCCTCTCTTCCACCACTTGGCCCATGAGGCCCATTGCTTCTTCCTCGTATTCCCGTAACTCCCCGGTACCCCCGAAAATACCTGAATCACTCGGAACCCTTCCGATGTCCGAATATAGTCGTCCAATATATGGATCTTCGACCATTTCGAGACTCCTCGTCATGTCTCCGATCTCATCCGGGACTCCGAACTCCTTCGGTACATCAAAACTCATAAACTCATAATATAACTGTCATCGAAACCTTAAGCGTGCGGACCCTACGGGTTCGAGAACTATGTAGACATCACCGAAACACGTTTCCAATCAATAACTAATAGCAGAACCTAGATGCTCATATTGGCTCCTACATATTCTACGAAGATCTTTATCGGTCAAACCGCATAACAACATACGTTCTTCCCTTTGTCATCGGTATGTTACTTGCCCGAGATTCGATCGTCAGTATCTCAATACCTAGTTCAATCTCGTTACCGGCAAGTCTCTTTACTCGTTATGTAATGCATCATTCCATAACTAACTCATTAGCTACATTGCTTGCAAGGCTTATAGTGATGTGCATTACCGAGAGGGCCCGAGATACCTCTCCAACAATCGGAGTGACAAAACCTAATCTCGAAATCGCCAACTCAACATGTACCTTTGGAGACACCAGAGAGCTCCTTTATAATCACCCGATTCGTTGTGGCGTTTGGTAGCACACAAAGTGTTCCTCCGTAAACGGAGTTGCATAATCTCATAGTTGTAGGAACATGTATAAGTCATGAAGAAAGTAATAGCAACATACTAAACGATCAAGTGCTAAGCTAACGGAATGGGTCATGTCAATCACATCATTCTACTAATGATGTGATCCCGTTAATAAAATGACAACTCATGTCTATGGTTAGGAAACATAACCATCTTTGATTAATGAGCTAGTTTAGTAGAGGCATACTAGTGACAATATGTTTGTCTATGTATTCACACATGTATCATGTTTCCGGTTAATACAATTCTAGCATGAATAATAAACATTTATCATGATATAAGGAAATAAATAATAACTTTATTATTGCCTCTAGGGCATATTTCCTTCATATGGTGCAGCTCCAAATCATGAAAATGCCCAAGTTGCCGGTGACAATGCCAATGGAAATGCTGTAACACTTGTTGATGAACCATAGGAAGTTATATCATCACAACCAATTGTCCCTTTTGTTGGAATGGTTTTTGACAATATTGAGAAAGCTCAGCGAGTTTACAATGAATATGCCTCGAAGATGGGCTTCAGAACTCGCATTATGACATCTAGGCATAGTAAGAAAAAAAGATCGAAGGAGAAGGGCGTTCTAATCTATGGAATTTTTAAGTGCATACACTCCCAGAAAAATCCTTCCAAGAATGTCAGTGGAAGAATTTTCGATGGTGCTGCAACAAATCAATGTGATGATGTTGACATGAGTTATGCTAGTAATAAAAATCAGCAAGCAAACAAGATGGCATCTATATGGATGTGAGCGACAAGAGGTGAAGAAACAGGTTGGAGCGGTATGATTGCAAGGCTCATATGGGTGTTAGCCTCCGAGGCGGTAGCTGGGTTGTGACAGTTTGAGGCCGATCACACACACCAGCTGATGTTATAGAGGGCTCATCGGAGATTTTGCCGCTCTCACAGAAAGATCCCGGATGCAGACATGTAGTACATCACTTCGCTGCACTATCTCAACATATCAACAACTAATATGATGGGCTTGCTTAGAGATACACGGTGTTGTGATCCAAGGAGTTTGCCGTATGTGAAACTGATGTGACAAATGCAAGAGCAAAGTTGCGAAGAGGCCTGTTAGAGCGTGATTTGGAGCTGACCATCGAGTACTTTAAGAGAAGACAAGTGGAGAACCCTAACTTCTTTTTTAAAAAGCTAGACGAAGATGGAGCTGTTAGGGCGCTTTTCTAGGTTGATGGGAGAACAAGGGCCTTTTATCCAAAGTACAAAGATTGTGTGTTTTTCGACACCACATTCTGAACAAATCGCTACAACATGCCCTTTGTGCCATTGTTGGCATTAACAACCACACACACACCATTGCTTGGGGTGTGCTTTGCTGCCTGATGAGACTATTGAAACTTTCAAGTGGGTCTTCTAGCAATGGATGTTGGCAATGAATAACGAGCATCCGTTGAACATTATGACTGATCAAGACCATGCAATGGCTACAACCATCTCAATGGTGTTCCTTGATTCAACACACAGATGTTGCAAGTGGCACGTCTTCCGTGTTGCAAGAACAAAACTAGGGAAGATGCTGGGCAAGGATGAGCCTTTTGCTGAAGCATTCTATGGTTGTGTCAATGGTTCAGATACCGTTGAGGAGTTTGAAGAAAGGTGTAAGTAGATAATCGAGTTATTTGGTGTGGCCGATAAGAAACACCTCAAAAACATGTGGAACACGAGGGAGATGTGGGCTCCTGTGTACTTTAGGAATAAGTTCTTCCCATTCATAGGCACAACTGGGCAGTCCGAGGGCCTAAATTTGTACTTCAAGACTTTAAATCATCATGGAGACTTGGTCTGGATGTTTGTGCAACAATTTGAGCTTTGCCAGGAGCTAATGCTTGATCATGAGGATAATGTTGTCTTCATCAATGAAATGAGGAGGCCACCACTCTGGGGCAAGTAAGTCCAAGTCATGTAGCATTTTTTTAGTTTCTATGGTTATCTTTTTTCGTTGCTATTTTCCAGTACATTTTGGTTGCAACATTTATTTGAAACATATGTAGCAATTCTTATTAATGCTGGAAGCTTTTTTGTTTGCAGTTAGAACATTGAAAAGCAGGCTGCAGATTTCTATACCATAGAGGTATTTCCAAGTTTCAAAAATTATTGGCTAAATCAATAGGCTTTGGGCTGCAATATCAGGTGCAAGGGGACGTCATCTGGTTTTGCCTTGTTGCAAATGATGGCATAAACCGTAAAGTGTACATGGTGCGTGTTGCCTTTGAAGATCAGACATACATGTGTAGCTGCAACATGTTTGAGATGTGTGGGCTGATCTTCCCACATATCATCTGTGTCATGGTGCACATGAACGTGCAAATAATACCTACAACTTACATGCTTCCAAGATGGTCTAAGAGAGCAACTGACCTTGCGCCTAATCTGTGCGATGGGCATATAACTATGCACTTTGGTGTCCCCACGATAAACACCCTAAAGTTTAACTCTCTCTGCCGGAAGTTTGGGAAACTTGCTTCTGATGCATGCTTTAATGATGAAGCTTATAACTTTGTCTCTGGCCTAATGAAGCAGGGCATTGTTGGGGTTGCTGCAATAAAAGCTAGAGCAACATAAGGGGTTGCAGGAGACGAAGAAGCCCGAGGTCATGCAGCAAATGAATAAGTCCTTGGGGGTCCAAGTACGGGGCAGCGGGATCCACCCCCTGTAGGACTGCGGAACCCACCAAACTCAGCAAAGAAAGGGAGGCCAAAGGAAAAAGAGAAGCGAAGGAAGCCACTAATTGAGCTTCGAGAAGATGAAATGAAGAAGAAAGCAAAGAAGGAGGCAACGAAAACGAAGAAAGCTCCAAAGCCAACGGAAAAGAAGACTCCATGCAAATATTGTGAAGATGAGGATCACAACATGAAGAACTACCAACTCCTTGCTGATGTGCTTGCTACGAGTGCGAGCGCGAAAGCTCCTGGTGTCGAAACAATCCTTACCCTTTAGGATGTTTCATGAGAAAAAAATGATGAATTGCCTTGTAACATCCCATGACTTCTATGCATATGCAAGAATTATGATAAATGCTTACAAAAACAGTTGTGTTGACTAGTTGTAGCTATTTGTTTTGTGGGATTGCAACATATTACTACATGTGTGGTTTGAAAAGCATAATGTTGCTTTTTAGGAGAGTTGATTTAAAAAGATTCTTATTGTTATATGTTTGTGAAAGCTTACTTTTTGTAGTATGATGGTGCCAAATTTGTAGGATGTGCCTTGCATGGATCCAAGGTTTTTTTTTCTTAATTAAAAAAGTACCCAGTGGTTGCTGTAACCACAACTTGATCCATTTTTTTAAAAACATGGTTGAAAGATTTTCAAAAACATGGTTGAAGCTTCTTAAAAACATGGTTGAAGCTTTTTAGAATCATGGTTGAAGCTTTTTAAAAACATGGTTGAAGCTTTTTAGAATCATGGTTGAAGCTTTTTAAAAACATGGTTGAAGCTTTTTAGAATCATGGTTGAAGCTTTTTAAAAGTATGGTTGAAGCTTTTAAATCATGGTTGAAGCAAATGACATGTTGGGAAAGAAAACCTCGATTGATTTGAAGTGTTGATTTGGCTATGCAGCAAAATTTGGCTATACATGTTTCCATTTTCTGTGAGCTTGCAGCAAATCAATTGCAAGATTGTAGCACTATAGTTGGATAAAAAAAATAAGCAATGTTTTGTAGCTTTTTTGCAAATAACTTTTGATGCTTTTTTACATTATGCTTCCAGCAAAAAATTGTAGGGATGCAACTAATTTGCAGGTAAAAAGGTATGTTTTTGGCTTTGCAACAAATCTGACAAAAGGTTGTAGCTATTTTCTATGAGTTTCCAGCAAATAAAGTGTGTCAATGTAGCATTCACATATTATTTTCAGAAAAGGTTTTGAGGGGGAAAATGCACATAGCTTCCCTTGTAACTTCAATGGATGAAGTTTGAAACATTTTCATATTTCAAATCCAGCAAAAAACAACAAATAAAAAAGATTTATACTCCAGCAATTGTCCCTGCATAATCATGTTGGCAACAGAAAAGTGCTTCATCCAAAGATCAAGTTATGAACCCAACAAAATATCATTGGTTTACATGCCAAAAGAACACATCTGTTTACCGGAGGTATCATCGCTTTACATGCCAACGCACACTACTCTAATCTTATCAAAACGCTACCACCTCAGACATGATCTAGTCCTAACAAAGAAATGAGCTTGTCCATCTTGAACCTTCCAGAAAATCAAGCTGCCAACTCTTCCTTGAATGCACGCTCCTTTGGGGCATTGTTCTTTGGGTGAATGAAGAGGTTGTACGCCAGATCCATGTGGTACCGTGTCATGTCTTCCTGTATAAATGAATGCAAAAGAGAAGCAAGTATTTTACTAGTTATTCTTTTGCTGCATAAGTATTGAAAACAAAGAAAGTATATTGTAACAAAATGACAAGACAACAGGATGAAATGTGTACCTACTTAAACTCTCTCACAACCTTTCCATCATAGGTCTCCACATATTTGAGCCCAAAAAAGCCACAATCACACCTATGGGATAAAAAAATCTCCATCATAGTTCCCATATATGAGTGGAACAACAAATTTTTGAAAAGGAACACATGATTGAAGCAAAAGAAAAAAGAAAACTCACATGTTATTTTGCTTTGGGTAGTCCTCTAGGTCAACACGGGCGAAGGATGCCACATTGACACTGAATTCATCGCACTCCTGTGTGAGAGTTGCAAAGTTTGTGATCCACCATCGAAAACACACATAAAAGTTTGAAAGAAAATGAGGTGTGTAAGGATGACAACACGGGACTTATGTACATGAATCAAGGGAAAACAGAAATTAAAAAGAGAGCATCAGCCTACTAGGTTATTGGCTGGAAGGATCGAGAAGAGGTGTCTAGAGGGGGGTGATTAAACACTCAACATGCAAAAGTAGCAGTTTTTAAGTTTTTCAAGTTGAGGTTGTAGATTAGCACAATTTTAAGCATTCCCAACACACTTCAAGCAAGCATAGCAAGAGTATAAGCAGCGGAAATAGTAAAGCATGCTAGTTGCTGAAAGTAAAGGGATGGGTTTGGAGTGTGCAAACGCAATGAAGACACGGAGATTTTGGCGTGGTTCCGATAGGTGGTGCTATCGTATATCCACGTTGATGGAGACTTCAACCCATGAAGGGTAACGGTTGCGTGAGCCCACGGAGGGGTCCACTAACGAAGGGTCCACGAAGAAGCAACCTTGTCTATCCCACCATGGCCATCGCCCACGAAGGACTTGCCTCACTTGGGTAGATATTCACGAAGTAGGCGATCTCGTTGCCCTTACAAACTCCTTGGTTCAACTCCACAATGTTGACGGAGGTTACCAAGTGATACCTAACCAATCTAGGAGACACCACTCTCCAAAAGGTAATAGATGGTGTGTTGATGATGAACTCCTTGCTCTTGTGCTTCAAATGATAGTCTCCCCAACACTCAACTCTCTCTCACACATATTTGGATATGGTGGAAAGATGATTTGAGTGGAAAGAAACCTGGGGAAGGCTAGAGATCAAGATTCTTGTGGTTGAATTGGAAAATGTTGGTCTCAACACATGAGTAGGTGGTTCTCTCTCAGAAAATGAGTAGTGGAAGTGTAGGCACATTCTGATGGCTCACAAATGGAGAAGGGGCTGGAGGGGTATATATAGCCTCCACACAAAATCTAACCATTACACACTTTTTACCCAACTCGGTCAGACCGAATATAGAAACTCGGTGAGACCTATTTAGTTCAAAATGTGAATTTTAGGAATCTCGGTGGGACCGACGAGATCAACTCGGTGGGACCGATGTGCTAGGGCTAGGGCAAAATCTCGTCTCGGTGAGACTGATCGCATGAACTCGGTGAGACCGATTTCAGCAATTGATCAAATAGAGAGTTGGTCATGCAAACTCGGTGGGACCAATTGCACATTTTGGCGAGACTGAAATAATTTCAATAGGCAACAGAGAGTTTGCAAGGCCATCTCGGTGAGACCGAGATCCATATCGGTGTGACCGAATTGATTAGGGTTTCTAGCAATGGCTATGTCAATGAACACGGTGGCGCCTAATAGATCAAATTGGTGGGCCGAGTTTGACTTTAGGTTCTAGACATATGTGGAAATGAGAAAGTGGTTGAGGGTTTTGGAGCAATATCACTAAGCATTTTGAGCAAGCAAGCCATTAAGCAATACCTCATCCCCTTTTAATAGTATTGGCTTTCCTTGTTGGGGAACATGATAATTTCAAAAATTTCCTACGCACATGCAAGATCATGGTGATGCATAGAAATGAGAGGGGAGAGTGCTGTCCACGTACCCTCGTAGACCGAAAGCGGAAGCGTTATGACAACGCGGTTGATGTAGTCATACGTCTTCATGATCGACCGATCCTAGTACCGAACGTACGGCACCTCCGCGATCTGCACACGTTCAGCTCGGTGACATCCCACGAACTCACGATCCAACAGAGTGTCGAGGGAGAGCTTCGTCAACACGACGGTGTGATGATGGTGATGATGATGCTACCGACGCAGGGCTTCGCCTAAGCACTACGCCGATATGACCGAGGTGGATTATGGTGGAGGGGGCACCGCACACGGCTAAGAGATCAATGATCAACTTGTGTGTCTATGGGGTGCCCCCTTCCCCCGTATATAAAGGAGTGGAGGAGGGGGAGAGGGCCGACCTCCTAGGTGTGCCCAAGGGGGGAGTCCTACTCCTGGTGGGAGTAGGATTCCCCCTTCCCTAGTTGGCGTAGGAGAGGGAAGGAAGGGGGAGAAGGAGAGAAGGAAAGGGGGGCCGACCCCCCTCCCAATTTGAATTGGGCTTGGGGGGCGTGCCCCCACCTTGGCTGCCTCCTCCTCCTTTCCACTAAGGCCCAATAAGGCCCATTGACTCCCCGGGAGGTTCCGGTAACCTCCCAGTACTTCGGTAAATGCCCGAACTCACCTGGAACCATTTCGATGTCCAAACATAGCCATCCAATATATCGATCTTTATTTCTCGACCATTTCAAGACTCCTCGTCATGCCCGTGATCATATCAGGGACTCCGAACTAACTTTGGTACATCAAAACACATAAACTCATAATACTGATCGTCACCGAACGTTAAGCGTGAGGACTCTACGGGTTCGAGAACTATGTAGACATGACCGAGACGTGTGTCTGGCTTATAACCAAAGCGGAACATGGATGCTCATATTGGCTCCCACATATTTTATGAAGATCTTTATTGGTCAAACCGCATAATAACATACATTGTTCCCTTTGTCAACGGTATGTTACTTGCCCGAGATTCGATCATCGGTATCTCAATACCTAGTTCAATCTCGTTACCGGCAAGTCTCTTTACTCATTTCGTAATACATCATCCCGCAACTAACTCATTAGTCACATTTCTTGCAAGGCTTATAGTGATGTGCATTACCGAGAGGGCCCAGAGATACCTCTATGACAATCGTAGTGACAAATCCTAATCTCGATCTATGCCAACTCAACAAACACCATAGGAGACACCTGTAGAGCACCTTTATAATCACCCAGTTACCTTGTGATGTTTGGTAGCACACAAAGTGTTCCTCCGGTATTCAGGAGTTGCATAAGCTCGTAGTCATAGGAACATGTATAAGTCATGACGAAAGCAATAGCAACATATTAAACGATCAAGTGCTAAGCTAACGGAATGGGTCAAGTCAATCACATCATTCTCTAATGATGTGATCCTGTTTATCAAATGACAACTCATGTCTATGGCTAGGAAACTTAACCATCTTTGATTAACGAGCTAGTCAAGTAGAGGCATACTAGTGACACTCTATTTTGTCTATGAATTCACACATGTACTAAGTTTCCAGTTAATACAGTTCTAGCATGAATAATAAACATTTATCATGATGTAAGGAAATATATAAATAACAACTTTATTATTGCCTCTAGGGCATATTTCCTTCAGTCTCCCACTTGCACTAGAGTCAGTAATCTAGATTACATTGTGATGATTCTAAAAAACATGGAGTCTTGGTGCTGATCATGTTTTGCTCGTGAGAGAGGCTTAGTCAAAGGATCTGCAACATTCAGATCCGTATGTATCTTGCAAATCTCTATGTCCCCTTCCGACACTTGATGACGGATGGAATTGAAGCGTCTCTTGATGTGCTTGGTTCTCTTGTGAAATCCGGATTCCTTTGCCAAGGCAATGGCTCCAGTATTGTCACAAAAGATTTTCATTGGACCCGATGCACTAGGTATGACACCTAGATCGGATATGAACTCCTTCATCCAGACTCCTTCATTTGCTGTTTCCGAAGCAGCTATGTACTCTGCTTCACACGTAGATCCCACCACGATGCTTTGCTTTGAACTGCACCAACTTACAGCTCCACCGTTCAATATAAATACGTATCCAGTTTGTGACTTAGAGTCATCTGGATCAGTGTCAAAGCTTGCATCTACGTAACCATTTACGACAAGATCTTTGTCACCTCCATAAACGAGAAACTTATCCTTAGTCCTTTTTAGGTATTTCAGGATGTTCTTGACCGCTGTCCAGTGATCCACTCCTGGATTACTTTGGTACCTCCCTGCTAAACTAATAGCAAGGCACACATCAGGTCTGGTACACAGCATTGCATACATGATAGAGCCTATGGTTGAAGCATAGGGAACATATTTCATTTTCTCTCTATCTTCTGCATTGGTCGGGCATTGAGTTTGACTAAACTTCACACCTTGTAATACAGGCAAGAATCCTTTCTTTGCTTGATTCATTTTGAACTTCTTCAAAACTTTATCAAGGTATGTACTTTGTGAAAGTCCAATTAGGCGTCTTGATCTATCTCTATAGATCTTAATGCCCATTATATAATCAGCTTCACTGAGGTCTTTCATTGAAAAACTCTTGTTCATGTATCCTTTTATGCTATCCAGAAATTCTATATCATTTCCAATCAATAATATGTCATCCACATATAATATTAGAAATGCTACAGAGCTCCCACTCACTTCCTTGTAAATACAGGATTCTCCAAAAGTCTGTATAAATCCATATGCTTTGATCACACTATCAAAACATTTATTCCAACTCCAAGAGGCTTGCACCAGTCCATAAATGGATCGCTGGAGCTTGCACACTTTGTTAGCATCCTTTGGATCAATAAAACCTTCGGGTTGCATCATATACAACTCTTCTTCCAGAAATCCATTCAGGAATGCAGTCTTTACATCCATTTGCCAAATTTCATAATCATAAAATGCAGCAATTGCTAACATGATTTGGACAGACTTAAGCATCGCTACGGGTGAGAATGTCTCATCGTAGTCAACTCCTTGAACTTGTCGAAAACCTTTCGCAACAAGTCGTGCTTTGTAGACAGTAACATTATCGTCAACGTCAGTTTCCTTCTTGAAGATCCATTTATTCTTGATGGCTTGCTGATCATCGAGCAAGTCAACCAAAGTCCACACTTTGTTCTCATACATGGATCCCATCTCAGATTTCATGGCCTCAAGCCATTTCACGGAATCTGGGCTCATCATCGCTTCCTTATAGTTCGTAGGTTCGTCATGGTCAAGTAACATGACCTCCAGAATAGGTTTACCGTACCACTCTGGTGCAGATCTTACTCTGGTTGACCTATGAGGTTCGGTAGTAACTTGATCCGAAGTTTCATGATCATTATCATCAGCTTCCTCACTAATTGGTGTAGGTATCACAAGAACTGATTTCTGTGATGAACTACTTTCCAATAAGGGAGCAGGTACAATTACCTCATCAAGTTCTACTTTCCTCCCACTCACTTCTTTCGAGAGAAACTCCTTCTCTAGAAAGGATCCATTCTTAGCAACGAATGTCTTGCCTTCGGATATGTGATAGAAGGTGTACCCAATAGTTTCCTTTGGGTATCCTATGAAGACACATTTCTCCGATTTGGGTTCGAGCCAGGTTGAAGCTTTTTCACATAAGCATCGGGGCCCCAAACTTTCAGAAACTACAACTTTGGTTTCTTGCCAAACCATAGTTCATACGACGTCGTCTCAACGGATTTAGATGGTGCCCTATTTAATGTGAATGCAACCGTCTGTAAGGCATAACCCCAAAATGATAGGGTTAAATCAGTAAGAGACATCATAGATCACACCATATCTAATAAAGTGCGATTACGATGTTCGGACACACCATTACGCTATGGTGTTCCAGGTGGCGTGAGTTGCGAAACTATTTTGCATTGTTTCAAATGAAGACCAAACTCGTAACTCAAATATTCTCCTCCACGATCAGATCGTAGAAACTCTATTTTCTTGTTACGATGATTTTCCACTTCACTCCGAAATTCTTTGAACTTTTCAAATGTTTCAGACTTATGTTTCATCAAGTAGATATACCCATATCTGCTCAAATCATCTGTGAAGGTGAGAAGATAACGATACCCGCCGCGAGCCTCAATATTCATCGGACCACATACATCAGTATGTGTGATTTCCAACAAATCTGTTGCTCGCTCCATTGTTCCGGAGAACTGAGTTTTAGTCATCTTGCCCATGAGGCATGGTTCACAAGTACAAAGTGATTCATAATCAAGTGATTCCAAAAGTCCATCAGAATGGAGTTTCTTCATGCGCTTTACACCAATATGACGCAATAGGCAGTGCCACAAATAAGTTGCACTATCATTATCAACTCTGCATCTTTTGGCTTCTATATTATGAATATGTGTGTCACTACTATCGAGATTCATTAAAAACAGACCACTCTTCAAGGGTGCATGACCATAAAAGATATTACTCATATAAATAGAACAACCATTATTCTCATATTTAAATGAAAAACCGTCTCGAATCAAACAAGATCCAGATATAATGTTCATGCTCAATGCCGGCACCAAATAACAATTATTCAGGTCTAAAACTAACCCCGAAGGTAGATGTAGAGGTAGTGTGCCGACCGCGATCACATCGACTTTGGAACCATTTCCTACGCGTATCGTCACCTCGTCCTTAGCCAATCTTCGCTTAATCCATAGTCCCTGTTTCAACTTGCAAATATTAGCAACAGAACCAGTATCAAATACCCAGGTACTATTGCGAGCATTAGTAAGGTACACATCAATAACATGTACATCACATATACCTTTGTTCACCTTGCCATCCTTCTTATCCGCCAAATACTTGGGGCAGTTCCGCTTCTAGTGACCAGTCCCTTTGCAGTAGAAGCACTCAGTCTCAAGCTTAGGTCCGGACTTGGGCTTCTTCACTTGAGCAGCAACTTGCTTGCCGTTCTTCTTGAAGTTCCCCTTCTTCCCTTTACCCTTTTTCTTGAAATTGGTGGTCTTGTTGACCATCAACACTTGATGCTCCTTCTTGATTTCTACCTCCGCAACCTTTAGCATTGCGAAGAGCTCGGGAATTGTCTTGTTCATCCCTTGCATATTATAGTTCATCACGATGCTCTTGTAGCTTGGTGGTAGTGGTTGAAGAACTCTGTCAATGACACTATCATCAGGAAGATTAACTCCCAGCTGAATCAAGTGGTTGTTATACCCAGACATTTTGAGTACATGTTCACTGACAGAACTATTCTCCTCCATCTTGCAGCTATAGAACTTATTGGAGACTTCATATCTCTCAATTCGGGTATTTGCTTGAAATATTAACTTCAACTCCTGGAACATCTCATATGCTCCATGACGTTCAAAACGTCGTTGAAGTCCCGGTTCTAAGCCGTAAAGCATGGCACACTGAACTATCGAGTAGTCACCAGCTTTGCTCGTCCAGACGTTCACAATGTCTGGCATTGCTCCTACAACGGGTCTTGCACCTAGCGGTGCTTCCAGGACGTAATTCTTCTGTGAAACAATGAGGATAATCCTCAAGTTACGGACCCAGTCCGTGTAATTGCTACCATCATCTTTCAACTTAGCTTTCTCTAGGAACGCATTAAAATTCAACGGAACAACAGCACGGGCCATTAATCTACAACAACATAGACATGCAAAAAACTATCAGGTACTAAGTTTATGATAAATTAAAGTTCAATTAATCATATTACTTAAGAACTCCCACTTAGATACACATCCCTCTAATCATCTAAGTGACCAGGTGATCCAAATCAACTAAACTATGTCTGATCATCAAGTGAGATGGAGTAGTTTTCAATGGTGAACATCACTATGTTGATCATATCTACTATATGATTCACGCTGGACCTTTCGTTCTCAGTGTTCCGAGGCCATATCTTCATATGCTAGGCTTGTCAAGTTTAACCCGAATATTCTGCGTGTGCAAAACTGGCTTGCACCCGTTGTATGTGAACGTAGAGCTTATCACACCCGATCATCACGTGGTGTCTCGGCACGACGAACTTTCGCAACGGTGCATACTCATGGAGAACACTTGTACCTTCAAATTTAGTGAGAGATCATCTTATAATGCTACCGTCGAACTAAGCAAAATAAGATGCATAAAAGATAAACATCACATGCAATCAATATAAGTGATATGATGTGGCCATCATCATCTTGTGCCTTTGATCTCCATCTCCAAAGCACCGTCATGATCACAATCGTCATCGGCGGGACACCTTGATCTCCATCGTAGCATCGTTGTCGTCTCGCCAACTATTGTTTCTACGACTATCGCTACCGCTTAGTGATAAAGTAAAAACAATTACAGGGCGATTGCATTGCATACAATAAAGCGACAATCGTATGGCTTCTGCCAGTTGCCGATAACTTTGTAACAAAACATGATCATCTCATACAATAAAATTTAGCATCATGTCTTGACCATATCACATCACAACATGCCCTGCAAAAACAAGTTAGACGTCCTCTACTTTGTTGTTGCAAGTTTTACGTGGCTGCTATGGGCTGAGCAAGAACCGTTCTTACCTACGCATCAAAACCACAATGATTTTTCGTCAAGTATGTGTTGTTTTAACCTTCAACAAGGACCGGGTGTAGCCATACTCGATTCAACTAAAGTTGGAGAAACTGACACCCGCCAGCCACGTGTGTGCGAAGCACGTCGGTAGAACCAGTCTCGCGTAAGCGTATGCTTAATGGCGGTCCGGGCCGCTTCATCCAACAATACCGCCGAATCAAAGTTTGAAATGCTGGTAAGCAGTATGACTATTATTGTCCACAACTCACTTGTGTTCTACTCATGCATATAACATCCACGCATAAACCTGGCTCGGATGCCACTGTTGGGGAACGTGGTAATTTCAAAAATTTCCTACGCACACGCAAGATCATGGTGATGCATAGCAACGAGAGGGGAGAGTGTTGTCCAGGTACCCTCGTAGACCAAAAGCGGAAGCGTTATGACAACGCGGTTGATGTAGTCATACGTCTTCACAATCGACCGATCCTAGTACCGAATGTACGACACCTCCGTGATCTGCACACGTTCAGCTCGATGACGTCCCACGAACTCATGATCTAGCAGAGTGTCGAGGGAGAGCTTCGTCAGCATGACAGCGTGATGTCGGTGATGATGATGCTACCGACGCAGGGCTTCGCCTAACCACTATGATGATATGACGAAGGTGGATTATGGTGGAGGGGGGCACCACGCACGGGTAAGAGATCAATGATCAACTTGTGTGTCTATGGCGGCGAGAGGACCGGCCTCCTAGGCGCGCCCAAGGGGGGAGTCCTACTCCCAGTGGAAGTTGGATTCCCCCTTCCCTAGTTGGAGTAGGAGAGGGAAGGAAGGGGGAGAAGGAGAGAAGGAAAGGGGGGCCGGGCCCCCTCCCAATTCAGATTGGGCTTGGGGGGGGGGGGCGCCCCCACCTTGGCTGCCTCCTCCTCCTTTCCACTAAGTCCCAATAAGGCCCATTGACTCCCCGGGAGGTTTCGGTAACCTCCCAGTACTTCGGTGAATGCCCGAACTCACCCGGAACCATTCTGATGTCCAAACATAGCCATCCAATATATCGATCTTTATGTCTCAACCATTTCGAGACTCCTCGTCATGTCCGTTATCATATCCGGGATTCCGAACTACCTTTGGTACATTAAAACCCATAAACTCATAATACTGATCATCACCGAACGTCAAGCGTGCGGACCCTACGAGTTCGAGAACTATGTAGACATGACCGAGACATGTCTCTGGCCAATAACCAATAGCGAAACCTGGATGCTCATATTGGCTCCCACATATTATACTAAGATCTTTATCGGTCCAACCGCATAACAACATACATTGTTCCCTTTATCAATGGTATGTTACTTGCCCGAGATTCGATCATCGGTATCTCAATACCTAGTTCAATCTCGTTACCGGCAAGTCCTTTTATTCATTCCGTAATACATCATCCCGCAACTAACTCATTAGTCACATGGCTTGCAAGGCTTATAGTGATGTGCATTACTGAGAGGGCCCAGAGATACCTCTACGACAATCATAGTGACAAATCCTAATCTCGATCTATGCCAACTCAACAAACACCATCAAAGACACCTGTAGAGCACCTTTATAATCACCCAGTTACGTTGTGACGTTTGGTAGCACACAAAGTGTTCCTATGGTATTCGGGATTTGCATAACCTCATAGTCATAGGAACATGTATAAGTCATGAAGAAAGCAATAAGAACATACTAAACGATCAAGTGCTAAGCTAACAGAATGGGTCAAGTCAATCACATCATTCTCTAATGATGTGATCCCGTTTATCAAATGACAACTCATGTCTATGGCTAGGAAACTTAACCATCTTTGATTAACGAGATAGTCAAGTAGCGGCATACTAGTGACACTCTATTTTGTCTATGTATTCACACATGTACTAAGTTTCCGGTTAATACAATTCTAGCATGAATAATAAACATTTATCATGATGTAAAGAAATATGTAAATAACAACTTTATTATTGCCTCTAGGGCATATTTCCTTCATTCCTATGGACTCAATGTGAGATCACTAAAATGAAAATGACGAGTCTTGAGCCTTTGCCAATCTTTGTCCTTAGCATTTTGAAGGGTTTCCACATCCTCTTGTCTTGCCACTCCATTGTTGAACTTATCTGAAATGTACTTGATAAAAACATTAGTCCAACAATATATATGTTGACATTAATTACCAAAATCACCCAAGGAGCACTTGTGCTTTTAGTCTTCCCTTTTTTTGGTAATTGATGACAACATACATCAAAGCTTTAGATAGAGATATGAATAGCAACATGTAAAGCTTTGGAAAGACATGTAACATGCATAGGCTCCCCCTATATGTATGTAATCATGTAATGATGGAATGTGAGAACATGTGAATGCATAAGCATGTCAGAGCAAGCAATGAGTTACATGTATCTTGGCTATATGCATCAAAGCAAATGATGTAGATAATAGGTATATCTTCATGTTCATGAATCCTTCTTGCAAACAATATGTGCAGTAGCAAGAGGTTATCATGCACATGAGTGTGATGCATATACTTACCTTGTGGTCTTGAGCTGGCTTTGGAAGATGTGATCTTGAGGAAATAAGGTTAGATGACACAACAACACTCTAAATAAAGCAAGTCCAGGAAACCACAAGAGTACCAAGACTGGGATGACATGTAATGGGTGAGTACTTAGTACTCTATTTGGATATAGACATGTCCCCAAAGATTAAAGATATGCAATAAATTCCAAGGATTTTCTTCCCTTGGTTTCTCCCCCTGAATCTGATATTGGATAATGGGAGAATGTAGGGTAAGAGAAAATCAGAGCAAAGAAGGAAAAGAAAATCAGAGCAAGAACCAATAATGCAACAAATGGTTCAAACAAAACAACACTAAACATGTCTTTCCGCTCTTGAAGACATGTGGCTTATCTCCTCTATTGACAACAAGCATTTGGGGAGGCTAAGATGTCTCTCTCTCCCATGTGATAAGCTTTGGTGTGGTCTCTCTCTCTCCCCCTTTGACATCAATTTCCAAGAAGGGACCTTCTAGAGTATGAGTCAATTAGGTTCGATCCTTGAGATACATGACAAAGCAGCATGTAGATTATGATGCGGGTAGAGGATAAGGATCATTGAGTGGAGCTGGAAAAGATGTGCAGAATGCAATGGCAAAAAAATTTCTGCTGCACTGAAATTGGTTGTGCCGATTCCTTTACATTGGTGACACCGAGTTGGCGAGGTCACAAAGGATCCCGATCGGTGCAACCGAGTTAGATTGTGTTGGTTGAACCGATGATCTAGCCACAAGGATACCTTGTGCTTCTGTTAGACCGATAGGTTTGAATTGGAGAGGCCGAGTTCAATACAGAGTAAACATTTTGTCATCTCAGCTCACTAGGCAAATAAAATCACTTAAGGATTTGCAAGGGATTAAAAACATAAAAGAAGAAGGGATCTAGATGAAGTTTTTTTAAAGGAAACACAAAGACAAAAATAACAAACAGAAATACTAGATAACTTCATCTAGAAGGGGTCGGCGTCAAAGTCACCTATGTTAAAGTATATTGACTTAGGAGTCAAGTGAAGTCACTTGATTATATGTCATTCTCATCGTTTAAGCTCAAAATGGGGTTAGCATTTTTCGTTTAAGCACTTTGATGTATTCACATTTTGTTGAGTTGCTTTAACTCTTGACTTGGGTCAAAGCTTCTCTAAGATGGAATGACATACCTTGGGTTGTGTGATCTTGGTCATGTAGTTGAACTTGTGTTGGAAGCTCAAGGTTGATGTAGTCCAACAAGAATTGAGAGCATCACTTGAAGTTTAAGTTCATCTTCCTACATGGGTTAGTCTTGCAAGGAAGAGCACTTGTGTATCCAAAAATGACAAACATGTAAATTGATACCAAATGAAATTTCATATATAGAAATCGTCAAAGGATATATTGAGTGAGGTCATCCTTCCTTGTATTCCACAACCATATAGTAGAAACTTGGTGATGTAGAGATTGCTTAAATTTTGAGTGGCTTGCAATCTCTTGGATTTCATCCAAGTACCTACAAGGGTTAGATAACATGCAAGGATACAAGTATATATCTAAGACATATGATCATCATCTTAAGATAAATATCAAGGGTTAGTCATAGAAGGGCTCATGCCTTGCATGCATATAGATGGAGTTCCTCTCCAAGTTTGAGGCATCAATAATGTTCAATTCACCTCAGAAACGACAAAACACTTTCTCATCAAGCGGTTTGATGAAAATATCCGCCAATTGCTTATCAGTATGAACATGCTTAAGATTGATGTGACCTTTAGGAACATGATCTCGAATGAAATGATGATGAACTTCAATATTCTTAGTCCGAGAATGTTGCACGAGATTATGAGCAACCTTAATAACACTTTAATTGTCACAAAGCAATGGAACATGTTTCACATGTATCCATAATCTTTAAGAGTTTGGGATCCAAATTAATTGAGCACAACATGATCCATCGGCAATGTATTCCGCTTCGGCGGTGGATAAGGATACTGAGTTTGTTTCTTGGAGGACCAAGATACAAGAGATTGATGTCTACTACGCAACCTTCTCCTTGTAGACGTTGTTGGGCCTCCAAGTGCAGAGGTTTGTAGGACAGTAGCAAATTTCCCTCAAGTGGATGACCTAAGGTTTATCAATCCGTGGGAGGTGTAGGATGAAGATGGTCTCTCTCAAACAACCTTGCAACCAAATAACAAAGAGTCTCTTGTGTCCCCAACACACCCAATACAATGGTAAATCGTATAGGTGCACTAGTTCGGCGAAGATATGGTGATACAAGTGCAATATGGATGGTAGATATGAGTATTTGTAATCTGAAAATATAAAAACAGCAAGGTAACAAGTGGTAAAAGTGAGCGTAAACAGTACTGCAATGCTAGGAAACAAGGCCTAGGGTTCATACTTTCACTAGTGCAAGTTCTCTCAACAATAATAACATAATTGGATCATATAACTATCCCTCAACATGCAACAAAGAGTCACTCCAAAGTCACTAATAGCGGAGAACAAACGAAGAGATTATTGTAGGGTATGAAACCACCTCAAAGTTATCCTTTCTGATTGATCTATTCAAGAGTCCATAGTAAAATAACACGAAGCTATTCTTTCCGTTCGACCTATCATAGAGTTCGTAGTAGAATAACACCTTAAGACACAAATCAACCAAAACCCTAATGTCACCTAGATACTCCAATGCCACCTCAACTATCCATGGGTATGATTATATGGCATGCATCACACAATCTCAGATTCATCTATTCAACCAACACAAAGAACTTCAAAGAGTGCCCCAAAGTTTCTACTGGAGAGTCAAGACGAAAACGTGTGCCAACCCCTATGCATAAGTGCACAGGGTCACTAAACCCGCAAGTTGATCTCCAAAACATACATCAAGTAGATCACGTGAATATCCCATTGTCACCACAGATAAGCACATGCAAGACATACATCAAGTGTTCTCAAATCCTTAAAGACTCAATCCGATAAGATAGCTTCAAAGGGAAAACTCAATCCATTACAAGAGAGTAGAGGGGGAGAAACATCATCAGATCCAACTATAATAGCAAAGCTCGCGGTACATCAAGATCGTGCCGAATCAAGAACACAAGAGAGAGAGAGAGAGAGAGATCAAACACACAGCTACTGGTACATACCCTCAGCCCCGAGGGTGAACTACTCCCTCCTTGTCATGGAGAGCGCCGGGATGATGAAGATGGCCATTGGTGAGGGATCCCCCCTCTGACAGGGTGTCGGAAAAGGGTCCCGATTGGTTTTTGGTGGCTACAGAGGCTTGCGGCAGCGGAACTCCTGATCTAGGTTATTTTCTGGAGGTTTCAGTATTTATAGGAATTTTTGGCGTTGGGAACAAGTCAGGGAGGTCTCCGGGCTGTCCACGAGACAGGGGGGTGCGTCCAGGGGGGTGGGCACGCCCCCCACCCTCATGGGCAACCCGGGACTCTTCTGGCCCAACTCTTTCACTCCAGGGGCTTCTTTTGGTCCATAAAAAGTCATCAAAAATTGGCACGTTAATTGGACTCTGTTTAGTATTCCTTTTCTGTAAAACTCAAAAACAAGGAAAAAACAGAAACTGGCACTGGGATCTAGGTTAATAGGTTAGTCCAAAAAATCATATAAAATAGCATATAAATGCATATAAAACATCCTAGATGGATAATATAATAACATGGAACAATCAAAAATTATAGATACATTGCAGACGTATCAAGCATCCCCAAGCTTAATTCCTGCTCGTCCTCGAGTAGGTAAATGATAAAAACAGAATTTTTGATGTGGAATGCTACCTAACATATTTATCTATGTAATCTCTCTTTATTGTGGCAAGAATATTCAGATCCATAAGATTCAAGATAAATGTTTAATGTTGATATAAAAATAGTAATACTTCAAGTATGCTAACCATGCAGTTTATGTCTTATCAAAATAACATAGCCAAAGAAAGCTTATTGCTACAAAATCATATAGTTTGGCCATGCTTCATTTTCGTCACACAAAATGCTCCCATCATGCACAACCCCGGTTTCAGCCAAGCAATTGGTTCATACTTTTTAACGCGCTTCATCCTTTTCAACCCTCACGCAATACATGAGCGTAAGCCATGGACATAGCACTATGGGTGGAGTAGAGTATGATGATAGGGATTATGTGAGAAAACAAAAAAGGAGAAAGTCTCACATTGACGCGGCTAATCAACAGGCTATGGAGATGCCCATCAATTGATGTCAATACGAGGAGTAGGGATTGCCATGCAAAGGATGCACTAGAGCTATAAATGTATGAAAGTTCATCAAAAAGAAACTAAGTGGGTGTGCATCCAACTTGCCTGCTCACGAAGACGTAGGGCATTTTGAGGAAGCCCATCATTGGAATATACAAGCCAAGTTCTATAATGAAAATTCCCACTAGTATATGAAAGTGACAAAATAAGAAACTCTCTATCATGAAGATCATGGTGCTATTTTGAAGCACAAGTGTGGAAAAAGGATAGTAACATTGTCCCTTCTCTCTTTTTCTCTCATTCTTTTTATTTGGGCTTCTTTGGCCTCTTTTCTTCTTTTTTTATTTTTTTATTTTTCTCTTTTTTTTATTTCGTCTGGAGTCTCATCCCGACTTGTGGGGGAATCATAGTCTCCGTCATCCTTTCCTCACATGGGACAATGCTCTATAATGGAAATCATCACACTTCTATTTATTTACAACTCAATACTTACGACAAAATATGACTCTATGTGAAAGCCTCTGGCTGTCTACCGGGATATGCAATGAATCAAGAGCGCCATGTATGGAAGAATTATAAAGGTGGCTTTGCCACAAATATGATGTCAACTACATGATCATGCAAGGCAATATGACAATGACGGAGCGTGTCATAATAAACGGAACGGTGGAAAGTTGCATGGCAATATATCTCGGAATGGCTATGGAAATGCCATAATAGGTAGGTATGGTGGCTGTTTTGAGGAAGATATAAGGAGGTTTATGTGTGATAGAGCGTATCATATCACGGGGTTTGGATGCACCAGCGAAGTTTGCACCAACTCTCAAGATGAGAAAGGGCAATGCACGGTACCGTAGAGGCTAGCAAATTGCGGAAGGGTAATAGTGCGTATAATCCATGGACTCACATTAGTCATAAAGAACTCATATACTTATTACAAAAGTTTATTAGCCCTCAAAGCAAAGTACTACTACACATGCTCCTAGCTAGGGGAAGGGTTGGTAGGAGTTAACCATCACGCGATCCCGACCTCCACTTATAAGGAAGGCAATCAAACAACACCCCATGCTTCAAATTTGTCACACAACGTTCACCATATGTGCATGCTACGGGACTTGCCAACTTTAACACAAGTATTTCTCAATTTCATAATTACCCAACTAGCATGACTCTAACATTACCACCTTTATATCTCAAAACAATTATCAAGTATCAAATTTATCATAGTGTTTAATGCACTCTATATGAAAGTTTTTATTATACCCAACTTGGATGGCCATCATATTAGGACTAATTTTATAACCAAAGCAAATTACCATGCTGTTTAAGACTCTCAAAATAATATAAGTGAAGCATGAGAGTTCATCTATTTCTTCAAAATAAAATCACCACCATGCTCTAAAAAGATATAAGTGAAGCACTAGAGCAAATGACAAACTACTTCGAAAGATATAAGTGAAGATCAATGAGTAGTCGAATAATTATGCAACTATGTGAAGACTCTCTAACATTTAAGAATTTCACATCTTGGTATTTTATTCAAACAGCAAGCAAAACAAAACAAAATGACATTTCAAGGATAGCACACATCATGTGAAGAAGCAAAAACTTAGGTTCAACCGATACTAACCGATAATTGTTGAAGAAGAAAGGTGGGATGCCTACCGGGGCATCCCCAAGCTTGGATGCTTGAGACTTCTTGAAATATTATCTTGGGGTGCCTTGAGCATCCCCAAGCTTGAGCTTTTGTGTCTCCTTAATTCCTTTTATATCTTGGTTTCCTAAATCTCGAAAGCTTCATCCACACCAAACTCAACAAGAACTCGTGAGATATGTTAGTATAAACCAATGCAAAAACCTTATCATTTTCTACTGTAACAAATCACAAAAATTATTATTCAACATTTCATACTAAATTTCTCTGCATATTTAATACTCCTATCCTCAAATAGAATCATTAAACAAGCAAACATATGCAAACAATGCGAACATAACAGAAATCTGCCAAAACAGTACAGTCTGTAAAGAATGCAAGATTAATCATACTTCCTTAACTCCAAAAAATTATGAAAGTCTACCACAATGTATAAGATTTATCAGAGCTCAATATTCAAAAAGTTTCAACATTTTATCATTTTCTTACATTTCTAGGGAATTTTTGCAACAGCGGTAAACTTTCTGTTTTGAAACAACATGATGTATACTTGCAAAATAAGCATGGTAAGGGCTATCCTTGACATTTTTATTGAAAACAAAGATGCAAAACATTATTCTAAATAACAGCAAGCAAATCCTAACAAAATAAATTGATGCTCCAAGAAAAACACATATCATGTGGTGAATAAAAATATAGCCTCAAGTAAAGTTACCGATGAACGAAGACGAAAGAGGGGATGCCATCCGGGGCATCCCCAAGCTTAGGCTCTTGGTTGTCCTTGAATATTACCTTGGTGTGCCTTGGGAATCCCCAAGCTTAGGCTCTTGCCAATCCTTATTCCATAGTCCATCGAATCTTTACCCAACACTAGAAAACTTCACAACACAAAACTCAACAGAAAACTCGTAAGCTCCGTTAGTATAAGAAATTAAATCACCACTTAGGTACTGTTGTGAACTCATTCTAAATTCATATTGATGTAATATCTACTGTATTCCAACTTCTCTATGGTTCATACCCTCTGATAATACTCATAGATTCATCAAAATAAGCAAACAACACATAGAAAACAGAATCTATCAAAAACAGAACAGTCTGTAGTACTCTGTAACTCTCGAATACTTATGTAACTCAACAAATTCTACCAAATTAGGAAAACCTGAGAAATTTGTGTACCAATCCAGAGAAAAAAATAATCAGTTCAAAAACACGTTTCTGTGAATTATCAAAACTAATTTACTGGGAGCAAAAGTTTCTGATTTTCAGCAGGATCAACACAATTATCACCGTAAGCTATCCTAAAGGTCTTACTTGGCACTTTATTGAAACAAAAGCTATAAAACATGATTACTACAGTAGCAGAATCATGTGAACACACAAAAACAGTAAAGGTAAATATTGGGTTGTCTCCCAACAAGCGCTTTTCTTTAATGCCTTTCTAGCTAGGCATGATGATGACAATGATGCTCACATAAAAGATAAGAATTGAAACATAATGGGAGCATCATGAAGCATATGACTAGCACATTTAAGCCTAACCCACTTCCTATGCATAGGGATTTTTTGAGCAAACAACTTATGGGAACAAGAATCAACTAGCATAGGAAGGTAAAACAAGCATAGCTTCAAGATTTTCAACACATAGAGAGGAAACTTGATATTATTGCAATTCCTACAAGCATATGTTCCTCCATCATAATAATTTTCAGTAGCATCATGAATGAATTCAACAATATAACCATCGCATAAAGCATTATTTTCATGATGCACAAGCATATCTACTCTCCACATAAGCAAACTTCTTCTTATGAATAGTAGTGGGAGCAAACTCAACAAAATAACTATCATGTGCAGCATAATCCAATTGAAAATTAAAATCATGATGACAAGTTTCATGGTTATGTTTATTCTTTATGGCATACGTATCATCACATAATCATCATAAATAGGAGGCATGCTTTCATCGTAATAAATTTGCTCATCAAAACTTGGGGGACAAATAATATCATCTTCATCAAACATAGCATCCCCAAGCTTGTGGCTTTGCATATCATTAGCATCATAGGTATTCAAAGAATTCATACTATTTACATTGCAATCATGCTCATCATTCACATATTTTATGCCAAGCATTCTATGTAATTCTTCTTCTAGTACTTGAACACAATTATCGGAATCCTTATTTTCACGGAAGACATTAAAAAGATGAAGCATATGAGGCACCCTCAATTCCATTTTTTTGTAATTTTCTTTTATAAAACTAAACTAGTGATAAAACAAGAAACTAAAAGATTTGATTGCAAGATCTAAAGATATACCTTCAAGCACTCACCTCCCCAGCAATGGCGCCAGAAAAGAGCCTGATGTCTACTACGCAACCTTCTCCTTGTAGACGTTGTTCGGCCTCCAAGTGCACAGGTTTGTAGGACAGTAGCAAATTTCCCTCAAGTGGATGACCAAAGGTTTATCAATCCGTGGGAGGTGTAGGATGAAGATGGTCTCTCTCAAACAACCCTGCAACCAAATAACAAAGAGTCTCTTGTGTCCCCAACACACCCAATACAATGGTAAATTTTATAGGTGCACTAGTTCGGCGAAGATATGGTGGTACAAGTGCAATATGGATGGTAGATATGAGTATTTGTAATCTGACAATATAAAAACAGCAAGGTAACAAGTGGTAAAAGTGAGCGTAAATGGTATCGCAATGCTAGGAAGCAAGGCCTAGGGTTCATAATTTCACTAGTGCAAGTTCTCTCAACAATAATAACATAATTGGATCATATAACTATCCCTCAACATGCAACAAAGAGTAACTCCTAAGTCACTAATAGCGGAGAACAAACAAAGAGATTATTTTAGGGTACGAAACCACCTCAAAGTTATCCTTTCTGATCAATCTATTCAAGAGTCCGTAGTAAAATAACACGAAGTTATTCTTTCCGTTCGATCTATCATAGAGTTCGTAGTAGAATAACACCTTAAGACACAAATCAACCAAAACCCTAATGTCACCTAGATACTCCAATGTCACCTCAAGTATCCGTGGGTATGATTATACGGCATGCATCACACAATCTCGGATTCATCTATTCAACCAACACAAAGAACTTCAAAGAGTGCCCCAGAGTTTCTACCGGAGAGTCAAGACGAAAATGTGTGCCAACCCCTATGCATAAGTTCACAAGGTCACTGAACCCGCAAGTTGATCACCAAAACATACATCAAGTAGATCACGTGAATATCCCATTGTCACCACAGATAAGCACATGCAAGACATATATCAAGTGTTCTCAAATCCTTGAAGACTCAATCCGATAAGATAACTTTAAAGGGAAAACTCAATCCATTACAAGAGAGTAGAGGGGGAGAAACATCATAAGATCCAACTATAATAGCAAAGCTCGCGGTACATCAAGATCGTGCCGAATCAAGAACACAAGAGAGAGAGAGAGAGAGATCAAACACATAGCTACTGGTACATACCCTCAACCCCGAGGGTGAACTACTCCCTCCTCATCATGGAGAGCGCCGGGATGATGAAGATGGCCACCGGTGAGGGATCCCCCCTCTGGCAGGGTGCCGGAAAAGGGCCCCGATTGGTTTTTGGGGGCTACAAAGGCTTGCGGCGGTGGAACTCCCGATCTAGGTTATTTTCTGGAGGTTTTAGTATTTATAGGAATTTTTGGCGTCGGGAACAAGTCAGGGAGGTCTCCGGGCTATCCACAAGACAGGGGGCGCGCCCCCCGGGGGGGGGGGTGTCGGCGCGCCCCCACCCTCGTGGGCAGCCCGGGACTCTTCTGGCCTTTCACTCAGGGGTTTCTTTTTGTCCATAAAAAATCATCAAAAATTGGCATGTCAATTGGACTCCGTTTGGTATTCCTTTTCTATAAAACTCAAAAACAAGGAAAAAACAGAAACTGGCACTTGGCTCTAGGTTAATAGGTTAGTCCCAAAAATCATATAAAATAGCATATAAATGCATATAAAACATCCTAGATGGATAATATAATAGCATGGAACAATAAATATTATACATATGTTGGAGACGTATCAGAGATCTACCAAGAAATTGACATGTACCCGAAGTGGATTTTCTATCAACCTTGTCTCCGGCATAGTTCGAGTCGGAGTAGCCAACATGATCAAAAGAAGACCTCTTAGGATACCAAATGCCAAAGTTTGGTGTATGAATTAAGTATCTCACTATCCTTTTCACAGCCTTAAGATGAAATTCTTTGGGGGCCACTTGATATCGTGCACACATGCACACACTTAGCATAATATCAGGACGGGAGGCACATAGATATAACAATGAACCAATCATAGAGCGGTAAACCTTTTGGTCAACCGGGTTGCCATCCATAGTCAAGTCAAGATGTCCACTAGCAGGCATAGTTGTCTTCATACCTTTGCTTTCTTGCATGTTGAACTTCTTGAACAAGTCCTTGGTATACTTTGTTTGGGAAACAAAGTTACCTTCCTTAGTTTGCTTGATTTGCAAACCAAGAAAGAACTTGAGTTCACACATCATAGACATCTCAAACTTCTCCGACATTAACCTTCCAAACATTTCAGTAAAATGAGGGTTAGTTGAACCAAATATGATATCATCCACATAAATTTGGCACACAAATAATTCACCATCAACCCTTTTAGTAAAAAGTGTAGAATCAATTTTCCCATCTCAAAGCCTTTTTCAATAGGGATAATTAGATTTATGCCCCTAGTTGAGTCCCACTCGTCTATTTTACCCCTAATTTCAAAATGTCACCGGTACTATCATAAGTCACTTAGATCCTCTTATGCTTTTGCCCTTTGACCGCCAGTTTGAAAACTTCATAACTAATTCATACTAAATCAGAAAAATGCAAATAAGATGCCAAAATGTTCAGAAAAACATCACCTATATGTTAGTGTCATTTGCATTCATGGCAAAAGTGTTGGAAAGTGCCCATCCAAGTTTTAGCTCTTATGATACCACCATGAACAATAAAATCTTAAAAAATTCAAATTTTTTAAAAAAGATGTGGTGGCAAAGAATGACAAATGTTTTAAGTGCTTGCCAAGATTCATCAGGAAATGACATTCATGGAAGTCATGGCAAAATAATAATCTATTTTGGAGTGTTGATTTTTTTTGCCACGGCATCCACGAATGTCATTCCCCGATGAAACTTGGCAAGCACTTAAACCATTTGTCATTCTTTGCCACCACATTTTTTTGAATTTTTTGAATTTTTTATTATTTTACTATTCATGGTGGTATCATAAGAACTAAAACTCATATGGGCATTTTCCAACACTTTTTTATGAATGCAAATGACACTGCCATATAGGTGATGTTTTTCCGAACATTATGGTACCTTATTTGCATTTTTTTGATTTAGTATGAATTAGTTATGAATTTTTCAAACTGGCGGTCAAACTGTCAAAGGGCAGAGGAGCGAAGTGACTTGGACAGAACCGATGACTTTTGGAAATTAGGGGTAAAACAGCCGAGTGGGACACAACTAGGGGCATAAATCTAATTATCCCTTTTCAATAAGAAACTTAGTTAAGCATTTATACCAAGCTCTAGGAGCTTGTTTCAGACCATAAAGAGCTTTGTGAAGTTTGTAAACATGATCAGATTTCTTAGGATTAACAAAGCCGAGAGGTTCTTTAGCATAAACTTCCTCCTCAATTTCACCATTTGGAAAAGCACTTTTTATGTCCATTTGATATAAAGTAATGTCATGATGATTGGCATAAGCAAGTAAGATGCGTATGGACTCAAGTCTAGCAACGGGGGCATATGTCTCACCATAGTCCATACCTTCCACTTGAGTGTAGCCTTGAGCAATGAGATGAGCCTTGTTGCGCACAACTTGTCCATCTTCATCTTGCTTATTCTACAACACCCATTTGGTTTCAATGACGTTGTGCTTCTCATCGAGCTTTTCAACCAACATCCATACTTGGTTCCTCCCGAAATTGTGTAACTCTTCATGCATAACATTCACCCAATCCAGATCATCAAGAGCCTCTTCAACCTTCATAGGTTCAATACTAGAAATAAATGAGTAATGTTCACAAAAGTTAGCCAAACGAGTTTTAGAGCAAGTAATTCTCCCGGTTTAAATATCATTGAAGATTTGTTCAACGAGATGATCTCTTGAAACTCTTGCTCGAACTCATGAGAGCTTTTGTTTGGGTTGGGGTGGAACATCCTCTTCATTGTCTTGTTCTTCCTATTGTCTTTCTTCATCGTCGTTGGCGTTGTTGTTCTCTTGTGGAGGTGGAGAAGGAGGTCGATTAGGTTCATCTTGTTGTACATCCTCGTTTCCACCATCTTGATGTGTTCCACTTGTGGATGCCTCCAAGTCAACTTGTGGTTCACCTTGCGTGAAGTTGAGGCTTCCACTTGAACGGGGGAGGTACTCTTCTTCACCTCCATTGGGCGAATCTTGCCGATAGACAAGTCATGAATTGCTTCTGAGGGATCTCTATCTCCTACATCAATCGGCAATTGCTCTACTTGCGAGCCGTTAGATTCATCAAACTTCACATCTACCGTCTCTTCAAACTTTCGGGTGAAATTGTTGTAGACACGGTAAGTGTGAGAGTTTGAGCCGCAACCGAGTAGAAAACCTTCAAGAGATTTAGGGGCAAATTTCAAACAACGATGCTTATCAAGAATGTAACATTTTGAGACAAATACTCGAAAGTAACCAACTTGGGATTTGTTACCGGTGAGAAGCTCGTATGCCGTCTCCCCAAGAAGCTTGTGAAGATATAGTGGATTTGTTGCATGACAAGCTGTCCCAACCGCTTCCGCCCAAAAATGTCTTGGCCTCTTATATTCAACAAGCATCGTTCTTGCCATCTCAATGAGCATCCGGTTCTTCCTCTCCACAACTCCATTTTGTTGAGGCATGTACGTAGCTGAGAACTCATGCAAAATCCCGTCCTCGTAAAGAAAGGTATCCATATTGGCATTCTTGAACTCCGTTCCGTTGTCACTTCAAACCTTCTTGATCTTCACTTCAAATTGATTTTGGGCCTTCCTAGAGAAGTTTTTGAAGATCTTTTGGACCCGCGATTTATCATCAAGAAAGAACACCCACGCAAATCTGGAAAGTCATCAACAATGAACAAACCGAATGAGTTACCACTGAGACTCTTATAGGCGTTGGGACCAAAGAGATCCATATGAAGCAGCTCGAGTGGTCTTCTCATGGTCATGATGTTCTTCACGGGATGACTTCCTCCAACTTGTTTTCCTGCTAAAGCACTGCAAAATCTATCCTTGTCAAATACAACATCTTTAATTCCAAGGATATGATCACCTTTAATAAGCTTATCAAGATTTCGCATGTCCACGTGACCTAACCTTCTATGCCACAACCAACCTTTAGAAGATTTAGCAATTATGCAAGTTCTAGGTTCAACCCGGAGGGTGAACTACTCCCTCCTCGTCATGGAGAGTGTCAGGATGATGAAGATGGCCACCGGTGATGGACCCCCCTCTGACAGGGTGCCGGAACAGGGTCCCGATTGGTTTTTCGTGGCTACAGAGGCTTGCGGTGGCGGAACTCCCGATATAGGTTTCTTTTCGGGGGTTTCTATATTTATAGGAATTTTTGGCGTCAGTTTCACATCGGGGGGTCTCTAAGTCAGCCACGAGCATGCCCAGGGGGTAGGGCGCGCCCTCCACCCTCGTGGATGACTCGGGACTCTTCTGGCCCAACTCTTTTGCTTCGGGGGCTTCTTCTGGTCCATAAAAAATCCACAAAAATTGGCATGTCAATTGGACTTCATTTGGTATTCCTTTTATGTAAAACTCAAAAACAAGGAAAAAACAAAAACTGGCACTGGGCTCTAGGTTAATAGGTTAGTCCCCAAAAATAATATAAAATAGCATATAAATTCCTATTAAACATCCAAAAAATATAATATAATAGCATGGAACAATCAAACATTATAGATAAGTTGGAGACGTATCAAGCATCCCCAAGCTTAATTCATGCTTGTCCTCGAGTAGGTAAATGATAAAAATAGAATTTTTGATGTGGAATGCTACCTAACATATTTATCAATGTAATTTTCTTTATTGTGGCATGAATGTTCAGATCCGAAAGATTCAAAACAAAAGTTTAATATTGACATAAAAATAATAATACTTCAAGCATACTAACAAAGCAATTATGTCTTCTCAAAATAACATGGCCAAAGAAAGCTCATCCCTACAAAATCATATAGTTTGGCTATGCTCCATCTTCGTCACACGAAATATTCAAATCATGCACAACCCCGATTTCCACCAAGCAATTGTTTCATACTTTAGTATTCTCAAACTTTTTCAACTCTCACGCGATACCTGAGCGTGAGCCATGGACATAGCACTATAGGTGGAATGGAATGGTGGTTGTGGAGAAGACAAAAAAGAGGAGATAGTCTCACATCAACTAGTCATATCAACAGGCTATGGAGATGCCCATCAATAGATATCAATGTGAGTGAGTAGGGATTGCCATGCAACGGATGCACTAGAGCTATACGTGTATGAAAGCTCAAAAAGAAAAGAAACTAAGTGGGTGTGCATCCAACTTGCTTGCTCATGAAGACCTAGGGCATTTGAGGAAGCCCATCGTTGGAATATACAAGCCAAGTTCTACAATGAAAAATTCCCACTAGTATATGGAAGTGACAAAACAAGAGACTCTCTATCATGAAAATCATGGTGCTACTTTGAAGCACAAGTGTGGTAAAAGGATAGTAGCATTGCCCCTTCTCTCTTTTTCTCTTTTTTTTGTTTTTTTATTGGCTTCTTTGGCCTTTTTTTATTTCCTCACATGGGACAATGCTCTAATATGATGATCATCACACTTCTATTTAGTTACAACTTGAAAAATTACAACCCAATTCTTAGAACAAAATATGACTCTATGTGAATGCCTCTAGCGGTGTATCGGGATGTGCAATGATTCAAGAGTGACATGTATGAAAGAATTATGAATGGTGGCTTTGCCACAAATACGATGTCAACTACATGGTCATGCAAAGCAATATGACAATGATGAAGCATGTCATAATAAATGGAATGGTGGAAAGTTGCATGGCAATATATCTCGGAATGGCTATGGAAATGCCATAATAGGTAGGTATGGTGTCTGTTTTGAGGAAGGTAATTGGTGGGTGTATGGTACCGGCGAAAGTTGCACGGCACAAGAGAGGCTAGCAATGATGGAAGGGTGAGAGTGCATATAATCCATGGACTCAACATTAGTCATAACGAACTCACATACTTATTGCAAAAATCTATAAGTCATCGAAACCAAGCACTACACGCATGCTCCTAGGGAAAGGGTTGGTAGGAGTTAACCATCGCGCGATCCCGACCTCCACACAAAGGATGACAATCAAAGAAATACTTCATGCTCCAAATTTGTTACACAACGGTTCACCATACGTGCATTCTACGGGACTCACAAACCTCAACACAAGTATTTCTCAAATTCACAATTACTCCACTAGCATGACTCTAATATCACCATCTTCATATCTCAAAACAATCATAAAGAATCAAACTTCTCATAGTATTCAATGCACTTCATATGAAAGTTTTTATTATATCCCTCTTGGATGCCCATCATACTAGGACTAGTTTTATAACCCAAGAAAATTACCATGCTGTTCTAAAAGACTCTCAAAATAATATAAGTGAAGCATGAGAGTTCACCATTTTCTTCAAAATAGAACCACCACCGTGCTCTAAAAAGATATAAGTGAAGCACTAGAGCAAACGACAAACTACTCCAAAAGATATAAGTGAAGATCAATGAGTAGTCGAATAATTATGTAACTATGTGAAGACTCTCTAACATTTAAAAATTTCAGATCTTGGGATATTATTCAAACAGAAAGCTGGTGAATAAAAATATAGCTCCAAGTAAAGTTACCGATGAACGAAGACGAAAGAAGGGATGCCTTCCGGGGCATCCCTGAGATTAGGATTTTGGTTGTCCTTGAATATTACCTTGGGGTGCCTTGGGAATCCCCAATCTTAGGCTCTTGCCACTCCTTATTCTATAGTCCATCAAATCTTTACCCAAAACTTGAAAACTTCATAACACAAAACTCGACAGAAAACTCGTAAGCTCCGTTAGTATAAGGAAATAGATCACCACTTAGGTACTATTGTGAACTCATTCTAAATTCATATTGGTGAAATATCTACTCTATTCCAACTTCTCTATGGTTCATACCCTCCGATACTACTCATAGATTCATCAAAATAAGCAAACAACACATAGAAAACAAAATCTGTCAAAAACAGAACAATCTGTAGTAATCTGTAACTCTCGAATACATCTGTAACTCCAAAAATTCTGAAAATTTTTAGTTCCACCTGATAAATTTGTGCACCAATCCATATAAAAAATAATCAGGTCAAAAGTACATTTCAATAAGATTCTGGAAATTATTTACTGAGCGCAAAAGTTTCTGATTTTCAGCAGGATCAACACAACTATCACCACAAGCTATCCTAAAGGCTTTACTTGGCACTTTACTGAAACAAAAGCTATAAATAATGATTACTACAGTAGCTTAATAATATGAACACACAAAAACAGTAGGGGTAAATATTGAGTTGTCTCCCAACAAGCGCTTTTCTTTAATGCCTTTTTAGCTAGGCATGATGATTTCAATGATGCTCACATAAAAGATAAGAATTCAAACACAAAGAGACCATCATGAAGAATATAACTAGAACATTTAAGTCTAACCCACTTCCTATGCCTAGGGATTTTGTGATCAAACAACTTATGGGAACAAGAATCAGCTAGCATAGGAAGGTAAAACAAGCAAATCTTCAAGATTTTCAACACATAGAGAGGAAACTTGATATTATTGCAACTCCTACAAGCATATATTCCTCCCTCATAATAATTTTTAGTCTCATCATGAATGAATTCAACAATATAACCATCACATAAATCACTCTTTTCATGATGCATAAGCATAGAATTTTTATTACTCTCTACATAAGCAAATTTCTTCTCATTCGAAATAGTGGGAGTATCATAAGAAACTCGAATACTATAAATTGTTTCCACATTAAAGTAGTAATGTTCAGAAAAAGGGTAATCATAATCATGACAAGTTTTATAAGTATAATCGTCACTACTTTTATAACATAATTATCATCACAATAATCATCATAAGTAGCAACTTTGTTCTCATCATAATCAATTGAAACCTCTTCCAAGATAGTGGAATCATTACTAAATAAAGTCATGACCTCTCCAAATCCACTTTCATAATTGCCCCAATAAGATTCAACACCCTCAAATATAGTGGGATCATTACTTCCTAAAGTTGACACTCTTCCAAACCCACTTTCATCAATATAATCATCATAAGTAGGAGGCATGCTATCATCATAGTCAATTTGCATATCAATACTTGGGAGACTAAAAATATCATCTTCATTAAGCATAAAATCCCCAAGCTTGGGACAAACATTAATTGCATCAAATAAATTCTCAAACATGTCATTCTCATCAAACATAGCATCCTCAAGCTTGGGCCTTTGCATAACATAAGCATAATCACTCTCATCATTAATGGTATGGATAGCACCAACAGTATAGCAATTATTATCATCACAATTTTCTAAGTTGATGCCAAAAATATTCTCAAGATTATAACAAGTATCATTACTTTCCCAATCATAATCATCACAATGAGTAAGAGGCATAACAATAATAGGAGCAACATCATTTGGGAGGGATACCTTTTTACCTTTGCTTCTCCGTCTTTTCTCTTTCGTCTCCACATTATGTGTGGGTTTAATCCTCTTTTTGGAGATCCTTATTAATGGCATTGGTTGAATAGAAAGCTCCTCCTACCTGATTCATCATAAGAAAGAATATGAGGATATTGGGAAACCTCTTCCCTTTCATTTGTATTCTCTTCATCTTCTATTTGTTTTCTTGTCTTTATGTAATTGGCAATATAAGGATTTTCAATGCAATTCACCGCACAATACATAAAAATTTCCTCTAAATGAAAATCAAGAACTCTCTCAAGGGCAAATTCTGGAATATCCTTAGTGATACATTTCATTTCTTCATAACCCAGAAGCAAACTAAGTTCATTATGATGTGCAAGGGAAATCAAGTTATCACAATTTTTGGACATGATTCGATCTTGAAACAATTTGCATTGCAGATTTAAATGGCCACATTCATTGCAAAGTTCACAAGTATGGCTAAGAAAATTTAAATTTTCAGAACAAACATCTAGCCTCTCTTGCAACCATTTTGTTTCTAAATACTTATGCCTCTTACAAAATCTATCTTCCCTATTTGGTGCGTACTTGCAAACTCTATGCACTCCACAAAAATTGACATGCTTATAAGAAACATTTTCATCATGACTATTGCAATCATCATTAGTACTATGGATATTCAAAGAGTTCATACTAACAACATTGCAATCATGCTCATCATTCAAAGATCTAGTGCCAAACATTTTATTGCATTCTTCTTCTAACACTTTGGCACAATTATCGGAATCCTTATTTTCATGAAAGACATTAAAAAGATGAAGCATATGTGGTAACCTCAATTCCATTTTTTTTGTAGTTTTCTTTTATAGACTAAACTAGTGATAAAACAAGAAACTAAAAGATTGAATTGCAAGATCTAAAGATATATCTTCAAGCACTCACCTCCCCGACAACGGCGCTAGAAAGGAGCTTGATGTCTACTACATAACCTACTTCTTGTAGACGTTGTTGGGCCTCCAAGTGCAGAGGTTTGTAGGACAGTAGCAAATTTCCCTCAAGTGGATGACCTAAGGTTTATCAATCCGTGGGAGGCATAGGATGAATATGGTCTCTTTCAAACAACCCTGCAACCAAATAACAAAGAGTCTCTTGTGTCCCAACACACCCAATACAATGGTAAATTGTATAGGTGCACTAGTTCGGCGAAGAGATGGTGATACAAGTGCAATATGGATGGTAGATATAGGTTTTTGTAATCTGAAAATGTAAAAACAGCAAGGTAGCAAGTAACAAAAGTGAGCGAAAACAGTATTGCAATGCTTTGAAACAAGGCCTAGGGTTAATACTTTCACTAGTGCAAGTTCTCTCAACAATAATAACATAATTGGATCATAACAATCCCTCAACATGCAACAAAGAGTCACTCCAAAGTCACTAATAACAAAGAACAAACGAAGAGATTGTTGTAGGGTATGAAACCACCTCAAAGTATTATTTCCGATCAATCCACTGGGCTATTCCTATAAGTACCACAAACAGCCCTAGAGTTCGTAGTAAAATTATCACCTTAAGACACAAATCAACCAAAACCCTAATGTCACCTAGATACTCCAATGTCACCTCAAGTATCCGCGGGTTTGATTATACGATATGCATCACACAATCTCAGATTCATCTATTCAAACCAACACAAAGAACTTCAAAGAGTGCCCCAAAGTTTCTACCAGAGAGTCAAGATGAAAACGTCTGCCAAACCCTATGCATAAGTTCACAAGGTCACTGAACCCGCAAGTTGATCACCAAAACATACATCACGTAGATCACGTGAATATCCCATTGTCACCACAAATAAGCACATGCAAGACATACATCGAGTGTTCTCAAATCCTTAAAGACTCAATCCGATAAGATAACTTCAAAGGGAAAACTCAATCCATTACAAGAAGTAGAGGGGGGAGAAACATCATAAGATCCAACTATAATAGCAAAGCTCGTGGTACATCAAGATCATGCCATATCAAGAACACGAGAGAGAGAGAGAGAGAGAGAGAGAGAGAGAGATCAAACACACAGCTACTGGTACATACCCTCAGCCCCGAGGGTGAACTACTCCCTCCTCGTCATGGAGAGCGTTGGGATGATGAAGATGGCCACCGGTGATGGATCCCCCCTCCGGCAGGGTGCCGGAACAGGGTCCCGATTGGTTTTTTGTGGCTACAGAGGCTTGCGGTGGCGGAACTCCCGATCTAGGTTTCTTTTCGGGGGTTTCTGTATTTATAGGAATTTTTTGCGTCGATTTCACGTCAGGGGGGTCTCCAAGTCAGCCACGAGGTAGTGGGGCACGCCCTCCACCCTCGTGAATGACTCGAGACTCTTCTGGCACAACTCTTTTGCTTTGGGGGCTTCTTCTGGTCCATAAAAAATCCACAAAAATTGACATGTCAATCGGACTCTGTTTGGTATTCCTTTTCTGTAAAACTCAAAAACAAGGAAAAAACAGAAACTGGCACCGGGCTCTAGGTTAATAGGTTAGTCCCAAAAATAATATAAAATAGCATATAAATGCCTATTAAAGATCCAAAACAGATAATATAATAGCATGGAACAATAAAAAATTATAGATACGTTGGAGCCGTATCAACACTCAACAAGCAAAAGTAACTGTTTTTAAGTTCTTCAAGTTGAGGTTGTAGATTAGCACAATTTTAGGCATTCCCAACACACTTCAAGCAAGCATAGCAAGAGTATAAGCAGCGGAAATAGTAAAGCATGCTAGTTACAAGAAAGTAAAGGGATGGGTTTGGAGTGTGCAAACGCAATGAAGACACGTAGATTTTTTGAAAGGATCGAGAAGAGGTGTCTAGAGGGGGTGATTAGACCCTCTATAAGTAAAAGATACCAGTTTTTAAGTTTTTCAAGTTGAGGTTGGAAATTATCACAATTTCAAACATCCACAATATAGTTCAAGCAAGCATGGCAAGAGTATATGAGCAGCGGAAAGTAAAGCATGCAACTTGCAAGAAAGTAATGAGATGGGATTGGAGTGTGCAGATGCAATTGGAGATACGGAGATTTTTGGCGTGGTTCCGGTAGGTGGTGCTATCGTACATCCACATTGGTGGAGACTTAAACCCACCAAGGGTAACGGTTGGATGAGTACACGAAGGGCTCCACCCGCGAAGGGTCCACGAAGAAGCAACCTTGTCTATCCCACCATGTCCATCGCCCACGAAGGACTTGCCTCACTAGGGTAGATCTTCACAAAGTAGGCGATCTCCTTGCCATTACAAACTCCTTGGTTCAACTCCACAATCTTGATGGAGGCTCCCAAGTGACACCTAACCAGTCTAGGAGACACCACTCTCCAAAAGGTAATAGATGGTGTGTTATGATGAACTCCTTGCTCTTGTGCTTCAAATGATAGTCTCCCTAACACTCAACTCTCTCTCACAGATTTAGCTATGATGGAAAGATGATTGGAGTGGAAAGCAACTTGGGGAAGGCTAGAGATCATGATTCTTGTGGTTCGATTGGAATGTATTGGTCTCAATACATGAGTAGTGTGGTTCTCTCTCAGAAAATGAGTAGTGGAAGTGTAGGCACGTTCTGATGGCTCTCTCTCAAATGGAGATGGGGGTGGAGGCGTCTATATAGCCTCCACACAAAATCTAACCGTTACACACAATTTACCAAACTCGATGAGACCAAATAGTGGAACTCGGTGAGACCGACTTGGTTCAAAATGTGAACGTTAGGCTTTTCGGTGGGACCGATAAGGTTAACTCGGTGAGACTGATGTGCTAGGGTTAGGGCAAAACCTCATCTCGGTGAGACTGATTGCGTGAACTTGGTGAGACCGGTTTTAGCAATAAGCAAACAGAGAGTTGGTCAAGCAAACTCGGTGGGACCGTTTGCACATTTCGGTGAGACCGAAATAACTGCAATAGGTAACACAGAGTTTGCAAGGCCATCTCGGTGAGACCGAGATCCCATCGGTGAGACCGAACTGATTAGGGTTTCTGGCAGTGGCTATGTCAATGAAGTCGGTGGCGCCAGATAGATCAAATCGGTGGGGCCGAGTTTTACTTTAGGTTTAGGACATATGTGGAAATGAGAAAGTGGTTGAGGGCTTTGGAGCATATCACTAAGCACTTTGAGTAAGCAAGCCATTAAGCAACACCTCATACCCTTTTAATAGTATTGGCTTTTCCTATGGACTCAATGCGATCTTGGATCATTAAAATGAAAATGTAGAGTCTTGAGCCTTTGCCAATGTTTGCCCTTAGCATCTTGAAGGGGTTCCACATCCTCTTGTCCTGCCACTCCAATGTTGAACTCATCTAAAATATACTAGGTAGAAGTATTAGTTCAACAAGAGATATGTTGACATTAATTACCAAAATCACCCAGGGAGCACTTCTGCTTTCAATCTCCCCCTTTTTGGTAATTGATGACAACATACATCAAAGCTTTTAGATAAAGATATGAAGTAAAACAAGTAAGGCTTTGGAAGGACATGCAACATGCATTAGCTCCCCCTACATGTATGCAAGCATGTGAAGATAGATTATAAGAGTATGTGAAAGCATAAACATGTTAGAGCAAGCAATTGGCTACATGTATCTTGGCTATATGCATCAGAGCAAATGATGTGAAATGCAGAAAATATACCTACATGTTCATGAGTCCTTCTTGCAAACAATATGTGCGTCAACAAGAGATCCTCATGCACATGAGTGTTATGCATATACTTACCTTGTAGTCTTGAGCTAACTTTGGAAGAGATGAACCTGAGAAAACATGGTTAGATAACACATGAACATCTGCTGAACAGAGAAAGAATAGGAAACCACAAAATTACCAAGACTAGGATGACATGTAGTGAGTGAGTACTTAGTACTCTAGTTGAATATTGACATGTTCCCAAGAATAAAGCTATGCAATGAATTTCAAAGATTTTCTTCCCTTAGATGTCTTTCTCCCCCTGAATCTGACATTGGCTAATGGGAGAAGATAGGGTAATAGAAAATCAGAGCAAATGACACAAAGAAACATCTTCTACTAACATGTCTTTCCCCTCTTAAAGACATGTGGCTTCTCTCCTGTTTGAATACCAGGCATCTGTGAAAGCTATGATCTCTCTCTCCCATAGGGTCTATTTTCCCATAAGATAAGCTTTGATGTGATCTCTCTCTCCCCCTTTGACATCAATTTCCAAGAAGGGATCTCCTGGAGTATAAGTCAAATATGTTTGGTCCCCGAGTCACATGACAAAGCAGCATGTAGAATGTGATGCAAGTAGAGGAAAAGAATCATCGAGTGGAGATGGATTCGAAATGCAGGATGCAAATGGCAAAATGTTTCCAAAGTGGTGAAATCGGTAACATAGAGTCCTTTTCTTCTGTGACACTGAGTTGTTTCGGTGTGGCCGAAAAGAAAAGATCGGTGAGGCCGAGTTCATCACAGAGAAATATTTTGTCATCTAAGCTCACTAGGCAAACATGGTCTCACAGGGAATTTGGTAAAGGATTTGCAATGAATTTAAATGAAGGGAATGCAGAAAGTAATAGAGAAAAGAAATGAAATCTAGATGAAGTTCCCTTTATGAAAGGGGAAACAAACAATCAAGAGACAAATGCAAGAACAATGAGAAACACTAGAGAACTTCATCTAGAAGTGGTTGGCGACAAAGTCACCTATGTTAGAGTATATTGACTTAGGAGTCAAGTGAAGACACTTGATCATAGGTCATACTCATCGTTTAAGCTCAAAATGGGGTTGCCATTTTTCGTTTAAGCATTTGATGTATTCACATCTTGTTGAGTTGCTTTGACCCATCTCTTGGGGTAAAGCTTCTCTAAGATGGAATGACATACCTTGGTGGTGGTGTTGATCTTGATCATGTAGTTGAACTTGTGTAGAGTGCTCAAAGTTGATGTAGTTCATCAAGAGTTGGGAGCACCGCTTGTAGTTGGAGTTCATCTTCCTACATGGGTTAGTTTTGAAAGGAAGAGCGTTTGTGTATCCAAAATGACAATCATGAAGTTTGATACCAAATGAACTTTGATATATAGAAATTGTCAAAGGATATATGGAAAGAATTCATGCTTCCTTGTCTTCAACCACCATATCGTAGAGACTTGGAGATGTAGAGATTGCTTAGAATGTGAGTGAGTTGCAATCTCATAGAATTGTGCTTATCCAAGTACCTACAAGGGTTAGATGACATGCAAGGGTACAAATATATCCAAGACATATGATCATCAGTATAAGAGAAATATCAAGGATTAGTCAAAGAAAGGCTCATGCCTTGCATGCATCCACCTCGAGTTTCTACTCCAAGTTTGAGGCATCAATAATGTTCAATTCACCTGTCAAACGGCAAAATACTTTCTCATCAAGCGGTTTGGTGAATATATCCGCCAATTGCTTACCGGTACGAACATGCTTAAGATTGATATCTCCCTTAGCAACATGATCTCAAATGAAATGATGTCGAACTTCAATATGATTGGTTAGAGAATATTGCACGGGATTATGAGCAATATTAATAACACTTTCATTGTCACAAATCAATGGAACATGTTTCACATATATCCCATAATCTTTAAGAGTTTGGGTAATCCAAAGTAATTGAGCACAACATGAACCGGCGGCAATGTATTCTGCTTCGGCGGTGGATAAGGATACCGAGTTTTGCTTCTTAGGGGACCAAGACACAAGAGATCTACCAAGAAATTGACAAGTACCCAAAGTGGACTTTCTATCAACCTTGTCACTGGCATAGTCCGAATCGGAGTAGCTAACAAGATCAGAAGAGGACCTCTTAGGATACCAAATGCCAAAGTTTGGTGTGTGAATTAGGTATCTCACTATCCTTTTCGCAACCTTAAGATGACATTGTTTGGGGGCCGATTGATATTGTGCACACATGCACACACTTAGCATAATATCGGGACAAGAGGCACATAGATATAACAATGAAGCAATCATAGAGCGGTAAACCTTTTGGTCAACCGGTTCGCCATCCTTTGTCAAGTCAAGATGTCCACTAATAGGCATGGGGGTACTCATACCTTTGCATTCTTGCATGTTGAACTTCTTGAATAAGTACTTGGTGTATTTTGTTTGAGAAACAAAGGTACCCTCCTTAGTTTGCTTGATTTGCAAACCAAGAAAGAACTTGAGTTCACTCATCATAGACATCTCAAACTTCTCCGACATTAGCCTTCCAAACTTTTCACTAAAATGGGGGTTAGTCGAACCAAATATGATATCATTCACATAAATTTGGCACACAAATAATTCACCATTAACCCTTTTATTAAAAAGTGTAGAGTCAATCTTTCCAATCTCAAAGCCTTTTTCAATAAGGAACTTAGTCAAGCATTTATACCATGCTGTAGGAGCTTGTTTAAGACCATAAAGAGCTTTGTGAAGTTTGTAAACATGATCGGGTTTCTTGGGATTAACAAAGTCAGGAGGTTGTTTAACATAAACTTCCTCCTCAATTTCACCATTAAGAAAAGCAATTTTAATGTCCATTTGATATAGGGTGATATCATGATGATTGGTATAAGCAAGTAAGATGCAAATGGACTAAAGTATAGCAACGGGGGCATATGTCTCACCATAGTCCATACCTTCGACTTGAGTGTAAACTTGAGCAACGAGACGAGACTGGTTGCGTACAACTTGTCCATCTTCATCTTGCTTGTTCCAGAATACCCATTTGGTTCCAATGACATTGTGCTTCTCATCGGGCTTTTCAACCAACGTCCATACTCGGTTCCTCTTGAAATTGTGTAGCTCTTCATGCATAGCGTTCACCCAATCCGGATCATCAAGAGCGTCTTCAACCTTCATAGGTTCAATACTAGAAATGAATGAGTAATCTTCACATAAGTTAGCCAAACGAGTTTTATAGCGAGTAATTCTCCTGGTTTGAATATCATCATAGATTTGTTTGACGGGATGATCTCTTGAAACTCTTGCTCGAACTCGTGAGAGCTTTTGTTTGGGTCCGGGTGGAACATCCTCTTCATTTTCTTGTTCTTCTTCTTGTCTTTCTTCGTTGTTGTTGGCGTTGCTATTCTCTCATTGAGGTGGACAAGGAGGTCGATGAGGTTCATCTTGTTGTACATCCTCGTTTCCATCGTCTTGATGTGTCCCACTTGTGCATGTGTCCAAGTCAACTTGTGGTTCACCTCGGTGTGAAGTTGAGGCTTCCACTTGGACAGACGAGGTACTCTCCTTCACCTCCGTTGGGTGAATCTTACCAATAGACAAGTCTTGTATAGCTTCCGAAGGATCTTTGTCACCTACATCAATAGGCAATTGCTCTACTTGCGAGCCGTTAGATTCATCAAACTTCACATCTACCGTCTCTTCAACCTTTCGGGTGAAATTGTTGTAGACACGGTAAGTGTGAGAGTTTGAGCCATAACCGAGTAGGAAACCTTCATGAGATTTAGGAGCAAATTTTGAACGACGATGCTTATCAAGAATGTAACACTTTGAGCCGAATACCGAAAGTATACAACTTGGGGTTTGTTACCGGTGAGAAGCTCGTATGCCGTCTTGCCGAGTAGCTTGTTAAGATATACACGATTCGTTGCATGGCAAGCTGTCTCAACCGCTTCCGCCCAAAAGTGTTTTGGCGTCTTGTACTCATCAAGCATCGTTCTTGCCACTTCGATGAGTGTCCGGTTCTTCCTCTCAACAAATCCATTTTGTTGAGGCATGTAGGTAGCCGAGAACTCATGTGAAATCCCTTCTTCATCAAGAAAGGTGTCCACATTGGCGTTCTTACACTCCGCTCTGTTGTCCCTGCGAACCTTCTTGATCTTCACTTCAAATTGATTTTGGGCCTTGCTAGCGAAGTTCTTGAAGATCTTTTGGACCTACGATTTATCATCAAGAAAGAACACCCATGTAAATCTTGAAAAATCATCAACAATGACCAATCCGAATGAGTTACCATCGAGACTCTTGTAGGCGTTGGGACCAAAGAGATCCATGTGAAGTAGTTCACGTGATCTTCTCGTGGTCATGATGTTCTTCACGTGATGGCTTCCTCCAACTTGTTTTCCTGCTTGGCAAGCACTACAAAGTCCATCCTTGTCAAATATAACATCTTTAACACCAAGGATATGATCACCTTTATTAAGCTTGTCAAGATTTCGCATGCCCACATGACCTAACCGTCTATGGCACAACCAGCCTTTAAAAGATTTAGCAATTAAGAAAGTTCTAGGTTGAGCCTTTTTCGTCAAATCAACAATGTAAAGATCACCTCTATGTATGCCGGTAAAGACCATATTATGATTATCTCTTCGAAACACTTGGCAATCTACTACAGTAAATAGGACATTGAAACCAAAATTGGCTAGTCTAGATACAGAAAGTAAATTATAGCCAAGAGATTCAACGAGCATAACATTTTGTATGGAGCTGTGATGTGAGATGGCCACCTTACCGAGGCCAACCACCTTACCCATTGAGTTATCACCAAAAGTGACATACTTTCTAGGGCCGTTGTTTTCAGCAAGCTCACGAAACATATCCTTGTCTCCGGGCATGTGATCGGTACATCCACTATCAAGGACCCATTCCTTTCCTCCAGCCATGTAGCCGCAAAGGTTAGACATAAGACCAAAGTGTCTCATAGACTCATCGAGATCATAGTCACTATCATCATCCTCATCACAGTATCCATGTTCAACATCATCTTGTGATCGATCATTTCCTAGAGAGAGTGATGCATTAGTTTTGTGATCATGACAATGTGCATCTCTATGGATTCTAATGACTTCATAAATGATGTTGCTAATGATTCCAACATCTCCTTTGGCACACATAAGGTCACAAAGCTCAAATAGACAATCACCAAACTTAGGATCATTGGGACTCATCTTATTTAAAGTAATAGACTTGTGAAGAATCTCATCTAAGTTTTTCAAGGAATAGCTTGGAAATTGTTCCTCAAGAAATCTCCATATAGTGTAAGCACATTCAAGAGTTGGCAAGCACGCAATCAAATTTCTAGGTAATCCTCTAGTGATAAGATTGACAGTTCTAAGATTGCGAATCATATCAAGAGACCCATCAGGGGTAGGATGCAAAGGGTCAACAAGGGGCTCACAAGGGGTAGTAATGTACTTGTTCAAGTGATATTCATTGAAAATCTCAAGCATCTCATTTTTCCAAGCAATAAAGAACTCTACATCAAGCATAGGCACTCTACGTCTAATACTCCCAATCGTAGACTCATCCATCTTCCTCCAATGATGTTTGAACCAAAGCAATGGAGACCAAAGCTCTGATACCAATTAAAAGGATCGAGAAGAGGTGTCTAGAGGGGGGTGATTAGACCCTCAACAAGTAAAGGTAGCAATTTTTAAGTTTTTCAAACTGAGGTTGGAAATTAGCACAATTTCAAACATCCACAATATAATTCAAGCAAGCATGGCAAGAGTATATGAGCAGCAGAAAGTAAAGAATGCAACTTGCAAGAAAGTAAAGGGATGGGATTGGAGTGTGCAAACACAATTGGAGACACAGAGATTTTTGGCGTGGTTCCAATAGGTGGTGCTATCGTACATCCACGTTGGTGGAGACTTCAACCCACGAAGGGTAACGGTTGCGCGAGTCCATGAAGGGCTTCACCCACGAAGGGTCCACGAAGAAGCAACCTTGTCTATCCCACCATGGCCATCACCCACGAAGGACATGCCTCACTAGGGTAGATCTTCGCGAAGTAGGCGATCTCCTTGCCCTTACAAACTCCTTTGTTCAACTCCATAATCTTGATAGAGGCTCCCAAGTGACACCTAACCAATCTAGGAGACACCACTCTCCAAAAGGTAATAGATGGTGTGTTGATGATGAACTCCTTGCTCTTGTGCTTCAAATGATAGTCTCCCCAACACTCAACTCTCTCTCTCTCAGATTTAGCTATGGTGGAAAGATGATTTGAGTGGAAAGCAACTTGGGGAAGGCTAGAAATCAAGATTCTTGTGGTTGAATTGGAATGTCTTGGTCTCAGCACATGAGTAGGTGGTTCTCTCTTAGAAAATGAGTAGTGGAAGTGTAGGCACGTTCTGATGGCTCTCTCTAAAACGGAGAAGGGGGTGGAGGGGTATATATAGCCTCCACACAAAATCTACCGTTACACACAATTTACCAAACTCGGTGAGACCGAATATAGAAACTTGGTGAGACCAATTTAGTTCAAAGTGTGAACGTTAGGAATCTCGGTGGGGCCAACGAGATCAACTCAATGGGACGATGTGCTAGGGCTAGGGCAAAACCTCATCTCGGTGAGACCGATCACATGAACTCGGTGAGACCGATTTCAGCAATTGATCAAATAGAGAGTAGGCCTGGCAAACTCGGTGGGACCAATTGCACATTTTGGTGAGACCGAAATAATTGCAATAGGCAACAGAGAGTTTGCAGGGATCTCGGTGAGACCGAGATCCATATCGGTGTGACCAAATTAATTAGGGTTTCTGGCAGTGGCTATGTCAATGAACTCGGTGGCGCCGGATAGATCAAATCGATGGGGCCGGGTTTGACTTTAGGTTTTGGACATATGTGGAAATGAGAAAGTGGTTGAGGGTTTTGGAGTAATATCACTAAGCATTTTGAGCAAGCAAACCCTTAAGAAACACCTTGTCCCCTTTTAATAGTATTGGCTTTCCTATGGACTCAATGTGATCTTGGATCACTAAAATGAAAATGAAGAGTCTTGAGCCTTTGCCAATCTTTGTCCTTAGCATTTTTAAGGGTTCCACATCCTCTTGTCCTGCCACTCCATTGTTAGCCTGCTTCATCAAAGGAGATATGTACTTGATAAAAACATTAGTCCAACAAGAGATATGTTGACATTAATTACCAAAATCACCCAGGAGCACTTGTGCTTTCATTAGCCTGCTTCTTCAAAGGATATTGTTTCACTTTTGCATGAAGTGAGTCGAATACATTCCACTGCTTGTGAAGCAAGTTTGCACAAACGACTATCCAATGGCGATCATGAACAATTGTGAAAAAGAGCTGGAAAAAACAAAAGAAGGCAAAGGGACTCGAAACATATAAAAATGTTACAACCGCGTCACATCATTGGGTACATATTTGAAAGTATTTATGATGTTAAACAAAAGAAGGCTCTCGGGAAACTTACGAGGTCAAATTTTTGAATCTTGAACTTTCTAACGGCCCTTTCAAGCTCAGGCATGAGAACTGATGGTTGGAAGGTTGATGGGTATTGTTTTAGTAGGATCTACTTGAAAGAAACATGAAAATGGTTAGTGTGTGTTGCAACAAAAATGTGAAAAAAGGAATGAAGCATCAGTTGTTTTTAAAAAGCCCTGGACTGAGAACATGTATTTCTTCACAACCCTATTGCTTTCTACGTGACATGCGAGGTTGTGCATCTTGATACATAGTGAGATAACCTCATCATTCATATCCCCACGAGGCTTGAAGCATACGAGGAATTTCTTGTATCCAATGAAAAATCCACCTATCTTGGCGAAAGGTGTCCTGTTACCTTAGTTGCAGCCGAATGAATCATTTGTTTTGAGCAGAAAAATAAAGAATAATAAGCAAAAACAGATAGGGCTTAGCTAGCTCACGGTTGTTCATTGGGGACTGTTCTCCTCAATGGTTTTCCATGCTGAACATACTTCTCATACATAGCTGCTTACATCAACAATTTGCTCTTCTATAGCGACCATTGTAGGAGCTGTAATGAAAATAAATGGATGAGTTTACAAGGGATTGTACAAAGAATTTGCTGCAATCACACAAATGTGAAAAAAATACATGGAGGAAAACAAAAGAAATGATGCAGGAAGAAGGAAGCATACTTGGGGCTGTCATCATCGTCTGAAGCAGGAAACACATGGATGTTGGCATGGATGGGGTTGATTGTGCTCTTCTTGATTGTAGGCTCATTAGTGCAACGCATCAACTCATAGTCTTCAGAGCCCTTTGGGAACAACTCACATGATGACTCATCGTCCCAAATGCTGGCTATCGCACTCCTGGGTGCATCATAGAAGAATGGGGGGCTGTGAGGTGAGACGTTGCCTTCATATCAAAACTCACTCTTTGTTTCTCACGAGTTTCAGCAGCCTCTATTGCAACTTGTTTGTTCTTTTTCAGCTCTCCATTGACTTCATCCTTGTTCATGCTAGGTGGTGCAGCTTTAGCTTGACCTTGAGCATCAATGCCAACATTTGCATCTTTAGCATCATTATCTTTTCCATGACATTCATCCATGCTAGGTGCTGCAAAGCAAAAGCTCGGCTCATCGGTAGCTGTGATGGCGTCTCCAACATTACGAAGGAGAGCGGCCATCCGGTTGCATCGCAACCCCTTTAAGAACTGTCCAAACTTACCTACTACATCATGTACCTCTGCTGCAAAAATCCCCTTGTGCTTCTCGTATAACATTTGGAACTGAGTTGGTACCTACAAGAAGGCATGTGTTGAACAAATTTAGTCATCTATATGTAACTTTTGAAAGTATGGATGCAACAAAAACACAATGTGGTTGTATCACATTAGAGGTATGGATGAAGTGAAAAACAAGTAGGTATGCTGATGTATCACTATGTATCAAAACACAAATGTGATTGTAGCAATTTACTTTTGTGGATGAAGCAAAAAGAAGGATCCATGCCTCTGTATAGCAAATTACTGATATGGTTGTAGCAAAATTCTGATATGGATGAAGCAAAAACAGAATGTAGTTGTAGCACACTAGGCATATGGATGTAGCAAAAAGCAAGTAGGTATGAAATTAAACCCTATGTAGCAAAACAGAACATGCTTATAGCACATCAGAGTAAAGGATGTAGCAAACAATTGCAACTGGGTACAAAATTAATGCTGAGGCAAAGGTAAAAAGAGAGATGAAAATGAATACAAACAACAGAGAAAATGGAGATGGAAAAAAGTACCCTTAGATCTTGCATGCTAAGGAAGAATTTTTGCAGCCAATCGTTGAGTATGATGATAGGTGTGGTTCAACCTCAACATTGGTTGAGACTCGTTTGACTAAGAGTCCTTTGCTTGAATTTCAACACCTTGAATTTGGCTTCCTTACTACTGGCTGCTTCAACACCAACTCCATGTTCCACAAGTTGTGCGGCTTACGGTGTGTTGCACAGAAGCTGGAACTAGGAACCAAAAAGGAAAACAAAAACAACATGAGTGGTAGAGTAAAAGATAAGGTTACCATAAGTTGAAAAGAAAATTCAAAGATTGCTACATGCAAAAATCAGTGGCCAGAGAATAGGGAAATGTTAGACTGCATTGGCAAAAGAAAATATATAGTAGCAAAATTACTTGCTATGTTTCCCGTAGAAAGGCTGGATGATAGTAAGCTTGTTCTTGTCCACTCTATCCACCCGATCGAAATCCTTCTGAAAGACAAAACGTATCCTCGGCATGGAATAATCAATGACATGCTTGTTTGGGAGGCCGACCAGGATATCAAGGTGATCCATGTATATGATCTGCATAGAATGAGAAAAATACATTAGCCAACAAAAACATGAATGCGAGCTATAGAGATGTATGAACAGTTTCATGAAAAAAGATGGGGGTGTTCCGTCATGGAAACGTTGCATACCGCTAACATGGGAAGGCATGATCGAATTTGAAACTCTGCTGGTGTTTCCATTGTTGCTTGCATCCTCTTCTTCTCTTGAAAGACAACAACCTCCTCCATTGCTCGTGTCAACAAGTGCTCATCCCAAGCAAAGTCATGCACCGAAGACATGTCTTCAAGCAAAGTTAGACACTCAAGGTTAACCATATTGCCTGTGCCAGGGCACACAACTATTGCCAACACAATGAGTGCCAATTTCCTATTTATCATAACCTCATCCTCATCGCTACAATCTTTGAGCAACTTGCAAACATGGGCGATTGGTGTCCTGTTCTCCTCTTTGTAGATGCTACGAAGGTCATGTTCATCGCTCTTCTTTAGAAGCTTCACAGGTCTATCACTGGATGGCACGTTGAAAATCCTTCTCACCATGAGTTTGCTGAAGTTGATGGATTTGTTCTTGTATTTGAACTCACGGAGTGTCTGATTCGTCATCACAACAAACTCAATGAGCTCATGAGGCACCTTGAAAGGCTGGATGTCCAACAAGTCTCCAAATGGGCCATTCCTTATAATTCTCTATTTCTCTGGTGATAACAGCTTCCCAAGAGCACCCAGCCGTTTTGGGTTAAATCTCAACTTGAACCCACAGAGATTGCCTTTCTTTCTTATTCTTCTTGTTAACCTTCTTACTCCCCTCATTTTCACCAGAGCTGCCAACAACAACTAGAAAAAGAGAAAAAAAGAACTCAATAAAACCTAGGCCAGATCAGACAGTAGATAGAAAAAATATATACATGCACACATTAAAACGTAGGACAAAATAGTACATATGAGGATATGGATTTAGTTAGTTTACTCCATAACAACCGATAAAAGACATGTTAATGAAATGAATGCGACTAATTTTCATGTCAAAAACATTAAATTAATAGGGCTAACTGTTGAAAACAAACAAGCAGGGCAGTTTTTTCTATGCCAAGTTTGTACCTAGAGGTACTACTATAAACCTCAGTTAAATATTAAGGCTCTTGTACCTCAAAAAAGTCACCCAAATGTTGCATTCTGAACTGGTCACAGGCCGCAACATTTTGCATCTAAAAATTGTTTTGGGCAGACAACTGCAACCGTCAAACAGGCAAGCTGCAAACCACTTGTGAAAAAAGCTACATACCAGGTAAACAGAAAAGGCTATGACCTGGAGACATTTTAGCTACAAGCAAAAGTTTGTGGCCCAGCGACCGCTACAACCGACGAGTGGGGAAAGACATGACCCACAGATCAAAATGTTACAACCAGCAAACGGAAAAGCTCCAATGGTCACAGAGCAAAATCTAAAGTGTGCACCATGGCTCTGAAACCAAGGTCGCGACAAGCTGCCATAGTCACAACCCCGTCCTACTTAGAAGGGAACTTGCCCCCCTACACTACAATTATATGCCCTGAAATCTTGATAAAACCACAGCTACATAGACTAGAAGAAATAACTGAGAGTCTGAAGCCATATCTAGTGTCTATCACTTCCATTAAAATGCACTTACATGATCAGGCTAACAATTCCCATAGGCCTATTCTCTAGTCTGGTAGTTAAAGGAACATGAGAAAGCAGAGGAAGCTGAGCTGAATTCTATGTGCGCGCACACACCAAGATTCACGCCCTAACCCGAATCCAAGCAAGGAAAGGTAGGGGCTTACCCAATCCCTCAGCCTGCGGGAACACCACCCATCCCCGATCCGCGGCAGTGCTGGCGCTAGCCTCCGAGAACACAAACGACCACCCACCCCTGTCCCTCAGCCGGCTGGAACACCTCCCTGTCCCCTGATCAGAGGTGGCACCGGCGGCGTCCCACGGGAACACCCAGCACCATAACCCTAAATCCAATGGGGAAGGAAGAGACAACAAGAAAAGGGAGAGGACGTGGGAAGAGCTACCTTTCGGGGGCCATAGGTCGCTGGAGAAACGAGATCCACCCTAGGACGCTGCCGCCGCTCCTGATCTCCTAGTGCCAACCACCCCATCGTCGTTCAGTTGCCGAACGCTGCCGCCCCTGCTTCCTCTCTCTCCCCACTCTGAAATGTCTCCTCGCTCACTTGTTGCAAAAAAATTGCGCAAAGGAAAACCCGTGGGTTCGGTAAGGTGGGTGCACGCGTTGCTGACCGTGGGATCTAACTTGATCCAACGAGCCGCGCACATTTGGCAGAACAACGCACGGGCGGGAAATGTTACCATAAAAATATCCTTTACTTTTATTTATTTTTGGAAAACTTCTGATCTATTCATCAACTTGCAAGATAATACAAAGAACACCGGAAGTAAAACTTACATCCAGATCCGTAGACCACACAGCGACGACTACAAGCACTGGAGCGAGCCTAAGGCACGTCGCCATCATCACCCTCCCTCACTGGAGCCGGACAAACCTTGTTGTAGTAGAAAGTCAGGAAGTCATCGTGCTAAGGCCCTAGATCGGAAGGATCTAACCTGTAGACACATGAGCATTGACGAACGAAGACCTGATCCACATGGACCCATAAAAGACAAACGCCAAATGAATCCCATGAGATCCGTCGGGAACAAACCTCCACACACCCTCCAACGATGCTAGAGGCACCATCGGAGCGGGGACTAAGTGGGGAGTACCTTATACCATCTTCAGAGAGCCACCATTGCCTCGCCTCTCTAAGGAGGACATAAACCCTAGCAAATCTCTAAGAACACCAAAAAACGAAGCCCTCCCATTAGAAAAGATAGGGATCCACCACACCCCCATGGCCCTAAGGCCATAGAAGACGAGGCCGACCGACGGCAGCACCGACAGGAGGCACAAGAAAACCAAGTGTCAGTGTCGGCTAGGGTTAGGAGGCGGCCAGGTTGCGGGCCTTCTTTTTGCAAGGACTATGTTTTTTCTTGGTATTTAGTTAAAGATATATGGCACCCTCCTAGGTCTCTCAGTTGAATTACCATCCTTCTATGATCTGACTCAGAGAATTTAAATACACTTTTGATAAGTATACATACCATATGGGCATGTAAATATAGTTTTCTCTTCATCTTTCAGTCCTTTGGGTATTCGAGAAAATCCAGAATATCCATCGAGGTAACAGAAATAAAGAATTACTAGAACATGAGTATATAACAATGCATGGTGTGTTAGTTTCCTCTGAGGAATTTATTTGTAAGAACAGAACATGACTACATAACATGCATGGCATGTTAGTTTCATGTGAAGAATCGATTGCAAGATAACATGAGTATAACCATGCATGACACTGCTATATTTTTTTACCCTAGTATACATTTCCCTCTACTTTCCTCTCAGATCCAACATGGATAGATCAATGATGTTTCTTACATTATCCTACTGATACTCCAAACAATGCTAATCTTCATTAACAATGCTTGTCCTTTTTGTCCCCTTTTTTTGATATACTGCAGTGTCCTTAGAGTTACTGCCCTTTCTAATCACACCACCTTTGTCGAAAACAGGGAAGCAAAACAAGTTCCCCGCTTGATCAAATGACAGCGAAAGACTAATGATCATTCGCACGCATCAGTCCACATGGTTATATTGTAAAAAACTCACTGTGTACAAGCAGCGTGAAATACGTGACTATCCGGGGAATGGCTGTTACGTCTATGAGCAGGGTACCAGCTTGTTGGGGCCTTCGGGATTTTTGAGTTGGAGGCGGGTAAATAGCCTTGGTTCATACTCTCTGTTTCTCAGACTCAATTATCTGATTAACCAGGAGATCACCCTTGGCAAGGATCTTGATGGCATAAAGGCTGTGTTTTCTAGGGGAACTATTTGTACACGACGAACCCTAGGACTTCGGATACACAACTCTGATTATCAACGATATAGCCTGCAGCCAAAAGAAGGTGAGAATGAGAAAGGTATATGGATTAACTTTGATCCTTGGCTATCTGAACTCCGACATGTAGTTGATACGTCTCCAATGTATCTATAATTTTGGATTGTTTTATGCTATTATATTATCAATTTTAGATACCTTATATGCAATTTTATACCATTTTTTGGGACTAACCCATTAATTTCGTGCCTAGTGCCAGTTGTTGTTTTCTGCTTGTTTTTGGTTTTATAGGAAATCTATACCAAACGGAGTCCAAACATGACGAAACTTTTTGATGTTTTTTTTCTGGACATAAGAGACCCTAGAAGCTTCGGGGAGGGACCAGAAGACCTATGACGAGAGAAGGCAATAGGGCACGCTCTAGGGGTCGGCGTGCCCTGGGGGGTAGCGTGCCCTGATGCCTTGTGGGCCCCTCGTGGCCCCGTCTGACCTAATTCTAGCGCTATAAATTCCCAAATATTGGAAAACCCCAGAGCACACACCAAAACAATTTTTCCGTCGCTGCAAGTCTCTGTTCTTCCGTGATCCCATCTGGAGGCCTTTTCTGGTACTCTGCTGAAGGGGTAATCGATCATGGTGGGCCTCTAATCAACCTTGCTGCACCTCCGACGATGTGTTAGTAGTTTACCACAGACCTACATGTCCATAGTAATTGGTCAGATCTCTCTGTTTTATCTTTAATACATTGTTCTCTTCAGAGTTCTATTTGATGTAATCTTCTTTTGCAGTGTGTTTGTTGGGATCCAATGAATTATGGGTTTATGATCAAATTATTCAATGAAAGTAATTGATTTCAAGTGCCAGATACACGGAAGTCCAATACCCTCCTAGGCTCCCCCTCCTAGGCTCCCCCTAGGCGATCACCGCCGGTGGCCACTCCGGCCCCGGCGGCCACCCTTCTTACCGCCGGTTGCCACTCCGGCGCCGGCGGCCACTGCCCTCCTGCCACTTGTCACTCCGAGGGTGGCAGCCACCAACCAAACTCTGGTTTCTTTGTGGGAAGATTTGCTGCTAGGATGGTCATGGATCCTCCTTCACTCAACTTTGCTTGAGGTAAAGATTTTCAACACTCAATGAGGCAAAAGTTTGGTCATCCAGTGGTGTTTTCGCCAGGTTTTCGTCAATGAGAGTTCACTTTGGTGGTTTCCTTATGCCGTGCTCATTTTCGGTTGGATTGTCACACGGTTAGTATCACGTTGCAATCATGTTTTGGTGGTTATCCCCAAGGTTTCCATGTGCTTCATCTCAAGGACAGAGCGTTCAATTTTTCGGTTGCCTCAAAAGCAGTGGGTTTTGAGATCTATAATCATGGCCGGTTGGTTGAAAAGGATTTTGAGTTAGTTTTCAATCTTTGGGGCTTTGGAGGGCCTAACTGGCTATGTGAAGAACAACTTTTCTATCGTGAGGAAGAAGCTTCTTGGACTTTGGCCACTAGTGGACCATGCCCGCGATCTGCCGCCGGCAGAGTCTCCGGCGATCAACTCCGGCAGTTAGTTTTTGCTCGTCTGGCGAATATTCCGACCACCAGCAATAATGTGGCCACGGACAAATGTGCCCTCAATGCCCAATATTAACTCCTCAGGAGAGGATCACGCAGCGACTGCAGAGGGCGGGAATTTGGGTCGTTCAAATAAGTCGTTACAATGCTACGCGTGTGGCAAGAGGGGCCACTTTGCTCGGGAGTTTCACGACACTCACCTTCCTGGGCTTTTCCCTTCACTGAGATTTGCTACTTTCCCCAGCCCACCAATTGAGGCATGGGACTTAGACGCGGTCCAGGACTGGTTCAAGTCCACTGGCCCGGCCCGCGACCCCTCGCTAGTTTCCTCTTTTAGCGAGCTCTGTTTGGGACCTTTTCCTAATTTTCAGCCTCATTTTGCACTTGCCTCCTCAACTTCTCCGCATTGCTCCTCTGTTTCCCCACAGTGCTCAAACTCTGCTCTCGTCACCTTGAGCTTGACATCACCGGCGAGTGCTCGTTCTGCGGCTCCGATGGCCAACATTCCGATTGACCCGCGTCCATTCGTGCCCCATGGCTTCGACATTCAGCAGGTCCCTAGCCGCAATGGGGTGGCTTGGGTGGCGCTGCCGCATCGTCCTCGTCGCCATGAAGATTGGGCGATTGCGACCATCCATCCTCTCCCCGCCGATGCTCCATTCCCCAATGTAAGAGATGTTCTTGAGGAGTTTATTGTTGAGCATAGGCAGTTGGGGTTGCGAGACATTCAGCGCTGCCTGTTTGGAGAGGCATATGTTCGGCTCACGAGGGTTAGGGACATGGATAAGTTGGTGCTAGATAGTCCTCATGAATTTGGTGATGTGTTTATTACTTTTGTGAAGCATGATGAGGGCAGAAACCACAGGATGGTTCACTTCAATAGAACTATTTGGTTGCTTATGACGGGAGTTCCATTTGATTTCCATAACACTAAGGATTTGGCTTGTGCTATCAGTAAGTTTGGCCGCATGATCTCCTGGGACAAGGAAGATGATCACATGGGGCGTATTATAGTCAAGGCAAGAGTTATGAACTTAGATATCATCCCAAAAAGTATGTGTTGGTATGAAGGGGATGAGTTTGAGGAAGATGGCTGGTCTTCCTCCATTGAAGTGCTGGTAAGTGAGCTCCTTGGTGGAGGCCCTGCAGATGAGGATCCTTTTCCTCCTGCCAATGTGGACCCACATCCTCTACCTGAAAATGCTGAGCCTGCTGATGGTTTTCATGATGATGCTGTCAACAACAATGATATGGATGTTCAGATTGCATAGAATTGGGATAACTGGGAAGAGAATCAGCAGAATAATCAGAATGCAGATCTTGAGGATCTAATGGATGCTGTGCAGCAGGAAGAAATGGCCCGGGCAGATGGGGAAGAGCTGCTTCCAGCACCTAGCAATAGTAGTTTATCTTCAGACATGTCTTTCTCTGAAAGAGACAACACAAATATGATTTTGCCCCCTGTTGCAGTGGAGGTTATTCCTCCTAGGGCTGCAATGCCTGCTATTCTTCATCCTCCTGCCATGGTGATTGCTAATGGGCTGCAAAACATAATTCAAGCCTATCAGTCAGATGATGAGGAACCTCCTTTATTGCAAGAGCAGATCCAGGATGTTGCTTTGGTTGATGCTGTTCTGCATGATCAAGTTGTTGCAGACCAACTGCAACATGTTGCTTACACTACTCATGAAACATATGTTATTGCTAATGTTTCTGAATCTATTGATGTGGCTCCTATCCCACCTGTACTGCTGGAAGCTACACTGGAGCATGTTTTGATTTCTGATTTACCTTTGGCTGCTGTGTCAACTGATGAGCAAACTCAACCTTCACTTGCTAGTGGATCATCAAATGAAGTCTTGGCTTGCAGTACTGAACATGTTAATACTACTAGAGGAAGCTTACAGCCAGTGGAGAACCTAGAGGATCTTCAGTCAGGGCTCCAAGGTAATTGGGTTAACCAAATAAATGAACACTTTAGCATGGCACCTTCTCTTCTTGGTTTGAAATGTACTCAGATGGCTGCTACTGCTAACAATGATCATTCTGTTTCTGAAAAAGGCATGCTACTGTGGAAACATCACTTTAAAGAGCAATCTTTGGAAAGCAGGAGCTCTTTCTCTACCAACATTCCTGTAAGTTGGTTTAACTTTATTGTTCACCTGCCTCTGTCCCCTGATAAGTTTGCCTGGACTGTCAATATGTTAAAATCTGGAATGTGGGAACTGTTCACTGCTGTGGATAATATGAATCAAGCCATTCTATTTCATATACCTAACAAGTGTCCTACCTCTCATGCACCTATTTGTCAAGCCATGGAGGAAGGTGCTCAGGACAAAGGCAAAAAAAATATTGGAGTGGCTGCCAATATGCAGGATGTGGAGTCCCAGGCCCTGCTGCAGCCTTTTGGTCAAGATAACTTGTGGAAGAGAAGAAGTGGAAAAACTCCACTAGTGGAAACAGAGGTAAGGAGAAGTGAAAGAATTAAGAAAGACAATGCTGGTTACAAGAGAAACTCCTGCTCTAATAACAATTGTCTACCTTGCAATGCTGTCCCTCCCATCATACAAAAATCAGTTGTTAAAAACCTCACTGCCTCTTTCTGTAAGGTTGTAGAGGGGGAGCTGGAGGACAAGCTGGCCAAGAAGCCAAAGAGAAGGCAAGAGGATGTTTTGGATAAGGTGCCCTTGGCCAAAGGAGAAGGACATACCTCCAACTCTTCATAATGTTTAAGGCCCTTAATTGGAGTAATGTGTTGAGGGATTGTGTGTGTGGTACCCCCCACCTAGTTTGGAGCTGCTTTTGAATGATGTAAGACTTGGCTTTTGGCACTTTATGAACCCTCTATGTATGGTGATGTACTCTCTTATTATTACTTATATGCTTTATGATTGGATGCTCTGCTGGATATGTGATGTGCTGTGGATCAGGGCATTGTGCCAGTTTCTTTTATGTTTGGATGATCAAGTGCTGGTGCTTGATCTCTGGTACAAAACCATCATGTGTTTCCATGAATAACACAAACAGAAGCTGGAATATTCTCAATTGGAATATTAGAGGAATGAATTCTGAGGACAAATGGTTGGCTTTAAGGCAGAAAATTGATGATAGTGATTGCAATATTTTGTGTCTTCAAGAAACCAAGAGAGAGACTTTTGACACAGCTTACATATTTTTTTTGCCCTACTAGAATTAATAAATTTACTTTCCATCCCTCCGTTGGAGCTTCTGGGGGGCTCCTTGTGGCTTGGAATGGCTCTCAGTTCTCTGGAGAAGTCATTGCTCAAAACATGTTCTCCCTTTCAATACAATTTACCAGTCTGCTCTCTAATCAGTCTTGGATTCTTTCTAATATTTATGGGCCATATGATCCACAAGACAAAATTGAGTTTATTAACTGGTTCCTGAATATTCACATGCCTGATGATGTTGACTGGATTCTAATGGGAGATTTCAACCTTATGAGGGCACCATTAGATAGGAACAGACCTGGTGGAGATGTTAATGATATGCTTATGTTTAATGAGGCAATCAGTAATCAAGGTTTAGTTGAATTACCTTTGCATGGCAGAAAGTTCAGCTGGAGTAACATGCAGCATGATCCTCTGTTGGTAAAACTTGATTGGTTTTTCACTTCTGCTTCATGGATGACGTCTTTTCCAAACACAATGGTGCTACTTCTTGCAAAGCCTATATCAGATCATCTGCCTTGTGTAATAAAAGTTGGTACTTCTATCCCAAAAGCAAGAGTGTTCAGGTTTGAAAACTATTGGCTCCAACATTCTGACTTTAAGCAGGTAGTTGCTACTGCTTGGAATATTCCAGTGGGAAATCTTGATGCTGTCAAAACATTGAATGCTAAGTTTAAAAACTTAAGAAGAGCTTTGAAGCTATGGGTAAAATCTTTGTCCTGTCTGAAAACTCAAATTGCAAAGCTAAATGAGCTCATCTTCCTGTGGGATTTCTTTGAGGAATTTAGAGAGTTGGACATTCATGAATGGAATTGCAAGGCTATTTTTAAAGAACATCTGCTTATTCTATTGAGGAATCAAAAGTTTATTAGAAGCAAAGAGGGAAAATCAAGGGGGTGAAGTTTGGAGATGAAAACACAAAAAAATTTCACACTAAAGCCTCAATTAATGTAACACCCCCAGTGTCATGCTACAGTAACCCTTTGTGATTAAGCCTAATCATTTTGCTATAACAGTGCTTAGTCACTTTGATCAATATTCCTTTTCAAATTCCCGTTGAATTCAATTTCAAATTATGTATGGAATTCAAAATGCTCAAACATGAAAACTAAAATGTTCATCATGTGGAAAGTATTCTTCTGGTAATATTGGTGGTGAACCGATATTTTTGCAAAATGTCTAAATGGCCTAAAATAGCTATAACAGAAAGTGGTTAAAAGTAAAGGCAAAACCTTTTTTTAAAAAGAAGGAAAAAGCCCCCCTCAATCGGGCGATTGGCCCACTAGCACAACCCCCTTGGGCCTCGGCCCACCAGCCGACCAGGCCGCCCAGCTCCCCTCCGCGTCGTCTTCTTTGTCAGGCGGGCGATCGAGCGCCCGTGCCCATGATCGCCGCCCGACCAGCTCGCCGCCCAAGCCGCAGCAACGCCGAGGATAAGGTCGCCGCCCTAGGCGCCTCGAGTCCCCCTCACCTACCGCTCCCCCCCCAGATCCACTCCCTTCTTTCCCTCGCTCGCTCGCCATTTCTCCCCCACTTGCCCGAAACACGCCCGCCGCCGTGCCTCGGCCGTCCTCACGGCTACCGACCTCGCCTCGCCTCGCCCGACCTGTCCGGCAGCTCCACCGTCGTCGACTCTGCGACCCGACCACCATCGCGACCGGGATCCAAAGCACCGGAGGATCGAACAACTTCCTCCCCGCATCCGCGGAGTTTGACGTCGACTCCGTCGCCGTCACTGCATCCCACGCCTCCCAAGCAGCTCCTCGTCACCGCTGTGAGCCCCATTTCCTTCCCCCTCTCTTTTGCTCCCGTACGCGCCCAGAGCGGATGGACCCGCCATGGCCGAGCCGAGCTCCGCCGACGAGCTCGATGCCGTCGTTGTGACCGTCCACACGCTCGCCCGAGCTCACGGTTGTGCTCTGGGGTTCCCGAGAGCCCAACGCGCTTATCTGCACGCCCCTCCGTGCCTCCTAGCGTAGTTTCCGTCGAGGTCCCGTACGCGCGGCCGCCGTATCTCGTCGCCGACCCGTCTCCGGTGACCGTTTGGTCACGGGCTCGTGTCCATTGGACTCGCCGCACCACGAAGATCCTCCCCAGCCTCCTCTTTTGCTCAATAGCGCTGCCTCGCCGTTTCTTCCTTCGCCAAAGCCGCTCCGCCGCCCAGCCTCGATGCGGCGCCGATTCCGCCAACTCGGCGACGCCACGCCCCTAGTCGGCGCGCCAGGCGCTCGTTGACGCCCTAACCGCGACCTCCCCCGTGCCCTATAGCAGAATCCCAATTCCCCCAGACGTCTTGCCGTGTTTTTAGTCGCCCGGCCAGCTCAAGATTGACGTGGCACCACCTGGGGCCACCCCCCGGGTCGCTGACCAGTGGCCCCAGGTGCCCCGGTTGGCCAGTTGACCAAGTCAGCTACGCTGATGTGGCAGCTACTTCCACTGACATGTTGGCCCCCACGCTAATTAAACTAAATTAATTAGTTAATCTAATTAGGCATTGACATGTGGGGCCCAACCTCTAATTAACTCTGTTTAGCTAAATTAAATCTATTTATTAGACCCACTGCCTATGACAGGTGGGACCCAAATGCCGAGTTTGACTGACCAGCTGCGGTTGACCTCTTGACCTCTTCTTGACATCATGCTGACGCAATAATTCCATTTATGTTAATTTAAATAATTTCTGGAAATGCAAAAATCTTTAGAAATTCATAGAAATTAAACCGTAGCTCAGATGAAAATGTTTTCTATATGAAATTTGCTCAGAAAAATCAAACGAATCCAATTCCGCGGTCCGTTCATCTGTCACATGCCCCTAGCATGCTGAACATGGGACATTCCCCCTCCGGTCATCTGTATGACACAGGTCCGGAAGCGGGAAAACATTCCCGGTTGAATTTCCCCTTCTCCTATATCATGTAGCCTTACGTTAGGTCACACCGGCACGGCTTATTGCCATATTATGCCTTGTGATGCATTGTTTGCTCTATATTTACTGTTTCTTCCCCCTCTTCTCTTCGGTAGACCCCGAGGCCGCATATGCCCCCGTGATCGACTACGTCGTCGACGACGACCCCTCCTTGCCAGAGCTACCAGGCAAGCCCCCCCTTTGATCATCCCGATATCGCTCATTCCTTTCTCTCATGCTTGCATTAGATTTTGCTACTGTTATTGTTTGCTCCTATTCTGATGCATAGCCTGCTTTTGTATCTGCTGTTGTACCTTACCTACTTATCCTAAATTGCTTAGTTTAGGTTGGTTAGTGATCCATCAGTGACCCCCACCTTGTCCTCGTTACCCCTACTTCATCATTGAAGACCCGATCAACGGGACCGAAGACCAGGCCCCGGCACCGCACATCACTTTCCCCTTAGTTGCTCAACACTACTGGGTTACTATCGAGTACCGAGGGTGAACCTCTTCAGCACTTCTTATGTTAACCCTGTAGTGTAGTCATTCGGTCGTGGTCATCGAGGGTGATTTCCTCCTTAACCACTTCCGATACGACTCTGTCGTGCAACCCCTCAAGTGTGAACCTCGGGGGTGATTCTTCTTACGTTCACCTTGATGATTACATCTAGTGGAATTCATCGGGGGTGATTCCTCGGGTTTTCCCCTTGATGTTTGGACACACGGATACTTGGACTCTACCAATGTTACTTGGAAAGACGGGTCGACCCTGAGGGGTGCCCGCGCGAGCTTAATTGCGAGTGATGTGGAGTCGGGTTGACACGGAAGGTGCTGCGAGATAATTACGGGCGTGGCGGGCATTCCTAGCCCTTGCCGCAAGTCCTCGAGGCGGGCAACGGGTCACATCTTTCGTGAGTCTCTGCTTGTTACCGCGCATTCCTAATCCACTACGATTTGGATATTTGATCCGAGGGGCCTCTGGCCTGATAGCACTAACCATCACGTGGGCATAGTATGGGCGTTCTGCGTCGTATGCATCAGCGAAGCTTATTAGGCGTCGTGACGGAGCGGCGCTACGCGGGTTGGACTGGTAAGCTCCTGCCTTTTTAGGGAGGTAGCTAGGTCTGCTCACCGGCGCCCATAGCGTCTTGAGGAGTTCGGGGTGATGGCCCATGACCCTGGGGCATAGGTTTAGTCCGGCGTGCTTGACCTCTCTATTAAGCCTAGGTCGGGTTGCGGCGTATTGTTTGACCGAGGCCGGGCATGACCGAGAAAGTGTGTCCTACCGAGTTAATCGGCGTGGTGGGTAAGTTGGTGCACCCTGCGGGAAGAAAACATCTATCGATAGCACATCCTCTGATAGCGGACACTCGGAGTTGTATCGATCGATACAACTACAACTGGATACTTGTGATGAGAATTGGATGGTGATGAGTAATGGATTGTGATGATAACTGGATAGTATGGCTCTGGGATTTCTTTCTCGCAGGGAGTCGAGAAAGGATCTCTGGCCGAGGTTGATAACACTACTACTACTTTACTTTATGCTACTCTACTCCCTCCTGTTTGCTGCAAGATGGTGGTTTCCAGAAGATGCTAGTCTTGATAGGACTAGGCATTCTCTCTATTCGGCATTTCGCAGCCAGTCCACATATACAACCCATTTCATTGATACCGATGCATATGTAGTGTAGATCCTTGCTTGCAGTACTTTGGATGAGTACTCACGGTTGCTTTGCTCCCCTTTTCCCCTTTCTTCTTCTTTCCGGTTGATGCAACCAGATGTCGAGCCAGTGATCCAGGCGCCACCTTTGGCGAAGACTACTACTACATGAGGGTGCCTACTACCTCATGAAGACCGCGACGACCAGGAGTAGTTAGGAGGCTCCCAGGCAGGAGGCCTTGCCTTTTCGATCATTGCTGCTGTTGTGCTAGCCTTCTTAAGGCAAATTTGTTTAACTTATGTCTGTACTCAGATATTGTTGCTTCCGCTGACTCGTTTGTATTCAAGCTGATGTATTCGAGCCCTCGAGGCCCCTGGCTTGTAATATAAAGCTTGTATTATTTTAATTTGTGTCTAGAGTTGTGTTGTGATATCTTCCCGTGAGTCCTTGATCTTGATCGTACACATTTGCATGTATGATTAGTGTACGATTGAATCGAGGGCGTCACAATTAACTATAGGCATAATCATATTGCTGTACTTCAAAATGACGACCAAGTTGAGATATCTGATCATGCTGGGAAAGCTGCAATTCTATTGGAAACTTACTAAAAAAGAATGGGCACATCTCAAAAAACCACAATGCATTTTGATCTAGTTTCCTTGTTTGGGCAGAGACAAGATTCAGATATTTTTGACAAACTTGAATTACCTTTTACTAAAGAGGAAATTGATGCCGTGGTCAAAGATCTTCCAACAGACAAATCACCAGGCCCTGATGGTTTTAACAATGAATTCCTCAAGTCTTGCTGGGACATTATTAAGGGAAATGAGCTCAAATTCATATATGATTTTCATGCAGGGCAAATTTCTCTTGAGAGCTTAAATACTTCATACATAACCCTCATTCCAAAGGGGAGTACTCCCTTGACAACAAATGATTTTAGGCCAATCTCTTTACTGAACTGCTGTCTGAAGCTTGTCACTAAGCTGCTGGCAAACAGGTTGCAGAAGGTGATTCTCAAGTTGGTTCACATCAACCAATATGGTTTTCTTAAAGAAAGATCTATACATGATTGTTTGGGTTGGGCATATGAATATCTGCACCAATGTCATAAGTCTAAGGATGAAATCATTGTACTTAAATTGGACTTTGAAAAGGCTTTTGACACCATTGAACACCAGGCAATGTTGGATATTTTAAAGGCCAAAGGTTTTGGGGACAGATGGATTACATGGATCAAAATGCTGTTCACTTCTGCTTCATCTGCTATCTTGCTAAATGGTGTTCCTGGAAAAAAGTTTTGTTGCCTTAGAGGTGTCAGGCAGGGGGACCCTCTATCCCCTCTCCTTTTTGTGCTTGCTGCAGACCTACTTCAGTTAGTTCTAAACAAGGCAATGCACCTGGGTTTGTTAACTTCTCCCTTGCAAGTGGAGTCATGCCTTGACTTTCCAATTGTCCAGTATGCTGATAACACCCTGGTTATTCTTCAAGCAGATGCCAAGCAACTACATTGCCTCAAAGCCCTTCTCAATACTTTTGCAGATGCCACTAGCCTTAAAGTAAACTACAATAAATCAAGTATGATTCCAATAAATGTGCCAGAAGAGAAGGTGGAGATTTTGATAAATAATTTTCATTGCAAGAAGGAATCATTTCCAATCCAATATTTGGGAGCACCCTTAGGCCTTCATAAGCCTACTGTTGAGCAATATTTTCCTCTTGTCACAAGACTGCAGAAGAAGCTTGTGGGTTTATCCTCCTTTATGACAATGGCTGGGAGATTGCTGCTAGTGAAATCTGTCCTAAATTCTTTGTTGATCTATCTCATGGGATGCCTTGATGTGCCTGTCACCATCAAAACACAAGCCATAAAGTATTTGAGACATTGCCTTTGGAGAGGCCCTGATCTGGAGGACCATAGACCTGCCATGGTGGCATGGAGCACTGTGTGTAGACCTAAAAATCAGGGTGGCTTGGGAGTGATGGATATCTTTAGAATAAGGCCCTGCTACTTAAGAACCTGCACAAGTTCTATAACAGACACAATATTCCCTGGGTCAACTTGATTTGGGAATCATATTACAACAATGATTCACTGCCTGGTAATTGCTGGATTGGATCATTTTGGTGGAAGGCAAACCTGAAGCTTATTGATAACTATAAGTCTTTGGCCAGATGCAACATAGGTGATGGCAAGAGTGCTTTATTTTGGACTGATCTTTGGCACTCAGCTTGTTTGCAAGACATGTTCCCTCATTTATTCTCTTTTGTGAAAAACAAGGATGCTACTGTCCACACCATTCTCCAAACTGAATACTTAGAGGATCAATTTTATCTACCCCTGACTGTGCAAGCTTTCCAGGAATTTGAGGCTATGGAGGACATTTGCATTGCATTAAGGGCCTCTGGTACACTAGATTGCACCGACACTTGGAGTTACATTTGAGGAAATGAACAATTCTCAGTTGCTAAGGCATATAAAGTTATGATGGGAGTTAAAACAAGGTGTTTTTTTGGAGACTACTTCATGACAGGCTCAATACTAGAAATCTCCTGAGAAGGAAAACTTTTCATCTGGAAAACTATAACTGTGCTGTCAACAATTTTCCACAGGAGGAAACTCTTGAGCACCTTTTCTGGACCTGTCCTTTTGCAGCTCAGTGCTGGGACCTGATTTGCCCATCAAGACAGGCAAATGTTTCAATTCTGGAAGCTTTTCTTGATCTCAAGCAGAAGCTTCATGTGCCTTTTTTCATGGAAATAATCATCCTTGCTTCTTGGGCTATCTAGATCTCAAGGAACAATTTGATCTTCCAAGCAATTCAACCTAGCATTCAGAGGTGGAAAGCTATCTTCCTGGAGGATCTCAATCTTCTAAGATTTAGAATTAAGAAGAGTTATGATGGAGCCTACTGTTCTTGGCTTGATAATCTTGTGCTGTAATCCTAGCTGCTAGTTTTTCCTTTTTTGCTCTTCTGGCTTATCTCAAGCCTTATGTACAGTGGAACCTCTTTGTCTTTTTACCCTTAAATAATAATAGAAATTGCGGTGGGGTTTTGCCCTACTGTGTGCAGCCAAGAAAGAAAGAAAGTAATTGATTCTTTCTGAACTTTATTATGTATGATTGTTATAGCTATGTAATGCTTTCCGATCTATGGGTTTTGGTTGGCCAAGTTGAATTATAGATCTTCAATAGAAGTGGTGCATAGTAGTAGGTTCAATCTTGCGGTGTCCTCACCCAGTGATAGTAGGGACAAAGAGGCATGTATTTCTATTGTTGCTACTAAGGGTAAAACGATGGGGTTTAATCATATTGCTTGGTTTTATTCTGTCTACATTATGTCATCATAGTTCATGCATTACTCTGTTCATTATGAACTTAATACATAGAGAGGCAAGCATAGAAGCGCTCTCAAAGTGGAGTAATAGAAGTAGATGCATACATGAGTCGGTCTACTTGTCACGAACATAAGGCCTATATACACGATCATGCCATGAATAACGTCATAACTATGCGCCTTTCTATCAATTGCCCAACAGTAATTTTTCAACCCACCGTATGCTGTCTTTATGAGAGAGATGTCTCTAGTGAAAATTATGCCCCCCCATGTTTATTTTAATCATATTACAAAAACCAAAAATACCTTGCTGTAGATTTTATCTTTTATTTTACTTTGCAATGTATCTATCACCCATTATCAGATTTGATCCTTGCAATTAACGAGTACAAGGGGATTGACAACCCTCTTGCCCGTGTTGGGCGCAAGTATTTGCTCTTGTGTGTAGGTACTATTGACGTGTGTTTGTGCGGTTTTTATTGGTTCAATAACTTTGTTCTCTACTGAGGGAAATACTATCCGCTACTATAATGCTTCAACCTTCCTCTTTGGGGGAAATCCCAATGGAACTCGCAAGTAGCAGAAACAATTTCTCGCGCCGTTGCCAGGGAGACTTCATCAAATAACTCAACGTCCCTTCACACACATTAGCATCTACTTGTTCTACTTTTTATTTGCCTAGTTAGGGTATCCTTATCATTGACACACCAAAACAGAAAATAAAAATAGAAACAAAGATATATGGATCCTCATCCGCTTGCTTATCTTTTCAAACTTCCTGCATATTGTAAACCAATAGCTAACAATGAAGAAGTGTGAAAAGAAAATGCTATTGGGATACACTTATTGAATGAAAAGAATGATTGCAATGTTGTTAGTATAAATTCAATGAATATCAATTGTGCTAATGATCATGATTGGGTGATAATCATGATGTTTCTTGTGATGAAAATTTTGAGCCTCATAATGAATCTATTATTGATGATAAAATTTGCAATACTATTAAAAGTGGGTTCGGAAGACGGCAACTTTAGGTAATAATGATCCCACTACTTTGGAGAATTATCAGTCTCATGGAATTTCTGATAAAAGTTGGTTTGGAGAGGTCATGACTTTAATTGATGTTAATCCCACTATCTCAAAAGATCATAAGCTTTGCATGCATATCTGATAACCCACAAGTATAGGGGATCACAATAGTTTTCGAGGGTAGAGTATTCAACCCAAATTTATAGATTCGACACAAGGGGATCCAAAGAATTGCAAGTATTAGCAGCTGAGTTGTCAATTCAACCACACCTGGAGATTAAATATCTGCAACAATATGATCAGAGCACAATAATATGATAGTTTTGATAGAAGTGATAATAGTAACAGTAATGGTAACAGTGATAGCAATGATTTTGTAGCAAGTGTAACAGTAGAAGTTACAGTAGTAACTTAGCAAGAACAGTATGTAGGAAATTCATAGGGATTGGATCGGTGGATTCGTTGGATGATATTCATCATATAACATTCATAACCTAGGGCGATACAAAACTAGCTCCAATTCATAAATATAATGTAGGCATGTATTCCGTAAATAGACACACGTGCTTATGGAAATAAGTTGCATGACATCTTTTGGCCTACCCTCCCGTGGCAGCAGGGTCCATAAGGAAACCAAGGGATATTAAGGCCTCCTTTTAATAGAGAACCGAGACAAAGCATTGACACATAGTGAATACATGAACTCCTCAAACTACGGTCATCACCGGAACGTATCCCGGTTATTTTCACCCCGGGGTTTACGGACCATATCACGTAATAGGTGAATATGACTTGCAAGATCGGATCTAGAACATAGATATAATGGTGATAACATAAACGATTCAGATCTAAAATCATGGCACCCAGGCCCAAAGTGACAAGCATTAAGCATGACAAAGTGATAACAACATCAATCTCAGAACATAATGGATATTAGGGATCAAGCCCTAAAAAAACTAACTCGATTACATGATGAATCTCATCCAACTCCTCACAGACCAGTGAGCCTACAAAGGAATTACTCACTTCAGGTGGGGAGCATCATGGAATTGGCGACGGAGAAGGGTTGGTGATGACGAAGATCGAAGATTCCCCTCTCTGGAGCCCTAAACGGACTCCAAATCTGGCCTCCCGTGAAGAAAAGGAGGTGGCGGCAGCTCCGTATCGTGAAACGCGATGAAACTTCCTCTCTTGATTTTTCTCTCCAAATATGGGATTGTATAGAGTTGGAATCAAGGTCTGCAACGCCACCAGGTGGGCACAACCCACCTAGGCGCGCCTGGAGGGGGCGCCCTGGTGGGTTGTGCTCACCCAGGCCCCCTATGGTGGTTCTTGGCTCCAATTCTTTATATATTCTGAAATAATTCTCCAAAAAGTTTTGTTCCATTCCGAGAACTTTTATTTCTGCACAAAAACAACACCATGGTAGTTCGGCTGAAAACAACATCAGTCCGAGTTAATTTCATTCAAATCATGCAAATTAGAGTCCAAAACAAGAGGAAAAGCATTAGGAAAAGTAGATACGACGAAGACTTATCAACTCCCCCAAGCTTAAACCTTTGTTTGTCCTCAAGCAATTCAATTGATAAACTGAAAGTGAAAAATAAAAACTTTTACGAACTCTTTTGCTCTTGTTTACATAAATAAACTTAAGTAGCACCCAGGTTTTCAGCAAAGATCATGACTAACCATGTCAACAGTAACTCTTAAAAATTATATTAACTCATATCAATGGCATAATCAACTAGCGAGCAATAATAAGATATCGAAAATGCCAACACTTTGTCAAGACAATCATGATATAATATGACAACGGTGTTATCTCGCTAGCCCTTTCTGAGACCGCAAAACATAAAAGCAGAGCACCTCCAAAGTTCAAGCAGCAACTAAACATTGCAATTCATGGTAGAAAAGATCCAGTCATGATGCATCCAACATTAACTATACACAATGCATGAGGATGACAATAGTGCTCTCAAATCTGGCGCTTGTTTGAGAAGGTGATGACTCAACATAAAAGTAAATAGATAGTCCCTTCATAGAGGGAAGCATGGATTTGTAGCAGTGCCAGAGCTCAGGTTTTAAAACCGAGATAAATGAAATTTTGGGAAATGCACCCTTCTTGTTTACGTCATGACATAAATTTATCAATATCTTCCATGCTAAACACATTAATGGCGGTTCCCAGGCGATAAAAGTAAAGGTTTACTCTCCCTCCATCAACAAACACACTCCACGACTAGTCGGATCCATGGGTACCGTCCATACCAACATTAGTCCTGGGGGAGTTTTATTTAATTTTTTGCAATTTTTGAATTTGGGACTGGGAATCCCTATTACCACCCCTCTCGTGAAAGGACAAGTGAATAAACACTCATCATAAGGATAACCCGCTTAGCATGGAAGACACCGACTACCCCCTGTCGCTCTATGAACAATCCAGGCACACAAAAACATATGTCTATTTGAAGTTTGTAGAGGTGGCACATGCAAATTTACTTAGAGCGGCAGGGTAATACCGCATATAGGTAGAGATGGTGGACTCATCTAGAATAACTTGGGTTTTAGGACTATGATGCACAAGCAGTATTTTCGCTTAGTACAGGCGAAGGCTAGCAAATAGGTTGAGAAGCGACCAGCTAGAGAGCGAAAACGGTCATGAACATGCATTATGAATAATGAACATTGGATACTAGCATGAGTAGGATATGGACACCATGAACATAAATATCATAGAGGCTATGTTGGTTTTGATTCAACTACATGCATGAACATGTGCCAAGTCAAGCCACTTGAAACATTTAGAGGAGGATACCATATCATCATACTACATCACAATCATTTTAACACAATGTTGACATCCAAGATAAATCATTATCCACTCCCACCTACTTAAGCATGGCATGAGAAACTATAATCTCTAATTGTCATTGCAAATATGTTTGATCATAATATGCTTGTAACATCCCAATTTAAAATTTGGATGTTATACATAGATCATCATATGAATATCATATTTATTCTTGCATTTGGTTGAGATCCTAGAAATCTTAAGCAACTCAAGGACCCAAGGAGAGAGTTGGAGGTTTCACAAAATTCATATTTGAATTTATTTCAAATTTGAAGAAAGGATCAAATTGATTTTATTATTTTTCTCACCAATTATTTCCAATAATAAAAATATATGAGAGAAGATAATATGACTTCTTCAACCTGAGTGAAATATTGGAGAAAGAATTTTAAAATCAAATTGTGATTTTATTGGTACTTTTTTGATATTTTATTTGAATTAGGAAAATATTGCATTTTTGAAAATTGCATTTTAGTCCAGAAAAATGTTCATCATGTCCTAAATTTTAGGTTTGGACGGTGAAAATTGTTTTTGGAATTTTTCTTTCAGGCGAATTTATTTAAAAAAAAGTTCTTTCCCTTGATCGGGTAGAAGGCCCAAATGAAAGCAAACCAGCCACCAAGCATAGCGCCACCACCTCCGCCCGCCTCGCCACGCCACCCGACCACCGCCGCTTTGCCGCCGCTGCCATCGCTTTGTCGCCGCCGTAAATGCTTTGCCGCCACTTGTCACGCCGGAATCCGCCGCCGACCCTGCTGGTTTTTAGGTAAAAACCTAGATCGGTTTTATTAGGGTTTTGTCGGTTTTTTAGTTTAGCCGGTTCGTTTAGTTAGATCGGTTTTTTGTTCGGTTTATTTATTTAACGAACGTCCGTTCGTTCGTTTGTTTTAACGAATGCTTTTCGCAGGTTAAGTTCACATAGTGAACGTTCGCGCCGTAGGATTTTTTTCTTTTTAGTTTGTTTTCGGCCAAGGACCTATCCATGAATAGTTTTATCACGATTTAGCCCCTAATCTTTAAACTAGTATAACTTTTTACTCGTTTATCCAAATAAGATGAAACCATCGCCTAATTCTTGGTATCGTTCTGTTCTTTCCAGTTAACAAACTTGAACATGATTTTTGTACTGTAAAATTTGAGTTTAGTCCAGATTAGTAAACGATCTTGTTTCGTTCGTATTTTGAGTTTCATTGCTCCATTTGAGTTGAATCTTTTTGCAAATCATAGCTAATCACTTGTACCTACTGTTAAGATCTAATCCACATGTTAATAATGCTGTTAGGTTTGACTCTTGTAAGTTTAAGCCATTTGCTTGTTTTGTGTTCGATTTGGATCTTTTCTCGGTTTTTCTCGTGTTTCGTTTGAGTGATTGCTTATCTATGCTATTGTTTGTCTACGCTAGATTACCTGGAGTGCGAAGCTTGTTTCTACAAATCTCTAGAGTTTGCGGGTCGTCAACAAGGCAAGTTACACTTTGATCATACTCTTTTATACCCAATTTTTACTATGCATTAGTTCTGCCCTCAAATATTTGCATGAGTATGATTGGGAAGATGTGGTTTTAGTTGTAGTGCTTGAGGTAGGAACCTAATACCTTTTGATCACCCGGGGAGTATACGTTATGCTTATTATTGCTTAGCCATGCTCGTAGACGGGGATTGGATCATGATTCACACATGGAAGTTTGAGAGTTATTTAGACATGGATAACATTAACGTGGCAACTTTAATATACATCTGGGTGGATTGGTTGAGGCACCTGGGGAACCCAGTGTTGCCTGTTTTGGGAAATCCCGGAGTACCTGTGTGATTTTTCCTATGGAATGCCACCCGGGCTCAAAGGGATCATAAGATTATTCATGCTAGAAACTTCCGTGTGCAGCCACGAGCAATTATGGGCTTTGGCATAGTTGAGTAAGTTGCGTGAGCTCTTGAAGAGGTGGACTAGCAGATGTAGGGGAAAGTAGGTGTACCGGTCCGCCCGGAGTAGAGAGTCAGTGCTTCAGAAAGACTGTGTCTCGATCATCCGATCATGGATGTGGTCGAGTCTTGTGGGGAAAAGTGCGCAAACCTCTGCAGAGTGTATAAACTAATCATGGTTAGTCGTGTCGCCGGTTATGGGCATCTTGAGTATCTAGTACTTGAATCTATTGTTGTAATCTCATCATGTTACTTTAATGAATTCGATTTGGGATAATGATGATACTTTTAATTGGGATTTGAGTTGGGGTTACCTTCTCAAATATTGGGCAACTTGGGAGTAGTTAAATAAATTTATTCCTTTGTTGTAGGGAAAAACTAGCTTTATGCAAAATCATAAACTTACAGCCTCCACCAGCCAAATATTGTATGTAGATATAGTTCTTGCATTTCACTACTTTACAGTGTAACTCTGCCAGCATATTCAATGTGCTGACCTACATGGCTGCAATGTCTCATGTTGCGGACTACTCAGACGATGAATAAGGTGCGATAGGTCGTTGTTTTGCACTCAGCTATGCCATTGGAGTTTATGGACTCATTTACCTTCAAAGCTTCCAAAGTTATCTAGATGGCCTTCAGCCATGATATTTTTGTGAAATCATAGTCTTTATGAGGACTCGATGTAATAAGTGTGTGATTGAAACTCTCTTATAATTCGTCAAGTACTGTGTGTGTCAGCATTACCGATCCAGGGATAACACTGATGCATAGAGACATGACATTTGAGGTCTGGTCGCTACAAGATGGTATCAGAGCACACACTGAGCGTAGGAGGCGACCACTAGAATGAGCCACATGATTTCTCTTCTCTACTCATTTCTAATTCCCCTCTCTTTCTACTCTATAGATGGCGGATCCCAGGAACAAGTTCACTCAGCCGGATGACGACACCCCTTTCGGACACCACTTGAAGGAAGTCACTAAGTATTTGAACATCGGACTACCAAACTTCACGGGGACTTTCTCTACATCTGTATTGGAAGAGGAGCGCTGGAAGATCAAAGTCTGGGTACCTGGGAGGACATTTGCACCAACAACAGAGCCTATTGATGTGTACCTGGATGCACCAAGCCGGAGTATAGGAAAGAGCATGGCAGCACATATCACCTTTGGACGCATATGTGAGGTGTATCACAAGGAGCTGGAGAATACCATTTACCAGATATGTGGCCGACGAGATGACAAATGGGTGATGATTCATACCAGGAGGGATGGATCAATTGCAACCTACATTCAAGAGATGGGAGATCATATTCATCAACAAGAAAATCAACAAATTATTCACATGAAGAAGATCAAGAAACTAGTGAAGAGGAACAACGAGCTAGAAGAGGAACTCAAGTCTACACGCGAAGGATACGAGGAAGAGATTGCCGTACTACTGGAGAAGCATGAAGACCTGAAGAGGAAGATGGGAATATCAGTGGAGAATATCAAGCGAGCAACGGAGATCTGTTTGGAGGACTACGTCATCCTGGACGACACCAACACGGATAGTGATGCAAATGATGACAGCGATGACGACTACATTGATGAATCTCGAGAAGATATCATGGAGTCTTCCTCTAATCAAAATTTCTAGATGACCACCATTGTAACTAGTAGTATTTCCCTACAAGTAGTTAGCAACGATCGAATTTGTAATCATAGGTTAGACTGATTGTGTGATCTTGTGTGCTATTGAATGAAGTGAAATTGATTGTGTATGTCTCATGAGCATTATGGGTAGTGAGTCTCTCTTAGACCTCATTTCTATTCTATTTTCTCACCCCTTCTAACCCATAAGATGCCTCCGAGACGTGACAATGGATTTGCCTTCCCACCGAAGCTCACTTAGTTGATCCAGCAGCAGAATGCATTGATGCGGATACTAGTTCAGAACCGGAACCAAAGGCAACAATAACAACAACAACAACAACAACAACAACAACAACAACAACAACAACAACAACAACAACAACCCACCTCCACCACCCCTGTTGACCACCTAGCCCGCTTTCTAAGGTTGAATCTGCTGGTGTTCTTTAGTAGCACCGAGCCAATTGTTGCAGATGACTGGCTCTGCAAGATTGGAAGAGAGCTGACCACTGCAGGATGCACATATGCGGAGAGAGTGCGTTTTGCCGCACATCAACTTGATTGACCCATAGCATCTTGGTGGGAGAATTTCACTACCACTTACCCCATTCACACTGTTACATGGGATCAGTTTTAGCAGGCTTTCCGCACTGCCCATGTTTTAGCAGGAGCTATGAGCATGAAGAAGCACAAGTTTCGCAACTTGCGCCAAGGAGGACGTACAGTGGGCCAGTATGTGGATGATTTTAGCAAGTTAGCACGCTATGCCCCTGATGACGTAGCCACAGATGCTGCGAAACAGGAGAAGTTTCTGGAAGGACTAAATGACGAGCTAAGCATGCAGTTGATGGTGGCAACATTCAACAACTACCAGGAGTTGGTAGACAGGGCTCTCATGATTGAAGGTAAGCAGCAACAGATTGATAATCGCAAGAGGAAGTGTGGACAGGGGAGGTACACTTCAGGAGCTCAGCAGAAGCGCCGCTATTCCCCGTACTCAGGAGGGCATAACCACAACCGTGGAGGCCATAACCATGGAGGACATATGCACAATGGAGCAAGTTCGCATAACCATATTGGCCCCAAGAATGGCTATGGGAATGGAGGAAGCAATAGCCAGAACCGCTCCAACCCTTCAACACCAGCCAAGAGGGATCTGAGCCACATTACCTATTTCAAGTGCAAGAAGACCGGACATTATGCCACTGAATGTCCTGAAGCTAAGAATGGAAATGGCAATGGAGGTTCTGCCAAGAAGCCCAACCCCTTCACCAAAGGTCAGGTGAACTACGCAGCATGGAGGAGATTGAGGATCAACCCGACGCAGTTGTCTGTAAGTTTTTCATTAATGCATTTACCGCACTTGTTCTTTTCGATACTGGTGCATCGCATTCATACATATCAAGGGGATTTGTGGATAAGTATAACCTGCCAACCATAGCCCTTAAGTCACCTATGCTAGTAGGTTCTCCAGGAGCGGAGTATATGGCTAGTAGGGGATGCTATCAGTTGCCACTAACCATAGGTAGACATGTTTTCCCCACCGACCTAATTGTTCTGGAGTCACAAGGATTGGATGTGATACTGGGAATGGATTGGCTATCCAAGTTTGAAGGGAACATCGATTGCACCAGTAAATCAATTCTTCTCATCACCCTAGAAGGAAAGAGGATCAAGTATGTATCTCGACATGCACCGAAGAGGACTCAAGTAAATTCCTTATCAGGAGTTGTACATGAGGAAGTACCAGTGGTGAAGGACTACGCCGACATATTTTTGGAGGAGTTACCAGGCATGCCACCGGATCGAGACATTGAGTTTTTGATTGAGCTATTGCCAGGCATCGGACAAATATCCAAGAGACCGTATCGGATGCCCGCAAAGGATGTGGAGGAAATTAAGACGCAGATAAAGGAGTTACTAGAGAAAGGTTACATTCGACCAAGTTCATCACCTTGGGGAGCCCCAGTGCTTCTAGTGGAGAAGAAGGATGGATCTTTGAGGATGGTAGTTGATTATCGTGCGCTGAATGAGGTGACGATCAAGAACAAATACCCTCTGCTGATGATTAATGATCTGTTTGACTAGTTGCAAGGAGCTAATGTTTTCTCTAAGATCGATTTTCGATCAGGTTATCACCAGTTGAAGATCCGAGAGCAGGATATACCCAAGACAGCTTTTACCACAAGTTACAGGCTATATGAGATACCGTTATGTCATTTGGTCTGACTAACACACCTGCCTATTTGATGAACATGATGAACAAAGTGTTTATGGAGTTTTTGGATAAGTTCGTCATGGTGTTCATTGATGATATATTCGTTTACTCGAAGAACGAAGAGGAGCATAAGGAGCATTTGCATTTGGTTCTTGAGAAGCTCAGAGAACATCAGTTGTATGCTAAGTTCAGCAATGTGAGTTTTGGTTAAAGGAAGTTGGATTTCTCAGACATGTGATATCCGAAGGAGGCATAGCAGTAGACCCTAGAAAGGTTACTTCTATTACTAAATGGGTGGCACCCAAATTAGTTGGAGAGATCAGGAGTTTTCTTGGACTCGCAGGTTATTATTAGAGGTTCATTGAGAATTTCTCCAGGATTGCAAAGCCCATGATGGAGTTATTGAAGAAGGACACAAAGTTTAAATGGACTAAGGAGTGTGAGGCCAGTTTTCAGGAATTGAAGAAACGTTTGGTTACAGCCCCAGTGCTGATTCTCCCAGACCAACGTAAGGACTACCAAGTATATTGCGACGCTTCACGATGAGGACTTGGAGTTGTACTTATGCAGGAAGGAAGAGTTGTTTCATATGCCTCACAACAGCTTAAACCTAATGAGCAGAATAATGCTATGCATGATTTGGAGTTAGCAGCCGTAGTGCATGCGCTGAAGACATGGAGAAATTTTCTCATCGGAAACCCTCATGAGGTATACACAGATCATAAGAGTTTGAAATACATCTTCACGCGGAAGGAGTTGAACCTCAGGCAAAGGAGATGGTTGGAGCTCATCAAGGATTATGATATGAAATTGCACTATCATCCGGAAAGGCCAATGTAAGTAGCGGATCGTTGAGCCGCAAGAGTTATGTTAACACGCTCATAACCGAAGGATTACCTAAGGAGTTAGCAGATGATCTTCGAGAGTTATGCTTGGAGATAGTTCCGAGAGGTTATGTTGCAGCATTGGAAATTAAGTCCACTGTTTCGGGTAAGATCAGGGAAGCCTAGAAGACTGACAAGGAGATTGCTGAGACAAAGGAAAGGATGAGTAAAGGAAAGGCTAAAGGATTTCGTGAGGATGAGCACGACACTTTATGGTTTGAGGATCGCATATATGTGCCTAACGACCCCGAGATCAGGAAGTTGATTCTGCAGGAGGCCCATGATTCACCATACTCAATTCACCCAGGAAACACTAAGATGTATCTGGATTTGAAGGAAAGTTTCTGGTGGACAGGAATGAAGAAGGATATTGCCGAGTATGTAGCAGTATGTGATGTATGTCAGAGAGTCAAGGCAGAGCATCAAAAACCCGCCGGATTGCTACAGCCATTGTCAATACCCGAATGGAAGTGGGATAAGCTTGGCATGGATTTTATCACTGGATTACCCCAGACTCGTTCATGCCATGACTCTATCTGGGTTGTAGTCGACTGTTTGACGAAAGTAGCTCATTTCATCCCGGTGAAGACCACCTATACGAGTGCTAAGTTGGCAAAGATATACATGACCAGGATCGTATGTCTGCATGGAGTTCCGAGGACCATTTTATCAGATAGAGGAACCCAGTTTACTTAAAAGTTTTGGAATCAGTTGCATGAAACTTTAGGTACCAGGCTAGAGTTCAGTACAACCTTTCATCCACAGATAGATGGACAGGCCGAGAGAGTCAATCAGATTCCGGAGGACATGTTGAGAGCTTGGGCGTTAGATTATGGATCGAGTTGGGATGACAATTTGCCATATGAAGAGTTCTCTTATGACAACAGTTATCAAGCCAGTTTGAAAATGGCCCCTTTCGAAGCATTGTACGGAAGGAGGTGCAGGACACCATTATCGTGGGATGAAGTTGGAGATCGATAGTTCTTCGGACCAGATTTAATCAAAGACTCAGAAGAGAAGGTTAAGTTGATTCGCGACAGACTCAAGGTAGCCCAGTCAGAATTATGCAGATACTAAACGCAAGGTGATAGTTTACAAAGTCGGAGACAGAGCATATCTTTGTGTGTCCCCACTTCGAGGAGTTAAGCGTTTTGGAGTCAAGGGAAAGCTAGCACCACGTTTTGCGGGACCATACAGAGTTTTGGAACGCATGGAGAAGTTACTTACAAGCTGGAATTGCCAGAAGGATTGTCAGGAGTTCACGATGTGTTTCACATTTCCCAGTTGAAGAAGTGCCACGCAGAGATGGACGATATTCCTCCGAGAGATACAGTGCCACTGGAAGCAATTCAGTTAGACGGTGATTTGACCTATGAAGAGAAGCCGGTCAAGATTCTCAAGTTTTCCAGTCGAGTTACCCGCAGCAAGGTTATCAAGTTTTGCAAAGTTCAGTGGAGCCACCATACCAAGGAGGAAGCCACCTGGGAGCGAGAAGAAGATCTCCGTAGAGACCACCCAAACCTTTTTGCTGACCAACCCGAATCTCGAGGGCGAGATTCATATTAAAGGGGGTAGGTTTGTAACATCCCAATTTTCAATTTGGATGTTATACATAGATCATCATATGCATATCATATTTATTCTTGCATTTGGTTGAGATCCTAGAAATCTTAAGCAACTCAAGGACCCAATGAGAGAGTTGGAGGTTTCACAAAATTCATATTAGAATTTCTTTCAAATTTGAAGAAAGGATCAAATTGATTTTATTATTTTTCTCTCCATTTATTTCTGATAATAAAAATATATGAGAGAAGATAATATGACTTCTTCAACCTGAGTGAAATATTGGAGAAAGAATTTTAAAATCAAATTATGATTTTATTCGTATTTTATTTGATGTTTTATTGGAATTAGAAAAATATTGCATTTTTTAAAATTGCATTTTAGTCCAGAAAAATGTTCATCATGTCCTAAATATTAGGTTTGGACGGTGAACTAGAATTTTTAGAACTTTTTAAATATTTTATTAGGATTTTTCTTTTGGGCGAATTTATTTTAAAAAAAAAAGTTATTTCTCGCCCGACTGGGCTGATGGCCCATCCGAGGAGGCTGGCCCGCACTGCGCCACCGCCTCCACCGCTTACCACCGTCATTGCTAGCGCCGTCTGCGCCATAGAGCTTCGCCGCCCTTCATAAGCGCCGCCGCCGCCCGCCACCGCCACCACCCAGCGCCGTCGCTTATCGCTTGCCGCTTGCCGCCCGCCGCCGCCGCCACACAGAATCTGCCAGCGCCCATTGATTTCTAGGTAAAAACCTAGATCGGTTCTTTTAAGGTTTTGTCGGGTTTTTTAGTTTAGCCGGTTTGTTTAGTTAGATCGGTTTTTCGTTCGGTTTATTTATTTAACGAACATCCGTTCGTTCGTTTGTTTTAATGAATGCTTTTTGCCGGTTAAGTTTAGATAGCGAACGTTCGCGCCGTAGGATTTTTTCTTTTTAGTTTGTTTTCGGCCAGGGATCTATCCGCGAATAGTTTTTATCGCAATTTAGCCCCTGATCTTTAAACTAGTATAACTTTTTACTCGTTTAGCCAAATTAGATGAAACTAGCGCCTAAATATTCGTATCATTCTGTTCTTTCCAGTTAACCAACTTGAACATGATTTTGGTACTGTAAAATTTGAGTTTTGTCCAGATTAGTAAACGATCTTGTTTCGTTCGTATTTTGAGTTTCGTTGTTCCGTTTGAGTTGAATCTTTTTGCAAATCGTAGCTAATCACTTGTACCTACAGTTAAGATCTAATCCACATGTTAATAATGCTATTAGGTTTGACTCTTGTTAGTTTAAGCCATTTGCTTGTTTCATGTTCGATTTGGATGTTTTCTCGGTTTTTCTCGTGTTTTGTTTGAGTGATTGCTTACGTATGCTACTGTTTGTCTATGCTAGATCACCCAGAGTGTGAAGCTTGTTACTATGAATCTCTAGAGTTTGCAGATCGTCAGCAAGGCAAGTTACACTTTGATCATACTCTCTTATACCCAGTGTTTACTATGCATTAGTTCTGCCCACAAATATTTGCATGAGTAGGATTGGGAACATGTGGTTTTGGTTGTAGTGCTTGAGGTAGGAACCAATACCTTTTGATCACCCCGGGAATATACCTTATGCTTATTATTGCTTAGCCATGCTCGTAGATGGGGATTGGATCGTGATTCACACATGGAAGTTTGAGAGTTATTTAAACATGGATAACATTAAGGTGGCAACTTTAATATACATTTGGGTGGATTGGTTGAGGCACCTGGGGAACCTAGTGTTGCCTGTTTTGGGAAATCCCGGAGTACCCGTGTGATTTTTCCTATGGAATGCCACCCAGGCTCAAAGGGATCATAAGATTATTCATGCTAGAAACTTCCATGTGTAGCCACAAGCCTTTATGGGCTCTGACATAGTTGAATAAGTTGTGTGAGCTCTTGAAGAGGTGGACTAGCAGTGTAGGGGAAAGTAGGTGTATCGGTCCGCCCAGAGTAGAGAGTAAGTGCTTCAGAAAGACTATGTCTTGATCATCTGATCATGGATGCGGCCGAGTCTTGTGGGGAAAAGTGCGCAAACCTCTGCAGAGTGTATAAACTAATCATGGTTAGCCGTGTCCCCAGTTATGGACATCTTGAGTATCTAGTACTTGAATCTATTGATGTGATCTCATCACATTACTTTAATTAATTTGATTTGGGATAATGATGGTACTTTTAATTGGGATTTGAGTTGGGGTTACCTTCTCAAATAGTGGGCAACTTGGGAGTAGTTAAATTAATTTATTCCTTTGTTGTAGGAAAAAACTAGCTTTATGCAAAATCATAAACTTACAGCCTCCACCATCCAAATATTGCATGTAGATATAGTTCTTGCATTTCACTACTTTACAGTGTAACTCTGCCAGCATATTCAATGTGCTGACCTACACGGCTGCAACGTCTCATGTTGCAGACTACTCAGATAACGAATAAGGTGCGATAGGTCGTTGTTTTGCACACAGCTATGCCGTTGGAGTTGATGGACTCATTTACCTTCAAAGCTTCCGCAGTTATCTATTTTAGATGTCCTTCAACCATGATATTTTTGTGAAATCATACTCTTTATGAGGACTCGATGTAATAAGTGTGTGATTGAAACTCTATTATAATTCCGGGAGTACTGTGTGTGTCGGCATTACCGATGCAGGAATGACACTGATGCACAGAGACTTGACCGTCTGAGGTCTGGTCGCTACAATGCTGAATCATGGATACTAGGTTAAACATATTTACAAAAACAGAACAAGTTGAGTTCATACCCATTTCTCTCTGACACGGCCAATTCATCAAAGATCGTCATTATTGCCTTTCACTTGCACGACTGAATGATATGAAAATAATAATAGTGCAAGAGTGCCATGGACTAAGCTAGAATCTGCAAACATTTTATTCAAGAGAAGAAGACAGAGTAATTTGGGCTCTTTATTAGAGCAACAATAATGCATGTGAGAGCCACTCAACATTTTCATTGTGGTCTTCTCCTTGGTATGACTCAATAAAATGAAAAGAATTTCAGAGAAATACACTAAAATATTTTTGGAATTTTTAGTTTTTCTCTTTAAGGACGCAAAATTAAAGAAAGGAAAAAAACGAGAAAAACTATTTACACGGGAGAGTTCCCAACAAGCAAGAAGAAGAATCGAGAAATCTTTTTGGTTTTCTTTTTAATACTACAACTAACTAAACTAGAAAGAAAACCCTAACAGAATAAAGAAACATTTTTTTGGATTTTCTCAAAGTTTTTCAAACACACAAGAAGAAAGCAAGAAAATAAATCTAGCATGGATAATACAATGAAAAAGTGTGGACACCGACAACTGGAATGAGATGTGTGAACATGAACGTAATGTCGGTGGAAATACGTACTCCCCCAAGCTTAGTCTTTTGGCCTAGCTTGGTAATCACTACCCGTATTAAGCATGTGGTCCCATGTCGAAGTGCTGCAGCGGAAGCACCTGAGCATCCCACTCCTGGGGCTCCTCCTCTACCACTGCCCTGGCGATCCGGTAGGCAATGACGTCATCTAGCATGATCCTATATCCACCCCTGGCAATAGAATCAAACAAAGCAGGTGTAGGCAACGGAACAATATCACAGGTATCCACGCAAAACTAGGTTGCAAGGAATATTATAAATAGAGTTATCAATATCAGTAAACTGATGATCCTCAATCTCCTGGTGATCTAAATAAACCTTGGGTAAACGATAATCATGTTGGCGGATCTGAACATTAAAGTGACACGCTAAATGAGTATCATAAATACCGCCATGAATCTTGCCCTTGGTTCTGTTAAGGTGCAGACGACATGCAATAATAGCCCGAAGGCTAAAAGTGTTATCGCCGTATAGTGCATGAGTAAGATGGCAAAGTCAGGAGCACTGAGTGCACCGACCTTCTCTCTAGCAATTAAACACTTAGCAATTAATATCACAAAATAGTGCATAGAAGGGAATTGCAAACTAGTGGAAGTGGCACTCGACATGCCCCTGTCATCTCCCATTGACAAAGTACGATAAAAGTCCTCAAACTCTACAGGCCTAGGCTCTTTTATTTTCATGTCAGAAGGGATCAAGCATACATCGCAAAAATCAGTAAGTGGCATCTGACGGTTTTCAACATATAAATTAAACTACAACTCAGGGGGGTTATTCCTTCTCAGAAAATGAAAATTTTGCACAAAGGGATTTGTAAGGAGATGGTATTGTTCATACTCAGCTGCGATGAAGTCGGTAAGACCAACATTAGTAGCAAATTGTGTGAACCCTTGACAGATCCCGACTCCATCCATGAAGGGGTTATGCGGCCATTCGCATGGCCGCACTTCTGCCCTTCTCTGAGTATGGAGGTCATTGTCCGATGATTCCCAATGACACCCTTAGCACTCTTCTTGGAGGCAAACTTCCTAAAGAAACTCATCTTATTCCTAAGAATAAAATTATGAAAATTTAGTCCACAAAAATTTTGTCAATAAAACTTCACAAGATTGATAGCAACTACTCATAAGGAGGCATAGAGGCTATATTGAGCATTCAAACTACTTACAACTCTAAGAATTCAACATGCAAGCTCATCTACATCAGCACCAAGAGTAGCTAATTATTCAAAATATAAACCACTAAAGCAAAAACTAATTGGAGCAATGGAGGAGTCATATACCAAGTAGCAATCCCCCAAAACAGTTTTGGAAACAGAGCGAGCAAAGAGATCGAAATTCGCGGGTTTGAGATCAAGAGCATGAGTGAGAGAGAGAGAGCAATGGTGATTTTTTCTGGAGGTAAGAGATGACATGGGCTAAAGGGATAAGTGAGGGGGGCCCACATGGGGACAACAAGCCACCAGGCGCGCCTGGGGCTGCTGGCGCGCCCAGGTGGGTTGTGCCCACCTGGTGCACCCCTCTGATGTTATTTGTACCAGAAATTCAAAAATATTCAGAAAAAATCGTGTTAAATTTTCAGGGTATACTGAGCACTTTTATTTTTGGTTCATTTTTTATTGCATGGAAAATCCAGAAAACAGGATAAACATGGCATTTATTTTACTTAACTAAGAAAAACAGAAAACAAAAGGTAAGGACAAAAGGTAGTACTAAATCCATCAACTTCATACTTCCCAAAAATGATCCATTAATAAGGTTGATCAAGTCTTATTAACAACCACCTTTGATTAGCATGAAACCGAAGAACTTTTGTAAAGCACTAAGTTACCTCAACGGGGCTATGCATGTCCCCAACAATAAGTATATCATATTTCTTTTTGGCACTAGGTAGAGGTAGTTGAAAACTTCCAATAGTGAGTGTCGGAGATTTTTCAATAACATTAATACCATTCACTTGGAATTGCTTCTTCGGAAGGTGCACAGTATACTCATTACCATTGATTTAAAAAGTGACCTTGCTTCTATTGCAATCAATAACAGCCCCTGCAGTATTCAAAAAGGGTCTACCAAGGATAATCGACATGTTGTCGTCCTCGGGCATGTCAAGTATAACAAAGTCAGTTAAAATGGTAACATTTGCAACAACAACAGGCACATCCTCACAAATACTGACAGGTATGGAAGTTGATTATCAGCCATTTGCAAATATATTTCAGTAGGTGTGAGTTTATTCAAATCAAGTCTTTTATATAAAAGAGAAAGGCATAACACTAAAACCAGCTCCTGAATCACACAAAGCAGTTTTAACATAATTTCTTTTGATGGAGCAAGGTATAGTTGGTATTCCTGGGTCTCCAAGTTTTTTAGGTACTCCATCCTTAAAAGAGTAATTAGCAAGCATGGTGGAGATTTCAGCTTTCGGTATCTTTCTTTTATTAGTGATGATGTCTTTCATGTATTTTGCATAAGGGGTCATCTTTATAATAGACTTGTGGGTTATCAAGCAGGGACTAAACATTGTAATTCATGGTAGAAAAGATCCAGTCATGATGCACCCAACATTAGCTGCACATAATGCATAAATCATGACAGTTGTGCTCTACTTAGTTTCCCGCGCTTGTTTTAGAAGGTGGTGACACAACATAAAAGTAAATAGATAGTCCCTTTGCAGAGGGAAGCAGTGATTTGCAGAGGTGCGAGAGCTCAATTTTTAAAACAGAGATAAATGATATTTTGAGACATGCACCCTTCTTATTCACTTCATGACCATCAGTTATCAACATCTTCCATGCTAAGCACGCTAGTGGCGGTTCCCAAGCGATAAAAGTAAAGGTTTACCCCCCTTCCACCATCAATCACACTCCACAGCTTGTCCGAAACAACGGGTTCCATCCATACCAACATCAGTCGGGGGAGTTTTGTTTTCAATTATTTGCATTTTTGAGTTCGGGACTGGGAATCCCTATTACCGCCCATTTTCTCGTGCGATGGCGAGTGAATAAACACTCGACCTGAGAATAACCCGCTTAGCATGGAAGATACTGACCACCTCATGTCATTCCATGAACGTTCCAGGCACACAAAAAGGATAATTTTTTAGAAGTTTTTAGAGGTGGCACATGCAAATTTACTTAGGACGGCAAGGTAATACCGCATATAGGTAGGTATGGTGGACTCATCTAGAATAACTTTGGGTTCAAGGTTTTTGATGTACAAGCAGAGTTCCCACTTAGTATAGGCGAAGGCTAGCAATTAAGATTGAGAAGCAGCCAGCTAGAGAGCAACAACAATCATAACCATGCATTATGCATAAGTAACATTGGACACTAGCATGAGTTCCTTATGCTCCTCTTCATTCTTCAAGTAGACCAATATATCATCAATGAACACCACGAAGAACTTATCCAAAAACTCCATAAACACCTTGTTCATCATGTTCATGAAATAGGCAGGTGTGTTAGTCAGACCAAATGACATAACGGTATACTCATATAGCCCATTTCTTGTGGTAAAAGCTGTCTTATGTATATCATGCTCTCGGATCTTCAACTGGTGATAACCTGATCGAAGATCAATCTTACAGAATACTTTAGCTCCTTGCAACTAGTCAAGCAAATCATTGATCATCGGCAGAGGATATTTGTTCTTGACCATCACCTCATTCAACGCACGATAATCAACAACCATCCTTAATGATCCATCCTTCTTCTCCACTAGAAGAACTGGGGCTCCCCAAGGTGATGAACTTGGTCGTATGTAACCTTTATCCAGTAACTCCTTAATCCGCTGTGACGCCCCCGATTCAATCATACACTAATCATGCACGCAAACGTGTACGATCAAGATCAGGGACTCACGGGAAGATATCACAACATAACTCTAAAAACATAAATAAGTCATACAAGCAACATAATACAAGCCAGGGGCCTCGAGGGCTCGAATACAAGTGCTCGATCATAGACGAGTCAGCGGAAGCAACAATATCTGAGTACAGACATAAGTTAAACAAGCACGCCTTAAGAAGGCTAGCACAAACTAGGATCTGAGACCGAAGAGGCGCAGGCCTCCTGCCTGGGATCCTCCTAACTACTCCTGGTCGTCGTCAGCGGGCTGCACGTAGTAGTAGGCACCTCCAGCGTAGTAGGAGACGTCATCGACAGTGGCGTCTGGCTCCTGGACTCCAGCATCTGGTTGCGAAAACCAGAAAGAAAGGAAAGGGGGAAAAAGGGGGGAGAAAGCAACCATGAGTACTCATCCAAAGTACTCGCAAGCAAGGATCTACACTACATATGCATGGGTATATGTGTAAAGGGCCATATCGGTGGACTGAACTGCAGAATACCAGAATAAGAGGGGGATAGCTAATCTGGTCGAAGACTACGCTTCTGGCAGCCTCCGTCTTGCAGCATGTAGAAGAGAGTAGATTGAAGTCCCCCAAGTAGCATCTCCAAGTAGCATCTCCAGTAGCATCGCATAGCATAATCCTACCCGCGATCCTCTCCTCGTCCGCCTGTTAGAGAGCGATCACGGGTTGTATCTGGCACTTGGAAGGGTGTGCTTTATTAAGTATCCGGTTCTAGTTGTCATAAGGTCAAGGTACAACTCCAAGTCGTCCTGTTACCGAAGATCACGGCTATTGAATAGATTAACTTCCTGCAGGGTGCACCACATAACCCAACACGCTTGATCCCATTTGGCGGACACACTTTCTGGGTCATGCCCGCCTCGGAAGATCAACACGTCGCAGCCCCACCTAGGCACAACAGAGAGGTCACCCGCGGTCTAAATCCTATCTTGTGAGGGTCCGACCCATCGCCCATTGCACACCTGCGTTGCGGGCGGCCGGAAGCAGACCTAGCAACCTCCATTACAAAGGAAGTTGCGTTAACGCATCCAATCCGGCGCTAGCGCCGCTCGTCGTTGACGTCAAGAAGGCTTCGGTGATACCACGGCGCCGGATACCCATAACTACTCCGCGTAGATGGTTAGTGCGTATAGACCAAATGGCGGACTCGGATCAAATACCAAGATCTCGTTAAGCGTGTTAAGTATCCATGAGCGCCCGAGCAGGGCCAGGCCCACTGTCTCCTAGATGGTCTCAACCTGCCTGCCGCTCCGCCACAAAGTAACGATCGGGGCCGTCGGAACCCGGGCCCACCTCTACCGGGATGGAGCCACTGTCCTTTCAGCCCCTCATCGAATCACTTGCGGGTACTCCTCGGTGACCCGACTTTAGTCACCATCTATATAGTATGTATGTATGTATAATATATACCCGTGATCACCTCCCAAGTGATCACGGCCCGATAGTATAGCAAGGCAGACTGACAAGAATGTAGGGCCAATGATGATAAACTAGCATCCTATACTAAGCATTTAGGATTGCACGTAAGGTATCAGCAGATGTAGCAACAATGTCAGGCTATGCATCAGAATAGGATCAACTGAAAGCAGTAACATGCTACACTACTCTAATGCAAGCAGTATAGAGGAGAATAGGCGATATCTGGTGATCAAGGGGGCTTGCTGGTTGGGGCTTCATGAGCGCTTAGGGCGGACGGGCGAGGATGTAGTGGCTCGGGAGCGTGGTGCTCGCAACCATGGCGGCGACCGGAGCACGGACACACGGCATGGAAGCTACGGGGTGCAGGCGACCTAAAAGGGAGGAGGAGCAGCAGTGGTGGAGGAGCTCACCGAGAGGCACGCCGATGGCCCTTGGTAGTTTAGGAGCAGCAGAGCGGAACGGATCGGCGGCGGCGGAGCGTCGGATCCGTTGAGGAAGAAGACAGCTTGCCGGTGATGCAGGGCTCCTCGTCCCAGTCTGGTCGGCGAAGAGGAAGCAGGGGACGGCGGCGGTCACGGCGGGGTGAAGTGGCCGGCGACGAGCGCGTCGTGGAGGTGGAGGGAAGGGATCTAGGGAAACCCAGAGGAGTGGGGCGACAAAGGAGAGCAAAGCGAGTGAGTGGGGCGCAGGGAGAGGACCGAGGCGTGGGGTCTTATCCTCTCAAGGCGATGCCGGGCGAGGTGATCCAAGGGACGGAGCTGTGAGCGACCCAGACAGAGGAACAGGGAGAGGAGGTGTCCGGTGCAGGGAGTGGGCTGGATGGGCCGGCTCGGGTGGATTAGGCCCAGGGGGTAGGGGGCCTTTCTCCTTTCCCCTTTTTGCCTTTTCTTTTACTGATTTCTTTTTACGGAAAATGCTTTGCAATATTTGAGGTGCCAAAAGGGGTTCTGTAAAATGTGGGACTTGGCCAAATAAATGCAATACAATATTTGGCTCCTGCCACAAAAAGTTTGGGAGGAGTTTGAATTGATTTGGAATTTCCACAAATGGAAAAGCATTTAAGAAAATGCTTATTTGGAACCGCTTTAATTCCCAGGGGAAATTAGCTATCTCAAGTGATGTTGAATCTCTCATGACATTTAGATAGTAAAAATTTGCAACCCAGCGAACATTTTTGTTTTACTGCTTGGAGAAATAATTTATTTGACTTATTTTAAATAGGAAAAAGGCTTTGATTTTTGGACAAGTGGCAAGCTGCATAGTAATCACAATGACATGGCCATCATTAGGGGAGATTACTGTAGCATGATGTTGGGGATGTTACAAATCTCCTCCACTACAAGAAATCTCGTCCCGAGATTTAGGTGGGGAAGTAAAGAGTAACTTCGGGTGTACTGACCCTTATGGGGTTAATTGTCTGTGAACAATGCAGGGAATGTGACAAAAGTATCTCTCGAGTTGAAAAATTAAAGAATGACATCGAGAGCAAGGCAAGAAGGTGCAATAGAAAGTTTCAAGCGGATAGGCAAACGTTCGTTGCCTGAAACTGAGTGTGAAAGGGGTTCAAAGCAACGGAATGAGTATTGTATCTGATACCAGAACAGATCACAAGAAGGTGGCTCGTCAATTAAATACGAAGCCAAGCGTGAGGAATATTCATTAGAAACAGGGTTGTACAGGAGAGTCAGGTTTCGATCCAGTGGACCTGTGGGTTATGGGCCCACCATGTGGGTTGAAAGTAGGAATGGTGGTGACATCTTGCACAGCCGCGACAGGGAGGCATGCCAGTGAATAGCTTGTCAGCTATGCCGGCAACAATGTCGGTACCAAGGATGGGGAACGAAGAGAGCAATTTTCCTGCTTGTTGAACGAGGCAAACCAATTGGCAAGCTATCACCCATCGGTGGTTACCGGAATGTCATCAACAATAGTAACAGGGTCTTACAAACAGAGTGGTACAACAAGGTGCTTATCTAAGCAGGGAATTATCTCTGCTCAGTTAAGTCAGATTCAGGAAAGGTTAAGCAAAAGAATGGAAAGGAAAACGCGATTATCAGAGTAAACAGAACAATGGAAAGGAAAATTGTGTTTACACACAATTATTAGGAGTATATCCTTCCCATGTACAAGTAGCACATAGCATACAAGGTAGGAGAGCAAGTACCCAACCATTCAGATAAGAGGCAAGGATTAATCAAGATGTTACCCATACAACGGCGTTTGGATAACTAGGCAAGAAACATTTAGCTTTGGGCTTCAAATGTTTTTGTTGAAAATCGAAGTACCATAGACATGCTTCGAGATAGCATTGACATGGTCTTGAAGCAAAGGTCGGACTTTGGATATACAAGGGATTCATCATCATTAACCCAAGGAGAGGATGAGGGGGTGGCTGATGGAATCAGCGGCAATTTTTTGATATTAACAAAGATGGATTTCCATAATTATGTGAACAAGGAGATAACATTCTTCAGATCAAATGGTATAATGATGTATGCTCGAGGAAAACATACACAATTAAACATTGGTTGAAAGGTGCACCCGAATATGGGCTGGGTTGCACGGCCAATGTCAAAATGGTGATTCAATAATCAAAAGTCCAAGAATGAACGGCCGACCATTAACTTCAAAGCAATAGGGTTGCTAGAAGGGCAGAATCCAAACAGCACCGCTCACTTCTTGGTACCCCGGTTGGAACCAACACGAGGACCCAAGAAAGAATGGTGACGGTGAAAGGTATCACCATACCAAGAATTCTTAAGAGGTGGTGAAATTCTCACGACATTCTTGACATAAAAGAAGGTAATACTCAAGGTAAAGAAGAACAAATGTTTGGGAGCAAGGATCTCAAGGTATACACGAAACACAAAAAAGTTTGTGTTGAACGGAAGGCAATAAAGTGGTCGATGATACCACAAATCATCGAGCGAAGGATGGTATTTCCCATCATGAATTTGATTGGTATTCTGGAAGATCTCAGAATGTTGACGAGCACGACACAATTGTCGAGAGATTTCAAGAAGATGTAATCGATCGGCAATGACATCAAGTCAAAGGAATGATGAAGCAGAAAGTTATTGGAACCACGGGTATGACGCAAACTCGAAACCAAGCTTGTTATTCAAGGCGAAATGATAAGACAGGGAAGAGCGACGTAAGCTTAGCTCATCGTTGAAAATTGTGCTCCGGGAAGGATCAGGTAGCACAGTTAAAATTTAGGATGATAATGATGTAGCCAATCAGGCTAGGAATGATGTGACAGAGTAACACTTCAATTAAGAATTTACAAGAGGTAGTGCAATGACACAATATCCTCGAGATAACATGAGGCAATACTTGAAGTTAGGTCAAATTAGAGGTTGGACAGGTGAAATGACTTGCAGGAGACAAGTATATTAACTTGTCTGGGAAATGGAATTAAGGAGAAACTATGGTCAGAACCACGGTTATGAATGATCAAACCACCGATACAAGATGAACTTATAACAAGGGGTAATCATTTTTATGAGCAGCTTCCATGATAAGTTCTACATCGGGTCCATGGGCATGAACACAAAGGTTCAAGGTCGACTCCCACTTCTTCAATGCATAACCTTTCATTTACTCCTCGTTTTGAAGAAATTGTAGTGTAGAAGATTTATCTGGCGAAGTACCAGAAGAGTAAGACTCACATCTCTTTTGAGTTCACACGGATTAGGGAAGGCATAGGTTCAACCCGTAGGGGTATCTTAGGAATATATACCACTAACTTCAGGACTAGAATATACCAGCTCAAAAGCAGAGCATGGTTGACAAAAGGAAAGGGTACAATTACCAAAGGCATTATGTATCTGGGAAAGAACTTCACGAGGTTCTTTGAATATGAAGGACACTATCGAATGATAATCCAATAATGGATCTGGCGATCCACAATGGAGCTGATGTGAGTATCGATATTCAATCAGAAGAAGAAATAATGCAGAGGCATCGAATTTTAGGAATATCTGATAATTCCAAAGCTTAAATGCAAAGGAATTATGATTTCCAAATCGGGGGATCAGAAGTAGATGCTCTAATCAAAAGATAAGTAAGTTGAAAGGACATAAACCAACAATCATTCAAGGTTTGAATTGCCGAGAACCAGCTCATGCCCGGAGTGGAGTCGGAGCCAGAAGGATAAATAATTGCCAGGGAATAACTAATGAATGTGTGCATTCACGCACATGCCGAATCAATAGGATAAGAATGACAAATTCAAAGGAGTTTAATGAATATTGTTACACATATGGAATTAACCATAATGCAAGACGTTAAGGAAGAATAGGAGCAATAGGCTACTGAGGATTATCGGAAGATCGAATAGTGTTCCAAAGAATTTTGTGAGACAAATGAACAACTGTGGATGAACGAATACTCGAGAAGCGCGAGTAATTATCCGTAGGGGTATTCATGTGGTAAAAAAAACTGCAAGGCAGTAGGCTCAATGGATTCTCAGAGCAACAGAGAGTAGTTCGGGGCATCTTGCAATAACAAGAGCAACTAGGGATGAAGGTATGAACGACAATGTGGTTAGTTACCCATAATGATTTATCGAAGGTAGGGATCACAACGGCGGAGGGTACAAGGGTCTCGGGAAAACATCGGAGAGTATCTTCAGAATCTTCTGGTGCAGCAGACGATCATCTATAATGTCAGGGCTCTCCGGGGGGAAGTGGTTACGAGAACCTAATGTCAGAGTTAGTAAATTTTTTAACCCGAATAGAAGAGAGATCAGAATCCCAGAGTATAGACGAGGAGTAAAAGATCCTAATACCACCCAATGGCGATGTGGGCCCGTAAGACACACAGCCAATGTTAGTAAAAGTTTTTCAGTGACTAGACTCAACTTCGGCCAAAGAGTTGGAAAGGGGGCTACCTACAGGCAGTCGGCTCTGATACCAACTTGTGACGCCCCCGATTCAATCGTACACTAATCATGCACGCAAACGTGTACGATCAAGATCAGGGACTCACGGGAAGATATCACAACACAACTCTAAAAACATAAATAAGTCATACAAGCAACATAATACAAGCCAGGGGCCTCGAGGGCTCGAATACAAGTGCTCGATCATAGACGAAGTCAAGGAAGCAACAATATCTCGAGTACGTATATAAGTTAAACAAGCACGCCTTAAGAAGGCTAGCACAAACCGGGATACAGACCGAAGAGGCGCAGCCTCCCGCCTCGATCCTCCTAACTACTCCTCGGTCGCCGCCGCCGGGCTGCACGTAGTAGTAGGCACCTCCAGCGTAGTAGGAGACGCCATCGACAATGGCGTCTGCCTGGACTCCAAAGATCTGGTTGCGAAAACCGTAAAGAAAGGAAAGGGGAAAAGGGGGAGAAAGCAACCGTGAGTACTCATCCAAAGTACTCGCAAGCAAGGATCTACACTACATATGCATGGGTATATGTGTAAAGGCCATATCGGTGGACCGAATCGCAGAATGCCGTAATAAGAGGGGATAGCTAATCCGATCGAAGACGACGCTCGCAGCCTCCGCCTTGCAGATGTAGAAGAGAGTAGATTGAAGTCCCCAAGTAGCATCTCCAAGTAGCATCTCCAAAGAGCATCGCATAGCATAATCCTACCCGGCGATCCTCTCCTCGTCGCCTGTTAGAGAGCGATCACCGGTTGTATCCGCACTTGGAAGTGTGTGTTTTATTAAGTATCCGGTTCTAGTTGTCATAAGGTCAAGGTACAACTCCAAGTCGTCCTGCTATCAAGATCACGGCTATTCAATAGATTAACTTCCTGCAGGGTGCACCACATAACCCAACACGCTTGATCCCATTTGGCCGACACACTTTCTCGGTCATGCCCGCCTCGGAAGATCAACACGCCGCAGCCCCACCTAGGCACAACAGAGAGGTCAGCCCGCCGGTCTAAATCCTATGCGCGTTAGGGTCCGGGCCCATCGCCCATTGCACACCAAGACGCTATGTAGGGCGGCCGGAAATGCAGACCTAGCAACCTCCATTACAAAGGAAGTTGCGTTAACGCAGTCCAATCCGCGCGCGCCGCCGTCCGCCGACGCCAAGAAGGCTTCGGTGATACCACGACGCCGGATACCCATAACTACTCCCGCGAGATGGTTAGTGCGATAGACCAAATGGCCGACTCGATCAAATACCAAGATCTCGTTAAGCGTGTTAAGCATCCATGAGCGCCGAGCAGGCCAGCCCACTGCCTCCTAGGTGGTCTCAACCTGCCTGCCGCTCCGCCACAAAGTAACAATGGGGGCCGTCGGGAACCCAGCCCACCTCTACCGGATGGAGCCACTGTCCTTTCAAATTTCATCGTAATCACTTGCGGGTACTCCTCGAGCTGACCCGACTTTAGTCACCATCTATATAGTATGTATGTATGTATATATATACCGTGATCACCTCCCAAGTGATCACGGGCCGATAGTATAGCAAGGCGGTCGACAAGAATGTAGGGCCAATGATGATAAACTAGCATCCTATACTAAGCATTTAGGATTGCACGTAAGGTATCGCAGATGTAGCAACAATGTCGCTATGCATCGTAATAGGATCAATCGAAAGCAAGAATATGCTACACTACTCTAATGCAAGCAGATAGAGGAGAATAGGCGATATCTGGTGATCAAGGGGGCTTGCCTGGTTGCTCGGCAAGAAGGAGTCGTCGTCGACGTGATCGATCACAGGGCATCGGTCTCGGGTCTCTAGGAGAGAAGAGGGGGAAGAAATAGTAAATACATAGCAAACAGAGGTATCACTAAGCATGACATGACAATACATAGTGCTAGGCGTGCTCTAACGCGGTACTACACGTTGCAGACGAAGGGGGAAAACATCCGAGGATGAATTCCCGGTGTTAGGCGGATTCCGGACAAAGGAAAAGAGGGGGAAGTTCCAAGTTCAGCATGCTAGGGGCATGTGGTAGATGAACGGACCGCGTATTCGGATTCGTTAGATTTTTCTGAGCAACTTTCATGTAGAAAACATTTTCATCCGAGTTACGGATTATTTTCTATGATTTTATTTAAGTTTTAACAATATTCCAAAATTATTATTAAATCGAAATAAAAGGGGAAATTGTTATGTGCACCCAGCAGAGTGCACACAACATGGCCACCGAAGGCTGACAGTGGGTCCAGGGGTCCCAGTTGACTCAGTCAACAGTGCAGTCAACAGTCAACTGTTGACTGGTCAAAACTGTAGACGGGGCCCAGGTGTCACATATCTTGCATTTTCTTCTTTTTTTAAGTGGATATTTAAAGGGGGGCCACCTGTCATTTGCACTATACCTAACCACTGATTAGACTAACTCGTAGGACTACTAATAAGCTAATGGAGAGCCGGCCGTCCACCACATACAGAACATACACACGCACACACAATGCTAGGGTCAAGAGAAGATAGCATTTTGTGATTTTTGTAGGATTTAAACCATGCATCAAATGAATTTGGTCCAGTGGAGTAATATGAAGTTTGTCAAGTGTACATTCTACTCATATTTATTTTTGGCCAGTTAGTAGTTGTTTAACCGCTGATTAGAGGCTGCCTAGGGGGTTAGTCAATGTAGATATTGAAAAGCTAACTAGTGGTACAGTAATGCAGCAGCAGTTAGCGCAGGAGCAGGGCAAGAGCTTCAGCAGAAGCAGCGCGGGCAGGCGCAGGGGCGCGTGCGGGACGGCAAGCAGGCCGGGCGCGGCGTCGGGCGAGCAGCAGGCGACGGAGGCGGGCGCAGCCAGGCGGCGACTAGCGAGCGGGGCACGCGCAGCTGTAGGCGGGCACGGCAACAAGGTACATGGCAGGGGCTGAGGCGGTGCTTGCGCACGGGCGACGGCAAACGGCTACGGTGGCAGTAGGCGAGCGGCGAGCGGGAGCGAGGCGTGCAGGGGCGCGCGACCAGAGAGGCTTGCGGGCACGACGCGGGCGTGCAGGGAAGGGCTCCGGCGGCAGTGGCAGCCGCTGGCGGTGGCGCACAGTGGCGACGAGGCTCGCCGGACTCGCGGCTCCGGCGACCATTTGGTCAGTCGAGAGCGGCTACGGGGAGAGGGCGACGACGTGCGTCGGGAAGAGGTGCCGGTGGGTGCGGTGGTGCCCGGAGTTGGGCGCATCGACCACGGAAGGCGGCGCCGACGTTCGGGACTACGCGGAAACGGTGATACGTCGCGCGAGCGAGCAAGATGAGCGGCGGGCAGCAATCGCGGGCTTCATGAGCGCGCTAGGGCGGACGGGCGAGGCTGTAGTGGCTCGGGAGCGTGGTGCTCGCAACCATGGCGGCGGCCGGAGCACGGACACACGGCATGGAAGCTACGGGGTGCAGGCGACCTAAAAGGGAGGAGGAGCAGCAGTGGTGGAGGAGCTCACCGAGAGGCACGCCGATGGCCCTTGGTAGTTTAGGAGCAGCAGAGCGGAACGGATCGGCGGCGGCGGAGCGTCGGATCCGTTGAGGAAGAAGACAGCTTGCCGGTGATGCAGGCTCTCGCCCCACCTGGTCGGCGAAGAGGAAGCGAGGGACGGCGGCGGTCACAAGGGGTGAAGTGGCCGGCACGAGCGTCGTGGGAGGTGGAGGGAAGGGGATCTAGGGAGAACCCAGAGGGGAGTGGGGCGACAAAGGAGAGCAAAGCGAGTGAGTGGGGCGCAGGGAGAGGACCGAGGCGTGGTCTTATCCTCTCAAGGCGATGCCGGGCGAGGTGATCCGCGGGACGGAGCTCAGAGCGACCAGTGACAGAGGAACAGGAGAGGAGGTGTCCGTGCAGGAGGAGGGGCTGGATGGGCGGCTCGGGTGGATTAGGCCCAGGGGTAGGGGCCTTTCTCCTTTCCCTTTTGCCTTTTCTTTTACTGATTTCTTTTTACGGAAAATGCTTTGCAATATTTGAGGTGCCAAAAGGGGTTCTGTAAAATGTGGGACTTGGCCAAATAAATACAATACAATATTTGGCTCCTACCACAAAAAGTTTGGGAGGAGTTTGAATTGATTTGGAATTTCCACAAATGGAAAAGCATTTAAGAAAATGCTTATTTGGAACCGTTTTAATTCTCAGGGGAAATTAGCTATCTCAAGTGATATTGAATCTCTCATGACATTTAGATAGTAAAAATTTGCAACCCAGCTAACATTTTTGTTTTACTGCTTGGAGAAATAATTTATTTGACTTATTTTAAATAGGAAAAAGGCTTTGATTTTTGGACAAGTGGCAAGCTGCATAGTAATCACAATGACATGGCCATCATTAGGGGAGATTACTGTAGCATGATGTTGGGGATGTTACAAATCTCCTCCACTACAAGAAATCTCGTCCCGAGATTTAAGTGGGGAAGTAAAGAGTAACTTCGGGTGTACTGACCCTTATGGGGTTAATTGTCTGGTGAACAATGCAGGGAATGTGACAAAAGTATCTCTCGAGTTGAAATTAAAGAATGACATCGAGAGCAAGGCAAGAAGGTGCAATAGAAAGTTTCAAGCGGATAGGCAAACGTTCGTTGCCTGAAACTGAGTGTGAAAGGGGTTCAAAGCAACGGGAATGAGTATTGTATCTGATACCAGAACAGATCACAAGAAGGTGGCTCGTCAATTAAATACGAAGCCAAGCATGAGGAATATTCATTAGAAACAGAGGTTGTACAGAGAGTCGTTTTCGATCCAAAGGACCTGTGGGTTATGGGCCCACCATGTGGGTTGAAAGTAGGAATGGTGGTGACATCTTGCACAGCCATGACAGGAGGCATGCGCTGAATAGCTTGTCGCCTATGCCGCAACAATGTCGGTACCAAGGATGGGGAACGAAGAGAGCAATTTTCCTGCTTGTTGAACGAGGCAAACCAATTGGCAAGCTATCACCCATCGGTGGTTACCGGAATGTCATCAACAATAGTAACAGGGTCTTACAAACAGAGTGGTACAACAAGGTGCTTATCTAAGCAGGGAATTATCTCTGCTCAGTTAAGTCAGATTCAGGAAAGGTTAAGCAAAAGAATGGAAAGGAAAACGCGATTATCAGAGTAAACAGAACAATGGAAAGGAAAATTGTGTTTACACACAATTATTAGGAGTATATCCTTCCCATGTACAAGCAGCACATAGCATACAAGGTAGGAGAGCAAGTACCCAACCATTCAGATAAGAGGCAAGGATTAATCAAGATGTTACCCATACAACGGCGTTTGGATAACTAGGCAAGAAACATTTAGCTTTGGGCTTCAAATGTTTTTGTTGAAAATCAAAGTACCATAGACATGCTTCGAGATAGCATTGACATGGTCTTGAAGCAAAGGTCGGACTTTGATATACAAGGATTCATCATCATTAACCCAAGGAGAGGATGAGGGGTGGTGATGGAATCAGCCGCAATTTTTGATATTAACAAAGATGGATTTCCATAATTATGTGAACAAGGAGATAACATTCTTCAGATCAAATGGTATAATGATGTATGCTCGAGGAAAACATACACAATTAAACATTGGTTGAAAGGTGCACCCGAATATGGGCTGGGTTGCACGGCCAATGTCAAAATGGTGATTCAATAATCAAAAGTCCAAGAATGAACGGCCGACCATTAACTTCAAAGCAATAGGGTTGCTAGAAGGGCAGAATCCAAATAGCACCACTCACTTCTTGGTACCCCGGTTGGAACCAACACGAGGACCCAAGAAAGAATGGTGACGGTGAAAGGTATCACCATACCAAGAATTCTTAAGAGGTGGTGAAATTCTCACGACATTCTTGACATAAAAGAAGGTAATACTCCAAGGTAAAGAAGAACAAATGCTGGTGAGCAAGGATCTCAAGGTATACACAAAACACAAAAAAGTTTGTGTTGAACGGAAGGCAATAAAGTGGTCGATGATACCACAAATCATCGAGCGAAGGATGGTATTTCCCATCATGAATTCGATTGGTATTCTGGAAGATCTCAGAATGTTGACGAGCACGACACAATTGTCGAGAGATTTCAAGAAGATGTAATCGATCGGCGATGACATCAAGTCAAAGGAATGATGAAGCGGAAAGTTATTGGAACCACGGGTATGACGCAAACTCGAAACCAAGCTTGTTATTCAAGGCGAAATGATAAGACAGGGAAGAGCGACGTAAGCTTAGCTCATCGTTGAAAATTGTGCTCCGGGAAGGATCAGGTAGCACAGTTAAAATTTAGGATGATAATGATGTAGCCAATCAGGCTAGGAATGATGTGACAGAGTAACACTTCAATTAAGAATTTACAAGAGGTAGTGCAATGACACAATATCCTCGAGATAACATGAGGCAATACTTGAAGGTAGGTCAAATTAGAGGTTGGACAGGTGAAATGATTTGCGGGAGACAAGTATTTTAACTTGTCCGGGAAATTGAATTAAGGAGAAACTATGGTCGGAACCGCGGTTATGAATGATCAAATCACCGATACAAGATGAACTTATAACAAGGGGTAATCATTTTTATGAGCAGCTTCCATGATAAGTTCTACATTGGGTCCATGGGCATGAACACAAAGGTTCAAGGTCGACTCCCACTTCTTAAATGCATAACCTTTCATTAACTCCTCATTTTGAAGAAATTGTAGTGCAGAAGATTTATCTGGCGAAGTACCAGAAGAGTAAGACTCATATCTCTTTTGAGTTCACATGGATTAGGGAAGGCATAGGTTCAACCCGTAGGGGTATCTTAGGAATATATACCACTAACTTCAGGATTAGAATATACCAGCTCGAAAGCAGAGCATGGTTGACAAAAGGAAAGGGTACAATTACCAAAGGCATTATGTATCTGGGAAAGAACTTCACGAGGTTCTTTGAATATGAAGGACACTATCGAATGATAATCCAATAATGGATCCGGCGATCCACAATGGAGCTGATGTGAGTATCGATATTCAATCAGAAGAAGAAATAATGCAGAGGCATCGAATTTTAGGAATATCTGATAATTCCAAAGCTTAAATGCAAAGGAATTATGATTTCCAAATCGGGGGATCAGAAGTAGATGCTCTAATCAAAAGATAAGTAAGTTGAAAGGACATAAACCAACAATCATTCAAGGTTTGAATTGCCGAGAACCAGCTCATGCCCGGAGTGGAGTCGGAGCCAGAAGGATAAATAATTGCCAGGGAATAACTAATGAATGTGTGCATGCACGCACATGCCGAATCAATAGGATAAGAGTGACAAAATCCAAGGAGTTTAATGAATATTGTTAGACATATGGAATTAACCATAATGCAAGACGTTAAGGAAGAATAGGAGCAATAGGCTACTGAGGATTATCGGAAGATCGAATAGTGTTCCAAAGAATTTTGTGAGACAAATGAACAACTGTGGATGAACGAATACTCGAGAAGCGTGAGTAATTATCCGTAGGGGTATTCATGTGGTAAAAAAACTGCAAGGCAGTAGGCTCAATGGATTCTCAGAGCAACAGAGAGTAGTTCGGGGCATCTTGCAATAACAAGAGCAACTAGGGATGAAGGTATGAACGACAATGTGGTTAGTTACCCATAATGATTTATCGAAGGTAGGGATCACAACGGCGGAGGGTACAAGGGTCTCGGGAAAACATCGGAGAGTATCTTCAGAATCTTCTGGTGCAGCAGACGATCATCTATAATGTCAGGGCTCTCCGGGGGGAAGTGGTTACGAGAACCTAATGTTAGAGTTAGTAAATTTTTTAACCCGAATAGAAGAGAGATCAGAATCCCAGAGTATAGACGAGGAGTAAAAGATCCTAATACCACCCAATGGCGATGTGGGCCCGTAAGACACACAGCCAATGTTAGTAAAAGTTTTTCAGTGACTAGACTCAACTTCGGCCAAAGAGTTGGAAAGGGGGCTACCTACAGGCAGTCGGCTCTGATACCAACTTGTGACGCCCCCGATTCAATCGTACACTAATCATGCACGCAAACGTAACGATCAAGATCGTGGACTCACGGAAGATATCACAACACAACTCTAAAAACATAAATAAGTCATACAAGCAACATAATACAAGCCGGGGGCCTCGAGGGCTCGAATACAAGTGCTCGATCATAGACGAGTCGTGGAAGCAACAATATCTGAGTACGCACATAAGTTAAACAAGCTCGCCTTAAGAAGGCTAGCACAAACCGGGATCTGAGACCGAAGAGGCGCAGCCTCCCGCTCGGGATCCTCCTAACTACTCCTCGGTCGCCGCCGGCCGCACGTAGTAGTAGGCACCTCCAACCGTAGTAGGAGACGCCATCGACAAGGGCGCCTGCCTCGACTCCAAAGATCTGGTTGCGAAAACCGTAAAGAAAGGAAAGGGGAAAAAGGGGAGAAAGCAACCGTGAGTACTCATCCAAAGTACTCGCAAGCAAGGATCTACACTACATATGCATGGGTATATGTGTAAAGGGCCATATCGGTGGACCGAATCTGCAGAATGCCGTAATAAGAGGGGATAGCTAATCCGTCGAAGACTACGCTCGCAGCCTCCGCCTTGCAAAGATGTAGAAGAGAGTAGATTGAAGTCCCCAAGTAGCATCTCCAAGTAGCATCTCCAAGAGCATCGCATAGCATAATCCTACCCGCGATCCTCTCCTCGTCAGCCTGTTAGAGAGCGATCACCGGTTGTATCCGCACTTGGAAGTGTGTGTTTTATTAAGTATCCGGTTCTAGTTGTCATAAGGTCAAGGTACAACTCCAAGTCGCCCTGCTACCAAGATCACGGCTATTCAATAGATTAACTTCCTGCAGGGTGCACCACATAACCCAACACGCTTGATCCCATTTGGCCGGACACACTTTCCTGGGTCATGCCCGGCCTCGGAAGATCAACACGTCGCAGCCCCACCTAGGCACAACAGAGAGGTCAGCCCGCCGGTCTAAATCCTATGCGCGCAGGGGTCCGGGCCCATCGCCCATTGCACACACTGACGCTATGCGGGCGGCCGAAATGCACCTAGCAACCTCCATTACAAAGGAAGTTGCGTTAACGCAGTCCAATCCGGCGCTACCGCTCGTCGCCGACGTCAAGAAGGCTTCGGCTGATACCACGACGCCGGGATACCCATAACTACTCCCGCGTAGATGGTTAGTGCGTATAGACCAAATGGCCAGACTCAGATCAAATACCAAGATCTCGTTAAGCGTGTTAAGTATCCGCGAACGCCGAACAGGCCAGCCCACTGCCTCCTAGGTGGTCTCAACCTGCCTGCCGCCTCCGCCACAAAGTAACAATGGGGCCGTCGGGAACCCAGGCCCACCTCTACCGGGATGGAGCCACCTATCCTTTCAGCCCCCTCATCAGAATCACTTGCGGGTACTCCTCGAGCTGACCCGACTTTAGTCACCATCTATATAGTATGTATGTATGTATAATATATACCCGTGATCACCTCCCAAGTGATCACGGCCCGATAGTATAGCAAGGCAGACTGACAAGAATGTAGGGCCAATGATGATAAACTAGCATCCTATACTAAGCATTTAGGATTGCACGTAAGGTATCAGCAGATGTAGCAACAATGTCAGGCTATGCATCAGAATAGGATCAACTGAAAGCAGTAACATGCTACACTACTCTAATGCAAGCAGTATAGAGGAGAATAGGCGATATCTGGTGATCAAGGGGGGGGCTTGCCTGGTTGCTCTGGCAAGAAGGAGTCGTCGTCGACGTAGTCGATCACAGGGGCGGCATCGGTCTCGGGGTCTACCGGAGAGAAGAGGGGGAAGAAATAGTAAATACATAGCAAACAGAGGTATCACTAAGCAAGACATGACAATACATAGTGCTATGCGTGCTCTAACGCGGTACTACACGTTGCATACGAAGGGGGAAAACATCCGAGGATGAATTCCCGGCGTTAGGCGGATTCCGGACAAAGGAAAAGAGGGGGAAGTTCCAAGTTCAGCATGCTAGGGGCATGTGGTAGATGAACGGACCGCGTATTCGGATTCGTTAGATTTTTCTGAGCAACTTTCATGTAGAAAACATTTTCATCCGAGTTACGGATTATTTTCTATGATTTTATTTAAGTTTTAACAATATTCCAAAATTATTATTAAATCGAAATAAAAGGGGAAATTGTTATGTGCACCCAGCAGAGTGCACACAACATGACCACCGAAGGCTGACAGTGGGTCCAGGGGTCCCAGTTGACTCAGTCAACAGTGCAGTCAACAGTCAACTGTTGACTGGTCAAAACTATAGACGGGGCCCAGGTGTCACATATCTTGCATTTTCTTCTTCTTTTTAAGTGGATATTTAAAGGGGGGCCACCTGTCATTTGCACTATACCTAACCACTGATTAGAATAACTCGTAGGACTACTAATAAGCTAATGGAGAGCCGGCCGTCCACCACATACAGAACATACACACGCACACACAATGCTAGGGTCAAGAGAAGATAGCATTTTGTGATTTTTGTAGGATTTAAACCATGCATCAAATGAATTTGGTCCAGTGGAGTAATATGAAGTTTGTCAAGTGTACATTCTACTCATATTTATTTTTGGCCAGTTAGTAGTTGTTTAACCGCTGATTAGAGGCTGCCTAGGGGGTTAGTCAATGTAGATATTGAAAAGCTAACTAGTGGTACAGTAATGCAGCAGCAGTTAGCGCAGGAGCAGGGCAAGAGCTTCAGCAGAAGCAGCGCGGGCAGGCGCAGGGGCGCGTGCGGGACGGCAAGCAGGCCGGGCGCGGCGTCGGGCGAGCAGCAGGCGACGGAGGCGGGCGCAGCCAGGCGGCGACTAGCGAGCGGGGCACGCGCAGCTGTAGGCGGGCACGGCAACAAGGTACATGGCAGGGGCTGAGGCGGTGCTTGCGCACGGGCGACGGCAAACGGCTACGGTGGCAGTAGGCGAGCGGCGAGCGGGAGCGAGGCGTGCAGGGGCGCGCGACCAGAGAGGCTTGCGGGCACGACGCGGGCGTGCAGGGAAGGGCTCCGGCGGCAGTGGCAGCCGCTGGCGGTGGCGCACAGTGGCGACGAGGCTCGCCGGACTCGCATCTCCGGCGACCATTTGGTCAGTCGAGAGCGGCTACGGGGAGAGGGCGATGACGTGCGTCGGGAAGAGGTGCCGGTGGGTGCGGTGGTGCCCGGAGTTGGGCGCATCGACCACGGAAGGCGGCGCCGACGTTCGGGACTACGCGGAAACGGTGATACGTCGCGCGAGCGAGCAAGATGAGCGGCGGGGCAGCAACTGCGGGGCTTCATGAGCGCGCTAGGGCGGACGGGCGAGGCTGTAGTGGCTCGGGAGCGTGGTGCTCGCAACCATGGCGGCGGCCGGAGCACGGACACACGGCATGGAAGCTACGGGGTGCAGGCGACCTAAAAGGGAGGAGCAGCAACAGTGGTGGAGGAGCTCACCGAGAGGCACGCCGATGGCCCTTGGTAGTTTAGGAGCAGCAGAGCGGAACGGATCGGCGGCGGCGGAGCGTCGGATCCGTTGAGGAAGAAGACAGCTTGCCGGTGATGCAGGGCTCCTCGTCCCAGTCTGGTCGGCGAAGAGGAAGCAGGGGACGGCGGCGGTCGCGGCGGGGTGAAGTGGCCGGCGACGAGCGCGTCGTGGAGGTGGAGGGAAGGGGATCTAGGGAGAACCCAGAGGGGAGTGGGGCGACAGAGGAGAGCAGGCGAGTGAGTGGGGCGCAGGGGAGAGGACCGAGGCGTCGGGGTCTTATCCTCTCGCGGCGATGCCGGCGAGGTGATCCGGCGGGGACGGAGCCTGTAGCGACCCAGGACAGAGGAACAGGGAGAGGGAGGTGTCCGGTGCAGGGAGTGGGCTGGATGGGCCGGCTCGGGTGGATTAGGCCCAGGGGGGTAGGGGGCCTTTCTCCTTTCCCCTTTTTGCCTTTTCTTTTACTGATTTCTTTTTACGGAAAATGCTTTGCAATATTTGAGGTGCCAAAAGGGGTTCTGTAAAATGTGGGACTTGGCCAAATAAATGCAATACAATATTTGGCTCATGCCACAAAAAGTTTGGGAGGAGTTTGAATTGATTTGGAATTTCCACAAATGGAAAAGCATTTAAGAAAATGCTTATTTGGAACCGCTTTAATTCCCAGGGGAAATTAGCTATCTCAAGTGATGTTGAATCTCTCATGACATTTAGATAGTAAAAATTTGCAACCCAGCGAACATTTTTGTTTTACTGCTTGGAGAAATAATTTATTTGACTTATTTTAAATAGGAAAAAGGCTTTGATTTTTGGACAAGTGGCAAGCTGCATAGTAATCACAATGACATGGCCATCATTAGGGGAGATTACTGTAGCATGATGTTGGGGATGTTACATCCGCTTCTTAATTTCCTCTAGATCCTGTGCGGGCATCCGATGCGGTCTCTTTGATATTGGCCCGGTGCCTGGCAATAGCAACCAAAAACTCAATGTCTCGATCCGGCGACATGCCTGGCAACTCCTCCGGAAATACGTCGGGTAAATCCTTCACCACTGGTACTTCCTCCTATACAACTCCTGGTAAGGCATTCACTTGAGTCCCCTTCGGCACATGCCGGGATACATACTTGATCCTTCTTCCTTCTGGGGTGGTGAGGAATATCGACTTACTAGCACAATCAATGTTCCCTCCATACTTCGATAACCAATCCATGCCTAATATTATATCCAATCCTTGTGACTCCAAAATTATTAGGTCTGAGGGGAACACATAGTTACCAATCCTTAAGGGTAACCGATCACACCATCGGCTGGCCATATACTCTGCTCCTGGTGAGCTTACTAACATGGGGGGGCCTAAGGGATTGGGTTGGCAGTTTATGCTTATCCACAAATCCCCTTGATATGTATGAATGCGATGCACCAGTATCAAAAAGAACAAGTGCGGTAAATGCATTAATCAAAAACTTACCAACAACTGCGTCGGGTTGATCCTCAATCTCCTCCATGCTGATACGGTTCACTTGACCTTTGGTGAAAGGGTTGGGCTTCTTGGCAGAACTCCCATTGCCATTTCCATTCTTTGCGTCAGGACATTCATTGGCATAATGTCCAGTCTTCTGGCACTTGAAACAGGTAACATGGCTCAAATCCCTCTTGGCTGGTGTTGAAGGGTTGGAACGGTTCTGGCTGCTGCTTCCTCCATTCCCATTGCCATTCTTGGGGCCACTATGGTTGTGCGAACTTGCTCCGTTGTGCGTGTGTCCTCCATGGTTGTGGGTATGTCCTCCCGAGTACGGTGAATAGCGGGGCTTCTGCTGAGCTCCTGAGGTATACCTCCCATGTCCATAATTCCTCTTGCGATTGTCAATCTGTTGCTACTTGCCTTCAATCATAAGAACCCTATATACCAACTCTTGGTAGTTGTTCAATGTTTCCACCATCAACTGCATGCTCAGCTCATCATTCAGTCCTTCCAGAAACTTCTCCTGCTTCGGCATCCGTAGCTACGTCGTCAGGGGCATAGCGTGCTAACTTACTAAACTCATCCACATACTGGCCCACTGTGCATCCTCCTTGGTGCAAGTTGCGAAACTCACGCTTCTTCATGCTCATAGGTCCAGCTGAAACATGGGCAGTGCGGAAAGCCTGCTAAAACTGATCCCTTGTAATAGTGTCAATGGGGTAAGTGGCTGTGAAATTTTGCCACCATGATGTTGTGGGTCCATCAAGCTGACGTGTGGCAAAACACACTCTCTCCGCATCTGTGCAATGCAGTGGTTAGCTCTCTACCAATCTTGCGGAGCCAATCATCTGCAACAATCGGCTCAGTGCTACTAGAGAACACCGGCTGATTCAACCTTAGAAAATAGGCTAGGTGATCAACAGGGGGTGGTGGTGGGTTGTTGTTGTTGTTGCCTTGGTTCTGATTCTAGACTAAAAGCTGCATCAAGGTATTCTGCTGCTGGATCAACTGAGTGAGCTCCGGTGGGAAGGCAAATCCATTGTCACGTCTCGGAGGCATCTGATGGGTTTAGAAGGGGTGAGAAGACAGAATAGAATTGGGGTCTAAGAGAGATGCTCTACCCATAATGCTCATGAGACAAACACAATCAATTTTACTTCAAACAATAGCACACAAGTCACACAAGAACGGTCTAACCTATAACTACAAACTCGATCGTTGCAACTACTTGGAGGAAAAAATACTACTAATTACAATGGTGGTCGTCTAGAAATTTTCATCGGAAGAAGACTCCATGATATCTGCTCCAGCTTCATCAATGTAATCATCATCGCTATCAGGGTGGGAGTCGGTGTCGTCGAGGATGATGTAGTCTCCTGGTTGGTTGTCCTTCTTTGGCACGGGGTCTCCCATGAAAACTCCTAGCTTCCTTGTCAGGTCGTCATTCTTTTCTACCAATATAGCAATCTCCTTCTCGTATCCATCGCGTGTAGACTTGATCTCCTCTTCCAGCTTGTTGTTTCTCCTCACCAGTTTCTTGATCTTCTTCATGTGGATAATTTGTTGATTCTCCTGTCGACGAATAGGATCCCCCATCTCTTGAATGTAAGCTGCAATTGATCCATCCCTCCTGGTATGAATCATCTCCCATTTGTCATCTCGGCGGCCACATATTTAGTAGACGGTATTCTCCAGCTCCTTGTGATACACCTCACATATGCGTCCAAAGGTGATATGTGCGGCCATGCTCTTTCCAATACTTCAGCATCTTCGGGACTGAGTTATAAGATACCCCTCTTCTTCGGAGTGGATTTAAGAAGTGGTCCAGGAAGAGTCCAATCATCATAATTTTTCAATATGTTATTCAATTATTCCTCAGCTTGTCCAACAGTTCGTTCCCTGAAAACACAACCAGCACAACTATCTAGGAAGTCCCTAGAAGCATCGTTTAGACCATTATAGAAGATATCAATTATTTCATTTTTATTAGGTGGATGATCGGGCAAAGCATTAAGCAATTGGGAAGCCTCCAAGCTTGTGGGAGTCTCTCTTCTCCAATTTGCACAAAGTTAAATATTTCCTGTAAGGCAACTTGTTTCTTATGAGCAGGAAACTATTTTTCAGAGAAGTAATAAATCATATCCTGGGGACTACGCACACAACCAGGAGCAAGAGTATTGTACCATATCTTAGCATCACCCTTTAATGAGAACGGAAATAATTTGAGAATATAATAGTAGTGAACTTTATCATCATGAGAAAATAGGGTGGATATATCGTTTAACTTAGTATGGTGTGCCGCTACAGTTTCAGTTTCATAGCCATGGAAAGGATCAGATTCAAGCAAAATAATTAACTCTGGGTCAACAGAGAATTCATAATCCTTATCATCAAAAAAGATAGGTGAAATAGAAAACTTAGGACCACATTTCATTCTAGCATTCAAAGATTTTTCTTTTAGTTTGCATGGTAATTTCTTAAGATCATCTTTATCATTGCAAGCAAGAAAATCTCTAGCTTTCTCCTCATCCATAACATAACCTTTAGGTATCTTAGGTAATTCATATCTAGGAGAGCTAGGCTTAGTAGGTGTTTCAAGATTTCAGTTTCAAGTACTTCATCAGTTTCAGCATTCTCAAAATCTTTAGCTCTAGTAATTTGTTCATCAGGAAATTCACCTAGTGGCATATTATTATCAAGCAAGGTACTAGTATCATCATGAGTATCATTCATAGCAGAAGTAGCATCATCAATAAATTGCGACATACATGATTAATAGCATGTGGTGGTGTTGCAAGTCTACTCAAAACAGAAGGTGAATCAAATGCAAAGTGTGATGGCAGTTCCATACCTCCCTTCATCCTAGAGGGAATGGTCTTGGTTGTTGTATCCTTCAGATTCTTCATAGTGATAAATATAAATCCCAAGTGACTCAACAAATATAGCTATGCTCCCCGGCAACGGCGTGTAGCGACTAGACCTCAAACGGTCAAGTCTCTGTGCATCAGTGTCCTTCCTGGATCAGTAATGCTGACACGCACAGTACTCGAGGAATTATAACAGAGTTTCAATCACACACTTATTACATCGAGTCCTCATAAAGAGTATGATTACATAAATAAATCATGGTTGAAGGCCATCTAAACTAGATAACTGCGGAACTAGATAACTGTGGAAGCGTCGAAGGTAAATGAGTCGATCAACTCCAACGGCATAGCTGAGTGCAAAACAATGACCTATCACACCTTATTCATCGTCTGAATAGTCTACAACATAAGACGTTGTAGCCCGAAAACAGGTAAAGCAATGATAATGCAAGAACTATATCTACATGCAATATTTGGCTGGTGGAGGCTATAAGTTCCATTGTTTTGCATAAAGCTAGTTTTTACCTACAACAAAGGAATAAAATTATTAACTACTCCCATGTTGCCCATTATTTGAGAAGGTAACCCCAACTCAAATCCCAATTAAAAGTATCATCATTAACCCATCATCATAATTAATTAGAGTAATGTGATGAGATCACATCAATAGATTCAAGTACTAGATAGTCAAGACATCCATAACCGGGGACACGACTAACCATGATTAGTTTATACACTCTGCAGAGGTTTGCGCACTTTTCCCCACAAGACTCGAATACATCCATGATCGGATGATCGAGACATAGCCTTTCTGAAGCATTAACTCTCTACTCCGGGTAGACAGTACCACCTACACCCCTCTACATCTGCTAGTCTACCTCTTCAAGAGCTCATGCAACTTACTCAACTATGCCAGAGCCCATAATGGCTTGTGGCTGCACACGGAAGTTTCTAGCATGAATAATCTTATGATCTCTTTGAGCTTGGGTGGCATTCCATAGGATAATCATGCGGTAACCTCGGGATTTCTAAAAACAGGCAACACTAGCTTCCCCAGGTGCCTCAACCAATCCACCCAGATGTGTATTTAAGTTGCCACCTTAATGTTATCCAATTAAAATAACTCTCAAACTTCCATGTGTGAATCACGATCCAATCCCCGTCTACGAGCATGGCTAAGCAATAATAAGCATAACGTATATTCCCGGGGTGATCAAAAGGTATTAGGTTCCTACCTCAAACACTACAACCAAAACCACATGTTCCCAATCCTACCAATGCAAGTATTTGTGGGGCAGACTAATGCATAGTAAAAACTAGGTATAAAAGAGTATGATCAAAGTGTAACTTGCCTTGCTGACGATCTATAAACTCTAGAGATTTGTAGTAACAAGCTTCGCACTCCGGGTAATCTAGCGTAGACAAACAATAGCGTACATAAGCAATCACTCAATCAAAACATGAGAAAAACTTGAGAAAAGATCCAAATCAAACTCGAAACAAGCAACGACTTAAACTAACAAGAGTCAAAACCTCACAGCAATATTAACATGTGAATTAGATCTTATCAGTAGGTACATGTGATTAGCTACGATTTGCAAAGAGATTCAACTCAAACGGAGCAACAAAACTCAAAATACGAACAGAACAAGATCGTTTACTAATCTGAACTAAAGTCAAATTTTACAGTACCAAAATCATGTTCAAGTTGGTTAACTGGAAAGAACAGAACGATACGAAGATTTTGGCGTTGGTTTCATCTAATTTGGATAAACGAGTAAAAAGTTATACTAGTTTACAGATTAGGGGCTAAATCGCGATAAAAATAATCGTGGATAAGTCCCTGGCTGAAAAATAAAATAAAAAGAAAAGACTAACGAACGAACGTTCGCTGTCTGAACCTAACCGGAAAACAATGTTCGTTAAAATGAACGAATGGACGAACGTCCGCTAAATAAACTAACCGACAAAAAACCGAACCGAGAAAAGAAAAAAACCCGGCTCCGGTTCATACCGGTTCAGGACAAGAACCTGACGACGGCGGCCGTAATGGCGGGGCAGCGGCAATGAGGTGAACGCGGGCGGGGCGGAGGCGGTGGCGGCGGCAAGCGACTGCGTCGGCAACGGGTGGGGGTATCGGCGCAAGCGGGCGGCAAGCTGCAGCAGGCGGCGGGCAAGGCCAAGCAAGGAGGAGGCGGGCGGCTGCGGTGGCGGGGTGGCGAGGAGGCGGCGGTGGCGCTGCCTTTTAAAGGCCCGAGGGGGGCGTTGGCTTGGGCAAGGGGCCGCCCGAGTAGGCGGCGGCGCGGACTCTGGTCGGAGTCCGACTCGGGGATTGCGATGGAGGCGATGGCGCTAGCGGGCCGGCCTGCTCGGCTGGGCTTTGGCCAGTCGGGCGGGGGAAACTTCTTTTAATTATTTCTCCCGAAGAAGAAAATCCTAATAAAATATATAAAAAATTTCTAAAAATGCCAAAAACAATTTTCACCGTCTAAATAGAATATTTAGAACTAAGTGAACATTTTTCTGGCCTAAAATGCATTTTTAAAAAATGCATATTTTTCTAATTCGAATAAAATAGCAAATAAAATACCAGAAAAACCATATTTTGATTTTAAAATTATTTCTCCAATATTTCTCTGAATTTTAAGAAGTCATATTATCTTCTCTCATTTATTTTTAATATTTGAAATAATTGGAGAGAAAAACAATAAAACCGAATGGATCCTTTTCTTCAAATTCGAAATAAATTCAAATATGAATTTTGGGAAACCTCCAACTCTCTTCGTGGGTCCTTGAGTTGCTTAAGATTTCTAGGATCTCAACCAAAATGCAAGAACAAAATATGATATGCATACGATGATCTATGTATAACATCCAAATTGAAAATTGGGATGTTACACGGTGCCAGAAAAAGGTCTTGATAACCCACAAGTATAAGGGTTCACAACAGTTTTCGAGGGTAGAGTATTCAACCCAAATTTATAGATTAGACACAAGGGGAGCCAAAGAATATTTGCAGTATTAGTAGTTGAGTTGTCAATTCAACCACACCTGGGGATTAAATATCTGCAGCAATATGATTAGTAGCACAGTAATATGTTAGTGTTGATAGCAGTGATAATAGTAACAATAACGGTAACAGTGATAGCAATGATTTTGTAGCAAGTGTAATAGTAGCAGCAACAGTAGTAACTTAGCAAGAACAATGTGTAGGAAATTCGTAGGCATTGGATCGATGGATTCGTGGATGATACTCATCATATAACAGTCATAACCTAGGGCGATACAAAACTAGCTCCAGTTCATAAATATAATGTAGGCATGTATTCCGTAAATAGTCATATGTGCTTATGGAAAGAACTTTCATGATATCTTTTGTCCTTCCCTCCCATGGCAGCGGGGTCCATAAGGAAGCTAAGGGATATTAACGCCTCCTTTTAATAGAGAACCGGAACAAAGCATTAACACATAGTGAATACATGAACTCCTCAAACTACGGTCATCACCGAAAAGTATCCCGGTTATTGTCACCCCGGGGTTTACGGATCATAACACGTAATAGGTGAATATGACTTGCAAGGTCGGATCTAGAACATAGATATAATGGTGATAACATACACGGTTCAGATCTGAAATCATGGCACCTGGGCCCAAAGTGACAAGCACTAAGCATGGCAAAGTCATAACAACATCAATCTCAGAACATAATGGATACTAGGGATCAATCCTTAACAAAACTAACTCGATTACATGATGAATCTCATCCAACTACTCACTGGCCAACGTGCCTACGAAGGAGTTACCCACGCCCGGTGGGGAGCATCATGGAATTGGCGATGGAGAAGGGTCGGTGATGACGAAGATTGAAGATCCCCCTCTTGCCAGAGCGCTGAACGGACTCCATATCTGGCCTCCCAATGAAGAACATGAGGTGGCGGCGACTCCATATCGTGAAATGCGATGGAACTTCCTCTCTTGATTTTTTTTCTCCAAATATGGGATTTTGTAGAGTTGGAATCAGGGTCTACGGGGCCACCAGGTGGGCACAACCCACTTGGGCGCGCCTGGAGGGGGGGCGCCCTGGTGGGTAGTGCTCACCCAGGGGCCCCCCTCCGGTGGTTCTTGGATCCAATATTTTTTATATATTCTGAAATAATTCTCCAAAAAGTTTCGTTCCATTACACGAACTTTTATTTCTGCACAAGAACAACACCAAGGTAGTTTTGCTGATAACAGCGTCAGTCTGGGTTAGTTTCATTCATATCATGCTAATTAGAGTACAAAACAAGAGGAAAAGCGTATGCATATGAAGAGCATTAGACTTAACTGTGTTGATTACATGTTATATGATGCCCTCTTTCTGCTTCAGTTCTTGTCTTTTATGTTAGCATTGATACGTGTCCAACGTATCTATAATTTTTGGTTGTTCCATGTTGTTATATTATCATTCTTGGATGTTTTACAATCATTTTATAGCAACTTTATATCATTTTTTGGGACTAACCTATTGACATAGTGCCAAATGCCAGTTGTTGTTTTTTTGCTTGTTTTTTACATCGCAGGAAATCAATATCAAACGAAATCCAAACGAAGCAAAACTTTTTGTGGATTTTTTTCGGACTAGAAGACATCCAGTGGGCCAAAGAAGCACCGAAGAGGGGGCCCGAGGTGAGCACAAGACACCAGGGCATGCCTGGGGGCCTAGGCGCGCCCTGATGGGTTGTGCCCCCCTCGGTGACCTCCCGCACCGCCTCTTTGCTCTATAAATACCCCAATATTCCAGCAAACCCTAGGGGAGTTGACAAAAATCAATTACAGCCGCCGCAAGTTCCAGAACCACCAGATCTAATCTAAACACCATCAAGGAGGGGTTCATCATCCTCATTGGTGCCTCCTCGATGATGCGTGAGTAGTTCATTGTAGACCTATGGGTCCATAGTTAGTAGCTAGATGGTTTCTTCTCTCTCTCTTGATTCTCAATACAATGGTCTCTTGGAGATCTGTTTGATGTAACTCTTTTTGCGGTGTGTTTGTTGGGATCCGATGAACTTTGAGTTTATGATCAGATCTATGTTTTTATCCATGAAAGTTACTTGAGTCTTTTGATCTCTTATATGCAAGGTTACTTATAGCCTCGTATTTCTCCTTTGAATCTTTGGTTTAGTTAGGCCAACTAGATCGATTTTTCTTGCCATGGGAAGAGGCACTTTGTGATGGGTTCGAACTTACGGTGTTTGATCCAAGTGACGAAAGAGGAACCGACACGTATGTATCGTTGCTATTAAGGATAACAAGATGGGGTCTATTTACGAAGGAAATATGCCCTAGAGGAAATAATAAAGTTATTATTTATTTCCTCATATCATGATAAATGTTTATTATTCATGCTAGAATTGTATTAATCGGAAACATAATACATGTGTTAATACATAGACAAACATAGTGTCACTAGTATGCCTCAACTTGACTAGCTCATTGATCAAAGATGGTTGAGTTTCCTAACCATGGATATGAGTTATCATTTGATTAGTGGGCTCACATCAATAGGAGAATGATGTGATTGACTTGACCCATTTTGTTAGCTTAGCACTTGATCGTTTAGTATGTTGCTATTACTTTCTTCATGACTTATACATTTACTATGACTATGAGATTATGTAACTCCCGCTTACCGGAGGAACACTTTGTGTGCTACCAAACGTCACAACGTAACTGGGTGATTATAAAGGTGCTCTACAGGTGTCTCCGAAGGTACTTGTTGAGTTGACGTATTTCGAGATTAGAATTTGTCACTCCGATTGTCGGAGAGGTATCTCTGGGCCCACTCGGTAATGCACATCACTATAAGCCTTGCAAGCAATGTAGCTAATGAGTTAGTTATGGGATGATGCATTACTTAACGATTAAAGATACTTTCCGGTAACGAGATTGAACTAGGTATTGAGATACCGACGATCGAATCTTAGGCAAGTAACATACCGATGACAAAGGGAACACCGTATGTTGTTATGCGGTTTGACCGATAAAGATCTTCGTAGAATATGTGGGAGCCAATATGAGCATCCAGGTTCCGCTATTGGTTATTGACCGGAGACGTGTATCGGTCATGTCTACATAGTTCTCGAACCCGTAGGGTCCGCACGCTTAAAGTTCGATGACGGTTATATTATGAGTTTATGTGTTTTGATGTACCGAAGGTAGTTCGGAGTCCCGGATGTGATCGCGGACATGACGAGGAGTCTCGAAAAGGCCAAGACATAAAGATCGATATATTGGACGACTATATTTGGACACCGGAATGGTTCCGGGTGAGATCGGGATAATACCGGAGCACCAGGAGGTTATCGGAACCCCCTGGGAGGTATAATGGCCTTAATGGGCTTTAGTGGAAAGGAGGGGAAAGGAGCAAGGGAGGGGGCGCCCCGCCAAGCCCAATCCAAATTGGGAAGGGGGCCGGGCCCCCTTTCTTTCCTCCCTCCTTCCTCTTCCTTCCCTCTCCCTCTCCATATAGGAAAAGGAGGAGTCCTACTCCCGGTGGGAGTAGGACTCCCCCCTTAGGCGCGCCTCCTCCTCCTGGCCGACCCTCTCCTCCCCTCCTTTATATACGGAGGAGGGGGGCACCCCATAGACACAAAAATTGATCCCTTGGATCTCTTAGCCGTGTGCGGTGCCCCCCTCACCATAATCCACCTTTATAATATCGTAGCAGTGCTTAGGCGAAGCCCTGCATCGGTAGAACATCATCATCGTCACCACGCCATCATGCTGACGGAACTCTCTCTCAAAGCTCGGCTGGATCGGAGTTCGAGGGACGTCATCGAGTTGAACGTGTGCTGAACTCGGAGGTGTCGTGTGTTTGGTACTTGATCGGTCGGATCGTGAAGACGTACGACTACATCAACCGCGTAGTGCTAACGCTTCCGCTTTCGGTCTACGAGGGTACTGGACACACTATCCCCTCTCATTGCTATGCACCACCATGATCTTGCGTGTGCGTACGATTTTTTTTTGAAATTACTACGTTCCCGAACAGTGGTATCAGTGCCAGGTTTTATGCGTAGATGTTATATGCACGAGTAGAACACAAGTGAGTTGTGAGCGATACAAGTCATACTGCTTACCAGCATGTCACACTTTGGTTCAGCGGTATTGTTGGATGAAGCGTCCCAGACAGACATTACGTGTACGCTTACGCGAGACTGGTTTTACCGCCGTGCTTTGCACACAGGTGACTAGCGGGTGTCAGTTTCTCCAACTTTAGTTGAACCGAGTGTGGCTACGCCCGGTCCTTGAGAAGGTTAAAACATCACTATCTTGATGAACTATCGTTGTGGTTTTGATGAGTAGGTAAGAACGGTTCTTGCTCAGCCCGTAGCAGCCACGTAAAACTTGCAACAACAAAGTAGAGGACGAATAACTTGTTTTTCCAGGGCATGGTCAAGGCATGATGCTATATTTTATTGTATGAGATGATCATGTTTTGTAACCGAGTTGTCGGCAACTGGCAGGAGCCATATGGTTGTCGCTTTATTGTATGGAATGCAATCGCCCTGTAATTGCTTTACTTTATCACTAAGCGGTAGCGATAGTCGTAGAAGCAATAGTTGGCGAGACGACAACGATGCTATGATGGAGATTAAGGTGTCGTGCCGGTGACGATGGTGATCATGATGGTGCTTTGGAGATGGAGATCACAAGCACAAGATGATGATGGCCATATCATATCACTTATATTGATTGCATGTGATGTTTATCTTTTATGCATCTTATCTTGCTTTGATTGATGGTAGCATTATGAGATGATCTCTCACTAAATTTCAAGATAAAAGTGTTCTCCCTGAGTATGCACCATTGCCAAAGTTCGTCGTGCCGAGACACCACGTGATGATCGGGTGTGATAATCTCTACGTCCATCTACAACGGGTGCAAGCCAGTTTTGCACACGCAGAATACTCAGGTTAAACTTGACGAGCCTAGCATATGCAGATATGGCCTCGGAACACTGAGACCGATAGGTCGAGCGTGAATCATATAGTAGATATGATCAACATAGTGATGTTCACCATTGAAAACTATTCCATTTCACTAGATGATCGGTTATGGTTTAGTTGATTTGGATCACGTGATCACTTAGATGATTGGAGGGATGTCTATCTAAGTGGGAGTTCTTAAGTAATATGATTAATTGAACTTAAATTTTTCATGAACTTAGTACCTGATAGTATTTTTGCATGTCTATGTTATTGTAGATAGATTGCTCGTGCTGTTGTTCCGTTGAATTTTAATGCGTTCCTTGAGAAAGCAAAGTTGAAAGATGATGGTAGCAATTACACGGACTGGGTCCGTAACCTGAGGATTATCCTCATTGCTGCACCGAAGAGTTACGTCCTGTAAGCACCGCTAGGTGTACCACCTGCGCCAGCTACTGCAGACATTGTGAATGCCTAGCAGTCGCGTGTTGATGACTACTCTATAGTTCAGTGTGCCATGCTTTACGGCTTAGAACCGGGACTTCAACGACGTTTTGAATGTCATGGAGCATATGAGATGTTCCAGGAGTTAAAGTTAATATTTCAAGCAAATGCCCGGATTGAGAGATATGAAGTCTCCAATAAGTTCTACAGCTGCAAGATGGAGGAGAATAGTTCTGTCAGTGAGCATATACTCAAAATGTCTGGGTATTGCAATCACTTGATTCAACTGGGAGTTAATCTTCCTGATGATAGTGTCAATGACAGAATTCTTCAATCACTGCCACCAAGCTACAAGAGCTTCATGATGAACTATAACATGCAAGGGATGGATAAGACAATTCCCGAGCTCTTCGCAATGCTAAAGGCTGCAGAGGTAGAAATCAAGAGGGAGCATCAAGTGTTGATGGTCAATAAGACCACCAGTTTCAAGGAAAAGGGCAAAGGGAAGAAGAAGGGGAACTTCAAAAAGAACAGCAAACAAGTTGCTGCTCAAGAGAAGAATCCCAAGTCTGGACCTAAGCACGAGGCCGAGTGCTTCTCTGCAAGCGGTCGTCATTTGAAGCGTAACTACCCCAAATATTTGGCGGATAAGAAGGATGGCAAGGTGAACAAAGGTATATGTGATATACATGTTATTGATGTGTACCTTACCAGAGCTTGCAGTAGCACATGGGTATTTGATACTGGTTCAGTTGCTAATATTTGCAACTCGAAACAGGGACTACGGAGTAAGCGAACACCGGCTAAGGACAAGGTGACGATGCGCGTGGGAAATGGTTCCAAAGTCGATGTGATCGCCGTCGGCACGCTACCTCTACATCTACCTTCGGGATTAGTTTTAGACCTAAATATTTGTTATTTGGTGCCAACGTTGAGCATGAACATTATATCTGGATCTTGTTTGATGCGAGACGGTTATTCATTTAAATCCGAGAATAATGGTTGTTCTATTTATATGAGTAATATCTTTTATGGTCATGCACCCTTGAAGAGTGGTCTATTTTTGATGAATCTCGATAGTAGTGATACACATATTCATAATGTTGATGCCAAAAGATGCAAAGTTGATAATGATAGTGCAACTTATTTGTGGCACTACCGTTTGGGTCATATTGGTGTAAAGCGCATGAAGAAACTCCATACTGATGGACTTTTAGAATCACTTGATTGTGAATCACTTGGTACTTGCAAACCATGCCTCATGGGCAAGATGACTAAAACGCCGTTCTCCGGAACTATGGAGCGAGCAACTGATTTGTTGGAGATAATACATACTGATGTATGTGGTCCAATGAATGTTGAGGCTCGCGGCGGGTATCATTATTTTCTCACCTTCACAGATGATTTAAGCAGATATGGGTATATCTACTTAATGAAACATAAGTCTGTAACATTTGAAAAGTTCAAAGAATTTTAGAGTGAAGTTGAAAATCATCGTAACAAGAAAATAAAGTTTCTACGATCTGACCGTGGAGGAGAATATTTGAGTTATGAGTTTGGTCTACATTTGAAACAATGCGGAATAGTTTCGCAACTCACGCCACCCGGAACAATACAGCGTAATGGTGTGTCCGAATGTTGTAATCGTACTTTACTAGATATGGTGCGATCTATGATGTCTCTTACTGATTTACCGCTATCATTTGGGGTTATGCTTTAGAGACGGCTGCATTCACGTTAAATAGGGCACCATCAAAATCCGTTGAGACGATGCCTTATGAACTATGGTTTGGCAAGAAACCAAAGTTGTCGTTTCTTAAAGTTTGGGGCTGCGATGCTTATGTGAAAAATCTTCAACCTTATAAGCTCGAACCCAAATCAGAGAAATGTGTCTTCATAGGATACCCAAAGGAAACTATTGGGTACACCTTCTATCACAGATCCGTAGGCAAGACATTCGTTGCCAAGAATGGATCCTTTCTCGAGAAGGAGTTTCTCTCGAAAGAAGTGAGTGGGAGGAAAGTATAACTTGATGAGGTAACTGTACCTGCTCCCTTATTGGAAAAAAGTTCATCACAGAAACCAGTTCCTGTGACGACTACACCAATTAGTGAGGAAACTAATGATATTGATCATGAAACTTCAGATCAAGTTACTACCAAACCTTGTAGGTCAACCAGAGTAAGATCCGCACCAGAGTGGTACGGTAATCCTATTCTGGAGGTCATGTTACTTGACCATGGCGAACCTACCAACTATGAGGAAGCAATGAAGAGCCCAAATTCCGCAAAATGGCTTGAGGCCATGAAATCTTGGATGGGATCCATGTATGAGAACAAAGTATGGACTTTGGTTGCCTTGCCCGATGATTGGCAAGCCATCGAGAATAAATGGATCTTCAAGAAGAAGACTAACGTTGATGGTAATGTTACTGTCTACAAAGCTCGACTTATTGCGAAAGGTTTTCGACAAGTTCAAGGGGTTGACTACGATGAGACCTTCTCACCCGTAGCGATGCTTAAGTCTGTCTGAATCATGTTAGCAATTGCCGCATTTTATGATTATGAAATTTGGCAAATGGATGTCAAAACTGCATTCCTGAATAGATTTTAGAAGAAGAGTTGTATATGATGCAACCAGAACGTTTTTTCGATCCAAAAGGTGCTAACAAAGTGTGCAAGCTCCAGCGATCCATTTATGGACTGGTGCAAGCCTCTCAGAGATGGAATAAACACTTTGATAGTATGATCAAAGCATATGGTTTTATACAGACTTTTGGAGAAGCCTGTATTTACAAGAAAGTGAGTGGGAGCTCTGTAGCATTTCTAATATTATATGTGGACGACATATTATTGATTGGAAATGATATAGAATTTCTGGATAGCACAAAAGGATACTTGAATAAAAGTTTTTCAATGAAGGACCTCGGTGAAGCTGCTTATATATTGGGCATCAAGATCTATAGAGATAGATCAAGACGCATAATTGGACTTTCATGAAGTACATACTTGATAAGTTTTGAAAAAGTTCAAAATGGATCAAGCAAAGAAAGGGTTCTTGCCTGTAATATAAGGTGTGAAATTGAGTCAGAATCAATGCCCGATCACTGCAGAAGATAGAGAGAAAATGAAAGATGTTCCCTATGCTTCAGCCATAGGCTCTATCATGTATGCAATGCTGTGTAGCAGACCTGATGTGTGCCTTGCTATTAGTTTAGCAGGGAGGTACCAAAGTAATCCAGGAGTGGATCACTGGATAGCGGTCAAGAACATCCTGAAATACCTGAAAAGGACTAAGGATATGTTTCTCGTTTATGGAGGTGACAAAGAGCTAGTCGTAAATGGTTACATCGATGCAAGCTTTGACACTAATTCAGACGATTCGAAATCGCAAATCGGATACGTGTTTATATTGAACGGTGGAGCTGTCAGTTGGTGCAGTTCTAAACAAAGCGTCGTGGCGGGATCTACATGTGAAGCGGAGTACATAGCTGCTTCAGAAGCATCAAATAAAGGAGTCTGGATGAAGGAGTTCATATCCGATCTAGGTGTCATACCTAGTGCATTGGGTCCAATGAAAATATTTTGTTACAATACTGGTGCAATTGCCTTGGCAAAGGAATCCAGATTTCACAAGAAAACCAAGCACATCAAGAGACACTTCAATTCCATTAGGGACCAAGTCCAGGTGGGAGACATAGAGATTTGCAAGATACATACAGATCTGAATGTTGCAGACCCGTTGACTAAGCCTCTTCCACGAGCAAAACATGGACAGTACCAAGGCTCCATGGGTGTTAGAATCGTCACTGTGTAATCTAGATTATTGACTCTACTGCAAGTGGGAGAGTGAAGGAAATATGCCCTAGAGGCAATATTAAAGTTATTATTTATTTCCTCATATCATGATAAATGTTTATTATTCATGCTAGAATTGTAATAACCGGAAACATAATACATGCGTGAATACATAGACAAACATAGTGTCACTAGTATGCCTCTACTTGACTAGCTCATTGATCAAAGATGGTTGAGTTTCCTAACCATGGATATGAGTTATCATTTGATCAGTGGGATCACATCATTAGGAGAATGATGTGATTGAATTGACCCATTTCGTTAGCTTAGCACTTGATCGTTTAGTATGTTGCTATTGCTTTCTTCATGAGTTATACATGTTCCTATGACTATGAGATTATGTAACTCCCGCTTACCGGAGGAACACTTTGTGTGCTACCAAACGTCACAATGTAAGGTGATTATAAAGGTGCTCTACAGGTGTCTCCGAAGGTACTTGTTGAGTTGACGTATTTCGAGATTAGGATTTGTCACTTCGATTGTCGGAGAGGTATCTCTGGGCCCTCTCGGTAATGCACATCACTATAATCCATGCAAGCAATGTAGCTAATGAGTTAGTTACGGGATGAGGCATTACGTAACGAGTAAAGAGACTTGCCGGTAACGAGATTGAACTAGGTATTGAGATACTGACGATCGAATCTCGGGCAACTAACATACCGATGACAAAGGGAACAATGTATGTTGTTATGTGGTTCGACCGATAAAGATCTTCGTAGAATATGTGGGAGCCAATATGAGCATCCAGGTTCCGCTATTGGTTATTGACCGGAGACGTGTCTCGGTCATGTCTACATAGTTCTCGAACCCGTAGGGTCCGCACGCTTAAAGTTCGATGATGGTTATAATATGAGTTTATGTGTTCTGATGTACCGAAGGTAGTTTAGAATCCCGGATGTGATCACGGACATGACGAGGAGTCTCGAAATGTTTGAGACATAAAGATCAATATATTGGACGACTATATTTGGACACCGGAATGGTTTCGGGTGAGATTAGGATAATACCGGAGCACTGGGAGGTTATCGGAATCCCGTGGGAGGTATATGGGCCTTAATGGGCTTTAGTGGAAAGGGGGGGAAAGGAGGGTGCCCCCCTCCAAGCCCAATCCGAATTGGGAAGGGTCCGGGCCCCCCTTTCCTTACTCCCTCCTTCCTCTTCCTTCCCTCTCCCTCTCCAAATAGGAAAAGGAGGAGTCCTACTCCCGGTGGGAGTAGGACTCCCCCCTTGGGCGCGCCTCCTCCTCCTGGCTGGCGCTCTCCTCCCCTCCTTTATGTACATAGGAGGGGGGCACCCCATAGACACAACAATTGATCCCTTGGATCTCTTAGCCGTGTGGGGTGCCCCCCTCCACCATAATCCACCTCGATAATATCATAGTAGTGCTTAGGCGAAGCCCTGCGTCGGTAGAACATCATCATCGTCACCACGCCGTCGTGCTGTCGGAACTCTCTCACAAAGCTCGGCTGGATCGGAGTTCGAGGGACGTCATCGAGTTGAACGTGTGCTGAACTCGAAGGTGCCGTGCGTTCGGTACTTGATCGGTCGGATCGTGAAGACGTACGACTACATCAACCGCGTTGTGCTAACGCTTCTGCTTTCGGTCTACATGGGTACGTGGACACACTCTCCCCTCTCGTTGCTATGCATCACCATGATCTTGTGTGTGCAGAGGATTTTTTTTGAAATTACTACGTTCCCCAACAATTTCTACATAAATAGATCTTGTCTACATCATGTCATCATTCTTATTGCATTACTCCGTTTCTCCATGAACTTAATACACTAGATGCATGCTGGATAGCGGTCGATGTGTGGAGTAATAGTAGTAGATGCAGGCAGAAGTCGATCTACTAATCTTGGACATAATGCCTATATAATGATCACTGCCTTGATATTGTCATGATTATTTGAAGTTCTATCAATTGCCCAACAGTAATTTGTTTACCCACCATATGTTATTTTTTTGAGAGAAGCCACTAGTGAAATTTACGGCCCCTGGTCTCTTCTTAATCTTATTTGCCTTTGATATCTATTTTTATTTGCTTTTCTTTTCAGACCTATTAATCCAAAAATACAAAAATACCTTGCTGCAATTTTTAGTTATTTATTTTATCTTGCATTCCCACAAGATCTATTTATCCAATCTACTACAATTTTATCTATTTTTTTACCCGTGAGGGATTGACAACCCCTCTTTTACGTCGGGTTTCAAGTATTTCTTCTTTGTGTGCAAGAGCTATTTACGTGGTGTTGCATGGTTCTCCTACTGGTTCGATAACCTTGGTCTTATCACTGAGGGAAATACCTACCGTTGTTGTGCTATATCATCCCTTCCTCTTTGGGGAAATACCAACGTAGTTCAAGCAAACATCAAAAGGAATTTCGGGCGCCATTGCCGGGGAGACATCATCAACATCTACCAGGTTCCTAATCACAAATCTCATCTCCTTGCAATTTACATTATTTTCCTCTCATTTTCTCTCCCCCACTTCACAAAAAATTGTCGTTTTTATTCGCCCTCTTTTTCCTTCGCTGTTTTCTCGTCAGATCTGTTTTTGAGTGCATTCTTGTTGCGTAGTCACCATGACTCAAGAGAACACCAAGTTGTGTGATTTCTCCTATACCAACAATAATTATTTTATTAGCACTCGATTGCTCCTCCCGCCACTAGTGTGGAGTCTTGTGATATTAATGCCGCCTTGCTGAATCTTGTTATGGAAGATCAATTTTCCGGTACTCCTAATGAGGATGTCGCGTCCCATCTTAACACATTTGTGGAATTATGCTATATGAAAAAGAAAAAAGATGTGTACAATGATATTGTGAAGTTGAAATTATTCCCGTTTTCTTTGTGAGCTCGTGCAAAAAATTGGTTTTCTTCTTTGCCTCGCAATAGTATCGATTCTAGGGATAAGTGAAAAGATACCTTTATTACTAAGCATATTCCACCTGCAAAAATTATTTCACTTAGAACCAAGATCATGAATTTCAAGCAACTTGAACATGAGCATGTTGCACAATCTTGGGAAAGGATAAAATTGATGCTAATGAATTGCCCAACTCATGGGTTAAATCTTTGGATGATCATACAATTTTTTTATGTGGGATTGATTTTTTTTTCGAGAAATCTTTTAGATTCCGCCGCGGGTGATACTTCTATGGAAATTACTTTGGGTGAAGCTACTAAATTGCTAGATAATATTATGGCAAATTATTCACAATGGCATACCAGAAGAGCACCTACTAGTAAAAAAGTTAATTCGGTTGAAGAAATTTCTACTTTGAGTGAAAAAGTTGATGCTCTTATGAAATTGGTTGCTAATAAAAGTTCTCCTATTGATTTTAATGATGTGCCTTTGTCTACTTTGATTGAGCAAAATAGTGATGCCATAGATGTGAACTTTATCTCCCGAAACAATTTTAATAACAATTCTTATAGGGGTAATTTTAATCCTAGGTCTTTTCCTAGTAATTCCTCTAATAATTATGGTAATTCCTATGGTAATGCCTCTTATAATAATAATAGGAACACCTCTGATCTTGAGAACAATATTAAATAATTAATCAATACTCAAAAAGTTTTCAATGCTACAATAGAAGAAAAGCTGAATAAGATTGATGATATGTCTAGAAGTATTGATAGAATTTCTCATGATGTAGAAAATCTCAAGATGAAATTTTTTGTGCCTAAGGTAGAAGAATCAATTAAAGCTCTTTATGTTTCTATGGATGAAAGTAAGAAAAGAACTACTACGCTTAGAGCTAGAAGAGAATTTTTAGAAAAAACATTTTCTAGTGATTGCTTTCATAAAAGTGATGATGATCTTAAAATGATTGGTGTTTCTTCTATTGATTCTTTCTTTAGAAAAATTAAAATTGATGATAAAGGGACTTGAGAAGAGTCAAATTTAGCTAGCAGGCATCCCGATAATTCTGAGGGTGAAAATCTTGTTGAGGAAATTGATAAAAGTGGGTTTGAAGAGGTCAAAACTTTAACTAGTGATGTGCCCACTCTTTTGGATTACAAAGACTTTAATTATGATAGTTGCTATTTGATTGATTGTATTTCTTTGTTGCAATCCATGATAAATTCACCCCATGCTTATGAACAAAATAAAGCTTTCACTAAACACATTGTTGATGCTACGATGAAAGCTTTAGAAGAAAAGTTGGAATTAGAAGTTTCAATTCCTAGAAAATTGCATGATGAATGGGAACCTACTATCAAAGTCAAGATTAAAAATTATGAGTGTTTTTCTTTATGTGACTTGGGTGCTAGTGTTTCTACAATTCCGAAATCTTTATGTGATGTGCTTGGTCTTACCGATATTGAAGAGTGTTCTCTAAATTTGCATTTGGCGGATTCTACTATTAAAAAACCTATGGGAAGAATTAATGATGTTCTTATTCTTGCAAATAGTAATTATGTGCCCATAGAATTTATTGTTCTTGATATTTATTGCAATCCTTCTTGTCCAATTATTCTTGGTAGACCGTTTTTAGGCACTATTGATGCCGTGATTGATATGAAAGAAGGCAATATTAAATTTCAGTTCCCACTAAGGAAGGGTATGGAACACTTCCCTAGAACTAGAATTAAGCCACCATATGAATCAATCATGATGGCATCATATGGATCCAAAAACACAAATGACAACACTTAGATCTTTGCAGTATGCCTAGCTAGGGGCATAAAACGATAACGCTCGTTGGGAGGCAACCCAACTTGTATCTTTTTGCTTTTTGGTTTTCTTGATGTTTTCAATAAAATACCCAATTATGACTCTTTTATATGTTTTTTTGTGGTTTAAATTAGTGTTTGTGCCAAGCAAAGCCTTTGGGAGAATTTGGGAGATAGTTGATTTGATCTTGTTGAAAAACAGAAACTTTTGCGCTCAGAAAAATAATTCTCATAAATCATGAAAACATGCTTTTTATCTGAACTTTTTACACAAGATTGATATAAAAATTTCCCACGTTGTCCTAATTTGTCAGAATTTTTGGAGTTACATAAATATGCGAAGTTCCCTGATTACTACAGACTGTTCTGTTTTTGACACATTATGTTTTCGTTGTGTTATGTGCTTGTTTTGATGATTCTATGGTTTCCTTTGAAGAGTTTTTGCCATGGAAAAGTTGAAATACAGTAGATACAATACAATAACAAAATATGAATGGGTTTGCAACAGTGTTAGAGTAGTTATTTGCTTTCTTATACTAACGGATCTCACGAAGGTTTTGTTGAGTTTTGTGTGATTGAAGCTTTCAAGTTTTGGGTGAGATCGCGATGGATGAAGGAATAAGGATTAGCAAAAGGCTAACCTTGGGGATTCCCAAGGCACCCCAAGATAATATTCAAGAAGTATCAAGCAACTAATCTTGGGGATGCCCCCGAGTGGCATCCCCTCTTTCTTCTAACAACCATCGGTATTTTACTTGGAGCTATATTTTTATTCGTCACATATTATGAGTTTTGCTTGGAGCGTCTTGTATGATATGAGTCTTTGTTTTTTTGCTTTGCGTTTTAAGTCGTCTATCCTTTATGGACACACCTAGTTGAGGGAGCCCAAATTATGCTATGACTTGTTAGAATCGCTCTCTAGGCTTCAGTTAAATCTTTATGAGCTATGGAACTGCTCTAGTGCTTCACTTATATCTTTTTGAGCACGGTGTGCTTTACTATTTTTTAAGAAATGCTATCATGCCTCACTTAGATTTATTTGAGAATTAGTAAATTTTCTAAGAAATTCTCTCATGCTTCACTTAAATTATTTTGAGAGGAGGAAATCTTTATGCTCATGTTCTTCACTTAGATTTGTTTGAGCTATCTAAAGCAACATATGAAATTAGTCCCAAAGTGATAGATATTCAAGAGGGATATAATAAAACTTTCATGAAGATCATTGGATAAAATAAACTTGATTCTTTGTAATAGTTTTGAGATACGATGATAGTGATATGTGGGTCATGTTGATGAGTAATTATGCTTTACTAAGAATATTGGTGTTAAGGTTTGTGATTTCCTATGCAAGCACGAAAGTCAATAGTTATGCAATGAAATTACATCCTACTTGTGGTGCATTATTTGGTGTTAGTTATGCTTAATGCTCGCATATGAGATTTTTCGTTTCTTGGTTGGATGCTTCCCAATATTTTGCTAGCCTTCATTTGCACTAAGTATGATCACTACTTGTGCATCCAAAATCCTTTAAACCAGTTTTTGCCACATGAGTCCAGTATACCTACCTATATGCGGTATTCTTTTACCGTTCTAAGAAAATTTGCATGTGCCATCTCTAAATTTCAAAATAAATTTCTCTTTTGTGTGCTCGTACTGCTCATGAAATGGTAGGGGGTGGCTGATATTATCTCCATGCTAGATATGTTATTCCCAAGATGAGTGTTTATTCACTTGTCATTCCATGAGAGTACGACAAAGGTATTTGGGATGCCTAGTCCCAAAATGAAAAATGAATTTACTTTATGTTGTGAAATAATAAATTTCTTGGAAAGTGTTGGTATGGAAGGCACCCGTGGATACGGTTAGCCATGGAAAGAGGAAAGTATGGTGGAAAAAGGAATAAACTTTATTTTCTATTTGGGAACCGCCTATGATATATCTAGCACGGAAAGTATTGGGAACTACTCGATCGTTTTCGTTGACAGGAAAAGCATGCCACCCAAAATGTTTTATCTCTATATTTTTCACTTTGAGGTCTAGCACCTCTACAAATCCCTACTTCCCTCTATGAAGGGCCTTTCTATTTACTTTATGCAATTTTTATTTTACTTGAGTCTCCATCTTCTCTTATAAAGCACCAACTGAGGGGCACTATGATCGTACTTGAGCAATGGGTGTAGATAATATGCGAGTGTGTTTCATGAATGGATCAATGATTGAGCATAATGGGCTAGGGATAACTTGCTTTAGTGTTGATATTTTGAAAGACATGGTTGCTTGTTGATATGCTTGAGTATTAAAGTCTTCATGTCAAAACTAGACTATTGCTTTGAACCATATAAAACTCCAAATGTCCATGCTACAAGGAAAAGAATATGTGATGAACATGTTAGGCAGCATTCCACATCAAAAATTCTGTTTTTATCATTTACCTACTCGAGGACGAGTAGGAATTAAGCTTGGGGATGCTGATACGTCTCCAACGTATATATAATTTTTGATTGTTCCAAGCTGTTATATTATCATTCTTGGATGTATTACAATCATTTTATAGCAACTTTATATCATTTTTTGGGACTAACCTATTGACATAGTGCCAAGTGCCAGTTGTTGTTTTCTTCTTGTTTTTTACATCGCAGGAAATCAATATCAAACGGATTCCAAATGCAGCAAAACATTTTGTGGATTTTTTTGGACCAAAAGACATCCAGTGGGCCAAAGAAGTACCAAAGAGGGGGCCTGAGGTAAGCACAAGACACCAGGGCGCGCCTGGGTGCCCAGCCGCACCCTAATGGGTTGTGCCCCCCTCGGTGACCACCCGCACCGCCTCTTGCTCTATAAATACCAACCAGGCGCGCCCTGATGGGTTGTGCCCCCCTCGATGACCTCCCGCACCGCCTCTTGCTCTATAAATAAGCCAATATTCCAGAAACCCTAGGGTAGTCGACGAAAATCAATTCCAGCCGTCGCAAGTTCCAGAACCACCAGATCCAATCTAAACACCATCATGGAGGGGTTCATCATCCTCATTGGTGCCTCTCCGATGATGCGTGAGTAGTTCATTGTAGACCTACGGTTCCGCAGTTAGTAGCTAGATGGCTTCCTCTCTCTCTCTCTCTCTCTCTCTCTCTCTCTCTCTCTCTCTCTCTCTCTCTCTCTCTCTCTCTCAATACAATGGTCTCTTGGAGATCTATTTGATGTAACTCTTTTTGCGGTGTGTTTGTTGGGATCCGATGAACTTTGAGTTTATGATCTGTGACGCCCGGATATTTAAACTACAGTAAAACTCTGCTAATGATGCCATGTCACCTTTGTTACTGTTGCTAATCTCTCGTTAGTTCAAAACCGATTCAAATTCAAATTTGAAATTAAGTCAAACGATAAAAGTTTTCAAACATTAAAACAAAAATATTCGGTTTGTGCCCAATATTACATAGTTAATTTGGTGAAGCAAGCACATGCTTATAAAATGCATAAATATTTTAAATTGAATTAAAACAGAAAAGGGAAATAAATAAAAGAAAAAGGAATAACAAAACTAACAAAAAAGAGGAAAAGAAAAGCAATCACCCCCCCACTAGGCTCCGGCCCACCAGGCCACCGGCCCAACTGGGCCACGACCCACAAGGCCGGCCCAACCGGTCACACCCCTACTCCCTTATCCCCTCTCACACCCACCCGAAACCCTACCCACTCCCCACCCCCCACGTTCTAGATCGGGGGCGGTGCCCCTGCGCTCGTTGTGCCCCGACCCTGTCGCCCCCATCGCCCCGCTCCCCGCCGTCGTTCGACGCCACCACGCCGGCGCCGCCTCCCCGCCGGACTGCCTCGTCTCCTCCTCGCCCCCTCTCCTGATCTGGGCGCCTTGTCGCGGCGCCCCGGCGACGCCACCGCCCGAGGACGACGTCGCCCGCCTCCCCGACTACCACCTCGTCGTTCCACTTCTCCACCGACCACCTCGAGCCGCTGCCTCCCCATCCTGCTCACTGTGAGCCCCGCGCCCTCCTCTTTCCTCTGTGCTCCGGCCTCCCCTCCCCTAGCTCGTTTGCCACTGTCACCGGCGCTCGTCACCATGCTCGACCACAGTCGTGGCGCTCCCGCCCTTGGCCGCGTGCCTTGCCGCATCGAGACATGCAGCGCCGCGTCCCGGGCGCCTCCACTGTCCTGCCGGCTCTAGCCGCCGCCCTCCTTTGCTACTGCCGCCGCGCGTGCCCACACGGACCGCGTCGCAGTCCCGTCGCGCCAAAGCTGCGCTTGCACCCCGCGCGCGCCTCGGGAGCCCTCGTCGGCCACGAGCCCGCTCACCCCAGCCGCTCGCCGCCGACCTGCTGCTACCCCGCGGCGCCGCCCGGGCCCGGTGCCCCCAGGGCTCCATTCGCTCGCCCCCTTTGCGCCTGTTAACCCGGCTAGCCCCCTGGGCCACTTACGAGTGGGGCCCGCCCCTGTTAAAATGAAAACAAAAATAAAAATGAAAAAAGGGATGTTTAAAAGTTAATTAATTAATTAATCAATTAGATACTTAGTTAATTAACTTAATTAAATTTGATTAATTAGCCTAATGGACATATTTAGTCTAATTGAACCTGCTTAATTAAACTAGACAATGACAATTGGGCCCCACTGCTCCTTTGACCAGTCAACCAGGTCAAAGTTGACTGTTGACCCTGCTGATGTCATGATGACGTCAGCTTGTACTATTCTGGATAATGTTGAATTAAATTATTGAAATAAATTCTAAAAATGATTTAAAACTTTAAAATTTAAAATAAAATAAACCGTAGCTCGGATCTAAATACTTTGTACATGAAAGTTGTTCAGAAGGACGAGACGAATTCGAATACGCAGCCCATTCGTCTGCCACACATCCCTAGCATAGCGAATACGCAACTTTTCCCCTCCGGTTCATCTGTCCGAAAAAGCGAAACACCGGGGATACTTTCCCGGATGTTTTCCCCTTTCATCGGTATCACCTACTACCATGTTAGGGCACACCTAACACCACTCATTGACATGTGATGCATCGTCATGCTTATGTTTGCATTGTATTTACTGTTTCTTCCCCCTCTTCTATCCGGTAGACTACGAGACCGACGCTGATGCTGCCCAGTTCGACTACGGAGTTAACAACCCATCCTTGCCGGAGCAACCAGGCAAACCCCCCTTTGATCATCCCGATATCGCCCATTCCATTCTCTCATGCTTGCATTAGATTTTGCAATTGTTACTGTTTGCTCCTATTCTGATGCATAGCCTGCTTATTGTTACCTTACATGCTTATCCTAAACTGCTTAGTATAGGTTGGTTAGTGATCCATCAGTGACCCCACCTTGTCCTTGTTGCCCTACTTCATTATCGAAGACCCGTCAGCGGGATCGAAGACCGGACCCACCGCTTTATCGCTTTCCCTTAGTTGCTCGACATACGGGTTACTATCGAGTCTTGGGGTGAGACCTCTACATCACTTCGATGTTAACCTCAGAGTGTAGCTATTCGGTCGTGGTCGTCAAGGGTGATTCCGCCTTAACCACTTAGATATGACTCGTCGTGCAACCCTCAAGTGTGAACCTCGGGGGTGATTCCTCTTATGTTCACCTTGATGATTACATCGAGTGGAATTCACTGGGGGTGATTCCTCAGGTTTTTCCCTTGATGTTTAGACACACAGTTACTATGGTTACTATGAATCTACACTGAACCATGTTACTAAAGACGGGTCGACCCTGAGGGGTACCCGCGCGAGCATAATTGCGAGTGATGTGGAGTCGGGTTGACCTGGAAGGTGCCCGCGAGAAAATGACGAGGCGTGGCCGGGCATTCTTAGCCCTTGTCGCAAGTCCTCGAGACGGGGCAACGGGGGTCACATCTTTCGTGAGTCTTTGCTTGTTACCGCGCGTTCCTAATCCACTATGATTTGGATATTTGATCCTAGGGTCCTCTGGCCTGATAGCACTAACCATCACGTGGGCATAGTATGGGCGTTCTGCGTCGTATACATCAACCGAAGCTTAATAGGCGTCGGATCGAGCGGCGCTACGCCGGTTGGATCAGCGTAAGCACCGCCTTTTTGAAGGAGGTAGCTAGGTGCGCTCACCTACGCATTCGCAACATGCAGGGAGTTCGGGGAGATGTCCCATGACCCACGGGGCATAGGTTTAGTCCGTGTGACCTCTCTATTAAGCCTAGGTCGGGTTGTGGCGTATTGTTTGGCCGAGGGCATGACCAGAAAGTATGTCGGCGGAGTTAATCGGCGTGGTGGGTAAGTTGGTGCACCCCCGCAGGGAAGAAAACATCTATCGATAGCCTGTCCTACGGTAACGGACACTTGGAGTTGTATCCCAATCGATACAACTAGAACTAGATTGTGATGATAAATGGATAGTACGGCTCTGGGATTTCTTTCTCGCAGGGAGTCGAGAAAGGATCTCTGGCCGAGGTTGATAACACTACTACTACTTTACTTTATGCTACTCGACTCCCTCCTGTTTGCTTCAAGATGGTGGTTTCCAGAAGATGCTAGTCTTCGATAGGACTAGGCCTTCTCTCTATTCTGGCATTTCTGCAGCCTAGTCCACATATACAACATTCCTTTGATAATGTTGCATATGTAGTGTAGATCCTTGCTTGCGGGTACTTTGGATGAGTACTCACGATTCCTTTGCTTCCCCTTTTCCCCCTTTCTTTTTCTTTCCGGTTGATGCAACCAGATGTTGGAGCCCAGGAGCCAGATGCCACCGCTGGTGCCTACTACTACGTGTAGCCCGCTGACGACCAGGAGTAGATAGGAGGCTCCCAGGCAGGAGGCCTTGCCTTTTCGATCGTAGATGCTTTTGTGCTGGCCTTCTTAAGGCAAACTTGTTTAACTTATGTATGTACTCATATATTATTGCTTCCACTGACTCTTGAGTATTCGAGCTTATGTATTCAAGCCCTCGAGGCCCCTGGCTTGTAATATAAAGCTTGATTTATTTTAATTTGTGTCTAGAGTTGTGTTGTGATATCTTCCCATGAGTCCTTGATTTTGATCGTACACATTTGCGTGTATGATTAGTGTACGATTGAATCGAGGGTGTCACAAGTTGGTATTAGAGCCGACTGCCTGTAGGTAGCCCCTTTCCAACTCCTTGGCCGAATTCGAGTCTAGTCATTGCAAAACTTTTACTAACATGGTTGCGTGTCTTACGGACCCACGTCGCCATTTGGTGGTATTAGGATCTTTTATTCCTCGACCTATACTCTATACTCCGGGACTCTAATCTCTCCCCTATTCGGGTTAAATGATTTTGCTAAAAAGATGATTTTGCTAAAAAGACTAACTTTAGGTTCTCGAAAATACTTTCTCCTGGAGAGCCCCTCACTCCAGATGATCGCTTGCTGCACCAGAAGATTCCGAAGATACTCTCCGAGGTTTTTCCCGAGACCCTTGTGCCTACCGACTTTACAATCAACTACCACTGATATACCCTTATGGATAACTACCTACAAATTTCGTTCATACCTTCATCCTCAGTTGCTCTTATTATTACAAGATGCCCTAAATTGCTCTCCGTTGCTCCGAAAATCCTTTAAGCTTACTGCCTTGCAGTTCTTTACCACATGAATACCCCTATTGAAAATTCCTCGCACTTATTGAGTATCCGTTCATCCCCAGTTGTTCGTATGCTTCATAAGATACTCTAAAATACTATCCGACCTTCTGAGCATCCTCTTCAAACTATTGCTCTGCAAATACTTGTATGCTTACATTATGGATGCTTCCATATCACTAGCAATATTCACTAGTATCTTTTGACACTGTCATTTTGATCCTATTGATTCAACATGTGTGCGAATTCACACAATCATCAATCGACCCTTCTAAATTATCTTTCCGGCTCAGATATCATTTTGAACATGAGCTGGTCCTCGACCAATCAAGTTGTCGTCAAATGTACCCCTAAGTCTATTCAACTTATCTATCCTTGATCAGAGCGTCCGCTTCTGATCCTTTGGGTTGCAAATCATAATTCCTTTGTTATCTAATCATCGAATTATTCAGATGTTCTATAATATGATACCCGTGCATTCTTTCTTCCTCTTGTTGAGTACCGATACTCACATTAGCTCTGTTGTGGATCGCCCGATCCATTGTTGGATTTCATCCGACATCGTCCTTCATATTCAATAACCTTGTGAGCCTTTCCACGGGTATATAATGCCTTTGGTAAATCGTATCCTCTGCTTTGTCAACCATGCTCTAGTTTTGAGCTTGTGTTATTTACTCCTGAAGTTTTTGGTATATGTTCTAAGAAGCCCCGATGGCTTGAACCTATGCTTTCCTTAATATGTGTGAACTCAAAAGTTTTCACGAGACATACTCTTCTGGTATTTTGCCAGATAAAATTTCAACACTATAACTTCATCGAACGCGAGAAGTAAATGAAAGGTTATGCATTGGAGAAGTGGGAGTCGACCTTGAACTTTGTGTTCATGCCCATGGACACGATGTATATCCTATCATGGGAGCTTCTTGTAATAATAACTATTCCCTTGATATAATATCATTTTGTATATGTGAATTGATCCTTTGCAATCGTGGTTCCGATCATATTTTCTCCTTGATTTCATTTCTCGGACAAGTTAAAGCACTTGTCTTCTACAGAATAATACACCTCTGCAACCTCTATTATGTTCTACCTTCAAGTATTACCCCGTGGTATCTCGATAAAATCACAGAACCATATTACTTCTTATGAGTTCTTCTTCAAGTATTATTTCTCACCGATTCCAGTTTTTCCCCGGGTTCTGAGTTCTTAGTCACTCAGGGACACCGATAGTGAATCGAGTCTGTAATCCGATTCATTAACTCTAAGTAATTTTTGTTGATTATGAGTTTAATAATCCTTCAAGTCATTCCTAGCCCGATCGGCTATATCATTATCGTGCTAAATTTTAATTGTGCTACCTGGTCCTTCTTCTCGGAACACAATTTTCGATGATGAGCAAATCATGCACCGATCTTCCTCGTCATATCAATTCTCCTTGAACAACAAACTTGATTTCAAGTTTGTGTCGTACCCATGGTTCTGATAACTTTTCGCTTCATCATTCCTTTTACTTGATGTCATCGCCGATCGATTACATCTCCATGAAACCTCTCGACAAAAATTGTCATGATCATCAACAACATTCTGAGTTCCTCCAGGATATCAATTGAATTCATGATGAGAAATACCATCCTTGCCCCTCCATGAATTGTGTTATCATCGGCAACATTCTTGCCTTCCACCAACACAAACTTGTTCATGTTTTGTGTTATACCTTGAGATCCTTGCTATCCAGCATTTTTCTTCTTTACCTTGGAGTATTACCATCTTTTATGTCAAGAATGTTGTGAGAATTTCACCACCTCTTAAGAATTCTTTATACAGGTGATCCTTCTGGCCATATCCATTCATTCCTTGGTCCCCGTGTTGTTTCTAACCGGAGAACCGATAATTGAACTATGATGTGCGACTTCAAAACTTCTAGGAACCCTATTGCTTTGAAGTTCATGGTTGATATTTCATTCTTAGACTATTGGTTATCGGATCATCATTCTAACATTGATCGTACTACCTAATCCCATATTTCGGGCGCACCTTTCAATCAATGTTTAACTGTGTATGTTTTCCTCGAACATACCTCATTATATCATTTGATCTGACATATGTTATCTCCTTGTTCAAATACTGGTGGAAATCCATCTTTTGGAAATCTCGATTCATTGTCGCTGAGTTCATCAGCCACCTCCACATCCTCTCCTTGGTTAATGATGAACTTTTATTTTGGAACTTGCTTCTATAGTTCATTTCCCGAGAATCTTATAATGTCATCTCGTCGATTTGTGTTGCACCTCTTCTTCTCCGGCAACCTGAGTCTGGGGTATCCGGACACCAATCAGACCTGAACCTCGGTCAGATATAATGGTTGGAACATATTCCCAAGAGTTATAACATTGGTCTTTAACCCGATAAGGTGATGTCATCCTAACACACCTGCCCGGAGGGCCTATTGTTATAGTTTCTTTTTTAGCAATGTTAGCCATTCTTCCATGAGGAAATTGTAAGACTTATTCTATAAGTTGTTCCGATGGATCCTTTTTGTATCCAAAGTCCGATCTTTACCTAGTGACCATGTCAATGCTATCTCGAAACTTGTCTATGGTACTCCTATTTTCAACAAGAACATTTGAAGCCCAATGCTAAATGTGTCCTGCTCAATTACCCAAACACCACTGTATGGGTAATGTCATGAAATTTTTCTCACCTTACCTAAGAGTTTTCTACATTATATCTGGTCATGGATATCATGCTCTGCTTGTCCTTGGGAAGGATATACCCTCGAAATATGTGTTTAAACACATTTTCCTTTCCATTGTTCTGTTTAAATCTGATAATCATATTTTCCTTTCCATTGTTTGGTTTAACCTTTCTTGTGATCTATATGATCTAAGCAGTAATATTCTCCTGCTTTTGTAAACACCTCGTTCTACAATTCTATTAGAAAGACCCTGTTACTTTTGTTGATGACATTTCGGTAACCACCGATGGATGAGAACTTTGCCTATTGGTCTGCCTCGTTTCAACGAGTAGGAAAATGGTTCTCTTCGTCCCTCGCCCTTGGTACCACTATTGTTGCCGACATAAATGACAAGCTATCCTCTGACTTGCCTTGCTTACATGATCACGCAAGACGTCTCCGCCCTTCCTACTTTTAACCCACATGGTGGGCCCATAACCCACAGTTCTGCAGGATTGAAACCTGACTCTCATGTACAAACCCAGTTCTAGTGGTTATTCCTCACACTTGGCTTCGTATTTAATTTACGGGCCACCTTCCTAATGCTCTATTCCGGTATCAGACGCAATACTTATGCTCGCTGCTCTGAACCCCTTTCTCAGTCTGGTTCAGACTTCGAACAACTATCTATCTACTTGGAACCTCTTATTGTAACTTCATACCTTGCTCTCGATATATTTTATATGTTCAACTCGAGAGATACTCTTATGCTCATTCATGGGTTAACCCCAGACTGTCCCTCATAAGCACTCTGTCGTAGCTGAGCTACCCCTTACCTAATCGTGAGTACCGTTAAGGTTCGGAAGGAAGGACAACAACTTCAACATGGGGCATTGGTACCGAAAAATGAAGACATCAAATGCTATGGATCAACCTCTTAGAGAAGAGCAACCAAGACCAAGAAGAATCGTTAGAATTTCGTAACATATTCTTCCCCCTTGCTCCCCTCTTGAATCTCGGGACGAGATTTCTTATAGTGAAAGAGAATTGTGACGCCCGGATATTTAAACTACAGTAAAACTCTGCTAATGATGCCACGTCACGTTTGTTACTGTTGCTAATCTCTTGTTAGTTCAAAACCGATTCAAATTCAAATTTGAAATTAAGTCAAACGATAAAAGTTTTCAAACATTAAAACAAAAATGTTCGGTTTGTGCCCAATATTACATAGTTAATTTGGTGAAGAAAGCACATGCTTAGAAAATGCATAGATATTTTAAATTGAATTAAAATGGAAAAAATAAATAAAAGAAAAAGGAATAACAAAACTAACAAAAAAAATAGGAAAAGAAAAGCAATCACCCCCCCACTGGGCTCAGGCCCAGCAGGCCACCGGCCCAACTGGGCCATGACCCACCAGGCCAGCCCAACCGGCCACACCCCCACTCCCTTATGCCCTCTCACACCCCACCCGAAATCCTATCCACTCCCCACTCCCCCCACGTTTTGGATCGGGGGCGGTACCCCTGCGCTCGCTGTGCCCCGACCCTGTCGTGCCCATCGCCCCGCTCCCCGCCGTCATTCGACGCCACCACGCCGGCGCCGCCTCCCCGCCGGACTGCCTCGTCTCCTCCTCGCCCCCTCTCCTGATCTAGGCGCCTTGCCGCGGCGCACCGGCGACGCCACTGCCCGAGGACGACGTCGCCCGCCTCCCCGACTGCCACCTCATCGTTCTGCTTCTCCACCAACCACCTCGAGCCGCTGCCTCCCCGTCCGGCTCACTGCGAGCCCAACACCCTCCTCTTTCCTCTGTGCTCCGGCCTCCCCTCCCCTAGCTCGTTCACCACTGTCACCGGCGCTCGTCGCCGTGCTCAACCACAGTCATCGTGCTCCCGCCGTTGGCCGCGTGCCTTGCCGCACCGAGACGTGCAGCTCCGCGTCCCGGGCACCTCCCCTGGCCTACTGGATCTAGCCGCCGCCCCCCTTTGCTGTTGCCGCCGCGCGTACCCACACGAGCCGTGTCGCAGTCCCGTCGCGCCAATGCTGCGCCTGCACCCTGCGCGCCTCGGGAGCCCTCGTCGGCCACGAGCCCGCTCACCCCAGCCGCTCCCCGCCGACCTGCTGCTACCCCGCGGCGCCGCCCTGGCCCGGCGCCCCCGGGCCTCCATTCGCCCGCCCCCTTTGCGCATGTTAACCCGGCTGGCCCCTGGGCCACTTACGAGTCGGGCCCGCCCTGTTAAAATGAAAACAAAAATAAAAATGAAAAAAGGGATGTTTAAAATTGTTAATTAATTAGACAATTAGTTAATTAACTTAATTAACTTTGATTAATTAGCCTAATGAACATATTTAGTCTAATTGAACCTGCTTAATTAAACTAGACAATGACAATTGGGCCCCACTGCCCCTTTGACCAGTCAACCCGGTCAAAGTTGAATGTTGACCCTGCTGACGTCATGCTGACATCATCTTGTACTATTTTGGATAATGTTGAATTAAATTATTTAAATAAATTCTAAAAATTATTTAAAACTTTAAAATTTAAAATAAAATAAACCGTATCTCGGATCGAAATACTTTGTACATGAAAGTTGCTCAAAACAACAAGACGAATCCGAATACGCAGCCCGTTCGTCCGCCACACATCCCTAGCATCACGAACACGCAACATTTCCCCTCCGGATAATCTGTCCGAAAACGCGAAACACTAGGGATACTTTCTCGGATATTTCCCCCTTTCGCCGGTACCACCTACTATCGCGTTAGGGCACACCTAACACCGCTCATTGACATGTCATGCATCGTCATGTTTATGTTTGCAATGTATTTACTGTTTCTTCCCCCTCTTCTCTCCGGTAGACTACGAGACCGACGCTGCTGCTGCCTAGTTCGACTACAGAGTTGATGACCCCTCCTTGCCGGAGCAACCAGGCAAGCCCGCCCTTTGATCATCCCGATATCGCCTATTCCATTCTCTCATGCTTGCATTAGATTTTGCTATTGTTATTGTTTGCTCCTATTCTGATGCATAGCCTGCTTATTGTTACCTTACCTGCTTATCCTAAACTGCTCAGTATAGGTTGGTTAATGATCCATTAGTGACCCCCACCTTGTCCTTGTTGCCCCTGCTTCATCATCGAAGACCCAATCAGCGGGATCGAAGACCGGGCCCGACCGCACATCACTTTCCCCTTAGTTGCTCGAAACTTCTGGGTTACTATCGAGTGCCGAGGGTGAGACCTCTACAACACTTCTGATGTTAACCCTGTAGTGTAGCTATTAGGTCGTGGTCCTTGAGGGTGATTCCTCCTTAACCACTTACGATACGATTCTGTCGTGCAACCCCTCAAGTGTGAACCTCGGGGGTGATTCCTCTTACTTTCACCTTGATGATTACATCGAGTGGAATTCACTGGGGGTGATTCCTCGGGTTTTCCCCTTGATGTTTAGACACACAGTTACTATGGTTACTATGACTCTACACTGAACCATGTTACTAAAGGCGAATTCGACCACGAGGGTACCAGCGAGCATAATTGCAGTGATGTGGAGTCGAGTTGACCGAAGGCACCCGCGAGATAATTACGGGCGTGGCTTAATAGAGGTCGTGGAAGCGGCGCTATTTGGGTTGGATCAACGTAAGCACTGCCTTTGAAGGAGGTAACTAGGTCCGCTCACCGGCGCGTTACATAGCGTGAAGGAGTTCGGGGAGATGGCTCATGACCCACGGGGCATAGGTTTAGTCCGCGTCTTGACCTCTCTATTAAGCCTAGGTCGGGTTGTGGCGTATTGTTTGGCGTGGCGGGCATGACCCAGAAAGTGTGTCCGACCGGAGTTAATCGGCGTGGTGGGTAAGTTGGTGCACCCTGCAGGAAGAAAACATCTGTCGATAGCACATCCTCCTACGATAGCGGACACTTGGAGTTGTATCGATCGATACAACTAGAATTGGATTGTGATGATAAATGGATAGTGCGGCTCAGGATTTCTTTCTCGCACGGAGTCGAGAAAGGATCTCTGGCCGAGGTTGATAATACTACTACTACTTTACTTTATGCTACTCTACTCCCTCTGTTTCTTTGCAAGATGGTGGTTTCGGAAGATGCTAGTCTTCGATAGGACTAGGCCTTCTCTCTATTCGGCATTTACGCAACCCACCACATATCTGACCTTCCTTTGATAATGTTGCATATGTAGTGTAGATCCTTGCTTGCGAGTACTTTGGATAAGTACACACAGTTGCTTTGCTTCCCCTTTCCCCCCTTTCTTTTTCTTCCCGGTTGATGCAACTAGATGTCTGAGCCCAGGAGCCAGATGCCACCGCTGGTGCCTACTACTACGTGGAGCCCGCTGACGACCAGGAGTAGATAGGAGGCTCCCAGGCAGGAGGCCTTGCCTTTTCGATCGTAGATGCTTTTGTGTTGGCCTTCTTAAGGCAAACATGTTTAACTTATGTCTGTACTCAGATATTATTGCTTCCGCTGACTCTTGAGCATTCGAGCTTATGTATTCGAGCTCTCGAGCCCCCTGGCTTGTAATATAAAGCTTGATTTATTTTAAATTGTGTCTAGAGTTGTGTTGTGATATTTTCCCGTGAGTACTTGATTTTGATCGTACACATTTGCGTGTATGATTAGTGCACGATTGAATCGAGGGCGTCACATGATCATATCTATGTTTTTATCCATGGAAGTTATTTGAGTCTTTTGATCTCTTATATGCATGATTACTTATAGCCTCGTATTTCTTCGTCGAATCTTTGGTTTAGTTAGGCCAACTAGATCATTTTTTCTTGCCATGAGAAGAGGTGCTTTGTGATGGGTTCGGTCTTACGGTGCCTGATCCCAGTGACAGAAGGGGAACCAACACTTATGTATCGTTGCTATTAAGGATAACAAGATGGGGTCTATTTCTACATAAATAGATCTTGTCTACATCATGTCATCGTTCTTACTGCATTACTCCGTTTCTCCATGAACTTAATACACTAGATGCATGCCGGATAGCGGTCGTTGTGTGGAGTAATAGTAGTAGATGCAGGCAGGAGTCGGTCTACTAATGTTGGACGTGATGCCTATATAATGATCATTGCCTGGATATTGTCATGATTATTTGAAGTTCTATCAATTGCTCAATAGTAATTTGATTACCCACTGTATGCTATTTTTCTTGAGAGAAGCCACTAGTGAAATCTACGACCCTCGGGTCTCTTCTTAATCATATTTGGCTTCGAGATATATTTTTATTTGCTTTTATTTCCAGATCTGTTAATCCAAAAATACAAAAAATACCTTGCTACAATTTGTAGTTACGTTCCCGCGATTTCTACTTTTCCAATCTACTACAATTTTATCTATCTTTTTACCCGTGAGGGATTGACAACCCCTCTCTTACGTCGGGTTGCAAGTATTTGTTTTTGTGTGCAGGAGCTGTTTACGTGGTGTTGTGTGGTTCTCCTACTGGTTCGATAACCTTGGTCTCATCACTTAGGGAAATACCTACCATTGCTATGCTGCATCATCCCTTCCTCTTTGGGGAAATAGCGACGTAGTTCAAGCAAACATAAAGCATCATTAATATCCCAAGCCTATCTTAATGGCTATAAAGGTAGAGCTTGTTGGGAGACAACCCAATAGTTATAATTTATGTTTTGGTGTGATGACATGATTATTTCCACTGTAATTATTTTGTTTTTATCTTTTACTTAGTGTTTGTTCTGAGTAAAGCCTTCGGGATGATTTGAATGATAGTTGAAATGATCCTTTCAAAAATGGACACTTTTGCGTCCAGTGCTAGAATTTACATTTATTATTGGAAAAGTGATAAATTTTGAACTTTTTACACAGTATTAAGATTCAAATTTGTTACCTTGTCCTAATTTTTCAGAATTTTTGGAGTTACAGATGTATGGTTGTTCTGATCATTAAGGACTATTCTGTTTTGGACAGATTCTGTTTTTTATTGCATAGTGTGCTCATTTTAATGATGCTATGGACTATATCAGAGGGGTAAGTCATTGAGAAGTCAGAATATAGTAGGTATTATGCAATAATAATTATTAATGGGTCTACAATAGTACGTGAAGTTTATGATTTATCGATTATACTAATGAATCTCACGAGGTTTTATTGAGTTTTGTCTGCTAAAGTTTTCAAGTTTGGTTGAGTTGTGATGTAAATAGAATAAGGAGCGACAAGACCTTAAGCTTGGGGATGCCCAAGGCACCCCAAGGTATATTCAAGGAATACACAAGCGTCTAAGCTTGGGATGCCGCGGATGGCATCCCCTCTTTCGTCTACAATTCATCGGTATGTTTACTCGAAGCAATATTTTTATTCATCACATAATATGAGTTTTACTTGGAGCGTATTGTATCATAGTTTTATTTTGTTTGCTTGTTAGTTTGACACAATCATTGTTTGCTAGACAAACCTTTTGAGGGAGACACAGATTCATCCTGATTTTTTAGAGTACCTATGCACTTCACTTATATCTTTTGAGCTCTGTATTTGCTCATGTGCCTCACCTATATCTTTTAGAGCACGGCGGTGGTCATATGTTCTCTAGAAAAGATTGCACTCCAATGCTTCACTTAAATCTTTTTGAGAGTCTTAAATAGGAAATGTTAACATGCACAAGTTATAAGACTTGTTCAAGAATGATAGGTATATAAGAGTGATATAATAAAAATTTAGTGTAGATCACTAAATATGAAACATATAATTTAATTATATTAATGTCGTAATATGAAAGGGTATTAGTTCATAAGCATTGGTTAGTAGAAATATTGATATTAAAGCTTGTTATTAACTACTCATTAAGTGTCGGTCATGCCATGACCAGGATGTTGGAGCATTTTTATTCCTCGTTGAAATCCTTTGTGTTGTTTGAGTTGGGGGCCCGTGATGGCTAACTCGTACCAACCTCCTCCTGTCGTGGGGAACCAAGGCCACCTAGAAGACCATAAACCACTTGTAGTTCGGCAGGGGGGATGAGTATGTTGCACAAAGAACAGAGAACATAGCACAGCACGGTAGAGATCACACGAGCAGTTTTACCCAGGTTCGGGCCGCTGCGAGGCGTAAAACCCTACTCCTTCTTTGGTGGATTGATGAGAGGACCGTGGTGGAGACACATCGCTCTAGCCCGGCAGGGTTGCCTCAGGGCGAGGGCAGCTACATGCATATTGTTGGTGTACAAAAGTATGGGTTCTTCTGTACCCCTTACTCGTGCACGAGCAGTTGTAGCCACGCCTGTGGCCGGGCCCGGCAGGACAACAGAAGATAGAACACAAGAATACCAAGATAGCAACCAAGTCAAAGAACGAAGAGCAAAAGACAGGCTGAACTGCCCCCAGCAGCATCCTTGCTGGGGCGACGTACCTTGCCCCGGCAAGCTCCTTGTCAGGGCAACCCACACATCACCAGCAAGGCCATCACCCTTGAGGCTGAGAGTTCTGACACCATCGACAAAGTTAAGGCCGGGATTTGGGAATGCATGCGTGGTAGCATGCAGATCTTTGTGGAGATTTGGCCTGCAGGTCCACATGGGACCAGAAGACGAAGACCACCGGCAAGACCTTGCGGGGGACGACTGCAAGGCCCCCGGCAAGCTTTGCCGGGGACGATTGCTGGGCCGCGCCCAGGCCCGCGCCCGGCAAGGATTTACCACCTCACCACCACTCCAGTGCGACAACCAGCGTGCCAGCTAAGCAGGCGCCTGCATGGAGACATGCGGATCTTCGTGGAGGCTCTACCACCGTGCCAAAGCAGCAGCTAGCTAGCCATCATGGCACTGCATGCCTCGTCAGCCTGGACGTGTGTCAAAGCAAGGAGGGGCGGCAATGAACGGGACGGCTTCTATCACTACAAAAAAGGCACATCAGTGACATTTTGGGCGGAACAATTTTTTTTCTGTCATACTTATGACACTTCTATGATGATAATTGTGACAAAACCCGGTATCATCAAAGATGTGGTGGGCTCCTACTTCTATGACAAAAAGTCATGACAGAAAATCGGCTTTTCGTCTTGGGCGGGTCGGAGACGTAGCTGCATGACATTCTTTCGGCCGTCCATGACGGAAAAAACCATGGTAGAAGCGAGGGCAAGGAAAATTTCGGGGAGTTCCGGTTACGGTGGGTGGTCGGGGGCTGAGCGATGCGTGTTTCTCTTGTACATGTACGCGCGTGTGTGCGAGGCGTTGGGCTCTAACTGAACCCGAGCGAGGCGTTGGGCTCTAACTGAACCCGAGCGATTACACTAGCTACGTTACTGAACCCGAGTGATTCCTTCGCTACTGCTGCTAACTGAAGCCGATCAAACCCTGCTGCCTCCTTCCCTTGATGAACAGTGAGCGTTATTCGGGGCATTTAGATGAACAGTTCCCGGTGGGGGTGGATGAACAGGAGCCCGTGGTGTTGCCTCTGGATGAATAGGACCCCGATTGAGCCGGTTGGGGGTTGATGAACAGGACCTCGTGGAGGGCTGGATGAACAGGATGACCCCGTGGAGGGCTGGTTGAACAGTAGCCGGTGGAGGGCTGGATGAATAGTAGCCCGTGGAGGGGTGAATTAACAAGACTCCATGTAGAGGGCTGGTTGAACAGTAGCCGATGGAGGAGCGCGCGGTGGAGGCTGGATGAACAGGAGCCCATGGATGAACAGTCGCAGGTGGAGGCTGGAGGAGGTCGACGGTGGATGAACAGTAGACCGTGGAGGCTGGAGGAGGTCGACGGTGGAGATGAACAATATCCCATGGAGTCCCGTTTTGCGGTACACCACACCCCTCCCGATGAACAGGACCCTTGTTTCGACCGTAGCGCTCCAACACAAGTCTATTTCCTCCGTTTTGCGGTACGCCACACCCCTTTCGATCAACAGGACCCCGTTTCGACCGTAGGAGGTCCAACAGAAGTCCGTTTCCTCCATTTTGCGGTACGCCAGACCCCTCCCGATGAACTAGATCCCGTTTCGACCATGGCCGGCCGAACACAAGGCTGTTTCCTTCGTTCTGCGGTACCCAAGGCATCGTTTCCATCAGCTATTCCGTCCAAGCTATCCCGATGAACATGACGACGCATTCCATTCCGACCCAGCCTATTGGATCCCCATGAACACGACGACACAGTTTCTCCGTTCCGACCCAGGCATGTACACGAGCCCTGGCCGTACATATGCACGAGTAGGCGTTCGAGACCCCACATGTATGTACGTACATGGCTGTATTTACTTTCTTGCACCCTGGCTGTTATACATATGTGTACATGCCACGTGTGTGCCTCTACTATGACACGTGCGCGTCTACATCGACCAGTATGTACGTACACGTTCGGGACCAGAATGATAACGCTACGTACGCTTCGACCAGGTGGGTCCCAACTATCAGGCACTTCCTAGCGTACGAAGATGTTGCTGGTGGGTCCCAACAGTCAGGGGCGAACCATTTTTTCCCCGTAATATGGACGCACTTCCTTGCGTGTGAAGATGTAGCTGGTAGGTCCCAACAGTCAGGGGGATTTTTTTTTGCAAAATACGGTGGCCCGTCCGGTGGGTCTCTGCTGTCAGGTGGAGGAATCATTATTTTCCGCATAATAAGGAGGCACTTCCTTGCTGCGGTCGTGGACCCAGCTGTCAGCCTCTCCACGTACAGTACTCTTCCAATGGAAGTCGGTCGTTGACCACATTGACAATGCCGCGCCGAGAGCACCAAGGCGGTGGACGAGGGCGAGGCCTAGGAAGGGGATGACGTGGAGCCAGGGAAGATGCAGCAGTGGATGTCCACGCGGAGAGGAGTACAAGGGTTCACTGGTTCGGCTACGGATTGAGGATGCCGTCGCCGCAGAATAACAAGGGGTGTGGGTGAGTAGAGGAATGCCTTGGCCATCGGTGGGAGTAGTAGGGGGCGGTGAGGCATGCGCGGGAGCACAGCCAGCCACGGGAGGCGGGAGCAGGCGGTCCCGCCGGCGCTGGATTTGGCGGCTGGAACAAGAAGATCAGAGATTGAAGAAACACGACGGCCGTTGGATTGACATCCAACGGTTACATCTGCTAGAATTGTTTGTTGACGTATATAGCAACTAAAAAATCTTGCATATGCGTCAACTTAATAGGCCCACAAGTCAAACCATTCCCTATTTTTTTAATAATTTATATATAGCTTACTGGAACTTCTTATGCAATTTATTGCAGTCCATTTTTTGTTGGCCAGGGCCAGGGTTAAAAATTTAAACAAAATTTCACATATTTCTGTGGGTTCCAAACTATTTTTAATATCGAAATGTTGAGCCAGATTTAAAGTACTTTGAAGATATATTTAAATTAGGTTAAAGCCCAGTGAAATAGGAATCTGAAAATGTGAAAAAATTCAGAAATTATAAAGTAATTGCCAATTTGTCATCTGTTTGTATATTTACAACCCATTTTGTCGGCGTCTAGGATTCGGGGGTACCCAGTCCTGCCTGCATGCGGCCCATCACGTGGCTTCATCGACGGCCTGGTACGGCCCAGCTTAAGCACCAACACCACAAGACCCTCGCGAGGGGCCAAGCCTCGCGAGGCGGACAACGCCAAGACCCCCGAAGGAGTTGGCCACCTCAGGAGGGCTCGTGAGGGGCGGAGAGTTCTATGTAGCTACCACACGAGGCTCAGCTAACGTGAGCCATGACAACCAAGGCCAGGCGGGCGCAGAGCGCAGGTTTCCTCTTCGGTGCAAAGGAGGCAAGCCATAGGCGCGGAGTCTCGAGGAATAGCCAAAGGTTTCCATTCTGGTGCAACAAGACCAAGACTGCCAGGACGGCAGAGGTCGTCGATGAGCCCAACGCAGCGTCACGACCAGAGGCTTTTCGCAGGCGAAGACTACTTTTGTTAGGATAGACTGTACTACTTGTCCCCTTTCAAAACCGGCCGTTGTGGGATCCCTTCCCGCTCATATTTGGGAAGAGGACCAAGGCCACTATAAATAGGACTAGCCACCACCATAGTGGGGGGATCAGATCCATTCTCACCCGACCACCACACCATCTCAAGAACACCTCTTCTCCTGAGGCTTGTTCGTCCACTGTACTTGTTCATCCATAGCCCCTCGAGGCAATCCACCACACCACATTGGATTAGGGTACTACACCACAATGATGGCCTGAACTAGTATAAATCTCTGTGGCTTTGTGTCTCTTTGAGCTCCACGTGCTAGGCTTAGGAGGATCGTGAGTAGGCAGGCTGGGCAGGTTGAGATCTCCACATGCACCCCAGAGTTCAAACCTCTCAAGGGTTGCCGGATCCCTAAATCCAACATTTGGCGCGCCAGGTAGGGGTGTGTCAGATCCTCTCTTCCGTCGTTCGGTCCGCCACCGCTCAGACATCTCCATGGCCGACGCGCGCAAGGCTCGCACCGAGCGTCGGGCTGCTGTCGCCACCCGCGTCGCTCAGACGGCTCTGACGGGCGACGGATGTGCCTGCCGTGCTCCTTCTCCGGTGGCCAACGACGCCACGGGCCCTGCCGGCCACGAGCAGCAAGCTTCATCGCTGCACCCGTCGGTGCACCGTGATGGCCGCACCGATACTCCATCACTGGCCCTAGCAGCTTCGTCATCCCACACGCGCTGCGGCCACGTGGATGCACATGCCGCTCTACTCACGGCGCGCGAGCTTCTTAGCTACCGCTCGGTGGGAGATCTCTACGAGGAGTGGCTCGAGCGGATCACCGAGCTCATCAGTGTCACACACGGGGGCTCTGACGGGCCGGCTCGCTCGCTGCCTCAGCAACCATCTACAATGGGCAACGTGGCGTACGGGGCTTCTCCACCACCTCCGGCTCGGGGCGCCATCATCGAGCCAGGGCGTAAGGCTCCACGGTGTGACCCGCAGCGCCCGGCGCCGCTCGGGATGACGTGAGCTGCCAGGTGGTGCAACGTCCCCAAGGAGAAGCGCACGTGCTCCCAGCACCCTAGCACCAGGCTCGCGTGCCGCCGCAGGAGGTGGCGGTGCGCGTGCTCCAGGAGCATGTTCCACCCCATCGACGACCTCTGGTGGCCACGGCAGGATGCCGCGCATTCACTCCGGAGCTCCGCAATGTCGTCTGGCCAAGCAAGTTCTAGCCCGACCTGCCTCCACGCTACGATAGCACCGCAGACCCCGCCGAGTTCCTGCAGCTCTATGAGATGAGCATCGAGGCAGCCAACGGCGACGAGAAGATCATGGCAAACTGGTTCCTGATGGCCCTCAATGATGGTGCGCGTTCTTGGCTCCTAAACCTGACCGAGGGGTCGGTTTCTTCCTGGGAGGAGATGCGCAGCTGCTTCATCGCCAACTTTCAGGGCACTCGTGACTCTCCGTCGGCCGCGGGCGACCTGCGCCGCGTCAAGCAGCAACCTGGAGAGACCCTGCAGAAGTATATCCAGTGCTTCAACAACGTTCGCCTCAAGATCCCCAAGGTGTCGGACGAGGCCATCATCTCCGCGTTCACTGATGGTGTCCGCGATGTCACGATGAAGGAGGAGCTCGCCATCCACGAGGATCTCTGCACCGCTCTAGAGATGTTCAACATGGCAAACAAGTGTGCAAGGGCTGAGGAGGGACGCCTCTCCCTCCTCAAGCTCCATGATGTTGAGCCAGAAGATAAGAAGACCAAGACCAGGGACATGAAGCGCAAGGGGCCAGCCGTGCTTGTGGCCGATCCAGAGACCAAGCACGGCTACGACCAACCCGAGTCATCCAAGGGCAAGCGGCCGTTCTGCACCTTCCATGATGTTTACAGCCACAACACAAGCGACTGCCAGGAGCTTAGGGCTCTCCGTGATGGGCGCCTCGGTCGACGCCCCAAGCGCAATGATCGAGGCTACGGACGCGGAGGTGGCCGAGGTGGAGGACGCTGGGATGGACGCGACCGTTGTTAGGAGTGGCGCGATCAGCCTCGTGAGGACCGCTGGCAGGACCAGCCTCGCGAGGGCAACTGGAGGGAGCAACCCCATGAGGATCGACCTTAGGGCAACGCGGCCTTGCCTCCTCTGCATCCACCGCCAAGAAGGAATGAAGATCACCACCAGGACGAGGGGTTTGGGGGCTTCCAAGAGCCTTGAGCCATTGCCTGCATCTTGGGCGGCTCACAGGCCCCGGCCTCCCACCTCGTCTTCAAGTAGTTCGTGCGCGAGGTGAATGCAGCGTCCCCAAGCATGAAGAAACTCGCCCTCTCAAGTGGTCGAAGTGCTCCATCACCTTCGACTCCTCCGACTAGCTCAAGTATGTGGCCACCGCTGGTGCACTCCCCATGCTCTGCTCCCCCTTCATCAGCAACGTGACCGTCACAAAGACTCTCATCGATGGTGGAGCAGGACTCAGTGTTCTCTGTGTTCAGATGTTCGACGTGCTCCAGGTGCCATACTACCAGCTTCACCCCACCAAGCCATTCTCTGGAGTGACCAACGGATTGACACACCCGACCGGGGAGGTTCGCCTCCTAGTCACCTTCGCCGAGCGCGACAACTACCGCACCGAGCTCATCGACTTCAACATCGCCGACATCCGCCTGCCCTACAACGCCATCCTAGGGTACCCAGCACTGGCCAAGTTCATGGCGGCCATGCACAACGGCTACAATGTCCTCAAGATGCCAGGAAGCGGCGGCATCATCACGGTTGCCTGCCAAGAGAAGGATGTAGTGTGGTCCCTCGAGCACGCCTTCCAGGCTGCAACAGTTGAGAACCCTGAAGACAAAGACGACACCCTCCCTCCCGAGGTCGCCCCCAAGACAAAGAAGCCACAGCTGGGATAGGGATCTCGCGAAGGAGCGGCACCCGATGACGGAGCGCTGAGCCTCGCATCTCCGGACGCGGCATCTTCACCCATCGCATAGGAAGGCGCGCCCGGTGCTCCTCTCAGGCTGGGCTCGGGGGCTCTCCTTTGGAGGGCCTCAGATCTAGCCAATGTCGCGAGAGGGGCGCTCGGGCACCATGTGGAGGCGCTCTTCAGAGCATGCTTCCCCGGAGAAGGTGGCAGGCGTGAGGCACCAGGCATTCAGGAGTTCATTAGCAAGGCAATCGAGGAGATTCAGGAAGGAAGGGTTCTGCTAAGCGATCGTCGCCTGCCGCCTGGCGGGGCTCACTGCCCTAGCAAGGGTAAGGAGTTCCACGTCTGCATCGACATCCCCGGGCTTAACAGGGCCGCGTCTTAGCAGCTCATGTGGTCGTCTCGTGTCGGCCGATGCGAGGGACCGCCTCACAGCTACGTCCGCATGCCTTTTTGCCTAGTGAGCGCGGCTGAGGCATTCCAGCGCTGCACAAGGGATGCTCAGATGGCCTACGAGGCCAGGCACCAGGCAGTCCTGGCGGATATGGAGGAGCACCTTCAAGAGCCTCTCGGTCCCTCCGAGTCTCCCGAGGCTCGGCCCTGGAGTGGCTCATGAGGAACGGATTCAGCGGCACGAGATTTTTGGCTACTTCAACAACTCTTCAGCAACGGTACCAGGTGACATCTCTCTAGTTCGTTCAGTTTGGGGGCGCCCCTCGGGCTGCATCAACCCCAGGCCGTGTGGGTCTGGCCCTACGGCATGTGTCGTTTTGCATTCACCAGGACTATCTAATCATTTCTGTGAATTTGTCTATGATTGTCACCTCGTGACCACTGCCTCACGACCTTCATGCGTTCTGACTAACACCTTTCCTGCATCACTTCACGATACTCACATCCGCACGATGCTTGTGCTCGGGTCCGTCCCTGCAATGCTGATAAACCCGGGGATTGAGCTCTGGTTCGCGGCCCGCCTCGCGTACACCACCTCGCAGGGTCCTCGGTGCCTCCATCTCACGCCCTGGAGGCTCTCGGACTCCTTTGTCATCTAACCTGTAGGTTCACCCAGCAATGGGCCAAGGGTCGGCCTGGGCAACCACCGTCTGGCCTTGCGAGTCGCTTGCATGTTAAAGCCCCCCCCCCCGAGCATCGCGTCTCGGGAGCTCCTACTTGCTCTCCAGCCCTCACCCCTGGCCTTGACCACGGCAGCGCGACCAGGCATACCAGCGGCGGCTGAGCTCGCTTGAGGGCCGGGTCCCGAGGACGTAAAGCATTTTGGCAAGCGAGGCAGGAGGGTGGCCAATACAGGCTACACCTAATGGTACCACAGGCGCGACGGCAAGCATCACCTCCCTAATGGACTCAGACAGCAACAAGATAAGTCTCGGCTTGCTACAACACCAGTTTCGCTCCCCACACGCCCCGCCTCACAGTTCCACTTGGGCGGTTCAACCCCCCTTTTCAATTTTCTATGCAGCTGCTTGCACGCCAAAGGGGACCTCATGAGCATCGCGTCTCATGAGCTCTTACCGGACCTTGGGCCGCTCACGTCCTAGCCTTGACCACGACATCGTGACCTGGCATACTAGCGATGGATGAAGCCTGCCTGGGGACTGGATCTTGTCAGCGTAGAGCAACACGCTGTCTAGGGAAGAGAAAAGGGAGGAACTCAGCCAAACTGGAATACGCACATCCATTACGAAATCAAAAGAAAAAGCGATACTATTAAAAGCATTCCGATCCTTACAAACTCCACGGGGGCTGATCTTCATCTCGCGCGGGAGAAACAACTACAGGGCCCTACAGTATCACTGACGACGCCGGGCAGCAGCCGCAGCTGCACTACGGCCTCGGCGGGAGCTTGGCGGCACGTAGCTGTCGTCGCTCGACTACGGAGAATCACTCGGCTCAGGAGAGTCGTTGGATTCCCAGGAGTCGCTGCTGCTACTAGAAGAAGCACCAAAGGGGACAACAGCATATCCAGCACCCACTACGGCGTCCCTTGAGCTGTCTCCTCTGGGGCAGCATTCCAGCCGCTCGCCCTCCTCATTGAAGACCTTGAAGAACAGGGTGGCCACACCGTCATGCTCGAAGTGGATTGCCAGGGCTCCCTCCGCGTGGCAAGCCCGGGCGATCTCGCCCCATCCTCACGTCATGAAGACGTCTCCAGGCGGCACCACCTCGACTTCAGCTCCGGAGGCCAAGCTGCGGCACCCTACATGCTGCAGCCACAGCTCCACCGGTCCCCTCAAAGGCAGCTCACGAGCGAAGAACCGCGGGAGTCGGATCCAGGTGTCGGGAGGCATCACCGCCCACACCACGAACTCGCGCGAGGTACCCTCGGCATTGGTCAGTGGTGCGGTCGGCAGGGCAATGACAGCCCTGCCATCTTCCTCAGGCGCCACTCGACTGTGCACTCCCTCATCTTAAGCGCAGGCGTATAGGGGGAGAGGGAAGCCAGGCGGAGGCCTCGATTGCCAAGGCCTAACCACCTCTCACCCCGCGCCAGCGTCGTCAGGAAGGCGGAGCCGTTTCTTCGGCGGGAGAGGATCAGGCCCCTCCCTCGGAGCCTTCCCCTTCTCTACCGCAGAGTACCTCCTGATTGGCGCCATGGGAGAAAGATAGAGAGGAGAAGAAGCATGCGGCAGCAAGACGATAGAGAGAGACGGGCAGAGGCTCCACCCGCTCGCGCATTTATAGCCAAGAGAAGGTAAATCATCGACCTCCCATGATTTCTAGTAATGATGATCCTCTCTGCATGCAGCATGCAGTTGTCAAGTCGAGCAGTTGTCGAGGCAATGTGGGGAAACAGAGTCGCCCACGTCCAATCAATCGTCACGCGTCATCAAGGCTGCAGGCGGTTAGGGCCCGCGACGCTCCGCACTTGCCCTTGAGGGCTCCTGACGGACGGAGAGTTCTATGCAGCTACCTCACGAGGCTCAGCTGATGTGAGCCATGACGACCAAGGCCAGGCGGGTGCCAGGCGAGCGCAGAGCGCAGGTTTCCTCTTCAGTGCAAAGGAGGCAAGCCACAGGCGCGGAGTCCTGAGGAATCAGCCAAAGGTTTCCATTCTGGTGCAACAAGACCAAGATCGCCAGGACGGCAGGACGGAGGTCATCGACGAGCCCACCGCAGCGTCACGACCAGAGGCTTTTCACACGGGAAGACTACTTTTGTCAGGATAGACTGTACTACTTGTCCCCTTTCAAAACCGGCCATTGTGTTATCCCTTCTCGCTCATATTTGGGAAGAGGACCAAGGCCACTATAAATAGGACTAGTCACCACCATAGTGGGGGGATCGGATCCATTCTCACCCGACCACCACACCAGCTCAAGAGCACCCCTCCTCCTGAGGCTTGTTCGTCCACTGTACTTGTTCATCCATATCCCCTCGAGGCAATCCACTGCACCACACTGGATTAGGGTATTACGCCACAACGGTGGCCTGAACCAGTATAAATCTCTGTGTCTTTGTGTCTCTTTGAGCTCCACGCGCTAGGCTTAGGAGGATCGCGAGTAGGCAGGCTGGACAGGTTGAGATCTTCGCACGCACCCCAGAGTTCGAACCTCTCAAGGATTGTCGGATGCCTAAATCTGACACATTTCATATTACTTTCAAGATTTGCAGGCATCTTGAAAGAGTTGCAGCCCATCAGGGCGTAGAAAAATAAGTAGGCCTTGTCGTATACCGGGTTCCAGCAAAACCCTTCAGGTTCGAACTCTGGGGTGCACACGAAGATCTCTCCCTACCGAAACAGGCCCTCAGCCTCGCCGCGATCCCTAAGCCAGATCAAAGAACAACACAAGGGACGCCAGATTTATACAGGTTCGGTCCACCATTGTGGTGTAATACCCTACTCCTGTGTGTGGTGTGGTGGATTGCTTCTTGGGATGATGATGAACAGTACAAGGGAAGAACAACCTCACGAGGAGAGGTGTTCTTGTGTTTGGTGGTGTGCTTGAGGAGTAATCGGTCCGTCCTCTCTATGTTGGTGGCTAGCTCTATTTATAGAGGCCCTGGTCCTCTTCCCAAATATTGAGCGGGAAGGGATCCAATAACGGCCATCTCGAAAGGGGACAACTAGTACAAGCTATCCTGACTAAAGGTGGTCTTCGCCTGCCAAAGGCACTGGTGATGATGCCGTCTTGGGCTCCACGGTGACCTTCGTCCTGCCGTCCTGCTGGTCTTGGTCTTGTTGCACCGATATGGAAACCTTTGCCTGATGCCTCGGTACTCCGCACCTGCGCTTGCCCCCTTTGCACCAAAGAGGAAACGACGACACTGCACGGGCTGGCGCCCGCCTCGCTCCCGCCTGGTCTTGATCATCATGGCTTGCGTCATGGGCACCTCGCGAGGTACCCCTTGCCTTGATCTCTCTGCCTCCTCGCGAGCCTTCCTGGTGAGGTAGCCCCTGAGGAGGCCTTGGGTCATCCGCCCCGCGAGGCTTGGCCCCTCGTGAGGGTCTTGAGTGTTGGGTTGTGAAGACGGGCCGTACTGGGCCACTGGCTGAGCCACGCTGCAGGCCGCAGGCAGGCAAGTCTGGGGACCCACGTTCCCAGAATGCCGACAGGCCTGGATTGGGTATTCTTCAGACAAAATAAACTGGGCTCATTTTCAAAAACAAAAAATAGCTGGGCTGGTCATATGGTGAACATAAAATATAAGCCTGGGCTAGACGGGCCACAACCCAGTTGAAACCCTGCTCCGTCTCAACAATAACAAAAAAAAAATACTGCTCGAGCAGTGATGACCCGCAAGTATACGGGATAGTTGTAGCCTCTTTCGATAAGTAAGAGTGTCGAACCCAACGAGGAGCTAAAGGTAGAACAAATACTCTCTCAAGTCCTATCGGCCACTAATACGACTCTACGCGCGCTTGACGTTCGCTTTACCTAGAACAAGTATGAAACTAGAAGTACTTTGTAGGTGTTGTTAGATAGGTTTGCAAGGTAATAAAGATCACGTAAATAAGAACTAGGGTCTGTTTAAATAAAGATGCAATAAAGTAAATATAGCGAGTGTGGAAAAGTGGTGGTAGGAGTTGTGGAATTGTCCCTAAGCAATTGACTACGTTACTAGACCGGTAATCACTATTGCAATTCTATTTGAGGGAGAGGCATAAGCTAACATACTTTCTCTACTTGGATCATATGCACTTATGATTGGAACTCTAGCAAGCATCCGCAAATACTAAAGATTCAATAAGGTAAAACCCAACCATAGCATTAAAGTATCAAGTCCCCTTTATCCCATACACAAACAACCTACTTACTCGGGTCTATGCTTCTGTCACTAACGCCACCCACCATAAGCAAATCATAAACATATTGCAAACCCTACAACGGGAATCCCTCATTCTTGCGCGACACGGAGGGCACAATAGGACAGCACCAATAATAAAACATGCAACTCAAACCAATCATAGCAATTCATCAATCATCGATAGGACAACGAAAATCTACTCAGACATCATAGGATGGCAACACATCATTGGAAAATAATATGAAGCATAAAGCACCATGTTCAAGTAGAGGGTACAACGGGTTGCGGGAGAGTGGACCGTTGGATATAGATGGGGGAAGGTGATGGAGATATTGGTGATGAAGGCGGAGGTGTTGGTGAAGATCGCGGTGATGATGATGGCCTCCGGCAGCGCTCTGGCGCCACCGGAAGCAAGGGGGAGAGATCCCCCCTTCTTCTTCTTATTCCTTGACCTTCTCCCTAGATGGGAGAAGGGTTTCCCCTCTAGTCCTTGGCTCCCATGGCGTGGGAGGGGTGAAAGCCCCTCCGAGATTGGATCTATCTCTGTTTACGCATTAGTGATTACGCCCTTCACCGTTTCTTTTATATCCGGAGATCCGTAACTCCGATTGGGGTGAATCTTTCGCCCAGATCTTTCTCATAAAATTAGGTTTCTTGCAGCAAAAGAAGAGCGTCAACCGCCTTACGGGGGGGGGGGGGGCAGGAGAGTCCAGGGCGCGCCTGCCTCCTTGGGGCGAGCCCCCTATCTCCTGCCCCCCCTCGGGCACCGTCTCGCATTGATTTTACTTCCCAAAAATCACAAATATTCCAAAATAATCCTCCGTCCGTTTTTATCCCGTTTGGACTCCGTTTGATATGGAGTGTCTGTGAAACATAAAACATGCAACAGACAGGAACTGGCACTAGGCACTGGATCAATATATTAGTCCCAAAAAATAGTATAAAAAGTTGCCAAACGTACATGAAAGTTGTAGAATATTGGCATGGAACAATCAAAAATTATAGATACGACGGAGACGTATCAAGCAGCTATGTCCCAGGTGTCAGCCGATCTTGTGTTGTTCTCTTGTCTATTGACTATATACGCTCACAATGTCGTGGGTCCCAGATGTCAGGAAACCACTACGAGGAAGCATTTTCTTTTTCCATACGCTGACATGGTGGGCCCCTACTGTCATCCTCTCCACGTACTTCTACCGATTCCTGTTGTTTGTTGACCATGTTGACAATGGGAGAGCGCGGCACCGCGGCGAGCGCACCAAAGCGCACGAAGTACGACCGCAAGGCCTCGGACGTCGGAGTTAACGATTTAGGAGACGGTGGGGCGGTGATGCGTGCGCTGAGGCGCAACCAGCCGTGGGAGGCGAAAGCAGGCGGACCCGCCGTTGCTGGTTTGGTTTTGGCGGCTGGAGGGAGACAGGATTGAAGAAACACAACAGATTGTAAAAGCAGCAGGATTACTTAAAAACCTTAACTAAAACCAGTAGGGGCACTTAACAACCATAGCTGAAAGCAATATGAGTACTTATACAGGTTCAACCGTACAAAGCACACCTCGAACAGTGCTACTTTGCCTATAGTTAACCAAGGGAGAGGCCGCCAAGCCCCAGGACAAGGCCCAGGCACCACCCCGCGCATCCACAACCTTTTGAAAGCGGCTTCAGCTCGCAATGTGGTCAATAAATAGGATATTCGCTTTAGAGCCATGGAAAAGCAGGAACATAATCTTCTGTCCTATTCTCCAAGATGTACGGGCCTTCATTATTTGGGACCACCCATGAATACATATCTTTTCACCTACAAGGGGAATGGGGTAGGTCGACATAAACATCATGTTGTGACCAAGCGCAAGTCTGGCCCGACCATGGTCAGGCATCTGTATAGGAACAATAGAACTGGCAGTTTCTATTTCAAGAAGATCACAGCTGTAAAACTGTGATAAGTAATAGTTTATGAACAACATATATAACCAAAAATAGCTCGTACCATAAGTTTGTCGATATAGTTGGACCTATTCAACGAGTGCAGCAGTGGCACACATATCCCACGTGGCCTTCCACCATTGAAACGCTCCACAAGGACATCAAGACGATCAATAAAGTGTAGGTACTTGTGGATGTCATCCCAGTCAACTTCAGTGCCATCAGTAACAGCCGAGTTCTTACAGAATAACAAACGAGCAGCCTACTTAACTCTGAAAAAACCTACACATGCCACCAATTATAAGAAAATATTAGTTAGAAGTAGCATCTTCGTGAGAGATTCATTGCTACTTCTAAATTTAAATTGTGATTAGTTAGACAGAATAGGTGGATTAAGAAGTAATCGAGGCAACAAGCAAGAACTAGATACAAAACTAACATGGATGAACAATTGGAACGACGTCGGGGTGGAAGATCGCAGTGAAGATGAGACCAAGTTCTGCTATTTCCATCAACATTTGTGCGCCAACTTTCAGTCTGTAACACTTGAGAAAGTTTATCCAAGTTCGGCCATAAAAAAAGCAGTGATCTTCTTGGTTCATGAACCCAACTCGGAACTTATATCCATGGCTTGTCTTCACTGTGACCATTAAACTGGTGTATTCAGCTATGGCAAGGCCGAGCATCTTGAGTACATGTGTTCTGGCAGAGCAAATAATGCACTGCAGTAAAAATAATATGAGAATATAATGTATTCCCTATCCAAATCTAGAAATAATTTCCTCCTTCACGTTAGTGTTGACCATCGTACTAGTACCTTTTATCCAAATATAGCAATCCAAATTTCCAAATTAGTCGACAACATGTTCAAATAACCCCACCCTCCCGGATAGAAAGGAGGATTCTAGGAACATACTGTGCGTGTTTTAAAATCCTGTGTTAGGATGAGAAGGAATTAGTGTGGCATCTCGCCGAGGGCGCAGAAACCTGTAGGGTCGTCGCACTTTGGGCACTGCAAATGAAACACAGTAGATTCAGTAGGAAGAAAAATGCATCAACGGTGGCGACTACCATCCTAGGATTACCCGCGACCAAGGGACTTGGATTTATTGGGGATGGATGAAGAATTCATACCTGGTTCTCGATGAGAAAACCCTATGCAATCACCGAGAGGGGGTTTTCTCAGAACAAGCAGACGAGGAAGAAGGGGATTCATGCCTAGTGAAATATTGCCGCTTTGTCCGTCCAGCTTACTGCTAAAGCTGGAAAGGTGGGGGGTTTTGTGATTTGACGGCTCATTGGGCATTACTGCGGCGCTACGACCGGGGTATGTCTACCTTGCAGTTGTGCACTCTAATTTGGTGCATATGGCATGTGGATCCCGTTGCCGGATGCCCCACATATCGACGAAAGGAAGTAGAAAGATAGGAGTAACTAGTTACGCATAAATATATTTTTGACAAAGAGATACTCCCTCTTAAAGAAATATAAAAATATTTTATATCACAACTTTATACATAAGAAAAATCAAGGGGAATATATATAACAAATATAATTACAAAAAATAGATTTTTTTAAACACAGTATAGATGAGTTGGTGATGATGGTGTGCCTGCCATCCTGCAATATAGGCCGTCCGATTTATATCTGACGGATAGGAAGGAAACTATGACAATTTTGCAAAAAGGTACCCACACACATCTCCACATTTGCAAATAAGGCCTTCCCTCATTCATCCTTTTCTCTCATAAGATAAAATACTCATACAAATGCATCTTGATGTTACGTGCAACGCACGGGCATTATGGGGTTTCAGCTGAGAATATAATACTCAGACAGGCTCACGGTTCTAGACTTTGGGCCACAATCCGGTGGGCCTGCATGTTTGGGGGCCCATGTGTTCTACCTCACCGCTTTTCATATTGCAAGCGATCGGTACGGCGCTGGTTTTAGATGTTGTCGCAAGGCGAATACAAAAAATTGAATAAAGCACGGCAGCCGTTGGAATGAAATCGAACGACAGTTCCTAACCAGCAATGAGAGTTGCAATTCTATCAACGATATACCATGTGATAAATAATACTGTTGTACTACTTATACACACAGGACACTTGTTTCATCATGCCAGATTATTACATCGAAATCTCTCGAAGGATAGATCAGTTCGACAGTTGCGTGCTGCTACTGAAGAATTTCAAAGTTGATTTGGACCAGCTCTCCTTGCCGAGAAAGTTCGATTTTGACATCATCCCCTACCGCAAGATATGATTTAGATTTGAACCTTGACCATCCTTTAGCATCAATCATCATGCGACCATCCTTTGTACTTATGGTATATTGAGTAGGTTCATTCACACCAAGGTTGCGCATGGTAAGAGAAACTTGGCCACGGTCGCCCGGATTGTTGAACAACTCCCTCGTTGCTCTAGGAATTCTCTGTTTGCAAATAAGAAGACATACACAAATAGTTAGATCAACATAGTGAATCATGTGAAACAACATGGAAAGAAAAAAGAACGAAGCACTTGGGCGGCCAATGCTTACCAAGAAGGTGGACATGTCAGTTTTTGTAAGGACTTTGGTATATGAAGTGCGAACGGTAGCCCAGTTTGTTGCCGGTGCAACTGCTCGTTCGGTTCTGCTGCATAGGCTGGAGCAGATGCAAGTGCAAGAGTTGGTGCAGGTGCCGAAGCCGATGCTGGTGCCCATGCCGGTGCGATTGGTAGTGTCTCTACTGCTGCAGGAGATGGTGCTCCTTATAGAGCTAGTGCCAGTGTCAGAGCAGGTGCCGGTGTCGATGCCCGATCCTCCGGTAGATTAGCCTGATCCGCTGACGCGGTCGGTGCCCAATCCTCGGCTAGATCAGACTGAGCTGCTGCCGCTGTCAGTGCTAGAGCAACTGCCGGTGCTCGATCCGTTGCTGAAGGTGGTACCGATGTGCGAGATAGAGGTGATCATGTCTGGTCTGCTATGATCAGCTTTCTAACTTGACTAGGCTCCGTGACCGTGATCCATCTTTTTTCTTCATTTCTTTTAAACGCGAGAAGGACTAATTGTGGCTTTTTTGTTAAACCAAACTACAATTCATCATAGGGATTCAGCTTGTCCTCAGACAATAGACTGATCCAATTTTTTCCAGTAATATAAGTGATGGACAGTGCCTTCGTTGCTGACACGACATAAGAAGTGAAACCTGCAAAAATAGCCATCGTAGAGCAAACCAAATGGTTTATTCTATGGTGAATGTCGCATGGCAAAACCAGCATCGTAAAATTGTAGGAAAAGAAAGAAAACATGACATTAAATCAATAAGATTTAGATAGTAAATCAATAAGATTTACTTGATGTGACACGAGTGAATCCTTACCAAGAAATCACTATGTTTAAGTACTAAACAGAAGATTGATCGTCCAATTACGGGTGGCATGCCGGGCCCCCGCCTACTCCCACAAGCAGGATAGTCCAAAGGTCGTGACAAATCGTATGGACCGAACATCCATGGGACTGGAAATCCTGGTGGGTGCGATAAACCCTGCAATGCATACAGATATTGGAGTGTAACCATAATTGATAAACCGTCCTCACAAAAAATATGATCTGGATACTTCAAAATATACAAACTGAATTGAGTGGATAGACATTAACATAGGCTGTTCTCAGGACTCACCACACACCAAAAGCGGCAGTACTAAACAATATAGGGTTTACAAACACAAATCAAGTACTGAACAATAGTACTTACTACAGACAAGCAAAGTTGCACTAATTAAACTCTACAAACTATTTCTTTCCACTGACCAGCGGGATGAACCTCGCATAACTGACTAGGCCATGGACTTCGTGAGAGATGTCTACCTGCACCATCACCATCTCATAAACCTTGGAGAACCTAACAGAGTGGTCTTTCCATACATAAACATGATGATGAAGACATGCCACATCAGATTTGTCGGGAAGCTTTACAAGAACCACACCCTTCTTAATCGAAGACACAACCAGGAAATTGTTGTGGTCAAGTATAGCCTCGAGAACACGCCTGACAACAATGCTACGGGAAAACACTAGTTCAGGACACGCGACAAGGACACATCAGCTGGATAGTTTAGCAGTAGAACTCATCCTCAGGTCTTCCAGTTCACACAACATGACTTTGAGAACTTCATCTCCACCACGGACCTTGTTCTAATTCAAACAAAACCATATTTTATTACTACCTCCTTTCAGAAATATAAGATGATTTTCGATATTATACTCCATATATGACTACATATACACACAGAAAATGAATGAACAAAGACACTAGAACATGTCTTCAAAGGCATGAGAGCAGAGGGATTACTTGCAATATCCATAACACAAGTTACTGAGGCAAATATACCTCTTCAAAGGTAGCATTGATGTTCATAAAGTAATCCCTCCGTCCCAAAATTCTTATCTTAGATTTGTCTAGATACAGATGTATCAAGTCACATTTTAGTATTAGATACATCCGTATCTAGAAAAATCTAAGACAAGAATTTTGGGACGGAGGGATTAGTTGAAAGTAATCTATAAGAAATCAGTGTCAACCTCTCGCATGTTTTGGTCAAAAGAGGAATTTAGAACCGTCATTTGGCACACAAAAATCACATGCAAGATCACCTAGAAAGTTGTACTACTAGTACTAGTACTGCGTGTTAGATGAAAAAACACGATCAAGATCGAGAAAAAGATCGTCAAGAAGATATATTACCTAGACTTGCTTAATGAGGGATCCCGGAGAGGGGGGCTTGGACAGGGCGATGGCTTTGAGCTTGTCTGTGGTAGTCTCGGCGGGTGCTTGCGCTTCTTCGTACCATGAGCCTCGACGATTTTAGCCAGAGCCATAGACATCACGTCGGCCGATGCTCCAGCGTCCATCCAAGAGAGGAAGTTGAGAGAGAAGAGTGAAATGAGGAACAAGATGTGGGAGAAGTGAAGCAAGTGGGGGTTTTCTTCAAGAGAGGAAGCTGAGAGAAAAGAGTGAAATGATGGTTGCTTTGTCTGTCCAACTTACTGCTGGAAAGGAGGGGTTTGTGATTTGATGGCTCATTGGGCATTACTGTGGCGCTTCGATCAGGGTAGTCTACCGTCACTCTACTATGGAGTAATTTAGTGCATGGCTGGTGGACCCCGATGCTGGCTGTCCCACACGTCGGCGAAAGTGAGTAATTTAGTGCATGGTTGGAGGAGGATTCGCACGGTAGAGCGTGTCCACTGTTTTTCTGAAGAAAAAAAATGATTACAGCAAGCATTTCCACTCTTATGATGGAGGAGTGCGAAACACGGCAGCCACTTGAACATACATAGTGCTCCTACTACTAGGCATGTGCAGTGGTTCATACGTCAGTACTACATAATCTTGTTGCTAGTGTAGTAAGATATGATGATAACAAATGATGTTGTGCGCATGTCAACTATATGAACAGTAATGTTATAACATAGTACCACTTTTTCGACTGTCCGGTCAAGAATGAACAGTGAGATCAATGTTAACAGAACTAGGTCTATAGCGCTTGGAGAGTACGGTGCTACAGTAGTCCATGAAACATGAACCATATGAAGCACGAATCAGTGTTAGGCAGGGTGTATGAAGGGTGCACGGGATGGGAGCAAAAGTTCCCTTCTCGACCCACTTTTGGGTGTTTGGCAGAGTGCATGAAGGGTGCATGAGTCCACACTAGTAGGTTAACACAAATACACGAAGAGGGAATAACTATATTGAGATGAGAATGCAACCAAACACACCCACACGCTTTGTGCTACAGTGACTAATCTGCACCGTCTGAGTTTGATCCAACGGTCATGTTACGCCGAGACATGGACATGCCCATGCAGAGGGCGCCTATACACCACCGAAGTCCCTGTGCTTCTTGAGGCGCACGACATTGGTGATGCAGGGTGCAACCACCCGCAGAGCCCGCTCTCGGTCGACGGGAGCCAGCTCGTCAAAGACAGCGTCCAATGGCACGAATGTATTCTGGTGACGGAGCCCTGAAAGGATTAGCCCGGCAATGGCAACGGCAGCCTGCAACCCCTCCTTGTCCAGCTCTGCCCCCACCATCGCGCGGAGACGACTCAGCTCCTTGGAGAATAGGTGAAGAAGGAGACCAGGTTAGGAAGCCGCAGCTCATTGAAGTCGACGGGGTGGTCGAACGGGTTTAGCCCGACGGCCGGCATGGTCGCGCTGGCACGACGGTAGGCATCGCGCAGCCTCAACACGTGCGTGGCAACTTGGTCCACCAAGTGGCTGAGGCAATCCTGGACCTCGTCACGATCGGCCCGCTAGCGCTCCAGTCGGCTCCCCTGACGGCCTATCGTATCTCCCGCTTTCTGCAGCAATGCCACCGACGCCTCGAGAATCTTTGTGGTGGACACCTGCCGCTTTGGAAGCTCCGTGAACTCCCGCCCATAACGGAGGAGCATGGCACTCCTCTCCTCCTTGAGCTCACGGAGCTCCACGTCCTTGGCCCTGAGCTCCGCATCCTTGGCCTGGAGCTCCTATGTCAGGCGCCTCACCTTGGACTCCATGATCTGCTACACCGCCATGGCACCAGGTAGAAGCAATGGGGATAGGAAGCAAAGGGGGCGAAACGGCTAAAAGGCAATGCAATCTACAGGAAGGCGGAGGGAGCCAGCTGAGGAGCAAGGAATCTTTTGGTTTTCACCATGGGAAAACACCAGTTGACGACTTCTCACATCAGGGAGCAGTGGGTTTTAAAGGCGGAGTCATCATGACTAATTGCTGCCGTGCCTGCTCCCGTCAATCAAAAAAATAAAAATCCTGCCGCGCCTGCTCCCGTCAATCAAAAAAATTAAAAATCATGCCGCACCCAAACACCAGAGCAACGCCGCGGTGGATATTTAAATTGACCTGCCGGCAAGGAGATACAAAAAGGGGTGAAAAAACAAATGTGGCGACGGCCTAGTGTCGGTGTACTAAGGTAGGGGTACCTCAGTACCCCAACTTGTGCACGGCGATTCTGACTTCCAGCGGCGGGTTTACCACGTGCTGCGCCAAGACCTTCCTGCTCCATGTCAAACCATTCAAAGACAAAGCATACAAAATGAAGATCAAGACCCGGCAAGCGGAGCTTCCGAAGGCTGCTCTGGCTCAAGGTAATATCAATCACGCAAGGCCCCGGCGAGAGGAGCTCGCCGGGAAGACTAGAAGATTGCATCATAGAAGGCACGCCTCGGCGCTGTATCGTCCGGCAAGGGCCCGGGAGCGACAAGTTCTGAGCCCGCAAGCTCCCTGGCCGGCAAGGTCAAGACCCGGCAAGGTGCTTGCCGGGAGAATTCTGTTGTGTGCCAGCGCTCCAGCTCATCGACCACGCGTGCGCCTCAGGGCCTTTCGAGGGCGCGGCGGCGGATGGTCAGCGTACTGGGGACACGGTGGCACTTCACGGTGGTGGATCCATCGCCGTGGCAGACGGAGACACAAGGGCGGGAGCTTTTGGGGTCGACGGCGACGGGCATTAAATGCCCTTGTCCCCCGCTGTCAAAGTAGGTAGCGACCACTGTTCACGCACTGTAGCTTCACTGTTCCCGCACTATTCCAACTACCACCTCTTTTACATTTTTACCCCTTTCTCCTACGTTGACACCTGTCGGTGACCCCTTGCACTATAAAAGGAGGCCCATGCACAACGTGGAGGGGGTTCGGCTGGAAAACTTAGCAACTCTCGCGCTCGGTGTAGCTGCTACTGTAGCTCTTCAAGCTCCCGAGCTCAATACAAACCAAGGCAGGAGTAGGGTTTTACGCGTCCATCGCGTCTTAACACAGGTAAAAGCCGCCAGCGTGCTGCCACGATCTGCTCTTTGTGCTCCCTCCGCCCTCGTACCGCACACACAAGGGCCCCGCCCCATAGGTGTCCGTGGGCTGATTCCTCGACATCTCATGGCGCGCCCGGTAGGGCGTCGAGGTTGTCGCGGACGATCCGGCGTTCACGCTGGCGCGTTCTTCATCAACCTCTCCAGTTTCATCAACAACTTCATCAACAATTGCGCCATGGCCCCAAGAAGAAGGCTTGGAGGTTGCGAACCCGTCTGCGTCCTTCCGCCGCCACCGGAGCCAGCGGTGGGCGGAGGAAACGCCGTCGGAAGGGTGGTCGCCGGCGAGGACACCAGCAGGCGCCGCCAGATCCAAGGACAAAGCGGATGACCGCGCCTCGGTCTCCGTGGACATTCCGCGTCCATCTCAAGACACGACAACCCAGCGAGCGCCATACCACGGGAGGTGGTATCCGCATCTTTGAGGCAAGGACACACCGGAGGCTCATGGGATGCTCGGACCACCGTCCGGACACAAGCAAAGCGAAGGCGCCGAGGCGGACCTGCTCCTTCTAACGCTGTAGAAGTCCGAGCATATCCGCTCCTCGCACCGCCGCTCCGCTCCCCTCCACTCCGCGAAGCGCTTCGCAAAGCGCAAGCGCTCTCGACTTCCCTCCGCCGCCGACAAGGTCAAGATCGAGGGCTACCATCGAGCCTGATCGCCTTTCGCCAACAACGACTCTTCACAACAGTTGGCGACCTCGCGGCGCTGCAAGCTGAGAAGGCGGCGGCGGCGGCGACAAGAGCGCGAAGTGCGACCACCATGCACTCCCCGCCCGCGGAAGCAAAAGACGCCGCCCGCCGAACAACGCGGCAGCGGCTCCACGGCATCGTCGGATCCGCGGACTCGTCGGGATCAACGCCAGTCCTCGGCGACCGGCGATAAGAAGACGCTTCGGACCACAATCGGCGCCGCCCGAAGCTTCGGCGACAATCGACTCGGTAGGAACATCGCCGACAGCGTCGCGCGCCGTGAACCAGCGACTTGCCGTCGCGGCGAGCTGCCCTGCGTTCACCGCGAAAGCTGCGGCGCGCGTCGATGGCCCATCATGAAGAATTTCAAGCTGACGTGCGAGAAGTATGGCGGCAAGACGCACCTCGAATTCCTCGGTGTCTACACCATCGCGGTGCAGGCTGGGAAGCGCGATGAGAAGATTACGGCGAACTACTTCGCCTCGTGCTTAAGCGAGCGTTCGTTCTTGGCTTATGCACTTGCGGAAAACTCCATTTCTTCTTAGGCTGACCTTTGCCATCAGTTTGTTGGCGCCTTCACCGGCGGCCACAAACCCCACGTCAAGAGAGCGATCTCCACATTTTGGCCCGAAGGAAGGAGAATCCCTGCGCACGATATCCAACGCTTCACCAGCGTGCAAAGACAACATCCTGATGTCCACCTGCCGCGGTTATCGGCGCGTTCCACCGTAACGTGCGTAACCGCCGCATGCGTGAAGAGATGGCGATGACCAAGATTCGGTATGTCGTGAGCTCTATGCTCTGGTGATAAGTGCGCCTGCCAGAAGAGGAGGAGACTCCCGGGGAGGATCTTGGCGCGAGGAGAAAGCGGCAATGACAGCGCCGCCCGGCAAAAGAAGAGCCGGCGGAACAACCGAAGAGGAACAACAAAGAGGTGCTTGCCGTCGAGAAGTCCGGCAAGGAGGCTCCCGCCAAGCAAACACAAAGCTTGCGGCTCCGGCAAGGAGCCTGCCCTCAGAAGCGGCGGCCGACAAGCAGGGCAGCTCGAACAAGCAATCTTGCAAAATCCACCGCACCAAGGGCCACGATCTCTCAATCGCAAGCGCGTCGAGTATCTCGTCGAGGAGCAAAAGCTGAGTACTGAGAGGCGCGACAAGGAGAAGGCCCAAGGTGGCGGAGAGAACCGAGCAAGAAGCGGCCGTTCAATGGCGGGGAGGGCGCCAGCGGCAAGGCCAAGCGGCGGCAAGGTGATCGACCTCCCGGGGCGCGACAACGATGAAGAAGGCGACAGCGAAGACATGGAGGATGAGGATAACAGCGGCAGGGAGTTCGAGAAGGCCACGGAGGTCTGTGTGCGTCGGCGGTGGCGCCTCTGCACACACCTCCACCGCCAGGCTAAAGCGGTGGGTGCGTGAGGTGAATGCAGCGGAGCCGCCCGTGGAGTCGCGCCGGCTCCTCAAATGGTCCAACCGCCTATCATTTTTGATCTTGAGGATCACCCGGACCGCACCACCGCGGTCGGGTGCTTGCCGATCTGGTCTCGCCCACCATCCGCAACCTCAAGGTCATCAAAATGTTGGTTGACGGCGGGGCGGGCTGAACTTGATCTCCTCTGCTGTGATCAAGAAACTCCAAATTCGGATGGCGAGCTCGAAGAGACCGGTCCTTTCAAGGAATCAACCGGGACGGAGCAAGCCCAAGGAAAGATCACTCTATCGGTGACCTTTGGCGGGGAGCTCAATTTGGGATGGCGCATCACTTTCGGCGTCGCCGATATTCCGTTGCCATACAACGGAATACTCGGCCGCCTGCCTCGCCAAGTTCATGACAGCTTCCCATTATGCTTACAGCGTGCTCAAGATGCGGGGCCGATAAAGCGTCATCACCGCCCACGGCGACAAGAAGGATCGCTTATCTGCGCCGACAAGATCTACCGGGATGCGGCAGCTGCGGCGAGAAGAATACACTTGCGCTGAAGCTCCCGGGGAAGAAGACGAACCAAGTCCGGCAAGTGCTCAGGGCCCACTCCGCAACCGCACCTCTTGAGTCTGCTTCGCTGCCGTCGAGGACGTCCCGTCGAGCTCCACCGCAAGAGTAAAAGGAATGGCCGCTCCGCCGCAACCAAGAAGGTGTCCGCCAAGGAGGGCGGCACTGGTGGTACCTTCACCATCGATTGCCACACTTGACAACAAATAGGAAGCGCGCGCTCGTTGCCTTCTGCGGGCGAATGTCGATGTGTTTGCATGGCAACCATCGACATCCCGGTGTTCCTAGGAAGGTGATTGAGCACAAGCTTGCTGTTTGCCCTCATCTGCGACCCATCAAGCAAAAAGTGAGGAAGCAAGCCGTGGGCGCCAAGAATTCATCAACGAAGAAATCAAGAAGCTAGAGGCAGCGGGCCTAGTTAGAGGTGTGATCCATCCGACGTGGTTAGCAAACCCGATTAAATGCGTGCGCAAGGCCAACGGGAAATGGAGGCTGTGTATAGACTTCACCGATGTGAATAAAGCATGTCCCAAGGATCCATTCCCTTGCCGCATTGACCAGATTGTTGACTCCACTGCGGATGTGAGCTACTCGCTTTCTTGATGCATACTCAGGCTATCACCGATCTTTATGGCCAAAGAGGATGAAGAAGAAGCATTCATCACTCCATGCGGCACTTATTGCTTCATCGCATGCCATTTGGACAAGAATGCGGGATCAACATTTGCAAGGGTAGTGTATCTTTGCTTTTGAGCCACAGATCCACGTAAATGTAGAGGCTTACATGGATGATATCGTGGTGAAGAGCAAGAGCAAGGATACGCTGATTCAAGATTTGGAAGAGAATTTCAGAACCTGCAAGATACAAACTTGTTGAACCCCGAGAAGTGCGTCTTGGAGTTCCTCCGGCAAACTTCTCGGGTTCTTTGTGTCCTGAGAGGGGATTGAAGCCAACCCTAACAAGATTAAAGCCATTGAGCGATCGAAGCCCGGCGAGTCAAGGATGTCGGAAGGCTTGCAGGTTGTGTGGTTGCCCTCGAGAGGTTCATTTCAAAGTCTGCGAGCAGCGCCCTACCTTTCTTCAAAATCTTGAAGAAGGCAGGTCCCATGAAGTGGACTCGGAAGCGGAGGCAGCTGCAGATTTGAAGCGGTACCTATCCTCCACCCGAATACTTGTCGCACCTAGACCACAGGGAGAAGTTGTTCTTTGTATTTAGCGGCAACCAACCAGTGGTTAGTGCTGCTTAGTAGCGGAGAGGGAGTCCGATGAGGAGGCTACACCACCGCAAGCGAGTCCAAATGACAAGCGGGGCTGCTCCGACAAGCTCGCCCCGACAAGGACAACTCTGCTTGAAGAGCAGGATGAGGTGCGGAAGAAGATGGTGCAGCGCCCGTGTATTTTGTAAGTTCCCTTCTCCAGGGGCTAGATCAAGATACTCTGGGCAAAAGTTGCTTTTCGGCCTCCTCATGGCCTCGAAAGCTGCGCCATTACTTCCTGTGCACACGAGATAACAAAGTGGTCACTCGCTTTCATCTGAAGAGGATATTGCACAACCCGTAAGCAACAGCAGGATCGCTGAGTGGGCACTCGAGCTGTCGAGCTTTGGACTCAAGTTTGAAAGTACTTCAACCATACAGAGCCGAGCTTTGGCAGAATTCATAGCGTAATGGACCCCAACGCCCGATGAAGAAGTCCAAGAAACAAGTACACCCGCATAAGAAGCGACAAGTGAATGGGTAATGTACTTTGATGGTGCCTTCTCGCTGCAAGGCGCCGTGCCGGTGTGGTACTCATCGCACCACCGGAGAGCACCTCAAGTATGTTATCCAGATGCACTTCCCAAGGAGCAAGCGACAAACAACACCGCTGAATATGAAGGTTTGCTCGCCGCCTCGTGGATTGCGCCGAACTTGGGATCGGAAGTTGATTGTGCGGGAGATTCTCGATTGGTGGTCCGGCAAGTTAACAAGAGCTATCGAGCCCTTTGATGGAAGCTTATGTCGATGAAGTGAGGAAGCTTGAGGAGCGCTGAAGGTTTGCGGATGGAGCACGCCCCGAGAGCTCGTAATGAAATCGCAGATGGCCTTTCAAAGTGTGCTTGATGAAGTTACACAATGGAACCGGGACCTTCTTGCTCAAGCTGACTCAACCATCCGTCACGCCATCAATTGGGTAGTCCAAGAAGAGAAAGTTGGTCTCCCATGACTACTTGCCGGCAGTCTCCCCGAGGCCGCCGCCAAGGTCCCCAAGATCAACGACGAGCACGCCGAGGAACAGTTTGCTCCTGCAGATCCTCGGATCTGTCAGCTTAAACAAGTGTTCCCGACAAGCTCGCCCGGCGAGCTTGCGGGGACCTTCAGCTCGGCAGAGCTGAGGTTCTTGCCATAGAAGCCGAGGTTCCAGCAGCCCTCATGCCTTTAGTCCTTGCCGCTGAGCCCGAGCTCCGGCATGGGCGCAGCAGATCGTCTGCTTTTGCAAACCGGAGAACTTCCCGACGCCCGAAGAAGTAGAGAAGATAACCAGACAATAAGTATGTACCAAAGTGGATAACGAGCTGCATGTAAGAAGGCTCAATGGTGTCGATCAAGTGCATCTCCGTGGAAGATGGACCGTAAGCTGTTGGCGTAAATACAGGGAGGCATATGCGGCCACCACATTGGCGCAAGGGCACTTGCCGAAAGCTTTCCGGCAAGGGTTCTTTTGGCAAGAAGCCTCCAAGATGCAATCGCACTAGTAACCAAGTGTGAAGCGTGCGATTCCATGCAAAGCAGATTCATCAGCCACTCAAGCTCTCCAAACAATCCTTTGTCCTGCCCTTCTCGATCTGGGGCTCGATATCCTCGCCCCTTCCCCGTCTTGTCGGGGCTTTGAGTACTTGTACGTAGTAATCGACAAGTTCACAAAGTGGCCGAAGTGGAGCCAGCGAGAAAGGTGACAAAGACAATCAGCGGTCAAGTTCTTGGATCGATTGTGTGCCGCCGATCCCTAACAGGATTATCACCGACAACGGTACACAATTCACTAGTCGCACCTTCATGCAAGACGCCCAAGACCTTGGCGCCAAGGTCTGTTTCGCTTCGCTGCTCACCCGAGGAGCAACGGTCAAGCGGAGAGGGCCAATCTTGAAGTGCGCGGAACTCAAGACAAGAACTTTCGGCGAGCTGCGCAAGTGCGGAAGAAATTGGATAGAGGAGCTACCGGCGGCTCTTTGGTCAATCGAACGACACCAAATCGAGCCACCGGACGTACACCTTTTGCTCTAGTCTATGGAGCAGAGGCGCTTCTCCCCACGGAACTCAGTATACGGATCTCCTCGAGTGCTCGCTATGATGAGCTCGAGCAAGAGCAATCGCGCAAGATGATGCATTGCTCCTTGAGGAGGGACGCCTCGAGGCTCAGACGAGCTGCTCGATACCAAAGAGGCCTTGCGCCGCTACCATAGCCGCAAGGTCAAAGCCGAGTCTCGAGGAAGGCGACCTTGTTCTTCGCGTGTTCAGTCCGCCAAGAATTCCAACAAGTTGACGCCAAGTGGGAAGGCCCTTATCGGGTGAGACAAGTCACGAGGCCCGGCATTGTCCCGCCGAGACCAAGAAGGCTTACCGTGAGCAACTCTCGAACATAGAGCATCTTCGCAAGTTTCACCCGTAAAGGCGGTTGCCGTGATCCGCCCGAACCACCTTTTGTACAAGCTTTGCCATGTTGCATGTAACCCTTTGTACAAAGCCGGGCGCAGCCCCTGCATCAAGAAAGTTTACGTGTTTTGCGCTATTTGCCTTTTGCATGCTTTTCTTTGCAATTTGCATGTGTTATTTGGCATTTTGTGCAACGACACATCCGAAGCGATAGCACTTGAAAGGCCATATACTTGTTTCCTCTTCTCTTTCCTTGCCTCTTAAGCAGAAGGAACGCTCCTCGCGACAAGTTTGCCGGGGAAGGAAATGGAGGATGAACCAAGTGCTGTTCAAGAAAGAGAAGCTTGCCGAGAACGCATGATCACGAAAGCTAAGTTATTAGAATTTGAGCAGTTCAAAATTTTAAATTTTAGTTGCCTTCCTTGAACAACCACACTTTGTATGGAAAACTCATGCGGCGGAGGAACCTACTGTGGATAGCCGCACCCTTATCTTGTTTTGAGCACGCCAACGATTTAAGTGAGCTGCGATAAGTGTCGCGCCCTTGTTTAGTTTCGAGTCCGCTCGAGCAAGCTAAGTGCGTTCGACTAGTCATGCAAGGTTGCTTGCAGGTAAGACCTTGCCAGCTGGTTCGAAGTTCAACTCGGCAACCAAGGGCAAGGGCCCTTGCCGCAAGTTCCCTAGAAGCGAGGGGTTGAAGCATACAAAGTTGAGGATCGTAACAAGGAGATAACACTGCATCTATTGATCAAAATAAAGATAATATCTTACAAGGAATAACTTGTCGCGATGACTAATGAGTTCATAACACCCTATGCAGAACAAAAAGAGATAAAGATAAAGGAGGCCTAGTCTCACGCTGCGCCCCTCCACCCCAGAGATCTTGTTCACTTTGGCAATGATGTGCGACCTGCTCCTTCAGAGCCTCCATGTTCGCGTCGGCCGCAAGCTGCGAAACGCAGGTGAGGTTTATGCCGGGATTGCGGTATACGATCTTCGCCAAGACACGCCCATGGTTCCGTGCACACCGGCGGAGTCTCCTCGGCGAAGTTGCGAGGATCTTCTTCCTTGAATCTGCAAGGGCCGCGCGATCCCCTGAAGAAGAGACCGAGCTTGGCGCTTGGAGAGATTTGGATCCGGGAGTAGATGAGATGCTCAGCCAGCCGCCAGCAGCTCCTCGGTCGATGTCGGACGCACAGATACCAAGTCCTCGGTCCATAGCTCGACGGCACGGCGGAAGTGCTCGGCTGCTTTGTTGGCGCTGTCCACTAAGGTTCGCTCCTTGCGGAGCTCCTCCTTCAACTTGGTCTCCCGATCCCGGTGGCGCCAAGCGAGTCCTCAGCGTGAGACTTTCAGCTCAAGATCCTCGATGGAGTCCTTGGCGGCCTTCAACTCGCCGCTCTTCTTGGAAAGACGACCGAGTTCTGAGTTGGTGTGGGCGCCCTTCTCGGCCTCCGTGATGAGCGCCGCGACCTTCTCCACGCCGCCTTTCAAGAACTCCTCCAGCTGCGCGACCTTGGCAAGCTCCTCCTTGGCGGTCTCAGCAGCCGCGCGGCTTCGCCTCCTTGATTCCCCGCCAAGGGCCTGCTCCCGAGCGGCAAGGTCTTCCTCATGGGAGTCGAGGTTGACCTTCACCATGCGAGTTCTCCTTCTCGCCGAAAGTTTCTACCCGGCGAGCATTGCTGCTCTTCGGCCTCGGCCTTCTCCAAAGAACCACTCTTGATACTCCCCGCGAGTTGCTCACGCTTCTCCACCACCTCGGGAGAGCAGCACTGGTTGGCGGCGCCAGCTCCGCAGCACGCTTCTCCATCTCCTCGGCGGCTTGGCGGCAAGGGACTCCCGGGAAGCAGTTACCGCCTGGCCCGGTAAAGGGCCGAGCTGGTGAAGCTTCTCCTCCTCGGGCCCGTCGTTCCCGCCGGCCCTCGACGATCTTCAAGCCCGCGGAGGCGAGGACCTCCCATCAAAGGCTTCCCTCGCGGAGCTCATGACGAAAGAGCCCCACGGCACTGGATGAAGACGCCGTTGGGGGCTTTCAAGTAGTGCCGGACTGCTCCTCTCCGGCGGAGAGGTCGGCGATCGGGCGCAGCACTTGATGCTCCCGCCGCCTCCGGCCGGCGGTGCGGTGCGCCGCCCTCCCTCCCGGCCGCTGCGTCCGCAGCCGGGCGGATCGCTATGCCGATTAGCTGGCGGCTCCCGCCGTGTCTCGGCGACAGGCGCGCCGCCGCCGCCGCAAGCGTCCTCCTCCTCAACAATGACGACTTCCGTCTCCATCTGCTCGGGGGAGGAGGATCTAGAAGAAGAAAAAAGCAAAGAAGTTCAAGCAAATATCCAAAAAGAGACGACGCCAAGAAGACAAAGTTGCGTAACCTACCTTGGCGGACGACGCCACAAGCGGCTCCTTGCCGGGAGCTCCGCTTGGCGGAGTGGCCGCCCTCGCCGGGGCTGCTCGCCCTGGCGAGTACCCGCCCTTGGCGGAATGCTCTCCTTGCCGGGAGCTCGACCTTGGCGGGACGGCGGGGCTCCGCGGCTCTCGGGCGACCTCCGGACGCTCACGCCGCTGTGGCTCCACCTCCGCACAAGTCAAGACAAAAACATCAAGGCATTAGCACAAGACCAAAATCTTCAAACACGCCCGGTGAGCGAAGTGCAGAACCAGACTTCTGCTGGGGGGCTGCGGCTGGGCTGCCTTGAGCAGCCTTGGTCCGCAAGCTTGGCTCCGCACGCCCCGGTCGCCGGGCGGGCGAAGTCGTCCCGCGATGACCGACCACGGGCACCTTGGCCTTCACAAGGCCTTGGGCCAAGGTCCTGAAATCAACGCAAGAAACAAGATTAGCATCAACAATGATCAAGGCGAATTTGAGAAGATAAAGATCTCGGATACCTTACTTCCTCCTCCTCGTCGTTTTCGCCAAGGCGGAGAAGTCATACTCCACAGGGCGCGTCCGTGCGCGAGGCACGGAGGCGAAGACTCTCGCGCTTGGCGGTCCCGGGCTGGGGCTGCGAAGACCCAGCCTCGTGGCAGCCGGGCCCGAGAAGCTGGCGGAGCCGCCGCCCGCCCGAGAAGACCCCTATCCGCTGGCGCCGACCTCGCGGGCGCCTCTGCTGCGGCTCTGCGCGCGGCTGCTTCCGCCGGGGCGGTGCGCCGGTCGCCTCGAGCGGGCTTGGCTTCCCCGGAAGCTTGCGCTGCCCGCGAGCTGGTTGTTGCCGGGGCCTGCGCCCTCGCCTCCGCCGCTGCCTCGCGGAGGCGCTTGATGGAGAACGCCTAGGGCTTGCTCGGGCGCAGGAGGTCTCCGACGACGAGGAGAGGTCGCGGCGAAGGTCCGTGGACCCACCGGGCTCCTCGGCGGCCTCGGCGTCCTCCTCCTCCTCCTCCCCGGGCCGGCTCGCGGACCCAGCCTTCTGCGTTGCGACCTCTTTCCTTTGGCGCCTCCGCTCCCTCCGGCGCCTTTCGCTGGCGCCTCTGCTCCCTCCTCCGCAACGCCACCCCCTTGCCCAGCGGCCTCGCCGCGATTCCGGGATCCCTGAGTGCCTCAACGAGGGACCCCGTGGCGAAGGCGGAGGAAGCTGCGGTAGTCTGCGGATCTCCGCCTCCGCTTGGCGGGACACTTCGCAGCCTCGCCTCCTCGGGCGTAGTGGCGAACTCTCCTGCCGCTGCGGCAGCAATGCCTCTTCAACCGAGAAGCTATGTATGCAAGCTCTTGGTCGGTAGTGTCCCGCGATGTTCCTTGATGTCATCCTTGTTCTTCGCCAACTCCACAAGGTTGTCGAAGAAGCTGAGGATGTCCGATGGATCTAGGCGGAATCCACGTCGATCCACGCCGTCGCGAATCACACGCGGGCATCATGGCGCAAAGACGATCCCGCTTTGTCTTTGCAGAGGGCACCACTCCCGGGAGGTCTGAACCACTCTGGATGGGCCGGGTCATATTTAAAGAGTTCCGGACCATCCCCCACTCTAAGCGTCGTGAAGTTGAAGTTCAGCCCGGGCGTAGCCTCATTATATCCCTGCGCTGCTGCCGTACTCCCAGGCCGGCTTTTTCTGTCTTGGAGAGGGCAATGCGGCGGCGGAGGAAGTCTGCGCCTACTTACGAACGGACAGCTTTGCCATTCAAGACGAAGAATCCGGATGAGAGCGGCGTTGAGCTTGACGTCGTCTCAATCCAGCTCGCTCCAGATCTACGCCACGCCACGATAGGCGCGTCTTGCGCGCGGTGAAAAGGCTGTAAGCGCGTCCTCAACGATCCAGCACTGGTCTGACGCCACTCCTCCCACTTGCGGAGCTCCCGGCAAGTACTCCTCCTTCTTGTTCGACACGAAAACCCAAGAAATTCCTCCGGAGAGGGGGGCGCCGCCTCGCCTAGGAGTGAAGAAGTGCCTAAACAGCGCTACGTTTGGGTGTATTCCATGAAGTTTTCGCACATGTGTAAAAACGCCATTGTGAGGATGGCGTTGGGAGTGAAGTCAAGAAGGTGGAAGCCGATGTGTGCATGATGTCGCAGAAGAAATCGTAAAAAGGGGGCAAAGGCTGCAATGGAAGAAGGCTGCGAAGAAATAGTACCCGCCGGATAGTTGTCCTTAGCGCGGCGGGATAAGCTCGTCCGAGGATGCGATTGGTCTTCTTGGCCCGTAACAGGTAATATTTGCTCCAGAGTTCCTACACGCTGAGCCGCGGCGAGAAGACGACGTTCGCTTCCGCAGCAAGCGGCGAAGCCATTACCGCCAGATTTCCCTTCTTGGTCTTCTCCGCCTTCCCTTCCCGGTCTCGGGCCATGGCGGAGGCGGCGAGGGAAGGAGGACGAAGAATCCGGCGGCGCCACAGACGCAAGAGACGGCGGCGGAGGTTTGGAGGCGGAGCGCAAAGGGGATCTCTGGAGGAGGAAGAAGATGTAATGAAAGCGGCGAGGGGAGCCGTTCGCTCCTCTGCTTTTATGGGGAAGTGGGGGGCACCGCTCTTCCCATTAAAGAGCGTGGGCACGTCCCATCCTGACGCCGCAATCGACGCGGCGCGCTGGGGATCACGATAGATGCGAGTGGATTCGTGCGCTGGGCGCGTGTGCCCGTGCTGCTTTTGGGCTGTGCCCAACAGCTCGGCACCGTGTGGCCCAGGCCGGGGCTCTGTCGGTGTACTAAGGTAGGGGTACCTCGGTACCCCAACTTGTACACGGGCGAGTTCTGACTTCCAGCGGGGTTTACCACGGCTCGCCAAGACCTTCCCGCTCCATGTCAAACCATTCAAAGACAAAGCATACAAAGCGAAGATCAAGACCCGCAAGCGGAGCTTGCCGGAAGGCCGCCCTGCTCAAGGTAATATCAATCACGCAAGGCCCTTGCGAGAGGAGCTCGCCGGGAAGACTAGAAGATTGCATCATCAAGGCGCGCTCGGCCTGTATGCGTCGGCAAGGGCCCGGGAGCGACAGTTTCTGAGCCCGCAAGCTCCGGGCCGGCAGGTCAAGACCCGGCAAGGTGCTTGCCGGGAGAATTGCGCTGTGTTCCCGCTCCAGCTCATCACCACCGCAGCGTACCTGGGGCCTTTCCGGGACGCCGTGGCGGATGGTCAGTGCAGCACTGGGGACACGGTGGCACTTCACGGTGGTGGATCCATCGCCGCGGGCGCACGGAGACACAAGGGCGGAGCTTTTGGGGTCGACGGCGACGGCATTAAATGCCCTTGTCCCCGCCGTCAAAGTAGGTAGCGACCACTTTGCTCACGCTTTGTAGCTTCACCGTTCCGCACTATTCCAACTACCACCTCTTTTACATTTTACCCCTTTCTCCCACGTTGACACTGCCGGTGACCCTTGCACTATAAAAAGGAGGCCCATGCACAACGTGGAGGGGTTCGGCCGAAAACTTAGCAACTCTCGCTCGGTGTAGCTGCTCTTGTAGCTCTTCAAGCTCCCGAGCTCAATACAAACCAAGGCAGAGTAGGGTTTACGGCGTCCATCGCGTCCGAACCTCAGGTAAAAGCCGCCAGCGTGCTCGCTACGATCTGCTCTCTGTGCTCCCTCCGCCCTCGTACCGCACACACAAGGGGCCCCGGCCCCATAGGTGTCCGTGGGCGGCAGTTCCCCCCGACACCTAGCTAATCGGTTGCACTAGCCCAACTAGCTAGCCACCGTGCTTCACTGATGTACTCGGTGGGAAAGGTGGTCTTTCGTGATTTGATGACTCATGTACTTGCTTCGGCGCTACGATTGAGGAGGACCCAAAAAATGCGCGATAGGGCGTCCCACGTCTCGACAAGGAAGAATATATGTGTGCACCACCCGGGAGGACCCCGAAACCGCGCGGTAGGGTGTGCCACGTCTCGGCATGGAGGAAAAATGTGCGTGTAAAAATATACTGTATCAGACGTAGTACCTATGGTTCGACCTCAGGACCCAGCCAGTACGTCGAAAGCACCCCACTAGCCACACAACTCCATCATGCTAACGTGGTACAGAGGATATGTGTGGTTAGCTCCGTCTCGACCAGCCACAACGTCTCTTGTTCTAGGCGATTCTTCTATTTTCCAAGCTTTTTTAGTTATAATAACACCACGGCAAGCTAGCGCCGCTCTTCGTGTGTGCCCGTGCAAAGGTTAGGCGACGGAGAGGAGAGAGAGATCGCAGACCTGGGACCCACCAGTAAGTGAGTCAACGGTCATGCACGTGTTGACGAGCACTCCTTCTACTCTACTCAACGTAATACTATCAAGTTATGGGACAAAGCAAACAACTGTTGTTGTTTCAGGCTATCGACTTACGCTTTGTAGTCCAGGTTGCCAGTTCGAATCTTGTCTTTTAGATTTGTTAGTTTTAGGTCCAAATTTGATTAGTGACAAGTGGGACCCACGTGTGTTGTTCCAATATTTCAGTGTAGGATGGTTTTTTTTAACAAACACTTTGCGCAGTTAGACAAGTAACGGCACAAGTTACACGTATTTTGCAAGTTTACAAACAAAAATGATAGCGGCATGGAATATCACATCCACCCCGCAGCTTAGATGCTATGGTGATACGAGTTTTTACATCGTTGGAAGTGAGATCCAATGGCTTGGGAGTAGTCTTTGTAATTATGCGCAATTTCCAAACTCTCCAAATGTTTTTTGCAAATAAACATTCATGCCTCGTGTGTGCCGCTGCAACTTGGATCCAAAGGCTTCCCGTTGCTCATATTAGGTTCTTCCCGTAGCTTAATTAGCCACTACAGTGATACGAGCATCTAGGTCGTATGATCAGTGATCAGATGGCACATGCGTAGTACTTGTACTTTCTGCACAATTCCTGAACTCTCTCACAGCAGATATTGCAAAAGCATTCAAACCTCCTACTATGGGCGTTAGATCTCAAGTGAACTCAGATCACCATTGAATCTACGGTGCGGGAGCACCTCATATTCTCCCGTGCGAGAAAACATAAGGTGCTCTCGCAGCTTGGATGCTACGGTGATACGAGCTTCGAGGTCGTTTAATCTAAGATCCAATGGCATCTGAGCAGTCTTTGTGCTTGTAAGCAGTGGCCGAACTCTTTGGGGGCTTTTCTGCAAAAGACCATTCGAACCACCGAGGAGTTGTTGGGTCACAAATCCAACGGCTCCGAAGAGCTTGTATCACCAAAGCATCTAAGGTGTGGTAGCACATGATATTCTTACATACAAGAGAATATGATGTCCTCCTTCGTCTTAGATGCTACGGTGATACAAGCTTCGAGGTTGTTGGATATGGGATCCAAGGGAATCTGAGTAGTTTTTGTACAAATTGTGTGCAATTCTCAAACTCATCAAGGTTTGCTATAAAAATATTAATACATCATGTGAGCTGCTATATCTCATATCTACAAGCTCCAAGCAACTCATATCGGCATATAGCATCTAAGGTATGGGGGCACATCATATTCTCCCGGGGAGGAGGGGGTGGGGTGCACAACCAAACGGTGTTTGGGAGAGTGGGGACAAATATAATCTAAACATCCCTAAACAGAGCTTCACAATTTTATCTAAGGTCGAGGGGTTAACCCCCGACAATCTACATAGCTCTGCCTAAACACAACATTTGCATGTACTGTAGTACTAGACTTAATATTCATGTTTCAGTTTCCTGTTCATTTTAAATACTGAATTGAGGACCATGCATGTCTTACATTTTACTCCCTCCGTTCCTAAATATTAGTCTTTTTAGAGACTTCAAATGGACTGGCACATACGGATGTATATAGACATATTTTAGAGTGTAGATTCATTCATTTTGCTCCGTATGTAGTTACTTGTTGAAATCTCTAAAAGACTAATATTTAGGAACAAAAGGAGTATTTTTGAATTCGTGTCATACATGCATGGTTTGGAAAAATAGATGCACTATACTTATTGGATTGTTGTTGTGTTCGTGTGTGTGTGTGTGTGACGCCTGTGGCGCAGTGTCAGTCATATGCTTGATACGTACAAAGTTTTCTCACCACCATATTGTTCATCTTTTAAATTTGAATTTGCAATGAAAAACTTACTAGGGATACCATGAAATGTGAAATCCATGTTGAGATCACTATATCCCAAACTCACTCTAATTTAAGAACTCGTCATAAATCAATTACCACGTTGAGATTAGTATTTGCAAGGAAAATACGGGCATAGATTCGGTCGGCAATTTAAAAGATTCCTTTCGTATTCTCGAATGGTAGGACCCAACGGCATACTAGCCAGAACTTGGCTTGTGTTGATTCCAAAAAACCGGGCTCGTGTCCTTCTGGTGGCGTGTCACACCCAATATGCGATACTATCCTAAAGAGACTCGAAGGTCCCACCAAGGATAGAACCGCATATTGATATGCTTTTGCAAGGTGGATATCATTACATCAACATTAGATAATAGATGGGGATACATACAAAAGGCATACAAAGCCACACGAATACAACATCATCTTACATAAGAGCACCATCCGACTATGGATGAAACACAAATAGAAAGTCAAACGACATCCACCCTGCTAGCCCAGGCTGCCGACCTGGAACCTATCCCCTGATCGAAGAAGAAACAGAAGAAGAACTCCAAAACAAGCAAACATCGCTCTCGGGTCATGATTATCGATAACATGTACCTGCAACTGTTGTTGTAGTAATCTGTGAGCCACGAGGACTCAGCAATCCCATTACCATGGGTATCAAGACTAGCAAAGCTTAAAGGGAAAGGAAGAGGTAAAGTGGTGAGGTTGCAGCAGCGACTAAGCAAGTATGGTGGCTAACATACGCAAATAAGAGCGAGAAGAGAAGCAAAGGAACGGTCGTGAAGCTAGCAGTGATCAAGAGGTGATCCTGAACTCCTACTTACGTCAAACATAACCCAAAGACTGTGTTCACTTCCCGGACTCCGCCAAAAAGAGACCATCATGGCTACACACACGGTTGATGCATTTTAATTCGGATCTGGTGTCAAGTTATCTACAACTAGACATTAACAAATTCCCATCTGCCACATAACCGTGGGCACGGCTTTCGAAAGATAATACCCTGCAAGAGTGTCCCAACTTAGCCCATCACAAGCTCTCACGGTCAACGAAGGATATTCCTTCTCCCAGGAAGACCCGATCAGTCTCGGAATCCCGGTTTATAAGACATTTCGACAATGGTAAAACAAGACCAGCAAAGCCGCCCGATGTGCCGACAAATCCCGATAGGAGCTGCACATATCTCGTTCTCAGGGCACACCGGATAAGCGAAGCGTATAGGTACCAATGTAACCCAAGTTGCCAAGGGGTGGTCCCGCATGGTGCTCTAGTTTGGACCAACACTCGGAGGAGCACTGGCCCGGGGGGTAAATAAAGATGACCCTCGGGCTCCGGAAACCCAAGGGGAAAAAGGCTAGGTGAGGCAAATGGTAAAACCAAGGTTGGGCCTTACTGGAGGAGTTTTATTCAAAGCGAACTGTCAAGGGGGTCCCATAAATCACCCAACCGCGTAAGGAACGCAAAATCAAGGAACATAACACCGGTATGATGAAAACTAGGGGCGGCAAGAGTGGAACAAAACACCAGGCATAAGGCCGAGCCTTACACCCTTTACCAAGTATATAGATGCATTAATAATAAGAGATATTGTGATATCCTAACATAATCCTGTCCACTATGGAGCAATCTTCAACTTCACCTGCAACTAACAACGCTATAAGAGGGGCTGAGCAAAAGCGGTAACATAGCCAACCAACGGTTTGCTAGGAAGGGTGAAAAGGGTTAGAGGCTGACATGGCAAATTGGGAGGCTTGAAGAGCAAATGATAGGTAGCGCAGAATAGCGATAGAACGAAGCAACTAGCATAGCAATGATAGTAGTGAGATCCAGGGTAGTGGTCATCTTGCCTGAAATCCCGCTAGGAAGAAGAACGAGTCCATGAAGAAGATGAAGCCACGAAGACGAACCAAGCGTAGACGAACGAATCCTCACGATCGCAACGAAACGGGAACTATCGAGAAGAAGCACACAACATGGTAAACACACCACACATGACAAGGCATGATGCTCAACCAAGTATGATGCATGACAAGGCTACATGAAGCTACTCATGGCAAGAGATGATGCATACAAGAGCAACACATCAAGGCAAGTTTAAATGAGGCCGGAAACAACATATAACAATTCCGGTAAGTCCTCATATGCAAGTTTTAGAGTTGGTCCAGATCTTAACAAACATTAAGTTGAATTTGTTAAACAGCAAAGTTAAGATGCACCAAGATGATCTACATGAGATTCTAGTCAAGTTACATATAAAGTTCATTTAATTCGGAGTTACGGCCTAGAAGATATGAGCAAAACAAGTTAAACATGGCATTGATACTAAATGCATCCAAACATCAAGCAAACACCTCAAAACAAGGATGCAACATGATAATATGAAACTACATGCAAAATCAAGCAAGTTTCATATAGAGCACACTCAAAACGGAGCAACGGTGCAACACATACACCATATACAAGTTTAAAGGACAAGCTGTCCAAAGCAGCAACTAGGCATATTGCAAGCATCAAAACAATATTCTACAGCATCTCAACATGAAAACAAAAGGCATGGGCATGAAGTACAGGTAAAGCATGACAAAACATGAACACTGAGCTATCTCCAGAAATCACTAGAACATGCTCAAAAGGACATGGCAAGATTGCAAATAATAACAGTTTCAGACTTAACAGGAATAACATCAAGTTGCAATGTTTAGAGCTATCAAACAACATGCTACAGGAACTTATCATGGCAAACAAAGGCATGGAATGAATCTAATAATTACATAGAACAAAAGTCCCTTACTGACCATGAGCCAAAAAGGATCAGAAGATATGATGGTACCCTTGTAAACATAGCAAGTGATATGACAGATTCATACATGGCAGGAACAACAATAAGTAGGCATGTTGGTGAGTTTTAACCACTCACCACAGAGAAATACATGGCATGGAAAGGCAACAAAAACTAAGAAGACATGTTTATGAAGCTAAGCATGGCAATAACAAGTTCATAGCATACATGGATCACTCGCAAAGCTCATGGTAAAACTGAACTTAAAGTTAACAGGCTGATAGCAACATTATTTAGCAAGTTTGGAGCAAGTTTACAACAAGCTACAGCAGGCTATAAATGCAACCAAGGGCATGGATGGATAGATCATGACATGTAAAACAAAACACCATTAGTGAACATCTCCATATTATGCATAGAATGACTTGTAGCAGCAGGTTTACATAGCATCATAATATAATAGAAATAGACTAGCAAAACAGCAACAGCAAGTACCCCACTTAACAAGCTTGATGCACTCACTACACAACTTAAAAAATACATGGATGGCACCACTGTAAAGATGGCATGATGTAGCTCATAACTCATGTAGACATCAAGCTCATAAGATGCACACATCAAATGCAACAAAAATGACAAAACATCAAGTTATAACAGTTTCAGCAGATTAACATCATATAGCACTCTTGCAAAGATGATATGGGCATCAAGATGAACTCAAACAAGCATGGCACAATGGAATGAAATGAAGAACATCACACAACGAATATTTTGACATATTACACGCACAAAATGGAGCAATATGCATGGAGTTATGATGTGATGAAGAGGAGCTAAAAATATGCAAATATTTAGGGACTTGGGGAAATCTCGGGGGTCAACCTTCGAAAATGGATCTGATCTGAGCTCATGGATCGGCGGGCAGGCTCGCGGGGTTAGGGCAGTGGCAGTTCAGGCGTCGCCGAGGAGGAGACAGCGCTGGGCGGCGCCGCCGGAGGTCGCCGAGGGCGGCGGGCGGTGACTGGCGGTGGGCGCTGCTCAGCGCTGGAGGCGCCGGTGGCCGGGCCTTGGCCTTCAGGGCCGAGAGGCGCGGACGGGCGACGTGGCGCACCGGCGCGAGGCGACGGAGGGTGCCGCGGAAGGCGGCTGAGCGCGAGGGCGGAGGCGGCTCGGCGAAGCGCCTGGAGCTCACGGCGTGTGGCGGGGACCCGGACGGGCGGCGGCCTTTCGGGCCACGTATGGGCTCAGCGGGCCTTAGCGTCTGAGCAGGCCGCAGCGGCGATGGGGCTGGGCGTCACGTGGCAGGCTGCGGTTGGACGGGGGGAGCGGGCCGGACGTGTCCGGCCGTCGCGGACGCGTCCGGCGGCGGTGGAGGGGAAATTTTAGGGTTTGGACCCGGGATTTGGACGAGGAGCACATATTTATAGGTAGAGGGAGCTAGGAGACTCCAAATGGAGTGCGGTTTTCGGCCACACGATCGTGATCGAACGACCGAGAACATGGAGGGGTTTGGATGGGTTTTGGGCCACTTTGAAGGGGTGTTGGGCTGCAAGACAAAAGGGGCTTTTGCGGCTACCTGGTTAACCGTTGGAGCATCAAACGACCTCCAAATGGAACGAAACTTGACAGGCGGTCTACCGGTGCTATACCAAGGCCGCTTGGCAAATCACGGTCCATTCCGAGAATTTTTAACACCCGCTCACAACGAGAGACAAAAGGGGACGCCGGAGGACATAGGAGTGCCAGATTGCAAAACGGACAACGGGGAAAATGCTCGGATGCATGAGACGAACACGTATGCAAAATGAGATGCACATGATGACATGATAAAATGCAACATGCAAGCAAATGACATGGAAATGACGGCGAATAACTGGCGGACACCTGGCGCATCGAATCCGGGGCGTTACATGGCGTGCGTGGTATGCACATTAGGCAACCCCAACCAGTCGAGCCTCCGTGTTTCGAGTCGAAATATCTGGCGGCCAGAATTACAGCCCTAGTAAATTCCCCTCATGTCCCCGGTCCATAATGACTACCGATGAACAATGGAGGGATGCTTTAGTAACTAGACAACATTACCTACCGTGCCGAGTAAGGTTCAATTTCCTTGGTCGCCTCTCCCCAAGGTCACCCGTCAACTGCATTGCCTAGTACTACTACTACTATACTAGGATGAGCACAGAATTGAGCCCGTTTGTTCATGCCTATTACTTGAGTTAATATATTAGTCAATGCACTAGTACAGAGGGATTATCCTTTTACTCTGCATATATAACTTGTCTGAAGTCTAACTAAGCAAAATGTTTGACCAAATCCCTTCTTAAGAAGTACAACAGGACAGATGTATGGCTTAAAAATTTATTGCATGATGCATGTTATGATATTGTTTCGAATCCTGGATTTTAAATTTAGAAAATCCAAAAGTGACCAGAAATTCATGAAATTGAGGATGGTAACGTGATATGGCACAAATATTCCTTCGTAATTTTTTTTCTTTAATTTGAGAAAAGCTGCTTATGACAAGTTGCACAAATGAAGAGCCAAGGTATTTTGGAACAAAGACTTGTCACGTTAAGGCGAATGCTTTCACTATTGAAACTGTGGGTGTTTACGTGCCGCGACGAGTCCCGCTTCTCATCGGCAAGTGCCGTCCGAGCAAGCGTGTGAGTTGACGAGAGGCGTGCGAGCAGACCCCTACGCCGGCTGACAGGGAGGCGTGCGAGCAGACCACTACGCAGGCTCACCGGGAGGCGAGCCCTTTGACCAGGCTCCGCTGCCCACCTTCGACCTAAGTGCTCCCACTTTTAATGTTGCCGGCACCGCAGTTTAAAATCAACCCCACACTACCTGGTATCACTACAATCTTCTCTCTTCCTCTCTGATTCTCCTGTCGTCTACCTCCAACCAGCCCGACTTAAACGTACGCCATGCCGCATCATGATGGTCTGCCCTTAGTCTTCCAGTTTCCTTAGGAAGACACCCAGCCGGAGTCTCAAGAACATAAGGCTCTTTGGGAAGAGCTTGAACTGGCCTTGCGGGAAGACGCCGCGCATGTCCCCGCTCCCGTTCCGGCTCCCATGCCCCGACTGCGCCAGCGCCCATCCCCGTGGCATTGATGGGCTGGGAGCCGCACATTGTCACCGAGCTTGATGCCACAGGGTTCCATGAGGCCCCCGCCGACTTTCACACGCCCGATCCACCCTGCAACAAGCATGCACTGCACGTCGCAATCGACGCGCCCGTCTTGGTGCTTTCGTGCACTGCCGGCGCATGCGCCAGCATGTGCTGCGATGTGTGCTACTGTCTTGGTGCCGTGCACATGAATGTCTCCGCCACGCCGTTGCCAGCGCCTGTCCTCGCGCGGGTGCCAGTGCCCCCCTCAGCGGCATGGATGGCCGCCGTCGACCACTTCCTAGCACCAACACCAGTCGCCTCCTCCCGCCAGTTGACTCGCTCCTAGAGACCAAAGTCCAGAACATTGTGGCCTTCCTTGAAGCTAGGGCCAACGTCCAGGAGTACGCCAACAACGGCGCAAGACGCAGCCGGCGCCGGCGGTCAGTGGCCCGACGACACACAGAGCATGACAGAGGAGCCACTTCCCACCGCAAGACGCCCCCGCCGCCGCCGTGTAATCTAAATTTGCCATGAAAAACTTTCGGATTGTCATGCTTAAAATCCAAACGTTTATCATTTCCATTTATTTTAGATCGATCGTTGTATGAATGTAAAGTCGGAGTCAGACTGAATGAAACCTATGGTTTGATCGATTGAATGTTCTGCTAGAGCCGTATCAAATTGAATATAAAACGTCATCAAGCCACATGTATTCCTTCTCATGCAACGACCTAGACTTCTTCAATGTCGAGCGCTCAACATGTTTGGCGTGCAGTTAATTTCATGCCAAAAATAGTGTTAATCACATAATAACACACAAATAATATCCTACTTAATATCCGCATGCACTTAGTATACTTCCAAATTAACAGTGCATTGCACGTAGACATTGACTAGTGCTACTACTATGTGAAACTGGTGCCATAACTTGTGAACGCGTCCATATATGGTCAACAGCAACATCGCCCGCGAGTTTTTCATGTTTTCCCATGTGTCTAAACGTAGAAGGGGAGGAGAGAGAGAGAGCACACATGGAACCCACCAGTAAGTGAAGGCGAATAGTACGTGCTAACGAGCCGGTCCCACTAATGTACTAAAAAATAATATTACATGTTATCCATTAAATAGGCTGTGGTAATATAAAAACATTATATGAACAAAGGGGGTACAACAAACATTGTTGTTCTACGTATGTTGCATATTGACGTGCGGCTTGAAGGCCTTGGTCGCATGTTCGATCCTCGTCCTTTAATTTTTAATTTGTATATGGGTCCAAATTTGTTTCATGACAGGTGGGCCCCTCAGTGTGTAGTTTATAGCACTTTAATTTGTGGGTCAAAATTTGTTCCATTCCAAGTGGACTATCGGTGTGTAGTTTTGTAGCTTATTTATAATAATTAAAGAGAACAACAGAGTTTTTTGCAATAATACCATGGTTCAACGTTGAAGGCGAGAAAGGACGTGCGAGAGAGTGATGACTGAGCCAGAGGGAAATCAACTGGGGGAGGTCTGGGGGTTGCAACGGTGTTTAGAGTAGTTGTGGGCCGAATGCTACGAAAATATAATCTAAACCCACAGGAATAAATGCCTACACAAATTAATCCAAGGTTGGAGTCCCCCTCGCAATGTAAATAGCGCCGGCTTTGCGAGGGATGGAGAGGTAGCTTCAACGTGTGGAAGATACAGTGTGAGAAAGCGAGGTCAATCAAGAGACATATAGATAGAGAGACAAAGTGAGTGTGGTCTGACATTCATTGAACAAATATATATGCTCTGGAGAGATATTGTCCGATTGAGCTTTTGGCAAGGGCGATGGCTGTAAGATAGAGCTGGAGAGATGATCCAGTCATAGAAATGTAGATATACTTTGTGCGTGGGAGGAAGCAAGGTCAATCGATTACATATATAAAGGGAGAGAGATTGAGCGAGTGTGGGTCATCGTGCGATCAAATGAGTGAGATGGGTTGGAGAGAGTGACCTAGATAGACAATGTGCGTGAGAGAGTATACAATATGAGTATGTCAAATTGGGCTCAAACATGGAGATATATCATTTGTGTCCGAGAAAGAGCGAGGTCAATCGAGACATACAAAGAGAGAGAGAGAGAGAGAGAGAGAGAGAGAGAGAGAGATAGAAAGAGGGGGAGAGATAGAGAGAGAGAGAGATTGAGCGAGCGTGGCCCGCCATGAGGTCGAAAGAGTGGGGGCGGCTTGGATGGACTGACCTAGATAGACAATCTGCGTGAGAGAGTATAGAGTGTGTCTATCGAGGCCCGAACAGGGAGACATATCATTTGTGTGTGAAAGAAACGAGGTTAATTGAGACTCAGATAAAGAGAGCGAGATTGAGCGAGTGTGGACGGCCGTGCGGAAGAAAGAGTGAGACAGTCTCGAGGGAGTGACCTAGATAGACAACGTGCGTGCATGCGCACGAGAGGTTGGGGGGCTAGATAGGCAATGCTTGTATCTAGCGTGAGAGGGTGGGAGGGAGAGAGAGAGATAGCTCGACATGGGGTGCAATGGCGCGCGTGTGAGGTAAATACATTTTGTAACAGAGTGGAAAAGGGGGGTTGTGTAGTTGAGAGAGTTAGAGACTGAAACATGGAGAGAAAGAATGAATGTGTGTCAGAAACCGATAGCTTCCTAAGGTGGTTAGGAGAGGAAGATTGGCCGATATAGGAAGTATGTAGCGTGTGTGCCGAGGGGGGGGGGTGTGTGTGCAAAAAATGACATTTGAATGTATATAGTACGAGAATTAATATCGATGTTTCAATTCGGTGTACATTGTAAGATTTGAACCGAGGACCATGCATATGGGTAATTATTTCGAATTCGTGCCATACTAGGTTTGGAAAATTTGACATTGACTCTGTTGTTGTGCTATTTTGTAGGTCATATGTTTGAATCCATCCAAAAGTTTTCTCACTACCATGGTGTTCATCATATACATATGAATTTGTATTAGAAAAGGTAGCATGGATACAGTGAAACACGAAATCCACGTTAGAATTGGAGATCGCTATGTGACAGACACTCTAATTCAAGTAACTAATTATGTGACACACACTCTAATCCACGTTAGCGTGGATACCGCTTCGATTTTTTTTCAAATAACTCTTCATTAATTAATTTATAGTATCTCGTTCCAAATGACTAATTATTTGCAAGGAAACACGGGCATGGTAATACATACATATTCATTTGCAAATGAAAGAAGATTCGTTTGCATTCTCAAATGTAGGCGCACCAGGCAGACCAGGGTCGTGTCGTGGTGGTTGCGTGTGTCGGACAGACGCTTAGCACCCAACCAACCACCCCCTCCCTCCCTCCCCCCTCCCAAAAAAAGGATGATGAAAAAATAAGTTCGCGCTTCCATGCTTCGGATTGAAATATCTGGCGGCCCCAATTCCAGCCCTGCAAAATCTCCCTTCTCCACCGTCCCCTTCCACGCCCAGATTGCTCAAATCCCTAATTCGTCGCCAACCCAAACAAAGTTCAAATCGCCCCTCATCTGATCTCTTTCCCCGCCTCTGTGCCGGACAACGACGATCAAGACGACGGCCACGCTTCACCACCGCACCGGAGCTACCTCATCTACGCCCTCTTCCACCGCACCGGGTGGTCCATCGACAACGTCGACCGCCACAACTGACGTGCCTCATAGACACCGACGTCCCCCGCATCAGGTGCGCTTCACCGATGCCATATCCTACCTCACCGGGGATACTTCACCGAGCACATCGTTGCACCTCCGCCCTCCTGAGGCCGTTGGGGCTTCACCAACAGTCTCGTCCACCGCATCGTAGCGCTCCACAACCACACAAGATCTGCATCTGTGCACGGCCAGCCAACGCCAGTGTTGGGGAACGTTGCATAAAATAAAAAAAATTCTACATTCACCAAGATCAATCTAGGAGTTCGTCCAGCAACGAGAGAGAGGAGTGCATCTACATACCCTTGTAGATGGCGAGCGGAAGCGTTCAAGAGAACGGGGTTGAGAGAGTTGTACTCGTCGTGATCCAAATCACCGGAGATCCTAGCGCCGAACGGACGGCACCTCCGCGTTCAACACACGTACGGTCAGCGTGATGTCTCCTACTTCTTGATCTAGCAAGGGGGAAGGAGAGGTTGATGAAGATCCAGCAGCATGACGGCGTGGTGGTGGATGCAGCAGGGATCCCGGCAGGGCTTCGCCAAGCGTCTGCGGGAGGGAGAGGTGTAGCAAGGGGAAAGGGAGGTGCCAAGTGCAAGGGGTGCGGCTGCTGTCGGTGTCAAAACCGGCGGATCTTGGGTAGGGGGTCCCGAACTGTGCGTCTAGGCGGATGGTAACAAGAGACGAGGGACACGATGTTTTTACCCAGGTTCGGGCCCTCTCGATGGAGGTAAAACCCTACATCCTGCTTGATTAATATTGATGATATGGGTGGTACAAGAGTAGATCTACCACGAGATCAAGGAGGCCAAACCCTAGAAGCTAGCCTATGGTATGATTGTTGAGATGTATGTTGTCCTACGGACTAAAGCTCTCCGGTTTATATAGACATCGGAGGAGGCTAGGGTTACACAGAGTCGGTTACAATGGTAGGAGATCTACATATCCGTATTGCCAAGCTTGCCTTCCACGCCAAGGAAAGCACCATCCGGACACGAGCCGGAGTCTTCAATCTTCTATCTTCGTAGTCTTGGAGTCTGGCGGATATTGCTAGTCCGGCTGTCCGGACACCCCCTAGTCCAGGACTCCCTCAGTAGCCCCTGAACCAGTCTTCAATGACGATAAGTCCGGCGTGCATAATGTTCGGCATTGCAAGGCGGGTTCCTCCCTTGAATAATCCAGAGAAGATTATGAACACCAGGATAGTGTCCGGCTCTGCAAAATAAATTCCACATTCCACCGTAGAGAGAATAAAATGTACACTTAGCTCAATCTGCTGACGTATTATGCGGCGTGACATCGCACCGCAACCAAGCCTTTGCTTGAATCTACTATACCACCTCAGCGCGTTTAGCGAAGCGGTTTCCTTGGCACGTCTTGTCGAAGCAGAGATCGTGTTCCCCTTATTCCGGGATTCTCATCAATACATGCGTGGGTAACCCAACCGCGCCATTGATGGTGGCGCTTGGGAGATAAGCGAGTTTTACCAGGCTGGTGGGGGACGCATAGTTTTGTCCGCCTATATATAAGGGATAGGGATTCACCTTCTCACCTACGCCTTCTTCCTACTTTGCTTATCCATCCCTGCGAACTCAAGCTCCAACGCCCGAGCTCGCGCATTGTCAGGACCCCGACTCAATGCCACATCGATCTAGCATGTAACACCTCATATCACTTTGCGGCCTCACGCACGATATCCCCACGGGTGTCGCCTTACCTTTGCCCGGGACCGTTTGCGCCTTTTGGCACACGTATATGATAGTGTCGCTAGCATCCATATGATAAGGAGCCCGGCTGACATGGCTAGTCATAAACCCAAAGTGGCACAGACTTACGAGGACAGCATCCATGACCCAAAGATCGAGCGTGTCGGTCATCGCGAGTAAGTTCCGGCTATAGCACGGGCTAGCAGGACTCGGTGAACCGGGCTGTGGCGGGCTAACAGACTCCGGTACTCAACGCGTGACATTTCCCGAAGGACGCACACGAGAGCGAAGAAGGACACATGCCGGCCAGCCTAAGTGTTCGGAGCGGTAGCAAGCTACCATGGCTCGGTGGAAACACTAGGAGACATTTCCGTAAGAGAGGCTACTAAAGATAAACAACTAGATAGTCAGATCCCACACATACCAAGCATTTCAACAACATACACACAATATGCTCGATATGTGTAAATACAACATGGCATCACAACATGACTCTATGACTCAAGTATTTATTCATTAGGCTCAAGAGCGAGATATTACAAACAGGGTCTCATGACCCAACATTGAGACATACAAATCAAAGCACAAGCGAAACTAATATGTCTCGAGTACGTACATCTACAAATGAAAAGGCTTAGAAGCGACTATCTACCGAGATCTGCCGAGGGCACAAGATCGTGGCTGAGGTAACAAGCTAAGCGTCAAGTCCACGCGGAACTACTAGCGAGACCAAGTCTCTCTGCAAAAACATAAAATAGGCAAGCGTGAGTACAAATGTACCCAAAGAAGACTTACATCGTAACTAACTACATATGCATCATTATCAATAAAGGGATGGTGGAGTTTAACAACAGACAAGCCAGCTTTGACTCGGTGGCTATCCTAAACTACATTTGCAAGTAACTCTTTTGAGGTGGCGCTACACGAGTCCACATATTCACCATATCAATACTCCACTATGGATCTGCTCCCGTCTCCCTCACGAGAACGCCATCCATAGCACTCACGCTTATCTTGCGTATTTTAGAGTATCCACTTTCACTTGTCTATGAACTATGCAAGGGGTCCAAGTTTCCATATCCGAGGAATCCGGCTATTGAATAGATAATGATAACCCCGCAGGGTGTACTTCTTCACACGCGCTCTCGCCACTTATCGCCTCAGACACGTCGTGTACCTCGGCAACCTTCAAGCGGAAGCCAGGCGAGGAGTCGGCCTGACCTACCTAAACACTCAAGTCTCTCGTCCGGGTTTATCGCCTATTTGGGTTCCATCCGCAAGGAGATCCGGCCGGGGTGTCGCTCACGGCCCCAAGCGATGTGAGCAGGGTTCCCAAGCCCACCTCGACGGGTAGATCTCGCTTGGTACACCGTGCCACGGTGCCTAGTCATCCCAAGCCCACCTGCAGGGTGCCACTTGGTAGACTACTAACACTACCTACAAACACGAAACTAGTTGCAACTCCCCGGACAGAGAACAAGGGTGATTAAGAAGCCGAGAGGGCACTTAAGCATTCCAATGCGTGGTAGTAGCTGTTCATGGATCACAAACACGAACTCAGTTCTCGAGGGCGGCTGCAATGAGACAACCCACCATGTACTCCTACATGGCCTCTCACCGCTACCTTTGCCAAATCGTGTTCACACATTTAGCTCTCAACAATGAGGACATGTTCACACACCTCCGATTCATTCCCGATGAATTAGACTGACACAACTCTAAGCAATAGCAGGCATGACAAACAAGCATGAATGAGTAGGCACATCGAGGCTCAAACAATTCCTACTCATGCTAGTGGGTTTCATCTATTCTTGTGGAATGACAGTCATGCAGAGGATAAAGGGGTTCAACTACCGCAGCAAGTAACAAATATGTCGTTGTTGTTCTAATGCAGTAAAAGAGAGCAGGAGCGAGAGAGTGGGATTGTATCGGAATGGACAAGGGGGTTTTGCTTGCCTGGCACTTTTGAAGATAATATAGTTCTTCATTGGTGTCATCGAACTCATCGTCGAACGTCGTCTACCGAGAGGGGACAGATACCGGTAACAGAGAAGAAATTCAATCAATGCAATGCACAATATGATGCATGCTATGACATGGCATTATGAATGTGTTTTGGGCTAATGCAAGCTAGAACAGATTGAGATGAGTCCATTTGAACCAAAGATTCAAATGCAAACCCATTTTAAAAGGTTATATTAATGTATTAACTTGTTTCATCTAAACAGCAGTGTTAAGTTGTTCTAACATGCATGAAAATGGTACAAATGGATAGATTGCATTTTTCTGATAATTTTTCATATATAATTTGTTTGATTTGGAGCTATGGTTGAATTACTATGAATTTTAGAAGTTTTGACTATTTTACGAAATTTCTGTATAAGAATAATTCGATAAAATGATTATTATACGAGATGACGTGCAATGTGACGTCATCAAGTCAACTGGGGCTGGTCGGGTCAAACTGACCATGGGGTCCACCGTCGATGATTGAGGCTGGTTAGTGTCAGCGGCAGTGGGCTCGTCAACGCCACGCCGGCAGGTCAATCGGCGCGTGGGTCCATCGGGATTAAGTCAAATCTAACTAATTTGCTTAGTGGTTTAACTAGGCGGTGGGGCTGACCGTCGATGGCATAGGGCTTAGTTAGTGGCGTCATTAGTGACTAATGACGTAGCCACGTCATCCCACCGGCGTTTAGCCGGCGGACGACGGGCGTGGCGAAGCGGGCAATGGGATTCGCGCTCCGCGACCAAATCGATGGCGAGCCCACCTACGAGGAGCTGGGCTCGTGCGCATCAAACTGCGTGGCGGGGAGGTGCGAGGTGGCCGGAGTTGGGCACGGCGTCGACCTCGGCGGCCGGAGCTCGGGTAGGTGCGGGGTTGCGGTTGCGGCGGCCGTGGCGATGTGCGATGGGCACCTACGGCGTCTACGTGGTGCGGTGAGTACGATGGGCACATGCCCGGGACCAAATGGTCACCGGAGCATCACCGGCGACGAGCGCAGGCGGCGGCGGGTTTCGGTCAACAAGGCGGCACGGCTCTGGCGTGTGAGCGAAACGGAGAGGGGAGAAGGGCGAGGAGCTCACGGGGTCGGTTGAAGCGGGCGGCGAGCTCGGGAGGCCTGTGGACGGCAATTGGGCGGCGGCATCCGGTGGCGTGGGCGGGAAGAAGGGTCAGCGGCGTCGTCTTGGGGTCCTCCGGCTTTGCGTGGGTCGGCGGAGAGGTGCTCGGGTTCTAGGCGGAGCTCGTGGGCTGGTCGAGAAGCGAGGGGAGGCGGTGGCAGCGGCAGCAAGCGGCGGCGGCAGGCTCCTTCTTCCGCGCTGAGGAGAGAGAGAGAGGAGGAGGAGGAGGAGGAGGCGCGAGGGTCACGGGCGGCGACCAGAGACGATCCACGCGGCCTTGAACGACGAGGCGTCTGGCGTGCAGAGGCTGGGTGGTGCGTGGCGAGCTCGGGCGCCATGCTCACCTCCACGCCTGCTCACTGCAAGGGAAGCAATGGTCGGGCACGGCCAAAGATCTTTGGGCCGGCTAGTGGGCTGCCAGTGGGCTTTGTGCGCTGAGTAAGTTTCGAGTAAGTTTACATTCTGTTTTCTATTTTGTTTAACTTGTTTTGATTTGATTTTGTACCAAATCATTTTATATAAATCCTGAAAATAATTGTGGGCATTAAATGAATTATTACAGAGGCCCTTAACTATTTTCAGAATTGTTGGAGCATTTAAAAATATTAATAGTATTTAAATGCCCCAATTCAAATAAAACATGGATTATCCAAAAATCCATAATGGCCCAAAAATATTGGCATCATTTTTGGTAGAGGTTTTTCACCTTTGTCAAAAATCATGAACATTTTTGAGAACCACTTGGACTTACTGAAATTATATTAGGTGAACCTAGTGAATTTCTTTAATGCTAGGGTTTGAGCAATCCCCATTTCAAAATTAAGCAAAATTTAAATATGATGCACACATGAAGCTAGCCTAGTGCAATACCAGAAGCTAGGGATGTGACAACTCACCCCCACTAAACAAAAATCTCGTCCCGAGATTCAAGACGTGAGGTAAGAAGACAGAGGGGACACAAAGCTAGCACAATCTTCATGATCCAGCTGCCCTCATTGTTGATATTGATTTATTGCTCCAAATTGATCTTGACATCTTTGCTTTCGAGATCTTCATCTGACACGACGACGACAGAAAGAAACTCTATCGAAAAAGGATTATTGAAGCTCTTCATACCAGGCTAATGGCAATTCTCGAGCGATCATTTGATGGAGTTCGAAGGAGTAGCATACTCGGACTGGTATGGATGATGTGGATTACCTTGTTGAAAACAACACAAGGGATGATTTTAGTAACTGGGGAGAAGCTCAACAGTAGAAAGTGAGTCCACTGTTTGAAAAGTTATAGCATAACCGGGGAAACTGATAGCACTATGCAATTAATGCCGACGATAAAACCTAGCACTTGCGCGTGTTCTCAAGAACTTGAGCATTTCCATATTCATCAAGGTTTACCAATCTCCGTGTCAAGGATCCTGGGAACACAACATACTACCATGATGGATATTGGTGGAGGATGCAGACGCAAAGGAAGATAACACTTTCTCAGATTTCACCTTAGCGAGACCAAGGGGACAAAATCTGGATGATCGACCGAGAGACATTTAGCACTCCGCTTCTAATGTTCTCCTTGATGTGCTAGCATAACCCATTCATTGAAATGGTTTAGTATCTAGAACATCAAGTAACAGGCCGGACTTCGGGAGCTCAAGAATACATAAGGAACATCTACTAGAATAAATTCTACGAGATCCTTATGGGGAGGTGGTCAACTTCCTCAATCAAGACACTACAATAATAGGTCTTCCTACCGGTGTGTTGGCCACGACATCCACTTTACCGGTTCTGAGAGACCAATATAATAGTTCTTGGGAAATGTTCCAACCATCATATCTGCCTGAGATTCAGATCCGGTCGGTGTCAGAATATTCTAGACTCATCAAGTCTAGAAAGAAGAATGAAAGTTTGCAACACAAATCGACGAGATGACGTTGCGAGATTCTCAGGAAAATGAACTACGATAGCAAGCTCCAAAACATGAGCTGGTTCTGCTACACACATGTGAACACGTTGTCCCAGACAAGCATGACCACGTAGTAGTCTTATAATAAAACACTACCGAGTTCAGGTTGGGAACCATCATCGGGGATATCGAAATCTTGTGCATTACCATGGATTAGCACTTAACTCCTTTTCCTGAACAAAATCAGTCAGTGGCTTGGTGTGCTACGGAATACATATGGAGTGGAGGTAATTAGTCTACCAAACCATAGTATACTTTGCACATGCATGACTGACTTGGGATGATTCCAAAGGAAACAAAAACAATCTTTCTCGGATCCACGGCGGCAACTTACACCAAGTGCACGTGAATTAGAGAAAGTCACTTCTTTCATCCGAACATATACCTCATGAATGGAACACGAAGGTAATGTTTACAAAAGTTTCCAATACTAGATGGATGTTCAACATGATCATGGAGAAGATAAAATGCTGCTGATGGGTTCAACAACAAGTCATAGGGATGACCATATAAATGGAATTCCATAATTATGTGAACAAGGACATAGCATTGGTCAGACCCAGAAGATATAATAGTGTATGCTCGAGGAACAACCGCGAGTAAGACAACATTACGAACATCGTTGGTTCTGATTTGATTTGAGAATAGCCCACACTCAAATCAAAGTTTTGACAAGATAATAGGTCCAACAACTGATCACAGGGACCAATCGATGAAGATATCATCTTTCTTCAACTAACACACCAACACCAGGATATCCCTGAAATGAACTAGGTTAGGTAAGCTTTTCTCTTCTAACTCTCCAAGTTGTCGTTTAGCTTAATCAACTAGCTCAGGGGTATCCAACACGGTTTCTTGGAGAAGGGGTGGTTTACAAGAAACCAACTTGATCACGAGCTCAACATAGCGGTCAGGTGACAACCTGGTGACACTTCCGAGAAGATATCCAGAAAATCACGAACCACCGGTATGTTACTAAGCTCGAGAACAATCTTGCTTTTCAGGGCAAGACGATATGATCAAATAAGCAAGGATTGGCATTATCCTAACTCATTGATCGGAGAGTGCACCAGAAATAGGGACTAGGTAGCACAATCTATCTTAGAATGATGATTCAATAACCAACACGCTAAGAATGAGAATATTGAAAATTTACTACCAAGCAACGGAGTTGCTAGGAGTATAGATTTCACACATCACGGTTCCCTTGTCGGCATTCCGATTACAATAACACGGGTACCGAGGAATGAACAATGATGGCAAGAAGTATTACTGCGTCAAGAATTCATAAGAGAAGGTGCAATTCTCATGACATTCCCGACTTAAAGTGGGTAATACTTGAGGTAGAAACGGACTAAAAGCTTGATTGGCATTTTGATCTGCGGAGTACAACTGCTTTGACCCAATCCTGGATATGGATGGGGTTCTGGAGTTTGTTTCTCCTAGTCATTCCGGAATAGAATGGCTTGACGGACCACAAGAATAATGGCATCGATGAACGAATGCACACATACTCTTGACTATCAATTGATAGACGAAGTCAGAAGACAACTAAAGAGGGACAACCCCAAAGAACATATGATTTTCTGAGTTGTGGATGCATGGACTAGCATATCGAACAAGTTCAACATATTTCTTCCAGATAACCCATGCGGAAAGGTAGGACTGGCAGATTCACAACACAGGATAGGAAACTCATTGAGAGCACTCTTGTTGTGATCTTTCGGTTCAAGAGAACTTCTGCCAAAGTGGATCATGGTATTTGGAAGAAGGAAATACCACGGACCTTGAGGACTAATGCAAAGGTTACTAATAACCTAAAGGAACTAGCAACACTATCAACACGAGGTAAGTGGAGTGAATCTTGGGTCAAGAACCCAGGAGTAGAATACCTACTACTAAATGGCATCATGGGATGCTTTCGAGAATGAAAGGCCATAGTCATCACACTCGGATACAATTCATGGCTAGATTACTAGATGATCCCTAAGACACCTAGGGTCATAATAATAATTCCAACATATATGTCGAGGCAATAGAATACCTCAACTCAGCAATTAGTGTGATTAACCTGGCCCAAAGGAACATCAAAACCAGAGGGAAAGGATTTGCAAGTGCATCAGATTGCTTAGAAACCTGGGATGACTCGGACAGCATAACGGCTGTAACTGCTCAAAAGAATTTGAGACATGCTACAAAAATGGTGGCATAGCCACTCAACAACATCATATCAAGGTTCCGAGATCAACTTTCAACGTACAGAAGTAATAGAAACTGAACTGGGGCTTAAATCCATCAATCTTAGGCAACTACGGTTTAGTAACACGTCATCCTGAGAGATAGATGAGAAGGCCTAGTTCCTTAACCCCGTAGGAAGAGAAGAGGATGACTCAGATCAGAAGGCCATGGGGTAAAGGAGTAAAAAGAGCCTTACGTTCCATCCCACAATCAATTCCCTTATATAACTAAAGCATTTCTGGACTCAACTTCGACCAGTTTGGCTTGGTAATCCTCACAGCATCAAGCTCGATACCAAAGCTGTCAGGACCCCGACTCAATGCCACATCGATCTAGCATGTAACACCTCATATCACTTTGCGGCCTCATGCACGGTATCCCCACGGGTGTCGCCTTACCTTTGCCCGGACCGTTTGCGCCTTTTGGCACACGTATATGATAGTGTCGCTAGCATCCATATGATAAGGAGCCCGGCTGACATGGCTAGTCATAAACCCAAAGTGGCACAGACTTACGAGGACAGGCATCCATGACCCGAAGATCGAGCGTGTCGGTCATCACGAGTAAGTTCCGGCTGTAGCACTGGCTAGCAGACTCGTGTAAACGGGGCATGGCGGGCTAACAGACTCGGTACTCAACGTGACATTTCCCGAAGGGACGGACACATGAACGAAGAAGGACACATGCCGGCCAGCCTAAGTGTTCGGAGCAAAGAGCAAGCTACCATGGCTCGGTGGAAACACTAGGAGACATTTCCCGGTAAGAGAGGCTACTAAAGATAAACAACTAGATAGTCAGATCCCACACATACCAAGCATTTCAACAACATACACACAATATGCTCGATATGTGTAAATACAACATGGCATCACAACATGACTCTACGACTCAAGTATTTATTCATTAGGCTCCGAAGAGCGAGATATTACAAACAGGGGTCTCATGACCCAACATTCAGAGCATACAAATCAAAGCACAAATGGAAACTAATATGTCTGAGTACAGACATCTACAAATGAAAAGGCTTAGAAGCCTGACTATCTACCAGATCCTGCCGAGGGCACAAGATCGTAGCTGAGGTAACAAGCTAAACGTCGAAGTCCACGCGGAACTACTAGCGAGACTGAAGTCTCTCTGCAAAAACATAAAATAGGCAAACGTGAGTACAAATGTACCCAGCAAGACTTACATCAGAACTAACTACATATGCATCATTATCAATAAAGGGATGGTGGAGTTTAACAAAGACAAAGCCAGCTTTGACTCGGTGGCTATCCTAAACTACGAATCGCAAGTAACTCTTTTGAGGTGGCGCACGAGTCCACATATTCACCATATCAATACTCCACTATGGATCCGCTCCCGTCTCCCTACGAGAACGCCATCCATAGCACTCACGCTTATCTTGCGTATTTTAGAGTATCCACTTTCACTTGTCTATGAACTATGCAAGGGTCCAAGTTTCCATATCCGAGGAATCCGGCTATTCAATAGATAATGATAACCTGCGCAGGGTGTACTTCTTCACACGCTCTCGCCACTTATCGCCTCAGACACGTCATGTACCTCGGCAACCTTCAAGCGGAAGCCGCGAGGAGTCGGCCACGACCTACCTAAACACTCAAGTCTCTCGTCCGTGTTTATCGCCTATTCGGGTTCCATCCGCAAGGAGATCCGGCGGTGTCGCTCACGCCCCAAGCGATGTGAGTAGGGTTCCCAAGCCCACCTCGACGGGTAGATCTACGCTTGGTACACCGTGCCACGGTGCCTAGTCATCCCAAGCCCACATGCATCGGTGCCACCGTAGACTACTAACACTACCTACAAACACGAAAACTAGTTGCAACTCCCGGACAGAGAACAAGGGTGATTAAGAAGCCGAGAGGGCACTTAAGCATTCCAATGCGTGGTAGTAGCTGTTCATGGATCACAAACACGTAACTTCAGTTCTCGAGGGCGGCTGCAATGAGACAACCCACCATGTACTCCTACATGGCCTCTCACCGCTACCTTTACCAAATCGTGTTCACACATTTAGCTCTCAATAGTAGGACATGTTCACACACCTCCGATTCATTCCCGATGAATCAGACCTGACACAACTCTAAGCAATAGCAGGCATGACAGACAAGCATGAATGAGTAGGCACATCAGGGCTCAAACAATTCCTACTCATGCTAGTGGGTTTCATCTATTTACTGTGGAATGACAGGTCATGCAGAGGATAAAGGGGTTCAACTACCGCAGCAAGTAACAAATATGTCGTTGTTGTTCTAATGCAGTAAAAGAAAGCAGGAGCGAGAGAGCGGGATTGTATCGGAATGGACAAGGGGGTTTTGCTTGCCTGGCACTTTTGAAGATAATATAGTTCTTCATTGGTGTCATCGAACTCATCGTCGAACGTCGTCTACCGAGAGGGGACAGATACCGGCAACAGAGAAGAAATTCAATCAATGCAATGCACAATATGATGCATGCTATGACATGGCATTATGAATGTGTTTTGGGCTAATGCAAGCTAGAACAGATTGAGATGAGTCCATTTGAACCAAAGATTCAAATGCAAACCCATTTTAAAAGGTTATATTAATGTATTAACTTGTTTCATCTAAACAGTAGTGTTAAGTTGTTCTAACATGCATGAAAATGGTACAGATGGATAGATTGCATTTTTCTGATAATTTTTCATATATAATTTGTTTGATTTGGAGCTATGGTTGAATTACTATGAATTTTAGAAGTTTTGACTATTTTACGAAATTTCTGTATAAGAATAATTCGATAAATGATTATTATACAAGATGACGTGCAATGTGACGTCATCAAGTCAACTGGGGCTGGTCCGGGTCAAACCTAACCAGTGGGGTCCACTGGTCAGTGACTGGGGCTGGTTAGTGTCACTGACAGGTGGGCCTGGTCAACGGCCACGTCAGCAGGGTCAATCTGACGCGTGGGTCCATCGGGATTAAGTCAAATCTAACTAATTTGTTTAGTGGTTTAACTAGGCCGGTGGGGCCTGACTGTCAGTGGCATAGGGCTTAGTTAGTGGCGTCATTAGTGACTAATGACGTAGCCACGTCATCCCACCGGCGTTTAGCCGCTGGCGACGACCAGACGTGGCGGGGCAGCGCGGGATTCGCGCTCCGGCGACCAAATCGATGGCCGAGCCCACCTACGAGGAGCTGGAGCTCGTGCGCATCCAACTGTGGCAGGGGGAGGGTGTGAGGTGGCCGGAGTTGGGCACGGCGTCAACCTCGGGGGCGGCCGGAGCTCAGGTAGGTGCGGGGTTGCGGTTGCGGCGGCCGTGGCGATGTGCGATGGGCACCTACGGCGTCTATGTGGTGCGGTGAGTACGATGGGCACATGCCCGGGACCAAATGGTCACCGGAGCATCACCGGCAACGGGCGCAGGCGGCGGCGGGTTTCGGTCAACAAGGGGGCGACGGCTACGGCGTGTGAGAGCGAGAACGGAGAGGGGGAGAAGGGGCAGGAGCTCACAGGGGGTCGGTTGAAGCAGACGGCGAGCTCAGGGAGGCCCTGTGGACGACGAATTGGGCGGCGGCATCCGGCGGCCGTGGACGGGGAAGAAGGGTCGCGGCGTCGTCTTGGGGTCCTCCGGCTTTGCGTGGGTCGGCGGAGAGGTGCTCGGGTTCTAGGCGGAGCTCGTGGGCTGGTCAGAGAAGCGAGGGGGAGGCGGTGGCCGCGGCGGCAGCAAGCGGCGGCGACGGGCTCCGCTCGGGCGCCTGAGGGAGAGAGAGCAGAGGAGGGGGAGGAGCGAGGGAGAGCGCGAGGGGTCACGGGGCGACGACCAGGAGACGATCCACGCGGCGCAACGGCGACCAGGGCGATGCAGAGAGGCTGGGTGGTGCGTGGCGAGCTCGGGCGCGCCATGCTCACCTCCCGCTGCTCTGCAGCAAGGGAAGCAATGGTCGGCACGGGCCAAGACAAGTCTTTGGGCCGGCTAGTGGGCTGCAGTGGGCTTGGTGGCGCCGGAGTAAGTTTCGAGTAAGTTTACATTCTGTTTTCTATTTTGTTTAACTTGTTTTGATTTGATTTTGTACCAAATCATTTTATATAAATCCTGAAAATAATTGTGGGCATTAAATGAATTATTACAGAGGCCCTTAACTATTTTCAGAATTGTTGGAGCATTTAAAAATATTAATAGTATTTAAATGCCCCAATTCAAATAAAACATGGATTATCCAAAAATCCATAATGGCCCAAAAATATTGGCATCATTTTTGGTAGAGGTTTTTCACCTTTGTCAAAAATCATGAACATTTTTGAGAACCACTTGGACTTACTGAAATTATATTAGGTGAACCTAGTGAATTTCTTTAATGCTAGGGTTTGAGCAATCCCCATTTCAAAATTAAGCAAAATTTAAATATGATGCACACATGAAGCTAGCCTAGTGCAATACCAGAAGCTAGGGATGTGACACGCATCTCGCCTCGACCTTCTCCGAATATGTCCGGAGCGGGAGGTAAATGGTTGGCCTCCACCGTCAAGGAGGAGGACATCACCAAGCTGCTTGTGCAGCGGATACCTTTCTCGGGCGAATCACGCATCGGCCGCCCGACGAGGGGCAGCTCATCCCTACCCCCGGCCTCATGAGAGGGTCGTCTTCCTCCCCACTTCCTCCATGGACCGGGCTTTCCGCTCCATCCATTTGTCCGGGGATCATGTTTTACTACGGCCTGATTTCCACGATCCGCGCCAACTTCATCCTCAACATCTCGGCGTTTATCGCCGCATGCGAGGCCTTCCTCTGCATCCAGCCCCACTTCGCTCTGGGCTCAAGACCTTCAACGTCAAGCGAAGGTTGTGAAGGGCACGCATAAGCGGAATGCGGAGGCGCCATGTTGGGCAAATTGCCCAACGTCCCTTGGCTAGAAGGGACCTTCGTGGACTCCATCAAGGGGTGGCAATCGGGGTGGTTCTACATCACCGAGCCACGCAAGCCCACATGGGCGGCGGCCCCCGAGTTTAGATCTCAAATCCCCATGCAGCTCACCTCCTGGAAAGAGAAGGGCTTGCAGTGGGGCAATCCAGTGGAGGTGACGGGACTCCGAGCCTGCATCAAGAAGATGGTGAGCAATAGGCTCCAGCTCGTCGACGTGGTCCAAGTCATGCTCCTCCGGCGGATTCTCCCATGCCAAGAGCGGGCATTCAACTTGTGGGAGTTCAATCCGGAACAGCACCAGGCGCTAAGCGGGCTCTTCGATACAACACACGAAGGTGCTTGGAGGGTGCTGTTCAAGGGCGCCGAAGCCCCCGCATCCGCGACCGAGGACCGCGGATTCAGCTCGCAGTCTCTGACTAACGAGGTAAGTGATTCAACCCCATTACGGGACACTTGTGGTAATTAGATTGAATCTAGTGAGGTTTTAATCTGCCTCTTCCTTTGACAGGAATGCATGGAGAAGGCCAAGCTGCTCATCAGCCCGGCTCCCATGCCAGAAGACCCAGTGGACGCCCGCTTAGCAGGGCTGCTGGTTCCGGCACCGCACGTGGTGCCGGAGAAGAAGGCCAAGAAGGTGGCCGCGGGGACTCGAAAGAGTTCCCGCAATCAGGCGTCTGACGACGACGAGGACTCCTCCCCTGAGGACGAGGAGGAGGAGTACTCTCTCCCGGAGGAGGGAGAGAAGAAGAGGAAGGCTTCCCCAATCGGGGAGGCCGAAGGGTCCAAGAGGGGGAGAACTATCCCCCCGGACAGTTTCGCCAACATCGGCATTGGCGAGGATGAGTGGCCTCCAAGGGCCAGGCGTCCGGCAGGATCGTAAGTATCCGGATCACTTATATGCCGTACTTTTCATGTCACGTAGTATCCCTCTAACGCCGCATTCTGTCCGTAGTCCGACCAAGGATGATCTCCCCGACTCATCGAGCGGGTCATTGGCCTCGTCGGATGTGAATTCCATCCCAACTGCCTCTACCCCACGCGCCGACGAGGACGCCGAGGTGGGATCCCAAAGAGAGACCCATCAGGAGGAGGCTCCGGAGGCGCCGTCAGGCGACCTCCTGGACTTCGTGCCGGACTCTACATCGGAACCCGCAATGGTTCCAGAGTCCGGCAAGCGGCCCCTTCGGAAGAAGGGCAGGACCGTGACGCCGGCGGCCTCCGTCCAACCGGAGGCGCCGGATAACCTGTTGGAGGCGCTTAAAGGCGCTTCCATCGAGGAAGAACACCACACTATTATGAGTGCAGTGATTGAGAAGGTTCAGCTCGCCAAGAGCGGGCTGACCGAAGCCTGCAGCAGCCTTCTAACAGGCTTTGAGGTAAGAAGTTAAAATTGTGTAATGTAATACCGCATAGACAGTAGCCCCTAATGCTTAGTTCGGTGTTCGGAAAGAAAAGCCGGACTGAGGATCTAACAAGATATACGCAGGGTTGCTAAAAATATGTCAATATGGGTTTGCAGGCTGCGCTGCTGGCCTCTGCCGCGTTAACGGCGGAGGTCGATGTGCTGAAGAAGGACCTCGAGCGGTCCGAGCAAGAGCTCGGCTATGCAAAGAAGTAGCTCGAGGAGAAAGAAGGTGAGTAACACCTCTTTGAATAAATACCTTATAAAAAAGGATTTTGGTTGCAAATAGAATTAACAAGGATAATATGTGTATTGCAGGGGCCACTAACGAGGTGGCAACCCGGAAGGATGCCGTGTCTGTGGCCGAATGCAATGCGGCCACGGAACGGGCTGAGCGAGAAAAGCAAGAGGCGCTGGTGGCGGAGGTTCGGCAAGAGCTCCAGGCTCTCATGGAAAAGCATGAGAGTTTGGAGCGTGACTCCAAGACTCGAGAGTTCGAGCTTGCCTCGGCTCTCGAAAGTGCCAAGTCCACCAAGGCCGAGGCCTGTAAGGCCCTTCAGGAAGTTGAGGACATAAAGAAGATAGCGGCGGGTAAGGCATTTTTCATGCAAAGCAGGCATGTTAGTGTGAACTACCTGACACTTACCCAAATTCGGAGCTCTCCAGGGGCATTTGCAGATCTGCCGCGTAGTGCGCCTGATGCCGCCGCATTCTATCGTGGCGAGGAGGGGAGCTCGATGGAGAAGGTCTTCTTGTCTCGAGATTCGAGGCCGACCATCCGGTGCCCCAAGCGACCAAATGAAGCAGTGGTCGAACTCCACAAGGTAGCTGAGGAGGCCATGAAGGGTCTCATAGTCCGGCTGTGGCCTGGACAGGCCATGCCTGGAAGCTACTTTGGCCTCGTGCGGCGGCTGGTGGATGCATGCCCCAGGCTGGATGTAGTAAAGCGCTCCGCTTGTATTGAAGGCGCTCGTCGTGCCCTTGCCCGCATAAAGGTGCAATGGGGCAAATTGGATGCGGAGAAGCTTCTCACAGACCCGCCACCGCCGGGCAAGGAGTATCGCACGCCGAAGAAGTATTATAAAATTGTCCTGAAGGGAGCCTGCGATATTGCAGATGAGTGCTCCCGGGATGTAATTTTTGAGTGAACTCGCTGTATGTTTATCCTGTGCGCTGAAAACTTCGTTCATATGCGCCATGAGCAACACTTGTTTAATTTAAAATATTACCTTCTGTGCGGCCGTTTATAAAATCTGAGAGATGGCAAGTCGTTGGCTTCAGCCCCCAAGCCATGAGTGCTGGGGTGTTCGGGATAAACTTGAGCACTCTTGTTCCCATTTTTGGGTCCATCTAGGGAGGCGCTCAACACGACGAACAAGGCAACCTGACTTATAATGCTTGAACACTCTCACTTAGCCATAGAATTCTATAATTTTAAATTTGGCGAAGCCCCGGTATTCGAAGGCGAATCCGGGCGCTATCCACGCCTTCGTCGACATTATCCTAACTTCGCTGAAGCGGCGTGAGTCTTTATGACCCAAAACCTCTCGAACAGCGACGGTCTCGCCTTATCATGCCGGTCAGTTTAGCTTTCTCCATCGAGGCGTTAACCCGGCTCAACCGGGCGCAATCGCAGTGGTTCTCCAGTGCTACCTTAGCCGATGGAACGGAACGTAAGGCACCAAAACATGGGAGCCGGGCAAACCCAACTATTGACCCAAGACATGATTCGGAGCCGATTCATATAATGCTATAAGTTCGGGGTGCCGCACTTGTGAAACTGTTCAGACTTAATCACACCATAATGTGGGGAACAGAAGCCCCTGGTGTATTCGGCAGTACCAAAATATACGGGTGCAAGATGTCATATAATGAACATATATAAAAGATAATGCAATTGCAATAAAAAGGTGCTGCATTATTTATAAAAGAAAGTCGATAGTAGATCGGATCGATACAAATAGTCTTGATAAGCAAGGGATTTGGACTAAATAAACATGTCCCCTCCGAGGATGAGCTGCAGACTTGGTGTATATAATCGAATTTAATGCTCGTAATGAGACCACCAATGTTCGTCATGCCGCCTTTAGTCCATCGATCGTTGCATCATGAGTTCGGCAAGTTAAGCCAACGGACAGGCTTACAGTTAACAGAGTCCTGTGTACATAAAAGAAGGAGAAAATAAAAGAGAAGGAGGGCACTCGTGTGAGCCCTGGTGTGGTCGAGCCACACTCTAAGTCCATTGTGATCGTGCCCTTTCCCTGCGCCCATGGTATCTCCAAAGCGTAATGATGTCTGCGAGTGTTATTCTTCTGCGATCATGCGCGGCGCGGGTTGGGGCCGCATTGCTCTGCGATGCTCGATCGCGCCAGGTGGTCTTGGTTGGCATTGCTCGGGCGCTTTGATGTGTCCGCCTTTTAACCGCGGACTTGAGAATTGCCTTAGAAGGCTACTCAGTACTTCGCCGCGAGAGCATTGATGTTCCTCCGTTCGGAGGAGCGTTCCGTATTCCCATTGACCGTGATGACTCCATGAGGGCCTGGCATCTTGAGCTTTAGGTATGCACAATGCGGCACTGCGTTGAATTTTGCAAACGCGGTTCGTCCGAGCAGAGCGTGATAGCCGCTGCGAAACGGGACTATGTCGAAGATTAACTCCTCGCTTCGGAAATTATCCGGGATCGAAGACTACTTGAGTGTGGTGAGCTCATGCGCTTGGCTTCCACTCCTAGGATGACACCTTTAAAGGTTGTCTTTGTAGGTTTAATCCTTGATGGGTCTATGCCCATTTTGCGACTGTATCCTCGATAAAGCAGGTTCAGGGCTGCTACCGCCGTCCATCGACTCTCGTGAGGTGGAACCCATCGACGATTGGGTCTAAAACCAATGCGGCGAATCCGCCATGGCGTATGCTGGTCGGATGGTCTCTTCGATCGAAAGTGATCGGGCAAGAGGACCATGGGTTGAACTTTGGGGCGATCGCTCCATCGCATAGGCGTCCGTGGTGCGCGCTTCCTCTCCCTCTTGGGTATATGGGTCGCTTATATCATATTCACCGTCTCGCACTTGTGGGGGAAACCCATACATCCTCTATTGTTCGGCGGCCGGGTCTCTTCCTCGTCGTCGCTATTTAGCCCTTGTCATTGTTTTCGCAATTAACTTGCCACCTGCTTGAACACCCAACAATCCCTATTGGTGTGATTAGCTGGCTTTTCGAGGTGCCATGTATCGGCATAAGCGGTCGAGTATTCGGTCCAGTTGGACGGACCCGAGTGGTTCTTTTAAATGGCTTCTTCCACGACGGGTTTAGAGCCTCGGAATCCGGCATTGACTGCCGTATCCTCCTTATCGCCGCCGTTAATCGCGGCGCTTTGTTTTGATTCGACGTGACTGCCGTTGTTGTCCTTAGTATCCGGACTGCCGAGTTTTTACGGAGATTGTTGCTGCGGCTAGCCAGCTGTCCTCTCCCGCACAAAAGCGGGTCATTAACGATGTGAGGGCTGCCATGGATTTCGGCTTTTCCTGCCCCTGTGCGGGCTAGCCATTCGTCCCGGATGTTATGTTTGAAGGCTGCAAGGGCTTACGCATCCGGACAATCGGCGATTTGATTTTTCTTCGTCAAGAACCGTGTCGAAATTGTCCGCCAATTCGTCTGCTGCTGAATGATGTGGCTTAGGTCATCGGCGTCGGTGGTCGCACATATGTGCCTTGAAGTTATCAAGGAACGCGCCTCGTGTCTTCCCAACACCCAATTGACTCTGCGGGCAAGCTGTTAAGCCAATGCCGAGCTGGTCCTTTAAGCTTGAGTGGGAGGTACTTGATGGCGTGGAGATCGTCGCCGGGCCATATGGATGTGGAGAAGGTAGTCTTGATCCACACCGCTGGTCTGTTGTGCCATCGTAGATTCGATGTTCTGGGTTTAAACCCTTGGGATCGATGATCCATTACTTCGTCGATGAAGCATAACGGTGTCTGGCGCCAGTATTGAGCGATATCGCGACGCAGCTCGAGAGAGCGCTGTCTGCGTGTTCGGTCCTGCGGGGTTATTGTATCCGCACGACGGTATTCGCCGTGGGTCGTAGGCGCCCACATGATCCATAGATGGATCTGGATTGCCTTGCTTTGTCCTCCAATATGTCTCGCAAGTCCGGTAGCGTTCCCTCTTGGCCGTACTTTTGGAGCGATGCGAGTACGGTCTTGGCTGGGGCCTGGATGCCTTCTCTCTCACGACCACGGGGTGGTCGGTCACCATATCGTCTTGCCGGTGATGAAGGTATGTATGCTTCCTCCTCTAATCGGGGAGCAGCTTGCGTCTTAGGTAACTTTTGGAGGCGTTCGAGTTTATACTCTTGACGCGAGGACCTCGGTCCATCGATCGGCAAGAGTCTTGATCAGCTTGAAGCTGTTGCTGCTTTTTCTTTAGGCTGTTTGCCGTGGCAATAAGCCTGCGCTTGAAGCGCTCTTGTTCGACGGGATCCTCAGGTACGACGAACTCATCATCGTTGAGGCTTGCTTCGTCTTCGGAGGGAGGCATATAGCTATCATCCTCAACCCCTTCGTTTGCCGCCCTCTCGTGGGGGCTTGCTTCTGCATCCTCCTGCGCTGAGTCTTGCTGGAGGGGATTGTCTTCGGCACTCTCCGGATATTATTATCTCTGTCTGGAATCTCCATTCTTCTTTGTGGCGGGATTTAGAGCGCGCCACGACGTCGGCGTTTGGGCTGCTTCTTTAGAGAATCTGCCTCCGCTGCTTCTTCGCCATCCCCGTCTTTTGGGGTGTCCACCATGTATACGTCATATGACGAGGTGGCCTTCGATGCCTCGTAGGCGCTGGTTCTGTTAAATCTCGGCATCGCCGTCCATAGCGTCGATGTCGCCGAATCGAGTCTAGCATGTCGGTTAAATCCTCGACAGTGGGTACAAAGTGGGTGGTGGGTGGGCTCTGAATTTCTTCGTCGTCCGTACCCCAACCATCCTGGCCATAGTCCGTCCAGGACTCTCCTGATAGCGAGAGATGCTTTAGTGAATTCAGGATATCGCCAAAAGGCGAGTGTTGGAAGATGTCCGCGGCGGTGAATTCCATAACCGTCGCCCAATCCGGATCGATTGGTAGGGGCGCGGGAGGTTCGGAGTCCGGCGAGGAGTCCGGCGCCTCGGAATCATGAGTTTCGCGGGGGACAAGATTGGTGTTTGGCTCCATCGCCGTGAATGTTGAAGCCCCTGTGGCGTCTATCCACCGCCCTCGACACAGGCGATCGGCTCGGGCTAATGGCGAAGCAGATCCGTGTCGACCACCAAGGCACTGTTGCTCGCGGCGAGCTAGATCATGCCCATCGTCACAGTCGCACGCCGGGCAGGGCTCGAGTCCGTCGAAGATCAAGTCTCCGCGGACATCGGCTGTGAAGTTTAAGCTTCCAAATCTGACCTGATGGCCAGGGGCGTAGCTTTCGATCTGCTCCAAATGGCCAAGTGAATTGGCCCGCAGGGCGAAGCCGCCCGAATCTGAAGATATGTCCGGGAGAAAAGTCTCACCACGGATAGCGTTGCTGGTTGAAGATGCCATCAAGCCTATCGGTGACGACGGCAGGAACTCTCAATGAAAGCACCAATGTCGGTGTCAAAACCGGCGGATCTCGGGTAGGGGTCTGAATCTGTGCGTCTAGGCGGATGGTAACAAGAGACGAGGACACGATGTTTTTACCCAGGTTCGGGCCCTCTCGATGGAGGTAAAACCCTACGTCCTGCTTGATTAATATTGATGATATGGGTAGTACAAGAGTAGATCTACCACGAGATCAAGGAGGCTAAACCCTAGAAGCTAGCCTATGGTATGATTGTTGAGATGTATGTTGTCCTACGGACTAAAGCTCTCCGGTTTATATAGACACCGGAGGAGGCTAGGGTTACAGTCGGTTACAATGGTAGGAGATCTACATATCCGTATTGCCAAGCTTGCCTTCCACGCCAAGGAAAGCACCATCCGGACACGAGCCGGAGTCTTCAATCTTCTATCTTCATAGTCTTGGAGTCCGGCGGATATTGATAGTCCGGCTGTCCTGACACCCCCTAGTCCAGGACTCCCTCAGCTGCCCTCCCTCCACCTCTTTATATAGGGTCTCCAGGGGGGGCGCCGGCCCTAGGAGATGGTATCTCCTAGGGGGGGCGGCCAAGGGGGGAGCCTTGCCCCCCAAGGCAAGTGGAGGCGCCACCTCCCCTAGGGTTCCCAACCCTAGGCGCAGGGGGGCCCAAGGGTGGGGGCGCACCAGCCCATCAGGGGCTGGTTCCCCTCCCACTTCAGCCCATGGGGCCCTCCGGGAGAGGTGGCCCCACCCGGTGGACCCCCGGGACCCTTTCGGTGGTCCCGATACAATACCGGTGACCCCCGAAACTTTCCCGATGGTCGAAACATCACTTCCTATATATAATTCTTCACCTCCGGACCATTCCGGAACTCCTCGTGACGTCCATGATCTCATCCGGGACTCCGAACAACTTTCGGGTTACTGCATATTCATATCTCTACAACCCTAAGCGTCCAAACCTTAAGTGTGTAGACCCTACGGGTTCGGAGACATGCGAGACATGACCGAGACGCCTCTCGGTCAATAACCAACAGCGGGATCTGGATACCCATGTTGGCTCCCACATGCTCCTCGATGATCTCATTGGATGAACCATGATGTCGAGATTCAATCAATCCGTATACAATTCCCTTTGTCAATCAAGACGTTACTTACCCGAGACTCGATCGTCGGTATCCCAATACCTCGTTCAGTCTCAGCATCGCAAGTCACTTTACTCGTGCCGTAATGCATGATCCCGTGACCGCACACTTGGTCACATTGAGCTCATTATGATGATGCATTACCGAGTGGGCCCAGAGATACCTCTCCGTCATACGGAGTGACAAATCCCAGTCTCGATTCGTGCCAACCCAACACACACTTTCGGAGATACCCGTAGTGCACCTTTATAGCCACCCAGTTACGTTGTGACGTTTGGCACACCCAAAGTACGGTATCCGGGAGTTGCACAATCTCATGGTCTAAGGAAATGATACTTGACACTTGGAAAAGCTCTAGCTAAACGAACTACACGATCTTTGAGCTATGCTTAGGATTGGGTCTTGTCCATCACATCATTCTCCTAATGATGTGATCCCGTTATCAACGACATCCAATTCCCGTAGTCAAGAAACCATGACTATCTGTTGATCAACGAGCTAGTCAACTAGAGGCTTACTAGGGACATGTTGTGGTCTATGTATTCACACGCGTATTACAATTTCCGGATAATATAGTTATAGCATGAGTAATAGTCAGTTATCATGAACAAAGAAATATAATAATAACCATTTTTTATTGCCTCTAGGGCATATTTCCAACAGTCTCCCACTTGCACTAGAGTCAATAATCTAGTTACATTGTGATGTATCGAACACCCATTGCGTCCTGGTGTTGATCATGTTTTGCTCTAGGGAGAGGTTTAGTCAACGGATCTGCTACATTCAGGTCTGTATGTACTTTACAAATATCTATGTCTCCATCTTGAACATTTTCATGGATGGAGTTGAAGCGACGCTTGATGTGCCTGGTCTTCTTGTGAAACCTGGGCTCCTTGGCAAGTGCAATAGCTCCAGTGTTGTCACAAAAGAGTGTAATCGGCCCCGACGCATTGGGTATGACTCCTAGGTTGGTGATGAACTCCTTCACCCAGATTGCTTCATGTGCAACCTCCGAGGCTGCCATGTACTCCGCTTCACATTTAGATCCCGCCACGACGCTCTGCTTGCAACTGCACTAGCTTACTGCCCCACCATTCAAAATATACACGTATCCGGTTTGTGACTTCGAGTCATCCAGATCTGTGTCGAAGCTAGCGTCGAAGTAACCCTTTACAACGAGCTCTTCGTCACCTCCATATACAAGAAACATGTCCTTAGTCCTTTTCAGGTACTTAAGGATGTTCTTCACCGCTGTCTAGTGTTCCATGCCGGGATTACTTTGGTACCTTCCTACCAAACTCACGGCAAGGTTTATATCAGGCCTGGTACAGGTCATGGCATACATGATAGACCCTATGGCTGAGGCATAGGGGATGACACTCATCTTTTCTCTATCTTCTTCCATGTTCGGGCATTGAGCTGAGCTCAATTTCACACCTTGCAACACAGGCAAGAACCCCTTCTTGGACTGATCCATATTGAAATTCTTCAATATCTTATCAAGGTATGTGCTTTGTGAAAGACCTATGAGGCGTCTTGATCTATCTCTATAGATTTTGATGCCTAATATGTAAGCAACTTCTCCAAGGTCCTTCATTGAAAAACACTTATTCAAGTAGGCCTTTATGCTGTCCAAAAGTTCTATATCATTTCCCATCAAAAGTATGTCATTCACATATAATATGAGAAATGCTACAGAGCTCCCACTCACTTTCTTGTAAACACAGGCTTCTCCATAACTCTGCATAAACCCAAATGCTTTAATCATCTCATTAAAGCAAATGTTCCAACTCCGAGATGCTTGCACCAGCCCATAGATGGAGCGCTGGAGCTTGCATACCTTGTTAGCATTCTTAGGGTCGACAAAACCTTCCGGCTGCATCATATACAGTTCTTCCTTAAGGTGAACGTTAAGGAATGCCGTTTTGACGTCCATTTGCCATATCTCATAATCACAGTATGCGGCAATTGCTAACATGATTTGGACGGATTTCAGCTTCACTACGGGAGAGAATGTCTCATCGTAGTCAATCCCTTGAACTTGTCGATAACCCTTAGCGACAAGTTGAGCTTTATATATGGTAACATTACCATCCACGTCCGTCTTCTTCTTAAAGATCCATTTGTTTTCTATTGCTCGCCGATCATCAGGCAAGTCTGTCAAAGTCCACACTTTGTTTTCATACATGGATCCTATCTCAGATTGCATGGCTTCAAGCCATTTGTTGGAATCTGGGCCCGCCATCGCTTCTTCATAGTTCGAAGGTTCAGCGTTGTCTAACAACATAATTTCGAAGACAGGGTTACCGTACCACTCTGGTGCAGAACGTGTCCTTGTGGACCTTCGAAGTTCAGTAAGAGCTTGATCCGAAGTATCTTGATCATCATCATTAACCTCCTCTCTCGTTGGAGCAGGCACCACAGGAACATCTTCCTGAGCTGCGCTACTTACCGGTTCAAGAGGTAGTACTTCATCAAGTTCCACTTTCCTCCCACTTAATTCTTTCAAGAGAAACTCTTTCTCCAGAAAGGACCCGTTCTTGGCAACAAAGATCTTGCCCTCGGATCTTAAGTAGAAAGTATACCCAATGGTTTCCTTAGGGTATCCTATGAAGACGCATTTTTCCGACTTGGGTTCGAGCTTCTCAGGTTGAAGTTTCTTGACATAAGCATCGCATCCCCAAACTTTTAGAAACGACAGCTTAGGTTTCTTCCCAAACCATACTTCATACGGTGTCGTCTCAACGGATTTAGACGGTGCCCTATTTAAAGTGAATGTAGCTGTCTCTAGAGCGTATCCCCAAAATGATAGCGGTAAATCGGTAAGTGATATCATAGATCACACCATATCCAATAGAGTGCGATTACGAAGTTCGGACACACCATTTCGCTGAGGTGTTCCAGGCGGCGTGAGTTGTGAAACGATTCCACATTTCCTTAAGTGCGTACCAAATTCGTGACTTAAATATTCACCCCCACAATCTGATCGTAAGAACTTTATCTTACGGTCATGTTGATTCTCTACCTCATTCTGAAATTCCTTGAACATTTTGAAGGTCTCAGACTTGTGTTTCATCAAGTATACATACCCATATCTACTCAAGTCATCAGTGAGAGTGAGAACATAACGACATCCTCCGCGAGCCTCAACGCTCATTGGACCGCACACATCAGTATGTATGATTTCCAATAAGTTGGTTGCTCGCTCCATTGTTCCGGAGAACGGAGTCTTGGTCATCTTACCCATGAGGCATGGCTCGCATGTGTCAAATGATTCATAATCTAGAGACTCCAAAAGTCCATCAGCATGGAGCTTCTTCATGCGCTTGACACCAATGTGACCAAGGCAGCAGTGCCACAACTATGTGGGACTATCGTTATCAACTTTACATCTTTTAGTATTCACACTATGAATATGTGTAACATTATGCTCGAGATTCATTAAGAATAAACCATTCACCAACGGGCATGACCATAAAACATATCACTCATATAAATAGAACAACCATTATTCTCGGATTTAAATGAGTAGCCATCTCGAATTAAACGATATCCTGATACAATGTTCATGCTCAAAGCTGGTACTAAATAACAATTATTGAGGTTCAAAACTAATCCCGTAGGTAAATGTAGAGGTAGCGTGCCGACGGCGATCACATCGACCTTGGAACCATTCCCGACGCGCATCGTCACCTCGTCCTTCGCTAGTCTTCGCTTATTCCACAGCTCCTGCTTTGAGTTACAAATATGAGCAACCGCACCGGTATCAAATACCCAGGAGCTACTACGAGCACTAGTAAGGTACACATCAATTACATGTATATCACATATACCTTTGGTTTTGCCGGCCTTCTTGTCCGTTAAGTACTTGGGGCACTTCCGCTTCCAGTGTCCGCTTCCCTTGCAATAAAAGCACTCAGTTTCAGGCTTGGGTCCATTACTTGACTTCTTCCCGGCAACTGGCTTACCGGGCACGACAACTCCCTTGCCGTCCTTCTTGAAGTTCTTCTTACCCTTGCCTTTCTTGAACTTAGTGGTTTTATTCACCATCAACACTTGATGTTCCTTTTTGATCTCCACCTCCGCTGATTTCAGCATTGAATATACCTCAGGAATGGTCTTTTCCATCCCCTGCATATTGAAGTTCATCACAAAGCTCTTGTAGCTTGGTGGGAGCGACTAGAGGATTCTGTCGACCACCGCGTCATCTGGGAGATTAACTCCCAGTTGAGATAAGTGGTTGTGCAACCCAGACATTTTGAGTATGTGCTCGCTGACAGAACCATTCTCCTCCATCTTACAACTATAGAACTTGTCGGAGACTTCATATATCTCAACCCGGGCGTGAGCTTGGAAAACCATTCTCAGCTCTTGGAACATATCATATGCTCCGTGCTGCTCAAAACGCTTTTGGAGCCCCGGTTCTAAGCTGTAAAGCATGCCGCAATGAACCAGGGAGTAATCATCACTTCGCGACTGCCAGGCGTTCATAACGTCTTGAGTTGCTGGGAAAATGGGTGCTTCACCTAGCGGTGCATCTTGGACATATGCCTTCTTGGCAGCTATGAGGATGATCCTCAAGTTCCGGACCCAGTCCGTATAGTTGCTGCCATCGTCTTTCAGCTTGGTTTTCTCTAGGAACGCGTTGAAGTTGAGGGCAACATTAGCGCGGGCCATTTGATCTACAAGACATATTGCAAAGATTTTAGACTAAGTTCATAATAATTAAGTTCATCTAATCAAAACAATGAACTCCCACTCAGATAGACATCCCTCTAGTCATCTAAGTGATCCATGATCCGAGTCAACTAGCCCGTGTCCGATCATCACGTGAGACGGACTAGTCATCATCGTTGAACATCTTCATGTTGATCGTATCTTCTATACGACTCATGTTCGACCTTTCGGTCTTCCATGTTCCGAGGCCATGTCTGTACATGCTAGGCTCGTCAAGTTAACCTAAGTGTATTGCGTGTGTAAATCTGGCTTACACCCGTTGTATTCGAACGTTAGGATCTATCACACCCGATCATCACGTGGTGCTTCGAAACAACGAACCTTCGCAACGGTGCACGTTAGGGGAACACTTTTCTTGAAATTATTATGAGGATCATCTTATTTACTACCGTCGTTCTAAGTAAACAAGATGAAAAACATGATAAACATCACATGCAATCAAATAGTGACATGATATGGCCAATATCATATTGCTCCTTTGATCTCCATCTTCGGGGCGCCATGATCATCTTCGTCACGGGCATGACACCATGATCTCCATCATCATGATCTCCATCATCGTGTCTTCATGAAGTTGTCACGTCAACGACTACTTCTACTTCTATGGCTAACGCATTTAGCAATAAAGTAAAGTAATTTACATGGCGTTCTTCAATGACACGCAGGTCATACAAAAAATAAAGACAACTCCTATGGCTCCTGCCGGTTGTCATACTCATCGACATGCAATTCGTGATTCCTATTACAAGAACATGATCATCTCATACATCACATATATCATTCATCACATCCTTTGGCCATATCACATCACAAAACACTTGCTGCAAAAACAAGTTAGATGTCCTCTAATTGTTGTTGCAAGTTTTTACGTGGCTTCTATAGGTGATCTAGCAAGAACGTTTTCTTACCTACGTTAAAGCCACAACGTGATTTGCCAACTTCTATTTACCCTTCATAAGGACCCTTTTCATCGAATCCGCTCCAACTAAAGTGGGAGAGACAGACACCCGCTAGCCACCTTATGCAACTAGTGCATGTCAGTCGGTGGAACCTGTCTCACGTTAGCGTACGTGTAAGGTCGGTCCGGGCCGCTTCATCCCATGGTACAGCTGAAGCAAAATTAGACTAGTAGTGGCAAGAAAGTTGTCAACATCTACGCCCACAACAAATTGTGTTCTACTCGTGCAAAGAGAACTACGCATAGACCTAGCTCATGATGCCACTGTTGGGGAACGTTGCATAAAATAAAAAATTTCCTACGTTCACGAAGATCAATCTAGGAGTTCGTCCAGCAACGAGAGAGAGGAGTGCATCTACATACCCTTGTAGATCGCGAGTGGAAGCATTCAAGAGAATGGGGTTGAGGGAGTTGTACTCGTCGTGATCCAAATCACCGGAGATCCTAGCGCCTAACGGACGGCACCTCCGCGTTCAACACACGTACGGTCAGTGTGACGTCTCCTCCTTCTTGATCCACAAAGGGGGAAGGAGAGGTTGATGAAGATCCAACATCACGACGGCGTGGTGGTGGATGCAGCAGGGATCCCGGCAGGGCTTCGTCAAGCGTCTGCGGGAGGGAGAGGTGTAGCAAGGGGAAAGGGAGGCGCCAAGTGCAAGGGGTGCGGCTGCCCTCCCTCCCCCCTCTTTATATAGGGTCCCCAGGGGGGCGCCGGCCCTAGGAGATGGGATCTCCTAGGGGGGCGGCGGCCAAGGGGGGAGCCTTGCCCCCCAAGGCAAGTGGAGGCGCCCCCTCCACTAGGGTTCCCAACCCTAGACGCAGGGGGGCCCAAGGGGGGCACACCAGCCCATCAGGGGCTGGTTCCCCTCCCACTTCAGCCCATGGGGCCCTCCGGGATAGGTGGCCCCACCCGGTGGACCCCCGGGACCCTTCTGGTGGTCTCGGTACAATATCGGTGACCCCCAAAACTTTCCCGATGGCCGAAACAACACTTCCTATATATAATTCTTCACCTCCTGACCATTCCGGAACTCCTCGTGACGTCTAGGATCTCATACGAGACTCCGAAAAACTTTCGGGTTACTGCATATTCATGTCTCTATAACCCTAGCGTCACCGAACCTTAAGTGTGTAGACCCTACGGGTTCGGGAGACATGCAGACATGTCCGAGATGCCTCTCCGGTCAATAACCAACACCGGGATCTGGATACCCATGTTGGCTCCCACATGCTCCTCGATTATCTCATCGGATGAACCACGATGTCGAGGATTCAATCAATCCCTTATACAATTCCCTTTGTCAATCGGTACGTTACTTGCCCGAGACTCGATCGTCGGTATCCCAATACCTCGTTCAGTCTCATTACCGGCAAGTCACTTTACTCGTACCATAATGCATGATCCCGTGACCAGACACTTGGTCAAATTGAGCTCATTATGATGATGCATTACCGAGTGGCCCAGAGATACCTCTCCGTCATACGGAGTGACAAATCCCAGTCTCGATTTGTGCCAACCCAACAGACACTTTCGGAGATACCCGTAGTGCACCTTTATATCCACCCAGTTACGTTGTGACGTTTGGCACACCCAATGCACTCCTACGGTATCCGGGAGTTGCACAATCTCATGGTCTAAGGAAATGATACTTGACACTTGGAAAAGCTCTAGCTAAATGAACTACACGATCTTTGAGCTATGCTTAGGATTGGGTCTTGTCCATCACATCATTCTCCTAATGATGTGATCCTGTTATCAACGACATCCAATGCCCATAGTCAGGAAACCATGACTATCTGTTGATCAACGAGCTAGTCAACTAGAGGCTTACTAGGGACATGTTGTGGTCTACGTATTCACACGTGTATTACGATTTCCAGATAATATAGTTATAGCATGAATAATAGACAGTTATCACGAACAAACAAATATAATAATAACCATTTATTATTGCCTCTAGGGCATATTTCCAACAGCCAGCGCATCACCCTCAACGGCTTTGAACTGACCCGCACTCTAGCTAGGCGAGCATGCCCAAACGCCGGCCCGAAGTAGGTATCCGCACATCACTCCCTTGTGCACTATTCTGATGATGTTTGGATATCCTTTCACTTCTCTCTTAGCTTACACGCCTATGCAACTCTGACTTTAACTCTTATTTCTTCTGGAGATATCATCTGAAACAAGCAAAACCATTTTTTAGCGAAGCATGACGGTGCTACGGGATCTGGTACACATCCCGCACACCGTATAACCTTGTAAGTATCATCCTCGATTACAACAGCAATGTCGATTCCTCTTATTTGATCAACCATTATTTGTGTCAAAAATGCAGAGGGGGATGCAAGGAGCACAAGGCCTGCACATCCAAGCAAGTGGTAACATGGACTTGTACATGGAACATCCAAAGCGCAAGCAGAGCTGCAGTGAGCTTGTACAATGAGCTAGCGTAAGTCCCCGCATTTCATTTAATTCGTACTAGCATGCATGTATGATTTGTGTGTAGTGGCGGATCCATGAATTCAAGTTACTAGGGGCGAAAATTTAACTTAAAAAATACGAAGGCACTGGCACTCCAGAAATCAACATAACTTGAGAAATTTGAAGCTACATGCACTTTGAAAACCAGCTAATGATCCAAAGTAGTTCAGATTACAAACATTGAATGATGCAAGAACCAAAAAACACAAAATGCAACATGGTGTACAAGGACTAAAAATATGGTCTGTACCTGCTTGAATTATTCGTTGTCTGGCTGAAAATATCAAAGTGTAATTGCACCTATAACTAGTGCGCAAACTGCATATCAATATATCTATCCTACACAAGTATGCCAATAGTTTCAAACAACATATTAGAAAAGTATTTATGCTACGTTGTCATGACACAGGGACTTTCTGGTAGATGGCCTCGACTTTCCTCAAGCCATGAAAATGTACTATAATTTGCTTGCCATCAATGCCTGCAAATCTCTATGTCTCTCTCAACATAACAAATCATCGTTAGACACTGAATCCTTCAATGGGAGCTTCCAAAATGCTTGCATTAGATCCCTCATTAGACACTATATGTTCATCATCAGGAGCATGTAAAATGTTTGCATCAAATCCTTCATTAGCAGTCTGTTCATTAGACACTTCAGGCTCAAGAACAACATGAGCTTGTATGTTTGCATCGGAAACTTGATTAGATACATCAGATTCAGTCAGTTCAGTATTGATTGGGGGAGTTATAAAATAAGCAGAAATTGGTTTCATGTTCTCATAGATTCCCTACATACAAGCAGTTTTACAACATTGTCAGGTTTAACTATTGGCTAGAAATTGAACATTTGAATTAGATATAAACAGGGATGTGATGTACCTGCTCGTTGCGCATGCTGCTCTTGCAAGCTGTGACTGTTCGTTTGCGCAAGCTCGATGCCATGCCCGTGCTGCCGCCGCTGCCTCCCACGTAGGCTACACCCAGGGTTGGATCTTCATCTTCTTGTCCTTCCCTTCGCTTGAAGCCCGGTGACCACCCTCCAACGAGGGCGCGAGGAAGTGCTATGTCGGTCTGTCCAACGACGGCTAGGTTAGGAGCAAACCAGACTGGAGGCTGGAGCGAATGAATTGGTATGTTTCTTGTTGTCGATCGATATGGGAGGCACTCGTTTGGGCCGCCTGCTATAGGGCCTGCCTTGCACTTATGTTATTGGCCCATCCAAATTAAAACAATTTTCTTCATTTTTTACATTGCCTGCTCGTCCGTTGGGACGAATAAAACTAGCCTGGGCCAACCTAGATGACTCAAACTAGTTGCACACTTTCCAGCCACCCGAGGCGGCCACCCGGTCAGCGGAATAAACTTTTCAAAGGTAATAGGTACAGTCCATCCAATTTGGACAAAATCCTCAAGAGGCCTTGTCAGATCCATGGCACCCCTGATAAGCCTGCCAACCACACCAACAGAAATTGTTGGGTTTTTAAATAGGCTTGTAAGTTAGATACCGAACACAAGGGGAAGGGACCTCCAAGCAAGGACGATGATGAGCCCCGTCAGCCGAACACCGGGGGTCAAAAGCAGTTTTCCCCCGAAGTGAAAACAATGAACATGAGCCCCGTCATTCACATACCCAAAAGGGAGCGCAAGCACGCACTAAGGGACATCTACATCGTAGAGCCTGTCGCCCCAAAGTTCAATCCATGGTCAGCCTGTCCGATCACTTTTGATTGCAGGGATCACCCAAGCAATATCCGTCATGGGGTTTCGGCCGCCCTGGTACTCGATCCTATCATTGACGGATACCATCTCACTAGAGTCCTTATGGACGGCGGCAACAGTCTCAACTTGATCTATCAAGACACTGTCCGCAAAATGGGCATCAACCCATCAAGAATCAAGGCCAGTAACACTACCTTTCAAGACAACTTCCGTAGCAAAGAACTGATCTTTGACATCGTCCCTTTACACAGTGGCTATCATGCATTGCGCGGACGAACTGCTTCCGCCCGTTTTAATGCGATCCCGCACTAAGCTTATTTGAAGCTTAAAATACCCAGACCACGTGGCGTCACAGTCCTTATCAAGCCGAGCAGTTCATCGAAAAAGAGTCCGGTCCACACCTCACGGAGATAGCCCGGTGGACCCGGACCTCGAATAGAAGTTCTGCCTCGTACGCCTGCCCCATAAGGCTGCGACATATGTACTGCGCGTACATAACTACACACTTAAAATACCTTGGGCGCACCAGAGGCACACTGCAGAAAAGGTCCATAGTATGGTTCGACCCTATTCAGACCCCACATACCTTTTTTTCTTTCACTGCAGGGTCATTCGAAAACCTAAAAGATGTATGGTTGCATGAGGGTTCCCTCCTCGGCCCCTCTTTCTCTTCTTTACAGACAACCATCTAATCCTCCTCTCAAAGGATGCACTACTAAGGAGAAACGACGTAGATGTGCGGCAGGTGTAACGCCCTCGATGCGGCTATATCTCCCACGTGTCGAAGCACGACTTAGAGGCATAACCGCATTGAAAGCAATGTCGCAAGTGAGGTAATCTTCACACAACCCATGTAATACATAAGGGAAAGAGATACATAGTTGGCTTACAATCGCCACTTCACACAATTACATGAATAAAGCATTACATCATCCAGATACAATCAAGGTCCGACTACGGAACCAAAATAAAAGAAGAACCCCAAATCGACAAAGGACCTGATCGACCCCAACCGGGCTCCACTCTTGATCAACTAGAACGAAACAACACAAAGGGCAAGATCTTCATCGAGCTCCTCCTTGAGCTTGGTTGCGTCACACTTTCGATAACATAGGCACCGCAAACTGGTTTTGGAAGTATCTAGTGAGCCACGGGGACTCAGCAATCTCGCACCCAGCGAGATCAAGACTATTTAAGCTTATGGGTAAGGTAAAGGCATGAGGTGGAGCTGCAGCAGCGACTAGCATATATGGTGGCTAACATACGCAAATGAGAGCGAGAAGAGAAGGCAAAGCACGGTCGATAAAAGTATGATCAAGAAGTGATCCTATAGCAACCTCGTCAAGCATAACTCCAACACGTGTTCACTTCCGGACTCACGGAAAAAGACCATCACGGTTACACACGCGTTGATGTATTTTAATTAAGGTCAACTTCAGGTCTTCTACAACCGGACGTTAACAAATTCCCATCTGCCCATAACATCAGGGCACGGCTTTGAAAGATCAAATCCTGCGGGGTGTCCCAACAGCCCATGACAAGCTCTCACGGCCAACGGAGGAATAGACCTCCACCCAAGACACTCCGATCGACTCGGTATCCCGGTACAACAAGACATTTCGACGAGGGTAAAACTAAACCAGCAACACCGCCCGAATGTGCCGACAAATCCCGATAGGAGCTGCACATCTCTTTCTCGAGGCACACTCGGATGAGACTAGCTACGAGTAAAACCAACCCTCAAGTTTCCCGAGGTGGCCCAGAGTCAGCTCAGTTCGGACCAACACTCGAGGAGCACCGCCCGGGGGTTAAAATAAAGATGACCCTTAGTCTGCAGAACCCAAGGGAAAAAAAAGGCTAGGTGAGGCGAATGGTAAAACCAATGTTGGGCATTCTTGGAGAAGCTTTACTTAAAGCGAATCGTCAAGGGGTTCCATAATAGCCCAACCGTGTAAGGGGCGCAAAATCCGGGAACATAACACCGATATGCGGAAACTAGGGCGGCAAGAGTGGAACAAAACACTGGGCATAAGGCCGAGCCTTCCACCCTTTACCAAGTATATAGATGCATTAATTAAATAAGATATATTGTGATATCCCAACAAGTAAACATGTTCCAACAAGGAACAACATCTTCATGTTCCAACAAGGAACAAACTTCAATCTTCACCTGCAACTAACAACGCTATAAGAGGGGCTGAGCAAAGCGGTAACATAGCCAAACAACGGTTTGCATAGGAGAGGTGTCAAAGGTTAGAGGTTTGACATGGCAATTTGGGAGGCTGACAAGCAAATGGTAGGCATCATAGCATTGGCATAGCAAAAGAGCGAGCAAACTAGCATAGCAAAGATAGTAGTGATTTCGAGGGTATGATCATCTTGCCTGGGATCCCGCAAGGAAGAAGAACGATTCCATGAAGAAGACAAACGGACGTAGACGAACGGATCCTCACAACTCCGGAACGAAACCGAAGCTAACGAGAGAAGCAAACCGGAAAGAAGCAAACAATATAGTAAACAACCCTCACATAAACATGGCATGATGCACAACCAAGTATGATGCATGTCCGGTTTAATGAGGCATGGCATGGCAAAGTGCAAGCAAACAACACTACAAATTAAGTGGAGCTCAATATGCAACGAGTTGCATATTGATGGCTTCCACATCAATTATTTAGTTCGCTCTCGTTTAGGCTACCCAACAATATTAAATGTTGATTAACATGGCAAGGGTGAATCATAACAAAACTACCTAACTAGGCAAGTTTAAATGAGGCCGGAAACAACAAACAACAAGTCCTAAAAACCCCATGTGCATATTTATGGATTAGGTACTGTTCTGCCCTAAAGCATATTTTAGAGTTGTTAAACATGCAAGATGAGTGCACCATGTTAATCTAGGCATTTTCCACCCCAAATACATATAAAGAACATTTAAATCCGAGCTACGGTTATTTAGTTATGAATTAAATCATTTTAGCATGGCATTTAAGCAAATTTAATCAAACAACATTTTAAACATTTTAAACATGGATGAAAATGGGATATTGTGAAACTAGATAAAATTCTAAGCATTTTACATATATAACTTATTTTAATCCGATGCACCAATTGTGAGTTATTAAATGCATGAAGTTTAGGGGCCAATCTGTAAAACTGCAGTTAACTGGATAAATAGAAAAATTCGCAGAATGGAAAAAAAAAGAACGCGGGCCGAATCTCGAGTGGGCTAAAGTGCACAGGAGAGGGGCGGGGTCTGCTCACCCTGGGCTTGGCCCGTTAGGAGAGGAAGCCGGCTGGGGAGGGCGGAGCTAGCTGGGCCGCGGCCCACGTGGTGGATGCGGGCCACGGGGCCCACGCACGGTCGACGGGCGGAGCGGTTCCTGCTCGCTCGGCAGGACACAGCAGCGGCTATTGCCGCTGCTCCGGCGAGGAGCGGCCGGCGGCCAAAGGGCCGACAGCGGCATCGATGGACGGATCCGGCGCTCTGCCGGATCCGCCGGAGGCGGGCGAAACGGCGAAGCTAAGCGGCGGCGCGCGGCGGCGCGGCGCGCGCGCAAAGCGACGCCGCAGCGAAGGACTTCGCCGGGCGTGAAGCCGCCGCGCGGAGGCGCTCTGCGGCGGCCTTGGCGCAGGCGACCATCTTGGCGACAGGAAGGAGAGGCACGGGCGCCGGAGGACGGCGGCGCGCCCGGCGAAAGCGAACGGCGGCGCAGCACGAAGGCGGCGCGCGCGCGAGCTCGTCCGGCCCCCGATGGGCTCGGGCGGGCTGGCTGCGGGCGTGGAGAGAGGGCGCGGGCGGGCGACGTGGCGGCGCGTGAGTGGAGGAGGAGGCGGCGGCGCCGACGTGGCAGCACGGGATTGGTCGGAGCGACGTGTCCGTGCGGACGTGTCCGGCTGGCGGTGACGCGTCCGTGGCGCGAGGAGGAAATCTGCTAGGGTTTCGGGGGATTAGACCGCGAAAATGGAAGGGGAGGGCCTATATATAGGTAGAGGGAGCTAGGAGAGTCCAAATGAGGTGCGGTTTTCGCCCACACGATCGTGATCAAACGAGCGAGAGCATGGAGGGGAGTTTGGTGGGTTTTGGGCCACTTTGGAAGGGGTGTTGGGCTGCAACAAAAGAAGGCTTTGCGGTTACCCGGTTAACCGTTGGAGTATCAAACGTCCTCCAAATGGCACGAAACTTGACAGGCGGTCTACCGGTGCTAAACCAAGGCCGCTTGGCAAACCTCGGGCCATTCCGAGAAAGTTTAATACCCGCTCACAACAGGAGAGAAGAAGGGGACGCCGGGGGACATAGGAGCGCCGGATTGCAAAACGGACAACGGGGAAAAGGCTCGGATGCATGAGGCGAACATGTATGCAAAATGAAATGCACATGATGACATGATAAAATGCAAATGATGACATGGCAAATGCAACACGCAAGCAAATGACATGGCAACGAAGGCGAATAACCGGCGGACACCTGGCGCATCGGATCCGGGGTGTTATAACACTCCACCACTATGAGAGGATCTCGTCCCGAGATCTAGAATGGCACCGGAGGGAAAACGGAAGAGGAAGAGAAGAGGTAAAACTAAGTTGCTTCTTTGACGAACGAGTGAAACCACGAACCTTGAGAGGTTGAGCAATTTAAAAGAAAGGGTACAACAGAGATGAATGAGATTGCAGACAATCTGTTAGAAAAAAAAGAACAAGGAACATTACGAGAACTTGAAGGTTGCAAAGACATGAATCAAAAGTTTCACGAACGAAAAGAATATGACCACCTCGGTATAATGAGATAGCCAAGGAACAAGGATGGCTGAATTTGGACAGTACTCCGGTAGAAAAGAGAAGAAAACTTGATGAGATGAAAAGATATTGAAGAGATGATACAACACTCCGGTTAATTGGATAAGCATGAAGAACATGATCCTCACAATTCGATATGATGAGTGAAAAGAGCAACATCACAATGCCTCCGTAATGAAAGAATAGAAGATAGACCGTTGGAATAACAGAATGGAAAAGAAAATGACATCTTCTGCCACAATTGAATTTGGAAAGCATCCTTGCGAAGAAGAATTGAACGGAGTTGTTGGAAAATCAACAACGAGAAGCACAAGCTTGTTGTGGGCTTATGGAAACATCTCAACATGCTGAGGTGATAACCGGCCACTAACGGAAACAATTGCTTGAGATTAACAAAGAGATGAAATCTTGTTCCATCAAGATGGAAAAGAGATAACTTGGGTCATTAATAAGCACCAAAATAGCAACATCCCTTAAGGAAAGGCTTTAGGTGAAATATGACACAAGATAACTCCAACGAAGAAGTTGATTGGTCGAAAAGATCTCTTGAGCGAAGAGAAAAAGATGGATTTAGAATACCTCATTCTTGACAACATATGAATCATGAAACATGAAGGAAATTGTCAAGAGTGACATAACACCATCTCAAAAGATAAGATAGAAGGAATTGCACTTTGGAATGCAAGATGAAGAATACTTGAGCTTCTCAAAACAAAACAAGTGTTAAGCACCATGTTTAATTTTGAGTATAGCTTGGCGGATCATAAGTTCGAGAGAAATCTTGAAGAACAATTGAAGAATGAAGAGAATCCTTGATGAACCACCATGAAGAAACTCCATGAAGAACTCCGGTAATAAAATGATGAAAAGAAAGAGAAATTGAAAACACAAGGTGAATCCTTGCAATGATTTAGATGGATCTCCGTGATAATTAGAGCTTGGAACTCCGGGAAAAAGAGAAAATGAAACAAATGAAACCGAGAATTTATTCCTCCTGAACAAACTCTGAAGGAAAGGATTAATCACTTGGATGAAACCAGAATAAGAATTATGTTATGCGTATCCTTCACCAATTAAATTGATGACAATCAACGGATTTGGCATACTACTTATTCTCGTAGAAAGGATTAAAAGAGATATATCAAAACTTGAGAAGGTCTTCAACGAACCACCAGTAAGATTGGAACAACAAATGAATTGATATGATAACGAAGGAAGAGAAATCTTGAAAGAACCACCGTAAGAATTGAAATTGAACGTAGCAAATGCACAAATCACCGGGAAGAATTGCAAAATGAAAGAAGATACTTGAGGGTATTTGGATACAAATGAACGAATAGATCACGAGTTGATTAGAGAATACTTGAATGATGCACGGTATGATTTGGAGAACGAGGGCTGAAAGCTTGAATAAATAATACTAAGATGATGGGCTTCAAAGAATGGAACTGAAAAGACTCCTAAAATGCTCCGGATGGGTGAAAAGATTCTCACAATCGAAAACAATTATGAGAGGATGGCAACAAGCTAGCACCATGAATCTTGAAGAGAATAGAGCAAGATTAACGAGAAACTCTTCTTCGGTCTTCAAATGATGAGAATGACAACGAGAAACACCACCAAGAATTATTGAGGCACACCGGAAGAATCAAAAGCGAAGAGGTTGAGCCAACTATGAAAAGAATTTGAAAGATCTTGGATAAAAGCATTTGACTGATGATAACTCATTCTTACGTCAAACTTGGAGAAGAATTTAGGATAGCTCTGGGAAAATAGAAGAGTCAGGTAAGATCCTGGGAAAAGACCTGTGGGTTAGGGCCCACTCAAAAGAACACCGTTGAGAATGATATTAAAGAGAGATTGCACCGGTTGAATTAAATGGCTTGAAAGAGATAACAACCTCGAAATGGCTTGAACGGATTAAGAATGGAAACACAAATCTTCGAGATAACTTGAGCACTCCGGAATAACAAATAGCGAGAAGTAGAATGATAATGAGGTGCACCGGTATGAGAAGACATTGAAATGAGGAAAAGGTATGATCAACAAAACTTGACTTGAATCCACCGGAGAAGAAAAGAGAACGGAGGATGATGAACTAGTAGAACATCTTCTTGAGAACCACCGGGTAAGAACATTGACGAAAAAGAATGGAGAAACTTCACATGAATAAATGGATACTTGATTAAGAAATCTGTGTCCTTGAAGAAAAAGGGTGGGAGGGTGGGGAAAAACAAAGAGAACTTTGGATGAACGAAAGAAACACCGTTGAGAAAACTTAGAATTGACCTTGCGGATGGGTAAAATGATGGGATCCACTTGAAGAGAAACACGCCGGTTAAACAGGATTGACATGACAATCTCGATTGTCGAGAAGGATTGGTATTCACATCGGAGTATGAGAACACCATTTCGGAAAGGTATGGAATCAACACTTGACATTGAAGCAACTCGAATACCACAACTCAAAACAAAAACAAAGGACTGGCTTGCAGAATAAGCTGGAACAAACATATGATAGAGATTTCGTCCGAAGTTTTCGTGGTGGGGCCTACACGGGCTCAATCGTACAGCACCATCATGTACAAGGCAATGCACATGACATACGAAGCGTCCCCGAGTCGGCATAGCCAAGGACTCTTTAAGACACAACGAGACCACTGTAAAACCAACCGTGAATAGGCGGACCACTAGACGTCGAACCCCAATTTCATATCATACATCCGTCGGAAAGATATCCTAAGAGCTACTTGAATTCCCACCTATAAAACTCCCAAACTTTACGGTTATGCAATCTGGTGTTGGGGATACAGGGAGCAATAATATCTCACACAAACTAACAATCCCTACATCCATTTGTATCCATCCGTCAACACATAACCAAGAAACCTTCGAAATCGTCTACCTCAACCTTGAAAAGCATCCGTTATCTGAGTCATGGCAATACTCCGTACTCACCTCGATCTTTGGGTTAGCGGGGTTATCTCACCAACAACTGCATAAAAGAGATTTTCGATGTCGGCGTACTAAACTCGGTATTCCAGAATCTGCAACGATAAAATTATGACAACAACACCTCGGAGCTCAACTCCCGGGACACTTGCCACAACCCTAAATGACAGGAGGCACCAAGACAATGTTGTCATCATAAAACCATCGAACGATTCCAAGATACCAGCGTGATCCTAAAAAATTTTTTAGTGAAATTTGAGAAGAGAAGAGTCAAAACTCTCGTCGGGATACCTCACCGTAAGGTCGAAGGACCGGGGAGTAAAAAGAATTCTAAACTCTCCGATATATATAATCCTAAATGACTCAAAACATTTTTCTAGACACAACTCGGCCACTAAAAGCGATCAAGCGGTGGGGCTCCTAAGGTCGGGAAGGCTCGATTACCAACTTGTAGCGCCCTCGATGCGGCTATATCTCCCACGTGTCGAAGCACGACTTAGAGGCATAACCGCATTGAAAGCAATGTCGCAAGTGAGGTAATCTTCACACAACCCATGTAATACATAAGGAAAGAGATACATAGTTGGCTTACAATCGCCACTTCACACAATTACATGAATAAAGCATTACATCATCCAGATACAATCAAGGTCCGACTACGGAACCAAAATAAAAGAAGAACCCCAAATGCGACAAAGGACCTGATCGACCCCAACCGGGCTCCACTCTTGATCAACTAGAACGAAACAACACAAAGGGCAAGATCTTCATCGAGCTCCTCCTTGAGCTTGGTTGCGTCACCTTTCGATAACATAGGCACCGCAAACTGGTTTTGGAAGTATCTAGTGAGCCACGGGGACTCAAAGAATCTCGCACCAGCGAGATCAAGACTATTAAGCTTATGGGTAAGGTAAAGGCATGAGGTGGAGCTGCGACAGCGACTAGCATATATGGTGGCTAACATACGCAAATGAGAGCGAGAAGAGAAGGCAAAGCACGGTCGATAAAAGTATGATCAAGAAGTGATCCTATAGCAACCTACGTCAAGCATAACTCCAACACCGTGTTCACTTCCCGGACTCCGCCGGAAAAAGACCATCACGGTTACACACGCGGTTGATGTATTTTAATTAAGGTCAACTTCAGGTCTTCTACAACCGGACGTTAACAAATTCCCATCTGCCCATAACCGCGGGCACGGCTTTGAAAGATCAAATCCTGCAGGGTGTCCCAACAGCCCATGACAAGCTCTCACGGTCAGCGGAGGAATAGACCTCCACCCAAGACACTCCGATCGACTCGGTATCCCAGTACAACAAGACATTTCGACAGGGTAAAACTAAACCAGCAACACCGCTTTGAATGTGCCGACAAATCCCGATAGGAGCTGCACATATCTCTTTCTCGAGGCACACTCGGATGAGACTAGCTACGAGTAAAACCAACCCTCAAGTTTCCCGAGGTGGCCCATGATCAGCTTCGGTTCGGACCAACACTCGGAGGAGCACCGCCCGGGGTTAAAATAAAGATGACCCTTGAGTCTGCAGAACCCAAGGAAAAAAAAGGCTAGGTGAGGCGAATGGTAAAACCAATGTTGGGCATTCTTTGGAGAAGCTTTACTTAAAGCGAACTGTCAAGGGGTTCCCATAATAGCCCAACCGTGTAAGGGGCGCAAAATCCGGGAACATAACACCGATATGACGGAAACTAGGGCGGCAAGAGTGGAACAAAACACCAGGCATAAGGCCGAGCCTTCCACCCTTTACCAAGTATATAGATGCATTAATTAAATAAGATATATTGTGATATCCCAACAAGTAAACATGTTCCAACAAGGAACAACATCTTCATGTTCAACAAGGAACAAACTTCAATCTTCACCGCAACTAACAACGCTATAAGAGGGCTGAGCAAAGCGGTAACATAGCCAAACAACGGTTTGCATAGGAGAGGTGTCAAAGGTTAGAGGTTTGACATGGCAATTTGGGAGGCCGACAAGCAAATGGTAGGCATCGTAGCATTGGCATAGCAAAAGAGCGAGCAAACTAGCATAGCAAAGATAGTAGTGATTTCGAGGTATGATCATCTTGCACGGGATCCCGCAAGGAAGAAGAACGATTCCATGAAGAAGACAAGCGGACGTGAGCGAGCGGATCCTCACAACTCCGGAACGAAACCGAAGCTAACGAGAGAAGCAAACCGGAAAGAAGCAAACAATATAGTAAACAACCCTCACATAAACATGGCATGATGCACAACCAAGTATGATGCATGTCCGGTTTAATGAGGCATGGCATGGCAAAGTGCAAGCAAACAACACTACAAATTAAGTGGAGCTCAATATGCAACGAGTTGCATATTGACGAAACACCACATCAATTATTTAGTTCGCTCTCGTTTAGGATACCCAACAATATTAAATGTTGATTAACATGGCAAGGGGTGAATCATAACAAAACTACCTAACTAGGCAAGTTTAAATGAGGCCGGAAACAACAAACAACAAGTCCGGAAAAACCCCATGTGCATATTTATGGATTAGGTACTGTTCTGCCCTAAAGCATATTTTAGAGTTGTTAAACATGCAAGATGAGTGCACCATGTTAATCTAGGCATTTTTCCACCCCAAATACATATAAAGAACATTTAAATCCGAGCTACGGTTATTTAGTTATGAATTAAATCATTTTAGCATGGCATTTAAGCAAATTTAATCAAACAACATTTTAAACATTTTAAACATGGATGAAAATGGGATATTGTGAAACTAGATAAAATTCTAAGCATTTTACATATATAACTTATTTTAATCCGATGCACCAATTGTGAGTTATTAAATGCATGAAGTTTAGGGGCCAATCTGTAAAACTGCAGTTAACTGGATAAATAGAAAAATTCGCAGAATGGAAAAAAAATGAACGCGGGCCGAATCTCGAGTGGGCTAAAGTGCACAGGAGAGGGGCGGGGTCTGCTCACCCTGGGCTTGGCCCGTTAGGAGAGGAAGCCGGCTGGGGAGGGCGGAGCTAGCTGGGCCGCGGCCCACGTGGTGGATGCGGGCCACGGGGCCCACGACGGCGGCACGGCGAGGCGGTTCTGCTCGCTCCGGCGAGGCAAGGCGGCGGCGGCTGTTGCTGCTCCGGCGAGGAGCGGGCAGCGGCCAAAGGGCCGACAGCGGCAGGATGGACGGATCCGGCGCTCTGCCGGATCCGCGAGGCGAAGCGAAACGGCGAAGCTAAGCGGCGCGGCGAAGGAGAGGCGCGGCGAGTGTGACGCCGGCGAGAAGGACGGCGGCGGGCGGCGAAGCTTCGCCCGGCGTGGAAGCGGCGGCGGCGAGGCGAACTCTGCAGGCGGGCGGCGCGCCATCTTGGCGACAGGAAGGAGAACCTGGCGCCGGAGGACGGCAGCGCTCCGGCGAAGCGAACGGCGGCGAAACACGGCGAAAAGCGGCGGCGAGCTCGTCCCGGGCCCGATGGGCTCGGGCGGGCTGGCTGCGGGCGTGGAGAGAGAGGCGCGGGCAGGCGGCGTGGCGGCGTGGTGGAGGAGGAGGCGGCGGCGCTGGCGTGGCAGCACGATTGGTCGGAGCGACGTGTCCGGCGGACGTGTCCGGCGCGGACGAGACGCGTCCGTCGCGAGGAGGAAATCTGCTAGGGTTTGAGGGTTAGACCGCGAAAATGGAAGGGAGGGCCTATATATAGGTAGAGGGAGCTAGGAGAGTCCAAATGAGGTGCGGTTTTCGCCCACACGATCGTGATCAAACGAGCGAGAGCATGGAGGGGAGTTTGGTGGGTTTTGGGCCACTTTGGAAGGGGTGTTGGGCTGCAACAAAAGAAGGCTTTGCGGTTACCCGGTTAACCGTTGGAGTATCAAACGTCCTCCAAATGGCACGAAACTTGACAGGCGGTCTACCGGTGCTAAACCAAGGCCGCTTGGCAAACCTCGGGCCATTCCGAGAAAGTTTAATACCCGCTCACAACAGAGAGAAGAAGGGGCGCCGGGGACATAGGGCGCGGATTGCAAAAGCAGACAACGGGAAAAGGCTCGGATGCATGAGGCGAACATGTATGCAAAATGAAATGCACATGATGACATGATAAAATGCAAATGATGACATGGCAAATGCAACACGCAAGCAAATGACATGGCAACGAAGGCGAATAACTGACGGACACCTGGCGCATCGGATCCGGGGTGTTACAGCAGGGCACCAATGGGATCTTGAAACCATTACTTTCAGGCCCTGTGTAAACCTTTCCCTTATGTAAATTTTTTGGCATGTAACATGACCTCAATATTCATGGCATTATCTGTCTAAACACGTCTCGATGTATTAATAAGGATATAAAGGAAGCAAATGATCACCACCTTTTGTGCGGTCCTTATGTTATATTATCATCTGTATTCCCTCCTTACTTCTGATTGACGTACATGCTTTAGCCCGGCCTTCGCTCCAGGGCCTGTATTTGGCCTTGCACATTCCAAAGTCCGAACACCTACAGGGATCTCTTCGGCGTCTCGGATATTGCATTATATGCATCAGTTATGATTCATGTCTTTGGTCTATATTTGGGTTGCCCAGCTCCTGTGCTTACCACCTTATGTTCCACCAGTTCGGCTAAGATAGTAAAGGGAGAACTACTGCGATTGTATTTCTGGTTCGTCTGGTTAACTACCTCAGTAGAGAAAGCCGAAAACTAACCGTCATGATAAGCGAGAGCTGGTCAGCGATTCGTGGCTTAGTGTTATACTACAAATCGTTAGCGATTCTTGCCGTGTCACACGAGGGGCTGGGCTTCGACCAACCGGGTTGCATAGGCACCATAATCCGAATGGTCGCACAATGCAATAGGGGTTAGTACTTAGCCCCACCAATGGACTCCTATGGCTAAGTGAAGGTAATAAAGCCGCATAGTCTGATTGCCTGGTTCACCTTGCGGACGCCTCCTCCATGGACCAAGACGTTGGATAAAGTGCGACCATGCGTTCATGAACACCCCTGTAATATTTACATGGGGGCAGAAGCCCACAACTGGCAACCTTCAGAAATATAAACAATAAACAACCACACAGGAGGATAAATTAACACAAAAGGCGCAATCATAGCATGGATTCATAACATAGTTTCTTCCACCCGAATACATCTAATCGAATATAACGTCCTTCAAACACTGGCCCTCTACTATTCGGGCCCCTTCTAGGACATCTTCAAAGTACCGCTCCGGCTTCCGATGATATTTGCCCTCGGGCGAACCTGTGGTCGCCACTTCGGTGGCCTTCATCTTCGCCCATTGCATCTTGACGTGGGTGAAGGCCATCCGGGCACCTTCTATGCAGGCTGACTGCTTTATGGCGTCGATCCGAGGACGCGGGTTGACAAGCCGCTTCACGAGGCCGAAGTAGCTGCTCGGCACGGGCTCGGCTGACCAAAGTTGGACTATTAGATCCTTCATGGCCAAGCCGGCCGCCCTATGCAACTCGGTCAGCTGCTTAAGCTAGTCGCTGAGGGGCGTCGGATCATACTTGAATGATCATACATATTTACAGAGCAATTTTTATTGCTTGCACCGATGACAACTTACTTGAAGGATCTTACTCAATCCATAGGTAGGTATTGGTGGACTCTTATGGCAAAACTGGGTTAAGGGATCTTTGGATGCACAAGTAGTATCTCTACTTGGTGCAAAGGATTTGGCTAGCATAAGAGGGAAAAGCAAGCTCAGCATGTTGGAGGATTCATAATAATATAACTTCTATTCGGATATGAAGAAACATAACCCATTACGTTGTCTTCCTTGTCCAACATCAACTTTTTAGCATATAATATTTTAATGGGTGCTCACAATCACAAAAGATGTCCAAAATAGTATATTTATATGTGAGACCTCTCTTTCTTTATTACTTCCTATTAATTGCAATAATGACCAAAACTATGTTTGTCAACTAACAACAAGTTTCATGCGACATACTTCTTATATGTGAAGTCATCACTTCCCATAAGATAATTATTTAATCTTTTATTTCTTTTATTGTTTATCTTTTTCTCATGATCATAGCAATAAAGCAAAGCCCTCAACTCAAAACTAATCTTTATCATATATCTCTCAGAGTCAATTACATAGAGGGAACATAAAGCAAAACTCAAGGCTAGATCATACTAAAAACTTTATTCTACTAGATCAATATATAACCAAAAGGATTGAACTAAGAAAAATTATAAAGGTAAAGGTGTGATGATGATACGAAACCGGGACACCTCCCCCAAGCTTGGCACAAGCCAAGGGGAGTGCCCATACCCATGTATTTAGATCTCTTTCTTCGGAGGTGGTGATGATGGAGTTGTTGATGATGAAAGAATCTTATCCTCCGTCTTCCAAGGCATAGGTTCACCATTGTAAAAATATGAACAAGTCTCCGGGATCCTCAAAGCTGCAGCCAAACTCATCTTCTTAAATCTGTATTCATACTCACAGTTTTGGTTTTGCAGGTCATAGATCTGGGCTTGGAGATGCTCGATTCTCTCATGAAGCTTGAAGATAGCCTCTCCGATGTTCTTGGCATCTAGCTTGTGGTCACGGGTAAACTCCATGACCATCAAGTGATTGGCATTGAGTCCACATTCCACCATCCCTTGGCACTTGAAGACTTGCTACTCCATTTTGTCTCAAGCCTTGCCTACATGCTTTTGGTCTTCTTTGGCCCTTCAACATCACCGATGTGCAACACCCCCTCACGCATCTCAATGATTTGAGGGTGTTGAAGCACCTCCGCGAGGTAAGGGTTGATGACCTTCTCGAAAAACTTGTCCTTGGGGGCGCTTGGAGACGTCATGGCGATCTAGATCTGTCAGAAAAACAACTCGAAACAAGAACATAAGGTTCTGTCGTGGTACGATGGTCAAAACCTTAGGGAGATTATATAATGAATTTTTACCAACAAAAGGAGTATTCCACAGGAAAACGGAATCCGGAGGGCACACGAGGTGGCCACAAGCCACAGGGGCGCTCCCGGGGGGTAGGCCGCCTCCTTGTGCACTCTTCGGACTACTTTTATTTCTCCTAATTTTTAAACATTCCAAAACGGAGAAAAAAAATTGCCACTGGAAACATTTTGGAGTCGGTTAACTTACCGTACCACATAGCTATTCCTTTTCAGAGTCTAAAACGTTCTTGTAGGTCTCCCTTATGTACTCCTCCAGTGTTATGGTATTAATTATATTGGTTTCAACATTTATGGGAGTACCTGAGATAATGTTTGATTCTTTGCCCATTTACCACCTTTGGGTTATTGCCTTCGGCGTTGTTAATCTTGATGGCACCAGAACGATAAACTTCCTCGACAATGTAAGGAACTTCATTTAGAGAGAAGCTTTCCTGCAAAAAATCTTAAACTAGAGTTGTATAGCAAGACATGGTCACCTACATTAAACTCATGATTTTGTATCCTTTTGTCGTGCCATCTTTTAACTTTTTATTTAAACAACTTGGCATTCTCATAGGCTTGGGTTCTCCATTCATCAAGTGAGCTAATGTCAAATACCCTCTTTTCACCGGCAAGTTTGAAACCATAGTTGAGCTCTTTAATTGCCCAATATGCCTTATGTTCTAGTTCAAGAGGTAAGTGACATGCTTTTCCATAAACCATTTTATATGGAGACATACCCATATGGTTTTTATAAGCGGTTCTATAAGCCCATAATGCATCATCAAGTTTCTTAGACCAATTCTTTCTAGATCTATTAACAGTCTTTTGCAAGATCAATTTAATTTCTCTATTGCTCAATTCCACTTGACCACTATACTGAGGATGATACAGAGATGCAATTATATGTTAACATCATATTTAGCAAGCAATTTACGAAAAGCACCATGAATAAAGTGTGAACCACCACCAGTTATTAAATATCTAGCGACTCCAAACCTCAGAAAAATAACTTCTTTAATCATTCTAATGGAAGTGTTATGATCAACAATACTAGTTGGAATAACTTCTACCCACTTAGTATACCATAATCAACAGCAACCAAAATATGTGTATACCTATTGGAGGAAGGAAAAGGTCTCATATAATCAAAGCCCCAAACATCAAATGGTTAACTAACAAGTGAATAATTCATAGGCATTTCCTGATGTCTACTATTATTACCAATTCTTTGACATTCATCACAAGACAAGACAAACTAATGAGCATCCTTGAACAGAGTAAGCCAATAAAAACCAGATTGTAATACCTGGTGTGCAGTTCTATCTCTAGCATGGTGTCCTCTGTAGGTCTCCGAATGACGCTTGCGTAGGATCTGTTCATGTTCATGCTCAGGTACACAACGTCTAATAAAACCATCTACTCCTTTATAAAGGTGTGGGTCATCCCAAAAGTAATGTCTTAAATCATAGAATTTTTTTCTTTGGCTGGTATGTGAAACTAGGTGGTATAAATTTAGCAACAATGTAATTAGCATAATCAGCATACCATGGAGCATTACGAGAAGAATTTATGACATCTAATTGTTCATCAGGAAAGCTATCATCAATAGGTAGTGGGTCATCAAAACATTCACTAACCTAGACAAGTTATTTGCTACAGGGTTCTCAGCACCCTTTCTATCACTAATATGCAAATCAAATTCTTGCAGCAAAAGAACCCATCTAATAAGTCTAGGTTTAGCATCTTTCTTTTCCATAAGATATTTAATAGCAGCATGACCGGTGTGAATAGTTACTTTAGAATCAACAATATAAGGTCTAAACTTATCACAAGCAAAGACAACTGCTAAAAATTCTTTTTCAGTAATAGCATAATTTCTCTGGGCACTGGCTAGAGTTTTACTAGCATAATGAATAAGATTCAATTTCTTATCAACTCTTTGTCCTAGAAGAGCACCAACATCATAATCACTAGCATCACATATAATTTCGAAGGGTAGGTTCCAATCAGGTGGTTGAACAATAAGTGCAGAAATCAAGGCTTTCTTAAGGATTTCAAATGTTTGTACACAATCATCATCAAAAATAAAAGGAACATCTTTTTGCAAGAGATTAGTGAGAGGCCTGGAAATTTTTGAGAAGTCTTTAATAAACCTCCTATAGAAAATAGCATGACCAATGAAACTTCTTATACCTTTGATATCTTTAGGACAGGGCATTTTTTCAATAGCATCAACTTTAGCTTCACCAACTTCAATACCTCTTTCGGAGAATTTATGCCCCAAAACAATACCTTCATTAACCATAAAGTGGCACTTCTCCCAATTCAAGAAAAGATTAGTTTCTTCACATCTCTGCAAACTCGATCAAGGTTGCTCAAGCAATCATCAAAAGAAGTTCCGTAAATGGAGAAGTCATCCATGAAAACCACAACAATCTTTTCACAAAAGTTAGAGAATATAGCAGTCATACATCTTTGAAAGGTAGCAAGTGCATTCCATAAACCAAAAGGCATACGTCTATTAGGAAATGTATCGAAAGGGCAAGTAAAAGTAGTCTTTTCTTGATCCACTTTTGACATAGGTATTTGAGAAAAAACTAGAATAACCATCTAGAAAGCAGAATTGTGTATCTTTGGATAGTCTTTCTAGCATTTGATCAATAAAAGGTAGAGAGTAATGATCTTTTCTAGTGGCCTTGTTAATTTGCGAAAATCAATTACCATTCTATAACCTGTAATAATTCTTTGTGGAATCAATTCATTCTTATCATTAGAAACAACAGTAATACCTCCCTTCTTAGGGACACAAAATGGACATGACTGACCCATCTGCTATCAGCAATAGGATAAATTATACCTGCTTCTAGAAGCTTTAGTATTTCATTTCTAACCACTTCTTTCATCTTAGGATTCAACCGTCATTGGTGATCAAAAACTAGTTTAGCATCAGGCTCCATATTGATTTTGTGCTGACATAGAGTGGGACTAATGCCCTTAATATCATCAAGAGTGTATCCAATAGCAGCACGTTGCTTCCTTAGAGTTTTCAGTAATTTCTTTTATTCATGCTCTGAAAGGTTAGCACTAATAATAACAGGATATATCTTATTTTCATCAAGATAAACATATTTTAGAGTATCAGGTAATTGTTTAAGCTCAAACACAGGGTCACCTTTGGGTGGAGGAGGGTCCCCAAGAATCTCAACAGGCAAGTTGTGTTTCAAAACAGGCATTTGATTAAAGAATATTTCATCTAATTCCTTCCTTTCATTCATAAACATATCATTTTCATGGTCTAGAAGATATTGTTCTAAAGGTTCAGTAGGAGGCACAACAATAGAAGCAAGACCAATAATTTCATCTTTACTAGGCAATTCTTTATCATGGGGTTTTCTACGAAATTTAGAGAAATTAAACTCATGAGGCACATCCCAAAACTTACAGTAACAATTTCTTTCTCACAATCTATCTTAGCATTAACAGTGTTGAAGAAAGGTCTACCAAATATAATGGGACAAAAATCATCTTGTGGGGAACCAAGAATAAGAAAATTAGTAGGGTATTTTATTTTCACACACAAGACTTCAACATCTCTAACAATCCCAACTCATGATATAGTATCTCTATTAGCAAGCTTGACAGTAACATCAATATCTTCTATCTCAGCAGGTGCAATACCATTCATAATTTCTTGGTATAAAGTAAAGGGAATTGCACTCACACTAGCACCCACATCACATAAACCATGATAACAAGGATCTCCTATTTTAACGGAAACAACCGGCTTGCCAACAACAGGTCTATGTTAATCTTTTTCATCAGGTCTAGCAATTCTAGCAACTTCATCACAGAAATAAATAACATGTCCATCAATATTATCGACCAAGATATCTTTAACCATAGCAATACTAGATTCAACTTTAATTTGTTCAGGGGGTGTAGGTGTTCTATTATAACTCTTACAAACCACAGCTGAAGATTTAGCATGTTCCTTTATTATAACTGGGAAAGGTGATTTCTCAATATAAGTAGTAGGAACAGTAGGATCAACACTATAAGTAATGGTTTCTTCTTCAACTTTAATAGGTTCTACTACTTTCACTTCAATGGTAGGATGATACGTAAACCACTTCTCCTTAGGGTGATCGACATGAGTAGCAAATGATTCACAGAAGGAAGCTACTATCCCAGAGTCAAGTCCATATTTAGTGCTAAATTTACAAAAAACATCGGTATCCATAAAATATTTAACACAATCAAACTTAAGATTTATACCTGACTCCTTACCTTCGTCGAGTTCCCAATCTTCAAAGTTTTGTTTAATTCTTTCCAATAAATCCCATTTGAATTCAATAGTCTTCTTCATAAAAGAACCAGTACAAGAAGTATCGACCATGGATTTATCATTACAAGAAAGCCGAGCATAAAAATTCTAAATAATAATTCCACTTGAGAGTTGCTACGTCTTGAGATTGCGTTGGTTTTCCTCAAAGAGGAGAGGGTGATGCAGCAAAGTGTAGCGTAAGTATTTCCCTCAGTTTTGAGAACCAAGGTATCAATCCAGTAGGAGGCTCCTCAAAAGTCCCATGCACCTGCACAAACAAACTGAGAACTCGCAACCAACGCAATAAAGGGGCTGTCAATCCCTTCACAGCCACTTGCGAAAGTGATATCTAATAAAGATAGTAAGATAATATAGATATATTTTTGGTATTTTATAAGATAGATGCAAAAAGTAAAGATGCAAATAAAGTAGATGGAAAGCAAATATGATAAGAGATAGACCCGGGGGCCATAGGTTTCACTAGAGGCTTCTCTCAAGATAGCATAAGTATTACGGTGGGTGAACAAATTACTGTCGAGCAATTGATAGAAAAGCATCATCATGTATATAGGCATGATCATGTATATAGGCATCACGTCCATAACAAGTAGACCGACTCCTGCCTACATCTACTACTATTACTCCACACATCGACCGCTATCCAGCATGCATCTAGAGTATTAAGTTCATAAGAACAGAGCAATGCATTAAGAAAGATGACATGATGTAGAGGGATAAACACATGCAATATGATATAAACCCCATCTTGTTTCCTCGATGGCAACAATAGAATACGTGTCTTGCAACCCTTTCTGTCACTGGGTAAGAACACCGCAAGATTGAACCCAAAGCTAAGCACTTCTCCCATGGCAAGAAAGATCAATCTAGTAGGCCAAACCAAACTGATAATTCGAAGAGACTTGCAAAGATAACTCAATCATACATAAAAGAATTCAGAGAAGATTCAAATATTATTCATAGATAAACTTGACCATAAACCCACAATTCATCGGATCTCGACAAACACACCGCAAAAAGAGTTTACATCGAATAGATCTCCACAAGAGAGGGGGAGAACATTGTATTGAGATCCAAAAAGAGAGGAGAAGCCATCTAGCTAATAACTATGGACCCGTAGGTCTGTGGTAAACTACTCACAACTCATCGGAGGGGCAAGGATGTTGATGTAGAGGCCCTCCGTGGTTGCTTCCCCCTCCGGCAGAGTGCCGGCAATGGCTCCAAAATGGGATCTCGCGGATACATATGGTTACGGCGGTGGAAATTGTGTTTTGTGGTGCTCCTGGATGTTTTTGGGGTACGTAGGTATATATAGGAGGAAGAAGTACGTCGGTGGCCGCCCGAGGGGCCCACAAGACAGGGGGCGCGCCCTACAAGGCTCTCCTATCTCGTGGGGCCCTCGGAGCTTTCTTGACTTGCACTCCAGGCTCTCCGGATCAGATTTGTTCCAAAAATAACGCTCCCGAAGGTTTCATTCCGTTTGGACTCCGTTTGATATTCCTTTTCTTGAAATCTTGAAATAGGCAAAAAACAAATATATATGGGCTGGGCCTCCGTTAGTAGGTTAGTCCCAAAATGATATAAATGTGTAAAATAAAGCCCATAAACATCCAAAAGGGGTAATATAATAGCATGGAACAATCAAAAATTATAGATACGTTGGAGACGTATCAAGCATCCCCAAGCTTAATTCCTGCTCGTCCTCGAGTAGGTAAATGATAAAAAAGAAATTTTTGATGTGGAATGCTACCTAGCATAATTCATAATGTGATTTTCTTTATTGTGGCATGAATGTTCAGATCCAAATGAATACAAAATAAAAGTTCATATTGACATAAGAAATAGTAATACTTCAAGCATACTAAAGTAATCATGTCTTCTCAAAATAGCATGGCTAAAGAAAGTTATCCCTACAAAATCATATAGTCTGGCTATGCTCTATCTTCATCACACAAAGTATTTAATCATGCACAACCCCGATGACAAGCCAAGCAATTGTTGCATACTTTAATAATCTCAAACGTTTTCTACTTTCACGCAATACATGAGTGTGAGCCATGGACATAGCACTATAGGTGGAATAGGAGGGTGGTTGTGGAGAAGACAAAAAGGAGAAGATAGTCTCACATCAACTAGGCGTATTAACGGGCTATGGAGATGCCCATTAATAGATATCAATGTGAGTGAGTAGGGATTGCATGCAACGGATGCAATAGAGCTATAAATATATGAAAGCTCAATAAAAGAAACTAAGTGGGGTGCATCCAACTTGCTTGCTCACGAAGACCTAGGGCACTTTTGAGGAGGCCCATCATTGGAATATACAAGCCAAGTTCTATAATGAAAAATTCCCACTAGTATATGAAAGTGACAACATATGAGACTCTCTATCATGAAGATCATAGTGCTATTTTGAAGCACAAGTGTGGAAAAGGAGATAGTAGCATTGTCCCTTCTCTCTTTTTATCTCATTTTATTTTTTCTTTCTTTCTTTTTTTCTTTTCTTTTTTTTGTTTGGCCTTTCTTTTTTTTGGCCTTTCTCTTTTTTTTGTAAAGTCCGAAGTCTCATCCCGACTTGTGGGGGAATCATAGTCTTCATCATCCTTTCCTCACTAGGACAATGCTCTAATAATGAAGATCATCACTCTTTTATGGATTTACATCTCAAAGCTAGAACAAGATATGACTCTATATGAATGCCTCCGGCGGTGTACCGGGATATGCAATGAATCAAGAGCGACATGTATGAAAATTATGAAGGTGGCCTTGCCACAAATACAATGTCAACTACATGATCATGCAAAAAGCAATATGAGAAAAGTAATGTGTGTCATATGAACAGAACGGGGGAAACTTGCATGGCAATATATCTCAGAATGGCTATGGAAATGCCATAATAGGTAGGTATGGTAGCTGTTTTGAGGAAGGAGTATGGTGGGTGTATGGTACTGGCAAAAATTGCACGGTACAAGAGAGGCTAGCAATAGTGGAAGGGTGAAAGAGTGCGTATAATCCATGGACTCAACATTAATCAAAAGAACTCATATACTTGTTGCAAAAATTTAGAAGTCATCAAAAACCAAAGTACTACGTGCATGCTCCTAGGGGGATAGATTGGTAGGAAAAGACCATCGCTCGTCCCCGACCGCCATACATAAGGAAGACAATCAATAAAAAAATTGTGCTCCAACTTCATCACAAAGCGGTTCACCATACGTGCAAGCTACGGAAATCACAAGCTTCGATGCAAGCATTCTTTAAATTCATAATCACCCAACTAGCATGACTTTAATATCACTACCTCCATATCTCAAAACAATTATCAAGTATCAAGTTGATCATAGCATCCAATTCACTTTCTATGATAGTTTTTATTATACCCAACTTGGATGCTCATCATTCTAGGACCAACTTTATGATCATAGCAAATACCATGATGTTCTAAAAGGCTCTCAAAATAATATAAGTTAAGCATGAGAGACTAGCAATTTCTTCAAAATTAAGACACCACCGTGCTCTAAAAGATATAAGTGAAGCACTAGAGCAAAAACTATCAAGCTCAAAAGATATAAGTGAAGCACATAGAGTATTCTAGCAAATCCTAATCAAATAGGCTTCTCCCAAAAGGTGTGTACAGCAAGGATGATTGTGGTAAACTAAAAATCAAATACTAATATAATACACGACCCTCCAAGCAAAACACATATCATGTGGCAAATAAAAATATAGCTCCAAGTAAAGTTACCAATGAACGAAGACGAAAGAGGGGATGCCTTCCCGGGGCATCCCCAAGCTTAGGCTTTTGGCTATTCTTGAATATCTTGGGGTGACATAAGAATCCCCAAGCTTAGGCTCTTGCCACCCTTTATTTCATAGTCCATAAAAGCTTTACCCAAAACTTGAAAACTTCACAACACAAAACTCAACAGGAAATCTTATAAGCTCCGTTAGTGAAAGAAAACAAAACCACCACATAAGGTACTGCCATGAACTCATTATTTATTTATATTGGTGTTAAACCTACTGTATTCCAACTTCTTTATGGTTTATAAACTAATTTACTAGCCATAGATGCATTGAAATAAGCAAACAACACACGAAAAACAGAATCTGTCAAAAACAGAACGGTCTGTAGCAATCTGTAACTAACGCAAACATCTGGAACTCTAAAATTCCTACCAAAATAGGAAGTCCTGTAAAATTTGTTTATTGAACAGCAGCAAAAAGAATCAACGCAAAATCACGTTCCTGTGATTTAACAAAATTATATTCGTGCGTGCAAAGTTTCTGTTTTTCAGCAGAATCAAATCAACTATCATCGTAGGTTATCCTATAGGTAGGTACTTGGCACAAACACTCATTAAAAGATAAAAAAACATCTAACCAGAAGGTAGATGCAAGATTTATTACTAAACAGGAGCAAAAACAAAAAAACATAAAGAGAAATTGGGTTGCCTCCCAACTAGCGCTATCGTTTAACGCCCCTAGCTAGGCATAAAAACAAAGATAAATCTAACGAGTGCCATCTTTGGCACTAAATTCATAAGTAGCACGCATGATAGATTCTTAAGTTAATTTGACTTTCTTTCTTGGAAAGTGCTCCATGCCTTTCTTCAATGGAAACTGGAATCTAATATTCCCTTCCTTCATATCAATAATCGCACCAATCGTTCTAAGGAAAGGTCTACCAAGAATAATAGGGCAAGAAAGATTGCAATCTATATCAAGAACGATAAAATCTACGGGCACCAAATTTATATTTGCAATGATGAGAACATCATTGATCCTTCCCATAGGCTTTTTAACGATGGAATCCGCAAGGTGCAAATTTAAAGAGCAATCATCAAGATCATGGAAACCTAGAATATCACATAAAGTTTTCGGAATCGTGGAAACACTAGCACCCAAATCACACAAAGAAAAACACTCATAATCTTTAATTTTAATTTTTATAGTAGGTTCCCACTCATCATTAAGTTTTCTAGGTATAGAAACTTCCAAATTAAGTTTTTCATCATAAGATTGCATCAAGGCATCAACAATATGTTTGGTAAAAGCTTTGTTTTGACTATAAGCATGAGGAGAATTAATAACGGATTGCAACAAGGAAATACAACCTTTTAAAGAGCAATTATCATAATCAAATTCCTTGAAATCCGAGATAGTAAGTTCAACACTATTAGAAGTAGAGGATTTTCCAATCTCACTTTTACCAAATTTAACATCAAGATCTAAAGACTCCAAATTTTTGGGACGCCTTCTAGGCAAAGTTGATTCATCATCACTCCCATAATCATCAAAATTCATATTGCAAAACATAGATCTAATCAGAGACGCATCAATAACTTTAAGATCCTCATCATTATTTTCATGTAATTTTTCTGGTTTAGCGGCCATCTTATTAACTAAGGTGGCTTGCTTGTCAGAAATTTTGGCTATAGCATTTTCAAGCCGGGTAATTTGAGCGTTAACTCCATAGAATTCTTTGTTCATATCATCAAGCTCTTTATTCATAAATCCCAAAAAAACTCTTTTGTTCCTTACGCTCATTTCTAAAGAAATTATTATGCTCAAGTTGCAAATTCATAAAGATTCTAATATTTGATTCAATCTCATCCATCCTTCTGAGAAGGTGGTCAGGACCCTTGGGCGCAGCCATGAGGTCAAACAAGAAAACAAGCACACAAAAGAAGGCAAGCGAAAAGAGAGGAGGAGATTGGGAAGGAGAGGGCGAATAAAACGGCAAGGGTGAAGTGGGGGAGAGGAAAATGAGAGGCAAATGGCAAATAATGTAAATGCGAGGGAGATGGGTTTGTGATGGGTACTTGGTATGTCTTGACTTGAGCGAAGACCTCCCTGGCAACGGCGCCAGAAATCCTTCTTACTACGTCTTGAGCTTGTGTTGGTTTTCCTTGAAGAGGAGAGGGTGATACAGCAAAGAGTAGCGTAAGTATTTCCCTCAGTTTTGAGAACCAAGGTATCAATCCAGTAGGAGGCTCCTCAAAAGTCCCACGCACCTGCACAAACAAACTGAGAACTCGCAACCAACGCAATAAAGGGGTTGTCAATCCCTTCACTGCCACTTGCGAAAGTGAGAACTGATAAAGATAGTAAGATAAGATAGATATATTTTTGGTATTTTTATAAGATAGATGCAAAAAGTAAAGATGCAAATAAAGTAGATGGAAAGCAAATATGATAAGAGATAGACCCGGGGGCCATAGGTTTCACTAGAGGCTTCTCTCACGATAGCATAAGTATTACGGTGGGTGAACAAATTACTGTCGAGCAATTGATAGAAAAGCGCATAGTTATGAGATTATCTAGGCATGATCATGTATATAGGCATCACGTCCATAACAAGTAGACCGACTCCTGCCTGCATCTACTACTATTACTCCACACATCGACCGCTATCCAACATGCATCTAGAGTATTAAGTTCATAAGAACAGAGCAACGCATTAAGCAAGATGACATGATGTAGAGGGATAAACACATGCAATATGATATAAACCCCATCTTGTTATCCTCGATGGCAACAATACAATACGTGTCTTGCAACCCTTTACATCCTTTGGTAAGAACACCACAAGATTGAACCCAAAGCTAAGTACTTCTCCCATGGCAAGAAAGATCAATCTAGTAGGCCAAACCAAACTGATAATTCGAAGAGACTTGCAAAGATAACTCAATCATCCGAGGGGCCCACGAGACAGGGGGCGCGCCCTATAGGGGGGCCCTCCTATATCGTGGGGCCCTCGGAGCTTTCTTGACTTGTACTCCAGGCTCTCCGGATCAGATTTGTTCCAGAAATAACGCTCCCGAAGGTTTCATTCCGTTTGGACTCTGTTTGATATTCCTTTTCTTCGAAATACTGAAATAGGCAGAAAACAGCAATATGGGATGGGCCTCCGGTTAGCAGGTTAGTCCCAAAAATGATATAAATGTGCAAAATAAAGCCCATAAACATCCGAAAGGGGTAATATAATAGCATGGAACAATCAAAAATTATAGATACATTGGAGACGTATCAAGAGTTCATGATTGGGGCCTGAATATAAAATTGACCTAAGAATCCCCCAAGCTTGAGCGATACATTCTCCTTCACGAAACCAAAAAATTATAGATATAGTTCCGATCACGATGAACTAGATGCATAGGATAAAACTTCTGATGAAATTCCAATTTCAATTGGTTGTAATTTCAAGTCCCAATATCACCGCATAGCCTATACCATGTCAATGCCTTCTCCTTCAAAGATAAAGGGAAGAACTTCTTCTTGACTTCATCCTCGAGCAAACCTGCAAGCTTAAATAATCCACAAACATCATCCACATAGATTAGATGCATATCAGGATGTAATGTTCCATCTCCTGCATAAGGATTAGCTAGCTGTTTCTCTATCGTACCCGAAGGAATTTCATAATAATTTTTTTATGTAGGTAGGTTGTGGGGCAACTCTTTGCTCTTTCGGTCGGGGTGAAGATACCTGATACGTCTCCAACGTATCTACTTTTCCAAACACTTTTGCCCTTGTTTTGGACTCTTACTTGCATGATTTGAATGGAACTAACCTGGAGTGACGCTGTTTTCAGCAGAATTGCCATGGTGTTATTTTTGTGCAGAAATAAAAGTTCTCAGAATGACTTGAAACTTGACGGAGGCACGTTTTGGAATTAATAAAAAATATTGGTGAAAGAATCAATAGAAGGGGGCCCACACCCTAGCCACGTGGGTGGGGGGCAACCCCCTTGGGGCGCACCCCCTGCCTCGTGGGCCCCTGGACGTCCACCGACCTCAACCCCAACTCCATATATTCACGTTCGGGGAGAAAAAATGAGGGAGAAGGATTCATCGCGTTCTACGATACGGAGCCGTTGCCTAGCCTTGTTCTTCCTCGGGAGGCCTGATCTGGAGTCCGTTCGGGGCTCCAGAGAGGGGAATCTGTCGCCATCATCATCATCAATCATCATCCATCACCAATTTCATAATGCTCACCATCGTGCGTGAGTAATCCCATCGTAGGCTGGCTGGACAGTGATGGGTTGGATGAGATTTACCATGTAATCGAGTTAGTTTTGTTAGGGTTTGATCCCTAGTATCCATTATGTTCTAAGATTGATGTTGCTATGACTTTGCCATGCTTAATGCTTGTCACTAGGGCCCGAGTGCCATGATTTCAGATCTGAACCTATTATGTGTTCATGAATATATGAGTGTTCTTGATCCTATCTTGCAAGTTATAGTCACCTACTACGTGTTATGATCCGGCAAACCCCGGAGTGACAATAGTCGGGACACTTCCCGGTGATGATCGTAGTTTGAGGAGTTCATGTATTACTAGGTGCTAATGCTTTGGTCTGGTACTCTATTAAAAGGAGGCCTTAATATCCCTTAGTTTCCAATAGGACCCCGCTGCCACGGGAGGGACAAAAGATGTCATGCAAGTTCTTTTCCATAAGCACGTATGGCTATATTCGGAATACATGCCAACATTACATTTAGGAACTGGAGCTAGTTCTGTGTCACCCTATGTTATAACTGTTGCATGATGAATTACATCCGACATAATTATCCATCATTGATCCATTGCCTATGAGCTTTTCACATATTGATCTTCGCTATGTTACTTCTCCGTTGCCATCGTTACTGTTACTTCCATACTACTTTGCTACTAAATACTTTGCTGCAGATATTAAGCCTTTCAGATGTGGTTGAATTGACAACTCAATTGCTAATACTTGAGAATATTCTTTGGCTGCCCTTGTGTCGAATCAATAAATTTGGGTTGAATACTCTACCCTCGAAAACTGTTGTGATCCCCTATACTTGTGGGTTATCAAGACCTTTTTCTGGCGCCATTGCCGGGGAGCATAGCTCTATTCTCTGAGTCGCTTGGGATTTATATCTATTGATCACTATGAGGAATTTGAAAGATCAAAGAACCAAGATTTTTCCCTCAACCACGATGGGAGGTAAGGAACTGCCATCTAGCTCTGCACTTGATTCACCTTCTGTTTTAAGTAAACTTGCGACACCTACACCTGCTATTGATTCTGATATGTCGCATGTTATTGATGATACTACTTCTCTGCTTGATAATAATATGCCACTAGGTGAATTCCTTGATGAACAACTTGCTAGGGTTAGAGAGAATGAAATTATTGAAACTGATGATATTAATGAAAGTGATGATGAAGAATCTCCCCCTTGATACGAATTGCCTGTTGTACCTGAGGGTTATGTTATGGATGAAGAAACTGCTAGAGACTTTATTGCTTGCAATGATAGAAATGATATTAATAAACTATTAGCTAAGTTGAAAGAAAAGTCTTTGAATGCTAGAATGCAATATGACCCTACATTTGCTACTTCACCTATCTGTGTTACAGATAAGGATTATGAATTCTCTGTTGATCCTGAGGAATCTGATCCTTTCTATGACTATGAATCTGAAGCTGTTGTGGCACATCTTACTAAATTGAAAGATATAGCCACCCTATTTACTCATGAGGAGAAAATTCGCTATTATTATATTCTTAAATTTTTCCTTTCTCATTGAAGAGTGATGCTAAGATATGGTTTAATTCTCTTGCTCCTGGTTGTGTGCATAGTCCCCAGGATATGATTTACTACTTCTCTGCAAAATATTTTCCTGACCATAAGAAACAAGCTGTCTTGAGGGAAATATTTAATTTTGTCCAAATTGAAGAAAAGAGTCTCCCACAAGCTTGGGGGAGGCTTCTCCGATTACTTAATGCTTTGCTTGATCATCCTCTCTAGAAAAATGAAATACTTGATATCTTTTATAATGGATTAACGGATGCTTCCAGAGACCACCTGGATAGTTGTGTTGGTTGTGTTTTCTGGGAAAGAACCGTTGATCAAGATGAATTGCTATTGAATAATATATTGAGTAATGATAACGATTGGACACTTCCTGAACCAACTCCTAAGCCAACTCTGAAGAAAAGGGGTATTCTATTTCTCAGTCCTAAAGATATGCATGAGGCAAAGAAATCTATGAAAGAAAAGTGTATTAAAGCTAAAGATGTTAAGAATTTACCACCTATTGAAGAGATACATGGTCTTTATAACCCGACATAGGTAGTAAAGGTAAATTCTCTCTATAGATTAGATGAAGGTGATATTCCTCGTAATAAGTCTGCTAGTCAATGCTTGGATGAGTTTGATAATTTTTTCGTTAAACAAGAAAACTTCAATGCTTATGCTGGTAGACAATTGAAACGTAATGCTTATATGGTTGAACATTTGAGTGATTATATGTCTAGAGTTAAAAGTGATCTTAAGCTTATTAGTAAACATGCTTCCATGTTTACCACTCAAGTAGAACAAGTACTTAAGGCACAAGATGATTTGCTCAATGAGTTAAATAATAAGGACAATGATAATGATGTTAGAGTTATGACTAGAGGTGGTAAAATGACCCAGGAACCTTTGTATCCTGAGGGCCATCCTAAGAGAGTTGAGCAAGATTCTCAGAGAATTAATATTGATACACCTAGTCCTTCTAAGAAAAACAAAAATAATAATGATAGGACTTTGCATGCTTCTAGTGAACCTGTTATTGACACACCTGAGAATCCCAATGATATTTCTATCTCTGATGCTAAAACTGAAGGAAATATGCCCTAGAGGCAATAATAAAGTTATTATTTATTTCGTTGTATCATGATAAATTTTTATTATTCATGCTAGAATTGTATTAACCGGAAACATAATACATGTGTGAATACATAGACAAACATAGTGTCACTAGTATGCCTCTACTTGACTAGCTCGTTTATCAAAGATGGTTATGTTTCCTAGCCATGGACAAAAGAGTTGTCATTTGATTAACGAGATCACATCATTAGGAGAATGATGTGATTGACATGACCCATTCCGTTAGCCTAGCACTTGATCGTTTAGTATGTTGCTATTGCTTTCTTCATGACTTATACATGTTCCTGTAACTATGAGATTATGCAACTCCCGTTTACCGGAGGAACACTTTGGGTACTACCAAACGTCACAACGTAACTGGGTGATTATAAAGGAGTACTACAGGTGTCTCCGAAGGTACATGTTGAGTTGGCGTATTTCGAGATTAGGTTTTGTCACTCCGATTGTCGGAGAGGTATCTCTGGGCCATCTCGGTAATGTACATCACTATAAGCCTTGCAAGCAATGTGATCAATGAGTTGGTTACAAGATGATGCATTATGTAACGAGTAAAGAGACTTGCTGGTAACGAGATTGAACTAGGTATTGGATACCGACGATCGAATCTCGGGCAAGTAACATACCGATGACAAAGGGAACAACGTATGTTGTTATGCGGTTTGACCGATAAAGATCTTCGTAGAATATGTAGGAACCAATATGGGCATCCAGGTCCCGCTGTTGGTTATTGACCGAGAATAGTTCTAGGTCATGTCTACATAGTTCTCGAACCCGTAGGGTCCGCACGCTTAACGTTACGATGATAGTTTTATTATGAGTTTATAAGTTTTGATGTACCGAAGTTTGTTCGGAGTCCCGGATGTGATCACGGACATGACGAGGAGTCTCGAAATGGTCGAGACATAAAGATTAATATATTGGACGACTATATTCGTACACCGGAAGTGTTCTAGGTGATTTCGAAGAAAACCGGAGTGCCGAAGGGTTACCGGAACCCCCCGGGAGAGTAATGGGCCTTATGGGCCTTAGGGGAAAGGAGAGAGGGGCGGCCAGCATGGGCCGCGCGCCCCCTCCCCCCTTTGGTCCGAATTGTACTAGGAGGGGGCGGCGCCCCCCCCCCCCTTTCCTTCCCCCTCTCCCCCTTCCTTCCTCCTCCTAGTAGGAGTAGGAAAGGAGGAGTCCTACTCCTACTAGGAGGAGGATTCCTCCTCCTTGGCGCGCCCTCCAAGGGCCGGCCGCCTCCCCTTGCTCCTTTATATACTGGGGCAGGGGCACCCCATAGACACACAAGTTGATCTACGGATCGTTCCTTAGCCGTGTGCGGTGCCCCCCTCCACCATATTCCACCTCGGTCATATCGTCGCGGAGTTTAGGCGAAGCCCTGCGCTGATAGAGCATCATCATCGTCACCACGCCGTCGTGCTGACGGAACTCATCCCCGACACTTTGCTGGATCAGAGTCCGGGGATCGTCATCGAGCTGAACATGTGCTGAACTCGGAGGTGCTATACGTTCGGTGCTTGGATCGGTCGGATCGTGAAGACGTATGACTACGTCAACCGCGTTGTGCTAACGCTTCCGCTTATGGTCTATGAGGGTACGCGGACGACACTCTCCCCTCTCGTTGCTATGCCATCACCATGATCTTGCATGTGCGTAGGAATTTTTTGAAATTACTCGTTCCCCAACGATGGCATCCGAGCCTAGGTTTTATCGTTGATCTTATATGCGGAGTAGAACACAAGTGAGTTGTGGGCGATACAAGTCATCTTGCTTACCAAATGTCATACTTTGGTTCAGCGGTATTGTTGGATGAAGCGGCCGGACCGACATTATCGTGACGCTTACGAGACTGGTTTTACCGCCGTGCTTTGCACACATGTGACTAGCGGGTGTCAGTTTCTCCAACTTTAGTTGAACCGAGTGTGGCTACGCCCGGTCCTTGCGAAGGTTAAAACAGCACTAACTTGACAAACTATCGTTGTGGTTTTGATGCGTAGGTAAGAACGGTTCTTGCTCAGCCCGTAGCAGCCACGTAAAACTTGCAACAACAAAGTAGAGGACGTCTAACTTGTTTTTGCAGGGCATGTTGTGATGTGATATGGTCAAGACGTGATGAGATATAAGTTGTCGTATGACATGATCATGTTTTATTGAAGTTATCAGCAACTGGCAGAAGCCCTATGGTTGTCTCTTTGTTGCATAAGATGCAAGTGCCAAATAATTTCTTTACTTTATCGCTATGCGATAGCAATAGTTGCAAGAGCAATAGTTGCTATACGACCATGTGACGACACATTGATATAGATCAAGATGATGAAGATCATGGTGTCGTGCCGGTGACGATTGAGATCATGACAGTACTTTGGAGATGGAGATCAAAGGCGCAAGATGATCATAGCCATATCATGTCACATATTTTGATTGCATATGATGTTTATCTGTTATACATCTTATTCTGTTTTATTTGACGGTAGCATTTTAAGATGATCTCTCACTAATTAACAAGAAGTGTTCTCCCTGAGTATGCACCGTTGCGAAAGTTCTTCGTGCTGAGACACCACTTGATGATCGGGTGTGATAGGCTCTACGTTCAAATACAATGGGTGCAAAACAGTTGCACACGCGGAATACTCAGGTTAAACTTGACGAGCCTAGCATATACCAATATGGCCTCGGAACACGGAGACCGAAAGGTCGAGCGTGAATCATATAGTAGATATGATCAACATAGTGATGTTCACCATTGAAAACTACTCCATCTCACGTGATGATCGGACATGGTTTAGTTGATTTGGATCACGTGATCACTTAGATGACTAAAGAGATGTCTGTCTAAGTGGGAGTTCTTAAGTAATATGATTAATTGAGCTTTAATTTATCATGAACTTAGTCCTGGTAGTATTTCGCAAATTATGTTGTAGATCAATAGCTTGCGTTGTTGCTTTCATATGTTTATTTTGATATGTTCCTAGAAAACTGTGTTGAAAATGTTAGTAGCAATGATGCGGATTGGATCTGTGATCCGAGGTTTATCCTCATTGCTTTGCCTGTAAGAATTATGTCCTTAATGCACCGCTAGGTGACAGACCTATTGCGAGGAGCGGATGCGAGGCGTTATGAGCGTTTGGCTAGCTCGATATGATGACTACTTGATAGTTTAGTGCACCATGCTTAAACGGCTTAGAATCGGGACTTCAAAGGCGTTTTGAGCGTCATGGACCATATGAGATGTTCCAGGAGTTGAAGTTAATATTTCAAGCAAATACCCGAGTTGAGAGATATGAAGTCTTCAACAAGTTCTATAGCTAAAAGATGGAGGAGAATCGCTCAACTAGTGAGCATGTGCTTAGATTGTCTGGGTACTTCAATTGCTTGAATCAAGTGGGAGTTAATCTTCCAGATAAGATAGTGATTGATAGAATTCTCTAGTCACCATCACTAAGTTACTAGAACTTCGTGATGAACTATAGTATGCAAGGGATGATGAAAACGATTCCCGAGCTCTTCGTGATGTTGAAATCAACGAAGGTAGAAATCAAGAAAGAACATCAAGTGTTGATGATTGACAAGACCACTAGTTTCAAGAAAAGGGCAAAGGGAAACTTCAAGTAGAATGGCAAACAAGTTGTCACTCCCGTGAAGAAGACCAAAGCTGGACCAAAGCCTGAAACTGAGTGCTTACCTTTGCAAAGGAAATGGTCCTTTGAAGCGGAAATGCCTGAATATTTGGTGGATAAGAAGGATGGCAAAGTGAACAAGGGTATATTTGATATACAGGTGTTTGATGTGTGCCTTACTAGTGTTTATAGTAGCCCCTGAGTATTTGATACTTGTTCGATTGCTAAGATTAGTAACTCAAAACAGGAGTTACAGAATAAACAAGAGACTAGTTGAAGGGGAAGTGACGATGAGTGTTGGAAATAGTTCCAAGATTGATATGATCATCATCACACACTCCCTATATTTTCGAGATTAGTGTTAAACCTAAATAAATGTTATTTAGCGTTTGCGTTGAGCATGAATATGATTTGATCATGTTCATTGTGATACGGTTATTCATTTGAAGTTAAAGAATAATTGTTATTCTGTTTACATGAATAAGACCTTCGATGGTTATACACCCAATAAAAATAGTTTGTTGGATCTCGATCATAGTGATACACATATTCATAATATTGATGCCAAAAGATGCAAAGTTAATAATGATAGTGCAACTTATTTGTGGCACTGCCGTTTGGGTCATATCGGAGTAAAGCGCATGAAGAAACTCCATAAAGATGGATTTTTGGAATCACTTGGTTATGAATCATTTGATGCTTGCGAACCGTGCCTTTTGGGCAAGATGACTAAAACTCCGTTCTCTGGAACAATGGAACAAGCTACTGACTTATTGGAAATAATACATACCGATGTATGCGATCCAATGAGTGTTGATGCTCGTGGGAAGTACCGTTATTTTCTGACCTTCACAAGATGATTTGAGCAGATATGGGTATATCTACTTGATGAAACATAAGTCTGAAATAGTCGAAAGGTTCAAAGAATTTTAGAGTGAAGTGAAAAAATCATCGTAACAAGAAAATAAAGTTTCGCGATCGATCGCAAGACGAATATTTGAGTTACGAGTTTGGTCTTCAATTAAAACAATGTGGAATAGTTTCACAGCTCACGCCACCGAACACCACAACGTTATGGTGTGTCCGAACGTCGTGTCGTACTTTACTAGATATGGTGCGATCTATGATATCTCTTATCAGTTTACCACTATCGTTTTGGGGTTATGCATTAGAGACAGCTGCATTCACGTTTAATAGGGCACCATATAAATCCGTTGAGACGACACCGCATGAACTATGGTTTAGCAGTAAACCTAAGCTGTCGTTTCTTAAAGTTTGGAGTTGCGATGCTTATATGAAAAAGGTTTTCAACCTGATAAGCTCAAACCCAAATCGGAGAAGTGCGTCTTCATAGAATACCCAAAGGAAATTGTTGGGTAATCCTTCTATCACAGATCCGAAGGCAAAACATTCATTGCTAAGAATGGATCCTTTCTAGAGAAGGAGTTTCTCTCGAAAGAAGTGAGTGGGAGGAAAGTAAGAGCTTGATAAGGTATTTTGTACCTTCTCCCGAATTGGAAAGTAGTTCATCACAGAAATCAGTTCCAGTGATTCCTACACCAATTAGTGAGGAAGATAATGATGATGATCATGAAACTTCAGATCAAGTTACTACAGAACCTCGTAGTTCTTCCAGAGTACGGTCCACACCAGAGTGGTACGGTAATCCTGTTCTGAAAGTCATGTTACTGGACCATGATAAACCTATGAACTATGAGGAAGCGATAATGAGCCCAGATTCCGCAAAATGGCTGGAGGCCATTAAATCTGAGATAGGATCCATGTATTAGAACAAAGTGTGGACTTTGGTGGACTTGCCTGATGATCAGCAAACCATAGAAAATAAATGGATCTTCAAGAGGAAGACGTACGTTGATAGTAGTGTTACTATCTACAAAGATCAACTTGTCGCAAAAGGGTTTTTGACAAGTTCAAGGTGTTGACACAATGAGATTTTCTCAACTGTAGCGATGCTTAAGTCTGTCTGAATCATGTTAGCAATTGCCACATTTTATGAAATCTGGCAAATGGATGTCAAAACTGCATTCCTTTATAGTTTTCTTAAAGAAGAGTTGTATATGATGCAACCAGAAGGTTTTGTCAATCCTAAAGGTGCTAACAAAATGTGGAAGCTCCAGCGATCCATCTATGGACTGGTGCAAGCATCTCAAAGTTGGAATATACGCTTTGATAAGTTGATCAAAGCATATAGTTTTATCTGACTTACGGTGAAGCTTTGTATTTACAAGAAAGTGAGTGGGAGCACTACAACATTTCTGATAAGTATATGTGAATAACATATTGTTGATCGGAAATAATGTAGAATTATTCTGCAAAGCATAAAGGAGTGTTTGAAAGGAGTTCTTTAAAAGAAAGACCTCAGTAAAGCTACTTACATATCGAGCATCAAGATCTATTGAGATAGATCAAGGCGCTTGATAAGATTTTCAATGAGTACATACCTTGACAAGATTTTGAAGTAGTTCAAAATGGAACAGTCAAAGAAAGAGTTCTTGCCTGTGTTGCAAAGGTATGAAATTGAGTAAGACTCAAATCCCAACCACGGCAGAAAATAGAAAGACAATGAAAGTCATTCCCTATGCATCAGTCATAGTTTCTATAAAAGTATGCCATGCTATGGACCAGACCTATTGTATACTCTGCCCTGGTTTGGCAAGGGAGTACAATAGTGATCTAGGAGTAGATCACTAGACATTGGTCAAAATTATCCTTAGTGGAGTAAGGATATGTTTCTCAATTATGGAGGTGACAAAAGGTTCGTCGTAAAAGGTTACGTCGATACAAGATTTTTACACCAATCCAGATGACTCTAAGTCTCAATCTGGATGCATATTGAAAGTGGGAGCAATTAGCTAGAGTAGCTCCCTGCAGAGCATTGTGGACATAGAATATTTGCAAAATACATACGACTCTGATTATGATAGACCTGTTGACTAAACTTCTCACACAAGCAAAACATGATCATACCTTAGTACTCTTTGGGTGTTAATCACATAGCGATGTGAACAAACCCTTTGGGTGTTGATCACATGACAATGTGAACTATGGGTATTAATCACATACAGATGTGAATATTGGTGTTAAATCACATGGCGATGTGAACTAGATTATTGACTCTAGTGCAAGTGGGAGACTGAAGGAAATATGCCCTAGAGGCAATAATAACGTTATTATTTATTTCCTTATATCATGATAAATGTTTATTATTCATGCTAGAATTGTATTAACCGGAAACATAATACATGTGTGAATACATAGACAAACATAGTGTCACTAGTATGCCTCTACTTGACTAGCTCGTTTATCAAAGATGGTTATGTTTCCTAGCCATGGACAAAAGAGTTGTCATTTGATTAACGAGATCACATCATTAGGAGAATGATGTGATTGACATGACCCATTCCGTTAGCCTAGCACTTGATCGTTTAGTATGTTGATATTGCTTTCTTCATGACTTATACATGTTCCTGTAACTATGAGATTATGCAACTCCCGTTTACCAGAGGAACACTTTGGGTACTACCAAACGTCACAACGTAATTGGGTGATTATAAAGGAGTACTACAGGTGTCTCCGAAGGTACATGTTGAGTTGGCGTATTTCGAGATTAGGTTTTGTCACTCCGATTATCGGAGAGGTATCTCTGGGCCCTCTCGGTAATGTACATCACTATAAGCCTTGCAAGCAATGTGATCAATGAGTTGGTTACGAGATGATGCATTACGTAACGAGTAAAGAGACTTGCCGGTAACGAGATTGAACTAGGTATTGGATACCGACGATTGAATCTCGGACAAGTAACGTACCGATGACAAAGGGAACAACGTATGTTGTTATGCGGTTTGACCGATAAAGATCTTCGTAGAATATGTAGGAACCAATATGGGCATCCAGGTCCCGCTGTTGGTTATTGACCGAGAATAGTTCTAGGTCATGTCTACATAGTTCTCGAACCCGTAGGGTCCGCACGCTTAACGCTACGATGACAGTTTTATTATGAGTTTATAAGTTTTGATGTACCGAAATTTGTTCGGAGTCCCGGATGTGATCACGGACATGACGAGGAGTCTCGAAATGGTCGAGACATAAAGATTGATATATTGGACGACTATATTCGGACACCGGAAGTGTTCTAGGTGATTTCGGAGAAAACCGGAGTGCTGGAGGGTTACCGGAACCCCCCGAGAGAGTAATGGGCCTTATGGGCCTAAGGGGAAAGGAGAGAGGGGCGGCTAGCATGGGTCGCGCGCCCCCTCCCCCCTCTGGTCCGAATTGGACTAGGAGGGGGGGCCCTTTCCTTCCCCCTCTCCCCCTTCCTTCCTCCTCCTAGTAGGAGTAGGAAAGGAGGAGTCCTACTCCTACTAGGAGGAGGATTCCTCCTCCTTGGCGCGCCCTCCAAGGGCCGGCCGGCCTCCCCCCTTGCTCCTTTATATACGGGGGCGGGGGGGCACCCCATAGACACACAAGTTGATCTACGGATCGTTCCTTAGCAGTGTGCGGTGCCCCCCTCCACCATATTCCACCTCGGTCATATCGTCGCAGAGTTTAGGCGAAGCCCTGCGACGGTAGAGCATCATCATCGTCACCACGCCGTCGTGCTGACGGAACTCATCCCCGACACTTTGCTGCATCGGAGTCCGGGGATCGTCATCGAGCTGAACGTGTGCTGAACTCGGAGGTGCCGTACGTTCGGTGCTTGGATCGGTCGGATCGTGAAGATGTACGACTACATCAACCGCGTTGTGCTAACGCTTCCGCTTACGGTCTACGAGGGTATGTGGACAACACTCTCCCCTCTCGTTGCTATGCCATCACCATGATCTTGCTGTGCGTAGGAATTTTTTTGAAATTACTACGTTCCCCAACAGAAACACAATCTGGTAATGAACATGAACCTAGTGATAATGTTAATAATGATGTTCATGTTGATGCTCAACCTAGTAATGATGATGATGTACCGATTGAACCTGTTGTTGATCTTGATAACCCACAATCAAAGCATCAACGTTATGATAAGAGAGATTTTGTTGCTAGGAAGCATGGTAAAGAAAGAGAACCATGGGTTCAGAACCCATGCCTTTCCCTCCTAAGCCATCTAAGAAAAAGGATTATGAGGATTTTGAGCGCTTTGCCGAAATGATTAGACCTATCTTTTTGCGTATGCGTTTGACTGATATGCTTAAAATGAATCCCTATGCTAAGTATATGAAAGATACTGTAACAAATAAAAGAATGATACCGGAAGCTGAAATTTCCACCATGTTTGCTATTTATACTTTGAAGGGTGGAATACCAAAGAAACTAGGAGATCTAGGAGCTATGTTAAAACTGCTCTATTAAAAGAACTATGTTAAAACTGCTTTATGTGATCTTGGAGCCGGTGTTAGTGTTATGCCTTTCTCTTTGTATCATAGACTTGATTTGAATAAGTTGACACCTACTGAAATCTCTTTGCAAATGACTGATAAATCAACTGCTACCCATTGGTATTTGTGAGGATGTGCCTGTTGTGGTTGCAAACGTTACTATTTTAAAGGAGTTTGTTATTCTTCATTTTCTCGAGGACGACAGTATGTTGATCGTCCTTGGTAGACCTTTTCTGAATACTGCAGGGGCTGTTATCGATGGCAACAAAGGCAATGCCAGTTTTCATGTTAATGGTAATGAGCATACGGTACACTTTCCGAAGAAACAACCTCAAGTTCATAGCATCAATTCTATTGGAAAAATTTCAACTATTACTATTGGAGGTTTTGAATTCCCGCTTCATACTGTCAAAAAGAAATATGATATTCTTATTGTTGGGGGCATGCATATCCCTGTTGAGGTAACCTAGTTTTATTCGAAAATTCTCCGGTTCATGTTATTCGGAAGAAGTTTGTTAACAAGACTTGATCAACCTTGTTAGTGGATTCCTTTTGATGAGCATGAGATGGATGAAGTTAGAAGGCACAACTCTCTGTACCCACCTTTTACTTTCTGTTATTTAGTTTAAATAAAGAAAAAATAGTATTTTTTTGTCTGTTTTCTGAATTATTCGTGTAATAAAAAAATACCCCAAAAATAAAAGTTCTCCAAATTCCTTGAAATTTGAGTATGATTTTTTTAGAATATTTGAGAATTTCTGGCACTTAGAAAACACCAGGGGGACCCACCATTTGGTCACGAGGGTGGAGGGCGCGCCCTACCCCCTGGGCGCACCCCCTGCCTCGTGGGCCCCACGTGGCCCCCTCCACTTATTCCAGTACCCACACACTTCGTCTTCCTCCAGAAAAATCATCCTGTAGCTCAAACCCGTGTTCTTGCTCGTTTTGCTGCCATTTTCGATCTCCTTGCTCAAAGCTCTATTCACAAAACTGCTTTGGAGGATTGTTCTTTGGTATGTGACTCCTCCAATGGTCCAATTAGTTTTGGTTCTAGTGCTTTATTTATTGCAAGTTTTTGCTGCTGTGGTGACCCTATTCTTGAGCTTGCATGTCAAATTTATATGGTCCAAAGTAGTTTTAATGCATGATATAGTCTCTAGGCACATATGGGAGTAGTTGCTATCAATCTTGTTGAGTTTCGTTCACTTTTATTTCCAGTCACTAAAAATTTCAGAAATTTTCAGAGGAAGAAAATGTTGAGAGATTGTTGAGAGGCTCCTCGAGCTGAAGTTTGAAGGAAAAGCATAATGAAGAGAATAACAAACCCAAGTAGAACCTTCCTTGCACCGCGGAGGTCCGACCGTGTGAATGGCCATGTGATGCATTCTTAAGGGCAGCCGGAATTTATAAGGCTTTCTATTACTTGGCTGAGAATGCAGGCATAATCGACTTCCTCCACGACCAATGTGAACAGTATCTCCTACTCACAAACATTTTCGTGCAAAACTTCCATTTCCATGCTAAGAGCTCACCACCTTTGGTAGATTTTTACTTATATGATGAGTTTAAGGAGATGTCACTATGATTTTTGTGTGGTTTGCAAGTTTCCCTTTGAGGGCAGCGTCGAGGAACCACATCCTAGTGATGTGGATTAATTTATTGATAAAATTGTTGTAGCGGAAATGAGAAAAGTGTCAGATGCTAGAACTACTAGCACACATTTTCCTGTTCTACGTTACTATGCAATATTTTCTAGCAGATGTTTAATTTGTCGCGGGAACAGTGGGGGCCTCAGTGTTCCTGACCTTGCTATTTTGTGCCATGCTTTACTTTGTGATAGAACTTTCAGTTTAGGCGCTATGGTTGCTAAACGGTTGAGTCTAAACCGTTCAAAGGGCCCCATTTTTGGAGGTATCTTTGCTTCACGCCTTGCTAAATACTTTGAGATACCTATTAGGCATTATGAAAAAGAGGAAAAGGTGTTGCCCACTATTTTCTTAGACTATAAAAGTATGGTAGCACATGATTTTATTATTAATGATAAGGAGAAGATAATTATTTATAACCTGGTATTTAGTAAAACCACGTGTCAAACTATTACCTTGCCTGCACCATCTTTGTTTAACATACATTCAGGCACATAACTCATCATGCCCGATGAGATTTATGCATACTCGAAGCGGACACGGTCCCCAGAGCCTGAGCCAGAGCCATCTCCTGGTCCATATCAGGAGTCTATTTATAAGTGGGGTCCGAGGAGCTCGCTAACCAGTGGCACCCCGAGGACCCTCCTCGGTACACCAGAGAGGATCACTTTGATCCATGGGCATAGACTAACTTAGGCCAAAATCCTAAGCGTGGGGAAGTATGTATTTCTCGCCGACATTACATTCATGTTCACATACTCATTCTAGTTGTCGAAGTTGATACTTTTTCATTGTACTATCCATCCTAGTTTATTTTTCTTTTCTTGCTTTCTTCTTGTGTGTTTTGAAAAACTTTGAGACAAACCAAAAAAATAGTTGTAGATTTTAGCTAGTTCTTTTTCCATGCTTGTAGTAGTAATAATTAATCAAGAAAACCCAAAAAGATTTCTCGTTCTTCTTTTGCTTGTTGGGAGCTTTCCCGTGTAAATAGTTTTTCTCCTTCTTTGAAATTCGTTTCTTTTGTTTGGGGGTCAGAGGAGAAGACCACGATGAAAATGATGAGTGGCTCTCATATTCATTATTGTTGATCTAACCAAGATCCCATGTTACCTTGTCTTCTCCTTTGAATTAAATGTTTGCAGATTCCACCTTAGTCCAATGCACGTGCACTATTATTATTATCCACGCTATTCGGTCGTACAAGTGAAAGGCATTAATGACGATATGTGATGAAATAGTTGAGATGAGGAAAAGCTGGTATGAACTCGACCTATCTTGTTTTTCTAAATATGATTAGTTCAGCGTTCCTGATTCAGCCCATTATGAATGAAACATGTTTGCAATGACAATTAGAGATTATAGTTATCCATGCCATGATTAATTAGCTAGAAGCTTATAATGGTTTACCTTGCATGCCAACATGCTATTAAAATGGTTGTGATGTGGTATGATAGGGTTGTATCCTCCTTTAAATGATTCGAGTGGCTTGACTTGGCACATATTCACGCATTGAAACAAAATCAACATAGCCTCTACGATATTTATGTTCATGGTGATTTATATCCTACTCATGCTTGCACTCATTGTTGGTTAATCCTAATGCATGTTCATGACTATGTCGCTCTCTATTTGGTCGCTTCCTAGTCTCTTTCTAGCCTTCACTTGTACTAAGCGGGAATACTGCTTGTGCATCCACTTCCATAAACCCCAAAGTTGTTCCATATGAGTCCACCATACCTACCTATATGCGGTATTTACCTGCTATTCCAAGTAAATTTGTATGTGCCAAACTCTAAACCTTCAAATGAAATTCTGTTTTGTATGATCGAATAGCTCATGTATCAACTAGGGTTGTCTATATCTTCCATGATAGGTGGGTTATTCTCACACTAAGTGGACTCCGCTCATCATTCACGAGAAAATGGCCGGTAACCGGGATGCCCAGTCCCATGCTCAAATCAAATCAATTTAATTGCACACAAAACTCCCCCGGGATTGTTGTTAGTTGGACGGTACTCGTTGTTTCGGATTAGCTGTGGAATGTGCTCATTGGTGGTGGGGGAGTATAAACTTTACCATTCTGTTTGGGAACCGCCTATAATGTATGTAGCATGGAAGATATCGAGATCTCTTGGTTGTTATGTTGACAATGAAAGTATGTCACTCAAAATATTATTTATCTCTATTTCAAAACTTGATCTCTCGCACCTCTGCAAATCCGTGCTTCCCTTTGTGAAGGGCCTATCTATTTACTTTTATGTTGAGTCATCATCCTCTTATAAAAAAGCACCAGTTGGAGAGCGCCGATGTCATTTGTATGCATTGTTATTAATTTACATTGAGTATGACTATGACTGGATCTCTTTTGCCATGAATTACAATGTCTAATCAGTCCTTTATCTTCACGGGTGCTCTGCATTTATGTTTTGCGGTCTTAGAAAAGGCTAGCGAGATACCATCTTGTTATATCATATCATGATTGTTTTGAGAAAGTGTTGTCATCGGAGATTTATTATTATTGCTTGGTAGTTGATTATGCCATTGATATGAGTAAACATGAGACCTAAATGTTATTGTGAATATGGTTAGTTCATAATCTTTGCTGAAAACTTGAATGCTGGCTTTACATATTTGCAACAACAAGATCAAACAGAGTTTGTAGAAGTTTTTCTTTATCACTTTAATTTTGTCAACTGAATTGCTTGAGGACAAGCAAAGGTTTAAGCTTGGGGGAGTTGACACGTATCCAACGTATCTACTTTTCCAAACACTTTTGCCCTTGTTTTGGACTCTAACTTGCATGATTTGAATGGACTTAACCCGGACTGGCGCTGTTTTCAGCAGAATTGCCATGGTGTTATTTTTGTGTAGAAATAAATGTTCTCGGAATGACCTCAAACTTCACAGAGGCACATTTTGGAATTAATAAAAAAATATTGGCGAAACAATCAACAGAAGGGGGCCCACACCCTAGCCACAAGGGTGGGGGCGCCCCCCTAGGGCGCGCCCCCTGCCTCGTGGCCCCCCTGGACCTCCACCGACCTCAACTCCAACTCCATATATTCATAGGGAGAAAAAAATGAGGGAGAAGGATTCATCATGTTTTACGATATGGAGCCACCACCAAGCCATGTTCTTCCTTGGGAGGGCTGACCTGGAGTCTGTTCGGTGCTCCGGAGAGGGGAATCCGTCGCCATCATCATCATCAACCATCCTCTGTCACCAATTTCATGATGCTCACCGCCGTGCGTGAGTAATCCCATCGTAGGCTTGCTGGACGGTGATGGGTTCGATGAGATTTACCATGTAATCGAGTTAGTTTTGTTAGGGTTTGATCCCTAGTATCCATTATGTTCTAAGATTGATGTTGCTATGACTTTGCCATCCTTAATGCTTGTCACTAGGGCCCGAGTGCCATGATTTCAGATCTAAACCTATTATGTTTTCATGAATATATGAGTGTTCTTGATCCTATCTTGCAAGTTATAGGCACCTACTACGTGTTATAATCCAGCAAACCCCAGAGTGACAGTAGTCGGGACACTTCCCAGTGATGACCGTAGTTTGAGGAGTTCATATATTCATTGAGTGCTAATGCTTTGGTCCGGTTCTCTATTAAGAGGAGGCCTTAATATGCCTTAGTTTCCAATAGGACCCCGCTGCCATGGGAGGGTAGGACAAAAGATGTCATGCAAGTTCTTTTCCATAAGCACGTATGACTATATTTGGAATACATGCCTACATTACATTAATGAACTGGAGCTAGTTCTGTGTCACCCTATGTTATACTATTGCATGATGAATTACGTCCGACATAATTATCCATCATTGATCCATTGCCTACGAGCTTTTCTTGATCTTTGCTATGTTACTTCTCCGTTGCCACCGTTACCGTTACTTCCATACTACTTTGCTACTAAATACTTTGCCATATATATTAAGTCTTTCGGGTGTGGTTGAATTGACAACTCAATTGCTCATACTTGAGAATATTCTTTGGCTTCCCTTGTGCCGAATCAATAAATTTGAGTTGAATACTCTACCCTCAAAAACGGTTGTGATCCCCTATGCTTGTGGGTTATGAATACCCTAAACAAGCCCCTCAAAGGATTATTTTTCATAGCAACAAGTGACAATAAATTTCAGCACACTATATAAATGTTTCTATAACAAATTCCACTTACCAAAGGCGCTTCACTCCCAGGCAACGGTGCCAGAAAAAGTCTTGATGACCCACAAGTATAGGGGATCTATCATAGTCCTTTCAATAAGAAAGAGTGTCGAACCCAACGAGGAGCAGAAAGAAATGACAAAGCGGTTTTCAGCAAGGTATTCTCTGCAAGCACTGAAATTATCGGTAATAGATAGTTTTCTGACAGGATAATTCATAACAGGTAACAAGTAACAAGTGTAACAAAGGTGTATCAAGGTGGCCCAATCCTTTTTGTAGCAAAGGACAAGCCTGGACGAACTCTTATATAAAGCAAAGCGCTCCCGAGGACACATGGGAATTACTGTCAAGCTAGTTTTCATCATGCTCATATGATTCACGTTCGTTACTTTGATAATTTGATATGTGGTTGGACTGATGCTTGGGTGCTGTCCTTACTTGGAAAGCCTCCCACTTATGATTAATCCCTCTCGCAAGCATCCGCAACTATGAAAGAAGAATTAAGATAAATCTAACCATAGCATGAAACATTGGATCTAAATCATCCCCTTACGAAGCAACGCATAAACTAGGGTTTAAGCTTCTCTCACTCTAGCAACCTGTCATATACTTATTACTTCCCAATGCATTCCCCTAGGCCCAAACAATGGTGAAGTGTCATGTTGTCAATGTTCACATAACACCACTAGAGGAAACACAACATACATCTCATGAAAATATTGAACAAATACCAAATTCACATGATTACTTATAACAAGACTTCTCCCATGTCCTCAGGAACAAACTTACGTAACTACTCGCAAAGCATATCCATGTTCATAATCAGAGGAGTAATAATTATCATTAAGGGTCTGAACATATGATCTTCCACCAAATAAACCAACTAGCATCAACTACAAGGAGTAATCAACACTACTAGCAACCCACAGGTACCAATATGAGGTTTTAAGACAAAGATCGGGTACAAGAGATGAACTAGGGTTTGAGAGGAGATGGTGCTGGTGAAGTTGTTGATGGAGACTGACCCCCTCTCGATGACAGGATCATTGCTGATGACGATGGCTTCAATTTCCCCCTCCGGGAGGGAAGTTTCCACGACAGAACAGCTCTACCAAAGCATTAGATTGGTTTTGTCCAAGTTCCGCCTCGAGACGGAGGTGCTTCATCCAGAAATCTTCCTTCTTATTTTTTCCAGCTCAAAACACATCATATAGAAGAAGATGGGCACCGGGGGCCTGCTAGGGGCCCACAAGCCAGGGGGGCACCAGGGGGTAGGGCCCACCCCCACCCTTGTGGTCACCTGGTGGTCCCCTCTGGTATTTTCTTCGCCCAATATTTTTTTATATATTCCAAAATAATTCTCCATAAATTTTCAGGACTTTTGGAGTTGTGCAGAATAGGTCTATCAGATTTGCTCCTTTTCGAGTCCAGAATTCCAGCTGTCGGCATTCTCCCTCTTCATGTAAACCTTATAAAATAAAAGAGAAAAGGCATAAGTATTGTACCAAAATAGGCAACAACCCATAATGTAATAAATATCAATATAAAAGCATGATGCAAAATGGACATATCACTACATCTTCGCACGCAAGAAAGTGCCTCCTTATTACGCGCAAGAAAAATGATTCATCTCGCTTCTAGCTAGGACCCACCCGATTTGGAGGCTGACTTGTGGGCCTACTAAGTTGACGCGTACGAAGGGCTTTGTCAACTTAGCCAACAAATGATTCTAGAGCAGTGACCGTTGAATGTTAATTCAACCGCCGTGCTGCTTCTTCAACCTTTGATCTGCTTGCTCCAGCCGCCCAAACCAGCGCTAGTCGTACTGCCTACTTTTGCCTCCCGTGGTCGGCTGTGCTACCGCATAGGAATCACCACCCCACCCTACTCCCACCATTGGACAGGCCTTCCCTTTACTCGGTCACACCCCCTGTTATTTTTTGGTGACGGCAGCCTCACACCACAGCCAAAACAGTCAACGCTTGTACTCCCTTCCGCATGGGAAACCGTTGTTGTGTCTTCCCTCACTCCGGGTCATTCCCTTCCTAGGCCTCACCTTCGTCCACTGCGTTGGTGCTCTCAGTGCAGCAACATCAACGTGGTCAACAAACAACAGTCATCGGAAGAGGACTGTATATGGTGAGGCTAATAGTTGGACCCACCAGCTACATCTTCGCACGCAAGGAAGTGCCTCCTTATTACATAAAAAAATATTCCTCCCCCCAATAGCTGGGACCCACTAGCTATATCTTTGCACGCAAGAAAGTGCGTCCTTATCCTCACTGAGAGCTAGGACCCACCAGGTCAAAGCGCATGTACTGTTGTCTATGTGGTCGCAGACGTGTACGCACATACTAGTCGATCGGTCTGTCTGCCAGAATGAACTGTGGCCGAGTAAGGAGTGGTAGCAGTTCAGGTAGTCCCGTGCAAATCATGTACACATATGGCAACCATGCTACAAAAAAGATGGCCACATACATACATACGGGCGTGGTCTCGAACCTGTACAACGATGGCGTCTTGTTCATCGGCAGCCAACCGACTTGGTCAAAAAGGAGGCACAACGTCCTGTTCGTCGGGAGGCAACCGGCTGGGTCAAAACGCGTCCTGTTCAATGGGAGCCAACCGACTTGGACGAAACAGACAAAACGGAATGCATCCTATTCAACGGGAGCCAACCGGCTTGGATGGAACAGCCGAAATGGAATGTGTCATGTTTAATGGGAGCCAACCGGCTTGCATGGAACAGCTGAAAACGGGGTCTGGCGATCGCGGAACGAAGGAAATGGCCTTATGTTCTATCGGCTATGGTTGAAGTGGGATCATGTTAATCGGGAGGGTTCTGGCGTACCACAAAATAGAGGAAACAAACTTCTCTTAAACCGCCTACTGTCGAAATGGGATCATGTTCATCTGGAGGGGCATGGCATACCACAAAATAGAGGAAACGAACTTCTCTCCAACCGCCTACGGTCGAAACAGGGTCATGTTCATCGGGAGGGGTGTAGCGTACCGCAAAACGGGACTCCACGGGCTACTGTTCATCCATCGTCGACTTCCTCCAGCCTCCACCTGCTACTGTTCATCCACCGTTGACTTCCTCCAGCCTCCACCTGCCATTGTTCATCCACGGGTTATTGTTCATCCAGCCTCCACTGACTATTGTTCAACTAGCCTCCACGGGGTCTTGTTCATCCCCCCTCCCAACCGACTGGGTATGGTGGCCTCTCCTCAAGGTCCTATTCATCCAACAGCAAACCGCCTACACACAATTAGGGTCCTCTTCATCCAACCCCCACCGGGAACTGTTCATCCACAGCCAACCAACTGGCTAGACTCACCACATCTCGACTTGTTCTACGTATCGCGTGTGCGGTAGCAATGGGCACTATTCATCCAGAGGCAATCCAACCAGCTAGCTAGGTCTTGCACGCGGGTTCGATCGGCTTTAGTAAGCAGCAGCAGCAGCGATCGATCGGGTTTATTTAGCAGCGAAGGAGTCGGTCGGGTTCAGTTAGCAGCGAAGGGATTGATTGATCGGCTTCAATATGTAGCAGTGTGATCGCTCAGGTTCAGTAAGCAAATGCCTCTCGCTCGGGTTCTGTTATAGCGACACGGCTCGCACTATGCACGCGTACAAGAGAGAAACGCACAAACCACACTGCATCGCTCGGCCCCGACCACCCACCGTAACCAGGTACTCCGTGAAAATTTCCTCGCCCTCACTTTTACCATGACTTTTTATGTCATGCAAGGCCCAAAGAATGTGATGCACGTGCATACCCGGCCCGCCCAGGATGAAAAGCCAATTTTCTGTCATGATGTTTTGTCATAGAAGTAGGAGCCCACCACATCTATGATGATACGTGTTTTTGTCACAATTATCGTCATAGAAGTGTCATAACCATGACATATTTTTTTCGTTCGAGCCATAATGTCACGGATGTGTCTTTTTTTTGTAGTGTTTGGGCCAATGTGAGGTGTCATTGAATATGGGCCGAGTAGTAACACATTGCCAAATAGGGCGATTATGAACTTTGAGGCCGGGCGCTCAAAGAAAAAAAGAACTCTTAGGCCGACATGTGGGCGCCACCGGTGTTGTCATGCGCTTCCGCGGCACGAGCGTATTAGCACACATTCAAAATTCATGCTACCTTTTCATCCCCAATCCTCCACCCCTTCCCCAACTTTGGAATCTCAAATCCTACTACATTCCCGCAAATCCTGCTCCTCTACTCCCTATACTCAAGCGCACTATCATGTCGCTGGTGAACGTGGATCTGCGAGCCGGAGATCCTGAGGTACGTCCTGCCTTCAGGCGCTGTGTGTTGTCGCTCAACAATGGCCTGTCGATGCTTAACAACCAAGATGCCAAAGAAAGTCTTGATAGTAGCGAGGAGTCTGGACTAGGGGTGTCCTGATAGCGAACTATCATCTTTGGCGGACTCCAAGACTATGAAGATACAAGATTGAAGACTTCGTCCGTGTGCGGATGGGACTTTCCTTGGCATGGAAGGCAAGCTTGGCGATACGGATATGTAGATCTCCTACCATTGTAACCGACTCTGTGTAACCCTAGCCCTCTCTGGTGTCTATATAAACCGGAGGGTTTTAGTCCGTAGGACGAACAACAATCATACCATAGGCTAGCTTCTAGGGTTTAGCCTCCTTGATCTCGTTGTAGATCTACTCTTGTACTACCCATATCATCAATATTAATCAAGCGGGGTAGTAGGTGTTACCTCCACCGAGAGGACCCGAACACAGGTAAAAACATCGTGTCCCTTGTCTCCTGTTACCATCCGCCTAGGCGCACAATTCGGGACCCCCTACCGAGATCCGCGGTTTTGACACCGACATTGGTGCTTTCATTGAGAGTTCCTCTATGTCATCACCTATAGGCCCGATGGCTCCTTGATCATCAACAACGACGCGGTCCAGGTGAGACTTTTCTTCCTGACAGATCTTACGTGATTCGGCGGCTTTGCACTCGGGCCAATTCACTTGGCCATCTGGAGCAGATCGAGCTTCGCCCGCCATCAGCTCATATTTGGAAGTTTGAACTATCTGGTGACATCCGCGGAGACTTGATCTTGACGGATTCGAGCCTGACCGCGCGTGCCGCCTTGTCACGATGGGCATGATTTAGCTCTCTGCGGACGGTGCCACGGAGGCCGCTGAAGAGTCGCTCCGACCCATAGCTCGGAGCCAACTGCGCCGATCGAGGATGGGTGGCTGGGCACCGCCTCAGGGGCTGCTACCTCTATGGCGATAGAGCCGAATACCAACCCTGTCCCTTGTGAAGCTCGTGACTCCAAGGTGCCGGACTCCTCTCCGGACCCCGAACCTTCCGTGCCCCTGCCAATCGAACCCGATTGGTTGCCGATCATGGAGTTCACCGCTGCGGACATCTTTCAGCACTCGCCTTTTGGCGACATCCTGAATTCGCTAAAGTGTCTCTCTTTATCAGGAGAGCCCTGGCCGGATTATGGTTAGGACGGTTGGGATGCGGACGACGAAGAAATTCAAAGCCCACCCACCACCCACTTAGTAGCCACTGTCGATAACTTAACCGACATGCTAGACTTCGACTCCGAAGACATCGACGGTATGGACGACGATGCCGGAGACAACCAAGAACCAGCGCCTACAGGGCACTGGAAGGCCACCTCGTCATACGACATATACATGGTGGACATCCCAAAGGATGGGAATGGCGATGGAACAACGGAGGATGACCCCTCCAAGAAACAGCCTAAGCGCCGGCGTCAGCGGCGCCGCTCTAAATCCCGCCACAGCAAAAATGGAGATTCCGGCACCGGAGACAATAACACCCCGGATAGTGCCGAAGACAATGCCCTCCAGCAAGATTCAGCACAGGAGGATGGAGAAACCAGCCCTCATGAGAGAGCGGCAGACAGAGAGGTAGAGACGACAATCATATGCCTCCCTCCGAAGACGAGGCAAGCATCGACGACGACAAATTTGTCGTGCCTGAGGATCCAGTCGAACAAGAGCATTTCAAACGCAGGCTTATGGCCACAGCAAGCAGCCTCAAGAAAAAGCAGCAACAACTTAGAGTGACCAAGACTTGCTAGCCGACGGATGGTGAAGTCCTTGCGGCGAAGAGTATGAACTTGAGCGCCCCTCCAAAAGCTACCCGAACGCATAGCTGCTACCCGATTAGAGGAGGAAGCACATAAACCTACATCACCGGCGCTGTCTGCCGACCGGCCACCTCGTGGCCGCGACAGAGAGGCCTCTAGGCCCTCCACTAAAGCCGCACCCCGGCGTCGCTCGAAAAGTACAAAGCCACGAGGGAATGCGCCAGACTTGCGGGACATATTGGAGGATAAGGCAAGACAAACAAGATCGATCTACGGATCGCGTGGGCGCCCCACGATACGTGACGACAACCGTCACGCCGGATATAGCAATTCCGGCCAGGCCGAACACAATACACAAAGCTCGTTTGAGCTGCGTCGTGATATAGCCCAATACAGAGGCGCCGCACACCCACTATGCTTCATAGACAAAGTAATGGATCATCAAATCCCCGAGAGTTTCAAACCCGTAAACATTGAATCATACGACGAACAACAGATCCTGCGGTTTGGATTGAGGACTATCTCCTTCACATCCACATGGCCTGCGGTGATGATCTACATGCCATCAAATACCTCCCACTCAAGCTTAAGGACCAGCTCGCATTGGCTCAACAGCTTGCCAAAGAATCAATTGGGTGTTGGGAAGACACGGAAGCCGCATTCCTTGATAACTTCGGGGCACATATGTGCGACCACCGACGCCGATGACCTAAGCCACATAATTCAGCAGCCGGACAAATCGGCGACAATTACGGACATGGTTCTTAACCAAGAAAAATCAAATCGTTATTTGTCCGGATCACGAGAGGCCCTTGCAGCCTTCAAACATAACATCCGCGACGAGAGGCTTGCGGCACCTAGGACAGAAAAGCCAAAATCCATGGCAGCCCTCACATCACTCGGGACTCGCTTTTGCGGAGAGGACAGCTGGCTAGCTCGCGATAACAACCCGACCAAAAACTCGGTAGTCCGGATACCAAGGACAAGAATGGCGAGTCACGTCGCAATAAGCACAAAGCGCGCGTGCGGCGATATCTGAAGATCTGACGATCAATGCGGATTCAGAGGCTCTAAACCGGTCGTGGAAAAGCCATTCAAAAGAAATACTCGGGCCCGTCAATTTGGACCAAATACTCGATCGCTTGTGCGGATACGGCACCCGAAAATCCAGCCAATCACACCAACAGGGATTGTTGGGTGTTCAAGCAGGCAGGCAAGTTAATTGCTGAAAATAATGACAAGGGGCTGCATAGCGATGATGAGGAGGAGACCCGGCCACCGAACAATAGAGGACTAAAGGGTTTCCCCCCACAAGTGCGGACGATGAACATGATATACGCAACCCACATTCCCAAGAGGGAGCGAAAGCGTGCACTTAGGGACATATATGCGATGGAGCCAGTCGCCCCAAAGTTCAATCCGTGGTCCTCGTGCCCGATCACTTTCGATCGAAGGGACCACCCCACTAGCATCCGCCATGGCGGATTCGCCGCATTGGTTCTAGACCCAATCGTCGATGGATTTCACCTCACTAGAGTCCTGATGGACGGCGGCGGCAACTTTGAACCTGCTTTATCGAGGATCGATGTGCAAGATGGGCATAGACCATCAAGGATTAAACCCACAAAACGACCTTTAAAGGCGTCATACCGGTGTAGAGGCCAATTATGCAGGCTCGATTACACTTGAAGTGGTCTTTGGATCCCGGATAACTTCGAGCGAGAATTAATCTTGACATAGTCCCATTCCGCAGGCGGCTATCATGCCTTTGCTTTCGGACGAACCGCATTTGCAAAATTCAATGCGGTGCCGCTTTCGCATACCTCAAGCTCAAGATGCGAGGCCCTCGAGTCATTACGGTCAATGGAAACACCGAGCGCTCACTCGAGCGGAGGAGCATATAGCGACTCTCGGGCGGAAATACAAAGCAGCCTCTTAAGGCAATTCTCGAGTCCGGTGTTAGCGGTGGACACCGTCAAGCGCCGGAGTAACCTACAACAAGACCACAGCACGTTCGAGCAGCGTAGCAATGTGGCTAACCCAGCCCTCGCGAAATCGCGAGACCAGTACCACGCGTACATAACTACGCTCTGGAGATACCATGGGCACAGGGGGAGGGGCACGACCACGGCATGCCCAGAGTGCGGATCAACCACACCAGGGGCTCCCAATTGTGTCATTCTTCTTGTTCTTTCTTCTTATTCACAGGACTCTATTTTCCAGAAGCCCTGCCTGGCAGTTGACTTGCCGAACTCACGATGCAACAGCCAGGGAAGCAGAAAAGCTATGTCGAGTATCCAGGTGGTCTCCATTACGAGCATTATACCTGTTTTACATACCATTCCGCAGCCTACCCCTGGAGGGGGACATGTTAAATAGTCCCATCCCTTGCTTATCGCACTATTTGTATCATTCTGCTTTCATCGCAGTATTTTTCGAATAAACAATGCATCGCTTTTTGCCTATTATTGCATTCCTTTTTTTATCTATATATGTAAACTTATGACATGTTGCACCCGTACACTTTGGTACGGCCAAATACACCAGGGGCTTAAGTTCCCCAAAGTATGGTGTGATAAGTCCGAACACTTTCACAAGTGCGGCACCCCGAACTTATAATATTATATGCATCGGCTCCGAATCATGTCTTGGGTCAATAGTTGGGTTTTCCTGGCTCCCATGTTTTGGTACGTTACGTTCCGTTATATCGGCTAAGGTAGCGCTAGGAGAACCACTGCGATTGTCCCCCAGTTGAGCTGGGTTGAGCACCTTAGTGGAGAAAGCTAAAACTGACCGTCATGATGGGGCGAGAGCCGGTCGCTGTTCGAGAGGTTTTTCGAGTCCCTAAAGACTTATGCCGCTTAGGCGAGGAGCCGCTTTGTCCGGCCCAGCGTGATAGCGCCCAATTGACCTTCCGAACACTAGGGGCTTCGCGAAATTTAAAATTATAGAATTCTATGGCTAAGTGAGAGTGTTCAAGCATTATAAGTCCGGTTGCCTCGTTCGTTGTGTTGGCGCCTCCTCGAAGGACCCAAAAATGGGAAAAAAGCGCTCAAGTTTATCCCGAACACCCCACTTTCGTGGCATGGGGGCTGAAATAACGACTTGCCATCTCTCAAATTTGATAAACAGCCGCATGAAGGTAATATTTTAAATTAACAAGCGTTGCTTAGCGCATATGAACAAGTTTTCAGTGCACGGGATAACAAAATGCGAGTCTACTCAAAAATTACATCTTTGGAGAATTCACCCGCTATAAGGCGGGCACCCTTTAGGACACCCTTATAGTACATCTCAGGCGTGCGATACTCCTTGCCCGGCGGTGGCGCGTCCGTCACAAGCTTCTCGGCGTCCATCTTGCCCCAGTGCACTTTAGCGCGGGCAAAGGCCCGACGGGCACCTTCAATGCAGACAGAGTGCTTGATGACTTCAATCCATGGACAAGCATCCACCAGCCGCCGCACAAGACCGAAGTAGCTCCCAGGCATGGCTTCTTTGGGCCACAGCCGAACTATGAGGCCCTTCATGGCCTGTTCGGCCACCTTGTGGAGCTCGACCAACTGCTTCAGCTGGTCGCTCAAGGGCACTGGATGTCCGGCCTCAGCATACTAAGACCAGAATACCTTCTCCGTCGAGCTCCCTTCCTCGGCCCGGTAGAATGTGGCAGCATCGGACACACTACGGGGCAGATCTGTGAACGCTCCTGGAGAGCTCCGAATCCGGGTAAGTAACAGATAATTCACTTTTACATGCTTGCTTTGCATGAAGAATGCCTTACCCGCCGCTATCTTTTTATCTCCTCAATCTCTGGAGGGCCTTACGGGCTTCGCCTTAGCGGCTTTGGCACTCTCAAGAGCCGAGGCGAGCTCGGACTCTCGAGTCTTGAGTCACGCTCCAAACTCGTGTTTTTCCACGAGCACAGGCTCTTGCCACACCTCCGCCACCCGCGCCTCCTGCTTCTCTCGCTCGATGCGTTCCGAGGACGCATTGTGTTCGGCCTCAGACACCGCTTCCTTCAGGGTCGCCACCTCGTTCATGGCCCCTGCAATACCCATGTTATCCCTGTCATTTTTTGCAACCAAATCCTTTTCTATTAGGTATCACTTTAATAAGGTATTACTTACCTTCCTTGTCCTCGAGCTACTTCTTGGCACGACCGAGCTCGTTCTTGGACCACTCAAGGCTCTGCTTCAAGGCATTGACCTCCGCAGTCAGTACGGCAGAGGTCAGCAACGCAGCTTGCATTCCCATATTGACATATTTGTGTTAGACTCCTGCGTATATCTTTATAGATCCTCAGTTCGGCTTTTCTTTCCGAACACCGAACTGAGCATCAGGGGCTACTGTCTATGTGGTACTACTTTTACATATCTTAATCACATACCTCAAAGCTTTGTTAGAAGGCTGGTGCGAGCTTCGATCGGCCCGCTCTTGGCGGACTGAACCTTCTGAATCACCGCACTCATGACAGTGCGGTGCTCCTCGTCGATGGAAGCGCCGTTGAGCGCCTCCAGCAAACTATCCGGCGCCTCCGGTTGGACGGAGGTCACCGGCGTCGCAGTCTCGCCCTTCTTACGAAGGGCGCTGCCGGACTCGGAACCACTAAAGGTTCGGTGCGAGTCGGTCCAAAGTCCGGAGGTTGCCCTGCGGCACCTCCGGGGCCTCCTCCTCCTGGCTGGGCCCCTTCTGGGACCCCACCTCGGCGTCGTCTGCGTCACGGGGGGAGGAGGCAGTCGGAAGTGAAGTGCTATTCACATCCGACGAACCCAGGGACCCGCTCGATGAAGCGGGGAGATCATCCTTGGGCGGGCTACATGGTTGTGTTAGGCGTTAGAAGACACTATGCGACGAAAGAGAAATCATGAGTTATTATGGAATCCGGACACTTACGATCTCGCCAGGGGCTTGGCCCTCGAGTGCCACTCCTCTTCGCCGTCGTTAGCATCGGTGGAACAGTCCGGAAGAAGGGTCCTTCCCTTCTTGGACCCTTCGGCCTCCCCCGTTGGGGAAGCCTTCCTCTTCTTCTCTCCCCCCGCTAGGGGAGAGGCCTCTTTCTTCTCCTCCTCGTCTTCACGGGAGGAGTCCGCCTCGGAGTCATCGGACGATGAGTCCGATAACACCTGGCGCCGGGAACTCCTCCGAGTTCCTGTGGCCTTCTTCTTGGCCTTCTTCTCGGCACCACGTATCGCAGCGGAGCCAGCGATCCGTTAATCGGGCATTATTTGGGTTTTACGGCAAGGGCAGACGGTTAACCTGCCCGGACGTCTTCTGCCGAGCTGTTAAAGGTAAAGGGAATTTAGATCCCGCATAGAGTCAAACTATGAAAAACAAGCGTTCCGTAAAGGGTAGAATAGCTTACCTCGCCGGCTGGACGCTGCGAGCTGAATCCGCGATCTACGGTAGCGGATGCGGGAGCCTCGGCGCCATTGAACAGCACCTTCCAGGCAACTTTGTATGTAGTGTCGAAGAGCCTGCTTAAGGTTTGGTGTTGTGCCGGATCAAACTCCCACAAATTAAAAGCCCGCTCCTGGCACGGGAGGATCCGGCGGATGAGCATGACCTGGACTACATTGACAAGCTTGAGCTTCTTGTTCACCAAAGTTTGGGCCTTGAGTTGGAGTCCGTCGGCTCCTCGAATCACCCCATGATAGGCCCTTCTCTTTCCAGGACGTGAGCCGTGTGGGGATGCCAGATCTGAATTCGGGGGCCGCTGCCCATTCAGGGTCACGCGGCTCGGTGATGTAAAACCACCCCGATTGCCACCCCTTTATGGTCTCCACAAAGTGGAAATCCAGGCCATAGTAGAACATGAGCCCCTGGACAAATGGGTGAAGTGGAAAACCTAGTCCGCGGAGGAAGTGGGTGAGGAACACCACCCTCTCATGGGGCCTGGGGGTGGGGACGAGCTGCCCCTCGTCTGGAAGCCGGTGCGCGATATCATTGTGCAGGTATCCGGCTTTCCTTAACTTTTTGATGTGTCCCTCCGTGACGGAGGAGGCCATCCACTTGCCTCCCACTCCGGACATGGCTGGGAAAGGTCGAGGCGAGATGTGCGGTCTTGGGCGTTGGAGCTCGAGTGCGCGGAAATGGATAACCAAAGGAGGAAGAAGGCGTAGGTAAAAAGGTGGATCCTTATCCCCTTATATATATGGGCGGACGAAACTATGCGTCCCCACCAGCCTGGTAAAACTCGCTTATCTCCCAAGCGCCGCAATCAATGGCACGGTTGGGTTACCCACGCCCGTATTGATGAGAATCCCGGAATAAGGAGACACAATCTCTGCTTTGACAAGACGTGCCACGGGAACCGCTTCGCTAAACGCACTGAGGTGGAACAATAAAAACAATTCAAATAAAGGCTTGGCCATGGTGTGACGTCATGCTACGAAATACGTCAGCAGATTGAACTTGTGTAAATATTATTCTCTCTATGGTGGTATGTGGAATTTATTTTGCAGAGCCGGACACTATCCTGGTGTTCAAAACCTTCTATGAATTATTCGGAGGAGGAACCTGCCTTGCAATGCCGAAGATAATATGCGCGTCGGACTCTTTGTCATAGAAGCTTTGGTTCGAGGGGCTCTTGAGGAGTCTGGACTAGGGGTGTTCGGATAGCGAACTATCATCTTTGGCGGACTCCAAGACTATGAAGATACAAGATTGAAGACTTTGTCCCGTGTCCGGATGGGACTTTCCTTGGCGTGGAAGGCAAGCTTGGCGTCTGGATATGTAGATCTCCTACCATTGTAACCGACTACTGTGTAACCCTAGCCCTCTCCGGTGTCTATATAAACCGGAGGGTTTTAGTCCGTGGGGCGAACAACAATCATACCATAGGCTAGCTTCTAGGGTTTAGCCTCCTTGATCTCGTGGTAGATCTACTCTTGTACTACCCATATCATCAATATTAATCAAGCAGGAGTAGGGTTTTACCTCCACCGAGAGGGCCCGAACCTGGGTAAAAACATCGTGTCCCTTGTCACCTGTTACCATCCGCCTAGACGCACAGTTCGGGACCCCCTACCCGAGATCCGCCAGTTTTGACACCGACAGTAACCATCAACGGCGACCGGCCTTATGTCTTGTCGGATGACCTAGTCAAAGCTCTTGGCATTGCGCATGGCATTCAAATAAGTGACTTGCTCATCAAAGTCTATCCGCTACCGACTAATTTCTTTGTTAGGTTCTGGACAACAATCGATTACAGTCATGTGTTCGAATCTTCCCGACTGTTCTACATTGGCGTGCTGGTGATCTTCGATCAGTGGCACCAAGATGGGGCTCAGTGCACTCTGAGCTTGAGTTTTTAACAAAGCTTACCTTCCACGGCATGCCTCGACGGGCTTGGAATAGCTAGTCCATGAGTGAGCTTATCAATGACCTAGGAGGTGAGCTCTTAAGTATGTTTGTTCCTCCAGAAGGTCGGGCTCTGACTGTTATGGCATGGATGAAGAAGCCGTCCACCATACCGAAGGTGATTGGTGTTGAGATACCGGTGCAGGAACCGGGGTTGTACAATTCATTGCCACCACGGCCGCCGCGGACCACGTTAGGTATGTACATGTATCCAATCTTCGTGCATGTCGAAGAAGTGGTCAATCCATCAATCAAAGTCCTGTCGCCACTAGTGTCGGGGTCTATCGACGACGTCCACAACAGGAGTCAATGTCAGACTTTCCTCGTGTTACTTGGAATGATGGATGGCACATGGCCTACTCCATGGCACAGCGGAGGCCACTACTTCTTTGGGAGAAGAGGTTGGCCTGGCTGTCTGGATGTGCTCTAATTTGAGGTAACAACCGAATCTTCTCAGATAAGTACTAGTTATATCCGAGCTATAGGTATGAAGCTCTGATGTGCCAGTGCATTTGATTGTGACCTGTTCTATTTTTGTACCTGAATTTTTTTAAACGGGTGTACGTCAACTTTGTGTGCTGGCAGAACTTATTGTGTTGTTTGTCTATCTTATTTGCACAACATTCAAGATATTTCCATGTCATTGATCAAGATGATGAACGGTGATGTATGATTTTGTTGGTTTCAAGATAGCCCTACCCATAGCGGTCCGCTGCTTCCACCCCTATTTGTGCCGACCGCATGCAATTTTTGTATGCAAGCTCAATGTGCTATGATGTTGTATATGATTGTGTTAACTATATAAGTTTGTACTCAACATTAGCAATGCATATGCTGAAAAATGTATGCGAGAGCATCGACCAATCGGTTTCCCTCTCTCTCTCTCTCCCTCCCTCCCTCCCTCTCTCTCTCTCTCGCGCGCGCGTGCTAACAAGTGGGACCCGCTGAACAATTTCTTCGCTCATGATAGCTTTTAATTAGGTTCCACTGGACTCTACCTTTTTTCTTAAGTTATAATTTACTTTAAAAAGATGCACACAAGCCTTGTTTGGGCCATTTTAGGCATCGTTGAATGTGAGCTGAGTAGCTACGTAAAGTTGTCCTGCACCACATAGACCTTGTTCATTGAACATCAGCAATGCAACTAGGCCGAAAGACGTGTATCAACCCAGGTTTTGTTTTGTCCTAAATAAAGCATAGCCTTGCATATGTTTTTTAAGAAGATGCACAACTCAGTTCTATTTTTATATAAGAATGTCAAGCCCAACTTAAGTTTTCTTAATAAAATTACTAGCTCAATATTAATCTTTTATAAGAAATGCTCTATCCAAATCAAAACTGTATTTTCACCCATCCCAAAAATGGGTCTATTTCTACTAAAAGCAAATGGGTTGTAAATTATTAGAAATAATAAATTGGCTACATATACGCAATATTTTTTACCCAGCCCAGTAAATAGGTGTAGTCAAAAATAATAATCAAATGTGTTGTAAATTCTTAGAAATAGTAAATTGGCTATTTTTTTTATCCGACCGAGGAAATAGATGTATTGGAAAACAAAAGCAAATGGGCTATAAACCTAAATAAATGGGCTGCATGTCCGCCACAACTTTTGAAGCTGACTTTGTTGGCCCACGAGGATGAAGCCTGTGCAAGTCGTTGTTCATTTAGTAAAAAACAATTTAGTGGTTAAAACAAAAGTCAACAAACTATTCTGACAATCGCTGTCGTTGGATTGACATTTGTCGGCCATCCTGCTTCTTTAATCTCTGATCTTGTTGCTCCAGCCACCAAAACCATCGTCGGCATTAGTGCTTACTTCTGCCTCCCGTGGTCGGTTGTGCTACCGTGCAGGCCTCGCCGCCCCACCCTACTCCCACGGGTGGCCAGGTCATACATGTACTCACCCACACCTTCTCTTATTCTCCGGTGACGGCAGCCTCACCACGCAACCGAACCAGTCAACCCTCGTATTCCCATTTGTCGAAGACTCCAATGCCTCGTCTTCAATAACTCCAGGTCATTCCCATCCTAGGCTTCATTGTCGTCCACCGTCATGGTGCGCTCGATAATGCGTGGTCAATGTGTTCAACAACGGGAGCCATCAGAAGAGGACTATACGTGGAGAAGCTCACAACTGGGAACTACCAGCTACATCTTTGGACACAAGGAAGTGCCTCCTTATGACGAGCAAAAAAGAAATGATTCCTTTCCCTGGGATCCACTAGCTACATCTTCGCACGCATAGAAGTGCCTCCTTATTACGAGGAAAAAAATTCCCTTCCCTGACAGATGGGACCCACCAGCTACATCTTCGCACGTGAGGAAGTGCCTCCTTATTACACGCAAAAAATGATCCCCCCATGACAGCTAGGACCCACCACATATATATTTGCATGCAAGAAAGTGCCTCCTTATCTCCCTGACAGTTGGGACCCACCAGGTCATAGCGTATGTAGCGTTATCTTTCTGGTCGCAAATGTGTAGGTACATACAGATCAATTGGTCTCTCTACAATGATGAACCGCGGCCGATTAAGTAGAGGCATGTATCGCAGTTGAGCTCCCGACATAGCAGTTTAGACAGTCCCATCTAAACCATGTACACATACATACAGCCACGCTACAAAAAAATGGCCACATACATACATACGGGCGGGATCTAAAACACGCACTCGCACATACGTACGGCTAGGGCTCATGTACATCAAGAGGCAATGGATGGTAGCAACGACCTTGTATTCATCGATTGCCAACCGGCTGGGTTGGAATGGAGAAACAACGTAATGTTCATCGGGAGGCAACTGATTGGGTCAAACTGCGTCCTGTTCATTGGGAGCCAACTAGCTTGGACGGAATAGCTGAACGGGACGGAATAGCCAAACGAGGTGTTGTTCATTGACCCCCATAGGTTGGGTGTTTGTCATAGCGCAAAACAAAGGAAACGTGCTTCTGTTCAACTGCCTATGGTCGAAACGGGGTCATGTTCATCAGGAGGGGTCTGATGTACCACCAAAGATACTTCTGTTCAACCGCCTATGGTTGATACGGGGTCATGTTCATCAGGAGGGGTCATGCATACTGCAAAACGGAGGAAACAAACTTCTCTCCCACCGACTGCGGTCAAAATGGGGGCTTGTTCATTGGGAGGGGTGTGGTGTACCCCAAAACGGGACTCGAGGGGCTACTATTCATCATCGTCTACTGCTTCCAGCCTCCATGGGCTATTGTTCATCCACCGTCGACTTCCTCCAGCCTCCACAGGCTCCTTTTCATCCCCCGAACCGGCTGGGATGGGGCATACCGCGGCATGGCCTCATCGGGGTCCTGTTCATCCTGCGGCAACCGCCGACTACCAGGATGTCCTATTCATCCAACCCCACCGGCTAGGGTGGGGTGTACAAGCGGGTGGCAGCAACAGGAATTGTTCACCCACAGCTAACCAAACGGCTAGGTCAACTCACTACATCTTGCGCAAGGGGCTCGACCGATGCAAGTCTCGACTCGTTCTACATATCATGCATGCGGCGGCAACAGGCATTGTTCATCGATGGGAAACCAACCGACTACGTCTCGCACAGGGGCTCGATGCAACACATCAATCGATCGGCTTCAGTAATGAAGCAGCAACAGTCGATTGCTCTGGTTCAGTTAGCTGCAAAGGAATTGGTAGAGTTGAGTTAGCAGCGAAGGTATCGCTCGGGTTCAGTTAGTAGCAAAGGGATCGATCGGCTTCAGTACGTAGTGGGATCGATCACTCGTGTTCTAGTGTGAGGGATCAATCGATCGGTTGCTCGGGTTTACTAAGTGAACGCCTCACTCGGTCGGGTTCAGTTAGCCAACACGCTTGCACACACATGCGCGCGTATGAAATAAACACACAAAACACTGCATTGCTCGCCCCCGACCACCCACTGTATACGGGGAACTCCCCAAAAAATTCCTCGCCCTCACTTCTACCATGATTTTTTACGTCATGGATGGCCCAAAGAATGTCATGTAGGTGCGTCTCTAGCCCGCCCAGAACGAAAAGTGCATTTTCTGTCATAATTTCTTGTCATAGAAGTAGGAGTCCACCACATCTATGATGATACGTGTTTTTGTCACAATTGTCATCATAGAAGTGTCAAATCCATGACAGGAAAAGTTTTCATTCGGGCCATCGTGTCACGATGTGCCTTTCTATATAGTGATGCCGGCGTCTCCTTGCACAAGATGATGGAAATTGCAGAGTCCTCCTTGTCGACTCCCACTATGGATGCCTTCCGGAGGCTAGGGTTCTGCATTCTGGAGTGGTTTCCGGTGGCAATGGGCATTTGTTCCCTGATCCGATCGTGCGGGTTGAAGTACTTGACCAGGCGAAGGCGTGTAGTATGACCACGTGCGCTTGTCCGTGCGCCGTTTAGAGCTTTGGACCCCTCATGAAGATCTTTTCTTCTTCCATTTTCTTTATTCTTTTATGTTATATTGTGCCACATTAATGGATGTGATTTTATCACCGTATCTTGGCGTTGTTATTTTTTACTCCAAAACACATTCGAAAATGGCATCCTGGAAAAAACAGGTAAAAAGAGGTGCATGAGCATGGTAAAATCTGGCAAAGCCTTCTACTGTGGCATAAAACATAAGGTAGAAACATCATAAAATTTCGGCTCGTCAATCATCTCCACGACAGAGAAGAATAACTCCAATCTTAACTATTGAATTCTGAACTTTTTCCATCGATTCCTTGCCAATGAGGAATTATGTGACATCTACATGCATGGGTACCGATACACCTAGTCCGACGAGCATGAGGTTCCCACGTTGGTTCGCAATGATTGCATCATCTGCTCCTCCAACTAGGAAGCAACACACCGACACTGCCTCCTTTGATGCCTTTCCTTTGCCTCCTTCAATCATTGTCCTCTCATCATTGATTGCTTGCTCGCCCTCCAAGTACTAGGTGGTTTCATTTTGAGAGGTTCTGGCCACGACTCGACGAGTTCCACCTCATGGTTTCTGAGGCGTGGAACTCTATTGATCGCGGCCTTGACCCCTTCTAGCGCATTGTCGTGCGTCTCAAGGTGATGGTGTGGCGCTTCCAGAGCTGGAGGGTGAATTTCATCGGCCACATCTCCCTACAGTTGTTGATCATATGTGAGCTGGTTGCTCGGTTCAACGTCGTCAAGACTTCCAGTCGCTCTCACCTTTTGAGGCTTAGCTTTGCCGCCACTTGAAGACTGCATACCTTGGACTCGCCTCGCTCGATCGCTCCACCGCCAGGAAACACTCCCAGTTCATCTGGTTGAAGAATGGATGTGTGAGTTCCTCCTTTTGTATTCACGTTTCTCACCGCCAATATAAAAACCATATCTTTGTGTTAAAGGTTGGCAACAGTGTGGTTTTCGAGCACACTGCCCTTGCTGAAGCCACCTTCGAGCACTTCTCCATCATCCTCGGATCCACAAAGGAGTTTGTTTTCTCGATCTCACTTGATGGCCTGTACCCCGGTCACTTTGATGTCGAGTGCCTCGACGAGCCCTTAGCCAAGGATGAGATATGGAGGACGATCAAGGCTATGTCCACCAGCAAGGCACTAGAGCCCGACGGGTTCACCTATGAATTCCTTTAGTGTTGTTGGGATATTGTCAAGAAGACATCTGCGATACCTTTGGCAAGTTCTACTCCCTTGATATGGTGTTTTCCAGAAGCTTAATGAGGCATACATCGCCCTACTCCCAAAGCGTGTTGATGCCAACTCACTCTCTGTCTCGTGATCCCAAGGTCATGGCGATTGTGTGTGCCTCTAGCTCATCGCAGGTCGGGGGATGCCAAAAGTCGTCTCTTTTGGTCGAACCACTGGATCCATGGCCATTGCATCATGGAGCTGACGTTGCTCATCATCGCCTTGGTCCCCAGGCAACACCGCAAGCAGAGGACAGTTTGTGAGGCTACACCTGCGGACTACGGTACTGAGCACAAGACATCCACTACGCTCTTGGGCCTGCGGCCAGGGTAAATCCATATATACACCTCAACACATCGATCTTTGGCGGCTCCTTCATCACTCCATTCTCTCCTACCCCCCAAACATAGGGTTACTTCATCTTCCACATGGACTAAATGTGATGAGAACTCCAGTAGCATCGGACATGGAGTTGTTGCCATCTCCTGACATGTTCATTGTCTAGTCGACATGGAATTTCTTGCAAATAAAGCCAAGTGTTCGGCAGTTCAAATGATGCGGCCATGCCAGTTTGCTGGAGCAATTAAATGAAAGAAACCTGACCTTTATTCTATAGACTTTGAAAGGAAGTATGAACAAATTACTTTTGAAACAACACCAGGGAAGTTCTAGAAATGCCACTAATGAACTACAAGTGCACAACTCAGTATCGCTTGGCAAAGTGACGGGTCGACAGATCGGCCGTTCTACGGCCCTTCGGGAGGTTTTGTTGAGGGGGCATTTGGCCCGGATTGCAGGCAGAGAGGTGGATACCGAGGCCATCATGGTGGTCGCAGAGGCAGGAACCACCATCGTCAGCCTCCTCCGCCTGCCGCTACCGTTTCCAATGTCGCAGAGCCGATGGGTTCTTGAGTGGTTGCTCTGTGCGATGGACGGCTCTGCAACCAACAGCAGGCGGTACCGAGGCTGAGCCAGTCTTGGCGGTTTACAGCGAGTGGTGACAAACCAGATGGTGATAGAGCTACCAAGTGGGCCCGTAAGAAGGAGAAGATGCTTTGTTATCGTTGTGGTGAGCAGGGGCACTTTATTGCTGAGTGCGTTACAGAGCTTTGTGGCACTTACCTCAAGCCGGTGCATGCTACAAGGGAGTGCCCTCTATTGCGTAATCCGATGCCGGGAGTTACCATTTATGGAGTGTGCTACGCCGAGTTGATGTTCTTTGAGTCTCCTAGTGCGATGGAGATCCCAGAGGCGCCTCAGAGCACGACCATGGGAGTGGTCAAAGTGACTAAGGGTGAACTATCTGAGGCACATATCCTTAAGAGACTGAATGAGCTGGCTCCAGGTAAGTTTCAGTGCGAGCTTATTAGACTCAAGGCCAATGTGTGTAAGGTTGATTTTCCATGAGCAGAGTACTTGCAGAGGCTTCTGAGTTTTGGGATGTGTAGAGTGCCTGGCACTAAGTGTATCCTCGATTTGACGAGTGGAAAAAGGTTGAGCCGAAGGGCATACCTCTTACTCAGGTCTGGTTACATTTCTCGGGGGCACCATCTAAGCCTCTGAATGATGTTCAGGTCGCGGCTAGCTTGGGAAAACCGAGCGGGTGGATATGCCCTCTAACCGAGCAAATGGGGTAGTGAGGTTGCTCGTAGTTCTGGATATCGAGTTCGTATCGGATGTGGTTAAGTGGACACATGCCGGCAGGATATACAACCTCGAGATTGAGTTTGAGGACATTGATCTTTTCACTGAGGCTATGACTGGGAATGATGTTGATATGGTCGATAAGAATGACGGCTTGGGCAACAAGGAGTTGTGGGAGGATGATCGTGGAGGAGATAAGTTCAACGCCCTGGGTTCTAACCACGCCTCGGTGGTGCCCGGGAAGGGGACTCCTCCACAATCTTCAGCGCCTATGAACTCATTGAGATTTGGTTTGTTTCAGCCTGCTTCTACTCCTCCTTGACTGTGGAGAGATTGGGTGGAGTGTGATGACCTGTTAGAGCACTCACTTCCTCCTCTTGATTTTGTGGTTCATGACGCATCTATAGGAGGTTGCCCGGAGGTGTTTGTTTCTGAGGTGATGATGCGGAGCATCCTACCGGCATCACCATGTCAAGAGTCCGTTTGGCAAGTGACACATGCAACCTCTACTTCTCATACATAAAGGTGAATCTTCTCCTTTACACATGTTCACTTGACCCCCTCGAGGATGGTATACTACTTGACACTCCACTCGTGCGCATGCATAGGTATTGCCGGAGCTTCACGGACGACGAGGAGGAGTGCGAGCGCGACGGAACAACTACACCATCCGCGAGGGAAGCACAGAAGAGAAGATGGAAGAAACAGAGCTGCTACAAGCTACAGCCACGGGAAATCTGGACGCCATCGGACATCCGGTACCTGACGCATCCCAGACGGCAGAAGAACTACAGCTGACGCATGCTACAGCGGTCGGACGACCGACGCCCACCGGACGCCCGACAAGTCCTAGGCACCGGACGTCCGACGCTTACCGGAAATCCGGTGCCACATATCTCGAAGCAAAACGACGAACTTCCGACGCCCGCTGGATGTCCAGTCCCCCACGAGCCGACGAACGTCCGACAACCTCCAGAAATCCGGTGCCGCTACACCCGAGAAGAATCAGCGGACTTCCGACACGCGCCGGACGTCCGGGCCGTCCCGAACCACCGGACGTCCGACCCCCACCGGTCGTCCGGTACCTGCCTGTGCATAGCCGCGGGGCCTTTGGCCTTGTATCCCTCTCCCACTTACCCCTTCGTGTCTTAGACTATAAATAGACCACTCCACCTCCTTTCTAGGGTTAGCAAAGTGATATCTCATTTGTATGTGAGCTTTGCTCCTACCACTCCTCCTCTTGAGAGAGGGAGACTACTACTCCGTTGGAGGCCAAGACCTCCATCTAGGAGAAGATCCTGCGGGATATCATCAAGACCCCCTCACGGGAGGACCTCCCATCAAGACCTCCTCCTGAAGATGAACTTTACCTTGTATCTTTTTCTTTGTTGTTCATGTACCTTGTGGATCTTGTGTGTTTGATTGTCTAGAGGATGTGTGATTGGACTTGTTCTTGAGTGTTTTGATACATCTCAAATGTATCTACAATTTTTGATTGTTCCATGCTATTATATTACCCCTTTTGGATGTTTATGGGCTTTATTTTACACATTTATATCATTTTTGGGACTAACCTACTAACCGGAGTCCCCCGTATTCTTGTTTTTTGCCAATTTCAGTATTTTGAAGAAAAGGAATATCAAGCGGAGTCCAAACGGAATGAAACCTTCGGGGCGTGATTTTTGGAGCGAACGTGATCGAGAGGACTTGGAGTGCAAGTCAAGAAATCAATCGGCGCCAGAGATAGGAAGGCGCGCCCACCCTCTGGCGCGCCCCAGATCTCTGGGCCTCGGCGACCACCGACGTACTTCTTCCTCCTATATATACCCACGTACCCCGAAAACATCTAGGGAGCCAACGAAAAACAAGTTCCACCGCCGTTACCTTCTGTATCCGCGAGATCCCATCTTGGAGCCTTCACCGGCGCTTCGCCGGAGGGGGAATCGACCACGGAGGGCTTCTACATCAACACCATAGCCCTTCCGATGAGTTGTGAGTAGTTTACCACAAACCTTCGGGTCCATAGTTATTAGCTAGATGGCTTCTTCTCTCTTTTTGGATCTCAATACAATGTTCTCCCCCTCTCTTGTGGAGATCTATTCGATGTAAACTCTTTTTGCGATGTGTTTGTCGAGATCCGATGAATTGTGGGTTTATGATCAAGTTTATCTATGAGAAATATTTGAACTCCTCTGATTTCTTTTATGTATGATTGAGTTATCTTTGCAAGTCTCTTCGAATTATCAGTTTGGTTTGGCCTACTAGATTGATCTTTCTTGCCATGGGAGAAGTGCTTAGCTTTGGGTTCAATCTTGCGGTGTCCTTACCCAGTGACAGGAAGGATTGCAAGGTATGTATTGTATTGTTGCCATCGAGGATAAAAAGATGGGGTTTATATCATATTGCATGAGTTTATCCCTCTACATCATGTCATCTTTCTTAATGTGTTACTCTGTTCTTATGAACTTAATACTCTAGATGCATGCTGGATAGCGGTCGATGTGTGGAGTAATAGTAGTAGATGCAGGCAGGAGTCGGTCTACTTGTCACGGACGTGATGCCTATATACATGATCATGCCTAGATAATCTCATAATTATTCGCTTTTCTATCAATTGCTCGACAGTAATTTGTTCACCCACCGTAATACTTATGCTATCTTGAGAGAAGCCACTAGTGAAACCTATGGCCCCCGGGACTATCTTTTATCATATAAGCTTTCAATCTACTTTTGTTTGCATCTTTACTTTTCGCATCTATACTATAAAATACCAAAAATATATTAATCTTATCATACTATCTCTATCAGATCTCACTTTACATGAAGTGGCCGTGAAGGATTGACAACCCCTTTATTGCGTTGGTTGCGAGTTCTTTGTTTGTTTGTGTAGGTGCGTGGGACTTTTGAGGAGCCTCCTCTTTGGATTGATACCTTGGTTCTCAAAAAGCTGAGGAAATACTTACGCTACTATTGCTGCATCACCCTTTCCTCTTCATGGAAAACCAATGCAAGCTCAAGACGTAGCAAGAAGGATTTCTGGCGCCGTTGCCGGGGAGGTCTTCGCTCAAGTCAAGACATACCAAGTACCCATCACAAACTCATCTTCCTCGCATTTACATTATTTGCCATTTGCCTCTCGTTTTCCTCTCCCCCACTTCACCCTTGCCGTTTTATTCACCCTCTCTTTCCCAATCTTCTCTCTCTCTCTTTCGTTTGCCTTTTTCTGTTTGCTTGTGTGTTGGATTACTTGTTGCCATGGTGCAAGATAATACCAAATTGTGTGATTTCTCAAATACCAATGACAATGATTTCCTTAGTACTCCGATTGCTCCTCTTAATGATGTTGAGTCTTGTGAAATCACTACTGCTTTGCTGAATCTTGTTATGAAAGATCAATTCGCCGACATTCCTAGTGAAGATGCTGCTACTCATCTAAACAACTTTGTTGATTTGTGTGATATGCAAAAGAAGAAAGATACGGATAATGATATTGTTAAATTGAAGTTATTTCTGTTTTCACTTAGATATCGTGCTCAAGTTTGGTTTTTGTCTTTGCCTAAAAATAGTATTGATTCTTGGAACAAGTGCAAAGATGCTTTTATCTCTAAGTATTTTCCTCCCGCTAAGATCATCACTCTTAGGAACGATATTATGAATTTTAAACAACTTGATCATGAGCATGTTGCCCAATCTTGGGAAAGAATGAAATTAATGATTCGCCATTGCCCTACTCATGGTTTGAATTTATGGATGATCATACAAAAATTTTATGCCGGTTTGAATTTTGCTTCTAGACATCTTTTAGATTCGACCGCGGGAGGGACGTTTATGGAAATCATGTTAGGAGATGCTACAAAACTTCTTGATAATATTATGGCTAATTATTTTCAATGGCATATCGAAAGATCTACTAGTAAAAAAGTGCATGCTATAGAAGAAATCAATGTTTTGAGTGGAAAGATGGATGAACTTATGAAGTTGCTTGCTACTAAAAATACTCCTCTTGATCCCAATGATATGCCTTTGTCTACTTTGATTGAGAATAATAATGAATCTATGGATGTGAATTTTGTTGGTAGGAATAGTTTTGGAAACAATGCTTATAGAGGAAACTTTAATTCTAGACAGTTCCCTAGTAATTCCTCTAATAATTATGGAAATTCCTACAATAATTCTTATGGTAATTTTAATAAGATGCCATCTGATTTTGAGAATAGTGTGAAAGAATTTATGATTTCTCAAAAGAATTTTAATGCCTTGCTTGAAGAAAAATTGCTCAAAGTTGATGATTTGGCTAGGAACGTTGATAGACTTTTGCTTGATGTTGATTCTCTCAAACTTAGATCTTCCCCTCCTAAGCATGATATCATTGAGTCTCTCAAAGCAATGAGAATTTCCATTGATGAGTGCAAGGAAAGAACCGCTAGGTTGTGTGCTAAGAAAGATTGCTTTGTAAAGGCGTGTTCTTATAGTTTCCGTGAAAATAATGATGAAGATCTTAAAGTTATTGATGTGTCCCCTATTAGATCTTTGTTTTGCAATATGAATCTTGATAATAATGGGACTGGAGATGAGTCAACTTTAGTTAGAAGGTGTCCCAATAATTCAGAGTTTTTACATCTTGATGCTAAATTTGGTAAAAGTGGGATTGGAGAGGTCATGACTTTAAATAGCATTGAACCCACTATCTTGGATTTCAAGGAATTTGATTATGATAATTGTTCTTTAGAAGGTTGTATTTCCTTGTTGCAATCCGTTGTTAATTCTCCTCATGCTTATAGTCAAAATAAAGCTTTTACCAAACATATCGTTGATGCCTTGATGCAATCTTATGATGAAAAACTCAATTTGGAAGTTTCTATACCTAGAAAACTTAATGATGAGTGGGAACCTACTATAAAGATTAGAATTAAAGATCATGAGTGTTATGCTTTGTGTGATTTGGGTGCTAGTGTTTCCACGATTCCGAAAACTTTATGTGATATTCTAGGTTTCCATGATCTTGATGATTGCTCTTTAAATTTGCACCTTGCGGATTCCACCATTAAAAAGCCAATGGGAAGTATCAATGATGTTCTCATTGTTGCAAATAGAAATTTGGTGCCTGTAGATTTTATCGTTCTTGATATAGATTGCAATCTTTCTTGCCCTATTATTCTTGGTAGAGCTTTCCTTAGAACGATTGTCGCGATTATTGATATGAAGGAAGGGAATATTAGATTCCAATTTCCATTAAGGAAAGGCATGAAGCACTTTACAAGAAAGAAAGTTAAATTACCTTATGAATCTATCATGCGGGCTACTTATGAATTGAGTGCCAAAGATGGCACTACTTAGATCTATCTTCGCTTTTATGCCTAGCTAGGGGCGTTAAACGATGGCGCTAGTTGGGAGGCAACCCAATTTTATTTGTGTTTTTTGTTTTTGTTTCTGTTTAGTACTAAATTTTGCATCTACCTTCTATTTAGATGTGTTTTTATGTTTTAATTAGTGTTTGTGCCAAGTAGAACCTATAGGATAACCTATGATGATAGTTAATTTGATTCTGCTGAAAAATAGAAACTTTGCGTGCACGAAATTAGTTTTGTTAAATCACAGAAACATGATTTGTGTTGATTCTTTCTTCTTATGATCAATAGACAAATTGTCCAGGACTTCCTATTTTGGTAATATTTTTAGAGTTCAAGAAGTTTGCGTTAGTTACAGATTTCTACATACTGTTCTGTTTTTGACAGATTCTGCCTTTCATGCGTTGTTTGCTTATTTTGATGCATCTATGGCTAGTAAAATAGTTTATAAACCATAGAGAAGTTGGAATACGGTAGGATTAACACCAAAATAAATAAAAAATGAGCTCATTACAGTACCTTATGTGGTTGTTTTGTTTTCTTTCACTAACGGAGCTTATAAAATTTCCTGTTGAGTTTTGTGTTGTCAAGTTTTCAAGTTTTGGGTAAAGATTTGATGGACTATGGAACAAAGAGTGGCAAAAGCCTAAGCTTGGGGATTCCCATGGAACCCCAAGATATTCAAGAGTAGCCAAAAGCCTAAGCTTGGGGATGCCCCCGGAAGGCATCCCCTCTTTCGTCTTCGTTCATTGGTAACTTTACTTGGAGCTATATTTTTATTCTCCACATGATTTGTGTTTTGCTTGGAGCGTCGTGTATGATGTTAGTATTTGCTTTTTAGTTTAACACAATCATCCTTTCTGTACACACCTTTCGGGAGAAGTCCACTTTATTAGAATTTGTTAGAATACTCTATGTGCTTCACTTATATCTTTTGAGCTTGATAGTTTTTGCTCTAGTACTTCACTTATATTTTTTAGAGCACGACGGTGGCTTAATTTTGTAGAAATTGCTAGTCTCTCATGATTCAATTATATTATTTTGAGAGTCTTTTAGAACAGCATGGTATTTGCTATGGTTATAAATTTGGCCCTAGAATGATGAGCATCCAAGTTGGGTATAATAAAAACTCTCATAGAAAGTGCATAAAACACTAGGATCAATTTGATGCTTGATAATTGTTTTGAGATATAGAGGTGGTAATGTTAGAGTCATGCTAGTGGGTGATTATGAAATTGAGAAATACTTGTGTTGAAGTTGGCAAGTCCCGTAGCATGCACGTATGGTAAAAGTTGTGTGACAAATTTGTTGCATGAGGTGCTCTTTTAATTGTCTTCCTTATGAGTGGAGGTCGGGATCGCGCGATGGTTAACTCCTACCAACCCTTCCCCTAGGAGCATGCATAGTAGTACTTTGCTTCGAGGGCAAGTAGACTTTTGCAATAAGTATATGAGTTCTTTATGATTAATGTGAGTCCATGGATATACACACACTCACCCTTCCACTTTGCTAGCGTCTATTATACCACGCAACTTTCGCCGGTATCATGCACCCATTATTTACCTTCCTCAGAACAGCCACCATGCCTACCTAGTATGGCATTTCCATAGCCATTCCGTGATATATTGCCATGCAACTTTCCACCATTCCGTTTATTATGACACACTTAATCATTGTCATATTGCTCTTTGCATGATCATGTAGTTGACATCGTATTTGTGGAAAAGCCACATTCATAATTTTCATACAGGTCGCTCTTGATTCATTGCATATCCCGGTGCACCGCCGGAGGCATTTCATATAGAGTCATATCTTGTTCTAGTTTTGAGTTGTAATTCTTGAGTTGTAAGTCAATAAAAGTGTGATGATCTTCATTATTAGAGCATTGTCTCAGTGAGGAAAGGATGATAAAGACTATGATTCCCCCACAAGTCGGGATGAGACTTCGGACTTTACAAAAAGAAGAAGAAAAAGGAAAAAAGGGGAAAAAAGAAAGGCCAAAAAAAGGCCAAAGGAAAAAAAGAAGAAAGAAAAAAATGAGAGAAAAAGAGAGAAGGGACAATGCTACTATCTCTTTTCCACACTTGTGCTTCAAAGTAGCACCATGATCTTCATGATAGAGAGTCTCCTATGTTGTCACTTTCATATACTAAGTGGGAATTTTTCATTATAGAACTTGGCTTGTATATTCCAATGACGGGCTTCCTCAAAATGCCCTAGGTATTCGTGAGCAAGCAAGTTGGATGCACCCCTCTTAGTTTCTTTTGTTGAGCTTTCATATATTTATAGCTCTAGTGCATCCGTTGCATGGCAATCCCTACTCACTCACATTGATATCTATTGATGGGCATCTCCTTGATACGCCTAGTTGATGTGAGACTATCTTCTCCCTTTTTGTCCTCACAACCACCACCATATACCACCATAGTACTATGTCCATGGCTTGCGCTCATGTATTGTGTAAGAGTTGAAAAAGCTGAAGCGCGTTAAAAAGTATGAACCAATTGCTTGGCTGAAACCGGGGTTGTGCATGATGGGAGTATTTTGTGTAATGAAAATGAAGCATGGCCTAACTATATGATTTTGTAGGGATAAGCTTTCTTTGGCTATGCTATTTTGATAGGACATGATTATTTGTTAGTATGCTTTGAAGCATTATTATTTTTATGTTTTATAAGCTTTTATCTTGAATCATTTGGATATGAACAATCATGCCATAATAAAGAAAATTACATTGAGAATTATGCTAGGTAGCATTCCACATCAAAAATTCTGTTTTTATCATTTACCTACTCGAGGACGAGCAGGAATTAAGCTTGGGGATGCTTGATAAGTATCCAACGTATCTATAATTTTTTATTGTTCCATGCTATTATATTACCCCTTTTGGATGTTTATGGGATTTATTTTACACATTTATATCATTTTTTGGACTAACCTACTAACCGGAGGCCCGGCCCGTATTGCTATTTTTTTTGCCTATTTCAGTATTTCAAAGAAAAGGCATATCAAACGGAGTCCAAACAGAATGAAACGTTCGGGAGCGTGATTTTTGGAACGAACATGATCCAGAGAACTTGGAGTGCAAGTCACGAAGCAATCGAGGCCGCCATGAGATAGGAGGGCGCGCCCACCCCTCCTGGGCGCGCCCCTTTTCTCCTGGGCCCCTCGAGCGGCCACCGACGTACTTCTTCCTCCTATATATACCCACGTACCCCGAAAACATCCACGGAGCCAATGAAAAACAATTTCCGCCGCCGTAACCTTCTGTATACGCGAGATCCCATCTTGGAGCCTTCGCCGGCGCTCCGCCTGAGGGTGAATCGACCATAGAGGGATTCTTCATCAACACCATAGCCCTTTCGATGAGTTGTGAGTAGTTTACCACAGACCTTCGGGTCCATAGTTATTAGCTAGATGGCTTCTTCTCTCTTTTTGGATCTCAATACAATGTTCTCCCCCTCTCTTGTGGAGATCTATTCGATGTAAACTCGTTATGCGGTGTGTTTGTCGAGATCCGATGATTTGTGGGTTTATGATCAAGTATATCTATGAGAAATATTTGAATCTCCTCTGAATTCTTTTATGTATGATTGAGTTATCTTTTCTAGTCTCTTCGAATTATCAGTTTGGTTTGGCCTACTAGATTGATCTTTCTTGCCATGGGAGAAGTGCTTAGCTTTGGGTTCAATCTTGCGGTGTCCTTACCCGATGTGATGTAAAGGGTTGCAAGGCACGTATTGTATTGTTGCAATCGAGGATAAAAGATGGGGTTTATATCATATTGCATGATTTTATCCTCTACATCATGTCATCTTTCTTAATCGTTACTCTGTTCTTATGGACTTAATACTCTAGATGCATCTTTGGATAGCGGTCGATGTGTGGTGTAATAGTAGTAGATGCAGGCAGAGTCGGTCTACTTGTCATGGACGTGATGCCTATATACATGATCATGCCTAGATAATCTCATAATTATTCTCTTTTCTATCAATTGCTCGACAGTAATTTGTTCACCCACCGTAATACTTATGCTATCTTGAGAGAAGCCACTAGTGAAACCTATGGCCCCGGGTCTATCTTTTATAATATAAGCTTTCAATCTACTTTTATTTTCATCTTTACTTTTCGTGATCTATATTATAAAATACCAAAATATATTTATCTTATCATACTATCTCTATCGATCTCACTTTACGAAGTGGCATGAAGGATTGACAACCCTTTATTCGTTGGTTGCGAGTTCTTTGTTTGTTTGTGTAGGTGCGTGGGAATTTTGAGGAGCCTCCTCTTTGGATTGATACTTGGTTCTCAAAAACTGAGGGAAATACTTACGCTACTATTGCTGCATTACACTTTCCTCTTCAAGGAAAACCAACGCAAGCTCAAGACGTAGCATGTTTCCCATGTGATTTCTCCTCATTCTTCCCCGTGTTCTTCGTGTTCTTCGAGGGATCCCACTCCAATTGTGAAATATCGTCCTACACCGGGTTAGCCCCGTATCATATGGTATCATGAGCCACATTGATCACATATTTGGAGTCCCTCCCATCGTTTTCTAGTCTTCTTTTGCTTGATTTCGTCCCAAATTTTGAAAATCCCCACCAAAAATAGCCCCAATTTTTTTTTGTGATTTGTCGATTTGATGATGTTTTGTTGATTTTGATCCATGTATTTTCTTGGTTTCAAGTGGATCTAGCATTTCCCCAAGATTCCCCATCTTTCATCCATGATGTTTGCTCAAGTTTTGCCCCAAAATCCCCAAATTCGGCCCAAAATCGCGTCCCGGAGCTCAAATCCCGCGTTGACCCCGACCCACCGGATGTCCGACCTTTACCGGACGACCGGGACCCCAAATCCAACCTAAAACAGCGGATTTCCGAGCCGACCGGTCATCCAACGATCGGACATCGGTCCATTACCGGACGTCCGACTCCTGTAGGTATCAACTTCGGCTGATTTTTGTTTCGGCCATAACTAATTCATCTGAACTCCGATTTTGACGTTCTTTAGCTTGTTTTGAAGTTATTGGCATCCCCCATCACACAAAAATACCACGAACATCGTTTGACTCCATCAAGTTTTGGAACTTTGGCATCTTTTCCTAGGGCTTCCACCACATCATCCGCTATACCACCATCGACTTCCGCAACCTAACCCATTTTGTTCCCCAGAGCATTAGTGGTTGCTTGAGTAGCGATTTGAGTCTCCTAAGGTGTTTTGGCTACTTAGGGACGGTTGCTTCTTCATCAGCCACCACCACCACTTCCGCATACCCATTGTCCAACATACACTTCTGCCGCCCCAACTTAACCCAATTTTTTTTGAGCTTGTTTGAGTTGTGGCTTGTGTCTCCTAAGGTGTTTTGGCTACTTAGGGACGACAACTTCAACTTCAACTCGCATAGCCCATCATTACACTTCCGCATTGCCGAGTGCAAACCACCACCGCTTTCCGCTACCACCATTTGACATTTGAGATTTTGCGATCGCGGTTTTTCCGTTCCCTAAGGTGTTTTGGCTAATTAGGAACGGTTCTACATCAAGAACACTGCCACTCATCATCGCAACGGACGGTAACCTCGACGACACCATTGTATATTCCCCTTGCAATTGCATTGATAACCCCTGGCCCATTTTGCATTACTTGCCTATCGAGACTAGCCATTTGAGTATTGCCAGCAACGTTACTTGTGCACACTAGTGATCTACACCTCCCATTGCATGCATACCATATCATATTGGTATCATCATATCATCTCTTGTGTCACAAGATTGTTCCCGCATATACACAATTGCTATCTTGGTTTGCACATTGTGCAAAAGTGGCCATATCAAAAAAAAAGAAAAAGAAGAATAAGCTTTTAAGGAAAGAAAAAGAGTGAACAAAGAGCTTGTAAGCAATAGCCATAGCATCACAATATATCATATGGTATCATACCCGATCATCTTGGATCATCTTGTGCTAAAGCACCGGAACATACATATATAGCATACTTGGGATAGAAAGTTTATCCATTTTGCATCTTATAGGTTGTGCACAAGTGTCGTATCCGCATGTTGAGCAATCGTGCTAGCGTCTCTCTTGAGTTGTGCAACACAAGCGTTTTCCGTGGCTTCCACATTTTGTGCTCATTCCTTGGTTGCACGACCCTGTTTATCTATCTGTGTGTGTCTTTCCGTGTGCCATTATTTGCTATTGATCTACTTGTTTTACTTGCAAACTTGTGAATTTCTTTCAACATTATTGCTAACTGAAAGTGCAACTAATCCCCGGGTGGTTTTGGTAATTAATAACAACATATATATCATTGAACTAATAGTTTCTTGAGAATCATTTCAGAAAGTTCAGTGATATGGGTATGGCAATGACTGAAGAAGTGGACCCCTCAAAATGCTAAGGAAAACATTGGCAAAAGCTCAAGACTCCATTTTTGGTTTAGTGATCCAAGATCACATTGAGTCTATAGGAAAGCCAATACTATTAAAGGGGATGAGGTTATGTTAATGATCTAGTTGCTCAAAGTGCTTAGTGATACATCTCCCAAACCATCGACAATCTTTCATTCCAATATACACTCATAAGTAATCTCGGTCCCACCGATTTCCTAAACTCAGTCACACCGAGATGAACCACCTCACCACAAAGCCAAACCCTAGATATTTGGATTTTCCGATTCTAAACTCGGTCTCACGAAACTAGTGTTGCCAAGCTTCAGAACATACATCATCAAATCGGTGTCACCGAGATGATAAAGTCGGTCCCACCGAGATTGGCAAACCCTAGTCTTTGGAAGAATCGGACTCACCGAGATTGTATTTTCGGTCCCACTGAAAATCCCAACGTTCACAAGATTTGAACTTTCGGTCTCACCGAGTTGTCAACTTCGGTCGACCGAGATTGGTCAAATGTGTGTAGCAGTTGGATTTTGTGTGGAGGCTATAAATACCCTCCACCTCCTCTTCATTCGTGGAGAGAGCCATCGAAAGAACTACCACTCCTACCTTACATTTACGAGAAGAGAACTACCTACCCTTGTGTTGAGATCAAGTTGTTCCACTCCCACCATATGAAACTTGATTTCTAGCCTCCCCAAGTTGCTTTCCACTCAATCCTTTCTTCCACCACAGCCAAATCAGTGAGGAGAGTTGAGTGTTGGGGAGATTATCATTTGAAGCACAAGAGCAAGGAGTTCATCATCATCAACACCATCTATTACCTTTTGGAGGGTGGTGCCTCCTAGATTGGTTAGGTGTCGCTTGGGAGCCTCCGTCAAGATGTGGAGTTGAACCAAGAAGTTTGTAAGGGCAAGGAGATTGCCTACTTCGTGAAGATCTACCCCGAGTAAGGCTAGTCCTCCGTGGGCGTATGCCATGATGGCATAGACAAGGTTGCTTCTCCGTGGACCCTTCGTGGGTGGAGCCCTCTGTGGACTCTCGCAGCCGTTACCCTCCGTGGGTTGAAGTCTCCATCAACGTGGATTGACGATAGCACCACCTATCGGAACCACGAGAAAAAATCTCCGTGTCTCCAAATTGTGTTTGCTCTTCTCCACCTCTCTTTACTACATGTGCAATTTACTTTCCGCTGCCAATACTCTAGAATTGCATGTGTAGGGTGATACTTGACTTGATCATCATTGTGAATCTGCCAAAAACTTGTCTTAATCAAAAGGCTGAACTTTTACATTGTCAAGTAGTCTAATCACCCCCCTCTAGACATACTTTCGATCCTACAAGTGGTATCAGAGCTCTGGTCTCCATTGTATTGGTTTCCATTGCATTGGACTCCATAAGCTTGATTTCACAACCTAGGAGAGTATGGCGTCTAGTGAGGGTAATTTTCGTAGAGGTCCTTACTTTGATGGTTCAAATTTCGCTAGTTGGAAGCATAAAATGAAAATGCATATTCTTGGACATAACCACGCGCATGGGGCATTATTTGTGTTGGCTTGCAAGGTGAATTCTTGAGGAAGGAAAAGTTCGGATCGTGAAGCTACAATGGATGAATTGCGGATGTTGCAAAACAATGCTCAAGCTTGTGACATTCTCTTCAATGCTTTGTGTCCCGAGGAGTTCAACAAAATCAGCCGTCTTGAGAATGCAAAAGAGATTTGGGATACTTTGGTCGAAATGCACGAAGGTACCGAGTCCGTGAAGGAATCAAAGCTAGATGTTCTTCAAGGTCAACTTGACAAGTTCAATATGAAGGAAGGTGAAGGAGTCGCTGAAATGTACTCTAGGCTTGCTCTCATCACAAATGAGATTGCCGGCTTAGGAAGCGAAGAAATGACCGACCGATTCATCATCAAGAAGATTCTCAGAGCTTTGGATGGAAAGTATGACACCGTGTGCACTTTGATCCAAATGATGCCAAACTACAAGAATCTCAAGCCTACCGAAGTCATTGGAAGAATTGTTGCTCATGAGATGACACTTAAAGATAAGGAAGAGCTTCACAACAAGTCAAGTGGTGCTTACAAAGCTACAAGTGATGCTCCCACGACCTCAAGTGACAAGCTAGTTTCCAATGAAGAGATAAGACTAATGGTGAAGAACTTCAACAAATTCTACAAGAGTAGAAGCAAGGAAAGAAGCTCAAAGTCTAGATCATATGATGAAAAGAGATCTTCTAGTCGTGATCGAAACTGCTACAATTGTGGAAGACCGGACACTACTCAAATGAGTGTTCGGCTCCCCAAGAGAAGAGAAGAATCTCCAAGAAGAAGAAGCTCAAGAGAAGAGTCACCTCGGAAAGAGAGAAGGAGTAGAGATGATCGTTATGAGCGAAGATCCTCTCGGAGAAGCAAGGATTCGGAGAGAAAAGACAAGTCATCAAGGAGCTACACAAGAAGAAAACATCAAGCTCATGTAGGTGAATGGGTCTCGGCTCCGACTCAAACAATCACTCCGAGAGAAGCTATCACTCCAACTCCGAATCTGATCAAGATGAAGGTGTTGCCGGTCTTGCTCTTGTGTCCTCCAACTCCAACTCCTATGACTTATTTGATTCACCAAATGAGGGAATTGGAAGATGCTTCATGGCTACAGGCCCCAAGGTAACACACCCTGAATTCATTGACTTTGATAGTGATGAGGATGACTTGCTTGGTGAAGATGAGCTTTTACATGACAAAACTAGTGAGCCTAGTAATGATGAACATGCTAGTAGTCTTTATAGTCGAGAAGAGTCGAATGACAATGCTATGAAGGAGATTGAGCGTTTAACTAAAGAACTAAACACTCTTAAGTTAGATCATGAAACAACTCAAGAAGATCATAGAGAGCTCCTAAGATCTCATGAGAAGCTACGCTTCGAGAAGCTCAATCTAGAGCAAGAACATGAGTTTCTAAAAGCAATCAATGACGATCTTGAAAGAAGAGTTCTTCATATCTTGCCAAGCGACTTCTCTTGTCTAATTTCTTGCCACCTATTAAAACTAAGCATGACAAGCATTAGAAAAATTCTTCATCTAGTAGTAACAATAACCATGCTAAATCCAATATTGTTGCTTCTAGTAGTTCTCTTGATTCCACTAACAATGTTTCAAGCCAAGTTACACTTGAGCAAGAAAATAGTTTATTGAAAGGGATTATAGAAAAGGTGTCTACAAGAGCCTTGCGGAAGCAAGAACTTTGAGGAAATTGTTACTTAAGCAAGGAAGGCACCGGAAGAATCAAGGAATTGGTTTTGAGCGAAAGTTCAACGCCGAGGGTGTTGAATGGGAAGAAGGTCAATATCCCACTCCAAAGTTTGTTTCTCAAAAGGAGAAGTATGATCCTACTTCTTCCAATGTGGAACAAGCTCAAGATGACCTTCCACCACAAGACCACAAGCTAAAAGGCAAGGACAAGCTTCAAGAGGAGATTGATGCATTTGTTGAAGCACCTAAAGCCATGGTCAAGTGGGTTCCCAAGGAAGCGTCAAGTTCTACTTCGTCAAGCTCAACCACTACCCCAAGGATTCCCATCAAGATGATGTGGATCCCAAGAAGAAGAACTAGAGAGTTCTTGAGGTGACTCCGCCAACATACTTCACTCACATTCATTTTGGCAGAACTTGTGCAATCAACTTCCACATCTTGCACTAGTTCATGGAGTCACAAACCCTCTTGTTGGTAAGTCAAGGGACAAGGTAATCATTGCTTTCATGGACATCATCTATTGTGAACTTCAATCTATGTCCATGGATATCCTTGCTTGTTCCTTGTGGGACTAACCCATGTAGGTATTGAAAGTGCCGAATCCAAAGGATTGCTCCCAACTCTTGATGATCTTCATCAACATTGAGCATCCACATCTTCAACATCTACATGAAGTCTTCTCGACAACCCAAGGTTAGTTTGACCCTTTAAAGGGTTCTCACATCTAGGGGAGCTTTGCTCTAAAGAATTGAGCTAAAGCATCTTCAAATGATGTGAACACATTAATGCTTTATGTAAAAGTGGTAACCCCACTTGTGCTTAAACGATGAGTATGACCTATGATCAAATGTTCTCATTTGACTCCTAAGTCAATATACTCATATATAGATGACCTAGTCATCGACAAATTGTGTGATAGTAGCTAGTGTTTTGGTCGTGCATGTTTGACACATATTTCATTTGCTATCTTATTGTGTGAGCATGTTGGATGCATGATTTTATCCATTCGAGGACATCCATTTGTTGCTTTGGTCTTTTGGATTTTCTTTTTGACCAAATGGATGGACAAGAATGCCTAAGTTCCTCCCCTAGCTATCTATGCTTTCTTGTCTCAAATTCTATTCATGCTTATATCACAAACTTTGATCAAGTCATTTTGGACCCACCGAGTGAGGAGCACTTTCGCCACCGATCCGTCTAAGGCTAAACTTCCAAAACCTTCTAAGTAATTTCGGTCGAGACCAACCCACTCAAACTCGGACAGACCGAAAGCACTTGGATTGATCTAGGTTTTCACCTCGGTGAAACCGAGTTACAAATTTCGGCGTGACGAAATGTGTAATCGCCTGCGAGTTATCCATCTCGGTGCCACCGAGTTTTACAACTCGGTCCCACCGACGGAAAAAGGGTATATATATCCGAGGGCAGCGCGTTGATTCCTTCTTCAAACGCCTCGCCCCAAACCCCTTCTTGCCGTCGCCGTGGTCTCCGGATCGTCTCCGTAAATGCCGCTTTGGCGCCCTCGCCGCAGGTCTCCGTCGCCGTCAACGGACAGTCTCTCCGTGCCGTTGCCGCCGTAGAGGAACTCCACCAAGTTAGGGTGAGTTTCGATCCCTCTCGTGCTACAACCTCCGATTCTATGCACGATTGGTTTGCCTAGCATCTTGCCACGTTTGAGATCTTCCTATCCAGCAGATTAGTTCTTAGAACGAAATTCGAGTAAAAGTTTTAGGGTTAGGTTTCCGCCGAACACATCTCGGTGAGACTGATTCTACATTCTCGGTATGACCGATTTGGCCTCTGGCCATTGCACTGCACTTTTCGGTCCAACCGAGTCGTGCAAATCGGTGTGACCGAAATGAGGATTTAGTGAAACCCTAGTGTTCTCAAGAAGACGAAACCCATTTCGGTCCAACCGAAGTGGTGTGAATGGTTCTGTGAACACTTGGATTCACCGAATTTTAGACTCGGTCGACCGAAATGCATTCTGTGAAAACCTAAAACTGAAATTTGAACTCATTTTTTGCAAAATCTTCGCAGTTTGTGATAACTCTTCTACTCGCCTACACCTAATCTATTCACAGGTTGTCACCATGTCGATGCGGTGACAGCCGAACAGGTCCGAGTCTCCAATTGCTGATATTCGAGGCGGGCACTAGTCCCGAGGCCAGACTTTTCAGATGATGGTGAGAGGAGCACACCAAGTGGTTTGCCTCCTGCTGCCACCAGGGCCAGGAAGAAGAAGAATTCTAATGAAGAAGATTCAGATTTCATAGCTGAGGAAGAGATCTCCTCCAAGCCAACGAGGAAAGTGGTTGCCAAATAGCATCAAGGGCAACAAACCAAGAAAGGCACCAGCAAAGTGAAGAAGTCCACTGTTGCCAAGAAGCTGAGCATGGAAGAAGAAACTTCCAGCAAGGTGAAGAAAACTTCCAAGAGGAAGAGGATTGTGCATGATGAAGCGGCGGATGATGATGATGATGAGGAAGCACCCAGCCTCCTCGAAGCCTAAGTTGATGGGTGATGCCATCGAGGCAGGAGCACCTTCAAAGCCTAAGCCATCTGCTCCAAAGAAAGGCAGCTCAAGCCAAGCTTCTTGCCAAGCCCAAGAAAACTGTCAGAACATTCCTGCTTGAGAGAAGAAAAAAGACAATGTGCCACCAATGAATCGGATGATGAGGCACTGTGTTCTTGAAACTCCGTCGAAATTGCCAATTCACAATGATGCTCATCCTCGAGCTGAAAACATGAAGGAAAGAAAGGATAGAGGTCTCGGGCTATGGAGACAAGCTGATCCATATCTTTGTGAGAAGAAGGACTGCTGTTGACCCAAGGTTCCACACCAGAGAGCAGCAGGACTTCTATGAGACTGTGCTTATGGACAAGAAGCCCATTGTTGCAGACACTCGCTATGTTGACTGGGCATATATTGATAGTGAAGAGCACAGAGACTTCTTTCCACATGTGCATGAGAGCTTTACTGCATGTGGTGTTGCTGATTTCGTTGGTCAGAAGCTGACAGCTTGGAATGATGAGATGATCATGCAATTCTATGCCACTGCTCATTTCTATCCAGATGGTAAGATCACATTGATGACTGAAGGCCAAAGATTCTCTTCAACTGTTGAAGAATGGGCAGCACTGCTGAATGCTCCAGTGCAGAGAGAGGACGATGTTGATGTCTATGGTATTCCCAAGAAGAACCATGAGTCTATGAGGAATATGTACAATGAGGTACCAGCTAAGGATGTGGAAATCTGAAGCTCGGCTCGGTGTATCATCTCCAGAGCAGTCTACCTACCACAAACACAATTACGAGGCATACCTTGATGCCCAAGTCAGAGATCATCGCATGATAAGAGGCTATTCTATCAACATGCTGCATATACTTGATCGAAGGCACCTTTCAAGGTGATGGACACGATAGTTGAGACTATCAAGAGGACTGCAGCAGACTGAGAAGAGGTCATGTGGATTTGCCCGCACATTGGATGCTTATCAATGCCAAGTTTGGCACGGGCACCTACTTGTTGGATAGACCACACTTGCCACTGCAGCACTGAGCATGAGGACAATGAAGTTGTGATGGATGAGGATGATCCAACGTCTGTTGAAGGTCAAGCAAAGAGTGAAGCTGCCAAGCAAGCTAAAGCTGAGAAGGAAGCAAGAAGCAGCAGCTAAACCCAAGAGTGTTGGAGAGCAGCTCCTTGAAGCTACCGGAGGATTGAACAACGCCTGTCCAAATTGTGCGATCTCGGGAGAGTCTTGAGAGGATTGTTGAAGACAAGTTCCATGCTCTGGATGTCAAGTCGATGAAGTGCAAGTCACTTGTCAACAAGCTTGAGGCGGATATCGAGGAAGCTAAGAGGGAGAAGGCGAGAGCTCATGCAGGAGATGCAGGATGACCTAGTCCAGATGATTATGAACAGCTGCTCCGGTTCCCACAAGACCCAGATCAGCTGCTATTCGATGGCAGACACGGGACTACAGCCTCGGCACCTCCACAGCTCCATCGGTTCCAGCTCGGCTCCAAAGTGACCACTCCTCCAGCTCCACAGACTTGGTGAAGCCTTTGCAGATGCAGCCATCTCAACTCCATCAACCTGCACAGAGCCGCCAGCAGAGTCCCTAGTGACGTTTACCTCTATACCTTTCGAACTTTTTGGTAACTTGTTGCCAAAGGGGGAGAAATTGTATAGATCATAGGACTTCGAGAGAGAGAGTGCTCGCTTTTGCTCTTTCGTTTGCGGTCTTTTTGAGATACTTTTGAGTTTTTCGAGACATTCTGTGTGTTTGATACTACGTTTGCTCTACTTTGATGAGTGCTTGATCGTACTATGCCTTAATGTGTGCTTAATGCTCATCATATGCTATTCATATCTTGTATGATCATTTACTCATGTCTTGGTGATTGGGTGCATGCTATTCATTCTTATCATTTTGTGCGCTCCACCAAGATGTATGAGACATGGAAGAGTGACCCATGATCCTAATCGATTGTGCATTTGCATTCAAACACAAATCTTAAATAATGCACAAATTTAGGGGGAGCTCTTGCTTATCACATACTTCTCAAAGCGACGATATTATTCATTGATTATATCATTTGTCGAAGCTTTGATCTATATGTTGTCATCAATTACCAAAAAGGGGGAGATTGAAAGTGCAACTAATCCCCGAGTGGTTTTGGTAATTAATAACAACATATATATCATTGAACTAATAGTTTCTTGAGAATCATTTCGAAAGTTCGATGATATGGGTGCGGCAATGATGAAGAAGTGGACCCTCAAAATGCTAAGGAAAACATTGGCAAAAGCTCAAGACTCCATTTTTGGTTTAGTGATCCAAGATCACATTGAGTCTATAGGAAAGCCAATACTATTAAAAGGGATGAGGTTATGTTAATGATCCGGTTGCTCAAAGTGCTTAGTGATACATCTCCCAAACCATCAGCAATCTTTCATTCCAATATACACTCATAAGTAATCTCGGTCCCACCGATTTCCTAAACTTCAGTCACACCGAGATGAACCACCTCACCACAAAGCCAAACCCTAGATATTTGGATTTTCCGATTCTAAACTCGGTCTCACGAAACTAGTGTTGCTAAGCTTCAGAACCTTCGTCATCAAATCGGTGTCACCGAGATGATAAAGTCGGTCCCACCGAGATTGGCAAACCCTAGTCTTTGGAAGAATCGGACTCACCGAGATTGTATTTTCGGTCCCACGAAAATCCCAACGTTCACAAGATTTGAACTTTCGGTCTCACCGAGTTGTCAACTTCGGTCCGACCGAGATTGGTCAAATGTGTGTAACAGTTGGATTTTGTGTGGAGGCTATAAATACCCTCCACCTCCTCTTCATTCGTGGAGAGAGCCATCAGAAAGAACTACCACTCCTACCTTACATTTCTGAGAAGAGAACTACCTACCCTTGTGTTGAGATCAAGTTGTTCCACTCCCACCATATGAAACTTGATTTCTAGCCTCCCCAAGTTGCTTTCCACTCAATCCTTTCTTCCACCACAGCCAAATCAGTGAGGAGAGTTGAGTGTTGGGGAGATTATCATTTGAAGCACAAGAGCAAGGAGTTCATCATCATCAACACCATCTATTACCTTTTGGAAGGTGGTGCCTCCTAGATTGGTTAGGTGTCGCTTGGGAGCCTCCACAAGATGTGGAGTTGAACCAAGAAGTTTGTAAGGGCAAGGAGATCGCCTACTTCGTGAAGATCTACCCCGAGTAAGGCTAGTCCTCCATGGGCGTATGCCATGATGGCATAGACAAGGTTGCTTCTCCGTGGACCCTTCGTGGGTGGAGCCCTCCGTGGACTCTCGCAGCCGTTACCCTCCGTGGGTTGAAGTCTCCATCAACGTGGATTGACGATAGCACCACCTATCGGAACCACGAGAAAAAATCTCCGTGTCTCCAAATTGCGTTTGCTCTTCTCCACCTCTCTTTACTACATGTGCAATTTACTTTCCGCTGCCAATACTCTAGAATTGCATGTGTAGGGTGATACTTGACTTGATCATCATTGTGAATCTGCCAAAAACTTGTCTTAATCAAAAGGCTGAATTTTTACATTGTCAAGTAGTCTAATCACCCCCCCTCTAGACATACTTTCGATCCTACACTAACATTTTGCATCAATTTTTTGTGCCACTATCCTCACCAAGCTACTCCATAGCTTTACTTGATAGGTGTGAGTTAACATGTCCGATACCAATTCCACTATTCTTTCATTTCACATTGAGTGAAACAGGATACATCCTCAACTTTGGGAAAAGGTAACTTGGTATTGTTTATCTCATTTCCTACTCACCTCTACTCGAGTCTTGTGATGGATAGGCAAAGCATTTCACCTTCGTTCTGCAACAATAATGACGAGTTCGATGCCACAAACAACTTGAATGCAAATATGGATGCTCAAATGAAGGAGATCAAAGCCCTCATCAAGTCCTACAAGTGATATTCCTCATCTTCGAGAAGACGCTCAATAGCACATGCTTCTGAGCTACCATCTACGGCAAGATCACATCGGCATCGACACCACCACCCACAAGGACGTGAAGGTCAAGAGCTCAACACCAACTACCGCTCAATGACTTCACCATCTCCCTTGCCATCTTCGCCAAGCGACTTCAAGGCATCTTCGCCTACGGACATACGGCATATTCGCCAACAAGCACCTCAAAGAAGCTCCCCAAGCTCAAGTATGCGACTTCCCTGAGCTACTACGACCTCGACATCAACCATGCGATTCCTTTCTATGGAACTCAAGAACCCGAGGAGTATCTTGAGTGGGAGCGCTTGGACGACTACCTCAAGCTACATCAAGTCCCTTCAGAAGATCAAGTTAAGTGCGCCATAAGAAACTTCCATGACTACGCCTCGACATGGTGGCTTCACACACCTTCGGAGAGCTACGACATGAGTTGGCCCAAGACGAAGAGAGCTATGAGGCGAGAGTTCGTGCCTCCAACCTACACGGAACGACTTCTATGCCAATTGGAGAATACCATCCAAGGAACCAAGTCCATCGACGCGTACTTCAAGGATATGAAGAATGCCTTGCGATGAGCCGACGTGAACAACCCCATTTCAATGAAGTTCCACTTCATGATGGGATTGAACAACGGCATATCCAAGACTATCTTCCTCGAGAACTACAAGTCCCTCAACGACAACTACATTGGTGCTCTCAAGGTGGAACAAGAACTCAAGAAGGCCAAGGCTTCTCCACGCTCACTTCGCGACGACCAAGCTCCATGGGAACGAGCATGAGGATAGCACCACCAAGATGTCCAATCCCAACGAGCTCCAAGATGATGCTCCCAAGTTCGACTTCATCGCCATCCCTCTTTGTGGCATTGATGATGCCGAGTCTACTTTGACTCTTTTTCAAGATGGTGCGGTGATGAGTATGACTACGGAGACCTTCAAGGATCAAGCTTTGGAGGCGAGCGACAAGGTGGCGAGCAAGGATGATGCTTCCATCTTTGGAGGCGAGAGTGATGATGTGCCATCTTCGGCTTCATCCACGGTGACGATGACGAGATGATCGACGATAATCCCCAAGTGCGGGGAATCATCGTAGAAATTCCCAAAGGTGGAAGTGATAAGTATGGAGTGTCGAACCCACAAGGAGCTAAAGGTAAGATCAATATTCTCACAAAGTCCTATCTGCCACTGATATGACCCTATGTACACCGAATGTTTGCTTCCAACTACAAACGAGAAATAAAACTACGTTGTGGGTATGATGCAGATAACTTTGCATGATATCGGAGAGCTAAAATATAAAAGTAGGTGATGTTATCATAAAGTTAGAATATATTACTTAAGTATAATAATAGCAAGTGTGGAATAATGATGGGTCGGTGTGCGGAATCATCCTAGGCAATTGTTAACAAGACCGGTAATCACTATTGCAATTTCATATAAGGGAGAGGCATAAGCTAACATACTTTCTCTTCTTGGATCATATGCACTTATGATTGGAACTCTAGCAAGCATCCGCAACTACTAAAGATCATTAAGGTAAAACCCAACCATAGAATTAACATATCAAGTCCCCTTTATCCCATACGCAACAACCCCCTTACTCGGGTTTATGCTTCTGTCACTCAAGCAACCCACTATAAGCAAATCATGAATGGATTGCAACACCCTACAGTGAGAATCCCTCACGCTTGCGCGACACTGAGGGCACGATAGGACAGCACCAAAATAAAACATACAACTCATACCAATCTAGATCATCAATCAACCCAAAGACAAAGGATATCTACTCAAAACATCATAGGATGGCAACACATCATTGTATCATAATATGTGGCATAAAGCACCATGTTCAAGTAGGGATTACAGCGGGGTGCGGGAGAGTGGACCGCGTAAAAGAGATGAGGACGGTGATGATGATGGTGATGTTGATGAAGACAATCACCGCGGCGATGATTCCCCTCCTGATGGCACTCCGGCACCACTGAGAGAGAGGAGGGGAGGTTCTCCCCCTTGTGCTTCCTCCTCCATGGCCTCGCCCCTGGATGGGGAGAGGTTCTCCCTCTAGTCCTTGGCCTTTATGGCGATGATGGCCCCTCCGAGATCCTCCCCCATGGCCTCGGTGAGGATGGCCCCCTCTGGCAGGGTGGCAGCGATGGAACTTCTGATTTAGGTTATTTTCTGGAGGTTTGGGGATTTATAGGAGAGGTTGGCGTCGAGAACAGTTAGGGGGCCCCATGGGCAGTCCACGAGGCAGGGGGCGCGCCCTCCACTCTCGTGGGTCCCACGGGACTCCCCTCCGGTATCTCTTCGTTCCAGTATTTTTTATATTTTCCGGAAAAAATCTCCATTGATTTTCAGGGCATTCCAAGAACTTTTATTTCTGCACAAAAACAACACCACGGCAGTTCTGCCAAAAACAACTTCAGTCCGGGTTAGTTCTAATCAAATCATACCAAAATCATATAAAACTATTGTAAACATGGCATGAATACTTCATAAATTATAGATACGTTGGAGACATATCAACATCCCCAAGCTTAATTCCTGCTCATCCTCGAGTAGGTAAATGACAAAAGAAATAATTTATGAAGTGTGAATGCTAGCAAGTGCTTAAGTTTGATCAATGATAGTTTCAATCACCTTTTCTAGCATCATTATATATCATAATAGTAGCTCAACTCATAAAACTTCTCATGATCAAGTAACAAGCTATTCACATATTAAAGTATAGATCATAAACTTTCTTGAAAACTAACAAACCATGCTCTTAGTCATCAAACAATTGCAATTCATCTTATTTTTGGGAAGGATCTATGTAAGAGCTTTGATTCAGCAAACTCCACATACTCAACTATCATTTAATCTTTCAGAATTGCTAACACTCATGTGATATTAATGGGTTCAAAGTTTTAATCGAACCCAGAGAAAGATAGGGGTTTATAGTATCGCCTCCCAACCTTTTACCACAAGGATAATGTCAACAATAATACTTTATGAAAACCTACATCCAAGTGGATATATATAGACGGTCTATTCTGCTAATATTAGCAGAATAACTATTCTGCACACCATTTTCGCACTGCACGCTGAACGCAAGTGCACACATTCTTTGAACCAAGTGTGCTGCAGTACTCACACGAGTGAACTTCTCGTCGAAAAAAAACTGCACGCGTTATTTTTTCGGTACTGTTTTCGCTCTAATTTTTTAACCGTTTATCGAAATGAGGCATGTAATATACCTTTGAAAAGCTATGGATTAGGCGCAACTTCGACATGCAGTTTTTGGACCGTTTGTCGAAACAAGGCGTGCGATACGCCGTTGGAAAGCTACGAACGAGGCGCAACTTTCATATGTTGAAATATTTTTGAAATTCCTTACGTTTTTAAGTTAATTTTGAAAATCGTGCGGCGGACGACGAGTGGCAGCGGCCGCTTTTGGCAAACTTTTTGCAAATCGCTAGTCGGAATGATTCAAACAATACGCCGTTGGAAAGATATCGACGATACACAACTCTTTCATGTAGAACACTCTCTCTAATTTTTTACGATTTAAGAGGAATTTCAAATTTACCGAAATGCGGACACTCTGTTTTTCACGACACCCAAATCGACGTGGGTACTTCATCCGACTGAAAACCGCACTGCATCACACGGGTAAGAGAACTGCATGGTTTCTTTTATTCAAACGTAATTTTTTCAAGAACGAGAAAGTAGAGTGCACTTCACATCCGGTGTAAATTAACCACAACACTATCAAGAAGTGAACCGCATTACTTTTTTTTTTTGCTTCCATAATAAATTTTTTTACACTTACGGGATGAACAACATCATATGGCCGACCGCACTGCTTCAGAATGAAAACCGCACTGGATCGGACGGGCAAGCGAGCTGCATAATTTCTTTCTGTCGGACGTAATTTTTCTCAAACGAGTTTTTGTTGTCTTTTTGTCAACATTTTTTATGAAAGAGAGTGGACCGCAGAGACGAGGGCAAGTGAACCGCGATACATATTGAAATGAACCTCATTACTTTTTTGTTATTTTACTAGAAAAATCACACTTTGACGATGTGCGTAAGTGAACATCATCACTCTTAATAGTGAGCCACATCCAAGGACCAAACGCACTGCAAGTGTTAATGTAGTCGACTAAATTTCGAGACACACAAAACAAATTGCACTTCATACAGAGGGGTAGTGAGCTGTTACACAATTTGGAGTTAACTACTTTTTTCGTCCTCTTCAAACAAATTCATAGACATATGTAATGCAGATACATCTGGTACCGAGCAGAACTACACTAGGAAGAGAACTACATCTGTATTTTCACTTTTTTTGCCTTTTGATGTTACCTCCTACCGCAAGAACAACAAAACCGAGACGCAATTTTTGAATCGAACCACAGAGTTTTCTGGAATGAGCTGCATCGAAGTTCCACCACTTTTTTTACAAATGAATCGCTGCCATTATAAGCAATAAAATCTTCAAACAAAACAGACAAGCTGAAGTTCACGCACGCACTGTCCTCGCCATCGCTCAGTACTGTTTACTAAATTGCCCTCGCTCGCATTTTGGATGGGATGCGTTGCTGCCGTCGCCGCTCGCATTTTGGGGTGGGCTGCATTGCTGTGGTCGTTGCTGGCGCGCCAATGAACTGTACTGTACTGCGTCCAAAACAACTCATCAAATTTTCAGAAAAACACTAGAAAAATCTTCTGAATAGCAGCAACCCTATATGGGATTGGGACGGCTACTACACGGCACCACCGGACTGCAAGCCAGCACAATGCCATACTTGTCCTGCGAAAAGGGAGATGCGAGGGGTGCTCGGCAAGTGAATCCCAGAGGCTGATGGCCGAGCACATCTGCTGCTATGTACTGCTCCAGCAACGTGCCTTTTGGCTGCTCATGCAAGGGGAGGATGAGCCAATCGAACTGCATCGGGTAGCAGGCTCCACTACTCGTCCTCATCGGGTAGCAGGCTCCACTAAAGAGAGAGGAGGACGGTGATCTCCGGCCACCTACAGAACCTGTGATCCCCGGCGCCGCGACAGGCTCACCACCTCCCCTCGTACACGCATCCGCCGGATCCCGTGGTCCGCTCCTTCCCCCAACCTCCTCCTCCGACAGCGGTCACCCCCGGCCACCAAAGCCCGATGGCTAATCGGGCGTGTGCTCCACCGGATCTGGGCAACGCCGAGGAGGATCTGTGAGGGATGCAGCGACTAGGAGAGGCGCAGTGGGCTGGCCGTGGGCGTTGAAGAAAGGTGGAAGAAGGAAGGGGATCCAGGGGCGGTGGCGATTCTGGGAGCAAGAGGAAGCGCGGCGACCTCGGCCGTCAGGAAGAGGAGGCGCGGCGACCTCAACCGTGAGGAAGAGGAGGCGCGGCGACCTCGACCGTGAGGAAGAGGAGGCGCGGCAGGCCCGACCGGGAGGAAGAGGATGGGCGGCGGCGCCGACCAGGAGGAAGAGAGGTGGGGTGGAGGTGGGGCGCTGGGGGGTTGGGGTGGAGGTGGGGCGCCGGGGGCGGTGGGTGATGGTGAGGCGCCGCCGAGGGTGGGAGGTGTCGGGAAAAGAAGGTGGGGGTCGGGGGTAGTGGGCTGCCCGGGTCGAGTCGGTGGGTGTGCTTTTTAGCGAAAGGGAGGTGTTAGCAGAATAAGACGGTTGGTGTTAAGGGAGGTGTCTTAAGGGTGTTACCATAATAGACCCACCCTATATATATATATATATATATATATATATGTTATATATAGGGAAAATGCATCTTACTACCGGGTGTAGCTACACCCATTTCTCATACACTACTATGTGGTAGTATATATACTACTTTATCATTTTTAGTATGTTTATATATATATCTAAGATACTCCAAAGCGAGTTATATGAAAAAAATTGCATGTGAGCCCATGTTTTTATCATATTTGTGAAAATACGTACATATTTGTACGTAAAAAGAAGTATGCTAAAAATATACTACATATTACCTAAAAAATAGTATATATACCACCTAAATATTCTTACATACTACATACTACGCATACATACACTGCGGTAGGGTAAATACTAATTAAAACGTACAAAATAAAAATGGGTGTAACTACACCCGGTAGTAGCAAAAATTTGTGTGTGTGTGTGTCCATATATATATATATATATATATATATATAGGACAGAGTTATTATTACTGTAATGAATATTATTCTATTACCCTCGGTCCTATAAGGGCGACTCAGTAAAACACCCCAACCTCTGTGATCGCTTCGCACCACGCCCGTGATCCAGCCCAGCTGCCCACCGCCACTCACCACCAGCCCAGCCGACCTGGCCGTCCGGTGCCCCCTGACCCAGCGTGGCCGGCCTTGCCGGACCAATGCACCGTGCCGCCACCGCTTCCTTCCCTGCGTGGCCGCCTCCTTCCCGCTCGTCGCCTCTACTTCCCGTCATGGTCGCCTCCTCACAGCGCCGCCTCCCTCCGTCTTGGCCGCCTCCTTCCCGCGTCGGCCGCCTCCCCTCACCATCGTCGCCCCATACCGCCCGCCAGACCGCCTCCTTCCCCCGTGCCGACCACCTTCCTCCACCGTGCGCCGCCCCCAGTTCGGGAGTAGTAAGTACCTCAGTACGAGTTAAAAACGGCGGCTTGTTCGGAATAAAATAAATAGCAGAAATTCAAATTGTAAAAATTTCAAGTAAAAAAAGAAACCCCATGAAAATCCTCCTTATTAAGTACCTCAGTACAAGTCGTAAAATGAGAGAAGTTCAGAACAACGTTGTCAAAAAAATGTTGAGTTCAAAAAAAACACATTTTCTTTTTGAATAAAAATATCATTCAGTTCGATGATACAAACCATACAAGTACAGGGGCGATGATACAGTACACCGTTGAAAACTTACGAGAAAAATATTACCAAAAAAACAGAGCAAAGTCTAGTTAGTGAAAACACGCTTAGTACAAACCCATGCAAGCATCAGTACAAGTACCATTTTTTTGGAACCATTCAAAATTACTCTACAAAAAATAGATTAGTACAAACATACACATATATCAGTACGACTACTCTGTTTTTCAGACGAGAAAACAGCAGGATCCGTCATGTCGTATTGAAAATTACTCTTAAATGGTTGCGAAGTAGAGAAAACGTTCAACATGACTAAGTTTCGCATTTTCGATAGCTATCCAACGGTATATTATTTGCCATATTTCGACAATCTTCTAAAAAAACGCGTTCAAAATCAAATTTGACCGTATTCAAATTCGTTTTTAAACCATAAGGAACTAGAAAAACATTTCTATACGAAAAAGTTGCGCATTTTCCATAGCTTTCCAACGTCGTATCATTTGCGTCAATCCAACAAACCGTTTGCAAAAAATCGCGAAAATACTTTTTTCCCAGAATTTCACCGTTTTTCAAATTACGTTTAAATCATATAGAATTAGAAAAAACAATACATATATGGAAGATGCGGATTTTCACCAGCTTTTCAACGCCATCTTATTTGCTCAATTCCGACAAACGATTTGATAATTGTGTCCAAAATAAGATTCACGTTTTCGGTTTTGAAAAAAACGTTTTTGTCAAACTGCTCTTAAACCATAATGATTTTGCAAAAACGTTCAATATACTTGAAATATGGTTGTCAAGAGCTTTCCAACGATATATTACACGCCTCGTTCCGACAAAAAAATTTACACAAAGTTTTTGAACTAAAAAAGACGATCTGTTAAACAAAACTGAAAGCATCAGTTCAACCGCTTGGAAAACATGAGTACAACCACCTGAAACCGTCAGTACAAAAAGGGTAACAGAATAATATTCTGTTACACGTAACAAAATAGCCCAGATGTATATATGGACCACTCCAACACAAAGTGCTTGCCAAAGAAAAAAGTGTAAAAAGGAAGGTGATTATCACCATGACTCTTGTATAAGGGTAGAAGATAAAAGTAAAAGATAGGCCCTTCACAGAGGGAAGCAGAGGTTGCCATGCGCTTTTATGGTTCGATGCACAAAATCTTAATACAAAAGAACGTCACTTTATATTGCTGCTTGTGATAAAGACCTTTATTATGCAGTCTGTTGCTTTTATTTTTTCCCTATCACAAGTTCGTATAAAGCTTATTTTCTTCGCACTAATAGATCATACATATTTAAGGAGCAATTTTTATTGCATGCACCTATGACAACTTACTTGAAGGATCTTACTCAATCCATAGATAGTTATGGTGGACTCTCATGGCAAAACTAGTTTAAGGGATGTTTGGAAGCACAAGTAGTATTTCTATTTGGTGCAAAGAATTTGGCTACCATGAGAGCGAAAGGCAAGCTCAACATGTTGGATGATCCAAGACAATATAACGTTTCAGATATAGAAATACATAACCCATTAAGTTGTCTTCCTTGTCCAATATCAACTTTTTAGCATGTCATATTTTAAAGAGTGCTCGCAATTACAAAAGATGTCCAAGATAGTATATTTATATGTGAAATCTCTCTTTCTTTAATATTCTTTCATGAATTGTTCAAGTGACCAATTCTGTGTTTGCTAATTTTCAATAAATTTACCACCTGTACCTATTATGTGTGAAGTCATTAATCCCCATGTTATAATCATATGAAACATATATAAATTCAGATTTATGATATTCAATTCATTCGAGCATTTACTCATAAGATATAGGTGAAGCACGTGAGTAAATGACAAACTACTCCAAAAAGATATAAGTGAAGAACAATGAGTAGTCAAATAATTAACTAGCCATGGGAGGACTCTCTCATATTCAAGATTTCAGATCCAATGATTTATTCAAACAGCAAGTAAAATGAAAATACGCTCCAAGCAAAACACATATCATGTCACCAATAAAAATATAGCTCCGAGTAAGGTATACCAATGGTTTTGAAGACGAAAGAGAGGATGCCTTCCGGGGCATCCCCAAGCTTAGGCGCTTGAGTCTTCCTTGAATGCTACCTTGGGTTGCCTTGGGCATCCCCGAGCTTAGGGTCTTTCCTCTCCTTATTCTCCTCATATCGATATCTCATCCAAAACTTAAAAACTTCAATCACACAAAACTTAACGGAACTTCATGAGATGGGTTAGTATGATGAAGAGTAAGCCATTCACTTTGGTACTGTTAAAGTCAAGATTCATAATTGTTCTCACACAATGCCTACTGTACCATATCATTTATAGAATTTATATTGACAAATATAAGTCATAGAAACTAGAAAACAAGCAAACTATGCAAATGAAAACAGAATATGTCAGAAACAGAACATCCTGTAATGATCTGAACAGAAACCATACTTATGCTACACCAAAAATTATGAAATAAATTGGTGGACATTAGGAATTTGTCTATTAATCTTCTGCAAAAAGAATCAACTCAAAATCACTCTTCTGTAAAAAATGACAGATAATCTCGTGAGCGCAAAGTTTCTGTTTTTTACAGCAAGATCACATTAACTTTCACCCAAGTCTTCCCAAAGGTCTTACTTGGCACTTTATTGAGACAAAAGCTATAAAACATGATTACTACAGTATATTAATCATGTTAACACACAAAAACAATAAGGTTAAATATTGGGTTGTCTCCCAACAAGCATTTTTCTTTAATGCATTTTAGCTAGGCATGATGATTTCAATGATGCTCACATAAAAGATAAGAATTGAAACATAAAGAGAGCATCATGAAGAATATGACTAGCAAATTTAAACCTAACCCACTTCCTATGCCTAGGGATTTTGTGAGCACACAATTTATAGGAACAAGAATCAACTAGCATAGGAAGGCAAAACAAGTATAACTTCAAAACTTTAAGCACATAGAGAAGAAACTTGATATTATTACAACTCCTACATGCATATATTCCTCCCTCATAATAATTTTCAATAGCATCATGAACGAATTCAACAATATAAACATCACATAAAGCATTCTTTTCATGATCTACAAGCATAGAAATTTTAACACTCTCCACATAAGCAAAATTCTTCTCATTCGGAATACTGGGAGCAAACTCAACAAAATTGAGGCACAATCCAACCGAAAATTAAAATGACGATGACAAGTTTCATGTTTAACATATTCCCCTATAGCATACATGTCATCACAATAACAATCATAGGTAGCAACTTTTGTTCTCATAATCAATTGGAACCTCTTCCGAAATAGTGGAATCATTACTAACTAAGGTTGACACTCTTCCAAACCCACTTTCGATGATAGTATTATTCATACTCCAAAATATATAAGTGAGATCATGGAGCATTTTACAATTAATATAGACTAACCAATATCCAAGCCCAAAATATATAAGTGAAGCACACGAAGCATTCCATAAAACCATACTCAAAAGATTTAAGTGAAGCACAGAGAGCATTCTATGAGATCATACTCAAAAGATATAAGTGAAGCACATGAAGCATCCTATAAATCAATGAAGGGATATCTCATACTACCATGGTTCCTAAAGAAAAATAAAAACACAAAGGACACCAATCATGTGAACAAAACAAAAACAGAGGTATACCGATAATTGTTGAAGAAGAAAGATGGGATGCCAACCGGGGCATCCCCAAGCTTAGATGCTTGAGTATCCTTGAAATATTTACTTGGGGTGCCTTGGTCATCCCCAAGCTTCAACTCTTGCCTCTCTTTATTCTTCTCACATGGGTAACTCCTCGTTCTTCGAACACTTCATCCACACAAAATTTAACAAAAACTTGGTGAGATCCGTTAGTATAATAAAGCAAATCACTACCTTTAGGTACTGTTGCAAACTCATTCCAATTTCATATTATCACTTTATCTACAGTATTCCAAGTTCACCATGGTTCATACCCCCCGATACTACCCATAGATTCATCAAAATAAGCGAACAACACATAGAAAACAGAATCTGTTAAAAACAGGAAAGTCTGTATTAATCTGGAAATTTAGTATACTTCTGTAACTCCCAAAATTCTAAAAAAAATATATGAAAATTTAAAAAAATTATACATAAGTACTGTGCAAAATGTTTCAGACCCATTTTACTTTCCAGTAAAAAATGTAAATTCACGCGCTACAGCCAAAGTTTCTGTTTTTGCACTGCACATAATTAACAAGCAATCTAATCATCCTAAAACCAAAGTTTGGCACATTACTTTTATAATACAATGGATAGATACAAGGGGATAACTATTTTCAGAGAAACTTCCATGAAAAATTCTATATTCTTTCCATGAGCATGAACAGAAGTGTTCAAGTTCGACCCTCACTTCTCCAATGCATAACCTTCCAATCACTTCTCTTATTGAAAAACTTTTTATGCATATGAGGCAAGTGAATCTTTTTGTATTTTCGTTCTTTTAAAAAAATTGTATGTTTCACCCACAACTAAACAAAAACAAAAGGGAAAACAAAATCTACTTAGTGAAGAAAGCAAACAAGCATACACAAAAATATCAACCCCACGCTATTGCTCCCCGGCAACGGCGCCAGAAAAGAGTCTGATAATCCCCAAGTGCAAGGAATCATCGTAGCAATTCCCAAAGGTGGAAGTGATAAGTATGGAGTGTCGAACCGACAAGGAGCTAAAGGTAAGATCAACATTCTCTCAAGTCCTATCTGCCACTGATACGACTCTACATACACCGAACGTTTGCTTCCAACTAGAAACGAGAAATAAAACTACGTTGTGGGTATGAAGCGGATAACTTTGCATGATATCGGACAGCTAAAATATAAAAGTAGGTGCTGTTATCATAAAGTTAGAATATATTACTTAAGTATAATAATAGCGACTGTGGAATAATGATGGGTCGGTGTGCGGAATTATCCTAGGGAATTGTTAACAAGACCGGTAATCACTATTGCAATTTCATATGAGGGAGAGGCAAAATCTAACATACTTTATCTTCTTGGATCATATGCACTTATGATTGGAACTCTAGCAAGCATCCGCAACTACTAAAGATCATTAAGGTAAAACCCAACCATAACATTAACTTATCAAGTCCCCTTTATACCATACGCAACAACCCCCTTACTCTGGTTTCTGCTTCTGTCACTCAAGCAACCCACTATAAGCGAATCATGAACGTATTGCAACACCCTACAGCGGGAATCCCTCACGCTAGCGCGACACGGAGGGCACAATAGGAAAACACCAAAATAAACATACAACTCATACCAATCTAGATCATCAATCAACCCAAAGACAAAGGATATCTACTCAAAACATCATAGGATGGCAACACATCATTGGATCATAATATGTGGCATAAAGCACCATGTTCAAGTAGGGATTATAGCGGGGTGTGGGAGAGTGGATTGCGTAAAAGAGATGAGTATGGTGATGATGATGGTGATGTTGATGAAGACGATCACCGCGGCGATGATTCCCCTCCTGATGGCACTCCGGCGCCACCGAGGGAGAGGAGGGTAGGTTCTCCCGCTTGTGATTCCTCCTCCATGGCCTCCCCCTTGGATGGGGAGAGGTTCTCCCTTTGGTCCTTGGCCTTAATGGCGATGATGGCCACTCCGAGATCCTCCCCCATGGCCTCCCGTGATGATGGGCCCCTACGGCAGGGTGCCAGAGAGGGCCTAGATTGATTTCTTATGGCTACATAGGCTTGCAGCGGTGGAACTCCTAATCTAGGTTATTTTCTAGAGGTTTGGGGATTTATAGGAGAGGTTGGCATCGAGAACAAGTCAGGGGGGCCCACAGAGAGTCCGCGAGGCAGGGCGTGCCCTAGTGGGGGCGCCCTCCACCCTTGTGGGTCCCATGGGACTCCCCTCCGGTAACTCTTCGTTCCAGTATTTTTTTTATTTTCGAGAAAAAATCTCCATTGACTTTCAGCGCATTCCGAGAACTTTTATTTTTGCACAAAAACAACACCACGGTAGTTCTGCTGAAAACAGCGTCAATCCGGGTTAGTTCTAATCAAATCATACCAAAATCATATAAAACTATTGTACACATGGCATGAATACTTCATAAATTATAGATATGTTGGAGACGTATCAATCGAGCATGGGATTTTCCCTTCGATCATGGAGGAGAGTGATGATGTGCCATCTTCGGCATTCATCCACGGCGACGACGACGAGATGGTTGAGCATGGGATTTTCCCTTCGACCACGGCGACGTATGATGACTTGAGTGACTTTTTCCACCATATTGAGAGTGAGAGCAAGTTCACCACTAGCCCCACATATGATGAGTTACAACAATTCCCATGTGAGGAGAGCCACATCACCCACCACTTGAGTGAGATGAGTGACTCCACCATATGTGACTTTGACTGCACCTATTTTGAGGGAGTGAGTGAACCACCACATAGAGAGAGTGTCATAGAAGATAGGTGGTACGTCTCCATCGTATCTACTTTTCCAAACACGTTTGCCCTTGTTTTGGACTCTAACTTGCATGATTTGAATGGAACTAACCCGGACTGACGTTGTTTTCAGCAGAACTACCATGGTGTTATTTTTGTGCAGAAATAAAAGTTCTCAGAATGACCTGAAAATCCACGAAGTAACTTTTCAGATTTAATAAAAATACTGGCGAAAGAAATAGTGCCAGGGGGCCCACACCCTGGCCACGAGGGTGGGGGGTGCGCGCCCTCCCCCTGGGGGCGCCCCCTCTCTCGTGGGCCCCCTGGACGTCCACCGACCTCAACTCCAACTCCATATATTTGCTTTCGCAAAGAAAAAATCAGAGAGAAAGTTTCATCGCGTTTTACGATACGGAGCCACCGCCAAGCCCTAATCTCTCTCAGGAGGGCTGATCTGGAGTCCGTTCGGGGCTCCGGAGAGGGGGATTCGTCGCCGTCGTCATCATCAACCATCCTCCATCACCAATTTCATGATGATCACCATCGTGCGTGAGTAATTCCATCGTAGGCTTGCTGGACGGTGATGGGTTGGATGAGATTTACCACGTAATCAAGTTAGTTTTGTTAGGGTTTGATCCCTAGTATCCACTATGTTCTAAGATTGATGTTGCTATGACTTTGCTATGCTTAATGCTTGTCACTAGGGCCCGAGTGCCATGATTTCAGATCTGAACGTATTATGTTTTCATGAATATATGTGAGTCCTTGATCCTATCTTGCAAGTCTATAGTCACCTATTATGTGTTATGATCCGACAACCCTGAAATGACAATATTCAGGATACTTCTCGGTGATGACCGTAGTTTGAGGAGTTCATGTATTCACTATGTTTTAATGCTTTGGTCCGGTACTCTATTAAAAGGAGGCCTTAATATCCCTTAGTTTCCACTAGGACCCCACTGCCACGGGAGGGTAGGACAAAAGATGCCATGCAAGTTCTTTTCCATAAGCACGTATGACAATATTGGGAATACATGCCTACATTACATTGATGAACTGGAGCTAGTTCTGTGTCACCCTATGTTATAACTATTACATGAGGAATCGCATCTGACATAATTACCCATCACTGATCCAATGCCTACGAGCTTTTCACATAGTGTGCTTTGCTTATTTACTTTACCATTGCTACTGTTACAATTACTACAAAACTGTTATCTTTACTTTTGCCACTGTTACCGTTACTTCCATACTACTTTGCTACTAAATACTTTGATGTAGATACTAAGTTATCCAGGTGTGTTTGAATTGAAAACTCAACTTCTAATACTTGAGAATATTCTTTGGCTCCCCTTGTGTCAATCAATAAATTTGGGTTGAATTTATCTACCCTCGAAAACTGTTGCGATCCCTATACTTGTGGGTTATCAAGACTATTTTCTGCGTCGTTGTCGGGGAGCATAGCTCTATTCTTTGAGTCACTTGGGATTTATATCTGCTGATCACTATGAGGAACTTGAAAGACGAAAGAACTAAGATTTTCCCCTCAACTACGAGGGGAGGTAAGGAACTACCATCTAGCTCTGCACTTGATTCACCATCTGTTTTGAGTAAGCTTGCGACACCTAAACCTGCTACTGCTATGAATTTTGATATGTCGCATGTTATTGATGATGCCACTTCTGCTATGCATGATACTTATGATGAAACTACTTCTGTGCTTGATACTACTGTGCCATTAGGTGAATTTCTTGATGAACAACTTGCTAGGGCTAGAGAGAATGAAATTATTGAAGATGAAACTATTGAAGATATTGATGATGAAGGTTCTGTTCCTGAGGGTTATGTTATGGATGAAGAAACTACTAGAGCTATTCTTGCTTGCAATGGTAGATCTGATCTTAAGAAGTTATTAGCTAAATGGAAACAGAAATCTCTAAATGCTAGAATGAAATATGACCCTGTTTTTGCTACTTCACCTATCTTTGTTACTGATAAGGATTATGAATTCTCTGTAGATCCTGAGATAATTACTTTGGTTGAATCTGATCCTTTTTATGGCAATGAATCTGAAACTGTTGTGGCACATCTTACTAAGTTAAATGATGTAGCCACCCTGTTCACTAATGATGAGAAATCTCGCTACTATTATATCCTTAAGATATTTCCATTCTCATTAAAGGGTGATGCTAAAACTTGGTTTAATTCTCTTGATCCTGGTTGTGTGCGTAGTCCCCAAGATATGATTTATTGCTTCTCTGCTAAATATTTCCTTGCTCATAAGAAACAAGCTGCTTTGAGGGAAATACATAATTTTGTGCAAATTTAAGAAGAGAGTCTCCCACAAGCTAGGGGGAGGCTTCTCTGATTACTTAATGCTTTGCCTGATCATCCTCTTAAGAAAAACGAAATACTTGATATCTTTTATAATGGACTAACTGATGCTTCCAAGGACCACTTGGATAGTTGTGTTGGTTGTGTTTTCAGGGAAAGAACAACCGACCAAGCTGAATTGCTATTGAATAATATGTTGACTAATGAAAATAATTGGACTCTTCCTGAGCCAATTCTTGATCCAATTGAGCCAACTTCTGAGCCAATTCCTGAGCCTATTCCTAAACCAACTCTGAAGAAAAGGGGAGTTCTATTTCTCAGTCCTGAAGATATGCAAGAGGCAAAGAAATCTATGAAAGAAAAAGGTATTAAAGCTGAAGATGTTAAAAATTTACCTCATGTTGAAGAAATACATGGTCTTAATATACCACCTATAGAAGAAACGCATTTTTGACATGGTCTCAATGCTTATGTTGGTACAGAGTTAAAGAGTAATGCTTACATGATTGGACGCTTGAGTGATTATAAGGCTAGAGTTAAAGGTGAACTTAAACTCATTAGTAAGTATGCTTCTATGGTTACCACTCAAGCAGAGCAAGTACTTAAAGCTCAAAGTGATTTGATCGATGAATTAAATAATAAACATGATTTTGCTGTTAGAGTGGCTACTAGAACTGGTAAAATGACTCAAGAACCTTTGCATCCTGAAGGCCACCCTAAGAGAATTGAGCAAGATTCTCCAAGACATAATATAGATGCACCTGGTCCATCTAATAAGAAGAAAAGGAAAAATGATAGGACTTTGCATGCTTCTAGTGAACCTATTGTAGACACACCTGAGAATCCCAATGATATTTCTATTTCTGATGCTGAAACACAATCAGGTGATGAACATGAACCTAGTGATAATGTTAATGATAATGTTCATGTTGATGCTCAACCTAGCAATAATAATGATGTAGATATTGAACCTGCTATTGATCTTGATAACCGACAATCAAAGAATCAACATTATGGTAAGAGAGATTTTGTTGCTAGGAAGCATGGTAAAGAAAGAGAACCATGGATTCAGAAACTCATGCCTTTTCCTCCTAAGCCATCCAAGAAAAAGGATGATGAGGATTTTGAGCGCTTTGATGAAATGATTAGACCTATCTTCTTACATATGCGCTTAACTCATATGCTTAAAGTGAATCCTTAAGCTAAGTATATGAAGGACATTATTACAAATAAAAGAAAGATACCGGAAGCTGAAATTTCCACCATGCTTGCTAATTACACTTTTAAAGGTGGAATACCAAAGAAACTAGGAGATCCAGGGGTACCAAATATACCATGCTCCATTAAAAGAAACTATGTTAAAACGGCTTTATGTGATCTTGGAGCCGGTGTTAGTGTTATGCCTCTCTCTATATATATCGTAGACTTGAATTGAATAAGTTGACACCTACTAAAATATCTTTGCAAATGGCCAACAAATCAACTGCTATACCTGTCGGCATTTGTAAGGATGTTCCTGTTGTGGTTGCAAACGTCACTATCTTAACGGACTTTGTTATTCTTGATATTCCTGAGGACGATAGTATGTCGATTATCCTTGGTAGAACCTTTTTGAATACTGCAGGGGTGTTATTGATTGCAACAAAGGAAATGTCACTTTTCATGTTAATGGTAATGAGCATACGGTACACTTTCCGAGGAAACAACCTCAAGTTCATACTATCAATTCTATTGGAAAAATTCCAACTATTATTACTGGAGTTTTTGAATTTCCTCTTCCTACTGTTAAGAAGAAATATTATATTCTTATTATTGGGGATGTGCATATCCCCGTTGAGGTAACCTAGTGTTATTCGAAATTTCTCCGGTTCCATGTTATTCGGAATGAGTTTGCTAACAAGACTTGATCAACCTTGTTAGTGGATTCGTTTTGATGATCATGAGATGGATGAAATTAGAAGGCACAACCTTCTGTACCCTTCTTCGACTTTCTGTTATTTAGAATAAATAAAGAAAAAATAGTATTTTTTTGTCTATTTTCTGAATTATCCATGCAATAAAAAATATCCCAAAAATAAAAGTTATCCAAATGCCCTGCCAATTTAGTATGATTTTTTCTGGAATATTTGAGAATATTTGGCACTGAGAACACAAAGAGAGGAGCTGGCACTGCCACGAGGGTCCAGTATGCCCCTGCCTGGGGGCCACGATGGGCCCCCTCCACTTATTCCTGCACCCACACACTTCATCTTCCTCCCAAAAAAATCACCATCCAACTCAACCACGAGTTCTAGCTCATTTTGCTGCGATTTTCGATCTCCTTGCTCAAAGCTCCACTCACAAAACTGCTTCGGGAGATTGTTCCTTGGTATGTGACTCCTCCAATGGTCCAATTAGTTTTTGCTCTACTGCTTTATCCATTGCAAATTTTTGCTGCCTAGGTGACCCTGCTCTAGAGCTTGCATGTCAAATTTATATGGTCCCAAGTAGTTCTAATGCATGATATAGGCTCTAGGCACTTGTGGGAGTAGTTGCTATCAGTTTTGTTGAGTTTGATTCACTTTTATTTTGAGTTACTAAAAATTTCAGAAATTTTTCAGAGGAAGAAATATGTCTAGGAAAATGTACCAAGGTGGTTCTTCAAGAAAGCAAGCACCCAGGCGCGCAATGCGTGAGCAAGACGATGAACCACCAAGGGAAGCTGACGTGCGGCCTTGTGAATGGCCGTCAGAAGAGTTTATGGTCAATGCAGGCATCAAGAATGAATTTGATGCATATGTGTGTAATGCCGATCTTGAGGACTTCATGCAAGATAAGTGTCCTCAATACTACTATTTGACTGATTCATTCGTGAGAAGGTTTAACTTTACATCTTCGCGTAATTCTCAAAGTGTACTGTTTGATATTTATGATCAATCATATACCATGGACCTAGAAGATTTTACTACTGCTTGCAAACTCCCGTAGTGGGGTAGTGTTAATGAACCCCGTAAATCTGAATATAAAGACTTTCTTGCTAGTATCACTGTGGGAGAATCTAGAGAAATAGCACAAGCTACCATAGGAAGCATCCACTTTCCTGCTATATATTAGTTTGCTCTCTTCATTGGTAGATGCATTAACGGTAAAGATGAAGCATGTCACATGTGTGTTCCTTATCTTTGTGTCCTCAAGAGTGTTGTATTAGGTAATAAAGATTACAACTTGGGGGCAATTGTTGCATGTAGGTTGCATGATAATGGTTTAGTTGGAGATTTGTTTGGAGGGATTTATACGACCCGTGTGGCTAATTATCTTGGTATGCCTCCACATGAGGGTGATAGGGAGTTGCCTCCCGCTTATTTAGATTATAATGCTATGGTCAGTCATCATTTTCTTGATAGGAATGAACAATTCCTCCAGTATCGACTAATCTTTGATAGACGTCGCTCTGTCCATGTTACTCTCCCTGCTCCTGCCCTTTTTGATTATCAGGCAAAAAGAAGATATGTTGTAACCAGGGAGGAGGCAACCGAGTACGAGAGGAGGACGGAGGTAGCTCGCCGCCATGCCGCAGCCCAGGAGGCAATGGCTGCTGCATCTCAGTACGACCCCAGTTATAACTTCGGATATCAGTCAGGCTATCCATGGCCATAAACCAGACTAGGCCAAAAGCCTAAGCTTGGGGGAGTACATATTTCTCACCGACATTACATTCATGTTCACACACTCACTCTAGTTGTCGGTGCTCATACTATTTCATTGTACTATCCATGCTAGTTTATTTTCTTTTTCTAGCTTTCTTCTTGTGTGTTTGATAAACCTTAAGAAAAACCAAAAAAATAGTTAGTTCACTTTGCATGCTTGTAGTAGTACTAATTAAAAGAAAACCCAAAAAGATTTCTCGTTCTTCTTTTGCTTGTTGGGAGCTTTCCCGTGTAAATAGTTTTGTTTATTTTCTTTTCCTTTGGGGGTCGAGAGGAGAAGACCATAATGAAAATGCTTAGTGGCTCTAATATGCATGATTGTTGATTTAACCAAGAGCCCACATTACCTTGTCTTCTCCTTTGAATTGAATGCTTGCATATTCCAGCTTAGTCCAATGCACATGCACTACTATTATTATCCACACCGTTCGGTCATGCAAGTGAAAGTCAATAATGACGATATATGATGGACTGATTGAGTTAAGAGAAGCTGGTATGAACTCGACCTCTCTTGTTTTTGTAAATATGATTAGTTCATCGTTCCTGATTCAGCCTATTATGAATAAACATGTTTGCAATGACAATTAGAGATTATAGTTGCTTATGCCATGCTTAATTAGCTAGGAGCTTATAATGGTTTACCTTGCGTGCCAACATGCTATTAAAATGGTTGTGATGTGGTATGATAGGGTGGTATCCTCCTTTGAATGATTTAAGTGACTTGACTTGGCACATGTTCACACATGTAGTTGAAACAAAATCAACATAGCCTTCACGATATTTATGTTCATGGTGGATTATATCCTACTCATGCTTGCACTCGGTGTTGATTAATTTTAACGCATGTTCATGACTGTTGTCGCTCTCTCAGTTGGTCGCTTCCCAGTCTTTTGCTAGCCTTCACCTGTACTAAGCGGGGATACTGCTTGTGCATCCAAACTCCATAAACCCCAAAGTTATTCCATATGAGTCCATCATACCTTCCTATATGCGGTATTTACCTGCCGTTCCAAGTAAATTTGTATGTGCCAAACTCCAAACCTTCAAATGAAATTTTGTTTTGTATGCTCGAGCAGCTCATGTATCAACTAGGGTTGTCTATATCTTCCATGCTAGGTGGGTTATTCTCAAGGGGAGTGGACTCCGCTCGTCATTCACGAGAAAATGGCTGGTAACCGGGATGCCAGTCCCATGATCAAAAGATCAAATCAAATCGAAATAATTAAAAAAAACTACCCCAGGATTGTTGCTAGTTGGAGGCACCCGTTGTTTCGGGCAAGCCATGGATTGATGCTTATTGGTGGTGGGGGAGTATAAACTTTACCATTCTGTTTGGGAACCGCCTATAATGTGTGTTTCATGGAAGATATCGAGATCTTGTAACATCCCAAATTTTCAATTTGGAATGTTATACATTAGATCATCATGCATTACATAATTTTTGCATTTGTTGATCCTAGAAATTTCACGCAACTCAAGGACCCACGGAGAGAGTTGGAGATTTCGAAAATTTCATATTTGAGTTCTCTCAAATTTTGAAAAGGGGATCATTTGGTTTTATTTATTTTATCTTCAAATATTTTTCCAATATCAAAAATAAGAGAGGGAATAATACGACTTTCCCAAAATTTAGGAAAAATGAAGATTTAATAAATAAATCAAATTTTGGATTTTCTCGGAGTTTATTTGCTCTAGGAAAATTGCGTATTTTCAAAAATTGCATTTTTGGCCCCGGATAAAAGTTCATTTTGTTCGACTCATTTTTAGGAGTCGGGGAAAATTTACTTTGTAATTTTTGGAGTCCGTTAGATTTTCTTTTCTGTGTTTTTTCGCGCGCGAAACCGATTTAAAAAAAATGTCGCGGCGATTGGCGATCCAAAGGCCCAAAGGCCGAAACCGAGCCCAAAGCCGCCAGATCACAGACCAAGACTACAAGGCAGGCACAAGCACTGCACCGGAGCCAGCCACCCGTTGTTTCCTTTTTCTTTTGCAAATCCTAGTAGGATTTGGACCCCGTTTCGTTATTCCGTTTTTTGTTTCTAGGATTCCTAATCCTACTCTTATTCCTTGATCCCTCCTCCAAGCAAAACCCTCCCCTCCCCAATATTAATACCCCCACACCCTCCCCTCTAAACATCAAATCAAAACCTCTCCTCCATTGTTGCAGCAAGAAGAAGAAGAGCCGCCCGCCGCCCTCCACCAACGCCGCCACCTACCATTGCCGCCGCCGCTTGCCACCGCCCAGCCAAGTGCAGCCGCCGCCTACGCCGCCTGCCGCCGCCGAGCCCTCGCCTCATCGAGGTACTAGCCTCGCGCGTCCACTTCTTCCTCGGTTCGGTTTTCTCGTAAACCGCTCGGTTTCTAGATCGGTTTTTCGTTTCGGTTTTCTTTCTGAAACCCTAGATCGGTTTTTCTCGTCGGTTTTTTTAGGTTTTGTTATTAGCGAGCGTTCGCCGGACCGTTCGTCTTAACGAACGTGATCACCGGCTAGCCTCGGTTAACGAACGTCCGTTCGTTTAACCGTTCGTCGTTTTTCTTTTAGCGGATTTATTCCGCTATTTTTCTGATAGCGATTTCAAATCCGATCTTCGTTCTAGTTTATGTTCTCGCTCGTTTATCGGAATCAGGTGATTCAAGCGCCTGGAGTTTGGTTTCGAAACCGCCGTTCCGACTAATCAACTTAAACCAAGTTTTGCTACTGTAAAATTTGACTTAGTTTCAAATTGCTAGAACCGAGTTGTTTTCTTTCGCCGTTTGACTTTCGTTGCTTTATTCGATTTGATTCTTTTTGCAACCAGGATTCTTAAGTTGGACTTTCTGGTTAGATCTTTTATTCGAGATTTACCTGTGCATTAGATGAGTACTTATTGGATGCTTGTTATTGTCTGCGTTAGATCACCCGGAGTGCGCCGCTTGTTACTTCGAATCTCTAGGTTTCGCGGATCATCAGCAAGGCAAGTAACACTTGATCATACTTTTTCTACTACCCAATTTTTATGCATTAGATCAATCCTCACACATTGCATGGTTAGGATCTAATTAAATTGTGGGATGGGAAGTAGATGAGGTAGTACCTATTACCTGTTTTACTTATGAAACCTTTGGGAGTTACTTCTGCGTTTGCTTATTATGCCATGCTATGCTAGTAGACGTGGATTGGGTGAGTGATTATCCATGACAGATGTGAGATTGTTTAATTAATGGTTTATCTAAGGTGGCAACTTAAATACACATCTGGGTGGATTGAGGCACCTGGGGTTACCAGGACTTGCCTGTTTTTTTATGGAAATCCCGGGGGTACCGTGTGATTTTCCTATGGACCGCCACCCAGGCTCAAAGGGATCATAAGATAATTCATACTAGTAACTTACGTGTGCAGCCACAAGCCGTTATGGGCTCGCATAGTTGACTAAGTCGTCATAACTCTTATAGTGGTGGACTAGCAGATGTAGGGGATGTAGGTGTACCGGTCTACCCATCGTAAGGTGCTAGCGCTTTTGAAAGACTATGTCTCGGTCATCCGTTTCTCAAACACCGTGTAGTGCGAGAAACCAAACGGAGGCGATCGAGTCTTGTGGGGAAAAGTGCGCAAACCTCTGCAGAGTGTACAAACTAATCATGATTAGCCGTGTCCCCGGTTATGGACATCTTGAGTATTTAGTACTTGAATATTCTGTGAATCTCAACATGTTACTCTAATTTAATATTGATGGGTTTGTTAATGAGTACTTTTTAATTGGGATTGAGGATGCTGTCAACTATTCTCAATGTTTAACAACCACCATGATAGTTAAATAAATTTATTCCTTTGCAGGAGGGAAAAACTGGCTTTATGCAAACACTGTAACCATAGAGCTTTTCCACCAGCCAAATATGCATGTAGTATAGGCTTATTATTCATCATTCTCTATGTGTTACATTGCCAAATATTCCATGTGTCAACCGCTGGCTGCAACTTTCATGTTGCAGACTTTTCGGACAACGAGTAAGGTGCTTTTAGGTCGTGGTTCTATACTCAGTGATGCCGTTGGAGTTGATGGACTCACTTATCTTCCAAGTCTTCCGTTGTTATCGTATTTAGATGGCCTTAAGCCATGATTATTGTAATAAGTCCTCTTTGGACAAACGATGTAATAAGTGTGTGATTGCTACTCATTATAAATCCTTGAAGCACTTGTGTGGTGTCAAGATTCTCGATCCAGGGATGACACCGGAGCACAGAGACTTCACCATCTGAGGTCGGGTCGCTACAGATCTCATAGTTGTTATGTTGATAGTAAAACTATACCACTCAAAATGTTATTTATCTCTATTTCAAAATCGAGCTCTGGCACCTCAACAAATCCCTGCTTCCCTCTGCGAAGGGCCTATCTATTTACTTTTATGTTGAGGTCATCATCCTCTTATTAAAAAGCACCCACTGGAGAGCACCGCTTTCATCTGCATGCATTACTATTAGTTTATATTGGGTATGACTTAACTGGATCTCTTTTACCATGAATTACAATGTTTAGTCAGTCCTTGATCTTTAAAGGCGCTCTGCATTTATGTTTTGCGGTCTAAGAAAGGGCTAGCGAGATACCATCTTGTTATATCATATTATGATTGTTTTGAGAAAGTGTTGTCATCCGAGTTTTATTATTATTGCTCGCTAGTTGATTATGCCATTGATATGAGTAAACATAAGACCTAAGTGTTATTGTGAATATGGTTAGTTCATAATCTTTGCTGAAAACTTGAATGTTGGCTTTACATATTTACAACAACAAGAGCAAACAGAGTTTGTAAAAGTTTTTCTTTATCACTTTCATTTTGTCAACTGAATTGCTTGAGGACAAGCAAAGGCTTAAGCTTGGGGGAGTTGATACGTCTCTGTCGTATCTACTTTTCCAAACACTTTTGCCCTTGTTTTGGACTCTAACTTGCATGATTTGAATGGAACTAACCCGAACTGACACTGTTTTCAGCAGAACTGCCATGCTGTTATTTTTGTGCAGAAATAAAAGTTCTCGGAATGACCTGAAAATCCACAGAGAAACTTGTTAGATTTAATAAAAAATACTAGCGAAAGAAATAGTGCCATGGGCCCACACCCTGTCCATGCGGGTGGGGGCGCACCCCCTCCCCCTGGGCGCGCCCCCCTGCCTCGTGGGCCCCCTGGACATCCACCGACCTCAACTCCCACTCCATATATTTGCTTTCGCGGAGAAAAAAATCAGAGAGAAAGTTTCATCTCGTTTCACGATACGGAGCCGCCGCCAAGCCCTAATCTCTCTCAGGAGGGCTGATCTGGAGTCTGTTCATGGCTCCGGAGAGGGGGATTCGTCATCGTCGTCGTCATCAACCATCCTCCATCACCAATTTCATGATGCGTGAGTAATTCCATCGTAGGCTTGTTGGACGGTGATGGGTTGGATGAGATTTACCATGTAATCAAGTTAGTTTTGTTAGGGTTTGATCCCTAGTATCCACTATGTTCTGAGATTGATGTTGCTATGACTTTGCTATGCTTAATGCTTGTCACTAGGTCCCGAGTGCCATGATTTCAGATCTGACCCTATTATGTTTTTATGAATATATGTGAGTTCTTGATCCTATCTTGCAAGTCTATAGTCACCTATTATGTGTTATGATCCGACAACCCCGAAGTGAAAATAATCGGGATACTTCTCGGTGATGATCGTAGTTTGAGGAGTTCATGTATTCACTATGTTTTAATGCTTTGGTCCTGTACTCTATTAAAAGGAGGCCTTAATATCCCTTAGTTTCCACTAGGACCCCGCTGCCACGGGAGGGTAGGACAAAAGATGTCATGCAAGTTCTTTTTCATAAGCACGTATGACTATATTCGGAATACATGCCTACATTACATTGATGAACTGGAGCTAGTTCTGTGTCACCCTATGTTATAACTATTACATGAGGAATCGCATCCGACATAATTACCCATCACTGATTCAATGCCTACGAGCTTTTCACATATTGTGCTTTGCTTATTTACTTTACCGTTGCTACTGTTACAATTACTACAAAATTGATATCTTTACTTTTGCCATCATATCAAGTACTTCCATACTACTTTGCTACTAAATACTTTGCTGCAGATACTAAGTTATCCAGGTGTGGTTGAATTGACAACTCAACTGCTAATACTTGAGAATATTCTTTGGCTCCCCTTGTGTCGAATCAATAAATTTGGGTTGAATACTCTACCCTCAAAAACTGTTGCGATCCCCTATACTTGTGGGTTATCAATAGGTCTCGTGAGGCCATTTGCATTTCTAACAACTTGACATATACCTCTATTGTGTCTTATAATTTGGTGCTAGGTCCCATTTATGATGACACGCCGATCCTCTACGACTTCGTCCTTCCTTTGGACAAGACGATGGCCACGGTGGAATATGATGTGTTGGAAATATGCCCTAGAGGCAATAATAAATTAGTTATTATTATATTTCCTTGTTCATGATAATCGTTTATTATCCATGCTATAATTGTATTGATCGGAAACTTAGATACATGTGTGGGTACATAGACAACACTATGTCCCTAGCAAGCCTCTAGTTGACTAGCTCGTTGATCAATAGATGGTTACGGTTTCCTGACCATGGACATTGGATGTTGTTGATAATGGGATCATATCATTAGGAGAATGATGTGATGGACAAGACCCAATCCTAAGCCTAGCACAAAGATCGTAGTTCGTATGCTAAAGCTTTTCTAATGTGAAGTATCTTTTCCTTAGACCATGAGATTGTGCAACTCCCGGATACCGTAGGAATGCTTTGGGTGCACCAAATGTCACAACATAACTGGGTGGCTATAAAGGTGCACTACAGGTATCTCCGAAAGTGTCTGTTGGGTTGGCACGAATCGAGACTGGGATTTGTCAGTCCGTGAAACGGAGAGGTATCTCTGGGCCCACTCGGTAGGACATCATCATAATGTGCACAATGTGACCAAGAGGTTGATCACGGGATGATGTGCTATGGAACGAGTAAAGAGACTTGCCGGTAACGAGATTGAACAAGGTATCGATATACCGACGATCGAATCTCGGGCAAGTACGATACCGTTAGACAAAGGGAATTGTATACAGGATCGATTGAGTCCTTGACATCGTGGTTCATCCGATGAGATCATCATGGAACATGTGGGAGCCAACATGTGTATCCAGATCCCACTGTTGGTTATTGACCGGAGAACGTCTCGGTCATGTTTGCATGGTTCCCGAACCCGTAGGGTCTACACACTTAAGGTTTGATGATGCTAGGGTTATAAAGGAAGTTTGTATCTGGTTACCGAATGTTGTTCGGAGTCCCGGATGAGATCCTGGATGTCACGAGGAGTTCCGGAATGGTCCGAAGGTAAAGATTTATATATGGGAAGTCCTGTTTTGGTCACCAGAAAAGTTTTGGGTTTTATCGGTAATGTACCGGGACCACCGGGAGGGTCCCTAGGGTCCACCAAGTGGGGCCACCGGCCCTGGAGGGCTGCATGGGCCAAGTGTGGGAGGGGACCAGCCCCAGGTGGGCTGGTGCGCCCCCACCACAAGGGCCTAAGGCGCCTAGGGTTTGGGGAGGGGGTGCTTCCACCTTACTTGGGGGGCAAGTTTCCCCCCTCTCCCCCCTTGGCCGCACCCTAGATGGGTTTTGGGGGCAGACGCACCCCTTGGGGTGGGAACCCTAGGGGAGGCGCAGCCCCCTCCCTCTCCCCTATATATAGTTGAGGTATTTGGGGCTGCATACACATGAGTTTTCTCTCCCTAGCGCAGCCCTACCTCTCTCCCTCCTCCTCTCCCGCGGTGCTTGGCGAAGCCCTGCAGGATTGCCACGCTCCTCCATCACCACCACGCCGTTGTGCTGCTGCTGGACGGAGTATTCCTCAACCTCTCCCTCTCTCCTTGCTTGATCAAGGCATGGGAGACATCACCGGGTTGTACGTGTGTTGAACGCGGAGGTGTCGTCCGTTTGACACTAGGATCTCCGGTGATTTGGATCACGACGAGTACGACTCCTTCAACCCCGTTCTCTTGAACGCTTCCGCTTAGCGATATACAAGGGTATGTAGATGCACTCTCCTTCCCCTCATTGCTGGTTTCTCCATAGATAGATCTTGGTGACACGTAGGAAAATTTTGAATTTCTCCTACGTTCCCCAACAGTGGCATCATGAGCTAGGTCTATTGCGTAGATTGTTTGCACGAGTAGAACACAAAGTAGTTGTGGGCGTTGATGTTGTTCAATATGCTTACCGTTACTAGTCCAATCTTGATTCGGCAGCATCGTGGGATGAAGCGGCCCGGACCGACCTTACACGTACTCTTACGTGAGACAGGTTCCACCGATTGACATGCACTTGTTGCATAAGGTGGCTAGCGGGTGCCAATCTCTCCCACTTTAGTCGGATCAGATTCAATGAAAAGGGTCCTTATGAAGGGTAAATATCAATTGACATATCACGTTGTGGTTTTTGCGTAGGTAAGAAACGTTCTTGCTAGAAACCCATAGCAGCCACGTAAAACATGCAAACAACAATTAGAGGACGTCTAACTTGTTTTTGCAGGGTATGCAATGTGATGTGATATGGCCAAGAAGAATGTGATGAATGATATGTGATGTATGAGACTGATCATGTTCTTGTAATAGGAATCACGACTTGCATGTCGATGAGTATGACAACCGGCGGGAGCCATATGAGTTGTCTTTATTTATTGTATGACCTGCGTGTCATTGAACAACGCCATGTAATTACTTTGCTTTATTGCTAACCGGTAGCCATAGTAGTAGAAGTAATAAGTTGGCGAGACAACTTCATGGAGACATGATGATGGAGATCATGATGATGGAGATCATGGTGTCATGCCGGTAACGATGATGACAAGATGGAGGTCAAAAGGAGCAAAATGATATTGGCCATATCATGTCACTTTTTGATTGCATGTGATGTTTATCATGTTTATGCATCTTATTTGCTTAGAACGACGGTAGTAAATAAGATGATCCCTCATTAAAATTTCAAGAAAGTGTTCCCCTAATCGTGCATCGCTGCGAAAGTTCGCTGCTTCAAGCACCACGTGATGATCGGGTGTGATAGATTCTTACGTTCACATACAACGGGTGTAAGCCAGATTTACACACGCCAAACACTTAGGTTGACTTGACGAGCCTAGCATGTACGCACATGGCCTCGGAACACAAGAGACCGAAAGGCCGAGCATGAGTCGATAGTAGATACGATCAACATGAAGATGTTCACCGACGATGACTAGTCCGTCTCACGTGATGATCGGACACGGCCTAGTTGACTCGGATCATGTAATCACTTAGATGACTAGAGGGATGTCTATCGAGTGGGAGTTCATAAGATGAACTTAATTATCCCGAACATAGTCAAAAGATCTTTGCAAATTATGTCGTTAGCTCGCGCTTTAGTTCCACTGCTTAGATATGTTCCTAGAGAAAATATAGTTGAAAGTTGACATGAGCGATTATGCGGACAGAGAAAGCTTATGTCCTTAATGCACCGCTCACAGTGCTGAACCCCAAACGTCGCTTTGTGGATGTTACTTAACATCGGACATACACGCTTTTGATAACTACATGATAGTTCGCTTAAACGGTTTAGAGTTGGGGCACCAAAGACGTTTCAAACGTCGTGGAACATATGAGATGTTTTCGAGGGCTGAAATTGGGATTTCAGGCTCGTGCCCACGCCAAGAGGTATAAGACCTCCGACAATTTTCTTAGCCTGCAAACTAAGGGAGAAAAGCTCAATCGTTGAGCTTGTGCTCGATTGTCTCGAGTGCAACAATCACTTGAATCGAGTGGAGTTGATCTTCCGGATGAGATAGTGATGTTTCTCCAAAGTCATTGCCACCAAGCTGCTAGAGCTTCGTGATGAACTATAACATATCAGGGATAGATATGATGATCCTTGAGATATTCACGATGTTTGACATCGCGAAAGTAGAAATCAAGAAGGAGCATCAATTGTTGATGGTTGGTGAAACCACTAGTTTCAAGAAGGGCAAGGGCAAGAAGGGATACTTCATGAAATGGCAAATCAGCTGCTGCTCTAGTTAAGAAACCCAAGGTTGAACCCAAACCCAAGACTAAGTGCTTCTGTAATAAGGGGAACAGCCACTGGAGCAGAATTACCCTAGATACTTGGTAGATAAGAAGGCAGGCAAGGTCGACGGAAGTATATTGGATATACATTATGTTAATGTGCACTTTACTAGTACTCCTAGTAGCACCAGGGTATTAGATACCGGTTCGGTTGCTAAGTGTTAGTAACTTGAAATAAAAGCTACGGAATAAATGGAGACTAGCTAAAGGTGAGCTGACGATATGTGTTGGAAGTGTTTCCAAGGTTGATGTGATCAAGCATCGCACGCTACCTCTACCATCGGGATTTTGTGTTTGCGTTGAGCATAGACATGATTGAATTATGTCTATCGCAATACGGTTATTCATTTAAGGAGAATAATGGTTACTCTGTTTATTTGAATAATACCATCAATGGTCTTGCACCTAAAAGAATGGTTTATTGAATCTCGACCGTAGTGATACACATTTTCATGCCAAAAGATATAAGATAGTAATGATAGTACCACTTACTTGTGGCACTGCCATGTAAGTCATATTGGTATAAAACGCATGAAGAAGCTCCATGTTGATGGATCTTTGGACTCGCTGTTTTTGAAAAGTTTGAGACATGTGAACCATGTCTATTGGTGTATACGCATTGAAGAAACTCCATGCAGATGGATCGTTTGGACTCACTTGATTTTGAATCACTTGAGATATGCAAATCATACCACATGGGCAAGATGACCGAAAAGCCTCGGTTTCAAAGAAGATGGAACAAGATAGCAACTTGTTGGAAGTAACACATTTTGATGTGTGCAGTCCAATGAGTGCTGAGGCATGCAGTGAATATCGTTATGTTCTTACTTCATAGATGATTCGAGTAGATGTTGAGTATATTTACTTGATGAAACAAAAGTCTGAATTATTGGATGGTTCAAGTAATTTCAGAGTGAAGTTGAAGATCATCATGACAAGAGGATAAAATGTCTATGATATGATCATAGAGATGAGTATCTGAGTTACGAGCTTTGGCACGCAATTAAGACATTGTGGAAATTGTTTCACAATTAATACCGCCTGGAACACCATAGTGTGATGGTGTGTCCGAACATCATAGTTGCACCCTATTGGATATGGTGCGTACCATGATGTCTCTTATCGAATTACCACTACCGTTCATGGGTTAGGCATTAGAGACAACCACACTCACTTTAATGGGGCACCACGTAATTCCGTTGAGACGACACCATTTGAACTGTGGTTTGGAGAAACCTAAGTTGTCATTTCTTAAAAGTTTGGGGCTGCGACGCTTATGTGAAAAAGTTTCAGGTTGATAAGCTCGAACCCAAAGCGGATAAAATGCATCTTCATAGGACACCCAAAACAGTTGGGTATACCTCCTAATTCAGATCCAAAAGCAATAGGGATTGTTTCTTGAATTGGATCCTTTCTCGAGGAAAAGTTTGTCTCGAAAGAATTGAGTGGGAGGATGGTGGAGACTTAATGAGGATATTGAACCATCACTTCAACCAGTGTGTAGCAGGGCACAGGAAGTTGTTCATGTGGCACCTACACCAATTGAAGTGGAAGCTGATGATAGTGATCATGATGCTTCCGATCAAGTCACTACCGGACCTCGTAGGTCGACAAGGACGCTGCATTACTTGAGTGGTACGCACTCTGTCTTAGAGGTCATGTGCTAGACAACAATGAACCTACGAGCTATGGAGAAGTGATGGTGGGCCCAAATTCTGACAAATGGTTAGAAGCCATGAAATCCGAGATAGGATCCATGTATCAGAACAAAGCATGGACTTTGGTGGACTTGCCCAATGATCGGCAAGCCATTGAGATAAATGGATCTTTAAGAAGAAGATGGACGTGGATGGTAATGTCACCATCTATGAAGCTCGACTTGTGGCGAAGAGTTTTTCACAAGTTCAAGGAGTTGACTATGATGAGATTTTCTCATCCGTAGTGATGCTTAAAGTCCGTCGGAATCATGTTAGCATTAGCTGCATTTATGAAATCTGGCAGATGGATGTCAAAACGGGTTTCCTTACCAGTTTTCGTAAGGAAAGGTTGTATGTGATACAATCAGAAAGGTTTTGTCGATCCTAAGGATGCTAAAAGTATGCTAGCTCCAGCGATCCTTCCATGGACTGGAGTAAGCATCTCGGAGTTGGAATATGCACTTTGATAAGATGATCAAAGATTTTGGTTTATACAAAGTTTATGAGAAACTTGTATTTCCAAAGAAGTGAGTGGGAGCACTATAGAATTTCTGATAAGTATATGTTGTAAACATATTGTTGATCAGAAATGATGTAGAATTTCTAGAAAGCATATAGGGTTATTTGAAAAGTGTTTTTCAATGGAAAACCTGGATTAGGCTACTTGAACAATAAGCATCAAGATCTATAAGATAGATCAAAATGCTTAATAGTACTTTCAAATGAGCACATACCTTGACATGATCTTGAAGGTGTTCAAGATGGATCAGTCAAAGAAGGAGTTTCTTGCCTGAATTGAAGGTATGATGTTAAGACTTAAAGCTCGACCACGGCAGAAGAAAGAGGAAGGACGAAGGTCATCCCCTATGCTTTCGTCATAGGCTCTATATTGTATGCCATGCTGAGTACCGCACCTGATGTGTGCCTTGCCACATGTCTGGCAAGAGGGTACAAAGGTGATCAAGGAGTGGATCACCAGATGGCGGTCAAAATTATCCTTAGAGGAATAAGGATATGTTTCTCGGTTATGGAGGTGATAAAGAATTTGACGTAAAGAGTTACGTTGGTGCAAGCTTTAACACCTATCCGAATGACTCTGAGTAGCAAACCGGATACATATAGTGGAGCAACCATTTGGAATAGCTCCAAGTAGAGCGTGGAAGCAACATTTACAATATGACCTAGAGATTTGTGAAGTACATACGGATCTAAATGTTGCAGACCCGTTGACTAAAACCTCTCTCAAGCAAAACATGATCAAACCCCAGAACTCATTGAGTCTTAATCACATGATGATGTGAACTAGTTTAATGACACTAGTAAACTCTTTGGATGTTGGTCACATGGCGATGTAACCTGTGAGTGTTAATCACATGGCGATGTGAACTAGATTATTGACTCTAGTGCAAGTGGGAGACTGTTGGAAATATGCCCTAGAGGCAATAATAAATTAGTTATTATTATATTTCCTTGTTCATGATAATCGTTTATTATCCATGCTATAATTGTATTGATAGGAAATTCAGATACATGTGTGGGTACATAGACAACACTATGTCCCTAGAAAGCCTCTAGTTGACTAGCTCGTTGATCAATAGATGGTTACGTTTTCCTGACCATGGACATTGGATGTCTTTGATAACGGGATCACATCATTAGGAGAATAATGTGATGGACAAGACCCAATCCTAAGCCTAGCACAAAGATCGTAGTTCGTATGCTAAAGCTTTTCTAATGTCAAGTATCTTTTCCTTAGACCATGAGATTGTGCAACTCCCGGATACCGTAGGAATGCTTTGGGTGTACCAAACATCAAACCGTAACTGGGTGGCTATAAAGGTGCACTACAGGTATATCCGAAAGTGTCTGTTGGGTTGGCACGAATCGAGACTGGGATTTGTCACTCCATGAAAACGGAGAGGTATCTCTGGGCCCACTCGGTAGGACATCATCATAATGTGCACAATGTGACCAAGAGGTTGATCACGGGATGATGTGTTATGGAACGAGTAAAGAGACTTGCCGGTAACGAGATTGAACAAGGTATTGGTATACCGACGATCGAATCTCGGGCAAGTACGATACCGTTAGACAAAGGGAATTGTATACGGGATCGATTGAGTCCTTGACATCGTGGTTCATCCGATGAGATCATCGTGGAACATGTGGGAGCCAACATGGGTATCCAGATCACACTGTTGGTTATTGACCGGAGAACGTCTCGGTCATGTCTGCATGGTTCCCGAACCCGTAGGGTCTACACGCTTAAGGTTCGATGACGCTAGGGTTATAAAGGAAATTTGTATGTAGTTACCGAATGTTGTTTGGAGTCCCGGATGAGATCCTGGATGTCACGAGGAGTTCCGGAATGATCCGGAGGTAAAGATTTATATATGGGAAGTCCTGTTTTGGTCACCGAAAAGTTTCGGGTTTTATCGGTAATGTACCGGGACCACCGGGAGGGTCCTGGGGGTCCACCAAGTGGGGCCACCGGCCCCGGAGGGCTGCATGGGCCAAGTGTGGGAGGGGACCAGCCCCAGGTGGGCTGGTGCACACCCCCCCCACAAGGGCCCAAGGCGCCTAGGGTTTGGGGAGGTGGTGCTTCCACCTTACTTTGGGGGCAAGTTTCCCCCTCTCCCCCCTTGGCCGCACCCTAGATGGGTTTTGGGGGCAGCCGCACCCCTTGGGGTGGGAACCCTAGGGGAGGCGCAGCCCCCTCCCTCTCCCCTATATATAGTTGAGGTATTTGGGGCTGCATACACATGAGTTTTCTCTCCCTGGCGCAGCCCTACCTCTCTCCCTCCTCCTCTCCCGCGGTGCTTGGCGATGCCCTGCAGGATTGCCACGCTCCTCCATCACCACCACGCCGTTGTGCTGCTGCTGGATGGAGTCTTCCTCAACCTCTCCCTCTCTCCTTGCTGGGTCAAGGCATGGGAGACATCACCGGGCTGTACGTGTGTTGAACGCGGAGGTGCCGTCCATTTGGCACTAGGATCTCCGGTGATTTGGATCACGACGAGTACGACTCCTTCAACCCCGTTCTCTTGAACTCTTCCGCTTAGCGATCTACAAGGGTATGTAGATGCACTCTCCTTCCCCTCGTTGCTGGTTTCTCCATAGATAGATCTTGGTGACACGTATGAAAATTTTGAATTTTTGCTACATTCCCCAACATGATGCACCCCCCCACATGGGTCCGTCAAGATGATGATATTGACCACCATTTGGTCTTACCCACCTCACCTACACCACTTGAGTGGAATGACAATGGTAACATAGGTGAAGGTGATGCTCTAGTCCCACTAGTGGACATTCTTGACATTGTTTGCTTGCATGTTGTTGATCCACCTAGTATCATGCTTCATGCTAGTATGATTTCCCCATGTGATGATTTGCCCATTTATGATGAATATGATGATTCGCATGTGGAGTATATTAGTTGTGATGCCATGTTACATAGGATTTCTTGTGACAATTCTTTAGGTCACTTCATGTTTGACAATCCGCTTGACTTGTCATATGCTATGCATGAGATCCATCATATGTCATATTTGCAATCTCATCATAGTGACTATGCATATGCCATTAAAATAAACCCAATTTGCACTTATGGCATAGATGACAAGCCCATGGTTATTGGCATTTGTCTTTCTTGTGATCATATTGATATGCTACCTTTGTATCATTTATCTCATATGCCATGCCATGACAACCTAGCTTCAGATATGCATTGTTTTGGATGTTGTCCATTTTCTCCATATGATGTTTTTGATATTGCTCATGAGGAGACCCCCATAGTTTCCTCATACATTTTAGGAGATTTTGATCCATCCCATTCATTGCATGATCCCAATACTTGTGTTCACCATATGCTCCCCATGAACAAACATGTTATTGATGTGCCATATACTTGCATTCTCAATTTGTGTCCCCATCGTGTCATACATAATAACTATTCTTTCATGATGGATGACATGTTCTTATACCATGCATCAAATTTCTTTGAGCGATGCTTACCTTGTGCTAACTCACACATGCACATACACATCATGACGGATGATGTGTACATTTACCACGCACACAATTTCTTTGGTTGTGTCTCTTTTGTGTAGGTACCCATGAATACTTGTCAACCTCACAATCCCATGAGTTGACAAAACGAGCTCTAGAGAGCAACGATGACTTGGGATCCCATGGATTGTCTTTCCCACCGCTCTCTTCGCGCATTCATTCTACATGGCCCTCACTTGGCTATGGGTTAATATCTATTACATATTATATGCCCATCTTGCCATGTTCACTCTGCATGATATGCTTATTCCTATGCCTTTGCCATGCATTTGTGACCCATGCTTTGCATTACACATGATGATTGATTCTAGTACTCATATGTGTATTTGCAAGTATGGTGGAGATATTGCTTGTTATTGCCATGTTTGCTTTGTGCACTGCTACATCTTGAGCTTGCGTTGGTTTACCTTGAAGAGGAAAGGATGATGCAGCAATAGTAGTGTAATTATTTCCCCTCAATTTTTGAGAACCAAGGTATCAATCCAGTAGGAGGCTCCTCAAAAGTCCCACGCACCTACACAAACAAACAAGAACTCGCAACCAACGCAATAAAGGGGTTGTCAATCCCTTCACGACCACTTGCGAAAGTGAGATCTGATAGAGATAATATGATAACATAAATATATTTTTGGTATTTTATGATATATATTGGAAAAGTAAAGATGCAAATAAAAGTAGATCGAAAGCTTATATGATAAAAGATAGACCCGGGGGCCATAGGTTTCACTAGTGGCTTCTCTCAAGATAGCATAAGTATTACGGTGGGTGAACAAATTACTGTCGAGCAATTGATAGAAAAGTGAATAATTATGAGATTATCTAGGCATGATCATGTATATAGATATCACGTCCGTGAAAAGTAGACTGACTCCTGCTTGCATCTACTACTGTTACTCCACACATCGACCGCTATCTAGCATGCATCTAGAGTATTAAGTTCATAAAGAACAGAGTAACACATTAAGAAAGATGACATGATGTAGAGGGATAAACTCATGCAATATGATATAAACCCCATCTTTTTATCCTCGATGGCAACAATACAATACGTGTCTTGCTGCCCCTGCTTTCACTGGGAAAGGACACCACAAGATTGAACCCAAAGCTAAGCACTTCTCCCATTGCAAGAAAGATCAATCTAGTAGGCCAAACCAAACTGATAATTCAAAGAGACTTGCAAAAATAACTTAATGACACATAAAAGAATTCAGAGAATATTCAAATATTTATCATAGATAAACTTGATCATAAACCCACAATTCATCGGATCTCGACAAACACACCGCAAAAAGAGTTACATCGAATAGATCTCCAAGAAGATCGAGGAGAACATGGTATTGAGATTCAAAGAGAGAGAAGAAGCCATCTAGCTAATAACTATGGACCCAAAGGTTTGTGGTAAACTACTCACAACTCATCGGAGAGGCTATGGTGTTGATGTAGAAGCCCTCCGTGGTCGATTCGCCCTCCGGCAGAGCGCCAGCGAAGGCTCCAAGATGGGGTCTCGCGAATACAGAAGGTTACGGTGGTGGAATTAGCCTTTCGTGGTCGCCTTTGATGTTCTCGGGGTACGTGGGTATATATAGGAGGAAGAAGTAGGTCGGTGGACGCCCGAGGGGCCCACGAGATAGGGGCACGCCTAGTAGGGGGCGCGCCCTCCACCCTCGTTGCCTCCTCGATTGCTTCTTGACTTGCACTCCAAGTCCTCTGGATCATGTTCGTTCCAAAAATCATGCTCCTAAAGGTTTCATTCTGTTTGCAGTCCGTTTGATATTCCTTTTCTTCAAAACACTGAAATAGGCAAAAAAAACAGCAATACGGGCTGGGCCTTCGGTTAGTAGGTTAGTCCCAAAAAATGATATAAAAAGTGTAAAGTAAAGCCCATAAACATCCAAAACGGGTAATATAATAGCATTGAACAATCAAAAATTATATATACGTTGGAGACGTATCAAGCATCCCCAAGCTTAATTCCTGCTCGTCCTCGAGTAGGTAAATGATAAAAACAGAATTTTTGATGTGGCATGCTACCTAGCATGATTCTCAATGTGATTTTCTTTATTGTGGCATGAATGTTCAGATCCAAATGATTCTAAATAAAAGTTCATATTGACATAAGAAATAGTAATACTTCAAGCATACTAATCAAAGCAATCATGTCTTCTCAAAATAACATGGCTAAAGAAAGTTCATCCCTACAAAATCAAATAGTTAAGCTATGCTTCATTTATTTCACACAAAAATGCTCCCATCTTATACACCCCCGATGACAAGCCAAGCAATTGTTTCGTACTTAAATAATCTCAAACTCTTTCAACTTTCACACAATACATGAGTGTGAGCCATGGATATAGCACTATGGGTGGAATAGAATATGATGATGGGGATTGTTTGGAGAAGACAAAAAGAGGAGAAAGTCTCACATTAACGAGGATAATCAACGGGCTATGGACATGCCCATCAATTGATGTCAACATGAGGAGTAGGGATTGCCATGCAACGGATGCACTAGAGCTATAAATGTATGAAAGCTCAACAAAAGAAACTAGTGGGTGTGCATCCAACTTGCTTGCTCACGAAGACCTAGGGCATTTATGGAAGCCCATTGTAGGAATATACAAGCCAAGTTCTATAATGAAAAATTCCCACTAGTATATGAAAGTGACAACATAGGGAAAAATTTGTTTTTGCCACTCCAGATTTTGCCAATTCTCCTTATGCCACTTTAGATTTTGTCATTTCACTTTTGCCACGTTTAGCTTTTGACAATTGTCACAATTGCCATTCCATTGCAAAAGCAGAATAATTTTATTTCATTTTTTCCACTCTTAGCTTTTGAAATGTATCACAATTGCCACTCTGAAAATTTTGCTTTTGCCACGGGAATTGCAACTGTGATAATTGACAAACACCAAGAGTGGCAAAAGTGAAATGTCAAAATCTAGAGTGGCATAAGGATGGCAAAATCTAGAGTGGCAAAAACAAAATTTTCCCGACAACATATGAGACTCGCTATATGAAGAACATGGTGCTACTTTGAAGCACAAGTGTGGAAAAAGATAGTAACATTGCCCCCTTTTTATTTTCTTTTTTTGGGGCCTTTCTTCTTCTTCTTTTTTTGGCCTTTCTTTTTTTTGGCCTTTTTTGTCCTTGCTCTTTTTTTATTTGGGGACAATGCTCTAATAATGATGATCATCACACTTCTATTTATTTACAACTCATGAATTACAACTCAAACTAGAACAAGATATGACTCTATATGAATGCCTCCGGCGATGTACCAGAATGGGAAATGAATCAAGAGTGCCATGTATGAAAATTTATGCATGGTGGCTTTGCCACAAATACGATGTCAACTACATGATCATGCAAGGCAATATGACAATGATAATGTGTGTCATGATGATAAACGAAACAGTGGAAAGTTGCATGGCAATATATCTCGGAATGGCTATGGAAATGCCATAATAGGTAGGTATGGTGGCTGTTTTGAGGAAGATATAAGGAGGTTTATGTGTGATAGAGCGTATCGTATCACGGGGTTTGGATGCAATGATGGAAGGATGAGAATGTGTATAATCCATGGACTCAACATTAGTCGAAAGAACTCATATACAAGACATCAAAAACCAAGCACTATGTGCATCCTCCTAGGGGGATAGATTGGTAGGAAAAGACCATCGCTCGTCCCCGACCGCCACTCATAAGGATGCACAATCTAAGAACACCTCATGTTTCAAATTTGTTACACAACTTTAACCATACGTGCATGCTACAGGACTTGCTAACTTCAACACAAGCATTCTTTAAATTCATAATCACCCAACTAGCATGACTATAATATCACTACCTCCATATCTCAAAACAATTATCAAGTATCAAATTGATCATAGCATCCAGTTCACTTCCTATGATAGTTTTTATTATACCCAACTTGGATGCCCACCAATCTAGGACCAATTTTATAACCATAGCAAATACCATGCTGTTCTAAGATACTTTCAAAATAATATAAGTGAAGCATGGGAGATCAACAATTTATTCAAAATTAAGCCACCGCCATGCTCTAAAAGATATAAGTGAAGCACTAGAGCAAAAACTATCAAGCTCAAAAGATATAAGTGAAGCACATAGCATATTCTAATAAATTCTAATCAAGTGGGCTTCTTCCAAAAGGTGTGTACAGAAAGGATGATTGTGGTAAACTAAAAAGCAAAGACTAATATCAAATAAGACGCTCCAAGCAAAACACATATCATGTGGCGAATAAAAATATAGCTCCAAGTAAAGTTACCGATAAACGAAGACGAAAGAGGGGATGCCTTCCAGGGGCATACCCAAGCTTAGGCTTTTGGATAATCTTGAATATCTTGGGGTGCCATGGGAATCCCCAAGCTTAGGCTCTTGCCACTCCTTATTCCATAGTCCATCAAATCTTTACCCAAAACTTGAAAACTTCACAACACAAAACTCAACAGGAAATCTCATAAGCTCCGTTAGTGAAAGAAAGAAAAACCACCACATAAGGTACTGTAATGAACTAATTCTTTATTTATGTTGGTGTTAAACCTAGTGTATTTCAAGTTCTCTATGGTTCATACCACTTAATACTAGCCATAGATGCATCAAAATAAGCAAACAACACACAAAAACAGAATCTATCAAAAACAGAACAGTTTGTAGCAATCTGTAACTCCCGAGTACTTCTAGAACTCTAAAAATCCTACCAAAATAGTAAGTCCTGGAAATTTGTCTATTGATCTACAGCAAAAAGAATCAACGCAAAAGCACATTTCTGTGAATTACTAAAATTGTTTTCATGCGTGCAAGGTTTCTGTTTTTTAGCAGAATCAAATTAACCGTCACCATAGGTTATCCTATAGGTTCTACTTGGCACAAACACTAGTTTAATCATAAAAACACATCTAAACATAAGGTAGATGCAAGATTTATTGAATAACAACAAGGAAAAATATTGGGTTGTCTCCCAACATGCACTTTTCTTTAAAGCCCTTTAGCTAGGCATTAATGATGCTCACATGAAAGACAAGAATTGAAGCGCAAAGAGAGCATCATGAAACACGTGACAAACACATCTAAGTCTAACATACTTCCTATGCATAGGCATATTATAAGTAAACAAATTTGCAAGGCAAGCAAAAACTAGCATATGCAAGGAAGAAGAAAGAGACGATAGCCATCTCAACATGACGAGAGGTAATTTAGTAAGATAAAAATTTCTACGACCATATTTTCCTCTCTCATAATAATTACATGTAGGATCATAGGCAAATTCAACAAAATAGCTATCACATAACATATTCTCAACACAATCCACATGCATGTGAAGTTGACACTCTTCCAAAATAGTGGGATTATCATTAACTAAAGTCATGACCTCTCGAAACCCACTTTTAATATTATTGCAAACAGTATTATCAATCTCATATTCATCATGGGGCTTAAATAAATTTTCAAGATTATAAGAAGAATCACCCCAATCATGATCATTGCAACAAGTAGTAGACATAGCAAATCTAGCATCCCCAAGCTTAGGGTTTTGCATATTATTGGCACAATTGACATCAAGAGAATTTTTACAGTACAATCATTGCAAGCATGCTTTTTATTCAAGGAGTTATCGTGAATCTCTTCATAAATGTCTTCATCATAATTTTCAGATTCATGAATTTCAAGCAAAGCTTCATAAAGATAATCTAGTGCACAAAACTCACTAGCAATTGGTTCATCATAATTGGATCTCTTAATAAGATTAGCAAGCGGATGAGGATCCATAGATCTTAGGTTCTCTGTTAGCAATAAATAAACAACTACTCCAACCAAACGAGCAAATGAGCCAAGTAAGACATCAAGGCAAACGAAAAGACGAATAGAAGAAGGGCGAATAAACCGGCAAGGGTGAAGTGGGGGAGAGGAAAACGAGAGGCAAATAGCAAATAATGTAATGCGAGGGAGATGAGTTTGTGATGGGTACTTGGTATGTCTTGACTTGAGTGAAGACCTCCCCGGCAACGGCGCCAGAAATCGCACGTTGGCGGGAGGTCGAATCTTGACTTGACTTGGTGGAAGCCTCCCAGGCAACAGTACCAGAAATCGCACGTTGGCGGGAGGTCAAATCTTGACTTGACTTGGTGGAAGCCTCCCCGGCAACGGCTCTAGAAATCCTTCTTGTTATGTCTTGAGCTTGCGTTGGTTTTCCTTGAAGAGGAAAGGGTGATGCAGCAATAGTAGCGTAAGTATTTCCCTCAGTTTTTGAGAACCAAGGTATCAATCCAGTAGGAGGTTCTTCACAAGTCTCACGCACCTACACAAACAAACAAGAACTCGCAACCAATGCAATAAAGGGGTTGTCAATCCCTTCACGGCCACTTGCGAAAGTGAGATCTGATAGAGATAATATGATAAGATAAATATATTTTTGGTATTTTATGATATAGATTGGAAAAGTAAAGATGCAAATAAAAGTAGATTGAAAGCTTATAGGATAAAAGATAGACCCGGGGGCCATAGGTTTCACCAGTGGCTTCTCTCAAGATAGCATAAGTATTACGGTGGGTGAACAAATGTTGAGCAATTGATAGAAAAGCGAATAATTATGAGATTATCTAGGCATGATCATGAATATAGGCATCACATCTGTGACAAGTAGACCTGCTCCTGCCTGCATCTACTACTATTACTCCACACACCGATCACTCTCCAGCATGCGTCTAGAGTATTAAGTTCATAAAGAACAGAGTAACGCATTAAGAAAGATGACATGATGTAGAGGGATAAACTCATGCAATATGATATAAACCTCATCTTTTTATCCTCGATGGCAACAATACAATACGTGTGAAAGGATCGATATAGTTGACTAGAGGGGGGTGAATAGGAAACTAACAATTTTTAGCTTTTCTTTACCAAATTAACCTTTGCATCAAAGTAGGTTGTCTAGATATGCAACTAGGTGAACAACCTATATGATGCGACAACAACAAGCACACGAGCAAGCAAGGGAAACAACACAAGTAAGCTTGCAAAAGTAAAGGCGCGAGATAACCAAGAGTGGAGCCGGTGGAGACGAGGATGTGTTACCAAAGTTCCATCCTTTTGAGGGGAAGTACGTCTCCGTTAGAGCGGTGTGGAGGCACAATGCTCCCCAAGAAGCCACTAGGGCCACCGTATTCTCCTCACGCCCTCACACAATGCGAGATGCCATGAATCCACTATTGGTGCCCTTGAAGGCGGGGAGCGAACCTTTACAAACAAGGTTGGGGCAATCTCCACAACTTAATCGGAGGCTCCAACAACACCACGAAGCTTCACCACAATGGACTATGGCTCCGAGGTGACCTCAACCGTCTAGGGTGCTCAAACACCCAAGAGAAACAAGATCCGCTAGGGATAAGTGGGGGGAATCAAGTTTCTCTTGGTGGAAGTGTAGATCAGGGCCTTCTCAACCAATCCCGAGCAAATCAACAAGTTTGATTGGCTAGGGAGAGAGATCGGGCGAAAATGGAGCTTGGAGCAACAATGGAGCTTAGGGTTAGAAGAGGTGAATCTTCTTAGAGAAGAAGACCCCCTTTTATAGTGGGGGGGGGGGGGCAATTCCAACCGTTACCCACCACTCAGCCCGCGACCCATGGAACTACCGCACCCCAGGCGCGGTACTACTGCACGGGCCTGCGGTACTACCGTGGCGAATCGCGGTACTACCGTGGGCATGGCAGAGACCAGACCCAACAAAAGGAGCACTAACAGGGCGCGGTAGATCCGCAGGAGCGGTACTACCGCGGCCCCATGCGGTACTACCGCAAGACAGCCGCAGGCCAGGCCCGGTAGGCACAGATGTAAAAAATTACATCTGTGACTACCTCCGCTGAGAAATTGTCGTGCAAAAATCCGACACGGAACTACCACGACCACGGGTGCGGTACTACCGCTGGCTCCTGCGGTAGTATCGCTCAGAAGAGCAGTACTACCGCTAGCCTGAGAGGAGCAAGGCAAAGGCCTTGAAATCGCAGAGACAAGGTGAGACGGAGGAACACTCCAAGGAGCTCAAGGAAAGGCGGTGCAAAAGGGAATGTGTACGTGAGATCCCACCCAAACCTTTCCAAAGCGGACCCCCTCTTAATAGAACGGCTCTCCTACGACTCAACTCCACCGAACCGAACCGTAGAGAAACGTCGTCTTCAATAATTTTCGAGGGGCATCAAATCGTCTTGTGTTTAGTCGTGATGTATCTGAAAAGCTCAATACACACGATTAGTCCGCAAAGGCATTGTCATCAATCACCAAAACTACTTAGGGACAAGAATGCCCTTACAATCTCCCCCTTTTTGGTGGATTGATGACAATACGGGATTTGCACAAAGGAGATGAATATAGCACAAGCAAACCCCACATCTCTAAAATATAGATGAGCTCCCCCTAGATTCGTGATAGAGAGTAAAGTGCTTTGGACTGCATGGCACAAATACTAGGATCACCACTCCCCCTATATTTTAGAAACAAAGCATATCTTGCAATGGTAAGGCTGACACTAAACAAGATAGTAGGTATGAGCATAACATGAATAGCATGATATAGCACAAGCTCAATAGGAAATAAGATACGATAGAGTGCATATGTATTACACCATATGATAAACTTAGTCTCATGAGCAGAACCAAACCAAAGCAAGCAAGTTCAACGATGGAAAGCAACGCAAATGACGAAACACATGACACACACGCAAATCCTACTCTCTCTCTCTCCCCCCTTTGGCATCGAGACACCAAAAGGCAGAGAGGTCACCTACAACAAAGGTGGTAGCTCAGGCAGAAAACGACTCGTCGTCGCCAGACTCCGCAGTAGGAACATACTCCTCCTCTGAATCGGTCCACTTGTAGCCCTGCTTCTCCATCTAGGCAGTCTCTAGGGTGATGTGCTTCTCAGAGCCGCTGGCCACATCCTCCCAGCAAGCCCTCAAGATCCGATGTCGCGACGGCGACTTTCCTTCTGAGCAACATGGGCCTTGTACTGACCCTAAACCTACATGCAGAACAGCCTCTTCATCTTGTTCTTCAGCTTCTTTGCCCAAGAGGGCTCAGCAGAGGGAGGTGTGAATGCAGAACGGTCCTCAGTAGCATCGTCCTCCTCAATCTCCTCCTCATCCACAACCATCTTGGCAGCCTCAGCAGTAGTGGTGGTGTTAGCCCATTGGGGCTTGATGCGTAGCTTGATGGGCTCATGACGAATCCAGCCTGGAGCTTCAAACTCATCATTGGGAAGGAGCTTCTCCCAAGTCTTGGAGATCAGGTAAAACAGGTAAGGCCCATAGATGGGGACCTTACAGTTGAACACGGCGAACTGAAGCTCACACCACATGATATGTGAGACATCAAGTGGTTGAGTCTGAGCCTGACGGGCCTTCTCACAAAGGAGCATCCACTACTAGAAAAAGGGCTATAGATGGGATTGACACTAATGGCGCACCAGACAAGCGGTGCGCCATTAGTATATACTAATGGGGCACCACCTTCTGATACGCCATTAGTGTTGAAACTACTAATGGCGCACCAGGGCCAAGGTGCGCCATTAGTATAAAAAAATTTAACTAGTGCGCCTGTCCAAACATACTAATGGCGCATCCAGACGAAGTGCGCCATTACTAGTTGTAACTAGTAATGGCGCACCTGTCGGAAAGTGCACCACTAATGTTGTTTTTTAATTATATTTTTTATTCCTTTTTTTGCAAAACTACTAATGGCACACTTTTCCACCGTGCGCCATTACTAGTTTAAACTAGTAATGGCGCATTTGTGGAGCAAAGGCGCCATTAGTATGTTTTTTTAAAACTACTAATGGCGCACCACCAGAAGGTGCGCCATTAGTAACCTGGATTACTAATGGCGCATTTATGGTTGGTGCGCCATTAGTAAGGGGGCAGCAACAAGATATTTTGGACAGCCTCTCCTACCCACACTCACTTTCTCCCCCACTTCATTCTCTCCACCGCCTCCTCCTTGTCTCGGTTGCCTCCTCTTTTTCACCTCATTTCCACCATATATTCATTCAAATTAAGTGGTTATTAAATTACCTTATTTTGATAGGTAAGTAAGGGGGGAAGCTATATTTATGTTGTTCTCCCAACAACAATGTGCACATGCACTTTTTATGGCCTAGCTAGATCTATGTACGTTTGTGGTGTTGCATATGTTTGTGGTGTTGCATATGTGTTTGTGTTTGGAGGTGTACCGGTATTTGAAATGCGATAGTTGCCAATATTTTGCCGGAATGTTGATTCATTTCTGTTTTGGCGAGAATTTTGGCATTAAGCATTCTTTTTGGTCCTATTTTTAGGGAAAGTCATGCCAAATTTTTTCTTGGTTCTAAAATATCGTTTTGCTCTACCCTTGAGCGACCATGGTCCGCACGATGACCGAAGGCATCGTGAATAGGTTTTTGAGGTCCGCGAATGCCGAGATGCTTCAAAAGAACGAGACGGAGATAAGATGTCCGTGTCGAAGATGCAAGTCAAGAGCCTTATTGCGGACCCGGATTCCGGCAGGTCGGGACCACCGCTTTTGCGTGGTTTCATGGATGGCTATCGGTGGCAAGGTGATGAAGATGACTACGAAGTCGCCCATGGGGGCCGGGCAAGAAATGAGGAAGGGCAAGAAGACAACCACCGCGCTCGGGCGGGCGAGAAGACGAAGAATCCCGGTGAGATGATCACGACGGTGATGTTGTACACATCATCATGTAGAAGATGCAGGACATGATGATGAGGAAGATGCCGGAGCGGGCATTTACGGGCATGATCATGAAGATGATGATGCCGCGGCGGGCGAGCGCATTTGGACCATCGATGGGCTGGGTGCAGGACCTCATATTCAAGAGCTGCTTCTCAAGCATTTAATAACGCAAGAGCCGCCGCCGAGAGAAAGCCAAGATGGATCAACTTGAGTTAGACGCGGTTACTCCATTGTATGAAGGATGCAGGCCGAGGATACTCGCCAAAGTAACGCCATGGCTCGAGATGAAGGTAAAACACAAAATGACCGACGCATGCTTCGACGAGAACATGTCATTCTGGCACGAACGTCTTCCCAAGGGGAACAAGTGCTTGACCAGTTTGGAGGAGGCGAAGAAAATCGTTTGTCCTCTGGATTTACCGCACGTGAAATACCATGTGTGCATGAACAATTGCATCATTTATCGGGACGAGCACGCGAGTCTACCATATGCCCAAAGTGTGGCGCCACTCGATACAAGAAGAGGAAGAAAGCTCCTCGAAAAGTGGTGTGGTACTTTCCGATCACTCGCCGTCTGCAGCGGTATTTCACGGACCCTAAGGTAGCAAAGCTCCTACGCTGGCACGCCGGATATGGAGGAGAAGAAGCGAGAAGATGACGCAAATGATCCGGAGATAGATAAAAAGACAAGATGCTTTGAGTCACCCTAAGGATGCGAGCCAATGGCAAGCGTTGAACTTCAAATACCGAATTTGGGAACGATCCAAGGAACATCGTCTTTGGGCGCAAGCATCGATGGAGTCAATCCGCTTGGCAGCCGAGAAGCACACATAGCACCTGGCCCGTGTTTGTGTGGATGTACAACCTTCCCCACCGGTTGTGCATGAAGAGGAAGTACATTCACATGAGTATGCTAATTGAAGGGCCGAAACAACCAGGGAACGACATCAATCTGTATCTAGGGCTGCTGAAAGAGGAGCTTGACACGCTGTGGAAAACGCCACCAATACATGGGACGCCGCAGAAAGAATATTTCCTATGAGAGCCGCACCGCTCACGACGGTGCACGACTATCTCGGTTACGGATATCTCGCGGGGCAGGTAGTCCACGGATTTTCTGGATGCGTAAGGTGCATGGATGACACAACGTATCACCAGCTAGATAGAGATCCCAGGTCTTTGAAAACCATGTTCATGGGACATCGAAGGTGGCTTCGCGACGATGACCCGTGGAGGAAACGCAAGGATCTGTTCGATGGTGAAATCGAACCCCGAAAACGCCCATGTACGAGGAGCGGCGAGGAAATAGACAAGCTGTTGAAAAATTGGAAAGACTGTCCACTGTCGGGAAAGAAGCAAAAGTCGCCAGAGCCGGGAAAGAAGCGAAAGGCGCTAAAGCCGCTGCTGAAGGTATGGAAAACGAGGTCTGTTTTCTAGGACTTGCCGTACTGGAAGATCCACCGTGTGCCTCACAGCCTTGATGTCATGCATATCACGAAGAACGTGTGCGAGAGTCTGCTTGGTACCCTGCTCAACATGCCAGAGAGGACCAAAGATGGGCCGAAAGCAAGGGCAGACTTGAAATCAATGGGCATCAGGCAGGAGCTTCACGCTAATGATGATGATGATGATGATGATGATGATGATGATGATGATGATGATGATGATGATGATGATGATGATGAGGAGGAGGAGGAGGAGGAGGAGGAGGAGGAGGAGGCGAAGCAGGACACAGAAAGTCGTCGCAAAGGCAAAAAGGCCAAGAAGACCGGAAATGACTACCCTCCCGCGTGCTTCACTCTAAGTCGAGGAGATCGAGCAGTTTTCACCGCCTCCTAGGAGTAAAACTTCCTTACTGTTACGCTGGGAAGATAAGCAGATACCTAGACCCAGTGAAGCGAAGTTCGATGGGATGAAGTCTCACGACCGTCACGCGTCGATGACGCAGATACTTCCGGGGCAGTTCAGGGATCATGGATGCGCACATCCGTGAAACGCTATTTGGCCTATGCAACTTTTTCGACGTCATCTCTCAGAAGTCGATTGGCGTGAGGCAACTTAGAAGGCTACAGGAAGAGATCGTGGTGATACTATGCGAGCTTGATATGTTCTTCCCGCCCGCATTCTTCGACGTTATGGTGCATCTGCTGGTCCATATAGTGGAGGATATCATCCAACTCGGGCGACGTTCTCGCACAAAGATGATGCCGCTCGAAAGGATGAATGGTGTCATCAAAGGATACATTCGCAACATGTCACGCCCGAGGGAAGTATAGCCGGGGCTTTCTAACCAAGAGTGCATCTCCTCTCGCACGAATTATCTAGGCATCGAGAACCCCGCTGGTCTGCCTGGTCAACAGCACCTCGGCAGCTCGCTGGATGGGGTCACCGTGAGGGTCGCCGCGAAATGCATGTCGACTTAGAGGGTCGACTCGCCGACTTTGAAAGAGCAAACCTAGTCGCGCTACAACACATAGACGTGGTCGATCCTTGGGTGGTAGAGCACAAAACCTTTATTAAGAAGACGTACAATGACCGGGGCCAACAGAGGATGGACGGAGATATAATCAAAGATGTTTCACGCGTTGGTTCAAGCAGAAGCTTCTGTCGTACCCTTTACATGAGGATTCTTCCGCGGAAGAACAACTCATATTCGCCTTGTCACAGGGCGCCGAGCACAACTTGATGACCTATGAGGCATACGATATCAACGGCTACACATTCTACACCGAGGCCAAGGACATGAAGAGCGATGGTTATCAGAACTCCGGAGTAACGATGGAATCCTACACCGGTAACGACAAGAACGGAAGGATCGAGGAGATCTGGGAGCTGAGCTACGCTGGAGAGAAGGTCCCGATGTTCCGTGTCAGATGGGCGAAGAGCGTCCTAAAAGAAGACTGGTATTTCACCACCATGGTTATACCAAAAGCCAAATCCAAGACCGCGGGCGCAAACGTCACCGCGAAAAATGAGCCATGGGTACTGGCTTCCCAAGTGGACCAATGCTTCTTCATTACCGACCCGTCAAAGCCCAGTCGTGTTGTCATGAGGAGAGGCAAAAGGAAGATCATCGGAATGGATGGAGTAGCCAATGAGCAAGACTTCGACAAGTACGGCGACCGAGGATCGAACATGACGATTTATGATGAAGTAGCAGCATACACCACAAGAAGAAGCAGGACCACCCTACCTAAAGGACGTCTGCTCCACGTAAGAACTCCATTTGCGAAAAAGAAGGGCAAGAAGAATGTGAACAGATAGCTAGCTAAGATCGATTGTATTTAAATCGTAGCCTTCATTTCTCGATTGTATTTCATGGGCACTTTTGAACTATCATGAATATTTTAAATTTCATGGAAACTCGATCTCAATCCCCTCCATCTCGATCGCTATCCCACCTCGCCAGATCCGGTCCTCCTCGCCGAGAGCACCCCGGTCCACCGCCGCCGCCACCTCGACCCCGCACCTCGATTCCCCTACTCAGCCACCGCCCCGACCCCCGCACCCCTCCCTACTCAACCACACACCCTCACCCCACTCACCCGACCTCCCCGCTCCACCGGCATTAATGTTTGATGATATTTTTAAAAATTATTACTGTCTTATAAAAATATTACTGTTATGATTTAAACAAGTTTGAACATATTTAAACACAAATAAGTATCAAACAACATTTTAAATGCATAAAAATTGTGGAGCACAGGAATCAAACCCAGACCTCCCGGTGTGAGAACTGGCTGTCGACGGTCGAGCTAGTAGAGGAACTTGGTGTGGATCAGGTCGGTGGGAGATAACTGTTGGCTCGGCGAAATCAAAAAAAAATTACTAATGGCGCACCAGGGTGTGGTGCGCCATTAGAATAGATGTACTTATGGCACACCGATGGGTGGTGCGCCATTAGTATTGTGCCGCCCCCACCCCGGCGGCCCAAACCTATCCCCTCTTTCTCCCTCGCCCTCGCCCTCGATCCCCTTCCCCTCTCCTCTCCCGACGCCGCTGCCCTGCCGCCTCGACGCCGCCCTGTCGTCCTCGTCTCCGCCCCGACGCCGCGACGCCGCCCTCTCCTCTCCCGACGCTGCCGCCCCGCCGCTTTCCCTGCGGAGAAGGAGGAGGAAGAGGGGGCGCTCACCGTTGACCTCGCCCGTCCGACTCCGGCAGGAGGAATCTCCGCTCTTCGTTCGCCCTCCCGTGCGTGAGTACCCCTTGTCTTGCTGCACATTCCCCTCCCCTCCCCGCTAACCCCGCCGCATGGAAAACGCAGGCCAGCCAGGGGATCCGCCCCGCCGCCCCACCTCGTTGGACGCCATCGCGTCGCCGCCCTCATCGCCGGTGGCCCAGACGCCGCCCCGTCCACACCACCGTCGCCGGAGCACCACCACCACCCGCACCTCGTCGCCCCACCTCGTCGCCCCGTCCACACCACCGCCCCCATGAGCTCCCCCTCCTCCTCTCCCCCTCTCCCCCTCGCATCCAGATTGTTTGTTTTTCTTCAGTTTATTTACAGAACAGGCATTACAAATTAAATAGTTTGGTTAGCACCTTCTTTAGTTTATTTACAGAACAGGCATGGGCAAATGCATCAACATCTTGTAATTTATGATTACCTATATGAACAACATACATTCACAAACACAGTAATACAAAATTGGCACTCTCAGGAAAAAACAACTTGGCAAACTACGTTGACAGCAGCAACCAAACAATATAATTGACCCCAGCACCCCAACAAAACCAGGAACTCTGATATAGATGGATGGTTTTTCATGTATATCCCTGTATGATGAAGGTTAGCACCTTCTTTAGTTTATTTACAGAACAGGCACAGGCAAATGGATCGACACCTTGTAATTGATGATTAACTATATGAACAGCATACATGTTGATATGTTGTGAATATACAGATATGAAATCCAAACACTTATGTACATAGAAAATGACTACTACACACTGTTCAGTTTACAGCTGAGGACAAAGATTTTGTGCAGGACAAGGCTATTTCTTATCGATCAAATAATTGATTTAGAAACCATCAATAAGTAGGACTAGTGATTTATTATGAAGTTGCTTGGGTTTATTATGAAGTACTTTGACCATGTCTCTTTATTTGTACTGCTGCTAATATACTTTATATGATGATAAAGTGCTACTGAGTTGTGTGCAAATTTCGTTAAATCGATGATGTGTATGTGTGTTTGTCATTATGTGTATGTGCTTATTTTAATCCAAAGGAAATATGACATCGAATCGTAGCTAGCTAAACGGTAGTTTTGCTTAAATTGGTGAAATTTGGCACTGAAATGTAGCTAGCAATGCAAATAACTCAATGAATTCAGCTCTGTTTTCTGTGTGAAACTATTGTTGTTAAATGAAGCCACATTCCAGTCCACATGCCAATGTATTTTCCATGTTGTGATGGAGGCCTTTTTGCCTTGTCCACCATGAGGCCCTTGAGTTTGCTGGAATGTCGATTAACTTCCGCTCCAAATTGGGTACTCCATATGTCCTATTTTCAGCAAAGGTCATGCTGAAATTTTCCGTGAATTTTAGCATGACTTTGCTAAAAATAGGACATATGGGGTACTTGTGACTAATGATGAAAGCTTAGGCTTTTAGGGTGCCTCGGCGTCGAAAAACCCTTAATGATAAAAGCTTAGCTTTTTGGATGCCTCGGTGTCGACAAACCCTAAACAATAACCAACTTTTTGACCAAACTTTGTTCTTATTTAGAGAGAAACATGGCCAACAACGATGAGGCCGGGGGTTTGGGCGGCAAGGCATTCTGGGAGCTGTCCCAGGAGATGGAGGACCAACCTCAGTTGTATGAGGACGCCGCCTTCCCCACCGATCCTGAGACCACTGATGGTACCGCCGAGGATGACCCCACTGATGCCACCACTGATGGTGCCGCCGAGGATGCCACCACTGATTATGGCGGCGCACGCACAGATGGCAGCCAACCGAAGAGGCAACGGAAGGACCGGCGCCCGATCATGCTCCTCACCCTCAAGGAGGAAGTTACTGAAGTGGACTCCAACGGGAATCCAACGGCGCCCGAACGAATAGTCAAGGGGTACTCGCTTCAGCTCGGGTGCATTCTCCGGAGCACCGTCTCGATCAACACCGAGAACCTGAGGCACCCTGACCGAGGGAATTTGCGCAGCCTCCTCTTCACGAAGCTGCACGAACAATACAAGTTCCCCACTGAATTTGCAAACACAAGCCTCAAAGGGAATAAAGTGAACAATTCTGCCCTCACGAAGATGAGCAAGGCCCTGTCTACTTGGAAAAGCAATGTGAAGAGAATGATCGAGAAAGGTGAGAGTTATGAGAAGATCAAGGAGAAAAATCCTTCGATCACCGAAGATGACTACAACGACTTCAAGATCAATTGCTCGAGCACCGCAAACTCCCAATCAAGTGAGTGGGGGAAACAAATGCGGGAGCTGAACATAGGGGAACACACACTCGGTCCCGGCGATTACAGAGTGGCGGAGCCTATATGGGACAAGGAGGAGGCGGACCGTGCCGAGCAAGGCCTACCGCCTCTTCGATAAATATGGTGACAAGCGGACCAGAACTTTGTCGTGGCCGGTACAAGAAGGACCCGAAACAAAGGAGCTTACCACGGATCCAAGACCGGGAAGCTTGAGCTTGTTCTCGTAAGGAATACACCCCGCGTAATTAGCTCCATATGGTTGCATTCTAATTAATGAAGCCAAATTTCTAAATGGTTCACATTCCTTTCGCAGCGATCGAAAGCGAGAGCGGGGGTCGACTAAGAGCAACCCTTGGGACACCACTCTAAATAGGGCGTTGAATGTAATGAAGAACAAGGATAAGCTCAATGAAGTCGACGTCACCGGTCGTGTGGCGGCAAAGGCTTGTCGACAAAATGGGGTCATACTATACCGCTGGTGTGCGGAAGGAGAAAAGACCAGCTCGGAAAGCCAGCGCGAGGTTCAAGAACTCAAGGCACGGTGGTGCGGATTCCGGAGATTGTCCAAGAGCAAGTGGAACAACGACTCGGAGCGACGATCACCGCCATTGTGCCTACCTTGATCTCGGGGTTGAGTGTGTGGATTGCGGGTGGCCAACAGGGGCCGCCCCCGATTCCTAGCTTCACGGCCAGCAACTCGCATAATGCGATGGCGGGGCCATTGGTGCCTCCGGCGGAGGCGGCATTGGTGTCTCCGACGCCGCACGGAGCTTAATGCACCGGGTGTACGCCGCCGCACCACTGCGCAAGCGGCCCCTCCGTCAATCGTGACGCCCATTGTTGGCGGTGCCTCGACATTAGTCGAGCTCGACGCCATCATCATGGTAACTAATTAAGCCTCTCTCGCCGAGGACTTCATCTCCTTGCCTTTGATCGGGCATCCTCGACGCCCTACATGTTTTCGCAGGCGCCGCCGACGTTCCGTGCACTCTCCTGCACTTCGTGAACAACGAGTTGGTCGATGTCGCCAAGGGAAAAATCGTTCAACCGGGCAACCCCTTGTTCCACGGTACCCAAATGCCACCCAACTTGTTTAGGGTTCAACTGGTTCGGGTGCTGCCAGGCTGCGACGAGTTGTTACCTCCGATTCGACCCGTCGGGGTCGACGTTGATGATGTGATGACCCTCAGCGCCTGCCTGAGCTGGCCCCTGCTTTGGCCGAAGAGCCAGATTCGTTTGGGGGCGGGGGACACCACCCCAAAGACAACACCACCAGTCGTGCCGGCGCTAAGTCGGCCAAGATGGCAAGACCGCCACAACGGTGCGGACATCCCTATGCCATCGATCCAAACATGCATATGGCACAGATCGAACGACGACGACGACGACGATACATTTGGCAACGCCGATCAAGATTTTGCCGATCATGGGTACGATGGCGACTTCATGGGGCCTCCTTCTCAAGAACCCAACCCAACAAAAGACGTGTGCGATCTAGCTGGTACCGCGGAGAAGCCAAGTTGCAACAGGCGTCGTCTGGTGTTCAGCTCTCAAGAGACGCCTCCTGCTGCCAACTTCACCGAGCCTCAGATAGGCGAGGTGCGAAATATTATCAGCCCCAACACACCTAAGAAGGCGGTCTGTGAGCAGAACTCGGTCCCATTACAGGAGAAGAAGAAGGCACGCAAAAGAAAGACTAAGAAGGGTGCGAGCCAGCCAGCACCGAGTACGATCCGTGCTCAGGACGGGCCACCTTCACCTAAGGATATCTCGAGGAGGGTGCATGTGGCGGGTAGGGTGATGCTACCGACAAATATACTCAATGCTGCAACCGGTGCTATGCGGAGTCTGCATGATGTTGTTCTTTCTTTGGAGAAGCGGCGTCTCGAGAGAAGGATGTGGCATACCCGTTTTGCGGCCAAGGTGCCGAGGGCAAGGGCTTTGTGGATAAGTCCATCGGGCGTCGATCGTCCTGCGGTTTGATGACATCCACGCTATGATGAACCTTCATCCGCTGCACTACACCTTCGCTCGACTATTTTCACGAGTATGGAGATGCGGATCATTCGCGACAAGACCCGGACATCATGATAGTCGACCCTTCTACATGCATGCCAAGATCTTGGCAGCGGTGGGGACCGCAAGTCGCGAAGTTCTTACCTCGAAGGCGCCATTCGCAAACCAAGATAAGGATAACTTCCTCGTGCCTTACTTTCCCGAGTAAGTCCTCCCCTCAACCGGCCCGTAACATATGAATTCTTAGATTTCGATCGTTTTTCTTTTAACATTCCATGTTTTCTGTAGTGACACACATTGCACGCTCATCCTCCTAAGCCCCAAATATTCCATGGCCACGTATTTCGACCCGGACCGTCAGTCGAATGTAGACTACACAAATGTCAAGAAGGTTCTTGATGATGTTCTCCCCGGCTACGCCAAATCTGGAGGCACCTTCACCAAGCCTATTCGTAAGTACGGCAAGCACGTGTTCTCCCACAATACGACGTTCTGCTGCGTCAACAGCCGCCTGGCGGTCAGAAGGGTGCCTACTATGCCATCCATCACATGCGGGCGATCGTACGGGACCATCATCAACTTCTACTACCGAGTAAACTCAAAGATTGGGCAAAGAGCGTGTCGGCAATCCAGGATGCGGACCTCCGACAAGAATTCTTTCGCATCCAGTCGGAGTTTGCGGAAATCATCCATCAAGATGTCCTTCGTACCTCGGGGCAGTTCTACCTCAACAACCAACCGTCCAACAGTGACATCGACACAATGCTACAAATGCAGGCTGACAACGACCGTTATTTCATGACTCCCACGATAGACGGCGGCTTCATCCACGCTCCGGTCCCTTGAGTCGAGTCGAAAGCGGTGATGCTTGTGTCTAGTTCTCAAACATCGATTGGCTCATGTTGTAATTAAACTTTAATGAACTTGTAGTATGTCTCTTTGGTTTCGAGAGTCGCTCAACTTAGATGTAATTGATGCTATTAATGTCTTGCTTTTCTCTTCCGATCGCTCGCTGCATACTTATATATTGCTTATGTATTGTCGTGAATTGGTACTAACGCTTACGCTTGGCTAGTGCATAGCGATGTCGTCAGTATGTCGTGTACAAGGGTAAGGTTCCCAAGTCTCGACGATCGGGAGGAGTGTCGGAGACAGGTTCACCGATTCAGCGGTAACAGTTACAAAGGGTACACCACTAGGGCCGAGGCCGAATCTAGATACGCCCGCTATCTAGCGGGAGAGGGGAGGGAGCGTTGGAGGAACCGGATGAAGACGAGTTTCATTGTGATGATGCTCATCGTGATGACCGCAGCTCTCTTCTATGTGATGGTAGTTTAGATGATCGATATTGACTTGTAATGTGAAGACAAACTCGCTACTCGCGGTCTCGAGACTTGTAATATAATGTTCTATCTTTGTTCGGTCTTTTCAATTCGGAGACTAATATGATGAATTGTATTCGGAGACTAATATGATGAATTGTATTCAAAGACTAATCTTCTATTGTATTCGATGAATCTGTTGTGGATGTGTGCTGTCTATATTTTGTCCAATTATACATTTTGTAACCTGTGCAAAAAATGAAAATAAAAACCTAATATTCATACTAATGGCGATCACATCACAAAGGCGCCATTAGTATGACAAAGTATACTAATGGCGATCATTAAGCAAAGCGCCATTAGTATGCCGGAGTTACTAATGGCGCATCTTGTTGTTGTGCGCCATTAGTATGCCAGAGCACCTGGGTATACATGGCCCCCTGGGAGGCATACTAATGGCGCCCTTCTGTATACACTAATGGAGCATCAGAGGTGCGCCATTAGTATACCAGATACTAATGGCGCACCAGTGGTGCGCCATTAGCAAAATATACTAATGGCGTGGCACTAATGGCGCACCACTAATGCGCCATTAATGGCCAAATTAGGTGCGCCATTAGTAGGCCTTTTCCTAGTAGTGATCATGTCAACAAGGTAAGCATGCACCTGTCCCATGTCAACAAGGTAAGCATGCACCTGTCCCATGTCACCAATGCGCGGGAAGAGCGTGTTCCGGAAGAGCCTATGCATGATGTCAAGAAAGGGGTTAAGCACCCACACCTTCTTCTTGTTGGGGAGCGCCTTCTCAACAAGGTATGGCATGAGCTTGTTCTTGTTGGCAAACTCAGAATTGGCGTGAGGGCGAACTCCAACTGGCGTGTCGAGTCGTTCATCGGGAATGAGAAGCAACTCGAACTCCTTCCAGGTAGCAGACAGCTATCGACCATTAGTCATCCAAGTCATGGCCCTTTCTTAACTGACGCCGAAGTGGACCGAAGCAAAGAACTGTGCAATGATCTCTGGATCAAAATCCTTGTGGAAGGTGAGAATGTGTTCAATGCCGAACTGCTCCACAAGATCCAAGGCCTCTCCAAAGTACCCACGATGCTTCTCCTGCCGCATGTGAATCATGTCAATACGATGAACTTCGACATAGTGATTCTGCTTGGCCTTGATCACATCCATGTATATCAGATTCTGTTGCTTGTTCCAGAAGAGTTCATTGCCTCGCGTGCTAGCCCGGGGAGACACATACGGATTGATCTTCCTTCGAATGACAAACTCGGCCTGGGGCATCTCATCCATGCCCATGACGGGCTCCTTCTGTTTGCTGGCGGTGTGCTTGGTCCTGCACTGAGGAGCAGCACATGACCCCTCTGGAACATCATCTGGGTTGCGCAGACGCTTTGACCCTGTGTCATGGCTGGGATTCGAGCGACGAGCAAAACCGGAGCCACCACCTAGACACAAAGACACAAAGACGCACACGGGAACAAAACGGATCAAAACCAAACCAAAGGAAACACAAAAACATGCGATTTGGACAAAGCAAAAGGGTGCAGGATGATACTACGGTAGTACCGGGCAGGGTTACGGAAGTAATAAATTACATCCGCTCTAGCCGCGGTAGTACCGTGCCGGGGTAGCACGGTAGTACCGCGCTTGGGGCGGAAGTAATTTTTTACTTCCGGACGCCAAACGGTAGTACCGCACCAAGGTGCGGAAGTACCGCGGAGCGGCAGATCCAGGTGAGGCTGCGGTAGTACCACTCCAGGAGGAGCGGTAGTACCGCACGGATTGAAAACCGCCATAGAGGACGCGGATCTGGATCTAGAACCTCCGCACGATAACTTCGGTACTACCATTGATCAAACGGAACTATTTTGACTATCCAAAGAGCATGGAACTACACTACCACTCTACAATGAATCCCACTTGCACAGATTTAGCCAAAAATCTTAAGAACACCACATGCATCTCCCCAAAACCTAAAAGCACAAGGAAGGACAAAAAGAAGAGGCACTTGGGGAAAAACCTGGGTCCATGGCAAGAGGGCGAGGTGGGGAACAATCCCACCGGTCAGAATCCGAGGAGAGCGGCCGGAGACGGAGATCCGGCGAAGGCCTCCGGCGTCGTTCTTGGTCAGGAGAGAGAGACGGAGTGGGGAATAGAGTTGAATGGGTATGGGGGAGTTAGAACTCCCCTTGTCCCTCTCTTAACCCCCACCCGCTCGGTGCATGAAGTACTGCTGGTCATCATGTAGTACCGCCGGGCGGTAGTATCAAGACTGGGCGGTAGTACCACTCATTCAGCGGCAGTAAAAAATTTCTGCCATGGAAGTAGCGGTAGTACCGTGCCCCTGGAGGGCCACACACTTGGCAGAGTCCCACCAACTCCTGCGGTAGTACCGTGGCGCACCACGGTAGTACCGTAAACCAAGAAAGTGCTAGAACTCAAGAGAGAAAGGAGAAAAACACAAAGCAACAAAGAGGCGAACACAAACACGGACTCAAACACGCCAAGGAGAATAGAAAGCCACACGACAACGAAGACAAACTACAAGACACACCTTCTCCAAGGAAGGGCGATGGCCGGAGCCACCTATGTTTGAGTCAGTTGGTATGGCACCGCGAAGAATTATCCTTGGGTCCATGACCAAAACTCATCTTTGAAGCACAAGTACCATCAAGAATGGTTAATGTGAAAGACTAGATCAATTTATGCATAATGGGGGGAGGGAGAGTTCATTGAGAGAACAACACTCCCCCTATATCCATGCCTACACCTAAACTAGACAACAAGTTGAGTGTGGTGGGAGGTGCAAGGGTTGAAGTCACATTGCTCGAATAAATGATATTTAGCTCATGCCTTAACTCGCGAAATCTTGCTTCATCCAACGGCTTCGTGAAAATATCTGCAAGGTTATCATGAGTGTTGACATACTTGAGCTCGATCTCCCCTCGCCTAATGTAATCCCGGATGAAGTGATACCGAATCTCAATATGCTTCATCTTGAAGTGCTGCACCGGGTTGAGAGAAATCATGATGGCACTTTCATTATCACACCAAAGAGGCACTTTGTCACAAATGACACCGTACTCCTTTAAAGTTTGCCTCATCCATAAGAGTTGTGCACAAAACTACCGGCCGCCACATACTCCGCTTACGTGGACGAGAGAGACACACTACTTTGCTTCTTGGAAGACCAACTCACCAAAGAGCAACCAAGAAATTGGCACCCTCCGGAAGTGGACTTCCTATCCACTTTGTCTCCCGCCCAATCGGGATCCATATATCCTTCAAGCTTGAAGTTTGCCCCTCTTGGGTACCATAAGCCAAAGTTTGGGGTATGAGCCAAATATCGAAAGATTCGCTTGACCACCACATAGTGGCTTTCCTTTGGTGCGTCTTGAAACCATGCACACATTCCCACACTCAACATGATATCCGGTCTAGATGCACAAAGGTAAATCAAGGAGCCAATCATGGAGCGATATACCTTTTGATCCACCGCTTTACCATTGGGATCAATGTCAAGTTGGCACTTGGTAGGCATTGGAGTAGAAGCCGGCTTGACATCACTTAGCTTGAATCTTTTTAGCATTTCTTGAGTATATTTGGCTTGGTTGATGAAGGTACCTTCTCTTCTTTGTTTGATATCAAAACCAAGGAAGAACTTCAGCTCTCCCATCGAAGACATCTTGAACTTGGAGGTCATGAGAGCGGCAAATTCCTCATTGAAAGCTTTGTTAGGGGAACCAAAGATAATATCATCAACATATAGTTGGCATACAAACAACTCCCCTTTGACCTTCTTAGTAAAAAGAGTGGGATCGATTTGCCCCACCTCAAATCCACGATCTTGTAACAACTCGGTAAGGTGGTCATACCACGCACATGGGGCTTGTTTAAGGCCATAGAGTGCCTTATCGAGTTGATACACATGATCTAGGAAGTAGGGGTCCTCGAACCCGGGGGGTTGCTTGACATAGACCAACTCATTAATAGGACCATTAAGAAAAGCACTTTTCACATCCATTTGTTGCAACTTAAAGTTGTGATGGGAAGCATAAGCAATCAACAAACATATGGATTCAAGATGAGCAACGGGAGCAAAGGTTTCACCGTAGTCGATACCCTCGACTTGGGAGTAGCCTTGTGCTACCAATCTTGCCTCGTTGTGAATGATGTTCCCATGAGCATCTTGCTTGTTCTTGAAAATCCACTTGGTTCCAATGACGTTGTGGTTCCCCGATGGCCTTGGCACCAATCTCCACACATTGTTGTACTCAAAGTTATTGAGTTCTTCATGCATGGCATTGAGCCAATCCGAGTCTTCGAGCGCCTCATAGACCTTTTGGGGTTCAACACAAGAGACAAACGCATGATGTTCACAATAGTTTGCTAATTGTCTACGAGTGCTTACCCCCTTTCGTAGGATTCCAACCACATTTTCCATGAGATGACCTTTGGTGGTGAGCTTGGAAGCAATCTTCACGGCACGACGCTCTAATTCCTCCTCGGATGTGGAAGGAGGAGGGTTAACTTGATTATCTTGAGCGCCGTCTTGAGCTTGTTCTTGATCTTGAGCTTGCTCATGATCTTGAACTTGCTCGAGAGGGAGAACTTGACCTTGGGCATCATTTGGAGGTTCACCACCATCTTGAGATTGATCTTGCCCTTGGTCTTGTTCACAAGGTTGAGGGCCTTCACTTTGTTCTTCGGAAGCGTGTGGGTCGTGGGGAGGTGATGGCTCCACTTGAGTGGAGCATTGTCCTTCTCCTTCGGCCACAAGGGGTTCCTCAATGGGTAGAATATGACCAATAGCCATTCTTCTTATGGCTTGCGGAGGAATTTCATCACCTACATCACAAGTACCACTTTGCTCCACTTGGGAGCCGTTATTTTCGTCAAACTCCACGTTACATGTCTCCTCAATGAGTCCGGTGGACTTGTTGAGAACATGGTAAGCATGAGAGTTTGTAGCATAACCAAAAAATATGCCCTCGTAAGCTCTAGCCTCAAATTTAGACAAACGAACACCTTTCTTGAGATTGAAACACTTACACCCGAACACCCGGAAGTACTTGAGATTGGGCTTGTTGTCGGTGAGTATCTCATAAGGAGTCTTGTTCAAGCCTTTGCGGAGATAGAGCCGATTGGATGCATGACATGCGGTGTTGATGGCTTCGGCCCAAAAGTTGTATGGGGACTTGAACTGCGCCATCATGGTCCTTGCCGCATCCATCAACGTCCGGTTCTTCCTCTCCGCTACACCATTTTGTTGAGGGGTATATGCTGCAGCATATTGATGCTTGATCTCCTCATCACTAAGAAACTCATCCAAGGTATAGTTCTTGAACTCGGTGCTGTTGTCACTTCTTATTGTCAAGATCTTTGCATCATGTTGACGTTGAGCTTCATTTGCAAAGTTGATGACGGTTTGTTGAGTCTCACTCTTCCTCTTGAAGAAGTATACCCAAGTGTATCTTGAATAATCATCCACAATCACCAAGCAATACTTTATACCTCCAAGACTATCAAATGATGGGGCCCAAAGAGATCCATGTGAAGGAGCTCCAAGGGTCTCTTCAAGTAGATGATGGTCGTGGGAGGGTGAGCCTTCTCATGAAGCTTTCCTTCAATACAAGCACTGCAAGCACGATCTTTGGCAAAACTAACATTTGTTAGTCCACGGACATGGTCCCCCTTCAGAAGACTTTGCAAAGATCTCATATTGACGTGGGCTAAACGGCGATGCCAAAGCCATCCAACGTCAACTTTATCCATTAGGCATGTCGCGGTCTTAGTGGGTCGCTCCGAAAAGTTTATCACATAGAGACCGTTCTCGACATGCCCAACAAAGGCTACCTTAAGAGTCTTGCTCCACAAGAGGGCCACGGTATCAATGTCAAAGAAAGTGGCAAAGCCCATGAGTGCAAGTTTACGAACGGAAAGTAAATTGTATGCAAGGGACTCAACAAGCATGACTTTCTCGATCGTTAGATCATGAGAAATGACAACCTTGCCAAGACCCAATACCTTAGAATGTGAGGCATCACCCCACTCGACATTGGTGGGCATAGATGGAATCTTTTGCACGTCCACCACCAAGTCCTTGCTCCCGGTCATATGATTTGTTGCTCCACTATCGAGCAACCATGATCCCCCACCGGAAGCAAACACCTACAAGAGATCAATGCTTGGTTTTAGGTACCCATTTAGTAATGGGTCCTTTGATGTTAGTAACAAGGGTCTTAGGAACCCAAATAGACCACTCAATGTACTCATAAGGAGAACAAACAAATTTGGCATAAACATGTCCATCACTAGCACGGCACAACACATATGACGGGTTAAAGTCGCCGGCTATGTTGGAGGAGATGGATTTGCCCTTTTTGACATCAATGCCCTTCACATTTTCTTTCTTCTCCTTTGGAGCACCCTCTCCCTCTTTCAAAAAAGTTTGCTTGAGAGGACGAGGTCGTTTGGTCTTGTCGTTCTTCTTCTTATTCTTGGACTTAGGTGCAAACCCAATTCCCTTCTTGGCCACAATTTCCTTTCGATTGCTCAAAAGGTCATTGAGGTTCTTCTCACCTTGAATGCATGTCACAAGTCCTTTCTCAAGTTGATCCTTCAACTTGGCATTCTCCTCCACAAGATGCACATGCTCACAACACAGGTTAGTAGCATATGCATTATCAATTAATATCATATGAGGGAAGGTGGCCTTTTTCTTGGTTAGCTTAACTTGGAGTTGAGCATGAGACTCCTTGAGGTTAGCGTGAGCACCCTTCAAGACCTTGTGGGCCTTGTCAAGTACATCAAACTCCTCCTTGAGTCTAGCATGATCAACCCCAAGTTTAGCCTTCTCGGAAGTTAGCACACGAGACACAACAAGAGCATGATCAAGATCTTTCTTTAACTTAGCATGGTCATCGTTGTATGACTCCTCAAGAGTCAAACAATGCCCACGCTCTTCCTCAAGAGCATTAGAGAGATACGATATATCATCGGCATAGTCACGACTATGACCTTCCATCTTACAGATGGTTTCTTTGTGAGCCTCGATCATGTCATTGGCTTCACCAAGTTGTTCCAAGAGAGCAACAAAGTGCTTCTTGGATTTGCCCTTGAGCTTACTCATAAATACTCAAATTCATTCACTTCCTCATTAGACCCATCATGTTCATCAATGCAACCCTCCAAAGAGGGATTAGTAATGATGGTGGTTTTAATGTTGGGGGTTACCTTGTTAGAGGCTTTAGCCATGAGGCATTTGGCGGTGATGTTCTCATTGGGTGAATCAAAGAGAGACACCCGGGGAGTGGAAACAATGGCAATGGAGGCTGAGGGAGTCCTGGACTAGGGGGTGTCCGGACAGCCGGACTATCATCGTCAGCCGGACTCCAAGACTATGAAGATACAAGATTGAAGACTTCGTCCCGTGTCCGGATGGGACTTTCCTTAGCGTGGAAGGCAAGCTTGGCGATACGGATATGTAGATCTCCTACCATTGTAACCGACTCTGTGTAACCCTAGCCCTCCCCGGTGTCTATATAAACCGGAGGGTTTTAGTCCGTAGGACACAACAACCATTACAGCAATCATACCATAGGCTAGCTTCTAGGGTTTGGCCTCCTTGATCTCGTGGTAGATCCACTCTTGTACTACCCATATCATCAATATCAATCAAGCAGGAGTAGGGTTTTACCTCCATCGAGAGGGCCCAACACAGGTAAAAACATCGTGTCCCTTGTCTCCTGTTACCATCCGCCTAGACGCATGATTCGGGACCCCCTACCGAGATCCGCGGTTTTGACACCGACATTGGTGCTTTCATTGAGAGTTCCTGCGTATGTCGTCACCGATAGGCTTGATGGCTTCTTCAATCAACAACAACGCCGTCCGGTGAGACTTTCCTCCCGGACAGATCTTCAGATTCGGCGGCGCATCGGGCCAATTCACTTGGCCATCTGGAGCAGATCGAAAGCTACGCCCCTGGCCACCAGGTCAGATTTGGGAGCCTAAACTTCACGGCGGACATCCGCGGAGACTTGATCTTCGATGGATCCGAGCCGCAGCCGACCGTGCCGCACTATCTCGATGGGCATGACCTAACTCTGCCGCCGGACAGTACCTTGGAGGCCGCACACGAATCCGCTCCGACCCATAGTCCGGAGCCGATCGCGCAGATCGAGGACGGGTGGCTGGACACCGCCTCGGGACCTGCAACTTCCACGGTGATGGAGCCAAACACTGATCTCGTCCCTTACAAAGCTCGTGACTCCAAGGTGCCGGACTCCCTGCCGGACTCTGAACCTCCTGTGCCCCTACCGATCGAATCATATTGGGAGCCGATCATGGAGTTCACCGCTGCGGACATCTTTCAGCACTCACCCTTTGGCGACATCCTAAATTCACTAAAGCATCTCTCGCTATCCGAAGAGCCCTGGCCGGACTACGGCTAGGATGGTTGGGATGCGGACGACGAAGAAATTCAAAGCCCACCCACCACCTACTTTGTAGCCACTCTCGACGATCTAACCGACATGCTAGACTACGACTCCGAAGACATCGACGGTATGGACGACGATGCCGGAGACGATCAAGAACCAGCGCCTACAGGGCACTGGAAGACCACCTCGTCATATGACATATACATGGTGGACACCCCAAAAGATGGGGACGGCGAAGAAGCAGCGGAGGCAGATTCCTTAAAGAAATAGCCCAAGCGCCGGCGTCAGCGGCGCCGCTCTAAATCCCGCCACAGCAAGAATGGAGATTCCGGCACCGGAGATAATAACACCCCAGAAAGTGCCGAAGACAACCCCTCGGTACAACTCAAAGACAGAGGGCGGGAAGCCAGCCCTCGAGAGAGAGCGGCAGATTAGGAGTTAGAGGATGACAATTACATGCCTCCCTCCGGAGACGAGGCAAGCCTCAACGACGACTAATTTGTCGTGCCCGAGGATCCCGTCGAACAAGAGTGTTTTAAACGGAGGCTAATGGCCACGGTGAACATCCTAAAGAAAAAGCAGCAACAACTTCAAGCTGATCAAGACATGCTGGCCGACAGATGGACCAAGGTCCTCGCGGCCGAAGAGTATGAACTCGAACGCCCCTCCAAGAGCTACCCAAAACGCAAGTTGCTCCCCCGACTAGAGGAGGAAGCATATATACCTTCATCAACAGCGCTGTCTGGCAGACCGACCACCCGTGGTGGTCGCGGAAGAGGCACCTAGGCCCTCCACTAAGACCGTACCCGGCATCGCTCAAAAAGTACGAAGCCACGAGGGAACGCGCCGGACTTGCAGGATATATTGGAGGACAAGGCAAGGCAATCCAGATCTATCTATGGATCACATGGGCGCCCCACGACCCATGACGAATACCGTCGCGCCGGATATAGCAACTCCGGCCGGGCCGAACATAGCAGACAACGCTCTCCTGAGCTACGTCGTGACATTGCTCAATACAGAGGTGCCGCACACCCACTATGCTTCACGATTTAAGTAATGGATCATCAAATCCTCAAGGGTTTAAACCCGTCAACATTGAATCCTACGATGGCACAACAGACCCCGCGGTTTGGATCGAGGATTATCTCCTTCATATCCATATGGCCCGCGGCGACGATCTCCACGCCATCAAATATCTCCCGCTCAAGCTTAAAGGACCAGCTCGGCATTGGCTTAACAGCTTGCCCGCAGAGTCAATCGGGTGTTGGGAGGACCTGGAAGCCGCATTCCTCGACAACTTCCAGGGCACATATGTGCGGCCACCAGACGCCGATGACCTAAGCCACATAATTCAGCAGCCAGAGGAGTCGGCCAGACAGTTCTGGACACGGTTCTTAACCAAGAAAAATCAAATGGTCGACTGTCCGGATGCAGAGGCCCTCGCAGCCTTCAAACATAACATCCGCGACGAGTGGCTAGCCCGGCACCTAGGACAGGAAAAGCCGAAATCCATGGCAGCCCTCACGTCGTTAATGACCCGCTTCTGTGCAGGCAAGGATAGCTGGCTAGCTCGCAGCAACAACCTCAGCAAAAATGCTGGCAGTCCGGATACTAAGGACCACAATGGCAGGTCGCGTCGAAACAAAAATAAACGCCGCGTTAACGGCGACAACAATGAGGATACGGCAGTTGAAAGTGCAACTAATCCCCGGGTGGTTTTGGTAATTAATAACAACATATATATCATTGAACTAATAGTTTCTTGAGAATCATTTCAGAAAGTTCAGTGATATGGGTATGGCAATGACTGAAGAAGTGGACCCCTCAAAATGCTAAGGAAAACATTGGCAAAAGCTCAAGACTCCATTTTTGGTTTAGTGATCCAAGATCACATTGAGTCTATAGGAAAGCCAATACTATTAAAGGGATGAGGTTATGTTAATGATCTGGTTGCTCAAAGTGCTTAGTGATACATCTCCCAAACTATCGCAATCTTTCATTCCAACATACACTCATAAGTAATCTCGGTCCCACCGATTTGCTAAACTCAGTCACACCGAGATGAACCACCTCAGCCACAAAGCCAAACCCTAGATATTTGAATTTTCCGATTCGAACTCGGTCTCACGAAACTAGTGTTGCCAAGCTTCAGAACATACATCATCAAATCGGTGTCACCGAGATGATAAAGTCGGTCCCACCGAGATTGGCAAACCCTAGTCTTTGGAAGAATCGGACTCACCGAGATTGTATTTTCGGTCCCACCGAAAATCCCAACGTTCACAAGATTTGAACTTTCGGTCTCACCGAGTTGTCAACTTCGGTCTGACCGAGATTGGTCAAATGTGTGTAACGGTTGGATTTTGTGTGGAGGCTATAAATACCCCTCCACCTCCTCTTCATTCGTGGAGAGAGCCATCAAAAAGAACTACCACTCCTACCTTACATTTCTGAGAAGAGAACTACCTACACTTGTGTTGAGATCAAGTTGTTCCACTCCCACCATATGAAACTTGATTTCTAGCCTTCCCAAGTTGCTTTCCACTCAATCCTTTCTTCCACCACAGCCAAATCAGTGAGGAGAGTTGAGTGTTGGGGAGATTATCATTTGAAGCACAAGAGCAAGGAGTTCATCATCATCAACACCATCTATTACCTTTTGGAGGGTGGTGCCTCCTAGATTGGTTAGGTGTCGCTTGGGAGCCTCCGTCGAGATGTGGAGTTGAACCAAGAAGTTTGTAAGGGCAAGGAGATCGCCTACTTCGTGAAGATCTACCCCAAGTAAGGCTAGTCCTCCGTGGGCGTATGCCATGATGGCATAGACAAGGTTGCTTCTTCGTGGACCCTTCGTGGGTGGAGCCCTCCGTGGACTCTCGCAGCCGTTACCCTTCGTGGGTTGAAGTCTCCATCAACGTGGATTGACGATAGCACCACCTATCGGAACCACGAGAAAAAATCTTCGTGTCTCCAAATTGCGTTTGCTCTTCTCCACCTCTCTTTACTACATGTGCAATTTACTTTCCGCTGCCAATACTCTAGAATTGCATGTGTAGGGTGATACTTGACTTGATCATCATTGTGAATCTGCCAAAAACTTGTCTTAATCAAAAGGCTGAATTTTTACATTGTCAACTAGTCTAATCACCCCCCCTCTAGACATACTTTCGATCCTACAAGTGGTATCAGAGGTTTGGTCTCCATTGTATTGGTTTCCATTGCATTGGACTCCATAAGCTTGGTTTCACAACCTAGGAGAGTATGGCGTCTAGTGAGGGTAATTTTCGTAGAGGTCCTTACTTTGATGGTTCAAATTTTGCTAGTTGGAAGCATAAAATGAAAATGCATATTCTTGGACATAACCCTGCCGCATGGGGCATTATTTGTGTTGGCTTGCAAGGTGAATTCTTCGAGGAAGGAAAAGTTCCGGATCGTGAAGCTACAGCGGATGAGTTGCGGATGTTGCAAAACAATGCTCAAGCTTGTGACATTCTCTTCAATGCTTTGTGTCCCGAGGAGTTCAACAAAATCAGCCGTCTTGAGAATGCAAAAGAGATTTGGGATACTTTGGTCAAAATGCACGAAGGTACCGAGTCCGTGAAGGAATCAAAGCTAGATGTTCTTCAAGGTCAACTTGACAAGTTCAAGATGAAGGAAGGTGAAGGAGTCGCTAAAATGTACTCTAGGCTTGCTCTCATCACAAATGAGATTGCCGGCTTAGGAAGCGAAGAAATGACCGACCGATTCATCATCAAGAAGATTCTCAGAGCTTTGGATGGAAAGTATGACACCGTGTGCACTTTGATCCAAATGATGCCAAACTACAAGAATCTCAAGCCTACCAAGTCATTGGAAGAATTGTTGCTCATGAGATGACACTTAAAGATAAGGAAGAGCTTCACAACAAGTCAAGTGGTGCTTACAAAGCTACAAGTGATGCTCCCACAACCTCAAGTGACAAGCTAGTTTCCAATGAAGAGATAAGCCTAATGGTGAAGAACTTCAACAAATTCTACAAGAGTAGAAGCAAGGAAAGAAGCTCAAAGTCTAGATCATATGATGAAAAGAGATCTTCTAGTCGTGATCGAATCTGCTACAATTGTGGAAGACCGGACACTACTCAAATGAGTGTTCGGCTCCTCACAAGAGAAGAGAAGAATCTCCAAGAAGAAGAAGCTCAAGAGAAGAGTCACCCCGGAAAGAGAGAAGGAGTAGAGATGATCGTTATGAACGAAGATCCTCTCGGAGAAGCAAGGATTCGGAGAGAAAAGACAAGTCATCAAGGAGCTACACAAGAAGAAAACATCAAGCTCATGTAGGTGAATGGGTCTCCGGCTCCGACTCAGACAATCACTCCGAAAGAAGCTATCACTCCAACTCCGAATATAGTCAAGATGAAGGTGTTGCCGGTCTTGCTCTTGTGTCCTCCAACTCCAACTCCTATGACTTATTTGATTCACCAAATGAGGGAATTGGAAGATGCTTCATGGCTACAGGCCCCAAGGTAACACACCCTGAATTTATTGACTTTGATAGTGATGAGGATGACTTGCTTGGTGAAGATGAGCTTTTACATGACAAAACTAGTGAGCCTAGTAATGATGAACATGCTAGTAGTCTTTATAGTCGAGAAGAGTCGAATGACAATGCTATGAAGGAGATTGAGCGTCTAACTAAAGAACTAAACACTCTTAAGTTAGCTCATGAAACAACTCAAGAAGATCATAGAGAGCTCCTAAGATCTCATGAGAAGCTACGCTTCGAGAAGCTCAATCTAGAGCAAGAACATGAGTTTCTAAAAGCAATCAATGACGATCTTGAAAGAAGAGTTCTTCATATCTTGCCAAACGACTTCTCTTGTCTAATTTCTTGCCACCTATTAAAACTAAGCATGACAAGCATAAGAAAAATTCTTCATCTAGTAGTAACAATAACCATGCTAAATCCAATATTGTTGCTTCTAGTAGTTCTCTTGATTCCACTAACAATGTTTCAAGCCAAGTTACACTTGAGCAAGAAAATAGTTTATTGAAAGGGATTATAGAGAAAGGTGTCTACAAGAGCCTTGCGGAAGCAAGAACTTTGAGGAAATTGTTCGCAAGCAAGGAAGGCACCGGAAGAATCAAGGAATTGGTTTTGAGCGAAAGTTCAACGCCGAGGGTGTTGAATGGGAAGAAGGTCAATATCCCACTCCAAAGTTTGTTTCTCAAAAGGAGAAGTATGATCCTACTTCTTCCAATGTGGAACAAGCTCAAGATGACCTTCCACCACAAGACCACAAGCTAAAAGGCAAGGACAAGCTTCAAGAGGAGATTGATGCATTTATTGAAGCACCTAAAGCCATGGTCAAGTGGGTTCCCAAGGAAACGTCAAGTTCTACTTCGTCAAGCTCAACTACTACCCCAAGGATTCCCATCAAGATGATGTGGATCCCGAAGAAGAAGAACTAGAGAGTTCTTGAGGGTGACTCCGCCAACATACTTCTCTCACATTCATTTTGGCAAGAACTTGTGCAATCAACTTCCACATCTTGCACTAGTTCATGGAGTCACAAACCCTCTTGTTGGTAAGTCAAGGGACAAGGTAATCTTAGCTTTCATGGACATCATCTATTGTGAACTTCAATCTATGTCCATGGATATCCTTGTTTGTTCCTTGTGGGACTAACCCATGTAGGTATTGAAAGTGCCCGAATCCAAAGGATTGCTCCCAACTCTTGATGATCTTCATCAACATTGAGCATCCACATCTTCAACATCTACATGAAGTCTTCTACGACAACCCAAGGTTAGTTTGACCCTTTAAAAGGGGTTCTCACATCTAGGGGGAGCTTTTCTCTAAAGAATTGAGCTAAAGCATCTTTAAATGATGTGAACACATTAATGCTTTATGTAAAAGTGGTAACCCCACTTGTGCTTAAACGATGAGTATGACCTATGATCAAATGTTCTCATTTGACTCCTAAGTCAATATACTCATATATAGATGACCTAGTCATCGACAAATTGTGTGATAGTAGCTAGAGTTTTGTTTGTGCATGTTTGACACATATTTCATTTGCTATCTTATTGTGTGAGCATGTTGGATGCATGACTTTATCCATTCAAGGACATCCATTTGTTGCTTTGGTCTTTTGGTTTTTCTTTTTGACCAAATGGATGGACAAGAATGCCTAAGTTCCTCCCCTAGCTATCTATGCTTTCTTGTCTCAAATTCTATTCATGCTTATATCACAAACTTTGAACAAGTCATTTTCGGACACACCGAGTGAGGAGCACTCGGAGCCACCGATACGTCTAAGGCTAAACTTCCAAAACCTTCTAAGTAATTTCGGTCAGACCAACCCACTCACACTCGGTCAGACCGAAAGCACTTGGATTGATCTAGGTTTTCACCTCGGTGAAACCGAGTTGCAAATTTCGGCGTGACGAAATGTGTAATCGCCTCAATAATCCATCTCGGTGCCACCGAGTTTTACAACTCGGTCCCACCGACAGCAAAAGGGTATATATATCTGAGGGCAGCGCGCGTTGATTCCTACTTCAAAACGCCTCGCCCCCAAACCCTCTGCTGCCGTCGCCGTGGTCTCCGGATCGTCTCCGTCGTCGCCTGTGCGCCCTCGCCGCGGGTCTCCGTCGCCGTCAACGGACATTCTCTCCGCGCCGTTGCCGCCGTAGAGGAACTCCACCAAGTTAGGGTGAGTTTCGATCCCTCTCGTGATCCCATCTCCGATTCTATGCACGATTGGTTTGCCTAGCATCTTGCCACGTTTGAGATCTTCCTATCCAGCAGATTAGTTCTTAGAACGAAATTCGAGTAAAAGTTTTAGGGTTAGGTTTCCGCCGAACACATCTCGGTGAGACCGATTCTACATTCTCGGTATGACCGATTTGGCCTCTGGCCATTGCACTGCACTTTTCGGTCCAACCGAGTTGTGCAAATCGGTGTGACCGAAATGAGGATTTAGTGAAACCCTAGTGTTCTCGGTAAGACCGAAACCCACATTGGTCCAACCGAAAGTGGTGTGAATGCTTCTGTTAGAACACTTCGGATTCACCGAATTTTAGACTCGGTCTGATCGAAATGCATTCTGTGAAAACCTAAAACTGAAATTTGAACTCATTTTTTTGCAAAATCTTCTGCAGATTGTGATAACTCTTCTATTCTGCCTACACCTAATCCATTCACAGGTTGTCAGCCATGTCAGATGCCAGTGACAGCCAGAACAAGTCTGAGTCACCAATTGCTGATATTCCAGAGGCAGGCACTAATCCTGAGGCCAGCAGCTTTTCAGGTGATGGACCTGATAGTTGAGACTATCAAGAGGACTGCAGCAGACCAGAAGAGGTCATGTGGATTTGCCCCGCACATTCAGATGCTTATCAATGCCAAGTTTGGCACGGGCACCTACTTGTTGGATAGACCACACTTGCCATCGCAGCTTTGAGCATGAGGACAATGAAGTTGTGATGGATGAGGATGATCCAACGTCGCTTGAAGGTCAAGCAAAGAGTGAAGCTGCCAAGCAAGCTAAAGCTGAGAAGGAAGCAGCGGCAGCAGCTAAACCCAAGAGTGTTGGAGAGCAGCTCCTTGAAGCTACCGGAGGATTGAACAACGCCTGCCAACATTGTGCGCCTCTCGAGAGAGTATTGAGAGGATTGTTGAAGACAAGTTCCATGCTCGGATGTCAAGTTGATCAAGTGCAAGTCACTTGTCAACAAGCTTGAGGCAGATATCGAGGAAGCCAAGAGGGAGAAGGAAGAGCTCATGCAGGAGATGCAGGATGACCTAGTCCAGGATGATTATGAACAGCCTGCTCTGGTTCCCACAAGACCCAGATCAGCTGCTATTCCAGTGACAGACACCAGGACTACAACATCGGCACCTCCCACAGCTCCATCGGTTCAGCTCCAGCTCCAAAGGACCACTCCTCCAGCTCCACAGACTTCAAATGAAGCCTTTGCAGATGCAGCCATCTCAACTCCATCAACCTGCACAGAGCCGCCAAAGAGAGTCCCTAGTACCGTTTAGCTCTATACCTTTCGAACTTTTGGTAACTTGTTGCCAAAGGGGAGAAATTGTATAGATCATAGGACTTCGAGAGAGAGAGTGCTCGCTTTTGCTCTTCGTTTCATTTGCGGTCTTTTGAGATACTTTTGAGTTTTTCGAGACATTCCGTGTGTTTGATACTCGTTTGCTCTACTTTGATGAGTGCTTGATCGTACTATGCCTTAATGTGTGCTTAATGCTTATCATATGCTATTCATATCTTGTATGATCATTTACTCATGTCTTGGTGATTGGGTGCATGCTATTCATTCTTATCATTTTGTGCGCTCCACCAAGATGTATGTGACATGGAAGAGTGACCCATGATCCTAATTGATTGTGCATTTGCATTCAAACGTAAATCTTAAATAATGCACAAATTTAGGGGGAGCTCTTGCTTATCACATACTTCTCAAAGCGACGATATTATTCATTGATTATATCATTTGTCGAAGCTTTGATCTATATGTTGTCATCAATTACCAAAAAGGGGGAGATTGAAAGTGCAACTAATCCCCGGGTGGTTTTGGTAATTAATAACAACATATATATCATTGAACTAATAGTTTCTTGAGAATCATTTCAGAAAGTTCAGTGATATGGGTATGGCAATGACTAAAGAAGTGGACCCCTCAAAATGCCAAGGAAAACATTGGCAAAAGCTCAAGACTCCATTTTTGGTTTAGTGATCCAAGATCACATTGAGTCTATAGGAAAGCCAATACTATTAAAAGGGGATGAGGTTATGTTAATGATCTGGTTGCTCAAAGTGCTTAGTGATACATCTCCCAAACTATCAGCAATCTTTCATTCCAACATACACTCATAAGTAATCTCGGTCCCACCGATTTGCTAAACTCAGTCACACCGAGATGAACCACCTCAACCACAAAGCCAAACCCTAGATATTTCGGATTTTCCGATTCTGAACTCGGTCTCACCGAAACTAGTGTTGCCAAGCTTCTGTAACCTTCTGTCATCAAATCGGTGTCACCGAGATGATAAAGTCGGTCCCACCGAGATTGGCAAACCCTAGTCTTTGGAAGAATCGGACTCACCGAGATTGTATTTTTGGTCCCACCGAAAATCCCAACGTTCACAAGATTTGAACTTTCGGTCTCACCGAGTTGTCAACTTCGGTCTGACCGAGATTGGTCAAATGTGTGTAACAGTTGGATTTTGTGTGGAGGCTATAAATACCCTCCACCTCCTCTTCATTCGTGGAGAGAGCCATCGAAAGAACTACCACTCCTACCTTACATTTCTGAGAAGAGAACTACCTACCCTTGTGTTGAGATCAAGTTGTTCCACTCCCACCATATGAAACTTGATTTCTAGCCTTCCCAAGTTGCTTTCCACTCAATCCTTTCTTCCACCACAGCCAAATCAGTGAGGAGAGTTGAGTGTTGGGGAGATTATCATTTGAAGCACAAGAGCAAGGATTTCATCATCATCAACACCATCTATTACCTTTTGGAGGGTGGTGCCTCCTAGATTGGTTAGGTGTCGCTTGGGAGCCTCCGTCGAGATGTGGAGTTGAACCAAGAAGTTTGTAAGGGCAAGGAGATCGCCTACTTCGTGAAGATCTACCCCGAGTAAGGCTAGTCCTCCGTGGGCGTATGCCATGATGGCATAGACAAGGTTGCTTCTTCGTGGACCCTTCGTGGGTGGAGCCCTCCGAGGACTCTCGCAGCCGTTACCCTCCGTGGGTTGAAGTCTCCATCAACGTGGATTGACGATAGCACCACCTATCGGAACCACGAGAAAAAATCTCTGTGTCTCCAAATTGCGTTTGCTCTTCTCCACCTCTCTTTACTACATGTGCAATTTACTTTCCGCTGCCAATACTCTAGAATTGCATGTGTAGGGTGATACTTGACTTGATCATCATTGTGAATCTGCCAAAAACTTGTCTTAATCAAAAGGCTGAATTTTTACATTGTCAAGTAGTCTAATCACCCCCCCTCTAGACATACTTTCGATCCTACAGCAGTAAACGCCGGATTTAGAGGCTCTAAACCCGGTCAACAGAAGAAGCCATTCAAAAGAACCACTCCGGGTCCGTCTAATTTGGACCGAATACTCGACCGCTCATGCCAGATACATGGCACCCCCGAAAAACCAGCTAACCATACCAACAGAGAATGTTGGGTATTTAAGCAGGCAGGCAAGTTAATTGCCGAAAACAACGACAAGAGGCTGCATAGCGACGACGAGGAAGAGACCCGGCCGCCGAACAGTAGAGGACAGAAGGGTTTCCCCCCACAAGTGCGGACGGTAAACATGATATACGCAACCCATATACCCAAGAGGGAGCGGAAGTGCACTAAGGGACGATATGCGATGGAGCCATCGCCCGAAGTTCAATCCATGGTCCTCTTGCCCGATCACTTTCGATCGAAGAGACCATCCGACCAGTATCCGCCATGGCGGATTCGCCGCATTGGTTTTAGACCCAATCGTCGATGGATTTCACCTCACGAAAGTCCTGATGCACGGCGGCAGTAGCCTGAACCTGCTTTATCAGGATACAGTGTGCAACATGGGCATAGACCCCTCAAGGATTAAACCTACAAAGACGACCTTCAAGGGCGTCATAGCAGGTGTTGAAGCCAATTGTATAGGCTTAGTCACACTGGAGGTGGTCTTCGGATCCCCGGACTATTTCCGGAGCAAGGAGTTAATCTTCGACATAGTCCCGTTCCGCAGCGGCTATCACGCCTCGCTTTCGGACGAACCGTTCGCAAAGTTCAACGCGGTGCCGCATTACGCATACCTCAAGCTCAAGATGCCAGCCCTCGTGGAGTCATCACGGTCAGCGGAAATACGGGCGCTCCTCGAGCGGAGGAACATACAGCGGCTCTCGAGGCGTAATGCGAACAGCCTTCTAAGGCAATTTTCGAGTCCGGCCGTTAAACGACCGGACACGACCAAACGCGCCCAGAGCAACATCAATCAAGACCACCTGGCACGTTCCGGGCAAGCGTAGCAATGCGGCCCCAACCCCATCCCTCGCATGATTGCAAGACAAGCTCTCCGCGTACATCATTACGCTCTGAAGATACCATGGGCATAGGGGGAGGGGCACGACCACAACAGACCCAGAGTGCGGCTCGACCACACCAGGGGCTCCCAAGTGTGTCGCTCTTTTGTTTTAATTTTTTCCTTCTTTTTATATACAGGACTCCGTTCACGGAGGCCTGTCCGTGGCGAACCCGCCGAACTCACGATGCAACAGCCGGGGAGGGGGAAAAAGGCTGCGGCGAACACTCGGTGGTCTCCATTACGAGCATTAAATTTGATTATATACACCAGTCCGCAGCCCACCCTCGGAGGTGACATGTTTAATTAGTCCAATCCCTTGCTTACCGCACTATTTGTATCATTCCGCACTCATAGCGAATTCCTTGAATAAATAATGCAGCACTTTTTGCCTATAATTGCATTACTTTACATATATGTTCATTAACGACATCTTGCACCCGTATATATTTTGGTACGGCCGAATACACCAGGGCTTATGTTCCCCGCATTATGGTGTGATAAGTCCGAACACTTTCACAAGTGCGGCACCCGAACTTATAACATTATATGAATCGGCTCAATCATGTCTTAGGTCAATAGTTGGGTTTGCCGGCTCCCATGTTTTGGTACCTTACGTTCCGTTCAGCCGGCTAAGGTAGCACTGGAAAACCATGCGATTGCGCCCCGGTTGAGCTGGGCGAGCGCCTCAGTGGAGAAAGCTAAAACTGACTGGCATGATAAGGCGAGAGACTGGTCGCTGTTCGAGAGGTCTTTTCGAGTCCCTAAAGACTTATGCCGCTTCGAGCGAAGAACCGGATAATGTCCGGCAAAGGCGTGGATAGCGCCCCGAACTCGGTCTTCCGAATACTAGGGGCTTCGCCAAAATTTAAAATTATAGAATTCTATGGCTAAGTGAGAGTGTTCAAGCATTATAAGTCTGGTTGCCTCGTTCATTGTGTTGAGCGCCTCCCTAGATGGACCCAAGAATGGGAACAAGAGTGCTCAAGTTTATCCCGAACACCCCAGCACTCGTGGCATGGGGGCTGAAGCCGACGACTTGCCATCTCTCAGATTTTATAAACGGCCGCACAGAAGGTAATATTTTAAATCAATAAGCATTGCTTAGCGATCCGAACAAAGTTTTCAGCGCATGTGATAACACATTGCGAGTTTACTCAATAATTACATCTCGGGGCACTCATCCGCAATCTTGCGGGCACCCTTCAGACAGTCTTATAGTACATCTTGGGCGTCGATACTCCTTGCCCGTGGCGGCGCATCGATGATAAGCCTCTCCGCATCCAGCCTGCCCCAGGTGCACCTTTGCGCGGCAAGGGCCCGATGAGCACCTTCAATACAAAGTGGGCGCTTGATGACCTCCACCGAGGCACGCATCCACCAGCCGCCGCGAGGGCGAAGTAGCTCCTGGCATGGCCTCTCAAGGCCACAAATGGACTATGAGGCCCTTCATGGCCTCTTTCGGCTACCTTGTGGAGCTCGACCAGCTGCTTCACCGGTCGCTAGGGGGCACCGGATGGCCGGCCTCAGCGTACTGAGACCAGAAGACCTTCTCCGTTGAGCTCCCCTCCTCGGCTCGGTAGAATGCGGCGGCATCGGATATGCTGCGAGACAGATCTGCAAACGCCCCTGGAAAACTCCGAATTCGGGTAAGTATCAGGAAGTTTACATTAACATGCTTGCTTTGCATGAAAAATGCCTTACCCGCCGCTATTTTCTTCACATCCTCAACCTCCTAAAGGGCCTTATGGGCCTCGGCCTTGGCGGCTTTGGCACTTTCAAGAGCCGAGGCAAGCTCGAACTCTCGAGTCTTTGAGTCGCGCTCCAAACTCTCATGCTTTTCCATGAGAGCCTGGAGCTCTTGCCGCACCTTCGCCACCCATGCCTCCTGCTTCTCTCGCTCCACCCGTTCCGCGGCCGCATTACGTTCGGCCGCGGACACAGCCTCCTTCAGGGCTGCCACCTCATTCGTGGCCCCTGCAGTACCCACGTTATCCTTGTTATTTTCATTGCAACCTAAATCCTTTTCTGTAAGGTAACTATTCAAAGTGGTGTTACTCACCTTCTTTGTCCTCAAGTTGCTTCTTGGCACGGCCGAGCTCTTGCTCGGACCGCTCGAGGTCCTACTTCAAAGCACTGACCTCCGCATCGGTCTGCAGAGGTCAATCGGCAGCAACCTGCAAACCCATATTGACATAATTTTTAGCAACCTCACATATCTTTTTAGATCCTCGGTCCGGCTTTTCTTTCCGAACACCGAACCGAGCATCAGGGGCTACTGTCTATGCGGTATTACATTGTATATTTTTAACTTCTTACCTCAAAGCCTGTTAGAAGGCTACTGCAAGCTTCGGTCAGCCCGCTCTTGGCGAGCTGAACCTTCTGAATCACCGCACTCATAATAGTGCGGTGTTCTTCCTCGATGGAAGCGCCTTTAAGCGCCTCCAACAAGTTGTCCGGCGCCTCCAACAAGTTGTCCGGCGCCTCCGGTTGGACGGGGGCCGCCGGCGTCACAGTCTTGCCCTTCTTGCGAAGGGGCCGCCTGCCGGACTCCGGAACCACTGCGGGTTCCGGCGTGGAGTCCGGTGCAAAGTCCGAGAGGCTGCCTTGCGGCACCTCCGGAGCCTCCTCCTGATGGGTCCCTTACTGGGATCCCACCTCGGCGTTCTCGGCGTCGCGAGGGGTGGAGGCAGTCTGGATGGAATCCACATCCGACGGAGCCAACGACCCGCTCGATGAAGCGGGGAGATCCTCACCGGCCGGACTGTAGGCAGTGTGCGGCATTAGAAGGACACTGTGTGACACTAAAGAAATTACCAATCATTCAGGAATCCGGATACTTATGATCTTGCCGGAGGCCTGGCCCTTGAGGGCCACTCTTTGTCGCCAACGTTGGCGTTGGTGGAGCTGTCCGGGGGAATAGTACTATCCCTCTTGGACCCTTCGGCCTCCCCTGTTGGGGAAGCCTTCCTTTTCCTCTCTCCTTCCTCTGGGAGAGAGTCTTCTTCCTCCTCCTCACCTTTGGGGGAGGAGTCTGCCTCGGAGTCAGACACTTGAAAACGGGAACTGTTTCGAGTGCCCATGGCCGCCTTCTTGGCCTTCTTCTCCGGCACCACGTGCGGTGCCGGAACCAGCAGCCCCGCAAGGCGGGCGTCTACTGGGTTTTCTGGCATGGGAGCCGGACAGATGATCTGCTCGGCCTTCTTCATCCAGTCCTGTCAAAGGAAAAGGGAAATTGAAACCCACGTAGGGTCAAATTATTAAAAATAAGTGTCCAGTAAAGGGGTAGAATCACTTACCTCGTCAGCTGGACACTGCGAGCGAAATCCGCGATCTTCGGTGGCGGATGCGGGAGCTTCGGCGCCCTTGAACAGCACCCTCCAGGCGCCTTCGTACGTCGTGTCAAAGAGCCCGCTCAATGCCTGGTGCTGTGCCGGATTGAACTCCCACAATTTAAATGCCCGTTCTTGGCACGGGAGAATCCGGCGGATGAGCATGACTTGGACCACATTGACAAGCCTGAGCTTCTTGCTCGCCAACTTCTGGATGCAGGCTTGGAGTCCTGTCAGCTCCTCCGAATTACCCCATAGCAAGCCCTTCTCTTTCCAGGAGGTGAGCTGCATGGGGATGCCAGATCTGAACTTGGGGGCTGCCGCCCACTTAGGGTCGCGCGGCTCGGTGATGTAGAACCACCCCGATTGCCACCCCTTGACGGACTCCACGAAGGCCCCTTCGAGCCAGGTGACGTTGGGCATCTTGCCCAACATGGCGCCTCCGCACTCCGCTTGGGTGCCCTTCACCACCTTCGGCTTGACATTGAAGGTCTTGAGCCACAGGCCGAAGTGGGGCTGGATGCAGAGGAAGGCCTCGCACACGACGATAAACACCGAGATGTTGAGGATGAAGTTCGGCGCCAGATCGTGGAAATCCAGGCCGTAGTAGAACTGAGCCCCCGGACAAAGGGGTGAAGTGGAAAGCCCAGTCCACGGAGGAAGTGGGGAAGGAATACGACCCTCTCATGGGGCCTGGGGGTGGGGATGAGCTGCCCCTTGTCGGGCAGCCGGTCTGCTGATGTCGCGGAAAGAAATCCGCGCTGCGGTTTTTATGTGCTCCTCCGTAACGGAGGAGGCCAACCATTTGCCTCCCGCTCCGGACATGGTTGGAGAAGGTCGAGGCGAGATGCGCGGACTTGGGCGCTGGAGCTCGAGTGCGTGGAGATGGATAAGCAAAGGAGGAAGAAGGCGTAGGTGAAAAGGTGGATCCTTATCCCCTTATATATGGGCGGGCGAAAACTATGCGTCCCCACCGGCCTGGTAAAACTCGCTTATCTCCCAAGCGCCACCATCAATGGCGCGGTTGGGTTACCCACGTCCATATTGATGAGAATCCTGGAATAAGGAGAACACGATCTCTGCTTCGACAAGACGTGCCAAGGAAACCGCTTCGCTAAACGCGCTGAGGTGGTATATTAAAAAAGATTCAAGTAAAGGCTTGGTAGTGGTGTGACGTCATGCCACAAAATATGTCAGCAGATCGAATTTGTGTACATATTATTCTCTCTACGGTGGAATGTGGAAATTATTTTGCAGAGCCGGACACTATCCTGGTGTTCACAATCTTCTATGAATTATTCGGAGGAGGAACCCGCCTTGCAATGCCGAACAATATGCGCGCCGGACTCATTGTCATTGAAGCCTGGTTCAGGGGCTACTGAGGGAGTCTTGGACTAGGGGGTGTCCGGACAGCCGGACTATCATCATCAGCCGGACTCCAAGACTATGAAGATACAAGATTGAAGACTTCGTTCCGTGTCCGGATGGGACTTTCTTTGGCATGGAAGGCAAGCTTGGCGATACGGATATGTAGATCTCCTACCATTGTAACCGACTCTGTGTAACCCTAGCCCTCCTCGGTGTCTATATAAACCGGAGGGTTTTAGTCCATAGGACACAACAACCATTACAGCAATCATACCATAGGCTAGCTTCTAGGGTTTAGCCTCCTTGATCTCGTGGTAGATCCACTCTTGTACTACCCATATCATCAATATCAATCAAGCAGGAGTAGGGTTTTACCTCCATCGAGAGGGCCCGAACCTGGGTAAAAACATTGTGTCCCTTGTCTCCTGTTACCATCCGCCTAGACGCACAGTTTGGGACCCCCTACCGGAGATCCGCCGGTTTTGACACCGACAACGGGGATGGAGTCGTACTCGCCGTGATCCAAATCACCGATGACCAAGTGCTGAACGGACAGCACCTCCACGTTCAACACACGTACGGAGCGGATGACGTCTCCTCCTTCTTGATCCAGCAAGGGGGAAGGAGAGGTTGAGGAAGAAGGCTCCAGCAGCAGCACGACGGCCTAGACGCACAGTTCGGGACCCCCTACCCGAGATCCGCCAGTTTTGACACCGACAGAGGCCATGGCCATTGCTTCTCCATTTTCATCATCATCGTCATCCTCATGGTATTCTTCTTGAACCACCAACCCACGAGTAGGAGTCTTCTTGGTGAAAATGTTCTTGTTGGGGAAGGACTTGGCTTTGTCTTTTCTGATGAACTTGCCACCATTGTCTTCCCGCTTCTCGTAAGGACAATCCGCAACGAAATGGCTCACATTGCCACTGTTGAAGCAAGTTATAACTCGTTGCTTGCCCTTGAAGCCACTAGAGTTGTTCTTGTTGAAGTTGGGTCTTGTATTCTTCTTGCTCCAAAATTGTCTTGAAGCAAGAGCCATGTGCTCATGATAATCATACTAAGTGTCTTCGGGGTTGCTCTCCTCATCTTCCTCTTCTTCGACACTAACCCTGGCCTTCAAGGCAAGGTTGGGCGTCTTTGCCCTTTGAGAATGGAACACCGCATTGTCGGCGGTCTTGTCCAAGATGCTCATTGCAACGAACTCATCCAACACTTCACTTGAGGTCATGGAGTGCATGTCCGGTCTTTGACGAATGACGGAGGACATGGCCTTGTTGTAGGGCATCATGGCCTTGAGGAACTTGCGCTTGATCCAATTGTCATCCGTGTCCTTGCTCCCATGATCTCGGAGTGAGACCGCGAGTTTGGTCACTCTTTGAAAGAGCTCACGAGGTTCTTCATCTTCTTTCATTGCAAACTCATCGGCTTCATCTTGCACCACTTCATAGTTGGAGCGTTGAATGCTAGCACTTCCTCGATAGAGAGACACAACGCATTGCCATGCGTCTTTGGCCATGGCATGAGGTCGAAGATGAGGGAGATCTTCGGGAAGGATTGCATCTTGGATGATGAAGAGATCACTCTCATTGAATTGATTATCCACCACTTCTCTCGGAGTGAAGTTGCTTCGGTCATGTGGATAGAAACCTTCTTCAATGATTCTCCAAAGATTAGTATTCACATGATTTAAATGACTCTTGAAGCGATACACCCAAGAATCAAAATCCCCATTTTTCACAATCTTAGGAGGAGGACCGGCATGATTTAAATGAGTAGAGGGAATCGGTCCTCCATAAATTGGAGGTTCCACATGGGCAAAGATGCCGGTGCCATTTCTACCACTAGTAGAAGGACCCTTCTCACTATTAGCTTCCCCCTTGTCGGAGTTAGCATCCGTCACCTTGTTAGCGGGATCACCCACTTTCAACGGCGAGGTAGGTAGTTTAAGTCCTTCTAAGAATGTATTAAACATGCTTTCAACCGTGGTTGTCATGGAGGTTTTCAATGTGTCCAAGGCCACATTGAATTCCTCACGGGACACTGCGGTTTCCCCATTACCCGTAGACGAGATCGGATTCACACCGGAGTGCTCCTCCTCCCCACCGTCTACGGTGTCAACCATACTCTTCGGACGGCAAAGTCCTTAATAAAGAGACGAGGCTCTGATACCAATTGAAAAGATTGATATAGTTGACTAGAGGGGGGGTGAATAGGCAACTAACAATTTTTAGCTTTTCTTTACCAAATTAACCTTTGCATCAAAGTAGGTTTTCTAGATATGCAAATAGGTGAACAACCTATATGATGCGACAACAACAAGCACACGAGCAAGCAAGGGAAACAACACAAGTAAGCTTGCAAAAGTAAAGGCGCGAGATAACCAAGAGTGGAGCCGGTGGAGACGAGGATGTGTTACCGAAGTTCCTTCCTTTTGAGGGGAAGTACATCTCCGTCAGAGCGGTGTGGAGGCACAATGCTCCCCAAGAAGCCACTAGGGCCACCGTATTCTCCTCACGCCCTCACACAATGCGAGATGCCATGAATCCACTATTGGTGCCCTTGAAGGCGGCGACCGAACCTTTACAAACAAGGTTGGGGCAATCTCCACAACTTAATCGAAGGCTCCCAACAACACCACGAAGCTTCACCACAATGGACTATGGCTCTGAGGTGACCTCAACCATCTAGGGTGCTCAAACACCCAAGAGTAACAAGATCCGCTAGGGATAAGTGGGGGGAACCAAATTTCTCTTGGTGGAAGTGTAGATCGGGGCCTTCTCAACCAATCCCGAGCAAATCAACAAGTTTGATTGGCTAGGGAAAGAGATAGGGCGAAAATGGAGCTTGGAGCAACAATGGAGCTTAGGGTTAGAAGAGGTGAATCTTCTTAGAGAAGAAGACCCCCTTTTATAGTGGGGGGACAATTCCAACCGTTACCCACCACTCAGCCCACAACCCACGGAACTACAAGACTTTTGGTAGCGGTACTACCGCCTGAACTCTTGGTACTATGCGGCGAACCGCGGTACTACCATGGGCACAGCAAAGACCAGATCTGACAAAAGGAGCACTAACAGGGCGCGGTAGATCCGCAGGAGCGATACTACCGCGGCCCCATGAGGTACTACCGCGAGACAGCCGCAGGCCAGGCCCGATAGGCACAGATGGAAAAAATTACATCCGTGACTACCTCCGCTGAGAAATTGTCGTGCAAAAATCTGACACGGAACTACCGCGACCACGGGTGCGGTACTACCGTGAAGGGTGCGGATGTAAAAAATTACATCCGCCCCTACCTCCGCTCCCGCTACTGAACATGGCCTGGCGTCACAGTACTACCGTGCCGTGGCACGGTACTACCGCGGGGAGCGCGGATGTAAAAAATTACATCCGCGCCTACCACCGCTTGAGCAGCGGTGCCAGACCAGAGCTCGCGGTACTACCGTTTCGAGGAGCGGTACTACCGTGGGATGCTATGGTACTACCGTGCAGGAGCCCGGTACTACCGCTGGCTCCTGCGGTAGTATCGCTCAGAAGAGCAGTACTACCGCTAGCCTGAGAGGAGCAAGGCAGAGGCCTTCAAATCGCAGAGACAAGGTGAGACGGAGCAACACTCCAAGGAGCTCGAGGAAAGGCGGTGCAAAAGGGAATGTGTACGTGAGATTCCACCCAAACCTTTCCAAAGCGGTCCCCCTCTTACTAGAACGGCTCTCCTACGACTCAACTCCACCGAACCGAACCGTAGAGAAATGCCGTCTTCAATAATCTTCGAGGGGCATCAAATCGTCTTGTGTTTAGTTGTGATGTATCTGAAAAGCTCAATACACACAATTAGTCCGCAAAGGCATTGTCATCAATCACCAAAACTACTTAGGGACAAGAATGCCCTTACAACGTGCCTTTCTGCCCCTGCTGTCACTGGGAAATGACACCGCAAGATTGAACCCAAAGCTAAGCACTTCTCCATTGCAAGAAAGATCAATCTAGTAGGCCAAACCAAACTAATAATTCAAAGAGACTTGCAAAGATAACTTAATCACACATAAAAGAATTCAGAGGAGATTCAAATATTTCACATAGATAAACTTGATTATAAACGCGCAATTGATCGGATCTCGACAAACACACCGCAAAAAGAGTTACATTGAATAGATCTCCAAGAAGATCGAGGAGAACATGGTATTGAGATTCAAAGAGAGAGAAGAAGCCATCTAGCTAATAATTATGGACCTGAAGGTCTGTGGTAAACTACTCACAACTCATCGGAGAGGCTGTTGTGTTGATGTAGAAGCCCTCCATGGTTGATTCCCCCTCCGGCGGAGCGCCGGCGAAGGCTCCAAGATGGGATCTCGCGGATACAGAAGATTACGGCGGTGGAATTAGGTTTTCGTGGTCTCCTTTGATGTTCTCGGGGTACGTGGGTATATATAGGAGGAAGAAGTAGGTCGGTGGATGCCCGAGGGGCCCACGAGATAGGGGGCGTGCCCTCCACCCTCATGGCCTCCTCGATTACTTCTTGACTTGCACTCCAAGTCCTCTGGATCACGTTCGTTCCAAAAAACACGCTCCCGAAGGTTTCATTCCGTTTGGACTCTGTTTGATATTCCTTTTCTTCGAAACACTAAAATAGGCAAAAAAAACAGCAATACAGGTTGGGCCTCCGGTTAGTAGGTTAGTCCCAAAAATGATATAAAAGTGTAAAGTAAAGCCCATAAACATCCAAAATGGGTAATATAATAGCATGGAACAATCAAAAATTATAGATACGTTGGAGACGTCTCATGCACCATTTCTATAATGATACTTTCATCTTGCTTTGTGTTCGTTCTTGAGATATGTCATGTGCAGTGTCTATGCCTAGTATTTTCTCACATGACATGATTGCCATGATTTACTCTAGTGTGTTGCATTTTCGCTCCACTAGTTTGCACGACTTGATCTCTATGCTTGCTCATGTTGCATCACCCATGATTTATACTTGCTCATTTCATGCGGTTGATCACAACCATTACCATGCTTTGCACATGATTGTTATTACTTCTTGTCATATATCTCCATATGTTGCTTCTATCATGCTAGATGATTTGACATGTATTGAGTGCAACAATGCTTTTAGTCTTCCTAATGAGATTGCCCCCATAGCATTCTCGCATATATTTGGAGATTTTAACATACTTCTTGTCAAGCATGCTTGTCTTACCTTTTTGCACCATATGCCTAGTGACATTAATATACACATTATTGCACCATATTGTTCATGCACTTGTGCTCCTAATGGTTATGTGCAAGAGAAGAGAACCATCATGATGGATGATGTGTTTATCTACCATGCGCATACGTTCTTTGTCTTGTTGTGTGCATGTGTAGGAAACCTGGATTTTGTGTCAACTTCCACTTCACGTGAGTTAACCATTGGAGCTCTTGAGAGCGAGCCACCTTCTACCATGATGTTTCTACATCATACTTGCTTTTACTTCGGTATTTTGAAGGACGCACAAGGACATACTTTCAAGGTGACATCCTTCTCATTGAGAACCCCTAAACCATGAGTATGCATATTGTGGATCATACTACTTGTGTTGCTTGCACCATGAGACTTATTTGTCATCTTGGACCCCTTGATTGCACACATGTTAGTGATATTGCTTCCATTCATGATTTTCACATTCCCATGCATCATGATATATATGCCTTGTGTGTTGCATCTAATTCTTGGACTACTTGCTACTATAATATGTTTGGTTGCAACAATGTCATCACTTCACATATGCCATGTCCCATTGATTGCTACATGCTTGACTTTATTGTCTCACACATGATGAACACTTTCTCTTTCTATTGTGTTGAGTGCCACACTATATTCACTACACCCTATGCACATTATGCTTGGATTGTCTTGCACTTGACCCATGTGTTTAGATACTTCATTTTATTCGGTGTTGTGAATGATTCTTATGCCTACCATAGACCTTTCATTGAGCAATTTGTGAATACCTGCTATGAACTTGAGGTAGATGCTTTTTATCTTGTCCCACATATTTGCATCACTACCTCACATTTACATGCTTGTCCCCATGATATCTTTGCTTGTGCTCAATTTATGTGCTTCCATGCCATATCACAATCCTTTGTCAAACTATATGATTTGCATGATGACGACACTTGTTGGGTGAATCACCACTTGAATGCTTGGTTTTGCACTAACGCTAACCACATTTGTTTTTCCAAGTGTTTGTTGTACTTGCTCCTTTTAAAGGAATCACTAGCCGGTGCGGCATTGAAGAGTGCCCATTTCGAGCTTCAAGATGATGAGTGCTTGGTGATCGACCACTTCGACACGGAACCGCCATCTCTTTCCCATGGTGATTTGGTTTTCGATCTGAGATCAGATCTTTTCCAAGGGGGAGGGGATGATGCGGAGCATCCTACGGGCATCACCATGTCAAGAGTCTGTTTGGCAAGTGACACGTGCGACCTCTACTTCTCATACATACAGGTGAATCTTCTCCTTTACACGTGTTCACTTGACCCCTTCGAGGATGGTATACTACTTGACACTCCACTCGTGTGCATGCATAGGTATTGCCGGAGCTTCACGGACGATGAGGAGGAGTGTGATCACAACGAAACACCTACACCATCCACGAGGGAAGCATGGAAGAGAAGACGGAAGAAATGGAGCTGCTACAAGCTACAACCACCGGACGTCCGGACGCCACCGGACATTCGGTACCTGACGCATCCCAGACGGCCAGAAGAACTACAGCTGACGCGTGCTACAGCGGCCGAACGACCGACGCCCACCGAACGTCCGACAAGTCCTAGGCACCGGATGTCCGACGCTTACCGGAAATCTGATGCCAGCTATCCTGAAGCAAAATGATGGACTTCCGACGCCCGCCGGACGTCCGGTCCCCCACGAGCCATCGGACGTCCGACAACCTCCAGAAATCCTGTGCCGCTACACCCGAGAAGAATCAACGGACTTTCGGCATGCGCCGGATGTTCGGACCATCCCGAGCCACCGGTCGTTCGGTACCTGCCTGTGCGCAGCCACGGGCCTTTGGCCTTGTATCCCTCTCGCACTTACCCCTTCGTGGCTTAGACTATAAATAGACCACCTCCACCTCCTTTCTAGGGTTAGCAAAGTGATATCTCATATGTATGTGAGCTTTGCTCCTACCACTCCTCCTCTTGAGAGAGGGAGACCACTACTCCGTTGGTGGCCAAGACCTCCATCTAGGAGAAGATCCTGCGGGGTATCATCACGACCCCTGCTACGTCTTGAGCTTGCGTTGGTTTTCCTTGAAGAGGAAAGGGTGATGCAACAATAGTAGCGTAAGTATTTCCCTCAGTTTTTGAGAACCAAGGTATCAATCCAGTAGGAGGCTCCTCAAAAGTCCCACGCACCTACACAAACAAACAAACAACTCGCAACCAACACAATAAAGGGGTTGTCAATCCTTCACGGCCACTTCGAAAGTGAGATCGATAGAGATAGTATGATAAGATAAATATATTTTTGGTATTTTATAATATAGATTGGAAAAGTAAAGATGCAAATAAAAGTAGATTGAAAGCTTATATGATAAAACATAGACCCGGGGGCCATAGGTTTCACTAGTGGCTTCCCTCAAGATAGCATAAGTATTACGGTGGGTGAACAAATTACTGTCGAGCAATTGATAGAAAAGCGAATAATTATGAGATTATCTAGGCATGATCATGTATATAGGCATCACGTCCGCGACAAGTAGACCGACTCGCCTGCATCTACTACTATTACTCCACACATCGATCGCTATCCAAAGATGCATCTAGAGTATTAAGTTCATAAGAACAGAGTAACGATTAAGAAAGATGACATGATGTAGAGGATAAACTCATGCAATACGATATAAACCCCATCTTTTTATCCTCGATGGCAAAAATACAATACGTGCCTTGCTACCCCTATTGTCACTGGGTAAGGACACTGCGAGATTGAACCCAAAGCTAAGCACTTCTCCCATTGCAAAAAATATCAATCTAGTAGGCCAAACCAAACTGATAATTCGAAGAGACTTGGAAAGATAACTCAATCATACATAAAAGAATCCAGAGGAGATTCAAATATTTCTCATAGATAAACTTGATCATAAACCCACAATTCATTGGATCTCGACAAACACACCGCAAAAAGAGTTACATCGAATAGATCTCCAAGAAGATCGAGGAGAACATGGTATTGAGATCCAAAAAGAGAGAAGAAGCCATCTAGCTAATAACTATGGACCCGAAGGTCTGTGGTAAACTACTCACAACTCATCGGAGAGGCTAGGGTGTTGATGTAGAAGACCTCCATGATCGATTCCCCCTCCGGTGGAGCGTCGGCGAAGGCTTCAAGATGGGATCTCGCGGATACAGACGGTTACAGCGGTGGAAATTGTTTTTCGTTGGATCCCTGGATGTTTTCGGGGTACGTGGGTATATATAAGAGGAAGAAGTAGGTCGGTGGCCGCCCGAAGGGGCCCACGAGATAGGGGCGCGCCCTGTAGGGGTGGGCGCGCGCTCCACCCTTGTTGCCGCCTTGGCTGCTTCTTGGCTTGCACTCCAATTCCTCTGGATCACGTTCGTTCCAAAAATCACGCTCCCGAAGGTTTCATTCCGTTTGGACTCTGTTTGATATTCCTTTTCTTCGAAATACTGAAATAGGCAAAAAAACAGCAATACGGGTTGGGCCTCCGGTTAGTAGGTTAGTCCCAAAAATGATATAAATGTGCAAAATAATGCCCATAATCATCCAAAACAGGTAATATAATAGCATGGGACAATCAAAAATTATAGATACGTTGGAGACGTATCAAGCATCCCCAAGCTTAATTCCTGCTCGTCCTCGAGTAGGTAAATGATTAAAACAGATTTTTTGATGTGGAATGCTAACTAGCATATTTCTCAATGTAATTTTCTTTATTGTGGCATGAATGTTCAGATCCAAATGATTCAAAATAAAAGTTCATATTGATATAAGAAATAATAATACTTCAAGCATACTAATCAAAGTAATCATGTCTTCTCAAAATAACATGGCTAAAGAAAGTTGATCCCTACAAAATCATATAGTTAGGCTATGCTTCATTTTTGTCACACAAAAATGCTCCCAAATTCTACACCCCCGATGACAAGCCAAGCAATTGTTTTGTACTTAAATAATCTCAAACTTTTTCAACTTTCACGCAATACATGAGCGTGAGCTATGGATATAACGCTATGGGTGGAATATAATATGATGATGGGGATTGTGTGGAGAAGACAAAAAAGGAGAAAGTCTCACATTGACGAGGATAATCAACGGGCTATGGAGATGCCCATCAATTGATGTCAACATGAGGAGTAGGGATTGCCATGCAACGGATGCACTAGAGCTATAAATGTATGAAATCTCAACAAAAGAAAACTAAGTGGGTGTGCATCCAACTTGCTTGCTCACGAAGACCTAGGGCATTTTGAGGAAGCCCATCGTAGGAATATACAAGCCAAGTTCTATAATGAAAAATTCCCACTAGTATATGAAAGTGACAACATATGAGACTCTCTATATGAAGAACGTGGTGCTACTTTGAAGCACAAGTGTGGAAAAAGAGATAGTAACATTGCCCCCTTTTTATTTATTTTCTTTTTTTTCTTTTTCTTTTTTTTCTTTGGCCTTTCCTTTTTCCTTTTGGCCTTTCCCCTTTTTTTCTTTTTTTTCTTTGGCCTTTCTTTTCTTGGCCTTTATTTTGGGGGGGGGGGGGGACAATTCTCTAATAATGATGATCATCACACTTTTATTGATTTACAACTCATGAATTACAACTCAAAACTAGAACAAGATATGACTCTATATGAATGCCTCCAGCGGTGTACCGGGATGGGCAATGAATAAAGAGTGACATGTATGAAAAATTATGCATGGTGGCTTTGCCACAAATACAATGTCAACTACATGATCATGCAATGGCAATATGACAATAGTAATGCGTGTCATGATGATAAACGGAACGGTGGAAAGTTGCACGGCAATATGTCTCAGAATGGCTATGGAAATGACATAATAGGTAGGTATGGTGACTGTTTTGAGGAAGATATAACGAGGTTTATGTGTGATAGAGTGTATCATATCACGGGGTTTGGATGCACCGGCGAAATTTGCACCAACTCTCAAGGTGAGAAAGGGCAATGCACGGTACCGAAGAGGCTAGCAATGATGGAAAGGTAAAAGTGCGTATAATCCATGGACTCAACATTAGTCAAAAGAACTCAAATACTTATTGCAAAAATTTATAAGTCATCAAAAACCAAGCACTACGCGCATGCTCCTAGAGGGATAGATTGGTAGGAAAAGACCATCGCTCTTCCTGACCGCCACTCATAAGGATGCACAATCCAAGGACACTTCATGTTTCAAATTTGTTACACAACTTTAACCATACTTGCATGCTACGGGACTTGCTAACTTCAACACAAGCATTCTTTAAATTTATAATCACCCAACTAGCATGACTTTAATATCACTACCTCCATATCTCAAAACAATTATCAAGTATCAAATTGATCATAGCATCCAATTCACTTCCTATGATAGTTTTTATTATACCCAACTTGGATGCCTACCATTCTAGGACCAATTTTATAACCATAGAAAATACCATGATGTTCTAAGAGACTCTCAAAATAATATAAATGAAGCATGAGAGACTAGAAATTTCTGCAAAATTAAGCCACCGCCGTGCTCTAAAAGATATAAGTGAAGCACTAGAGCAAAAACTATCTAGCTCAAAAGATATAAGTGAAGCACATAGAGTATTATAATAAATTCCAATCAAGTGGGATTCTCCCAAAAGGTGTGTACAGCAAGGATTGTTGTGGTAAACTAAAAATCAAATACTAATATCATACAAGACGCTCCAAGCAAAACACATATCATGTGGCGAATAAAAATATAGCTCCAAGTAAAGTTACCAATGAACGAAGACGAAAGAGGGGATGCCTTCCGGGGGCATCCCCAAGCTTAGGCTTTTGGCTATTCTTGAATATCTTGGGGTTCCCTGGGCATCCCCAAGCTTGGGCTTTTGCCACTCCTTATTCCATAGTCCATCAAATCTTTACCCAAAACTTGAAAACTTCACAACACAAAACTCAACAGGAAATCTCATAAGCTCCGTTAGTCAAAGAAAGAAAAACCACCACATAAGGTACAGTAATGAACTCATTATTTATTTATATTGGTGTTAAACCTAATTTATTTCAAGTTCTCTATGGTTCATACCACTTAATACTAGCCATAGATGCATCAAAATAAGCAAACAAGACACAAAAAACAGAATCTGTCAAAAGCAGAATAGTCTGTAGCAATCTGTAACTAATGTGAACTTCTGGAACTCTAAAAATCCTACCAAAATAGGAAGTCCTGGAAAATTTGTCTATTGATCTACAGAAAAAATAATCAACGCAAAATCCCATTTCTGCGATTTAACAAAACTAATTATGTGCACGCAAAGTTTCTGTTTTTCAGCAGAATCAAATTAACTATCATCATAGGTTATCCTATAGGTTCTACTTGGCACAAACACTAATTAAAACATAAAAACACATCTTAATAGAAGGTAGATGCAAAAGTTATTACTAAACAGAAACAAAAACAAAAAACACAAATAAAATTGGGTTGCCTCCCAACTAGGGCTATCATTTAACGCCCCTAGCTAGGCATAAAAGCGAAGATATATCTAAGTAGTGCCATCTTTGGCACTCAATTAATAAGTAGCTCGCATGATAGATTCATAAGGTAATTTGATTTTCTTTCTTGGAAAGTGCTCCATGCCTTTCCTTAATGGAAATTGGAATCTAATATTCCGTTCCTTCATATCAATAATCGCGCCAATCGTTCTAAGGAAACGTCTACCAAGAATAATAGGGCAAGAAAGATTGCAATCTATATCAAGAACGATAAAATCTATGGACACTCTATTTGCAACAATGAGAACATCATTGATCCTTCCCATTGGCTTTTTAATGGTGGAATCCGCAAGGTGCAAAGTTAAAGAGCAATCATCAAGATCATGGAAACCTAGAATATCACAAAGTTTTTGGAATCGTGGAAACACTAGCACCCAAATCACACAAAGTATAACACTCATGATCTTTAATTTTAATCTTTATAGTAGGTTCCCACTCATCATTAAGATTTCTAGGTATAGAAACTTCTAAATTAAGTTTTTCATCATAAGACTGCATCAAGGCATCAACAATATCTTTGGTAAAAGCTTTATTTTGACTATAAGAATGAGGAGAATTCACAACGGATTGAAACAAGGAAATACAGCCTTCTAAAGAACAATTATCATAATCAAATTCCTTGAAATCCGAGATAGTAGGTTCAATGCTATTTAACGACATGACCTCTCCAATCCCACTTTTACCAAATTTAGCATCAAGATCTAAAAATTCTGAATTATTGGGACGCCTTCTAACTAAAGTTGACTCATCTCCAGTCCCATTATTATTAAGATTCATATTGCAAAACAAAGATCTAATAGGGGACACATCAATAACTTTAAGATCTTCATCATTATTTTCACCTAACTTTTTTGGTTTGGCTACCATCTTATTGACTAAGGTAGCTTGCTTATCAGAAACTAGGGCTATAGAATGTTCAAGCTGGGTAATTTGAGAGTTCAAACCATAAACTTCTTTAGACATATCATCAAGTTCCTTGTTCATAAACCCCAAAAAACCTTTTTGTTCCTCAAGCTCTTTTCTGAAGAAATTATTGTGCTCAAATTGCAAAGTCATAAAAATTCTAATGCTTGATTCAATCTCTTCCAACCTTCTAAGAAGGAGGTCGGTGTTCTTAGGCAAAGCCATAAGGGCAAACAAGCACACAAAAAAGACAAGCGAGACAGAGAGAGGAGAAGATTGGGAAAGAGAGGGCAAATAAAATGGCAAGGGTGAAGTGGGGGAGAGGAAAACGAGAGGCAAATGGCAAATAATGTAAATGCGAGGGAGATGAGTTTGTGATGGGTACTTGGTATGTCTTCACTTGAGCGAAGACTTCCCCGGCAACGACACCAGAAATCCTTCTTGCTATGTCTTGAGCTTGCGTTGGTTTTCCTTGAAGAGGAAAGGGTGATGCAGCAATAGTAGCGTAAGTATTTCCCTCAGTTTTTGAGAACCAAGGTATCAATCCAGTAGGAGGCTCCTCAAAAGTCCCACGCAACTACACAAACAAACAAAAACTCGCAACCAACGCAATAAAGGGGTTGTCAATCCCTTCACGGCCACTTGCCAAAGTGAGATCTGATAGAGATAGTATGATAAGATAAGTATATTTTTGGTATTTTATAATATAGATTGGAAAAGTAAAGATGCAAATAAAAGTAGATTGAAAGCTTATATGATAAAAGATAGAACCGGGGGCCATAGGTTTCACTAGTGGCTTCGCTCAAGATAGCATAAGTATTACGGTGGGTGAACAAATTACTGTTGAGCAATTGATAGAAAAGCGAATAATTATGAGATTATCTAGGCATGATCATGTATATAGGCATCACGTCCGCGACAAGTAGACCGACTCCTGCCTGCATATACTACTATTACTCCACACATCGACCGCTATCCAGCATGCATCTAGAGTATTAAGTTCATAAGAACAGAGTAATACATTAAGAAAGATGACATGATGTAGAGGGATAAACTCATGCAATACGATATAAACCCTATCTTTTTATCCTCGATGGCAACAATACAATACGTGCCTTGCTACCCCTATTGTCACTGGGTAAGGACACCGCAAGATTGAACCCAAAGCTAAGCACTTCTCCCATTGCAAGAAAGATCAATCTAGTAGGCCAAACCAAACTGATAATTCGAAGAGACTTGCAAAGATAACTCAATCATACATAAAAGAATCCATAGGAGATTCAAATATTTCTCATAGATAAACTTGATCATAAACCTGCAATTGATCGGATCTCGACAAACACACCGCAAAAAGAGTTACATCGAATAGATCTCCAAGAAGATCGAGGAGAACATGGTATTGAGATTCAAAGAGAGAGAAGAGGCCATCTAGCTAATAACTATGGACCTGAAGGTCTGTGGTAAACTACTCACAACTCATCGGAGAGGCTGTTGTGTTGATGTAGATGCTCTCCATGGTTGATTCCCCCTCCGGCGGAGCGCAGACGAAGGCTCCAAGATGGGATCTCGCGGATACAGAAGATTACGGCGGTGGAATTAGGTTTCCGTGGTCTCCTTTGATGTTCTCGGGGTACGTGGGTATATATAGGAGGAAGAAGTAGGTCGGTGGATGCCCGAGGGGCCCACGAGATAGGGGGCATGCCCTCCACCCTCATGGCCTCCTCGATTACTTCTTGACTTGCACTCCAAGTCCTATGGATCACGTTCGTTCCAAAAATCACGCTCCCGAAGGTTTCATTCCGTTTGGACTCTGTTTGATATTCCTTTTCTTCGAAACACTAAAATAGGCAAAAAAAACAGCAATACAGGTTGGGCCTCCGGTTAGTAGGTTAGTCCCAAAAATGATATAAAAGTGTAAAGTAAAGCCCATAACAATCAAAAATTATAGATACGTTGGAGACGTCTCATGCACCATTCCTATAATGATACTTTCATCTTGCTTTGTGTTCGCTCTTGAGATATGTCATGTGCATTGTCTATGCCTAGTATTTTCTCACATGACATGATTGCCATGATTTACTCTAGTGTGTTGCATTTTTGCTCCACTAGTTTGCACGACTTGATCTCTAGGCTTGCTCATGTTGCATCACCCATGATTTATACTTGCTCGTTTCATGCGGTTGATCACAACCATTACAATGCTTTGCACATGATTGTTATTGCTTCTTGTCATATATCTCCATATGTTGCTTCTCTCATGCTAGATGATTTGACATGTATTGAGTGCAACAATGCTTTTAGTCTTCCTAATGAGATTGCCCCCATAGCATTCTCGCATATATTTGGAGATTTTGACATACTTCTTGTCAAGCATGCTTGTCTTACCTTTTTGCACCATATGCCTAGTGACATTAATATACACATTATTGCACCATATTGTTCATGCACTTGTGCTCCTAATGGTTATGTGCAAGAGAAGAGAACCATCATGATGGATGATGTGTTTATCTACCATGCGCATACGTTCTTTGTCTTGTTGTGTGCATGTGTAGGAAACTTGGATTTTGTGTCAACTTCCACTTCACGTGAGTTAACCATTGGAGCTCTTGAGAGCGAGCCACCTTCTACCATGATGTTTCTACATCATACTTGCTTTTACTTCGGCATTTTGAAGGACGCACAAGGACATACTTTCAAGGTGACATCCTTCTCATTTGAGAACCCCTAACCCATGAGTATGCATATTGTGGATCATACTACTTGTGTTGCTTGCACCATGAGACTTATTTGTCATCTTGGACCCCTTGATTGCACACATGTTAGTGATATTGCTTCCATTCACGATTTTCACATTCCCATGCATCATGATATATATGCCTTGTGTGTTGCATCCAATTCTTGGACTACTTGCTACTATAATATGTTTGGTTGCAACAATGTCGTCACTTCACATATGCCATGTCCCATTGATTGCTACATGCTTGACTTTATTGTCTCACACATGATGAACACTTTCTCTTTCTATTGTGTTGAGTGCCACACTATATTCACTACACCCTATGCACATTATACTTGGATTGTCTTTCACTTGACCCATGTGTTTAGATACTTCATTTTATTCGGTGTTGTGAATGATTCTTATGCCTACCATAGGCCTTTCATTGAGCAATTTGTGAATACTTGCTATGAACTTGAGGTAGATGCTTTTTATCTTGTCCCACATATTTGCATCACTACCTCACATTTACATGCTTGTCCCCATGATATCTTTGTTTGTGCTCAATTTATGTGCTTCCATGCCATATCACAATCCTTTGTCAAACTATATGATTTGCATGATGACGACACTTGTTGGGTGAATCACCACTTGAATGCTTGGTTTTGCACTAACGCTAACCACATTTGTTTTTTCAAGTGTTTGTTGTACTTGCTCCTTTTAAAGGAATCACTAGCCAGTGCGACATTGGAGAGTGCCCATTTCGAGCTTCAAGATGATGAGTGCTTGGTGATCGACCACTTCGACACGGCACCGCCATCTCTTTCCCATGGTGATTTGGTTTTCGATCTGAGATCAGATCTTTTCCAAGGGGGAGGGGATGATGCGGAACATCCTACGGGCATCACCATGTCAAGAGTCTGTTTGGCAAGTGACACGTGCAACCTCTACTTCTCATACATACAGGTGAATCTTCTCCTTTACACGTGTTCACTTGACCCCTTCGAGGATGGTATACTACCTGACACTCCACTCGTGTGCATGCATAGGTATTGCCAGAGCTTCACGGACGATGAGGAGGAGTGCGATCACAACGAAACACCTACACCATCCGCGAGGGAAGCATGGAAGAGAAGACGGAAAAACGGAGCTGCTACAAGCTACAACCACCGGACGTCCGGACGCCACCGGACATTCGGTACCTGACGCATCCCAGACGGCCAGAAGAACTACAGCTGACGCGTGCTACAGCGGCCGAACGACCGACGCCCACCGAACGTCTGACAAGTCCTAGGCACCGAATGTCCGACGCTTACCAGAAATCTGATGCCACCTATCCTGAAGCAAAACAATGGACTTCCGACGCCCGCCGGACGTCCGGTCCCCCACGAGCCATCGGACGTCCGACAACCTCCAGATCCTGTGCCGCTACACCCGAGAAGAATCAACGGACTTTCGGCATGCGCCGGACGTTCGGACCATCCCGAGCCACCGGACGTCCGACCCCCACCGGTTGACCGGTACCTGCCTGTGCGCAGCCACGGGCCTTTGGCCTTGTATCCCTCTCCCACTTACCCCTTCGTGGCTTAGACTATAAATAGACCACCTCCACCTCCTTTCTAGGGTTAGCAAAGTGATATCTCATATGTATGTGAGCTTTGCTCCTACCACTCCTCCTCTTGAGAGAGGGAGACCACTACTCCGTTGGAGGCCAAGACCTCCATCTAGGAGAAGATCCTGCGGGATATCATCAAGACCCCTGCTACGTCCTGAGCTTGCGTTGGTTTTCCTTGAAGAGGAAAGGGTGATGCAGCAATAGTAGCGTAAGTATTTCCCTCAGTTTTTGAGAACCAAGGTATCAATCCAGTACGAGGCTCCTCAAAAGTCCCACGCACCTACACAAACAAACAAAGAACTCGCAACCAACACAATAAAGGGGTTGTCAATCCCTTCACGACCACTTGCGAAAGTGAGATATGATAGAGATAGTATGATAAGATAAATATATTTTTGGTATTTTATAATAAAGATTGGAAAAGTAAAGATGCAAATAAAAGTAGATTGAAAGCTTATATGATAAAACATAGACCCGGGGGCCATAGGTTTACTAGTGGCTTCCCTCAAGATAGCATAAGTATTATGGTGGGTGAACAAATTACTGTCGAGCAATTGATAGAAAAGCGAATAATTATGAGATTATCTAGGCATGATCATGTATATAGGCATCACGTCCGCGACAAGTAGACCGACTCCTGCCTGCATCTACTACTATTACTCCACACATCGATCGCTATCCAGCATGCATCTAGAGTATTAAGTTCATAAGAACAGAGTAACGCATTAAGAAAGATGACATGATGTAGAGGGATAAACTCATGCAATACGATATAAACCCCATCTTTTTATCCTCGATGGCAACAATACAATACGTGCCTTGCTACCCCTATTGTCACTGGGTAAGGACACTGCGAGATTGAACCCAAAGCTAAGCACTTCTCCCATTGCAAAAAAGATCAATCTAGTAGGCCAAACCAAACTGATAATTCGAAGAGACTTGGAAAGATAACTCAATCATACATAAAAGAATCCAGAGGAGATTCAAATATTTCTCATGGATAAACTTGATCATAAACCCACAATTCATTGGATCTCGACAAACACACCGCAAAAAGAGTTACATCGAATAGATCTCCAAGAAAATCGAGGAGAACATGGTATAGAGATCCAAAAAGAGAGAAGAAGCCATCTAGCTAATAACTATGGACCCGAAGGTCTGTGGTAAAGTACTCACAACTCATCGGAGAGGCTATGGTGTTGGTGTAGAAGCCCTCCGTGATCGATTCCCCCTCCGGTGGAGCGTCGGCGAAGGCTTCAAGATTGGATCTCGCGGATATAGAAGGTTACGGCGGTGGAAATTGTTTTTCGTTGGATCCCTGGATGTTTTCGGGGTACGTGGGTATATATAAGAGGAAGAAGTAGGTCGGTGGCCGCCCGAAGGGGCCCACGGGATAGGGGCACGCCCTGTAGGGGTGGGCGCGCGCTCCACCCTCGTTGCCGCTTTGGCTGCTTCTTGGCTTGCACTCCAAGTCCTCTGGATCACGTTCGTTCCAAAAATCACGATCCCGAAGGTTTCATTCCGTTTGGACTCTGTTTGATATTCCTTTTCTTCAAAATACTGAAATAGGCAAAAAAAACAGCAATATGGGTTGGGCCTCCGATTAGTAGGTTAGTCCCAAAAATGATATAAATGTGTAAAATAATGCCCATAATCATCCAAAACAGGTATATAATAGCATGGAACAATCAAAAATTATAGATACGTTGGAGACGTATCAAGCATCCCCAAGCTTAATTCCTTCTCGTCCTCGAGTAGGTAAATGATTAAAACAGATTTTTTGATGTGGAATGCTAACTAGCATATTTCTCAATGTAATTTTCTTTATTGTGGCATGAATGTTCAGATCCAAATGATTCAAAATAAAAGTTCATATTGATATAAGAAATAATAATACTTCAAGCATACTAATCAAAGCAATCATGTCTTCTCAAAATAACATGGCTAAAGAAAGTTGATCCCTACAAAATCATATAGTTAGGCTATGCTTCATTTTTGTCACACAAAAATGGTCCCAAATTCTACACCCCCGATGACAAGCCAAGCAATTGTTTCGTACTTAAATAATCTCAAACTTTTTCAACTTTCACGCAATACATGAGCGTGAGCTATGGATATAGCACTATGGGTGGAATATAATATGATGATGGGGATTGTGTGGAGAAGACAAAAAAGGAGAAAGTCTCACATTGACGAGGATAATCAACGGGCTATGGAGATGCCCATCAATTGATGTCAACATGAGAAGTAGGGATTGCCATGCAACAGATGCACTAGAGCTATAAATGTATGAAATCTCAACAAAAGAAAACTAAGTGGGTCTGCATCCAACTTGCTTGCTCACGAAGACCTAGGGCATTTTGAGGAAGCCCATCGTAGGAATATACAAGCCAAGTTCTATAATGAAAAATTCCCACTAGTATATGAAAGTGACAACATATGAGACTCTCTATATGAAGAACGTGGTGCTACTTTGAAGCACAAGTGTGGAAAAAGAGATAGTAACATTGCCCCCTTTTTATTTATTTTCTTTTTTTTCTTTTTCTTTTTTTTCTTTGGCCTTTCCTTTTTCCTTTTGGCCTTTCCCCTTTTTTTCTTTTTTTTCTTTGGCCTTTCTTTTCTTGGCCTTTATTTTGGGGGGGGGGGGACAATTCTCTAATAATGATGATCATCACACTTTTATTGATTTACAACTCATGAATTACAACTCAAAACTAGAACAAGATATGACTCTATATGAATGCCTCCAGCGGTGTACCGGGATGGGCAATGAATAAAGAGTGACATGTATGAAAAATTATGCATGGTGGCTTGGCCACAAATACAATGTCAACTACATGATCATGCAATGGCAATATGACAATAGTAATGCGTGTCATGATGATAAACGGAACGGTGGAAAGTTGCATGGCAATATGTCTCGGAATGGCTATGGAAATGACATAATAGGTAGGTATGGTGACTGTTTTGAGGAAGATATAACGAGGTTTATGTGTGATAGAGCGTATCATATCATGGGGTTTGGATGCACCGGCGAAGTTTGCACCAACTCTCAAGGTGAGAAAGGGCAATGCACGGTACCGAAGAGGCTAGCAATGATGGAAAGGTAAAAGTGCGTATAATCCATGGACTCAACATTAGTCAAAAGAACTCAAATACTTATTGCAAAAATTTATAAGTCATCAAAAACCATGCACTACGCGCATGCTCCTAGAGGGATAGATTGGTAGGAAAAGATCATCGCATTCCGACCGCCACCATAAGGATGCACAATCCAAGGACACTTCATGTTTCAAATTTGTTACACAACTTTAACCATACTTGCATGCTACGGGACTTGCTAACTTCAACACAAGCATTCTTTAAATTTATAATCACCCAACTAGCATAACTTTAATATCACTACCTCCATATCTCAAAACAATTATCAAGTATCAAATTGATCATAGCATCCAATTCACTTCCTATGATAGTTTTTATTATACCCAACTTGGATGCCTACCATTCTAGGACCAATTTTATAACAATAGAAAATACCATGCTGTTCTAAGAGACTCTCAAAATAATATAAGTGAAGCATGAGAGACTAGAAATTTCTACAAAATTAAGCCACCGCCGTGCTCTAAAAGATATAAGTGAAGCACTAGAGCAAAAACTATCTAGCTCAAAAGATATAAGTGAAGCACATAGAGTATTATAATAAATTCCAATCAAGTGGGATTCTCCCAAAAGGTGTGTACAGCAAGGATTATTGTGGTAAACTAAAAAGCAAATACTAATATCATACAAGACGCTCCAAGCAAAACACATATCATGTGGCGAATAAAAATATAGCTCCAAGTAAAGTTACCAATGAACGAAGACGAAAGAGGGGATGCCTTCCGGGGGCATCCCCAAGCTTAGGCTTTTGGATATTCTTGAATATCTTGGGGTGCCATGGGCATCCCCAAGCTTAGGCTTTTGCCACTCCTTATTCCATAGTCCATCAAATCTTTACCCAAAACTTGAAAACTTCACAACACAAAACTCAACAGGAAATCTCATAAGCTCCGTTAGTCAAAGAAAGAAAAACCACCACAGAATGTACTGTAATGAACTCATTATTTATTTATATTGGTGTTAAACCTAATTTATTTCAAGTTCTCTATGGTTCATACCACTGAATACTAGCCATAGATGCATCAAAATAAGCAAACAAGACACAAAAAACAGAATCTGTCAAAAGCAGAATAGTCTGTAGCAATCTGTAACTAACGCGAACTTCTGGAACTCTAAAAATCCTACCAAAATAGGAAGTCCTGGAAAATTTGTCTATTGATCTACAGAAAAAATAATCAACGCAAAATCCCGTTTCTGCGTAACAAAACTAATTTTGTGCGCGCAAAGTTTCTGTTTTTTAGCAAAATCAAATTAACTATCATCATAGGTTATCCTATAGGTTCTACTTGGCACAAACACTAATTAAAACATAAAAACACATCTTAACAGAAGGTAGATGCAAAAGTTATTACTAAACATAAACAAAAACAAAAAACACAAATAAAATTGGGTTGCCTCCCAACTAGGGCTATCATTTAACGCCCCTAGCTAGGCATAAAAGCGAAGATAGATCTAAGTAGTGCCATCTTTGGCACTCAATTAATAAGTAGCTCGCATGATAGATTCATAAGGTAATTTGATTTTCTTTCTTGGAAAGTGCTCCATGCCTTTCCTTAATGGAAATTGGAATCTAATATTCCGTTCCTTCATATCAATAATCGCGCCAATCGTTCTAAGGAAACGTCTACCAAGAATAATAGGGCAAGAAAGATTGCAATCTATATCAAGAACGATAAAATCTATGGACACCAAATTTCTATTTGCAACAATGAGAACATCATTGATCATTCCCATTGGCTTTTTAATGGTGGAATCCGCAAGGTGCAAATTTAAAGAGCAATCATCAAGATCATGGAAACCTAGAATATCACATAAAGTTTTCGGAATCGTGGAAACACTAGCACCCAAATCACACAAAGTATAACACTCATGATCTTTAATTTTAATCGTTATAGTAGGTTCCCACTCATCATTAAGTTTTCTAGGTATAGAAACTTCTAAATTAAGTTTTTCATCATAAGACTGCATCAAGGCATCAACAATATCTTTGGTAAAAGCTTTATTTTGACTATAAGCATGAGGAGAATTCACAATGGATTGAAACAAGGAAATACAGCCTTCTAAAGAACAATTATCATAATCAAATTCCTTGAAATCCGAGAGAGTGGGTTCAATGCTATTTAAAGTCATGACCTCTCCAATCCCACTTTTACCAAATTTAGCATCAAGATCTAAAAACTCTGAATTATTGGGATGCCTTCTAACTAAAGTTGACTCATCTCCAGTCCCATTATTATTAAGATTCATATTGCAAAACAAAGATCTAATAGGGGACACATCAATAACTTTAAGATCTTCATCATTATTTTCACCTAACTTTTTTGGTTTGGCAACCATCTTATTGACTAAGGTAGCTTGCTTATCAGAAACTAGGGCTATAGAATGTTCAAGCTGGGTAATTTGAGAGTTCAAACCATAAAATTCTTTAGACATATCATCAAGTTCCTTGTTCATAAACCCCAAAAAACCTTTTTGTTCCTCAAGCTCTTTTCTGAAGAAATTATTGTGCTCAAATTGCAAAGTCATAAAAATTCTAATGCTTGATTCAATCTCTTCCAACCTTCTAAGAAGGAGGTCGGTGTTCTTAGGCAAAGCCATAAGGGCAAACAAGCACACAAAAAAGACAAGCGAGACAGAGAGAGGAGAAGATTGGGAAAGAGAGGGCAAATAAAACGGCAAGGGTGAAGTGGGGGAGAGGAAAACGAGAGGCAAATGGCAAATAATGTAAATGCGAGGGAGATGAGTTTGTGATGGGTACTTGGTATGTCTTCACTTGAGCGAAGACTTCCCCGGCAATGACACCAGAAATCCTTCTTGCTACGTCTTGAGCTTGCGTTGGTTTTCCTTTAAGAGGAAAGGGTGATGCAGCAATACTAGCGTAAGTATTTCCCTCAGTTTTTGAGAACCAAGGTATCAATCCAGTAGGAGGCTCCTCAAAAGTCCCACGCAACTACACAAACAAACAAAAACTCGCAACCAACACAATAAAGGGGTTGTCAATCCCTTCACGGCCACTTGCCAAAGTGAGATCTGATAGAGATAGTATGATAAGATAAGTATATTTTTGGTATTTTATAATATAGATTGGAAAAGTAAAGATGCAAATAAAAGTAGATTGAAAGCTTATATGATAAAAGATAGAACCGGGGGCCATAGGTTTCACTAGTGGCTTCGCTCAAGATAGCATAAGTATTACAGTGGGTGAACAAATTACTGTTGAGCAATTGATAGAAAAGCGAATAATTATGAGATTATCTAGGCATGATCATGTATATAGGCATCACGTCCGCGACAAGTAGACCGACTCCTGCCTGCATCTACTACTATTACTCCACATGTCGACCGCTATCCAGCATGCATCTAGAGTATTAAGTTCATAAGAACAGAGTAACACATTAAGAAAGATGACATGATGTAGAGGGATAAACTCATGCAATACGATATAAACCCCATCTTTTTATCCTCGATGGCAAAAATACAATACGTGCCTTGCTACCCCTATTGTCACTGGGTAAGGACACCGCAAGATTGAACCCAAAGCTAAGCACTTCTCCCATTGCAAGAAAGATCAATCTAGTAGGCCAAACCAAACTGATAATTCGAAGAGACTTGCAAAGATAACTCAATCATACATAAAAGAATCCATAGGAGATTCAAATATTTCTCATAGATAAACTTGATCATAAACCCACAATTCATCGGATCTCGACAAACACACCGCAAAAGGAGTTACATCGAATAGATCTCCAAGAAGATCGAGGAGAACATGGTATTGAGATCCAAAAAGAGAGAAGAAGTCATCTAGCTAATAACTATGGATCCGAAGGTCTGTGGTAAACTACTCACAACTCATCGAAGGGGCTATGGTGTTGATGTACAAGCCCTCCGTGATCGATTCACCCTCCGGCGGAGCGTCGGCGAAGGCTCCAAGATGGGATCTCGCGGATACAGAAGGTTACGGCGGTGGAAATTGTTTTTCGTTGGCTACCTGGATGTTTTCAGGGTACGTGGGTATATATAGGAGGAAGAAGTAGGTCGGTGGCCGCCCGAAGGGGCCCACGAGATAGGGGGCGCGCCCTGTAAGGGTGGGCACGCGCTCCACCCTCGTGGCCGCCTCGGCTGCTTCTTGGCTTGCACTCCAAGTCCTCTGGATCACGTTCGTTCCAAAAATCACGCTTCGGAAGGTTTCATTCCGTTTGGACTCCGTTTGATATTCCTTTTCTTCGAAATACCGAAATAGGCAAAAAAAAAACAGCAATACGGGCTGGGCCTCCGGTTAGTAGGTTAGTCCCAAAAATGATATAAATGTGTAAAATAAAGCCCATAATCATCCAAACGGGTAATATAATAGCATGGAACAATCAAAAGTTATAGATACGTTGGAGACGTATCAACCCCCTCACGGGAGGACCCCCCATCAAGACCTCCTCTTGAAGATGAACTTTACCTTGTATCTTTCTCTTTGTTGTTCATGTACCTTGTGGATCTTGTATGTTTGATTGTCTAGAGGATGTGTGATTGGACTTGTTCTTGAGTGTTTCCCCATGTGATTTCTCCCCATTCTTCCCCGTGTTCTTTGTGTTCTTCGAGGGACCCCACTCCAATCGTGAAAGATCGGCCTACACCGGGTTAGCCCGGTATCATGTGACCTAAGTGGAGTGTGCACCTAACTCTGAGGTTCGCGCAGTAGTGCTTGGTCAGGCTACCGAGCTTCGTTACGAGGGTGGGGAGGATCATGGGCAGGCGGCCCTCCGTTCCCCCGCTACTCTCGCTCAGGATGGTGCTTCTCTACAGACAAGGAGTCTGACGACGCCTTGCGTGGCTGCGGCTGTGCTGAGCGCCGGTGGAGGTGCCGGATCGGGAGAGGGCGTGGGCAGGTGGCCTCTGCCCCTACCTCTCCCTTGGAGCCCTTGGAGGGGGCGGCCCCTGCTGCGGCCCCGGGCGACGGACCTAGACCGAGGTCGCTGGGCATGCCGGGCCCCATGACGGTGCTGGCTGGGGGAGCTTTGCCAGTTCTACCGACGATGCAGGATAGCGCCCCGGTTGTTTCAGCTCAGTTGAGCCCTGTTGGGGGTTGGGCAGGAGGCCTTACCCAGAACGGGGTCACGTGGGACGACATCATCGCTTTTGGAGGGATTCCAGATCCTGTGTTCGAAGGTCGACGGATGAGTTGTTGCCTCCAGGATCAGCCGGATGTTGATGACATGCAGCTAAGGTGCACCATGCGGGCGGCGAAGCTTCATGACATTGAGGTCACTACTAGTATGTTAGTCAACACTTCCAATTCTATTTTGCATTTTTCTAATGATGAGATTATTCATAATGCAAATCAGTTGGGAGTGTCACTAGGTAGTAATGATAGTGAAGTTTCTAAATCCATTAATGATATCCTGGATCTTTAAGCGGAGCGCGCTTTAGAAATGATTCGAAACCTAGTGGTTGTCAAACCTATGAACGATTCGAATATAAATGCGTTGGGGGTTGTACCTGATACCTTTTGTGCGGATCTTGCACCCTCACTTCCTGAGACTGAGGAGGATGAGTGTTCTACTTCCCCAAGGGATTCCATTCTTGCAGATTCTCAGGTGGCTAGGTCCAGTGAGCTCGGTTGTGAGGACCGGGTAGAGGACCAAAACAAGCCTAAACGCAAGTGGAATCGAAAGATTTATCTGACTTTAGCTGTGCGTAGAAGTGCTAGGATCCAGACCACTAAAAAATTTCATGATGGACTATGAAAGGAATCTTTTGGAATAGCAGATGTCTTACGAACTTGGCTAAAAGAAGGTTTCTAGCGGATGCTTCTATAAAATACAAGTTGGATTTTATCGCCCTCTCCAAAACTGGAAGGGACAATTTTACCCCCCCCCCATAGTATTCTTTCGGAAGGGGTTGACTTCGATTGGCATTGCTTACCTCCAAGAGGAAGATCCAGTGGGATTTTACTTGGGGTTAAATGCGATTCATTGGAAGTTCGAAATGTTGTCATGGGAGATTTTGCGGTTAAGTTTCGGGTCCGGTCGAAGGCCGATGGGTTTAACTGGGCATTGGTGGCGGTGTATGGTGTCGGGGGTTGGGTGCGACATGTGCCAAAGGATGGCTTATCATGGTGGGAGCGAGTAGAACGTCGCTGGTGCCTGGAAGCGGGATGAGGCATAGACACGAATGCAGACGCACTTTACCTAGGTTCGGGGCTCTCCTAGGAGATAACACCCCTAGTCCTGCTCTGCGGGGTCTCCGCATGATCCCTAAGGCACTAGTGAGTACCAACGTGCTCCTCAAGCTACATGCTAGGGGTAGAAGAAGGCAAGGCTTGCTCCCTTCTCCCTCTATGTATGAGTCTAGTTCGTATAGGTTGGGAACCCTTTGCATGGGTGCCCTGGGGGGTTTATATAGGCCTACCTCCCAGGGGTACAATGGTAATCTGGTCGGGCGTAGGACCCGGCTGTCAGTGTCTCCACTCGTTGGCTTCTCCGCCAGCTGCTGGGGCCCGCCGCCTGGTGGGCCCTGCCGACTGGTATGGTACGGAGCCAACAGGCCGCCTCCGCCGCTTGCGGGTTTGGTCGGAGGCTGATCACTGTAGCCGCAATGCTAATGACGCATGCTTGGTCGGGGAGGGGCGTGGCTACAGTTCCGCCGTCTGGTGGGAGATCACTTTAGCCTCACCATGTCTCGTCTGGTTAATGGCGCACGGGCCTCGGGGGAGGATCTGGCTGCCTGCCAGAAGCCAGGTCCCCTTGGGTCCGACTAGTCAGGCTATGCTGCCTTCCGGGCCCTCGCTACCTGGTAGGGCCCGCCGCCTGCAGGCCATACCGACAGGCCGTCGTGGGAGCAGGCCCCGCCTGACAGGGGTGACGTCAAGGGTGGAGTGGCAACAATGTCGCGTCGTGCGGAGATCTCCACCTGTACGGGGCACTGTGGCCACGCCAAGCCCTGGATACGGGGGTGATGGGCTACACTGTAGCATCACCCTGTCTTGTCTTCTTAATGGGGGCGCAGACTCTAAGGGCATCGTGGGCCACCTGCTAGGAGCAGGCCTCTCTGGAGGCCGCCCACAAGGATTCGGCCTATCTTGGTGCCGTCTTCTGGTACTTGGCCGTCCTCTGGCAGCCGGACGTTTGAGCCAGCCGGCCGCCAGAAGGCGGCGCTTCGTTCTGGAGGCTCGTGGGGCACCGCCGGCCCAATGTCTTGAAAGGTTCAGGGACTCGGGTTAGGCTACTCGTGGCCCATTACTCCGACAGTAGTCCCCAAAGCTGGTGAGGTGTCGCAGCTGATAAGTCGAGAAGCCTCAGCAGTTTCCTTCTCCGCCGTGCTTTTGCTAAATGCTTGGTCCGCCTCCTGGCGTGCCGATTGCCAGGAGCCGGCATGACCAGGCGGGCTCGTCTGATAATTTCGAAACACCAAGGCGGGAACCAGGTGGCGTGCTTGCTAAGCCTCTAGGCCTGCCATCCGCTGCAAGTACGCCACGCAGCGCCCGCTACCCGGGCCATCCTACCAACTCACGCTCACGATGGGATGTGACAGTGGACCGGGCCTGCCACCACTGGGCCTCGGCGCGCGGGTGGATCCACTACGGCCAAGGCGAGCGGTTGCGATTCCAAGGGGAGTTACTGCGCAGTAACTTTGCGAAATAAACATGGGGTCGTGGGGTCGTGGGCGCAGTTAATCCCACAATCCCGCGCCCCGCCCCCTCGGCTTCGTAGCCCGAGGGCTATAAGTAGGGGCAGGAGGGGGAGCGGCGGAGCACGCACGCCCTCCCCTCGCATCGCCATCTTCACCTTCTTCCTTCCTTGTTGCCGCCGCATATCTGTGCTCCGCCGAGGAACCGCAGCGGTTCGCCACCGCCAGGCTCCTTCGCCCCAAGCTTCTCACTCGATCCCACTTGGAATCCATGGCGCGCGAGAAGGGAGAGGACTAGGACGGCTCGGTGGTGATCGACGACCACCTCACCTTCCTCCGGGCCACACTTCGATTGCCTGGAGCGGGCTTTGTCAAGGTGCACGTGCTGCCAGAGAAGGAAATCTTGTCGACGCCGCAAGGAAACGAGCGGGTTGTCTTCCGCTCGCAGTTCCACTATGGCTCCGGCCTGCCGGCGAGCAGATTCTTCCGCTCCTTCATGGAGTTCTACCATCTCCAGCTGCACCACCTGACCCCCAACACTGTGACACTGCTGTCCGCCTTCGTCACAGCATGTGAGGGCTACCTCGGCATCCTCCCCACCATCGAGTTGTGGGGAGCCTTCTTCTACACCAAGCTGGGCACCTCTGCTAAGGAGGAGGCGGCCCGGTGCGGTGCCTTCGTCGCGGTGCGCGGGCCGTCGGTGAAGAACGCCTTCCTCATCATCAAGCTATCACAGTCGGTGAAACTATGGCAAAAATCATATTTTTACGTGGAGAACGTCGATCCGGCAATCGACTTCATCAACCTGCCGCCCTACAAAGCCGGCCCTCCAGCCGAACCTCGGGCCAACTGGGGATTCAAGCCGAAGCCCGTGTCGGCCGATGCCACCGCCGCCATCAACCGGCTCCGAGTGCTGATGGAGGTAGAGGGCCTCGTGCCGTCCAACTTGCTAGTCGCCTTTGTTGAGCGCGGGGTTCTCCCGCTCCAGGGCCGGCCTCATCTAATCGGTCGGATGAGCGGGCACCGCGACCCGAGCCGGATGTGCACAAGGGACATGCTGACTACCGAGGTTGCCCGGATGGTGAATGAGATCGCCGACCTCAAGCTGTCGGAGGGGTCTTAATGGTTTGGCAAGCGGCCATACTCCCGTGACAACCCGCCGCCTGCTGTAAGTTCTTCAACTCTTTCTTTTTAGTACTTGCCTTGGTCTTGGTCTTGGTCTTGAACAGTTGATCTTTTGGATGTAGATCTATATGTCTCCGACGACGGCCGCTGTCGTAGGGCCAGGTGGAGGCTACCAGCCGGACCTGGAGGTAAGCGACGTGGACGCCCCCGACTTGGGGTGGCCGCCCTGGAGGACAACACTGTAGGCGGCAGTGACGGAGCAGGCGGCTCCGAAGAAGGGGTGGCATCGAGACTTGGCCCGACGAAGACAACGAGGAAGACGAGCTGCGCCCCGCACGAGGAGCTGGGAACATAGGCGCTGGCCCCTCCACCGAGCCGACTGCTCGAGGCGGCACGCATAAGCGAAAACAGGGCGTCGTCTTGTTTGGCAGTGTGCCGAAGAAGGCCAAGAACCCGACCGCCGTGACCAGGAGGAAGGAGGCCGCGGCGAAGGCGGCCAAGTTTCAGAAACTCCTGAAGGTGCCTCCCATGGTGTCGGCGTAAGTATCTTCTCTTGTGCTTTTCCTTTCTTGCTGATTCTGTCTAAACTTCCTTGCTTTATTTTTCTTGACTTAGGGCCCCGCTCTCCCTTGAGAAGTCGACCGCCGCCTCTGTCATTAGGTCGGCAGAGACCTCCACCACCACCCGGCAAATCGATCCGGCCGCCGACCTCCGGGAGGCGCAGGAGCAAAACGCGCCGGAGGCGCGCGAGGAGCAGGAAGCCACCCGCCTGCAGAAGGTAGAGGCTGACAAGGCGGAGCCTCCGCGCTGAAGAAGCTGGCGGAGGCTGAGGCTGATGCCGTCGCGAAGAAATGGCTTGAAGAAGCCGCACGCCACCAGGAGCCGCTATTTGTCATTCCCTTGAACTCGGCGCCGCCTCCGCCAGTGTTCGCGGCGCCAACTGGGGGAGCCGGCAACGAGCACCCAACCATGGAAAGGGAAGGTGGCAATGTCGTCAGGCTGGACGTGGTCGTGCCTTCGCCACCGCCATCTGGAGGGGCGCGAGATAAGCAGCCGGCTGCCCCGCCGGCGCCACCAGCCGGAAACAAGGTGGTGACGGTCCCGACTCCTGAGGCCCACACACCCGCGCGTCGTCGCCGCGCGAAGGCGGTCTCAGCGCCACGACCGCTGGAAACCGGCACCACGAGCTCATGAATCCCAGACACCGAGGCGACCAGTGCCGCGCCCACCGGCTGGGTGCGTGGACGCGGGACGGGAACTTTAAACCAGGCGATCCTTGACGTTCAGGCCAAACTCCGAGTCGAGGCTGACGCTCTCAAGTGGTGCAACGAAGCGTTCCTGGATTCGCGAACGGTCATTCGGGTGTGTTTCTTGCTTCTTCGCCTTTGGTCCTTGTATTTCTCGGTGGGGGCGCGCTGGTGCACCCACTCGGTGTAGTCCCCGAGCTTCGGGCCGGTTGCTGAGCAGGCGGCTCGGAACTTTAATCTGTAAGCTCCAAGTGCTAACTTTGTCTGATATCCCCGTTGCAGGATTATCATAACCTTCACGCGGCCACCTTCAATTCCAGCGTCCGAGAGCTAGACAAGCGGACCGCCGACTTGTCAGAAAGCCGGACTAAGTCTTCATTTTCTTTCTCTACGGGGGCGCACTGGCGCACCCGCGGGGTGTAGTCCCCGAGATTCGGGCCGGCTGTTGAGAAGCCGGGCCGGATCTCTCCGACAACTGCATTTCTTCTTTGCTGACCGTTGATAACTCCTTTCTCTACGGGGGCGCGATAGCGCACCCGTGGGCTGTAGTCCCCGATATTCGGGTCGACTGCTGAGCAGTCGGGCCGGATCTCCCCAGCAACTGCACTTCTTCCTTATTGATTGTTGACGTCTTTTTCTTCTTCTACTTTTGCATAGGCCAACACCGTCCTGCAGCAGTAGCGGGCGAAGCCAACACCGTGCTGTGTGCCAAGGAGGCGGAGTGCAGCAGGCTGGCCGAGGAGCGTGACCGGCTGGCCACGCAACTGGTGGAGCAGGCGGAACTTCTCCAGAAGGCTCGGAAGGAGGTGGAGGTGAATGAGTCCAATCTCCTCGCCGAGTTTGAGACCGAACGCTCCGCCTGGGCCGACAAGGAGGCGCTGCTAACTGCCGGCTTCGGTAGTATTCAAGACATGGTTGATGGTAAGCTTCTTCTTTTTTCTTTCTTTAAGCTGCTGGCTTCTGATCGGGCCGACTGCTAGCTTTTGACTTCTGGCTTCTTTGCTCTCTGCCCGAGCAGACTTCTTCCCTAGCCACTCTATTGCTGCGAACCAGGCTATTGAGGCTTATCGCGAGGAACGGAGGGTGGACGATGCGCAGATCGCTGTCGAACCCCCCCCCCCCTAGCGAGCAGCTTCTCAGCATCCAGGCCCGCCTTCGGCCGGCTCATCGGATGTTGCGTCGTCTTCAGCGTGTCGGGGCCCAGGCGATCTCTGCCCTATGGCCAGACATGCCGGCTCCGTGCACCCCCAGCTGGACTGCCGACTGGCTGGAGGTGGCGGCTGGCCGTCTGGAGGCTTGGAAGGGTTCCTCGGCCCAGGCTGGAGTGCGCCGGGCTCTGGAGTTCGTCAAGGCGTGGTACCCTGGGCTAAATCTAGCCCAGTTGACCATGTTTCAGCAGGAGGCTCAGGAGGAGCTGGTGGTGGTGGAGGGTGATCTTGTCAAACAGGCGGCGGCGATCGCCGACTACACCAACACCAGCACCTTCATCCTGGAGCTAGCTGAGAATGGTGTCGAGGCGCCGCCGGAGTGGTTTGGGCTGAACCCGCAGGATGGCGAGGACTCGGCCGAGGTGATCGACTCCAGCGACGAGGAAGAGGACGAGGAGGACGAGGAAAGCGGAGAAGATGTGCCAGAGGTCGGAGCGGATGGCCAGCCTCAGCTTGACCACGCCTCGAACAACAAGCCACACTCGAGCGCGCCGACTGCTGCTGGAGGTGACCTAGCAGGGACCGACCAGCCGTCCACTCCGCCAACCGGCACCATCGACTCCGCCATCCAGCCGGACCCCTCTGTTGCTCCCTAGGCCGTCGACTTTTATTTTCCCTGCTTATCAGTCTTGACAAACTTTGTTAAATTTGCACAATTCCACCCACTGGGTGTATTTCAAACGCTGTTGAATGATGGCCAATGGGCCTTTTGACATGTAGATATTCTTCAACACAAGTTGTATTTTTTGCCAAGTTTCGACTTTCCTTGATTTCTGCTCCTTGGCTTTTTTCCTTTGCTGCCCTCCCTTTGCTACCCTCTTTCCAGCCAAACAACCGCTCTGCGGACTGCGGCTGAGTCAAGTACTTGGCTACTTTCGAGAGGGCAAGTACTTAGCCGACTAGAGCATTGGCAAGGTAAGTAGAAGCCGGTCGACCGGCTGCACAGCAGCCGGTTGATGAGGCGGGATGCCGGCCTAGACTACGTGCACGCTTTGATTCCTTAGCCATTTTTCGTGTGGACACCGTTTCTGCAACCCCTGCCCACCGGACAGTCGCTCTGCAAGCTGTGGCTTCTGGCAAGATAAGGTTTAGGTGCAGACACACTACTTGTCCGACAGGAAGCGCCACAGAGTAGAAGACGGCGAGCCCCCGGGCCGACTAGTCGAACCCGACGCCGGGCGGAATAATGAAATAACACAATCATAGGCATAGTACTTATCATACAGATAAAAGAGGGTAATCCCTGAGCTCTTCTCGAGGGACCCAGAGTCTTCATACTTAATACAAAAGGTAGCATCATACATACTGCATTAACTGTAAAATCTCCGGAGGAGGTCTGCATTCCACGGCCTCCCTGTCTCCTTGCCGGAGTCGTCTCTCTTGCGCGCTCTGGGCTTCTGAGCGTCGATCAGGTAGTAGGAATCGTTGCCCAACACTTTGCTGATGATGAAAGGGCCTTCCTGAGGTGCCGAGAGCTTGTGCTGGCCGGCTGTTCGCTGTATCAGCCGGAGCACAAGGTCTCCCTCTTGGAAGGATCTTCGCTTGACCTTTCGATTGTAGTATTGGCGTAGACTCTGTTGGTAGATGGTAGACCGGCTGAGTGCCAACAGCTGACTCTCTTCCAGCAGATCAACACCGTCTTCTCGTCTTATTTTGCCTCCTCTTCGGTGTACATGGTGAATCGAGGGGAGTCAAATTCTATGTCCGTCAGGATGACGGCTTCAGCACCGTAGACGAGGAAGAAAGGCATGAAGCCGGTTGACTTGTTCGGAGTTGTGCGCAGGCTCCAGAGGACGGCCGGCAGCTCATTGAGCCAGCAGCCGGCCGAATGCTCTAGAGGCTCGACCAGTCGGGGCTTGATGCCGGACAAAATGAGGCCGTTTGCTCGCTCCACTTGGTCATTTGACTACAGATGGGCAATGGACGCTAAGTCTAGTCGGATGCCCTGTGTCGCGTAGAAACGAGCCAAAGCGCCTTTGGAAAAGTTTGTGCCGTTGCTGGTGATGATGTTGTGTGGTATGCCATACCGAATGGTAATGTCCGTGATGAAAGTTACATCAGTCGGCCCATTCAACTTCTTGATTGGTTTTGCTTCTATCCACTTGGTGAATTTGTCCACGGTGACAAGCAGATGAGTCATGCCGTCGCGGGCTTTCTTGAATGGTCCCACCATGTCCAGCCCCCAGATGGCAAAGTGCCAGGCAATGGGAATGGTCTTGAGTGCAAAAGCCGGCAGATGAGGCTTGGAAAGGAACTTCTGGCACCCTTTACATTTCTGGACCAAGTCTTTGGCATCTTCTAGAGAAGTTGGCCAGAAGAAACCATGGTGGAAAGCTTTGGCAACAAGTGATCTTCAAGCCGCGTGGTGACCACACTCGCCTTGGTGGATATCTTTGAGGATTGCTTGGCCTTTGTCCGGCTCTACGCAACGCTGGTACACACCAGTGACATTGTGCCTCACCAGCTCTCTGTTGACAATGGTGTACGGTGATGCCCGACGTTGCACTTGTCAGGCCGAGATCTCATCAGTCGGCAGCTCTTTGTTCACCAGAAAGTTGAGGATGTGCTGAGCCCATGAAGGTGCTGCTATTTCTTCGACTGTCAGAACTGCGATTTGCACGAGAGCAGTTGGGCCGGGAGGCGGCGGGTTGGAGTCGGCTGCCACTTGTTGAGTCGGAGAAGTCCCCGGGCCGACTGCTGCAGTCCCCGGACCGGGTGCGACTGCTGCAGTCCCCGAGCCGCCTGCTGAAGTCCCCGTGCCGGCTGCTGGGGTCCTCAAGTCGGATCCGACTGCTTCAGGAGGAGCCGGCATGAAGATGGATTCTGATTCTGGTGAAGGCTTGATAGACGGTTTGAGGAGGCGTTGCAGGGCGACGCCGGCTGGTATCGCTTGTCGGGTGGAGCCGATCCATGCCAAGGCATCTGCATGCTCATTGTCATTTCTTGGCACATGGAGGAACTCGCACCCTTCAAAGTATCCACTGAGTTGCTGTATGAGGAAGCGGTAGCTTGCCATATTTGCATCCTTGGCATCCCAGTCGCCCGACGACTGCTGGACCACCAAGTCAGAATCACCATAGCACAGGATTCGGCAAATACCGAGTTCCTTGGCAAGCCGGAGCCCGTGTATAAGTGCTTCGTATTCAGCTACGTTGTTGGAGGCGGCAAAGTGAATTTGCAGCACATATCTGAGCTTGTCGCCTTTGGGAGAGGTGAGGACGATGTTGGCTCCCAAACCGGTGCGCATCTTGGAACCATCGGAGTGCATCCGCCAATGGGTGGAGTCTGGCCCTGGCGGCAGGTACTGGGTCTCGGCCCAGTCGACGAGGAAGTCGGCCAGTGCTTGTGACTTGATGGTGGTGCGAGGCTGGTAGTGGATGGTGTAGGGGGCGAAATCTATCGCCCATTTGGCCACTCGGCCCGAAGCATCTCGGCTTCCAATGATCTCGGCAAGCGAAGCAGTGCAGACAATAGTGATTGGGTGCTCCTGAAAGTATGGCTTCAGCTTCTTGGCGGCAAAGTGCATGCCGTAGCACATCTTCTGATAGTGGGGGTAGTTCTGCTTGGAGGCAGACAACACTTCACTCAGGTAATACACCGGCCTCTGGACTGGTAATGCTCTGCCTTCTTCCTTGCGCTCCAGAACTATGACGGTGCTGACCACCCGACTGGTAGCAGCGATGTAGAGAAGCATGGGCTCCTCATCAGTCGGAGCCGCCAGGACAGGCCGAGTGGTCAACATCTTCTTGAGCTGGAGAAAAGCTTCGTCCGCCTTGTCGTTCCACTCAAAAAAAGTGGTCTTCTTCATGAGCTGGTACAGGGGAAGAGCCTTCTCGCCCAGCCGATTGATGAAACGGCTGATGGATGCCAAGCAGCCGGTGAATTTTTCCACGTCCAATAGTCGGGTGGGCACTTCCATCTTCTCGATGGCCATGATCTTCACAGGATTGCACTCTATGCCGCGCTCTGAGACCAGGAAGCCAAGAAGATGGCCGGCTGGTACTCCAAAGACGTATTTCTCCGGGTTGAGCTTGATTTGAAATCGGCGCAAGTTTTCAAATGTTCCCTTGAGGTCTTCTAGCAGCATCCCATGCTTCTCCGTCTTCACCACCACGTCGTCCACGTAAACATGGGCGTTTTCGCCGAGTTGCTTGAGGAGACACTTCTGCATGCAATGCTGAAACGTGGCGCCGGCATTTCTCTAGCCGAACGTCATGGTCAGGTAGCAGAAGGCTCCGAATGGTGTGATGAAGGCGGTCTTCAGCCTGCCGGCTGGGTTCAACTTGATCTGGTGATACCCTAAGTATGCATCCAGAAAACTCAACAGCTCGCATCCGGCTGTGGAGTCTATCACTTGGTCAATTCTTAGCAAAGCAAAGGGATCTTTGGGGCAAGCTTTGTTGAGGCTGGTATATCAATACACATGCGCCACTGCTTATTCTTCTTTAGCACGAGGACTGGGTTGGCCAACCATTCTGGGAAGAACACTTCCATGATGAAGCCGACAACTAGAAGTCGGGCAATCACTTCTCCAACGGCTCTTCTCTTCTCTTCTGACAAGCAGCGCAAGGGCTGCCTGACCGGCTTGGTGCCAGGTCGGACATGTAGCTTGTGCTCGGCGAAATCTGTCGGAACACCCGACATGTCCTTGGGAGACCATGCAAAGATGTCCCGATTCTCACAGAGGAAATCAACGAGCTCGCTTTCCTATTTGCTGTCAAGGTTTGCACCTATGACAGCGTGCCTCTCCGGGTGCTCCGGTTCCAAGGGTATCTTCTTTGTTTCCTTCGCCGGTTTTAACGAGCCCTCAGCTTCCGACTCCTTGGGGTTGGGTGACATTTCCGGCTGCTTGCGTGCCATCGCCACAACCTGGTCAAGGAGCTGCTTTTCTGCTGCAATCATAAGGGACTCGGATAGCCAGCTGCTGTCTGTCGCACAGGTGGACGACTTCTTGTAGTCTCCGACTACAGCTAGGATTCCCTTGGTACTTGGCATCTTCATCTTGAGGTAAGCATAGTGGGGGACCGCCATGAACTTGGCCAGAGCAGGCCGGCCAAGTAGCGCATGATAGGGGCTCTCAAGGTCCACCACCTCAAACCAGACTGGCTCTCGGCAGAAGTGATCTTTGTCTTTGAAGAGAACGTTAGTCTGGGTCTTGCCGATTGGTGAGCAGGAAAGGCCAGGAACTATGCCATGGAATACAGTCCGACTGGGGTGAAGTTGCTTCTGCTTGATTCCCAACTTCTCCATAGTGTCACGTCATAGGATGTTGATGTTGCTGCCGCCATCTATCAGGACTCGGGAGAAACGAGCAGCCCGCCTCTCTGTTGCGAAGGTGGCGTCCAAGACCAAGGCATAAGAACCAGGAGAGGGCATCACCTCCGGGTGGTCAGCTCTGCTCCAACTGATAGGCTTCTCAGACCAATGCATGAACTCTGGGGTCTCTGATGCTACTGCATGTACTTCTTGTTGTAGTTGCCGTTTGCTGCGCTTATCGTCAGCCACGCTGGTGAACATGACGGAAGCTATATGCTCCTCAGGGTACTCATCTGTATGGCGCCGACAGGTCGAACCGCCGGCTGCTGGGGTGGAGGAGGCGACGGGCCGGCAGGCGGAGGAGGTAGGAGTCCATCTCCCTTGGCGATTTTGATGAGCCAATGGGACTTACGAGTGGTGTGTTTGGATGGCTTCGCGCCGCTGTGGAACTTGCAGGGTGCGTCAAGAGTCTGCTCGTACGAGAAGGCGGGCAACCAGTTGGGCTTGCCACCCTTCTGACGCTTGGGTAGAGGCTGGCCTTCCAGCTGTTGGTCTTCGACTGTCGCTACCTGCCAACTTGTGGAAGCCGGCTGCATGGCCTTGTGCTTGTTGTCATTCTGTTGCTGACGCCGACTGGCGTCACTAGCCGGAGTTCGAGGAGCCTGGGGAGCCACTTTGCCGGATGTGTCGACTTGGATCTCCGCCTTCATGGAGGAGTCGGCTGTGGCGTACTTGTCTGCTATGATCAGCAGTTCATCGAGGGTCGCCGGCTTGTCACAGAGAAGTCGGTGCTTGAGGAGGGTGCCTTCTCGACACCCGGAAGTGAAGTATTCGACGGCCCGCACCTCGTGCACGCCCTTGCAAGAGTTGCGCAGCTCGGCCCAATGCGTGAGGTAGTCGCGAGTTGATTCGCTGGGGCCTTGGACGCACAAGGAGAGCTGACGGGGCTTGGGAGGCCGCTTGTACATGCTGGTGAAGTTGCGGATGAAGGCTTCGGTGAAATCGACCCAGCTGTTGATGATGTGGGGCTTCAGGCTGTTCAGCCATGTCCGGGTTGTGCCCTGGAGCATTAGCGGGATGTACTTCACAGCAACACGCTTATTGTCATTCACTATGCTGACAGCCCTGGAGTAGTCGACCAGCCAATCCTCTGGCTTCATGGAGCCGGTGTACTTGGACGTATCTCTTGGAAGCGGGAAGGGCTCATCTCGGACTCGAGGGCCGAAACAGGGCGGACCCAATGCGTCTTCTTCTTCTAGCGCCAGGGATCGATTGAGGCGGTCGATCCGGTGGCGGGCGTCGTTCTCTCCGACTCCTTCCCGGCGGCCAAGGCGGCCGCCAAGTGTCGGGTGCGTGACAGGCGGCGGGGTGGGATATCTCTCCCTCCGAGGCGGAGGAGGAGGCGGGTTGCCTCATCGCTTCACGGCTCGGGGGCGGCCTTCTGCGTCACGCTCAATGGTGAGGCGAGTCCGACTGCGGCTAGCAGTCGGCTCCTTGTCTTTTCGCTCACGAGCGCCGCCTGCAGTCGGCGTCCGGGATGTTGCCTCGTGATCCTGGCGAGGAGGCGAATCGTTGTTTCGCTGGTTGGGCGCTTCAGTGCAGCAGCCGGCTTCTTGCTGCTCGGCGGCCGCGTCAAGGAGTTGTTGGACGCGCTCCGTCTTGTGGCGACGCTTGTCGCCCTCGAGCTTGTCTAGCTCGTCTGCTGTCGCCTGGGCAGCTTGTGTGTTCTCCGCAGGTGTGGCGTAGACGGGACGATCTGTCCCGAACATGCTGGCAATGGTCGCACCACGCTGCCGGATCTCGCCGACGCGGCTAGGCCCACCAGGAGCCGGCGTGCCGCCGCCGACACGGTCCATCTCACGCCGGCAGGCCTCCAAAAGGCGTCTCATGTTGGCCAGCCTGTTGGCGCTTTCGACGAGCTGGACGCGGCGTGCTTCCAGCGTCTCGGCGTCAGCGTCCCCTAGGATGGGCGCAGACAGGTCTTGCAACGCCGCTTCGAGTGGGTCACAAGCACCTCCGCCCAAATGCTCGCCATTGCTAATGACAAGCACCTCTGTGACGGTGCTCCCGCCGCTGTGCTCGCGAGGAGGCGGCTTGTCGTAGACCACCACGTTGGTGGGGAATGCGTCAAGCAACACCGTGTCGGAGTCGACAAGCATCGGGTCGGTGGAGCCAACCGACTCCAAGTCCACATCAGGCTCGTTGATGACGTGGAGTTGGTCGAGGAGGCTGACGAGGCAGCTCTCGGGGCAATCTATGCCCCCATCAGATGCGAGCTCATCGGAGAGGCGAATCTCGCCAATAAGATTGGCGAGGCAGCTCGCCGCGCAGGCGACCTCCGCACCGTGCAGCGCGTCGGCGGAGATGCTGTCGGGCGTGCCGGGCTGGCTGCGCTCGCCAAGAAGGAACAAGGTTCTCGTCCAGAACAGGTCTCCGGACGACGGTGCACCCCGCCCCACGGTGGGGGCCAAATGTCGGGGGTTGGGTGCGACATATGCCAAAGGATGGCTTATCATGGTGGGAGCGAGTAGAACGTCGCCGATGCCTGAAAGCGGGATGAGGTGTAGACACGAACGCCGACGCACTTTACCCAGGTTTGGGGTTCTCCTAGGAGATAACACCCCTAGTCCTGCTCTGCGGGGTCTCCGCGTGATTACTAAGGCACTAGTGAGTACAAACGTGCTCCTCGAGCTGTATGCTAGGGGTAGAAGAAGTCAAGGCTTGCTCCCTTCTCCCTCTATGTATGAGTCTAGTTCGAACAGGTTGGGAACCCTTTGCATGGGTGCCCTGGGGGGGTTATATAGGCCTACCCCCAGGGGTACAATGGAATTTGGCCGGGCATAGGACCCGGCTGTCGCAGTATCCATCGCCTTCTTCTCCGCCATTCTTTGGGGCCCACCGCCTGTGGGCCTGTCGCTGACCGCAGGTATGGAGCCGACAGGTGCCTCCGCCGCTATGGTCCAGTCGGTGGTCGATCACCGAGCCGCAATGCTAATGACGCATGCTTGGTCGGGGAGTGGCATGGCTACAGTTCCGCCGTCTGGTGGGAGATCACTATAGCCTCACCGTGTCTCGTCTGGTTAATGGCGCACGGGGCTCGGGATAGGATCTGGCTGCTTGCAAGAAGCCGGATCCCCTTGGGTCCAATTGGTCAGGCTATGCCGCCTTCTGGGCCCTCGCTGCCTGGTAGGGCCCGCCGCCTGCAGGCTGTACCGGCAGGCCGTCGTCGGAGTAGGCCTCGCCTAACAGGGGTGATGTCAAGGGTGGAGCGGCAACAGTGTCGCATCGTGCGGAGATCTCCGCCTGTACGGGGCACAGTGGCCACGCCAAGCCCTGGATACGGGGTGATGGGCTACACTGTAGCCTCACCCTTTCTTGTCTTCTTAATGGGGGCGCATACTGTGAGGGCGTTGTGGCGTCTTGGTGCCGTCGTAGCCTCACTCTGGAGGCCGCCCGTAAGGAGTCGGCCCGTCTTGGTGCCGTCTTCTGGTACTTGGTCGTCCTATGGCAGCCGACCGTTTGAGCTAGCCGGCCACCAGAAGGCGGCGCTTCGTTCTGGAGGCTCGTGGGGCGCCGCCGGCCCAATGTCTTGAAAGGTTCAGGGACTCGGGTTAGGCTACCCGTGGCCCATTACTCCGACATATGGCGACGCGCAGCCTGAACTGAAACCAGAGTTTTTGGCGGATTTAGTCCGTATTTGCAGTAGCAAGCAGCTCCTAATTCTGGTTGGGGGTGATTTTAACATTATCCATAGACGGGAGGAAAAAACAATGATAACTTTGACGGCAGATGGTCGTTTATGTTTAATACAATTGAAAGCTTGGATCTTTGAGAGATTGAGCTTTCTGGTAGAAAATTCACTTGGGCCAATACGTTACCAATCCCGACATTTGAGAAGCTAGATCGTGTCCTAGCTAGCATCGAATGGGAGCAGAAGTTTCCCCTCATGACGGTCCAAGCGTTATCTCGCGCGATCTCCGACCATACCCCATTATTGGTTGACTCGGGAGAGGCAACGCATTTTGGGAACAAGAATACTTTTTCTTTCGAATTAGCGTGGTTTGAAAGAGAAGGGTTCCTGGATCTGATAGCAAGAGAATGGGATAAAGATTCAGGAGGAAGATTGAATGTTGAGAGATGGCAGAATAAGATTAGGCACCTAAGACAGTTCTTACGTGGTTGGGCAAACACTTGAGTGGGATATATAAGGCTGAGAAGGAAAGGCTCCTTTTACTTATTCAATCCCTTGATTTAAAAGCCGAGTCCTCCATTCTAGATACCAGAGAGCTGGAAACTAAAGTGGAGGCAGAAATAAGACTGAAAGAACTGCTTCATGAGGAGGAATTGAAGTGGGCACTGCGAGCTAAAGTTTGCAAAATCGTCCAAGGTGATGATAACACACAATTCTTCCATATGATTGTGAATGGCAAGCATCGAAAGAAGAGAATTTTTCAGCTTGAGCAAGATGAGGGGCGATTTTAGGATAGGAGAACCTAAAATTATACATCACCGATTACTATAAGCAGCTGTTTGGGCCTCCTGAGGATAATTTCGTATCCTTGGATGAGTCGAGGGTTGAGGATGTTCCTCAACTAGCAGCGGATGAGAACGATATTTTGACAGCCCCATTTTCGGAGAAAGAGGTGTTCGAAGCAATTTCACAAATGAAGAATAATAAAACTTCAGGGCCAGATGGTTTTCCGGTGGAGTTTTATAAAAAGTGCTGGCACATCATTAAGGGGGACTTGCTCCGGATGTTCCAGGATCTATTCTCGGGACAGTTGCAGTTGTTTCACTTGAACTTCGGAACGATTACTTTGCTTCCTAAGAAAACAGAGGCCGTGCAAATTGAGCAATTCAGGCCGATATGTCTTCTTAATGACAGCTTTAAAATTTTAACCAAAGTTGGGACTAATAGGCTTACGCAGATTGCGCATTCTGTGGTGCAGCCGTCTCAAATTGCTTTCATGCCGGACAGAAACACCCTAGAAGGGGTTGTGGTCCTACATGAAACGCTCCATGAAATCCACATGAAAAAACTATATGGGGTGGTTTTCAAAGTGGATTTTGAGAAAGCGTACGATAAGGTAAAATGGCCATTTCTTCAGCAGGCCTTGCGTATGAAAGGCTTTGATCAGTCCTAGAGGGACCGGGTAGATTCTTTCACGCAAAAAGGGAGTGTTGGGATCAAAGTGAATGATAATATAGGTCATTACCAGACACACAAGGGTCTGAGACAAGGAGATCCGATGTCATCGATTCTGTTCAACATAGTGGTCGACGTGATGACAATCCTAATATGAAGGGCTAAGGATGATGGCCAGGTAGGTGGCCTCGTTCCACATTTAGTTGACGGAGGAGTGTCTATCCTACAGTACGTTGATGATACTATCATCTTCATGGAGCATGATTTGACTAAAGCAAGAAACATGAAGCTTGTGTTATGCTTGTTCGAACAATTGTCGGGGTTAAAGATTAACTTCCATAAAAGTGAATTGTTCTGCTTTGGAAGAGCTAAAGAAGAACAAGAAGCTTACAAGGAATTGTTCGGGTGCGAATTGGGGGTCTTTACCCTTCACGTATTTGGGTATACCAATCCACCATCGCAAGCTTTCCAACAAAGAGTGGAAGTGCATTGAAGATCGATTTGAAAAAAAACTAAGCTGTTGGAAGGGCAAGCTTATGTGATACGGAGGCCGACTAATTCTGATTAATTCGGTTCTCACAAGTATGCCTATGTTTCTCTTGTCCTTTTTTTGAAGTAACAGTTGCAGTACGAAAAAGGCTAGATTTCTATCGATCGCGCTTCTTCTGGCAGAGCGATGAATTAAAAAAAATACAGACTCGCTAAATGGGATATCATTTGTAGGCCGAAAGATCAAGGGGGGTCTCGGCATTGAAAATTTAGAGGTGAAGAACAGATGTCTTCTCAGCAAGTGGCTGTATAAGTTATCTGTAGAGACAGATGCCACATGAGCCCAGATTCTGCGTAACAAGTACCTTCAATCCAAAACCTTGTCCCAGGTGACGGTAAGGCCGACTGATTCGCCTTTTTGAAAAGGACTAATGAGAGTGAAATCAGTCTTTTTTAACAGGACAAAATTTGTAGTTGGAACTGGTACTTCCACAAGATTCTGGGAGGATACATGGCTAGGGGAGACGCCCCTTGCACTCCAATATCCTTCTCTCTATAATATTGTTCAGCGAAGAGACGCTTACGTTGCAACAGTATTACAGTTCAATCCTCTTAATATTCAATTCAAGAGGAAAACCGTGGGGAAGCTTAGCTCCATCTTGTGAGAAGATTGATGGATGTCCACCTTTCTCAACAGCCCGATCAGTTGCGCTGGAAACTAACTAAGAATGGTGAGTTTTCGGTTAAATCCATGTATTTGGATATTATCAACGCTAACACTATTCCTCATTCGAAACATATTTGAAAAGTCAAAGTGCCTTTAAAAATCAAAGTGTTTATGTGATTTGTCCACAAACAAGTCATTCTAACTAAGGACAATTTGGCGAAACATAACTGGACGGGATCTAAAAGATGTAGTTTATGTGATAGTGATGAATCCATCAAACACCTCTTTCTTGGCTGCCCATTGGCAAAAAATTTGTGGAGGTCGGTCCACATAGCTTTTAATATTACTCCTCCGAATACTATTAACACGTTATTTGGGACGTGGCTAGATGGGATTGATGCAGAAACAGCGAGACATATCTGTGTAGGAGTATGAGCTTTATCAGGCAGTTCGAAACTGCAGAAACGACTTGGTTTTTAATAGAACAACAAATATTCATTTCTTGCAGGTTATTTTCCGGGCCACTACACTGATCTGTATGTGGTCGCTATTCACTCCGACGAAGGCCAGGGAACATTTGGTTACTGGATCTATCCGATGGGAGACAGTAGCGATGGCGGTCATGTAATAGGATAGATGTTTAGTTTCCTATCTTATATTTTGCCTACCGGTTGTGGCTATCCTGTTTTTGCATTCATGCTCTTTGTGGGCCTTTTTTTTAGACCTGACTTTTCGGAAAAAATAAAGTATCTAACTCCACGACATAACAAGTGTATCTCGTAACAGTTATAACCTGAAAAGCACATTTGTGTAAGTAAGAGTTCCCAGTATCATCAATTGTTCTCCAGAAACAGACGAAGAAGGGAAAGAGGAGATTATGTCATACAAGAGCATGCTTTCTGATTAATGATAGAAATACAACGAACAGCTAGCTACCCTACCAATGATTCATATGCATAGATAGTACATTAGCTATCTGTACAATGCTGAGTTGCAGTTGGTGTATGATTTAATAGGAGGGCCCTAGTTTTCCTCCTCAAATGAAATCCATGGAGTCGTCTAGGGACAGACCACTCAGCGACTGGCCACCATTCGATGGGCTCTGGTGATGGTTTGGATGGTGACGCTGAGCTTGGTGCCCACCTAAGTAAGCCATCTGTTGCTGTTGCTGCTGCCGCTGATGTTGCTGAGAGAAATAGGATGGAATCTGCTGGAGTCCGCCGTTAAATTGACTCCCATTCATGTTTGGAGCTTGCCCTGCAGCTATCTTAAGTCGCTGGACTTCTTCTCGCAGAGCGTCGTTTAGAGCTGCATTTGGTACGGAATGGAGCATTTTATTATGTTCATCCCTGAGCTAGAAAAACACAAATACTGAATTTCGCTTTACTAACTGACCAGCCAACATGTCAACAGATTCAGAGACCAGCAGCAGGCAAACTTCATAAAATTTAAATAATGGCTACCGAAAGAACTGCAGAAGTTCTAGCGGAAGATCAGAACATACCATCCCGTAGTTTAGCTTGCTCCTCCATGGACTGCAACCGAAGTTTGAGTTCTCTATTCTCAGTAGTTAAACCAGAAGTATCCCTCTGTGTTTCAAGTAATAGCAATAGATTATATATGAGAATAAGCTATATATGAAAAAAGGTTACATCACCAATATTAAAGATCATATCCACACAAAAAAGCAAGTGGATTAAAACTCTACTAGCAATTACGATCGAATATTCTCAGCGGCATACAGAAAGGGGGGTTTGTGCTAGCATGGTCCAAAAAAATTGAACATCCATGCAAAACTGCAAACTCTACATACAGGGAAACTTGACTAAATTTAGTAACACTGACTCAGCAAACATGTACTATAATCATCTTTACTTCCGAGGTACTCCCTCCGTCCCAAAATAAGTGTCTCAACTTTGTACTAGCTCTAGTACAAATTTGTACTAAGCTCAAGACACTTATTTTGGGACAGAGGGAGTAATAGTTAACAGAGGTCTTACCAATAATGGTAGATGCTTATGCAAAGCTCCAAAGGCACGTGAATAGTATGTAACCAGAAACATAAGGGTTGTGTTTGGTTTGTACCCAAAGTAACACTGCCAAATGTTTGGTAGTGCTCAAAACTTTGGCCTTTGTTTGATGGTTGCTATTTTTTGGCATGTCCGTGGCCCTTTGTTCAATGGAGAGAATGAGAGCTCTATCATTGAGCTGGACGACTCCTTGGATGATACCCTCATGTGTTTTGTGCGACGAATCCAAGAGTCTAAGGTCAAGAACGCTTTAAAAAGGATGAAAGGAGGCAAGGCGACGAGCCCTGGTTGTATCCCCATTGAGGTGTGGAGAGGCCTCGGAGACATAGCAATAGCGATAGTATGGCTAACTAAAATTTTCAACCTCATTTTTCGGGAGAACAAGATGCCAGAAGAATGGAGGCGGAGTATATTAGTACCAATCTTCAAGAACAAGGGGGGTGTTCAAAGTTGTACTAATTACCGTGGAATGTCATGTGGTGGGCCTTGGAGAAACACAAGTCCCAACAAAGTACATTACCCTCATCAAGGACATGTACGATAATGTTGTGACAAGTGATGACGAGACTGATGACTTTCCAATTAAAATGGACTGTACCAAGGGTCAGCTTTGAGCCCTTATCTTTTTGCTTTGGTGATGGATGAGGTCACAAGGGATATACAAGGAGATATCCCATGGTGCTCTTTGCAGATAATGTGGTGCTAGTAAATGGTAGTCGGACAGGCGCTAATAGAAAGTTAGAGCTTTGGAGACAAAATTTGAAATCGAAAGGTTTTAGGCTTAGTAGAACTAAAAAAATAAAACTAAGTACATGAGGTGTCGCTCCGGTACTACTAGGCACAAGGAGAAAGGAGGTTAGCCTTGATGGGCAGGTGGTACTTCAGAAGGACACCTTTCAATATTTGGGATCAATGTTGAAGAAGGATGGTGATATCGGTGAAGATGTGACCCATCAAATCAAAGCCACATGGATAAAGTGAAGCCAAGCTTCTGGCGTTCGCTGTGACAAGAGAGTGCCACAAAAGCTAAAAGGTACTCCCTCCGTCCCATAATGTAAGACATTTTTGCAAATTATGTTAGCTTACAAAAACGTCTTATATTATGGGGCGGAGGGAGTAGGTTCTATAGGATTGCGATTCTACTAGCAAAGTTGTACGGCGCTGAGTGTTGGCCGACTAAAAGACAACATGTTCAACGGTTAGATGTAGCGGAAATGTGCATGTTGAGATGGATGTGTGGCCACACACAAAAAGGATCCGGTCCGGAATGAGGATATACGTAGAGTTGGGGTAGCACTGATCGAAGAGAAGCTTGTCCAACATCGTCTGAGATGGTTTGGGCATATACAACGCAGGCCTCCAGAAACTCCAGCGCATAGCGGACGGTTAAAGTGTGTTGAAATGTCGAGAGAAGTCGGGGTAGACCAAAGTTGACATGGGAGGAGACGTAAAGAATGATCTGAAGGACTGGAATATCACCAAACAACTAGCCATGCATAGGAGTGTGTGGTGGTTTTGGGATCTTATGGGTTAGCCTACCGACTTGATTGGGACTAAAGGCTTTATTGTTGTCGTCTGTAGCCCTCCCTCCCTCCCTCTCCCTCTCCCTCCCGCTCCCCCTCCCGCTCCCCCCCCTCCCTCCCTCCCTCCCTCACACACACTCACCCACCCACGCCCTCCATCCCTCCCTCCCCCCTCCCCCTCTCCCTCCCGCTCCCCCCCCCCCCTCCCTCCCACACACACACTCACACACACACCCACGCGAAGAGATACATCGCTAGACCTATTTGTCGTAACTTTTCATGCTTTACTACTTACTCTAATTACCATAATGCTTGTCCATTTCATCAACAAAACTTTGGCTCTTCTCTGTTTAAAATGAACAATGTATACACGCACCATGGACTAATGTGAAGGGCAATCCAGTTCATATATGTGTTCTGTCCTACTGACTTATATACCTACCGTAAACTGTTCTCGATGTAATATCACAATTCTAGCAAAATGTAAATGCTGATGATAAAGCTAGTCCGTGACAAAAATTTAATAAGAAATCTAAATTCTTCACACTGTCACACAATTCAAAAGCTGAACAGTACTATGCGTGTCATTTCCACACTACTCCCAAAACAAAACACAGTTACATATCAACATAAATTAGTTCTTTTCAAGCCTCGGAGCTATCAACAACTTCAGTTGCAGATGACCCAACTAAGCATCTTCAAATTCAATGTAAAGGATTGAATGCAACAACATGCTATAAAGTATATACAGCAAACATACAATCAGCTATCTACTTCAACACAGAACATAACAAATTATGAGTCAAACTTTGGTTTTCGTATAGGTTACTCTATTAGGATCATGCTACATGTCAAACATCACAATTGACCAATGAACATAGTGGATTACATTAAAAAAAACTCATCTCACACCCCTTAATAAAATAATCCCATACCTGGAGAAGTGTAAGCTGTGCTGATAGCGTAGTGGCCTCGGTCTGCAGTGTCTGGACCTTCCTCTCTAGCTCACCGGTATACTTGATCTTCCTCTCCTTCGACCTCGCCGCCGACTGCCGGTTTGCCAAAATCCTACATGCAGACATATAATTATCCTAAATTAGTACAACCCAAACACACCTAGTAGACGAACCCTAAACCTTGCAACTATCATCCAGATATCTGAGATCTCAAAACTGACAATTATCCTAAATTCGTACAACCCAAACACAACTAGGAGACAAACCCTAGTCCTTGCAACTATCATCCAGATATCCAGGATCTCAGAACTGATAGCACACTTTCAGTAGCAGAAATTACTACAAACATTAACATACATGGTTCCATTAATAAAAATATAAAATCTTAACGATCTGACGTCAGCTCAGAGGTTTTTTTTAATGAACATGCTGTGACACGTTCAATTCCTGTGTACGAATCTCAAAGCAAGACACGTGGCAATCACTTTTCACTCCCACGCATCCCTCTGAGCCAACTACGGCCTGACGGCACTAAACGGTTCGCTCAGGATGGCAATCTGAGCAAACACATCCGGAATGGCAAATTCTATTTTTTAGAGCATGGGAATTTTCACCATTTCCGTTTGATGTAGCATGGCAATATTCGTCTGCCAGCATGGCAAATCTTGAACTAAGTTGGGAATTTTCGTTGCATAATGGCAAATCCCTAAAACCGCATGGCAATTACTTTGCTAAAGCATGGCAAATTAATCTTTCTACTAGCATTGCAATTTATTTTCTTTACAACATGGCAAATCTTTATACAATAGCATGGCAAATATATCTGCTTTACCGGCAATCCTCTTTCGCTGGGAGTGATTTTTTTTAGGAAACACAATCAGGTTGCAGCATTCGCTCGGATGACCTAACGATAGTTCACTCAGGGGTCCTCCGTGAGGGACCGTCAGCAGGTCAAAAACATATATACATGGTTCACATGACAAATTACATCAGTAGATGAGATGACACCACCTTCCGGATCGAGAAAGAACAGCTGAAGATTTATTTCCTCACCTCTTTGCGCGTTTGGGGTCAAGGAGAGCTAGCTCGGCGATCCTCTCGGCCGGCATGGCCTTCTTGGCGTAGTCCAGCCCGCCCGACAGCGCCGACTCGCCTTCGAACGGCGAGTTCACCCCATCCATGGACCCGCTCCTCTTATGGCCACCACCACCCCCGCCTCCTCCCCCCTGCAAGGCGAGGCCCTCGAAGAAGGCGGCGTCAAGGGAGAGGCTCCTGTTGTGGGTCCCGCCCGGTGGACGGGGAGCCGGTGTCTGGGACGAGCTGGCCGCCATCGGCGGGGGAGGAGGCGGGGTCGGGTCGGAGACCGCCGGGGAGTCGTCGGAGAGGGATGGGAAGTCGAGGTCGGAGAAGGAGAAGTCTCCATCGGGGTCGAGGAAGAGGTCGGTGTCGGGGAAGCGCAGAAACGTCTCCGAATGGGCCCGCCGGTGGTGCCCTCGCACACCAGCGCCGCCGGAGGACGGCACCGGAGTTGGCAGCTGGAAGCGCGGGTCCATGGCGGCCAACGGGAGGTCTACGCCGGCGGCGGCGGCAGCACGTGGAGTCGAGCTGGGAGGCGTTGCGCTGTGTGTGTTTGTGTGTGTGTATGTTTGAGCTCGGGGGATCGAGTTGGTGGGATACGTGTGAGGAGAAAATGGGGGCAGGCTGCGTGGGTGGTGCCGCGCTTCCCCGCGTGGTCCCGGTGCACCGAGTTCGCGCAGCCTGAACAAATCGCGAGGCTCGATGGACGGTCAAAGTGGTGTGTGGCTCGTTAGGAGAGTCCAGGGAGCTGCAGAGAATCTCCATCGGGAGCACAAGTGTGGATGCGAGGTGGAAGAGGGTGTCCTGGTGGACCTGGCGTACGGTGCGGCCACCGGGAAGTACAAATCGCTAGGAGCATCGGACGTTCCTCTTCTGCCGCCGTCCGTGGACTCGGTGCAGCCAGAGTCAAAGTACTCAAGTACCAAGGGCACGGATGTAACTTTGTGCAGGTGGAAGGAATGCCGCGTTGGTCCTATGAGCGAGCGGCGTGCGGCAGCTGGTGCGGGCCCGGCGATACTCTCTGCCGGTGAACTTCTCCCGATGGAGCGTGGGTCAAGCTTTTAAATCTAGGCTGATATGATGGATATACATGCCGATACATCACTTTTGAAGCTCTACCGACATAAACATAACATATCATTTTAAAAATATTATTTTCAAACATATCATCCGATATGGACCAAAGTATCGACCGATATGACCGATATCTAGCCCGATATGTCCACCGATATAGAATGGTACGTAGATGATAACAATTCTGTATTAAAAAGCAGTGAAATAAGATCATGCATTTAGAACTTCATTATATATTATCAAAGTCATGCACAGTGTTTCATACAAAATGCATATATATCGTATTGTTTTTAATCATAGAGTAAGGATTTTGCGAATATTTCCTTAATAGCTTCTTAATTAAATAATATACTAGGAATCTAAAAGTGTTATGTTGAAAGCATTAAAGTCACACATTTTATTTTACTAAAAATAAATGTTTTGAACAAGAATAATGAAAGAAAAACTAGACATGTTTTCTCCGATATATCCACATATCGCCCGATATATCACCCGATATCCGACATCCGATATGTTGAAGCCAAACCGATACGAACCCGATATCCAATATTTTGAAACTTGGCGTGGGTGTGTGTGAGGCCTACTCCCGACCCCATTTCCTTCGTCGGGTCATGTCTGTTTGGACCCAACGCGCGTCCGCAGATGGACGAACGCCCGTTTTCTATCCGTCTGCGACTTATTTCTAGCGCAAAATTGATCCGCGTTTGCGTCGAAACAAACAGGACACGGACGGGCGGATGCGCGCATATGTCCTCCCTTGACCCGCTCGTCAGAGACACAACGTTCTCATTTCCCTCTTCTTTCTCAAAACCATCACGCCCCTTCCCACTCCATGGTTGGCGCCCCACAGCAACCCGTCGTCGCCGTCCCAGCCGCCACCTTCGCCTGTCCAGCGACGAAGAAGAAGAAGCCGAAGTCGAAGCTCTCGCCAGCGGGGCTCGGCCGACTCAACCAAGAATCGGCCAAGCGGAGAGCCCGGAGGGCCGCTACGGTGGAGAGGAAAGTTGTGGCCCAGTACGCCCTCGAGGCCGCCGTTGCTTAACACAAGGCCACCGTTGAGGATAACGAGGCCCTCGTTGCTAAGACCAAGCAAGCAGTGATGGCGCATGCCTCCTCATGCTAGGGTTTAGCCGACCCGCGTCGGCCATTTCCTTCCGCCTCCGCAATGGCCGCGGCGAGCACGTGCTCGTCGGTCGTTCTCCACAACACCGCAAACGAGCGACATTCATCCGGCGCACGAGCATGGTGTGACCCGCTTCTCCACGTCGCTGGCGGCAGCGTGATCACGTCGGCCACCCCCATCCCCCCGGTGACCATCATCGACCACAATGTCACGCGTGGGTCGGGTATCGTCGACTAGTCGGCCACCGGGATGGAAAACAAGCAGTCGCTGGCGATTCCTATGACCAACCTTCCCGATGCCCGCGACCTGTTTGACGGAATGCACTGCCCAATGGCGACGTAAGACGACCCCGACTTCAACGCTTTCATGGAGAACGCCATCTACGAGGGCCGTGGCCAAGCCTTCCACCCGAGGGACAAAGCCAAGGTTTCGATCCCGACGAGACCCAAAGCCAAGACGAGCACGGCCAACATGAAGAGGCCGGCGGCATTGGGCATGGCAACCAAGAAGAAGAGGTCAACGGCCATGGCAACTCATGGCATGTAGACATCTATTGCAAACAGGAAGAGGAGGGTATAAGCATCGAGGAGGAGCCATTTTTTATCCATGAGCTCACCCAAAGAGCCAATGCATAAAAGAGAAAGCAAAGCATTCGCACGGAATCATACACCAAAGATGAGGACAAGTTGATTTGCGAGAGTTGGAAGGAAGTAGAGAAAGATCCCAAGACCAACGCCGAGAAAAAAGGTGTTGTTTTTTGGTGGAGAGTTTATGTGACCTTCCATGAAGGTAGAAAGTTTCCACCCTACGAGTTTGAGAGCACTAGTGACATCAACTCAATCCAAAACGGGTGGTTGTTTCCAACAAGAATGCAACAAGTTTTGTGCCGCACTTGAGAGCGTTCAAGCTCGTCCCCTGAGTGGCCTCGGCATGGGCGACTTGGTATGAACTTCTTCTCTTCGTTCCTATGTCATGTTTATGTTTGTTGCACTTTTGTTGTCACATTTGTGGCCATCACTTTGTTTGTGTAGGCATTCCAAGCTTTGGAAGCCTTCAAGGCTCAGCATAAGAACAAGCCATTCACCCTCACCCATTGTTGGACGCTCATCAAAGATTGCCCCAAGTTCAAAGATCAATTTGCCGCTCTAAAGAAGCATGGAGGGACGGTGACCGTGGCTGGCACTACTGCAGGATGCTGCTAACGCGACACTACGATCAGAGACCCTTTTGACAAAACTGTGTGCGATGCATTAATCGCAAACGGTGATGTAAAAAAACTGTCAAAAAAGATGCAAAACGTTTGTGATGGCGAAGACATCAAACACGGTTCCGATTTTAGTTGCGTGTGCGATGCAGGGCACATGGTTGATCCATCCGAGCTGTTTGCGATGAGTCAGAACAACAGAAACGGGCAGCCATATCAAGGTGTGTGCGATATACGCCATACAGTTCAGTCAGATGAACAGATTGCTATTGGGGAGTGCAACATAAACGGTTAGCCAAATCAAGGTGTGTGTGATATATGGCATATGGTTCACTCGGACGAACTGTTTTCGATAGGGAACACAACGGAAGCGGTTCAACTTAACAAGATGTGTGTGATATGCGACATACAGTTCACATAGATGAACTATTTGCGATGAGCCAAAAGAACACAAACGAGTCGTGTAAACAAGATGTGTGTGATACGCGGCAAACAGCTGACTTGGATGAACTGTTTGTGATGAGAAATTAGAACACAGATGGTTACTACAGTTAATTCGTGTGCGATTCTGTGTGTACAAAAATCTTTGAAAATTGCAAACTAGTTGCTTGCGGTGGCTAGGAGTATCGCACACAATGCGTCAACGAGTACTCGTGTGCGATGATCAGTAAGTTACACATATGTTTCCTTATGTTAACACGTGTGTGAATTTGCAATATGAATAGTTAATATGCAAATGTCTTCTGGATAACGAGCACACGCTTAAACTCAATGAACTGTGTACGATACTAATACTTTCCATGAAAATTTAAGAACTTGGCTAACAGCATTTGAGTTGCCATGACAAGCGAGAACTTGTTAATTTGAATGATTCCATTTCTGCTGGAAATGCAGTACCTTGCAATCACTTTGGCGTTATTAGCAGGGACAAGTGTAATTCGACCACGCCGGAAAATCGACCCAGGAACTGCTACAGCGGGCAATTTCTATTGAAATATAGAATAAAAACCAATTGTAACATATCGTGGAAGATATATGTAGTTTATGAGCATCAACATAAAAATAAGACTTTGTACCAGTGTTTTGTGCACATAATTGGTCTTGTTCAATGTGTGCATCATAGGTATAACTAATCCCATATAAAATCCAGCGTTCATACGTTGTGCTATCTTTGTCAGATTATCAACAAATTTTATGACATGCTTCAAGTCCTTCCAGTGAAATTTGGTACGCTTAGTAACATACAGATCGTTCGCTATGCATCCAACATATCCTGCTTAAAAGATGGAAAAGTATTATTTATTCAGAACATGGCAGAAGAATATATAATGCGCATAAAATGGTAAATAGAATTTGTTACTGCCTAGGAACAGAGTCAGAAAATGAAATCACAATTGGTTGCTTAAATAGTGATCAATTAGTCAGAAAAATACCCCAATTTTGCTAAGTAATATGCCAGCATGGAGAAAGTTGAAAGGACACTAACCTCGATCAGATTTTGATTGGCTGATAATGTTGGAGAAGTAAACATTCATGTTAATTAGACCAGGTTGTGGTGCACACACTAGAATTTTATTGCCAGCTTTCAATTCATAACACTTAGACACTTTTATCCAAAGGTCCGCATCAAAACAGGAGTGACCATATTTATCAACTTGTACGCTAACCGTCATTGTAAATACATGTTGCGTTGTCAATATGACATCCATGGAGTCATCAACAAAGTAAAGCCCACGATTTCATTCTACTCCTGTTCTTGCAAAGCAAGGGATGTACTGTTTGAAATGAAAATTAAGATCATAAATTAGATATATTGAAATAATAGAGCAAGATGCAAATATGGGAATAACTGATAGAACAAATAAATATATAGATGAAAGCAAAGTACAAAAGTATATAATTAAAACTAGATAATGTAACAAAGATTTGATGCAAATATGAGAGCAAGTGAATGAACAATACATCATATATTTGTCTAATATATGGGGGCAAATCGGCTTCGACCATACCTTTTATCCAAATGTAGCAACAGACGGTATATGTGCACAAATTTAGGCCATGCTGACCATGGTAGGTTGAGATTGAACATACCGAGCGCTCCCTGCAGTCATCCGGAATGGTGAGATAGAACTTCATTTCCAACTGACCGCGACCACAATTGCCCGATTTGTGCTCGCACCGTGGACACATCAATAAAAACCCTCGAATCAGCTAGAAGAAAAATGAATCCATGGCGATTTCCGCCGGTTGATTAACATCGACGGACGGACTACGGTAAGAGATGAGTGAATATTTCGCTAAGTTGATTACCTTCTCCATGAGAAAAATCCCCGGCCCAATCCCGCAGAAAACCCCACTCGATCAGAGTCTAGAATGTCGGTGCAGATAGGTGGTGGAAAGCGGTAGGGGCGAAATCCCATGTCGTTTGGAGCGCGACCTCCGCCCGCTGACAACATCCGTCGAGCTTAGGGTGGCCGCCACGATATAAGTTGATGAGGTGGAGAGTTGCGGAGGAGTCCGCGCCGAGTGGGTGGGGATGAAGTGGGTGAGGGTTTTCTTTTTTCCTTTTGCATGTGTGGGTGAACACACATGGTTCACAGAGGCAACGGAGATGAATCGTGTGCGATAGTAGGGGAATCCAAATTTTGTTTGTCCTTTGTCCATGAGTTTTTTCTACAATGAACATAAACCATGCAAATCATCGTGTTCAAATTTGGCACTTTTCTGAGTTCATTTACAATATTTAGGGGTCATGTGCATTTTCTAGGCATTAATGCACATAATTCAAATTCAAACAATCGATGCATGAAAAGGTGCACGAGAACGGTTTGGAAAACCATGATCGCGCTATTTAGTAAATTCTCATGCCTTTTACAAGGAACGGGTAGATATTTCGTAGAAAGTGTGGCAATAGTCAACCAAAAATACGTCGTTTATTGGTTTTTCAACTATAGAAAAATGAAATACATGCTTGAAAAACACGACGGATGGCATGGTGCCATGTTATGGTCTCACCATGCCCTGGTACAAATTTGAGAAGGTTTGGCTTATGTCATCGTCCACGCCATTCATAAATCGAACCATCACCGAGGAATTTTCATGGTTTCGAGGGGAAAATGAGCAAGATTGAAGGGGCCGGGAATCCAAATTTCCTTCCTGGCTTGTCATTCAGTTTTTCCTACAATCAACATACCCCCTCGAATGCAACGTGTTCAAATTTGGCATTTTCCGGGCTCATTTACCATATTAGGGGATTATGTTGCATTTTTTAGGCATTAATCCACATAATTCAATTTCTGATAATCGGTGCATGAAAAGGTGCACAAGAACGGTCTAGAAAAATCATACTCGTGGTATTTAGTAAATTCTCAAGCCTTTTACAAAGAATGGGCTGAGATTTCAAGGGAATGCATGGCAATAGTCAACCACAAACTTGTCATTTACTGGGTTATCAACTATAGAAAAATGAAATATGTGCTTGAAAAACATGATGCCTGGCATGGTGCCATGGTATGGCCTCACCGTGCCCTGGTAAAAAGCTAAGAAGGTTTGATTTATGTTGTCATGCATGCCCTTCGTTAATCAAACCATCATCAAGGAAGTGCCATGCTTTCGAGAGGGAAATCACCAAGATTGAAGGGGAATCCAAATTTCCGTCCTAGTTTGTCATTCAACTTTTTTCCAGCGATCAACATACCGCCTCCAATGCAACGTATTCAAATTTGACATTTTTCCGGGCTTATTTACCATACTTAGGGGATTATGTGCATTTTCTAGGCATTAATGCGCATAATTCAAATTCGAACAATCGGTGCATGAAAAGATGCACAAGAACTGTCTGGAAAATCATGCTCATGCTATTTAGTAAATTCTCATGCCTTTTACAAGGAATGGGCAGATATTTCAAGGAAATGTGTCTCAATAGTCAACCGCAAACGCGTCGTTTACTGGGTTAATAACTATACAAAAATGAAATACATGCTTGGAAAACATGACGCCTGGCGTGGTGCCATGGTATGACCTCACCGTGCCCTGGTAAAAATTTGAGAACGTTTGCCTTATATCGTCATGCACGCCTTTGATAAATCGAACGATCACCGAGGAAATTTCATGGTTTTGAGGGGGAAATCACCAAGATTGAAGGGGGGGTCCAAATTTCCTTTGTCCATGAGTTTTTTTCTACAATGAACATACACCTTGCAAATCACCGTGTTCAAATTTGGCACTTTTCTGGGTTCATTTATCATATTTGGGTTATGTGCATTTTCTAGGCATTAATGCACATAATTCAAGTCCAAACAATCGGTGCATGAAAGGGTGCACAAGAACGGCCTGGAAACCCATGCTCGTGCCATTTAGTAAATTCTCATGCCTTTTACAAAGAATGGGCAGATATTTCGATGAAATGTGTGGCAATAGTCAACTACGAACGTTTGTTTATTGGGTTTTCAACTATAGAAAAAATGAAATAAGTGCTTGAAAAACATGATGCCTGGCATGGTGCCATGGTATGGCCTCACCATGCCCTGGTAAAAATTTGAGAAGGTTTGGCTTATGCTGTCATGCACGCCCTTCATAAATCGAACCATCACCAAGGAAGTTCCATGCTTTTGAGAGGGAAATCACCAAGATTGAAGGGGAATCCCAATTTTCTTCGTTCTTTGCCCTAGAGTTTTTTCTACGATGAACATAGACCCTGCAAATCACCATGTTCAAAATTGGCATTTTTTCGGGCTCATTTACCATATTTAGGGGATTATGTACATTTTCTAGGCATTTAGTGCATATAAATCCAATCCAGCTATAGCTGCACGGGTGTGATGTGAGGGACGTGGATTGTCGTTCGATCGCGGCACATCCTACGGTGCACACGCGCGATCCGCATGCCTCGGGTTCCGGCCAATCATAACGCAACACAGTAGGCCCAGCGCACACTGTTTCCGGAGGCGATGGAGCTGAACCATGTGTGATAATGAACGAGCAAAATTGTAAGGGAAGCCAAATGTCCTTCATCGTTTATCGTTGAGCTCTTAAAAACCACCGCACTATACAAATCTCTCCAAGCGTCGTTCATGGCACTGCGGCGCACAGTAACTGGTAAGGAAGCTATGGCATCCCGCCGCGCCGCGTTCCTCACCGCCCGCGACCGCACACATGGCAAGGAAGCGATGGCATCTCGCCACGCCAAGATCATCGCCGTCGGAGGCCACACAGTTACGTGGGCGGACTTTGATGCTGCCATGGCCGAATGGACGGTGGATCTAGAGGCGGCCAAAGCCGCACAGAAGGAGCAGAAAAGGCAAAAAGCAGTCAAGAAAAGAGAGTCCCGCCTCTGCAAGAAAGAAGAGGCTGCACGCTGTGCTGAGGAGAGCTTGGTGGAGATCAAAGCACGGTGGGCTGCCGCCTACAAGGCCGGGAAGGAGAACGCCGACGTTTGGCCAACATGCCCAATGGCAGCATGTGAGAAGTAGTTAGTGCGTGAGTCGCCCGTAAGTTTGTATAATTAGTTACGAGCATCTACCCGTACTACATACGTACTAGTCTTAGAGCAAATTACCAGTAGTACTTTAAGTTGGTACTATCTATTACTAACGTACAATGTCGGTAAGCGCATCCTTTGAGGGCTTTGAGTGTTGATTAGCATGTGTTCACTGAAGTTTTGTAGCCGCACCCCGGCCCCAAATACTACTGAAACGTCCACCCGCAGCCATCGGAGGAGACTAGAGCTGGTCGCAGCTGGTTTTTAGTCCCGCCTTGCCGCGCGAGTTGGCCGCACACCGGCTTAAATTGTCGCGCTGGCGGATGGCAGCAAGCTTCTCTCTTGTTGCATAAGATCAAATCTGGCTACGCGAGCGAGGCAGGTTGACACTTGATTGCATGTCATAAACCTATGATTGCTTATCGGGTGTCACCTTGCCTCATTCATGTACATTGAATAATCCTGATACAATGAAAGAGATTTTTGAAATTAGGTGCGGTTGGAGATGCTGATAGATGTAAGAATTATTAGAAGATCACAAAACACACGGTTTCTATGGTGTACCCATGTGCGTTTTTTGCATTAATGATCCATAAGTCAGTTACCTGTGCAATGTTTCCTAATAAATCAGGCGTACCATTGATCGAAAAAATCAACTACAGGTGTACATTTTTTGGAGACGGGATCTGCCAATTTTCTCTTTTCTCGCACACTAGTATTATACGCGCTTTGTCTGTGTTGTGTGTTTCCCCCGCCCAATTTCAATTTCGCATCGAAATTTTCATTAGGCGCGCGATTTTAGAATTTATTCCTCCAACCACATCCCCACCATCAAATTTCCTTAGTATCTCCCCCCTCCCTCCTCTCCCTACCGACAGCTCAAACCACCGTTGCCACAACCACAGGTTCAACCACATCTACGTTCTGCTCGAATCCAGTCAGGTAACCCAGCGATCTCTATGATGGCCCTGGCCTGATTGCTTAAATGGCGCCTGTGAAACATCCTCATGCCTCCAAATCCCCACCACCCCTACCTCCAAAGCATCGCCGTGCAATCCCAACCACATATCACGTGGATGTCGAGGAGCTAATGGCGGTCCATGGCGCGATGGCCACTGTGCGTGTTGACACGGAGGAACACCTCACCTCCGTCGTTGCCGATATGGTGCAGGCTCTGGCACAGATGAAGTGCCCCATCGACTACCCCCCAGGACATAACATATATGATCTGACCAGCTCAATCTTACCAATACCACTTGTAATGGCTATGCTTTGTATGGTTGATGTATTAAGCATGTTCTTGCCTTGTTTATTTCAGTACTGCACACTGTGTAATATTCAAGTATTAACTATCTAGCTCAATTTCACCAATACCAGCAACAAACTTACAATATAGGACTCAAGATATCACTAGAGATGCTGCCCATTTACAATTTTTGGTGGATGCTAACCTGCTGTACTTAACATGCCTTTCTATGTACTTACGCAGGGCCATAACGGGCGATGCTGTTGTTTGCCGTCGAGGTTAGCCGCATCCCATGTCTTATAGTGTTTTACATCATTTGTGCAATTGCAGTTTGGCTTCTAACATTTACTTGCTTCTTGTAGGTACACATGTCGGCAGCACTGATCGACGCTTCGACCCAGAGGAAGAGCTCGCCTCTGCCGCCGCTGACTTTGGGCGGGCTCTGGCCAAGATGAAGTGCCCCAGCAACTACCTCTCGGGACTTACCAAGTACGAACTCACCAGTTCAATCTTACCAATACCAGTTGCAATTAATGGCTATGTTTTTGTACGGTCGATGTATTAAGCATGTTGTAGTAAACATGCCTAACACGTTTTAGCTATTTTCCTACCTTTTTATAGACAACTGGGCCATTCTATGCTCTAGCAGCACCTGCCTTGTGATGTTTAACTTTGCCAATTGCATTTTTATCAGTACCGGTTTCAATGGCTATTAAGCCTATTGCAATTAACCGTTGTATCCATTTTTAAACAGTTGTATTTCAATGGCTACAAACTTACAAAAATGACTTAGGATGATGTTAAGCTTGTTGCAATTAACAATTGTATCCATTTTTTAATCCGTTCCTTTGCTACCGTGCTACTCTTTCACAATGAAGATATCACTACAAATGCTGTCATTTTATTATCATTTGCTATTTTTGGTGGATGTTAACCCTGTTGTAGTTAACATTGGCTTTCCATGTACTTAAACATGGCTACAATGGGCGATGCTGTTGTTTGTCGTCGAGGTTAGCTGCATCCCATGTCTTATACACCATATGTTCCTAAATATAAATATTTTTAGAGATTCCAATATAGACTATAGAAGGAGCAAAATGAGTGAATCTTGATTTCTAATCTAAACTATATCTATAATTCTATATACATCCGTATGTAGTTCATATTGAAATCTCAAAAAGTACTTGTACTTAGGAACGTAGGTAGTTGTATTTTTACATCATCTGTGCAATCTCAGTTTAGCTTCTAACATTTACTGGTTGCTTGTAGGTACATATATGAGCGGTACTGATCCACGCTTCGATCCCTTTTGCGTATGGGGCAATGAGATATTCATGAACAAGCATCAAGTGAGGAAACTAAGTAAGATTGTTAGGCGAAAGAAACGGGTGATGGGAATTAAGCTCTTTATTTACACTTTGTCCAAGACAACAATGAACTTTAGGATGGTAATTAATGTGTTGCCTTTTCCCCCTTCCCACAACAAGTTACTCTATTAGACCTCAATATCTGATATATTTCTCTTTTTAGTGGTTTCCGAAGCTATTTACTGATGATTACCTTGCAAACTACATGAATGGAGTGGAGGCAACTAAGGTTAAAGTATATAATTCATGCTACCATGATAATGCTCTAGAAGTCCTCCTAAAGGCGGTGAAGGATGGGCAGGCAATCGTCACAAGGGGTTGGACAAAAGTTGTTCGTGCCTATGGCATGCAAGAAGGCACATTATGGGCATTCCGCTTCTTCAACACCATTGGGAGTCAAAATGATTTACACTTGTCTCTTCACCTATACCGCCTCTAATTATTGTGGTTCATCATAGTTAATTGTTGTCTAATCCTGTAATTACTGAACATATTGTACCGACAATTTTATTTATGGATTCGTTGTTCAACCATTGTGTTGAGAATTTGAATTCCACGTTTCATATTTCAAAATTTCTAATTCAAATAATAAATTATAGGGAAAAATAAATTATACAAGAGCGAATAAAATAATGTGCACACGGTTAGAAAGAAAACATCGTGTGCAATGAAAAATAGAGAACAGTCGGTTCTTTGACGTGAAACGTTTGCGACCCCCGACGGATGCACACACGGTTTCGTCTCATATGCGTGTGTGATTCATGGTAATACGACAAACGTTTCAAACCAGTGTGCGTGTGTGATAGGAATACCAATTGCACACAGTTATGAAAATGGACACGTTGGCGTTAGTAGAGGCACTGCACACATTTTACATTCTTGAACCATGTGTGATAACCTACCCGTCACAAACATATCGGTAGATTAAATGCTCATGTCCACCTTTTTCACACGACTATAGCGGCGTAATCGTTTGGGAGGTCTCTATGATTAGAAATGTAACATCGAGATGTAATGTGTGGGACTGGGGCGGCTTCTCATACGTTTATTCTATGGCGATCGTCAGTAGCCGCTCGCCTATCCCCGACGGTTTCTGGGTCGTGTGGGAAAGACCCCCCTATCACAGTCACTCACTAGGCAACGGTTTCAAATGCCGTTGCGGAAAGGGGTTAAAAACCATTCGTATAGCACGATACGGTACCAGTGTGGGCATGAAGATGGAGTGAAGAGGACTAGGGTTAAGACCAACTCAAAGGTGGACAAAAAGCGTGATGCAGTATCTTTCCCTTGCAAGAAACTTTGCAAGGCATGATGACCCAAAAGGAAGCAAAGGATGAGAGGAAGCGCCAAGAAAATGAGGAGAAAATGAAGGCATACATCAAGCTCCAAACAAAGAAAATTGACATGGAGGAGGCTATCAAGAGAAGGAAGCTCGAGATTGAGGAGGCCGTACAAACGAAGAAGTTCAAGATCAAGGCCACCAATGCAAACACCAAAGCAAAAGAGGTGGCGCTACTTTCATGACCGTGGACTTGAGCAAGATGTCCCGGAAAAGAAGAAGTTGGTTCGAGAAGAAGCAAAAGGAGATGCTCGATCGAGATGATTGAGTCAACTTGTGTGCGGGAATGACCTAGGGAGACTGTGAGACATGAACTATGGTTGTTTTTTGTGTTAGCTTTGTTTGCCGGCATGAAACTATGGGTGGTGATTATTTTGTAGGGTGGCATGTGCGCCGGTCGCTGGCGCTCTAGCCAGCATGAACTATGCCCGCTGGCATGAATTACGACAGTGGGGGTCTAAATTTCATATTCCATTTCCTTTGCAAAAAAATCACGCGGCCAGACGAAATGCGTCATTGGTTGGACGCAGGACCAACACAAATGTAGAAACACTCGGACGCCGCCCCTTTGCCAGCCCAAATGGATAAAATCCAGACAAGACGGGTGTTTGTTGGGGGGGGGGGGTAAATCCAACGCACAGTGCCAGAGACTAGGGTGTGTTTGATAGCTGTTCCCACTCTAGCATAGTTGTTCCCCTGTGAGACATGCTTAGCCCATGCAACTGCAGTTGTTTGGTAGCAGTGTATGTATTGACACGTGCTGAGCTGAGACTATGTTTGGTAACCTGCATCAGACGAGACATGTTGTATTGAGACAACGTTTGGTGGCCTGTATCTGAGGTAGGTTGCATGAACGAAGCTTTTGGCGCCAAGACAATATTGAAACAACATTTCAACACTTCAGTAGCCAATTCAAGCAACAAAACATTACAAGGCCAACATAATCTGAACAATATAACATAAATAATTTTTTTAACAATTAACACATCATTGTGGAAATAAAACATCATAAAATGAACCGTTACATCACTAGATTCATAATACATAAGACATGGCTACTTGTTCCTCAATGGAAGTATGGATGCTATCCAACAACAATTTTCTCTTTCTAAATATAGCACACCAATGGGAAAAGGAGATTTTTCTCATTCTTAGTTGATTTGAACAATTTATGTTGCTAGAGTGATAAATATATCTAAATTTGACTCTCTAGATATGGCATGATCGGGCATGTTGCCCACGGTTATCCTCGGTGTCTGTTGCCTAGATCTTCTAAACATGAGCATCATGTAAGCATACAATCCAGCCATTAGACCGACTCCTCTCAAAATTAGTTGCCTTCATTTTCTTGCCAATTCATCCATCTATGACAATACAAATGGATCAAATCTTAGAAGAAAATATATGCAAAAAACAAGAAACTTAGCATAACATAATTCATCCATTTATGATAGTGCAAACAAATCAAATCTTTCCAAAAAAATCAGCATGACAAGCAATGGACAGAAGATAGATAGTTCACCAAATCCTTCATGCATAAATTTTGACTTAACCATAATAGGCTCTCTATACATAGATAATTAACAAAACCCCTCATGCATAAAATTTTCTAACCATAGCAGGCTCTCTGTACAGAAGATACATATATAATTAACAAAATCAAAAATCACGCAGTAGAGGCCTGAGCCGGGAAGGAGGGGGTAGGGGAAGGAAGGGAGGAGGAGGGTGGAGAGAGGGAAGGAAGGGCGGAGGTGCTACCTCAGTGGCGGTGTGCTGGGACTGGCGGCAACGAGGTTGACGGGGGCAGCGGCAAGGTGGAAGGGGGCGGTTAGTTGAGCAAGGACTAGTGGCGGAGCGGCAGCGAGGAAGACCAAATCAGCAGAGGCGACGGTGTGGTAGAAGACGGTGGGGTAGATCAGTCGGTGGTTGTAACGCCCCGGACACACCCGCCGGTGGTCGTTACTCCTGGCGGGATCTAGACTGGCCCCACAGATCAATACTAGTCTTTTCTGCGCACTTTGTCCTCACTCGTGCGCACTTTTGGAGCAACTTCGGTCGGTCACCCATCTGAAACTACTCCAAGCTGAGCACGCTTAACTTTGGAGTTACGTCCGAATGGGATCCGGAAAGAAGAATTCCTTATTGATATGAGTAGTCTATCATCCCTAATAAGCCAGGCTATTACATACACCCCACTCGGAGGAACCGGCGTCCTCGTCGGGCCACGAGAACGTTCCCTCTTGGCACAACCGTCATGCATCTAGTCCGCACATGTGCCATGCCGTGTGCCACGACGGGTCACAAACGTCATGAACAACATGACCGCGCACCTGTCCGCAACCATCCGTGTAACCGCGAGGGTCGGCTCTGATACCAACTTGTAACGCCCTCGATGCGGCTATATCTCCCACGTGTCGAAGCACGACTTAGAGGCATAACCGCATTGAAAGCAATGTCGCAAGTGAGGTAATCTTCACACAACCCATGTAATACATAAGGGAAAGAGATACATAGTTGGCTTACAATCGCCACTTCACACAATTACATGAATAAAGCATTACATCATCCAGATACAATCAAGGTCCGACTACGGAACCAAAATAAAAGAAGAACCCCAAATGCGACAAAGGTCCTCGATCGACCCCAACTGGGCTCCACTACTGAACAACTAGAACGAAACAACACAAAGGGCAAGATCTTCATCGAGCTCCTCCTTGAGCTGGGTTGCGTCACCTGCTCGGTAACATAGGCACCTGCAAACTGGTTATGGAAGTATCTGGTGAGTCACGAGGACTCAGCAATCTCGCACCCTCGAGATCAAGACTATTTAAGCTTATAGGTAAGGTAAAGGCATGAGGTGGAGCTGCAGCAAGCGACTAGCATATATGGTGGCTAACATACGCAAATGAGAGCGAGAAGAGAAGGCAAAGCACGGTCGATAAAAGTATGATCAAGAAGTGATCCTATAGCAACCTCGTCAAGCATAACTCCAACACCGTGTTCACTTCCGGACTCACGGAAAGAGACCATCACGGTTACACACACGTTGATGTATTTTAATTAAGGTCAACTTCAGTCTTCTACAACCGGACGTTAACAAATTCCCATCTGCCACATAACTGCAGCACGGCTTTGAAAGTTTATACCTGCGGGGTGTCCCAACAGCCCATGACAAGCTCTCACGGTCAGCGGAGGAATAGACCTCCACCCGAGACACTCCGATCGGACTCGGTATCCCGGTACAACAAGACATTTCGACAGGTAAAACTAAACCAGCAACACCGCCCGAATGTGCCGACAAATCCCGATAGGAGCTGCACATATCTCTTTCTCGGGGCACACTCGGATGAGACTAGCTACGAGTAAAACCAACCCTCAAGTTTCCCGAGGTGGCCCAGCAGTAGCTCGGTTCGGATAACACTCGAGGAGCACCGGCCGGGGTGTTAAAATAAAGATGACCCTTGAGTCTGCAGAACCCAAGGGAAGGTGGTAGGTTGTTAGTGCAAATGGTAAAACCAATGTTGGGCATTCTTTGAAGGAGCTTTACTTAAAGCAAACTGTCAAGGGGTTCCCATTATAGCCCAACCGCGTAAGGGACGCAAAATCCGGGAACATAACACCGATATGACGGAAACTAGGGCGGCAAGAGTGGAACAAAACACCAGGCATAAGGCCGAGCCTTCCACCCTTTACCAAGTATATAGATGCATTAATTAAATAAGAGATATTGTGATATCCCAACCATAATCCTGTCCACCATGGAGAATTCTTCAACTTCACCTGCAACTAGCAACGCTATAAGAGGGGCTGAGCAAAGCGGTAACATAGCCAAACAAAGGTTTGCATAGGAAAGGTGTCAAAGGTTAGGGGTTTGACATGGCAATTTGGGAGGCTGACAAGCAAATGGTAGGCATCGCAGCATTGGCATAGCAAAAGAGCGAGCAAACTAGCAAGCAAAGATAGAAGTGATTTCGAGGGTATGATCATCTTGCCTGCAAGGTTCTCAGAGTTGTCAAAGGCTTGATCCTCGTAGGCGCTCTCAACAGGTTCCTCGTTCACGTACTCGTCTCCCGGCTCTACCCAAAGCAAGAACACAAGCAACGGAACCACAATCAAACAAGGAACAATGCACAAGCAATATGATGCAATACATGACATGCTATGCGAGATGTGATATGCAATGCATATGTATGCTCCGGAAGGAAAATGATGAACTGGCATCAACTTGGCAAACCAAGTATGCCGCTGGAAAGATGGGATGATTTGGTGAAATCGATATAAAGATCACCGGAATCGGATGCACGGTTTGCAAATGACAAGCAAAACAAGAATGATGCAAATCTGCGTTTAACAGCCCGATGCTACTTAGCACGCAACAAGAAACTATGCTACAGCACCCCAACATAAAAGCAAAGCATATGGCAGCGAACTACAGGAGATGCTTAACAAAAGAGGAACACTGAGCTACGGCTAAATCACATCATAACATGTTCAAACAAGCATGGTGAAAGTGCTAAAAATATCAGGTTCACAGACTTAGTGAAAATACTAGCATGCCAGAAATTAACATCAGGAAGGCATGTTTAGAGCAAGCAAACAACATGCTACAGGAACTTATAATAGCAAAACAAGGCATGAAATGATTCTACTCAAAGCATATATCAATAGTCCCTTACTGACCATAAGCCAAAAAGGACCTTAAGAAATGATGGCACCCATGTAAACATAGCAAGTTTTATTACAGATTTCAGACTTAGCAGAAAAACTGGGCATGGCAAAAACAGTTAACGAGTAGGCATGTTCGTGCGCTCGATGCACTCACTACAGAGCAATACATGGCATGGCAAGGCAACCAACAGTAAGAAGGCATGATTATGAAGCTAAGCATGGCAAGAGCAAGGTCATAGCATACACGGATCAACTACAACGACCTCGTGAAAATTGAATCTCATGCAAACAATCTGCCAGGAAACATTTTCAAGCAAAAGAAGAGCACGAAAAAGACATGCTAGACTACTCCACAAATACCAACAAAGGCATGAATGGATAGAGCACATCCATATGTTCAAAACACTCTTACTGATCATGCTCAAAAAGGCCATAGATCTCTCTGTAACAACATGAACATATGGCATAAAAATAACAGCAGGACAAGACTTAGTGAAAACACTAAGTTCCTGAAATCAGCAACATCATCATCCCTACTTTGCATGCTTGTTCTAGTCAACACATAACTCACAAAAATACATGGCAAACACCCCTGGAAATATGGCATGGCAATGTTCAACTCACATGTAGGGCTCAAGTTCATAAGGTCCACACATAATTCATGGCAAAAATGACAAAAGAGCTCGAGCTGATAAGATTCTGAAACTAACGATCTGAAGCCTCCTTCCAACAGCATTTCGGGCATCAAGATGAGCTCAAATGCAAATGATGCAATGGAATGAAATGATGTACTCTTCGAGGCGAACAATTTGACATATTATACGCGCGAAACGGAGCTACGGATGCAGAGATGTAATGGCATGAACATGGCATGAAAATTACTGGAAACGGGGACTTGGTGGAATTTTCAGGGGGTCAACCTCGTTGCACGGAAAACGATGCTCGTCGGAGACTCGCCGGAGACGGGTGGAGAAATGGCCGGGGAGCTCGGGAGGTGCCGAGGGGGGCGGATCCGCGGAGGGGCGGCGGTTCCGCCGGGCGGGCGCCGGCGCTCTCCGGAGGTCGGCAGGCTCTGCCGGCGAGGAAAGCGGCGGCGGCGCAGGCGCTGGATAGGCGGACGGACGCCGTGGCGGAGAGACGCAATCTTGGCGGCCGGGCAGCTGTCCGTGACGGCAAAGAACTTCAGCGGGTCGGGTTGCCGGCTCGGTGGGGGCCTCGGGGGCGACGGGCGAGGCACGACGGCGCTTAGGGCGGCGAGACGCGCCGGGGCGCGCGGGGTCGCCGGGCGGGCGGGCGGGCGGCGGCGGGCGGCGGGCGGCGGAGCGATGGCCCGCGGGCCGGATGGCTCCATGAACCTCGGCGTGAGGAGGCGCGGAGGCCAGTGTGCGTGGGATTAGGCGAGGCGGCGGCGGAGCTGAGGTGGCGGGCTGTGATTCGCGGAGTGAGGTGGAGGCTGGACATGTCCGTGTGGCGACGCGTCCGTGCGCGAGAGGAAAACTAGGGTTTCGGGGAAAATATCCGCGAATTTGGAATGGGGGTGTATATATAGGCATAGAGGGAGCTAGGAGAGTCCAAATGAGGTGCGGTTTTCGGCCACGCGATCGTGATCGAACGACCGAGAGCATGGAGGGGAGTTAGATGGGCTTTGGGCCACTTTGGAAGGGGTGTTGGGCTGCAACTCAAAGGGGCTTTACGGTTACCCGGTTAACCGTTGGAGTATCAAACGACCTCCAAATGGCACGAAACTTGACAGGCGGTCTACCGGTGCTATACCAAGGCCGCTTGGCAAACCTCGGGCCATTCCGAGAAAGTTTAACACCCGCTCACAACAGGAGAGAAGAAGGGGACGCCGGGGAACATAGGAGTGCCGGATTGCAAAACGGACAACGGAGAAAATGCTCGGATGCATGAGACGAACATGTATGCAAATGAAATGCACATGATGACATGATAAAATGCAGATGATGACATGGCAAAGTGCAACACGCAAGCAAATGACATGGCAACAACGACAAATTACTGGCAGACACCTGGCGCATCGGATCCGGGGCGTTACAACACTCCACCACTACGAGAGGATCTCGTCCCGAGATCTAGGATGGCACAGGAGGGAAAAGGAAGAGGAAGAGGAGAGGTAAAACTAAGTTGCTTCTTCGACAAACGAGTGAAACCATGAACCTTGAGATGTTGAGAAATTTAAAAGAAAGAGTACAATAGAGATGAACGAGATTGCACACAATCCGGTTAAATGGATAAGCAAGAAAAGAACATGATCCTCACAAAACGAGGTGATGGGTGAAGAGCACAATGCCTCCGTAATGAAAGAATAGAAGATAAATCATAGGAATAACAGAATGAAGGAGAAAATGCCAACTTCTGCCACAAATGAGCTTGGAAAGCATCCTTGCAAATAAGAATTGAACGGAGTTGTCAGAAAATCAACAACGAGAAACACAAGCTTGTTGTGGGCTTATGGAAAACATCTCGAGACTATGAGGTGACAACCGGCCACAAATGGTAACCATTGATTGCTTGAGATTAACGAAGAGATGAAAGCTTGTTCCATCAAGATGGAAAAAAAATAACTTGGGTCATTAATAAGCACCAAAATAGCAACATTCCTTAGGGAAGGCTTTAGGTGAAATCTATACCAAGATAACTCCAATGAAGAGATTGACGGTTGAAAAGATCTCTTGAACAAAGAGAAAAGGATGGATTTAAATATCTCATTCCTGACAACCTGTGAATCACGAAACATGAATGGAAATTGTCAAGAATGACATAACACCATCTCAAGAGATAAGGTAGAAAGAATTACCCTTCGGAATGCAAGATGAAGAATGCTTGAACTCCTCAAAACAAGACATGTGTTGAGCACCATGTTTATTTTGAAGTATGGCTTGACGGATCTTAACTTTGAGAGAAATCTTGATGAACAAATCAAGAATGAAAGGAATCATTGACGAACCATGATGTAGAGCCTCCATGAAGAACTCCGGTAATAAAAGAATGATCAAACGAAAGGAAAGTTGAAAACACAATGTGAAGCCTTGCAATGATTTAGATGGGTCTCCGTGATGATGATCCGAGAAAAGAAAAGATGAAACAACTGAAACCGAGGATTTATTCATCATGAACAAACTCCGAAAGAAGGAATTAATCACTTGGATGAAACAAGAACAAGAATTATGTTATGCGTGTCCTTCATCAATTAAATTGATGACAATCAACGGATTTGGATACTACTTATTCTCGTAGAAAGGATTAACAGAGATATGGCGTAAACTTGAGAAGGTCTTCAACGAACCACCGGTAGGATAGGAACAACAAATGAATTGATATGATGAACAAGGAAGAGAGATCTCGAAAGAACCACCGTAAGAATTGAAAATGAACGTAGCAAATGCACAAATCACCGGAAGAATTGGAAAATGAATGAAGATATCTCGAGGGATTTAAATACAAATGAACGAATAGATCACTAGCTGATAAGAGAATACTTGAATGATGCACCGGTATGATTTGGAGAACGAGAGCTGAAAGTTTGAATGAATAATACTGAGATGATGGGCTTCAAAGAATGAAACTGAAAAGACTCCTAAAACGCTCCGGATGGGTGAAAAAGATTCTCACAATCGAAAACAATTATGAGAGGATGGCAACCAAGCTAGCACCATGAATCTTGAAGAGAATAGATCAAGATTAAAGAGAAACTCTTCTTTGGTCTTCAAATGATGAGAATGACAACGAAACACCACCAAGAATTATTGAGGCACACCGAAGAATCAAAAGCGAAGAGGTTGAGCCAACTATGAAAAGAATTTGAAAGATCTTGGAGAAAAGCATTTGGTGATGATAACTCATTCTTACGTCAAACTTGGAGAAGAATTTAGGATAGCTCGGAATAATTAGAAGAGTCGTAAAGATCACGGAAAAGACACTGTGGGTTAGGGCCCACTCAAAAGAACACCGTTGAAAAGATTTAAAAGAGATGTTGCACCAGGTTGAATTAAATGACTTGAATGAGATACCAATCTCGAAAGAGCTTGAGCGAATGCAGAGTGGAAACACGAATCTTGAGATATCTTGAGCACTTGAATAACAAATAGTGAGAAGTAGAATGATAATGAGGTGCACCGGTATGAGAAGACATTGAAATGAGGAAAAAGGTATGATCAACAAAACTCGACTTGAATCCACCGGAGAAGAGAAAAGAATGAGTAATGACGAACTAGTAGAACATCTTCTTGAGAACCACCGGGTAAGAACATTGACGGAAAAGAATGGAGAAACTTCACAAAAATAAAAGGATACTTGGTTAAGAAATCTGTGTCCTTGAAGAAAAAGGGTGGGAGGGTGGGGAAAAACAAAGACAACTTGGGATGAACGAAACAAACACCGTTGAGAAAACTTAGAATTGATCTTGCGGATGGGGAGAATGATGGGATCATCTCAAAGAGAAGCTCACCGGTTGGAAAAGAATTAACATGACAACCTCAAAAAAAACAAAAGGATTAGTATTCACATAGCAATATGAGAACACCGTTTAGGAAAGGTATGGATTCAACATTTGACTTCGAAGCAACTCGAATACCACAACTCAAAACAAAAACAAAGGACTGGCTTGCAGAATAAGCCGGAACAAACATATGATAGAGATTTCGTCCAAGTTTTAGTGGTGGGGCCTACACGGCTCGATCATACAACACCATCATGTACAAGGTAGTGCACATGACATACTGAAGCGTCCCAGTCGGCATAGCCAAGGACTCTTTAAGACACAACGAGACCATCAGAAACCAACCGTGAATAGGCGGACCACTAGACGTCGAACCCCAATTTCATATCATACATCCGTCGGAAAGATATCCTAAGAGCTACTTGAATTCCCACCTATGAAACTCCCGAAACTTTCGGTTATGCAATCTGTGTTGGGGATACAGGGAGCAATATATCTCACCCAAACTAACAATCCCTACATCCACCAGTATCCATCCATCAACACATAACCAAGAAACCTTCGAAATCGTCTACCTCAACCTTGAAAAGCATCCGTTATATGAGTCATGGCAATACTCCGTACTCACCTCGATCTTGGGTTAGCGGGGTTATCTCACCAACAACGCATAAAAGAGATTTTCGATGTCGGTACTAAACTCGGTATTCCGAAATCGCAACGATAAAATTAAGACGACAACACCTCGGAGCTCAACTCCCCGGGACACTGCCACAACCCCTAAATGTCAGGAGGCACCAAGAACAATGTTCTCGTCATAAGAATATCAGAACGATTCCAAGATACCCGCGTGATCCTAAAAAAAAAATTTAGTGAAATTTGAGAAGAGAAGAGTGAAAACTCTACGTCAGGATACCTCACCAGAAGGTCGAAGGGACTGGGGAGTAAAGAATCCTACTCTCCGATGTATAATTCCTAAATGACTCAAAACATTTTTCTAGACACAACTCGGCCACTAAAAACGATCAAGCAGTGGGGCTCCTAAGGTCGGGGAAGGCTCTGATTACCAACTTGTCACGCCCTCGATGCGGCTATATATCCCACGTGTCGAAGCACGACTTAGAGGCATAACCGCATTGAAAGCAATGTCGCAAGTGAGGTAATCTTCACACAACCCATGTAATACATAAGGGAAAGAGATACATAGTTGGCTTACAATCGCCACTTCACACAATTACATGAATAAAGCATTACATCATCCAGATACAATCAAGGTCCGACTACGGAACCAAAATAAAAGAAGAACCCCAAATCGACAAAGGTCCCCGATCGACCCCAACTAGGCTCCACTCTTGATCAACTAGAGCGAAACAACACAAAGGGCAAGATCTTCATCGAGCTCCTCCTTGAGCTTGATTGCGCCACCGCTTTCGGTAACATAGGCACCGCAAACTGGTTTTGGAAGTATCTGGTGAGCCACGAGGACTCAGCAATCCCATTACCATGGGTATCAAGACTAGCAAAGCTTAATGGGAAAGGAAGGGGTAAAGTGGTGAGGTTGCAGCAGCGACTAAGCAAGATATGGTGGCTAACATACGCAAATAAGAGCGAGAAGAGAACAAAGGAACGGTCGTGAACTAGCAATGATCAAGAGGTGATCCTGGACTCCTACTTACGTCAAACATAGCACAGAAACCGTGTTCACTTCCCGGACTCCGCCGAGAAGAGACCATCACGGCTACACACTCGGTTGATGCGTTTTAATTCGGATCAAGTGTCAAGTTATCTACAACCGGACATTAACAAATTCCCATCTGCCACATAACCGCGGGCACGGCTCTCGAAATTTTATACCCTGCAGGGGTGTCCCAACTTAGCCCATTGTGACGCCCCCGATTCAATCGTACACTAATCATGCACACAAACGTGTACGATCAAGATCAGGGACTCACGGGAAGATATCACAACACAACTCTAAAACATAAATAAGTCATACAAGCATCATAATACAAGCCAGGGGCCTCGAGGGCTCGAATACAAGTGCTCGATCATAGACGAGTCGTGGAAGCAACAATATCTGAGTACGGACATCGTTAAACAAGTTGCCATAAGATGGCTAGCACAAACCGGATACAAATCGAAGAGGCGCAGCCTCCCGCTCGATCCTCCTAAACTACTCTGGTCGTCGCCGCCACTGCTTGCGTAGTAGTAGGCACCTCCAGTGTAGTAGTAAATGCCGACGGTGGCGTCGCCTCTGGTTCCAACATCCGGTTGCGACAACCGTAAAGAAAGGAAAGGGGAAAAAGGGGAGAAAGCAACCGTGAGTACTCATCCAAAGTACTACGCAAGCAAGGAGCTACACTACATATGCATGGGTATATGTGTAAGGAGGCCATATCGGTGGGTGAATCTGCAGAATGCCGTAATAAGAGGGGATAGCTAATCACGTCAAGACTACGCTCGCAGCCTCCGTCTTCTGACATGTAGAAGAGAGTAGTTTGAAGTCCTCCAAGTAGCATCTCCAAGTAGCATCTCCAAGTAGCATCTCCAAGTAGCATCTCCAGAGCATCGCATAGCATAATCCTACCCGCGATCCTCTCCTCGTCGCCTGCTTTGAGAGCGACCACCGGGTTGTATCGGCACTTGGAAGGGTGTGTTTTATTAAGTATCCAGTTCTAGTTGTCATAAGGTCGAGGTACAACTCCGGTCGCCCTTTTACCGAGGGACACGGCTATTGAATAGATTAAACTTCCTGCAGGTGCACCACATAACCCAACACGCTTGATCCCATTTGGCGGACACACTTTCTGGGTCATGCCCGCCTCGGAAGATCAACACGTCGCAGCCCCACCTAGGCCTAACAGAGAGGTCAAGACGCCGGTCTAAACCTAAGCGCCGCAGGGTCAGGCCCATCGCCTGAAAGCACACCAAGACGTCTGTGACGCTGCCGAAGCGTAACTAGCCCCTAATACAAGCGCAGCTTACGTTCCAATCCGGCCACGCCGCTTCGTTCTTGACGTCTAGAAGGCTTGGTGATACCACGACGTCGGGATACCCATAACTACTCCCACGTAGATGGTTAGTGCGTATAGACCAAATGGCCGACTCGGATCAAATACCAAGATCTCGTTAAGCGTGTTATTATGAAGCAAGCGCGACGCCGACCAGGCCAGGCCCACCTCTCACCTAGGCGGTCTCAACCTGCCTGTCGCTCCGACACCAAGATCCACACAGAGGGCCGTCGGGACAAAGGTCCTTTCACCCCAATCAAGTGAATCACTTTCATGGTACTCTTGAGCAGACCCGACTTTAGTCACCATCTCGTATAGTATGTATGTATGTATAGTATATACCCGTGATCACCTCCCGAGTGATCACGCCCAATAGTATAGCAAGGCGGTGACAAGAATGTAGGGCCAATGATGATAAACTAGCATCCTATACTAAGTATTTAGGATTGCGGTAAGGTATCAACAGATGTAGCAACAATGTCGGGCTATGCATCGTAATAGGATTATCGAAAGCGAGAACATGCTACACTACTCTAATGCAAGCAGATAGAGGAGAATAGGCGATATCTGGTGATCAAGGGGGGGGCTTGCTGGTTGCTCTGGCAAGAGAGAGGGTCGTCAACACCGTAGTCGAACCGGGCGGCGGCGTCGTCGGTCTCGTAGTCTACCGTAGAGAAGAGGGGAAGAAACAATGAATACAATGCAAACAGATGCATATCGATGCATGACAAGACAAATAACGATGCTAGGTGTGCCTAATCGCGGTAGTAGGTGATACCGACGAAGAAACATCCGGAAAGTATTCCTGTGTTCGCGTTCGGAACCGTGAGGGAGGAAAGTTGCGTGTTCGGCATGCTAGGGGTGTGTGGCGACGAGCGGGCTGCGTGTCCGGTTCGTCTCGTCGTTCGAGCAACTTTCATGTAGAAAGTATTTTCATCCGAATTACGGATTAAAAGATATGATTTTCTAAAGATTTTTTTTATTAATTTCGGAATTTAATTAATTATTTAAATCAACATTATCGAGAATAGTGCACGCTGATGTCAACATGACATCAAGATGACGTCGGCGATCAGCAGAGGTGTTGGTTGGGTCAATCTGACGGTGGGTCCCATCGTCATACTCGCTAACTAATTAACCAATTTAATTAGTTTAATTAATGAGTTAGTTAGGTTAGTTAATTAATTATGTTAATTAAGCAGGTTAATTAAGTTAATTAATTAATTTATTATTTAATTATATTTATATTATATTTCTTTTTTTCTAAAACCGTTTTGGGGGGGCCCCTAGTCGATGTGAGGGGACTAGTGGGTTTCTTGATTCTGGTATTGGCGTCGGTGCCCGATCGGGCAAGCGCCAGATCGACAGGAAGGGCGCCACCAGGCGTGGCGAGGTTGCCGGCGTGGCCGCCGGTGCCACGACGCCGCCAAGGAACGGAGGGCGGCGCCACGGGAGGCGGCAAGAGCAGCGGGGGGCGGCCACGGTGGGCGTGCACGAGGCGGGCGCGTCGCGGCGATGGCCGTCCGGCGCGCGGGAGAGCAACCACAATGGCGCAGCTGCTCACTGAGGAGCAGGGCGCGCCATGCGTCGGGCGTGGGCGTCGACCATCGAAGTGGATCCGGCGAGCCGCATGGGGAAGCGGGGCGGCGGCGGCGGCCACGGCACGCGCAGCTTGTGACACGGGAGCACTAGGGCGAGGGAGAGGGTAGGAGAGGGGAGGCCCGGCCTCACCGGGTTCGCAGGTCAAGGGCGCGGTGCTCGAGGTGGAGGACGGGACGGCGTCGTAGAGGAAGCGGCCGGTGATGGCGTCCGTGAGGTAGCTCGGCGAGGTGTTCCTCCAGCGACGGTGACGGCGACGCGACGTCGGGCTTAGGGGACCGTGGTCGAGGACGAGTGACCGAGAAGGGAGGCGGCACCGACGACGGTGGGTGGCGGGTGGCTCGGCGGGATACGGGCGGCGTCGTGAACGCCCCGATCCGATCTGGATCGGGGAGGCGGAGGAGTGGAGCGAGTGGGGGGTGGGCGATCGGGAGAGGATAGGGTTTCGGGTGAGGGCCATATAGGCCGGGGTAATGGGCTGGCCGGCTAGTGACTAGTCGGGCAGTTGGCCAGATGGGGGGTTGCTTTCCTTTTTTTTTTGGTTAGTTTGTTTTCAGTTTTTTTTTCTATTTTCTTTCTTTTATATTTTTTTACTCTTTATTTATTTTTCCTTTAAAGTTTCTTTTATTTTAGTTTTATAAAATACCCAACAAGACCTAAATTAGTATTACTAATCAGTCCATTATACAATTATTTTGGCACACTACTAATTTAGTTTTATTATTATACTTTATAAAAGGCATCTAATTAATTGTTTTTGCTGTCATTTCTATTACTTTAGTGCATTTAAATATTTTATTAAAAGATAATTTATCCACCAATATTTACTAAGGATTATTTGACACATTAGGAACAATTTAGTTTTGACTTTTGAAAACTTTAATTGTTTAACTTAATTTCAAATTTTGAATATGAACCGTTTCGAACTATCGCGGGATTATCAACAGTAATCCGAGGTGACATGGCATCGTTAACGTGGGGTTACTGTAGCCTAATTATCCGGGCGTCACAATTCTCCTCCACTACAAGAAATCTCGTCCCGAGATTTAAGCGGTGGAGTAAGGGGGGAAAGGTGCTCGTAGCGAAAAACCTAACGAGTCTTCTCGGTCTTGGCTGCCCTTTCGAAGAGGTTGATCCCTTCCGTTGATGTCTTCATTTCTCTGCTTCAAGTCTCCATGATCAAGTCGTCATCCTTTCTTCGGGATCTCCGTGCGCCCTCTGAACGCGATCAAGGGAAAAACTCCTAAGAACGATCTCCACTAAGATGGGCATCTGAAGGTGAACTCAATGGGAATACATAAGGTACCCCACGAGTTGTATTTCAAAGGATTCGTTGAGTGCAATATCTGATGGTACCAAAGTTTCAAACGGGTAGGCAATCATTCAATGACTAGACGAAGTGGAGTGGGGGTTTGAACAACGAGAATAACTTTTTGTTTGATTCCGGATGAATAATGGTATAGCATTTAGCTTGTGAATCACATACTGAAGCAGTGCAAAGGATACATTAGAATTTGGGTTGTAAAGAAGAGTCAGGTTTCGATCCAGTGGACCTGTGGGTTATGGGCCCACCATGTGGGTTAAAAGTAGGAAGGGCAATGACATCTTGCACGGTCATGATAGCAAGACAGTCGAGAATAGCACATCGCTTATGTTGGTAACAACGTTGGTACCAAGGGCGAGGGACGAGGAGAACCATTTTCTGCTTTCGTTGAGCGAGGCGGGCCAATAGGCAAGGTTCCGTTCATCGGTGTATTTGAAATGTCATCAACAATAGTAACAAGGTTTTGCCGACGGATTGCGCGACCGAGGTGTTTACATAGCAATGAATCATTACCGCTTAGATTATATAGATCACAAGGAGGTCAAACAAACCAATGGAAAGGAAAAGTGATTATCGTGTTTAAACCGAATAATGGAAAGGAAAATGTGTCTAAACACATATTTCAAGGGTACATCCTTACCAAGGACAAGTAGAGAATGATATCCTTGACAGGATATAAGGTAGAAAAGCCTCTAGGTGAGGGGAGAGAAATTTTCATGACATTATCCATACAGCGGTGTTTGGATAATTGAGCGAAAACATTTAGCATTGGGCTTCAAATGTCCTTGTTGAAAGCGGAGTACCATGAACATGCTTGAGATAGCAATGCATGGTGTTTCAATCAAGGGCCCGACTTGGATAAACAAAGGATTCATCAGAACAACCTATAAAATAGGTCTTACAATTTCCATATGGAAGAATGGTTAACCTTGCTAAAAGGAATCTATAACAATAGGGCCTTTGGCCAGGGTGCTAAACAAAGACACCACCTTACGGGTTATGTAGAGACCAATGTTATAACTCTTGGGGATATGTCCCATCCATCATATCGACCGAGATTCAGATCGATTGGTATCGAGATCGTCGGACTCAGGATGTCTGAGAAGAAAATGTGCAACACAAATTGACGAGATGACATTGTAAGATTCTCGGAGAATGAACTATGGAAGCGAATTCCGAAACAAGAGTTCAACATTAAACCAAGGAGAAGACGAGGAGCTGGCTAATGGACTCAGCGACTATTCATCGAGATTAACAAAAGATGGATTTCCACAATGATGTGAACAAGGTGGCAAAACTTGTCAGATCAAACGATATAATGATGTATGCTCGATGAAAACATACACAATTAAATATTGGTTGAAAGGGGCACCCGGAATATGGGCTGGGTTGCACGACCAACGTCGGAATGGAAATTTAGCAACCAGCACACTACATTGGAATTATGGTCCATTAACTCTGAAGTAGCAAGGTTGCTAGAGATATTAAATTCTCATAACAGAGTTCACTCAACACGGGGACCAAGAGAAGAATTATGATGGTGAGAGGCATCACTGTATCAAGAATTCCTTAAGAGGTGGTGAAACTCTCACGACATTCTTGACATAAAAGATGGCAATACTCCAATGTAAAGAAGAACAATTGCTGGATAGCAAGGAACTCAAGGTATAACACGAAACAAGAACAACTTTGTGTTAGAGGAAAGGTAGTAGAGTGGTCGATGATAACACTAATCTTCAAGGGCAAGGATTGTTTTTCTCATCATGAATTCCATTGATATCCTGGAAGAGCTCAGAATGCTGATGATGAGCACGACACATTTGTCGAGAGAATTCATGAAGATGTAATCAATTGGCGATGTGACATCAAGTCAAAGGAATGATGAAGCAAAAGGTTATTGAAACCATGGGTACGACACAAACTCCAAAGCAAGCTTGTTGTCCAAAGCGAAATGATATGATGAGGAAGATTGACGTAAGCTTAGCTCATCGTCAAAAATTGTGCTCTGGGAAGAAGGGCCAGGTAGCACAGTTAAAATCGGCACGACAAGGATATAGCCAAACAGGCTAGGAATGACGTGATTGAGTTCAAACTCGTAAGTAAGGAAGGTTACCAAGACTTGTTTAATCGCGATGCGGACTCGAGTCAGTTATCGGTGTCTTTGAGTGTTTAATAACTCAAAGCCCGTGAAAAATAGGAATCAATGAGAATGTAGCACTTGATGAAGAACTCATAAGAAGTTATGCAGTTCCGTGGTAATCTTGAGATACCAGGGGGGTAATACTCGACGACAAATCAAAGTAGAGGTTGGACTGGGGTATTACTCCGCAGAAGACAAGTGCTTAAACTTGCACAAGAAATGTTATTTGAAGGAGAACATGGTCAGAACCACGATTGCATAGGATCAATTCACGATACGGATGATATTATATCAACGAAATAGTTATTATAACAAGAAGCTTCTATGGTAGGTCCCACATCGTGTCCATGGGCATGAACACAAAGTTCAAGGTCGACTCCCACTTCTTCAATGTATAAACCTTCCATTCACCCCTCACTTTCGAAGAAGTTGTAGTGTTGAAATCCTATCTCGCAGAATACTAGGAGTGTATGACTCGTGAAAACTTTCGAGTTCACACATATTAAGGAAGGCATAGGTTCAACCCATCAGGATATCGTGGAAATATATATACCACAAGCTTCAATAGTAGATATCACCAGCTCGAAGGCAGAGCATGGTTGGCCAAATCAGAGATTAGGATTTACCAACGACATTATGTATCAGGGAAAGAACTTCCAAAGTGATTGAATATGAGGGATGTTGTCGGATAAAATCCAACAAAGGATCCGATGGTTCTCAAGGGATCTGCTGTAAGCATCGGTACTTAACAGAGGAAGAAACAATGCAAAGGCATTGGATTCTAGAAATAACTAACTAATCAAAGCTTAATGCAAAGAAATTCTATGATTTCCAAATCAAGGGATCAGAAGCAATCGTTCTGATTGAGAATGACTAAGTTCAATAGACTTAGAAGCACAACCGATCAAGGCATTGATTGGTTAAGAACCAGCTCATGTTTAAAATGACGCCTGAGCCAGGAAGATAATTTAAAAGGATCAACTGATGATTGCGTGCCATGTTGAATCGATAGGATCGAAATGACGGTGTCAAAAGTTACTAGTGAATATTGCCAGAGATATGGGAAGCATCCATAATGCTAGTAGACAAGTATTTGCAGAGCAATAAAGCTGCTAAGGATTTTTTTTTGAAGATTGAATAGTATTTCAAAGACTTGTGAAATCACCTGAACAACTGGGATGAGCGGATACTCGGCAAGTGCGAGGATTTATTTGAAGGGGTATTCATGTGGCAAGGAACTGCTAGGCAATAGGCACAAAGTATTCTCGGAACAATAGAGAAAACTTCGGGGGTATCTTGTAATAACAAGATCAATGGGGAATGATCGTATGAATGGCAAGTGTAAGTAGTTATCCATACGGATTTGCGGTGGAAGGGGAATTGCAAACGCGATGAACACAAGTTCTCGGGTTAACAGCGGAGAGTATCTTCAAGGTCTTCTGGTGCAGCAGACGATCATCAGTAATAAGGGGCTCTTCGGGTGAATGTGATAACGAGATCCTAATGTTAGATTTAGTAAAATTCATTTAACCCGAATAGAAGAGAGCTCAGAGTCCCAGAGTAAAGATCGAGGAGTAAAAGATCCTAATACCGCCCAAATGGCGACGTGGGCCCATGGGCCGCACAACCATGTTAGTAAAACAATTTTCATCGACTAGACTCAACTTCGGCCAAGGAGTTGGAAAGGGATTCCTACAGGCAGTCGGCTCTGATACCAACTTGTGACGCCCCCGATTCAATCGTACACTAATCATGCACACAAACGTGTACGATCAAGATCAGGGACTCACGGGAAGATATCACAACACAACTCTAAAACATAAATAAGTCATACAAGCATCATAATACAAGCCAGGGGCCTCGAGGGCTCGAATACAAGTGCTCGATCATAGACGAGTCGTGAAGCAACAATATCTGAGTACGTACATCGTTAAACAAGTTGCCATAAGATGGCTAGCACAAACCGGGATACAAATCGAAGAGGCGCAGCCTCCCGCTCGATCCTCCTAAACTACTCACAGTCGTCGCCGCGTGACACGCACGTAGTAGTAGGCACCTCCAGTAGTAGTCGCCGCCGACGGTGGCGTCGCTCTGGTTCCAACATCCGGTTGCGACAACCGTAAAGAAAGGAAAGGGGAAAAAGGGGAGAAAGCAACCGTGAGTACTCATCCAAAGTACTCGCAAGCAAGGAGCTACACTACATATGCATGGGTATATGTGTAAGGAGGCCATATCGGTGGACCGAATCGCAGAATGCCGTAATAAGAGGGGATAGCTAATCACGTCAAGACTACGCTCAGCAGCCTCCGTCTTGCAGCATGTAGAAGAGAGTAGTTTGAAGTCCTCCAAGTAGCATCTCCAAGTAGCATCTCCAAGTAGCATCTCCAAGTAGCATCTCCAGTAGCATCGCATAGCATAATCCTACCCGGCGATCCTCTCCTCGTCGCCCTGTTTGAGAGCGACCACCGGGTTGTATCTGGCACTTGGAAGGGTGTGTTTTATTAAGTATCCAGTTCTAGTTGTCATAAGGTCGAGGTACAACTCCGGGTCGTCCTTTTACCGAGGGACACGGCTATTCGAATAGATTAAACTTCCCTGCAGGGGTGCACCACATAACCCAACACGCTTGATCCCATTTGGCGGACACACTTTCTGGGTCATGCCCGCCTCGGAAGATCAACACGTCGCAGCCCCACCTAGGCCTAACAGAGAGGTCGACGCCGGTCTAAACCTAAGCGCCGCAGGGTCTAGGCCCATCGCCTGAAAGCACACACTCAAGACGTTATGCGACGCGGCCGAAGCGTAACTAGCCCCTAATACAAGCGCAGCTTACGTTCCAATCCGGCGCGCCCGCCGATTCTTGACGTCTAGAAGGCTTGGTGATACCACGACGCGGGATACCCATAACTACTCCCACGTAGATGGTTAGTGCGTATAGACCAAATGGCGGACTCGGATCAAATACCAAGATCTCGTTAAGCGTGTTATTATGAAGCAAGCGCGACGCCGACCAGGGCAGGCCCACCTCTCACCTAGGCGGTCTCAACCTGCCTGTCGCTCCGACACCAAGATCCACACGGAGGGCCGTCGGGACAAAGGTCCTTTCAGCCCCAATCAAGTGAATCACTCGCGGTACTCTTGAGCGAGACCCGACTTTAGTCACCATCTCGTATAGTATGTATGTATGTATAGTATATACCCGTGATCACCTCCCGAGTGATCACGGCCCAATAGTATAGCAAGGCGGTGACAAGAATGTAGGGCCAATGATGATAAACTAGCATCCTATACTAAGTATTTAGGATTGCGTAAGGTATCAACAGATGTAGCAACAATGTCGGGCTATGCATCGAAATAGGATTATCGAAAAGCGAACATGCTACACTACTCTAATGCAAGCAGATAGAGGAGAATAGGCGATATCTGGTGATCAAGGGGGCTTGCTGGTTGCTCGGCAAGAGAGAGGGTCGTCAACACCGTAGTCGAACCGGGCAAAGAAGCGGCGTCGGTCTCGTAGTCTACCGAGAGAAGAGGGGAAGAAACAATGAATACAATGCAAACAGATGCATATCGATGCATGACAAGACAAGTAACGATGCTAGGTGTGCCTAATCGCGGTAGTAGGTGATACCGACGAAGGAAACATCCGGAAAGTATTCCGGTGTTCCGCGTTCGGACGGTGAACCGGAGGGGGAAAGTTGCGTGTTCGGCATGCTAGGGGTGTGTGGCGGACGAACGGGCTGCGTATCCGGGTTCGTCTCGTCGTTCTGAGCAACTTTCATGTAGAAAGTATTTTCATCCGAGTTACGGATTAAAAGATATGATTTTCTAAAGATTTTTTTTTTATTAATTTCTGGAATTTAATTAATTATTTAAATCCAACATTATCCAGAATAGTGCACGCTGATGTCAGCATGACATCAAGATGACGCCGGCGAGTCAGCAGAGGTGTTGACTGGGTCAATCTGACGGTGGGTCCCATCGGTCATACTCTGCTAACTAATTAACCAATTTAATTAGTTTAATTAACAGGTTAGTTAGGTTAGTTAATTAATTATGTTAATTAAACAGGGTTAATTAAGTTAATTAATTAATTTATTATTTAATTATATTTATATTATTTTTCTTTTTTTTCTAAAACCGTTTTGGGGCGGGCCCCTAGTCGATGTGAGGGGCTAGTGGGTTTCTTGATTCTGGTGGCTGGCGTCGGTGCCGTGATCGGGCAAGCGCCAGATCGGCAGTAGAAGCGCCCGGCCAGGCGTGGCGAGGCAGCCGCGTGGCCGCCGGTGCCACGACGCGGCCAAGGAACGGAGGGCGGCGCCACGGGAGGCGGCAAGCGCAGCGACAGGAGGCGGCCACGGTGGCGTGCACGAGACGGGCGCGCGCGAGGCGATGGCCGTCCGGCGCGCGAGAGAGCAAAGACAACAAGCAATGCTCACTGAGGAGCAGGGCGCGCTACGCGTCGGCGTGGGCGTCGACCATCGAAGGTGGATCCGGCGAGCCGCATAGAAGCGGGGGGCGGGCGGCGGCGGCCACGCAGCGCAGCGTGCCCACGGGAGCACTAGGGCGAGGAGAGGGTAGGAGGGGAGGCCCGGGCCTCACCGGGTTCGCAGGTCAAGGGCGCGGTGCTCGAGGTGGAGGACGGGGGCGACGTGCGTAGGGAAGCGGCCGTGATGGCGTCCGCGAGGTAGCTCGGCGAGTGTTCCTCCAGCGACGGTGACGGCGACGCGACGTCGAGCTTGGGGACCGTGGTCGAGGACGAGCGACTGAGAAGGGGAGGCGGCACCGACGACGGTGGGTGGCGGGGTGGCTCCGGCGGGGATACCGGGCGGCGTCGCCGAACGCCCCCGATCCGATCTGGATCGGGGAGGGGGCAGAGGGGGAGTGGAGCGAGTGGGGAGGAGTGGGCGACTGGGAGAGGGGATAGGGTTTCCGGGTGAGGGGGCCATATAGGCCAGGGGTAATGGGCTGGCCGGCTAGCTGACTAGCTGGGCCGGTTGGCCCAGTGGGGGGGGTTGCTTTCCTTTTTTTTTTGGTTAGTTTGTTTTCAGTTTTTTTTTCTATTTTCTTTCTTTTATATTTTTTTTACTCTTTATTTATTTTTCCTTTAAAGTTTCTTTTATTTTAGTTTTATAAAATACCCAGTCAGCACCTAAATTAGTATTACTAATCAGTCCACTGCCACAATTATTTTGGCACACTACTAATTTAGTTTTATTATTATACTTTATAAAAGGCATCTAATTAATTGTTTTTGCTGTCATTTCTATTACTTTAGTGCATTTAAATATTTTATTAAAAGATAATTTATCCACCAATGTTTACTAAGGATTATTTGACACATCAGGAACAATTTAGTTTTGACTTTTGAAAACTTTAATTGTTTAACTTAATTTCAAATTTTGAATATGAACCGTTTCGAACTATCGCGGGATTATCAACAGTAATCCGAGGTGACATGGCATCGTTAACGTGGGGTTACTGTAGCCTAATTATCCGGGCGTCACACCCATGACAAGCTCTTGCGATCATCGAAGGAATAGACCTTCACCCGAGACACTCCGATCAGACTCGGTATCCTGGTACATCAAGACATTTCAACAATGGTAAAACAAAACCAGCAAAGCCGCCCGATGCGCCGACAATTCCGATAGGAGCTGCACATATCTCGTTCTCAGGGCAACACCGGATGAGACTAGCTACGAGTAAAACCAGCCCTCAAGTTGCCCCGAGGTGGCCCCGCAGAGTAGCTCGATTCGGACCAACACTTAGACAAGCACTGGCCCGGGGGGGCTAAAATAAAGATGACCCTCGAGAGAGCGACTCCCAAGGGAAAAGATAGGTGGTGGTGAGGCAAATGGTAAAAGTCAATGTTGGGCCTTCTTTGGACAAGTTTTATTCAAAGCGAACTGTCGGGGGTCCCATAAATCACCCGACCGCGTAAGGGGCGCAAAATCCGGGAACATAACACCGGTATGACGGAAACTAGGGCGGCAAGAGTGGAACAAAACACCAGGCATAAGGCCGAGCCTTCCACCCTTTACCAAATATATAGATGCATTAATAATATAAGAGATATTGTGATATCCCAACACAAATCCTGTCCACCATGGAGAAATCTTCGACTTCACTTGCAGCTAGCAACACTATAAGAGGGGCTGAGCGAAAGCGGTAACATAGCCAATCAATGGTTTGCATAGGAAAGGTGTCAAAGGTTAAAGGTTCATGGCAATATGAGATGGCTTGATAAACAGGTAATAGGTAGCGCAGCATAGCGAAAGAACGAGGCAACTAGCATAGCAATGATAGTAGTGAGATCCAGGGTAGCGGTCATCTTGCCTGAAATCCCGCAAGGAAGAATAACGAGTCCATGAAGAAGACGAACGGAAGACGAACCACACGCAGATTTAACGAATCCTCACGATCGCAGCGAAAACAGAACTAACAAGAAGAAGCACACAACATAGGTAAACACACCACACATGAACAAGGCATGATGCACAACAAGCATGATGCATGACAATGCTACATGAAGCTACTCATGGCAAGAGAAGATGCATACAAGAGCAACACATAAAGGCAAGTTTAAATGAGGCCGGAAACAACATATAACAATTCCGGTAAGTCCTCATATGCAAATTTTTGAAATTGGTTCAGAACTGAATAAACCTTATATTGAAGTTGTTAAACAGAAAGTTAAAGAGCACCAAGAGAATCTACACGAAAATCTAGTCAAGTTACATATAAAGTTCATTAGATTCGGAGCTACGGCCTAGAAGATATGAGCAAAACAAGTTAAACATGGCATTGATGCAAAATGCACCCAAACATCAAGCAAACACACCAAAACAAGGATGCAACATGATAATATGAAGCTACATGCAAAAACAAGCAAGTTTCATATAGAGCACACTCAAAAGGGAGCAACGGTGCAACACACACACACTATACAAGTCATAGCAACAATCATCCAAAACAAAGAACTAGGCATATTGCAAGCATCAAAACAGTATGCTACAGCACCCCAACATAATAAAAAAAGGCATGGGCATGAAGTACACGTAAAGCATAACAAAACATGAACACTGAGCTATCTCCAGAAATGACTAGAACATGCTCAAAAACACATGGAGATATTGCAACTAATAACAGTTTCAGACTTTAGCAAAAATAACATCAGGTTGCAATGTTTAGAGCTATCAAACAACATGTTACAGGAACTTATCATGGCAAACAAAGGCATGGCATGAATCTACTAATAGCATATATCAAAAGACCCTTACTGACCATGAGCCAAAAAGGCACGGAAAATATGATGGCACCCATGTAAACATGGCAAGTTATATTACAGATTTATACATGGCAAGAACAACAATAAGTAGGCATGTTCGTGAGCTCGAAACACTCACTACAGAGCAATACATGGCATGGAAAGGCAATCAACAGTAAGAAGGCATGTTTATGAAGCTAATCATGGCAATAGCAAGGTCATAGCATACACGGATCAACTACAACGACCTCGTGAAAATTGAATCTCATGCAAACAATCTGTTAGGAAACATTTTCAAGCAACTTTAGAGCAAGATTACAACATGTTCCAGCAGGCTATAATTGCAACCAAGGGCATGAATAGATATAGAATGACATGTATATCAAAACATGTTTATAGAGCATCTCCAGATTATGCATAGAATGATTACTAGAAGCATGTTAACATAGCAACAAAATATAACAGAATCTGACAGGAAAACAGCAACAGCAACTACCCTACTTTACAAGCTCGATACACTCAGCACACAACTCGCAAAAATACAAGGTCAACACCTCTGGAAAGATGGCATGACAAAGTCCAACATTCATGTAGAGCTCACACTCATAGGATGCACACATAAATCATGGCAAAAATGACAAAAGAGCTCGAGCTGATAAGATTCTGAAACTAACGATCTGAAGCCCTCTTCCAACAGCATTTCGGGCATCAAGATGAACCCAAATGAAAATGATGCAATGGAATGAAATGATGTACTCGTCGAGGCGAACAATTTGACATATAAGACGTGCAAAACGGAGCTACGGATACGGAGATGTGATGCGATGAACATGGGTCCAGAATGTAAAATTTTCAGGGACTTGGTGGATTCGGGGGGAAGTCAACCTGCTGCACGGATTTCAAAGCGTCCGGAGGATCTCGCCGGAGTGGTGGCCGGAGTTGGAGCGGGGGGCGCCGCGAGGTGGTACCGTGGCGACCGGCCGGATCCGACCGGATCCGGCCCGTGGCGGAGCAACGCCGACGACGAGCAGGCCGAGCAGCAGAGCGCAGCTCGGCGGAACTTCGGGCGAGGTCGGCGGCGGAGGGCTCAGCCTGCGCGCTGCGCGGCAGAGGCGCCGGCAGCGGGCGCGCGGAGACGGTGACGCTGGGCGGCTTGGCTCACCGCCGCCGCCTTCCTCGCCGGCAGAGCGCCACCCGACCTCCGGCGAGCGCCCGCGCCGCCCGCCGGAACCGCCGCCCCTCCGCGGATCCGCCCCTCGGCACCTCCCCGAGCTCCCCGGCCATTTCTGCACCCGTCTCCGGCGAGTCTCCGACGAGCATCGTTTTCCGTGCAACGAGGTTGACCCCCTGAAAATTCCACAAAGTCCCCGTTTCCAGTAATTTTCATGCCATGTTCATGCCATTACATCTCTGCATCCGTAGCTCCGTTTCGCGCGTATAATATGTCAAATTGTTCGCCTCGAAGAGTACATCATTACGTTCCATTGCATCATTTGCATTTGAGCTCATCTTGATGCCCGAAATGCTGTTGGAAGAAGGCTTCAGATTGTTAGTTTCAGAATCTTATCAGCTCGAGCTCTTTTGTCATTTTTGCCATGAATTATGTGTGTACCTTATGAACTTGAGCCCTACATGTGAGTTGAACATTGCCATGCCATCTTTCCAGGGGTGTTTTTCATGTATTTTTGTGAGTTATGTGTTGACTAGAACAAGCATGCAAAGTAGGGATGATGATGTTGCTGATTTCAGGAACTTAGTGTTTTCACCAAGTCTTGTCCTGCTGTTATTTTTATGCCATATGTTCATGTTGTTACAGAGAGATCTATGGCCTTTTTGAGCCTGATCAGTAAGGGTGTTTTGAACATATGGATATGCTCTATCCATCCATGCCTTTGTTGGTATTTATGGAGTAGTCTAGCATGTCTTTTTCGTGCTCTTCTTTTGCTTGAAAATGTTTCCTGGCAGATTGTTTGCATGAGATTCAATTTTCACGAGGTCGTTGTAGTTGATCCGTGTATGCTATGACCTTGCTCTTGCCATGCTTAGCTTCATAATCATGCCTTCTTACTGTTGGTTGCCTTGCCATGCCATGTATTGCTCTGTAGTGAGTGCATCGAGCGCATTTAACATGCCTACTGTTAACTGTTTTTGCCATGCCCAGTTTTTCCGCCAAGTCTGAAATCTGTAATAAAACTTGCTATGTTTACATGGGTGCCATCATTTCTTAAGGTCCTCTTTGGCTTATGGTCAGTAAGGGACTATTGATATATGCTTTGAATAGAATCATGTCATGCCTTGTTTTGCTATTATAAGTTCCTGTAGCATGTTGTTTGCTTGCTCTAAACATGCCTTCTGATGTTAATTTCGGCATGCTAGTATTTTCACCAAGTCTGTGAACCCGATATTTTGCACTTTCACCATGCTTGTTTGAACATGTTATGATGTGATTTAGCCGTAGCTCAGTGTTCCTCTTTTGTTAAGCATCTCCTGTAGTTCGCTGCCATATGCTTTGCTTTTATGTTGGGATGCTGTAGCATAGTTTCTTGTTGCGTGCTAAGTAGCATCGAGTCGTTAAACGCAGATTTGCATCATTCTTGTTTTGCTTGTCATTTGCAAACCGTGCATCCGATTCGGTGATCTTTATATTGATTTCACCGAAATCATCCCATCTTTCAGCGGCATACTTGGTTTGCCAAGTTGATGCCCGTTCATCATTTTCCTTCCGAGCATACATATGCATTGCATATCACATCTCGCATAGCATCTCATGTATTGCATCATATTGCTTGTGCATTGTTCCTTGTTTGATTGTGGTTCCGTTGCTTGTGTTCTTGCTTTGGGTAGAGCCGGAGACGAGTACGTGAGCGAGGAACCTGTTGAGAGCGCCTCGAGGATCAAGCCTTCGACAACTCGAGAACCTTGCGCAAGATGATCATACCCTCGAAATCACTTCTATCTTTGCTTGCTAGTCCGCTCGCTCTTTTGCTATGCCAATGCTGCGATGCCTACCATTTGCTTGTCAGCCTCCCAAATTGCCATGTCAAACCCCTAACCTTTGACACCTTTCCTATGCAAACCTTTGTTTGGCTATGTTACCGCTTTGCTCGGCCCTCTTATAGCGTTGCTAGTTGCGGTGAAGTTGAAGAATTCTCCATGGTGGATGGGATTATGGTTGGGATATCACAATATCTCTTATTTAATTAATGCATCTATATACTTGGTAAAGGGTGGAAGGCTCGGCCTTATGCCCGTGTTTTGTTCCACTCTTGCCGCCCTAGTTTCCGTCATATCGGTGTTATGTTCCCTGATTTTGCGTCCCTTACGCGGTTGGGCTATAATGGGAACCCCTTGACGATTCGCCTTAAGTAAAGCTCCTCCAAAGAATGCCCAACATTGGTTTTACCATTTGCACTAACAACCTACCACCTTCCCTTGGGTTCTGCAGACTCAAGGGTCATCTTTATTTTAACCCCGGGCCAGGTGCTCCTCTGAGTGTTGGTCCCGACCGAGCTACTGCAGGGGCCACCTCGGGAAACTTGAGGGTTGGTTTTACTCGTAGCTAGTCTCATCTGAGTGTGCCACGAGAAAGAGATATGTGCAGCTCCTATCGGGATTTGTCGGCACATTCGGGCGGTGTTGCTGGTTTAGTTTTACCTGTCGAAATGTCTTGTTGTACCGGGATACCGAGTCGATCGGAGTGTCTCGGGTGGAGGTCTATTCCTCCGTTGACCGTGAGAGCTTGTCATGGGCTAAGTTGGGAGACCCTGCAGGTATAAACTTTCAAAGCCGTGCCCGCGGTTATGTGGCAGATGGGAATTTGTTAACGTCCGGTTGTAGAAGACCTGAAGTTGACCTTAATTAAAATACATCAACCGTGTGTAACCGTGATGGTCTCTTTCCGTGGTCCGGAAGTGAACACGGTGTTGGAGTTATGCTTGACGTGGGTTGCTATAGGATCACTTCTTGATCATACTTTTATCGACCGTGCTTTGCCTTCTCTTCTCGCTCTCATTTGCGTATGTTAGCCACCATATATGCTAGTCGCTTGCTGCAGCTCCACCTCATGCCTTTACCTTACCTATAAGCTTAAATAGTCTTGATCTCGTGGGTGCGAGATTGCTGAGTCCTCGTGACTCACCAGATACTTCCATAACCAGTTTGCGGTGCCTATGTTACCGGCGGTGGCGCAACCCAGCTCAAGGAGGAGCTCGATGAAGATCTTGCCCTTTGTGTTGTTTCGTTCTAGTTGTTCAAGAGTGGAGCCCGGTTGGGGTCGATCGAGGACCTTTATCGATTTGGGGTTCTTCTTTTATTTTGGTTCCGTAGTCGGACCTTGATTGTATCTGGATGATGTAATGCTTTATTCATGTAATTGTGTGAAGTGGCGATTGTAAGCCAACTATGTATCTCTTTCCCTTATGTATTACATGGGTTGTGTGAAGATTACCTCACTTGCGACATTGCTTTCAATGCGGTTATGCCTCTAAGTCGTGCTTCGACACGTGGGAGATATAGCCGCATCGAGGGCGTTGCAGTGGTTGTCATGGGAACGAATCTGACAGTAAGAGAGGGGTGGGATGAAGGAGTGTGGTCTAGCTACAGCGCAAGTGTGACACAAGATATTTTATGAGTGTAGACCCCTCTCGGGAGTGATAAAGACCCTATGTCTTGAGCTGTTGGAGCTATTTATTTATGTCTAGATGATTACAATGGATTGTGAACCCTTCTCTTAGTGCTATGAGGTGGCTTATATAGAGTGCACGGCCCCATGATCTTGTTTATTACAAAGAGAGAGTTGATTACATGTGTTACTACTGGTAATTGAAGCTATGATGACTAGTAACGCCTGAAGTTATGCAACCTCAGATGTTCTAGATCCCATGCTAGTTGTAGGTCTTCTTTGCCTGAGTGGTCAAAGTGCAGCCGAGTGGGTGGGTGATCGTCCGAGTGGGTTGTAACCACCCGACTGGTCGAATGACTTCCGAGTGAAATATGTTTTGAAGTGCACCCGAATGTATTTTCATGGCCCGGGAGCCATAATGGCTGATTATGTGGGGCCCTAGGAAGCCCTGCTTTATGACCCTACCTGTAATAGGTGACCACATCATTAGCCCTCGAAATGGTTGAGGCTTTGTAGGATCAATTTGCACTACAAAAAACACACATCCGTGACATTATGGCCCGGACAAAAACTTTTCCTGTCATGGATATGACACTCCCAGGATGGAAATTATGACAAAAACATGTATCATCATAGACGTAGTGGGATCCTACTTATATGACAAAAAATTATGACATAAAATGGGATTTTCGTCTTGGGCGGGCTGAAAACGCACCTGCATGACATTCTTTGGGCCGTCCATGACGTAAAAAATCATGGTAGAAGTGAGGGCGAGGAAAATTTCGAGGAGTTCTTGGTTACGGTGGGCAATTGGTGGGTGGTTGGGACTGAGCAATGTAGTGTGGTTTGCACGTTTCTCTTGTACGTGTGTGTGTGTGTGTGTGTGTGTGTGTGTGTGTGAGAGAGAGAGAGAGGCGTTCACTAAATGAACTCGCGCGAGGCGTTCTCTTATTGAACCTGAGCGATCGAACTCGTCAAGATTCTCTTGATGCCCTGGAAGGAGAACGTGATCTTGTAGCATCAAGATCAACGATATATCAACAAGACCTACATCGCTATCACACTCGTAGAGTCCGAAGCCGTACCTTCAAGGAGGGTGACTTAGTGCTCTGTCTAATACAAGAACAGACAGGTATGCATAAGCTCTCCCCTCCTTGGGAAGGACACTTCGTCATAAACAAGAATCTGAACAACGGGTCATATTACCTCCTTGATATGCGTGAAGCAAATAAATCACGTACCTTTGAAGAGGAGAGCAGCAAGCCCTGGGGCATTGCACATCTTCGACCATATTATACATAAGTTACTTAGTTGCATTTTCTGTTTTTACATACATTTATCATGTATATGTTATGATAAATGAAATAAAGACGGCATCTCTGGATCCCGGAGTTTGTCGTTTCACCTCAAAAGCTGTGTGTTGAGTCTTTATTCTTTGATCTTTGGTTACTTGGGGGCTTCTAACTCATCGAGTTCAGCTATAACATGCCTTTTAACCTGGCATATGCCATTATAATATTTGTTTATAACCGCCTATTAGCTTGATGCTACTCACAACAATGTGACCCGGCTACACATTTGATAAGTCAATCACACGGATGCCTATTATGGACTTTGTTGACCCTGAACTAATCAAAGTAAAAACACCGGCTTATGTCACGTGAGAGTCGACTCTCCAGATAGCAAGGATAAACCATAAGGTCTACAAGGTCTGCTTCCATAGGAAGCATACTTCAAGTGTCGAGCCTCGAAAGTCGGCCTTCACATGGCGCCTCGAAAGCCAACTTTCATTCAGTTTACTTGGTTATATTTACTATATATTATTGGGTTTATTTTACCAACTTCTTTGAAGTCTAACCTATACAACTTATATATATATATATATATATATATATATATATATATATATATATATATATATATATATATATATATATATATATATATATATATATAGAGAGAGAGAGAGAGAGAGAGATCTAACTTTCATTTAAAACTCAAGTTTCATTTCCGATGAGTTGTTTAAGCACAGGCAATACTCAGTAAATTTCATATAAAGAAAATTTGCCGGGTTTCATTGCAGCCACGGCCACAATTCATATTACTCAAATATGATATCAGTTATGATTAAATTCCTAAATGCACGAGGAAGCTACTAGGAGGCTAAGTCAAAATCATGGAAGGAGAAGTTACTATATTGATCTAACACGTGAAATCCAAAAAGAAAGATGGGACATATGGTCAGCTCAACAACAATGCAATCTCTTCGGCTCACTATGACGTACAACACCATTGACATCTCCGACCCGCTGCGACCGGCAGCTTCATGTTTGGCACAACCATCATTAACGCCGCCATCGACATCTCCGACTCATTGCGGTTAGGCCACGACTCTACCGCAGACGACATCAGCTCCATTGCAAACATACGCGGACTAGTCTGACTTCTCCGACTCGCCGCAGAGGACGGCTTCACCAACATCGCAACCTTCTCCGGCTCTGGCCAAGCCGACTCAAATCGCGTCACCTCTGGTTTGGGGGTTTCGGGTTGTGACGTCTTCAAAATCCCGGCTCTCACCGCTCGGTTGTGGGCTTCCGACTCCTACGGGACCATCTACAACCTCTCTGTGGCCGACCTCCCTAGTCTATGAGCTTATACTACGACATCAACATTGGAGGCATAAAACCAGCTAAGTCACTTTCATGTTCAAATTTCATATTTTTATTTTTAGTCAATTAAACAAACTGACACCTTTGAGTTAAACTCGGGGACTGTCATGTTTATTCTCGATTAAAGTTGACTTGTAAGGTTACGAAACAGGACTAGTTTCCACGATGCATAGTTCAGACATGGGTACCCTTCCTATCAGCAAAATAATTTGACGTTCGTTCTTTACTAAGTCAGATGCGACTTGCAATGGACCAAGTAGTGCGTATGATATTGTCAATCGACTTTGATGCATCAAAAAGCCTTTGTTGACCCTAGACATATCATATTGCATGAGAAAAGTTCACGCAAAAGCCTACTTAGTCGATTCGAACAATTAACAACTTGAACACAAGTTGACAAAATCACCGAAATTATCATTTAATTTTGTTTCATACATCATGAAACGGTGTAATGCATGCACATCTTTTTATTTTAGGTAAAAGGGGCATCAACCCGAATGCCGCTCACACTCATGTGACCCAGCTATGCCGGTGATAAATCAATCATGTTGACGCCCATTGAGAATATAGTTGACCATGCATTTATGATGGAGGATCACACCAGAACAAGCCACGTGAAAGCCAACTTTATGAAAAACACACAATTTTTTTATTCTGCTGCATAACAGAACCCCGAGTTGTTGTAGGACTAAACAAACCCGGTGCTCAGGGGCTACAATGTGAATTTCAAGAACAAGGATTTCAAATAAAGAGTAAGTCTGAGGTTGCCACAACCTGGCACTTGGGGGCTACAGTAACTAAAGCTATATTTATAAAAGCAGGCACAAAGTCATCACGAGGTGATAAACTTGGAGCTTGGGGGCACACAGATGATATATTTATATGCTATTGGAGTTGACGAAAAAATACAAAAAGTTGGGGAACTACCCAACCGGGTAGACCAACAAGACAAAGGAGACCCGGCCTAGAAAGACCCGACGTGGAGACAGAACCCGGCCTGGAAGGACAACCTAGCAACATCCACTTCTGCAACCCGACAACATCTACACTCATGACTAGCCGACTTCAACGACTCATCATCCTCGACGCTCGTGACCCGGCAAACTTGAAGCCCGTGAGTCAGCAATCCCTTCATCCACATTTCTACATCGATTACATTAATGACCCGGCAAAAGCTCTGTGTCCTAGGAAGACAGAAGCATCAAAAAAAGACCTTCCTCCCAACTCTTTGAGTCTCCCGAAAGCTCGGGGACTACTATCGTGGATATGGGACAGTGGTACCCTCACGGAGGTAGAATGTGGCCCAACATGATGGTGTCCTAGCAGGTCGGCTTTGGACCATTTGATTAAGACCCAGATGGTATTCAGCTTGTAATAGAAAAGATAATAGTTGTAGTCCTACTAGGACTCTACATGTAAGCCAGCCCCTTCAACTTATATAAGGAGGGGCAAGGCTCCACAAGAGGGCAAAAGAACCTAGAGGCCCTCCAAATTCTAGACGGCTAGATACAACTAGAGGAGAGCCGACTCATATGACGACTCCCTCGTGAGCATACAGAATAAGACCTAGCCACACACAACACGTAGGGCTATTACCGGATGATGTTTCCCGGGGCCCGAAGCTATCTAAATCTTGTCCCGTGTGCTAACCCACCTCGATGATCTCCACGTGTACTAATCCCCACAATCATCTATGGATGATACTGTGCGTAAATAGCATCGACACTACTTGTGGCTACTTGTCTCTTAGTCTTTACTTTCTTTAGATTGCTTGCTTACCTTGCTTGTTGGTGTCCCTGCTTAGCACTAGAATCACCTTTGCAATTCTTAGGCTCACTTTCATATTATGCAATATTGCCTAAAATTGCTATAAGTAAAAATTAATTTTTGTAATTGTACCTATTCACCCCCCTTTAGGTCCATCTTGATCCTTTCAATTGGTATCAGAGTCTCATGCTCTAATATTGTGGTTAACCACCCTAGAGGAAGATGAACCTTGATGGGACCCACCTTGTTGCAAATCCTAAAGAGAAGGATGCACCTTCTTCGGACGTGCACAAGTTCTTCACCTATGAGGATTTGGAACGGGCCCTTGCTAAGCAAAAGGAGGAGCATGATGCCTCAATCGAGGCCATGGTCCAAATGAGGTTGACCGCATTAACTTCGAATCCTACGCCACTTGTTAATTCAAGTAGTGTGGCTCTGGGGCAAAATGCGACTCTTCCTCCCTTGGGCCAACAACCTCCTTCTAGTACAACCTCTTGTGTTTCATGGCTTGATTCAAAATCTAAAGTGGAGAAAGCTAAATATAACCCTGGGGTAAACCTCCTCTGCTTGATGACACTGCCAATTTTTCTTTGTGGAGAGTTGGGATGCAGGATCATCCTCAGTTCACCAACAACAAGATGTTGGAGATCATGGACAACGGCTACAACCCGGTCAACCCAAAGAATCTCACACCGGGTGAAGCATATGACAAGCATCTCAATACACTACAATTATGCTCATAAGAAAGGTCATGATGGGCAAGCAGAAGAGGCCTTACATACACATCACAAATGCCAGGGATTTATGGAATATCATTGTGATGACCAAGACCGGTACAACTACTCTCTGATTTGCACAATATGAGATTGCAAAAGGGGCATTGCAATATTTTTGTATGGAGAAGGGTAAAGCTCCCGCATCTTCTTGAGTGTCTCATGACTCTTGCCGCCGACATTGATGAAGGGAATCGTTGCATGGAAAACAAAAAAAATCCTACGAAATAACGACATCACCCAAGATCTAATCTACTAGATGCTAATTGTAACGCTTCGTTACGCCTAGCGGGATCTAGACTGGCCCCACGGACCAACATTAGTCTTCCTTGCGCACTTTGTGCTCACTCATGCACACCTGGGACCAACTTCCGGGTCAGTCACCCATCCTAGAATCCCTCCAAGCCAAGCACACTTAACTTTGGAGTTCTATTCGAATGGGCTCATGGAAAACAAGGAATACCTTGTTGATATGAGTACTCTATCATTCTGCTCTCAAATAGACCCCCACTCAAAGGAATCGACGTCCTCGTCGGTCCATTAGGAACATTCCCTCTTGGCACATGTATGCGTCTAGTCCGGTACATGTGCCATGCTGTGTGCCATAATGGGACACACGCGCCATGTGCCACATGCCCGCGCACCTGACCCACGCATGCCCATGTAACCGCAAGGGTCGGCTCTGACACCAATTGTAACACCCCGTTACGCCTGGTGGGATCTAGACTAAACTCACATACCAACACTAGTATTTCTTGCACACTTTGTCCTCACTCATGCACACCCGGGACTAACTTCCTAGTCGATCACCCATCCTAGAATCACTCCAAGCCAAGCACACTTAACTTTGGAGTTCTTTTTGAATGGGCTCCCGGAAAAGAAGGAATTCCTTGTCGATATGAGTAGTCTACTATTCCTATTAAGCTGAGCTCTCACACTAACAATGAGTGGGAGAGAGTCTACATACCCTTGTCGACCATAGCGGAAACATTCTAACGGACATGGTTGGTGTAGTCGTACTTTCTTTGCAATCTAATCTGATCAAGCACCCCACGAACAACACCTCCAAGATATGCACATATGGCTCGGTGATGTCTCCTTAATTACTCCAGCAAGCAAGAGTGAGTGGTAGATGGGATCTAGGCCAACAGCATGACGCCGTGGTGGTGGAGTTATGGAGGAACTGCTACAGCTTCACCAAGTGTCTATTGAGAGGAGAGAGGAGTAACAGGAGGGGAGGCGCCTAGGGATTGGGTTGGCTGCTACCCACAAGGTCTCCCTCGAGACCGTGGTGGAGGCCTTCTGCCGTGATGCCCCGCCAAGGGAAGTGAGTCTTCTGGTTTCATTTGGGGGGGGGTCTGTCTTTGTCCCTGACCTACACGGCTCTTTTTGCCTCATGAGTTTGCAGGCTTTGCTGCCCTGCAGTCATAGCCCCGTTACCAGGCCAAGATCTGAGCCCGGAGATGCAGGTTCTCCTGTGGCCTGCATCGGAGCGCCCTCCTCCCTGGAAAGGGAAAAAGGTCGCATCCTCAACTGAGGGCAGGGAGACTAGCGAGGCGGCTAACTATGGCGCAGTGCGGGATGATGGTTCGTCCTCTCCCCCTATAGGGAGGGACAAGGACTCCGTTGCGAGAGGTCGCGGGAGCCCTCTCGCTCTAGTTTTCTCCAAGGAGGCAGCCGAGCCGGTAGACGCCACGGATGGTTTTCTTGCGTCGGTGGTGACCCACAAGTTAGGAATCAATAGTAGTCCTTTCCATAAGTAAGAGTGTTGAACCCAACGTGGAGTAGAAGGAATTGATAAGAGGTTTTAAGCAAGGTATTCTCTGCAAGTGCTGTAAGTAGTAGTAGCAAATAGTTTGGTAGCCAAATAATTCGTAACAATTAGCAAGTAACAATAGTAGCAAAAGTGCAGCAAGGTGGCCCAATACTTTTATAGCAAAGGACAAGCCGGAAGTACTTCTTATAATGAGAAAAATGTTCTTGAGGACACATGAGAATTTCATCTAGATACGTTCATCATGTTTAGTTGATTCGTGTTCACTACTTTGATAATTTGATGTGTGTGTGGACCAGTGCCAGATTGTTGTTCTTACTTGAAAAAACAATCCAATTATGATTACCCACTCTCGCAATCATCCGCAACTATGAAAGAAGAATTAAGATAAATTTAACCATAGCATTAAACATATGGATCCAAATCACCCCCTTACGGAATAGTGCATAAACTAGGGTTTAAGCTTCTGTCACTCTCGCAACCCATCATCTACTTTTACTCCCTAATGCCTTCCCCCAGGACCAAACATGGTGAAGTTTCATGTAGTCGACATTCACATGACACCAGTAGAGGAAGAACAACATACACATCATCAAAATATTGAATGAATACCGACTTCACATGATTACTTATAACAAGACTTCTCCCATGTCCTCAAGAACAAACATAACTACTCAAAATCATATTCATGTTCATGATCAAAGAATAATAATATATGATTAACAATCTGAACATGTGATATTCCACCAAATAAACTAACTAGCATCAACTACAAGATGTAATCAACACTACTAGCAACCCATAGGTATCAATCTGAGGCTTTGGGACAAAGATTGAATACAAGAGATGAAGTAGGGTTTGAAATGAGATGGTGCTGGTGAAGATGTTGATGGAGATTACTCCTCCCATTACGAGAGGATCATTGGTGATGATAATGGCTTCAATTTCCCTTGTTGGAGGGAAGTATCCCTGGCAGAACTGCTCCACGAAGAGCAAAAGTGCTCCTGGCCAAGTTCCGCCTCGAGACGGTGGCGCTTCATCTCAAAAGTATTCTCTTCATTTTTCTTCTTGGGAAAATGGCTTCATATAGGATAAGAAGGGCCACAGAGGCCTACTGGTGGGCCGACAAGCTCACATGGCACGCCCTAGGGGAGCGCGTCACCTGAGCTTGTGGCTCACCGGTGGGGCCCCTCCCGCTGATTCTTCTTCCAGCATTTTTTTTATTAATTCCAAAATAAATCCTCGTAAATTTTTAGGTCATTTGGAGCTCTGGAGAATAACTATCTCTGTTGTAGCTCTTCTCATGTCCAAAATTCCAGCTGCCGGCAATTTCACTCTTCATGTAAATCTTGCATAATAAGAGAGAAAAGGCATGAGAATTTCGTCCTAGTGAAATATTGACCTAAAACATTATAAATAACAGTAGGGAAACATGATGCAAAATGGACGTATCAATTGGCACCGGGAGTGTCTGTGCTCCGCCAGCCTCGTGGCGAATCTGGACCTCCTCCCCAGTTGAAAGTGCCACTGGCAATGCCAGCGCCCAAGAGGCGGAGGCTCGTGGTGCCCGCCCGGTACGTTTTTTTTGGTCTTGAAGTGTTGTTGTAGTAGAGGCCTTTAGCGAGTGATACATCTCCGTCGTATCTACTTTTCCAAACACTTTTGCTCTTGTTTGGACTCTAATTTGCAAGATTTGAATAAAACTAACCCGTAGTGACGCTGTTTTCAGAAGAACTACAATGGTGTTGTTTTTTGTGTAGAGATAAAAGTTCTCGGAATTGGCACTCTTTAGAGATTTTTTATGGAATATATAAAAAATACTGGAGCAAAGATCCATCGGAGGGGCCCCCAGTTGCCCACATGGCAACAGGGCGTGGCCACCCCTGGGCACACCTTGTTACCTTGTGGGGCGCGCGTGGCTCCACTGACCCTAATCTCAAGCCTATAAATTCCTTTTCCCCAAGAAAAAATAAGAGTGGAAGTTTCATCGCTTTTTACGATGCGGAGCGACCGCCACCTCTTGTTCTTCATTGGGAGGGCTGACCTGGAGTCCATTTGGGGCTCCAGTGAGGTGGATTCGTCGCCATCATCATCGCCAATTTCATGATGCTCACCGGCAGAGTGAGTAATTCCTTCGTATTCTTGTTGGACGATGATGGAATTGGATGAGATTTGTCATGTAATCTAGTCACTTTCTTAGCGCTTGATCCCTAGTATCCACTATGTTGTGAGATTGATGCTGCTATGACTTTGCTTTGCTTAATGCTTGTCACTAGGGCCCGAGTGCCATGATTTCAGATCCCTCTATGTTTTCATGCATATATTTGAGTTCTTGATCCTATCTTGCAAGTTGTATGCACCTATTACGTGTTATGATCCGCATACCCCAAAGTCACAATAATTGGGATTCTTTCCGTTGATTACCATAGTATGAAGAGTTCATGTATTCACCATGTGTTAATGCTTTGTTCTAGTTCTCTATTAAAAATAGGCCTTAGTATCCCTTAGTTTTCTTATGGACCTCGCTGCCATAGGAGGGTTGGACAAAAGATGTCATGCAAGTTCTAATTATAAGCACGCATGACTATATACAGAATACATGCCTACATTAAATTGATTAATTGGAGCTATTGTGTATCGCTCTAGGTTGTGACTGTTATATGATGAATGTCATCCAACACAAATATCCATCACTGATCCAATGCCTAGGCTTTTCGCATATTGATCTATGCTAAGTTACTTTCACTGTTGCTGCTGTTACAATCACTAGAAAACTGCTACTGTTACTGTTGCTACTCTTACCACTACTATCCAACTACCATATTATTGTGCTACTGATCACTCTGTTGCAGATATCTGGTTCTCCAGGTGTGGTCAAATTGACATCTCAACTGCTAATACTTGCAAATATTCTATGGCTACCCTTGTGTCAAATCAATACATTTGGGTGAAATACTACCCTCGAAGACTGTTGCAATCCCATATACTTGTGGGTTATCCTGAGTCCTGATCCCATTTTTTGCAGGGAGGTCACGACTTTTGAGGCTTCGCCCTCCCTCGTTAGACGGATGCGTCAGGGTCGCATGACGACCGCCATGTCGTCACTGCAGAGATTTCCCCGCATCACCAGTAAGAGTTTTCGTGATTGTTGGTTTTCTTGAGATCCTCTTCACCTTTCGCTTGTGTTTGTCCTGCAGCTATGGAGGTCGCCTCCGGACCCCTATCAGAACCTCTGGCCAGCCTTAGCATTGTACGGACCTCTGATGATGCTGTCACCCCAGAGGTCATGCTCCCTCGCGGAGGGATGGAGGAAAATGTCTTCTAGAACCTGTCTGCTGCCTCTGCGGCCCCCTCGACTCCTGTAGCATTGGTTATGTGGTGGTGGGCGTGAAGGATGTCCTGAACACCCAGCTGGACACACTTGGCGGCCTTGCCGAAGCCACCTGTTAGGTAAGGTCTTCGTTCGGTAGTTGATATGGCATTCGTAGTAGCCTCGGAGCCTGGGTGTGATGTCGGTTGCGGACTCAAGCCCAGGCCCATTTGTCTTCCGTATCTGAGACTATGGCTTTTGTAGATGGTGAGTAGCCTGGAGGGTGTGGATAGCAACCTCCGACGACAGTTGGAGGCCCAACACTATGTGGCCTCTCACCTTTCAGAGCTGACTTCAGGAGTTGTCCGTAAGTTGCCTTGCCTTCTTCGGCCTGATAGCCATCGTGACAATGCCTATGTTGACTGATGTGTCCTGCCTTCCTCTTTGCAGCTGCAGAGGAGGGCAAGGCCCTGTGGCAAAAGTTGTAGGAGTCAAATAGGTCACGGGGCAACCTATAGACATCTGTTGACGTCGCCGGGGGAGAGCTCACCGAGTCTCGGCGGAAGGTGGCCGATCTCGAGAGTTTGCTTGCAGGCAAAGAGAAAGAGCTACAGGAGCACGCGATGCCGTTAAGTAGAAGGAGGTCACTGTGCAGCGCCTCTTCGAGGACCGGGCCGAAGCTAACGAGCGTGTGCAGCAATTAGCGAAGAAGCTCCAAGAGCTAGAGGTCACTGCTGCGCGTAAGTTATCATTTTTGTTCATTGTGCTGCCTAGAGGCCTTTGCTTTGGCTTGATTTGGTTTGTTGTTCAAAGTACTGCTTCCGGATGTCGTGCATGAGGATGAAGCTGTGCGGCTTCGACAGGTCACCGATCTCACCGAGCATATGTGTGCCACCCTTGGTATGGCCTCCTGGACCTTGTATCGTGGTGAGGAGAACCTAGACGCCACTTTGGACAGTTTGGTCAAGCTCCTAGCATGGGCTCCTGCTCAGATTCTGGACTAGCAATATTTTGCAGCCTATGTGGCAGCCACGAGGGTGCTGGCGGGCGTAAGGTATCAGCACCCGGCTGTATCCTTGGGCCCAATTGTCCATGGTTCGTCTGGGCACCCTGTTGCTGACCCCTCCTCCGTGGAGGTCAGAGCGGAGGCCGGATATGTAACGTATGCCACCAAGCTAGAGAGAATCATTAAGCGGTGCTCCAGTGAAGAGGACGATTTGTAAACCTATAGGATCGTAAGTACGTCTTGAGGGGGGGTGGAGTGGAGTTAGACTATTTGACCAAATAAAAGTCTATCCTTTTCCCAATTTTAGTTGTGGGGAGATTTTAGCAATCAACACAAGTCAAGCTATCAACCTACACATGCAATTCTAAGAGTATAGTAGTGGAAAGTAAAATATTGCATATGAAGGTAAAGGGAAGGGTTTGGAGAAGGCAAGATTTTTGGCATGGTTCCGATAGGTGGTGCTATCGTACGTCCACGTTGATGGAGACTTCAACCCACAAAGGGTAACGGTTGCACTATGGAGGGCTCCACCCACGAAGGGTCCACGAAGAAGCAACCTTGTCTATCCCACCATGGCCATAACCCACGGACTTTCCTCACTCGGGTAGATCTTCAGGAAGTAGGTGATCTCCTTGCCCTTACAAACTTCTTGGTTCAACTGCACATCAGAACAGAGGCTCCCAAGCGACTCCTATCCAATCTAGGAGACACTACTCTCCAGAAGGCAATGGATGGTGTGTAGATGATGAACTCCTTGCTCTTGTGCTTCAAATGATAGTCTCCCCAACACTCAACTCTCTCTCACACAGATTTGGCTATGGTGGAAGAAGGATTTGAGTGGAAAGCAACTTGGGGAAGGCTAGAAATCAAGGTTCAAAGGGTTGGAATGGAATCTCTTGATCTCAACACATGAGTAGGTGGTTCTCTCTCAGAAAATGGATGGTGGAAGTGTGGGCACGTTTTAATGTCTCTCCTCAATGAGGAAGAAGGGGTATATATAGCCTCCAAAAAAATCCAACCGTTACACACTTTTGACTCATCTCGGTGGCACCGATTAGGGAAACTTGGTGGTACCGATCTGTTCAAAAATATGAATGGTAGGAATCTCAGTGGGACCGACTATAACAAATCGGTGGCACCGATGTGCTAGGGCTTAGGGCAAACATCATCTCGATGGCGTCGATTGCATCAACTAGGTGAGACCGAAGTGAAGCAATAAGCAACAGAGAATCTGTCAAGCCAACTCGGTGAGACCGATTGCATAAACTCGGTGAGACTGAAGTTGAGCAATAAGCAACGGAGAATCTATCAAGCCAACTTAGTGAGATCGATTGCATAAACTCAGTGCGATCAAAGTGAATGCAATAGATGATAGAGCGCTGGCAAGGCCATCTTGGTGAGACCGAGATCTGTATCGGTGTGACCGAATCGTTAGGGTTTTTGGCAGTGGCTATGTCAAGAGAACTCGGTGGCTCCGGGCTGAAAGAATCGGTGGGGCCGAGCTTGGAGTTAGGGTTTTGACATATTTGGATGGAGAAAGTGGCTGAGGGTTTTGGAGCAATATCACTAAGCACTTGAGTAAGTAGACCATTAAGCAACCCCTCATCCTCTTTTAATAGTACTGGCTTTCCTATGGACTCGATGTGATCTTGAATCACTTAAATAGAAATGAAGAGTCTTGAGCTTTTGCCAAACTTTGTCCTTATCATTTTGAGGGGTCCACTGTCGGTGTCAAAACCGGCGGATCTCGGGTAGGGGGTCAAGAACTGTGCGTCTAAGGCTAATGGTAACAGGAGGCAGGGGACACGATGTTTTACCCAGGTTTGGGCCCTCTCGATGGAGGTAATACCCTACTTCCTGCTTGATTGATCTTGATGATATGAGTATTACAAGAGTTGATCTACCACGAGATCGTAGAGGCTAAACCCTAGAAGCTAGTCTATGATTGTGATTTTTGTTGTCCTATGAACTAAACTCTCCGGTTTATATAGACACCGGAGGGGGCTAGGGTTACACAGAGTCGGTTACAGAGAAGGAAATCTACACATCCGAATATCCAAGCTTGCCTTCCACGCAAAGGAGAGTCCCATCCGGACACGGGACGAAGTCTTCAATCTTGTATCTTCATAGTCCAATAGTCCGGCCAAAGTATATAGTCCGGCTGTCCAAGGACCCCTTAATCCAGGACTCCCTCAGTAGCCCCTGAACCAGGCTTCAATGATGATGAGTCCGGCGCGCATATTGTCTTCGGCATTGCAAGGCGGGTTCTTCTACAAATCCTCCAGAGCATTGTTGTAATGAGCAGTGTTCGGCTTCTTATCGATGCCGCTCCTCGGCTTCTGTGCTTTAATTATGTCTGTTTACACATGTCGAGCGAATGCGAGAGGTCGAGGGATTTTTACATTTGCCACCCCAACCACGTGAGTAGATCTTCTATAAAAGAGGCGAGGATTCTCAGATCCAAATCGCACCATCTCCTCCCAGCGAGCTTTCATCAGATCACGCCCAAAAAAATCCACACCATCATGGCCGGTCGTCGCGGTTCCTCTTCTCGCTCCCGTAGCACTAGGCTAGGCGACTGGGAGAGATGTTCTGTTCCCCATAGCCATTTAGTAGAGTTGCAGACCAAGGGGTTTCTCCCACCTGCATACATGGTCCCCGTGCGAGCTGGACTAGCCACCTATAATGGCAGGGAGCAAGCGAAGAGCTTTCCAAACCCATCCAAGGGAGAGCGGGTGTGCTTCGTCCCCTACTTATTGAGGGGGCTCGAATTTCCAATCCATCCCTTCCTCCGCGGGCTTCTAGAGTTCTACGGCCTCCAGCTGCACAACTTTACCCCAGCCTCCATACTGCACATCACAGGATATGTTGCCTTCTGCGAACTTTTTCTGGGCTGCGAAGCTCATTTCGAGCTGTGGAAGAGACTATTCTGCCTTGTACCCCGTACTCAGGAGGGGTCGGTATATCAAGTTGGCGGAGCCGAAATATGGCGCATCGCCGGGACCGGATATCTATCCGGCACCCCGAAGAAGACATCCGAGTATTAGCCCTCGGAATGGTTCTACATGGAGGACGTCCCTCTTCCAGACCCTATCCGAAAGGGCCTTCCGGAGTTCGTAAATGCCCCACTGAAGAAACACCACAGCTGGCGCCCCAGGAGCCCCCAGGAGGAAGATAACAGAGAGATCCTTTTCCTGATGGACATGATAAATACATTGGCCAAATCCGGACTGACAATTATCGAAGTCATGTCCATATGTATAATGCGGGGAGTGCAACCACTTTAATATCGAGGGAAACCCATGTGGCACTTCAATGGAGAAGATGATGCCACCCGCTGCGGCCGTAAAGGGCCGGACTCTCCCACTGCTCTAGCAAAGATACTGTCCGATTTGTTCAAAGGAGAAGAGGAGGAGTTCATCCATATTAATCCACAGGATGGATTCTCCATGTACAACCCCCCGAGCTGGGTGAGTCGCTATTTTTTATTCCAATCTTTTCCTCATTTTAGAATAGATGTTTAGTTCGTCAATTCATAGCAGGAAGTGCAAAGGGCCATGAAGGATGTTCATAGCCCGCCTCCACAGCCACAGGACCCTAACCGGGCTCTCGACCCCGGACTTGAAGAAGATCCGGATACATTTGTGGAGCTTGTTGACAGGACATTTTACCAGCTGAGCCGCGATGGTGTGATGGTGGCCATCATAGTAGATTATCCTGGCCTACTTCCTGTATCTCAGGTAAGTAAAGCTACAGTCCCGACTTCCGAAAAGGATTCCCTCTTTGCACCTCACCCACCGTACATGTGTTACGTCTTATAGGGAAGGCCGTCATGGCACCAAGCTGAACCCGCGGTGACTCACCAACAAGGGGCACCAAAGCCGGGTAGGCTTAAAAGAAAAGCGGTCAGGACCGAGACGCCGTTGCAAAGGTATGTTTTGAAAACCTGCCACGCAGTCATCATTGTAAAAATATAACAATGTCTTCTACCTTCTGACATAAAATGTGCTCGCGGGACTGCATCTAGAGAGCCTGCCGGTCATGCTTCCACCGACCGGACTCCGAGGCCGGACACAAGGGCGGAGGTCAACGCAGACGATCCTCCTATAGAGGATGCGGATAGATTTTCCGCTACCAACTCCGAAGTGGAGAGTGCCATAAACCATAGGCGCCGACGGGCCACACTACGCGACCCTAATTTCTCTAAAGAGGCCTTCGACGCCTTCAACTCAGGCGACGCGTACATCCGGGCTGCTCAAGGTGGCCTAGCCAGGGCCACGGACCAGTACGTGAAGGATATACGGGTAGCTAAATTTGATAAGTGTATATATCAGTAGCCCCTGAGACTTGAAATAGTTGGCACAACTGATTTAAGGATCCTTTGTGTGCATAGGTTCTGACAGAGAAGACTACCCAGCTATCCAAAGAGCTGGAGGAATGCAAAGCCCAACTACGGGTCGCAACCACCATGATGGAGGAGTCTGCGAAGGCCCCATCTGGTAATGTTTGCGTTTAAACGAGAGTAATGTCATGGTATATACCAGTTTAAGTATTCAGCAAGAATGCGATTCTAACAAGAGAACTTGCAGACAATCCCGGAGGCAATCCGGAGATCATACCAAAGGATGAGCAACATGTGCGGCGACAGGTGAAGGCTGGCCAGCGTGTGCTTACCAAGGTTATAAAGGAGAAGAATATTCTCTAGGACGCGAATGTCCGGCTGGACGTCGAATTGAAGGATGTTCGGGCCCAGCTTGCTGACTTCGTGAAGGAAAATAAGAAGCTTCGACGCGGCATATTCAGTAAGTGTGCTGACGAACCACTATAAAGTTCGGTGTAGAAGTGTGCTAACAGAATTATGTCTGTAGGCATGATGACAGGTCGTCCTGAAGAGGAGATGCTCAGATCTGCAGCGATCTTCTGCGGCTCAGATAACCGCACGAACAAGTTCGTCAGGTGATGCGGGACATTGCCCAAGCCTTGTGGCCATCCGCCTCCCTTCCAGGAGGCATGGGTGAGCTGATTGAACTGCTCAAGGGAGCGCGACAGTGCTTCCGATTGTGGAAGATATCGGCCTACCACCAAGGCGCAAGGGAGGCTTGGGCGATGGTGAAGACGCGGTACACCAAGGTTGACCCGAACCATATGGCCGAGGTCGGACCTGTAGGGCCGGATGGGAAGGAGATCCCTGTACATCTGGTGTATGACCAATTAGCATTAGCAACTAAGTATTCCAAATAGGACTGTAGGCTAGATACCCTGTTGGATGGTATAGAAGAAGAATTCAGTCAGTCTAAGTGACATTGTACTTCGAAGGACATATTTTGTCCCTAGCCGGATTGTAAATCATTTGTCTTGGCCGACCTTTTCGCTTCAACCTCTGGACCCGACAGTCTGGGGTGTGTCCGAATACCCGCTCGGTTATGCAAAAACCGGGGTACGTGTGGAAACCAGGCGTAGGGGTCATAAGTGCTTGAACAGACAAGTACCCAACTAGTTATGTTATATTACATGGGTAGTAAGAAACATCTTCCAGGGAGAATAGTTCCGCTAAGGGTTCCTTTCCCTGGGTGTGCATGCACCAATGTACATGTCCAACCTGCGAAAATTTATGCAGGATATGAGCGTCCGAGGGCATGTTTTGTAGATAGAAAAATACATCTTTTGTTCACCGACCGAATATTCTCTTAAGAATGCTAGCTTTCGGCTTCACCCAGTCTGAGGTACACATTCGGCTGACCCGGCAGTAACAATCGCAAAGGTGCTCCCCTTATGCCCTAGCCGAATTAACGGGAACGTAGGGCATAAACACAAGAGCCAGGCAACCCAACTTGGCCAAAACTTAAGTCATATCGATGCATATAGTGGTGAAAAAAGGCACATACGTAGAAGTGATGCATATGTGGTGGGCATGAAGCCTAGAAGACAAACAAGCTTCTATGTAAGAAGCCCCCAGGTATAATCAGTGCGCAAAGCACGACCAGAGTGTGCAGTTAAAGCATACTTAGGTCTAAAAGGCTATATATGCAAAAGGAGAGAGAGAGGATATAATTTAAAAGGGAAGACGAAGGTAAGGAGACAAACACGGAGTTCGGCGCTAGGCATAGAATCTTCGGAGTCTGGCCGCGTTCCATGGGTTCGGCTCGAGTCGATTGTATGATGCATCGCGCAGACGGTACGCACCTCCATTGAGAACTTTGTCAATGATGAAGGGGCCCTCCCACTTGGGCTTGAGCTTGTCCTTTTTCTTCGCTGGTAGGTGTAGAATGAGTTCGCCAATGTTATAAGTTTTGGCTCGCACTTCTCTGCTTTGATATCTTCGGGCTTGTTGTTGATAGAATGCGGAACGGGCCTTCACGGCGTCGCGCTCCTCCTCCAGGGCATCTAAGCTGTCCTGCCGATCCAGCTCGGCTTATCTCTCTTCGTACATGCGCACTCTTGGTGAATCATGGATGATGTCATAGGGTAGCACTGCCTCTGCGCCGTACACCATAAAAAATGGTGTGTATCCGGTTCTGCGATTCGGCATGGTCCGCATCCCCCATAATACGGAGTCAAGCTCCTCGACCCAGTGCGTATCTGATTCCTTCAAGGATCGCACCAGTCTGGGTTTGATGCCGCTCATAATAAGACCGTTCGCTCGTTCGACTTTACCATTTGTTTGGGGTTGATAGACGGAAGTGTAATCAAGTTTTATGCCCATTTTGCTGCACCATGTTTTCACCTCATCGGCTGTAAAGTTAGAGCCGTTATGGTGATGATGCCGTGGGGGACACCGTAGAGGTGTACGACCCCGGATATAAAGTCTATCACTGGTCCGGATTCGGCCGTTTTAACTGGTTTGGCTTCTATCCATTTGGTGAATTTATCGACCATGACCAAGCGGTATTTCTTCTTATGGCTTCCTCCTTTAAAGGGTCCGACCATATCGAGTCCCCAGACCACAAAGGGCCAAGTGATGGGGATTGTTTGGAGGGCGGTGGGCAGCATATGGCTTTGATTTGCAAAAGGCTGGCAACCAACGCAGTTTTGGACTAGGTCTTGTGCGTATGCCCGGGCTGTTGGCCAGTAGAAACCTGTACGGAAGGCCTTGCTTACGAGCGCCCGAGCTGCGGCATGGTGGCCGCCGAGTTCGGCATGAATTTCAGCCAAGAGCTGTCGTTGTTCCTCTTCGGAGATGCATCTTTGGAGTACGGTTGTGCTTTTCTTATAAAGCTCTCCCTCGTGGACTTTGTAGGCTTTAGAGCGTCGCACAATGCAGCATGCCTGATTTTGGTCCTCCGGGAGTTCCTGCCTATTTAAGTAAGCTAGGAAGGGTTCTGTCCACGGGGCGATGACCGCCTGATCACGTGGGTGGAGGTTGTTATTTCGGTGGCGGAGCCTCCGATTACGTCAGATTGTTCAGGATCTGGGGTTGTATGCGGATCCGGATGAGTATTGTCGGACTCCCCTTCCCATACAACAGATGGCTTGAATAGCCTTTCTAAAAAGATATTTGGTGGGACGGGGTCACGTTTAGCGCAGATGCGGGCGAGAATATCCGCCGCTTGATTGTTTTCTCGAACCACATGGTGGAATTCGAGCCCCTCGAATCGAGCTGACATTTTGAGAACGGCGTTACAGTAAGCCGCCATTTTCGGGTCCTTGGCGTCAAAGTCCCCATTTATTTGGGATATTGCGAGGTTTGAATCCCCGTGTACTTCAGGACGTTGAATGCCCATGGAGACTGCCATCCGAAGACCATGCAGCAGAGCCTCATACTCTGCTGCATTGTTGGAATCTGTGTAAAGTATTTGGAGTACGTATTGGACTATATCTCCAGTGTGGGACGTCAGGACGACACCAGCCCCTAGACCAGCTAGCATCTTAGAGCCGTCAAAGTGCATGATCCAATTGGAGTACGCGTCGTACTCTTTAGGGAGTTTGGCTTCTGTCCATTCGGCGACAAAGTCAGCCAGTACTTGTGACTTAATGGCCCGCCGTGGTTTGTATGTTATGTTGAACGGGAGGAGCTCGATAGCCCATTTTGCAATCCGGCCCGTGGCATCGCGGTTATTTATTATGTCATTGAGTGGTACTTCGGAGTCCACCGTGATTGAACACTCTTGTAGTGTCGTAGTTTTCGGGATGCCATGAAGACCGCGTATGCTATCTTTTGATTATGTGGGTACCGTGACTTGCATGGAGTGAGGATGGTGGATACGTAGTATACCGGGTTTTGTAATGGGAATTTATGTCCATCTGTCTCTCGTTCGACGACGAGCACTGCGCTTACAACCTGGTGTGTTGCAGCTATGTATAGCAACATGGGTTCGCCGACATTTGGCGCTGCCAGAATTGAATTGGTGGCCAAGAGGGATTTTATTTCCTCCAGCCCTGTTGTGGCCGCATCCGTCCACTCGAAGTGTTCGGTGCATCGAAGAAGGCGATAAAGAGGTAGCGCCTTTTCTCCTTATCGGGAGATAAAGCGGGTAAGGGCGGCCACGCATCCAGTTAATTTCTGGATTTGCTCGAGGTCTGTTGGGGTAGCCAACTGTGACAGAGCTTGGATTTTAGCCGGATTTGCTTCGGTTCCTCTATTAGAGACAATAAAGCCCAAGAGTTTTCCGGCTGGTATGCCAAAAATGCATTTCTCCGGGTTGAGCTTGATGTCGTATGTTCGGGGATTGTCGAACGTAAGCCTCAAGTCGTCTATTAATGATTCGACGTGTCTAGTTTTAATGACCACGTCGTCTACGTAAGCGTCCACTGTTTTGCCGATTTGTGTTTCCAAGCATGTCTGAATCATGCGTTGATAGGTTGCACCGGCATTTTTGAGCCTGAAAGGCATGGTGTTAAAACAGAAGGGACCGTATGGAGTGATAAATGCCGTTGCGGCTTGATCGGACTCTGCCATCTTGATTTGATGGTATCCGGAGTAAGCGTCGAGGAAACACAATGAATCGTGTCCTGCGGTAGCGTCGATAATTTGATCGATGTGGGGGAGGGGGAAGGGATCCTTAGGGCAAGCGTTATTAAGGTCTTTGAAATCGACGCATAGGCGCAAGGATTTGTCCTTCTTTGGTACCATCACCAGGTTTGCTAGCCAGTCCGGATGTTTTATTTCTCTAATTAAACCGGCCTCGAGTACCTTGGCTAGCTCTTCTCCCATGGCTTGTCGCTTGGGTTCTGAAAAGCGCCGAAGAGTCTGCTTGACCGGCTTGTATCCCTTTAGTATGTTTAGGCTATGTTCGGCCAGCCTGCGTGGGATACCTGGCATGTCTGAAGGATGCCAGGCGAAAATGTCCCAATTCTCGCGCAAGAACTCTCGGAGTGCGGCGTCTATTGTGGGGTTCAGCTGTGCCCCAATTGATGCTATTTTTGTAGGGTCCGTTGGGTGGACCTGGAATTTGACTATTTCGTCTGCTGGCTTAAAAGAGGTGGATTGGGGTCATTTGTCGAGTATCACGTCATCCCTGTCCACTGCAGAATGCAGCGCAGTTAACTCTTCGGCCGCGAGGGCTTCGGATAATGCCTCCAGGGCTAGTGCGGGCTGTTTTATGTTCGGCACAGAGTGCTATGTCCGGATCACTGGCTAGAGTGATGATCCCATTGGGCCCCGACATCTTGAGTTTCATGTACCCGTAATGGGGTATATCTTGGAAGCTTGTGAATGCGTCTCGCCCCAAAAGGGCGTGGTATCACTGCTAAAGGGGGCCACTTGGAATGTGATTTCTTCGGACCTATAATTATCCGGTGTGCCGAATACCACATCCAATGTGATTTTCCCTGCACATCGGGCCTCCTGACTAGGGATGATTCCCTTGAAGGTTGTGCTGCTTTTCTCAATGCGACTCTTATCTATTTCCATCTTGTTAAGAGTTTCCTCGTAGATGAGGTTTAATCCGCTGCCGCCGTCCATCAACACTTTAGTAAGCCGGAATCCTTCCACTATTGGACTAAGGACCAGAGCAGCTAGTGCTCGGACTGTTCTAAATTGAGTTTTGTCGCTGGCGTTGAAGGTTATGGCCGTATCGTTCCACGGGTTTATTGCTGCGATGTGGCAGACTTCGGCGAGGCTGCGGGGTGCTCTCTTGCGCCTATTATTTGAGGCGAAAGTCTCGAATACAGTCAGTACTGTATTGTTATTTTCTGCGGGATGGTGCACTACGGTATTGTTGATGAGAAGGTCCTTGCCGCTCTTGGCCACCTGCCGGAGTATCCAACATGCTCTAAGGCTGTGTGTTGGTATGGTATCCGGTGTGCTGTGAATTTTGCATGACCTGTTGAGCCATCCCTCTAGTACGGTTCCACGCCCTGTAGAGGGCTTTGGCTTATTTTTAATTCTATCGGGTGACTTGGGAGAGCGCACCCTTTTAGTTTGGACGAGGGGTTTAGTTAAGGCCGAAGGATCCCAGAATTTTGTTTGGGTCTTCCAGGCGCTTTCCATCGCGTAGTACTTCTGTACTATGGCCGCCAGGTCGGTAAAGTGTGCGATGTCACGGCGACTTATGGCATTGAGAATTCCCTTGTCCGTGCAATTTTTGCAAAAGAATGAGAATGCGTCTTCCTCGTGACAGCCCAAAAGTAGTGTACTGTCTCTTGGGGCTCTTGTTTTATATGGGAAAGATCGCTTGCATCTGGGTGGGTGGGGGAAATTAAGTCCACATCCTGACCCAATCTGGAACCCAGGGGCGAAGGAGCTCCTGAGCTTGGCGGCTCGGGCTCCAGGATATTGCCCAATATTTGTGGTTCGTTGTCCGATTCTAAGTTCAGAGCCTAGGCCACGTTCTCCCGTAAACGGCTATCCGGCTCAGAGAGCTCGATAATCCGGACATAGTTCGTCCTCAAAGTAGAGGAAGACTTGCCGTTTTGTTCCTCCACCACCGGTACCTGATGGGTGACTGGCGGAGAGTTAATCTCCGTTAGGTCAGGTTTAAGCCCGATCCGATCATAATCCGTTGAGACTCTCAGGACGGCGATGTGGTCCAAGAGCTCATCAAAGGAGGAGAGCTCCATTGGATCCATCTGCTCGGCGAATTCCGGGCTGACGTGGAGGTTGTTTTTGATGACCTGCGATGTCATCGTCGGCGCGACGGCTAGACGGGCGGCCATGACGAAATCGCCCAGCCGGAGAGTTTGGCCTACAACCAAGGATCCTCTGGAGGTAATGTTATCCTTGATAATGAGGCAAGCCATCAAGCCCTATCGGGACGACACACTGGAACTGTCAATGAAAGCACCAATGTCGGTGTAAAAACTGGTGGATCTCGGGTAGGGGGTCCCGAACTGTGCGTCTAAGGCTAATGGTAACAAGAGGTAGGGGACACGATGTTTTACCCAGGTTCGGGCCCTCTCGATGGAGGTAATACCCTACTTCCTACTTGATTGATCTTGATGATATGAGTATTACAAGAGTTGATCTACCACGAGATCGTAGAGGCCAAACCCTAGAAGCTTGCCTATGATTGTGATTGTTGTTGTCCTACGGACTAAACCCTCCGGTTTATATAGACACCGGAGGGGGCTACGGTTACACAGAGTCGGTTACAGAGAAGGAAATATACACATTTGAATATCCAAGCTTGCCTTCCACGCAAAGGAGAGTCCCATCCGGACACGGGACGAAGTCTTCAATCTTGTATCTTCATAGTCCAACAGTCCGGCCAAAGTATATAGTCCGGCTGTCCAAGGACCCCTTAATCCAGGACTCCCTCATCCACATCTCTAGTCCATGCCATGCAAATCATTGAGGATCCTAAAATATTTATCTTGAATGGACATTAGTTGAATGAGCTATATGTTGTTAATTATGAATTACCAAAACCACCCGGGGTTTAGTTGCACTTTCAATCTCCCCCTTCTTGGTAATTGATGACAACATATAGATCAAAGCTTCGACAAATGATAAAATGAATGAATTACATCATCGCTTTGAGAAGTATGTGATAAACAAGAGCTCCCCCTAAATTTGTGCATTATTAAAAATTTGCGTTTGAATGCAAATGCACAATTGATTAGGATCATGGGTCACTCTTCCATGTCACATACATCTTGGTGGAACGCACAAAATGATATGAGTGAAATAACATGCACGCATCACCAAATACATAAGTGAATGATCATACACAGGTAATCACAGAGATAAGCATAAATCACACATTAAGCATAGTATGATCAACCACACATCCAAGCGTAGTATTTCACGAGCATAAAAACAACCAAGTAGCAAGAAACAAACGGACATTGTAGCAACAGGCAATAAAAACCAACAAGCAAAAGAACAAGACACTCTCTCTCGAAGCCTATGATCTATATATTTTCTCCCCCTTTGGCAACAAGTTACCAAAAATCTTGAAAAAGTATAGTGCTATATATCTCTCTAGGAACGATCCTCTGGAGCTCCTGAAGGGGTCTTCTAGCTTGTGGCTCCGGTGTGCGTAGATGGTGCTGAGAGAACTGCCTCTATGAATGCTTCTGTGAGTAGGTGTAGAGTGAGTAGGCCTCATGTCTGCAACTGGCACAACTGAGGATCTAGCTGCCATTGGCACTGTTTAAAACCTCTCCGTAGTGGTGTGCTCATTGCCATCTTTAGCATCATCTCTAAGCTTCTCCACAATAGACTGGATCTCTGTGACCTTGACATCTAGATTGTACATCTTGTCCTCCACAATCCACTCTAAGCTCTCCTGGTTCTTGGCTAAGTTGGCCAGACTTTGCTCAATCCTCAATGTTGCTTCCAGCAGATATGTCATTTGGTCTTGCTTAGACTTGAGATTTGCTATTGGGGCTGCAGTGGATTCCTTTGGTACCCTTGCTATTGCTACTGCTGCCTGAGCCTTCTCTTGAGCCTCAACAGATGTAGGGTGTGAAGATCCATCACCACTACATTATCCTTGAACTCTGGCTGAAGAGGAAGGTGCTCACGATCAAGTAGATATGTATCTGTACCAACCTTGGAGTTTAGAAGCATCTGAATGTGAGGGTCATATCCACAAGACCTTTTCTGGTTAGCAGCGGTCCTCTTGACCGTCTCAATGATTAAGCTCATAACTTCAAGTTTCTGAGGTGGGGTGTCAAACAAGTGAAGCAAATTTATGGAGTGGCCACAGATCATCCTCTGATCTCCAGATTTGGGCAAAAGAGTGAATCTCAAAATGGTGTTTGTTGTGGCCAAACCTGCTAGCAAATGCTTGACTGACCCAAGCTTATGAGTTTCCAAATCATCATCAGGAATGGGCTTATACATATTACCCATGGAGTTGTGATCCATCCTGGGCTTCCCATATACATTGGTATCATCTTCATCTTCTTCAGTGGCATTCAGAAGAGGAGCCCACTCAGAGATTGATGACTGGTACCTTTGACCCTTAGTCATCCATGTGATCCTCCCATCTGGATAGAAGTGTGTTATGCAGTAAAACTACATGATCATCTAGTCATTCCACTTTTTAAGCTTCTGACCAACAAATGCATCTACTCTGGCAAGTCTGAAGCTTTCATGAACATGGGGGAAGTAGTCTTCATTTGCATCGATGTACTTCTAGTCCACCCACTTCATGTCACTGACAACGGGCTTCTTATCAAGTAGCATTGTCTCATAGAAGCCTTGTTGTTCCCTAGTGTGGAAACGATAGTCACAGGCTGTCCTCCTCCTCACTGAATATGGATCCACTTTCTGTTGGAATTTGGGCTCCACAGACCCAAACAAGGTTTGAACTCAGGGGCGTGTGTGAAGGATCCCGCCTAGCCTCAGCTCAGCAGCTCTCCACCCCGTGGCCGATCTTCGACATGCACACAGTGTAGGATTGAAAGTATGTCTAGAGGGGGGGGGTGACTAGACTACTTGACCAAATAAAAATCTAGCCTTTTCCCAATTTGAAGTCCTGGCTGATTTTAGCAACTTAGCACAAGTCAAGCAATCAACCTACACATGCAATTCTAAGAATATAGAAACGGAATGTAAATCATTGCATATGAAGGTATAGGGGAGGAGTTTGGAGGGAGCAAGCGCAATGTAGACACAGAGATTTTTGGCGTGGTTCTGATAGGTGGTGCCATTGTACATCCACGTTGATGGAGACTTTAACCCACGAAGGGTACCGGTTGCGCTAGTCCACAGAGGGCTCCACCCATGAAGGTTCCAGAAGAAGCAACCTTGTCTATCCCACCATGGTCATCGCCCATGAAGGACTTGCCTCACCTGGGTAGATCTTCACGAAGTAGGCGATCTCCTTGCCCTTACAAACTCCTTGGTTCAACTCCACAATCTTGACGGAGGCTCCCAAGTGACACCTAACTAATCTAGGAGACACCACTCTCCAAAAGGTAATAGATGGTGTGTTGATGATGAATTCCTTGCTCTTGTGCTTCAAATGATAGTCTCCCCAACACTCAACTCTCTGTCACGGATTTGGCTATGGTGGAAAGATGATTTGAGTGGAAAGCAACTTGGGGAAAGCTAGAGATCAAGATTCTTGTGGTTGGATTGGAATGTCTTGGTCTCAACACATGAGTAGGTGGTTCTCTCAGAAAATGAGTAGTGGAAGTGTAGGCATGTTCTGATGTCTCTCTCTCAAATGGAGAAGGGGGTGGAGGGGTATATATAGCCTCCACACAAAATCTATCCATTACACACAATTTACCAAACTCGGTGGGACCAAATAGTGAAACTCGGTGAGACCGACTTGGTTCAAAATGTGAACGTTAGCCTTTTCAGTGGGACCGACAACATCAACTCGGTGAGATCGATGTGCTAGGGTTAGGGCGAAACCTCATCTCGGTGAGACCGATCACATCAACTCGGATAGACCGATTTCAGTAATAAGCAAACATAGACTTGGTCAGGCAAACTCGGTGGGACTGATCGCTCATCTCGGTTAGACCAAAACGTTACGAAAAGGAAACAGAGAGTTTGCACTGCAAACTCGGAGGGACCGATCACTCATCTCGGTTAGACCGAAACGTAGATACATCTCCAACGTATCTATAATTTTTGATTGTTCCATGCTATTATATTATCTGTTTTGGATGTTTAACGGGCTTTAATATGCTCTTTTATATTATTTTTGGGACTAATCTATTAACCGAGGGCCCAATGCCAGTTTCTGTTTTTTGCCTATTTTAGAGTTTTGCAGAAACGGAACACCAAACGGAATGAAACCTTCATGATGATCTTTCTTGGACCAAAAGCAGACCAGAAGACTTGGAGATGAAGTCGGAGACGCAACGAGGCATCCACGAGGCAGGAGGGCGCACCCAGTGGGGGTAGGCGCGCCCCCACCCTCGTGGGCCCCTCGTAGCTCCATCGACCTAGTTCTTTCGCCTATATATACTCTTATACCCTAAAAACATCAGGGAGATCCACGAAGCCACTTTTCAACCGCCGCAACCTTCTGTACCGGTGAGATCCCATCTTGGGGCCTTTTCCGGCGATCTGCTGGAGGGGGAATCGATCACGGAGGGCTTCTACATGAATGCCATTACCTCTCTGATGAAGCGTGAGTAGTTTACCATAGGCCTTCGGGTCCATAGTTATTAGCTAGATGGCTTCTTCTCTCTCCTTGATTCTCAATTCAAAGTTCTCCTCAATGTTCTTGGAGATCTATTCGATGTAATATTCTTTTGTGGTGTGTTTGCCAAGATCCGATGAATTGTGGATTTATGATCAAGATTATCTATGAATATTATTTGATTCTTCTCTAAATTCTTATACGCATGATTTGATATCTTCGCAAGTCTCTTAGAATTATCGGTTTAGTTTGGCCTACTAGATTGATCTTTCTTGCCATGAGCGAAGTGCTTAGCTTTGGGTTCAATCTTGCGGTGTCCTTTCCCAGTGACAGTAGGGGCAGCAAGGCACGTATTGTATTGTTGCCATCAAGGATAAAAAGATGGGGTTTTCATCATATTGCTTGAGTTAATTCCTCTACATCATGTCATCTTTCTTAATGCATGAATCATGATTTATTAGAATACTCTATGTGCTTCACTTATATCTTTTGAGCTAGACAATATTGCTCTAGTCCTTCACTTATATATTTTTAGAGCACGACGGTGGCTTTATTTTATAGAAATTGTTGAACTCTCATGCTTCACTTATATTATTTTGAGTCTTTTAGAACAGCATGGTAATTTGCTTTGGTTATAAAACTAGTCCTAATATGATAGGCATCCAAGATGGATATAATAAAACTTACACAAAAAGTGCGTTTAATACTATGAGAAGTTTGATTCTTGATGATTGCTTTGAGATATGAGAATGGTGATATTAGAGTCATGCTAGTAGAGTAATTGTGAATTTGAGAAATACTTGTGTTGATGTTTGTGAGTCCCATAGCATGAACGTATGGTAACCGTTGTGTAACAAATTCAAAGCATGATGTATTTCTTTGATTGTCTTCCTTACGTGTGGAGGTCGGGATTGCGCAATGGTTAACTCCTACCAAACCTTCCCCTAGGAGCACGCGCGTAGTGCTTGGTTTTGATGACTTGTAGATTTTTGCAATAAGTATGTGAGTTCTTTATGACTAATGTTGAGTCCATGGATTATACGCACTCTTACCCTTCCACCTTTGCTAGCCTCTCTTGTGCCGCGCAACTTTCGCCGGTACCATACACCCACCATTTACCTTCCTCAAGACATCCACCATACCTACCTATTATGGCATTTCCATAGCCATTCCGAGATATATTGCCATGCAACTTTCCACCGTTCCGTTTACTATGACACGCTTCATCATTGTTATATTGCTTTGCATGATCATGTAGTTGACATCGTATTTGTGGCAAAGCCACCGTTCATAATTCTTTCACACACGCCACTCTTGATTCATTGCACATCCCGGTACACCGCGGGAGGCATTCATATAGAGTCATATTTTGTTCTAAGTTTCGAGTTGGAATCCTTGAGTTGTAAATAAATAGAAGTGTGATGATCATCATTATTAGAGCATTGTCCCGTGTGAGGCAATTAAAAAAAGAGGCCAAAGAAGCCAAACAAAAAATGAGAGAAAAAGAGAGAAGGGGCAATGCTACTATCCTTTTTCCACACTTGTGCTTCAAAGTAGCACCATGATCTTCATGATAGAGAGTCTCTTATTTTGTCACTTTCATATACTAGTGGGAATTTTTCATTATAGAACTTGGCTTGTATATTCCAACGATGGGCTTCCTCAAAATGCCCTAGGTGTTCGTGAGCAAGCAAGTTGGATGCACACCCACTGAGTTTCCTTTTGAGCTTTCATACATTTATAGCTCTAGTGCATTCGTTGCATGGAAATCCCTACTCACTCACATTGATATCTATTGATGGGCATCTCTATAGCCCATTAATACGCCTAGTTGATGTGAGACTATCTCCCTCCTTTTTGTCTTCTCCACAACCACCACTCTATTCCACCTATAGTGCTATGTCCATGGCTCACACTCATGTATTGCGTGAAAGTTGAAAAAGTTTGAGAATACAAAGTATGAAACAATTGCTTGGCTGAAACCGGGGTTGTGCATGATTTGAATATTTTGTGTGACGAAGATGGAGCATAGCCAAACTATATGATTTTGTAGGGATGAACTTTCTTTGGCCATATTATTTTGAGAAGACATGATTTCTTTGTTAGTATGCTTGAAGTATTACTATTTTTATGTCAATATTAAACTTTTGTCTTGAATCTTTCAGATCTGAACATTCATGCCACAATAAAGAAAATTACATTGATAAATATGTTAGGTAGCATTACACATCAAAAATTCTATTTTTATCATTTACCTACTCGAGGACGAGGAGGAATTAAGCTTGGGGATGCTTGATACGTCTCCAATGTATCTATAATTTTTGATTGTTCCATGCTATTATATTATCTGTTTTGGATGTTTAATGGGCTTTATTATGCTCTTTTATATTATTTTTGGGAGTAACCTATTAACCGAGGGCCTAGTGTCAGTTTTTGTTTTTTTTGCCTATTTTAGAGTTTTGCAGAAAAGGAATACCAAATGGTGCCCAAACGGAATGAAACCTTCGCGATGATATTTCTTGGACTGAAAGCAAACCAGAAGACTTGGAGATGAAGTCGGAGATGCAACGAGGCGTCCACGAGGCAGGAGGGTGCGCCCTGGGGGGGGGGGGGGTAGGCGCGCCCCCCACCCTCGTGGGCCCCTCGTAGCTCCACCGACCTAGTTCTTTCGCCTATATATACTCTTATACCCTAAAAACATCAGGGAGAGCCACGAAACCACTTTTCCACCGCCACAACCTTCTGTACTCGTGAGATCCCATCTTGGGGCCTTTTCCGGCGATATGCCAGAGGGGGAATCGATCACGGAGGGCTTATACATCAACACCATTACCTCTCCGGTGAAGCGTGACTAGTTTACCACAGACCTTCGGGTCCATAGTTATTAGCTAGATGACTTCTTCTCTCTCTTTGATTCTCAATACAAAGTTCTCCTCAATTTTCTTGGAGATCTATTCGATGTAATATTCTTTTGCGGTGTGTTTACCGAGATCCAATGAATTGTGGATTTATGATCAAGATTATCTATGAATATTATTTGGTTCTTCTCTGAATTCTTATATGCATGATTTGATATCTTTGCAAGTCTCTTTGAATTATCGGTTTAGTTTAGCCTACTAGATTGATCTTTCTTGCCATGAGAGAAGTGCTTAGCTTTGGGTTCAATCTTGCGGTGTCCTGTCCCAGTGACAGTAGGGGCAGCAAGGCACGTATTGTATTGTTGACATCGAGGATAAAAATATCGGGTTTTCATCATATTGCTTGAGTTAATTCCTCTACATCATGTCATCTTGCTTAATGTGTTTCTCCGTTTTTGTGAACTTAATACTCTAGATGCATGCTGGATAGCGGTCAATGTGTGGAGTAATAGTAGTAGATGCAGGCAGGAGTCGGTCTACTTGACACGGACGTGATGCCTATGTTCATAATCATTGCCTTAGATGTCATCATAATTATGCGATTTTCTATCAATTGCTCGGCAGTAATTTGTTCACGCACCGTAATACATGCTATCTCGAGAGAAGCCACTAGTGAAACCTATGGCCCCCGGGTCTCTTTTCCATATTACTAAATCTCGTTTTCATCTTGTTAGTTTCTGATCTATTATTTTGCAATCTTTACTTTCCAATCTATAAACCAAAAATACCAAAAATATTACTTTATTATCTCTATCAGATCTCACTTTTGCGAGTGACCGTGAAGGGATTGACAACCCCTTTATCATGTTGGTTTCAAGTTCTTGATTGTTTGTCCAGGTATTCGGTGACTTGTGCATCGTCTCCTACTGGATTGATACCTTAGTTCTGAAAACTGAGGGAAATACTTATGCTACTCTGCTGCATCACCCTTTCCTCTTCAAAGGGAAAACCAAGGCAAGCTCAAGAGGTAGCAAGAAGGATTTTTGGCGCCGTTGTCGGGGAGATCTTTGTCAAGTCAAGCCATACCAAGTACCCATCATAAACTCTTCTCCCTTGCATTACATTATATGCCATTCACCTCCCGTTTTCCTCTCCCCCACTTCTAAAACAATTTTCGAAAACCATTGCCTTTTCTTCGCCCCTCTTTCGTTCGTATCTTTCCGCTTGCTTCTTGTGTGTTCGTGTGCTAGATCATTTATTTCGCCCTCATGGCTAGTCCCCCTATCATTGTTAGTACTCCCAATAATTAAGTTCTCAATTTTAAACAAATGAAGGGAGAAAATCTAAAAGATGCTTGGTATAGAATTTGCAATGCTCAAAATAGATCTACTAGAAAGCAACCCACTTCCGTTCTTCTTCGCAATTTTTATGTAGGCATTACTCCTTGGAATAGATATGTTCTTGACACCATTACAGGAGGAAATTTCTTGGGAAGCCATACTTTTGATTCTTATAATGCCATGATAGATTTGTTAGGCCCACCACCTCTTTTGGTCAATGGAACCATTTTAACCTTGGAACATGTGATGCAAAGGCTTGATATTATTGAAAATAAAATTGCTACGGTTGAGTTAATAGAAAATTTGGATAAAAATATTCATAATCAAATTACTCAATATGAATCTAAGGTAGGAGTTACTCTAAAGAATCTTAGGGAAAAAGAACCCATAGTTAATGAAAAGATAGATCAAGATTCTACTAGAATTGATAAACTCGAAGGTATTATTACCAACTTGGGTTCCGCTTTTTCTTCCGTTAAAAATACCTCAAATCCTACTCCTGCCAAAGTTGCCAAATTTATTTACGTTCCTAAGAATAAGGGTGAATCTTCTAGTAAGGAAAATGAAGATCTCAAATCATTAAGTGTTCACCCCAAGTTTTTCGATATCATTAAGGAACCTTTTGCCACAAATGAATTTCTCGATTTCTTGCCTAGGAGTTTGATCATTAACAAAAGCAAAGAACCTCCCAAGGGCTATACGTGTTCAATTGTAGAATTGCATACCAAATATGGCAAGACCTAGATCTATTCTTGTTTTTACGCCTAGCTAGGGGCGTTAAACGATAGCGCTTGTTGGGAGGCAACCCAATTTTATTTTTGTTCTTTGCTTTTTGCTCCTGTTTAGTAATAAATAATTCATCTAGCTTCTGGTTAGATGTGGTTTCATGTTTAATTAGTGTTTGTGCCAAGTAGAACCTTTGGGAAGACTTGGGTGAAGTCTTTGCGATCTTGCTGTGAAAAATAGAAACTTTTACGCTCACGAGAATAGCTGTCATTTTTTACAGAAGAGTGATTTTAGGTTGATATTTTTGCAGAAGATTAATAGACAAATTCCTCATGTCCACAAATTCATTTCAGAATTTTTGGAGTTACGGAAGTATTCGAAAGTTACAGATTGCTACAAACTGTTTTGTTTTTGACAGATTCTGTTTTTCGTGTGTTCTTTGCTTATTTGGATGAATCTATGAGTAGTATCGGGGGGTATGAACCATAGAGAAGTTGGAATACAGTAGGTTTAAGACCAATATAAATAAATTATGAGTTCATTACAACACCTTAACGTGGTGATTTATTTTCTTATAATAACGGAGCTCATGAGATTTTCTGTTGAAGTTTTGTGTTGTGAAGTTTTCAAGTTTTGGGTAAAGATTTGATGGATTTTGGGATAAGGAGTGGCAAGAGCCTAAGCTTGGGGATGCCCAAGGCACCCTAATAACCCACAAGTATAGGGGATCGCAACAGTTTTTGAGGGTAGAGTATTCAACCCAAATTTATTGATTCGACACAAGGGGAGCCAAAGAATATTCTCAAGTATTAGCAGTTGAGTTGTCAATTCAACCACACCTGGATAACTTAGTATCTGCAGCAAAGTATTTAGTAGCAAAGTAGTATGATAGTAATAGTAACAGTGATAAAAGTAATGGTAGCAGTTTTGTAGTAATTGTAACAGTAGCAACGGTAAAGTAAATAAGCAAAGCACAATATGTGAAAAGCTCGTAGGCATTGGATCAGTGATGGATAATTATGTTGGCTGCGATTCCTCATGTAATAGTTATAACATAGGGTGACATAGAACTAGCTCCAATTCATCAATGTAATGTAGGCATGTATTCTGAATATAGTCATACGTGCTTATGGAAAAGAACTTGCATGACATCTTTTGTCCTACCCTCCCGTGGCAGCAGGGTCCTAATGGAAACTAAGGGATATTAAGGCCTCCTTTTAGTAGAGAACTGGACCAAAGCATTAACACATAGTGAATACATGAACTCCTGAAACTACGGTCATCACCGAGAAGTATCCCGATTATTGTCACTTCGGGGTTGTCGGATCATAACACATAATAGGTGACTATAGACTATCAAGAACTCTCATACATTCATGAAAACATAATAGGTTCAGATCTGAAATCATGGCACTCGGGCCCTAGTGATAAGCATTAAGTATAGCAAAGTCATAGCAACATCAATCTCAGAACATAGTGGATACTAGGGATCAAACCCTAACAAAACTAACTTGAATACATGGTAAATCTCATCCAACCCATCACCGTCCAGCAAGCCTACGATGGAGTTACTCACGCACGGCAGTGAGCATCATGGAATTGGTGATGGAGGATGGTTGATGATGATGACGGCGACGAATCCCCCTCTCCGGAGCCCCGAACAGACTCCAGATCAGCCCTCCCGAGAGAGATTAGGGCTTGGCAGCGGCTCCGTATCATAAAACGCGATGAAACTTTCTCTCTGATTTTTTTCTCCGCGAAAGCAAATATATGGAGTTGGAGTTGAGGTCGGTGGACGTCCATGGGGCCCACGAGGTAGGGGGCGTGCCCAGGGGGAGGGGGCATGCCCCCACCCTCGTGGACAGGGTGTGGGCCCCCTGACGCTATTTCTTTTGCCAACATTTTTTTATTTATTCTGAAAAGTTGCTCCGTGGATTTTCAAGTCATTCCGAGAACTTTTATTTCTGCACAAAAATAACACCATGGCAGTTCTGCTGAAAACATCGTCAGTCCGAGTTAGTTTCATTCAAATCATGCAAGTTAGAGTCCAAAACAAGGGCAAAAGTGTTTGGAAAAGTAGATACGACGGAGATGTATCAACTTCCCCAAGCTTAAACCTTTGCTTGTCCTCAAGCAATTCAGTTGACAAACTGAAAGTGATAAAGAAAAACTTCTACAAACTCTGTTTTTTCTTGTTGTTGTAAATATGTAAAGCCATCATTCAAGTTTTCAGCAAAGATTATGAACTAACCATATTCACAATAACACTTAGGTCTCATGTTTACTCATATCAATGGCGTAATCAACTAGCGAGCAATAATAATAAAACTCGGACGACAACACTTTCTCAAAACAATCATAATATGATATGACAAGATGGTATCTCGCTAGCCCTTTCTAAGACCGCAAAACATAAATGCAGAGCACCTTTAAAGATCAAGGACTGACTAAACATTGTAATTCATGGTAAAAGAGAGCCAGTCAAGTCATACCCAATATAAACTAATAGTAATGCATGCAAATGATAGCGGTGCTCTCCAGCGGGTGCTTTTAATAAGAGGGTGATGACTCAACAGAAAAGTAAATAGATAGGCCCTTCACAGAGGGAAGCAGGGATTTGAAGAGGTGCCAGAGCTCGATTTTAAAATAGAGATGAATAACATTTTGAGCGGTATACTTTCACTGTCGACATAACAACTATGAGATCTCAATATCTTCCATGCTACACACATTATAGGTGGTTCCCAAATAGAATGGTAAAGTTTATACTCCCCCACCACCAACAAGCATCAATCCATGGCTTGCCCGAAACAACGGGTAACTCCAACTAGCAACAATCCTGGGGGAGTTTTGTTTAATTATTTTGATTTGATTTGATCTTTTGATCATGGCACTGGGCATCCCGGTTACCAGCCATTTTCTCGTGAATGAGAAGCGGAGTCCACTCCTCTTGAGAATATCCCACCTAGCATGGAAGATACAGACAACCCTAGTTGATACATGAGCTGCTCGAGCATACAAAACAGAATTTCATTTGAAGGTTTGGATTTTGGCACATACAAATTTACTTGGAAAGGCAGGTAAATACCGCATATATGAAGGTATGGTGGACTCATATGGAATAACTTTGGGGCTTATGGAGTTTGCATGCACAAGCAGTATTCCCACTTAGTACAGGTGAAGGCTAGAAATAGACTGCGAAGCGACCAACTGAGAGAGTGGCAACAGTCATGAACATGCATTTAAAATTAATCAACACCGAGTGCAAGCATGAGTAGGATATAATCCACCATGAACATAAAAATTGTGAAGGCTATGTTGATTTTGTTTCAACTACATGCGTGAACATGTGCCAAGTCAAGTCACTTGAATCATTCAAAGGAGGATACCACCCTACCATACCACATCACAACCATTTTAATAGCATGTTGGCACGCAAAGTAAACCATTATACGCTCCTAGCTAATTAAGCATGGCATAAGCAACTATAATCTCTAATTGTCATTGCAAACATGTTTATTCATAATAGGCTGAATCAGGAATGATGAACTAATCATATTTACAAAAACAAGAGAGGTCGAGTTCATACCAGCTTCTCTCATTTCAATCACTCCATCATATATCGTCATTATTGCCTTTCACTTGCACAACCGAACGGTGTGTATAATAATAATAGTGCACGTGCATTGGACTAAGTTGGAATCTGCAAGCATTCAATTCAAGGGAGAAGACAAGGTAATATGGGCTCTTGGTTAAATCAACAATCATGCATATGAGAGCCACTAAACATTTTCATTATGGTCTTCTCCTCTCGACCTCCAAAGGAAAGGAAAGAAATAAAACTATTTACACGGGAAAGCTCCCAACAAGCAAAAGAAGAACGAGAAATCTTTTTGGGTTTTCATTTAATTACTACCACAAGCATGGAAATTAAAATAACTAAATTTTTTGGTTTTTCTAAAGGTTTGTCAAACACACAAGAAGAAAGCTAGAAAAAGAATTTAAACTAGCATGGATAATACAATGAAAAAGTGTGAGCACCGACAACTAGAGTGAGTGTGTGAACATGAATGTAATGTCAGTGAGAAATACGTACTCCCCCAAGCTTAGGCTTTTGGCCTAAGTTGGTCTATGGCCATGGATCACGGCTACTTTCCCCGGTGTACTGAGGAGTGTCATCGTACTGCCACTGACTGGCGATCTGCTCCGGATCCTATTGATAAGATAAAGGATGTTAAGGGTCCAGTGGTGGTTCCGGCACAGGCTCTGGAGCTGATGTCTGGCCTTGGTGCGCGTAAACGGCCGCCGGCAAGACGAGGTAATGGCTGTAGTTAAATCAAACAAAGAGGGCACAGGCAAGATAATAATCTCATTGTGTTTCTTATTAAATCTTAGGTTATATAGAAGCATCTTATCATCATTGTTAATAATAAACTCATGTGCTACCATGCTCTTATAATCTAGAAAAGTAGGAGGCAACAGTGTCTCCTCTTTCTCTTAATGCCTAATAGGTATCTTGAAGTGTCTAGCAAGGCGTGTAGCATAGATACCTCCAAAGATGGGGCCTTTTGTAGGGTTCAGGCTTAATCGTTTAGCAAGAATATCACCCATACTAGTAGAGTTGTCACAAAATAAAGCATGGAACAAAATAATGATATCAGGAACACTGAGTTTTCCACAGTTTCCGCGACCAATTAAACATCGACTAGCAAATATGGCAAAGTAGCGTAAAACAGGAAAATGTATGCTAGTGATTCTTGCATCAGAAACCTTCCTCGATTCCCCTACAGTAATAGTATCTATGAAACCATCCACATCTCTACGATGTGGTTCCTCTATGCTGCCCTCGAAGGGTATTCTGCAAATCGCGCAAAAATTACGTAATGACATCTCCCTAGCCTCGTCATATAAATGAAAAGCTACTGAAGGAGGTGAATTCTTATGATAATAGTAGAAGTTTTGCATGAAAGTATTGGTGAGTAAGAGATACTGTTCGATCCGGTCGTGGAGGAAGTCGGTGAGGCCCGCATTATCAGCCAAAGAATAAAAGTCTTCATAAATCCCGGCTACTCTCAAGAAATTATCACAAGGCCATTCACACGGTCGTACTTCCGCTACGCGAGGAAGATTATACTTGGCCTTTTATTTCTCCTTAGCTTGTTTATCCTTGGAGCCTTGGCTAGAGGAGCCCCTCAAAAATCTCTTCATCATTTTCTGAAAATTTCTGAAATTTTTAGTAACTCAAAATAAAAGTGAATCAAACTCAATAAGATTGATAGCAACTACTCCCACAAATGCTTAGAGCCTATATCATGCATTAGAATTACTTGGGACCATATAAATTTGACATGCAAGCTCAAGAACAGGGTCACCTAGGCAGCAAAAATTTGCAATGAATAAAGCACTAGAACAAAAACTAATTGGACCATTGGAGGAGTCACATACCAAGGAACAATCTCCCAAAGCAGTTTTGTGAATGGAGCTTTGAGCAAGGAGATAAAAAATGGCAGCAAAGTGAGCTGGAACTCATGCTTGAGCAGGATGGTGATTGTTTTTGGGAGGAAGATGAAGTGTGTGGGTGCAGGAATAAGTGGAGGGGGGCCACCATGGGCCCACGAGGCAGGGGTGCGCCCTGTAGGGGTGGGCACGCCCTGGACCCTCGTGGCCAGGTGCCAGCTCCCCCTGCTGTGTTCTCAGTGCCAAATATTCTTAAATATTCCAGAAAAAATCATCTTAAATTGGCAGGGCATTTGGAGAACTTCTATTTTCGGGTTTTTTTATTGCATGGATAATTCAGAAAACAGACAGAAAATACTATTTTTGGTTTATTTAATCTAAATAACAGAAAGTAAAAATAGGGTACAGAAGGTTGTGCCTTCTAATTTCATCCATCCCATGATCATCAAAAGGAATCCACTAACAAGGTTGATCAAGTCTTGTTAACAAACTCATTCCGAATAACATGGAACTGGAGAAATTTCGAATAACACTAGGGTACCTCAACGGGGATATGAACACCCCCAATAATAAGAATATCATATTTCTTCTTGACAGTAGGAAGAGGAAATTCAAAACCTCCAATAATGATAGTTGAAAATTTTCCAATAGAATTGATACTATGAACTGGAGGTTGTTTGCTCGGAAAGTGTACCGTATGCTCATTACCATTAACATGAAAAGTGACATTGCCTTCGTTGTAATCAATAACAGCCCCTGCAGTATTCAAAAAGGGTCTACCAAGGATAATCGACATACTATCATCCTCGGGAATATCAAGAATAAAAAAGTCCGTTAAGATAGTGATGTTTGCAACCACAACAGGCACATCCTCACAAATACCGACAGGTATAGCAGTTGACTTATCGGCCATTTGCAAAGATATTTCAGTAGGTGTCAACTTATTCAATTCAAGTCTACAATATAAAGAGAGAGGCATAACACTAACACCGGCTCCAAGATCACATAAAGCAGTTTAAACATAGTTTCTTTTAATGGAGCATGGTATAGTTGGTACTCCTAGGTCTCCAAGTTTCTTTGGTACTCCACCCTTAAAGGTATAATTAGCAAGCATGGTGGAAATTTCAGCTTCCGGTATCTTTCTTTTATTTGTGATAATATCTTTCATATACTTAGCATAAGGATTCACTTTAAGCATATTAGTTAAGCGCATACGTAAGAAGATAGGTCTAATCATTTCAACAAAGCGCTCAAAATCCTCATCATCCTTTTTCTTGGATTGCTTAGGAGGAAAAGACATGGGTTTCTGAACCCATGGTTCTCTTTCTTTACCGTGCTTCCTAGCAACAAATCTCTCTTATCATAACGTTGATTCTTTGATTGTGGGTTATCAAGATCAACAGCAGGTTCAATCTCTACATCATTATTGCTAGGTTGAGCATCAACATGAACATTATCATTAACATTATCACTAGGTTCATGTTCATCTCCGTTGTGTTTCAAAGATCGAAATAGAAATATCATTGGGATTCTCAGGTGTGTCTACAACAGGTTCACTAGAAGCATGCAAAGTCCTATCATTTTTCTTTTTCTTCTTTTTAGGAGGACTAGGTGCATCTACATTATTCTCTGAGAATCTTGCTCAATTCTCTTCTGGTGGCCTTCAGGATACAAAGGTTCCTGAGTCATTTTACCAGTTCTAGTAGCCACTCTAACAGCAAAATCATGTTTATTATTTAATTCATCGAGCAAATCACTTTGAGCTTTAAGTACTTGTTCTGCTTGAGTGGTAACCATAGAAGCATATTTGCTAATGAGTTTAAGTTCACCTTTAACTCTAGCCATATAATCACTCGAGCGTCCAATCATGTAAGCATTACTCTTTAATTCTCTACCATACAGTCATCAAATTCATCCAAACATTGGCTAGGACACTTAGTGGACGGGATTTCAACTTTATCATATCTATAGAGAGAATCTACCTTTACTACCTGTGTCGGGTTATCAAGACAAAGTGTTTCTTCAATAGGTGGTATATTAAGACCATGTATTTCTTCAATAGGAGGTAAATTCTTAACATCTTCAGCTTTAATACCTTTTTCTTTCATAGATTTCTTTGCCTCTTGCATATCTTCAGGACTGAAAAATACAACACCTCTCTTCTTCGGAGTTGGTTTAGGAATAGGCTCAGGAGTTGGCTCAATTGGCTCAGGAAGAGTCCAATTATTTTCATTAGTCAAATATTATTCAATAGCAATTCAGCTTGATCGACTGTTCTTTCCCCGAAAACACAACCATCACAACTATCCAAGTGGTCCTTGGAAGCATTAGTTAGTCCATTATAAAAGATATCAAGTATTTCATTTTTCTAAAGAGGATGATCAGGAAAAGCATTAAGTAATCGGAGAAGCCTCCCCCAAGCTTGTGGGAGACTCTCTTCTTCGATTTGCACAAAATTATATATTTCCCTCAAGGCAGCTTGTTTCTTATGAGCAGGGAAATATTTAGCAGAGAAGTAATAAATCATATCCTGGGGACTACACACACAACCAGGATCAAGAGAATTAAACCAAGTTTTAGCATCACCCTTTAATGAGAATGGAAATATCTTAAGGATATAGTAGTAGCGAGATTTCTCATCATTAGTGAACAGGGTGGCTATATCATTTAACTTAGTAAGATGTGCCACAACAGTTTCAGATTCATAGCCATAAAAAGGTCCAGATTCAACCAAGGTAATTATCTCAGGATCAACAGAGAATTCATAACCCTTATCAGTAACAAAGATAGGTGAAGTAGTAAAAGCAGGGTCATATTTCATTCTAGCATTTAGAGATTTCTGTTTCCATTTAGCTAATAACTTCTTAAGATCAGATATATCATGGCAAGCAAGAATAGCTCTAGTAGTTTCTTCATCCATAACATAACCCTCTGGAACAACAGGCAATTCATACTTAGGGGGAGAACCTTCATCATCACTATCTTCAATAATTTCATCTTCAATAATTTCATTCTCTCAAACCCTAGCAAGTTGTTCATCTAGAAATTCACCTAATGACAAAGTAGTATCAAGCACAGAAGTAGTTTCATCATAAGTAGCATGCATAGTAGAAGTGGCATCATCAATAACATGCGACATATCAGAATTCATAGCAGTAGCAGCTTTAGGTGTCACAAGCTTACTCAAAACTGGAGAATCTAGTGTAGACCTAGATGCCAATTCCTTACCTCCCCTCGTAGTTGAGGGAAAAATCTTAGTTCTTTTGTCTTTCAAGTTCCTCATAGTGATCAGCAGATATAGATCCCAAGTGACTCAAAGAATTGATCTATGCTCCCAGGCAACGGCACCACAAAATAGTCTTGGTAACCAACAAGTATAGGGGATCACAACAGTTTTCGAGGGTAGAGTATTCAACACAAATTTATTGATTCGACACAAGGGGAGCCAAAGAATATTCTCAAGTATTAGCAGTTGAGTTGTCAATTCAACCACACCTAGATAACTTAGTATCTGCAGCAAAGTATTTAGTAGCAAAGTAGTATGATAGTAATGGTAACAGTGATAAAAGTAACGGTAGCAGTTTTGTAGTAATTGTATCAGTAGCAACGGTAAAGTAAATAAGCAAAGCACAATATGTGAAAAGCTTGTAGGCATTGGATCAGTGATGGATAATTATGTCGGATGCGATTCCTCATGTAATAGTTATAACATAGGGTGACATAGAACTAGCTCCAATTCATCAATGTAATGTGGGCATGTATTCGAATATAGTCATACATGCTTATGGAAAAGAACTTGCATGACATATTTTGTCCTACCCTCCCATGGCAGCGGGGTCCTAATGGAAACTAAGGGATATTAAGGCCTCCTTTTAATAGAGAAACGGACCAAAGCATTAACACATAGTGAATACATGAACTAAAACTACGGTCATCACCGAGAAGTATCCCGATTATTGTCACTTCGGGGTTGTCGGATCATAACACATAATAGGTGACTATAGACTTGCAAAATAGGATCAAGAACTCTCATACATTCATGAAAACATAATAGGTTCAGATCTGAAATGATGGCACTCGGGCCCTAGTGACAAGCATTAAGCATAGCAAAGTCATAGCAACATCAATCTCAGAACATAGTGGATACTAGGGATCAAACCCTAACAAAACTAACTTGATTACATGGTAAATCTCATCCAACCCATCACCGTACAACAAGCCTACGATGGAATTACTCACGCACGGCGGTGAGCATCATGAAATTGGTGATGGAGGATGGTTTATGATGACGACGGCGACGAATCCCCCTCTCCGGAGCCCCGGACGGACTCCAGATCAGCCCTCCCGAGAGAGATTAGGGCTTGGCAGCGGCTCCGTATCATAAACACGATGAAACTTTCTCTCTGATTTTTCTCCGTGAAAGCAAATATATGGAGTTGGAGTTGAGGTCGGTGGAAGTCCAGGGGGCCCGAGGTAGGGGGCGCGCCCAGGGGGAGGGGGCGCGCCCCCACCCTCGTGGACAGGGTGTGGACCCCTTGAAGTTATTTCTTTTGCCAGTATTTTTTATTTATTCTGAAAAGTTGCTCCGTGGATTTTCAAGTCATTCCGAGAACTTTTATTTCTGCACAAAAATAACACCATGGCGCCCACGAAAAAAAGATCGATCCGGGTTAGTTTCATTCAAATCATGCAAGTTAGAGTCCAAAACAAGGGCAAAAGTGTTTGGAAAAGTAGATACGACGGAGACGTATCACACCCCAAGGTAAAATTCAAGGACAACTAAAAGCCTAAGCTTGGGGATGCCCCGGAAGGCATCCCCTCTTTCGTCTTCGCCTATCGGTAACTATACTTGAGGCTATATTTTTATTCACCACATGATATGTGTTTTGGTTGGAGTGTCTTGTATGATTTGAGTCTTTTCTTTTTAGTTTACCACAATCATCCTTGCTGTACACACCTTTTGGGAGAGACACACATGAATCATGATTTATTAGAATACTCTATGTGCTTCACTTATATCTTTTGAGCTAGACAATATTGCTCTAGTACTTCACTTATATCTTTTTAGAGCACGGTGGTGGCTTTATTTTATAGAAATTGTTGAACTCTCATGATTCACTTATATTATTTTGAGAGTCTTTTAGAACATCATGGTAATGTGCTTTGGTTATAAAAATAGTCCTAATATGTCCAAGATGGATATAATAACAACTTACATAAAAAGTGCGTTTAATACTATGAGAAGTTTGATTCTTGATGATTCCTTTGAGATATGAGGATGGTGATATTAGAGTCATGCTAGTAGAGTAATTGTGAAGTTGAGAAATACTTGTGTTGAGGTTTATGAGTCCTGTAGCATGCACGTATGGTAACCGTTGTGTAACAAACTCGAAGCATGAGGTATTTCTTTGATTGTCTTCCTTATGTGTGGAGGTTGGGATCGCGCGATGGTTAACTCCTACCAACCCTTCCCCTAGGAGCATGCGCGTAGTGCCTGGTTTTGATGACTTGTATATTTTTGCAATAAGTATGTGAGTTCTTTATGACTAATGTTGAGTCCATGGATTATACACACTCTCACCCTTCCACCTTTGCTAGCCTCTCTTGTGCCGTGCAACTTTCGCCGGTACCATACACCCACCATTTACCTTGCTCAAAACAACCACCATACCTACCTATTATGGCATTTCCATTGCCATTCCGAGATATATTGCCATGCAACTTTCCACCGTTCCATTTACTATGAGACGCTTCATCATTGTTATATTGCTTTGCATGATCATGTAGTTGACATCATATTTGTGGCAAAGCCACCGTTCACAATTCTTTCATACACGTCACTCTTGATTCATTGCACATCCCGGTACACTGCGGGAGGCATTCATATAGATTCATATTTTGTTCTAAGTATCGAGTTGTAATCCTTGAGTTGTAAATAAATAGAAGTGTGATGATCATCATTATTAGAGCATTGTCCTGTGTGAGGAAATAAAAAAAAGAGGCCAAAGAAGCCAATGAAAAAAGAGGCCAAAGAAGCCAAAAAATGAGAGGAAAAGAGAGAAGGGGCAATGCTACTATCCTTTTTCCACACTTGTGCTTCACAGTAGCACCATGATCTTCATGATAGAGAGTCTCTTATTTTGTCACTTTCATATACTAGTGGGAATTTTTCATTATAGAACTTGTCTTTTATATTCCAATGATGGGCTTCCTCAAAATGCCCTAGGTCTCCATGAGCAAGCAAGTTGGATGTGTTGTCTTCACCGAGCTAGATCTTCAGCAAGCAAGAGTGATTGTTGTTCACGAAGGTTGACCGAAGGTTTGGAGATTGCCTACAAGAATCTACCACGAGTCAAATCAACCTGAGTCTGATCAGCTCTGCACTGAAGGAGAATAGGGTGAAGAGAGTTTATCTTCCATGTTAAGTCACAACCCCTCCAACCAGACGTAGCCCTTTGGCAGAAGGGTGAACTAGCCTACCAAATCTCTCTGTCACCATCGAGCACCACTGGTTCTATTTTGTTCACTGCATTACTTTCGATAGTCATTATGTGTGCTTTGTGATGATAGTTATCTGGTATGTTACCCTCTGCTGCTTATCTTTTGTTTTATCTCTTGCATTGTTCATTGTCATTCGCAGCCTTTATTGTTGTTCTTCGTAATTTTTATCATAGCTCTTCTGTAGTTTTGCTTCATGTCTTTAGTTTTGTTGGCATGTTGCATCACCAGTGTCATCATCAAGCCTGTTGTATCCTATGCTCGTATCCTTATTGCAACTTATCTTGAAGAATTTGTTCCTCTGTATCAAGCTTCATTGTACTCGTATCTACCGATCATTAATTCTGCTGCTGTGTTTGGGATCAGTTTTCAACACTTTCGAAAGAAATATTGAATCTCCCATTCACCCCCTCTGGTCAATATATTCTCGATCCTAACACCTTTGCCTTTTATTGATCAAATGATAGAAAGATTATCTAAGCACACACACTTTTGCTTTCTTGATGGATATTCTGGTTTCTCTCAAGTACCTGTAACGCAACCTGATCAAGAGAAAACCACCTTTACTTGTCCTTTTGGAACTTATGCTTATAGACGTATGCCCTTTGGTTTATCCAACGCACCTGCCACCTTTCAAAGATGTATGACTGCCATATTCTCTGATTTTTGTGAAAATATTGTTGAGGTTTTCATGGATGATTTTTCCGTTTATGGAATTTCTTGTGATGACTGCTTAAGCAACCTTGATCGAGTTTTGCAGAGATGTGAACAGACAAATCTTGTCTTGAATTGGGAGAAGTGCCACTTTATGGTGAATGAAGGTATTGTCTTGGGGCATAAAATCTCTGAACGAGGTATTGAGGTGGACAAAGCTAAAGTTGACGCAATTCAAAAAAAATGCCATGTCCTAAAGATATTAAAGGCATAAGAAGTTTCCTCGGTCATGTTGGCTTCTATAGAAGGTTTATTAAATACTTTTCTAAAATTTATAGGCCTCTTACTAATCTCTTGCAAAAAGATATTCCATTTGTTTTTTATGATGATTGTGTAGAAGCCTTTGAAACACTTAAGAAAGCCTTAACTTCTGCACCTATTGTTCAACCACCTGATTGGAACCTGCCTTTTGAAATTATGTGTGATGCTAGTGATTATGTTGTTGGTGCTGTTCTAGGATAAAGAGTTGATAATAAATTAAATGTTATCCATTATGCTAGTAAAACTCTACACAATGCTCAAAGAAATTATGCTACTACTGAGAAAGAATTTTAGCAGTTATGTTTGCTTGTGATAAATTTAGATCCTACATAGTTGATTCTAAAGTAATTATTCACACCGATCATGTTGCTATTAAATACCTTATGGAAAAGAAAGATGCTAAACCTGGACTTATTAGGTGGGTTCTTTTGTTACAAGAAATTGATTTTTATATCACTAATAGGAAGGGACCTGAGAAACCCGTAGCTGGTAACTTGTCTAGGTTAAAAAATATTCTTGATGAAGCTACGGACAAGCTGAGAGGGCGAACACTGAAGTGTTGCGAGGCCTCAAGACAAGAACATTTGATAAGCTGCAGAAGTGCGGCAGGCAATGGATCGACAAGCTGCCGATGGTTCTTTGGTCCCTCTGTACGACACCAAATCGAGCAACCGGACAGACTCCCATCTCCCTAGTCTATGGTGTCGGTGTTCTGGGAACGGGGGTCCCCAGACTTGCCTGCCTGTGGCCTGCGGCGTGGCTCCACCAGTGGCCCAGTGCGGCCTGTCTTCATCAACCAACACTCAAGACCCTCGCGAGGGGCCAAGCCTCGCGGGGTGGACGACGCGAGGCCTCATCAGGAGCGGCCTCACCAGGCAGGCTCGCAAGGAGGTAGCGAGATCAAGGCAAGGGGTACCTCGCAAGGTTCCAGTGGCGCAAGTCATGACGACCAAGGCCAAGCGGGCGCCAGGCGGGCGCCAGTGCGTGCAGTGTCCTCATTTCTCCTTTGGTGCTAAGGGGGGCAAGCGCAGGCGCGGAGTACCGAGGCATCAGGCAAAGGTTTCCTTATTGGTGCAATGAGACCAAGACCAGCAGGACGGCAGGACGGAGGTCACCATGGAGCCCAAGACGGCGTCATCACCAGCGCCTTTGATAGGAGAAGACCACCTTTAGTCAGGATAGCTTGTACTAGCTGTCCCCTTTCAAAATGACCGTTGTTGGATCCCTTCCCGCTCAATATTTGGGAAGAGGACCAGAGCCTCTATAAATAGGGCTAGCCACCACAGTAGAAGGGAGAATGATTCAGTTCACTTACACACCACACCAGCTCAAGAACACCTCTCCTCGTGAGGCTGTTCTTCCCTTGTACTGTTCATCATCAGCCCAAGAGGCAATCCACCACCACCACACAGGAGTAGGGTATTACACCACAACTGTGGCCCGAACCTGCATAAATCTTGTGCCTCTTGTGCTATGAGTTCATCGATCTAGCTTAGGGATCGCGGCGAGGCTGAGAGCGAGATTCAGTAGGGGGAAATCTTCGTGTGCACCCTAGTGTTCGAACCTTAAGGGTTTTGCCGGAACCCGATATCCGACATTTGGCGCGCCTGGTAGGGGTGCGCCGAAATCTTCTTTCCGCTGATCCGCGTCCCACCGCTTCGTCGCATCCATCTCCGACGCGCGCCGAGCCCACGCCAAGCGTGGGGCTGCTCTCGCCGCTCGCGTTGCCCAGACAGCTCCTGTCGGCGCTGTCACGCCCAATATGCGATACTATCCTAAAGAGACTCGAAGGTCCCACCAAGAATAGAACCGCATATTGATACGCTTTTGCAAGGTGGATATCATTACATCAACATTACATAATAGATGGGGATACATACAAAAGGCATACAATGCCACCCGAATACAACATCATCTTACATAAGAGCACCATCCGACTACGGATGAAACACAACGAAACTCAAGCGACATCCACCACCTAGCCTAGGCTGCCGACACGGAACCTATCCCACGATCGAAGAAGAAGCAGCAGAAGAACTCCAAAACAAGCAAACATCGCTCTCGCGTCATGATCATCGCATAACCTGTACCTGCAACTATTGTTGTAGTAATCTGTGAGCCACAAGGACTCAGCAATCCCATTACCATGGGTATATGGACTAGCAAAGCTTAAAGGGAAAGGAAGGGGTAAAGTGGTGAGGTTGCAGCATCGACTAAGCATATATGGTGGCTAACATACGCGAATAAGAGCGAGATGAGAAGCAAAGGAACGGTCGTCAACTAGTAATGATCAAGAGGTGATCCTGAACTCCTACTTACGTCAATCATAACCCAAAACCGTGTTCACTTCTCGGACTCCGCTGAAAAGAGACCATCACGGCTACACACACGGTTGATGCATTTTAATTTGGATCTGGTGTCAAGTTATCTACAACCAAACATTAACAAATTCCCATCTGCCACATAACCGCAGGCACGACTTTCGAAAGTTTAAAACCCTGCAGGGGTGTCCCAACTTAGCCCATGATATGCTCTCGCGATCAACGATGGATATTCCTTCTCCCAGGAAGACCCGATCAGTCTCGGAATCCCGGTTACAAGACATTTCGACAATGGTAAAACAAGACCAGCAAAGCCGCCCGCTGTGCCGACAAATCCAGATAGGGGCTGCACATATCTCGTTCCCAGGGCACACCAGATGAGCAAGACATCGGGTTGGCATAGACCCTGGTTGCCCAGGGGTGCCGGACATCGCCCGGTTTGGACCAACACTTAGACAAGCATTGGCCCGGGGGGCTAAAATAAAGATGACCCTCGAGAGAGCGACTCCCAAGGGAAAAGTAGGTGGTGGTGAGGCAAATGGTAAAACCAAGTTTGGGCCTTGCTGGAGAAGTTTTATTCAAAGCGAACTGTCAAGGGGGTCCCATAAATCACCCAACCGCGTTAGGGACGCAAAATCCGGGAACATAATACCGATATGACGGAAACTAGCGCGGCAAGAGTGGAACAGAACACCAGGCATAAGGCCGAGCCTTCCACCCTTTACCAAGTATATAGATGAATTAATAATATAAGAGATATTGTGATATCCCATCATAATCCTGTCCACCATGGAGCAATCTTCAACTTCACCTGCAACTAACAACGCTATAAGAAGGGCTGAGCAAAGCGGTAACATAGCCAAGCAATGGTTTGCTAGGAAGGGTGAAAAGGTTAGAGGCTGACATGGCAAATTGGGAGGCTTGAAGAACAAGTGATAGGTAGCGCAGCAAAGCGATAGAACGAAGCAACTAGCATAGCAATGATAGTAGTGAGATCCAGGGTAGCGGTCATCTTGCCTGAGATCCCGCTAGAAAGAAGAACGAGTCCATGAAGAAGATGAAGCCACGAAGACGAACCAAGCGTAGACGAACGAATCCTCCCGATCGGAACGAAACGGGAACTATCGAGAAGAAGCACACAACAAGGTAAACACACCACACATGAACAAGGCATGATGCTCAACCAAGCTTGATGCATGACAAAGCTACATGGAGCTACTCATAGCAAGATATGATGCAAACAAGAGGAACACATCAAGCAAAGTTGAATGAGGCCGGAAACAACATATAACAATTCCGGTAAGTCCTCATATGCAAGTTTTGAAGTTGGTCCAGATCTGAACAAACATAAAGTTGAAGTTGTTAAACAGCATGTTAAAGAGCACCAAGAGGATCTACACGAAATTCTAGTCAAGTTACATATAAATTTCATTTAATTCGGCGCTACGGCCTAGAAGATATGAGCAAAACAAGTTAAACATGGCATTGATGCAAAATGCACTCAAACATCAAGCAAACACTCTAAAAACATGGATGCAACATGATAATATGAAACTTCATGCAAAATCAAGCAAGTTTCGTATAGAGCACACTCAAAACGGAGCAACGGTTCAACACATACACTATACAAGTTTAAAGGACAAGTTGTCCAAAACAGTAACTAGGCATCTAGCAAGCATCAAAACAATGTGCTACAGCACCTCAATATAAGAACAAAAGGCATGGGCATTAAGTACACGTAAAGCATAATTAAACATGAACACTGAGCTATCTCCAGAAATCACTAGAACATGCTCAAAAGGACACGACAAGATTGCAAATAATAACAGTTTCAGGCTTAGCAGAAATAACATCAGGTTGCGATGTTTAGAGCTATCAAACAACATGTTACAGGAAGCTATCTTGGAAAAACAAGGCATGGCATGCTAGTACTAAAGACAAAGAACAAAACTTCCTTACTGAACTAATCCCAAAGATCAACAGAAAATATGGTAGCATCCATGCAAACATGGCAAATGATATGACAGATTCAGACATGGCAGGAACAATGATAAGTAGGCATGTTGGTGAGCTTGTCCCACTCACCACAGAGCAATACATGGCATGACAAGGTGACCAACAGTAAGATGATATATTTTTGAAGCTAATCATGGCAAGAGCAAGTTCATAGGGTGCATGGATCACTAGCAAAGCACATGGCAAAACTGAACATAATGTTAACAGGCTCACGACAATATTATTTAGCAACTTTGGAGCAAGATAACAGCAAGTTACAGCAGGCTATAGATGCAACCAGGGGCATGAATGGATAGAGCATGACATGTGTAACAACACATCCTTAGTGAACATCTCCAGATTATGCACAGAATGACTTGTAGCAGCAGGTTTACATAGCATCATGATATAGCAGATTCAGACTAGCAAAACAGTAACATCTAGTACCCTACTTCACGAGCTCAAATCACTCACAACAAAACTCACAAAGATACATGGATTGCACCCCTGTAAAGATGGCATGATGTATCTCAAAACACATGTAGACATCTAGCTCATAGGATGCACACACAAGATGCAATGAAAAAGACAAATCACCAAGTTATAATAGTTTCAGCAGGTTAACATCATATAGCACTCTTGCAACGATGATTTGGGTATAAAGATGGATTCAAACAAGCATTGCACAATGGAATGAAATGAAGAGCATCTCATGTTGAACATTTTGATATATTATGCATGCAAAACGGAGTTACGATCAGGAAGTTACGCTAGGTCAAATAAGTGCACAGAAGATGAAAATCTGGGGACTTGGACGTTTTTTCACCTCGCGAAAAAAAAACTGGCAGGTCGGGGTTAACTGCTTCCCTCATACAGAACCACTCCGGCGGAAGTCAACGGCTGTGGTGGGGCGACGTGGGACTCCGGCGAGGGTCGGGGAGGCCGTGAACGGGTAGATCGGGCGCGGGGCAACCCATTCCCGGCGATGGGGCGGCTTGGGGCGGCACGAGCGCGGAGATCGGAGCGGCCATGGAAGCTCCTGGTAAAAGGAGAGAGAGAGCTGCGTGAGGGAGAGAGAGCTGCGCGAGGGACAGAGCAAACGGGAGAAGGAGAGACACGAGGGCAGGGGAGGCGGGGCCTGGCCTGCTGGAGGTCTCCGGCGAGATCCCGGTGGAGCTCCGGCGAGCGGCGGCGGAGAAGACGACCGACGGCGGGGCTGGATCGGGAGGCCAAGCACGTCTTCGTAGCCTGGGATCGAGCGCTTCCAGGCGGATCCGGGCCAGCCGGCTGGCTGAGCTCAGATGGAAGCCAGCGGGCGGGCGGCGGGAGGAGAGAGAGGAGGCGCGGGGGACACGTGGCGGCGGCGAAATGGCTACGGGGGCGGCTGGACACGTCCGGACGGCAGCGGACATGTCCGACGGCGCGGAGGAAGGTGGAACTAGGGTTTGGACTGCGAGAATTTCGGAGGAGAGGCATATTTATAGGTAGTGGAAGCTAGGAGAGTCCAAATGGAGTGCGGTTTTCGGCCACGCGATCGTGATCGAATGACCGAGAGCATGGAGGGGGTTTGGATGGGTTATTGGGCCATTTTGGAGGGGTGTTGGGCTGCACACAAAATAGGCTTTACGGTTCCCCGGTTAACCGTTGGAGTATCAAACAGACTCCAAATGGCATGAAACATGACATGCGCTCTACCGGTGGTGTACCAAGGCCGCTTGGCGAACCTCGGTCTATTTCGAGAATGTTTAACACCCGCTCATGAAAAGAGACAAGAAGGGGACGCCGGATGACATAGGAGTGCCGTATTGCAAAACGGACAACGGGAAAAATGCTCGGATGCATGAGACGAACATGTATGCATAAAGAGATGCACATGATGACATGATAAAATGTAACACGCAAGCCAATGACATGGCAACGACGGCGAATAACTTGCAGACACCTGGCGCATCGAATCCGGGGCGTTACTACACTCCTCCGCTAACAAGAGATCTCATCCCGAGATCTTAGGACCGAGACGGGAGTGAAAAAGAATGAGGCGAAACAAGAACACAAGAGAAGAAGAAAAGAGTCGAGAGCACTCGGGAAGAAGAGCGGAACGACGACTAAGGCGAGAATCAAAAACTCAAGGAACAAGATAAGAATGGAATAAGACTGAAAGAATTTAGGCAGCACTCCAACTGAAAATGGAAGGAATAGAACATGAACTTCACAAGATGAAATGACACTTGACGAGATAAGCAACACAATGCCTCCGGAAGAATTGAAAGAGTTGAATGCAAAGAACTTAGAAGGAAGTATTGAACGGAGTTGTTGAGAAAATCAACAACGAAAGCATAAGATTGTTGTGGACTTATCAAAAACAACTCAAAACCTAAGGTGAAATTATACCACAACCAATGTCTGAAAAGCTGAGCAAAACGAAGAAAATGCTAAACTCCACTTCAGAAGAATACGAAGAATTAATTGCGCTTCGAGATGCAAGAAGAAAGATACTTGAACTCCACCAACAAGAATCTTGATGAACTCTTGAAGAATGAATTACAACATGAAGAACCACCATGAAGAACTCCGGTGACAAAAGGATGATGAGCTAGAATGAAGGATGAAAGAATAAGATGAGCCTTGCGATGATTTAGATGGAGGTTCCGACGAAATGGCGGGGGAAGCTTTGAACTCTGGGATAGAAAAGATTAACTCGGACCCGAGAGACTAATTATCATGAAAAAACATCCGAAGGAAGGAATTGATCCACTTGATGAAAAAAAATAAGAATTATGTTATGCTTATTCTTCATCAATTAAATTGATGAGAAGCAATGGATTGCATACAACTTATCCACGTTGGGAAAAGATTAAGGGAAGATATAGCGCCAAATTTGGGAAGGTCTCCTTGAACCACCGGTAGGATTGGAAAGAATGAATGAATTGATACGATAACAACAGAAAAGAACTCTTCAATGAACCACCGGAAGAATTCAAAATTGAATGGCGAAAGGGAATGGAATCACCGGGAAGAATTAGAAGGCAAATATGCTTGAGGGGATTTAGATACAAGAGAACGGGAAGAACTCGAGCTGATTAAAGAACATTTGAACAAAGTGCCGGGATAATTGGATAACGGTAGCTGAAATGTGAGGACGAAGAATTCATCGGGAATGATGGCCTCCGGTGAAAAGAAACGGGAAAACAACTCTTGACATACTCCGGATGGTTAGGAAAAGAATATCTGACGAATGGAATAATTCGAAAGGATAGCATGAAGATAGAACCACAAATCTTCGAGAGAATGGGCAAGATTGAGAGGAAATCTCTTCTTCGGTCTTCAAATGTTAAGAATGACGACGAGGAACAACACCAAATTTTGTTAAGATGCTCCGGGAGAATGAATACCGAAAAGGTTGAGCCAACAATGAAAATGATTTGAAATTGATCTTGGAAAAGATCTGACTGATGAAAATCATACTTACGTCAAACTTCAAAAAGGATTGGAGAATAGCTCCGGGAAATTAGAAGAGTCAGGTAAGATCCTGGGAAAAGACCTGTGGGTTAGGGCCCACTGAAGAGAAAAACACCGTTGGAAAGGGTTGTTAAAGAGATAGATGATGTACCGGAACAATTAAAATATTTGAATGAGGTGATAACCTCGAATTAATTGGAACACAGAAGAATCTCCTGAGATATCTTGAACTCCGGAAGGATAAACTGGCAAGAAGCGAACGAGCAAGGAAAACACTTGAGCCGAGGGAAAGAATATAATCACTACCGGAAAATGGAATTGAATCCACCAGATAAGATAAAGATATGAAGAATGTCCACCGAGACGAGAATTCACAGGTTGAAACAATTGACGAAAGACTGAAGAGGCTCCACACGAATGAAATTGATGGTCAAAAGGGACTCAGACTCCGGGAAGAAAAGGGGTGGGAGGGCGAGAAAAACAAAGACACCTGGAAGGGAGAACCGATGAATATCTTGAAGAGAAAACACCGGTTGAAAGAAAGCAAAGGCTTCACACGAGTAGGATGGATACTCGATTACGGACTCCGGATCCGAGAAGAAAAAGGGATGGGCGGGTGGGAAAAAGAAAATAACTGAGGATTGAACTTGGCAACGATGAAGAGGCTTGAGTCAACTTGACGAGAAAATGCACCGGATGAAAAGAGCTGAGAACCAACGATCAAAAAACCAACTGCGTGATCCTAAAGAAAATTTGAAGGGGAAGAGAAGTAATTCAAAACACCTACATCAAGATTCCTCACCAGAGCGACGAAGAGGCTGAGGAGTAAAAAGAATTCCTACTCTCCGTGTCGGTGTACTGAGGTAGGGGTACCTCAGTACCCCAACTTGTGCACGGGCAGTTGCAGCTTCCCGCGGCAGGGTTTACCACGTGCTTGCCGGAGACCTCCCTACTCCATGTCAAACCATTCAAGAACAAAGTGTACAAGACAGAAGATCGAGACCCCGGCAAGCTGAGCTTGCCGGGAAGGCCATGCGGAGTTCAAGATAACGCCCGATCCGCAAGGCCCGGCGAGGAGCTCGCCGGAAGACTAGAAGATTACATCATAGAAGATCGCCTCGGCGCGCATGCGCCTCGGCGAGGCCGAGGAGCGACAAGATCTGAGCCGGCAAGCTCCGGGCCGGCAAGGTCAAGACCCGGCAAGGTGCTTGCCGGGAGCTGCGCTGTGTGCTGCGCTCAGCTCATCAGCCCAGCGTCATACAGGGCCTTTCGGGCGTGGCGGATGGCTGTGCAACTGGGGACACGGTGGCACTTCACGGTGGTGGATCCATCACCGTGGCGACGGAGACGCAAGGGCGGAGCTTTTGGGGTCGACGGCGACGGGCATCAAATGCCCTTGTCCCCATTGTCAAAAGTAGGTAGCGACCATTGTTCATGCCTGTAGCTTCACTGTGTTCCCTTACTTCCAGCTACCACCTCTTTTACATTTTACCCCTTTCTCCTCGTTGACACAGCGGTGACCCTTGCACTATAAAAGGAGGCCCATGCACAACGTGGGGGTTCGGCTCATTCGACACACAGATCACCACCATACGCTTTCGTACTCTCGAGCAAGCTCAATCTAAACACAAAGCAGCGATGGGAGTTTTATCTCTCGGAGAGCTCGAAGCTGGGTAAAATCCGCCCGCGTGCTCGCCTCGATCGCTCTCTGTGCCTCCTCCGCCCTCGTGTCGCACTCACGAAGGGCCCGGCCCCATAGGTGTCCATGGCGGCATTCCCCGACATCTCTGGCGCGCCCGGTAGAAGCGTCGAGGTGTCGGACCTGATCCGGCGTTCAGCAGCGCGCTCTTCATCAACCTCTCCAATTTAGTCGTGACTTCATCAACAATCGCGCCATGGCCCGAAGAAGAAGGCTTGAGTCGCGAGCCAGCTGCGTCTCATCCGCCGCCACCGGAGCTAACGGTGGGCGGAGGAGACACCGTCGGAGGGGTGGTCGCCTGCGAGGACACTCGCGGCGCCACCGGATCCAAGGACAAGACGGAAGGACGCGCCTCGGTCCCTACGGACCCGTGTCCATCTCAGCGCAAGACCGAAATCTTCAAACCGCCCGCCAGCGAGAGTGCAGAACCAGACTTCTGTTGGGGGCTGCGGTGAGGCTGTTCCTCGGAACAGCGCACAAGCCAGCGAGAACAGCTCTGTGCCTACTCCGGCAAGCGCACCTCCCGGAGTGCTGCGCCGCCGAGGACAGCGCCATCGAGCTCCACCGCAAGTAAAGCAAAAGCGGTCGGTTTCAAACTTTTGAGCCGTATCCCTTGAAAGTCCGTACTCTGTCACGGACAGCCCGTCTTATAAAGGGGCGAATCGTGGCTAAGTTGCACCCTTGATCTGTTTCGAGTCCGCTCAACGATGAAAGCGCGTTGCAACTAGCCCGAGGAGTTCTTCCTGCCGGAGGCAACACCGCCAGCGGGCTGCTGATGTTTAGCACTCAGCAAGTGTGTTTGCGCCGGCAGGTCCCCTGAATGCGTACCAGGGAGAAAATCAAGGGAGAAGTGCAATCTTGCCATAGCACAGGAGACAGAAAAGCTAAGTGGCTCAAACTTGAGTGCAGAGCACTTTTTAGTTCTAAGTTTTTGTGTTATGTTCCTCGAACGTTCATACCTTGTATGGAACGCCTGGGCGCGAGGGGACCGACTCGCGGTTAAGTTGCACCCTTGTTTTGTTTCGAGTCCGCTCAACAATACAAGCGCTGCTGCAATCGGCCGACAAGGTTTCTTGCGGAGACAACACCGCCAGCGAACTCTTGATGTTCCGCTTTCAGCAAGTGTGTTAGCGCCGGCAAGTATCCTAAAAGCGCGGGGTAGGAACATACAAGGGTGCAGCGGAGTAGAGGATGTAACGTAGCAAGCCCTGCCGTAAGATGCCCTTCAGTATGAGACACCGGTCTTGCGGAGGAACCGAGTCGTGGCCCGATTCGCCCTTGTGTTTTGTTTCGAGTCCGCTCAACAAACACAAGTGTGCTGCACCCTATCTTGCTTTCGAGCCTGCTCGACAAGTTAAGTCATAATCGGCCGGCAAGGTTGCTTGCTTAGGAAACAACACCGCCAGCCAGACTCTTGATGTTCCGCTTTTCGTAAAAGCGTGTTACGCCCGACAAGCTTCGAGCGTGGGGTTGAAACATATGAAGGGCAAGGCGCGGCATCGTATTGCAAAGTTACGAGAAAAGATTTATATACATATGCATGTAAATAATGAAACTGTTGCAGACCTATCTCAATTGTTTCCATGGATGAAATTACAGCAACAAGGAGAAACCGAGCGCGCCAACATCTAGATTTTGGCGAAGCGAGTTGCTTGGGGGCTGCGGGTGCCAAGACCCTCCCCGCAAGCTAGGGTCGCCGGGACCGCAGATGGAAGAAGGCTGCGAAGAAGTAGTACCCGCCGGGGTAGTTGTCCTTAGTGGCGGCGGATGAGCTCTGGTCGAGGATGCGCATTGGTCTTCTTGGCCCGAACAGGTAGTACTTGTTCGAGTTCCCTTGCGCCGAGCCGCGGCGGGAAGACGACATTCTGCTCCTTGCGAGGCAAGCTTCGCCGCTGCTCAGATTTCTCCTTCTTGGTCTTCTCCGCCTTCCCCTTCCGGTCTTGAGGGCCATGGCGGAGGCGGCGAGGAAAGGAGGGCGAAGAGTCGGCGCCACAAACGCGAGAGGCGGCGGAAGAGATCACGGAGATGGGCGCAAAGGGATCTCTGGAGGAAGAAGAAGACGCAATGAAAGCGAAGGAGGGAACCGCTCCTGCTTCCTCTGTTTTATGGGGAAGTGGGGGCATTCCGCTCTTCCCATTAAAGAACGTGGGCACGTCCCATCCAGCGACGCCCGCAATCGGCGCGTCTTGTTGCGAGGGATCGGGCGGATGTGGAAGTGGATTCGACGCGCCGTGGGCGCGTGTGCCCGATGCTGATTTTGGGCTGGCCCAACGCTTCGGCACCGTGTATAGCCCAGCCGGGGCTCTGTCGATTATCTTGGTAGGGGTACCTCGGTACCCCAACTTGCCGCAGGCGATTCTGCAGCTTCCTTGGCGGGGTTTACCACGTGCTTGCGGAGACCTCCTACTCCATGTCAAACCATTCAAGAACAAAGTGTACAAGACAGAAGATCGAGACCCGGCAAGCTGAGCTTGCCGGAAGGCCATGCCGAGTTCAAGATAACGCCCGATCCGCAAGGCCCGGCGAGAGGAGCTCGCCGGGAAGACTAGAAGATTACATCATAGAAGATCGCCTCGGCGCGCATGCGCCTCGGCGAGGCCGAGGCGACAAGATCTGAGCCGGCAAGCTCCCGGGCCGGCAAGGTCAAGACCCGGCAAGGTGCTTGCCGGGAGCTGCTGCTGTGTGCTGCGCTCCAGGCTCATCAGCCCACGCGTGCATACAGGGCCTTTCGGTAGCGTGGCGGATGGCTGTGCAACTGGGGACGGTGGCACTTCACGGTGGTGGATCCATCACCGTGGCGGAATGAGCGCAAGGCGGGAGCTTTTGGGGTCGACGGCGACGAACGTCATCTGCCCTTGTCCCCATTGTCAAAAGTAGGTAGCGACCCTTTGTTCATGCCTTGTAGCTTCTTGTTCCCTTTGTTCCAGCTACCACCTCTTTTACATTTTTACCCCTTTCTCCTACGTTGACACCTGTCGGTGACCCCTTGCACTATAAAAGGAGGCCCATGCACAACGTAGAGGGGGTTCGGCTCATTCGACACACAGATCACCACCATACGCTCGTACTCTCGAGCAAGCTCAATACAAACACAAAGCAGCAGTAGGAGTTTTATCTCTCCGGAGAGCTCCGAAGCTGGGTAAAATCCATCCGCGTGCTCGCCTCGATCTGCTCTCTGTGCCTCCTCCGCCCTCGTACCGCACTCACGAAGGGGCCCCGGCCCCATAGGTGTCCGCGGCGGGCAGCATTTCCCCCCGACACTCCGATATCACTAGACTCCGAAAATAGTTTTCTTCTAGACTCGACAACGGCCAAACTACATGATAAATCAAGGGGGCTCCTATGGTCGGTCGAGGCTCTGATACCAACTTGTCACGCCCAATATGCGATACTATCGTAAAGAGACTCGAAGGTCCCATGAAGGATAGAACCGCATATTGATACATTTTTGCAAGGTGGATATCATTACATCAACATTACATAATAGATGGCGATACATACAAAAGGCATACAATGCAACCCGAATACAACATCATCTTACATAAGAGCACCATCCGACTACGGATGAAACACAAATAGAAACTCAAGCGACATCCACCACCTAGCCGGGCTGCCGACACGGAACCTATCCCGATCGAAGAAGAAGCGTAGAAGAACTCCAAAACAAGCAAACATCGCTCTTGCGTCATGATCATCGCATAACTTGTACACCGCAATTGTTGTTGTAGTAATCTGTGAAACCACGAGGACTCGGCAATCCCATTACCATGGGTATCAAGACTAGCAAAGCTTAAAGGGAAAGGAAGGGGTAATGTGGTGAGGTTGCAGCAGCGACTAAGCATATATGGTGGCTAACATACGCAAATAAGAGCGAGAAGAGAAGCAAAGGAACGATCGTCAACTAGTAATGATCAAGAGGTGATCCTGAACTCCTACTTACGTCAATCATAACCCAAAACCATGTTCACTTCCTGTTCTCCGCTGAAAAGAGACCATCACGGCTACACACACGGTTGATGCATTTTAATTCAGATCTGGTGTCAAGTTATCTACAACCGGACATTAACAAATTCCCATCTGCCACATAACCGCAGGCACGACTTTCGAAAGTTTAAAACCCTGCAGGGGTGTCCCAACTTAGCCCATGATAAGCTCTCTTGATCAACGAAGGATATTCCTTCTCCTAGGAAGACCCGATCGGTCTCAGAATCCCGGTTACAAGACATTTCGACAATGGTAAAACAAGACCAGCAAAGCCACCCGCTGTGCCGACAAATCCCGATAGGAGCTGCACATATCTCGTTCTCAGGGCACACGAGATGAGCAAGACATCGGGTTGGCATGAACCCTGGTTGCCCAGGGGGCGCGGGACATCGCTTGGTTTGGACCAACACTTAGACAAGCATTGGCCTGGGGGGGCTAAAATAAAGATGACCCTCGAGAGAGCGACTCCCAAGGGAAAAGTAGATGGTGGTGAGGCAAATGGTAAAACCAAGGTTGGGCCTTGCTGGAGAAGTTTTATTCAAAGCGAACTGTCAAGGGGGTCCCATAAATCACCCAACCGCATTAGGGACGCAAAATCCGGGAACATAATACCAATATGATGGAAACTAGGGCGGCAAGAGTGGAACAAAACACCAGGCATAAGGCCGAGCCTTCCACCCTTTACCAAGTATATAGATGCATTAATAATATAAGAGATATTGTGATATCCCATCATAATCCTGTCCACCATGGAGCAATCTTCAACTTCACCTGCAACTAACAATGCTATAAGAGGGCTGAGCAAAGCGGTAACATAGCCAAGCAATGGTTTGCTAGGAAGGGTGAAAAAGGTTAGAGGCTGACATGGCAAATTGGGAGGCTTGAAGAACAAGTGATAGGTAGCGCAACAAAGCGATAGAACGAAGCAACTAACATAGCAATGATAGTAGTGAGATCCAGGGTAGCAGTCATCTTGCCTGAGATCCCGCTAGAAAGAAGAACGAGTCCATGAAGAAGATGAAGCTACAAAGACGAACCAAGCGTAGACGAACGAATCCTCCCGATCACAACGAAACGGGAACTATCGAGAAGAAGCACACAACAAGGTAAACACACCACACATGAACAAGGCATGATGCTCAACCAAGCATGATGCATGACAAAGCTACATGGAGCAACTCATAGCAAGAGATGATGCAAACAAGAGGAACACATCAAGCAAAGTTGAATGAGGCCGGAAACAACATATAACAATTCCGGCAAGTCCTCATATGCAAGTTTCGAAGTTGGTCCAGATCTGAACAAACATTAATTTGAAGTTTTTAAACAGCAAGTTAAAGAGCACCAAGAGGATCTACATGAAATTCTAGTCAAGTTACATATAAAGTTCATTTAATTCGGAGCTACGACCTAGAAGATATGAGCAAAACAAGTTAAACATGGCATTGATGCAAAATGCACTCAAACATCAAGCAAACACTCTCAAAACATGGATGCAACATGATAATATGAAACTTCATGCAAAATCAAGCAAGTTTCATATAGAGCACACTCAAAACAGAGCAACGGTTCAACACATACACTCTATACATGTTTAAAGGACAAGCTGTCCAAAACAGCAACTAGGTATCTAGCAAGAATCAAAACAATATGCTACAACACCTCAAGATAAGAACAAAAGGCATGGACATTAAGTACAGGTAAAGCATGACAAAACATGAACACTGAGCTATCTCCAGAAATCACTAGAACATGCTCAAAAGGACACGGCAAGATTGCAAATAATAACAGTTTCAGGCTTAGCAGAAATAACACCAGGTTGCAATGTTTAGAGCTATCAAACAACATGTTACAAGAAGCTATCTTGGAAAACCAAGGCTTGGCATGCTAGTACTAAAGACAAAGAACAAAACTTCCTTACTGAACTAATCCCAAAGATCAACAGAAAACAAGGTAGCATCCATGCAAACATGGCAAATGATATGACAGATTCAGACATGGCAGGAACAACGATAAGTAGGCATGTTGGTGAGCTTGTACCACTCACCACAGAGCAATACATGGCATAACAAGGTGACCAATAGTAAGATGATATATTTTTGAAGCTAATCAAGGCAAGAGCAAGTTCATAGGGTGCATGGATCACTAGCAAAGCACATGGCAAAACTGAACATAATGTTAACAGGCTCACGACAATATTATTTAGCAACTTTGGAGCAAGATAACAGCAAGTTACAGCAGGCTATAAATGCAACCAGGGGCATGAATGGATAGAGCATGACATGTGTAACAACACATCCTTAGTGAACATCTCCAGATTATGCACAGAATGACTTGTAGCAGCAGGTTTACATAGCATCATGATATAGCAGATTCAGACTAGCAAAACAGTAACATCAAGTACCCTACTTCACGAGCTCAAATCACTCACTACAAAACTCACAAAAATACATGGATTACACCCCTGTAAAGATGGCATGATGTATCTCAAAACACATGTAGACATCTAGCTCGGATGCACACACAAAATGCAATGAAAAAGACAAATCACCAAGTTATAATAGTTTCAGCAGGTTAACATCATATAGCACTCTTGCAACGATGATTTGGGTATCAATATGGATTCAAACAAGCATGGCGCCAATGGAATGAAATGAAGAGAATCTCATGGTGAACATTTTGATATATTATGCATGCAAAATGGAGTTACGATCAGGAAGTTACGCTAGGTCAAATAAGTGCACAGAAGATGAAAATCTGGGGACTTAAACGTTTTTTCACCTCGCGAAAAAAAACTAGCAGGTCGGGGTTAACTGCTTCCCTCGTACAGAACCACTCCGGCGGAAGTCAACGGCTGTGGTGGGGCGACGTGGGACTCCGGCGAGGGTCGGGGAGGCCGTGAACGGGTAGATCGGGCGCGGGGCAACCCATTCCCGGCGATGGGGTGGCTTGGGGCGGCGCGAGCGCGGAGATCTGGGCAGCCATGGAAGCTCCTGGTACAAGGAGAGAGAGAGAGCTGCGTGAGGGAGAGAGAGCTGCGCGAGGGAGAGAGCAAACGGGACAAGGAGAGACACGAGGGTAGCAGAGGCGGGGCACGCCTCTTTGGAGGTCTCGGCGAGATCCCGAGCCAGACTCCGGCGGTGGTGGAGAAGGCGACCGTGGCGGGGCTGGATCGGGAGGCCAAGCACGTGTGCTTTCGGCGTGAGATCGGACGGCCAGGCGGATCCGGGCCAGCGCGCCCGATGTGGGCTCAAATGGGCCAGCGGGCGGCGGCGGAGGAGAGAGAGAGGCCTTGGGGACACGTGGCGGCGGCTGAATGGCTGCGGGGGCGGCTGGACGCGTCCGGACGGCGGCGGACATGTCCGACGGCGAGGAGGAAGGTGGAACTAGGGTTTGGACTACGAGAATTTCGGGGGAGAGGCATATTTATAGGTAGAGGGAGCTAGGAGTGTCCAGATGGAGTGCGGTTTTCGGCCACGCGATCGTGATCGAATGACCGACAGCATGGAGGGGGTTTGGATGGGTTATTGGGCCATTTTGGAGGGGTGTTGGGCTGCACACAAAAGAGGCTTTACGGTTCCCCGGTTAACCATTGGAGTATCAAATGGACTCCAAATGGCACGAAACTTGACAGGCGCTCTACCGGTGGTGTACCAAGGCCGTTGGCGAACCTCGGTCTATTCTGAGAATTTTTAACACCCGCTCATGAAAAGAGACAAGAAGGGGATGCCGGATGACATAGGAGTGCCGGATTGCAAAACGAACAACAGAAAAAAAAATGCTCGGATGCATGAGACGAACATGTATGCAAAAATAGATGCACATGATGACATGATAAAATGTAACACGCAAGCAAATGACATGGCAACGACGGCGAATAACTTGCAGACACCTGGCACATCGAATCTGGGGCGTTACAGGCGGGCCTCCTCATTGTTCTCTATTGCCTGCAGCCAATGCTGCCACCGGCCTGGCGGGGAACGAGCAGCAAGCATCCTAGCTGCACCCCTCGGTGCGGCGAGAAGGCCGCACCGCCACTCTGTCGCTGACCCCAGCTAGTTCATCGTCCCACGCTCGTCGCGCTCCGACAGACACGCAGGCCGCGCTGTTTCTGGCATGTGAGCTCCTGCACTACCGCCTCGTCGACGACCTCTACGAAGAATAGCTCGCTCACATCACCGAGCTCGTCAGCACCACAGGGGGCTCTCCCGCGCCGTCCCTCTCACTGCCTCGCCCTCCGCCAGGTATGGGCAACGTGGCTCAAGGAGCGCCTCCACCACCTCTCCCCCAAGACGGCGCCCTGGCTCCAAGGCGCGCGGCCCCTGGACGTGACCCACCGCATCCAGCACCTGCGCGACAAGAAAGAAGCTGCCAAGAAATCCCTCAGCCTCAAGAAGGCGCCCCATGCTCCCTGCACCAGCACGCCAAGACCACGTCCCTGCACCGACGCGATAAGACCGTGTGCTTCCTCTGGCAGCGGCGCACATGTACCATCAAGAGCAAGCTCCGCATCAGCAAAGGGCCCCGGTGACCACTGCAGGTTGTCGTGCCTTCACCCCCGAGCTCTGTAGCGTCACCTGGCCTGGCAAGTTCAAGCCAGACCTGCCTCCTTGCTATGACGGCACTCCCGACCCTGTAGAGTTCTTGCAGCTCTAAAAGCTGAGCATCGAGGCGGCCAACGGCGACGAGAAGGTCATGGCGAACTGGTTCCCCATGGCGCTCAAGGACGGTGCCTGCTCGTGGCTCCTGAACCTGCCTCCAGGCTTGATCTCCACCTGGGACGAGATGCGCAGCCGCTTCATCGCCAACTTCTAGGGCACTCGCGACTGCCCCCCAGCCGCGGGTGACCTGCGCCGCATTAGTCAACAGCCTAGGGAGAACCTGCAGAAATACATCCATCGCTTCAACATCGTCCACCTCAAGTTCCCCAAGGTGACGGACGAGGCCATCATCTCGGCGTTCTCTGATGGCATCCGTGACGTCAAGATGAAGGAGGATCTCGCCATCCACGAGGAGTTGTGCACATCCCTAGAGCTGTTCAACCTGGCGACCAAGTGTGCAAGAGCTGAGGAAGGACGCCTCTCCCTCCTCGAGCTTCCAGTTGCCGACCTAGAAGAAAATAAGGCTAAGGCCAAGGACATGAAGCGCAAAGGAGTAGCCGTGCTTGCGACAGAACCAGACACGAAGCGCGGCAGGGACCAGCCGGAGTCGTCCAAGGGCAGTTGACCGTTCTGCGCCTACCACAACCTCCACATCCACAACACCAACGAATGCCAGGAGCTCAGGGCCGTTTGAGAAGGACGCTTCGGTCGATGCCCCGAGCGCAACGACCGGGGCTACGATCGAGGAGGAGGACGATGGGCGACCGTGGCCCTCACCAGGAGTGGTGTGACCGACCTCGTGAGGATCGCTGGCAGGACCAGCCTCGCGAGGGCGCCTGGAGGGATCAGCCTCGCGAGGACCACCCGTAAGGTAACGCATGCCTTCCTCCACTGCTGCAACCACCAAGAAGGAATGAAGACCATCACCAGGACGAGGGGGCTGGGGGCTTCCAGGAGCCACGTGTTATCGCTTACATCTTGGGCGGAGCTCAGGCCCCAGCCTCTCAGCGCATCTTCAAGCAGTTCGCTCGCGAGGTGAATGCCGTCCTCCCCAAGCTCGAGGCCACACGCCCGCTCAGGTGGTCCAAGTGCGCCATCACCTTCAGCTTGGCAGATCAACCCAAGTGCGGGCTACTGCTGGCGTCCTCCCAATGCTCTGTTCACCAGTCATCACCAACGTGCAAGTCACCAGGACCCTCATCGATGGCGGCGCAGGGCTTAACGTCCTGTCCGTCGAGATGTTCGACAACCTTCAAGTGCCATAGGATCAGCTCCAGCCTACCAAGCCTTTCTCAGGAGTCACTAACGGCTCCACCACCCTGATAAGGCAGGTTTGCCTCCCTGTCACCTTCGGCAAGTGCGACAACTACCGCACTGAGCTCATTGACTTCGACGTCGCCCATATCCACCTGCCGTACAATGCTATCCTCGGGTATCCAGCCCTCGCCAAGTTCATGGCGGTGACCCACCACGGCTACAACGTCCTCAAGATGCCAGGAAGCGGCGGAATCATCACGGTCCCCTGCGAAGAGAGATGCGGTGTGCTCCCTCGGCCGCCTTCAAGCTGCATCAATCGAGGACCGGACAGCTCGAGCAGAACCCTCTGAGGCAGTCCCCAGAATAAACAAGCTGCTCCACACAAGGCCTCAGGAGGTTGGCATCTCAGGTGGTGCCGCATCAGGATCAGCGTCCGTGCAAGGGGCGCATCCTCCTCGGGCAAGGCTCGGGGGCTCTCTTCTGGAGGGCTTTAGACCTCGCCAACATCATGAGGGAGGTGTTCGGGCACCACTTGGAGGCATGCTTCGTGACATGTTTTCCTCAGGAAGGCACAGGGTGTGGAAAGCCCAACGTTCAGGAGTTCATCACCAAGACCACTTTGGAGCTTCAGGAAGCAAGGGCCATCCGCGGTGACCGCCGCTTGCCTGGCGTGGCCCCCCATCTATGCGAGGATGGTGGGCTGTGCATCTGCATCGACGTCTGAGGGCTCAACCGAGTCGCATCTCAGGAGCGCCTCTGGCCTTCGTGCGTGGGACGTTGCAAGGGTCCGCCGCACAGCTACGTTTGCATGCCTTTCGGCTTGCCGAACGCGGATGCCACCTACCAGCGTCACCTGTGGAGCATCCTGGCGGCTTAGGAGGCCAGGCACCACACGGTCCTAGCGGAGATGGAGACGGTCCTCAAGGAACCACCCGGACCCCCAGAGCCTCCCGAGGCTTAGGGCCCCGGTGGCTCGTGAGGGTCGGCCTCTTCACCACGCATCTCCAGCTACCTCAACACCCCTTTTACAGCGGAACCAGGTGACATCCTCCAAGTTCATTTCAGCTGGGAGCGCCCTCAGGGCTGCATCATTCCCAGGACGCGTTGGTCCATCCCTGCGGCATGTATCTTTTTCTTATGTCTTTAGCTTACCTTGTTGGGGGCGCCCCTCGGGTCGCATCATCCCCAAACCGCTCGGGCTTGACCCAGTGGCATGTATCCATTCTGCGCTTACCTAAGCTGATTTGCCTCTCATGCCTAACCTACATGTGATTATCACCTGCTCGATTGCCACCTACCACCAGAGCCACTCGCGCTGGCACGGTGCTTGCGCACGGGTCCGTCCCTGCAACACCAACAAACCTGAGCGGTCGAGCTCTAGCCCACGGCTGCCCCGGGCGCGTCACCTCACCAGGCCCTCAGTGCCCTCACCTCTCTCTCGGAGCAGCCAATGGCCAACCTGCAATCGTAATGGCAACCCGTGCTTTTCTCGTGCTGATTTACAGGAACATCCTGAGGTCTACAGTGGGCGGCACCACGAGCTCCCTCTCTTTCCCACGCGATTCACTTGCGCGTTAAAAGGGGGGCTCCTGAGCATCGCGACTCAGGAGCTCTTACTGGCTCTTCAGCCCTCACCCCCTAGCCTTGACCACAGCATCGTGACCTGGCATACCAGCGGCGGCTGAGCTCGCTCGAGGGCCGGGACCTAAGGACGTAGAGCACGAAGGAGAGTGCGGGGAATAAAGCGGAGGCTCGCACGGGCCTAACCTAGCTGCGCCACGACCACCGACGCACAAGTCTGGCACAATGCGAGGGAACGACTCCATATTACCAAGATAGGTTTCACGCCTGGGGCAACTTAACGTTGCAACGCAAAACTCTCACGCGTTGTGGCTCTGTGATGGCAACGTTGCCATCCTTTCTCACCTCTTGGAGGCTACTTGCACGCTAAAGGGGACCTCGGGAGCATCGCTCCTCAGGGGATCTTACTGGACCTCGGGCCACTCACCTCCTGGCCTTGACCACGGCATCGCGACCTGGCATACCAGTGATGGCTGCAGCCTGCCTGGGGACCGGACCTGTCAGTGTAGCACCAAGTCATCGAGGTAGGTTAGAAAGGGGGAACCAAGACGGGACAGGATGAGCGCTCGCACGATTTCATAGTAAGGATAGCCTCAACAAAAGACATCGCATACCCTTTACACGCCCCCGCGGGGTATTTTCTCAATTCCTCGTAGGGAACAAAAGACGAGAACCCTGAGGAGCCCTATCTACACACGCCTCCGTGGCCGACGCCATCATCAAAAGTGGGCCACGGAGAACCGGCGCCAACCCCATCCAGATCAGCGGCGGCGACGTCCCGATGTTGCCGCCTTGCGCCGGGCCTGACAAGAGCTCAAGGGTATGTAGCTGTCGTCGCTCGTCTCCGGGGTCTCGAAGAGTTTGGGAAAGTCGCTGGACTCCCGAGCGTCGCTGCTGCTGCCTGAGGAGCCGCTGGAGGAGCGGACAGCAGGCCCGACCCCTGCCACATCAGCGTTTGGACTGCCTCCTCCGGGGCAGCACTCCAGGAGGCGGCCTTCCGCGTCGAAGACCTTAAAGGATAACAAGGAGGCGCCATCGTATTCAAAATGAATAACGAGGGTGCCCCCCGTTCGGAAAACCCGGGCGACTTTGCCCCAGCCTCTGGTCATGAAGATCTTGCCCAGAGAAATGACCTTGAAACATCCCTAGTTCTGATCTGCTCTGGGCTAGCTAGTCTTGTGTTGCATCATGTTTAAATTTCTATTAAATTTGAAACGGGGATTGTTTCAAACCCTAGCATCAAAGGAACAATAGGTTCAACTAAAATATTTGTAGTGAACCCAAAATGGCTTTAAAAAATGTTCATCATTTTTGGAAAATGCTGGAAACAGTAACGAGAGATGATGCACATTTTCCATGACATTTTGGATTCTTGAAATAACACATATTGTATTTGAGTTGTAGCAAATATATGTTATATATATTTTTAATGCTTCAATAATTCTAATATTTTGTGAGGGGCTCCAGAATATTCCTTTCAGTCCCTGCAAAAATTATTGGAAGAAACAAAAATGGTTTAGTGCTTGAACTAAATCAAAACAGATTAAAGGAAATAGAAAACAGTAATTAAAAATAAGAAAGAGAGAGAGAGAAGGACTTACCTGTGCAGCCACCTGGTCGGCCCAGTTGGCGGCCCAGCCAGCTGGCCAGCCCACCGAGGGCAGGGGCGTCTTCTTCCTCCTGCTAGTAGGCAGAGGAGAAGACAGCCACGACGGCGCGGCGTGCCACGCCGGCAGCTACCTGCCTAGCTGCCCCCTCATCGCCCTGGACTCCCTCCGCAACGCCACGCACCCCCTGGCCCCATCTCACTCACTCCCGTGCCTCTCCCCTCCTCTGCTCTCTCTCACCCATGCCGAGCACATCTGTCACCACCGCTCACTGCCACCACGCCCACCACCGTCCCCTTGCCCCGTTGCCGTTTCCTCTAGCTCCACCTTGATGCCGTGAAGCTCCAAGCCAAAGAACGCGCCCGCGGATGCCCTGCAGCATCGTCACCGTCGCCATCTTCCTCGTCTGCTCCGACGAACTCCGTCACTCGATTCGCCGATCTCTGAGCGTCCCCGAGCACGCTGAGCTACTCATCGGCCTCCCTGTGAGCTCCGCCGCTTTCCCCCTCTCTTCCCCGCATCATTTTCGCCCTCTAGCCGCAGCCCCGAGATCACCCGCGGCCGCCGACCGCCATGACCGGCGAGCCCGTGCTCCCGAGCTTCTCCTGTTCGCTCTAGGGTCTTGTCGCTCTGGCGCCTCGGGGAGCTTCCTAGCCACTCCGTTGGCTCTCCCGAACACTGCAGCCCCGGACTCGCTTGAGCCGAACTCCGGCCGCCGCCGCGAGCTCCGCTCCGGTGAGCTCCACCGTCCCATGACCTCCCGCTTGTTCCCTTTGGATCTTGCCGTCCCGGCTAGCCGTAGGTCCAAACGGCGCTCGATTCCATGGACTACAGCGCAACCTCGAGCGCCACCGCCGCGCGATTCGGTCGCCGGCGGCTAACCGCCGTTGTTGATGATGTGGCACACTTAATTAGTGGCTAATCACCCCGCTAACTAAACCATGTGCAACTAACAGTGGGCCCAATGCCCTAATTAACCCTAGGATTTATTCCCTATTTAGCTTAAATTAAACCTACCGGCCCTTTGTCGGTTGACCACCTGCGTCGGCGTTGACTGGCCCACTGGTCGACCTCTGTTCTTGCCTGTTACAGCGACCCGTGGGTCCCGACCATCGAGTTTGACTCAGGCGACCCAATTGACTGCTTGATGCAGCGGTGACCTGATGTGATGTCATTAATCATTTTCTGGATTAAAAATAATCCAGGAAATTCCAGAAATTAGCAAAGTTTCAAAAATTCATAGAAATTAACTCCAAATGAAATAATTTATATATGAAAAATGATCAGAAAAATCCAATCTATCCATCTGTGCCATTTTCCTGCATGTTAGAACAACTTATAGTTGCCGCTTAGCACAAATCATACAAATGGCATTTTAATATCCACATATGGAGTTTGAATTTGAATCTTGGATTCAAACCAACTTCATCTAATCTGGTTGCCAGTTGCATTAGCTCAAACCACAGCATATTGCCATGTCACACTCATGCATCATATTGTTGCATTGCATTGATTGTGTTCTTTCTCTGTTGCCGGTGTTTGTCCCCCCTCAGTAGACGTTGTTCCTACGATGAGTTTGATGACACCGATGAAGAACTATTACTATCTTCAGAAGTGCCAGGCAAGCAAGACCCCATTGTTCATTCCGATACAATCCCACTCTCTCGCTCCTACTCTCTTTTACTGCATTAGGACAACGATTCAACTGCTACATGCTGCGGTAGTTGAACCCCTTTATCCTCTGCATGACTTGTCATTGCCACAGTAAATAGATGAAACCCACTAGCATGAGTAGGAGTTGTTTGAGCCCTGATGTGCCTACTCATTCATGCTTGTTTGTCATGCCTGCTATTGCTTAGAGTTGTGTCAGCTCTAATTCATCGGGGATGAATTGGAGGTGTGTGAACATGTCCTACTGTTGAGAGCTAAGTGTGTGAACATGTCCTACTGTTGAGAGCTAAGTGTGTGAACACGATTTGGTAAAGGGAGCGGTGAGAGGCCACGTAGGAGTACATGGTGGGTTGTCTCATTGCAGCCGTCCTCAGGAAGTGAGTTCTGTGTTTGTGATCCATGAACAGCTACTACCACAAATTGGGATCCTTAATTGACTCTCTCGATTTATTAACCGACTTGATCTCTATCCAGGAGTTGCAACTAGTTTCTGGTGTTTGTAGGTAGTGTTAGTTGTCTACCAAGTGGCACCCGGTACACGTGGGCTTGGGACAGACTAAGCACGATGGCCGGTGTACCAAGTGGCACCGGATGGTGGGCTTAGGAACCTGCACACATCATTTGGGGCCGTGGCGACACCGGCCAGATCTCCTTGCGGATGGAACCGAATAGGCGATAAACACGGGCGAGAGACTTGTGTGGTTAGTCGGTCGTGGCCGACACCCTCGCTAGGCTTCGCTTGAAGGTTCTTGAGATACATAGCGTGTACATGGCGGTAAGTGGCGAGGCGTGTGTGAAGAAGTACACCTGTAGGGTTAACATCATCTATTGAATAGCCGTGTGCTGCGATAATGGACTTACGGGTTGCTGTGCAGTTCATAGACAAGTGAAAGTGGATACCCTAAAATCGCAAGATAAGCGTGAGTGCTATGGATGGTGTTCTCGTAGGGAGATAGGAGGCGGATCCATAGTGGTGTATTGATATGGTGAATATGTGGACTCGTGTGCATCACCTCAAAAGAGTTACTTGCGTTAAGTAGTTTAGGATAGCCAGAGTCAAAGCTGGCTTCTTTGAGTTAAACCCCACCATCCCTTTGTTGATTATGATGCATATGTAGTTAGTTACGATGTAAGTCTTCTTGGGTACATTTGTACTCACGTTTGCCTATTTTATGTTTTTGCGAGAGATTTCAGTCTCACTAGTTGTTCGCGTGAACTTGACGTTTAGCTTGTTACCTCAACTACGATCTTGTGCCCTCGGCGGAATCAGTAGATAGTCGGGCTTTTCGGCCTTTTTCATTTATAGATATGCGTACTCGGACATGTTAAGCTTCGCTTGTGTTTTGACTTGTATGCTCTGAATGTTGGGTGGGAGACCCATGTTTATAATATCTCGCTCCTCGGGCCTATTGAATAAAATACTTGAGTTGTAGAGTCATGTTGTGATGCCATGTTGTATTTGCACATATCGAGCATATTGTGTGTAAGCTATTGAAATGCTTGGTATGTGTGGGATCGACTATCTAGTTGTTTATCCTTAGTAGCCTCTCTTAGGAAATGTCTCCTAGTGCTTCCTTTGAGCCATGGTAGCTTACTCTTGCTTTGGAACACTTAGGCTTGGCTGCATGTGTCCTTCTTCGTTCTGTATACATCCCTTGAAAATGTCACGCGATGAATACGGAGTCATGTTAGCTGCTACAGCCAGTTCACGAGTCTGCTAGCCCGTGCTACTGACTGGATTCACTTTGATGATGACCGAACACGTTCGATGTTGGGTCATGGATGCTGTCCATGTAAGTCTGTGCCACTTTGGGTTTACGACTAGCCATGTCAGCCCGGGCTCCTTATCATATGGATGCTAGTGACACTATCATATACGTGTGCCAAAAGGCCAAACGGTCCCGGGCAAAGGTAAGGCGACACCCGTGGGAATACCATGCGTGAGGCCGCAATGTGATATGTGGTGTTACATGCTAGATCGATGTGGCATTGAGTCGGGGTCCTGATAGCTTTGGTATCAGAGCTTGACTGCGTGTAGGATTACCAAGCCAAACTGGTCGAAGTTGAGTCTAGAAATTCTTTAGTTATATAAGGGAATTGATTGTGGGATGGAACGTAAGGCTCTTTTTACTCCTTATCCCTTATGCCTTCTGATCCGAGTCATCTTATCTTTCCTACGGGGTTAAGGAACTAAGCCTTCCCTTCTTTCTATTAGGATCACATGTTACTAATCCGTAGACTTATAGGATTGTTGGTTTCAAGCCTCAGTTAAGTTCCTACTACTTCCGTATGTTAATTGTTGATCTCGAAACTTTGATATTGTGCTTCTGAGTGGTTATGCCACCATTTTTGTAGCATGTCTCCAATCTTTTTGAGCAGTTACAGCCGTTATGATGTCCGAGTCATCCCAGGTTTCTAAATAGTCTGAAGCATTTGCAAATCCCTTCCTCCCGTTTGATGTACCTTTGGGCCAGATTACCCCATACTAATCAGTAAGTTGAGGTACTCTATTGCCTCGACGTATGTGTTGGAGCTAGTATTATGACCCTAGGTGTCTTAGGGTACCACCTAGTAAGCTAGCCATGATTTGTGTTCCCAGTGTGATGATTCTGGCCTTTATTCTCGAAAGCATCCCGTGATGCCACTTAGTAGTAGGTATTCTACTCCTTGGGTTTTGAACTCGAGATTCACTCCACCTACTCCATGTTGATAGTGTTTGCTAGCTCCCTTAGGTTATTAGTAACCTTTGTGTTAGTCCTCGAGGTTCGTGGTATTTCCTTCTTCCAAATACTATGAACCGTTTATGGCAGAAGTTCTTTGAACCAAAGAATCACAACCAGAGTGCTCTTGATGAGTTCTCCATTCTGAATTGTGAATCTGCCAGTCCTACCTTTCCGCATGGGTTATCCGGAAGAAATGTTGAACTTGGTTCGACATACTAATCTATGCATCTACAACTCAGAAAATCATATGTTCTTTTGAGTTGTCCCTCTTTAGTTGTATTGTGACCCCGTCTATCAATTGATAGTAAGGAGTAGTTATGCATTCATGTTCTTCGATGCGTAATATTCTTGTGGTCCGTCAAGTCATTCTATTCAAGATGACTAGGAGAAACAAACTCCAGTACCTCATCCATATCAAGGATTGGGTCAAAATAGTTGTGCTCCGCAGATCAAAATGCCAACCCAGCTTTTGATTCTATTCTACCCTGAAGTATTACCGTCTTTATGTCAAGAGTGTCATGAGAATTGCACCACCTCTTATGAATTCTTGACGCAGTAATACTTCTGTCCATCATTCTTCATTCCTCGGTTCTTGTGTTGTTGTAACCAGAATGCCAACAAGTGAACCATGATGTGTGAATTCAATACTCCTAGCAACCTTGTTGCTTGGTAGTTAATGGGCAATAATTTCATTCTTAGCGTGTTGGGTTTTGAATCATCATTCTAAGATTGATCGTGCTACCTAGTCCATTTTCCCTGGTGCACTCCTCGATCAATGAGATAGGATTGTGTCAATCCATCACTCTCTTGATCACATCGTCTTGCCCTGAAAAGCAAGATTGATCTCGAGCTTAGTGACATACCGGTGGTTTGTGATTCTCCGAATGTCTTCACGGAGGCATCACCAGATTGTTCCTTGACCGCTATGTTGAGCTCGTGATCAAGTTGGTTTCTTGTAACCACCCCTTCTCCAAGAATATGTGCAGGATACCCCTGAGCTAGTTGGTTAAGCTAAACAACAACTTGGAGAGTTGGAAGATAAAAGCTTGTCCGACTTAGTTCATTTTAAGGGATATCTTGTATGTGTGTGTGTTGAAGAAAGATGATATGTTCATCGAGTGGCCCCTATGATCAGTTGTTGGACCTATTGTCTTATCAAAACTTTGATTTGAGTATGGGCGATCGTCAAATTAAATCAGAACCAACAATGTTCGTAATGTTGTCTTACTCGTGGATTTTCCTCAAGAATACACCATTATATCTTTTGGGTCTGACCAGTACTATCACCTTGTTCACATAGTTATGGAATTCCATCTCCATGGGAATCTGGATGAATTGTTGTTGAGCCCATCAACAACATCATTATCTCCTCCATGATTTTGTTAAACATTAAGCTAGTGTTGGAAACTTCTATAAGCATTATCTTCATGCTAGATCATGAAGCATATGTTCGGACGTAAGAAGTGACTTCCTCCAGTTCATGTGCATTTGATGCAAGTTGCCGCCGTGGATTCGAGAAAGTCAATGTTGCTTCCTTTGAAATCAAACCAAATCGGTCATGCATACGTGCGAAGTATTCTGTGGTTCGGAGACTTGCAACCTTCATTCTATATGTATTCTTAGCACACCAAGCCACTGATTGATTTGTTCTAGGAGAAGAAATTCTTCTTAAGAGCTAGACTTATGTAAGGATTTCGATACCCTCGATGATGGTTCCCCACCTCTCGGTAGTGTTTTATTATAAGACTACTACATGGTCATGCTTGTCTGGGACAACGTGTTCACATGTGTTTAGCAGAACCAGCTCATGTTTTGGAGATTGCTATCGCAGTTCATTTCCCGAGAATCTCGCAATGTCGTCTCGTCGATTTGTGTTGCAAACTTTCATTTTACTTTCTAGACTCAATGAGTCTAGATTATTCTGACACCAACCAGATCTGAATCTCAGGCAGATATGATGGTTGGAACGTTTCCCAAGAATTACAATATTGGTCTCTCTGTAACCCGGTAAAGTGGATGTCGTGGCCAACACACCCAGAACCGAAAGACATGTTATTGTAATATCTTGATTGAAGAAGTTGGCCACCTCCCCATAAGGACTTCGTAGGAATTACTCCCTAATTGTTCCTTATGGATTCTTGTGCTCCCGAAGTCCTACCCTTTACTTCATGTTCTAGATACCAAACCATTTCAATAAATGGGTTACGCTAGCACATCAAGGAGAAATTAGAAGTGGAGTGCTAAATGTCTCTCGGTCGATCATACAGATTTTGTTCCCTTGGCCCCACTAAGGTGAAATCTGAGAAGGTGTTATCTTCCTTTGCATCTGCATTGTCCATCACTATTCATCGTGGTAGTAAGATGTGTTGCCAGGATCCTCCGCACGGATGTTGGTAAGACCTTGATGAGTATGGAAATGCTCAAGTTCTTGAGGGCACACTCAGTCACTAGGTTGTATTCTCGGTATCAATTGGAATGTGCCTCCCGTCTGCCGAGTTGTTCTATAACCATAGTTTTCCTTTTCGATCTGTGTATGCAATTTCTTCGAATTCCGTCGAACAATCATTTGTGAATTGCCTTGGCCTGGTAAGAAGAGTCTCAATGATCTATGGATCAAAAGTAATTCGTTTTGCCACTTAAGGTAATAATTCTACGAGTCACCTCTCCCAAGGTGCCTCGTTATGGTATCATGGCAACTCAACTCCTTGCTACGTTGACAACCGTTCACCACCTTCTTAAGTGTGGAATTGTTGTCTACCTAGTGAACCCTCATCATCTGTTCCACTCCATCCCGCTAGATGTATGCTCCATGTCTCAGCTTGAGAGACGTTTCCATGTCTCAATCCATGAGTTGATCCTAAGTTGTTTGATCTTCGAGGAGATCGATCCTTCTAGAGTTTTCCCTTTCTTATTGTCAGCATGTTGAATGAAGATCTCGAAAGCAAAGACGTCAAGATTGATTTGAAGCAATGAGTCAACATCTTCAAGAAGGGCAAATGGATCATGAAGATTGTGATAGTTTTGTGACCCCCCCTTTCCTCTTACCTCACGTCTTGAATCTCGGGGCGAGATTCTTGTTTAGTCGGGGTGAGTTGTCACATCCCTAGTTCTGATCTGCTCTGGGCTAGCTAGTCTTGTGTTGCATCATGTTTAAATTTCTCTTAAATTTGAAATGGGGATTGTTTCAAACCCGAGCATCAAAGGAATTCAATAGGTTCAACTAAAATATTTTTAGTGAACCCAAAATGGCTTTCAAAATGTTCATCATTTATGGAAAATCTTTGAAGCAATAACCGAGATGATGCACATTTTCCATGACATTTGGATTCTTGAAATAACACATATTGTATTTGAGTTGGAGCAAATATATGTTATATATATTTTTAATGCTTGATAATTCGATATTTTGTGAGGGCTCGAATATTCCTTTCAGGTCCTGCAAAAATTATTGGAAGAAACAAAAATGGTTTAGTGCTTGAACTAAATCAAAAGCAGATTAAAGGAAATAGAAAACAGTAATTAAAAATAAGAAGAGAGAGAGAAGGACTTACATGCAGCCACAGTGGGCCGGTGGCGGCCCAGCCAGTAGCCAGCCCACCGGCAGCGGCGTCTTCTTCCTCTGCCCGATGGCGGAGGAGAAACAGCCACGACGCCATGGCGTGCCACTGGCAGCTACACTGGCTGCCCCTCATCGCCCGGACTCCTCCATAGCATACGCACCCCTGGCCCCTCTCACTCTCTCCCGTGCCTCTCCCCTCCTCTGCTCTCTCTCTCACCCGCGCCGAGCACGTCCGTCGCCACCGCTCACTGCCACCGCGCCCACCGCCGTCCCCTTGCCCCGTTGCCGTTTCCTCTAGCTCCGCCTTGATGCCGTGAAGCTCCAAGCCAAAGAACGTGCCCGCGGATGCCCTGCAGCGTCGTCGCTGTCGCCATCTTCCTCGTCTGCTCCGACGAACGCTGTCGCTCGATTCGCCGACCTCCGAGCGTCCCCGAGCAAGCTGAGCTACTCATCGGCCTCCCTGTGAGCTCCGCCGCTTTCCCCCTCTCTTCCCCGCATCATTTTCGCCCTCTAGCCGCAGCCCCGAGATCACTCGCGGCCGCCGACCGCCATGACCGGCGAGCCCGTGCTCCCGAGCTTCTCCTTTTCGCTCTAGGGGTACTGATACGCTCCTGGCGCCTCCAGGAGGCTTCCTAGCCACTCCGTTGGCTCTCCCGAGCACTGCAGCCCCGGACTCGCTTGAGCCGAACTCCGGCCGCCGCCGCGAGCTCCGCTCCGATGAGCTCCGCCGTCCCCGCGGCCTCCCGCTTGTTCCACTGGATGCGCGCCGTCCCCAGCTAGCCGTAGGTCCAAACGGCGCTCGATTCCATGGACTACAGCGCAACCTCGAGCGCCACCGCCGCGCGATTCGGTCGCCGGCGGCTAACCGCCGTTGTTGATGACGTGGCACACTTAATTAGTGGCTAATCACCCCGCTAACTAAACCATGTGCAACTAACGGTGGGCCCAATGCCTAATTAACCTAGGATTTATTCCCTATTTAGCTTAAATTAAACCTACGGCCCTTTGTCGGTTGACCACCACGTCGGCGTTGACTGGCCCCAGGTCGACCTCTGTTCTTGCCCTGTTACACTGACCCGTGGGTCCCAGCCATCAGGTTTGACTCTGGGCGACCCAATTGACCTGCTGATGCAGCAGTGACACAGTGTGATGTCATTAATCATTTTCTGGATTAAAAATAATCCAGGAAATTCCAGAAATTAGCAAAGTTTCAAAAATTCATAGAAATTAACTCCAAATGAAATAATTTATATATGAAAAATGATCAGAAAAATCCAATCTATCCATCTGTACCATTTTCATGCATGTTAGAACAACTTATAGATGCCGTTTAGCATAAATCATACAAATGGCATTTTAATATCCACATATGGAGTTTGAATTTGAATCTTGGATTCAAACCAACTTCATCTAATCTGGTTGCTAGTTGCATTAGCTCAAACCACAGCGTATTGCCTGTCACACTCATGCATCATATTGTTGCATTGCACTGGTTGTGTTCTTTCTCTGTTGCCGGTGTTTGTCCCCCTCGATGAAGCGTTGTTCGATGATGAGTTCGATGACACCGATGAAGAACTATTACTATCTTCAGAAGTGCCAGGCAAGCAAGAGCCCCTTGTTCATTCTGATACAATCCCACTCTCTCGCTCCTGCTCTCTTTTACTGCATTAGGACAACAATGATTCAACTGCTACATGCTGTGGTAGTTGAACCCCTTTATCCTCTGCATGACCTGTCATTGCCACAGTAAATAGATGAAACCCACTAGCATGAGTAGGAGTTGTTTGAGCCTTGATGTGCCTACTCATTCATGCTTGTTTGTCATGCCTGCTATTGCTTAGAGTTGTGTCAGGTCTGATTCATCGGGGATGAATTGGAGGTGTGTGAACATGTCCTACTGTTGAGAGCTAAGTGTGTGAACATGTCCTACTGTTGAGAGCTAAGTGTGTGAACACGATTTGGTAAAGGTAGCGGTGAGAGGCCATGTAGGAGTACATGGTGGGTTGTCTCATTGCAGCCCTCCTCGAGGCCTGAGTTACGTGTTTGTGATCCATGAACAGCTACTACCACACATTGGGATCCTTAATTGACTCTCTCGACTTATTAACCGACTTGATCTCTGTCCAGGAGTTGCCACTAGTTTCTGGTGTTTGTCGGTAGTGTTAGTTGTCTACCAAGTGGCACCCAGTACAGGTGGGCTTGGGACAGACTAGGCATAGTGGCCCGGTGTACCAAGTGGCACCCGGATGGTGGGCTTGGGAACCCTGCACACATCATTTGTGGCCGTGAGCGACCCCCCGGCCGGATCTCCTTGCGGATGGAACCCGAATAGGCGATAAACACGGGCGAGAGACTTGTGTGGTTAGTCGGTCGTGGCCGACACCCTCGCCGAACTTCGCTTGAAGGTTGCGAGATACATGGCGTGTACATGGCGGTAAGTGGCGAGGCGTGTGTGAAGAAGTACACCCTGCGGGTTAACATCATCTATTGAATAGCCGTGTCATGGTAAAGGACTTACGGGTTTCTGTGCAGTTCATAGACAAGTGAAAGTGGATACTCTAAAATCGCAAGATAAGCGTGAGTGCTATGGATGGCGTTCTCGTAGGGAGACGGGAGCGGATCCATAGTGGTGTATTGATATGGTGAATATGTGGACTCGTGTGCGCCACCTCAAAAGAGTTACTTGCAGTCGTAGTTTAGGATATCCACTGAGTCAAAGCTGGCTTGCTGCAGTTAAACCCTACCATCCCCTTTGTTGATAATGATGCATATGTAGTTAGTTCTGATGTAAGTCTTGCTGGGTACATTTGTACTCACGTTTGCCTATTTTATGTTTTTGCAGAGAGATTTCAGTTTCACTATTAGTTCCGCGTGAACTTCGACGTTTAGCTTGTTACCTCAGCTACGATCTTGTGCCCTCGGCAGGATCTGGTAGATAGTCGGGCTTTTCAGGTTTTTTCATTTATAGATGTCTGTACTCAGACATGTTAAGCTTCCGCTTGTGTTTTTACTTGTATGCTCTGAATGTTGGGTCGGGAGACCCATGTTTGTAATATCTCGCTCCTCGGAGCCTATTGAATAAAATACTTGAGTTGTAGAGTCATGTTGCGATGCCATGTTGTATTTGCACATATCGAGCATATTGTGTGTAAGCTATTGAAATGCTTGGTATGTGTGGGATCGACTATCTAGTTGTTTATCCTTAGTAGCCTCTCTTACGGAAATGTCTCCTAGTGCTTCCTTTGAGCCATGGTAGCTTACTCTTGCTCCGGAACACTTAGGCTGGCGGCATGTGTCCTTCTTTGTTCTGTGTACATCCCTTGAAATTTCACGCGATGAATACGGAGTCATGTTAGCCCGCTTCTGACCTGGTTCACGAGTCACCTGCTAGCTTGATGCTCTGACTGGATTCACTCGCGTGATGACCGACACGTTCGATCTTTGAGTCATGGATGCTGTCCTGTAAGTCTATGCCACTTTGGGTTTCGACTAGCCATGTCGGCCGGGCTCCTTATCATATGGATGCTAGCGACACTATCATATCGTGTGCCAAAAGCGCCAAGCGGTCTCGGGCAAAAGGTAAGCGACACCGGTAGAATACCGTGCGTGAGGCCGCAAAGTGATATGACGTGCTACAAGCTAGATCGATGTGGCATTGAGTCGGGGTCCTAACAGACCTCGACCTCCGCTCCTGTCGCCGGGGCACCACAGTCAGCGTGCTGCAGCCAAAGCGCGAGGGCCCCCCCTCGACGACATCTCGGTGGAGAAGAACCAACGGAAGCAGATCCAGGTGCTCGGAGGCATCGCCGCCTGAAGCACAAGTTCGCAAGAGGAGTCCATGACATATATTCCAAGGACGATGTCGCACGCCACCACGGCGTACCAACTGTGGCTCCGTCCCTGGTGGCGCCGCTTGCCGCCCCTTTCTCCAGAGCTCTCGGCTGGGGTGTATTGGAGCAGCGGGTACCCAGGAGGTGGCTGCTCGTATCAAGGCCTCATCATCTCCAGCCTAACGGCCTCGCCATGGCGGTGGGCAGGCCTCTTCTTCAGCGGGAGCGGATCGGGTCCGTCATGGGGAGCCTTCCCCTTCTCTTCGGCCGAGAATCTACGGATCGGTGTCATTGGCGCTGAGGCTGGAGGTGGAGCAGGGGAGAAGAAGCAGGCGGAGCAAGAAGAGATGGGCGACAGGGGCTCTCACCCAACTCATTTATAGCCCAAGGAGGCCACCCGTCGACCTCTACCATCGCAGGTAATGATGACCCTTTTGCATGCGGCGAGGACTCATCAAGTCGAGGCGATTGCCGAGGCGGTGTGGGGAAGCGGAGCGCCCACATGTCGAGTCGCCACGCATCGACCAAGGCCCACGAGCTATTGGGGCTGCAGCGCTCCGCCCACATCCTTTAGCCGCCCGCTAAGCCAAGTCTGAGACACGCCTTGGGCCCGGGGCTACTATCGGCGTTCAGGGAGCAGGGGTCCCTAGACTTGCTGCTGCGACCTTGGCGTGGCTCCACCAATGGCCAGTCGGCCCGTCTTCATCAACCAACCTCAAGACTCTCACGAGGGCCAAGCCTTGCAGGCGGATGGCGCAAGGCCTCATCGAGGCGGCCTCACCGAGGCAGGCTCGCGAGGCGGAGAGATCAAGGCAAGGGGTACCTCGCGAGGTTCGATGGCATAAGCCAACCAAGGCCGGGAGGCGCCCGGCCTTGCAGTGTCCTCGTTTCCCCTTTGGTGCTAAGGGGGCAAGCGCAGGCGCAGAGTACCAAGGCATCAGACAAAGGTTTCCATATCGGTGCAACGAGACCAAGACCAGCAGGACGGCAGGACAGAGGTCACCATGGAGCCCAAGACGGCGTCATCACCGGCGCCTTTGACAGGCGAAGACCACCTTTAGTCAGGATAGCTTGTACTAGTTGTCCCCTTTCAAAATGGCCATTGTTGGATCCCTTCCCGTCAAAATTTGGGAAGAGGACTAGGGCCTCTATAAATAGGGCTAGCCACCACAGTAGAAGGGAGAATGATTCGGTTCACCTACACACCACACCAGCTCAAGAACACCTCTCCCCGCGAGGCTGTTCTTCCCTTGTATTGTTCATCGTCAGCCCAAGAGGCAATCCACCACCACCACATACGAGTAGGGTATTACACCACAATGGTGGCCCGAACCCGTATAAATCTTGTGTCTCTTGTGCTGTGAGTTCATCGATCTAGCTTAGGGATCACGGTGAGGCTGGGAGCGAGATTCAGTAGGAGGAAATCTCCGTGCGCACCCCAGTGTTCGAACCTTAAGGGTTTTGCCGGAACCCGATATCTGACATATGGGGCAGGAGCAGTTATCCCCACGGAACTCATATACGGATCACCTCAAGTGCTTGCCTACGATGAAGTAGCGCAAGAACAGCACCGGCGTGATGATGTTGTGCTGCTTGAGGAGAACCGTCTCTGGGCTGCTACGCATGTTGCACGCTATCAGCAAGTCCTGCGTCGCTATCACAGCCGCATGGTTCACGCCCGAAGCTTTGAGTAAGGTGACCTTGTCCTTTGGCGCGTTCAATCCGCCAAGGGTACAAACAAGTTGACGCCAAAGTGGGAAGGCCCTTACTGGGTAGTATGAGTCACCAGACCTGGCGCAGTCCGTCTGGAGACCGGAGATGCATTCAATTGTAGAAGTCATGGAACATTGAGCGTCTCCGTAAGTTCTACCCGCAAGGCGTCCCTACCCGACAGCCACCCTTTTGTACAGGCCTTGCCGATGTTGCATGTAACCCCTTGTACAAAGCTAGGCGTAGATACTTAGCAACAAAGAAATAAACGAAGCGCTGGGGGGGCCCAACCTTGTATCTTTGCATATCATTAGCATCATGGATATTCAAGGAATTCATACTAACAACATTGCAATCATACTCATCATTCAAAGATTTTATGCCAAACAATTTATTGCATTCTTCTTCTAACACTTTGGCACAATTATTGGAATCCTTATTTTCACGAAAGACACTAAAAAGATGAAGCATATGAGGTACCCTCAATTCCATTTTTTTCTAGTTTTCTTTTACAAACTAAACTAGTGATAAAACAAGAAACTAAAAGATTTAGTTGCAATATCCTTCAAGCACTCACCTCCCCGGCAACGGCGCTAGAAAAGAGTTTGATGTCTACTATGCAACCTTCTTCTTGTAGACGTTGTTGTGCCTCCAAGTGCAGAGGTTTGTAGGCCAGTGGTAATTTCCCTCAGGTGGATGATCTAAGGTTTATCAATCCGTGGGAAGCGTAGGTTGAAGATGGTCTCTCTCAAACAACCCTGCAACCAAATAACAAAGAGTCTCTTGTGTCCCCAACACACCCAATACAATGGTAAATTGTATAGGTGCACTAGTTCGGTGAAGAGATGGTGATACAAGTGCAATATGGATGGTAGATATAGGTTTTTGTAATCTGAAAATATAAAACAGCAAGGTAGCAAATGATAAAAGTGAGCACAAACGGCATTGCAATGCTTCAAAACAAGGCCTAGGGTTCATACTTTCACTAGTGCAAGTTCTCTCAACAATAATAACATAATTGGATCATATAGCTATCCCTCAACATGCAACAAAGAGTCACTCCAAAGTCACTAATAGCGAAGAACAAACAAAGAGATTTTTGTAGGGTACGAAACCACCTCAAAGTTATTCTTTCCGATCAATCAATTGGGCTATTCCTAAGTGTCACAAACAGCCCTAGAGTTCGTAGTAAAATAACACCTTAAGACACACATCAACCAAAACCCTAATGTCACCAAGATACTCCAATGTCACCTCCAGTATCCGTGGGTATGATTATATGATGTGCATCACACAATCTCAGATTCATCTATTCAAACCAACACAAAGTACTTCAAAGAGTGCCCCGAAGTTTCTACCGGAGAGTCAAGATGAAAACGTGTGCCAACCCCTATGCGTAATTTCACAAGGTCACTGAACCCGCAAGTTGATCACCAAAACATACATCAAGTAGATCACGTGAATATCCCATTGTCACCACAGATAAGCACATGCAAGACATACATCAAGTGTTCTCAAATCCTTAAAGACTCAAGCCGATAAGATAACTTCAAAGGGAAAACTCAATCCATTACAAGAAAGCATAGGAGGAGAAACATCATAAGATCCAACTATAATAGCAAAGCTCGCGATACATCAAGATCGTGCCAAATCAAGAACATGAGAGAGAGATCAAACACATAGCTACGGGTACATACCCTCAGCCCCGAGGGTGAACTACTCCCTCCTCATCATGGAGAGTGCCGGGATGATGAAGATGGCCACCGGTGATGGATTCCCCCTCCGGCAGGGTGCAGAACGGGCTCTCGAGAGGTTTTTGGTGGCTACAGAGGCTTGCGGCAGCGGAACTCCTGATCTAGGTTTATTTCTAGGGGTTTCTGTATTTATAGGAGAGTTTGGCGTCGAGAACAAGTTAGCAGGAAACAAGGGGAGTCCACGAGGCACAGAGGCTCGCCCCAGAGGGTGGGGGCACCCTCCTCCCTTGTGGGCCCCACAGGACTCTTCTCCGGTAACTTTTCGTTCCAGTATTTTTATATTTTCCAAAAAAATCTCTGTTGATTTTCAGCGCATTCCGAGAACTTTTATTTCTACACAAAAACAACACCACGGTAGTTCTGCTGAAAACAGCGTCAGTCCGGGTTAGTTCTAACCAAATCATACCAAAATCAGGTAAAAATATTATAAACATGGCATGAATACATAAAAAATTATAGATACTTTGGAGACATATCACAGGTGCAGATGGTGGTGTTGCCGACGCACAGCCAGTGACGATGGTGTTGCCGACAATCATGCCACGCCGGAGCATTCGTCCTCGCTCTTGATGTGTCATGGGTTGCCACCACCCTCCTCGTTGCTGTCGCTTAAGAGGCACGTCTGTCGCCACTCGAGCCCCCCGTCGCGGTAACCTGGACAGGCACCGGGTGCTTCAGGAAACTCCACAGAGAGCATGGTCTTCTCGATCGACCCGAAGCTAGAAAGATGACGTCCCCTGAAGAAGCATGCACGGGCACAAAGAACCCCCATATGCAAGACCAGCAATACCCCAAAGAAGGGGACCTGTTGTAAACAATGGCGACCCGCTTCCGCGGTCTCTCTTCGTCATCACGGGCGAAGGGAGGATAAGCCACGGTCGATCACCATACCTTGTGTCTATTACGGACTTTGGTGTGGTATCGCCCGCATGGCCCCTCACTAAGATTAAGACTGCAGGCGGCCCAACGACGAGCACACCGGAGTTGCTACCTCCGACACTGCCACCACGCTGCCTGCGCACCCACCTAAGATCTTGCCCACCCGTGCTAAGCACTAGACCGCTGCTCCAGGCCAGATGCTTTGCGCGACGATGGGAAGGGGCCCCTATTTGAATGGAGGCGCAGCCACGCCCTCCTTCCCCTCCCCTTATTATGACGAATATGTAACACCAGAAGAAAATGGGGGGAAAGGATGATGTGAGCCTGCGCCCCCGCGCAAATTCCCTTTTTATAGGGAAAACAAGGCCAGGGGCTGGCTCCTCCCTCGGTGGATAATCGCCGTTACCTACCACTACAAAAAAATACACTTCCGTGATGATACGTGTTTGTCACAGTAGGTCGCATTTTCTATCATGCATGTACATCCATGACAATTTTATAACATAATCAAGATAGTCATACCTGTGCTGTCGTAGAAGTGTTCCATGACATTACCAAAATTATCATCATGAAAGTGTCCACTTCCATGACGATACATCGCGCACCACAGAAATGCTTTTGTCAAGGGTGACCGACACGTGGCATCCACCGTAACGGAACACCGTTAAGCTATCGGGTCGGGTTTTGGATCCGATAACCCGTTAACGGCCCCAACCAATGGGGATTTTCCACGTGTAAAACCATCATTGGCTGGAGGAAACACGTGTTGGCTCATCGTTGGGATAGATGTCATCCACTCATTGGACAGAAGGCGCCTATGATACGTCGACATGTGGCACGACTAGCGAGGCCCATTCTGTGAAAAGGCGGCCCGTTTGACTTGGTCAAAGGTGTCGGGCGGCCCATGGAAAGCTTTGTTAGCGGCTTGTTAGCATATAGCCCATTTACAGCCCGCTAACCCAAGGCCCGTTCGCCCTATCCGAATTAGGCCCGATGGCGTCATCTGGGCCATCAATATGATTCGGCCCGTTTTCGCCGGCCCATGTATGGCCCATGGCGTCTTCGGCCCATATGAGGCCCTTTGTAACTCTTGGCCTATTAACGGCCCATGGTGAAACTAGCCCGTAATGAGCGATGTATCACTTTACACCCATTAACGGCTGTGGTGGCGGCCCATAATGAACAGTGTATCACTTTATACCCATTAACGGCCCGTTATTCCGTTGGGCCGTTTCCAGCCCATGTTATCTTTCGGCCTTCTTAGAGCCCATTTATTCTTGGGCTCATTTCCAGCATTCGTTTACTTACGGCCCATTAATGTCATTTTCTGCTTGTGGGCCAAATTCAGCCCGTGGTTACAGTCGGCCCGTTTGTGGTACGTTAAAACGTTGGGCCGTTTTCATAGTGTCATCAAATACGACCTATTAATGATGGCCCATTATGGTCGGTCCATGAATGGACGATTCCAACTCTAGCCCACTTATGGCCATAATGCGGTCTGTTTGGCCCATGTTTGGCCGATCAATCATACGGCCCGTATAAGGCCCATTGATGATACAACCCGTAGAAGGCCCATTGTTTCTGTGGCCCATAGAAGGCCTGTTGTTTCTATGGCCCGTAGAAGGCCCACTGTTTCTACGGCCCATAGTAGGCCCAGTGTCACTACAGTAAATATTAGCCCATGGTTATTGTGGCCTAGTTTTAAAAAATAGGTTATTGCAACCACTAGCAAATCGCAGAAAAAGAACTGCACTGACTACAAGCAAACAAATAAACAAGACAACAAGGAAATAAATAAGCAAGCAAGTTATGCTAGGCTATCATGGTTATCACACATATTACATCCACTGGGCATCAAACTTCGCCACCAGTGCAAATATAGGGAACAAAGCAGCATATAAACATCGCAGCAAAACAAGTCCAAAACTGAAACCACTTTAGAAGAGTTCAAGAAACAATATCCTGGGTACCCATAATGCTGGCAAGATGCTTAGCAAGCATATTAACTTTCTCTTGTTTTGCGCTTAAATCCTCCGGTAACTTCTTTGTTGCACAAGAAAATGCATCTGAATTCTGCGGGGACTTCCTTAGTCCTTGACTTCTTGCCATTGACAATGACTCATGCCTTTTAGCTTGTAGCTGAGACTGAAGAAGCTGAAGTGATTCAGGCAGCGAGTTCGAAGAGCTTGTGCCAGCAGTACTGGCCAGTAACTCAAACACTACATCAACGCAGGACCGTGGGGTTTTCTCACTGTCTACAAGATCGTTTTTATCACCTTTCTTCGAGACCAACAGGGTTGTCTCACTATCTTGAACCTTATCTGCATTACTTTCTCTACCATTGCATAGTGGGTGCTCTTCTCCAATATTTTGTTTGCATACTACAAGAAAAACAAGCAGACACATCACAGGTTTAGCTTGTATTATAGGAAACTCATTTTGGTAAACTGGTTCAGTAGTAAGGTGGACAGGATAATAGCATGAAACAAACATATATCTATGTACTATGGTCACTGTATTATCCATAACATTCTAGTTTATGTTCCCTAAACAAGATAGAGACACAGTTCAACTCATATATTTTTAAGACACAGCAGCATAGACAGAATATAAGTGTGAGAAACTACATAGCATTGGCAGCACTTGTAATGTGCATCACATGAGAACATAACTGTTTATACAACTTAAACTGAAATAAACATAGAGCAAGAAGTTAGAACAGCAATCCAGTTAAAGAAATAGGTTTAAAACATACCTGTTGCACCATTGGAGTTTCAATTGGATCCTTCAAATTCGAAAGTAGTTGGTATGAGTAAATCTGATGATGCAACAACAAGGAGTATGGACCATAGCTCTGAAATCGACACGAGAATAGTTGCTCTTACGCTTTAAATGTGGAGTTTGGGTTAGCTGTGGTGGTCTTAGTGCTTTGGGCGCTGCAGATAGCTTCTAAACTGCTTGTGTGGGGGTACTCTGTGGTGGACATGGTGCTTTGTCAACTAGAAGTGGGTTACTATCCGCTGGGGTTGCGGTTAGATGGGTTGTAGCTGGTTCTCTACCCAATGGTGTAAGTGTGCAATCTGGAAGAGTCTCGATTATGTGTGGTGGGGCTAGTTTGTGGGCCAGTACAACCATGGTTCTATCTGCATCGACGGGTAGCACTTTCTTTTGTGAAGAACGGGTTTTAGCTCCCTTAGATACTGCCATCACCCCCTCAATTCAAATGGCTGATAAACAAGAAAAGAAATTGAGCGTCTGAGACATTGTATGATGAGCAGATGTGGTAATTCACATATATGTTGTCTAACCAAGCAGACATGACATGACACAATTTCACATATATGATGCCTAACTAAGCAGGATAGCATGACACGATTTCAGATATATGATGGATAACTTAACATGATATAATGGCATAATTCAACATATGATGAGTACCTAAACAGGATGACATGACAAAACTATATGATGTCTTTCTAAAATAGGTTGGGATGAAATAATTCACATACATGGTGTCTAAGCATATAGGATGCAATGATATAATTGACATAATTGATTCATATACTAAGTAGCTGGCACTCGCATGTATGATCTCTAAACTAAGCAGATGGAATTCAATATTGTGCATATGATGTCTAAACTAAGCAATGCAAGACACCATATGCATCATGTGAGAAATATAAACATTGCAACTTAGAGCATACACCTCAGGTGGGATATAGGACTGGTCATCTGTCTCTGAATCCTCCTATGAGGAGCTGCCTGTAACCATCGAGATATATGCTTCAACAGGTACCATTGCCTGCTTTGAAGACCTTGTTTTCCTCCAGATTTTTCCATAACCGGCTCAAATGGCTGATACACATGAAGAGTAGTTCAATATACAGAGTTATCGACAAATGGAATACGTAATGAAAAAGAAGATGGCATGAGATAATTCACATATATGATGCCTGGCTCCATGGTGGTGCATAATTCACATATATGATAACTGGCTGAAAAACATGGCATTGCATAATTCACATATCTGATATAGAAAGCAAACATGAGGCATTGACACAAAGCATTTCTAATCTAAGCAGATGGCATGGCAATGCAAGACACCATATGCATGATATGAGCAATATAACACAGCCAAGTTAGAGCATGCACCTCGGGGGTAATATGGTGGTCATCGTCTCTGAATCCTCCTCGAGGAGCTATCGTAACCAACAAGAAATCTGCATTGACGGTAGCATTGACTGCTCGAAGACCTTGTTTTCCTCCAGATTTTCCCATGACCGACTCAAATGGCTGATGCAGGGAAGAGTAGATGAATGTATAAACATTGTTGACAAATGGAATACATTATGGAAAAAATATGGCATGATACAATTCACATATACGATGACTGGGTAAACAGGATGGCATTGCATGATTCACGTATATGATGCCTGGCTAAATAAGATGGCATTGCATAATTCCCATATACTCCCTCCATTCCTAAATATTTGCCTTTTAGAGATTTCAAATGGACTACCACATACGGATGTATATAGACATATTTTAGAGTGTAGATTCACTCATTTTGTTCCGTATGTAGTCACTTGTTGAAATCTCTAAAAGACAAATATTTAGGAATGAGTGAAGATATGATATAAAACCAAATAGGTGGCATTCACACAAAGCAAATCTAAACTAAGCGATGAAGTATAAGATGTATAATGTAAGCAATGCAAGGCGCCATATGCATGATATGACCAACATCAGCATGCCAGGTTAGAGAAAACACCTCAGGTGGTAAACAGGCATGGTCGGCTCCTTCTATATCTCCATCTAAACAGTTATCTTCCTCTAGAATACAATCTGGAAATGCAGGAGTGGGGGGGGGGGCACTTCGCCCACCATGGAGCGGCGACTGCATGACATTATATTCCCATGCAACGGTCTTCTCTTTTTCTCTACATGTTTAGTACGATTGTGTACAATATCTGACATGCATAATAAAAAAATAGTTAGATTTTGTAAGGCCTAAGGGGTGCATGCAAAAATCAAGGCTGATGGTAGCAAACAAGTGGATGGATCCAAAACTAATGATAGCAGGTAGATTATAGCTTCAGTTTAAAAAGATAGACAATGGATCATCTATTGTTTGTTACCCACCCAACATGAACCACATAGAAGACCCCAGATGAACGGATAGTAGCGAGATACTATTAGTTCTTGGCTCGATATGAGACCCATGGGCATTTCGAAACTCAAGTTTGAACGATAAAGTAGCAGGTAATAATAACCGATGTATAACGTAAGCAAACACGAAAGGCTGCGACCTCTCTTCCGGAACTGTGTAGTCCTCAGGTTGATCTACTTAGTCGATGATGGTAATGCAGTTGGCGTGGCTGCCGGCAACGGGGAAGATGATCTGAGGTGGCAAAAGAAAGTCTGTAGGAGGACCTCTGCTGCAGTGAACTCTTCTATCGATGGTGCACCTCAGGTGGGGTGGATGATGGCACGGCAGGAGCAGGACATAACACACAGAGTTTTCTTTGATGCCTATCTGAAAATGAAGTAAATTTGTAAGGGCTCCTTAGAATTGGAGGATTATATAAATGCAGGGACAGGAAAAACACAGGAATAGGATAGGAATGCACGTGCAAAATAGAGCATTCGGAAACATAGGATTTCAGTCAACCTAGGTGTTTGGTTCACATGAATTGGAAGAACACTGGAATGGAAAAACGTGGTCAAATTAAAGTCAAACCACGTGAAAATGAAAAAATAAGAATCTTATTATGCCAGTAATGCAATTAGTTCTGTTCTTCATGCATATTAATTTGAAAAGGACATCCAAGTGAATAAAATTCCTACATTTTTTCTTTGAAAGAGACACCAAAGGAAAAAAATCCTCCAGTTTTGCTTTGCTCCACTCCTTCTAACAGATTTGCACGAAAAGTAGTTCCATAGCAAAGGATCACGAGGATGGACATGAATCTTGAGTAACAAAGTGATGCGGCAGTGTACAACCTCTTTGGCATAGCCTTGTGGACCTCAGCATCATTGGGTTGGACGTGGAGGATGGTGATGATGCTGGTGTGACTGTTGGAGGCGGGGAAGAAGATCCGAGGCCTCTGGAAATGGCGCCGAGGGTATTGCTCCGCTGTGATGGACAGTTCCGTCAATGGAGCAACTCCGCTAAGGTGTACGGCGACGAGGCTGAAGCAGGACAAGACAGACAATGTTAATCTGAAGTGGGACCATAATATCATCTGCAATAGATGATGTAAAATACATCACCAAAAAGTGCTAGATGTAAAACGCATCAGCCGCGCCACGGTCGCTCCGACAAATGCTTTAAGTACTGTTCACTCTGAACTTAACTGAAGAAAATGAACTTTCCAGTCGAAACTGAATTTTACTGTCGAAACTGATTGAACTAGTAGCAGAGCATTGCAATAGATGTTTAGGGCGTTCGAGCACTAGTAGCGAAAGCGGTGATCTAAATCAGCAGACGCTCGAGCAGGGAATGCACTAGCAGAGAGCAAGTCGTGCAGTAGCACCGCGAGCGAGTGCTAAAGCAGCAACTCCTGTAGCTGTCGGAGGTCGTGCAACAGCAGCAGCAGTGCAAGTGAGAGCAAGAGCAGAGCAGCAGCATGAACAAAAGCAAGAACAGTGCAGCAGCGCGATCGACAGCAAGAACAAAGCCGCAGCGCGAGCGAGAGCCGGAGTAGCTGCAGCTAGTGCCATTGTGGAAGTCGCCGCCGAGTAAGCAACGACATGGGGGAGAGACGTTGTGGATGATGTGGCCGGCAACAGCGCCATCGATGGAGACCCGCCATGTCTGCTCGGTATCTAGCACCGGCAGCCCCGTGAGATCGAATAAAAGATAAAATGCAGCAGTGAGTGCAGAACCTCCTTGGTGGCGCCGAGTTGGCCTCGGTTTCATTGGAGGAATTGGTGAGGGTGCTGCGGTTCCGGTGGGGCAGGTCAAGATGGCACTCTGGGGATTGAGGTGGCGCGATAGACGAGGCGAACTTCGGGGCAGCTCCTTGGAGGTGGAGGACGAGGTGGCTGATCCAGCGGGATGACGAGATCGACAATGGATCCTCATCCGGTGCGGTGGATGAGGGACGACGAGCTGTTGCGGTGGACAACATAGTCGGGGAAGAGTCTCCGGCTGGGCAGCGGTCGGGAGGCCGATGGAGGAGCGTGGGGTTTCGTGGGTTTTGGTGGCCTCGGTGTATGAATGGGGGCGAAGGGGAGGGGAGCCAAGCTTAGGGGCGCTTGTCGAAATGTAGGGTAAGTTAGCGTACCCCACGGTTTTGACACCGCGACGTGGAGCTTCATTTTCGGCTGAGGGGTAGAAGGGGGATTTCGTGTGTCTGGGCTGCAGGACTGATTTTGAATGAGGAGGGAGTTCTCTCGCGCGTCAAAATTTCGGGATAACAAGGCACGGCGCGGGTTGAAGAGGTGGGAGTTTCAAAGCAGGTGAGACAAAAGATACTCGAGCTTGAAAATTTTGGGATAACAAGGTGCGGATTCCTTGTTCGGCAGAACAAACTTAACGTGTAAAAAACAATTCATACAAGACACAAGAGAGTCATGTCCCCTTTTACTATATTGCTATAGATGCCATTGAAAAAACTACAAGAAAAATGTAAAAAAATTGGGAGAACAAGATTACCCTGCACAGTACCAAATCGATTCGCACTTCCCTCAACAACAACAAAAAACAAATCAATTCCCACCAAAAGAAAGAGTAATGTCCCTTTTTATATGATTACAAATGCCAGGATCTCGAATTTCAATTTTTGAATCCACGTTATGTTGAATTCGAATATATCGTTAGGTGACCTTGCGGTTTATAATTGATGTAGTCGTACATTTTGATCTTCCATCATATATGAACATTTTACTCCACCATGTGAACATATATATTGTATATCTACCATATGGACTAAATTTGAATCAATTTTCCTTATTTGAATATGATTGTTGTCAAGTTATACAATAATTTAAATATTATCTTGATAACAAAAACATGCATATAGCAGTAATCATATTTCACTATGAACTACATGTACCATCGCTCTCCAATTCAAATATTTGTATCCATTTTATGTTGAATTCAAATCATAGTACATTATTGGTCTAGGTAGCGAGATGTTGGGATAATCTAAACCCTGTTTTCATATGTATAATTTTTGGCTGAATTGGGACAAGTTTTGGTATAAGCTTCTTGCAAAACCGGAGATTCTCTCAACAAGCCTCGTGGTTCCAAGAGGAGCGTGTCACCTTTGTGTGCGAAATGATATCGCTGCCTCCCCTGATTTTCTTCTGAAGCAACATAGAACTATATGAGTGCCTGTTAAATTTTGGAATTATTTTGGGTTCGTTTGGCCTTTTATACATTAATTGAGTTTACGGACTTTTAATGTGCATAATCTAAATATGAATTGCATGCACATGCTCCGGTGCACCAAAGTTGGTTGAAAAATCACATGTGTGTCCTTGGTTGAATTTCTAGGTCCCATGGAAGAAATGAGAATGAAATTCAAACATCTGGGCGTCATGACTTGGCGAGAACATCGAGAAACTTAGATTTTAAATTCATGTAAATCAAAACTACTTTGAAATCATGAAACTTGGCATGGTGTCATGTCATGGCACTAACATGTTGTGGTAAAAATTGGGCTGATTTGGAAGCTCGTGGTTCTAAGAGGAGCGTGCTACCTTTGAGTGTGAAGCGATATCGCTGCCCCCCTTGAGTTTCTTAACAAAGGCAACATAGAACTACATGAGTGCCCTATTAAATTTTGGAATTATTCCGGGTTCATTTGTCGTTTTTTATACATTAATTGAGTTTCTGGTCATTTAATGTGCATAAGTCAAATTTGAACTACAAGCACATGCTCTCGTACACCAAAGTTGGTTGAAAAATCACAATTGTGTCCTCGGGTGAATTTCTAGGTCCCATGCAAGAAATGAGAATAAAATTAAAACATCTGGGCATCATGGTTCGGCCGAGAACATTGAGAAACTTGGTTTTAAAATTCTTGTAAATCCAAAACACGTCTGAAAATCATGAAACTTGGCATGGGTGTCATGTCATGGTACTACCATGCTGTGGTAAAAAAATGGGGCGAATAGGAACAGATTTTGGTATAAGCTTCTTGCAAACCGAAGCTTCTCTCAAGAAGGCTCATGGTTACGAGAGGGCGTGCCACCTTTGAGTCTTGAAACGATATCGCTGTCCCCTTGAGTTTATTTACAAAGGCAACATAGAACTACATGAGTGCCTGTTAAATTTTGGAATTATTCGGCCGTTTGGCCTTATTTACACATTAATTGAGTTTTGGTCATTTAATGTGCATAATTCAAATTTGAACTACAAGCACATGCTCCGTGCACCAAAGTTGGTTGAAAAATCACATTTGTGTCCTCGGGTGAATTTCTAGGTCCCATGCAAAAAATGAGAATAAAATTCAAACATCTGGGCATCGTGGCTCGATCGAGAACATTGAGAAACTTGGTTTTAAAATCATGAAACTTGGCATGGTGTCATGTCATGGTAGTACCATGCCGTGGTAAAAAAATTGGCCGAATAGGAACAAATTTTGGTTTAAGCTTCTTGCAAATCGGAGCTTCTCTCAAGAAGGCTCGTGGTTCTGGGAGGGAACGTTCACCTTTGTGTGCATAATTCAAATTTGAAATACAAGCACATGTTCCAGTGCACCAAAGTTGGTTGAAAAATCACATGTGTGTCCTCGGGTAAATTTCTAGGTTCCATGCAACAAATGGGAATGAAATTCAAAATTCTGGGCGTCGTGGATGGGTTGGAAACATTGAGAAACTTAGTTTTTTAATTCATGTAAATCCAAAACATGCATGAAAATAATGAAACTTGGCTTGGTGCCATGACATGGCACTAACATGATGTGGTAATTTTGCAGTCCGATTTGAGAAGGCGCACACATTAACAAACAACAAAGTCATTTTGGAACAAGTGATGTCAGGTTACAATTGGAAACACAAGTATTATTGAAACCGTGGGCGTTATATTTACTAGTACCATTTACGTGTCGCCACGCGTCCCCATTTTTTATTAGCTAGGAGGCGCTATGCAGGGTAGCTATTTGAGTATGAGAGGTGTGCGATCAGACCCCTGCGCGTGCTTATCGGGAGGAGAGCCCTTTGACCTCCATCTGCCGTCCACCTCTCTCCCAAGGTCTCCATTAATGGCGCCTGAGCCTCTGTCTAATGGCGTGGCTATGTCTCACTCGACTGAGATTTAAGAGAGAAAAAAGAAAATCTGAAAGCACGGATCTTGATGTAAGATCCGACGAACCTATATAGCATCTACTGCGACTTATAGCAAGACTAATGAATATATAAGGATGATTAATTGTCTTACATAATTAGACAGATAATTAAAAAGCCACATGCGTCTACGCCCGAAATACACAAGGGCAAAAGAAGAAGGAAGACAAGGATCTCGCTCGCTGATCTCTACTTTCTTGATGCGTTGCTGCAGGCCGCGGGAACTAGTCTCCGCGGCGAGCGGCGATGAGCTCTTTCGTGTCCTCAAGACGCTGCTTGAGAACATCCACAGATTCCTCCACCAGCCTATGGCGCTCGTTACGGAGCATGTCATTCTCATCCATAAGTTTCTTGACGATGACACCGGTCCTCTTCAACAAGGCACTAGTCTCCTCCTGCTGGTCTGCACTTCGGACGATCTTCGCCCTCAGCAGGTCGTGCTCGGCTCGGAGCCTCTCATTGCCCTCTCTTAGTTGCCGGATGACGCCGGTAGCCTGTTCAAACAAGGCTTTCATGTCATCCTGCAACCTCGCCCAACCGGAGATCTGATCCATCTGGCTATGGACGACCGCATGCATGCGCATGTAACAGTCGTCGCCTGCCCGCGAGAAATTTTCCCAGGCCGCCGCAGAGGGGCGGGACATATCTGCTGCATTCGCGGTGCGACAGGACATCTTTCTTGCTTCCGCGGCACGGCCGGACCAGTCTGCTGCATCGACAGTGCGGCAGGACATCTGTGTTGCTTCAGCGGCGCGGCGGGACCTCTGTGCTGCTACTTCCGCACGGCGGGACATGTCGGCTGCTCTCGCAGCGAGGCGGGACATCTCTCGTGCTTCCGCTTCCATGCTCACCTCTCCCTGGTGGCAATCTCTCGACCCAGAACTCATGCTGGCCATGGCAGACGCAAGGGAAGGATGCTGAATGACTTGTTTGATATTGTGGATGAGGAGTTGAGGAGGAATGTGCAATCATCTTGGCATACTAGTATTTTTAACCAAGTACGAATATGCTCCTAAGTGGGAAACCGTTTAGGTTGTGATCGGTGTGAACAGGTTTGCAATTCAATATAGCGTGGCACTAATACGCTCCTAAGTGGGAAACCATTTAGGTTGTGATCGGTGTGAACAGGTTTGCAATTCAATATAGCGTGGAGTAATTTGGAATGTGACGAGACGCAAGCTCAAAATTTATTGATGGTTCTAGTTTCGAAGTGTGGCACTATTCCCGGATGGAGTACTTCTTTTTCTACTGCTGTGTACGTGCAATAACTGGCACCGTCGTATACATATCTTACGGTTAATGGGGCGTTCGACAAGAATAGCCGCGTGGCGAGCTCTAGGCTAGTCTTTTTTTCAGACGCATTAAACCTATCTCTCGGGACTTCTCGCACGCACCATCGTGCCACCCACAAAAACTTGTACTCTGAGTTTAGTATGTTATAAAGGAAGTACGTTATACAGGAAGAGAAGAGGTGCTCGCACGCACTCGTCCTCTCACACACGCGTCTTTTTTTCTTGAAAAGGAGGATGATGACCCCGACCTCTGCATCAGGAGTCACACACGCATCTGTAGCTCTGGTGTATTGTTCTCAACCATCCGATTGGCTCTATCATGGATGTACCTATATACTAAAACATGTCTAGATACATCTATATTTTGACAAATGGAAGGCATGTATTGTGGAATGGAGGGAGTGCTTGTCATCAAAATGGATAAAAAGGGACGTATCTAGAACTAAAATACGTCTACATACATCTCCTTTTATCAATTTTGATGACAAGTAGTACTTCTTACCCAAAGGAACTTCCAACAAACACAAAATATCCGTTCGACTGTTGGAAATTACTGATCTGATGTCGAAGTAATTGCTGCATCGCTACCAAAACCCACCATTTCTTAAGCTAAAGTAGACTGAGGTAATCCCTATATTAGTATATTACTAAGATAAATAGAAGGCACTGTAGAAACATTTAGGACGTGAGCTTGTCAATCTGAATGTGGAGGGACACCAGCTTAGCCCGGCCCGGCAGCTTAGGCGGCTGTGAAGAAGGTTAGCTCCTGCGTCGATGTTGCGGGATCCTTGCTGCTTGTCACCTCCATTTCCACCTTGGCGGCATCGGTCGTGCCTTTGGGCTCCCCGTGAACCATTCGCCTGGCTTAGCCACGTAGTGCGGAGTGGGGCGCCCGCTCGATCTGAGACGACCGACATGGCAATAGCCGCGTCGATGTTGAGCACGCCGATGACCAAGAAAAACGCGCAGCCGTCCTCCTCCATGAACAGCAAGAGCCGTGGCTCTGACAGTGGCACTTGCAGTTGGAGCACCTTGCCGCACTGGATACTATGCACGGGCATGGGATGTGCAGTGCTGATGTGGTGGTAGAGCGTCGGCGGCGGGCCTTCGTAGCAGCAAACAGGCACGGGGCATTTGCAAGGCGCGAGCGGACACACGCTCTGGTGATCGGTGAGCTTGTGCTAAGTGACGTAGAGCCCACAACCTTTGTGCGGGCACTCCACCCTCACCGACAAAAGGACGGAGTCCACCGCCATGTTCTGCACGTCGAAGCCACCGTCATGCTCGCACTTCTGGCACTACCGCTGGTTCCTGGGGTGCTCGACACGGCAGTCCGCGCAGGCCATGTGCCCTCCCTTGCACTGCAAAAATCAATCAAACAGCACATCAATCAAGAAACCTGCACCTTGCTCAATCAGCCGAACGGACGAGGTGTATTCAAACCTCATACATCGGGCGTCAAGGCGGAGGCACAAGGCGATGGAGCACGGTGAGGTCCATCAAGACCTTAGAAGCTCCATCGTCGAGTCTGTTCGATGCATGATCTCGCCCTCCTCGTGCACAACCATCTCTCGACTTTGGCCGGGGCATTACAAAGCTTTACTGTCACATATTTTATACTACTTCAAGGTGCATTAAATCAACACATGCAAGTATCAAAAGAAGACTCACGACATGCATGCATGTGTTGTAATTAATGCATCAATAAATCCAAATTATTGAAATATATCGAGTGCAGTGCTTTGATGTGTCGCGTCAACTCGTACATCAACGAGAAGTTTGATTATCCTCTCCCTCGCGGACTTAACTACACCTGCCTTTGGATGTATGACAGGTTGGCCACCCACCTGTCAGGCCCACCTGTCATACACGCAAAGGCAGGAGTGTCCCTCCCTCGCCCATGAGCGTGGTGGCTGGCAAGACTAGGAGAAGCTTTCGCTACACGCTCTCCCTCCCGCACGCGATGGACATGCAGCAGTTCAATCGGTGTCAGATGGCCAGAATCATACTGTAGTACTCCTCCAGTGCAGTAGTACTCCATCATTGTTCGACTTCCTAAAGAGGCGAAGAGCCAAGCGCAGCCCGGACGCTCGTGTGGCAGTTTCATGTGTAGAGTAGTCTAGGATAGCGTGTACCGTGCCTGTAAGCTTAAAATCGTTGGGGTCGGCTCCATGCTATGTGGCCATCTCGAAGTTTAAAAAAAAAATAGTCTTCTGGCCCTACCTGTCACCCTGGTGATTTTAGTTTGCACGCTCATCTGGTCAGGACAGGAATATATATTTTAATTTGTTTTTTTAAAGGGGGGACTCCCCGGCCTCTGCATTAGAACGATGCATATGGCCACATATATTTTAATTGGTGGTGGGTAAATGTTAGAGGTTGCAGCAAATATATTGTACACTGCGGGTCTTTCAGCCAAGTTTAGAGGCAAGCATGTGGGGCCAGTGCTATGATGTGTCGCGTCAACTCGTACAACGAGGAGAAGCTTGATTTTACTACTACATGCATTCTCCCTCACCCATGCGCGCGGTTGCTCGCAAACGAGGACATGCTTTTGCTTAGTAGTACTTCTACAACAAGCTATCCGTCCCGCTCGCGGTGGACGGACATGCAGCAGTGGATTCGACACTGTAGAAGCAGTAGTAGTAACATCATTGTTCGTCTTCTCGGAGAAGCGAAGAGCCAAGCGCAAACCAAAGGTTGAAGTTGCGAACATTGGAGCACGCATCTAGCCAGGCTCTTGCATGAGACAAAATTGCTATGTGAGCCCACTATTGTACTAGTACGTACAACTACTTGCTAGTATAGCCTGTAAACTAGAAAGGTATTTTCCCTTCTAGAATTTCAACAAGTGACTAGACTACACGAGGCGGAGTACATGTCAGTAGCGATGATGGTAGCGCAGCACCTATGGGGCAGGGCGGCCCCTCGTGAGTTCGCTCTGGGCGGAGGCTGCGCGGAGAGCAGATCGAGGCGATCTTGTGAGGATTTTACCCAGCTTGGGCGCGATGGTGGCGTAAAACCCTCTTGCTGCTTTGTATTGTATTGCGCTTGGGAGCTTGAAGAGCTACTGATGAGGCTGCCGGCGTGAGAGTTGCAAATGAGTCGAACCTCCTCTCGTTGTGCATGGGCCTCCTTTTATAGGGCAAGGGTCACCGGCAGTGTCAGCGTAAGGTAGAGGGTAAAAATGTAAAGAGGTGGTAGTTGTAACGGTCTTGAGAACGGTGCAGCTCTGATTGCGAGCGATGGATTCTACCTACTTTTGTGAGAGGGGGACAAGAGCATTAAATGCCCGTCGCCGTCGCCCCAAAAGCTCCGCCTTTGCGTCTCCGTTTGCCACAGCGATGGAGCCACCACCGTGGAGTGCCACCGCACCCTCATGCAGCCTGACCACCCGCCCGCGCGTCTCTGGAGAAGGTTGAGGCGGCGCGTGGGCGGATGAGCTGGAAGCGCGAGGCACGCCGCTGCTTCGCCCGGCAAGTACCTTGCAGGATCTGATCTTCTTGGGCGAGGAGCTTGTCGGGCTCTGTGACTTACCGCTCCCGGGCCCTTGCGGGGCGCGTATAAGCGCCGGCGTGTCTTACGTGGCGTAGTCTTCCGGTCTCCCGGCGAGCTCCTCTCGCCGGGAGCTTCTGCAGTGATGTAAACTTGGGCTGGAGCAGCCTTCCAGCAAGCTCCTCTTGCGGGGTCTCGAGCTTCATCTTGTACACTTTGTTCTTGAATGGCTTGGTATGGAGCAGGAATGGCCTCCGGCAAGCATATGGTGGATCCAGCTACGGGGGCTGCGGCTGCCCGATGCACAAGTTAAGTCTTGAGTACCCCTACCTTAAATACACCGGGGCCGGGCTGGGCCACACACAGTGCAGCGCAGCTGTTGGGCCAGCCCAAAGGCAGTCTGCAGACACGAGAAGCCCGGCATGTCGAATCCCTTACGCATCTGCCGCATCTCCGTGCAACAGCAGCGTCGATTCTGGCGTCGTGGGATGGGGCGTGCCCGTTCTTTTATGAGGAGGCGGGCGCCCCACTTCCCCATAAAAACAGAGGAAGCAGGCGCGGTTCCCCTCCATCGCTTTCATTGCTTCTTCTTCCTCCGCCAGAAAACCCTCTTTGCGCTCCGCCTCCGCATCTCCTCCGCCGCCCCTTGCGTTCGCGGCGTCGTCGGACTCTTCCTCCCCCCCCTTGCCTCGCCGCCTCCGCCATGGCCCCGAAGACCAGAAAGGGGAAGGAGAAGGCGGAGAAGACCAAGAAAGAGAAATCCGAGCAGGCGGAAGAGCTTCGCCCGAGATCTCGGAGGGAAGCGTCGTCTTCCATACGGCTCGGCGTGCAAGAACTCTGGGGCAAGTATTTCTTGTTCTAGGCCAAGAGGACCTCGGCGCATCCTCGGACCAGAGCTCATCCGGCCACCACCATGGACAACTATCCTGGCGGGTACTATTTCTTCGCAGCTTTCTTCCACTGCGGTCTTTGTCCTCCTTTTACGAATTCTTCTGCGACATCATGAACACATATGGCTTCCACCTCCTTGATTTCACCCCCAGCGCCGTCCTCACAATGGCGGTTTCGCTTTATATGTCGAAAACTTCATAAGGATATACCCAAATGTAGCTCTGTTCAGGCATTTCTTTACTCAGAGGCGAGCCGGCTCCCCCTCTCGGGAGGATTTCTTGGGTTTTCGTCTGAATTTGAAGAGGTCGTACTTGCCGGGAGCTCCGCGTCAAGTGGGAAGAGTGGCCTTGATTAGTGCTTGGATCGTCGAGGGCGAGCCGCAGCCCTTCACGCGCCACGCACCACGCCTATTGGCCTTGGCGAGATGGAAGCGAGCTGGATTGAGACGATATTAAGCTCGATGTTGCCCTCGTCCGGATCGCCGTCTTGACAAGCGGGGCTGTCCATTGCAGCGATGGTGCAGATTTCCTCCGCCGCCGCCATCCCTCTCCGGGGCGGGAAAAGGCGGCTGGGAATCTGGCGGCGCGAGGATATAATGAGGCTACGCCGGACTGAACTTCAACTTCACGGCTGGAGCTGAGGGGATGGTCAGGAGCTCTTCAAATCGACCGGCCCATCAGTTGGTTCGAGCTTCCCGGGGAGTGGTGCCCCTTTGCAACAACGTGGCTCGAGATCGCCTCCTCGCCATGATGCCCGTGTGACTCACACGGCGTGGAAGCGTTCATGGATTCCGCTGAGCAGTGGGCGTCATCAACTTCTTGACACCCTCGAAGAGTAGCGAAGAACAGGGCGAGATCCGGGGGCTGGCGGGACACCACGGACGAGGCTTCGCCTACATAGCCTCTCGGGCGAAGGCCGCTGCTGCTGCAGCGGCGGAAAGATCGGTTGTACACCGAGGCGGAGGCTGCGGAGAGTCCTATCAAGCGGCGGCGGAGATCTGCGAGGCTGCTGCGACTTCCTCCTGCCGCTTGCAGGGTCCCTCTCTGAGCACTCCGGGATTCATGGGATCATGATCGAGGCAGCGGCAAGAGGTGTCGCTGCGGAGGAGCAGCGCCCGCGAGGCGAAAACGCCCGAAGGAAAAGGTCGCATGGCCTTGGTAGCTGGAGTGCAGTGAGCCGGCGGCGAGGAGGAGGGATGTCGCGGTCGCCGAGGGCGCCGGTGGGTCCACGGACCTTCTGACGGCGACCTCTCCTCGTCGTCGGAGACCTCCCGCCCAGGCGAGCCCTAAGCGTTCCCGTTGAGCGCCTCCATAAAGCGGTGGCGGAAGCAATCACAAGCCCCGGCAACTACCGGCTCGCCAGGCGGTATAAGCTTCCGAAGTCGAGCAGCCCGAGGCGGCAACGCGCCGGAACATGGCGAAGCGGCCAGCAGAGCCACACAAAGGCGCCTCGCGAGGCGGCGCCCGGGTGGGCGGGGTCTTCTCCGGCGGAGTGGCGGCTCCGCTTTGCTCCTCGGGCCCGGCGCGCGGCGAGGCTGGATCTTCGCAGCCCCAGCCCGAGGCCGCCATAAGCGCCGAGAGGGCCTCGCCTCCTGCTCCTCGCCCGATCGACCAGTGCGGTATGACTTCTCCGCCTTGGCGGGGCGGCGAGGAAGAACAGGAGTGAGTACCGAAATCTTCATCTTCTTAAATTTCGCCTTGATTATTGTTGTGGCTAATCTCGCCCTTGTGCTGATTCGGGACCTTGACCGATCGGGCGGCGAAAAGAGCCAAAGTGCCGTGGTCGGTCGCGGACGACCCGCCGCCCAAGCGACCGAGGATCGCCAGATCCAAGCTTGCGGACCAGCGCCGTCGATGAAATGTAGCCCCAGCGCAGCCCCAGCGTAAATCTGGGTCCCTTTGCTCGCTTGCGGCGCGTCAGGAGATTTCATCTTGTTTCAATATCTTGATGTGTTTGTCTTGATTTGTGCGAGGATGGAGCATAGCAGCGGCATGGGCATCGGAGGCCACCACGAGGAGCGGCGGTCCCCATCCCGCCAAGGTTGGACTCCCGGCAGAGGCGTCCCGCCAAGGCGGGTACTCCATCAAGGGTGGACAGCCCGGCGAGCTACTCGGCAAGGATGGTTCCCGGCAAGAGAGCCCGCCGCCGAAGATGTTCGCCAAGGTAAGTCCCACAACTTTGCCTTCTTGGTGTCGCCTCTTTTTTGGATATTTGCTTGAACTGCTTTTGCTCTTTCTTCTTCTTAAGATCCTCCTCCTCCCCGGCGGATGGAGGCGGAGGTCGTCATTGAGAAGGTGGAGGGCGTGCAAGGTGGCGGCAGCAGCTCTGTCGTTGAGGGCCTTGGCGGAGCCGCCGAGTCCTACCAGCCTTGAGGCTGCCTCGGCTGCAGAGCCGGCGGAGGGGGGGCCGCCGCACCAGCCGGAGGCTGCGGGGGCGTCAAGTCTTCGCGCCGACCGACCCCCCGGGAGAAAAGCGGCTGGCTACTACTTGAGAGCCCCAGCGGCGTCTTCATCCGGATGTCGTGGGGCTCGTCGTCATGACTCCAGCGGGCGAGAGCTTTCGATGGGAGATCCTCGCCTCCAGCAGGTTTGAAGGTCGTTGAGGGCCCGGCGGGAAGCGGCGGGCTGATGAGGAAAGCTGCTTCACCAGCTCTGGCCCTTTGTCGGGCAGACGGTAGCTTCGCTTCCGGGAGGCCCTTGCCGCTAAGGCCGCCCGAGGAGATGGAGGCGGCGGGCTCAGCGCCGCCAGCCAGGCTGCTCTCTCGCGAGTGGCGGAGGCGTGAGCAACTTCGCGGGCGGTATGAAGAGTGGCTGCTGCGAAGGCCGAGGCCGAGGAAGCGCAGGCTCGTCGGAGTGGAGCTGACCAGCGAGAAGGAGAGCTCAACCAGCGAAAGGTTGCCCTCGGCGCCCGAGGAAGACCTCGCCGCTCGGGAGCAGGCCCTCGGCGGGGGTGAAGGAGGCGAAAGATGCAGGCGGACGCGGGGCCGCCAAGGAAGATCTTACCGCCAAGGTCAGCATGGCTGGAGGAGCTGTTGAAGGTGGACTCGGAGAAGATCGCGCGCTCACCCGAGGCTGGCGAAGTACCCACCAACTCGAGCTCAGGCGCGTCTTAGAGAAGAGCGACAGCTGAAGGCCGCCAAGGACTCCGCCGAGGATCTCGGCGAAAATTTCTCTGTTGAAGGACTCGCTCGGCTGCTGCCGACCGGAAACCGGGCTGAATGAGGAGCTCCGCGAGGCGATCCTTAGTGGCAGTGCCAACAAAGCAGCCGAGGATTTCCGTCGCATCGTCGAGATCTGGACCGAGATTTGGTGTCTTCTGCGTCGCCATCGACCGAGGAGCTCTTTGGCGCTGGCTGGAGCATCTCATCTACTCCCGGATCAAACCTCGCTCCTGGCGTAAGCTCAGCCTCTTCTTGAAGTCGCGCCAGCTCTTGCAAATCTGCGGAAGAAGATCGCGCAGCTTCGCCGAAGAGTCGCGTCGGCTGTCTTGTGGGAACCATGGAAGCGTCTTGTGAAGATCGTATACCGCAACCCGGTATAAACCTCTCCAACGTCCTTAGCAGCTTGCGGCCGGCCAGCGGACATGGAGGCTCACGAAGGCAGGTCGCCCACATCATTGCCAAAGTGAACAAGATCCCGGGATGGAGGCGACCCGCGTAGACTAGGCCTCCAAGTTCTTTATCTTTCTCTTTTGTTCTTTGCCACGAGTTGCTATGAACTCATTAGTCGTTATGACCAGTTATTCCTTGTAAGATATTACCTTTATTTTGATCGGCAGGCAGCAGTGTTATCCCCCTTGTTTTGATTTTCAACTCCGCATGTTTCAACTTTATGCTTCTAGGAGTTTTGTCGGCAAGAGCCCTTGCATGGTAGCTGAGTGTCGAGCTCGAAGCGGCCTGGCAGCTAAGGTCTTGCCGGCAAGTAACCTTACCGTGGCTTGCCGTATGCACCTAGCTTGCGGGCGGACTCGAAAGCGAAACAAAGGCGCAACATTCATCGCATCTCCGCCGTCGTTGAGCACGCTCGGAAACAAGATAAGGCGTGGCTATCCACGGGTAGAGTTCCTCCGAGCACAAGTTTTCCATCGAAGTGTGATTGTTCAAGGAAGGCAACTCAAAAATTCAGGCTTTGATCCGGCAAGCCTCTCTTTCTTGAACAGCACTTGGTTCATCTTCCACTTCCTTCCCCGGCAAACTTGTGCGAGAATGTTTCTTTTGCTTAGAGACAAGGAAGAAGAAGGAAAAAGCATCTGACCTTTCGGCGTGCTATTGCTTGCGGATATGTGTCTTGATCGAAGATGCGGATAACTCATGCAAATAGCAAAGAAGAGCATGGGAAAAAAGGCAAATAGCGCAAAACACGGAAACTTTATTGCTGCAGGGGTCTGCGCCCGGCTTTGTACAAAGGTTACATGCAATGGCAAGGCTTTTGTACAAAAGGTGGTTGCGGGGCGGATCACGGCAACCGCGCCTTATGGGTAGAACTTGCGAAGATGCTCTATGTTCGGAGTTACTCAGGGCAAGCCTTCTTCGGTCTCGAGCGGACAGGCGCCGGGCCTCGTGACTTGTCTCACCCGATAAGGGCCTTCCCGCCGGCGTCAACTTGTTTGAATTCTTGGCGGACTGAACACGCCCGAAGAACAAGGTCGCCTTCCTCGAGACTCTGGCTTTGACCTTGCGGCTATGGTAGCGGCGCCAAGGCTTGCTGGTATCGAGCAGCTCGTCTGACAGCACAGGCGTCCCTCCTCGAGGAGCAATCGTCATCTTATCGCGATTGCTCTTCTTGAAACTCATCATAGCGAGCACTCGAGGAGATCCATATCTGAGTTCCGTGGGGAGAAGCTTACGCTCCATAGACTAGAGCAAAGGTGTGTCTGTCCGGTGGCTCGATTTGGTGTCGTTACGATCGACCAAAGAGCGCGGCAGCTCCTCTATCAATTTCTTCCGCACTTGCGCGGCTTAGCCGAAAGTTCTTGTCTTGAGTCGCGCACGCCTTCAGCGTGGCCCTTTCGCTTGACCGTTGCTCCTTGGGTGAGCAGCGAGCCAACAGACCTTGGCGCCAAGGTCTTGGGCGTCTTGCATGAAGGTGCGGCTAGTGAATTAATGTCCGTTATTGGTGATAATCTGTTAGGGATCGGCGACACACAATCGACTGAAAAGAACTTGACCGCTGGCTTGTCTTGTCACCTTTCTCCTGGCTCCCTTACGGCCACTTTGTGAACTTGTCGATTACTACGTACAAGTACTCAAAGCCCCGACAACCGAGGGAAAGGGCCGAGGATATCGAGCCCCCAGACCGAGAAGGGCCAGGATAAAGGGATTGTTTGGAGAGCTTGAGCTGGCTGATGAATTTGCTTTGCATGGAACTGGCACGCTTCACACTTGGTTACTAGTGCAGTTGCATCTTGGAGGGCTTCTTGCCAAAAGAACCCTTGCCGGAAAGCCTTCCCGACAAGTGCCCTTGCGCCAATGTGGTGGCCGCATATGCCTCCATGTATCTCTGCCAGCAGCTTCTGTCCGTCTTCCCTGGAGATGCACTTCAGTCTGACACCATTGAGCCTTCTTCTGTACAGCTCGTTGTCCACGAACTGGTACATACTTATTGTCTGGTTACCCTTTACATTTCTTGAGTCGTCGGGAAGTTCTCCGGTTTGCAAGAAGCGGACGATCGGCTGCGCCCATGCGGGCTTCGAGGCTCAGCAGCAGGACTAATGGCGTGAGGGCTGCTGCGGGGACCTCAACTTCTCTGACAAGGATCTTTGGAGTGCGGAAATGAAGGTCCCCGGCAAGCTTGCGAGGCAAGGCTTGTCGGAACACTTGCTTCAAGTGCAGATCAGAGGATCGCGAGAACAAACTGTTCCTCGGCGTCTGGCCGTTGATCTTAGGGACCTTGGCGGCGGCCTCGGGGAGATCCGTCGGCAAATAGTCACGGAGACCAACTTTCTCTTCTTGGGTTGCCCAATCGATGGTGTGACGGAGGTTGAGTCAACTTGAGCAAGAAGGTTCTGGTTCCACAGTAGCTTCATGAAGCACATTTGAAAGGCCATCTGCAATTTCATTTTGAGCTCTCGGGACATGCTCCATCGCAAACCTTCAAAGCGCTCCTTAAGCTTCCTCACTTCATCGACATAAGCTTCCATCAAAGGGCTCACGATAGCTTTTGTTAACAGCCGGACCACCAACGAGAATCTCCCGCACAATCAACTTCACGATCCCAAGTTGGCCGCAATCCACGAGGCGGCGAGCAAACCTTCATATTCAGCGGTGTTGTTTGTCGCTTGCTCTCTTGGGAAGTGCATCTGGATGACATACTTGAGGTGCTCTCCGGTGGGCGCGATGAGCACCACGCCCGGCACCGGCGCCTTGCAGCGAAGGCACCATCAAAGTACATTACCCACTCACTCGCCGTTTCTTGTGCGGTACACTTGTTTCTTGGGCCTCTTCATCGGTGTTGGGGTCCATTCTGCTATAGATTCTGCCAAAGCCCGGCTCTGTATGGTTGAAGTACTCTCAAACTTGAGTCCAAAGCTCGACAGCTCGGTGCCCTCCAGCGATCCTGCTGTTGCTTGGGTTGTGCAATATCCTCTTGTGGGAAGCGAGTGACCCTTGTTATCTCGTGTGCTTGGAAGTAATGGCGCAGCTTTCTTGAGGCCATAAGGAGGCGAAAAGCAACTTTTGCACACAGTATCTTGATCTAGCTCCACGGAGGAGGGAGCTTACAAAATCTGCTTGCGCTGCACCATCTTTTCCGCACCTCATCCTGTTCTGCTGAGTTGCCTTGTCGGGGCGGAGCTTGTCGGAGCAGCCCCACTTGTCATTTGGACTCGCTTGCGGAGATCAGACCTCCTCGTCGGACTCCCTCTCCGCTACCGCGTAGCACTAACCACTTGGTTGGTTGCCGCTAGGTACAGCAACAACTTCTCTTGTGGTTTAAGTAGCGACAAGTATTGGAGTGGAGGGCGGTGTCGTTCAAATCTTGCAGCGCTGCCTCCGCTTCAGGAGTCCACTTCATGGGGCCTGCCTTCTTCAAGATTTTGAAGAAAGGTAGAGCGCGTTCTGAACTTTGAAATGAACCTCTTGAGGGCAGCCACACAACCTGCGAGCTTCGACATCCTTGACTCGCCTTGGGGCCTCAATCGCTCGATGGCTTTGATCTTGTCGGGGTTGGCTTCAATCCCTCTCTGCGAGACAAAGAACCGAGAAGCTTGCGGAGGAACTCCAAAGCGCACTTCTCGGGGTTCAACTTTAGCTGTATCTTGCGCAGGTTCTGAAATGTCTCTTCCAAATCTTGAACCAGCGTGTTCTTGCTCTTGCTCTTTACCACGATATCATCCATGTAAGCCTCTACATTTCTGTGGATTTGTGGCTCAAAAGCAGTATACACTACCCTCGCGAATGTTGACCCTGCATTCTTGGTCCAAATGGCATGCGTATGAAGCAATAAGTGCCACCGCGGGTGATAAGCGATCTTTTCTTCATCTTGTTTGGCCATAAAGACACGGTGATAGCTGAGTATGCATCAAGAAAGCGAGTAGCTCACATCGGCGGTGGAATCAACAATCAGTCGATCTTGGCGGCAAGAAATGGATCCTTGGGACATGCTTTATTCACATCGGTGAAGTCTATACACAGCCTCCATTTCCGTTGGCCTTGCGCCTGACGGCATTGGGTTTACCAACCATGTTGGATGGATCACACCTGACTAGGCTGCTGCCTCTAGCTTCTTGATTTCTTGATGATGATTCTTGGCGCTCCACGGCTTGCTTCCTTACTTTTTGCTTGACGGGCGCGCGCGAGGGCAAGCGGCAAGCTTGTGCTCAATTACCTTCACAGGAACACGGGGATGTCGGATGGTTGCCATGCAAACACGCCGACATTCGCCCGCGAGGAAAATGTGGCAGCCTTTCTATTCTTTGTCAAGCGTGGCGCGATGGTGAAGGTACCACGATCCGTCCTCCTAAGCGGGCACCTTCTTGGTCGCGGCGGAGCAGCCATTCCCTTTTACACTTGCGGCGGAACTCGGCAGGCGTCCTCGGCAACAGCGCAATACTCGAAGAGGTGCGATCGCGGAGTGGGCTCGGGCGCTTGCGGACTCGGTCTTTGCCTTCTTCCCCGGAGCTTCAGCGGCAAGTGTATCCTTGTCGGCGGCTCTGCTGCGCGTCCGGTAGATCTTGTCGGTGCGGATAAAGCGCATCTTTCTTGTCGCCATGGGCGGTGATGGCGCTCATCGGCCCGGCATCTTAAACACGTTATAAGCATAATGGGAAGCTGCCATGAACTTGGCGAGGCGGGGCGGCGAGTATCCCGTTGTATGGCAGCGAATATCGGCGACGTCGAAAGTGGCCTTCGGTCTGAAGTTGAGCTCCCGCCAAAGGTCCGGGCGAGTGATCTTTCCTTGGGCTTGCTCCGTCCGGGTTGATTCCTTGGAAAGAACCGGTCTCTTGAGCTTCGCCATCGGAATTTGGAGTTTCTGATTACAGCGAGAGGAGATCAAGTTCAGCCCGGCCCGCCGTCGACCAACATCTTGGTGACCTTGAGGTTGCGGACGGTGGGTGAGACCAGCATCGGCAAACACCCGACGCGGTGGTGCGGTCGGGTGATCCTCGATCGAAAATGATGGGCGTCGGACCATTTGAGTCTGCGTGACTCCATGGTTGGCTCTGCTGCATTCACTTCAGCATGCTTGCTTTAATTGGCGGTGGGAGGTGTGCAACGAGCACCACCGTCGGCGCGGGACCTCCGTGGCCTTCGGAACTCCATTCCTTTGTCATCCTCATCTCCCATGTCCTCGTCGCCGTCTTCTTCATCCTTGTCGCGGCTCCGGAAGGGCGATCACCTTATCGCCCGCTTGGCCTTGCAGAAGGTCCTCCCCGACCATTGAGCGGCGCTTCTTGCTCGGTTCTCCTCCGCCACCTTGGGCCCTCTCCTTGTCGCGCCTCTCGTACTCAGCCTTTTCTGCTCGGCAGAGATAGTCGGCAGCTTGCGATTAGTGAGAGGTCGTGGCCCTTAGTGCGGTGGATTTTGCGATATTGCTTGCGGGGCCGCCACAGCAGTCGGCTGCCACCACGGGGCAAGCTCCTTGCGGAGTTGCCGGCTGTGTTTGCTTGGCGGGAGCCTCCTTGCGGACTTTTTCGGCGGCAAGCACACATTCCTTGTTCTTCTTGAAAGATCTGCCGCTGCGCTTCTTTGCGGAAGCGGCGTCGTCGAGTCGCTTCCTCCTGCACCATCCTCCCGAGGAGCCTTCTCCCCTCTTCCGCCGTCGTCGCATTTATCGGCCAGAGCATAAAGCTCGGCGGCGTCGAATCTTGGTCGCCGCCATCTCTTCACGCATCTGGCGATTCGCCGTTACGGTGGAACGGCGATAACCTTGGCGGGGTGGACATCGAGGATGTTGTGTTGCACCACGGTGAGCGTTGGATGTACTTGCGCGAGGATTCCCCTTCATACGGGTCAAAATGTGGAATCGCTCTCTGGCCGTGGGGTTTGTGGCCGCCCGGTGAAAGCGCCAACAAAGCGATGGCGAAGTGCGCCAGAAGAAATGGAGCCTTCCGGCAAGTGCATAAGCCAGAGCGAGCGTTCGGCCTAAGCCTGGCGGAAGTAGTTCGCGAAATCTTCTCGTCGCGCCCCGGCGCTGCACGCGATGGTGCGAATCTTGAGAACTCCGAAGTGCGTCTTGCCGTCGTACTTCTCCGACGCGTCGGGCTTGAAATTCTTCATCTGGAGCCCTGGGCGTCGCAGCTCTCGGGTGAAGCAGGGCAGCCCGCCAGCGTCTGACAAGTCGCTGGCTCGCCCGGCGTCTGCAGCAAGCAGTGCTTCAGCTCTTTGGTGCGATTGTCGTCGAGTCTCGGCGGCGCTCGATCGTGGTCGGCGTCTTCGCCGCCGATCGTCAAGGACTGGCGTTGATCCCGCGAGCCCTTGGATCCGGCGATGCCGTGGAGCCGTCGTCGGCGTTATTCGGTGGGCGGCGTCTTCGCTTCCACGGCGGGGAGTGCGGTGGTCGCACCCGGCGGTCTTATCGCCGCCGGCCGCCGTTTTCTCGACTTGCCGTGGCTGTGAAGCCATTAGCTGCTTGTGGGCGATCGTTGTTGGCGGCGGCGAGCTCTGGATGGTAGCCCTCCGGTCCTCGGCCTTGTCGCGGCTGGAGAAGTCGAGAAACATTGCGCTCTTGTGGCGCTTGGCGAAGTGGAGGAAGCGGGAGCGGCGGCGAGGAAGTGGGGCCTTTTCGGGCTTCTGCGGTGTTAGAAGGAGCGAGTCTGCCCGGCACCTTCGCTTTGCGGTGTGCGGGCGAGGTTGGAACATCCGCGAGCCTCCGGCGCGTCCGATTCAGCGACGGATACCACCTCCCGTGGTATGGCGCTGCTGGGTCGTCGTCGCGTTGAGATGGGCGAGGATCTCACGGAGGCGGCGCGGTCATCCGCCACAATCCACAGATCGGTGGCACCGCGGTGCCCTCGCCGTGTCCACCCTTCCCGGCGTCTCCTCCGCCTACCGCTGGCTCCGTAGCGGCGGGTGAGACGCAGACGGTGCTGCAACCTCAGAGCCCTCGTCTTGAACCATGGCGCGATTGTCGATGAAGTGGCTGATGAAACCGGAGATGTTGATGAAGAACGGCTCTTGTGACGCGGATCAGAGTCCGCACAACCTCGGCGCCCTACAGGCGCGCCAAGATGTCGCAGCGATGATGGGGCGCGCGGCACCTATGGGGCGAGGGCGGCCCTCGTGAGTTCGATGCGAGGCGGAGGCTGCGCGGAGAGCGGTCGAGCGATCTTGTGAGGATTTTACCCGGCCGACGCGATGGTCGCGTAAAACCCTCTTGCTGCTTTGTATTGTATTGCGCCGGGAGCTTGAAGAGCTACGATGAGAGGCTGCCGGCGTGAGAGTTGCAAATGGTCGAACCTCCTCTCGTTGTGCATGGGCCTCCTTTTATAGGGCAAGGGTCACCGGCGGTGTCAGCGTAAGGTAGAGGGTAAAAATGTAAAAGAGGTGGTAGTTGTAACAGTGCGAGAGCGGTGCAGCTCGATTAGCGAGCGATGGATTCTACCTACTTTTGTGAGAGGGACAAGAGCATTAAATGCCCGTCGCCGTCGCCCCAAAAGCTCCGCCTTTCGTCTCCGTTTGCCGCAGCGATGGAGCCACCACCGTGGAGTGCCACGCACCCTCATGCAACCTGACCACCGCCCGCGTCTCTGGAGAAGGTTGAGGCGGCGTGGCGGATGAGCTGGAAGCGCAGGGCAACCGCTGCTTTCGCCCGGCAAGTACCTTGGGATCTGATCTTGCGGGGCGAGGGCTTGTCGGGCTCAGTGACTTACCGCTCCCGGGCCCTTGCAGGCAGCGTATAAGCGCCGGCGTGTCTTCGTGGCGTAGTCTTCCGGTCTCCCGGCGAGCTCCTCTCGCCGGAGCTTCTGAGTGATGTAAACTTGGGCACAGAGCGGCCTTCGGCAAGCTCCTCTTGCCGGGTCTCGGCTTTCTGTCTTGTACACTTTGTTCTTGAATGGCTTGGTATGGAGCAGGAATGGCCTCCGGCAAGCATATGGTGGATCCAGCTACGGGGAGCTGCGGCTGCCCGTGCACAAGTTGGGGTACTGAGGTACCCCCTACCTTAGTACACCGACAGTACATATGGAGCAAAATGAGTGAATTAGCACCGTAAATAAATACATACTAGTTCTATCGTTTTCCTCTCCGAGGTGCACAATATTGAGTATACTGACTAGTCTCTTTTTGACACGCATTTATGTTTTTTTTTGACCGAGTCTGACGCCTTGTCGCTCATATACCGCAGCATACCTCACCCCTATGAATGCACACCATGCGTCACTATCATCTTGAAATTTATGGAGTCCCCATAGGCGCCGTCATCGGCGGGTCCATAGGTGCTTGAATGCCAAGGAGGGAGAGGGTAGCGGTTCCCGAGGCGTTGAGCAGTCGATTATGCATCCTCAATTACATGCGAGAGGAATTAATTAGAGAAGCGAAATAGAGCCCGCACGATGTGAATGCAACAGAATTTGGATTCTCATATAATAAAGGCGCCCCACCACTCCAATCCGTCTACTCCTAAGTCTCTGCGCAACACTGCTTACTCCAATCCAAGACCAAGTGACCAGAAGCCACAAGCACCTATGGAGGCGATAGACGCGAGCGGCAGTCGGCTGTGCCAAATCATCCAAGGCGCCGGCCTGCGGCCCCGCACCGCGCAGCGTTTCCAGACGGTGCTAGCGACCGCCGGCATTGTAGCCCTCGCCGATGCCAGCTTCGCCTCTCGCATGGACGACATGATGGTCAACTCCATCCGCAAGTTCACCGCTGTCAAGAAGCGCGCGGACGACCTTGTCGTACTGCTCCAGCCCGCGCGCCCAGGCTCCTCATTGCCTGCCACCCTGATCGGCCTCCATGGTGACGAACTCTTTCAAGCCTTGGTTGCCCTGCAGGTGCCGGAGGTTGCGACGAAGAATGTGCACCTCGAGGCCGCGCTCGCTGCGCAGCGCCTCGCCATGCAAGAAACCGTCAACCTGCACATCCATGTCTACGAGGAAATTGTCTACATATGCCACTACAAGGCAAGCGAGGACAGAAAGACGTTGGCCTTCTTCCAACGGCTGGAATCTTTGGACGCCATTGTTCGGAAGCACATCGAACCTGGCCACGAAAGTCGCTGCTACTTAGGCGCCATTCGGTGGGCCGGCGCCCTGAATCGAGGAGGTGGACGTCGTCGATGGATGCATCTCTTCTTCTTGCCTCCTGTAACCAGCACTGCATCGCCTCGTGGCCTTAATGTTTTATTAGTATAGTACTCCCTCCGTTCCCAAATATAAGTCTTTCTAAAGATTCCAGCAAGTGACTACTACATACAGAGCAAAATGAGTGAATCTACACTCTAAACTATGTCTACATACATCTGTATGCTGTATTCCATTTGAAATAGTATCTAAAAAGGCTTATATTTAGGAACGGAGGAATATATGGCATTTCTATTCTAGTCATAACATTTTCACTGTGAGGTGGGGCCACAGTTGAGCAAACCCACCCCGCCCACCGGGCGTCGGCCGAGTTTAGAATTAGAAGAGAGAAACGAGGGAAGAGAGCTAGCTATAGCACGGACACTGTTGTCAGATGGGACTCGTGTTATAGAATAGAAGTACTGAGCACTCGTGCCTCTTTTTTTTGATGGAAAAATTAGTCGTATGTCTAGTACCACTAGTTGGGTGCGTGCGACCTATAGCTGTCATCACTTTAGGTCTCCTTTTGAACCGCAGCTACGCTTCATAGTACATATTTTTTCGCGCATTTATCCTCCTATATGTACTCCTAGGCTATTTCCACGTGCTCCCATTCGCCGACATGTGGGACATAGAGCATCTGGCTTGTAGTGCATGCACGACTCGGAGCATATGCCGGGTACTTTACATTTCAGACCTCACAATTACATACAAACCCCCATAGAAGAATAAATAAATGAATGAATTACTACATGAAACCGGATTATTTTCGTAGAAACCAGAGCACGTTCATTAAATTTTGGACATAACGCGTTTATAAAAAATGACCGAACCTAAACCAGTCTAAGGGCCTCTTTGATTTTTCCCGCAAAAAGGGGCCTCTTTGATTCTCAGGATACTGAAAACACAGGAATGGGCAAAGTATGATGGCGATGAAATGGGACGAGGAGAACTCTAACTCAGTTAGAGGTTAGAGTTAGATCCTAACCCTGAACTAACTCTAAACCAAAGAGGTGCATGGATGGCAGGGTTAGATTGACAATAAATACTCTTTCTCAATCGTTTGACTACTTTGGACCCTATTTCCTGCTGGATTTGGTGTGGCCGGCTCTTCTGTGGCCTCCTCCCGCTCACGATTGACATAAACGAACCATCTATACAAATCAAGCATGCAAAACATGATAATTTTTACTTTGTCCATACAAATGAGATATCCCACTTAAACATACAAGTCGTCAATCAAGCTTGACAAAAAAACACTTCATGAAACAAAGCATGAGCTAACTCATCACGGAAGTCATTCACGATAGGGAGGGAGCCCGGAGCCCCTCACGCACCGAGGGAGGAGATCACCATAGTCGCAATGGAGGAAGGCTCTGTAGTGCCCAAGCCTCGAGAACCCCTCCGACGCCGGCCCTTGCGAGTTGAGGTCGACACCGGCATGGGTAGCAGGGCCGCTTTCCGCCGACTGGGAACTTAATCTTTGGGCCTCTAGAAGTAATGCAAGCATGTAACTAAAATACCTAGAAAGGTGAACTGAATTTTTGGGCCTCTAGAAATAATGCAAGCCTGAAACTAAAATACCTAGAAAGGTGAACTAATTTTGGCCTCTAGAAATAATGCAAGCCTGAAATTGAAATACCTAGAAAGGTGAACTGGATCTTTGGGCCTCTAGAAAGATTTATTACCTCCTCAAGCAGCATCAAACAATTCCATGCGTGCACCACATGTCGGGGGGAAGCTGCCCGCCGCGGACACCTATGGGACCGGAGCCCCTTTGTGTGTGCGATGCAGGCGGAGGGAGCCTGAGAGAGCAGATCGTGGCGAGCACGCTGGCGGCTTTACCCGTGTTCGGGCGCGATGGGCGCGTAAACCCTACTCCTGCCTTGGTTTGTATTGAGCTCGGGAGCTTGAAGAGCTACGATGGCAGCTACACCGAGCGCGAGTTGCTAAGTTTTCGGCCCAACCGAACCGAACCGACCGAACCGAACAAACCCCCCCACGTTGTGCATGGGCCTCCTTTTATAGTGCGAGGGTCACCGCGAGTGTCAGCGTAGGAGAAAGGGGTAAAATGTAAAAGAGGTGGTAGTTGGAATAGTCTTGAGAACAGTGAAGCTACGGTCGTGAGCAGTGGTCGCTACCTACTTTGACATGGGGACAAGGGCATTTAATGCCCGTCGCCGTCGACCCCAAAAGCTCCGCCCTTGTGTCTCCGCTGCGCCACGGCGATGGATCCACCACCGTGAAGTGCCACCGTGCCCACAGTGCCTGACCATCCGCCACGCGTCCTGGACAGCCCAGGCGGCGTGGCAGGTCGATGAGCCGGAGCGCAGCACACACAGCAATTCTCCCGCAAGCACCTTGCCGGGTCTTGACTGCTGCGGGCCGGGAGCTTGCCGGCTCAGAACTTGTCGCTCCCGGGCCCTCGACGGTGCATCTGGCCGAGGCGTGTCTTCTATGATGTAATCTTCTAGTCTTCCGGCGAGCTCCTCTCGCCAGGCCTTCGTGATTGATATTACCTTGAGCACAGAGCGGCCTTCCGCAAGCTCGCTTGTCGGGTCTCGATCTTCTGTCTTGTACACTTCGTTTTGAATGGTTTGGCGTGGAGCAGAGGGTCTTGACGAGCACGTGGTAAACCCCGCCGCTGAAGCTGCAATGCCGTGCACAAGTTGGGGTACCGAGGTACCCTACCTTAGTACACCGACAGAGCCCCGGCTGGGCCACACACGCCGCCGCGCCGTTGGGCCAGGCCCAAAACAGTCTGCAGGCACACGCGCCCTGGCGCGCCGAATCCACTTCGCATCTGCCATCCCCGTGCAGCACGTCGATTGCGGCGTCGTGGGAGGCGTGGGCGGCGCGGCGTCGTCTTTAGGGCATCCACTCCCGTGACCGTGGTGCGGGCGAGTCACTTCACCCGTCGCTCGGCCCGCCGCCACGCTGCCCTCATGCATGGGGTCGTGGGCGGCGAAAGTGGGAGACCGAGCCGTCCGCAAGCGGAGATGGCGGTCGGCCCGCTCCTCCGCCCTCCTCGCTTCCCGATTGGCGGGCAGGGCGGTTGAGCCCCACCTCGCCCTTTAAAAAGGGCGGAAGGGGAGCACAATGGTCTCACACCTCCTCTTCTCCCTTCGTCTTGACTTCCGTTCTTCTTTACGCCATGGAAGGAGAAATCCTAGTTCTTCAGCGGTGGCGAGGGTCGCCTCCGTAGCGCGCACTTCTCCTATCCGCACCCGTGGCAGCGAGCCGGCCACGAGGGAGAGGGAGGGGGCGGGCAGCGGACGAGGCCGAGGGCGTGGTCGAGGCGGTCGGGGAGAGGCGGTCGTGGCGGCGCCTCCCGTCCCCTCCGGTGGCTCTGTCCTCGGCGGTCCATCTTGAGACGATCCACAGGGAGTTCTTCATCAAGCTGCGCCGGCGCCTCGTCGCCGCCTCCGGCCGCCGGCCCGTTCTGGCGCGATGGAACCGGATCCGCCCGAGGTGATGGAGTTGTGCATGAGGGGTGTGGGATCAGCGCACTTTCAGTGAGTGTCGTGTCCCCAGCCCCGGCGTGATGTGCTTCACCGAGGGTGCAAGGCGTTCGCCAGATCCACAGCTGGCGGCGGGGTTTACCCTCCATTTCAAGTTAATGGAGGGCGACCTTCTCGCCGTCAAGGTCTTGGGATTCCGGGACCCGGGCGAGATGTTGTGTGGACAGCTCCTCCGATGCGAAGGTCCCTCCTCGGCGAGTGACGAGGAGGGAGCGGCAGCGTGACGACGAGGATGGCGGGTCCGACTAGGCGTCGGATGATGCCTCAGCGCCACCGCCGACCCCATCATCCGGTCGCCGCCTTCAACTCCCGGGGCCGTCTCCTTGGGCGGCCGGGCGTGGGAGGCTGCGGAAGAGGCAGAGGGGTGGCGGCAAGGCCGTCAAATCGAGTACGAGGCGAGGTGCCCTCGGCAGCGCGGCCGACGCCCCACCACCTCGTCTTCAAGCTCTCCTCCCGCCTCCGTCTCCGCCAAGCTCTGGCCGCCCCGGAAGTTCTCTTGGTGTCTTCGCGCCGTAGCTCTCCTAGGCTCCCCTTTGCCCTTCCCGGCAAGCTTCTCTTGGGGCCTCCTTGACCTACCTCCCAAGAGAAGGACAGAAAGGATTACGGCATCTTATCTTTTAGTTTGTAAGCCTTCGGCCTTAGCTGCATTTAAAACTTGTAATCCTCTCTTTCATGTTTTTCATCCTCTATGGACTTGTCTTCGAATGGGATGTTTTTAATGAAAAGAGGGAATGCTTGCGGGTAACGTCCTTTACTTGATCCGTGCCTTGTATGTTTCCACCCCACGCTTCTAGGAACTTGCCGGCAAGGGGCCCTTGCACTTAGCGCCGAGTCTTGAACTCGAAGCAGCCTGGCCGCTAAGGTCTTACCGCAAGCAACCTTGCATGACTAGTCGCAACGCACTTAGCTTGTTGAGCGGGCTCGAAACTAAACAAGGGTGCGACACTTGTCGCAGCTCACTTAAATCGTTGAGCGTGCTCGAAAACAAGATAAGGGTGCGGCTGTCCACGGGTAGGTTCCTCCGCGCACAGGTTTTTCCACACAAGGCATGCTCGTTCAAGGACACGGCCTCGCAACCTCCAGTCCATAAGAGGATGCATGAAGAGGGATGAAAAACTTATCTGATATCGCAGCCCCCGGCAACTCTGGCTTGTCGGGACATAGGAGCTCGCGCCCTTTTCCTTTGTTCTTGCGGCGTCGCCGCAGCCCCGGCGACTCGGCCAGCCAAGAAGGAACCTTGGTACTGCAGCCCCAATAGAACGCCGGGTTTGCGGGGCCTGTACCGTGTGCTCTTCTCGTTTCTCCTTGTTGCTGTAATTCCAGCCATGAAAACAGCTGAGATAGGTCGGCAACAGTTTCATTATTTACATGTATATGTATATAAATCTTTTAAAGGCGACTTTGCAATACGATGCCGTGCCTTGCCCTTCGTGATGTTTATACTCTACGCTGCTAGGGAGCTTGCCGGCGAACACGCTTGCTGAGTCGGAACATCAGCAGTTCCGGCGGTGTTGCTTCCGACAAGCAACCTTGTCGGCCAGCCAGTGCAAAGACGCCGAGTTGTTGAGCGGACTCGAAACAAATCGAGGGCGAATCGGGCGCGACCTGCCTCCTCCGCGCTAAGTTTCTCATCTGAAGGGCATCTCACGGCAGGGCTTGCTACGTTCGCCCTCTACTTTACACCCTTAGTGCGCTTTTACCCTCGCTTCTAGGAACTTGCGGCAATGGGCCCTTGCCCCGAAGCGCCGAGTCTTGAACTTCGAAGCAGCCTGCTGGCCAAGGTCTTACCGGCAAGCAACCTTGCCGAGCGGACTCGGAAACGAAACAAGGGCGCGACACTTGTCGCAGCTCACTTAAATTGTTGAGCGCGCTCGAAAACAAGATAAGGGTGCGGCTATCCGCGGGTAGGTTCCTCCGCCAAGATGTATTATGCGTACATAGGATGAACGACGAGGAACATAACATAAAAAGCATGGAAGCTAAGGAGTGTTACGCACAAAAACTCTGGACGACTTAGCTTTTCTATTTCCAACAATCCGTCGAGGCCGCATTCTCCCCGATCCTTCCCCTTGTATGTTCTCGTCCTTACGCTCGGGAGCCCACCAACAAGAATATGCTTGCTGAGCGCAGGGCATCGCCGACCACTGGCGGTGCAGCCCCGCGGAAGAACTTGTCGGGTTGGTTGCGGCGTGCTTTTATCGCCGAGCGGACTCAAGATTTAAACGACGGCGCAACCCAACCACGATTCGACCCTTCGCGTCCGTGTTCCTCATACAGGTATGGATTCTCGGGGTACAACTCGAAAGTTTGAGCTTGGCAATTTCCTTTGCCTTCTTGGCGGTGGAGCGGTCGGCGGGCTCGATAAGCGCGTCCTCGACGGCAGCAAGCAGCCCGGGAGACGCGCTTGCCGGAGTGAGCACCGAGCTACCGTCCTCGCCAGGGCTTGATCTTTGGCTGGTCTGTCTTTGTTTCCTCGCGACTTGCGGTGGAGCTCGATGGCGCGTCCTCGACGGCAGCAAGAAGCACTCAAGAGGTGCGGTTGCGAGTGGGCCCCAGAGCACTTACCGGACTCGTCGCTGTTCCGAGGAGCAGCCCAGCCGCAGCCCCCAGCCGCAAGTCTGGGTTACGCCTCTCGCTTCGCCGGGCGTGTTTGAAGATTTTGGTGCGGTGCTGAGATGGACGCGGGTCCACGGAGACGAGGCGCGCCATCCATCTTGTCCTGATCTGGTGGCGCCCGCGAGTGTCTCGCCGCGACCACCTTTCCGACGGCGTCTCCCCCACCGCTGGCTCCGGTGGCGGCGGATGAGACGCAGACGGGTTCGCAACCTCAAAGCCTTCTTCTTGAGGTCATGGCGCAATTGCTTGATGAAGTTGCTTGATGAAACCGGAGAGGTTGATGAAGAACGCGCCTGCGTGAACGCCGGATCAGTCCGCGACACCTCGACGCTTCTACCGGCGCGCGCCAGAGATGTCGGGGAAGCTGCCCAGCGGACACCTATGGGACCGGAGCCCTTTGTGTGTGCGGTACGAGGCGGAGGGAGCACAGAGAGCAGATTGTGGCGAGCACGCTGGCGGCTTTTACCGAGGTTCGGGCGCGATGGACGCAGAAACCCTACTCTGCCTTGGTTTGTATTGAGCTCGGGGAGCTTGAAGAGCTACGAGAGCGGCTACACCGAGCGAGAGTTGCTAAGTTTTCCAAATTAACCGAACCGAACCAACCGAACCGAACGAACCCCCCCATGTTGTGCATGGGCCTCCTTTATAGTGCGAGGGGTCACCGACAGTGTCAACGAGGAGAAAGGGGTAAAATGTAAAAGAGGTGGTAGTTGGAATAGTGCGGGAACAAAGAAGCTACAAAGGCGTGAACAAAGGGTCGCCACCTACTTTGACAAGGGGGACAAGGGCATTTAATGCCGTCGCCGTCGACCCCAAAAGCTCCCGCCTTGTGTCTCCGTCGCCACGGTGATGGATCCACCACCGTGAAGTGCCACCGCGTTCTCAGTTGCACAGCCATCCGCCACGCGTCCTGGACAGCCCTGTGGCGTAGCGTGGGCTGATGAGCTGGGCGCAGTACACAACAGCAATTCTCCCGGCAAGCACCTTGCCGGGGTCTTGACCTTGCCGGGCCCGGGAGCTTGCCGGGCTCTGTAACTTGTCGCTCCCCGGGCCCTCGCCGGGACGCATACAGCGCCGAGGCGTGTCTTCTATGATGTAATCTTCAAGTCTTCCCGGCGAGCTCCTCTCGCCAGGGCCTTGCGTGATTGATATTACCTTGAGCCTGGAACGGCCTTCCCGGCAAGCTCTGCTTGCCGGGGTCTCGATCTTCTGTCTTGTACACTTCGTTTTTGAATGGTTTGACGTGGAGCAGGAGGGTCTTCGACGAGCACGTGGTAAACCCCGCCGCGGGAAGCTGCAACTGCCCGTGCACAAGTTGGGGTACTGAGGTACCCCTACCTTAGTACACCGACACCACAAATCTATACTAAGTTTGATCAGGATCTACTTTTCCAAATCAGAATTAACGCTAGAGCGAGCAAGATCAATGATATGGTCGTGAGACAGAGAAGGAACGAACAAACTCACCCCTCTCGCGAACTCCCTGGTAGATGCGCCGCCGCCGCGCACGACAGAGGGAGAAAAACAACTAGTGAAGGGGGAGCGGGGCGACCTTCGAAGGCCGAAGGGAGAGGGCGGCCAGAGTAGGGCGGCGGAGGCCGGAAGGAGAGGGCAGCCAGAGGAGAGAGAGGGCGAGCGGCCCTATGGGGAACAGAGAGTCGTCGCGAGAGGGGGAGCGATCAAAAGCGGGGGGGAGATTTTTAGTTCTCTTTAGTCAGCCCGAGGATAACTAACCCAATTAGAACCTCTCCACCAAAGTTATTTTTTAGCTGGGTTAGAGCAAACTAGCTCAAACTAACCCCTCTTGTTTCGATAATTTGAGGCTATTTCAACCCAAACTAGCTCTAACTCGTGGATCCAAACAAAGAGGAGTGTTATCAGACGCTACAATGTGGACCGTAGCACATTGTTTTTTATGGCCATATCACCACATTGTTTTCATCACTGGTTCACTGGCTACCATGGTTCGTGACCGCTTTGGGCACTTGGGCTGCCGTGGTTCGCACTACTGGTTCACTGGGCTGCCGTGGTTCGCACTCCTCTGACTTCAGTAGTAGTAGTACTAGTATATACTGCATCATTCTTTGCTCCTTCTTACTACTTCGACATGTGGGAGAGCCAGCATCCGGTTCGACATGTCATGCACCAGGTTAGAGCACGGAATGGAAGGGGGGCATCACCCCGGTCGGAGTTCCTGTAATTCATGACTATAGTGAGTGGTCATATCACAAGTCTTTCCAGCAGTAACGCGCTATCAAATCGCACAGCCCGACCTTTCCAGCAGTATGTTTGAGAATCCGCCACTCGCTCACCCTCCTCGCCTCTCTGTCAAGCCGCCTACCTGAAAACTGCCGCACGTACTGCCCGGGAAAAGCCCCGCCCTCAACTTTTAACTACGCGAAAATAGTTCAAGCTTGTTCGTTCTATATAAATATAGTACTTACTGTATGTTTATTCACCCGTGGGGTTGTTCAATGAAAGGAGGGGCGGGGAGCACAAGTGAACAATACTAGTACTAGTAAGTAGGAGTCGTACAGTAGTCACCTTAAACTGTAGTAGTAAGTAGGAGTCATAGAGTAGTCACCTTAAATAGAGAGTTTCTTTTCTTTAATGCCACGTACACAAATTGAAACGCTTGTTGTGGAGAGAAAAAAGATAACCACTCCACTATATATGTACGTAGGGGCCTGAGCGCTTGCTTTACTAGGGTTGCTCTCTTCATTCTCTCATCCTCTCCAGATATAAACAAGACAGCGGCAGCGACATTTTCTCTCTGCTCACCGCTGGTCACATATCTGGCCAGATCCATTCGACTGGTGTGTGTAGAGGACTAAAAGGTGCATCGTTCACGTGGTCATCGCTGCCGAGGGAGGAAACTCATAGCTGCTGGAGGGGCATGATCCTCTGGCCGTGCCGTTCTCTTCGACACAGCGCTGGCTCGAGAGGTCCTCCGACCCTTCTTCCTCCCGGCCATATTGTCCGCAGATCCGACCTGTCGCCGCCGACATCCCGGCGACCCTCAGGTATAAGTTCTTCGAAAGCGGCCTTGCTCTACTGCCCCAGCTCCCCACGTGTCTGCATGTGCATCTTTTTCTACTCCCATCAGCTCTTCCAAAGCCACCTAAATTTTTAGTATTATTAGAGGTAAAGCTACTTCATGCATTCAAATCTAGGGCTTTGTTCAAACAACGAAGAAAGGGGGAAAAGTTGTAGCATGAATCTAGGACTTGATTCAAAGAGGAAATAATATGGTGAAAGTAGTAGAGACCGGATACCCATTCGATCTCTTGGTTGAAAAGGGAAATAATGGGAAAACACAGTACAAACTGGATAAGGAACAGATCTATTATTGGTTGAAAAAAGGATAGAAAGTGGCGACTGGTGGACAAGTCAACAGAGTATGTCAAGGATTAGATTTGCTACCATCACATAGTAAAAGGTCTCCAGGATTAGATTTGTTGCCCTCACATAGTAAAAGGTCTCAGGATTAGATTTGCTGCCCTCACATAGTAAAAGGTCTCCGGGATTAGATTTGCTGCCCTCACATAGTAAAAGGTCTCCAAGATTAGGTTTGCTGCCCTCACATAGTAAAAGGTCTCTGTGATTAGATTTCCTGCCTCACATAGTACAAGGTCTCTGTGATTAGGTTTGTCAGCCTCATATAGCATGAACAAACTCGGCATCACCACTTTATGCCCCTTGTAGGTACATTTGTCTTGGTGCTTCCACCGTCGCATGTCCTTATACCAACCTTTTGCTATTGTTAATGTAAGGGTGCATGTAAATGAAGCGATCACACTGTTACCTTAGGGACATGTCTAACCAAGTGTTATTGTTAATCTAATGCCTCCAAGGATAAGATGCAATTAAACCGTGTTACAAATGGCACTCCTGCTGTTTTCCCCAGTATGATAAGTAAGTTGCTCCTTTACGCTATTGAGTGTCCTGGTGTCCCCACGGTCCCATGCCCTTAAACCAACTCTTTAGCTGCTGTTGATTTACTGTGTCTGGTAAACAAGCAATGCCACCATTAAAGTAATCCCATATTTGAGGAATCTCATTGTTGATCGTAATGCTTCTGGTAACATGAAGCATTGCTGACGTTTTAAAATTTCTACTGTCCTTGCGTGATTGCCATGAACATAATTAAGATGCTTCTTTTCATTTTGTATATGTTTCAGATATTCTTATTGACCAAAGAATCGTTTACTTTCTATCTTTTTGTGCATATAGGGATATCCATTTCACCTTGTTGCTATTGTGACCTTTTGGTGAACTGCACAAAACACTTTTTTTTTGGAATGAGTGTCTTGTGCAGTTCAACTAAAATGTCACGGGGGCAACATCTCTCAATTTTGGTGGAACTGCACAAAATGGTGATTGGAGTTTCCAAAATCTCCGTCAAGTTCTGCTAGTAATCTCGTGCAACATTTTATTAGCCTTTGTAATATGGAGCCGTCACTGTCACCGCAATGGCACTTTATTTTAGTGGAACTGCACAAAAGGATAAGAAAATTATAGTTGCACCTTACATGAGCCAGACAGCCAACCTTAATGTTCCTCAATTTTAGTGCAACTACTAAAGAAGAACCTACCAGCTCACGAGAGCAAGTACTTCTTGCTAGCTGAATGATGCAATCTTTGCTTCATTTCAGGTGAACTGCAGAAAAAGGCGCATGAATTGAATCATGGAACTCTAGGCAGACCTCATCCTAGTGGAGCTGCAGGTTGAGTTCAAGGAGGCCACTATTAAAGCGAAATCATGCTCTCCTTGTTTGTGATGTGCAAACAGGAATACTTAACTACAGATGTTGTGACGGTTAAGAGCATTCGCCAAGTTCTTCGATTGTATGACATGGCTAGCCAAGATGGATTTAATCCCGATATTCACTTCATCAAAAGGCTGGTTGGTTCTGAATCTTGCAAGCTGGGAATCAATGAGATGTGTAGGCATCTTTGTTGTACTTATTATTTGAATCTTATTTGTTGGTTCTGAATCTTGCAAGCTGGGAATCAATGAGATGTGTAGGCATCTTTGTTGTACTTATTATTTGGATCTTATTTGTTGGTTCTAAATCTTGCAAGTTGGGAATCAATGAGATGTGTAGGCATCTTTGTTGTACTTATTATTTGGATCTTATTTGTTGGTTCTGAATCTTACAAGCTGGGAAACACGGCATGATGATGAGGAGGACAACAACGATAACAAATAGTTCAAACTTGGTAGTATTATCTTTGTGAAAGTGTGACAAGTGTGTTGATCATGTGCGTCCTGAGAATAATAATTCTAATTGTTGTGCATGTTGATCCTATGGCACTGATAGAACGAGCCAATGCATTGCTTGTTTTAAGTATAAATTTTTATTAAAGCTAATTAAATTTAAGTAAAGTGACCACTAACTCCTGTTATTACAGTACCAATACACACCCGCTCGTGAATTGACGTGTGGCTAGAGTAGGTTTCTTAATGGAGGCATTTGAATGCACCGAGGGTGCATCTTCTTCCGGGTGTGCAGCAGACGAGGGAGGGGTAGTAACTGTTGTCGCATGTACACACTCAGCTTACTGTTGAATCCAGTTCTCCAAGAGCTGAAAAACGAACTGCTACCGCCGCCTACACACTCGTTCACTCAAAGAGACTCCAATGGCGATTCGAGGGGTGAGCCTGCTGGATATGGACTTCAGCAAGGAGTTCCCCTTTGAGTTCGCCGTTCAGTCCTATGGCTACACCAAGTTGAATGTTATGTACACCAATGATCCGGACTCGGTGAAGCTCTGCCTCGCCTCAGTCCTATAGCTGCACCAGGTTCTGGAGCATTCGCCGCTTTCATCGGCAAATACCGATCGCACCTTCACTACGATGGAGAGAAGGAAGAACGCGATGATTCGGCCATCTGGTGCAACAAGATTGTCGACATCCAGAAGCAATACAAGATCATCAGCAACGGGCAGGAGAAGGACTCTGTGGTTGACCTCGCCGAGACCATCATCGACCCCTGATACACCAACATGAAAGAAGACAACGATACCAAGGACCTAAACACGTGGGAGGTACCTCTGAATCTAGCCTACTTATGCGGCCAAGAATGCATATGCATGCTACGGCATGTACAGACAGATCTTGGACATGAGGGTGTGTCTGCTTCCCGTAACCGACGAGTACACGGACAGCCGCGGCGTCATCATCAAGCATGCCAGGAAGGTCTAGATGTTTTACTTTATCTGTTTATAAGCACCTTTATCACCTGAGTGTTTCATGCATTAGCCTATGTGTCGTAATTATCTGTTTTGTCCAAAATATTTCTTTTAAGAACCCATTAATCTGACTGCTTTTTTTAGTGGTATTTGCTTATGTATGTAACTAGTTCACTTGTCCGTTAAAAAAAACTAGTTCACTTGGCTGCCGTGCTTTGAATCTCCTTCCTCCCAACATATTCCCCTCCTCAGGTGGACCCAGCAGGTCTCCGAATTTTCTCCCATTTTCTTTTTCGATGTAAACTGAGTTTTCTCCCAGTACTTTTCCCTAGAACCAACTCAACTATCCCACGTCTAGCCTAAAAAATAATAATACCCCACGTACTATTAACTCATCAAATTTAAATGATATTTATTTCGTAAGTTGAAAGTTCTTACAAAATAATAATAATAATTGTTTATATATAACTTGGCAAGTTAACTCCGAGTGATTGCGTACATAAGCTTGCAAAGATTTTACTAACCAATGAAGTAATAGACGTGCAATCATGTGTTTATGTTTTTATAAAATTTCTCCGTCTAGCCCAACATGATATTTTCACCCAGCCCAGCAAGTCTGCGGATTTCGAGAAAAATGCAAATGGAATTTAAACGGGCTGCATATATGTTACATCATTGTTTCACCCGGCCCACCAAATGGACTAAAAAACAAATGGACTGGCTGACATGTGGGCCAGTAGGTCGAAGCCTAAGAAGGCGTAGGATTTACATCCAACGGCCGGCATTCTTCTTCGATCTCTCATCTTCTTCCCCCAACGCTGCCGGGACCGCCTGCTCTAGCCTTCGGCATCCAGCGGCGTTGTTTTGCGCTCCTTAGCAAAACGCTACCCCGCCGACGGCCAGGCCATCCCTCCACTCCGCACCTCCTATTATTCTCTGCCGAGTGTAGGCCCACCCCGCACCTGAACTAGTCAAGTTTCCCACTCCTCTCCGTCTGCGACTCCACTGCCACGTCTTCCCCATCTCTAGGTCATTCTAGTCTGGGGCCTCACCGTCGTCCACCGCCTCGGTGCGCTCGGCGCGGCGTGGTCAACATACGAGAGTCATCGGAAGAGGACTGTACGTGGAGAGCCTGATGGCTGGGACCCACGAGGTCCATGGTCGCACGCAAGGAAAGTTCCTCCTTATTACGCACTGTACATGGACTGTATGTGGGAAGGGCTTCTGTATTTCGTGAAAAAAACGTTCCCCCCGCTGACAGGTCGGACCCACCAGCTATATCTTCGCACGCAAGGAAGTGCCTCCTTATTACGCACAAAAAAATGAATGCCCCCTACTAGCTGGGACGCACCATAGTGGGTGGCTGACTTGTGGGCCTACTAAGTTGACGAGGACGGAGGGATTCGTCAACTTAGTCAATATGAACGATTCTAGCTCCAGTGACCGTACGATGTCCATCCAACGGCCATAGTGCTTCTTCAACCTCCGGTCTTCTTGCTCCAGCCACCCAAAGCAGCGCCGGACGTGCCGCGTGCTCCTGCCTCTCGTGGCCGGCTGTGATGCCGCGGAGGCCTCACCACCCATACTACTCCCACCGCTGGCCTAGGGCATCCCTCTACTCACCCACACCCCCTATTATTCTGCAGCGACGGCAGCCTCACGCCGCAGCCGAACCAGTGAAGCCTCATACTCCTCTCCGCGTGGGCATCCACTACCGCGTCTTCCCCGGCTCCGCGTCGTCCCCTTGCTAGGCCTCGTCGTTGTCCACCGCCTTGGTGCTCTCGGCGCGGCGTGGTCAATGTGGTCAATGACCGACTTCCATCGGAAGAGTATCAGACGTGGAGAGGCCGACACCGGGTCCACGCCGAACCCGCTTTTTGTGATTTGCCAAGTAAGTCGCTTTGTCATTCCTGTTGGGCTGCAAATCTTTCAAGACGAGGAGAGCTTCATTCGGCTGGCCGAGAAAATGGCCTATCAGTAATTAGAAATGGGTTGTGCATTTTTAAAACACATCAAACCGGCAATTAGTTTCAAATATCTTTTTTTTCATTTCGAGATTTTAAATTGCATTTATTTTTATGCATGGGCAATTTGTTGGATTTTATATTGATATACATTTATTTTTAAAATCATTTTGAATGTGACTCGAAATTTCGGGATTAAAAACAGTTCGGACCGCACCGAAATATGCAAAATTTCATATAATTTTTTAACCGTGGCCACAATATGGGCTGTAATGCTAACAAAAAGAATATGGGCTCCAAAAAAAACCTTAAGAATTAGCAAATGGGCTGTAAATTATTAGAAATAATGGCAGATGGGATGTATGATGTTTCCCACAGATTTGAGGCTTTCCTAAAAGGTTGACGACAAGCAAAGGATCGTTGATTTCCATCCAACGGCCGTCGTCTTCTTCAATCTCTGCTCTTCTGCTCCAAATGCTCAAACAAGCACCGCGGGGATTGCTCGCTCCCTCCTCCTCATGACCGATCAGGCTACTCACAGAGGACTCACCTCCCCACCGTATTCCCATCGCTTGCCTAGCTATCCTCTACTCACCCACACTGCTATTCTCCGCGACGGCAGACGAACCAAAACCCTCGACAACAGTACTCCCCTCTGGGGAAACAATCGCCGAGTCTTCCTCGCCTCCGTGTCGTTCCTTCCTAGGCCTCGCTTGTTGTCCACCGCCACAGTGCTCTCGGCGCTGCTGGTCAACATGGTCAACGACCAACATGCATCTGGCGGATCAGACGTGGAGAGGCCGACAGTTGGTCCACGCCGCACGCACGGAAATGCCTCCTTATTACGTGCAAAATAATGATTCCTCCCCGACATCCGGGACCCACCGAAGGGCCTCTCAGATTTCACGAAAAAATGTTACCGCCACGACAGCTTGGACCCACCACTATATCTTCGCACGCAAGGAAGTGCCTCCTTATTACGCACAAAAAATGAAAATACTCCCCGCTAGCGGGACCCAAAGATAGTGGTCGGCTGACTTGTGGGCCTACTAAGTTGACGGGGACGGAGGGCTTTGTCAACTTAGTCAATACTCCAGTGACCGTACGATGTCCATCCAACGGCCATAGTGCTTCTTGAACCTCTGGTCTTCATGCTCCAGCCGCCCAAAGCAGTGTCAGTCGTGCCGCATGCTCCTACCTCCCATGACCGGCTGTGATACTGCGGAGGCCTCACCGCCCCCTACTACTCCCACCGCTGGCCAGGCCATCCCTGTACTCACCCACACCCCCTGTTATTCTGCGGCGACTGCATCCTCTTACTCCTCTTTGCATGGGCATCCACTGCTGCGTCTTCCCCGGCTCCGCGTCGTCTCCTTCCTAGGCCTCGCCGTCGTCCACCGCCGTGGTGCTCCCAGCGCGGCGTGGTCAATGTGGTCAACGACCAACTTCCATCGGAAGAGTACTGTGCATGGAGGGGCTGACAGCTGGGTCCACGGCGGCCGCAAGGAAGTGCCTCCTTATTACGCGCAAAATAATTATTCCTCCACCTGACAGCAGGGACCCACCAAACGGGCCACCGTATTTTGCAAAAAAAAGTTTCCCCCCCTGACTGCTAGGACCCACCAGCTACACCTTCGCACGCAAGGAAGTGCGTCCGGGCAAAAAAAATGATTCGCCCCCTGACTGCTGGGACCCACCAGCTACATCTTCGCACGCAAGGAAGTGTCTGGCAGTCGGGACCCACCTGGTCGAAGCGTACGTAGCATTGTCATTCTGGTCGCGAACGTGTACGTACATACTGGTGGATGTAGAGGCGCGCACATGTCGTAGTAGAGGCACGTACGTGTCGTAGTAGAGGCACGCACGTAGCATGTACACGTACGTACAGCAGCCAGTGTGCAAGAAGGAAAATACGGCCACGTATGTGTAAATATGGGCGGGGTCTCGAACGCCTACTCGTGCATATGTGAGGTCAGGGCTCGTGTACATGGCTGGGTCGGAACGGAGAAACAACTCGTCGTCGTGTTCATGGGAAGGCAACGGAATGCGTCATGTTCATGGGGAGGCAACGGAATGCGTCGTGTTCATCGGGAGGCAATGGAACGCGTGGGAGCCAACTGGCTTGGACGGAACAGGTGATGGAAACGAGGCCCGGCATACCGCAGAACGGAGGAAACGGCCTTGTGTTCGACCGGCCACGTTCGAAACGGGATCTTGTTCATCGGGAGGGGTCTGGCGTACCACAAAACGGAGGAAACGGACCTCCTACGGTCGAAACGGGGGTCCTGTTGATCGGGAGGGTGTGGCGTATCGCAAAACGGATTTAAACGGACTTGTGTTGGAGCGCTACGGTCGAAACAGGGGTCCTGTTCATCGGGAGGGGTGTGGCGTATCGCAAAACGGGACTCCACGAGATACAGTTCATCTCCACCGTCGACCACCTCAAGCCTCCACGGGCTACCGTCAACCACCTCCAGCCTCCACGGGCTACCGTCGACCTCCTCCAGCCTCCACGGGCTCCTGTTCATCCAGGCTCCACCGCGCGCCACTCCACCGGCTACTTATCAACCACCCCTCCACAGGCACCCCTTCACTGTCTACTGCTCATCCAGCCCTCCACGGGGTCGTCCTGTTCATCCAGAGGCAACGCCACGGGGTCCTGTTCATCCACCCCACCGCCATCGCTCATCCAACCTCCCCCGCCAACGCTCATTGTTCATCCAGAGAGGCAAGATCGATCGGCTTCGCTTAGCGGCGATGATGAAGAATCGCCGATCGGGTTCGCTTAACACCATCGATCGATCGCTCGGGTTCATGAACGATAGCTCGCGGTGCAATTGCTCGGTTCGCTTAGAGCCCAACGCCTCGCTCGGGTTCGATTAGAGCCAACACTCGCACACACGCAGCAGACGCGTGTACGAGAAACGCGCATCGCTTAGCCCCCGACCACCCACCGTGGCGAACTCCCGAAATTTTCCTCGCCTCGCTTCTACCACGGTTTTTTCCGTCATGGACGGCCCAAAGAATGTCATGCAGCAAGGCGTCTCCGCCCACCTGTGACGAAAAGCCCATTTTCTCGTCATGATTTTTTGTCACGTAGGGAGCCTACCACATCTATGATGATACCGGTTTTGTCACAATTATCGTCATAGAAGTGTCATATGTATGACAGAAAAAAATTTCGTTCGGCCCAAAATGTCACAGATGTGTCTTTTTTTGTAGTGTACCCCACTCAATGCATGCAGCATATGTGGCAAGGGATAAGAATGTGGTGGAAAGACTGAATTGGCAGTTAATCCCCCATGCTTTAAAGTCATTCAAGGACCATTACAAAGATCGCCCCACTACAATTGGCGTTACGTGATGCACGAGAAAGCCGAAAACTGATCCAAGCTCAGATTAATGGAGAAGCAAAGGAGACTTCAAAGGACGAACTACCACATACTCCTCGCCAGTGTACTTGACAGGGCCTACCCTGACGACGCTCAGCAACGCGTCCAGGCCAGGCCCAGGGCTCCTGTCGATGCAACAAACCCAGGTGTCTTGCCCTAACTGTACACAGGCTCAAGAGCAAGGTTACAACATCCAGGACAAGACCAAGTAGAAGAGATAGCTCTTTGGGAAATCAAAGGGCAGATCAAGAAGGCCAAGTTAAGCTGAAGTAGCAAAATACCACTAAGGAAAAACCTCCCTTATCAGGCAGGCAAGCCTGGCGAGGTCGAGGTTGCACCAAAGACAAGTCTCAAGACTACCTCGGCAAGCTTGCCGAGGACGCCGAGGGCGGACCCCGCCAAGGCTCCACCGCTCCACCTCACAGTGACGCGAGTCATCGATCCGTGCGGTGTCGAGCCCCCAAGTTACTAAGTGGGTGTTATTTGACACATGGCAGCCACTTCCGAAGGAAATCACCTCTGAATGACACCCGTCCAGAGACGTGTCACGCAGGCAGGCAAGAAGGTGGCTGAACTACCCGACAAGGCTTGCCGGGTAGCGCTACAATGTGACACTAAGCGACGCATTTAATGCACTATGTCCTGTCTGCAGTGTTAGGTATGATAGCACTGTTTGCTATCTAATCAATACGCAATGACTGATTTGCCATTGTGGTGGCCCCTTGATCTATAAAAGGAGGGCCGTGGCGACCTTAGAAAGGATTCGGACCCCTGTACACTCATACGCGCGTAGCTGTTCTCGCCCCGAAGCAACCCTGTCGGGCTAGAGCAATGCGTCTCCACGATGGTCCCTTCATCAATCAACTAAAGCAGGAGTAGGGTTTAATGCCTTGCGGTGGCCAAAACATGGGTAAAAGTGCTTGTGTGATTGCTGTCGTGCTGCCCCTGCACCCTCTGCTCTTTGTGCAATGTACTCTTCCCCCCTGCCGAACCACAAGGGGCCCATGGCCCCATAGGTGGTCGTGTTTTCTCACGACACTTCGACAAATGATAATATGAATGAAATACATCGTCGCTTTGATAAGTATGTGATAAGAAAGAGCTCCCCCTAAATTTGTACATTATTTAAAATTTGCTTTTGAATGCAAATGCACAATCGAATTAGGATCATGGGTCACTCTTCCATGTCACATGCATCTTGGTGGAGCGCTCAAAATGATAAGAGTTAAATAACATGCACTCATCACCAAGGATACAAGTGATTGGTCATACACAAATAATCATAGAGATAGATAAGTAAGCACACACATAAGCATAGTATGATCAAATACATGATCACATAAGTATCTCACGAGCATAACACAAATTGTAGCATAGGAATCAAACAACCAAATGATCGAAGTAGCAAGAGAAGCAAATGAAACCAGCAAAAAGAGCAAGCCATACACACACACACACTCTCTCTCTCTCTCTCTCTCGAAGCCTGTGATCTATGCACTTTCTCCCCCTTTGGCAACAAGTTACCAAAAAGTTTGAAAACATATAGTGCTATCTGACACTCTAGACACGATCTCCAGGACCTCCTGAAGGGGTCTTCTGGCTTGTCGCTCCAGTGTGCGTAGATGGCATGGAGAGGAGGGCATCTGCAAATGTTTCTACAGAAGTCTATTGAGCTGGAGGTACAACCGTGGCAGTTGCTGCAACTGCTGAAGTGGTAGTCCTGGAGTCTTTGACAACTAGCACAGCTGATGACCTTTGTGCCCTTGGCACTCCCTGGAAAGTATCTGTAGTTGGTCTATCTTCTCCAAAATGGTCTATATCTCAGTGACCTTGATACATCCATTTTGCATAATGCTTTTATATCATTATTTATTGCATTATGGGCTATTATTACACGTTATATCACAAGATTATGCCTTTTCTCTCTTATTTTATAAGGTTTACATGAAGAGGGAGAATGCTGGTAGCTAGAATTTTGGACTGGAAAAGGAGCAAATATTAGAGACCTATACTGCACAACTCCAAAAGTCCTAAAAGTTCACGGAGATCAGTTTTGGACTAAATAAAAAATATTGGGTGAAGAAAGCACCAGAGGGGGGCCACCAGCCAGCCACAAGGGTGGAGGGCGCATCCCCATCCTTGTGGGCCCCTTGGTTGGCCCCCGATGCCCATCTTCTGCTATATGGTGTCTTTTCCCTGGAAAAAATAAAGGAAGCTTTCGGGACGAAGTGCCGCCGTCTCGAGGCGGAACCTGGGCAGAACCAATCTAGGGCTCTGACGGAGCTGTTCTGCCAGGGAAACATCCCTCCGGGAGGGGGAAATTGCCATCGTCATCACCATCGATCCTCTCATTGAGAGGGGGTCAATCTCCATCAACATCTTCACCAGCACCATCTCCTCTCAAACCCTAGTTCATCTCTTGTATCTGATCTTTGTCTCAAATCCTCATACTAGTACCGTGGGTTGCTAGTAGTGTTGATTACTCCTTGTAGTTGATGCTAGTTGGTTTATTTGGTGGAAGATCATATGTTCAGATCCTTAATGATAACTAATACTCCTATGATTATGAACATGAATAGGCTTTGTGAGTAGTTACGTTTGTTCCCGAGGACATGGGAGAAGTCTTGTTATAAGTAATCATGTGAATTTGGTATTCGTTCGATATTTTGATGAGATGTATGTTGTCTATCCTCTAGTGGTGTTATGTGAACGTCGACTACATGACACATCACCATGATTTGGGCCTAGGGGAAGGCATTGGAAAGTAATAAGTAGATGATGGGTTGCTAGAGTGACAGAAGCTTAAACCCTAGTATATGTGTTGCTTCGTAAGGGGCTGATTTGGATCCATATGTTTCATGCTATGGTTAGGTTTATCTTAATTCTTATTTCATAGTTGCAGATGCTTGCGAGAGTGGTTAATCATAAGTGGGAGGCTTGTCCAAGGAAGGGCATCACCCAAGCACCGGTCCACCCACATATCAAATTATAAAAGTAACGAACGCGAATCATATGAGCATCATGAAAACTAACTTGACAGTAATTCCCATGTGTCCTCGGGAGCGCTTTGCTTTATATAAGAGTTTGTCCAGGATTTTCCTTTTCTACAAAAAGGATTGGTCCACCTTGCTGCACCTTAGTTACTTTTGTTACTTGTTACTTGTTACGAATTATCCTATCACAAAACTATCTGTTACCAATAATTTAAGTGCTTGCAGAGAATACCTTGCTAAAAGCCGCTTGTCATTTCCTTCTGATCCTCGTTGGTGTTGGCACGCGAAATCGCCGCGCAACACCAAGATATTTGTCGTGCTTTCATGACGACGAATGATTGCTTTACGAGCAAAGTAACAAAGATTTCCTCGCTTTCGTGGAGGAGAACCGGCCGCTTTTCAGCGCAAAACGACAAAGATCGCCCAACCCTAGGGTTGCTAAGGCTCGGCAAGGAGTAACGACGGAAAATAGACGTACGTGAAAATAGAGTTTGTATTGATAGATCGATTGCTGGGGGTTTCCAATTGGCCATGGCCTTACATATATACGGCACGCTGGACTTGGCGTATAAGATTACAACTCTGAAGCTAAAACCAATCAGGACTAGCCTTTCTTGATTCGGTTACCATGTAGCATATTTCTACAAAAAATATACTTGCCAATCTAAGTACTTAACAAATCTAGGCCATATCCACGTACATGCAGTCTTGCATATAAGAATAAAGTACTCCGGCCACGTCGCCATCACACTAAATATAATGGCTAAGCATATGTATAAATACCTTGAGCCCACCAAGAAAATATTAAATATTCCGGCAACATCGAAAATCAAACTGGATAATGGCCATCAGGACTAAGCATACTTCTTCATATACGTAGATATATATCACTTGCATGCATCACGCCTATGGTCCAGTATAGCATATGATTCTTCTTAGGACTTGTATCTTCACCTCCCATGAAATTTCATGTGGCAATACTTCAACAATGCATTAACCGATCAGCTTGATAAATCATTGATTTAATTTGGCTCATCACATACTAAGTAGCCAAATTATATCATCAACACATGCCCCCCTGTTTTTGGTACAATTGCATTGACCAAAAATATATAGGAATTGCCGTCGGATAAAGCTGATCATTCATCATATCATTACTCAGGGCGATGTCCAATGATACATCGGCCAAATTTTCTTAGGGCAATATTTCAAATAATATATCGGCCAATGCTCAGGGCGATACTTGAAATAACATATCGGCCACAACATGTTCAGGCCTCCTGCCACATGCTAGGATAATACTTCTTCAAATATTTTCCATTAAGAGCTTTGGACAACTTCTCTCCCTGCAAAGATTGTACAAATTATCAATTTCCAGGAACAATCTCTATAATTTTATACGGGCCTTCCCAACTCGGCGACCATTTGCCGAATTTTATATCTTTAGTTCCAATAGGTAAAATCGTTTTCCACACTAAATCCCCTATTTGAAACGATTTCTCTCTCACCTTTTTATTATAAGCCTTAGCTACTCTTAATTTCTCTTTCTCAATTTCTTGCAAAGCTCTTAATCTCTCTTCTGAAATGTCATCTATCTTATCCATCATCAAATCATTATAATCTACAGCCAACAAATCATTTTGTCTGGCCACTCTAAGAGCTTGTAAATTAACCTCCATAGGTAACACCGCCTCCTGACCATATACTAGATCATACGGTGCCACTTGAGTCGCTCCGTGCTTAGATATCCGATGAGCCCATAAAGCTTCCTAAAGTACCTCATGCCATCTTTTCGGATGCTCCTCAATTTTCTTTTTGATAAGCTTAATTAAAGTTTTATTGCTAGATTCGGCCTGTTCGTTAGCTTGAGCATAGTAAGGCAACGAATTTAACAATTTAATTTGTAAAGATTCGGCAAATTCACGAAATTGATGAGACATAAAAGAAGCACCTTGATCAGTAGTTAATGTTTGAGGAATACCGAATCTATGAATAATATGCTCTAAAACAAAACTAATAACCTCTTTGTGAGTCATATTTTTCAAAGGAACTGCTTCAGTCCATTTAGTAAAATAATATGTGGCAACTAGGACGAAGTGATGTCTTTTAGAAGACGAAGGATGTATTTCACCAATAAAATCTAAGCCCCATCCTCTAAATGGCCACGGCCTAATTATAGGATTCAACATAGTCATGCGCTTTAATCAGATATTCCCAAATTTTTGACATGCCTCACAACCTTTATAGTACCAAAAACAATCCTCTAGCAAAGTCGGCCAATAAAACCCTGCTCTTTTTAATAACCATCGCATTTTGTGAGCCGACTGATGTGTCCCACATATTCCTTCGTGCACTTCACCCATAGCCATTCTAGATTGATCAGAATCCAAGCATTTTAAAAATAACCCATCAATTGTTCGGCGACACAACTCATCGTTAAATAAGGTATATTTTAAAGTTTGTCGCCGAATTTTTCTATCTCTCGTTTGACTTGGATCCTTTAAATGATTAACTAGAGGAACTCTTCAATCACTCAGGTCTAAGTTATTTGCTAATTCGGTCGTTTGTGACTCATGCACCGAATCTGCACTACACTGTACAGCTAATTGTTCAACTGTGCTTGGCCCAAGTGCACTCTGTGGCAAAGTATCCAACACTATAGAGTCAGCATGCATCAGCTTTTCTAATATAAAAAACATTCCTTTCCTAATGTGATAACCGGATGCTTGTTGTGCTAAACAATTAGCTCTAGAATTTTCTTCTCTGGGTATATGATGGAGGTGAACGTATCTAGAGACTTAATTATGTCTAAACATCGGTCCAAATAACTATTTAATAACCCATTAAAACATTGAAATTCGCCTTTAATTTGTTGTACTACCAGAAGCGAATCCCCAAAAGCATCTACATCCTTTACGCCCATATCAACTAAAGTTTGTAAACTAAGCAGTAAAGATTCATACTCAGGTTGGTTATTAGTGCAAGGATATTCCAAATGGACCGATGTACCATAAAAAATATTGTTAGGTGAAACTAAAACATTACCGACGCCTTGCCCATCCCTACAAACCGATCCATCAAAATAAAGTTTCCATGGACACACACTAACATAATCGATATTTCCATCACCTTTAATCCTATGATCAACAATGAAATCGGCGATAATTTAACCCTTCATAGCACACAACGATTCTTATGTTAAATCATATTCTATTAGTGCGTAAGCCCACTTTCCAATCCTACCACTAAGAATCGGTTGTTGCAACATATACTTAATGACGTCAGCCTGGCAAGCTACCACACACGTACTAGAAAGAAGATAAGGCCGAAACTTGGTACATGCATAGTATAAAGATAAGCATAACTTTTCAATAAACACGTACCGACTCTCGGCGTCGAGCAAACGACGGCTTAAGTACGCAATGAAGTATTCTTTTCCGCTGACCTCTTGCGCCAACACCGCACCGATCACCCTATCTTTTGCAGCAATGTACAGCCTAAACGGCGCACCGGAGATGGGCGCCGCAATATTGGAGGATTTGACAAGCATTGCTTTATATTATTGAAAGCATATCGTTGCTCGGCCCCCCAAGTAAATCCGACTTCATTCTTTAGCCGAAGTAGAGGAACAAACGATTCAATTTTTCCTGCAAGGTTAGACATGAATCGTCTCAAGTAATTATTTTTTTCCTAACAACTTTTGCACATCCCTTTTACACGTGGGTTCCTCCAAATTTCTAATTGCCTCCACTTTCTTAGGGTCAATCTCTATGCCATTTTCATGAATTATGAATCCTAAAAGCTTACCAAATTTACACGCCAAAAGCACATTTGAGTGGGTTCATTTTTAATCCATACCGGCGCATCCTTTCAAAAGCTAATCTTAAATCGGCTAAATGATGATCAAACCCATCCGATTTAACAACTATGTCATCAATATATATTTCTAGTACAATGCCTAGAAGATCATGAAAAATTAAATTCATAGCGCGTTGGTATGTAGCACCGGCATTTTTTAACCCAAATGTCATAACAACCCACTCAAATAAACCAACAAAACTTGGGCAACGAAAAGCAGTCTTAGACATATCTTGTTCGGCCATAAATATTTGATTGTAACCTGCATTACCATCTAGAAAGCTAATCACTTTATGTCTCGACACATCATTAATAAGCATGTTGGCTATAGGCATATGATATTCTTCTTTGGGAGTAGCTTTATTCAAATCTCTAAAATCAACACAGATTCTAATATTACTAGTATTTTTCTTTTCCACGGGCACAATATTAGAAACCCAATCTGCATATCTACACGGCCGAATAAACTTAGCTTTTAACAACCGATCAACCTCTTCTTTGATGCGATCATACAAATTAGGATTGAAACTTCTACGAGGTTGATTATGCGGCCTAAAACCGGATTTAATAGGTAATCTATGTTCTACTAAATCTCTACTCAAACCGGGCATCTCAGTATAATTCCAAGCAAAGCAATCAACGAATTCTTTAAGTAATAAACATACCTTAATTTTCTGATCAGCTTTCAAGCTAGCTTTGATAAATGTAGGCCTCGGGATACTTCCATCACCAATATCAATTTCTTCAAGTGGATCAGCCGATGAGAATCCTTGTCCAAGCTTTTCCATGTCATCAAAATCTTCAATTATTTCATGCATATCGCTCTTTCTGGAACGATACTCCTCCGTGCATCTTTGTAGCCACTTAATACTATCGTCTTTATTCATCATTTATATAGATAAATCATTAAGCCGAGCTATGTTAGCCGGCTGTGCATTTATAGGTACAAAGCCATCTCTACCGATACTGATATAATCATAATCCGATAAATCCCTACCGGTCAAACATCGCATGTCACCGTGTTGCCAATCAACCGGCGCCTCCTCGTCAAAGCAATGCAAGAAGAATTGTCCGCCTCAATCACCTCGACATCATCATTAACCCACTGAATTAAGCATTGATGAAGAGTAGTAGGGATGCAACAATTTGCATGAATCCAGTCACGTCCCAAAAGAATATTATACCGGCCTTTGACATCGACAACAAAAAATGCAGTCGGCAATGTTTTGCTTCCGACTGTGAGCTCCATAGAAATAACACCCTTAGCCTCGGACAATTCTCCTAAAACCCCACTAAGTCCCATGTTGGTCTTCATTAACTCGCTCTCTTCTCGGTTCAATTTAGAAAATACCGAAAAGGGCATAATATTAACACCTGCACCGCCATCAACGAGCATGCGACCAATAGGCTTACCATCAATGTGACCTCTGATAAATAATGGCTTTAGGTGCTGCCCATGCTTCTCTGGTTTCTCAAATGGAGCATTCTTTGGGCCAAGAACAAGTTCAGCAATTTCTGCCTCGGGCGCGCGAAATTCAGTAGGCAATGCAAACAACATATTAACATCCATATCAGTTGGTGCATCTTCATTATTCTCTGAATTTTCTGCAATAATGATGTCATTCGCATTTTTATTTTCCTCTGCTGCGATGCGCTTCTCCTTCCTAGTCTTTGTAGGCATCATTGGTTTATCCTGATTGAACCATCTATCGCGATTCTTCTCAGCTATCTCTTCTTTTATTTCCAATGTCCGCAGTCGCTGTACACATCGTTTCTGAGTGTGGGTAAGTCCATTCGGGCACCACTACGGTGCTGGTTTAGTCCCTGGCACGACAGACTTAATTTGGCTGCCCCCCGGGTCCTTCGGCCTATACTGACGCATTTCTATTTTTCGGCAAACATTTCATCTCCGCCAAAAACTTCTCTGCTGATCATATACGGATCGAATTAAATCCTCGCGCGACATTGCCTCGAGGCCCAACGTAGATGTACTAGTATTAGACTTGAAACTCCTCGAGGCGCACTCTTGGACGCCTCGTAACAATTCTTTATGATCAAATCAACTTGTGTGCTAGCCGATTTAGGCTTCGAATAGTACGTGAGGATATAGCATCCGCCGTGCATGCGGGTTATGCCTAGAATTAGTTTGCTTTCCAAATTGATTAGACTCGCCAGCTTGCCGCAACTTTACGCCATTACTTTTCTCCTCTGTACCGAGAGCTTCTTTTGAGACACTGCTTGTTTCTATATAATTGACAGCACCTTCATCTGACTGGTGTTCCGCTATTTTCATACCATGATCAGCATCCAAATCATCTGAATTTTTTGCTGCTTTAGTTTCAACACGCTTCACCGGCATCCATACGCGCTTGTAGTTGCCCTTATAGTTGTTGCGCTCTGCACTTCGTACTGGTGATCGACCTCCTCGAATCTCGATGGCGTTATGCGATCTAGCCTCCTCATTGAAACGAGCCCTTTTCTAATGTACATTTGGTCTGAACATAGGCCTCGGCGGGATCCATCCCGGCTGAAAATAACCTGCTGGCCCTGTAGGATATGGCGCCCAAGGATTAAACCCCCATGGAGGAAACTGCGGATACATAGGAGGTGCACAACCCCAATATGTTGGCTCCATTGCAAAATACGGCTGTTGGTCATATACACTTCCTTTCCATTGCTCATGACTGTGAGGTCCAGAAGGAGATCTAGGACGCTTATTACCTCCGAGCCGATTAAACACATTGTTGGTCTTGCATGAGGTATATTTTTCCAACAACATGCTAATTGTCAGCTTTGGCCTTGGAGCTTGTCTCCTTCCTTCGTTGACTTTCCACACTCCTATTTCTAGATTTTTTTGGTTTGATCATCCTTGGAGGAGCACTGTTATCAACAACATTTTTCTCTGTTGCGGATTCGGTCTGATCCGACCGAATAAGCATTTTTTTTACTCTCAAGCTCGACCATATTGATAGGAAAGGGTCATTGTCGAGCTTCATCTTAGGACCTTCAGAACGCAATCGTCCTTCATTAATGGCCGATTACACTGCCGACGAAACACGCTTACAATCATTAGTAGCATGAGAAAAAGAATTGTGCCACTTACAATAAGCTCTTCTACCCAATTCTTCTGGAGGTGGAATTACATGACCCTCTCTTACTCTAATTAATTTATTATGCAATAACATATCAAAAATTCTATCACACTTGCTAACATCAAAAGTGTATTTAATTTCATCTCTTCTAGCAGGTGTAGGTTTCAAAGCAGAACATGCAAAAGGTTTTTACTTTGGCGCTTGAACCCATTCGGCTACACATATATTAACATCATCCTCACTAGTTGAATCACTATCATAATCTAAGGCATTAACCACATGATTATCTTTCTCTTTATTTCTGTTATCTTTAAACCGGCTATATTGTTTAATTTCCTTAGCCCGGTTTTTTTGCACCAAAGCCTTCTGCAAAACTTGGTTAACATCTAAAAATTCTTGCCCTTCTAGTTTATCCTTAATATGAGCGAGTAAACCCGAAAAGGCAAGATCGGCTAAGTCCTTTTCGGCTATGGTCAAGCTGAAACATCGGTTTTTGACATCCCTAAACCTCCTAATATAATCATGAACATGCTCATTATATTTCGCCTTACCATAGTTAAGTCTGAAAGTCAAGTTCTGCTTTCACCGCTATAAAAATACTCATGAAATTTTTGCTCCAATTGTGCCCATGTTGAAATAGAATTAGGAGCAAGCGATGTAAACCAAGTAAATGCAGTACCGGATAGAGATAAAGGAAATAATTTTAATCTAAAAACATCTGATGTGCCGACCTCGCTGCATTGTGCTAAAAATTGTCCCACATGCTCAAAAGTAGATCTACCATCTTCCCCTGTAAATTTAACAAAATCTGGAATTCTAAAACCACGAGGATATGGCGTCGAGTCAAAATAATCAGGGTATGGTTTTTGATATGCACGGTGCTCTACCCTTAGGTTCTAAACCAAATTCTCTAAGTATATTAGCAAGCTGATCCTTAAAAATTTTATTGGGCTGTAGAGAACTGGCTTGTGGAGAAGATGAAACACCAGCACGTGGTGGAAATTCCGGCAAAGAAATTGGACCATGCGAAGTTTGCAACGGAGACCCATTAAAATATGAATCAGATACCGGCCCATACGGAACCCCGGTACCGACAGGCGACAGTGGTGGCGTACTATATGCTACTGTCTGATAACTAGGCTGCTGCAAATTAGAATTAAAACCAAAACTTCGGTTATTGTTATTGTGATTTTGTGGAACCAAAGTCGAAACAATAGGAGCAGTAGTACTAGGAACTAAATTATTAGCCGAACTACCAACATAGTTTCGGCCATCCAGATTATTGTTTAAAGGAACGTGAGGCTGCATAGTATTAGCCGATGCACTAGGTGTATGTATATTACTTGGAAAATTGTTAAATCTGCTACTGTCTGGTGGCATCGGTCTTTTTCTAGAATACTCATCATTGACTTGCAGCACTAATGAGTGTACATGACCAGTAGACATTTTTCAAGATCTTTATTAAACTGCTCCTTAAAGTCTTCAAGTCTATTAGCTACTGCTTGAGTAATTGTACATGTCGTATTTTCCATATCAGAACCATATTTACTAGCTACGGACACATCAATTAGATGAGCAATTTCTTCCGTTGAGTTTTTTACCTGAGCATCGGAAGGGCTTGGAACTACCTTTTTGACGACGCCATTCCTCGTCTTCGCGTATCCAGCCAACTTGAGCTTCAACCTCTCAACCTTTTCTTTCTCAAGCTCCTCTTCAAGCTCGCGCCGAACATCTTCCGACAGATCGTTGAGTGTGACGGCGATGACGTTCTCCGGGTTGATGTCGCTCCCGTTCTTGGACCCGGTACTCATCGTGTAGCTCTTCTTCTTCTCTTCCCCAGCGGAGTCGCCAATTGTGTTGGCACGCGAAATCGCCGCGCAACACTAGGATATTTGTCATGCTTTCGTGACGACGAACGATTGCTTTACGAGCAAAGCAACAAAGATTTCCTCGCTTTCGTGGAGGAGAACCGGCTGCTTTTCAGCGCAAAACGGCAAAGATCACCCAACCCTAGGGCTGTTAGGGCTCGGCAAGGAGTAACAACGGAAAATAGACGTACGTGAAAATAGAGTTTGTATTGATAGATCGATTGCTGGGGGTTTTCAAATCGGCCATGGCCTTACATATATACGGCACGCTGGACTTGGCGTATAAGATTACAACTCTGAAGCTAAAACCGATCAGGACTAGCCTTTCTTGATTCGGTTACCATGTAGCATATTTCTACAAAAAATATACTTGTCAATCTAAGTACCTAACAAATCTAGGCCATATCCAAGTACATGCAGTCTTGCACATAAGAATAAAGTACTCCGGCCACGTCGCCATCACACTAAATATAATGGCTAAGCATATGTATAAATACCTTGAGCCCACCAAGAAAATATTAAATATTCCAAAGAACGTCATAAATCAAATCGGATAATGGCCATCAGGACTAAGCATACTTCTTCATATACGTAGATATATATCACTTGCATGCATCACGCCTATGGTCCAGTATAGCATATGATTCTTCTTTGGACTTGTATCTTCACCTTCCATGAAATTTCATGTGGCAATACTTCAAGAATGCATTAACCGATCAGCTTGATAAATCATTGATTTAATTTGGCTCATCACATACTAAGTAGCCAAATTATACCATCAACAGTTGGGCTCGACACTCTTACTTATCGAAAGGACTACGATAGATCCCCTATACTTGTGGATCATCAAGACTCTTTTCTGGATCCGTTGCCGGGGAGTGAAGCGCCTTTGGCAAGTGGAATTTGGTAAGGAAACATTTGTATAGTGTGTTGAAATTTACTGTCACTTGTTACTATGGAAAATAATTCTTTGAGGGGCTTTTTTGGGGTATCTTCACCTTGACCAGAAGAGCGAAGAGTTGCTCCTCAACCTACTGAACCTACTGAAAATATTTATTATGAAATTCCTTTGGGTATGATAGAGAAACTGCTAGCTAATCCTTATGCAGGAGATGGAACATTACATCCTAATATGCACCTAATCTACGTGGACGAAGTTTTTGGATTATTTAAGCTTGCAGGTATGCCCGAGATTGTTGTCAATAATAAGGTCTTCCCATTATCTTTGAAGGGAAAGGCATTGACATGGTTTAGGCTATGTGATGATATTGGATCATGGAACTACAACCGACTGAAATTGGAATTTCATCAGAAGTTTTATCCTATGCATCTGGTTCATCGTGATCGGAATTATATATACAATTTTGACCTCGTGAAGGAGAAAGTGTTGCTCAAGCTTGGGTTAGGCTTAAGTCAATGTTATATTCATGCCCCAATCATGAGCTCTCAAGAGAAATTATTATCCAAAAAAATTATGCTTGGCTTTCTCATAATGATCGATCCATGCTCGATACTTCTTGTACTGGTTCTTTTATGATGAAGACTATTGAATTCAAATGGGATTTATTGGAAAGAATGAAACGCAACTCTGAAGATTGGGAACTCGGCAAAGGTATGGAGTCAGGTATAAACCTTAAGTTTGATTGTGTTAAATCTTTTATGGATACCGATGCTTTTCGTGACTTTAGCACTAAATATGGACTTGACTCTGAGATAGTAGCTTCTTTCTGTGAATTTTTTGCTACTCATGTTGATCTCCCTAAGGAGAAGTGGTTTAAATATCATCCTCCCATTGAAGTTAAAGTAGTAGAACCCATTAAAGTTGAAGAAGAAACTATTACTTATAATGTTAATCCTATAGTTCCTACTGCCTATATTCAGAAACCACCTTTTCCTGAATAAAGGATCATGATAAAGCTTCGACTGTGGTTCGTAAGAGTTATACTAGAACACCTACACCCCCTGAACAAATTAAAGTTGAACCTAGTATTGCTATGGTTAATGATCTTTTAGTCGAATTGATGGGCATGTTATTTATTACTGTGATGAAGCTGCTAGAATTGTTAAACCTGATACTAAAGATAAACATATAGCTATTGTTGGCATGCCTGTTGTTTCTGTTAAAATAGGAGATCATTGTTCTCATGGCTTGTCACTGGTATGTGTCGGTGCTATACAAATGGTTTTAACCCCTTTCCACGATGGAATTTGGAACCGTCACCAAGTAAGTGTGGGCGATAGGGGGGTCCTTCCCACACGACCTAGAAACCGTCGGGATATGCCCTCCTAGCACAGACGCTCGGCAAAATGAGGTCATGTGCGACCGAAGAGCACTCAAATACGGTTATACATATAGTAGTGCTAAAAATACAATTATACTGGCGAAATCATTTCCGCTCGTAAGTACATCCCACACAGTCAGTCCCCGCTAAACATTTCTGGTCATATGTACAATCCACACAATCCATCCAAGGAATACATTTTCATTAGTATGTACATCCCACATAGTTAATCCAAGAAGTACCAAACATTTGCGATGCGCACAACATCACAAGGAGTCTGTAATTTTGAAGCGTGTGTGATAAGGTGACTATCTCAAACATTTAGTAAGAAAGAATTGTGTGTGATGCTATTGTTAATTGCACACGTTTTTTCTTGGCTGATCGTGTGTGCAGTGGAGATTGATCACACACATTTTTCTTGGTTGATCGTGTCTGCAGTGGAGATTGATCGCACATGTAGCAGATCCTAGAAACGTGTCTGATCTCCACATCTATCACAGACGTTTCGCTTTTGCCAACCGTGTGCAGTGTAATGCCTAATTAATCCCTTATTAATCCCTAATTTAAAAATCATATGTTTTGAATTTGATAGTAGGCAATCATTTATTTCATATCCAACCATGTTTATTACAAATATAGGTTCAACCATGAATGCATAATTCGATGCACAGGTACATATAATGAAGAACTACAAAAGCACCAAGTAAAGAATGAAGAACCACAGTTGTACTAAAGACTGTGAAGAGAGAGGCGAAAGACATTCTGGTTGCTGGAGAAGTTGAAGCAGAATGCCCATAGGGTGCCCTCCTCCAGGCATAATGCGCGCACGACTCTAGGCCAACCCCTAGTGATGGTTCCATGTCCATCCTTCACTGTCTTCATTATGACTTCTCGATGCTCATTGTAGTCTGGATGAAATACTTTAATCTTCATTGCATGTCCACCAATCATGTACTTTGCGTGGTAATCTTGACTGAACTGCTTCGGGAACCACTGCGAATGAAAAAGATTCAGACATTGTTGTCTAACAACTCATTATGGGCAGTAAAAAGAGAAGGTTGCAGAGTTTGTAATTTCCATCCTACAGCTCATTGTTGTGTTGGATAGAGCATAAACAAATAATTTGCTTGCCACCATTTGTATGTTTTTGCTAATAATCCTTATCAGTTTCCTCACTTGATGCTTGTCCATGAATATCTCATTGCCCCATACGCAAAAAGGGTCGATGCATGGATCCTTGCCAAGGGCATATGTACCTACAAGCAACACGTCAATATTAGAAGCTAACAAGTGTCCAGGCCTGGATCTATATGCACTACATTATGGAATGACGGGGGAGTACAAGCCGAGGGATGAAGCTAACCTCGGCGGAAAATGGTGGCCACTCCCGTTGTTGTCCTGTATAAGTAGAGGAAAGGCATGATAAGTACAACAACCTTAACATCAAACAAATATAGCAAAGGTAAACAATATCATCTCCTAATTATAGCTTGAATGTATTGGTTTCAGCATGCTGTTAAAGCATATATGAAATGGAAGGCAATGTTACCGACAGCAGGCTTAACAGCCATCAAATATTGCAATTCAAACTGGTATTGTTGAAAATGAATAGAACGTAGGTAATGCTCAAACATCACTAGATAAATGTGTAAAACTGAAATAAAGGGCATGTGTTAACTACACCAGGCATAACTGGAACCAAATATAGTCGTTCAAACTGGTATTGATGCAGTCGAGCGGCACAGTTCCGACTTGCACATAATGAACAACACATTGTGAATGACTGGAATAAACAAGCCATAAATGATCAGTATAAGAACCAAATTTAGCCATTGAAAACTGGTTAGAGTCTCACTGCAACCAACCTAATAAGCAAATACAAATAAACATGGCATATGCTTGAAAACTGGACAAGTGCTCACTGCAACCAACCTAACAAGCAAATAGAGATAAACAAGGCATCTGCTTGAAAACTGGACAAATGCTAAAAAAAGCAACCTAACCAAATACAGATAAACAAGGCATCTGCTTGATAACTGGACAAATGCTCACTACAACCAAACCAAGAACCAAATACATATAAACAAGGCATCGACTCGATAAGCTGGAAAAAATGCTTACTACAACCAACCTAATAACCAAACACAAATAAACAAGGCATCTACTCACTATAAACAACTAAATCTAGCCATTCGTGAAACTCAAGTGGACAATTCATACTTAAACATCACATAGCCCTATTGAAAAATACATTTTTGCATAACTGAAATAATTAAACACGGCACAGTTATAGCACCGCACAGCAAATGCTACTACAACAAAGGGTACGGGTTGGCAAGCTAGAAAAGGTAAGATTTGCCGATAGGATGTTGCCTCACATTTCATGGACGGGATCCTTCCAGTTGGAAGAGCACAGACCCATGGTGCACTCTCTAATTTCACAGATGCGTTGTTTCACCTTGGAAGAACCTTTGTGGGTGCCCTCCTCGTGGTCGTGGTCATGGTCGATGTAGGATCGAAAGTATGTCTAGAGTGGGGGTGATTAGACTACTTCACAAAATAAAAACTTAACCTTTTCCCAATTTTAGTTCTTGGCAGATTATAACAACTTAGCACAAGTCAAGCAATCTTAACACAATTAAAGCAAGCATGCAAAGAGTATATGAGCAACGGAAAGTAAAGCATGCAACTTGCAAGAATGTAAAGGGAAGGGTTTGGAGAGTGCAAACGCAATAGGAGACATAGATGTTTTTGTCGTGGTTTCGATAGGTGGTGCTATCGTACATCCATGTTGATGGAGACTTCAACCCACGAAGGGTAACGGCTGCGCGAGTCCATGGAGGGCTCCACTCATGAAGGGTCCACGAAGAAGCAACCTTGTCTATCCCACCATGGCCATTTCTCACGAAGGACTTGCCTCACCAGGGTAGATCTCCACGAAGTAGGCGATCTCCTTGCCCTTACAAACTGCTTGGTTCACTCCACAATCTTGTTGGAGGCTCCCAAGTGACACCTAACCAATCTAGGAGACACCACTCTCCAAAAGGTAATAGATGGTGTGTTGATGATGAAATCCTTGCTCTTGTGCTTCAAATGATAGCATCCCCAATACTCAACTCACTCTCATAGGATTGGATTTGGTGGAAAGATGATTTGAGTGGAAAGCAACTTGGGGCAGGCTAGAGATCAAGATTCATATGGTTGGAATGGAATATCTTGGTCTCAACACATGAGTAGGTAGCTCTCTCTCAGAAAATGAGTAGTGGAAGTGTAGGCACGTTCTGATGGCTTTCCTCACGAATGAGGAGAGGGTGGAGGGGTATATATAGCCTCCACACAAAATCTAACCGTTACACACATTATACCAAACTCGGTGGGACCGAATCAGAAAACTCGGTCGGACCGATTCAGTGCATATGTGACCGTTAGGCAATTTCGATGGGACTGACATGTCATCTCGGTGGGACCGATATCATTAGGGTTAGGGCATAACATAATATCGGTTGGACTGATTACTCAAACTAAGTTGGACTGACTTTGGTAATAAGCTAACAGAGAGTTGGTCAGGCAAACTCGGTGGGACCGATTCACTCGTCTCGGTGGGACCGAAGCGTTACGAAAAGGAAACAGAGAGTTTGCATTGTAGACTTGGTGGGACCGATCGCTCATCTCGGTTAGATCGAAACGTTACAAAGGGAAACAGAGAGTTTGCAACCCCATCTCGGTGATACCGAGATCCCTATCGGTGAAACCGAAAATATTAGGGTTTCTGGCAGCGGCTATGTCAAATGAACTCCGTGGCGCCGGATGGATCAAATCGGTGGGGCCGAGTTTGACTTTTGGTTTGGAACATATGTGGATATGAGAAAGTGGTTGAGGGCTTTTGGAGCATATCACTAAGCATTTTGAGCAAGCAAACCATTAAGCAACACCTCATCCCCTTTTAATAGTATTGGCTTTCCTATAGACTCAATGTGATCTTGGATCACTAAAATAGAAAATGTAGAGTCTTGGACTTTGAAGCCTAAGCCAATCTTTTGTCCTTAGCATTTTGAGGGGTCCACATTCCTTATCCATGCCATGCCAATCGTTGAACTTTCCTAAAATATTTATCTTGTAATGGCATTAGTTCAATGAGCTATATGTTGTTAATCATTACCAAAACCACCCAGGGATAGTTGCACTTTCAATCTCCCCCTTTTTGGTAATTGATGACAACATATAGATCAAAGCATCGACAAATGATAATAAGATTGAAATACATTGTCGCTTTGAGAAGTATGTGACAAACAAGAGCTCCCCCTAAATTTGTGCATTATTTAAAATTTGCTTTGGACTGCAAATGCACAATATGTTAGGATCATGGGTCACTCTTCCATGTCACATACATCTTGGTGGAGCGCTCAAAATGATAATAATTGAACTCATGCACTCATCAGCAAGCAAAGTGAATGATCATAAATGGATATGAAGGATAATATCATTCAAGCACACATTAAAGTAGCATATGATCAAACACATGATCATCCAAGTATCTCACAAAAGACATAATGTATCAAGCAAACACATAATAAAGTTCAAGCAAATAAAGCGCAAAGAGAGACAAAACAGCACTCTCTCTCTCGAAGACTATGATCTATACATATTTCTCCCCTTTGGCAACAAGTACCAAAAAGTTAAAAATATGCATAGTGCTATGCGTCTCTCAGGCTTGGTCTTCATGAGGTGGTGTAGAGATGACTCCAAGGACGAAAGCGTCTATAGATGTGGTTGGAGCTAGTGGAGTGGCTGCTGGAGCTGGTGGCACTGAAGTTGTGGCTGTTGGTGCAGATGTAGTAGCTCTTGTGTCTGGGACAAGCACTACAGCAGACCTGTGACTCCGGGGCACTCTAGTGAAAGCATCTATAGTAGACTTGCCCTTCTTCCTCTCCACTTCCTCCTGAAGTTGCTCAGCTACTGACTGAATCTCAGTTACCTTGACATCAAGATCATAGAATTTTTGCTCAATGATCCTCTCCAATCTCTCCTGGTTTTGAGTCAGGGTGGCCAAGCCCTTCTCAATCCTCAAGGTGGACGCAATCAGATATCCAAGCTGATCTTGCTTGCTCTTCAAGAATACTTGAGATGCCTCTTCAGTTGTTGGCATCTTTGCATCTTTCTCTGCCCTTGCCTTCTCTCTCTTCTCATGTGCTTGCACAAATGATGGATCCTCTTCATTCATGACAACAATGTTGTCCTCAAAGTCTGGCTTGAGGGGTAAATGCTCCTTGTCCAACAAATATGTGTCTGTGCCCATCTTGGAGTTGATGAGCACGTGAATTTGTGGAGCATACCCACAAGATCTCTTCTGATCTGCAGCTGTCCTCTTGATTGTTTCCATAATCAGACTCATCACTTTGAACTTTTGAGGGACATCAAATATATCCAGCAAGTTGATGGAGTGTCCTCTGATCATTCTGTGATCACCTGACTTTGGCAACAAATTGTGCCTCAGAATTGTGTTGATTGTTGGCAGCCCTGACAGCAAGTGCTTCACAGAGCCAAGCTTGTGAGTCTCTAGGTCTGCATCAGGTATCTCCTTGTACATGCTGGCCATTGAGTTGTGATCCTTATTCTTCTTGGCATAGACATCCAAGTCATCTTCATGAGCTTCTGGGGCATTGATCAATCTGGCCCACTCATCAACTGTAGATTGGTACCTTGTACCCTCTGACATCCATGCAATTCTGCCATCTAGAGAGAAATGAGCAGTAGAATAGAATTGCATGATCAGCTCATCATTCCATTTTGTAAGCTTTTGGCCAACAAACTTGTCAACCTCACATGCCTTGAAGCTGTCATAAACACCTGCAAAGTGCTCTTAACTCTCTCTAATGTAGGTCCAGTCCACCCATCTCATATCACACACTATGGGCTTCTTGTCAAGCGGGATTGTCTCATAGAAATCTTGTTGTTCCTTTGTGTGGAATCTGTAGTCCACAGCAGTTCTCCTCCTGACAGCATATGGGTCAGCTTTTCTCCACTGTCGTCTCAGCACTTGGGCTTCAGCTTCCTCTTCTTCAGCTTCAGGCACTGGGGCCTTGTTCTTCTCCTCAGCAGGTATGTTCTTGGTACTCCTCTTGGGTGCAGTCTTGGGAACTGGAGCAGCAGCTTTGGGAGCAGTTTTGGGCTTAACAGCAACCCCTGACTTAATGGCATCTCCCATTAGCTTCTGAGCCTTAGGTGCTGGAGCAGCATCCTCTTCCTCTTCATCATCTGATCTCACCATTGTGGACTTTCCAAGAACTTTAGCTATTGTTGTTCTTGCCCTCTTCTTCTTCTTGTCCTCACCAGCTGCCTCTTCTTCAGATTCAATGGTGAACTTCATAGTTTCATCGGGGGCAACCTTCCTTGGCTTGGATGTAGGCACTCTCTTGGCAGGTGCTTTCTTGGTCATGCCTGGTCTAGTTGATGCAGCAGTGCCAAATTCTTTCTTCACCACCTTATTCTTGGAAGTGGCCTCATCCTTAGCTGCAACATAATCTTCATCCTCTGAATCAGAAGTTCTCTTCTTCCTTGTTCTAGTAGCTTCCTTGGGCAAGTTACTAGGTGTGCACTTGCTGCCCTCATCATAGCTGCTGGAGGGACTAGTGCCCTCACTCAACTGTCCTTGCTGCTCAGACCTGTTCTGGCTGTCACTCTGGTCAGACATCTTGCAGTCAAACTGTCAGCAGACCCTATGAATAGGTTGTAGATGAGGTAGAGTAGATGAGCATCAGAAAGTACAGAGGTTTTGCAAAACAAATTGAGTCAAAAAGATTAGTTTTAGTTCTCTACAGAAGTGATCTCGGAGCTACCGAATTGACAAACTCGGTGATACCGAAGCAACACTTGGTACCTAAGCTAGTGAACTCGGTTGGGCCGAGTCACAGTTCGGTGGCACCGAGATTGCTAGGGTTTCACAGAATCCAGAACTGGGTCACACCGATCTGCACGTTTTGGTCAGACCAAAAAGCGCATGTGCAATGGCCTAAGCCGAATCGGTGAGACCGATTTCTAAATTTCGGTCGGTCCGAGATGAGTTCTACGCAAAGCTAACCCTAAAATTTTCGAATCAATCTAGACCTAAGGAATTTTTGACTGGATAGATTAATCTCATTGGTGGGAAGAAGCATGGCATTGTCCTTGTGCTTGGAATTGGAGTGAAAAAGATAGCACAAGGGGTCGAACACATACCCTAGACCGGCGGGTGTTTGCTACGGCGGCGATGGCGGAGTAGAATCCGTCGACAGCAGCAGAGTCCAATGGCGGGAGGTCGTTGGCGGCGAGGAGACGATCCGGAGACTCGAGGGGGCAGAGAAGGACACGCACGATTTTGATGTAATTTCCAAAATCTCACCCGTGGATATGTATATCCCGACCCTGTCGGTGTGACCGAGTGGAACAACTCGGTGGCACCATGATTGCAGAATCGCAAGCGGTTGCTGCAACTCGGTGTGACCGAAGTGTTCAAATTAGTTGCACCGAGATGAAAACCTAGATCAACTTAGTGAACTCGGTTTGACCAAAATGGATTTCTCAGTCAGACCGAAATGCACAAAGAGGTTTTGGAAGTTTAAGTCTATAATGAATCAGGGACTCTGAGTGCTCCTCACACAGATTGGTTCGAATCTGACTTGATCAAACTTTGTGATGTAGCATGAATAGAGTTTGAGACGAGAAAAGCATAGATAGCTAGAGAAGGTTCTTAGGCATTCTTGTCCATCCACTTGGCAAAAGAAGAACGAGACCCAAACAATCAAGGCAACAAGTGGATGTCCTCGAATGAGTAAAATATGTAACCAACATGCTCACACAATAAAAGGCAAATGAAATATGTGGCAAAGCATGCACAACCAATTCTAGCATCTATCAAACAATTGGCGATGACTAGGTCATCTATATATGAGTATATTGACTTAAGAGTGAGATGAGAACATTTGATCATAGGTCATACTCATGGTTTAAGCACAACTGGGGTTACCACTTTTACATAAAGCATTGTTTTGTTCACACCATTAGAGTTGCTTTAGCTCATTCTTGAGAGTAAAGCTTCCCCTAGATGTGAGATCCCCCCTAAGAGGGATGAACTAACCTTGGGTTTTGCCGATGATGACTTCATGTAGATGTTGAAGATGTGGATGCTCAATGTTGTTGATCATTTGGAGCATTCCATTGGAGTGAGTTGCACTTTCAATACCTACACGGGTTAGTCCCACAAGGAACAAGCAAGAATATCCATAGAGATAGAGTGATGCACACACAAGATGATGTCCATGAAAGCATTTGGTTACCTTGTCCCTTGTCTTACCAACAAGAAGGTTTGTGCTCCTTGAACTAGTGCAAGATGTGGAAGTTGATTGCACTTGTCCTTGCGAAAGTGATATGAGTGAAGTATATTGGTGGAGTCACCCTCAAGAACTCTCTAGTTCTTCTTCTTTGGGATCCACATCATCTTGATGTGAATCCTTGGGGTAGTAGAGGAACTTGATGAAGTAGAGCTTGATGTAGTCTTGGGAACCCACTTGACCAAGGCTTTGGGAGCTTCTTCAAATGCATCAATCTCCTCTTGAAGCTTGTCCTTGCCTTTTTGCTTGTGGTCTTGTGGTGGAAGATCATCTTGAGCTTGTGTCCCTTGGAAGGAAGTAGGATCATACTTCTCTTGTTGGGGAACAAACTTCGTCTTGGGGTATTGATCTTCTTCCCACTCAAGTCCATTGGCATTGAACTTTCGTTCAAAACCAACACCTTGATTCTTCCGGTGACTTCCTTGCTTGCGTACAATTTCCTCAAATTGCTTACTGCCGGCAAGGCTCATGTAGACACCCTTCTCTATAATTCCCTTCAATAAGCTATTTTCTTGCTCAAGTGTAACTTGGCTAAGAGAATCATTAGTGGAATCAAGAGAACTACTAGAAGTAACAACATTGGAGTTAGCATGATTATTGTCACTACTAGAAGAAGAATCTTTCTTGCTCTTGTTACTAGACTTGACTTGTGGCATGTAAGTAGATAAGAGTAAACGCTTGGCAATGTAAGAGGAACTTTTCTTGTGAAGATCATCATTGATTGCCTTTAAAAACTCATGCTCTTGCTCAAGGTTGAGCTTTTTAAAGCATAACTTCTCATGAGTCTTTAAAATTTCTCGATGATCTTCCAAGATAATTTCATGAGCTAACTTAAGAGTGTTTAGTTCTTTGTTAGGTGCTCAATATTCTCCTTATCATTGTCATTTGTTTTATCTTGATTAGCATGATTAATTGATGTTTCATCATAGTATTCATTACTAGAGTTGTCAACAAGTAAATCATCATCACCTAACAAGTCATCTTCATCACTATTGAAATCAACATACTCGGGGTGTGATACCTTTGGGCCTTTAGCCATGAAGCATCTTCCAATTCCTTCATTTGGTGAGTCAAATATGTTGTAGGAGTTGGTTGACACAAGTGCTAGACCGGTAACACCTTCATCTTGAGTATATTCGGAGTCAGAGTGATAGCTTCTCTTGGAGTGATTGTCAGAGTCGGAGCCGGATACCCATTCACCAACATGAGCTTTGATGTCTTCATTTTGTGTAGCTCTTTGATGATTTGTCCTTCCTTTCCGAATCCTTGCTTCTTCGGGAGGTTCTTCGTTCATAACGATCATCTCTACTCCTCCTCTCTCTTGGTGGTGATTCTTCTCTTCTACTTCTTCTTTTGGGTGAATCTTCTCTCCTTTCGTAGGGAGCCGTACACTCATTGAATAGTGTCCGGGTCTTCCACAATTGTAGCAATTATGTTCACGACTCAAAGATCTTTTGTCATTGTGGGACCTTGACTTGGAACTCCTTTCCTTGCTTCTACTCTTGTAGAATTTGTTGAAGTTTTTCACCATTAAGCTCAATTCCTCATTGAAGGATTGTTTCTCACTTGATGATGTAGGAGCATCGCATGAGGCTTTGTAAGCACCACTTGACTTGTTGTGAAGCTCTTCCTTATCCTTGAGTGACATCTCATGAGCAACAATTCTTCCAATGACTTCTGTTGGCTTGAGATCTTTGTAATTGGGCATCATTTGGATCAATGTGCACACGGTATCATATTTTCCATCCAAGGCTCTTAGGATCTTTTTGATGATGAATTTGTTGGTCATATCTTCACTTCCTAAGTCGGCAATCTCATTTGTGATGAGAGCAAGCCTAGAGTACATTTCAGTGACACCTTCACCATCCTTCATTTTGAACTTGTCAAGTTGACTTTGAAGCACATCCAATTTGGATTCCTGGACGGAGTCGGTACCTTCGTGCATGTCAATCAAAGTATCCCAAATTTCCTTTGCATTCTCAAGGCGGCTGATTTTGTTGAATTCTTGGGGGCACAATCCGTTGAAAAGGATATCACAAGCTTGAGCGTTGTATTGCAGCATCTTCAACTCTTCTGCGGTAGCTTCACGGTTCGGTTCTCTCCCATCGAAGAATTCACCTTGCAAGCCAATACACACAATAGCCCAAACGGCAGGGTTATGTCCAAGAATATGCATTTTCATCTTATGCTTCCAACTAGCAAAATTAGTACCATCAAAGTAAGGACCTCTACGATGGTAATTTCCCTCGCTAGACGCCATACTCTCCTAGGTTGTGAAACCAAGGCTATGATCACCAAAAGCTATGGAAATCAAGGAAAATGGAGACCGAAGCTCTGATACCAATTGTAGGATCGAAAGTATGTCTAGAGGGGGGTGATTAGACTACTTGACAAAATAAAAACTTAACCTTTTCCCAATTTTAGTTCTTGGCAGATTATAACAACTTAGCACAAGTCAATCAATCTTAACACAATTCAAGCAAGCATGCAAAGAGTATATGAGCAGCGGAAAGTAAAGCATGCAACTTGCAAGAATGTAAAGGGAAGGGTTTGGAGGGTGCAAACGCAATAGGAGACACGGATGTTTTTGTCGTGGTTCTGATAGGTGGTGCTATCGTCCATCCATGTTGATGGAGACTTCACCCCACGAAGGGTAATGGCTGCGCGAGTCCACGGAGGGCTCCACCCACGAAGGGTCTACGAAGAAGCAACCTTGTCTATCCCACCATGGCCATCGCCCGCAAAGGACTTGCCTCACTAGGGTAGATCATCACGAAGTAGGCGATCTCCTTGCCCTTACAAACTCCTTGCTTCACTCCACAATCTTGTTGGAGGCTTCCAAGTGACACCTAACCAATCTAGGAGACAGCACTCTCCAAAAGGTAATAGATTGTGTGTTGATGATGAACTCCTTGCTCTTGTGCTTCAAATGATAGTCTCCCCAACACTCAACTCACTCTCATAGGATTGAATTTGGCGGAAAGATGATTTGAGTGGAAAGCAACTTGGGGAAGGCTAGATATCAAGATTCATATGGTTGTAATGGAATATCGTGGTCTCAACACATGAGTAGGTGGCTCTCTCTCAGAAAATGAGTAGTGGAAGTGTAGGCACGTTCTGATGGCTTCCCTCACGAATGAGGAGAGGGTGGAGGGGTATATATAGCCTCCACACAAAATCTAACCATTACACACATTATACCAAACTCAGTGGGACCGAATCAGAAAACTCGGTCGGACCAATTCAGTGCATATGTGACCGTTAGGCAATTTCGGTGGGACTAACATGTCATCTCGGTGGGACCGATATCATAAGGGTTATGGCATAATGTAATCTCGGTTAGACCGATCACACAAACTCGGTTGGACCAACTTTGGTAATAAGCTAACAGAGAGTTGGTCAGGCAAACTCGATGGGACCGATTCGCTCGTCTCGATGGGACCGAAGCTTACGAAAAGGAAGCAGAGAGTTTGCATTGTAGACTCAGTGGGACCGATCGCTCATCTCGGTTAGACCGAAATGTTACAAAGGGAAACAGAGAGTTTGCAACCCCATCTTGGTGAGACCGAGATCCCTATCGACGAAACCGAAAAGACTAGGGTTTCTGGCAGTGGCTATGTCAAATGAATTCGGTGGCGCCGGATGGATCAAATCGGTGGGGCCGAGTTTGACTTTTGGTTTGGAACATATGTGGATATGAGAAAGTGGTTGAGGGCTTTTGGAGCATATCACTAAGCATTTTGAGCAAGCAAGCCATTAAGCAACACCTCATCCCGTTTTAATAGTATTGGCTTTCCTATAGACTCAATGTGATCTTGGATCACTAAAATAGAAAATGTAGAGTCTTGGACTTTGAAGCTTGAGCCAATCTTTTGTCCTTAGAATTTTGAGGGGTCCACATTCCTTATCCATGCCATGCCAATCATTGAACTTTCCTAAAATATTTATCTTGTAATGGCATTAGTTAAATGAGCTATATGTTGTTAATCATTACCAAAACCACCCAGGGATAGTTGCACTTTCAGTCGATGAGATCTGACCTGGCAATTGAGGATCACAAGCCGGCGCCGTAGAACGTGTCCTTTAGAAATGACAAAATGGGCTCGATGGCGTATAAGGATCACAAATCCTTGACCGCTTGGCGGAGGAGATCAACGGCAGGGCTGTCAAAGAGATCGACGGCGGTTGAACCAGAGGAGTTGGGGATGGACCACGTAACCTGTGACATGGCCCGCATGAAGCCATCGTTGTCGACGAGCTTGATGTCGTAGCCATCTTTCCCGAGATACAGTAATACGCAAGCCCGCTGACATGAAGCCTTCAACATGGCAACATAGTCAACGTCTTTGTCGGCTTTCGCGGCGACGTGTTTCTCCGGGATCGATAGGTCAGGACGAACGGCGGCCACCTCGCCAACATCCACCGGAGAGGCCATGCCGAGATACGTGGTCGAGCTTAGGCTTCAACATTCTGGAGCAGGGGATGTGGATCTGGTGGGGAGGGACACCGTAGGCCTCATCTAATAACTCAGGGGAGTGGGGGATGGTATGGGAACCGTTGGGTAACCTGAACTTTGTTATCTAAGCTAGGAAGGACGGGAAGACCGGCATGGGTTGGCGGTAGCGTCGGTGGCGCCGGCAGCGGCCGCGTGCTAGGTTTCAAGGGGGAGGGGGTTGTGGGGGACTGTGGAGGGGGATGGTGGTGTTTGAGGATACGCCGTGGCTACTGAAAATTTTAGTAATGGTTGGTGGAGATGGTGGTGGACGAGGGTGAGCGACGGTTCAAATGCCTCAGCTACTGCAATTTTACTATAAGGTCGGTGCTGGAGGAGTGTGGGCGACAGTTAATGTACGGCGACTACTAAAAATTGGGTAAAGGAATTGATGCGGGGCGGGAGTGCACAAGATCGCGCACGATCCAATAAGAATAGGGATATGCATGTATGATAATAAGGAAAAGTGGCGGAACCGCCGATTTTTGAAACGCTCAAGGCGGGTAGTTTGTTTTTATATTTCTAGCTAGCTGGTCTATCACACACGGTTCATCCTAATTTCTAAATAAACTTACCCACCTTTAGCTTGGGCAGTCATGGTGATTTTACAGCGCACTTGCATCGCACATGGTTAAGCCAGTACCTCCACCATTTGCTCGCGCTTGCGCGGTCGTGGTGATTTTACAACGCACTTGCATTGCACACGGTTAAGCCAGTACCTGAACCATTTGCTCATGCTTGCGCAGTCATGGTGATTTTATAGCGCACTTGCATCACACATGGTTAAGCCAGTACCTGCAACATTTGCTCGTGCTTGCCCAGTCGTGGTGATTTTATAGCGCACTTGCATCGCACACGGTTAAGCTAGTACCTGCACCATTTGCTCGCGCTTCCGCAGTCATGGTGATTTTACAGCAAAAACATAACCTATAAAACATAGTCTACAAATTAGCAAAACAAGGATCACAAGGTTTATATAATCATCATGTCAGGTCACTATAGAGATATTTATCTCTTTATCTCTATAATGACCGTGTCATGGCAATTAAATGAATCTTGAGATATGCAACTTCCCACCGGGTCACCCATCCTTGGACTACTCCAGCCCGAGCACGCTTAACTTATGTGTTCTATTCGACCAGGCTAGCGGATGGGAAGCGACAACTTGCTGATAGGAATTGCCTCCTTGCCTTTAAGGCATTTCACGCTGGTCACCCTATGGGACCTACTCCCTCCTATCACGCACATTTGTTCTTTTAGAAACTGTGTGCGATATTTACATGGTTGGTGTGTTGCCGCCTAGCCTTCAATGAGCACTGATACTGGTAGCGGGAAACCGATGGGAGAAGAGGCGGGAAACCGATGAGAGGAGTGGCGGGAAACGGTAGCCTGTTTAGAAAACGTAGAAGAGAAGGAAGCGTGAGCTAGCATGACGACTTGTCACCGTTGCTTACCCATGTCTTGCATGTCTTTGTCGAAAGGCCGAGGGTTGCCGTTCTATCTAGGAACATCCAACAGTGTAGACGTACGATCCGTGGGGTTTGGGTTCTGGCCAATCAGAACGCATGACTCAGATCGCGCGCGCAGCAGGGGGAGATGGGGGCATCGGCCACGGTTTGGTAGGCACACGACTTTCATGAGTGAATTGTGTGCTATTTGAAAACATTTCATGAGAAGAATCTCAGTTTTAAAATCCCAGTAAATCCAAAACTCACCCGAAAATCGTGAAACCTGGCATGGTGTCACGACATGGCACATATATGTCAAGTATTTTTTCCGTCCATTTTGGCACAAATTTTATTACAAGCCTCTTACAAACTAGAGCTTCTCTCAAAGAAAGCCTCATCGTTCCGATAGGGAAACATGTCCCCCTTGTGGGTGAAACGATAATCACTGCCTCGTTTTTCCTTGTATTTTCTTCTACCAGCAACATGGAACGACAAGATATTCGTGCTAAAATTTAAACTTATTCAGGGTTCGTTTGGCCTTTTTATACACTAATTGAGTTTCCTAGGCATTTATTGTCCATAAGTCAAATCTGAACCTCAAATACATGCTCCAGTTCACAAAAATGTCTAGAAAAATTATACATGCATGTGTCCTTGGGTGCATGTTTAGGTATCATGCCAGGAATGGGAACGAATTACAACCGTACCGGCGTCCTGGCTCGTCCTCAAACATTTGGAATCTTGGTTTTTAAATCGCCATAAATCCTAAACTCACCAGAAAGTCATGAAAGTTGGTATGGTGTCACGTCATGGTGCATATATGTCATGGTAAAACATTGTCCAATTTGGGCCAAGCTTTATTACCAACCTCTTACAAACCAGAGCTTCTCTCAAAGAAGCCTCGTGGTTCCCATAGGGAAACGTGTCCCCCTTATGGCGAAACATAATCACTGCCTCTTTTCGCCTTGTATTTTCCTCTAAAGGCAACATGGAACGACAGGATATCCATGATGAATTCTAAACTTATTTAGGGTTTATTTGGCCTTTTTATACACTGATTGAGTTTCCTAGACATTTTATGTCCATAATTCAAATCTGAACCTCAAATACATGCTCCAGTTCACCAAAATGGCTAGAAAAATTATACATGCATGTGTCCTTGGGTGCATGTTTAGGTCCCATGCCAGGAATATGAACGAATTACAACCGTACTAGCATCATGGCTCGTCCTCAAACATTTGGAATATTGGTTTTTAAATCCCCATAAATCCAAAACTCACCAGAAAGTCATGAAAGTAGGCATGGTGTCACGTCATGGCACATATATGTCATGGTAAAAAAATTGTCCAATCTGGGCCAAGCTTTATTACAAACCTCTTACAAACCAGAGCTTCTCTCAAAGAAGCCTTGTGATTCCGATAAGGAAATGCGTTCCCCTTGTTGTCGAAACGTAATCACTGCCTCTTTTCGTCTTGTATTTTCTTCTACGGGCAACATGGAACGACATGATATCCATGCTAAAATTTATACTTATTCAGGGTTCGTTTGGCCTTTTTATACACTAATTGAGTTTCCTAGGCATTTAATGTCAATAATTCAATTCTGAACTACAAATACATGCTCCAGCTCACCAAAATGGCTAGAAAATTATACATGTGTCCTTGGGTTCATGTTTAGGTTCCATGCCAGGAATGAGAATGAATTACAACCTTACTGGCGTCCTGGCTCATCCTCAAACATTTGGAATCTCGGATTTTAAATCCCCATAAATCCAAAACTCACCAGAAAGTCATCAAAGGTGGTAGGTGTCACGTCATGGCACATATATGTCATGGTAAAAACATTGCCAATTTTGGCCAAGCTTTATTACAAACCTCTTACAAATCAGAGCCTGTCGCAAGAACCCTCGTGGTTTCAATAGGGAAACATGTCCCCTTGTGGGCCAAACAATAATTGCTCCCTCTTCTAGCCTCGTATTTTCTTCTACACGCAACACGGAACAACGGGAGACTCACGCTGAACTTTGAAATTATTTAGGGTTCGTTTGACCCTTTTTATTCATTAATTGAGTTTTCTAGGCTTTTCATGTCCACAATTCAAATTTGAACTACAAATACATGCTCCAGTGCACCAAAATGGCTAGAAAAAATGTGCGTGTGTGTCCTTGGGGTGCATGTTTAGGTCCCATGGAACGAATGGGAATGAATTCAACCATCTCGCCGTCCTGCCTTGGCCACAAACATTGCAAATCTCGGTTTATAAATCTCTGTAAATCTAAAACTCACCAGGAAATCATGAAACTTGGCAGGGTGTCACTACATGGTACATATAATTGTCCAATTTAGGAAAAGCTATATTACAAGCCTCTTACAAACTGAAGCTTCTCGCAACCCTCGTGGTTTCGGTGGGCGAAATGATAATCGTTGCCTCTCAAGCCTTGAACTTTGTTTTCTACAGGCAACACAGAATAACAGGAGTGTCGTGCCGAAAATTTGAAACTATTTAGGGTTTGTTTGGCAATTGTATATATTACTAATTAAGTTTTCTACGCATTTAATGTAGTCCATAATTCAAATTTGAGCTACAAGCATATGCTCCAGTGAAGCATAATGGATGTGAAATCGTACATATGTCATTGGGTGCATGTTTAGGTCTCATTTAAGGAATGGGAATGAATTACAAACTTGTCGTCGTCCTAAAACATTGAGAATCTTGGTTTTTAAATCCTAGTAAATCAAAAATTCACCCAAAAACATGAAACTTAGCATGGTTTCATGACATGGCACATATATGCTGTGGTAAAAAAATCGTCTAGTTTGAGAAGAGGCGCACACATTAGTAGCCAACGAAGTCCTTTTTGAAACAAAAAGGTGACACGTTAATATCACAAACAGTTGTATTATATGAACCGTGTCAATATTTAACCATATTAAGTGGCGTGCGTGCAGCTGTTTGATTAGACGGGACGAGCGCGATAAGTCCGCCGTGCAGGGACAATGGGACGCATGCGAGCAGTCCGCCGCGCAGGTTCGACGGGACACGTGCAAGCAGTAAGGCCGCCCATGCTCACTGGGAAGTGAGCTCTTTGACCTCCATGCACCAGCCGCCGCCCGCCTCGCTCACAACTTCTCCATTAATGGGTTAATGAAAGCGCCAGGACAAGGTTTTTTCTAGGGGTGGATGGAGGTGTTTTGTTGTGATCCCATGGCAGCATTTGCTTTGTTTGTGTTCTCAACTCGTATTCCAGCCTAATTTAAATTCCCACATAGGGCAACGGATAATACGACGACAAATAAAATCGCAACGAATAGTACGACGAAAAATTTACAATGGCACAGATAATAATTGTCTTACATATTCCGGATAATTTTAAATGCCACATGCGGCAAAGCCGGAAGACACGGGGGCAAAAGAAGAAGGAAATCGCAGACAACGATCTAGATCGCTACTGCATCTACTCTTCGATGGATTGTCGGGCGATGACATTCTCCAGCTCCTTCCTCAATTCCCCACGACTTTGCTTGAAAGAAGCCACGGATTCCTCCACCTCCTGCTCGCGCTCGATCCGGAGCTTCCTCAAGTCACCCATCAGTTCCTTGACGACCGCTTTCAGCGTCATCCTCGAGGCACTGCTCTGCTCATGCAGCATCTTCCAGCTGGCGGCCTCCTCCTCCTTCTCGGCGAGCGCCTTGAGGAGCTTCGCATTGTCACCCATGAGTTGCTCGACGAGGCCGGTTGCCTTTTCAATCGAGGCATCGCTGATCTCGAGCAGCTTCATCAAGTTGTCGACCAGCTCATGTTACTTAATGAGGCCAGCGAGAATGTCGTCCTCACCGGCCAAGGACTTCAGCAACGCTAGCTCGTCGCGATCGCCGATGCGGCGAGTGTGCTTTGTGAGAGCCCTCGTGTGCCCATGAGAACTCGTTCAAGGGATCCGCGGCGTGCCGGGACATCTCTGTTGCGGCTGCCGCTTCGCGGCGAGACGTCTCTAGTGCTTCCACGGCCTTGGTATTTGCTGCCTGGTTATATGCCCACCCGAAACTCCTCCTACCGGTCATGGTGGAACAACTTGACAGGAAATACCAGTTTTGTGGGTGATGAGGAGAGGAACTGTGAAGTAATTTTCGAGTGGGTAGTTTTTATAGCCCGGTGCTAACTGTGAACACATATTAGTTTGATCGGTGTGAACAGATTTGCAATTACTTATTGCGTTGTAATCTGCAATGTGACGAGAAACAAAGTCAAAATTTATTGATGGTTCTGGGCCTACAAAGCCCCGTTTCTGTTGTTCTGCCTCATCGCAAAAAGTTCTTTTGGATCAACCGTATGCCACGCATCGGAAGCCCGAAATGTGGGCCCTTGTTCTTGGATGTACGTGTATGTGTCTACCCACTATCACACACGGTCATGGTATCACCATCGTGTCCTATGGATGCGTCGTCGCGTCTCCCACGGGGTGCCAGAAGGTTGACCACGTGGTTGCTCACCGTGGCATCCCTGCTTCTTTTTTGCGGGTCCGTGGCGTCCCTGCGCGCGCTCTACTCACCGTTGAGGCAAATTTACAATGGCAACGGTTAATAATTTTCTTACATATTCAGGATAATTTAAAATGCCACATGCGGCAAGGCACAAAACACTCATGACCTACTTATGGATACAATTATAATAAAATATAGGCTAAAAAGCTGAGCCGGCGGCCTTCCGACGACGGTCTTCTCAAACTCCATGATCAACATATCACCCTTGCGGCCGTTCATTATGTGTAACTTACTAATCATCGCACACAAGTACTCGCAGACGCATCGTGTGCGATAATCCTGGCCACCGCAAGCAACTAGTTTGCATTTTTCAAAGTTTTTTGTACGAACAGAATCGCACACGAACTTACTATAGTAACTGTCTGTGTTATAATTTCTCATCGCAAATAGTTCATCCGAGTGGGTGGTTTGCTATGTATCACACTCATCTGGTTTACACGAATTGTTTGTGTTCTTTTGGCTGATCACAAATGCCGCATATCACACACATCTTGTTAAGATGAACCGTTTCCATTCTCTTGGCTAATCGAAAACAGTTTGTCCGAGTGAACTGTATGCCGTATATCACACACACCTTGATCTGGATGACCATTTCTGTTGCATTCCCTTATAGCACACAGTTCATCGGAGGGAACTCTATGACGTATATCGCACACACATTGATATGGCTGCCCATTTCTGTTGTTCTTCCTCATCACAAACAGTTCTGCTGGATCAAACGTATGCCCAACATCGCACACATAACTAAAATCTGAACCGTGTTTGATGTCTCTGAAGGAAATATGCCCTAGAGGCAATAATAAAGTTATTATTTATTTCCTTATTTCATGATAAATGTTTATCATTCATGCTAGAATTGTATTAACCGGAAACATGATACATGTGTGAATGCATAGACAAACAACATGTCACTAGTATGCCTCTACTAGACTAGCTTGTTAATCAAAGATGGTTATGTTTCCTAACCATGAACAAGGAGTTGTTATTTGATTAACAAGGTCACATCATTAGTAGAATGATCGATTGACATGACCCATTCCTTAGCTTAGCACACGATCGTTTAGTATGTTGCTCTGCTTTTATCCATGACTTATACATGTTCTGTAACTATGAGATTATGCAACTCCGTTTACGGAGGAACACTTTGGTGCTACCAAACGTCACAACGAATCGGGTGATTATAAAGGAGTACTACAGTGTCTCCAAAGGCGATGTTGGGTTGGCGTATTTGAGATTAGGTTTTGTCACTCCGATTGTCGGAGAGGTATCTCTGGGCCCTCTCGGTAATGCACATCACTTAAGCCTTGCAAGCACTACAACTAATGAGTTAGTTGTGAGATGATGTATTACTGAACGAGTAAAGAGACTTGCGATAACGAGATTGAACTAGGTATTGGATACCGACGATCGAATCTCGGCAAGTAACATACCGGTGACAAAGGAACAACGTATGTTGTTATGCGGTCGACCGACAAAGATCTTCGTAGAATATGTAGGAACCAATATGGGCATCCAGGTCCCGCTGTTGGTTATTGACCGTGAATAGTTCTAGGTCATGTCTACATTGTTCTCGAACCGTAGGGTCCGCACGCTTAAGGTTACGATGGCGCTTATTATGAGTTTATGTATTTTGATGTACCGAAGGAGTTCGAGTCCGGATGTGATCACGGACATGACGAGGAGTCTCGGAATGGTCGAGACATAAAGATTGATATATTGGAAGCCTATGTTTGGAGTCCGAATGGTTCGGGCGAAAACGGAATTTATCGAGTACCGGAGGTTACGGAACCCCGGGAGGTAAATGGGCCTCAATGGGCCATAGTGGAAAGGAGAAGGGCAGCCCTAGGAGGCGCGCCCCCCCTTCCCTAGTCCTACTAGGACTAGGAGAAGGGGCCGCCCCTCTCTCTTTCCCCCGGGAATCCTAGTCCAACTAGGATTGGGGGAATCCTACTCCCTGAGGAGTAGGACTCCTTAGCGCACCCCTTTGGCCGGCCCCCCCCCCCCTTGGCTCCTTTATATCTGAGGCAGGGGGCACCTTGGAACACACAAGTTGATCGTGAGATCGTTCCTTAGCCGTGTCGGTGCCCCCTCCACCATATTCCACCTCGGTTATACCGTCGCGAAGCTTAAGCGAAGCCTGCGCCGTGAAACATCAAGATCGTCCTGCACGCCGTCGTCTTGACGAACTCTCCCTCGACACTCGGCTGGATCGAGTCGAGGGACGTCATCGAGCTGTCGTGTGTCAAGAACTGGGGCGTCGAGTAACGGCGCCGGATCGGTCGGATCGCGAGGAGAATGTACGACTACTTCCTCTACGTTGTGATCGCTTCCGCTTCGGTCTACAAGGGTATGTAGACAACACTCTCCCCTCTCGTTGCTATACATCACCATGATGATCTTGCGTGTGCGTGGGAAATTTTTGAAATTACTACGTTCCCCAACAAAGGGTATCGAGCCAGGTTTTTTTCTATGGTTTGATGTTTTGCACGAGTAGAACACAAGTGAGTTGTGGGCGATACAAGTCATACTACCTACCAAAGATGTCATACTTTGGTTCAGCGGTATTGTGAGATGAAGCGGCCCGACCGACATTACGCGTGCGCTTACGCGAGACTGGTTTCACCGCTGCGAGCACTCGTTGCTTAAAGGTGACCGGTGGGTGCTGTCTCTCTCACTTTAGTTGAACTGAGTGTGGCTACGCCCGGTCCTTGAGAAGGTTAAACGAGTCTATTTGACGAAGTATCGTTGTGGTTTTGATGCGTGGGTGAGACTGGTTCTTGCTTAAGCCCGTAGCAGCCACGTAAAATTTGCAACAACAAAGTAGAGGACGTCTAACTTGTTTTTGCAGGGCATGTTGTGATGTGATATGGTCAAGACGTGATGCTATATTTTATTGTATGAGATGATCATGTTTTGTAACCGGTTATCGGCAATCGGCTGGAGCCATATGGTTGTCGCTTTATTGTATGCAATGCAATCGCTTACAGTAATGCTTTACTTTATCACTAAGCGATGGCGATAGTCGTAGAAGCATAAGTTTGGCGAGGCGACAACGATGCTACGATGGAGATCAAGGTGTCGCGCCGGTGGCGATGGTGATCATGGTGGTGCTGCAAGATGGGGATCGTGAAGCACAAGATGATGATGACCATATCATATCACTTATATTGATTTGCATGTGATGTTTATCCTTTTATGCATCTTATCTTGCTTTGATTGACGGTAGCATTATAAGATGATCTCTCACTAAATTATCAAGAAGTGTTCTCCCGAGTATGCACCGTTGCCAAAGTTCGTCGTGCCCGCACACCACGTGATGATCGGGTGTGATAAGCTCTCGTCCATCTACAACGGGTGCAAGCCAGTTTTGCACACGCAGAATACTCGGGTTATACTTGACGAGCCTAGCATATGCGAGATATGGCCTCGGAACACGGAGACCGAAAGGTCGGCGTGAATCATATAGTAGATATGATCAACATAAGATGTTCACCATTGAAAACTACTCCATTTCACGTGATGATCGGTTATGGTTTAGTTGATTTGGATCACGTGATCACTTGGATGACTAGAGATGTCTTTCTAAGTGGGAGTTCTTAAGTAATATGATTAATTGAACTTAAATTTATCATGAACTTAGTACTGATAGTATCTTGCTTGTTTATGTTTGATTGTAGATAGATGGCTCGTCTTTGTTGTTCCGTTGAATTTTAATCGTTCCTTGAGAAAGCAAAGTTGAAAGATGATGGTAGCAATTACACGGATTGGGTCCGTAACTTTGAGGATTATCCTCATTGCTGCACGTAAGAGCTACGCCTGGATGCACCGCTAGGTGACAGTTCTTCTTTGAGCAACGCCGGATGTTATGAGCGTCTGGCGAGCAAAGTCGATGACTACTCTATAGTTCATGTGCCATGCTTTACGGCTTAGAACCGGGACTTCAACGACGTTTTGAGCGTCATGGAGCATATGAGATGTTCCAGAGTTGAAGTTAATATTCCAACAGAATGCCCGGATTGAGAGATATGAAGTCTCCAATAAGTTCTATAGCTGCAAGATGGAGGAGAACATTACATTAGTGAGCATATACTCGTAATGTCCGGGTACTACAATCACTTGACACAATTGGGAGTTAATCTTCCGGATGATTGTGTCATTGATGAATTCTCCAATCACCGCCACCAAGCTACAAAGGCTTCGTGATGAACTATAATATGCAAGGGTTAGTAAAGACTATGCTCGAGCTCTTCGCAATGCTAAAGGCTGCGGAGGTAGAAATCAAGAAGGAGCATCAAGTGTTGATGGTCAATAAGACCACTAGTTTCAAGAAGAAAGGCAAAGGGAAGAAGAAGGGAATCTCAAGAAGAACAGCAAGCAAGTTCTCGCTCAGAGAAGAAACCCAAGTCGGCCCTAAACCTGAAATCGAGTGTTTCTCCGCAAGCGGTAGTCCTTTGAAGCGGAACTGCCCCAAGTATTTGGCGGATAAGAAGGATGGCAAGGTGAACAAAGGTATATGTGATATACATGTTATTGATGTGTACCTTACTAGAGCTCGCAGAGCACTGGTATTTGATACTTGGTTACATTGCTAATATTTGCAACTCAAACAGGACTACGGATTGCGAACACGGCAAAGGACGAGGTGACGATGCGCGTGGGAAATGGTTCCAAAGTCGATGTGATCGCGGTCGGCACGCTACCTCTACATCTACCTTCGGATTAGTTTTAGACCTAAATAATTGTTATTTGGTGCTGCGTTGAGCATGAACATTATATCTGGATCTTGTTTGATGCGAGACGGTTATTCATTTAAATCGAGAATAATGGTTGTTCTATTTATATGAGTAATATCTTTTATGGTCATGCACCCTTGAGGAGTGGTCTATTCCTTATGAATCTCGATAGTAGTGATACACATATTCATAATGTTGAAACCAAAAGATGCAGAGTTGATAACGAAAGTGCAACTTATTTGTGGCACTTGCCGTTTAGGTCATATCGATGTAAAGCGCATGAAGAAACTCCATCTTGATGGACTTTTGGAGTCACTTGATTATGAATCACTTGGCACTTATGAACCGTGCCTCATGGGCAAGATGACTAGAACACCGTTCTCGGTACTATGGAGAGAGCAACAGATTTGTTGGAGATCATACATACGTATGTATGTGGTCCGATGAATGTTGAGGCTCGTGGCGGATATCGTTATTTTCTCACCTTCACAGATGACTTAAGCGAGATATGGGTATATCTACTTAATGAAACATAAGTCCAAACGTTTGAAAAGTTCAAAGAATTTCAGAGTGAAGTTGAAAATCATCGTAACAAGAAAATTAAGTTTCTACGATCGATCGTGGAGGTGAATATTTGAGTTACGAGTTTGGTCTACATTTGAAACAATGCGGAATAGTTTCAGCAACTCACGCCACCGGAACACCACAACAGTAATGGTGTGTCCGAACGTCGTGTCGTACTTTACTAGATATGGTGCGATCTATGATGTCTCTTCAGATTTACCGCTATCGTTTGGGGTTATGCTCTAGAGACGGCCGCATTCACACTGAATAGAACACCGTCGAAATCCGTTGAGACGACACCTTATGAACTGTGGTTTAGCAAGAAACCAAAGTTGTCGTTTCTTAAAGTTTGGGGATGCGATGCTTATGTGAAAAAGCTTCAACTGATAAGCTCGAACCCAAATCGAAATGTGTCTTCATAGGATACCCAAAGGAAACAGTTGGGTACACCTTCTATCACAGATCCGAAGGCAAGACATTCGTTGCTAAGAATGGATCCTTTCTAGAGAAGGAGTTTCTCTCGAAAGAAGTGAGTGGGAGGAAAGTGGAACTTGATGAGGTAATAGTACCTTCTCCCTTACTTGAAAGTAGTTCGTCGCGAAACCGGTTTACGAGACACCTACACCAGTAGTGAGGAAGTTGATGATGTTGATCATGAAACTTGAGATCAAGTTACCGCAGAACCTCGTAGATCAACCAGTAAGATCCGCACTGAGTGGTACGGTAATCCTGTTCGGAAGTCATGCTACTAGATCATGATGAACCTCGAACTATGAAGAAGCGATGGTGAGCCTAGATTCCGCAAAATGGCTTGAGGCCATGAAATCGAGATGGGATCCATGTATGAAAACAAAGTGTGGACTTTGGTTGACTTGCCCGAGGGTAGGCAAGCAATAGAAAACAAGTGGATCTTCAAGAAGAAGACCGACGCCGACGGTAATGTTATCGTCTATAAAGCTCGACTTGTCGCAAAAGGTTTTCGACAAGTTCAAGGGATTGACTACGATGAGACCTTCTCACCCGTGGCGATGCTTAAGTCCGTCCGAATCATGTTAGCAATTGCCGCATTTTATGATTATGAAATTTGGCAAATGGATGTAAAGACGCATTCTGAATGGATTTACGGAAGAAGAGTTGTATATGATGCAACGAGAAGGTTTTATCGATCCAAAGGAGCTAACAAAGTGTGCAAGCTCCAAATGATCCATATATGGACTGGTGCAAGCATCTCGGAGTTGGAATAAACGCTTTGATAGTGTGATCAAAGCATTTGGGTTTGTACTGCACTTTTGGAGAAGCTTTGTATTTACAAGAAAGTGAGTGGGAGCTCAGTAGCATTTCGATATTATATGTGGATGACATATTGCTGATCGGAAATGATATGGAATTCTGGATAGCATAAAGGGATACTTGAATAAGAGTTTTTCAATGAAAGACCTCGGTGAAGCTGCTTACATATTGGGCATTAAGATCTATAGAGATAGATCAAGACGCTTAATTGGACTTTCACAAAGCACATACCTTGACAAAGTTTTGAAGAAGTTCAAAATGGATCAAGCAAAGAAAGGGTTCTTGCACGTGTTACAAGGTGTGAAGTTGAGTCGACTCAATGCCCGACCACTGCAGAAGATAGAGAGAAATGAAAGATGTTCCTATGCTTCACCATAGGCTCTATCATGTATGCAATGCTGTGTACCGGACCTGATGTGTGCCTTGCTATAAGTCTAGCAGGGAGGTACCAAAGTAATCCAGAGTGGATCATCGACAGCGGTCAAGAACATCTGAAATACCGAAAAGGACGAAGGATATGTTTCTCGTATATGGAGGTGACAAAGAGCTCATCGTGGCGGTTACGTTGATGCAAGCTTTGACACGATCCGACGATTCTAAATCGCAGACCGGATACGTATTTACACTAAGCGGAGGAGCTGTCGGTTAGTGCGAGTTCTAAACAAAGCGTCGTGGCGGGATCTACATGTGAGGCGGAATACATAGCAGCTTCGAAGCAGCTAATGAAGGAGTCGGATGAAGGAGTTCATATCCGATCTAGGTGTCATACCTAGTGCATCGGGTCCAATGAAAATCTTCGTGACAATCTCGAGCAATTGCCTTAGCAAAGGAATCCAGATTTCACAAGAGGACCAAGCACATCAAGAGACGCTTCAATTCCATCCGGACTTAGTCGGATGGAGACATAGAGATTTGCAAGATACATACGGATCTGAATGTTGCGCACCGTTGACTAAGCCTCTTCCACGAGCAAAACATGATCAGCACCAAGACTCCATGGGTGTTAGAATCATTACTGTGTAATCTAGATTATTGACTCTAGTGCAAGTGGGAGACTGAAGGAAATATGCCCTAGAGGCAATAATAAAGTTATTATTTATTTCCTTATTTCATGATAAATGTTTATCATTCATGCTAGAATTGTATTAACCGGAAACATGATACATGTGTGAATGCATAGACAAACAACATGTCACTAGTATGCCTCTACTAGACTAGCTTGTTAATCAAAGATGGTTATGTTTCCTAACCATGAACAAGGAGTTGTTATTTGATTAACAAGGTCACATCATTAGTAGAATGATCGATTGACATGACCCATTCCCTTAGCTTAGCACACGATCGTTTAGTATGTTGCTCTGCTTTTATCCATGACTTATACATGTTCCTGTAACTATGAGATTATGCAACTCCGTTTACGGAGGAACACTTTGGTGCTACCAAACGTCACAACGTAATCGGGTGATTATAAAGGAGTACTACAGTGTCTCCAAAGGCGATGTTGGGTTGGCGTATTTGAGATTAGGTTTTGTCACTCCGATTGTCGGAGAGGTATCTCTGGCCCTCTCGGTAATGCACATCACTTAAGCCTTGCAAGCACTACAACTAATGAGTTAGTTGTGAGATGATGTATTACGGAACGAGTAAAGAGACTTGCGATAGCGAGATTGAACTAGGTATTGGATACCGACGATCGAATCTCGGGCAAGTAACATACCGATGACAAAGGAACAACGTATGTTGTTATGCGGTCCGACCGACAAAGATCTTCGTAGAATATGTAGGAACCAATATGGGCATCCAGGTCCCGCTGTTGGTTATTGACCGTGAATAGTTCTAGGTCATGTCTACATTGTTCTCGAACCGTAGGGTCCGCACGCTTAAGGTTACGATGGCGCTTATTATGAGTTTATGTATTTTGATGTACCAAGGAGTTCGAGTCCGGATGTGATCACGGACATGACGAGGAGTCTCGGAATGGTCGAGACATAAAGATTGATATATTGGAAGCCTATGTTTGGAGTCCGGAATGGTTCCGGGCGAAAACGGGAATTTACCGGAGTACCGGGAGGTTACCGGAACCCCCCGGGAGGTAAATGGGCCTCAATGGGCCATAGTGGAAAGGAGAAGGGGCAGCCCTAGGAGGGCGCGCGCCTCCCCCCCCCTTCCCTAGTCCTACTAGGACTAGGAGAAGGGGCCGCCCTCTCTCTTTCCCCTCAGGAATCCTAGTCCAACTAGGATTGGGGAATCCTACTCCCAGAGGAGTAGGACTCCTTAGCGCACCCCTTTGGCCGGCCCCCCTCCCCTTGGCTCCTTTATATCTGAGGCAGGGGGCACCTTGGAACACACAAGTTGATCGTGAGATCGTTCCTTAGCCGTGTCGGTGCCCCCTCCACCATATTCCACCTCGGTTATACCGTCATGCTGCTTAGGCGAAGCCTCGCCACGTGAAACATCAAGATCGTCACCACGCCGTCGGTCGACGGAACTCTCCCTCGACACTCGGCTGGATCGGAGTACGAGGGACGTCATCGAGCTGTACGTGTGTCAAGAACTCGGGGGCGTCGGAGTAACGACGCCGGGATCGGTCGGATCGCGAGGAGAACGTACGACTACTTCCTCTACGTTGTGATCGCTTCCGCTTCGGGTCTACAAGGGTATGTAGACAACACTCTCCCCTCTCGTTGCTATACATCACCATGATGATCTTGCGTGTGCGTAGGGAAATTTTTGAAATTACTACGTTCCCCAACAGTCTCCGCCATCGCAAATGTTTTGCACCTTTTTGACGGTTTTTTCACACCACCGTTTGCGATTATTGCATCGCACACAGTTTCGTCGAAGGGTCTCTGATCGTAGTGTCGCCTTAGCAGCATCCTGCAGTAGTGTGTGTGATGTGGGAGCTAGTGTGAGTGCAATACCTTATACCTTATATAAATAAATTAGAAATGATTTTTGCACCTGCTGAGATAGAAGATATTGATGTTACTATTAAGCTTTCCAATAGAGATACTATTTCACAAATTGGGATTGTTAGAGATGTTGAAGTCTTGTGTGGGAAAATAAAATACCCTACTGATTTTCTTGTTCTTGTTTCCCCACAAGATGACTTTTGTCCGATTATATTTGGTAGAACCTTCTTGAATACTGTTAATGCTAAGATAGACTATGAAAAGGATATTGTTACTGTTGGTTTAGGGGATATGTCTCATGATTTTAATTTCTCTAAATTTCGTAGACAACCCCATGATAAAAAGTTGCCTAGTAAGGATGAAATTATTGGTCTTGCTTCTATTGTCGTGCCTCCTAATGATCCTTTAGAACAATATTGTCTAGACCATGAAAATGGTATGTTTATGAATGAAAGAAGGGAAATAGATGAAATATTCTTTAATCAAGGACCTATTTTGAAACACAATTTGCCTATTGAAATCCTTGGGGATCCTCCTCCACCCAAGGGTGATCCCGTGTTTGAGCTTAAGCAATTACCTGATACTTTGAAATATGCTTATCTTGATGAAAAGAAGATATATCCTGTTATTATTAGTGCTAACCTTTCAGAGCATGAAGAAAAGAAATTATTGAAAACTCTGAAGAAGCACCATGCTGCTATTGGATATACTCTTGATGATCTTAAGGGCATTAGTCCCACTCTTTGTTAGCACAAAACCAAATTGGAGAAAGGTGCTAAACTAGTTGTTGATCATCAACGACGGTTAAATCCTAAAATGAAAGAATTTGTAAGAAATGAGATACTAAAGCTTCTGGAAGAAGGTATATTTATCCTATTGCTGATAGTCAATGGGTAAGTCACAATCACTGTGTCCCTAAGAAGGGAGGTATTACTGTTGTTCCTAATGATAAGAATGAATTGATCCCACAAAGAATTGTTAGAGGTTATAGAATGGTAATTGATTTTTGCAAATTAAATAAAGCTACTAAGAAGGATCATTACCCGATACCTTTTATTGATCAACTGCTAGAAAGACTATCCAAACATACACATTTCTTCTTTCTAGATTGTTATTCTGGTTTCTCTCAAATACATGTGTCAAAAGATGATCAGGAAAAGACCACTTTTACTTGCTCTTTCGGTACCTTTGCTTATAGACGTATGCCTTTTGGTTTATGCAATGCACCTGCTACCTTTCAAAGATGTATGAATGCTATATTGTCTGACTTTTGTGAAAAGATTGTTGAGGTTTTCATGGACGATTTATTTGTTTACGGAACTTCTTTTGATGATTTCTTATGCAACCTTGATCGAGTTTTGCAGAGATGTGAAGAAACTAATCTTGTCTTGAATTGGGAGAAGTGCCACTTTATGGTTAATGAAGGTATTGTCTTGGGGCATAAAATTTCTAAAAGAGGTATCGATGTTGATAAAGCTAAAGTAGATGCTATTGAAAAGATGCCTTGTCCTAAAGATATCAAAGGTATAAGAAGTTTCCCTGGACATGCTGGTTTCTATAGGAGGTTTATTACAGACTTCTCTAAAATTTCAAAGCCTCTCACTAATCTCTTGCAAAAATATGTTCCTTCTGTTTTTTATGATGATTGTGTGTAAGCATTTGAAATACTTAAGAAAGCCTTGATTTCTGCACCTATTGTTCAACCACCTCATTAGAATTTACCCTTTGAAATTATGTGTGATGCTAGTGATTATGTTGTTGGTGCTGTTCTAGTACAAAGAGTTGATAAGAAATTGAATGTTATTCACTATGCTAGTAAAACTCTAGACATTGCCCAGAGAAATTATGCTACTACCGAAAAAGAATTTTTAGCAGTTGTTTTTGCCTGTGATAAGTTCAGATCTTATATTGTTGATTCCAAAGTAACTATTCACACTAATCATGTTGCTATTAAATATCTTATGGAAAAGAAGGATGCTAAACCTAGACTTATTAGATGGGTTCTCTTGTTACAAGAATTTGATTTGCATATTATTGATACAAAGGGAGCTAAGAACCCCGTTGCAGACAACTTGTCTAGGTTAGAAAATGTTCCTGACGACCCACTACTTATTGATGATAGCTTTCCTGATGAGCAATTAGCTGTCATAAATGCTTCTCGTAATACTCCGTGGATGCTGATTATGCTCATTACATTGTTGCTAAACTTATACCACCTAGTTTCACATACCAGCAAAAAAAAGTTTTTCTATGATTTAAGACATTACTTTTGGGATGACCCACACCTTTATAAAGAAGGAGTAGGTGGTGTTATTAGATATTATGTACCTGAGCATGAACAGGAACAGATCCTACGCAAGTGTCACTCCGAGGCTTACAGAGCACACCACACTGGAGATAGAACTACACATAAGGTATTGTGATCCGGTTTTGATTAGCCAACTCTCTTCAAGGATGCTCGTAAGTTTGTCTTGTCTTGTGATGAATGCCAGAGAATTGGTAATATTAGTAGACATCAGGAAATGCCTATGAATTATTCACTTGTTATTGAACCATTTGATGTTTGGGACTTTGATTATATGGGACCTTTTCGTTCCTCCAATGGGTATACACATATTCTAGTTGTTGTTGATTATGTTACTAAGTGGGTATAAGCTATTCCAACTAGTAGTGTTGATCATAACACTTCTATTAAGATGCTTAAAGAAGTTATTTTTCCAAGGTTTGGAGTCCCTAGATATTTAATGACCGATGGTGGTTCGCATTTTATTCATGGTGCTTTTTGTCAAATGCTTGCTAAGTATGATGTTAACCATATAATTGCATCTCCATATCATCCTCAGTCTAGTGGTTGATACGTCTCCAACATATCTATAATTTTTGATTGTTCCATACTACTATATTACCCGTTTTGGATGTTTATGGGCTTTACGTTACACTTTTATATCATTTTTGGGACTAACCTACTAACCGGAGGCCCATCCCAAATTGCTGTTTTTTTGCCTATTTTAGTGTTTCGAAGAAAAGGAACATCAAACGGAGTCCAAACGGGATGAAACCTTCAGGAGCGTTCTTTTTGGAACAAATGCCAACCAGGAGACTTGGAGTGGACGTCAAGCAACAAACGCGATGGCCACGAGGGTGCCCGGCGCGCCCCCTGGGGGTGGGCATGCCCCCCACCCTCGTGGGCCCCTTGAGAGTCAACCAACCTACTTCTTCCTCCTATATATACTCCCGTACCCTGAAAACATCAGAAGCGACCACAAAAACCTAATTCCACCACCGCAACCTTCTGTATTCGCAAGATCCCATCTTGGAGCCTTCGTTGGCGCTCCGCTGGAGGGGGAATCGACCACAGAGGGCCTGCACATCATCTCCAAGGACTCTCCTATGAGTTGTGAGTAGTTTACCATAGACCTTCGGGTCCATAGTTATTAGCTAGATGGCTTCTTCTCTCTCTTTGAATCTCAATACAAAGTTCTCCTCGATCTTCTTGGGATCTATTCGATGTAACTCTTTTTGCGGTGTGTTTGTCGAGATCCGATGAATTGTGGGTTTATGATCAATTTTATCTATGAGAAATATTTGAATCTCCTCTGAATTCTTTTATGTGTGATTAAGTTATCTTTGCAAGTCTCCTCGAATTATCAGTTTGGTTTGGCCTACTAGATTGATCTTTCTTGCAATGGGAGAAGTGCTTAGCTTTGGGTTCAATCTTGTAGTGTCCTTTCCCAAAGGATGTTAGGGCAGCAAGGCACGTATTGTATTGTTGCCATTGAGGATAAAAAGATGGGGTTTATATCATATTGCATGAGTTTATCCCTCTACATCATGTCATCTTTCTTAATGCGTTACTCTGTTCTTCATGAACTTAATACTCTAGATGCATGCAGGAGTCGGTCGATGTGTGGAGTAATAGTAGTAGATGCAGAATCATTTTGATTTACTTGTCACGGATGTGATGCCTATATACATGATCATGCCTAGATAATCTCATAACTATGCGCTTTTCTATCAATTGCTCGACAGTAATTTGTTCACCCACCGTAATACTTATGCTATCTTGAGAGAAGCCACTAGTGAAACCTATGGCCCCCGGGTCTATCTTTTATCATATAAGTTTTCATCTACTTTTATTTGCATCTTTTATTTTCCAATCTATATCATAAAAATACCAAAAATATTTATCTTATCATATTATCTCTATCAAATTTCACTTTCGCAAGTGGCCGTGAAGGGATTGACAACCCCTTTATTGCGTTGGTTGTGAGGTTCTTGTTTGTTTGTGTAGGTGCGTGGGACTTTTGAGGAGCCTCCTACTGGATTGATAGCTTGGTTCTCAAAAACTGAGGGAAATACTTACGCTACTTTGCTGCATCACCCTTTCCTCTTCAAGGAAAACCAATGCAAGCTCAAGACGTAGCAGTGGTCAAGTAGAATTGAGTAATAGAGAGATTAAATTGATTTTGCAAAAGACTGTTATAGATCTAGAAAGAATTGGTCCAAGAAACTTTATGATGCATTATGGGCTTATAGAACTGCTTATAAAAATCCTATGGGTATGTCTCTGTATAAAATGGTTTATAGAAAGGCTTGTCACTTACCTCTCGAACAAGAACATAAGGCATATTGGGCTATTAAAGAGCTTAATTATGATTTCAAACTTGCCGGTGAGAAGAGGTTGTTTGACATAAGCTCGCTTGATGAATGGAGAACCCAAGCCTATGAGAATGCCAAGTGGTTTAAAGAAAAGGTTAAAAGATGGCATGACAAGAGGATACAAAAGTGAGTTTAGTGCAGGTGATCATGTTTTTCTATACAACTCTCATTTAAGATTTTTTGCAGGAAAGATTCTCTCTAAATGGGAAGGTCCTTACATTATCTAGGAGGTCTATCGTTCCGGTGCCATCAAAATCAACAACGCCGATGGTGGTAAACGGTCAAAGAAGCAACCATTATATCTCAAGTAATCCCATAAATGTTGAAACCAATATAATTGACACCTAACACCGGAGGAGTACATAAGGGACACTTTCCAGAATGTTTCAGACTTCGAAAAGGAATAGGTATGTGGTACGGTAAGTAAATCGACTCCAAAACGTTTCCATTGATAATTTTTCTCCATTTTGGAATATTTAAAAAATTAGGAAAATTGACCAAAAGAGACACGAGGCGACCACAAGGGTGGAGGGCGTGCCCTACCCCCTGGGCGTGCCCCCCTACCTTGTGGCCACATCATGTGCCCTCCGGACTCCATTTTCTTGCACAATACTTCTTTTGGTCAGTAAAAATTCATTATATAATCTCTCAAAGGTTTTGACCACCGTACCACGACAAAATCCTCTGTTTTTGTTTTGAGCTATTTTTTGACAGATCTAGATCACCATGACGTCTCCCAAGCACCCCCAAGGGCAAGTTTTTCGAGAAGGTCATCAACCCTTACCTCGCGGAGGTGCTGCAACACCCTCAAACCATTGAGATGTGTGAGGGGGTGCTGCACATCCGCGATGTTGAGGGGCCGAAGAGGACCGTAAGCGTGGAGCAATGGAGCGACAAGTTTTCAAGTGCCAAGGGATGGTGGAACGTGGACTCAACTCCAATCACATGATCATCACGGAGTTCACCAACAATCACAAGCTGGATGCCAAGAACATCAGGGAGACCATCTTCAAGCTTCATGAGAAAATCGAGCATCTCCAAACCCAGATCTATGACCTGCAAAACCAAAATTGTGAGTATGAATACAGATTTAAGAGGATGGGTTTGGCTGCAGATTTGAGGATCCAGGAGACTCGTTCATCTTTCTACATGGTGAGCCTATGCCTTGGAAGATGGATGGCAAGCCTACTACATCAACAACTCCATCATCACCACCTCCGAAGAAAGAGACATAAATACATGGGTATGGCCACTCCCCTTGGCAACTGCCAAGCTTGGGGGAGGTGCCCCGGTATCGTGTCACCATCACGCCTCTATCCTTATCGTCTTTCTTAGTTCGATCCTTTTGGCTATATCTTGATCTAGTAGAATAAAGTTTTAGTATGATCTAGCTTTGAGTTTTGTTTTGATCTCTATCTATGTAATTGAGTCCATGAGTTATATATAATGAAGAGTAGTTTTGAGTTGAGAGCTTTGCTATCTTGCTATGATCTTGAGGGAATTAAAGAAAGAATAAAAATAAATAAAAAGATAATATATTGATCTTATGGAGAGTAATGACTCCACATATAAAGAGTATGATGAATAAAAGTTGTTGTGAGTTGACAAACATAGTTTTGGTCATTGTTGCAATTAATAGGAAGTAATAAAGAAAGAGAGGTTTTACATATAAATATACTAGCTTGGACATCTTTTGTGATTGTGAGAACTCATTAAAATATGAAATGCTAAAAAGTTGATGTTGGACAAGGAAGACAACATAACGGGTTATGTTTTCTTATATCCGAATAGAAGTTATATTGTGGATCATCCAACATGTTGAGCTTGCCTTTTCCTCTCATGCTAGCCAAATTCTTTGCACCAAGTAGAAATACTACTTGTGCTTCCAAACATCCCTAAACCCAGATTTGCCATGAGAGTCCATCATACCTACCTATGGATCGAGTAAGATCCTTCAAGTAAGTTGTCATCGGTGCAATCAATAAAAATTGCTCTCTAAATATGTATGATCTATTAGTGTGAAGAAAATAAGCTTTATACAAACTTGTGATATGTAAGAAATAAAAGCGACGGACTGCATAATAAAGTTCTTTATCACAAGCGGCAATATAAAGTGACATTCTTTTGAATTAAGATTTTTGTGCACCCAATCATAAACGTGCATGAAAACCTCTGCTTCCCTCTGCGAAGGGCCTATCTTTTACTTTTACCTTCTACCCTTATACAAGAGTCATGGTGATCTTCACCTTTCCTTTTTACACTTTATCCTTTGGCAAGCACTATGTGTTGGAGAGATCCGAATATATAAATATCCACTCGGATGTAGGTTTTCATAAAGTATTATTGTTGACATTACCCTTGAGGTAAAAGGTTGGGAGGCAAAACTATAAGCCCCTATCCATAAGTATCACGTGAGTGTTAGCAATTGTGAAAGATTAAATGATAGTTGAGTATGTGGACTTGCGGAAAAGCTCTTAAATTGTAACGCCCGAATAATTAAGCTACAGTAATCCTCTTCTAATGAGGTCATGTCACCACTGTTACTATTGCTAATCTCGCTTAGATTCAAATCGGTTCAAAAATCAAATTTAAAATAAAGTCAAAATAAATGTTTTCAAATGTGAAAACTAAAATGTGCAAGCTGGGGCAAATAATTCATAGGTGTTACTGGTGGAGAAACCAAAATTTTGTAAAATGTTTAAGTGCTCAAAAATAAGTAAAACAGTGGCTTAAATGATTATGTAAGTGCCTTTTATAAGTTCTAAAATAACAAACTAATTTATCTGAGTAACAAGTTGTTTGTGGCAGAGGTATAAATATTAATACTAATTTGTAAACTACGTTTGTATTTTACTTAAACTAAGTTAAGGTGAAAATAAAAAAACAAAATAAAACAGAAACACAAAAGGAAATAAAAAGTTAAAAAGAAAACCCCGGGCCAACTGGGCCATCCAGCCCCTAACCCCCTGTGCTGGCCACAACCGGCCCACCTGCCCCTGCGCCACCTCCCCTGTTCCATCGATCGCGTCGCTACAGGGAAGGGGTCGCCCCCGACCACCTCGTCGGCGCCGTCAGGGAAAGGATAAGGACTCCCCCTCGTCCTCTCGATTTCTCTCCTGCTCCCAGATCCACCTCGCCTCCTCCCGCCCCACCTCGCCAGATCCGCTCCGCTGCGGCACCCTGTTGCTACTGACGCCGCGCCATGGATGCCCTCGACCACGCGCTCTCTGGCCTCACCGCACCCTAGCTCTGAGTCAGCCCGCATCGCCGTCACCCGCCTCGTCGACCCCGACCACGAGCCCGAGCCGGGGAGCACCCCATCGTCAACTTTGACCTCTTCTTCCTCCTCTGAACCGTCGCACGCCGTTGCCATCTCCGGCCACCCCGAGCCTCCATCGAGCCCGCTGCCATTCCATACGGCTCCACGGTGAGCTCCACTACGAAACCCCTCTCCCATGTGCTCGATTCGCCGCCTCTACACCGCTGCTGCCATTGCCGTGTCATCGATCTAGTGCCCGGTGGGCTTGTCCGAGCACGTCATTGTGCTCGTGGTGATGCGTATGTGCGGCCAAGATCTCCTGTTCGTCGCTGGCATGCCTGCGGCCACGATCCCGAGCACCCCGCGCTCTAGCCACCGCTGCCCTGTTGCCTTGCTGCAACTACTTCTGTTGCCCGCTGCCGCTGCCATCCGCCCTGCCGCCCCTGTCGCGTGCTCTGCCGCGCCCCTCCCCCAGTCGCCGCGTCCCTCTGCGGCCTGGCCGCGCCCGCACCGCGGCCGTCGTCGTCCTGCACCCAGACGCGCCTGCGCCTCCCTGCATCGCCACGCTCGCAGCCACGCATGGCACTGCCGCAACCCACCCGCGCATACATGCCGCTAGCTCGAGGTCCGGCCGCCGCTGGCCTCGTTGCCGGCGCCGTTGTGAGCCGCCTCCACCCCACCCAGTGAACCCGCTCGCACCGCCCCTGCCTGCGCCGTTCGCTGCCGTCAACCGTGGCCCCGGCCGGCCAGCGCCCCGGGGCTTCGTCCCTTGCCCCTGGGTCACGCCCCGACGGGCAACCCGCGCCCGCCCCGTTAACCACCCGCTCCAGAGGCTAGATAGGCCACTGCCAGCGGGGCCCCACAGCCTTTTTTCTTTCTTAAAAAAATGTAAACAAAGGTATATAAATATATTAATTAATTGATTACTTAATTAATTAACTGAATTAAAATGGTTTAATTAAACTAATTACTTAGTTAGTCTAACTAATCTTTAATTAGCTAAATGAGTGCATGACAGGTGGTCCCACCCCTATTAACCAGTCAAACGTTGACTGGTCAACTGGGTCCCCCTGGCCCACTTGTCATCCTCTGTGTACACTTCTGTGTACACAAAGCTGGGTATATGTAGCAAATTTTTTATTTATTTTTGAATTAAATTAAATTCCAAAATAATGTTTAAATCTTTGAAAAATCATAGAAAATAATTTGTAGCTCGGATGAAAAAATTTTCTACATGAAAGTTGCTCAGAACGACGAGACGATTTGAATACGCGGTCCGTTCGTCTGCCACATGTCCCTAGCATAGCAAACCTGCAACTGTCCCCCTTCGATTCATCTGTCTGAAAATGCCAAATTTCGGGAAAAACTTTTCCAGATGTTTTCCCCCTTCGCCGGTATCATGTAGCACTGCGTTAGAACACCTCTAGCACCGATTATTGTCATGTCATGCATCTGTGTGCTTTGTATTTACTGTTTCCTGCCCCTCTTCTCTCTGGTAGTCCCCGAGATAGAGGCTGTTGCCCCTGTGATTGACTACGTTGACGACGACCCTTCTCCCTTTCAGCGGAGCTTCCAGGCAAGCCCCCCCCTTTTGATCATCCCAATATCGCCCATTCTATTCTCTCATGCTTGCATTAGATTTTGCTACTGTTATTGTTTGCTCCTATTCTAATGCATAGCCTGCTTTTGTACCTGCTATTGTTACCTGCCTGCTTATCCTAAACTGCTTAGTATAGGTTGGCTAGTGATCCATCAGTGACCCCCACCTTGTCCTTGTTGCCCTTGCTTCATCATCGATGACTCGATCAACGTGATTGATGACTAGAACCCGACACCTCACATCACATCACGCCCCTTTTGTTGCTCGACTCTACAGAGCTACTATCAAGTGTCGAGGGTGATACCTCGTAACGCACTCTTGGTGATAATTTTGTAGTGTAGTTATTCGGTTGTGGTCATCGAGGGTGATTCCTCCTTGACCACTCCCGATATGACTCTGTCGTGCAACCCCTCAAGTGTGAACATCAAGGGTGGTTCCTCATATGTTCACCTTGATAGTTACCTCAAGTGGGAATACACCGAGGGTTATTCCTCGGGGTTTCCCCCTTGATGTTTGGACACGGTTACCTTGACTTTACTTGAGACCTTTGTGAAAGTCCGGCGGGCTCGGAGAGCACCCGAGGAGTTACGGTGGCGGCTGGCTGTTTAGCGGTATCACCCAGGAGGGGGTGATAGCTCCGGACTTGTCCCGACAGCCGTCACTTCTTTTAATAATGCACTAATAGGTTTGAGTATTTGTCCTGAGTTGTCCTCTGGCCTTTACGCACTAACCACCACACGAGAATAGTTATGGGCCTCGGCATCGCATTATCGGCCGAAGCTTTGTCAGACGTTCAGTTCAGCATTGTGGCCGGGCCGGATCGCGCCATCCAAGCAGAGGTGGTGCTAGTATCCCCTTGCGTACAATGACCCGGAGTGCAACGGGTGAGGAAGTCCTGGATTAAGGGGTCCTCAGACAGTCGGACTATATACATGGGCCGGACTGTTGGGCTATGAAGATGCAAGATAGAAGACTTCTTCCCATGTACGGATGGGACTCTCCTTGGCGTGGAAGGCAAGCTTGGCGATTCGGATATGTAGATTCCTTTCTCTGTAACCGACTTTGTACAACCCTAGCCCCTTCCGGTGTCTATATAAACCGGAGGGTTTAGTTCGTAGGGGACAATCATAATCCCATAGGCTAGACTTCTAGGGTTTAGCCGTTACGATCTCGTGGTAGATCAACTCTTGTAATAGTCATATTCATCAAGATCAATCAAGCAGGAAGTAGGGTATTACCTCCATAGAGAGGGCACGAACCTAGGTAAACATAGTGTCCCCAGTCTCCTGTTACCATCGACCATAGACGCACAGTTCGGGATCCCCTACCCGAGATCCGCCGGTTTTGACACCGACATTGGTGCTTTCATTGAGAGTTCCGATGCGTCGTCACCAAAAGGTTTGATGGCTCCTTCAATCACCTACAACAATGCTGTCCAGGGGGATGTTTTCCTCCCCAGACAGATCTTCTTATTCGGCGGTTCGCACTGCGGGCCAACTCGCTTGGCCACCTGGTGTAGATCGACAGCTACGCCCCCGGCCATCAGGTCAGGTTCAGAAGCTTGAATTACATTGCCGATATCCGCGGAGACTTGATCTTCGACAGATTCGAGCCCTCGCCAGCCGCTCCTCGCCGCCTCGATGAACATGACCTAAATCTGTCATCAGGCCGCACTCAGGGGATAACGCCTGTACCCGCTCTGGCCCTAGATCCGGAGCAGATTGCGTCATCTGAGGACGGGAAGCTTACCACCATCGCGGAAGCCGCAGACTCAGCGGCGATAGAGCAGCACACAAATCCAACCTCGAGTGGGCCCTGTGTCATCGAAACCTCGGATTCGTCTCCGGCCATAGGTTCTGAACCGCGTGCATCCGGTCCCATCGAACCTGATTGGGCGTCGATCATTGTGTTCAGCTTCGCGGACATCTTCCGGCACTCGCCTTTTGGCGATGTGCTGAACTCATTAAGAGCCCTCTCCTTATCAGGATAATCTCAGCCGAACTATATCCGGTTCAAATTGGAAGCTGGCGGTGGGGAATTTCGCCTCCCACCCACCACCCACTACATAGCCACTGCCGAAGACTTAACCTACATGCTCAATTACGACTCCGAAGACATCGACGGTATGGGAGACGATGCCGGAGAAGAGCAGGCACAAAAACCACCACCCATAGGGCGGTGGACGGCTACATCCTCATACAATATATACATGGTGGACACGCTTAAAGAGAAGGGGGCCGACGGCGATAATAATATGCCTGTCGACGAACCTCCCAAGCGTCGGTGTTAGAAGTGCCGATCTCGATCCGGCAGAGGGAAAAACAGCAACATTGTCACGGACGACGGCGATAATCCGGACCAAGCTGAGGACCCCGCAGACCCAGCGTTGGAGCAGGACGTGCGAGAGGATGGCGAGCATAGTCCGGGGATGTTGTCTGACCACAGCGATGCTGAAGATAGCAATTACCAACCTATCTCCGAAGAGGAGATCAGCCTAGGCGACAATGAATTTGTCGTCCCAGAAGAACCCATAGAAAAAGAACGCCTCCATCAAAGGCTTATCGCCACTTCAAGGAGCTGAAGAAGCAGAAGCAGTGGCTTAAAGCCGATTAGGATACGCTCAATGACAAATGGGACGAAGTGCTAGACACGGCTATTGCGCCTATACCGCTGAACAACAATACGACCGACGAGCCGGACCGACCACCTCATGGTCAAGACAGAGCGGCTAGCAATGCCGTAGACAAGCCCGCACCCCCTCCCCGTAAAGGAAGGGAGGTTGCGGCTTAGGACGAGAAACACTATCTACGTGAGGACCTGGACAAATAGGCCGGTAAAGCCAGATCCATCTACGGATCTAGGGACTGTGCCCCCACACGGGATTGTGGCTATCAAGCCAAATATACCAGTCATATACCACTTTGGAGTCGATACCGAACATCACAACCATCGAACCCACGCCACGACACAGTCAAATAAAGGGGTGCTGCGCACCCCCTGTGCTTCACCAATGAGGTGTTGGATCACGAATTTCCAGAAGGGTTTAAACCCGTGAACATGGAGGCATATGATGGAACGATGGATCCTGCGGTCTGGATAGAAGACTTTATTCTCCACATCCACATGGCCCGTGGAGATGATCTCCACGCCATTAAATACTTACCCCTCAAGCTGAAGGATTGGCTCGGCACTGGCTGAAAAGCCTCCCAGAAAATTCCATTGGAAGTTGGGAAGAACTTGAGGACGCTTTTTGGGCCAATTTTCAAGGGACCTATGTCCGGCCCCCGGACGCTGACGATCTAAGTCACCCCATCCAACAACCCAGGGAATCAGCCGAAAACTTTGGAATCGGTTTCTCACCAAGAAGAACCAAACCGTCGATTATCCGGACGCCGAAGCCTTAGCAGCTTTCAAGCATAGTGTCCGGGACGAATGGCTAGCTAGACACCTTGGCCAAGAAAAGCCAAGGACAATGATAGCCCTAACTATGCTCATGACCCGTTTTTGAACGGGTGATGATAGCTGGTTAGCCCGCAACAGGACCAGCGAGCCTGGCACATCCGAAGTCAGGGATGGCAATGGAAAGCCACGACATAACAAAAAAAATGTCGAAACAATCTTTGAAGCCGGATGATCTGACGATGGCTGGATTCATGGCTCCGACCGGTCGCCAGAAGAAACCATTTAAAGGAAACAAAGATGGTCCATCCAGCCTGGACAAAATATTAAACAGGAACTGCCAGATCCATGGCACCCCCGTTAAACCCGCGAACCATACCAACCAAAGTTGTCGGGTCTTTAAGCAGGCCGGCAAGCTCACCGCCGAACACAAGGGGAAGGGACCTCAGAGCGAAGACGAGGATGAATCTCGCCAGCCGAACACGGGGGGACAGAAGAAATTTCCACCGGAGATCAAAACAGTGAACATGATCTATGTCACTCATATCCCAAAAAGGGAGCACAAACACGCACTCCAAGACATCTATGTCGTTGAGCCTGTCGCCCCCAAATTCAACCCATGGGCGGCATGTCCGATCACCTTTGACCGCAGGGATCATCCGACTAGTATCTGTCATGGAGGTTCGGCTGCCCTAGTGCTCGACCCAATAATCGATGGTTACCATCTCACTCGAGTCCTCATGGACGGCGACATCAGTCTAAATCTGATATATCAGGACACTGTCCGCAAAATGGGGATAGACCCGTCAAGAATCAAGCCAAGCAGCACGACCTTTAAAGGAGTTATACCGGGCGTAGAAGCCCACTGCACGGGCTCTTTAACATTGGAAGTCGCATTCGGCTCTCCCGATAACTTTCAAAGCAAAGAGCTAATCTTTGACATAGCTCCGTTCCGAAGTGGCTATCATGCATTACTCGGAAGAACGGCCTTCGCCCGCTTTAATGCAGTCCCGCATTATGCCTATTTAAAGCTCAAAATGCCTGGACCATGTGGCGTCATCACAGTCAGTGGAAATATGGAGCGCTCTCTCCGTACGGAGAAGGATACTGCGCCTTAGCAGCCGAAGTACAAAACGGCCTATTCAAGCCGAACAGTTCATCGTTCGTTAGGACCACGGACATAGCTAAAAATGTCCGGAGTACGCCTTAGTGCGGCAGCTCAGATAAACCTAAGCTCGATTAGCAGTCATGCCCCCATCGACGGCCTCATAAGGCGATAGCATACATGCCTCGTATACACAAGTACACCCTTAAAATCCATTGGGCAGCGCTGGAGGCACACTGCACACAAATAGTCCATAGTTCGGCTCGACCCTATTCGGACTCTACGGTTATCTTTCAAGATCTATTAAACGAACCAGCTTTATTTACGGCCACACTGGATTTTCTTTTCCAGGGTTTTTCTTTTTTTTTCACAGATGGCCATTACACTAGCCCCTTCAAGGACACATCACAAAGGAGAAAACGGCGCAGACATGCAGCAGGGCCCCGCACTAAAGGTTTCTTTTTAGATTAAGACCCTGTGTAAACCTTTTTATCTCTTTTTGTTTTATACTTTCCTGGCATGTACAATGTCCTAGGAAGTTATCGGCACGATCTGTAAATACACGACTCACCGTACTAGAAGGGGATATTACAGAAGCAGCTTGGTCCATATTTTGTTTGGAGTTTTATTCTCTCACCACCTGCGTTCTCTCCCCATGTCAGATTGCCACACGTGCCTTAGCAACAGGGTCCATTTACCAGGGGCTGTATTTGGCCCGGTATACTTTGAAAAGCCTGAACACCTATAGGAAGTGTTCGACATCGCGAGTTTGGCCTTATATGCATCAGCTCCGAATCATGTCTTTGGTCAATAGTTGGGTTGCCCGGCTCCTGTGCTTTCTACCTTACGTTGTGCTCTATCGGCTAAAGTAGTAAAGGGAGAACTACTACGATTGTGTCCTGGTTCGTCCGGATGAGAACCTCGGTAGAAAAAGCCGAAAACTGACTGTCATGATGAGGCAAGAGCTGGTCAACCACTCGATGACTCACCGGAATCTTCGCGATTCCCTCCGTGTTAAACGAAGGACCGTTCTTCTGGTCACGTATATAAACGCACCATATTCGGATAACCGCGTACATACCAGGGGCTATATCGTAGATCCACCGTCAAACTCCTATGGCTAAGTGAAAGTGTTAAAACCCTATAGTCCGATTGCCTGGTTCGCCGCATTGACACCTCCTTAATGGACCAAGACGTTGGGTCAAGTGTGATCAAGTGCTTTCCAAACACCCCCGTGTTATACGCGAGGGGGATGAAGCTGACGACTGGTAAACTTTCAGATTATATATAAAAAAATAAACGGCCGCACAGGAGGCACCAAAACTTTTCGAGCGAAAGTATAAAAACATAGCCTTAAAAATATCACAATATTGTTGTTACAATTTGGTACACTTCACTCGAACATAATATCTTTCGAGCACCGACCCTCTATCAAGCGGGCACCCTCCAGGACGGCCTCAAAATAATGCTCTGGTGTGTGATGGTCCTTGCCCTCGGGTGGACTTTGCGCTGCAATATTGGTGGCCTTCATCTTCGCCCAATACGTCTTAACGCGGGCAAGGGCCATCCGCGCACCTTCTATGCACATTGACCGCTTAACGGTGTCGATACGCGGTGCCGCATCAACGAGCCGCTGCACCAAACTGAAATAACTATTCGGAATTGGCTCAGTCGGCCACAGCCGGACTATGACATCCTTCATGGCAGATCCGGACAACTTGTGGAGCTCAGCCCATTGGGCCATCTGTTCATTCAACAGCGGACGCTTTGGCATGTTGAATTGCGACCAGAATAGCTTTTCTGTCGCATGTCCTTCTTGCGCGTGAAAAAACTGAGTCGCATTGCCAACACTCTTCGGCAAGTCCAAAAATGCGTCTGGAGAACTCCACATTTGATTAAACAGGGCATACTTCAGATCACCAAATTTAGTTTGTAATAAGAAGGGCTTACCAGTCGCGATCTCCCAGCTTGTCGGATCTCCTCCCGAGCTGCTCTAGACTCCGACCGGGCTTCCCTCACCTCTTGTAAGGCCTTGTCAAGATCGGCCGCTTTGGCTTTGTTATCTTTCAGAAGAAATTGGCATCGGCTAGCGGCATCCTTTAGCTCAAGCGTCGTAGTAGATATTCTCTCCTCGCACTGGCGCCGAGCAGCCTGTTCGGCCTTTAATTTGGTGGCTGCCTTTTCGGCAGGCGCATTACCCATCCTGGCCTGCTCCTTGCCCCGGGCAAGCTCAGCCTGAAGGGTCTCAATTGCGGCGGCACTATCTGTAGTCATGCATATTTCAGTATACAATTTCTCAGCGTCATGCTGATATCATAATAATTGAATATACTAAGTGCCTCAAAGACATACCTTGCGCCTCATCTACCCGTCTGTTCATATGCGTGATGTCATCATCCGCCACATCAACTTTCTGCTTCAGATGTTCAATCTCTGTAGCTCGGGCAGTCGCCACGGATGTAACAGCCTGTGTTTCAGTTAGTCAGATCAATTCATGGACATATATTTCTTGATCCTCTTATCGCCTCCCTTTGGACGCCAACCAGAGTCTCAGGGGCTACTATATACACAGGCACATTTTGCGTTTATAGCACAATTAAAAATATTACATTACGTACCTCGAAGCCTCTTAGCGGGCTCGTAAAGGCTTCATTCAATCCGCTTTTCACGGACCGAACCCTCTCAACCACCGTACCCATCAAGGTACAATGTTCCTCTGATACGGACGAATGTCGCAATGTGTCCATCAATGTATCCGGCGCCTCCGGATCTGGAGCAGATTGTGTCGTCCCTTGGAACCTGGATAGTCCGGGACCTTTGTTGTTGGTCCCCGTAGGGGCCGCACACCCCGGACCACGGGCGGTCGAAGTATCACCTTCGGGCCCGGTCTTCGCTGTCCCTCGCACCGCTCGTTGATCAGGAGTGATCCTCCGGGATAACACCTCGGCGTTGTCTGCCTTATCAGGCAGGGAGATCTGTGGAGGCGTCTCGCTCTCCATCATCTCCGGAAGAAGATCCCCCGAAAGAAGGACTATTGAGGAAGGCTGCATGCCGGACTGCAAACATATATCTTAATTGTTACCCTTACAACTAGGGAAGAACAGGATATGTTTAAAACACCCTTGTACACTTACGATTCAGCTAAGGGCCTATCTTTATGGAGAGACTGCGCGTCAACGTCGCCTCCCGAACCAGAACCCCCTGACCGGGATATCTTCTCCCGCTTAGAAGCTTCTTTCTTCAAGTCTTCGGAGGCGGTCTTCTTCTTCCCATGAGGAGAAGGGATGTCAGTTTGCCCCTCCCTTTCACCTTCGGAAGTGGAAGTTCCAATCTCCGCGGACAAAGTGCCTGGCGTGCCTCTAGAATAGAGGCCACCTTGGGCCTCCTCGCTCTCCTCTTGGTCTTCCCTCACCGGCACATGGTAGGGTGCCGGAGCCAGCATCCTTGTTAACACCGGATCGGCTGAGTCTTCGGGAAGAGGGGCCGAACACCCAATTCTCTCCGCCTTCTTTATCCAGCCTTGGCCGAGTATAGTTTTCTCAGTATATTTGTGACGCCCCCGATTCAATCGTACACTAATCATGCACGCAAACATGTACGATCAAGATCAGGGACTCACGAGAAGATATCACAACACAACTCTAAAAACATAAATAAGTCATACAAGCATCATAATACAAGCCGGGGCCTCGAAGGCTCGAATACAAGTGCTTTCGATCATAGGCGGGTCACGGAAGCAACAATATCTGAGTACGCACATAAGTTAAACAAGTTTACCTTAAGAAGGCTAGCACAAGCTGGGATCTGAGATCGAAGAGGCGCGGGCCTCCCGCTCGATCCTCCTAACTACTCTGAGTGCCGTAAATCGTGAGCACTGCTCATAGTAGTAGGCACCTCTAGTGTAGTAGTCGTCATCGGCGATGGCGTCAGCTCCTAGACTCCAAAGATCTGGTTGCGACAACCGTAAAGAAAGGAAAGGGGAAAAAGGGGGAGAAAGCAACCGTGAGTAATCATCCAAAGTACTACGCAAGCAAGGAGCTACACTACATATGCATGGGTATATGTGTAAAGGGCCATATCGATGGGTGAATGCGAGAATGCGTAATAAGAGGGGATAGCTAATCACAGTCGAAGACTACGCTTCTAGCAGCCTTCGTCTTGCAAAGATGTAGAAGAGAGTAGATTGAAGTACTCCAAGTAGCATCGCCAAGTAGCATCTCAAGTAGCATCTCAAGTAGCACCTCCAAAGAGCATCTCGGTGAGCATCGCATAGCATAATCCTACCCGTGCGATCCTCTCCTCGTCGCCTGTTAGAGAGCGATCACCGGGTTGTATCTAACACTTGGAAGGGTGTGTTTTATTAAGTATCCGGTTCTAGTTGTCATAAGGTCAAGGTACAACTCCGGTGCGTCCTTTTACCGAGGGACACGGCTATTCAAATAGATTAACTTCCTGCGGGGTGCACCACATAACCCAACACGCTTGATCCCATTTGGCGGACACACTTTTACGGGTCATGCCCGCATGCGGAAGATCAACACGTCGCAGCCCCACCTAGGCACAACAGAGAGTCGACGCGGGTCTAAACCTAAGCGCGCAGTGCAGGCCCATCGCCTCGAGCACACACACGTTCGCGTCTGTGACGCGAAGCGACCTAGCCTAGTGGCGTTCGATCCAATCCGGCGCGCCACTCGGTCGGCCGACGCGTCAAGAAGGCTTGGTGATACCACGGCGTCGGGATACCCATAACTACTCCCACGTAGATGGTTAGTGCGTATAGACCAAATGGCGGACTCGGATCAAATACCAAGATCTCGTTAAGCGTGTTATTATGAAGCAACATGGGCCCGATCGAGGCGAGCCCACCTCTCACCTAGGCGGTCTCAACCTTCCTGTCGCTCCGCCACAAACATCCACCACGAGAGGGCCGTCGGGACAAAGGTCCTTTCAGCCCCTAATCAAGTGAATCACTCGCGGGTACTCTTGAGCGGACCCGACTTTAGTCACCATCTGTAGTATGTATATATGTATAGTATATACCCGTGATCACCTCCCGAGTGATCACGGCCCAATAATATAGCAAGGCAGACTGACAAGAATGTAGGGCCAATGATGATAAACTAGCATCCTATACTAAGTATTTAGGATTGTAGGTAAGGTATCAACAGATGTAGCAACAATGGCAGGCTATGCATCAGAATAGGATTAACGGAAAGCAGTAACATGCTACACTACTCTAATGCAAGCAGTATAGAAGAGAATAGGCGATATCTGGTGATCAAGGGGGGGGGGCTTGCCTGGTTGCTCTGGCAAGAGAGAGGGGTCGTCAACTCCGTAGTCGTCTTTGGCGGCAGCGGCGGTCTCGTAGTCTATCGGAGAGAAGAGGGGGGAAGAAACAATGAATACCATGCAAACAGATGCATATCAATGCATGACAAGACAAGTAATGATGCTAGGTGTGCCCAATCGCGGTAGTAGGTGATACCGACGAAGGGGGAAAACATCCGGGAAAGTATTCCCGGTGTTCCGCGTTTTTGGACCGGTGAACCGGAGGGGGAAAGTTGCGTGTTCGGTATGCTAGGGGTGTATGGCGGACGAACAGGCGGCGTAACCGGATTCGTCTCGTCGTTCTGAGCAACTTTCATGTACAAAGTTTTTCCATCCGAGCTACGGTTTATTTAATATTAATTTTAAAAGGTTTAATCAGTTTTCTAGAATTAAAAGATTATTCTAATTCAAAATTGCATTTATGACGTCAGCATGACATCGCAGATCAACTCGATTGTTGGTGGTCAAGCTGACACGTGGGTCCCACTAGTCATAGACTCAGGTTAACTAAACCGGGTTAAATAGACTAACTAAGTGATTAGGCTAATTTATATTAATTAGATTAGTTAAACAGGATTAATTAACTTAATTAACTCATTAAATAATTAATTAATTAATTTATACTAACATTTTTTATTCTTTTTTTTATTAAAACGTTCGAGGGCCGGGCCCGTTTAGCGATGGGCCTGAGGCCTAACGGGCACTAGGCGTTAGCGATTCACAGTTCTGGCGCTTCGCGGTGCCCGACTGAGCAAGGGCCGAGCGGCGCGGATGGGCGTCGGCGTCGAGCGACGGCGAGGCCAGGCAAGCGAGGCCAGCCGAGAATAACACCGGCGAGGCCACCGAGTGGCGGATCGCCGCAGAGGACGGCGTGGAGTCGCGCGAGAGGCGGTCTTGGCGGCTGCTACGAGAGACGGCGCAGAAAGTGGCGTGGTAGTGGCGATCGTCCGGCGTATGAGCAGAGCGTACACAGCCGGAGGAAGGCAACAAGATGGAAGAGTGGGCTGGCGGCGGCGGAGGCACGCCGAGGCTGCGAGGCGCAGCTTCGCGGCAACAAGCGGTGACGGCCGGCGAGCGCAAGATGCGAAAGCGCGCAGCAGGCGAAACCCACGAGGAGGAGGCCACGGTGTGAGCACGTGCACGCAAGGGGAGAGGAGGAGGGGAAGCTCACGGGGGTCGTAGGGTCTAGGCAGCGGGGCTCGGGGAGGAGTTCGAGGACGAGCCGCGGAGAGAAGCGAGCCGGCGAAGGCGCGCGACGACGACGATTCAGCGAGGAAGCGGCCCCATGAGTGGAGGAGGCAGTCCGTGGGTAGCGTGGTGGCGAAGCGCCCGCGTTCAGCGGCGGCAGCGGTGGGGCGAGGTGGGATCTGATCGAGATCGAACAACGAGAGGAGTGGGGAGGCGAATGGGTGTCGGTGGGGCTAGGGTTTCGTGAGTGGGGGGATATGGGGAGTGAGGGGTGGCCGGTTGGGCCGGCCTGGTGGTTCGTGGCCAAGTTGGGCCAATCGGCCCAGTGGGGGGGGGGGGTCTTTCTCCCTTTTTTGTATTTAGTTGTTTTCTGTTTATTAGTTTTCTATTTTATTTTGTATATATTTTGTTTTATAAAATATACAAGTAGTATCTAAATTAGTGTTACAAGATACCCCCATGCCACAAAAAGTTTGGTGACAAAATAAAGTAGTTTAGTAATTTATTAATTGTAAAAAGGCATTTAATAAATTGCTTTTGCTACTGTTTAAATCCTTATAGTTCATTTAAGCATTTTATAAAAGCTTGGTTTCTCCACCATAATTGTTTACGATTTATTTGAAACAACCCGAACATTTTAGTTTTAATTTTTGAAAACTTTTGTTGTTTCTTTTCTTTTGAATTTTATTTTGAATCAGTTTCGAACTAACGCGAGATTAGCAACAGTAATCGAGGTGACGTGGCATTATTGGCAGAGGTTAATGTAGCTTGATTATCCGGGCGTCACAATTCTCCTCCACTACAAGAAATCTCGTCCCGAGATTTAAGAGGGGTGCAAGGGGGAAAGTTTTGGTTACGAAATTCTAGCGAGTGTTCCCAGTCTTGGTTGCTCTTCTCGAAGAGGCCGGTCCAGTACATTGATGTCTTCATTTCTCTGCTTCAGGTCATCATGATGAAGTCGGCGTCCTTTCTTCGGGATCTCCATCTTCCTACGAACGCGACCAAGGGGAAAAACTCCGAAAGAACGCATATCCACAAAGCTGGGCATCTCGGTGAACTCAATGGGAAATACACAAGGTACCCCACGAGTTGTATTTCAGTGAATTCGTTCAGTGCAATATACGATGGTTCCAAAGTTTCAAACGAGTAGGCAATCATTCGACGACTAGACAGAAGCTGGAATGGGGGTTTGAACAACGAGAATAACATTGTGTTTGATTCCAGGATGAATAATGGTATAGCATTTAGCTCGTGAATGACATGCGAAGCCAGGTGCAAAGGATACATTAGAATCCGGGTTGTAAAGGAGAGTCAGGTTTCGATCCAGTGGACCTGTGGGTTATGGGCCCACCATGTGGGTTGGAAGTAGGAAAGGTGGTGACATCTTGCACAGCCACGACAGGGAGGCATGTCAGTGGATAGCTTGTCAGCTATGTCGGCAACAATGTCGGTACCAAGGACGGGGAACGAAGAGAGCAATTTTCCTGGTTGTTGAACGAGGCGAACCAATTGGCAAAGTTCTCACCCATCGGTGGTTACCGGAATGTCATCAACAATAGTAACAGGGTCTTACAGACAGAGTGGTACAACAAGGTGCTTACCTAAGCAGGGAATTATCTCTGCTCAGTTAAGTCAGATTACAGGAAAGGTTAAACAAAAGAATGGAAAGGAAAACGTGATTATCAGATTAAACAGACCAATGGAAGGAAAATTGTGATTACACACAATTATTAGGAGTATATCCTTCTCATGGGCAAGCAGAACATGGCATACAGGGTAGGAGAGCAAGTACCCAACCATTCAGATAAGAGGCAAGGATGAATCAAGATGTTACCCATACAATGGTGTTTGGATAACTGACCAAGAAACATTTAGCATCGCACCTCCAATGTTCTTGTTGTAGAGCGGGGTATCATAGTCATGCTTCGAGGTAGCCATGATATGGTGTTTCAATCAAGGGCCAGACTTTGGATACAGGAAGGATCCATCAAGAACAACTTGTAGAATAAGTCTTACAATTTCCTCATGGAAGAATGGATAACCTTGCTAATAAGGAAACTATAACAAAGGTCATCCGGCCGGTGTCTTTGGGCATGCCATCACCTTACGGGTCATAAAAGACCAATGTTATGACTCTTGGAAAATATCCGAACCATCATATCTGACCGAGTTTCAGATCTGGTTGGGGTCATGATACCTCAGACTCGGGATGCACGAGAAGCAAGGGTGCAACACAATTGACGAGATGACATTGTAAGATTCTCGGAAATGTACTACGGAAGCGAGTTCCAAAGCAGGAGTTCATCCTTAAATCAAGGGGAGGGTAACGAGGTGGCTGATGGGCTCAGCGACAATTCATTGAGATTTACAAAAAGGTGGATTTCCACAATTATGTGAACTAGGAGATAACATTTGTCATATCCAATGATACGATGATGTATGCTCACAAAAAAAATCATACACAATTAAACATTGGTTGAAAGGTGCACCCGATATATGGGGTTAGGTAGCAAGATCAATGTTAGAAGGGTGATTCGATAACCAATAGTCTAAGAATCAAATGTAGACCATTAACTTCAAAGCAATAGGGTCGCTAGAAGTTTAGAATTCGCACTTCACAGTTAAATGGCTGGTATCCCGGTTAGAAACAACACGGGGGCCAAGATATGAATGGAGATGGCGAGAAGTATTACTATACCAAGAATTCTTAAGAGGTGGTGAAATTCTCACGACATTCCTGACATAAAAGATGGTAATACTCCAAGGTAAAGAAGAACAAATGCTTGATAGCAAGGAACTCAAGGTATAACACAAAACACGAACAAGTTTGTGTTGAACGAAAGGCAATAAAGTGGTTGATGATAACACAAATCATCGAGGGCAAGGATGGTATTTCTTATCATGAATTCAATTGATATCCTGGACGGGCTCAGAATGTTGATGATGATCACGACACAATTGTCAAAAGATTTCATGAAGATGTAATCGATCGGCGATGACATCAAATCAAAATGATGAAGCGAAAGGTTATTGGAACCACGGGTACGACACAAACTCAAAATCTAGCTTGGTGTTCAAGGCGAAATGATATGACGAGAAGGATCGACTTAAACTTAGCTCATCATCGAAAATTGTGCTCCGGGATTAAGGACAGGGTAGTATAGTTAAAATCGGCACAATAATGATATAGCCGAGTAGGCTAGGAATGACGTGATCGAGTTCAAACTCGTAAGTAATGAAGGTAACCAAGAGTTGTTTAATCGCGGTGTAGACTCGATTCAGTTGCCGGTGTCTTTGAGGGCTTAATAACTCAAAGCCCGTGAAAAATATGAACCAGTGAGGATGTTATACTTGATGAAGAACTCATAAGAAGTTATGCAGTTCCGTGATAATCTCGAGATACCAGGGGGGTAATACTCGACGACAGATCAAAGTAGAGGTTGGACTGCGGTATTGCTCTGCAAAAGACAAGTGCTTAAACTTGCACGAGAAATGGTATTTAAAGGAGAACATGGTCGGAACCACGATTGCATAAGACCAGATCCCAGATATAAGATGAACTTATACCAAAGGAATAATTAATTTAAGAGAAGCTTTAATGATACGATCTACATCGTGTCCATGGGCATAAACACAAAGTTCAAGGTCGACTCCCACTTCTCCAATGCATAACCTTTCATTCCCTTCTCACTTTCAAAGAAGTTGTAGTGTTGACATTTTTATCTAGCAAAATACCAGAAGAGTATGACTCGTGAAAACTTTCGAGTTCACACATATTAAGGAAGGTATAGGTTCAACCCGTCAGGGTATCGTGGAAACATATACCACAAGCTTCAATAGTAAATACCACCAGCTCGAAAGCAGAGCATGGTTGGCCAAGCAGATGATACAATTTACCAAAGGCACTATGTATCAGGGGAAGAACTCACAAGGTGATTAACTATGAAGGACACCGTCGGATAACAATCCAACAATGGACTTGACGATCCACAAAGGATCTGATGTGAGTATCGCTACTCAACCAGAAAAGGAAAGAATGCAAAGGCATCAGGTTATAGAATCATCTGACTAATTCGAAGCATAAATGCAAAGGAATTATGAATCCAAATCGAAGGATCAGAAGTAATGCTCTGATTAAAGATGGATAAGTTGGATAGACCAGAGGCACAATTGACGACAAATAGTTTGGTCGAGAACCAGCTCATGTTGAAATGAGCGTCGAGCGGAAAGATAATTTAGAAGGGTTGATAGATGATTGTGTGCATTCGCACACATATTGAATCAACGGACTTAAAATGATAATGACAAGGGATGCCATTAAGATTACGAGACTTATGGGATTAACCATAATGCAAGTAAGCAAGAATTCCAAGAGCAATAGGCTGCTCAGGATTTTCGGAAGATCGGGTAGTATTTGAATGTATTTTTGTGAAACACATGAACAACTTTGTACAAATGGATACTCGGCAAGCGCGAGTAATTATCCGTAGGGGTATTCATGCAGCAAGGAACTGCAGGGCAGTAAGCATAAAGAATTCTCGGAATATCGAAGAGTACTTCAGGACATCTTGTAATAACAAGAGCAACTGGGGATGACAATATGAACGATAGGTGTAAGTAGTTATCTAGAGAGATTTATCGATGGAAGTGAATTGCAAAAGCGATGGCACATAGTCTCGAGAGCACATCGAGAGTATCTTCGAATCTTACAGTGCGTGAAAGCGATCATCGGTAACAAGGGGCTCTCCTGGAGAAAGTACTTGCGAGAACCTAATGTTAGTTTTGTTTTTAGCAAAATCATTTAACCCGAATAGAAGAGATGTCAGAGTCCCAGAGTAAAGGTCGAGAAGTAAAAGATCCTAATACCACCAAATGGCGACGTGGGCCCGTAAGGCACACAGCCAAGTTAGTAAAAGTTTTGTAGTGACTAGACTCGACTTGACCAAGGAGTGTGGAAGGGGATTCCTACAGCGATGGGCTCGATACCAACTTGGCGCCCGATTCAATCGTACACTAATCATGCATAAGCGTGTGCGATCAAGATCGAGGACTCACGGGAAGATATCACAACACAACTCTAAAAACATAAATAAGTCATACAAGCATCATAATACAAGCCGGGGCCTCGAGGGCTCGAATACAAGTGCTCGATCATAGGCGAGTCGTGGAAGCAACAATATTGAAATCTGGACATAAGTTAAACAAGTTTGCCTTAAGAAGGCTAGCACAAGCGGGATCTGAGATCGAAAGAGGCGCAGCCTCTCTGCACTGAGGATCCTCCTAACTACTCTGGTCATCATCATGACTGCTTTCGTAGTAGTAGGCACCTCCAGTAGTAGTCGTCATCGGCGGTGGCGTCGCTCTGGACTCCGACATCTGGTTGCGACAACGAGAAAAGAAAGGAAAGGGGGAAAAGGGGGAGAAAGCAACCGTGAGTACTCATCAAAAGTACTACAAGCAAGGAGCTACACTACATATGCATGGGTATATGTGTAAAGGGCCATATCGATGGACTAAAGCTGTAGAATGCCGAATAAGAGGGGATAGCTAATCACAGTCAAAGACTACGCTTCGGCAGCCTCCGTCTTCTGACATGTAGAAGAGAGTAGATTGAAGTACTCCAAGTAGCATCGCCAAGTAGCATCTCAAGTAGCATCTCCAAGTAGCACCTCCAAGTAGCATCTCCAAGAGCATCGCATAGCATAATCCTACTCGGCGATCCTCTCCTCGTCGCCTGTTAGAGAGCGATCACTTTGGGTTGTATCGGCACTTGGAAGGGTGTGTTTTATTAAGTATCCGGTTCTAGTTGTCATAAGGTCAAGGTACAACTCCGGTCGTCCTTTACCGAGGGACACGGCTATTCAATAGATTAACTTCCTGCGGGTGCACCACATAACCCAACACGCTTGATCCCATTTGGCGGGACACACTTTTACGGTCATGCCCGCCGCTGAAGATCAACACGTCGCAGCCCCACCTAAGCACAACAGAGAGTCAACCGCGGTCTAAACCTAAGCGCGCGCAGTGCAGGCCCATCGCCTGAGCACACACAAGCGTTGCGTATCTGGCGCCGAGCAGACCCTAGCCTAGTGGCGTTCGGTCCAATCCGGTAGCGCCACTCGATCGGCCGACATCAAGAAGGCTTGGTGATACCACGGCGTCGGGATACCCATAACTACTCCCACGTAGATGGTTAGTGCGTATAGACCAAGCGGCGGACTCGGATCAAATACCAAGATCTCGTTAAGCGTGTTATTATGAAGCAACCATGGGCGCCGATCGAGGCAGGCCCACCTCTCACCTAGGCGGTCTCAACCTTCCATGTCGCTCCGCCACAAAGATCCACACGAGAGGGCCGTCGGGACAAAGGTCCTTTCAGCCCCAATCAAGTGAATCACTCGGGTACTCTTGAGTGGACCCGACTTTAGTCACCATCTATAGTATGTATGTATGTATAGTATATACCGTGATCACCTCCCGGTGATCACGGCCCAATAATATAGCAAGGCGGTGACAAGAATGTAGGGCCAATGATGATAAACTAGCATCCTATACTAAGTATTTAGGATTGCGGTAAGGTATCAACAGATGTAGCAACAATGGCGGGCTATGCATCGAGAATAGGATTAACAGCGGTAACATGCTACACTACTCTAATGCAAGCGGTATAGAAGAGAATAGGCGATATCTGGTGATCAAGGGGGCTTGCTGGTTGCTCTGGCAGAGAGGGTCGTCAACTCCGTAGTCGTCTTGGGCAGCAGCAGCGTCGGTCTCGTAGTCTATCGGAGAGAAGAGGGGGGAAGAAACAATGAATACCATGCAAACAGATGCATATCAATGCATGACAAGACAAGTAACGATGCTAGGTGTGCCCAATCGCGGTAGTAGGTGATCACCGAGCGAAGGGGAAAACATCCGAAAGTATTCGGTGTTCCACGTTCGGACGGTGAACCGGAGGGGGAAAGTTGCGTGTTCGGTATGCTAGGGGTGTGTGGCGGACGAACAGGCGGCGTAACCGGATTCGTCTCGTCGTTCTGAGCAACTTTCATGTACAAAGTTTTTCCATCCGAGCTACGGTTTATTTAATATTAATTTTAAAAGGTTTAATCAGTTTTCTAGAATTAAAAGATTATTCTAATTCAAAATTGCATTTATGACGTCAGCATGACATCAATAGTCAACTCTGATTGTTGACTGGTCAAGCTGACACGTGGGTCCCACTAGTCAAAGACTCAGGTTAACTAAACCGGGTTAAATAGACTAACTAAGTGATTAGGCTAATTTATATTAATTAGATTAGTTAAACAGGATTAATTAACTTATTTAACTCATTAAATAATTAATTAATTAAATTATACTAACATTTTATATTCTTTTTTTATTAAAACGTTCCAGGGGTTGGGCCCCGTTTGGCAGTGGCCCACAGGCCTAACGGGCACTAGGCATTAGCGATTCACGGTTTGCGGCGCTTAGCGGCCCGACTGTGCAAGGGCCGAGCGCGCGATGGTCGGCGGCGAGCGACGAGCCGAGGCATGGCGAGGCCGGCCAGAACAGCACCGGCGAGGCCCGGCCGAGTGGCGGACTACCACAGAGGGCGGCATGGAGTCGCGCGAGAGGGCGGTCTGGCGGCTTTACTACGAGGCAATGAAGTGGCGTGGTAGTGGCGCGATCGTCCGTGGCGCAGAGCGAACACCAGCGCCTTGAGGAAGGCAACAAAGATGGAAGAGTGGGGCTGGCGGCGGCGGAGGCGACGCCGGGAGCTGCGGCAGGCGCAGCTGCGAGCAACCAGCGGTGGCGGCCGGTGAGGCGCGCACCAGCAAGCAGCAACTAACAGGCGGGGCCACGAGAGGAGGCCACAGTGTGGCCAGCGTCTTGGCAAAGGAGGAGAGGAGGAGGGAAGCTCACGGGGTCGTAGGGTCTAAGCGGCGGGGCTCGGGGAGGAGTTCGAGGACGAGCAGCGGAGAGAAGCAGCCCAGCGGGGCGAGGCAGCCTTGATCCGTGAGGCAGGCAGCAGCCCAGAGTGGAGGAGGCGGCCGTGAGGGGTAGCGTGGTGGCGAAGCGCCAAGGTTCAGCGGCGGCAGCGGTGGGGCGAGGTCGGGATCGATCGAGATCGAAACAACGAGAGGAGTGGGGCGAATGGGTGTCGGTGGGGCTAGGGTTTCGTGAGTGGGGGATATGGGGAGTGAGGGTGGCGGTTGGGCGGCTGGTGGTTCAATGGCCAAGTTGGGCCAATCGGCCCGATGAAGCGATCTTTCTCCTTTTTGTATTTAGTTATTTTACATTTTATTAGTTTTCTATTTTATTTTGTATATATTTTGTTTTATAAAATATACAAGTAGTATCTAAATTAGTGTTACAAGATACCCCCATGCCACAAAAAGTTTGGTGACAAAATAAAATAGTTTAGTAATTTATTAATTGTAAAAAGGCATTTAATAAATTGCTTTTGCTACTGTTTAAATCCTTATAGTTCATTTAAGCACTTTATAAAAGCTTGGTTTCTCCACCATAATTGTTTACGATTTATTTGAAACAACCCGAACATTTTAGTTTTAATTTTTGAAAACTTTTGTTGTTTCTTTTCTTTTGAATTTTAATTTGAATCAGTTTCGAACTAACGCGAGATTAGCAACAGTAATCGAGGTGACGTGGCATTATTGGCAGAGGTTAATGTAGCTTGATTATCCGGGCGTCACAATATTGTTATGAGGAATTTAACTAAACGATGTTCGGAAGTCAAGTACTTACCGAGGTATCCGAATGGTTGCAGTCAAGGCCGATGTCCTCTGTAGTACCCGGCCACTATTTTCGCGTCCCAAAGTATGATTTCCACATTCCTCTGAGCATCGCGTTGGAGAGGTGCTGAAGGGTTCGTGGTCCTTCCGGATTAAACTCCCACATGCGGAGAGGCCTTCGCTGGCACGGTAGGACCCGCCGGACTAGCATTACTTGGATTACTTGATGAGACCGGTGTCCTTTTCAATAAGGCTCCGAATGCGGCTTTGCAGCGTCTGCACTTCATCGATGGATCCCCAGTCTAGCCCCTTGTTAATCCATGACGCGAGCTGTAACGGAGGGCCAGATCGGAACGCAGGAGTAGTTGCCCACCTGGTACCGTGGGGTTCGGTGATGTAGAACCACTCCCGCTGCCACAGGTCGGAAGTTTCCGTGAAGGAGCCCTTTGGCCAAGTAGTATTGGCGAGCTTGTTCACCGCAGCACCACCACACTCCGCCTGTTTCCCGTCGATTACCTTCGGTTTCACACCAAAGGTCTTGAGCCACAAGCCGAAGTGTGGGGGAATACGGAGGAAGGCTTCGCACACGATAATGAACGATGAGATATGAAGGAAGTAATCCGGGGCTAGATCATGAAAATCTAAACCATAATAGAACATGAGCCCACAGACGAAGGGATGAAGAGCGAATCCTAGTCCTCAGAGGAAGTGGGAGATGAATACAACCCTCTCATTTGATCTAGGAGTAGGAATAACCTGCCCTTGAGCAGGAAGCCTGTGGAGGATTTCCGCAGTCAGCTATCTTTCCTCCCGAAGCTTCGCGATATCCTCCTCTGTGACAGAGGAGGCCACCCACCGGCCTTGAAGGCTAGGACCGGACATGATTGGGAAGCACGAAGCGATTACGTTGAACTGTGGGTGCTGGAACTCGAGGTGGGAGAGGTTGAGAAGGCTTGGCGTAAAGGAAGAAGGACGAGTCTCTGCTCCTTTATGAAGGCAATGGATATCAAACGTCCCTCCTAGGCCTTAAAACATGCCTATTCCCGAGGAATCATGCCAACGGAACGGTTGGGTTACCAACACCCGTATATTGATCAAAATCCTGTAATAAGGGGACACGATCTCTGCTTCGACAAGACGTGCCAATGAAACCGCACCTCGAGATATGGAGCGGCAGGCTAAAAAATGGTTTGAATAATGACCGGGCTGTTGGGGATATAACTATTTGTGTAAGCCGCCCAGGAGGGGCCGGGTTACGTAAAGAAGACTCACCAGAAAGAAGCCCAAGACCAAGCATGAAGATGGCGGTTCAATAAAGGGTTTAAGGCCCACAGGCGACTTAAGGCCCGTTGTAGAAAACCGCCACAATGGCATGACTTGTATCGTAAGGTAGATTTAACTAGTCACCGAGCCGGACACTGTTTATAAGCCAGCCGGGACTCTGTAAGCCACAGGGCGTCAACCCGTGTATATAAGGGGCGACCTGCTGGCGACTTAGAACAAAAACAAGCGATTGAGAGCCGGCATAGCGTATCTCGCTCCACTGGTCATCGAAACATCAATACCAACCCAACTAGACATAGGCCTTACTTTCACCGTAAGGGGCCGAACTAGTATAAACCTCTCGTGTCCCTTGTCCCAATTAACCCCTTCAAGCTTCCTAGTTGCGATGGTTCCTCAACTAAGTCCTTTCACGAGGACATCTGACGTGACAATTCCACGACAGTTGGCACCCACCGTGGGGCGGCCTGCGGTGGTTGAGTTCTTGAAGAAGCAACTTGAAGGGCTCAAGGGATCGTAGTGGGCGGATGACCAAGAGTCGTCGCGGTAAGATCTACATCGACGACGAAGGCTGGGGCCTCGACGCCGGCTCAATTGAGTATGGGTACCAGGTCCCCTTTGGCGGAATCCACGTCTTCATCGGCCGGATTGGTGACCCAGGCCCTGAGCCGGACAACTGCACCGACCTCGTCGAGACGGCTCAGCGTGCGAGGAAGACCCGAGTTCAACCTGTCATGAAGCGTGCCTTCATGGGCTGCATCCACGAAGAGGAACTCTCTGAAGGATCTGAAGATGGTGGTGAGACGGCCGTCCTCTCGGACGATGATTCGTCCGCCGGTTCAACAGATTCGCTATACCAAGTGCAAGACGGCGTGCTTGGGGGCTGTTCTGATGGCACTAGTATTCCGGACCCCTATGAGCGCTAAGATGGGCAGGAATCTTCATGGTGGGACTCAACCGGCCAAATTCTCTGACCGCTTCTGGCGATAACACCCGAACAGGGGCAGCCAGGGCAGGAGGCCCTGTGCGGCCACCGGCTCGGGTGCTGATAGATCTCATGGACAAGCTTACGGCCCTGTTAACCACCACGGTTATTCCTGCAAACAAAGATGAGCATGACGCGGAGGTGGCACGGGTGCGTGAGGAGATAGCTCGGGCCAAGGAGGCCTTGGCAGCTGAGGACACTAGATTAGCCACAGAGCGGGCGGCTCTAGATGCCCGGGCACAGCGGCTACAGTCAGAAGCTTACCAGCTCACAATGAGCTTAAACGCGTCCAATGAGGTTGTGAGGAGGAGACATCAGAAAACCCAGTCCCGTTTACCTCCGAATTACGACCCTCGGGTTCTTTTTGCTACACCCGGAGCCGGCCCAAGTAACCCGCCAGAGACCAATCAGTTTATGACAACCGGAGTAGGAGGACCGGCTCAGCCTCGAGAGATGCCACCTCCTCATGTGAGCATGGCACCACCGCGTTATGTGCCGATACCGCCGGGTCACTTTTCCAACCCCATGGAGAACTTAATCGCGGCTTCGGCGCGTTTGGCGCTCTTCCCATGGGCGGTGATGACCCGATGGCGGGGAGACCGGAGGTCGAAGAACTTCTCGAGACGGTCTTGGCTCGAAGAAGAGACCTATTCTTACAGCGGGACATGATTCATTCAACTCCTCCGCCTTGGTTAGCATGCCTCGTCGAGCCGGGCCCCGAGTTCAGCGGGCACATGGAGTCGAAGCTTTGTCAAGCAACGCATGCGCCGTAACCAGCCCGGTGGCTATAATTCGGTGCAAGACCGAGTACGTCAGGAGAACGAGCGGGCAGCTCAGCTAGCGGCTCAGCTAGCGGCTCAACAGACGTCACATCAAGATTTCCCAGAGTATCCAACGACTTCCGTTGAGACGGGAGTAGCCACTAGAACTAGCGGTGTCCCTTGTCTGGTACTGGCTCTGCGTAATGTGCGCCTACCCAAGGATCCCGCGTCTGATGAGGAAAAGACCGGGAAGGGAAAGAAGAACGGCAATGGAAAGGGTTAGCAGCATAACCCGATGAATCAAGGAGGCAATAAGCGTAAGGCGGATGGTAACCCAGAGTTTGTGGCCAACGCCAATGCGCAAGGTAACAATCAGAGACGTAAGAGCAAGCCGCCTCGATCCGGTGGGTCAGGACCATCTCTTGAGCAGCTACTCAATGAGCCCTGCCCGAGACACGGCACCCGGGAGCGGCCCGCCACCCACCTGTGGAAAGATTGCGCGATCATCAAGGCGTTTAAGAATTCCAACACCTTGGTTGGCAATCATGGGCCTGGCGGCGGCTCAGGGGCCGGCGGTTTTCATGGCCCGGGTGGTGGTTCAAGTTCCGTCTTTTAGGGGCATCAAGGCGGCTATAATGAACAGCAGTCTGGTCAAGGAGAGCAACAGCAGCAGTAGTCGGGTTATCAAAGCAATCCGAAGCAGTTGAATAGTGGGCAGTATCATGTGTTTACCACTAGCTTATGCAAACGCGACTAGAAGGTTCATAAGAGGGCCGTGAATTCTGTTGAGCCGGCAGTTCCTCATTACTTGAGGTGGTCAGAACAGCCCATATGGAGCAGAGAAGATCACCCTCCACGGGTCGATAATCCGGGTCAGTTAGCCTTGGTGGTAGCACCTTAGGTTGGTGGATATAAATTCACTAAGGTACTCATGGACGGAGGTAGTAGCATCAATATCCTCTATTATGAGACCTTTCGACGCATGGGGTTTACTGATAAGAATTTGAGGACATCCAACACTGTTTTCCATGGAGTGGTTCCTGGTAAGTCGGCTTACCCCGTTGGCAAGATTGAACTGGAAGTGGCCTTTGGAGACGAATATGATTCCAGGGCTAAGAAATTGACGTTTGAAGTGGTCAAAATTAGGAGCCCATATCATGCTCTATTTGGGCGGCCGGCTTATGCTAAGTTCATGGCATGGCCATGTTATGTTATTTGCAGCTCAAGATGCCGGGTCACAAGGGCACCATCACTGTGCATGGAAGTCGAAAGGTAGCCTTGGAATGTGAAGAAGGCGACGCGGCTTATGCTGAGTCTGCCTGTGCAGTGGAAGAGCTCAAATTTTATCAAGATAATGTTGACCCGGCAGATATGACCTCCCTGAAGAAACCAACTACGGAGCATGACCCGACGTTGAAGTTTAAATCGACCGCCGAGATGAAGCTTGTTGACTTTACCCCAGGCGACTCTTCTAAGCAATTCAGCATCAGCAGCAATTTGGATCCTAAATAGGAAAGTGCGCTCATCAAGTTCATCCGTGAGAACTGGGACATCTTTGCATGGAAACCTTTTGACATGCCATGTGTACCGAGGGAACTTGCTGAGCACACTCTCAATATTGACCCAAAGTATAAGCTGGTCATGCAGTTTCTTCGCCGGTTTAACGAAGAGAGACAGAAAGCTATTGGAGAGGAAGTTGCCCGGCTCTTAGCGGCCGGGTTCATTGTTGAGGTTTTTCACCCGGAGTGGTTGGCTAACCCGGCGCTTGTGCTTAAAAAGAACGGCACCTGGCGGATGTGTGTAGACTACACGGACTTAAACAAGGCTTGTCCGGCTGATCCTTTTGCTCTCCCCCGTATTGATCAAATCATTGATGCTACGGTGGGTTGTGAACATTTGAGCTTCTTGGATGCTTACTCTGGTTATCATCAGATCAAAATGGCAGTTAAGGACCAGGAGAAGACGGATTTCATCACTCCGTTTGGAGCCTTCTGTTATGTATCTATGTCGTTTGGACTCAAGAGTGCTCGAGCGACTTATCGTGATGTGTGCGAAGCTCTACTACGATCAAATCGGGCGTAATGTTCATGCTTATGTAGATGACATGAAGTCCAGAGAGAAGGAAACCTTGATATCCGACTTGAAAGAGACCTTTGATAATCCCCGAGTTTATAAGATGATGCTTAACCCGGCCAAGTGTGTGTTTGGTGTACCTACAGGCAAGCTCTTGTATTTTCTGGTATCAAACAGAGGCATTGAAGCTAATCCGGAGAAGATTAAGGCAATTACCTCTCTGGCTAAACCGGCGTGCATCAATGATGTTCAGCGACTGGCGGGTCGTGTTGCCGCTTTAAGCCGGTTCATAAGCCGGTTAGGTGAGAAGGCCCTACCACTATATCAGATGATGAAGAAAACTGACACTTTTGTCTGGAGTGATGCTGCAGATGCTGCCTTTGAAGACTTGAAGAGGCAATTGTCTGAACCACCGGTTCTTGCGGCTCCCATTGATAAAGAGCCGTTGTTGTTATACGTGGCTGCTAATTCACGAGCCGTCAGTGTTGCCATCATGGTGGAGCGTAAGGAAGCTAGCAAGGAGCATCCGGTTCAACGTCCGGTTTACTACATCAGTGAGGTGCTCATTGAGTCTAAACAAAGGTATCCACATTGGCAGAAACTTGTTTATGGAGTGTTTATGGCCAACCGGAAGTTGAAGCAGTACTTTCAAAGTCATCCTATAACTGTGGTAAGTTACGCCCCTTGGGAGACATCATCCAGAATAGGGAGGCCACGGGATGAGTCGCCAAGTGGGCTATCGAGCTTGGACCTCATGGTTTGAAATATATGCAGCGTCTTGCTATTAAGTCTCAAGCCTTAGTGGACTTTATCAATGATTGGACGAGTTGCGAGCACGAGGAGGAAGCGGGATAACACATATTGGACTATTCACTTTGATGGGTCGAGGCGGTTAGAAGGCTCGAAATGGAGTTGTTTTAACTTCCCTCGGCGACAAATTTTATTCGTGCTCGGCTTATGTTTCCTTGTACTAACAATGCAGCTGAGTAGGAGGCCTTACTCCATGGTCTCCGGATTGCCAAAGAGATGAATTTAAGCGGGTAAGGTGCTTGGCGACTCGGATCTCGTGCCCCAACAGTGTCGAGCAAGTGGGACTCCAAGGATCCTCTCATGGCGGCTTAGCATCATGAAGTAGATGCTATGGCTGGGCATTTCAAGGGTTATCAAGTGGAGCACATTGATCGAAGGAAGAATGAGGCGGCTGATGCTTTAAGCATTTGGGATCTCAACGTAAGCCGGTGCCGCCTAACATCTTTCTCGATATTTTGCATAACCCTTCTGTCAAGGTGGCTACCGAGGAAGAACTAGCGGTGCCAGACCCAGAGGCACAACTGGTGGCAGCTCTTCACATTATCCCGGATTGGACAGTGCCATATTTGGCCTATATGACCCGGGGAGATTACCTAAGGATGAGACCTTGGCAAGACAAATCGTTAGGTGCTCCAAATCTATGACGATTGTTCACGGCGAGTTGCGTCACCGAAGCGTCACTGGGGCGTTTCAATGCTGTGTGTCACCTGCAGAAGGCCAAGAAATACTTCATGAGATCCATGAAGGGGATTGTGGCCATCATGCCGGGTCAAAATCTCTTGTAGCCAAGGCTTTCCGTCATGGTTTCTACTGGCTGACGGCTCATGCTGATGCGGAGGATCTGGTCAGTAAATGTGACGGTTGCCAAAAGTTCTCACGACGAGCTCATGTGCCGGCTCAAGAATTGAGGATGATCCCAATCACTTGGTGGATTCGCGATGCAGGGGCTTGACATGGTTGGGCCTTTCAAGAGGTCTAAGGATAAAAAGACACATCTCCTGGTGGCAGTGGATAAGTTTACAAAGTGGGTTGAGGCAGAGCCAGTCAGTAAGTGTGATGCAGCCACGGCGGTTCAGTTCATGAAAAAGGTGATCTTTCGTTTTGGTTTTCCACACAGCATTATAACTGATAATGGGACTAATCTCTCCAAGGGTGCCATGGAAGAGTTACATCAATGAGAACATATCCGGCTTGATGTTTGTTGTTTGCTCATCCTCAATCAATGGTCAAGCGAAAAGAGCTAATCAAGAGATCTGAAGGGTATCAAGCCCGGCTCTTTGTCCCCTTACAGCGGACTCGGGGTTGTTGGGTGGAGGAGTTACCTTCGTGTTGTGGAGCATCAACACTCGCCTAACAGATCTCTGAGCTACACACCTTTCTTTATGGTGTATGGTGCAGAGGTGGTCCTGCCAAGTGACATCCGGCACGATTCACCCTGCGTGGCGGCTTATGTTGAGGCTAACAATGAAAAAGCTCGTCAGGATGCACTTGACTTGTTGGATGAGGAGCGAGACTTGGCAATAGCCCGCTCAGCGATTTATCAACAAGACTTGCGCCGCTATCACAGCCGCCGGGTTAGGAGCAGAACCTTTCAGGAAGGCGATTTGGTGCTCCGGCTCATCCAAGATCAGTCTGACATGCACAAGCTATCCCCACCTTGGGAAGGACCCTTTGTGGTCAGCAAGAATTTGCACAACGGATCATACTACCTCATCGGTATTCAAGAGCACAAAGACTCATGTAAGTCGGAGGAGGAGACCCGCCGGCCGTGGAATATTGCTCATCTCCGGCCTTACTATACTTGAGCCACCGGCTCTCAAGATGTATATATTTTTGACAATGTATATATTATATAAAGAAATAAAGCAGGACCTCTGCCCTTTTTACCCTCAAAGGCTTATGTGTCTTCTTTATCAGGTGGTGGAAACCACTAACAGGGAGCGGATCACATTTGAATCCGGCTTTCCCTTTGGTCTGGCTTATGATCATGTCTGAATCTAGCCATGGTCACTTGGGGGCTTCCTATTCAAACATAGGTCGTATTCGAACCAAAGAGAACATAGTTGTCGATACCCACTTGATCGGCATATCGCCAAGCCCACTTGGGGGCTTCTTGATCATATTTGAATCACAACTTAACCCCTTTGGGTCTGACGTGGATCGTATTCGAATCAGCGTCATTAAACAACTCTTATGGTCACTTGGGGGCTTCCTGTTCAAACATAGGTCGTATTTGAACCAAAGAGAACATAGCTGTCGGTACCCACTTGATCGGCATCGCCAAAGCCACTGGGGGCTATATGATCGTATCCGAATCTTAGCTTAACTCCTTTGGAACGGTTTACTCATCGTATTCGAATCATAAGCCTGTAAATGTTGTTTATTATCCATCATAAGCATAATTATTTTGACTATCTTGAGACCTTCTTGAAAGCATTATGAGATGGTTTTTGATTCTTCTGGTTTAATATTGATCACCCCAGATTGTTAAGTGCCAGGAGAACATCATATAAACAGGGAAGATTATCAAAGGGATCGCAGGTATGCTATTATGATTATGTTTAACAAATATAGTTATAAACCAGCCTGTATATGATGTCTTTGGTTCGTGTTCCGGGTTATCAATACTTTATGTGACCCCCGACGCGATAAACTGCCAAGGGAATTTTTCTTGTTTTATGTGCAAGATAAGGCAAGCAAATTTAAGCGTCAAGGAAATAAACGATCAACATAAGCCAGAAATATATAGCGATGGCGGCTTACGAAAGTGTTAAGCGCTAGGAACATGCGCGAAGGCATGACAAACATTGAGAAGTTTTTTCTACCCTATTACAAGACTCCCCGAGTCTGAATAAATGAAGCATTGTTTTTTGCAAAACGCCTGGCGATTCACTCATTCGGCGGGCTTGAAGATTCTGGGTTATCCTTCTCCGCCTCTCCGTCGGTTGCTTTGTCCTAGAAGGTTGACGAGGCCCAGTCAATGCCACTCAAGGCTTCAAACTCAGCTTCATCATCTATTAAACCGCCTGGGTCCACTTCAGGGGCAAAAGTATGCTTACGCGTTGGAGGGATCAGGCTGACTTGATCATATGGAGTGTTTGGAATTCTCCGGTTCTCACTGTCATAGCCCGGAGAATACTTGGTGAGGTCAGTATCGTTCCCAATAAGGGTAGCCACGGGACGTATGACTTTGACGCAGGCGGTGAAATCATGATCATCAAATACCACGGCTACGGCCCCGGCTCTTGAAGATGCCCGCCTTAAATCCTGGATCTGCTGAGGTAGCACAGCAAGACACTTCAACACGTCTTGCAGAAGGTGGGGAGTGTTATTTGATAAAGCTACAACAGCCAAAGCACGTTGTGACGCGGTGTACAGTTGCTCCACTAGAGTGTAAACCGCCTTAAGTTTGATCAGCATGTTCTGCTTGAGGTTGGTGCTCCTAGGGCCTGTGTGTGCACAAACATAAAAGTGAGCCAGAGATAACGATTACAACAGTCATCAAAGGAAGTATTGCAATATTTGGGGTTATGGATAGTAACTTACCAAAGATGGCTGACACCATTTGAGATATATGGCGCTTTAAGTCGGACAGCTCGGTTGTTGCTTCTGCAAGTGATGCCTCTGCCGTCTCGGCCCGGGTGACCAGTGAAGTCTTCTCATCAGTCCAGTTTTTCTTCTCTGACTCAAAATTCTTTTTCAACTTCTCTTGTTCAGAGACGCTAAATTCAAATTTGGAGTTGGCCTTTTGAGTTTCGAGTTCTTGAGCTGTCAGACGGCTCTTCAAGTCAGCAATCTCCGACTCAAATTGACTTATGGTGGCCTGCATTGATACCGGGTTATGGTAAGGATTATGGTAAGGTAACATTAAAGTCCCAAGTACTTTGCAAGCAAAGGTTCTTGACACTTGGGGTCTAATGTATGTTAAAAAAATTTTAACCTACACATCCGGGTCATGCATATTAAGTCCCAAGCATTTTACAAGTAAAGATACTTGGCACTTGGGGGCTAATGTGTATCGCAAGTTCAAACTATCATGCTATAACCGGGTTAAATGTATTCTCTTTAAACCGGACAAACCAACAGTAAGCGGATTTCTAAGTCTACAACATATTTATTCATAAGCAATAGACTTGGGGGCTGGTACAGGAAGTAAGATTCAGGAAAATAGCATAAATTATACCTCAGATTTGTGCTGTATTTGTTTCACCATGTCAATTTCCAGGTCACGACTATTATGCACTTGATTCAGATAGCCTGAGACTATATCACCAATACTTAAGTGAGTATAATCAGTAATGTCCAGCTTGGCCTTTCGGCGTTCAATGAGTTCTTCCTTGGCAGTGCATTTGGCAAGGACAGTCGGCCGTCCTGGCTCAACAAACTGACTTTTCAGAACCTCAACTTTTGGATCATTTGTCTTGACCGGGCTAGGAGCTTCTGGGTTATCAGAGCTATTGAGAGTCTCTTCGGCAGGCGGGTCAGAGGTTGGCACTGGAATATCAGAGGCCGGTTCAGGCGGCGTGTCGCGGCCGGATGGGTGGCGCGGCACCTATGGGGCCGGGGCCCCTTCGTGTGTTCGGCACGGGGCGGAGGCTGCGCGGAGAGCAGATCGAGGCGGCGCCGCGAGGATTTTACCCAGCCGGGCGCGATCGTCGCGTAAAACCCTCTGCTGCATTGTGTTGTATTTGATCTTGCTCGAGAATGCGAGCAAAGCGGTGGAGTGGTGTCGAAACCCTCGAGAGGGTAGCTATTCGCCGAACCTCCTCGCGAGAATAGCGACCGTTGGAACCTCCTCTCGTTGTGCGGGCCTCCTTTTATAGGGCAAGGGTCACCGGCAGTGTCAGCGTGAGGTAGAGGGTAAAACGTAAAAGAGGTGGTAGTTGGAATAGTCTTGGGAACAGTGCAGCTACGGTGCTTTCTACCTACTTTTGACAGAGGGGACAAGGGCATTAAATGCCCGTCGCCGTCGCCCAAAAGCTCCCGCCATTCGTCTTCTTTAGCCACGCGGCGAAGCCACCACCGTGGAGTGCCACCGCATTCTTCATGCAAGATGACCACCCGCCAGCGTCTCTGGAGAAAGGCCGGAGGCGGCGCGGGCAAATGAGCTGGAGTCGGGCACGTGCACAGCTCTCCCGGCAAGCTCCTTGCCGGGGCCTTGATCTTGCCGGGCCCGGGCTTGTCGGGACTCTGTGACTTACCGCCCCGGGTCCTCGCCAAGAAGCGCTGGGCGCCGAGGCGTGACTTCGTGATGTGATCTTCTGGTCCTCCCGGCAGCTCCTCTCGCCGGGGATCTGTAGGAGTAACGAGCCTTGAGCTGGAATGGCCTTCCGCAAGCTCCTCTTGCCGGGGTCTTGAGTTCTATCTTATATACTTTGTTCTTGAGCGGCTTGGTGTGGGCGGAGATGATCTCCGGCAAGCATTTGATGGATCTGGTTGCGGGGGCTGGGGCTGCCGTGCACAAGTTAAGTCTTGAGGTACCCCTACCTTAGCTACACCGACAGAGCCCCCGGCTGGGCCATACACGCAGTGCGAGCGCTGTTGGGCCGTGCCCAAGGCGATCTGCGGCCTTGAAGCCCACGCGCGTCGAATCCTTCTGCATCTGTCGTCTCCCCTCCCATAGCAGCACGCGTTGATTGCGGTGTCGTGGGAGGAGTGGGCGGCGCATGCAGCCTTTAAGGCATCCACCCGTGATCGTGGCGCGAGCGGGTCGCTTCACTGTCGCTCTGCTCGCTTTTTCGCCACGCTGCCCTCATGCACGGGTGGTGGGGGCGAAGGTGGGAGACCGAGCCGTCACGGGCGGAGAGGGCGATTCGGCCCGCTCCTCTGGCCTCCTCGCTTCTGATTGGTCGGCCAGGCGGTTGAGTCCCTACCCCGCCCCTTTAAATAGGGCGGAAGGGGTGCACAACGGCCGCACTCACCCACTTCTCCCTTCGTCTTCGTCTCCTGTTCTTCTTGCCGGGGTCTTCTCTCCCCGGCAAGCCTATCTTGCCGGGGGCTCCTTGACCTTCCCCCTGAACTCCTGAACAGAGAAACAGGAGAGGGATCACGGGCACTTTATCTTTTTAGTTTGTAAGCCCTCGGGCATTAGCTGTATTTAAGAACTTGTAATCCTCTCTATCATGTTTTTCATCCTCCATGGACTTGTATTAAATTGGATGTTTTTAATGAAAAGAGGGAAAGCTTGCGGATGAGTCTTTTACTTGACTGCGTGCCTTGTATGTGCTTACGCTATCGGGGAGCTTGCAGGGCGAACACGCTTAGCGACAGCGGGACAGCCAGCTGGTGGTGTCACTCCGGCAAGCAACCTTGTCGGGCGATTCTGACGTCTATCTTCTTGAGCGAGCTCGGAAGCAAGGTAGAGGTGCAGCGCACACTTGGGTTTGTTGAGCGGACTCGAAACAAACCAAGCACGCAATCGGGCGCGACTTCGGTTCCTCCACGTCTGGTTTTTACAAGACACGATCGTTCAAAGACGCGATCCGCATCTCCCCATCCACGAGAGGATGCATGACGAGGATGAAAAACTTATCTGAAATAGCAGCCCCAGCAACTCTAGCTTGCGGAGGCGAATCTTGGCGTTCGCGGCCCGGCGACCGGGCTTGCGGATCCTAAGCGCTGGTGTGGTCTTTTGGTTCTCCTTGTTGCTGCAATTTCGGTCATGAAAACAGCTGAGGTAGATATCGACCACTTCACGCGACGTAAGTGTATATAAATCTTGACTATGCAATACGATGCGGGCTCATCGCCGTATGTTTGTGCTCTCGCTCTTGGGGAGCTTGTCGGGCGAACACGCTTGCAGGGGGACAGCCCGCTAAGCGGTGTTGCTTCCGGCAAGCAACCTTGTCGGGCGATTCTGACGCTTAACTTGCGGCGTGGATCGGAAGCAAGATAAGGGTGCTGCAGCACACTTGTGTTTGTTGGCGGACTCGGAAACAAAACAAGTGCGTAATCGGGCCACGACTTGGTTCCTCTTGGCGCCCAAGCCTCCCATACCAAGGGCATCTCACGGCAAGGCTTGCAGCGTTACACCCTCTACCCGGCATCCTTTGTGCGCTTTAAGCTTTACGCCGAGGAACTTGCGGCGCTTAACGCGCTTGTCTGAGTCGGGACATCAGCAGCCCGCCGGTGGCGTCGCTTCCGGCAAGCAACCTTGCCGTGTCTAGTTCGCGGCGCAACTTCTTGAGCGGACTCGAGCGAAGCGAGGTGCGAAGCTGGTCGCCGCCGCTCTTTTACTCGTTGAGTGTGTTGAGCGAAGTAAGGGTGCGGCTATCCACAAGCGAGCTCCTCGGCGTGCAGGTTTGAACACAAGCGACAAATGCGAGAGGATATAACGAATAAAGCATGAGATTAAGGAGCGCTCTGCATGAAGGCGCGAGCGACTTAGCTTTTCTTTTTCTTGTTTCTTCGCACCCGCTGGAGGTGCCCAATGGTGCGTTCCTGACGGCAGCGCAGCACTCCGGGGAGGTGCATTTGCGGAACGAACACCAAAGTTGTCTTCGCGGGCTTAGGCGTTCGAGGCTGCGCTCGTCGGAGTAAGCACTGAGCCGTCCTCGCCGGACTTAGAGCTCGATAGCGCGTCCTCAGCGACTGCGTAGCGCTCCAGGGAGACACGCTTGCCGGAGCGTAGGGGGAGCGGGAGCGAGCGGCGCGAGGAACGGGTCGTGCTCGGACTCTTAGTAGCGATAAGAGGCGAGGTCTTGTCGGCGCTTCGCTTTGCTCATGCTCGGACAGCGATCCGAGCCTCATGAAACCCGGCATGTTCTAGCCCGGCATGCGGGCACCATCTTCGTAACACGGCGCCCGCTGGGTTGTGGTGCGCCGAGATGGGCGTGGGTCTCGGAGGCGGCGTGGTCCTCCGCCCGTCCTTGGATCTGGTGGCACCGCGAGCACCCTCGCCGGTGTCCACCCTTCCACCGGCGTCTCCTCCGCTTTGCCGTCGGCTCGGTGGCGGCGGGGAAAACGGAGATGGTCTGCGACCCTCGAAGCTCTCGTCTTGAGGCCATGATGCGATTGTCGATGAAGCTGCCGAAGGCCGAGAGGTTGATGAAAAGTCTTGGCGCTGACGCCGGATCAGTTCGCACAACCTCGGCGCCCTACAGCGCGCCCGAGATGTCGCGTCGGATGGGTGGCGCGGCACCTATGGGGCCGGGCCCCTTCGTGTGTTGACGCAGGGCGGAGGCTGCGCGGAGAGCGGATCGGCGACGCTGCGAGGATTTTACCCAGCCGGGCGCGATCGTCGCGTAAACCCTCTTGCTGCATTGTGTTGTATTTGATCTTGCTCGAGAATGCGAGCAAAGCGGTGGAGTGGTGTCACGAAACCCTCGAGAGGGTAGCTATTCGCCGAACCTCCTCGCGAGAATAGCGACCCGTTGGAACCTCCTCTCGTTGTGCACGGGCCTCCTTTTATAGGGCAAGGGTCACCGGCAGTGTCAGCGTGAGTAGAGGGGTAAAAGCGTAAAAGAGGTGGTAGTTGGAATAGTGCGGGAGCAAAGCAGCTCTGATGCTTTCTACCTACTTTTGACAGAGGGGACAAGGGCATTAAATGCCCGTCGCCGTCGCCCAAAAGCTCCGCCATTGCGTCTTCTTTACGCCACGGCGGCGAAGCCACCACCGTGGAGTGCCACCGCATTCTTCATGCAAGATCTGCCCACCCGCCACGCGTCTCTGGAGAAATTTGGGCGCGACGTGGGCAAATGAGCTGGAGTCTTGCACGTAGCACAGCTCTCCCGGCAAGCTCCTTGCAGGGCCTTGATCTTGCGGGCCCGGGCTTGTCGGGCTCTGTGACTTGCCGCCCCGGGTCCTCGCCGGCGGCGCGCGGCGCCGAGGCGTGACTTCGTGATGTGATCTTCGGTCCTCCCGACGAGCTCCTCTCGCCGGGATCTGTAGAAGTAACGTAGCCTTGAGCACAGAATGGCCTTCCGGCAAGCTCCTCTTGCCGGGTCTTGAGTTTCTATCTTATATACTTTGTTCTTGAGCGGCTTGGTGTGGAGCGGAGATGATCTCCGGCAAGCATTTGATGGATCTGGTTGCGGGAGCTGGGGCTGCCCGTGCACAAGTTAAGTCTTGAGGTACCCCTACCTTAGTACACCGACACGGCGGTTGATGGGAGGAACGGTCAGGAGCAGACATGTCAAGCACCGGTTCAGTCACGACCGGGGCTTGGGACGGCTTATTCTTCTTTGCCCTCTTACTGGGCTTCACTTGCATGCTGTCAAAAAAGGTAGAAGGGTGAATACAAAAGCATGAGTAAGGTAAAGCCTAAAGTAAATAAGGTTACATTACCCTGGAGCAGTTTTGAAAGCCGGCATGTTTGATTGCATAGACTCGCCGGAGGAAGGAGAGGTATCCTGATAATTGGAGTCAGATGAAATGAGAGGTTGGCGAATTAAACCCGCCAAAGGTAAAACAGAATGTAAATCGGAGATAACCTCAGTCCGACGCTTCCTAGTTACATCAGGTAAGCCGGAGGAGAGCTCTGCATCCTTGTTGGTCCGGGTCTGCCTCCAGTTTTCAAGCTGTTGTTGCTTCAAAAGAAATTGAGGATCTTGATAAGCTAGAGGATGTGAAAATCTTACTTTCCGTGTCACCCTTCGGATTTTTTGCTTTGGCAAAGGCTCCGAGTCGGAGGAGATTATAGTTACCTCTTCGTCAACCGCCTGGCTGTTCCCCGTATCCTCCTGAAAGGATAGAATGTCAATCAAGTAATGACAAAGGAGTTAAGAGAATTAAAGGATTACCTCTTCGTCATCCGAAGAAGTGTCATCCAATTTGAGTAAATCGTAAGTGCTGGGCTTCTTCTTCTTTGAAGTTCCCGTTTTGGCGGCTTTCCTTTTAGTTTTCCTGGCTGTCCTGGCTTGTTTAGTAGCCTCATGGTTATACTTGACCTTCCAGAAGTTATCATCGTCCTGTGAGAAAAGATAAGAAATTATGAGTACAAATAAGGTATAACGTAGCAAAGAGTATTTATTGAGGTTGATAACTCACTGCGGGGGCCGGGTTCTTCTTGCAGAAGGGAAGTAAGCCGAAGGCATTACTAGTTACTGTGCCCTCCTTTAGCAGCGACTGGGTCGTGGCTTCCACCACATCATCTGGTAAATCGTCAGGGCTATGACGCAGTGGATCATCCTTTTTGCCTGAGTAAGTACACATTAAGCGGGACGGCGGCTTATGAAATACTACGCCAAGTGACCCGGACTCGAGACCGGATCAATGTCGTTTAGGCCGTTTCCCAAAAGAGCTTTGATCTTTTGATGGTGGGATTGAGAGCGGACACTCAATAGCAGTTAGCTTATCCGCCAAATGGATGGTTGGACTCAAAGCGCCTGCAATGAAGCGAGCGAAGGGCTCTCGTCACCGGAGAAGTGTCTTGGCAATAGAACCACGTCTGATTCAATCTTTCGGATGACTCGGCGATTCGCATAAGGAAAAGCGATCTCTCTGCCGCTGGATTGAGATGCCGCCAAGTTCAAGACTGGGTCCGTTGGCACGTTCATTTTGCCGGTTCAAGTAGAAAAGCTCTCTGAACAAAAGCAGATTTGGCTCCTCTCCCAGGTACACCTCGCAGAAGACTTGGAAATTGCAAATATTTGACACGGAATTGGGTCCAATGTCTTGAGGTCTAAGGTCAAAGAAATTCAAAACCTCCCTAAAGAATTTTGAATTGGGAGGGGCAAATCCCCGGTTCATGTGATCCGTAAAAACATTCACCTCCCCTTCTTTGGGTTGAGGCATCTCTTCAGACGGGTCAGGGGCACGATAAGACATGACCTCTTTCTTAGGCAGATGGCCAAACTTCACAAATTTAGACAGTTTACTCCTTGTGACTGTGGATGGGACCCAATTACAGGTCATAGGAGCCTTGGCCGCCTTAGGTGCCATGACGAAAATTGAGGCCTATGACAAAATAAGAGGTTTTGGTTCAAATTTAACCCGGAGGAAAATACTTAAAACTAGTCAAGGTGGCGGCTTAAGAAGGGGCCTAATGATATATGGATAACTATGCAATAAATATTAAGCCGCTACAGGTGTCAAAGAGCAGTTAAACATATTCGACAGAGGCAGTTTTTTACTTCCGGGTGAAACAAACAGGTTTCACAAGTTGCTATTATCATTTTGGATCAAACAGCTGTTCTAAAAAGAAAATTTTCTAGACCTAGAACTGGCACAGATGAAGTTCAAGGGCTCGAACAAGGCGGGTTAACACGGATCCAAAAGATGACGTCATGGTGGGTTAAAGAAAACCTTTGCACAGTCAGAAGACTGAAGATTTATTTCTTAAGGTATTTTAAGATTGACATGAACAGGTTCAAATCAATCTGGGGCCTAATGTTGGCGATATAACTATTTGTGTAAGCCGCCAAGGAGGGGCCGGGTTACGCAAAGAAGACTCACCAGAAAGAAGCCCAAGACCAAGCATGAAGATGGCGGTTCAATAAAGGGCTTAAGGCCCACAGGCGACTTAAGGCCCGTTGTAGCAAACCGCCACAATGGCATGACTTGTATCATAAGGTAGATTTAACTAGTCACCGAGCCGGACACTGTTTATAAGCCGGCCGGGACACTATAAGCCACAGGGCGTCAACCCGTGTATATAAGGGGACGACCTGCTGGCGGCTTAGGGCAAGAAACAACTGATCGAGAGCCAGACATAGCGTATCTTGCTCCCTGGTCATCGAAACATCAATACCAACCCAACTAGACGTAGGCCTTACCTTCACCGTAAGGGGCCGAACTAGTATAAACCTCTCGTGTCCCTTGTCCCAATTAACCCCTCAAGCTTCCTAGTTGTGATGGTTCCTCTACTAAGTCCTTTCACGAGGACATCTGACGTGACAATTCCACGACACGGGCAGTGACGTGATGTCGCGCTACAAAAAGTTGTCAGCGGATTGGGCTCGTGAAATATTATACTTTCTACAATTGTGTATGGTACTTGTTTTGCAGAGCCAGACACGTTTTCTATGTTCAAAGACTATGTTGGAGTATTCGGAGAAGGAACCCACCTTGCAATGCCGAAGACAATCTACGCGCCGGACACCTCGTCATTGAAGCATGGTTCAGGGGCTACTGAGGGAGTCCTGGATTAAGGGGTCCTCGGACAGCCGGACTATATACATGGGCCGAACTGTTGGGCTATGAAGATACTAGATAGAAGACTTCTTCTCGTGTCCATATGGGACAATCCTTGGCGTGGAAGGAAAGCTTGGCGATTCGGATATGTAGATTCCTTTCTCTGTAACCGACTTTGTACAACCCTAGCCCCTTCGTGTCTATATAAATCGGAGGGTTTAGTTCGTAGGGGACAATCATAATCCCATAGGCTAGACTTCTAGGGTTTAGCCATTACGATCTCGTGGTAGATCAACTCTTGTAATACTCATATTCATCAAGATCAATCAAGCAGGAAGTAGGGTATTACCTCCATAGAGAGGGCCCGAACCTGGGTAAACATCGTGTCCCCGTCTCCTGTTACCAGTGACCTTAGACGCACAGTTCGGAATCCCCTACCCGAGATCCGCCAATTTTGACACCAACAACAGGCGATGGGCCCAAACCCCGGAGTGCTTAGGATGTAGACCGGTGGGTACCTCTCTGCTGAGCCTAGGTAGGGCTACGACGTGTTGATCTTCCGAGGCCGGGCATTGACCCAAAAAAGTGTGTCCGGCCAGAGTATTCAAGCGTGTTGGAAAACGTGGTGCACCCCTGTAGGGAAGATTATCTATTAATAGCTGTGTCCATGGTAACGGACGTTCAGACTTATATCCTGATCTTTTACAACTAGAAATGGATACTTGAGTGTGGCTCCAGGATTGCTTTCTCGCAAGGAGTCGAGGAAGGATCTCTGGGCGTTAATGCTACAACATGCTTGTTATTTATAAACTGCTATTCTTTACTCTCCTACATGCTGCAAGATGCTCTGAGCTGCTTGAAGATGCTAGTCTTCGATAGGCTAGGCCTCCCCCCTCTATTCTGGCATGCTGCAGTTCAGTCCACAGATACAACCCTTCCATTTGATACCAATGCATACTTAGTATAGATCTGATGCTTGCGAGAACTTTGGATGAGTACTCACGGTTGCTTTGCTCCCCCTCCCCCCTCCTTTCTTCTTTCTGGTTGTTGCAACCAGATGGTGGATGTAAGTGCATCTAGTGTCACCCCTAGTTAGTTTTGGAGTATTGATGACAAACTTGGTTGAGGGACTAATGTGTTTGTGAGAATTGCAGGATAACACAAGTAGTAGTCCCATATTGATTCGGTTTACCTACCAGAGATGACCCCTAAAAATGTGTGAAGACATTGAAGACAATGGTGGTCTCTGAAGACATTCACATTGAAGACTATGACAGGAGAAGACATCGCGTGAAGACTATGGAGTGCGAAGACATAGTTGTTTCGTAGTTTCCTTTTCTTCTTTGTTGAGTCATAGGAACCACCTTACTGTTAAGTGGGATCCAAGTGAACACATTCAGAGTGACTGATGTGATGCTCAACCAAAACCTAAGTCTTCGAGCGATGACAATGAGTTCAAATCTTATCCAGAGATGGATGAGTCAGCTTGGCTTGTAGCTCAAGCTAAGTTGCCGCGTGTGTTTGAAATCTGACCGTTGGACATGTGTCAGTTCCTTAGTGACCCAGGGTCATTTTGGATAAATCAGGTCGGGTTGCCTCCTGGCTATAAATAGCCCACCCCCTACACCATAAATCGGTGGCTACTCAGAGTTTGTGCACGACTTTTGTCGTTTGAGAGCAACCCACCTCCGAAGCATTTGAGAGAGAATCCTTGCAAGGACAAAGCCCAAAACACCCAGAGCCAAAGAGTGTTAGGCATCACTGAAGTATTTCTGTCCGCGTGATCTAAAGACTTATTACACTTGAGGAGTGTGAATCCTCCAGCCAGTTAGTCGTCGCGTTCTGAGCATCCAAGAGTGATTGTGGATTGCCAGTGAACGAAGTCTGTGAAGGTTTGGAAGTCTCCCTTGAAGACTTACCGGAGTGATTGGGCAAGGACTAAGTGTTCTTAGCTCAAGGGGAATAAGGTGAAGACACGGTCTTCTGAGTTGAATCTCAGCCTCCTAACCCAGACGTCATGATTGTCGCGGCAAGCGGGCCCGGTCAACAAACCTTGTCCTCTCCGAGTAACAGGTTCTATCCTACCTCTCTCACCTTACTTACAGTTTGTCTTCATGAAGTCTTTGCCTACTTGCCTGATCTGTTTGACTTCACTGTGTGAAGACTGTTGTTTGTTTGACTTCATACTATCTTCCATCCTGATCCAATCTACCTAGCTGCTCATAGTCTTCGTGCTTTCAATTCATTCCTTACTTGACTATGGCTTGTCTAGTGTAGTCTACCTTCCGCTGCATATCTATAGGGTCACTTCTATCGTTTGTCTTCGAAACACCCATGTTTTGAAGACTTTCTTAAAAATCGCCTATTCACCCCCCCCCCCTAGTCGAATACTAGCACTTTCAATTGTTATCAAAGCAAGGTGCCTCAAGCTTCAGAATGGATTATGGATAGTGGCTGCACCAACCACATGACTGGTGATCAAAGTCTTCTGATCGATTCAACTGTTCGGCCGTCTGATAAGAGTCATATCACATTTGCTGACACCGGTAAAAGTAAGGTATTGGGTCTTGGTAGATTTGCAATCTCAAAGGATCAACACATGGATGAAGTGATGCTTGTTGAATCCCTTGGTCTCAACTTAATGTCTGTATCAATGCTATGTGATTTGAATATGATTGTGATATTTGGAAAATATCGTTGCCTTGTCCTTATAGAATCTGACAAATCTCTAGTCTTTGAAAGGTATCGAAAAGATGATCTGTATATGGTAGATTTCTCAGCAGGACCACAGCTTGTCGTATGTCTTCTTGCAAAAGCTTCAGAGTGTTGGCTCTGGCATCAGAGGCTAGGACATGCGGGCATGAGGAACTTGTACACTCTTACGAAGAAGAAGCATGTCGTGGGCATCGAAGGCGTCAAGTTCAAGAAAGACCATCTGTGTGGTGCCTGTGAAACTGGGAAGATGACTAGGGCCAAGCATCCCTCGAAGACAATTATGATGACATCTCAACCCTTCGAGCTGCTTCACATGGACCTATTCGCCCTACTCATTACTCTACTCTTACTACCACTGCTTGTCTCTATGCTTTCATTATTGTTGATGATTACTCAAGATATACCTAGGTGCATATAATTCTCTATAAGACAGTGTAGGATGTCTTCAGACGCTTCGCCAATCGTGCCATGACGAACTATGGTGTCAAGATCAAGCACATCAGAAGTGACAATGGCACAGCATTTAAGAACACTGGCCTCGGCACTTACCTTGATACACTGGGCATCACTCATGAGTTTTCTGCTCCCTGCACACCTCAGTAGAATGGCATCATGCAACGCAAGAACAGAACCCTCATCGAGATAGCTCAGATGATGCTAGATGAGTACAAGACTCCAAGGAAGTTCTGTCCTGAAGCCATTGACACTGCATGCCACATCATCAACCGAGTTTATCTTCACAAGCTTCTAAAGAAGACATCATATGAGTTGCTAACTGGTAAGAAGCCAAACGTCGGTTACTTTAGAGTATTTGGTGCTAGGTGCTGGATCAAAGATCCACATCACATTTCAAAATTTGCATCGAAAGCAAATGAAGGTTTTACGATTGGATACAGAAAGGATTCACACTCCTACAGAGTCTTCAACCTCTTTCACTATAAAGTGGTTGAAACTATGGATGTGCGGTTCGATGAGACTAACGGCTTGCAAAGAGAGCACCTGCCCAATGTGCTAGATGAAGTTCCTCCTAGTGAATCTATCAAGCTCATGGGCACTGGAGAAATCATACCGTCCGAAGCTTAGGCTGAAGATGAACTCATCATTGCACCAAGTCAACCTGAAGACAGTGCTCAACCTGAAGTCAATTCTGAAGCTGAAGACAATGATTTGCAAGGGCAAAATCTTCGTCCAATACATCCCCGTGTTGCAAATGAAGTACAGATTGAGAAGATAATTGACAACATCAATGCACCTGGTCCACTCACTCGTTCAAGAGCAACACAACTAGCAAATTTCTATGGGCACTCTGCATTTGTCTCTATATCTGAACCCAAGAAAGTTGTTGAAGCCTTTATGGAACCTGAATGGATTCAAGCCATGCAAGAAGAGCTTCATCAGTTCGAGTTGAATAATGTCTGGGAACTAGTCAAGCATCTTGATCCTTGCAAGCATAATATCATTGGCACCAAATGGATATATCGCAACAAACAAGATGAACATGGTCAAGTTGTCAGAACCAAGGCACGTCTGGTTGCTCAAGGTTACACTCAAATAGAAGGGATTGACTTTGATGAAACATTTGCTCCTGTGGCAAGACTTGAAGCCATTCACATACTGCTTGCATATGCCAACCATCACAACATCCTTCTGTACCAAATGGATGTGAAGAGTGCCTTTCTCAATGGCAAGATTGAAGAAGAAGTGTATGTTGCACAACCACTTGGCTTTGAAGATCCAAAACATCCTGATATGGTGTACAAGCTCAACAAGGCACTGTATGGCCTCAAACAAGCTCCTTGCGCTTGGTATGACACACTCAAAGACTTCATGAAGAGCAAAGGCTTCAAACCTGGTTCTCTAGATCCAACACTCTTCACGAAGTCATACGCTGGTGAACTATTTGTGTGCCAAATCTATGTGGATGACATTATCTTCGGCTGCACCGACAAGAGATACATCGATGAGTTTGGGCACATGATGCAAGAGCAATATCAGATGTCCATGATGGGTGGGCTGAAGTTCTTGCTTGGTCTTCAAATCCATTAGGAGAGAAATGGCATCTTCATATCACAAGAGAAATACCTCAAAGATTGCCTGAAGAAGTTTGGAATGCAAGACTGCAAAGGATACACGACGCCAATGCCGACCAAAAGTCATCTGGGTCCTGACGACAATGGTAAAGAGTTCGATCAAAAGGTATACCGCTCCATGATTGGTTCCTTACTTTACTTATGTGCATCTAGGCCAGATATAATGCTTAGCATTTGCATGTGTGCCCGATTCCAAGCGGCACTAAAGGAGTCGCATCACCTAGCGGTGAAGTGAATTCTTCGATATTTGGCTTACACCCCAACAATAGGTTTATGGTATCCAAAGGGCTCAACATTTGATCTGATTGGGTATTCTGATGCTGATTATGCTGGTGACAAGGTTGATCGCAAATCCACCTCAGGAACATGTCACTTTCTCGGTCGATCACTTGTATGTTAGTCTTCAAAGAAGTAGAACTGTGTGTCACTTTCCACTGCTGAATCTGAATACATTGCTGGTGGGTCGTGCTGTGCTCAGCTTCTGTGGATGAAGCAAACTCTCAAGGACTACGACATCAACACGAAGAATGTGGCACTCTTCTGTGACAATGAAAGCGCCATCAAGCTTTCCAAGAATCATGTTTAGCACTCAAAGACAAAGCACATTCAGATCCGTCATCACTTTCTCAGAGATCATGTCAACAAGGAAGACATTGATATCATTCACGTCAACACTAAAGAGCAATTGGCGGATATCTTCACTAAGCCCTTGGATGAGAAAAGTTTTTGCAAGTTGCGGTGTGAGCTAAATATCTTAAAATCCTCGAATGTCCTACGAATGGACACACATCCTAACGCTTATGCATGTTGATGACTTAGATGTGCAACACACGAAGTAACATATATCTTCAATTAATGAAGACTTACCCTCTGAGCGTGAATACATTAATGTGTAATTTGACTTCGGAGCGCCACGATAATTGTGCGCCATGTCTGGGTCTAATACTTCCTATATGGTGGGTAACGCCACCACCAAATTCTTATTGAAGTGTTTCTCTTGGCGTTATCATTGCAAAGTCTTCACATTTGGATTTTCTTCAACATTGATTTGTCTTCATAATTTATCTTCACAATGTTGATTTGGTTCATATACATATATACTTGTGTTCTGTCCTCTACAGCATTCACTTATAGCTATGTCTTCACTCTTGAATCTTTTGATCTAAGTGAATGTGATCGGACCCTAACATGTTCTATGCTTCTACCTTAACTCTATCTGTCCAAATCATATGCATTCTATTGAAACCTGTCAAATTGTCTTCTCTGCGTTCTTGTCAGCAGAGGACAATCTGACAAACATTTAATCTGTTTTTAATGTTGCATCCTTATTGCCTGAAAACCGGAGAAGCCGAAATGACCACCCGACAATCCAGGCGTGCGTGGGAACATCGAACAACTCTCAATGAGTTGCATGTATGCCACGTGTCTTTCAGATGTGAACCGCCAGGGGCACCTGCGTAATTGCACTGCACCACCCTACTCTTCCTTATAAATTCTCACCAGCGCGGTCATAATCTGTTCTTCTACCTCGCCACCTCCACCAAACCCTAGCGCCTCCACTAGCTAGCGTCGTCGCCGGAGAAGAAGCGCTTAGCTGCCGCAACCTCTTCATTGCCATCCTCACGCCAGCCGCGGACCTCGTCCTCTCCACCGCCGCCGTAGGTATCTTCCGCCGCTAAGTTAGGGTGCAGGAGATCAAACTGCTTGGCCTCTCTTCCCATCTGTCTAGTAGTTCATCAAGGGTAAATAAATCTTACTTTTTATTGCCTTTTAGATCTGTCAAATCTGATCACTTTTTCCAAAAGTGGTTTCTACTTCCAAATCTGGATTTGTTCCCTTCTGCATCTCATACCATGCCTAGTATGTTCACTTATGCTTCATAACTAGTTAGATTCCTCACTTGTACTTATTCATGGATTCGTACAAATCTGGAACCGACTCTCTCCAAATAAGTGAATGTCTTCGCACTATGAGGTCAATGTCTTCAAAACTGATTTATCTTCAAAATCTCCTAAGAATGCATATGACCTCTTCCCCTTCCCTCACATCTCTAATGCTGTCACAGGTACATGTCCATGGGAGAATCCCTTGGTTCTTATAGTCTGCATTCATTTGCAGAATACTAACAACATCACATCTAATCTCCTGAAGCCAGTTCTTGTCTGAAGCCAATCAGACGGAAGCCACTCTCTATGCTGAAGCCAATAAGCTTAAATATTATGGCTTCAGAAAAGTCTGCTCGGAAGGGTGGCAGGCAACGCCGAGGTAATACAGCTCTTGATCTGCCTCCTGCCTTGTATAAACAATAGAAGTCAGACCCTGATGAAACCTACACCCAGCGCAAGAACCGGATTCAGTGGATCCGAAGATATTGGGCTGAGGAGTGGTTCAAGTACAAATTCGTCACGCCAGAATATGCTGAGAAGAACGCCATCAAGCATCCTTGGGGAGACTATCTGTATCGCGGCCTAGTGCCGAAGAACAAGGCTGAAGCTATTGCGCAGGAATTCTATCCTTGCACAGTGAGAGGACCGCAGACTGAAAATGCGGACCCATCTTCCTTGTTATGGTGTTGTGACGACAATCTCTTCAAGCGCACCTTTCAGTTTGCCAAAGATTCTGCTGCCCAGAATGCTAAAGACTATGGCCTCAACTTCAACCCTGGCCCCTCTGCTCCTAGATCTGATGGGACACATGAAGCCAATGATGGCCCTGTTGATGGCCCTGTTGCCGTCCTGTCGCCACCCCTTGCCGGCACCAAGGTTAGATCCACTACTCCTCCCATCGTGTCTCCTTCCTTTCCACTCTCCCACGTCCCCCGTTCGCGGACATGCAGTCGGGATCCATTGGGATTCATGTAGTTTATTAGGGGATTGCTTTAATTGTGTAGAAATTTTATATATCTATCATGGATTGCTTTGTGTCATGTAGAATTCAAAGTTAGTTGCATGGATTGCTTTGTGTAGAAATTGTAGCTAGTGATAATTACTAGTGTAGAAATCTCCTAATTTTGTGTAGAAATTGTAGCTAGTGATAATTACTAGTGGAAAAAGTGCTAGCCATAACTTTCGTTGGTGGCGCGGCATTTTACATCCAAAGTTAGTTGCATGGATTGCTTTGTGTAGAAATTGTAGCTAGTGATAATTACTTCTGCAAAAATTGTAGCTTTGTGTAGAAATTTTGTTTATTTGTGTATGCAATTACTAGTGTACAAAGTGTTTATATACTTAGGCCCCAACCCATCACCATCCGCTTGTACCTGCTTGTTAAATTACTGTGGTTTTTCCAATACTTTAAATTTTCAATACTTCGCTATCAAACACAGCCTTAGTGTCAATTACATTATATGTAGAATGGACAAGTCACCACAGTGTCCAGTGTGCAAGTCAAGGTGCACAACTGACCTTTCAAGTGGCACGCTGTTTGGCATCTACTTCTAGACGTGCTTTGTTCCTGCAGCGGTAACGCATTACATGAATCTTCTATTATAGTTTTTTCTTTTGATTTTCTTGCTATTTCCCGTAATGCAATGTGTTTGTTTTTTGGTTTTTACATAGATCGTCCTTTGCATTGTGAGACTAGAGTTCAATGAGCTCATTACCGAAGACACTGTGATCTTCGACGCTCCAGGGGGGCCTACACTATGGAGGTCCACAAGGGACGAAAAACATCCCGGATTGGAGGAGATGAATGGAATCATTTCATCAACCACATGCATCTCACTGGGGGTGAACTTATCAGCTTCTCCTTCAGAAGACAAACTCCAAGGCTAGCTGTTATCTACATCAATTAGGAGGACGAAGATGATGACCCACTTGATGAAGCCCTCTATGCCAAAGGAATGAGGCTAAGCGAGGATGAATTGGCCAACCTCTAGTACATACTTCCTGCACGTGATGACTACGTCGAGATGCGATTCATGACCCGCCTGACAAGGACAAATGTTGACCGCCATGTCATGGTATGTTACTTGTTATGTTGAAAGTTGATGATATATATGCTTAGTTGTGACATGCTTGTAGTAATGTGATATATATGCTTAATTGTGACATGCTTGTAGTAATGCGATATATATGCTTAGTTGTGACATGATATATGCTTAGTGTGTAGTAATGTGATATGCTTATTAGTGTAGAACGTGATGAATATGCTCTTAGCTAGTGTGTAGTAATGTGATATGCTTACTAATGTGTTGTGATATATATATATATATATATATATATATATATATATATATATATATATATATATATATATATAGTGTAGAATTTGAGGATATGCTTAGTGTGTACAGCAATGTGATATGCTTAATTAATTAGTGTAGAACGTGATGAATATGCTCTTAGCTAGTGTGTAGTAACGTGATATGCTTACTAATGTGTTGTGATTTTTTCATGTAACTTGTTTTGAAATATCTTAGATATTGTATACGTACATATTTAAAATAATAAAATAGTATATATAGTACCACATGCTAGTATATGATATATATATATATATATATATATATATATATATATATATATAGGACAAATTTTTCCTACTACCGGGTGTAGTTATACCCATTTTATTTTATATGTTTTAGGTAGTATCTACCATACCGCAGTGTATGTGTGCGTAGTATGTAGTATGTAAGAATATTTAGGTAGTATATATACTATTTTTTAGGTAGTATGTAGTATATTTTAGCTTTTTTTACGTATAAATATGTACGTATTTTTACAAATATGATAAAAACATGGACTCACATGCAATTTTTCACATAACTCGCTTTGGAGTATCTTAGATATAGTATATGAACATACTAAAAATGATAAAGTAGTATATATACTACCACATAGTAGTATATGAGAAATGGGTGTAGCTACACCCGGTAGTAGGATGCATTTTCCTATATATATATATATATATATATATATATATATATATATATATATATATATATATAGGGTGGGTCTATTCTACAACTGATTGTAGAATAATATTCTACAATAGGCAAGCCCCTATATAAGGTAGTTTTGAATCGGAGACCGACCCGACCAGCAACACTGTCCGGATCCCAGCAGATCCCCGATCCGCCGCCACCTCCCACCCCGATCCGTCCTCTCCCTCCCGTGAACCACCCCACCCCTGCCACAAGACCTCTCCCTCCCAGGCGAACCACCCCACCCCCACCCCAAGACCTCTCCCTCCCGTGAGCCATCCCACCCCGCCACACCTCTCCCTCCCCGTGAGCCATCCCACCCCGCCACAAGCACCTCCCTCCCGGTTAACCACCTTCTTCCCCGGTGAGGCTGCCCTGGTTCCCCTCCGTGGCGAGGACAGAGCAGCGAAGCGGCGCGAGATCGACGAGATCTCGACCGTCGGCGACGCCCAGCTTAACCACCTTCTACTGGTGCGGGGGTTATTACGGGTTCCAACGTCGAGCACAAGCACGAGCTCCTTCTCCAGTGAGAGGTGCGGTAAAATGTACTTCTCTTCATCGTGGCATTCTGTGGCATTCTTTTTACTCCGGTGGCGGCGAGGAGATTGAATGAAATTCGACTTCTTGAGTGGAGAATTACGGAAGTACAAAGGTAGCGATAATGAGAAGTACATACAATATTTAGGTAGAAGTCTGAGCGATCAAACATGCGGCGAGGAAGTACTGCTGAGAATTATTCCTGCTAGGGAGGCAGTACCATAGTTACACCGAGAGAAGTACCGAGTAGTTTGAAGTAGCAAGACAGTTGTCCTTTATGCTAATTTGGTACTCATCTTTTGCAGCTGCTACTTGGAGCTGTGGAATTAGCAAGCTTAGGAAGTGCAAAAGGTTACGTGTAGTGAAGAGTAGCGATCTGAGAATATCTTGAAGCAGCGGTCAGAGCAACACGTAAAATCACTACAGTGAAAACTATAAATATCGATTTCGAGAAACTTCCTTGTGTCAATTTAGATGAGCTCGACAATTAGTTTGTCGTTTTGTCGTTTAGTGCGAGACATCATGCCACCCCGTGCAGCAAAAGTGCCTACTTGGTCAAGTAAAATTCCCAATGAAATGAAGAATACGAGAACGTCTCCAAGATTTAAGCAAAGTTTGACTCATTTGCCGTCGAGCAGTGACTCAACTGCAATTGCACATGTTGTTACACATGAAAACGTCGATCCCTATGCTCGAACCGAGGTGAGGTCCTCAATCAAAAGAAAAATGTTTACAACTCATTGCTATATATCGTTACTAATTGGATTACGAATACCTATTACATTTTTAAAGCGGTACAACAATATCTGTGAGAAGAAGTACAAATTTACAAATCTTGTTTTGTGTCACTATATTCATGCTCATAGTTATCAAAAAAAAAGTATAGGTTTTGATTTCAAAGAAGTACATCTAAGGTACATAAGCGAGATACAGCCATGAGAAAATCGACAATTCCTCATCAATTTTCTCGCCCACTTTCAGGTGATGATTATGGTTTGCCATTGGATGCTACTCCACTTGTCACGAATGCGATGCCTCTGCGGTGCATAATCGAAGATCCGCCAAATTTTATGTCACTTGGATATTCACCGATCCTAGCAGCATGGAGCCGTCGCCGCAACCTCCGAGCAGTTTCGTTTTCTCGGATCATCAATATTGCCGAAAGCTGGCCATACAAGTAAATGTGTTGGGCCACAAGTGCCACCACGTATTGAGCGTATTGTGCGTGAGGTTTCGTGCATGCGAGTAGCCGAACAAAAATTCCTGAGATTGGGGTCTACATCCACCATATGTGGATGTGGATTCTGCGATCTTGATACAAGTCGCTCAACATGCATAAAGTACCGCGGCTTACCACACAGTGGAAACACCACAAATCGCCGCCCTAAAATTGTTCCCGAGTAGCAGGTTTGCATCCTCCGAGTCGTAAGCAGCCAGTGTGGGTGATCATCGCTGCCTCCACGTCCACCTTCATCGACTTCAAAGCAACAACCAAGCAACAATACGTCAAAGAAATTGCGGTGCACCAAACGTGACCCGCTGCTGCACAAATCGATGGTTCGCCTCCTTGTCCGATACAACTGACGATCGCATAACTCCAGAGGAGAATCGAAAGTATATCCATGTGAGTATAATAAGCAGATGTTATTACTACATTTTCATAGTCAAACTACCTCTTGTTTACAAAGCGGTACAAATGTAGTTGAACAGCAATACCTTTTACTTGTATATGTAGTAACTCATATAAAATGAAAAGCAGTTACTATGAACAAGTAATAAATGATTGCATCTGTACAGTTTTTCTTTGTCTAATAAGGATCATTAAAACCACACATAGTGCGGAACACACCCAAAATGGCTGTTCCAACTATCGCTCGGTGTTGTATTGGCACACGGTCGGCACGTTTGTCACGCCGCACTTTGTGCGCTTGATTGGAACAAAAACATTTTTGTGCTGGTTTTCTTCACATGAAGGTGTCATAAAGCAAAGACAAGAATATTGTTACATGGCGGTACAATAAAGTACTTTCATAGCAAGACAAGTATGTGTGTTTGTTTTGTATGGAACTCACTTCTTAGGCATCTTTATGTACATTTTGGATTTATTTTGCAAAATCGACCTCCCAGATTACCTTATACCAAAGATGGGGATGGTGTTCAAGGACTTCGATGCGTGCAGAGTGTTCTACAATAGATCGCCAGCATGCTGGCTTTGGAACAAGAATTGGACGTAAGAGTTGTTTCAATAGATACCTGTCTTGCACACGTGAAGGGAAGCACGCGAGCTCTGTTTACGAATCTGGCGCCCGGTAGACAAGACGACAAAGCGATGTGGATGCAAAGCGAAGCTGCGATTAAAGGCGAATGAGCACGATGATCTGATAGTCATTATCGACATCAATTTTGAGCACAACCACCAACTAATCTGAGAGCCCTACCATGCTTCATTTTCTTCATTCCCACAAGTCATTTGACCCCACTATATTGGATTATGTTAAGTTCCTCCGGTTCGAATGTTCAGCACCATACCATTATGTCTATCCTATATGGATCCCTCGGTGGCGGTCAGTTCTTGGCGTTACGCAGACGCGATTTAATCAACGGTAACAACAAAATGATATACACTATCTTTTCAGCTTGTGATTTCATGACCATTAAAAAGCTTCGAAAGAACATGCTCTTGAGCAAGGTACAACCTTTTGTGTTATTGAAATATGCAGAAGCTTCTTAACTCTAAGGAAGATAACATCGATGGCGTCAAGAAGCTGTTGGGATTCTTTGTGAGATGAAAGCGATAAATAATGAATTCTTCTTCGACTTCAGATTGATGAGTTTGGTCGCATAAAGAACATCTTCAGGCTAATGCAAGCTGCGGTAGCGTACCAAGATTTTGGTGATGCGATGACATTTGACACCACTTATAAGACAAATCAGACCTTATGCCTTTGGGAGTATTTGTAGGAGTAAACAATCATCTCCGATCAACAATATTCGCGTGTGCCCTTGTAAGGGATGAATGTGAAGAATCTTTTGCTTGGCTATTCGAACCTTCTTGGCATGCAACAATGGGAAGCAACCTACAATAATTTTAACAGGTATAACACATTCCAATTTATATAGATCGTGGACATAGAGTGACATTGTAGTTAGTTTACCTAGAAGCAGTTTTTATATGAAATAACTATGCAAGTAATTTAGAAGTTTTAATTTGAAAATACCAAAAGTTCAGGGACATTATGCAAAAAGAAGTTCTAATTTTACTATACAAGCAATACAAACATTATATTATCGAAGTTCTAAATTTATAACACTAACCATGCCCTTCCATTTTCTAATCAGACCGGTGCCCTTCGATGACCCTGCGATAAAACAAGTTTTCACGGTCCCTACACAAGTTTTGCCGATGGCACATAACAAACAAGTACACCTCGCATATTTCATACTTGTACAACTTGCACCCCACTTTGAAGGCTGAGTTTGAGTCAATCATAAATTGGCCCTCGATGCCAACTGAATTTGAGACAGCTTGGCACCAGCTAGTTGATAAATACAAGCTTCATGATGATCACATGATTACGCACATGTGGGCGCAGCGGAAGGAATGGATATCGGCTTACTTCAAAGAGGTTTTCTCTGCAAGGATGACTTCGACTCAACGGCGAAAGTATGAACTACATACTCAAGAAAGGATTTGTCAAACAGGACCAAAACACTGCACCGATTTGTTGAGCAAGTAAACAACTGCATATTTTCAAGGAGGCAAGTTGAAAATGCATGACATTGGCATCAATGGTACGCTATCAATTCAAATTTCTTTTGTCTTTGTAAAAAGGAGTGGTAGATTACAGTTTTGGGAGGTATGCGAAATAATACAGGGAGAAGTACAGTTATTACAGCTTACTGAAGTACAACAACTTCTTGCACTTGATATTTCCATACAACCATCTTGACACACTTGCTTAAAACATTTTGCGAGCAGAACCAAACACAAGAACTCATTACGGTTTTGAGAAGCGATTCAAGGAGCACTATACAAAAGCCGTATTCACCGAGTTCAGAAGAAACTTAAAATAGCACACTCTTCCGCATAAAAACAAGCCAGATCCTACAGTTGACAAACATAATTATCTTGTGACCTACCATGAGCCAGCGGATACGTTCTCATGGTCAAACCATGAGTTCAAAGTTGTTGCGAACACGAGACCGAGGAATACAATTGCGAGTGCATGCTGTTTGAGCATACATGTAAATATAGACAAAGAACACAAATAATTTTTACACGTCCAATTCCAAAATATACAAAAAGTGAATTTACTATTTATGGTTTTTCATGATGAAAACTAATTGTTTTTCATGCACAAAACTACTGCTCCTAGGTCTGTTACTGCGTGCACATAATTGCAATGCTCGAGCACTGAGAGTGAAGAGTGTACCGATATCTACATCCTAAAGAGGTACACTACGAGAGCGAAGGCAAGGGAAACATTTGACAGAGAGACTACAAGACTGAATCATTTGACGGGTCTTCGTTCTGCATCAACAAAATGAACTTCTCCAAATAGCTTTGAAAATTGTGAGAACAGGAGGCAAGTCGACGACCAAAGACGTAACAGCAAAAGCTGGCCTGCTAGAAGTGTTAAACAGGGTTGAAGCGGTGGGTTCATCAACAGCGGTGATGATGATGATGGTGATGCATGCACTCCACGGATATAAACCAGTTTGAGCCCGACTTATCAACAGAGATGCCGAGAACATCGCATGACGATGATGACATGCCTAATCTTCGATGCAATGCTCAATCAGAACTAAGGCTATCTTACCTCCACCAATATCAAAACTAAGGGCAGCGGTATAAGAACACAATGAATCGAGACAATCGGTGGCTGGAAAGAAAATGAAGCCGAAGAAGCAGTCCTAAAAGCAGATGACAAAAGCTGAAGCAGGAAGAGGAAATGTGGTATGTCGGCGAGATTGGGTCAGGGCACAATGCTAGGTCGTGTCCAACAAAATTTCCCAAAGATGAAAAGAAACAATTGAATAAAAAAGTAAAAGGATATGCCAGGGATGCAAGCAAATTGGGTCAGGCACAACATTCTAAGCTGTCCGATGATCAAAGCTGCTTTGGAGATAGCAAAGAAAATAAATCAGAAATCTAAGAAGAACAATAATATGTCCACTGCAGAAGATGATGATGATGAAGAAGAAGAAGAAGAGGAAGAATATGAAGACAATGAACAGGAAGGAGAAGAAGAGGATGATGATGAAGACAATGATATTGATGAAGAGGACACCGAAGAAGAGGAAGAACGAACACCACCTCCCCAACCAAAAAAGCAAGATACAACAGCAATAATCAAGCGCCAAAACAAACACCAACAAGGAGTAGCTCTAGATTAAAGAAATGTTGATTAGCTTGTATAATATATTAACTTGTCATATTGCTGCATGGGTTGTATGTTACTCTCAGAACATAGATGATATATACTACAGCTACTGTGCCAACTAATTTCAGACTTAAAAATATGCTGATTTGGATGGATGAGTACAATTTACTTGTTATATTGCTGTAAAAAGTTATATGGTAATGTGCTAATGTGAGTCATGACCGATATATAAACAAATACATTGACATTGAAAATTGATCTGATTCTATAAAACCCATAGATTTAACAAACTTTGCAAGTATATATAAACAAATACATTGACATTGTAAATACATTGCAAGTACTATTTTAACAAACAACAAGTTTCAAAGAAGTACAGAATACATAGATAAAGAAGTACAAACGTAACACTAAGGGAAGTACATATTCTATTATGACATCAATTACTATAATTTTGAAAAATAAAGTACTTTAAAAATCAAGGTACTACACCAAAGACTAAACGCCTCGACTTAGCATATAGTAAAAATGTTTACAGATCATTTATGTTTGCCTTCCTTTTAGAAACGATATAAAATGGTGCCTAACCACACCCACCTACCCCCCACCACACACCCCTAAGATAGATGGTGAGGCTCTGGTGTGACGGACTCGCCTCCACATGCGATGTCGCGGCACGCCGCGTCGTCGCCTGCTACGGCTCGTTCCTACCTCGGCCTCACCGGGTGGGCCTGCGCCTCGCTAGCACTCGCCGCAGGCCCACCCAGCTCGGCCTCGCGCTAACACACATGGGGGTACAAGTTCACTCGGTACAAGACAGTGTAAGGGGGGTTTCCCCCCGACCCCCTCCATAACAAGTAAAAATTCTATTATATTTAACAAAATGGATTATTCAGTAAAAATGCTTGCAGGACAAAAATGATGCTATAAAGAATAGATTTTGAGTAAAAATCTGTGTTGAAAAAGAAGTACAATAAATACAAGCTGTAGGAAGTACAATAAGCAATAGTGGAAGTACAAGAATATATTATTAATAAATTTAAAATTTATGCCAAATGTTTCACATAATTCACACTAAATACACATCATCCAAATAGAGATGTTTTGCATCTTGATAAAGGCGACAATATTCCCACAAATAAAGTAGTTCTTCACACAATGATCATCTATATTACAAAAAGGACACATTGTCTAGCACATATCCTAGTCGCACTACATATTGTGCGTCATCAAATCATTCAGCTGGGAGCTGAGTTAACATCGCAGCAGTTCTTCACCCCTGTGTTGACAACGTAGAAGTAGGGGAGAGGCACTGGATTTCCTCGGAAGGTCCTCAAGAGGCACCTTGTTATCCTCATGGAAAGAACTCGAACATGTACTCAGCCTTCCAGTCCTCGAAACGGTCCTGCGACAAAAAATAAAAATGTCAAGACAATGAGCGGCAAAAAACAAATATGAAGAAAAATATTTTTCGCTTCATAAAACAAAAACTTGGTAGTCTGCAGGACAAACATCGTAGTTCTTGATATGCTCCACGATCGATCCCCATCATACGTGCATGCAAACTTGAGGCAATAGATACCACACTCATTAACTCCTGTTGAGCGGGCATCAAGTAGTGGGGTTTATCGCAATCTTGCTCCAAAGACGGTATATTGTTCTTCTTGCACGCTTCTTTGCCATAAACAGCTTGCATAACAAAGATCAAACCTTTTGCCTGTAAAAACAGAGATGAACTCAATCCTTGAAGTGTAAGAAACTGTTTACTAAAATATCAAAATGGAACAAGAAAATATTATAAACATAAAAGTAAAGAAGCATAAACTCACAATTTCTTTTACATCACGTTTGTGGAACTCGCTCTTTGTTATTTGAGTCTGCTTCTTGTCGGCCAATTTAATGACTCGGGACATCAAATGTCTTACGGGATTTGTTCGAACGTCACAAATAATGGTGGAAAGTATTTGAAGTACCAACAGGTTTACAGTTAGGGAGCAAGATCTGTTTTTAAAAATAACAACCAGATGTGTAAGAAGTAGTTACATATCTGAGATAAAACAAGCTGTGTACACTTTGCAAAAACAAGCGAGAAAAAGAACATGCTAACACCTAAATGAAAATTTTAACAAACTATACTAACCAAGTCTGCCAACAAAAGATTTTGTGAAGGCTTCACCAAATTGTGGAACGACCTAACTGCTTCCTCGAGATCAAATTTCGTGGTGTTTGTCAAATTATCCAGTCCAAGAACATACGCACATCAAAGAAAAAGTGCTTTAAGATCGAAAAATACAGGTACACATCAAAATACAAAAAGAAAAATAACATACACATGAAATAAGAGAAACTTGCTAATAGAATCAAAAACATTACCGCAACGAAGTACGAACTCAAAAGTACACGCTTCCCAGAAGCAAAAACATGACTCATGGTTGCATCAGAATTAAAGCTAGAAATGACAAAGTCCATCATCTCGCCTTCGATCTGCCCATATTGAGCAAAATTCCTTACGAAATCTTCACCGGTGAAAGTTGTCTCAACCTCAAAACCAGTGTCATCAACACCGTGAACGAACCTAGCAAAAGTTGTTCTGCAATTGGCAAAAATGAAGATAAAACGAACTAAATTAACATAAGTTATTAAAATGATTACATCTACAATTTTGAAGAACCTAATGAAGGCGTTACATGTTTAAGCAAAACATGGCAGTACAAAGGTTGAAATTAGGGAAGTACAAAATACAAAACCAAGAAGTTCAATAATAAAACTTTGAGAAGTACTAGAATCACTATCGAATTCAGTACAAACTTGTTTAACCAAAAGCGGTACTTGCTTTTAAAACACAAAAACATGGCAGCAAGAAAAATAAGAAAAATAGAAAGAATAAGAATATACTATTGCGAAGCACAAGATTAACTAAACATCTAAAATATTAGCAAAACTAGTAAGATCAAGAAGAACGACACTTTATACTTCGAATTGCATGCTTGCTTAGCATGAAATCCTTCAAAAGCCTAGCATTTTGGATATTCTTGTACTCGACGGGCCTTAGCTGCTCAACCGGTGACTCCACTTCTTTGCTTTCTTTGGCGCCGCTCATTGGACAATAAATTCGCAGAGTCGATCCGGGAGCTTTCTTAATCTTCTTTGCGAGCAAAAATGTCCCCGCTACCATGAGCCACCTGCGGACCTTGTGGTTATTATTGGCCCGACAAAGTCATCGGTGTCGATAGATTCATGTCCAACAGCAATTTTCTCGAAATCTGAATCGACTCTATAGCCGGCTTCTTCTTCTTTGGGCGAGCGTTTTAAATAACGACGGGCTTCTCTTTGAACCTCGACATCTTCTTGGCTACTAATAGTAATAACTTCATGAGAAGGCTTAACCATTTGGGTCTCAAACAGTGAAAAGCTTTCATCCCCAACGTTCATACATTCACCGCATTAAATTGACAAAGACAGAAATTTAAAATAAAAAATGAAGTACAAAATATCATGAGAGACATGTGAAACCATAAAATAGAGTGATCTAGCACAAAACTTGCATAACAAAAGTAGCAAAAGATGTACAGATAACACTTTGCTCCTATGATGGCTATATCACAGCTACAAGAAGTACAATAATGATGCAACTGGAAGTGCAGGTAAAAATTTATATAACAGGCTGATCGGACCAAAACACAAAACTAGTAAATACTAACTCGGATGATAGCCGAACAGCTTGTTAAAATCAATATTGAAATGACCGGACATAGCCCAACTAAAAAGCATGGTCTTCTTCATGTTGGCAATGTCGAGATGTGCAAAGTTCATAAGTTCTTTACCATCCCACGGTGAACAATGGCAGCATGAAAAACCCACAAGAACACCTTCATACACAACAAAAGGAAAAACACTAATGTGAATGAACTGAAAAAAGTGTTATCCATCTAGCAAAAAGAAGTGTGTGATAAAGAAAAATGTGCGCATGTCTCACCCATCTTCTTGTTTCTCTGTGCTCATATATCTGGTCTCAAACTGCCGATGTTATCGGGTTTTAGATGGATATCCATTTTATTGCTAACAGCCCTCCAGAGAATCTTAACATTCTTCACCATTTTCAGGAAAATGGTCCACCCATCTGGTCATCCTTGTCGTCAGAGAATCAATGTCTTTGAAACAATGTCTTTTCATGTCTATCTTGATGGTCACCCAAAGACCAATACGAGCTGACTCACCGGATACCTTTTGGGAGGAGGAGGATCTAACGTTGGGAACACAATCTGCGAAAACAAGATAAAGCACAAGCAAAATAACAAAAAGTCACTAAAAAAACACAAAAACAAAAACACACACACAACATAACCAAAATTATAATTTACTCACAATATCCTTCTTGTCAATACGCTGCCTCCGACTCTCTTTGAAAACCATTTAATCACGGGAGCAGATATATCTCCACGATACAACTTAGACTGCACAAAAATATTAAATAAAGCAAGCATAAACAAAAGGTACGCTCACAAAAATAAAGTAGCAAGCAAAAAAAGATAGCCAAAGATTAAAATATAAGAAACAAACTTACAAAGATCCAAGAGGGCACAACCAACTTTTCGATTCTTTATACCTCTCGATAAAATGTAGATCCCAACAGACGCTATACATGCCAAGCATGCCATCGGTGAAACGCTCTAGCAATGTCCAATACGGTAGCCTTGCAATAGATATTCTCAAACATAACTTCTCCAATGAAAATTATTATGTACCGCATAATAATCGAAAGGACACAGTGAAATAACAAAATTATAAAAGCATGAAAAAGATAGAACAAAGGAAATAAGAATACAAAACATACGCAATCTTGTCCTTTTCTTCAATAGAAGTAACTGCATTGTAAAACCTTTCAACAGAATCTGGAATCTTAACCTCACTTGTATCAAATGATCAAAATAATCATCACTGCAGAAAAAGAAGTACATTAAAAGAAGTACAGAATATACAGGTAGAGGAAGTACATAAACAACTTTAGGAGAAGTACGAACCTCATGACATAATGAAAAGTGTAGCTCTCAGAGATACACAAGAAGTACAGATATAAAGCAAAGCGAACTAAAATAAGATGTAAACAACGCAAATGCAGTTCAAATCAAGATGTGCTAGTCGGTTGAGCTATCAGAGCTAACAAGAAGTACAACACTAAAAGCAAGACACATATACCTTCAACAAGGGAAAGGCGTTACAACATACATACACATGTAAAGCACAAAGGCATCAGGACACAAAAAAGCACAACATCGATTACACCGATATAAACATATTACAAGTATCACAAATGTTTCCCGAAACACATATTGTACATTTTTTTTCACAAAAGAAACCCACTTCCCATAAACATACATCACACACTCAAAGATCACCGCAAATAGCAAAAGGTTTAAAGCTTAGAGATGGGTGTGGACATTATTGTTCTTGCCTATGTCTTTGCTGCGCAGAAGATGGCGCAGCTTTAACTACAAGATCCGGCACAAGAGCAGATGGGATCTCGTGTGCATCCGACACGGAACAGCTTCAGGCTCAATGCCAACATCAACAGCAGCGGATGTCTTCTCAAGAGCAGCCGTGGTCGTAGTAGAATCACTATGACCGGCGGCAACTTCAATCGGATCTTCATGAGCAGCTTCAAGAACACCACCTTCGGTTTCTTCGCAACTCCAACATCACCATAAGTTGTACATCCGTCTCTTCATGATGATCTTCTCGCGTCGAAACACTTTGGGCGCCACATGATGCTCGGGGGCACAAAATTGAGATAATGTTGGCCCACCAAGACTCACCTAACAAAAACACACAAAATTAAGAAATCATAGCAAAGAAACATACTTGTACAAAAGATATCTCACCTTATCTACATGAGGAACAGAGAATCATTGTGTTCCCCTTCCCCACCACATGTATGCACTCCGGCAAAGAAGAAGACCAAAGATCTCCGCGGAAGTAGGACAATCTCCTTAGAAATCTCCGTGAGATACTTTTGTGCGTGCTCTTGAAAGGCTTGCGGCGACCATCTTGCATGGTCTTGTACATTACAAAACCATCCTTGATCCGGGATAAAGATTTACGCAAATGATCAAGATTGACAGCCTCGACATCCAACACAATCTGTGAGCATCTTCATTAAATGCAAGCTCGGGGGCAAAACTCCAAGAAGCAGTCTTTGCTCAGACGGTCACTCTTGGTGGTAGGCAAATGAAGTGACAACTGAATCGCCTTTGCTATTGCAACATCAAGCTCTTGGAAAGTGGAATCAAACAAAGTACCCACTCCTTCCGATGAAACACCTGCAGACTATCGCTTCACCGCAAACTTACTGCTACTAGCGTGAACAATTCTCGAGGACGGTTCAAACTTCCTCTTCTTGGGATACACACAATAATTGGTACCGACCACTTCAACGCTTTCATCAAAATAGATAATATCGTTCGCCCTTCCATCGCAAAAAGAGAGTGCAAAAATGTTATACAACAAAATAATACACTAATAGACAAAAGTTAAATAATATAAAAGTATAATAACCTAACAAATATAAAAAGAAGTATAAAGCAAGACTAAATGAACAAGAAGTGCTTTGAGATGAACACTAAAGCAAGACAAACAATATATGCAAAGCAGTACAAACAGATGCAAAACATAATAACTTTGTGTGAGTGTCTTGAGATGAACACTAAAGCAAGACAAACAATATATGCAAAAGCAAGTACAAACAGATGCATACATAATAATTTGTGTGAGTGGGATGTGATGGCAGATTTATATATTCTATTTTGTTAACCAAATATGTGGGGAGACCCCCCAACACCTCAAACTTCACACAAGATTAATTACTAATTAAGAAAACAGGACAGCACCAAAAAGTATAATACTTACAACTAAAAGAATTGCACTACAAAGGATGGTACTAAAGAACTCACCGAACTTGCCAAAGATCCAAGATCTAGGGTCCGGGCCACCTTTCTTCAAAATATCCAGTTGGCAAGTTTCATAAGCTTCCTAGGATCCATGTAGATGGCACGGGGTACCTCTTATCTTTACGGTTAATGGAGCGGTGGTCCGAGACAGTCCAAATAAGCTAGAACAGCGCAATAACACAACCAGAAGAGCTCTCCATCAGACCGCTTTCGCCAGCTTCAATAGCAAGTCTCACTCGTCAACAATCACCGACAAATCTGCATGTTTTTCAACTTGACAATGTCAAAGTCTTCAACCATTGTCGCCTCCTTCTTCACACGCAGAGAATACCACAGGCGTAAAAACTTGTTGTACAAAATCGCACCAAACACCTTCAGCAAGGCCATCCCTAAGAGGATCATCGACAAGTCATGCGCAGAATATTCAAGCTCATCGGTTTTATATCTTTATTCCTTGGAATCCTAAGCTCATCCTTTAACTTCACCAAAGCAGCACCATAATCCTCTGAAGGCCTTGGAGGAGAGTCGTCACCATTAGGCGGTGCAAAAGCTTCTCAATGACATCGCATTGATCTCCAAAACTTTGTTTCCACCAAGATCAAGGATCATGGTCCTAGAATCAATATTATACATCGAGAAAACAAGCAAGACGGCGATTAATGTTGGATTTGATCTTGAAGTCTTTGATATGAACAAGATCAGCGAGATGAAGAACATTCAAGTGACGTTCCTTCAACAACGCAACACAAAGAGCGACCTCCTTCAAAGAGCACCTAATTGTGGTGTTGAGCGCTTTTACGCCACCTTTTCAACTTTGTTGCTAGGCTCACCTTCCTCGCCTCTCTTCCTCTTGAAAGGCCTCTTCACAAACTCATCTTGAAAAACATTAAAAATAACACAAATTAATAAAGATGAAAAATAACTATACACAAAAATGAAATTACAAAAAAAACTAGATGAGAAATTTCAATGAAGAGTACAAGAAGTACAGAACTACACAATTGGCGGTTCAATCATAACATCAAAGGAAGTATAGAATATATTATGCAAGAAACACTTGACAAGAAATAATGAAATAAAAATTCACCTTCCGATATCATCTCCGTAATCGAAACCTCTTCGAAACATAAGGTTCGTCATCGTCGCCTTCTTCATCACCATCATCACCATCATCGGACTCAAAATCATCATCCTTTGCAAAACGCATAGATTTGCGAGTAGCACGAGGTAGCTTCTTTGTGCTACCTCTAGTTTGTCGCCCTTGGACAAAACCTTCTCCTTACGCTTAAGAACATCATTCTTCTTCTTATCAACAGTGCCTTAGCCTTGGACACAGCCTGGTTAGCTGCCTTCTCCTTTTTGCAGCAGCAGGATTAAGATTTGCGAGCTGCCTCTCTCAATAACTTTAGGACTTTGCCGTTTACCATCGACATCGGTGATTGTCTAGGCGTAACACGCGGCTTCTGCGTCTTCGGAGCATCGAGAGGTGACTTTACCTTCCTACAAGTTGTCCTAATCTTTTTACAGGACAGGGTTTACAGGACTCGAGGGCCATCGAAACACCAAAGACTATCATGAACAACTATATCCGTGCATTGAGATGAAATATGGTGCAATGCCTTTGACTGCGATTTCGAAAGTTGCTATTTTCTCCGCCACCCTTAACTTCTCGGCCTCCACCGATCAATGACATCTCAGTGAGTCACACCTCTGTACCATCAACGGATTGTGGATGCGTCTCTGAAAGTTCCAAAGAGCCAATATCATGCTCACCCCTTCCAACAGGCTAGAAGGATTGTTTGGCGGTGACTTTGCTCGTCATTCAATGCCTTAGACCTCCGGTTGCGAAAGCAGCAATGACCTCGGCGATTCGCAGCGGGGATGTCCTCAGCGTATTCGCAGCCTCATCAACCTTATTACCATCTTCTCCATCAAGCTCTAAGCGAAGATAAGATAGAACATCGATATATCATTTTCGATCGGAAATGAATCTTACGCAAACAAAATCAAAGAAGACAATGAATAAGTTTCAGACGCTGCAACATCATTAATCAGATCCATTGCAAGCAAAAGGAAATAAATATAATTGATATAATAAACACAACAACAACGTAAGTACTACACCAATGCTAGAAAGCGAGACAACAATACTGAAAACAAAAGATTGGAACAATTGCAACAAGAAGTACAAAGGAAACTACTAAAGCAATACAACAATTCTGCTAGCACTACAATGCAATATGGGAAAAATAAATAGCAATGTATTATCATGACCAAGTAAAGCATATGTGTAAAAGAAATATACATGTGGCCAATTCTAAACCCTAAAAATCACAACAGTTATAGAAAATATACAAATAAAACTCACCACACTACAACATAAGGAAAAATTGTGAAATAAATAAGAAGTACACATGTACTACACAAGTGAAGTACAACAACAACATGGAGGAGCAATACAAAACTACAACTCAAGAAGTACGAAAAACATTTCACCAAAAACAAGCATCAAATCATTGCATGTCATACAATAGACTTGTTGAAACATCAAACATATCTACTACACCGAGAAATAAATAATCTCACATCCACAACCAAATATATAATAAATAAAAACATTGCCAATCCATACCAAAACCACACATGAGCAAATCAATCCTAGGAACAAAATTAAAAATGTACTACATCAATGTAACATCACAATCCCAAGCACAACATATGCGGGGCGAACCTTGCCGATTCGCCATCGGCCTCTTAGGTGGAGACAACATGCTGCGGATACACCAACCAAATCGATCTACAGAAGAATCCTTGCTTCACCAAGTATCAAAACCCTACCAATCGACCACCACCAAGCTTCCCTCCGCTGCGACGAAAACGGTCATGGGCAAAAGCAGAGCAAAGCATTGGAGACAAAGGAGAGGCGAAAAAGAGCAACAAATCGAATCAAGGGCTGCTGCGGGGCGATATCAACTCCGCTTCACGAGATCTGCGGCAGATTCAGAGCCTTTAGACCAAAGAACGCAATGGACAGAGTGTGGGGAGAAAGAGAAAGGAAACGGACTGGATAAGAGGGAGGGGGGTCGTGCGCTGCATTTGCAGGTGGGCGGCGGTTGCTCAGAGCAATGGTTGCCCGGCGGGATCGTGCACGGATTCGTCGCCGAGGAGCACCTTGAGAGAGAGAGAGAGAGAGGAGCGTCCGCGCGTGAGATAAGAGAAAGGAGAGAGATTTGGCCCGGCGGACGGATGGACGAGTAAATGCCAACTCTCTGTAGTTATGGCCAGCAGCTAAGTTGTCCTCACGACACGATTCGCTTCCGATTTTGAAAAACTAAGACAACCATAGCATTTCAAAACACATAGGGATAAAACAGTATTCACGAATAAAATTAAAAATGATACCTAAAAAATTTATAGGAAATTAAATACACATATTCCAAAAACAATATGAAAACAGTTAATTAGAAACAATGCAACACAACAATTTACACTTTGAAATAGCAGCAAGCTAATACGCTAACCTACCTGTGAAAGAAATTTATAGAAGGAAACTACTATGGTAAAGTTACATTATATAAAAAGAAGTACAGTTTCTTTAAACAAGAAGTACAGAGAGGAAAGCATAAAGAAGTACAATATAGGTATACAGGAAGTACAAGATTATTGCAGAATATTATTCTATCATCGATTGTAGAATAGGCGGCATATATATATATATATATATATATATATATATATATATATATATATATATATATATATATATATATATATATATATATATAGAACATGGATTTCCTATCAACACTAGCTATGGAGGTGGCTATCAGAACCGTTAGTTTGCTTCAAGATCCGAACTTTACTGTGGATAAGGTTCCTATTTGTTGATTTATAGATGCTCGCATTTACCAAAGAGGAAGCCATGTGGGGGTGCTTTACATGGTAGCGGACCAAAATGGCAACCTACACCTGCAATGGCAGGAGTACACAGGGAATGGACGCAGCTCCTTTCTAGCATTAGTTCTCGAGCATCATCTGTTTTGGGTAAGCCTATGCTCTAGGTTTTGTTGCCTTGTTAATGTTGAAAGGTTCTATCCATCCCAAGCTATTTTTAGCATGTATGAACATCCATTGTATGCATCAAATGTGAAAGGTTCGGTACCTTTAATTCACGTTGGCTTATAGAGTACACACTAAGACAAAATTCTGTAGGCTGAATACTTTAATGCGTTGCAGCATGTATTCTTGACTAATCCTCCCATAGTCTTGAAAAAGAAACATGGAGGTTTTGCAATGTGGCTCCGTTCTCAATGGCAGTACCACCTCCTCCAGTGGGCATCAAGGTTGACGCTAATTTTCGTATTTTTCTTAAGCTTCTGCTAATTACTGTTCAAATAAAAACTTCTGCTAATTATAGTTTGTTGGGTGGAGGAGCGACCAGCCATGTAAAGAAAATGAGACGTAGAAATGAAAATACAAAATATATGTTGTGAGAGTTGGATTTTAGTAAACTGTATAGTTATTTCGTTTTAGAAAACACATTTCGTTAAACAAATAATCAAAATATGGTAAATGTGAAATTTTGGCGACCCAAGATTGGATGAAAAAAATACACATTTATTTAATTAATTGTCATTAAGCCTTGTAGATCACTATTCTGGAGTATATATTTACTAACAAAAAAATGCATTTTACTTCGAACGTTGGTTAAACATACATTTTACTTATTTTTCAAGTCAATTCTACAAATGCAAAAGAAGAAAGGTGCAGTCCCTACTTTCATCTATGTGCACATACACGGCAACTAGCCAGACAGAGTAAGAAGCAGCCCCTTCTTTCAACCATGGGGCATAGACATATACTCCTACTTGCCAGTTTTGCGTCACGGGTATGGTCAGACCACGGTCCTTCACATGCATGGCTTGGCTCCTTCACTCATTCTCATGAACATGTCCCGCTGGTCATTGCACCCCACATGACTCTCTATCTCTCCATTTTTGCTGGTTGCCGACTGTGGGCATGCCACTGCTGGCTAGCTGCCTTGCTTGGTTTCAGTTTGGTGGTTAATCATCCCTAAAAGGAAACTTGATGGTAATTGTGTTTTTTTTTGAAACGGAGATGGTAATTGTGTGTTTGACTAGTGAGGTGGTACCACTCCCAAAGTGCTAGTATTTCATTAGTGCTTGGCTAATGCGTGCATGGTGTAGGATCTGGGAGGTTCTCGTCAATGAGTTCGTGAGCTAAGTCGGCTCTATCAGTTTGTTATTTCCACATGCTAGAGAGAAACAGGATGACCAGAACTGGATGCTTGTAAACTGGAACCTTCATTTTCCATTGCCCAAACCGTTTACAATCGTATGTGTGCACTCTTTTTATTGGACCGGGCACCTTCTATACCATGAGCGTTGTATCCACCAAAGCACCACCCTGGTACACACGCACGCACGCACACGCACACACGCGCGCGTGCGCGCGCGCGCACACACACACACACACAGAGAGAGAGAGAGAGAGAGAGGTTGGGTGTATATGGATGGTCAGAGGCGGCGATGGACCGTCAAAGGGAGCTGCTCGACAAGGATGGTGCGTCAAAGGGTATAATGTTAGAGGTATAAAAGGTGCCTGGTCCAATAAAGAGAGTGCACACATACGATGTGCAAGGTTGAGGGACAATTTTGTTCGGTGACACCTCCATCAACCACCTGCTCGACTAGGGTTGTGCCCTGAGGGGTCTGACTTTCATGGTATGAAAGGTGCCCGATCCAGTGAAAAGAGTGCACTCATATGATTGTGCAAGGTTTGGGTAATGGAAAATGAAACTTCCCGTGTCATTGTAATGATATAGGGATGCTAGACCACCGTGAGGGGTATAAGTTTCATATTTCATTCACAATTGTTCATTCATAACTGGTGTGTCGTCTTATGCCAACTCTACAAATATATATTTCGAGTGGGTTTAACCACATGTCAAGTGTTGGTTCCAACATTACATTTTAATCCATCTATCCATTGACCAACACACACACACATTGCAATAGTTGACATGAAAAGCTTCAACCCTATTTTTGAAAAGCTTCAACCCGGCGATAAAAAGCTGGAACTGGCACCTCACCATTGATGAAATGGCGGCACTCCTTCACCGAAGCTGCGACCTTCGCCGGCGGGAGCTGCATGCGGCGGAGCCTGCGAGAGCCACGGTGACAGGGGGTGCTACGATCGGGCCGGGCCATGCTGGGAACAAGTGATGGTGATGCTGGAGAGGAGCCGGCGGCCGGGAGGACGTCCAGGCGACGGGGGGCGGTCGAGGGTGGCGGCCGGCGGCGACGTGGACAGCCGGCGAGCTGGCTGATTGCTAGGGGAGATCATGGGTGCTGCTTGGGATGAACATGTGCCAAGGTTTTTTTAGCTAGCGAAGCAATTGGGAAGAAGGCATCATGCGGCTAATACAGAGAAAAATCATACGGACGCGGTGCGACTGGCCGAAATTTTGGTCGGCGCACCGGCCCCTATCACTCGTCCTTTTGTTTTCAGTGTCGTAACAAATTACAACGACATCACTTGCTACTTCCTCCATTGCATATATGTTTTCTTGGATCTTAAGAAAAAGGCAGGTTCCACAGTTCTTTCTGAGTTTGGAATTAAGAAGACCGCTCGGGATGAACATGTGCCAAGGTTTTTTTAGCTAGCGAAGCAATTGGGAAGAAGGCATCATGCGGCTAATACAGAGAAAAATCACACGGACGCGGTGCGACTGGCCGAAATTTCGGCCGGCGCACCGGCCCCTATCACTCTCCCTTTTGATTTCAGTGTCGTGACAAATTACAATGACATCACTTGCTACTTCCTCCATTGCATATATGTTCTCTTGGATCTTAAGAAAAAGGCAGGTTCCACAGTTCTTTCTGAGTTTGGAATTAAGAAGGCCGCTCGGGATGAACATGTGCCAAGGTTTTTTTTAGCTAGCGAAGCAATTGGGAAGAAGGCATCATGCGGATAATACAGAGAAAAATCATACGGACGCGGTGCGACTGGACGAAATTTCGGCCGGCGCACCGGCCCCTATCACTCGCCCTTTTGTTTTCATTGTAGTAACAAATTACAACGACATCACTTGCTACTTCCTGCATTACATATATGTTTTCTTGGATCTTAACAAAAAGGCAGGTTCCACAGTTCTTTTTGAGTTTGGAATTAAGAAGGCCACATATTATTTGTTAACCCATCTACTCCTTTATAGTACAATGAGAGGCAAATGGATATCCGTTGGAGGGACTTGGCCGTAGCCGCTCACGAGAAATCATCTTATGGACCATCCAGGAATTCTGCAGGTGTCTGTTTTTTAGCTTCCAGATTCTAGTCTGTCTGTTTTGGATGACCATCCGAATACTGAACAATGAGTTAGAGAACGACACTTCCTTCTCTCTAATTCAATCTCAAACTGGTGCGAATGCTGACTAACTCAGGTAAAAAAGTATTGCCGCATTTGCAGGAGCTAATTCATCTGGTCGTGTGCCTGACAACATATTTGACTCAGGTCGGTTATCGGACATATGATGTGGTCTCCTTGAGCTCTCTCATCTGTGACACCGCCCAAACTCGGTGCTTGCGAGGGTTTGGAGGGAAAGCACACCCCCGCGTCGCCCGCGTCTGGCGACACGGGGGGAACCAGCGCCGCCGCCCAAGCTCCGTCTACGCCGCCGCTCCCCGCAGTGCCGTCGCCGGAGGGCCGGCCACGCGAAGCCGCGCCGCGCCCAGGGAAGGTGGCGGCGGGGCGGTCTCATTCCAATCTCCGTGCCAGAACCCCTCCCCCAATCCTCGATCTGGCCGGAGCCGCTCCACCACCGCGCCCCCCTCTCCAGCGCCTCCTCCCTCGTCCACTCCGACGGCGCTTGTCCCCGCCCTAGCCGGTTCCGGGACGGCAGCGGCGCCCTGATGTCTTCCCCGCGTGCTCGGCCCAGCCCGCCCAGATCCAATCTGGCGAAGCTCCTCCCCCATGGTGGCCGATTCGTGGCCGCATCGGCGGAGTCCTGCTGCTCCTGGCGCTGCGCCCCGCCCCCTGCTCCACGTCCTTAGGTTTGGCTCCGCCTCCTTCCGCCCTCAACCACTCGCCGTCGCCAACTGCGGTTCTGTCGCCACGTCCCCCACCTCCAGCGCCCCCTGCTCCGTCGTCGTCGTGCTTATTCGCGGTGCTCGCCAACGAAGGTGGCGTCGTGGCTCCTGCGACTCTGGAGCCCTCCACGCTGGGCTGCCGTTGTTCGTGGCTTTACCCGCTGGGGGCGCCGCAGCGGCCCCTGGTTTGTCGGCGGAGGCTCCATCCGCCGTTGCCTCGTGGTTAGGCACTGCGCCCTCCATCCTCCTGCTCGGCGTCTTCTCGTCGGCCTCCGACGCCTTCCGCCCTCAACCACTCGTCACCGTCTACTGCAGTGCTCCGCGTCTTCCTCCTCCGCCACCCCCCTGTTCTGTCGTCGTCGTGCTTCTGCTTGCGCTCGCCAACGAAGGTGGCGTCGTGGCTCCTGCCATGGAGCCCTCCACCTCCCATTTCTCCCTCGGTGGGCTGCCACTGCTCGTGGCTTTTCCTGCTGGGGGCGCCTCACTGGTGGTCTTCACTGGTGCCCTCGGCGTCAAGGTGCCTACCGGCGTCGCTCTACCGGTTGGATTGACCTGGATCTGGGGCCGCCCGTTCCTGCGCTGCCCGGCGTTGTTGGCGGCTGCTCTGCGATGCTCTTTGCGTGAAGATGTGACTGGGGATGGGAGAAATCCATGGTCGGCCGGCTGCTGCTGGCCGAGACAGCGACGCTTCACGTCGTTTCCATCTTGATGGCGTTGTCTTCATCCCCCGGTTCATCGCGATGGCCTGGGTGTACTCTGGGGTGTTCTCTGCTTGGTGATGTCCTTTGACTACGCCGACGATACATAGGTGCCGTGGCGCCGTCTCGGCCTGGCGTGACCTTTTGACTGTACCCCATGACACTGGTGGTGTCGCGGCGTTGTGCAGTCTGTACCCCATGACATGGTGTTGTTGCGGCGTTGTGCATTTTGTACCCCATGACACATGTGGTGTCGCGGCGTTGTGCAGTCTGTACCCCATGGCATCGGTGGTGTCGCGGCGTTGTGCGGTCCTGGTTGGCCGGCGCCTTTCGATTGCGTCGATGGTACAGTGTCTTGGTATGGTCTCGGCTGACTGTTGCAGCCGAGTGCTCGGGGGTGCCCCCCCCCCTCACCATGTGTTTTTTCACTTTAGCTCTCTTCATGTACCCCCCTGTTCTTCTGGTTCACTTGAACCCTATCTTGTATTAGGCTGCAAAGTCTATAGGCAAAAATGAATACAATTCAGGTGGAGGGCTTAGCCCTCCCCCGGTGACCTTCAAAAAAAAAAAACACCGCCCAAACTCCATCTCGATGACGTACTGTCTTCTCTCGTCGTTCAATGAGGCGATCAAATCGTGCATCTTCTTCACGCTGCACCTTGAACGGATCGCGGGCGCCTTTCCAGGCCTGGTTTTGATCTTTCCAGGCCAGCAAGAGATGGTCAGTTTTCTCGACGATTCAGGTTCACCATTACAGGCACGTTGGTGGTGTAGTGGACAAAGGATGGCATTAAGATTGAGATTTCTATTTGTCATGTGCGCAGCCATGATTTTACATGATCGATGAATATATATACCCAACGTGCAAACCGATTGGTGAGCTTGAGAAAGCGAATACACACGGAAACCATGAAAAAACGGAAGAACTACGATATCGAGAAACACGGCACAACAGGGTCGCTCCCGTAGTACGGTGTGGAATCCTCAACTTGGTCTATAAAACACACTGGATGGGAGACGGAGATACCTTAGATTGCCGTGTGCCGCCGCCCTACGAACAAACGAAGTTCATCAATCTTCCGATCAATGCGATTCAACCTCTGGCAAATTTGATAGCGGACACCAAATGGTCTGCTCGGCTTTCGCAGGAATAGATGCGCTGGGCTTTTAGCCGCCCCGTGAATCCGATCACGGGCTGCCCCTTGCTGTCTGCGCGATAATGTACAAGGGGGAGCTGACAAAAAAATTCCAGGCGATCTCTGAACCCCGGATTCCACGAGAAACGAGCCAGGCGTTTTGTTTCGGGGGTGAGTACTGACTTCGTCCCAGTAAATCCGATGTTTTTTACCGCCCAATCACGGTAAGTAATTATAGAGCCTTGACGAGGTTTTTTTGGGAAATCTAAACTAAGGTTTTTTTAGGTAACCACATATATTCCATTCGAAAAATGGATTAGGAATAGTATACATAGTGTCACCATATGAGACATACATAGATATCTTGTAATGTTGCAACAAAGACTCCACAAAAGTAAAAATAGAATTTTACTCCAGCAGAATCTTCGTATATAAGGATGCTTTTTGAGCCGATGAACCAGACGCAAGCGACGAGACAGAGTCTTTATGGCACGTCGGCCAGGGATCTTCCCCGTGTCCGTTAGATCGCAGCATCGTCAACTTCATCTGATCGGGTCGAAGAGGAACGCCGCTATTTGCTGCCATCCACACACCCCACTGCAAGGCACCAAACACAACCACAACAGACAACGCAAACACCACGCAAACAAAAATCTCATTGGATTTGAAGGCCGGCAAGAAAACCGAGCCACCTGCTCAGTGCCATCCATTAGAACGGCACCGAGATGGAGAAAGAGCAGAAGCAGATTATTCCGACGCGGTGCTGTCTCCAACATTGATGCACCACCTTCTAACAGAAAATTATGCCTATCCTATCTCCCATTGCGAGTATGCATGGTCCCAGCAATGTAAAATGTAGGTTGCCATGTAATCTAAGCGATGCAGTGAAACTATAGCGCTCTCTCACTCACAAACAAATCCTCTCTATATATCTGTCTATGTATATATCTATCACTGTCACTCTAATCACTTATCATCCAGACCAACTCTCACACAGCGTATAAGGGTTAGAGTGCGAGTGAAAAAGGTCAGGCTGAGGTGCTGTTTCAAGTTTCGAAAAACGTGCTTGCAAAGTCATACACCGCTCAAAAATATTGTCATTTACAACACAAATATCATCGTTCGGAAAACTTGCACGGTGCAAAAGGGGTGATGGTGGGTGCAACGTCCAATGTATAGAATGTTCTCATACCAAAAAAATAGGGTGCGCTCATGCAGGGTATGAATAGATCTTACGATATAGGAAGGTTCTAATGAGCCTGTAAGTTCCTATTTTGATCACCCTGTTACAGCTGATGTTAGAACAACACCAAAGTGTATCATCAAATATGGAGTGACTCGATACTATCGTGGTCTATAGGAAGGTTCTGGTAGACAAAAAATAGGGTTCCCATATGCGGGTATGCATGGTTCGGACAATGTAAAATGGAGGCTCGTGTGTAATCTAACAATGTGGTGATACTTTGTATCACTCTCCCAGTCGCTAAAAATCCTCTCTATCTATCTACTATCTATCTATCTATCTGGCCCTAGAACTAACCAGGCGCCCGACCATGCTGGACCACAACCCACACCCGAATCCTCTTGAGACAGCCGAACCACGCCACCACAGCTCACGCTGCTAACAAAGCACCGATTGGAGAAGCATCTGACTAGTCCCTCGGTGCCGCCCTGAGAACGCCCCACCAGCACCGCAGCCACGGGCGCCCCCTCCACCAGCCAAAGAGCATGGTGGAGCTGGCCGCATGCAGCCCAATCTTCCCTCAGCACGCACCGCGTGATAGCAGACCGACGCGAGGTTCGACTAGATTGGGTTGGCGTCGTCCCGCATGCCGCCACCCGAAGAAGAGAGACGCACCTGACTAGAGCACCAGGACGCTGCCGCCCCATCGCCAGGGGAAGACGCCGCCACTCCGCACGCTGGCCGTCGCGCTGCCAGTCCCTATGGCAGCCCTGCAGCTCCACGCGCGACCATCCTGCACTGGCCATTGAGACATCAGGAGAAGAAGCAGGCCCCATCACCACCCACGTCGACTAGACTTTGCCCGGCGGCGCCTCTGTGCGGTAGTGGGGGATGTAATAAGTCGAGAGAGGGGAAGGGAGTGGTGGCGGTGCTAGGGTTTGCCTCTGCGTTTCTTTTTTCCTTGTTATTAAACGGATTTTCGAATAAGCATATATATATATCAGCCCCCATCATTTTCAACAAATGCTAATGCCTCGTATCTGGATTTTTTTTTTGAAACTATGATGATTTTTATAGCAAATTCGGAAACTATACACCCTAATGGAGAAAAATCAAAAGTATCACCCCGTCGGCCTCCTGTTGGCCGAAAAGGGAATTTTCGGCCTCCTGTTGGCCGAAGAGGGACTTTTCGGCCAACCGTTGGCCAAAAAGTAAGTACCTTTTCGGCCAACAGTTGGCCAAAGAGTCCCTCTTCGGCCAACACCTGCTCTACTGTTTTAGAAAATTCATATCAATTATGATTTTTAGTATTTTAATTTGATTCTTTTTGCATTAGGTTAGAAATTTTATGAATTTTCTGTAGATTTCAAGTTTGACTAGATTTGAAAGTGTGAATTTGAATTTTTCATGAATTTGCTCAAATAACTAGATTGCCTAAAAGTGCCTTGTAAATCCTGTACAACCATTGCCGTTTTATACATGAAAAAATATATTTTCCCGCAATCTTTTTCCCTCCATTTTCTTTGCCGCTATTCTCTCCCGCCACACTAAGGAGTGCTGCATTGACGGAGGATGACGATGATGCCTTCATGTGGAGTGTGAAACACTGTGTGAGAGAAGTCATAAGTGTGAAACACTCTCCGATGATGATGACGAAGATGCAAACACTTATGACTTCTCTTAGACAAGGTTTCACACTCCACCAAAGAAGACCGACGCAGAGACACAGACTGTGTCGATTTATGTTATCTACGATCGTGGACACCATGAGGCTTGTTTTATAAGTTGAGAAGTGAAGATGGCGAGAAAGAAGATGGCGAGGAAAGAAGATGGCGGAGAGAATGGCGGAAAGAAAATGAAGGGAGAGAATGGCGGAGAAAATGGAGGAGAGAATGGCGTAAAAACCTAATTTTAAATAATCCTAAAATTCACCAATTAATTACTCTTGATAAACAAAGTCACAAAGAACCAAGAGCAAAAAGAATCATCTAGAAAGAATACTCCTAGCTCAAATTATAGGCAATCTAGTGATTCGAGAAAATTCATGAAAATTCAAATTCAAACTTTCAAATCTAGTCAAACTTGATATCTACAGAAACTTCATAAAATTTCTAATTTAATGCAAAAAGAATCAAATTAAAATACTAAAAATCCTATTTGATATGACTTTTCTAAATAGTAGAGCAGGTGTTGGCCGAAGAGGGACTCTTTGGCCAACTGTTGGCCGAATAGTACTTTTTGGCCAACGGTTGGCCGAAAAGTCCTTTTTGGCCAGCGGTTGGCCGAAAAGTCCCTCTTCGGCCAACAGGAGGCCGAAAAGTCCCTTTTCGGCCAACAGGAGGCCGACGGGGTGATATTTTTGATTTTTCTCCATTAGGGTGTATAGTTTCCGAATTTGCTATAAAAATCATCATAGTTTCAAAAAAAAATCTCGTATCTGTGTACTCAGTCTCTCTGTAACAAGTCGGGGATCGTGTTGCCGGAAATATAATCCTTCCTTCGTCCTAAAATAACTGTCTCAACTTAAATACAATTTTATACTAAAGTTAATAAAGTTAAGACACTTATTTTGGGATAGAGGGAGAACTATCAAAAGAAAATGGCTGGGGAACAAGGTGATGCAATAAATCATTCCGTAGAAAATAAATCTCATGTTTTGTCCGTTAGTATTATCATGACTGTGCCCCAGCACGGGGTGTTAAGGCTCCAAGGGGTCGGTTGTCTCTTATACTAGGCAGGGTGCCTGAAACTGCTTTGGACTGGAAAGTTGAAGCAGGTGCGGTCGTTGCAGAGTGTTGTGGCTGAATGCTCGCACCGCGGTTATTACTTTGACTCGTGCTCGTGGCAGGCATCCAGGGTACTGGATCGCCTGCTTCATGAAAAATGCTGCGTGGTAAAAGGCAATGGAACATCATCCTATATCTACCCCCAGCGTGTGTACTCTAGCATGCCAGTCCATGGCCGACGGTGGCAACGACCACCTCGGTTAAGATCCTCCTCTAATCGAGTGCGGTATTGCGGCCTTGACAAGTGCAAGCACAAGTTGATGTCAGGCAGGAATTGCAAGTTAATGATTACACATGCTAATGATCGCCGAAAGGCGAGGAGATACACAACACGATCCGTGTCCAGACGTCAGTGGAAGAGACGTTGCGATGCAACAGGTGTAGAGCTAATATAGACGAGGCCGTGGTGTCACCCTGAGCTAAGCTGGGAGCATGCGATGACTCATGGTCGCGGCCTCGCGGGAGGCGCTGCGCCGACAAGATGGACCTTGCCATATGCTACTATACTTGTCGTGGTCCGTTGAACCGGCTGCTGCGATGCTAGCAGCTCTGCGCGCTCTACCCAGTAATCCAGTATCCCCTCTATTCTTTTCTTTTCTCTATATACAGTTCTACACGATGTGGTAGCTACTGAGTTGGATAAAAGCATGAGCAGCTCACGATGGACACCTACTGACACACATACGTGCTCACTGGCCGTTCATGGAGCCTATCGTGCGCGATGTGCCTACTTCCCACTGCATCAATCGCGCCGTGTATGAGTGCTTCGCCTCGCTCGCCACTGCCAGCGTCTGGGCCGTCGGCGACGCACAGCTCGATGGAGTCTTTCTCGCGGCCATGGTGGCGTCACTCATGTGGAGGGGTGGCATGGCCTCCAACTGCTCCAGCGGTAGCGCGTCGTTGTGGGGTCAATGTGACGCTGCAGTGTGGGGAATGCGCTGATGAAGCTCGACGGCGAAGTCTGTGCCGCTTAGGTTGGTAGCGCGTCTAGCGACGACCCGGTCGTCGAGCGTGGAGCGCACGAGACATAGTCCCAGCCTCCCAGGGCAGGGCGAGGTGAAGTTCGCACCGATGTCCACACACCGCGCCTGACTCCCAACTCGCGAGAGCACCACGCGGTTGTCCGACATGGACGCACGCCTGAAGGAAGCTGCTGCCTATCTCTGTAGAAAAACTTGACCATGCGAGCGGGGCGGCGTGTGCATGCTTTCTTTATTTTCTTTCCCTGTTAATTTAATTTATAACTTCTCTTTAGAATTAGCAGCTTGCTCCTGAGCCCGGCCATAGCATCGCATGTGTCCTAAAGGACCAGATACGCACACGTGACCATGAGATACGACCTCCTAAGCAAGATGGTGCCAGCTGTAGGAAAAAAACACACGCGAGAAAAAGAACTAAGGGTGGAAGGGTTGCACCTTGTGCCTCAGGTTCTCCAGAACGGATGGAACCGGCTGAAACTGAACACGACCGGGCCCCCATCTGTCGGTCTGCCACCGTGCCAAGCTAGTGCCTGCACACTACTAGCCCTCGTAGGGCAGCGTGACCTAGAACCTCTATAAAAGGAAATAACTATCTAATCCTTAATAAAACGAAAATGCAAAGAAGGAAAGAGAAGGGACCATATCCAACATGAATCGACGCTCATGATTGCAGCCGCACCATTTATATCTTTGCTTTTTCCATATATATATATATATATATATATATATATATATATATATATATATATATATATATATATATATATATAGGTAGGTCTATTATGATAACACCTTTAAGACTCTTATTCTTATAACACCTACAATTATTCTGCTAACACTTTGTTCCAACCGCAGAATGCAAACTCACCAGCGACAAAAAAGCACCCCACTCCCCTCCACGTCTCTCCTACCTCCCGCTCCCCCTTCGTCCTAAAATAACTGTCTCAACTTAAATACAATTTTATACTAAAGTTAATAAAGTTAAGACACTTATTTTGGGATAGAGGGAGAACTATCAAAAGAAAATGGCTGGGGAACAAGGTGATGCAATAAATCATTCCGTAGAAAATAAATCTCATGTTTTGTCCGTTAGTATTATCATGACTGTGCCCCAGCACGGGGTGTTAAGGCTCCAAGGGGTCGGTTGTCTCTTATACTAGGCAGGGTGCCTGAAACTGCTTTGGACTGGAAAGTTGAAGCAGGTGCGGTCGTTGCAGAGTGTTGTGGCTGAATGCTCGCACCGCGGTTATTACTTTGACTCGTGCTCGTGGCAGGCATCCAGGGTACTGGATCGCCTGCTTCATGAAAAATGCTGCGTGGTAAAAAGGCAATGGAACATCATCCTATATCTACCCCCAGCGTGTGTACTCTAGCATGCCAGTCCATGGCCGACGGTGGCAACGACCACCTCGGTTAAGATCCTCCTCTAATCGAGTGCGGTATTGCGGCCTTGACAAGTGCAAGCACAAGTTGATGTCAGGCAGGAATTGCAAGTTAATGATTACACATGCTAATGATCGCCGAAAGGCGAGGAGATACACAACACGATCCGTGTCCAGACGTCAGTGGAAGAGACGTTGCGATGCAACAGGTGTAGAGCTAATATAGACGAGGCCGTGGTGTCACCCTGAGCTAAGCTGGGAGCATGCGATGACTCATGGTCGCGGCCTCGCGGGAGGCGCTGCGCCGACAAGATGGACCTTGCCATATGCTACTATACTTGTCGTGGTCCGTTGAACCGGCTGCTGCGATGCTAGCAGCTCTGCGCGCTCTACCCAGTAATCCAGTATCTCCTCTATTCTTTTCTTTTCTCTATATACAGTTCTACACGATGTGGTAGCTACTGAGTTGGATAAAAGCATGAGCAGCTCACGATGGACACCTAGTGACACACATACGTGCTCACTGGCCGTTCATGGAGCCTATCGTGCGCGATGTGCCTACTTCCCACTGCATCAATCGCGCCGTGTATGAGTGCTTCGCCTCGCTCGCCACTGCCAGCGTCTGGGCCGTCGGCGACGCACAGCTCGATGGAGTCTTTCTCGCGGCCATGGTGGCGTCACTCATGTGGAGGGGTGGCATGGCCTCCAACTGCTCCAGCGGTAGCGCGTCGTTGTGGGGTCAATGTGACGCTGCAGTGTGGGGAATGCGCTGATGAAGCTCGACGGCGAAGTCTGTGCCGCTTAGGTTGGTAGCGCGTCTAGCGACGACCCGGTCGTCGAGCGTGGAGCGCACGAGACATAGTCCCAGCCTCCCAGGGCAGGGCGAGGTGAAGTTCGCACCGATGTCCACACACCGCGCCTGACTCCCAACTCGCGAGAGCACCACGCGGTTGTCCGACATGGACGCACGCCTGAAGGAAGCTGCTGCCTATCTCTGTAGAAAAACTTGACCATGCGAGCGGGGCGGCGTGTGCATGCTTTCTTTATTTTCTTTCCTGTTAATTTAATTTATAACTTCTCTTTAGAATTAGCAGCTTGCTCCTGAGCCCGGCCATAGCATCGCATGTGTCCTAAAGGACCAGATACGCACACGTGACCATGAGATACGACCTCCTAAGCAAGATGGTGCCAGCTGTAGGAAAAAAACACACGCGAGAAAAAGAACTAAGGGTGGAAGGGTTGCACCTTGTGCCTCAGGTTCTCCAGAACGGATGGAACCGGCTGAAACTGAACACGACCGGGCCCCCATCTGTCGGTCTGCCACCGTGCCAGGCTAGTGCCTGCACACTACTAGCCCTCGTAGGGCAGCGTGACCTAGAACCTCTATAAAAGGAAATAACTATCTAATCCTTAATAAAACGAAAATGCAAAGAAGGAAAGAGAAGGGACCATATCCAACATGAATCGACGCTCATGATTGCAGCCGCACCAGCGAAACTTTATATCTTTGCTTTTTCCATATATATATATATATATATATATATAGTGTTACTATTCATCACCCAGGGTGCAGAATAAGTTATTCTTCACCCGAGGTAATCTTACGATCATTTCATAATTAAATTACGTTTGGAATTCAAATAGTTACATTCCTATCGATTCACGACGTAAAATTTTACATAAGAAAATAAAAATATAGGTCATAAGACAAGAAAATTTACAGTTTATGTGTATTTTACACTATGTTTTTAAATTTGTAATTTTACATAACGTAAAATATTTTTTCCGACGATTATATATTTTCTTACGGTCTCTTTTACTTGAAATAAGGCAAAATTGACGGAACGTAAAATTACGGTCCACCGATAGTAAAATAGAGGGGTGAAGAATAACTATTCCTCACCTGTGGTGACGAATAGTCAATCCTATATATATATATATATATATATATATATATATATATATATATATATATATAGGTAGGTCTATTATGATAACACCCTTAAGACTCTTATTCTTATAACACCTACAATTATTCTGCTAACACTTTGTTCCAACCGCAGAATGCAAACTCACCAGCGACAAAAAAGCACCCCACTCCCCTCCACGTCTCTCCTACCTCCCGCTCCCCGTGCCCATGCCCCACCTCCAACTTTCTTCCTCCCCCGACCCCCATGCCCGTGACCTAACCACCGCCTTCCACCTGGCACCTTCCTCCGTGCCTGAGGCCACAGCGCCGCCAGCCATCGCGCCCCAGCCCGCATCGCGTCGTCCCATCCTCCCCTTCACCAGATCTGACGCAGCCGCGACCCCTCCCATGTCACCCCACCCTCCCCTACACGCCACCGCCTCCCATGCTCCGGCCGACAACCCCTTCCCCACGCGATAGCCGCCGATCTGCACCGCCACCGTGCAGGACAGCCAGAGCTACACTGGAGCCGGGCTGCCCTCCTCTCCCTCCTTTCCTTCTTCCTTCTCACCGCACCCTCTCAACTCGCTCGTGAACACAGGTGTCACCATGAACATCGCAAAGCTTACCCCACCCCGCCGCCGATCTGGATCCGGCTGTCACCGTGCTTCTTGCATCCCACGCGGTTGCCGGCGGGGATGGGATCTGGCCACACTCGGCAGGCGAGCCTCCTGCTTTTCTGAGGCCACTAACTGTCCCCGCCCCCTCCCCCTGGTGAGCCCCATGCCTCCCGATATGCTTCTACTCGTTTAGGCAGTGGATGTGGGATGCGAGACCGCGGTGGGTGTTGAACTCCCCCTAGCCGTCGTGCGCAGCTGCTCTCCCCAGATCGATTGGCGACGCCATGCAGTTCCTTGGCTCCTAGCGCGCGTTTCAGGAGGCCCGGGTGTTCGGTCCGATTTTTGTTAGTGCAGATCCACCGGATCTCAGGCTCCGCTCCTTTCCCCAACCTCCTCCTCTAACGGCGGTCAACCCCGACAACCAAAACGGGCCCCTTCCCCAATGGTGGCGGCGCGAAAGGTCTGCAATTTCTGGTGTGTACGGGTGCAGTGCAGCAGGCGCATGCTTGCAGTCCGCTAGTGCGACAACCCAATGGATCCACTCCATTGTGAAGCTTGCAGTGTGCGGCATTTACTCATGCAGTACAACAGGCGCAATGGTGCAGTGCGCGAGTACACATGAAGGATATTTTTGTTGAAAATGCAAAATACCTGATTGTAATTCTTTTTTATTTTGCCTTTCTGTTCTGTAATGACGACGGCTATTGTGCAGTACGCATCTTGACGTACTGCTATTGTCGAGCATGTAGTACCCATGCCACTCTCCTCCCTTTTGTCCATTGATTGACTCATCTCACCTTGATTTTGTTATTTTTGTAGTTTGGAAAGAACGATGTGCAGTTTTGTCATTTTGCATCTCGCTATGCAGTACGCCCAGGATCTCCATGTGGTTCGGTCGCTCGGGGTGTTGCAGTGTGGTTACTTGGTGGCGGCATGCCGCAGCTTCAACCACAACGTGCAGTTTGCATCTGCGCACTGACGTGCAGTTCGCTGGAGCCGGCGTTTGCATCGCTATTTTTGATTTGGGCAATGTTCATTAGGGTATGCTTTTTTATTCCGAGTGTTTTTTTTGCGTGAAGATGCCATTTATTTAGCACGCAGTTTGTACATGCTAGTGGAGCAGGGGCATGAGATGGGGTTCAGTGGCGTCTCTATGAAGTTCGTGGGCACATTGGCAAACAATGGCTTAGTTTCCAGCAAGCTCTGTAAATCAACACTGTTTCCAGCAAGTTGTAGTTCAACACTGTCTACTTCACTCCATTTGTGTAGCAACTCATTACCCCTTGTACGAAGTATAGTTTGATTCGTGTTTCTCAAAATTCAATCGACTACATCAACACTTGGAGTGCGTTTGGTCCTTGAATGTGGTTCACTTTTGAGAATGATGTTGTTCACTTGTGCCCAACATGAAAATGCCAAAAATTTAGCGAAAACAATAAGATGGTAATGCAGTTCTCTTCGAGATATGTCGTGGTTCACTTGCCCTTGTCTCTGCAGTACACTATCGTTCATAAAAAATGTTAAAAAAAAGACAACAAAAACTTGTCTCAGAAAGTTTACGTCCGACAAAGGAAATTATGCAGCTCACTTGCATGTCCGATGCAGTGCGGTTTTCCGTCCGAAGCAGTGCGGTTTTCTGTCGGATGAAGTTCACTCGTCAATTTGGGTGTCGTGAAAAACAGTGTCCGCATTTTGGTAATTTCAAAACTGCTCATAAACCGTAAGGAATTAGCAAGAGTGTTCTACATGAAAAAGTTGCGGCTCATTGATATCTTTCCAACGGCGTATAATTTGAATTATTCCGATGAGCGGTTTGTAAGAATTTCACGAAAGCGGCCGCTCCTCTCGTCGTCAGCCGCACAATTTTCAAAATTAACTAAAAACCGTAATGAATCTCAAAAACATTTCAACATATGAAAGTTGAACCTCGTCCGTAGCTTTCTAATGGCGTACCATACGCCTCGTTTTGACAAACGCTTCAAAAACTGGAGCGAAAACTGTACCAAAAATTGCAAAAAATTCAAAAAACACAATTCCATGATTTACTGAATTTAAAACTGCTCTTAAAATGTAACGAGTTAGAGAAAATTATAGATATGAAATAGATGCGCCTCGACGATATCTTTCCAACGGTGTATCATTTGCTTCATTCCGATGAGCGGTTTAGAAAAAAAGCGAAAACACGCTCGCTGCCACTCGTCGTGCGCCGCACCGTTTTCAAAACTGTTCTCAAACCACGAGGAATCTTGAAAAGTGTTCAACATGACGAAGTTGCAACTAATCCATAGCTTTTCAACCCTATATTACAGGCCTCGTTCTGATAAACGGTTAAAAACTAGAGCGAAAAGGGTACAGAAAAACACAGCGTGCAGTTTTTCTGCGACGGGAAGTTCATCGCCTAAGTACTGCACCACACTTGGTTCAAACAATCATGTGCACTTGCATTGAGCATGCAGTGTGGAAGTGTTATCAGAATAGTTATTCTGCTAATATATATATATATATAGTGGCACTATTCTGATCCTGGGATCAGAATAGCTATTTGGATCACGATCAGCCCTATATAGCAGCAACGACGTCTTCCCGAACTCCCGAATCAATAGAAAAAAGAAGAAAAAGAAACCTCACCCACGATCTCTTCCCCACCTCCCGATTCCAACGCGCCGTCGGGCCCCCTCCTCCCGCCCTGCCACCAACCGCACGCGGCGCCCCACCCTGCCCCCAACTGCCGCCGCCCTCCCTAACCAACGGCGACGCCCCCGCCACCATGCGCCGGCCAGCTCCACGCCAGATCGCGATGCGCCCGGTCCGCCCACCACTGCGCGCCTCCACACGGCCGCACAGACTGCTCCGAAGCTCCGACCCTCGCCGCGGTCCCCTGCTCCCGAGCGCCACATCCCGCCGCCGGGACGCTACTCCGGAGCATCGCCCAGTGCCCGCGCCCCCATCCCCGACTCACACCAGGCCCGAGCCTTGCCGCCCAGGCAACATCGCTTATCCCGAGCGATGCCCAGGGCACCGCGTCACTGACAATCATCGCCCCTGGATCTCCTGTGCCACCACACACCGGTACACCCCCGCCTCCTTTCCCAACCTTCGTCGGGGCCGCCTCCTCCCCAAATCGCCGCCGTCGTCCCTGTCTACCTCAACTGCAGCTCCTCCTCAGGTCCTGTGCTTCCATCCCCACCCCGCAAGGTTGGCCACGGCGACCCTCCACTGCCGTCGTTCTCCTCACTGACAAGGTGGTGATCTTCCCCCTGCTGCTGCTTCCGTCCTCCCTTCTTCATTCCTTACCAGCCGGATGGGCTCTGCCAGGATTTCAGCTGCCGAATCCGGCCTTCCCTACACCCGGTGGGTTTTGATGACCGCAGACGAGTGAGATCGATGGCAACCGACGTCAATCACCGGTGCACTCGCCATGCCCAGCCACCTCCCTTCTCTCTCGACTTTGATGGCAGATCGGTTAGCTACTGCTGGTAGCCAGTGTCTGAAGTTCAGTTGTATGTGTAGATGCAAAAAACTGGTGGTTTGGTCTGTTGGTTTCAATTCACAGTTTTCTTCCAAGTTTATATTTCCAAAAATGCATCAACGCCATGGAGAGTGAATTGTTTTTGTGTCCTTCTATCAAGCCTTGTGTTTCATGAAGAGAGATGGAGACATTTGTGGCCGAGGAGAGCACTAATCAGTTTTTCTTGAAGGTTTCACCTCCTATCAGTGCTCTCTCTGTGGTGACAGTAGAAATTTCGCTATACATAGAACACAAAAAAAGGTTCAGAAATACTAATGACAGAAGTTCATGTATGTGAAAGTTGATGCTTCGCGTGTTGCGTGTATACACGTGAGCACACAAGAAATCATGTTGTGCAATCATTCAGTAGTAGTTCAACAAGAAAGCCTGTAGCAGTTCTATTAGTATAATTCCATCATGAAAAAATATCAAATTATGCTACTTGATGTTGACAACAACAAAAAACACATTTTTTCCGGCAAAATTATGCAAAGAAATTACAGTGGAATACTGTGCTCTCAAAAGGTGTTAGTGGTGTCCGTAATGACGCAATTTTTTTTATTTTCCTTTCATTTTTGTTTGTATATATAAGAATGCATAAAACATCAGCCGGTCAGGGACATATCATCGAGTAAATGAACTTCTCTTAAGTCTTCAAGTTCAAAATTAATAAAATAGAGAGGTAAAAGGAAATGACACAACAAAAAAGTTCAAACAATTCCTGTGGATTTCGATGGATTTTTCTAATTTATAAAGAAAAGCAGAAATTCAAATTAAAATAGATGAGCGGGTCAATGTTTATTGCAAATCTAGAATTTTCTCCGTTAATAAAAGAAATAAAACCAAAAAGTTCAAATTTAAAAATGGAGTAGTTTGATATTATATTTGAAAACATGGATTTTTCCGGTTACTAAAGTATAAAACCAATAAGCTCAATTCAGAATAACGAAGAAGTTCAATTGGAAAAATCATGGCAGTTTGATATTTATTTAAAAACTAGGTTTTTTTCGATTAATAAAAAATAAACCAATAAGTTCAATTCAAAATAACGAAGAAGTTCGATGTTTCTACCAAAACTCCAATTTTCACATTTCTCAAAAAATGCACAAAGAAGTTCAACTAAAAAAGTTAGAGCGGTTCGATGTCTATAGAAAACTCGGATTTTTTCCGTGACTAAAGTGAAACTGAGAGAAGTTCAAGTGATAACAGCCAGAAGTTCACCTACTGCATGGTGTGTGTTTTCCGTTACTAAAAGAAATAAAACCAGGAAGTCCAATTTAAATAGACGGAGAAGTTCGATGATTATAGAAAACTCAGATTTTTCTCGTTATTAAAGAATGGAAATAAGAAGTTCAAAAAATAAAAAATAATAAGTTCAACTTTTAAAAATAGAGCGCTTCAAAATTTCTAAAAAATATTAAGAAAAACCCAGGAAGTCCATATTTAAAAGATGGAGAAGTTCGATGATTATAGAAAACTCGGATTTCCCTCGTTATTAAAGAATGAAAACAAGAAGTTCAAAACTAAAATAACAAGAAGATCAAAAATAAAATAACAAGAAGTTCAACTTTTAAAAATATACCGCTTTAGAATTCATAAAAAAATATTAAGAAATTCAGATTAATATTCATAAAAAACTCAGATATTTTCACGTAACTGAGAGAAGTTCAGATTGATAACTCCCAGAATTTCACGTACTACACGGTGTGCATTTTGTATTGAAAAAGAATGAAAATGCAAAGCATAAAGTTTTGTTGCTAGAAGTTCAAGTGCATGACTGGAGAAAGTTCAAAAATTCTTGTGTGGGAGAGGTTGAACAAAAATACGTGATAGAAGTTCAAGCTGAAAACAACGAGAAGTTCAACTACTGCAAGGAATGCATTTCAAATGAGAATAAAAGTATAGAAAATTAAAAGCTTAAAAGGTTTGTTGAAAGAAGTTCAAGTGCTTTGTCTGGGAAAGTTCAAAAATTCTTACGAGAGAGGCTCATCTTGTATTTCCATGTTCAATTTTTTCCATATAAAAATCGAATACTATTCTTTACTCAAAATATAAAAAGGTGAAGTTCAAATTGAAATAACACAGAAGTTCGGAGTTTATTAAAACCTAGGATTTACCTTTTCAAAAAATAAAAACACAACGCCATTTTTTGCACTTTTGAAAACAATCTCATATACGTAAAAATGGTTGCTAGAAGTTCAAGTGCTCGGCGAGGGAAAGTTCAAAAATTCTTGTGAGAGAGGTTCACCGTGTATTTAGATGTCCAAAATACATAAAAAAATATGTTGTTTTATGTGTTTTAAAATAACTCTCTCAAACCAGAGAGAAGTTCAAAGTGATAACAACGGGAAGTTCACGTACTACATGGTGTGTATTTCATATAAAAAATACAATAAAGTGAAACAAAGTGAAGTTCAAACAGACATGCCTAAGAAGTTCAACTACTTCACGGAGTGCAAAAAATAGTTTGTCAAAAAACAGCACATCAAAAATTAGAGTGAAGTTCAAACAGACATGCCCGAGAAGTTCAACTACTTCATGCAATGCATTTCCATTCACGATGAAGGCAGAAATCATGATCTCTTCGTTTTCTAATTTACTTCAAAACGACAGGAATATCATTTGTGTAAGTTCAAGTCCTCGGTTGGAGAAAGTTAAAAAAATATTGTGAGAGAGGTTTGTACAAAAAGAATATCATTTGTGTAACACCAAATAAAATGGATGGGAAAATTACAAACAAAAATATGTCACAGAAGTCCAACGTGAAAATAGCAGGAAGTTCAACTATTACACCGAATGAATTTCACAAGAAAAACTTTTAAAACCGTCGCGAGTATGAAAAAATGATCAACACGGAAAAGTTGCGTATTTATAGCAGCTTTCCATCGGTATATCACTTGCTTAATTCTGGTGAGTGGATGAAGAGCTACGAGCAAAAAAAGCACATGAAAAACAGAGTGAAGTTCAAGCAGAACTGCCCCAGAAGTTCAAGTACTTCACACGATGCATTTCGACGAATCTGTTTCGCGATAAAGGCACATCAAGTGATCTCTCCATTTCTGAAATTACTTGAAAATGGCTGAGATTCAGAGAAAACCATCAACATGAAAAAGTTTCGCATTTTTTGTAGCTTTTCAACAGTATATTATTTGCCCCGTTCCGATGAAGTTTGTAGAAATTACGGCAAAAATCCGTTTTTAGCCATTTCAAAATCAACATAAAACTGTAATGAATTTGGAGAAACAATATATACCAAAATGTTTCGCATTTGTTCAGGCTTTCCAACACCATGTCATTTGCTACATTCAGACGTATGATTAAAAAATAGATCGAAAATACAAACTTGGTAGAACTTGTACCGTTTTCTAAATTACTCTTAAACCAATCAAAATTAGAAAAAACTTTCAACATGAGAAAAAAGCGCATTTTCATAAGCTTTACAACGCCATATCATTTGTCTCAATTGGATTAGGCGTTCAGAAATGGCATCAAAAATACGAACTTGGTTGTTCGGTTCACGAAATTTTACGATTTTCCACATTACTCTTTAACCATAGGGTACTAGAAAAAACTTTCAGCATGTAGAAGGAGCGGTTTTACAGCAGCTTTCCAACGCCATATTATTTGCCTCATTCCGATAAACGGTTTAGAAATGCGATCGAAAATATGATTCACATTTTTTGTATGAAGAAAAACCGGTTTTCGAAACTGCTCTTAAACCGCTTACATTTTGCCAAAATTTTAAGTTGGGTCATGATACTGGTGTCCATAGCTTTCCAACGGTATATCGCAAACCCCATTTGGGCAATGTTGACGGAAGTTCAACCTAGCACTAGGGGAAGTTCAAGTCGAACAACTCAGGCAGTAAAATTGCAAAAAACGCAATTTCATCAGGACCCAAGAGCAAAATCCGCCAACGAGCGAGATTTCTATTTAAAACTTGTATTTAGTTTCTAAAAAACGTTTCTAGATTACACTAACATCGTATAGAACACTACTAACCAGAATAATTCGCGAGGGAAGCCACGGTTGCAAAGATAGCCCGAAGGTCGGGTTCATACAGAGGGAATTTCAGGCGCGTGTACAAACAAAAATACGTCACAGAAGTTCAACATGAAAACAACATGAAGTTCAACTACTACGCTGAATGAATTTCAGATGAAAAACTTTTAAAATCGTTGTGAGTATGAAAAAATAATCAACACGGGAAAACTGCGTGTTTACAGCAGCTTTCCATCGGTATATCACTTACTCAATTCCGGTGAGTGGATGGAGAGCTAGGAGCAGTGGATAGAGATATACGAGCAAAAAAGCACGTGAAAAACAGAGTGAAGTTCAAGTACACGTGCCGAGAAGTTTAGGTTCTTCACACGGTGCATTTTCGAAGAATCAATTTCACGATAAAGGCAGAATGAATGATCTCGTCATTTTCGCAATTACTTGAAAACGGTTAGGAATCAAAGAAAACCATCAACATGAAACAGTTTTGCATTTTCCGTAGCTTTACAACGGTATATTATTTGCCCCATTCCGATAAAGTATGTAGAAATTATGCTAAAAATGCGTTTTTAGCCATTTTCCAATTTTACTTGAAAAACTGTAAGGAATTAGGAGAAACAAATATACAAAAAAGTTTCGCATTTTCTCAAGCTTTCCAACGCCGTATCATTTGTGGCATTCAGACGTATGGTTAGAAAATTAGCTCGAAAATACGAACTCGATGGAACTTGTACCTTTTTCTGAATTACTTTTAAACCGTTCCAAATAGAAAAAACTTTTAACATGAAAAAGTAGCGCATTTTCACAAGCTTTCCAGTGCCATATCATTTGCCTCATATGGATTAGCCATTTATAAATTACATTGAAAATATGAACTCGGCTGTTCGGTTTGCGATATTTTACGATTTTCAATATTACTCTTTATCCATAGGGAATTAGAGAAAACTTTCAACATGTCGAAGGAGCGGTTTTCCAGCAGGTTTCCAACACTATATTATTTACCTCATTCCGATAAACGATTTAGAAATGCGATCGAAAATATGATTCATGTTTTTTGTATGAAGAAAAAACGGTTTTTAAATCTGCTCTTAAACTGCTTACATTTTGCAAAAAATTTAACTTGCGTCATGATATTGGTGTCCATAGCTTTACAACGGTATATCACAAGCCCCATTTGGACACATTTTAGCTGAAGTTCAACCTAGTACTCGGGGAAGGTCAGGCGCGTTACTCGGGAAGTTCATGTTGTCATCAGAATATTATTCTGATCCCGTGATCAGAATAGTGTTTATATATATTTAGGAACCCCCCCTCTAGAGTTCCTAAATAAGCTTATTTAGGAACCCCCGGTATTAGGAAGCTACAAATTAAAATCGTTGACGGATCTCGATCCACCAACCAGACGACCGACCACCGGTAGCTATAGGTAAGAGACGGAGCCCGCGAGCGAGCGACGTCGGCAGCCGGAGCGAGGGAGCGGGCGACAGAGGTGGCGGTTTCGCCCCGGTTAACCTGTAGCTACTCCTCGCCTCGCGCAAGCGAACAACGGCGACACCCGAGCTTCTCCCCACCCCGGCGGCAGCGCCGACTAATTCGCCCCGGTTAACCTGTAGCTTCTCCCTGCGTCGCACGAGTAAGCGACGGCGGCAGCGGAGCTTCTCCCCCGCCCGGGGGGCAGTGCCGACCAGTTTCGCCCTGGTTAACCTGTAGCTTCTCCCTGCCGCAGATGGAATCAAGTGAGAAGACTGCTGCAACTGTTGGCCCCTCGTCGAGGATGAAGACTGCGAAATCAACAGATCGGTTTGGTACGATTCCGCTGGCATCCCGACTGTCTCGTGTCAAAAACGTCTCAGTCATCCGATCTGAAGCTCCCGGCAACAAGCGGAAGCTGCGTCTGTCGCAGATGAACCCACTCGGCGGTTTTCACACGCAATGTGGAGCTACTGGACGACGGCGACCTCCTCTCTCTGATTCAGCTCAGGTGCTTTTTTCTTCAACTATGAACATAACTGCTATACCCCCTTTACACAACTCCCATCTTCTCTATGCATAACTGCTCAATGATTCGACCAAGCTGGGTGTTACGACATAACTGCCGAAAGTGATCTATATACTAGTACTAATTAATGTAGCTAACTTTTTCCCACTGTTTGCCCGTGCTATCAAACAAGGCTTGAGCACTGAAAAATATTTTTTGCACATGCTCAGTTAGGATTGGATTGTGCCAACAGTTAATGTTCATTTACTGTTTGTCCATGCTCAGTTAGGATCAGGATAGGATTGGATTGTGCCAACAGCTATTAAACAAAAGTTGGATGTTAAGTTACTATTTGTCCATGCTCAGTTAGCATTCGGTGTGCCGGCAGTTAACTCTATGTTTTTTATGTTGTGCACTTACAGATAAACATATCTACTATGGAAGAAAGCCTAGAACTAAGAAATGTTGGTACCACAGACGGTGATGAGATTACCTGCTAGACTGTTCAGATCGACACCCCGCATTACCCAGAAAAAAATGACCAAGTGTACATGTTGAAGCCAGAGGTAGGACAAACTACAAGATACCCTCCACCATCAACATCGGTTGATGAGAGCAGTGTACCGCATCATGGACCTATGATGCGTGCTGTTATGCATAAACAATGACACCACACAAGCATGCTGGAACCAATCATAGAGACGAGTGAGGTAAAACACAAAAATGATTGGACCTAACACTAGTGCATAGCTTCCCTTGTGCACATGCAAGTTTGCCTCTCCCAAGGCCATTAAAGTCTACCCATTTTTTTTCAGTTTGACATATTGCTCGCTACTTGAATACAGATAACTGTCTGTTAATTAACTAGTATTTTAATGAGAACAATATAAATGTTTGTTAACACAGGTAGAAAATGAAGCTGCTAATGGCACGGACACTGGCTACATTGAAAGGTGGACTGAAGTTGTTGATCAACAAACCTACGATCAAGACTACGAGCCTGTCTATGTTCTCAAACCAAAAACACGAGATCATGCGCAAGCTACACCATGCGTGCAAGTAGAGCACTCGTTGACGCGTGATGTTCCGCCAACAAAAGATGAAGCCATTGCCAACACCAAAACTGGCATCCGCAGTTCTCTTTCAGCAAAACAACTTCAGCAACAAGGGTTCTGCTCAAAACAGTCTCCTCACAGAACCCATTATGGAGCCAACATCATGTGAGGAAACACAACAACATACCAACCTCATCACGATTGCTACCACCGCCTGATCCACTACTCCGTGTGCCTATCGTCACACCACCATGTCCAATACAACATGGACACTTGCAAACACTAGCAGAGCTCCGATCATACACGCATGTGAGTTTACATGATCACACATTTTTATTTTTTCACTGTTTTTATACAAAAGTTGCTAATGTGAAAGCAAAAAAAATCACTTATGGTCTTTATTTGCATTTTTTCAGAGCACAGACATTCCTACTCAACTAATTCCAGTGCTAGGACAGGAATTCAATTCATATGACGATGCATTCAAATTTTTTAATGACTACGCCAAACATGCTGGGTTCGGGATAAGGAAAGGACAGAAGAATAAGAAGAAATGCTACTTACATTGTGTACACTCTGGCAAATACATAACCTTAGTTCACGATGCAGATCGTCAGCGTAACAAAGTAACAAAAAGAACTGATTGCAACACAATGATGCTTTTGAAAGAAAGAGATGACGAGACTTGTGTTGTCAAAGACATTGTGATTGAACACAACCACAGGCTCCTCGACAGCCCGTCCACGCTCGTCTTTCTGCATTCACACAAAACGATAGATCCAACAGTAAAAGAATACATAAAAGACCTGCATAAGACAAATGTTAAGCATGTGAATATCATGAGTCTCCTTTCTTGGTTATCTGGTGGGCGCGACAAATTGCATTTTACAGACAAGGACGTGCTTAACATGTAAGTATCAGCTATGTTGTTGAGTTCATTCTTTGCAGTTAACTTTACAATCATGGTGCAGTTATCTCATGGGAAGTAAGCTAAGAAGTTTGATCATTTTCGCAGCAAAGCATAATTTGCAAGGACTGATTCGAAAGATGATGTGGAGAAATTGTTTGCATTCTTTGAGGAGATGAAGAAGGAGAATGATAATTTCTTCTTTGATGTAGATGTTGGAACTGATGATGATGGTAAGAAAATTATCATAAATATATTCTGGTCCAATGCTAGCTGCCAGGCTGCATACGCAGATTTCGGTGACTGCGTCACGTTTGACACCACATACAAAATGAACAAGTATCACATGCCTTTGGGGTTTTTTGTCAGTGTGAATAATCATCTGCAATCTACAATTTTTGGAGTTGCCTTGGTGGGGAGTGAGAGTAGCGACTCATTTGAATGGATTTTTAATGCTTTTAAACGGTGCATGCGAAAAGACCCAACTTGCATACTAACAGGTATTGCCTCAAACGCCTCCAAGACCCTAGCACTTTATCCTTTATTTTCAATACTATTTTTTTAATAACAAAAATGACCCAAGAAATGACAAAAAATATTGTTTTGCAGATCAATGCCCTGCCATGAAAGCAGCTATACCTAAGATCTTCCTCAGAACTCATCACCGCCTCTGCCGATGGCACATTATGAAAAAAATAAAAGATCATTTGTCAAAATTATACTTAGAACATGACACATTTAAGGAAGACCTCGCAGCAGTCCTTAACCATCCACTCATGCCAGCAGAGTTTGAAGCAGCATGGCACGACCTCATGGACACGTACAACTTACAGAATGACACCATCCTGCTGGGCCTATGGGAAGAGAGAACAACATGGATATCTGCATACTGGAAGGAGATATTCTGCGCCAGAATGACGTCAACACAAAGAAGCGAAAGCATGAATCATATCCTGAAAAAAGGTTTCGTGAAAGAAACACAAATGCTTCACATATTTGCCAGACAAGTCAATGAATGCATACAAAAGAGGCACCAGCTTGAGGTTGCCGAGACAATAGCTTCAACGGTAAGAGCAACTCCTACATAAAACCTTGCAACAGTTAGATTTCAATGGCTGCTGCAGTTGTACTTAAAAATAAAAATAGGGCCCTCGGACAGTTAATTCATTACTCTACCATTTATAAGTTACAAAAATTGTATTGCTAACGACAATGCTTGTTCCATGTTAAAGGGTGTCAGGAACCCTCTCACTAGGTACCTTTTTGAGAAAGAGCTGATGGACGTGTACACACGCGCTGTCTACAACTTATTCCATGAAAGACTCTTTGAAAGCGGCGCCTTCCGAATCAAACAATCTACTGAGCATCCAACGAAGTACTATCTACACCACTACAACCAGGAGAAAAGATCCGCATGGTCAAGGCACAGATTCCTGCTCTATCAGGATAAAGTGCGCAAAATGGGGATTGACCCCTCAAGGATCAAGCCCACAAAAACCACTTTCAAGGGTGTCATACCCGGTGTAGAGGCCTGTTGTACGGGCTCAATCACACTAGAAGTGGTATTCGGATCTCCGGACAATTTCCGGAGCGAGGAGTTAATCTTCGACATCGTCCCCTTCCGCAGCGGCTATCACGCACTGCTCGGACGAACCACATTTTCCAAATTCAATGCGGTACCGCATTATGCATATCTCAAGCTCAAAATGTCGGGATCTCGCGGGGTTATTATAGTTAATGGAAACACAGAGCACTCGCTATGTACGGAGGAGCACACTGCGGCCTGATAATCCCCAAGTGCAGGGAATCATCGTAGCAATTCCCAAAGGTGGAAGTGATAAGTATGGAGTGTCGAACCCACAAGGAGCCAAAGGTAAGATCAATATTCTCTCAAGCCCTATCTGCCACTGATGCGACTCTACGTGCACCTAACGTTTGCTTCCAACTAGAAACAAGAAATAAAACTATGTTGTGGGTATAAAGAGAATAACTTTGTATGAAATCAGAGAGCTAAAATATAAAAGTAATTGCTGTTATCATAAGGTTAGAATATATTACTAAATAATATAAATAGCGAGTGTGGAATAATGGTGGATCAATGTGCGGAATTGTCCTAGGCAATTGTTAATAAGACCGGTGATCACTATTGCAATTTCATATGAGGGAGAGGCATAAGCTAACATGCTTTCTCTACTTGGATCATATGCACTTATGATTGGAACTCTAGCAAGTGTCCACAAATACTAAAGATCATTAAGGTAAAACCCAACCATAGCATTAAGGCATCAAGTCCTCTTTATTCCCATACGCAACAACCCCCTTACTCGGGTTTGTGTTTCAGTCACTCACCAACCCACTATAAGCGAATCATGAATGTATTGCAACACCCTACAGCAGGAATCCCTCATGCTTGTGCGACACGAAGGGCACCATAGGACAGCATCAAAGTAAAACATACAACTCATACCAATCTAGATCATCAATCAACCCAAAGACAAAAGATATCTACTCAAAACATCATAGGATGGCAACACATCATTGAATCATAATATGTGGCATAAAGCACCATGTTCAAGTAGGGATTACAGGGGGGTGCGGGAGAGTGGACTGCGTAAAAGAGATGAGGATGATGATGATGGTGGTGATGTTGATGAAGACGATCACCGTGGTGATGATTCCCCTCCCGATGGCACTCCGGTGCCACCAAGAGAGAGGAGGAGAGGTTCTCCCCCTTGTGCTTCCTCCTCCATGGCGATGATGGCCCCTCCAAGATCCTCCTCCATGGCCTCCGGTGATGATGGCCCCCTCCGGCAGGGTGCCGGAGAGGGTCTAGATTGATTTCTCGTGGCTACAGAGGCTTGCGGCGGCGGAACTTCCGATCTAGGTTAATTCCCAAAGGTTTCTCTATTTATAGGATTTTTTGGCGTTGGTTTCACGTCAGGGGGTTCTCCGGGCTGTCCACGAGATAGGGGGGCGCGCCCTAGGAGGGGGGCGTGCTCCCACTCTCGTGGGCAGCCCGGGACTCTTCTGGCCCAACTTCGATGCTCCGTGGTCTTCTTTTGGTCCATAAAAAATGGTCAAAAATTGGCACGTCAATTGGACTCCGTTTGGTATTCCTTTTCTGTAAAACTCAAAAACAAGGAGAAAACAGGAACTGGCACTGGGCTCTAAGTTAATAGGTTAGTCCCAAAAATCATATAAAATGGCATATAAATGCATATAAAACATCCTAGATGGACAATATAATAGCATGAATACTTCATAAATTATAGATATGTTGGAGACGTATCACAGCCCTAGCAGCCGAAGTACAAAACAACCTTCTTAGGCAAACAACCAATTTGGCGATAAAAAACCCGGATACCGCCAAGCGAGTCTGGAGTACTCTGCTACAGGATCGTCTGGCATGACCAGATCTCGACTAGCAATTCAGCCTCTGCCCTAGTCCCAGCCAAGCGGCGACATTCGTGCCGCGCGTACACAACTACGCACTTAAAATACCATGGGCATAGGCGGAGGCACGACCATGAGGCGGTCCTCAATGCGGTTCGACCGCCCCAGGACACGTGCATTTTTCTTTCAGGTCCCTAGTAGGCTCTTCCAAAAGACTGGCTATCGGACACATAGGAGGACGGACACACCAGGAGGACAAGAAGCTTTGGCGTACGAGGGAATCCCCAGGTGGTCTCTGATAATGATCATTATACCTATTTTTACATACCCGCATACAGCCCGCTCCTGGTCAGGATGTGTCAAACAGTCCTATCCTGCTTATCGCACTACTTGTACATGTATGCTTTGACATATCATTTCAATAACAAGGGAAAATAATATACAGCGTCGGCTTGCTATTAAGTTTATTTGCCCCTTTTTTCTTTACTGCTTATTTATTATACCCATGCATCTTGGCATGACCAATTTGCCAGGGGGCTTCAGTACCCCATAACCTGGCAAGTAAAGTCCGAACACTTTCGATAGTGCGGCACCCCGAACTTATAGCACTATATGCTTGCATCATTAGCACCAAAGAGGAAACTGGTACACTACACCCGCTGGCGCCCGCCTGGCCTTGGTCGTCATGGCTCACGTCACCCGATCCCCGCGAGGTGAGGCTTGCATGGAAATCTCCGCTCCTCGGGAGCCAGCCCGAGGAGGCTGCTCCTTTTGGAGGTCTTGGTGTCGTCCGCCTCGCGAGGCTTGGCCCCTCACGAGGGTCTTGAGTTGTCGATGTCGAAGCTAGGCCGTACCAGGCCGTTGATGCAGCCACGCCGTGGCCGCAGTGAGCAAGTCTGGTACCCCGCTTCGAAACGCCGTAGTAGCCCCTGTGCCTAAGGCGCTCGGACCGCTTCGGGCGGCGAAAGGGCAAGTGTGGAGCATCGTGGGCCCTAACCGCCTGCGGCCTTGGTCAACACGTGGCGATTGATGGGACGTGGGCATCTCCACTTCACCATGCTGCCTTGATATCCTCTAGGCTTGGCGGTCGCCCGTTGTCAGCATAGCCCTGCCTCCATTGCTTGTCGTGCTTGGCCTTGGCTCCTCCTGTCCCCTCGAGCTCACAGCCCCTCTTCCAGCTTCGGCGCCAGCACCCCCGTCCCTTCCATAATGGCCACGCGGCTGAAGAAGAAGGGGAAGGCCTACGCTCCGACTGAGTCCTCGCCGCTCTTGGAACCTACTCTTGAGCGGTCGACGGTGATCAATCGAGAGGGATTGGCCAAGGTCTGTCCGACCCTTGCTGCCGATTCCAATGAGTGAAAGGCAACGACGGCTTGGCCTGCTTCTCGGGCCATGATCGACATGAAAGCCACCGAGATCCCCATCCATCTTCATACCCTCTTCGCGGGCCTGATTCCCCCTTTCTCCGATTTCTTCAACGCCATAGTCTTGCATTACCAAATCCAGGAGCTGCATCTGGACACCAAATCCATCCTCCTCCTCATCGTCTTCGCCTTCCTTTGTGAGGCTATGGTGGGCATCGCTCCTTCCGTAGCCCTGTTTCCCATTTCTTCTCGCTTCATCTAGTCAACTCCCACCAGCGCTCGGGGTGCGTGGCCTTCCAGGCCATAGCAGCGATGGCTGGCTCGGGGATCGACTTAGAGCTCTCGCCAGATGTGAGGGAGTTCTGGAAACAGTGGGTGTACATGGATGCCGGCGTGCTCAGCCCCTTGCTCCTGCTCCTGCGAGTACCAGCGGTACCCAGCTCCGGCTAGGGGCACGTGAAGCTTGTCGATCATTAGCTTGCCCATGTCTGGTCCCGGCTGACTAGGTTGAAGAATCTCTGGGTGACGGCGCCGATGGTGGTGAAGGAGTTCATCTGGTGGCGCATCGCTCCGCTCCAGCGCCATTCTCGCCCGATGTGGGCCTTCACCAGCAGCAAGGACCCCATGAGGCTCCAGATGCCTACACTTCCTTCCAAGACGTTGTGCACTGTGCTCAAGCTTCTAACGGGCGACCCAGCGCCAGTCGCGCTTCTGGCAGAGGGTTGCCTCCTGTACTAGTGCCCGAACAAGGAGGACTTCATGAGGCAGATGCCCCTCTTAGATGAGGGGGGCTGCGCCCGGTAGGTCTTGAAGGGCCGCGCGAGAATCCCATCTTCGTGGTCCCCATGCTTGTTGACCCTGTGGCGCGTGCCCCGAATGTGGACGCTGTAGGTGAACGCAGCAGAAAACAAAAATTTTCCGACCTACGCACCAGCCCAGGACCACTATGGAGACTGCATACATGGTTTGATCTTTTTCGTTACCGACTCGTAGCGCAGCGGGAAGTAGAGTCGATGACGAACGGCGGTGCAGATCCCCGCAGCTAGGATTTACAACCTCCCAACCGCGAGGATGTATACCTCATCTCGCTCCTCGAGCAGCCCTCCGGGAGGCGGTCGAACAGCCCTCCGGATGGTGTAGCGGACAGCCCTCGGAGGACCTTCAAACTCGAACGGTCACTCGGACAGCCCTCGGGAGGACCTTCAAAACTCGGATGGTCACACGGACAGCCCTTCGGGAGGCACTCACGAACTAAGACCAAACTACGATCTCTCTGAGTTGCACACATACGGTGTCATCTATCCGCAGGCTTCGCCGTCCGTAACTAGTTCTGCCGAACCCGAGACAGACCTTCGGCTCTCTGAAACTATTTCACTGGGAGGGAGAGAAGAAGCCAGATCATGCATGGCACTTGTATGTGAGAAAGAGTGTGTGGAGGGCTGCCCCTCCACCTCTATTTATAGGAAATCCCAAGGGGTAGGGTAGTTTAACACAAAAACCCAAAATGCACATGAATGAAGTCCTTCCTCAAGGGCATAAGAGTGAAAACCAAGGAACAAGAGGGGCTCCAAGGTGGAGCCCCAAGTGTGGCCGGCCACACCCCTTGGGGGGCCCCCATGAGGGCCTCCCAATCCATCCATGTCATCCCTAGATCTTTTGGGTAAAGCCCCAAAGGTGGCTTTCCATAAAATATCCCAAAAGCACTTTCACTATTCACGATTTACATTTTTCAGTCGTCTGCTCGAACTGAAAATATTTATGTGGGCTTAGAATATTTCCAATACCCACCATAATAATTTTCAACGCGTTTTGGAACAATTCCAGTTTAGTGATTTTCATCTGCGAAAAGCATCCAAGCGGTTCCGCAGCTCCGAACATTTCGGTTTTATCTCGAAAAATTCCAAAAGCTTCCGAATAATTCGCACCCTTCAAGAATTATCGCATTTGCGAAACCAAATTGACTTAATGGTATATCCCAAACAACTTTTCGTATCATCGAAACTCATCCGATGACCTCTCTCTGTGATACGATTCCGCCGTCCAAACTTTTCCTGTCCAAACTTTTTCGGTGATTTTCTCTCGCACTCCTGCCTAGTATTCAATGATAGATGACCCTTAAGTGTGTGACCCTATAGGTTCGGTGAAGTATAGACATGACCCGAACCCTTCCGATCAATGATCAACATCGAGCCGTGGACACCCATATTGACCCTATACCCACACGAATGAATATTCGAGTGAACCTCCGATTGCCGTGTGATATTCCTGTTGCTTCGCGATATGTTACAAAGACCGAGGTGAGATTTACTTGCGTCCCGTGGATCAACAATTTGTCCACTATGCTAGTTACCTCGTTACTGGTTTTGTTCTCTTTTCTCGTTTCCGTGTTCCGGCATCCCTGTGATCAAATCACACTGTGTCTGGCCAGACGATGATGGATACCATAACACCGAGAGGGCCCGAGAATATCTCTCCATAGTTGGAGGAGCAAATCCCAATCTTGAGCTATCAAGTTACTTGACACACTTTTCCATGAACCCGTAAGCCACCGTAATAGCCACCCATTTACGGATGACGTTTAACAAACCCCAAAGTTCATGAAGCAAGCATGAAGAAACTCGATACTCTCATGGTCTAAGGAATCATGCAAACGTTAACCATCTCTCGTGTTATTTACCATTAACTTGTGACGAATGAATCTCATTGCATAACATCAAACCGGTCGATTCAACACAAATGTTCTCTTAACATTGTGCCCTCAAAGTTGCCGGCATAGACATGCCCATGATCGAGAAAAATGAACCATCATGCAACACTTGAGCTAGTCTTAGAGGCTAGACTAGGAATACTTCTTACCGCTTATTATTCCACACGTGCATATGAGTCTTCCTCCGAGCCTCGTGGATATTGCGACTCGAGAATCATGGCGGTTATAGCATGGAACATAAACATAACTATGAACTCGTAGATAAATAATACTATTTATTATTGCCTCTAGGGCATATCTCCTCTGACTCCCACTTGCACTAGAGTCAATAATCTAGTCAATGCTAATGCACTTTACACCTATGGCACATTGGTGTAAATATGCTTCGCATGTGGTATAGCTCGATGTCCATCGATCCGACAACTTCAGCTCCGTGTCTATCTCTTGCATATCCTCGCGTTTTACGCTTTCACAAAATTCATATTTTGTGCGGACTTGGCTTTGTATAAATGTGAATCACAGGTTGAACCTGGATTCCTCAGATCGAAGTTATGGAGAAACTACCGCAGAGTGTCCCATTGACAAAAGCCATCTTGAACCATACTAAGTTCATGAATGAACTATATGATTCAACATCTTGTTTGTCGCTTCTAAAGCATCAACATACTTAGTCATTTGTTATAGAGTTCGCCACAAGATCCTGTTGGGAACAATTTCCAACTACTGTGCCACCATATTGTGTATTACACAAAACCCTTAACTTAAATCGAAAATCGCATGGAGAAAAGATGAATATCAGATCGATGTAACATTTTACAACGAACTCTTCATGATCTCCGCTTGCAAGAAAACATATCATCAAGATTTACTCTAGTACTCAATGACATCTTTCATTGTTGTCCCATGATCGATTACTTTGATCACTTTAGTATCCATACTGCAACATCTTGGGAGTATCGGACGATATCTGGTTGTTTTACATACCATGGAATACATGATTAATCCAAACACAAAAGTGTGTGGAATCGCATCATGTATTTTGCTCATCGTGTTTTGGGACATCGATTCTTGCAAAAACTCTTCCATGTGACTCGCAAGAATCACTCCTTGGCGGTTTTAAATGCTAAAAGTTTTAGCACCTTGTCAATATGTATTCATTGCTTAGCCCTATTAGGTAAATCTATCTCCATAGATCATTATGCCTAATATTGAGGCTATTTAGCCTAAGCACTTCATCAAAAACTATTTTCAAATGAAGTCCTAATTGTGTCAAGAAATTTATTTCCAATTAACAATGTGTCAAGCACACAAGGTTTTTAGAAATATTTTACGCCCCACTTACTTTCTTGAATTACAAGCATCTTCATTACCCATTGATGAAGTCAAACCCTTTGACCATTTCATCAAAGCACGAAGATTCCAACTCCATTTTGTTGTCTTCGTCCATCATTGAACTCAAGTTTGCACCCTTACTAGCATCCTCTGGATAGACAAAATGCCTTGGACTGTAACACATGCAAGTCCTTGGTTTCGCTTTCCATCGATGGAAATCCTATTGTCATCCATGTTTAATATCTCATGATTGAAATATGTATTAATTGCTAGTTCAACCCGAACCGACTTTAAGCATCGCTACGATGAAAACAACCTCACCGTAGTCAACTCTTGAACTTGTTATTTCAACAAGTCGAGCTTTATGGATAAAACATTTTTATCCGTATAGGTTTTAAGTTCCATAAATATTCGTTAGACTCTAAGTCTTCCAAAGGTGTAGCAAGGTTTTAATCTTGAATCACTTATATGGAAACTAACTCGGGTTGTATTGGCATTTAGCCATTTCCGGTCGGGGCCCATCAACGCTTCCTTGTGTATCGAGGTATAATGTTGTCTAACAACAATATCTCATTTGCGCACTGAGAGGTTTGCACGAGCCTTGCCTCGTGGTTCAACCGCAAGTTCGACCGAAGTTCATACATTTTATTGTAGAGACTTCCGTATCGATCAGAGATGGAAACTCGAATTACTTCCAAGGCCTCTTTCCTTTGATCCGATGACGAAGATACTGCTTATCTCGCCGAGTTGCACTATTCTCCCACTCACCTTTTGAAAGAACCATTCTCTTTAAAAGCATACCGCTTCGTGGCAAAACTATTTGCCTCGGTATAGTGAGGGAGGAGTACCCAATGACTTGGGATAACCTACAAAGTAGCACTTGTCCGATTTGGAATAGGTCCAGAACCTTTACACAAACCCCATATTCCAAATGTTTAAGAAAAGATATAACATGGTTGGGCGTACCATACCATGGTGTCATTTCAATGCACCGACGGAGCTCTTTTCAAAGGTAAAAGCCGCAGCTCTAAAGCATCACTCTTTAAAAGGGATAATGGCAATTTTATTTATGTCATCTTTGATCTTACCATGTCATAAATGGTTCGATTACATCTCCACGGACTTTCCATTTGCAAGTGGTGTTCCGGAGGTGCAAGTTTATGAAACCCCTTTCACAACTCATCAGACATTCGCTAAACTTGTAACTCAAATATTTCTTTCTGCAATCAAATTGTAGAAACGTAATTTTCTTGTTACAATAACTTCTACTTCATTTTTGAAAACCTTTCGAATGATTTCAAAAGATCCAGACTTACGTCTCATCAAGTAAATATTCATATATCTACTTGAGTCATTTCTGAAGATAGATAAATCCACTACTAACAACACTTATCGGACTACACACATCAAATGTATGATCACCAATAAGTTTGTTGTTTGCTCCTTATGGCCTATGAACGGTATTTTAGTCACTTCACTTTTTGGAGGAAAGTTGCAAGTGTCAGATGATTCAAAAATCAAACGACTTCAAAGTCCATCATAATGGAATTTTCCATGCGGGTTTCTCCAATGTGACCAAATGTAGTGCCACACTTGTGTGGTATTCTTTAGTCTTGCGACATTTAGCGTCGTTGTTATGGATGTATCATATTACCATCAATATTCATAACATACATCCCATCTTGGATGGAAGCATGGCCCTTCATGTTATTCATAATACTTAACAACAATTGTTGTTTTTATGAACAATTATTTTGCAACAAACATTGTGCAGTGGGCTAGAGTGTATGAAACTCTAAAATGAATCATGAAAGTAAACCCAGAGGTATTTGTATTATTATCAATATTCATAACATACATTTCATTCATAATGAAAATATGGCCCTTGTGTTATTCATAACATCGAACATAAAAAGTTCTCTTATGAACAACCTTCTTGCAAGATACCTTATGCAATGGGCTAGAGTTTGAAAAACTCTAAATGAATTATGAAAATAAATACACACGACAATACACCGGTATAGTAACATTTACTATGTTCCCTGTGTATACCTTAACCTCATTTCTGGCTAGCCTTTTAGGCCATAGTAGCTCTTACATTGATTCGTAATGAATGCAATCGGCGGGTATCTTTGTGATTAACTCACAATACCCAAGAATTAGTGATTAACATGTTTAACCATAATTCCCAAGAACTATATCTTTGACCAGCCTACTATACATCAAAAACTTGTATGACATTCATACATGAGCTGGATATTCCAGACTTCTTTTCTTTTTGCCATTTTACTTCTAACAGTTTAACTTTTAGTATTTCTCCTACTTCCAGAAAAAGCATCCAACTTCATCATATGAAAGGCTTTCTTCCGATCCCTCTTATCACCAAATGCCTAGTAAACACTTTTACTAACAGTTTGCAAAACAAACATTGCTTTGGATATCACATATCTGTTAGCCTTTGTTTGTGTCTGAAAATGATTTTCAGATTCCATGAATATCACATAACTATCCAAACCTTCGAAGTTCGGGTCTCATGGAAGCAAACATATTGCACTTGACTGAAAACGAATTCTAGCTTTTGGATCAAGGACGAGAGTCACATGATCCATAGCATTAGCGGAGAATACCGAAAGTATGCGATAGGACAAAGTCCTTCTCGCACTCTTGAGGACAATCCTCGCATTACATTACCAACCGTAAAGTTTTAACCAGATATTTAACAGCTATTCAATTTTAATAGGAAGGTGGAAACGCGAGCCATTATTCTATAACTATTAGCAAGAAACACTTAGACGGTGTTCATAATTAATTGCACCGAGAATTAAACATGTTAATTCAACAATGCGCCCCACTCAAATCAATATCTCTCATAATTAATTTTGAGTGATACAAGATCCGAACTTCAACTCATCGCCATAGAATCATCATCTCATAACGGGAATTTTAATCGGTAGGCCAACTTGCCGATCACATCTCTATGTGACTCTTGCTCATCTTTCGATGCGTGTGTTCCGAGCTCAGGACGATCCTGCCATGAACGCCAAGACAACCAAGTGATCTTGTCATGCAGGTCCGACCTCACCCGCCTCACACTTCTCTAATCGTTCGTACCCATGCATCCATGGCGCACCCCGAAAAGATAGGTGCCGTGACGGTGCTACACATGGGAGAACACTAACTACTTGATATTTTAGTGAGAGATCACCCTAATAAAAAGCGACTACCACGCAATCAAGAAGGGTGCATCATAAGGGATAAACATCTCATGCAATTCATAATAGCATGATATGGTATAGCCCTTTCGACGGAGAAGTCTTTCATTTCTTCGTCTTGGCGATCGCGTCGGTGTTCACCTTCGTGAAGATTGACACCATCTTGTCGATGCACCAAATAATATTGCTATCTCTATAGCTAATAAAATAAGTGCATTACTTAAGGTTGACACGCAGGTCACTAAAGTGACAATCATATGGCTCCGACCATCATGCGAATCATGACACGCAGTCATGTTAATCAATTCACATCATATAGTCATCTCATACATAATCAAATTGAATATGAGCATTGCTATACCACATCACATGCACATGCAAACCCTCCCGCAAAACCAAGTTAGACGCTTCTAATCGGTTCATGCAAACTTGTTTTTCGTGGCTTCTAAGGTTTCGACTTAAACCGTAGCTACCAACGTTTTATCATCAAGTATGATTTTTCAAGTTGCTAGATTAACATCTCGGGGTGTATGAAACAAGAGATAATTAAATCTCGAGCCCCATACTAAACTTCGTCATCGCATGACCCCGTGCGAGATCATATCCGCAATGCCCTTTCATCTGCGAATTTCATCTTTCTTTTGACTACTGGCAGAACCCAAAGAATCGATAGCACTTCCATGATCAATCAGATCACGGATTGCCGTAACTTTGTCAAATTCCACCATGCTGTCTCGAGATTGAGCAAACGCAAATTCTAGGGAAGCAACAAGAAAGTCGGGTAACAGATTTCATCTGTCACCCGCATAAATAATTTTCAGCAATAGATCTCATCTACTCCAAAATTATATTATGCAATACCCATACATCTCCATGTATTCTAGATCGCAACCTGCATCTACGCATAGCACGGCTCATGATGCCACTGTAGGTGAACGCAGCAGAAAACAAAAATTTTCCGACCTACGCACCAACCCAGGACCACTATGGAGACTGCATACATGGTTTGATCTTTTTCGTTACCGACTCGTAGCGCAGCGGGAAGTAGAGTCGATGACGAACGGCGGTGCAGATCCCCGCAGCTAGGATTTACAACCTCCCAACCGCGAGGATGTATACCCTCATCTGCTCCTCAGACAGCCCTCCGGGAGGCGGTCGAACAGCCCTCCGGATGGTGTAGCGGACAGCCCTCCGGGAGGACCTTCGAAACTCGAACGGTCACTCGGACAGCCCTCCGGGAGGACCTTCAAAACTCGGATGGTCACACGGACAGCCCTTCGGGAGGCACTCACGAACTAAGACCGAAACTATGATCTCTCTACAGAGTTGCACACATACGGTGTCATCTATCCGCAGGCTTCGCCGCCGTAACTAGTTCTGCCGAACCTGACAGCCTTCGGCTCTCTGAAACTATTTCACTGGGAGGAGAGAAGAAGCCGATCATGCATGGCACTTGTATGTGAGAAAGAGTGTGTGTGGGGCTGCCCTCCACCTCTATTTATAGGAAATCCCAAGGGGTAGGGTAGTTTAACACAAAAACCCAAAATGCACATGAATGAAGTCCTTCCTCAAGGGCATAAGAGTGAAAACCAAGGAACAAGAGGGGCTCCAAGGTGGAGCCCCAAGTGTGGCCGGCCACACCCCTTGGGGGGCCCCCATGAGGGCCTCCCAATCCATCCATGTCATCCCTAGATCTTTTGGGTAAAGCCCCAAAAGGTGGCTTTCCATAAAATATCCCAAAAAGCACTTTCACTATTCACGACGACATTTTTCAGCGTCTGTTCGAACTGAAAATATTTATGTGGGCTTAGAATATTTCTAATACCCACCATAATAATTTTCAACGCGTTTTGGAACAATTCCAGTTTAGTGATTTTCATCTGCAAAAGCATCCGAAGCGGTTCCGCAGCTCCGAACATTTCCGGTTTTATCTCGAAAATTCCAAAAGCTTCCATATAATTCGCACCCTTCAAGAATTATCAGCATTTGCGAAACCAAATTGACTTAATGGTATATCCCAAACAACTTTTCGGTATCATCGAAACTCATCCGATGACCTCTCTCTGCATGCGATTCCGCTGTCCAAACTTTTCCGTGTCCAAACTTTTTCGGTGATTTTCTCTCGCACTCCTGCCTAGTATTCAATGATAGATGACCCTTAAGTGTGTGACCCTATAGGTTCGGTGAAGTATAGACATGACCCGAACCCTTCCGATCAATGATCAACATCGGAGCCGTGGACACCCATATTGACCCTATACCCACACGAATGAATATTCGAGTGAACCTCCGATTGCCGTGTGATATTCCCTGTTGCTTCGCGATATGTTACAAAGACCCGAGGTGAGATTTACTTGCGTCCCGTGGATCAACAATTTGTCCACTATGCTAGTTACCTCGTTCTCGGTTTTGTTCTCTTTTCTCGCTTCCGTGTTCCGCATCCCCGTGATCAAATCACACCGTATGCGCCGCACGATGATGGATACCATAACACCGAGAGGGCCCGAGAATATCTCTCCATAGTTGGAGGAGCAAATCCCAATCTTGAGCTATCAAGTTACTTGACACACTTTTCCATGAACCCGTAAGTCACCGTAATAGCCACCCATTTACGGATGACGCTTAACAAACCCCAAAGTTCATGAAGCAAGCATGAAGAAACTCGATACTCTCATGGTCTAAGGAATCATGCAAACGTTAACCATCTCTCGTTTATTTACCATTAACTTGTGACGAATGAATCTCATTGCATAACATCAAACCGGTCGATTCAACACAAATGTTCTCTTAACATTGTGCCCTCAAAGTTGCTTGGCATAGACATGCCCATGATCGGAAAAATGAACCATCATGCAACACTTGAGCTAGTCTTAGAGGCTAGACTAGGAATACTTCTTACCGCTTATTATTCCACACGCATATGAGTCTTCCTCCGAGCCTCGTGGATATTGCGACTCGAGAATCATGGCGGTTATAGCATGGAACATAAACATAACTATGAACTCAGAGATAAATAATACTATTTATTATTGCCTCTAGGGCATATCTCCTACAGACTCCCACTTGCACTAGAGTCAATAATCTAGTCAATGCTAATGCACTTTACACCTATGGCACATTGGTGTAAATATGCTTCGATGTGGTATAGCTCGATGTCCATCGATCCGACAACTTCAGCCCGTGTCTATCTCTTGCATATCCTCGCGTTTTACGCTTTCACAAAATTCATATTTTGTGCGGACTTGGCTTTGTATAAATGTGAATCACAGGTTGAACTCGGATTCCTCAGATCGAAGTTATGGAGAAACTACCGCAGAGTGTCCCATTGACAAAAGCCATCTTGAACCATACTAAGTTCATGAATGAACTATATGATTCAACATCTTGTTTGTCGCTTCTAAAGCATCAACATACTTAGTCATTTGTTATAGAGTTCGCCACAGTATCCTGTTGGGAACAATTTCCAACTACCGTGCCACCATATTGTGTATTACACAAAACCCTTAACTTAAATCGAAAATCGCATGGAGAAAAGATGAATACTGTATCGATGTAACATTTTACAACGAACTCTTCATGATCTCCGCTTGCGAGAAAACATATCATCAGTACTTACTCTAGTACTCAATGACATCTTTCATCGTTGTCCCATGATCAAGACTTTGATCACTTTAGTATCCATACTGCAACATCTTGGGAGTATCGGACGATATCTGGTTGTTTTACATACCATGGAATACATGATTAATCCAAACACAAAAGTGTGTGGAATCGCATCATGTATTTTGCTCATCGATGTTTTGGGACATCGATTCTTGCAAAAACTCTTCCATGTGACTCGCAAGAATCACTCCTTGGCGGTTTTAAATGCTAAAAGTTTTTAGCACCTTGTCAATATGTATTCATTGCTTAGCCCTATTAGGTAAATCTATCTCCATAGATCATTATGCCTAATATTGAGGCTATTTAGCCTAAGCACTTCATCAAAAAACTATTTTCAAATGAAGTCCTAATTCGTGTCAAGAAATTTATTTCCAATTAACAATGTGTCAAGCACACAAGGTTTTTAGAAATATTTTTACGCTCCCACTTACTTTCTTGAATTACAAGCATCTTCATTACCCATTGATGAAGTCAAACCCCTTTGACCATTTCATCAAAGCACGAAGATTCCAACTCCATTTTGTTGTCTTACGTCCATCATTCGGAACTCAAGTTTGCACCCTTACTAGCATCCTCTCGATAGACAAAATGCCTTGGACCGTAACACATGCAAGTCCTTGGTTTCGCTTCCATCGATGGAAATCCTATTGTCATCCATGTTTAATATCTCATGATTGAAATATGTATTAATTGCTAGTTCAACCCGAACCGACTTTAAGCATCGCTACGATGAAAACAACCTCACCGTAGTCAACTCTTGAACTTGTTATTTCAACAAGTCGAGCTTTATGGATAAAACATTTTTATCCGTATAGGTTTTAAGTTCCATAAATATTCGTTAGACTCTAAGTCTTCCAAAGGTGTAGCAAGGTTTTAATCTTGAATCACTTATATGGAAACTAACTCGGGTTGTATTGGCATTTAGCCATTTCCGGAGTCAGGGCCCATCAACGCTTCCTTGTGTATCGTAGGTATAATGTTGTCTAACAACAATATCTCATTTGCGCACCTGAGAGGTTTGCACGAGCCTTGCCTACGTGGTTCAACTGCAAGTTCGACCGAAGTTCATACATTTTATTGTAGAGACTTCCGTATCAGTCGCAGTAGGAAACTCTGGAATTACTTCCAAGGCCTCTTTCCTTTGATCTGATGACGAAGATACTGCTTATCTCGCCGAGTTGCACTATTCTCCCACTCACCTTTTGAAAGAACCATTCTCTTTAAAAGATACCGCTTAAGTGGCAAAACTATTTGCCTCGGTATAGTGAGGGAGGAGTACCCAATGACTTGGGATAACCTACAAAGTAGCACTTGTCCGATTTGGAATAGGTCCGTAACCTTTACACAAACCCCATATTCCAAATGTTTAAGAAAAGATATAACATGGTTGGGCGTACCATACCATGGTGTCATTTCAACAGACCCGACGGAGCTCTTTTCAAAGTAAAAGCCGCAGCTCTAAAGCATCACTCTTTAAAAGGGATAATGGCAATTTTATTTATGTCATCTTTGATCTTACCATGTCATAAATGGTTCGATTACATCTCCACGGACTTTCCATTTGCGGTGGTGTTCCGGAGGTGCAAGTTTATGAAACCCTTTCACAACTCATCGACATTCGCTAAACTTGTAACTCAAATATTTCTTTCTCGCAATCAAATTGTAGAAACGTAATTTTCTTGTTACAATAACTTCTACTTCATTTTTGAAAACCTTTCAATGATTTCAAAAGATCCAGACTTACGCCTCATCAAGTAAATATTCATATATCTACTTGAGTCATTTCAAGATAGATAAATCCACTACTAACAACACTTATCGGACTACACACATCAAATGTATGATCACCAATAAGTTTGTTGTTTGCTCTTTATGGCCTATGAACGGTATTTTAGTCACTTCACTTTTTGGAGGAAAGTTGCAAGTGTCGATGATTCAAAATCAAACGACTTCAAAGTCCATCATAATGGAATTTTCCATGGGGTTTCTCCAATGTGACCAAATGTAGTGCCACACTTGTGTGGTATTCTTTAGTCTTGCGACATTTAGCGTCAGTGTTATGGATGTATCATATTACCATCAATATTCATAACATACATCCCATCTTGGATGGAAGCATGGCCCTTCATGTTATTCATAATACTTAACAACAATTGTTGTTTTTATGAACAATTATTTTGCAACAAACATTGTGCAGTGGGCTAGAGTGTATGAAACTCTAAAATGAATCATGAAAGTAAACCAGAGGTATTTGTATTATTATCAATATTCATAACATACATTTCATTCATAATGAAAATATGGCCCTTGTGTTATTCATAACATCGAACATAAAAAGTTCTCTTATGAACAACCTTCTTGCAAGATACCTTATGTAATGGGCTAGAGTTTGAAAAACTCTAAATGAATTATGAAAATAAATACACACGATAATACACCGTATAGTAACATTTACTATGTTCCTGTGTATACCTTAACCTCATTTCGCTAGCCTTTTAGGCCATAGTAGCTCTTACATTGATTCGTAATGAATGCAATCGAAGGGTATCTTTGTGATTAACTCACAATACCCAAGAATTAGTGATTAACATGTTTAACCATAATTCCCAAGAACTATATCTTTGACCAGCCTACTATACATCAAAAACTTGTATGACATTCATACATGAGCTGGATATTCCGACTTCTTTTCTTTTTGCCATTTTACTTCTAACAGTTTAACTTTTAGTATTTCTCCTACTTCGTAAAAAGCATCCAACTTCATCATATGAAAGGCTTTCTTCTCGATCCTCTCTTATCACCAAATGCCTAGTAAACACTTTTACTAACAGTTTGCAAAACAAACATTGCTTTGGATATCACATATCATTAGCCTTTGTTTGTGTCTCAAAATGATTTTCAGATTCCATGAATATCACATAACTATCCAAACCTTCAAGTTCGGGTCTCATGGAAGCAAACATATTGCACTTGATCGAAAACGGAATTCTAGCTTTTGGATCAAGGACGAGAGTCACATGATCCATAGCATTAGCGGAGAATACCGAAGTATGCGATAGGACAAAGTCCTTCTCGCACTCTTGAGGACAATCCTCGCATTACATTACCAACCGTAAAGTTTTAACCAGATATTTAACAGCTATTCAATTTTAATAGGAAGGTGGAAACGCGAGCCATTATTCTATAACTATTAGCAAGAAACACTTAGACAAGTGTTCATAATTAATTGCACCGAGAATTAAACATGTTAATTCAACAAAGGCGCCCCACTCAAATCAATATCTCTCATAATTAATTTTGAGTGATACAAGATCCGACTTCAACTCATCGCCATAGAATCATCATCTCATAACGGGAATTTTAATCGGTAGGCCAACTTGCCGATCACATCTCTATGTGACTCTTGCTCATCTTTCGATGCGTGTGTTCCGAGCTCAGACGATCCTGCCATGAACGCCAAGACAACCAAGTGATCTTGCTGCGAGGTCCGACCTCACCCGCCTCACACTTCTCTAATCGTCGTACCCATGCATCCATGGCGCACTTTAAAAGATAGGTGCCGTGACGGTGCTACACATGGGAGAACACTAACTACTTGATATTTTAGTGAGAGATCACCCTAATAAAAAGCGACTACCACGCAATCAAGAAGGGTGCATCATAAGGATAAACATCTCGTGCAATTCATAATAGCATGATATGGTATAGCCCTTTCGACGGAGAAGTCTTTCATTTCTTCGTCTTCGCGATCGCGTCGGTGTTCACCTTCGTGAAGATTGACACCATCTTGTCGATGCACCAAATAATATTGCTATCTCTATAGCTAATAAAATAAGTGCATTACTTAAGGTTGACACGCAGGTCACTAAAGTGACAATCATATGGCTCCAACCATCATGCGAATCATGACACGCAGTCATGTTAATCAATTCACATCATATAGTCATCTCATACATAATCAAATTGAATATGAGCATTGCTATACCACATCACATGCACATGCAAACCCTCCCGCAAAACCAAGTTAGACGCTTTCTAATCGGTTCATGCAAACTTGTTTTTCGTGGCTTCTAAGGTTTCGACTTAAACCGTAGCTACCAACGCTTTTATCATCAAGTATGATTTTTCGTTGCTAGATTAACATCTCGGGTGTATGAAACAAGAGATAATTAAATCTCGAGCCCCATACTAAACTTCGTCATCGCGATGACCCCGTCAGAGATCATATCGCAATGCCCTTTCATCTGCGAATTTCATCTTTCTTTTGACTACGGCAGTAACCCAAAGAATCGATAGCACTTCCATGATCAATCAGATCACGGATTGCCGTAACTTTGTCAAATTCCACCATGCTGTCTCGAGATTGAGCAAACGCAAATTCTAGGGAAGCAACAAGAAAGTCGGGTAATGATTTCATCATCACCCGCATAAATAATTTTCAGCAATAGATCTCATCTACTCCAAAATTATATTATGCAATACCCATACATCTCCATGTATTCTAGATCGCAACCTGCATCTACGCATAGCACGGCTCATGATGCCACTTGTAGGTGAACGCAGCGAAAACAAAAATTTTCCGACCTACGCACCAACCCAGACCACTATGGAGACGCATACATGGTTTGATCTTTTTCGTTATCGACTTCGTGGCAGCGGGAAGTAGAGTCGATGACTAACGGCGGTGCAGATCCTCGCAGCTAGGATTTACAACCTCCCAACCGCGAGGATGTATACCTCATCTGCTCCTCGAGATTCCCTCCGGGAGGCGGTCGAACAGCCCTCCGGATGGTGTAGCGGACAGCCCTCGGGAGGACCTTCAAACTCAAACGGTCACTCGGACAGCCCTCGAGGACCTTCAAAACTCGGATGGTCACACGGACAGCCCTTCGGGAGGCACTCACGAACTAAGACCAAACTATGATCTCTACAGAGTTGCACACATACGGTGTCATCTATCCGCAGGCTTCGCCGTCGAGTAACTAGTTCTGCCGAACCTGACAGCCTTCGGCTCTCTGAAACTATTTCACTGGGAGGGAGAGAAGAAGCCAGATCATGCATGGCACTTGTATGTGAGAAAGAGTGTGTGTGGAGGGCTGCCCTCCACCTCTATTTATAGGAAATCCCAAGGGGTAGGGTAGTTTAACACAAAACCCAAAATGCACATGAATGAAGTCCTTCCTCAAGGGCATAAGAGTGAAAACCAAGGAACAAGAGGGCTCCAAGGTGGAGCCCCAAGTGTGGCCACCACACCCCTTGGGGGCCCCCATGAGGGCCTCCCAATCCATCCATGTCATCCCTAGATCTTTTGGGTAAAGCCCCAAAGGTGGCTTTCCATAAAATATCCCAAAAGCACTTTCACTATTCACGGCGACATTTTTCAGCGTCTGTTCAACTGAAAATATTTATGTGGGCTTAGAATATTTCCAATACCCACCATAATAATTTTCAACGCTTTTGGAACAATTCCAGTTTAGTGATTTTCATCTGCGAAAAGCATCCAAGCGGTTCCGCAGCTCCTAACATTTCCGTTTTTATCTCGAAAAATTCCAAAAGCTTCCGAATAATTCGGCACCCTTCAAGAATTATCGCATTTGTCAAACCAAATTGACTTAATGGTATATCCCAAACAACTTTTCGGTATCATCGAAACTCATCCGATGACCTCTCTCTGACGATTCCGCCGTCCAAACTTTTTCGGTGTCCAAACTTTTTCGTGATTTTCTCTCACTTCGCCTAGTATTCAACAGATAGATGACCCTTAAGTGTGTGACCCTATAGGTTCGGTGAAGTATAGACATGACCCGAACCCTTCCGATCAATGATCAACATCGGAGCCGTGGACACCCATATTGACCCTATACCCACACGAATGAATATTCGAGTGAACCTCCGATTGCCGTGTGATATTCCTGTTGCTTCGCGATATGTTACAAAGACCCGAGGTGAGATTTACTTGCGTCCCGTGGATCAACAATTTGTCCACTATGCTAGTTACCTCGTTCGGTTTTGTTCTCTTTTCTCGTTCCGTGTTCCGCATCCCCGTGATCAAATCACACCGTGGTCCGCCGCACGATGATGGATACCATAACACCGAGAGGGCCCGAGAATATCTCTCCATAGTTGGAGGAGCAAATCCCAATCTTGAGCTATCAAGTTACTTGACACACTTTTCCATGAACCCGTAAGTCACCGTAATAGCCACCCATTTACGGATGACGCTTAACAAACCCCAAAGTTCATGAAGCAAGCATGAAGAAACTCGATACTCTCATGGTCTAAGGAATCATGCAAACGTTAACCATCTCGTGTTATTTACCATTAACTTGTGACGAATGAATCTCATTGCATAACATCAAACCGGTCGATTCAACACAAATGTTCTCTTAACATTGTGCCCTCAAAGTTGCCGGCATAGACATGCCCATGATCGGAAAATGAACCATCATGCAACACTTGAGCTAGTCTTAGAGGCTAGACTAGGAATACTTCTTACCGCTTATTATTCCACACGTGCATATGAGTCTTCCTCCGAGCCTCGTGGATATTGCAGACTCGAGAATCATGGCAGTTATAGCATGGAACATAAACATAACTATGAACTCAGAGATAAATAATACTATTTATTATTGCCTCTAGGGCATATCTCCTACAGACGCAGGGGGGCGAGCGCCACTGGGTACCATCGGGATGACTGTTGGGGAGCAGGCGTCGTTGGGTGCTCCCGAGGCGAACGCTCCTAAGGTCCCGACGAGAGCTCCTAAAGGGGCCGCTGGGAGGGCTAGCGCGGCCTGATTCCCCCGAGGTGACTGCCACCGAAGCTCGGGCGGGTGGCCTCGAGGTGGTGGCTGGTGGGCAGGTGCCACCTAGCGCTCCTGAGGTTGTTGCCCAAGAAGCTCTACCGAGTGCTCCAGCTGCTTAGGATCATTCCCCGAAGCCCAGCCAGCTTCGCCTGAATCTTGAAGCATTCTGCAAAAGAAAAGGGCCTCAGAGCTGCGGTGGTGATGCCTACCGGCCGCTGAAGCATAGGAAGTACATAACCATAGATGAGTAAGTACCTTATCTTAGTGACTTCCCACATGTTGCGTCTTTTCCTGACCAAGGCTCCTCAAGATCCCTTCGGCCGCAGCGGCGAAAACTCAGGAGAGGCGTCCTCCGGAAGGCCTTGGCCCGCTCCTGATTCCGATCCCCCTATACCCGACACCCGTGCAAGGTATGGGGATAGTCCGAGCTGCGGATACGCTGCTAGGGGGTCGTGACCCTGAGCTTCTGGCATCCTTCCTTCATGGTTTGGCCTGGGGCACAGGTGGCGTGCCGATGGCTCCTCCGTTGGTCATCACTGGTGGTTGGGCGCCCCCAGCGTCGGCTTCATCTTCAAGTGGTGAGACCATGTCGCTCAGCCCTCCACCGAAGGCAGGCGAGCCGCTATGCGCCTCTCCTATAGCCCCCAGCCCGGAGGGTGGGCTTGGTCACGCGCGAGCGTAGCACTGTCCGCCATGAGCTTTTCCGTGAGGCGATGTGCGTGATGACTCGACTTGGAGGAGAGCTTGCTGATGTCGACGCCCACCTCAAGACGGAGGACCTTCGCTTGGCGCGCGAGTGGCACCAGCTGAAGGGCGGCATCAACCTCACGCATCTTCAGCATGAGCGTGCCAATGCACATGCCATGGTATCCCTCGCAGCTTCTCGCGAGGCTCGCGCCCGTGCCCAGGAGGAGGCCAGGGCCGCCGACCACCGTCGCAAGATGGCCAAGGAGCAAGAGCGGGAACTCCAGGCTTTGAACGCTGCCCTTGAGCAGCAGATCAAAGCGCGCAGGGCCACCTTGGCTGCATCTGAGTGAGGCACCTTCCGATGAGGCAGAGATCCAGAAACATGAGGAGGTGCTGGCAGTGGAGGCCCTGGAGCGCAGCCTGGAGCTTGAATGGCTGTAAGTGAGGGAGCACCAGGCAGCCACGGCCGAGGATGCCGTCACCACCCGGGAGGCCAGGGTCCAACAGGAGGTCGATTAGAAGGTGGCGGAGGTTCGCACGGCTCTTGTCGACGAGTACCGCCTGAAGTCGGAGTTCCTGGAGGCCAAGCTTAAGGGCAGGACCACCGCCCTGAAGACGAAGCTGGACACTGCGGAGCAGCACTAGAGGGCCGCCAAGGGAGCTCAGGCCTCCTCCGAGGTCGCCTTGGCCTCTGCTCGTGCTGACCTATCTTGTCTTCAGCAGCAAATCGAGGATGTCATGTCCCTCGCGGAGAAGACCGCGAACGAAGTGAACCGCTGCCAGATGATGCAGCGCGAGCATGCCTTGATGGTTCAGGCCCTCAGAGTCAGGGCCAACTGAGCCTTGGGCGCCATTTGCGAGGAGAGCACCCCTCACTCACACGAGGATGACTACGCCAGCCACCTCCACTTCTTCACCGAAATTGTGACCCGCCTGGAGGATCGGGCCGTGAGGGCTCACGAGCTCGTTGAAGAGAGAATCCAGGGTCTTCTCGGGCACACGTTCTCATGCGTCTTCAGCCACCTCCTCAACCTGGATCCTCACTTCTACTTTGATGTTGCGATAGCCCCCGTGCCCGAGGTCATCCAGGACAACCTGGCGGGCTGGGTGGACGACCACGTGGACACCCTGGTCGCAGAATTCGCTCCCAAGGATGACGTGATTTTGATTGCGGCTGAAGAGGACGGTGCGGATGGCAACGACGAGGACAGCGCCCATGACAGTGCGGGCGACATGGATGGAGCCGACAAAGACTGCGCCCACGGCAGCGCATCCAGCTAGGCCTGTAGTTCTCTTTGCCTTGACCTGTACGTAAAAAACCTCCGGACGTGGCCTTGTGGGGCCTGAAAGCATTTTTTGAAGGGGGCCCTTATAATGTATGAAATGATGATATGCCTTTGAAGTAGGATTGGGATCATGCCGTAGCAAGCTCGCGGGCTCCCAAGTGGGGTAGTTTTTGCAACTTATCTTTGGTTCTGTAGGTATTGAGCGGGTCCTGACGTCGCGGTAGCGCTCTTTTCCTGAGATGAGCCCTCTAGGGCCTCACGAGGTTCTAAGCCTTCCGAGGAGCCTGCTGACCTGCCCCAGAGAGCCTCGCGAGGAGCCGATTACCGGACTACGGCAAGGTACGCGCGCGATGACCGTATTACTGACCCCATGGGGGGTTGGCACCTTCGGGGCTGGCCCAAACATGCTCGGCGCGCATGTACCACACCCAGCCCCCGCTCATGGGGCGCTCGCTAGGGGGAGCAGTAGGCACGAGCCTCACTCTTAAACATGAATCTAGAAAGCAAGAAAACACCACGAGTCGAGAAAAATTTCCCCCATTTTTCTTTTGATAAGCACATGAAACTCCAAATTCATTGAAAGAAGATGGCAAATGGGTTACAGAAAGAGGGCAAAAGCAAATAGCCGCGTCCGGCACCTAGCTAGTCTTCTGGTCTTCTCACTAGCGCGGAGCTAAGTGCTTCCACTTGGCGTGGGCATAGTCATTAGGGGATAGTGTCGATGGCCAGCGCGGAGCATGGTGCTTCCACTTGGACGTGGGTGGGAGCCCCCGTGAGGCCCGAGGGCGGTACTCAGGAGACTCCGGGGCGTGTACAGCCCCACTCATTATTACATGGGAGTGTCACGAGCAGAGACCTTCATAGTCACGGGGCCTTGCTTCATGTCGCCTCATGAGGGCCCCGCCCTGCGCCACCCCCGACCACCGTTGGGGCGTCCGGAAACCAGGACGAGACGAAGGAGCAAGGGGGATGCTGGCGGCACCCTCGGCGACCGCAGGCCCTCCATCGGGGGAAGGGCTCGCCAGCGCCTTCCCTGGCAGAGGACCTACCTCCGCGTTGTGCCTTGCTCCATGTGGCGCGGGGGAGGCCCTGGCTCCAAGCTCCCTCTGTGCAGCCCCCAGCGCTCTCCGCCCGCCTGCAGCGGGGCCATCACCTTGGGGTCCCCGACGGCCAATGTGGCTTGATTTACCTGTGGTCCATGGTTAGAGTAATCGTGCTCCTGAGACATCGGTTGTACCCAGTGACAGTTGGCCTTGAAGGTGTCGGTGAAGCTCCGGGATGGCTCACAGAGAGCCTCAGCTTCATGCACCCCCAACACCCAGCCTGGTAAGGGGAACCAGCCAGGGGCCTTCTCTTGACGCGTACAACAGGTCCATCGTGGGCGGTATGTAGGCCACTGGACTTGCCGCACTAGAGTAGTCACCTAGGTTCCCCACGTTATTGGCCTCGTGCTCGACGCCAGTCTGATGGCTCTGGGTTGGCGCCCAAGACGCCCTCAGAGAGACCGCCTGGTCTCCGCTACCGAGGCAAAGACGGTCGGGGAGGACGAGTGGCGCCGCGGGCCGGGCTAGCGCCAAGGGGTCCCTAGGTCATATAGGAGGAGGGGCGGGCGTAGCAGGGGCGAGCATGCACCCCTGCCATAGCTTGTGACGTAGGAAGGGCGCAGAATGGTGTCGCGCCCCTACATGAAGCGTCCAGCAGCTCGGCAATCCGTTCCAGTAGGGCGTTGCGGCCGCCTTCCGCCAACCTGCATCGCGGCAGCTCCCGCACCACGATGAGCGCAGCTTGCATGTTCGCCTGCTCCCGGCGAGTGTGTGGTGCTGTCGCTGTGGCATACCTTGAAGATCGCGCGGCGGCGCGGTTGCAGCGTGGCGCAAGGGAGGGCGGCGGTGGCCCATGCAGCCCACGAACAATGGCATCGGGCGGCACGCGGGCTGCGAGCATTGGAGTGGAGATCCTCTTGGTCGGTCGTCGCTGCTTTGGCAGGCCGAACAACCCAGTGCTCAACGTGATCCCTTAGAGTGTCGGCCATGGGAGCGGTGGAGCAGTGATGAATCGATCGGTGGAAGAGAGGCTCCGACGCACTGTCAGGACCCCGACTCAATGGCACACCGATCTAGCATGTAACACCTCATATCACTTTGCGGCCTCACGCACGGTATTCCCACGGGTGTCGCCTTACCAGGCCCAGGACCGTTTGCGCCTTTTGGCACACGTATATGATAGTGTCGCTAGCATCCATATGACAAGGAGCCCGAGCTGACATGGCTAGTCATGAACCCAAAGTCGCACTAACTTACAGGGACAGGCATACATGACCCAACAACGAATGTGTCGGTCATCAGTGAGTGAATCCAGGCTGTAGCAACTGGGCTAGCAGGACTCCGGTAGACACCGCGTGACATTTCCCCAAAGGGACAGACACAGGAACAAAGAAGGACACATGCCGGCCAGCCTAAGTGTTCCGGAGCAGTAGCAAGCTACCAAGGCCCAGTGGAAGCACTAGGAGACATTTCCCGGTAAGAGAGGTTACCAAGGATAAACAACTAGATAGTCAGATCCCACACATACCAAGCATTTCAAGAACATACACACAATATGCTCGATATGTGCAAATACAACATGGCATCACAACATGACTCTACAACTCAAGTATGTATTCATTAGGCTCCGAGGAGCCACATATTACAAACATGGTCTCATGACCCAACATTCATAGCATACAAGTCAAGCACATGCGGAAGCTTAATTTGTCCGAGTACAGACATCTACAAATGAAAAAGGACGATAAGCCTGGCTATCTATCAGATCATGCCGAGGGCACAAGATCGTAGCTAAGGTAACAAGCTAAATGTCGAAGTCCACGCGGAACTACTAGTGAGACTGAAGTCTCTCTGCAAAAAATAAATTAAGCAAACGTGAGTACAAATGTACCCAGCAAGACTTACATCAGAATTATCTACATATGCATCAGTATCAACAAAGGGATGGTGGGTTTAACTGCAGCTAGCCAGCTTTGACTCAGTGGCTAACCTGAACAACGACTACAAGTAACTCTTTTGAGGTGGCGCACACGAGTCCACATATTCACCATATCAATACACCACTATGGATCCGCTCCCTTCTCCCTACGAGAACGCCAACCATAGCACTCACGCTTATCTTGCACATTTTAGAGTATACACTTTCACTTGTCTATGAACTGTACGGGCAAACCAGAAGTCCTTTACCGCGGACACGGCTATTCGAATAGATGATGTTAACCCTGCAGGGGTGTACTTCTTCACACACGTTCTCGCCACTTACCACAATGTACACGTCGTGTATCTCGGCAACCTTCAAGCAGAAGCCTGGCGAGGGAGCCGGCCACGACCTGACTAACCACACAAGTCTCTCGTCAAGGTTTATCGCCTATTCAGGTTCCATCCGCAAGGAGATCCGGCCGGGGTGTCGCTCACGGCCCCGAACGATGTGTGCAGGGTTCCCAAGCCCACCTCGACGGGTGGATCTATGCTTGGTACACCGTGCCATGGTGCCTAGTCTGTCCCAAGCCCACCTATACCGGGTGCCACTTGGTAGACTACTAACACTACCTACAAACACCACAAACTAGTTGCAACTCCTGGACAGATATCAAGTTGATTAATAAGTCGAGAGAGCTTGGAGTGCCCGGAGCCCAATGTGTGGTAGTAACTGTTCATGGATCACAAACACAGAACTCAGTTCCTGAGGACGGTTTCAATGAGACAACCCACCATGTACTCCTACATGGCCTCTCACCGCTTCCTTTACCAAATCGTGTTCACACACTTAGCTCACACACAGTAGGACATGTTCATCACCATTCCAATTCATCCCTGATGAATCAGACCTGAATCAACTCTAAGCAGTAGAAGGCATGGCAAACAAGCATGAATGAGTAGGCACATCAGGGCTCAAACAAATCCTAGTCATGCTAGTGGGTTTATTCTATTTACTGTGGAAATGACAGGTCATGCAGAGGAAAGGGGTTCAACTACCACATCATGTAACAGTTGAATCGTTGTTGCCCTAACATAGTAAATGAGAGCAGGAGCAAGAGAGTGGGATTGTATCGGAATGAACAAGGGGGTTTTGCTTTCCTGGCACTTCTGAAGATAGTATAGCTCTTCATCGGTGTCATCGATTTCATCGTCGATATCACGTCTATAGAGATGGGACAAATACCAGCAACACAGAAGGAAACACAATCAATGCAATGCACAATATGATGCATGATCATGACATGGAAAAATGAGTGTGTTGGGCTAATGCAACTATAATTAGATGGGTTTGAGTTAGTTTGAACCCAAGGTTCAAGTTCAAATTCAAACTATGACTTTATAAAGTGCATTATCATGTTTTGATTTAAACAGAAGGTTTAAGTTGCTTAAACATGCATGAAACCAATGCATATGGATAGATTGGATTTTTCTGATCATTTTTCATATATAACTTATTTCATTTGGAGTTACGGTTGAATTTCTATGAATTTCAGAAGTTTTAGCCATTTTCTGAAATTTCCTGAATTATTTTAAATCTAGAAAATGGTTAACTGCGTCAACATGACGTCGGTGTGACGTCATCAAGTCAACAGGGGCGGTCTAGGTCAATCCTGGCCAGTAGGGCCCACTGGTCAGTGACCCGGTGCTGCCTAGGTCACACACATGTGGGGTCGGGTCAACGCCCACATCAGCATAGTCAAAGCTGACACATGGGCCCACTGTAATTAGATTAATCTTAATCTTACTTAGTTAGCTGGTTAGTTAGGCAGTGGGACCCGGCAGTCTGTGTCACTGTGGTTAATTAACTAGGTGATTAAGCCCTAATTAAGCAACCACGTCATCATCACCGGATCTACGCCGGCGATGACCAAACCGACGGCGAGAGCTCGCCGGACTCGCGTTAGGACGGCAGTTCGTCGTGCTGCTGGCACCAGGGTGGGCCTCTTACTCGTCTGCATCCAAAGGACCGGACGAAAGGCTGCGGGGTGGTTGGAAACAACGCCGGCGGCGAGCTACAACGGCGGCCGGCATTCAGGCATCGATCGAATCGACGCTGCAGGGCACATCAGGAGCCGCGGGTGGTCACGGTCGACTCCTGGGAGCACGCTTATCGCAGTGATGTGCTCAGGTGCAAGCTTGCACGGCCATAGCCACGGTGGCGACATGGCCGGCAGCAAAGAGCGCTCGGGCTCGATGGTGGGGTAGCTAGGGTGCGCTATCGAAGAAGGGGACAGGGGGGAAGAGATCAAGGGCTCACTAGGGGGCGGAGGAGAAGGTCAGCGGGCTCGGGGACGCGTCGGAGCGGGAGCATGGTCGCCGGTGATCTCGGTGACCCGAGAAGGAAGAAGACGTCGGGGACGGCGCGCCAGGGCTCTTCCCATCGCGTGGATCGGTGGAACGGCATAGAGGTATACTGCGGAGCTTCTTGGTGCATTGGAGAGGCATGTGGGGGCCAGTGGCCGTGATGGTGCTCGTCGTCGGCGGCAGGTGTGTTCGGTGGTCCCGCGCAGAGAGAGCAGAGGAGGGGAAGAGGTCCAGGGGGAGAGGGAAGAGGTGCAGGGGTGTGCTGGGCGTCTCGAACAAGCAAATGGACTCATGGAATGCTTGCCAACAAGCGGAGGTGGAGGACTCCAGTAGCGTCGTCTTCGCCTCTGCCTACTGGCAGAGGAAGACGATGAGCGAGGAGGTAAGTGGGCTGGGCCGGTCAAGCTGGGCCGGCTATAGGTAAGTGGGCCAGGTAGGTTCCTTTCTCCTTTTTCACATTTCTGTTTCTGTTTTCTAATATTTCAATTCTGTTTTGATTTGATTCTCAGCCCAAATCATTTAGTAGCTTCTGAAATATTTATGTGGCTTGGTGCAATATATTCAAAGTCACTCATAGGTTTTTTTTCAGAATTGTTGGACTTGCAATTCTTTTATAGAAGAATTAAATCCAACTCAAATATTTATTGATTTAAATCCAAATGGCCAAAATAATTCCTCAAAAATGTTCCATATTTTTGGTTTGGACCAAAACCCTTGCCAAAAATATTAAACATCATTGAAGATCATTTTGGAAACATTGGATGCATTTTCCAGGGTTATTTGCCCTTCTTTTAATTAAAATTTTGAGGCTTTCAAATTTCCTCAATTCAAGTTTCTTGAATTTAAACATGATGCATGAATGCAATGCCACTATCTACAACCAAATTCTAGGGCTGTGACAACTCACCCCACTAAATGAGAATCTCGTCCCGAGATTCAAGACACATGGTAAGAAGACAGAGGGGACACAAAGCTAACACGATCTTCATGATCAGATTGTCCTTCTGGAAGATGTTGATTCATTGCTTCATGCTGATCTTGGTACCTTTGCCTTCGAGGTCTTTGTCCAACATGATGACGACAGAAAGAAATTCTACAGGAATCGATCTTCTCGAAGATCGAGCAACTCAGGATCAACTCATGGAGTGAGATGTAGGAACATCTCTCGAGTTGAGACACAAAACACACATCGAGAGGGATGGAAGACACATACGGCAAAAGTTCGATTTGGTAGGCAACTATTCCACACTTTAATAGATGGTGAGGGGGTTTAAATGTAGCGAGGAGTTAAGTTGCCCATGATACCATGACGAGACATCTTAGGGGAGGTGACTCATAGAGCTATTCCATTCAGTGGCAAAAAGAATTACTTTTGATACAAAGATCATTGAAATCCTTTATGCCAGCCTAAGGTAATCACAAACGATCATTTGAAGGAGTTCGAAGGAATGGCATACTCAGATTGGAAAGGAAACTATGGCTATGGAACAACTCGGCAAACGGGAGGCACATTCCAGTTGATACCGAGGATATAACCTAGTGACCAAGTGTGCTCTCAAGAACTTGAGCATTTCCATACCCATCAAGGTCCTACCAACATACGTGCCGAGGATCCTGGCAACACATCTTACTACCATGATGAATAGTGATGGTCAAAGCAGATGCAAAGGAATACAACACTTTCTCCGATTTCACCTTAGCGATGCCAAGGAAATGAAATCTGGATGTTCAACCAAGAGACATTTAGCACTCCGCTTCTAATGTTCTCCTTGATGTGCTAGCGTAACCCATTTATAGATATGGTTTGGTATCTGAAACATCAAATAAATGGTCGAACTTCGGGAGCGCAAGAATCCATAAGGAATAACTACTAGAGAAAATCCTACGAAATCCTTATGGGGAGGTGGCCAACTTCCTCAATCAAGTTACTACAATAAAAGGTCTTCCGGCTGGGTGTGTTGGCCATGACATCCACTTTACCGGGTTACAAAGAGACCAAAATTATAGTTCTTGGGAGACGTTCCAACCATCATATCTGCCTGAGATTCAGATCTGGTTGGTGTCAGGATGTTCCAGACTCATCGAGTCTAGGAAGAAAAATGAAAGTTTGCAACATAAATCAACGAGATGGCGTTGCGAGATTCTCGGGGAATGAACTACGATGGCAAGCTCCAAAGCATGAGCTAGTTCTTCTACACACATGTAACACATTGTCCCAGACAAGCATGACCACATAATCTTTCTCGAACTCACGGCGGCAACTTGCACCAAATGCACATGAATTCGAGGAAGTCACTTCTTCCATCCAAGTATAAGCTTCATGAACAGAACACAAAGGCGTTGCTTACAAAGTTTCCAACACTAGGTTGATGCTCAACATGAATCATGGAGGAGACAAAATGCCGCTGATGGGCTCAATAGCAACTCATCGGAATTTCCATATCACTGGACTTCCACCATTATGTGAACAATGTGATAGTATTGGTCAGACCAAAAGATGTAATGGTGTATGCTCAAGGAATCAACCACGAGTAAGACAACATTACGAATATCGTTGGTTCTAACTTGATTTGACAATAGCCCATACTCAAATCAAAGTTTTGATAAAACATTAGGTCCAGCAACTGATCACAGGGACCAATCAATGAAGATATCATCTTTCTTCAACTAACACACAAACACACGGATATCTCTTTGGAACGAACTACGTTAGGCAAGCTTTTATCTTCCAACTCTCCAAGTTGTTGTGTAGCTTAACCAACTAGCTCAGGGGATCCAACACAGATTCTTGGAGAAAAGGAATGGCTACAAGAAACCAACTTGATCACGAACTCTACATAGCGGTTAGGTGACAACTTGTTAACACTTCCGAGAAGATATTCGGAAAATCACGAACCACCGATTTGTTACTAAGCTCGAGAACAATCTTGCTTTCAGGGCAAGACGATATGATCAACAGAGCGAGGGATTGACACAATCCTAACTCATTGATCGGAGGGTGCACCGGAAATAAGGACTAGGTAGCACGATCAACCTTAGGGTCATGATTCAATAATCAACATGCTAAGGATGAGGTTATTGTCCATTTAACTACCAAGCAACGGCGTTGCTAAAAGTATAGATTTCACACATCACGATTCACTTGTCGGCATTCTGGTTACAACAACACAGGAACTGAGGAATGAAGAATGATGGAGAGAAGTATCACTGCATCAAGAATTCATAAGTGAGTGTGCAATTCTAATGAAAATCCTAACATAAAGGGGGGTAATACTCCAGGGTAGAACAGAACAAAAGCTGGATTGACATTTTGATCTATGGAGCACAACTACTTTGACCCAATCCTGGATATGGAAGAGGTACTGGAGTTTGTTTCTCCTAGTCATTCCGAGTAGAATGGCTTGACGGACCACAAGAGTAATAGGCATCGACGAACGAATGCACGCATACTCTTGACTATCAATTGATAGACGAGGTTAGAAGACAACTAAAGAGGGACAACCCAAAAGAACATATGATTTTCTGAGTTGTGGATGCATGGACTAGCATGTCGAACGAGTTCAACATATTTCTTCTGGATAACCCATGTAGAAAGGTTGAACTGGCAGAGTCACAATATAGAATGTAGAACTCATCGAGGCCACTCCTATTGTGATCTTTTGATCCAACAAACTTCTGCCATAAGTGGTTCATAGTATTTGGAAGAAGGAAATACCACGGACCTCGAGGACTATCGCAAAGGTTACTAATAACCTAAAGGAACAAGCAACACTATCTATAGGAAGTAAGTAGAGTGAATCTCGGGTTCAAGAACCCAGGAGTAGAATACCTACTACTAAATGGCATCATGGGATGCTTTCGAGAATGGTGGCCAGAATCATCACACCGGGAACATAAAACATGGCAAGATTACTAGGTGACTCCCTAAAACACCTAGGGTCATAATAATAGCTCCAAAATATATGTCGAGGCAATAGAGTACCTCAACTCACCGATTAGTGTGGTTGAACTGGCCCAAAGGGACATCAGGAACGTAAAGAAGGGATTTGCAAATGCATCAGACTATTTAGAAACCTGGGATGACTTGGACAGCATAACGGCTGTAAATGCTCAAAATGATTTGAGACATCTTGCAAAATGATGGCACAACCGCTCAACATCACAATATCAAGGTTCTGAGACTAGCTATGAACACACAAAAGTAGCAGGAACTGAACTGGGGCTTGAATCCATCATTCCTATAAGTCTACGGATTAGTAACACGTGATCCTGATAGAAGATGAGAAAGCCTAGTTCCTTAACCCCGTAGGAAGCATAAGATGAGTCGGATTAGAAGGCATGAGGTAAAAGGAGTAAAAAGAGCCTTACGTTCCATCCCACAATCAATTCCCTTATATAACTAAAGAATTTCTAGACTCAACTTCGACAAGTTTGGCTTGGTAAACCTATAGGCAGTCAAGCTCTGATACCAAAGTTGTCAGGACCCCGACTCAATGGCGCACCGATCTAGCATGTTACACCTCATATCACTTTGCGGCCTCACGCACGGTATTCCCACAGGTGTCGCCTTACCAGGCCCGGGACCGTTTGCGCCTTTTGGCACACATATATGATAGTGTCGCTAGCATCCATACGACAAGGAGCCCGGGCTGACATGGCTAGTCATGAACCCAAAGTGTCACTAACTTACAGGGACAGGCATACATGACCCAACAACGAATGTGTTGGTCATCAGCGAGTGAATCCGGGCTATAGCAACTGGGCTAGCAGGACTCCCGTAGACACCGCGTGACATTTCCCTGAAGGGACAGACACAGGAACGAAGAAGGACACATGCCGGCCAGCCAAAGTGTTCCGGAGCAGTAGCAAGTTACCAAGGCTCAGTGGAAGCACTAGGAGACATTTCCCGGTAAGAGAGGTTACCAAGGATAAACAACTAGACAGTCAGATCCCACACATACCAAGCATTTCAATAACATACACACAATATGCTCGATATGTGCAAATACAACATGGCATCACAACATGACTCTACAACTCAAGTATGTATTCATTAGGCTCCGAGGAGCTAGATATTACAAACATGGTCTCATGACCCAACATTCATAGCATACAAGTCAAGCACATGCGGAAGCTTAATTTGTCTGAGTACAGACATCTACAAATGAAAAAGGCTGATAAGCCTGGCTATCTACCAGATCCTACCAAGGGCACAAGATCGTAGCTGAGGTAACAAGCTAAACGTCAAAGTCCACGTGGAACTACTAGCGAGACTGAAGTCTCTCTGCAAAACATAAATTAAGCAAACGTGAGTACAAATGTACCCAGCAAGACTTACATCAGAACTGTCTACATATGCATCAGTATCAACAAAGGGATGGTGGGGTTTAACTGCAGCAAGCCATCTTTGACTCAGTGGCTAACCTGAACAACGACTGCAAGTAACTCTTTTGAGCTGGCGCACACGAGTCCACGTATTCACCATATCAATACACCACTATGGATCCGCTCCCGTCTCCCTATGAGAACGCCATCCATAACACTCACGCTTATCTTGCGCATTTTAGAGTATCCACTTTCACTTGTCTATCAACTGTAAAGGCAACCCAGAAGTCCTTTACCGTGGACACGGCTATTCGAATAGATGATGTTAACCCTGCAGGGGTGTACTTCTTCACACACGTTCTTGCCACTTACCACCATGTACACGTCGTGTATCTCAGCAACCTTCAAGCGGAAGCCTGGCGAGGGAGTCGGCCACAACCTGACTAACCACACAAGTCTCGTCGGTGTTTATCGCCTATTCGAGTTCCATCCGCAAGGAGATCCGCCGGGTGTCGCCACGGCCCCAAACAATGTGCTTGGGTTCCCAAGCCCACCTCGACGGTGGATCACGCTAGCACACCGTGCCATGGTGCCTAGTCCGTCCCAAGCCCACCTGCACGGTGCCACTTGGTAGACGACTAACACTACCTACAAACACCAGAAACTAGTTGCAACTCCTCGACAGAGATCAAGTTGATTAATAAGTCGAGAGAGCTTGGAGTGCCCGGAGCCCAATGTGTGGTAGTAACTGTTCATGGATCACAAACACAGAACTCAGTTCCAGAGGACGGTTTCAATGAGACAACCCACCATGTACTCCTACATGGCCTCTCACCGCTACCTTCACCAAATCGTGTTCACACACTTAGCTCACACACAGTAGGACATGTTCATCACCATTCCAATTCATCCCCGATGAATCAGACCTGACTCAACTCTAAGTAGTAGAAGGCATGGCAAACAAGCATGAATGAGTAGGCACATCAGGGCTCAAACAAATCCTAGTCATGCTAGTGGGTTTATTCTATTTACTGTGGAAATGACAGCTCATGCAGAGGAAAGGGGTTCAACTACCACATTATGTAATAGTTGAATCATTGTTGTCCTAACATAGTAAATGAGAGCAGGAGCAAGAGAGTGGGATTGTATCAGAATGAACAAGGGGGTTTTGCTTGCCTGGCACTTCTGAAGATAGTATAGGTCTTCATCGGTGTCATCGATTTCATCGTCGATATCACGTCTATAGAGATGGAACAAATACCAGCAACACAGAAGGAAACACAATCAATGCAATGCACGATGTGACGCATGATCATGACATGGAAAAATGAGTGTGTTGGGCTATTGCAACTATAATTAGATGGGTATGAGTTAGTTTGAACCCAAGGTTCAAGTTCAAATTCAAACTATGACTTTATAAAGTGCATTATCATGTTTTGATATAAACAGTAGGTTTGAGTTGCCTAAACATGCATGAAACTAGTGCATATGGATATATTGGATTTTTCTGATCATTTTTCGTTTATAACTTATTTCATTCCGAGTTATGGTTGAATTTCTATGAATTTTAGAAGTTTTAGCTATTTTCTGAAATTTCCTGAATTATTTTAAATCTAGAAAATGGTTAACTATGTCAGCATGACGTCGATGTGACATCATCAAGTCAACAGGTGGTCCAGTCAATCTCGCCAAGGGGCCCATCGTCGCTGACCCGATCTTCGCCTAGGTCACACACATGTGGGGTCGGGTCAACGCCCACATCAGCATAGTCAAAGCTGACACGTGGGCCCACTGTAATTAGATTAATCTTAATTTACTTAGTTAGCTGGTTAGTTAGGCAGTGGGACCCGGCAGTCTGTGTCACTGTGGTTAATTAACTAGGTGATTAAGCCCTAATTAAGCAGCCACGACATCATCACCGGATCTATGCCGGCGATGACCAAACCGACGGCGCGAGCTCGCCGGACTCGCGTTAGGGACGTTAATTCGTCGCGCTGCTGGCACCAAGGAGGGCCTCTCGCTCGTCCGCATCCAAAGGACGGGACGGAAGGCCGCGGGGTGGCCAGAAACAACGCCGGCGGCAAGCTACGGCGACAGCCAGCATTCGGGCGTCGATTGAATCGACGCCGCAGGGCACAGCAGGAGCCGCGGGTGGTCGCGGTCGACTCCTGGGAGCGCGCTTATCGCAGTGGTGTGCTCAGGCGCAAGCTTGCACGGCCATAGCCACGGTGGCAACATGGCCGGCGATGAAGAGCGCTCGGTCTCGATGGTGGGCTAGCTAGGGCGCGCTATCGAAGAAGGGGACAGGGGGGAAGAGATCAAGGGCTCACTAGGGGGCAGAGGAGAAGGTCAGCGGGCTCGGGGACGCGTCGGAGCGGGAGCACGGTCGCCGGCGATCTCGGTGACCCGAGGAGGAAGAAGACATCGGGGACGGCACTCCGGGGCTCTTTCCATCGCGTGGATCGGTGGAAATGGCGTAGAGGTAAACGACGGAGCTTCTTGGCGCGACGCAGAGGCGTGTGGGGGCCAGTGGCCGTGATGGTGCTTGTCGGCAGTGGCGGGTGTGTTCGGTGGTGCCGCGCGGAGAGAGCAGAGGAGGGGAAGAGGTCCAGGGGAGAGGGAAGAGGTGCAGGGGGTGCTGGGCGCCTCCAGGCGAGCAGCTGGACTCACGGGGATGCTGCCAGCGCGAAGCAGGAGGTGGAGGCCTCCCAGCGCGCGCGTGCGTCTTCGCCTCTGCCTATTGGCAGAGGAAGACGACAAGCGAGGAGATAAGTGGGCTGGGCCGGTCAAGCTGGGCCGGCTACAGGTAAGTGGGCCAGGTAGGTTCCTTTCTCCTTCTTCACATTTCTGTTTCTGTTTTCTAATATTTCAATTCTGTTTTGATTTGATTCTCAGCCCAAATCATTTAGTAGTTTCTGAAATATTTATGTGGCTTGATGCAATATATTCAAAGCCACTCACAAGTTTTTTTAGAATTGTTGGACTTGCAATTCTTTTATAGAAGAATTAAATCCAACTCAAGTATTTGTTGATTTAAATCCAAATGGCCATAATAATTCCTCAAAAATGTTCCATATTTTTGGTTTGGACCAAAACCCTTGCCAATAATATTAAACATCATTGAATAGCATTTTGGAAACATTGGATGCATTTTCCAGGGTTATTTGCCCTTCTTTTAACTAAAATTTCAAGGCTTTCAAATTTCCACAATTCAAGTTTCTTGAATTTAAACATGATGCATGGATGCAATGCCACTATCTGCAACCAAATTCTAGGGCTGTGACACGCACCCCTACCCTGGTGCCCCAAATGTCGATTTCGGGTTCCGACCCTTGAGAGGTTCAAACTCTGGGGTGCGTGCAGAGAACTCAACCTCCCCAGTCTGCCTACTCGCCAATCTCATAGCCTAGCTCGTTGAACTCAAGGGAAAGGGGACACAGCAGTTTACCCAGGTTCGGGCCACCTTGCGGTGTAAAACTCTACTCCTGCTTTGTGGTGGATTGGCCTTGGGGGGCTCAGGCTGAACTAGTACAGTGGAGAACCACCTCAGGAGGTGTGTTCTTGAGCTCAAGTGAGCTGGTGAGCTGGAGAGGGTGCAATGAATCCCCTCCTCCCATATGGTGGTGGCTAGGTCCTATTTAGAGTGGCCTTGGTCCTCTTCACAAATGAAGGCGGGAAGGGATCCCACAATGGCCAAATTCGAAAGGGGACAACTAGTACATCTTATCCTGCCGAAAGTAGTCTTCGCCTGCAAAAGCCTCTGGTCGTGATGCCACGGTGGCTCGGTGATGACCTCCGTCCTGTCGTCCTGGCGGTCTTGGTCTTGTTGCATGGGAATGGAAACCTTTGGCTGATTCCTCGGGACTCCACGCCTGCACTTGCCTCCTTAGCACCAAAGAGGAAACTGGTACACTGCGCCCGCTGGCGCCCGCCTAGCCTTGGTCGTCATGGCTCACGTCACCCGATCCTCGTGAGGTGAGGCTTGCATGGAAATCTCCGCTCCTCGGGAGCCAGCCTGAGGAGGCTAATCCTTTTCAAGGTCTTGGTGTTGTCCGCCTTGCGAGGCTTGGCCCCTCATGAGGGTCTTGAGTTGTCGATGCCGAAGCTGGGCCATACTAGGCCGTTGATGGATCCACCCCGTGGGCCACAGGCAGGCAAGTCTAGGTACCCCCATTCCCAAAATGCCGACATTATGGGCAGAAGGGTCGGTGGCGGTGTTAGCCACCGGGGAGGCAGAGCGGCGAGGGGCGCGGTTGCCCACATGCACCGTCTGGGCAACATGAGCGACCCAGCGCTCGACACGGACGCGACGAGCGTCGGCCATAGGAAAGGTGGAACGGCAATGGAGCGAATGGTGGAAGAGGGCTTCGACACGCCCCTACCTGGCGCGCCAAATGTCGGATTCAAGGCTCCGCAGACCCAAGAAAGGTTCGAACTCTGGGGCATGTGCGAAGAACTCAACCTCTCTATCCAACTAGTTCATCATTCGCATGGCCTAGCTCGATGATTGAGGAAGAAGATGGACACAACAGTTTACCCAGGTTCGGGCCACCTTGCGGTGTAAAACCCTACTCCTGCTTTGTGGTGGATTAGCCTCACGAGGAGCTGAGGATGAACTAGTACAAGGGAAGAACAACCTAGCGAGGTGTGCTCTGGTGAGGGAATGGGTCGAAGGTCGGATCCCCTCTCTTGGTGGTGGCTAGCCTATACTTATAGTGGCCTCGGTCCTCTTCCTCCAAAACAAAGGCGGGAAGGGATCCCACAATGGCCAATTGGAAGGGGGACAAGTAGTACATCTTATCATGGCGAAAGGTGGTCTTCGCCTGCAAAGCCTCTAGTCGTGATGATGTGGTGGGCTCGGCGATAACATCCATCCTGCCGACCTGGCGGTCTTGGTCTCGTTGCACAAGAATGGAAACCTTTGGCTGATTCCTTGGGACCCCGCGCCTGCGCTTGCCTCCTTAACACCAAAGAGAGAAACCTGCTACTCGGTGCCCGCTGGTACCCGCCTGGCCTTGGTCGTCATGGCTTGTGTCACCTCAACCTCATGAGGTGAGTACCTACATAGGAATCTCCGCTCCTCAGGAGCCACCTTGGGAAGGCCGCTCCCTTCGGAAGTCTTGATGTTGCCCGCCTCGTGAGGCTTGGCCCCTCTCGAGGGTCTTGCTTTCAGGGTGTTGTAGATGGGTCGTACTAGGCCATTGATGGATCCACGACCTGGGTCACAAGCAGGAAAGTCTAGGTACCTTGGTTCCCAGAACGCTGAGAGCTGCCTGTGACCTCGGCTGTGCTTTATGCTTTGGATGGTTTAGTCCTTTGAAGAGGTCCACGACTGCCTTTTGGGTAGTTAAAGCCACCTGGGCACATTTCATTGTTGGCTAGGTCCTTGATAGAACTCTGCTCGTGCACAAACCTGAAGTACGTCGTTGCTCGGTCTAGCCGATCCTGACGTTTCTGTTGTTTTGGATCCTCGGTGACCTGGGGAATTTTTAATGAAAAGTTATGCGCCCTGGGGACGTAATGCCCCTTCCAAGGTAGGTGCACGGGGAGCACGCACCCCTATTTTGGGTGGGTGAGTGCTTGTCCAAGGTCGACTGGCGCAGCCCGTGTGTGCTTTGATGAGGCTGGGGCGTGTTTGCCTGTATAAGCGGCCTCCTCGGATGCCTGCACTTCGACTACAAAAGCCATGGTCTGCTCTTTTGCCCGAAGAGAGCGCTCGTTGTTTCCATTTACTGTAATACATCGTTTGGTTCTGGCATTTTGAGCTTGAGGTAAGCATAATGCATGACTGCATTGAAGCAAGCAAATGTCGTACGCCTTAGGAGCACATGGTATCCGTTGCGGAAGGGTACATGTCAAAGATTAACTCCTCGCTCCTGAATTTCTCAGGTGACCCGAAGACTACCTCCAGCGTCACAGTGCCCATGCAGCGAGCTTTGATGCCTGGTATCATACCTTTGAAGGTGGTGGGGCTAGGTTTGATCCTAGATGAGTCGATGCCCATCTTTCTGATTGTGTCAGCATAAATTAGGTTGAGGCTACTGTCTCCATCCATGAGGATGCGCATCAGGTGGAAACCATCGACGATTGGGTCGAGGACTAGCGCAACCGACCCACCATGCCAAATGTTGGTCGGATGTTGTGTTTGTCAAATGTGATCGGATAAGCCGACCATGAATTGAACTTCGGGGCAATGGGCTCCAATGCGTAGACATCCCGAAGTAGGGGCGGAGCCCATTGGGCTGACCCGTATGCATAGGAATATGGGTGAAATTTTTTGCTAGAAGTACCTATTAATTGAAAAGGTGAAGTGCATCAGGGTGGCCCAAGAGATGTGCATCAGGGTCAGTCTGTTCCATCCACTCTTGATGCCTTCGGACTGGCCCAACGCAGCAGGGTGCGTGCATACAAGAATGCATGGTGGTTCGCTTCCGCATCCATCTCCTCACGTAGTTTTTGTCTATAAAAAAGAGAGAATCTCCACATGTAGTCATGTACGGAAACCTAATCGATCCACCTTTTTTCTACTAGAAAAAACTAATCGATCCATTGACCAATTTCTGTGTTATGCGTATGAACCCAGCCTACCATACTCCATAGCCTCCTACACATCACCGTCCCACACAATCGCCAGAGAAGGCAGCGGCATCATGCCGGCCACCGGACCTCACACGGTGACGAAGCAACATACACGAGCAAAGTTGCATGCCATCCGGTGCTTGGTAATTTTGCATCCCTTCCAAATTACAATCTTGAATGTTTATCTTTGTGTCCGTCCATAGATAATAGATTACAAAAGGCCACAATTGTGGTAGGGCCTTTGTATTGCTTTTCCTAGTTTTGTTAAACTTCAACAATCATGTAAAGAATTTTAGTGAATATAATAAACCACTATGTTTTGGTAAAAGGTGGAGTATTTTCTAGGGTTATAACTTCTGAGTAGGTTATATTTTATTTTTCAATAAAATTCTCCATATCGCATTTATAATTTGTATGTGCCAGATACAGATACTATGGACAAGTTTCTTCACAAAAGAAATGCACCATCACATGCTAGAAGACATAAATTGGGAAGTGGAGATTCAATATGATCAGGGCAATCGCCTCAATGATGAAGTTTGAGTGATGATATTATTTGTTAAGTGGAGAAGTGTAGGATCGAAAGTACGTCTAGAGGGGGGTGATTAGACTACTTGACCAAATAAAAATCTAACCTTTTCCCAATTTTAAGTCTTGGCAGATTTTAGCAACTTAGCACAAGTCAAGCAATCAACCTACACATGCAATTCTAAGAGTGTAGCAGCGGCAAGTAAAACATTGCATATGAAGGTAAAGGGAAGGGTTTGGAAAAGGCAAACGCAATGTAGGCATGGAGATTTTTGGCGTGGTTTTGATGGTGGTGCTATCGTACATCCACGTTGATGGAGACTTCAACCCACGAAGGGTAACAGGTGCGTGAGTCCATGGAGGGCTCCACCCACGAAGGGTCCACAAAGAAGCAACCTTGTCTATCCCACCATGGCCATTGACCATGAAGGAGTTGCCTCACTCGGGTAGATCTTCATGAACTAGGCGATCTCCTTGCCCTTACAAACTCCTTGGTTCAACTCCACAATCTTGTCAGAGGCTTCGAAGTGACACCTAACCAATCTAGGAGACACCACTCTCCAAAAGGTAATAAATGGTGTGTTGATTATGAACTCCTTGCTCTTGTGCTTCAAATGATAGTCTCTCCAACACTCAACTCTCTCTCACACAGATTTGGCTATTGTGGAAAGCAGCTTGGGGAAGGCTAGAGATCAAGATTATTGTGGTTGGATTGGAATGTCTTGGTCTAAACACATGAGTAGGTGGTTCTCTCTTAGAAAATGAGTAGTGGAAGTGTAGGCACGTTCTAATGGCTCTCCCTTAAATGGAGAAGGGGGTGGAGGGGTATATATAGCCTCCACACAAAATCCAACCGTTACACATATTTGACCCAACTCAGTTAGACCAAACAGAAGAACTCGGTGAGACCAATTCTGTTCAAAATGTGAATGTTATGAAGGGACCAATGTGATCAACTCGGTGGGACCAATGTGCTAGGGCTAGGGCAAAACCTCATCTCGGTGAGATCGATCGCATAAACTCGATGAGACCGATTTCAGCAATGAGCAAACAGAGACTTGGTCAAGCAAACTCGGTGGGACCGATCTCTCCTTTCGGTGAGACCGAAACGTTATGAAGGGAAACAGAGTTTGCAATGTGAACTTGGTGAGACCTAAACGTTATGAAGGGAAACAAAGAGTTTGCAATGCCATCTCAGTGAGACCGAGAGCCGTATCGGTGAGACCGAATTGACTAGGGTTTCTGCCTTTTTGGCAATGGCTATGTCAATAGAACTCGATGGCGCCAGATAGATCAAATCGGTGGGGCCAAGTTTGACTTTAGGTTTTGGACATATGTGGAAATGAGAAAGTGGTTGAGGGTTTTGGAGCAATATCACTAAGCACTTTAAGCAAGTAGACCATTAAGCAACACCTCATCCCCTTTTAATAGTATTGTCTTTCCTATGGACTCAATGTGATCTTGGATCAGTGAAATGAAAATGAAGAGTCTTGAGCCTTTGCCAATCTTTGTCCTTAGCATTTTGAGGGGTCCACATCTCTAGTCCATGCCATGCCAATCACTGAACTTTCTGAAATATTTAACTTGAATGGATATTAGTTCAATGAGCTATATGTTGTTATGAATTACCAAAACCACCCGGGGATTAGTTGCACTTTCAAGAAGGAAGAAATAAAAAGGGTCACCAATGCTCAAGTGGTTGAGTATTTCATGGCCTGGAGGAATAGAGACATATTAAAGGTAATTTTCAATTTTTAGCCATCTAAGTACTTTCATTTGGGCTACATTTCAAGTAGTTGTGTCCCTTGTTTTATCATTATAGCTAGCAATTTGATGGCTAAATTTCATTTTTACAAACCGCTTCTGTTATATCCAATAATGTGTGCTAGAATGGAACACACATTTATTCAATACATCCATGCTTGAAAATTTTATGCCTTGTTAACGTGGTGCATCGGGTAAGATTTGCTCCATCTCTCCCCCTATCCAGAAGTGTATGTTTCCTCTCCCGCTTGGGGATGTGGGTGACGTAGATCATATTTACGTCTTCCACCTCATGGGGAAACTGCTTTTGGTCACTGTTATTTGGTCGCCAGGTACATCCTCGTCTTTGCTGCGGGGCTGGGCTTTATTGTTCCCCTCTGCTGCCGCCTTACCAGCTTTTTCGAAGACCCAGCAATTCATGTTAGTATGGTTTGTTGGTTTGTCTGAGGGGCCGTGGATTTGGCATGGCCTGTCAAGGTTCTTTTCTAGCTGGCTGGGTCCATCCTTGTTCCCTTTAAAGGGCTTCCTTTTCTGTCCGGATGTATGTCCGCTGAACCCTGCATTAACTATGGCGTCCTCTATGTCGCTCCCCCCATTTCTATGCGTGCGTTTATTTTTATTACGCTTTGGCTTACCATTAGCGTCGCGAGTCTCCGAGGTGCCCGTATCACCATGTGAGTACTGTGGGCCAGCCAGCTATCCTCTCCCGCGCAAAAGAGGGTCATAAGCGAGGTGAGGGATGCCATGGTCCTCGACTTGTCCTGCTCGAGCTATCGAGGAAGCCATTCATCTCAAATATTATTTTTGAACGCGGCAATGGCCTTAGTGTCAGACTAGTCTATCATCTGATTCTTGTTAGTGAGAAACCTATTCCTGAACTTTCGAGCTGATTCGCTGGACTACTAGATGACGTGGCTAAGGTCGTCAGCATCTAGAGGTCGGACATAGGGTCCTTGGAAATTTGCCCTAAAGGCATCCTCGAGGACTTCCCAGCTTCCGATGGAGTGAGGAGACAGGTTATTGAGCCAATGCCTTGTCGGCCCCTTTAGCTTGAGTGGCGGATACTTGATGGCATAGAGGTCATCTCCATTGGCCATGTGTATATGCATGAGGAAATCCTCAATCCACACGGCTAGATCGGTTGTGCCATCGTATGATTCTATGTTAATGGATTTAAACCCGTCCAAGAACTGATGTTCCATTAGCCCGTCTGTAAAATAGATCAATTGAGCGGGACCTCAGGTCCGAGTAGTGTCGCATCGGATATCGGGGGAGATCCGTGTGTAGGCCGAGTCCCGAGCTCGGTCGTTCCTGCCCATCCAGGCATTATATCCATCGCATCCTGTGGGTTCGTGCCTTCTGGATCTGTAAATGGATCGAGGCGGCGCCCTGTTTGCCTCTATATGACATCAGAGATCATGAGGGTCCAGGAAATCCACAAGGTCCTTGCCGTGACAGCATGGAGCCGGTTGGGTATTGAAATTTTCCTGCACTGGCCTGTCACACCCTCTAGGGGGTCGGTCAGATGCATTGGTGGCTAATTCGTCATCAAACTCCGGTAGCAGACGCCCGCGAGGATAAGATTTGGGCGTGCAATGGAGTCGATATTCAAGATCTTGCTCGGTCGAGAGTACTTCGACCCACTTTTCATTCAGTGCATCTGTATTGGCTTGCAGTTGTTGCTGCTTGCGTTTCATACTTTGGGCGATGGCGACCAGGCCCTGCCGGAAGTGCTCTGCTCAATGGGGTTCTTCAGGGATGATGTAGTCCTCAGTGTCGAGGCTCTCATCTTCCTCAGACTCAGGCATGTATTTGTTGTCAGCCCCTTCAAAGAGGTCATCGGGATCTAAGTCCTCGAGGACTCCTTATGGGGTGGCGTGACGCTCTAGGAAGGCTTGAAGATCTTCCCCTGGGTCATCAACCTCATCTGCTGTCGTGCCACCATTGTTGGTGGCGACGTTATTCCCGCTAGGTTCCCCGTTGGTACATTGCTTGTGTCTGCGTTGACGCCTGGGGAGGTTCCTAGGAGTGTCGACCATGTATACATCATAAGTAGATGTTGCGGTCCACTTGCCAGTATTTACTAACAGTGAAGTGTTTTCGGTGAGGCCATTAGCATCTTCCTCCATGTCTGTGGCCTCATCATAGTATAGCATGTCGGTTAAGTCATCGACCGTGGCGACTAGGTGGGTGGTGGGTGGGATATAAATTTCCCGATCATCAGCTTTAAGTCCGATCTTGTTGTAAAACAAAGTCTTGACGTCCGAGATTGACATGCTCTGGATTCGGTCAAGCACCTCGTTCTGGTGAGATAACTCTTAGGAGTTCATGGCTTGGCCGTAAGCGGGGCTGGCCCAAAGTACGCCCAGCACATAACTTGGCACGTTTTCGACGAGGTGAGGATCCAAAGGTGATTCTAGATCCTACGCCGGGGTCGTTTCTAAATCCGACATGGCTTCCGATTGGGGACCGGACTAGCATTTGGGCAGGGACTCGGGGTGAGATCACCTGGGGCCACCAGTCTAAGCACATCTAGTGGAGCCAGGGAGCCTGATTCGATGTATTCGAAGGAGATCAGTTTCGGAGTCAAGCCTCCGATGTTTGGTGAACCCTCAACCCGGTCCGGCGTCCAGCCCGATAGACAAATTCGCCGAGGGAGTCCGCAGTGTACTCCTGGCCTCCGAAGGTCACGATCTGACCTGGGGCATAATTCTCGATGGAGGCTAGATGGCCTATCAAGTTGGTGCAGAAGATCATGCTTCCAAACACAAAAAGTTGGACGGGGACGTAAATGTCTCAATGTCGGTGCCACGGTTGATCTGCAGATGAGCCATCGATCTTTCCGGTGATCACACAATAGAACTCCCAATGAAAGCACCTGCTTCGGTGTGAAAACCGGCAGACCTCAGGGTAGGGGGTCCCAAGCTGTGGATCTTGGATCGATGGTAACAGGAAGAAGGGAGACGATGATTACCCAGGTTAGGGACCTCTTGACGGAGGTAAAACCCTACGTCTTGCTCTTGCTTATTGTCGGTGTCAAAACCGGCGGATCTTGGGTAGGGGGTCCTGAACTATGCGTCTAGGCGGATGGTAACAGGAGACAAGGGACACGATGTTTTTACCCAGGTTCGGGCCCTCTCGATGGAGGTAAAACCCTACTCCTGCTTGATTGATATTGATGATATGGGTAGTGCAAGAGTGGATCTACCACGAGATCAAGGAGGCTAAACCCTAGAAGCTAGCCTATGGTATGATTGTCGTGTCGATGTTAGCCCCACGGACTAAAACCCTCCGGTTTATATAGACACCGGAGAGGGCTAGGGTTACACAGTCGTCGATTACAATGGTAGAAGATCTACATATCCATCTCGCCAAGCTTGCCTTCCACGCCAAGGAAAGTCCCATCCGGACACGGACGAAGTCTTCAATCTTGTATCTTCATAGTCTTGGAGTCCGGTGATGATGATAGTCCGCTATCCGGGCACCCCTAGTCCAGACTCCTCGGTAGCCTGAACCAGGCTTCAATGACGATGAGTCTGGCGCGCATATTGTTCGGCATTGCAAGGCGGGTTCCTCCTCCGAATAATTCATAGAAGATTTGTGAACACCAGGATAGTGTCCGCTCGCAAAATAAATTCCACATTCCATCAGAGAGAATAATATGTACACAAGTTCAATCTGCTGACGTATTTTGTGGCATGACGTCACACCACTACCAAGCCTTTACTTGAATCATTTTTATTATACCACCTTAGCGCGTTTAGCGAAGCGGTTTCCTTGGCACGTCTTGTCGAAGCGAGAGATCGTGTTCCCTTATTCCGGATTCCCATCAATACGGACGTGGGTAACCCAACCGCGCCATTAATTGTGGCGCTTGGGAGATAAGCGAGATTTACCGGGCGGTGGGGGCGCATAGTCTTCGTCCGCCCATATATAAGGGATAAGGATCCGCCTTTTTACCTCGCCTTCTTCCTCCTTTGCTTATCCATCTCCGCGACTTTTCGAGCTCCAGCGCCCAAGTCCGCACATCTCGTCTCAACCTTCTCCAGCCATGTCCGAGCGGAGGCAGTGGATGGCCTCCTCCGTTCGGAGGGGCACATCGAGAAGCTGCGCGCGCGGATACCTATCCAGCGACATCAGCAGACCGGCTGCCCGACGAGGGGCAGCTCATCCCCACCCCTGTGCCTCATGAGAGGGTCGATTCCTTCCCCACTTCCTTCGCGGACTGGGCTTCCCACTTCATCCCTTCGTCCGGGGCTCATGTACTACTACGGCCCGGAATTCCACGATCTGGCGCCAAACTTCATCCTCAACATCTCGGCGTTTATCGTGGTATGCGAGGCCTTCCTTCAGCATCCAGCCCCACTTCGCTTGTGGCTAAAGACCTTCAATGTCAAGCGAAGGTGGTGAAGGGCGTCAAGCGGAGTGCGAGGCGCCATGGTGGGAAAAATGCCCAACGTCATCTGGCTCGAGGGTGCCTTCGTGGAGTCCGTCAAAGGGTGGCAATCGGGGTGGTTCTATATCATTGAGCTGCATGTCCCTAAATGGGCAGCGGCCCCCGAGTTCAGATCTGGTATCCCCATGCAGCTCACCTCCTGGAAAGAGAACGGCTTGCTACGGGGTAGTTCGGAGGAGCTGACAGGACTCCAATCCTGTCTCCAGACCCTGGTGAACAAGAAGCTTAAGCTTGTCAACGTGATCCAGGTCATGCTCGTCCGCCGGATTCTCCCCTGCAAGCAACGGGCCTTCAATTTGTGGGTGTTTGATCTGGCACAGCACCGGACCTTGAGCGGGCTCTTTGACACGACGTACGAAGCTGCCTGGAGGGTGCTGTTCAATGGCGGAGAAGCCCCCGCATCCGCAACTGAAGACCGCGGATTCAGCACGAAGCGCCCGGCCGGCGAGGTAAGTTTTGCTATCCTTTATGGGACACTTATTTCTTCCATAGTTTGACTCTATGTGGGATCTAAAACTCCCAACGCCTTTAACAGGACTGGCAGAGGACATCCGGACAGGTTAACTGTCCGGCTCCCCTTCCTGAAGACCCAGCGGACACCCGTTTGACGGGGCTGCTAGTTCCAGCCCTTTACGTGGTGCCGGAGAAGAAGGCCAAGAAGAAGGCCACGGGAACCCGAAGGAGTTCCCGGCGCCAGGTGGTATCGGACTCATCGTCCGATGGCTCCGAGGCGGACTCCTCCCCTGAAGACGAGGAGGAGAAGGAGGACTCTCCCCAGGAGGGGGGAGAGAAGAAGAGGAAGGCTTCCCCAACGAGGGAGGCCGAAGGGTTCAAGAGGGGAAGGACCCTTCCTCCGGACAGCTCCGCCAACGCCGACGATGGCGACGAGGGGTGGCCCTCAAGGGCCAAGCCCCCGGCAAGATTGTAAGTATCCGGATTCCTAAATGATTTATAATTTCTCTTTTTTGCCACATAGTGTCCTTCTAATGCCGCATACAACCCGTAGTCCGGCCGAGGACGATTTTCCCGCTTCTTCGAGCGAGTCCTTGGCTTCGTCGGATGTGGATTCCATTCCGACCGCCTCCACCCCTTGCGATGCTGAGGACGCCGAGGTGGGATCCCAGGAGGGGACCCGCCAGGAGGGGGAGGCTCCGGAGGTGCCACAAGGCAACCTCCCGGACTTCGCACCGGACTCCGCCCCAGAACCCGCAGTGGTTCCGGAGTCCGGCAGGCGGCCCCTTCTTAAGAAGGGCAAGACCGTGACACCGGCGACCTCCGTCCAACCGGAGGCGCCGGACAACTTGTTGGAGGTGCTCAACGGCGCTTCCATCGAGGAAGAACATCGCACTGTCATGAGTGCGGTGATTCAGAAGGTTCAGCTCGCTAAGAGCGGGCTAACCGAAGCCTGTAGCAGCCTTCTAAAAGGCTTTGAGGTAAGAAAATTTAAAATATGTAATGTAATACCGCATAGACAGTAGCCCCTGATGCTCGGTTCGGTGTTCGGAAAGAAAATCCGGACTTAGGATCTAAAAAGATATACGCAGGAGTTCTAAAAATTATGTCAATATGGGATTGCAGGCTGCGCTGCTGACCTCTGCCGCACTGACTGCGGAGGTCGATGCTTTGAAGCAGGACCTCGAGCGGTCCGAGAATGAGATCGGCCTTGCCAAGAAGCAGCTCGAGGACAAAGAAGGTGAGTAACACTGTATTAAATTTGTACCTTACAGAAAAGGATTTTGGTTGCAAGAGAAATAACAAGGATAACATGGGCACTACAGGGCCACGAACGAGGTGGCGACCCTGAAGGAGGCTGTGTCCGCGGCCGAGCATAATGCCGCTGCGGAACGAGCGGAGCGAGAGAAGCAGGAGGCGCGGGTGGAGGAGGTGCAGCAAGAGCTCCGGGCTCTCATGGAAAAGCATGAGAGTTTGGAGCGCGACTCGAAGACTCGAGAGTCCGAGCTTGCTTTGGCTCATAAGGCCCTCTAGGATATTGAGGCGGTGAAGAAAATAGCGGCGGGTAAGGCATTTTTCATGCAAAGCAAGCATGTGAATGTGAATTACCTGTTACTTACCCGAATTCGGAGCTCTCCAGGAGCGTTTCTAGATCTTCCTCGCAGCGTGTCCGATGCTGCCGCATTCTACCGAGCCGAGGAGGGAGCTCAACGGAGAAGGTCTTCGGTCTCGAGATCTTTGAGGTAGGACATCCGGTGCCCCTTAGCGACCAGGTGAAGCAGCTGGTCGAGCTCCTAAGGTAGCCGAGCAGGCCATGAAGGGCCTCATAGTTCGGTTTGTGGCCGAAGAGGCCATGCACAGGAGCTACTTCGGCCTGGTCGGCGGCTGGTGGATCGTGTCCCTGGGTGGAAGTCATCAAGCGCTCCGCCTGCATTCAAGGTGCCCGTCGGGCCCTTGCCCACGCAAAGGTGCACTGGGGCAGGCTGGATGCTGAGAAGCTTCTGACGGACGCGCCGCCGGCGGGCAAGGAGTATCGCACGCCCGAAATGTATTATAAGAGTGTCTTGAAGGGTGCCCGCAAGATTGCGGATGAGTGCTCCAAAGATGTAATATTTGAGTAGACTTGCAATGTGTTATCCTGTGCACTGAAAACTTTATTCATATGCGCTAAGCAACGCTTATTAATTTAAAATATTACCTTTTGTGCGGCCATTTATCAAATCAGAGAGATGGCAAGTCATCGGCTTCAGCCCCCATGCCACGAGTGCTGAGGTGTTCGGGATAAACTTGAGCGCTCTTGTTCCCATTTTTGGGTCCATCTAGGGAGGCGCTCAACACGACGAACAAGGCAACCGGACTTATAATGCTTGAACACTCTCACTTAGCCATAGAATTCTATAATTTTAAATTCGGCGAAGCCCCTAGTGTTCGGTAGACTGAGTTCGGGGCGCTATCCACGCCTGGGCCGGACAAAGCCGGTTCCTCGCTCTAAGCGGCATAAGTCTTTAGGGACTCAAAAGGACCTCTCGAACAGCGACCAGCTCTCGCCTTATCATGACGATCAGTTTTAGCTTTCTCCACTGAGGCGCTCGCCCAGCTCAACCGGGGCGCAATCGCAGTGGTTCTCCCAGTGCTACCTTAGCCGATAGAACGGAACGTAAGGTACCAAAACATGGGAGCCGGGCAAACCCAACTATTGACCCAAGACATGATTCGGAGCCGATGCATATAGTGCTATAAGTTCGGGGTGCCGCACTTGTGAAAGTGTTCGGACTTATCACACCATAATGCGGGGAACATAAGCCCCTGGTGTATTCGGCCGTACCAAAGTGTACGGATGCAAAACGTCATAAATGAACATATATGTAAGAAAGGAATGCAATTATAAGCGAAAAGTGATGCATTGTTTATTCAAGGAATTCTGCCATGAGTGCAGAACGATACAAATAGTGCGGTAAGCAAGGGCTTGGACTATTAGAAATGTCTCCCTCCAGGGGTAGGCTGCAGAATGGTGTATTAAACAGATTTAATGCTCATAATGGAGACCACCTGAGTATTCGTCGTAGCCTTCGTCCTTCCCTGGCTGTTGCATCGTGAGTTCGGCCGATCCACTGCCGGACAGGGCCTCTGGTAAACGGAGTCCTGTGGATAAATAAAAAAAGGAAAAGAAAAAGAGCGACACACTTGGGAGCCCTTAGTGTGGTTGAGCCGCACTCTGGGCCTGTCGTGGTCGTGCCCCTCCCCCTATGCCCATGGTATCTCTAGAGCGTAATGATGTACGTGAAGGGCTAGTCTTGCAATCATGCAAGGGATGGGGTTGGGGCCGCATTGCTACGCGTGCTCGGAACGTGCCAGGTGGTCTTGATGTATGTTACTCCGGGCACGTTTGGCCATGTCCGGTCGTTTAACGACCGGACTCGAAAATTGCCTTAAGAGGCTGCTCAGTATTTCGCCATGAGAGCCGTGTGTGTTCCTCCGTTCGGAGGAGCGTTGATGTTTCCGTCGACCGTGATGACTCCACGAGGGCTGGCATCTTGAGCTTAAGGTATGCATAATGCGGCACCGCGTTGAACTTTGCAAACGCGTTCGTCGTCCGCAGAGCGTGATAGCCATCGCGAACGGGACTATGTCGAAGATTAACTCCTCGCCGGAAATTATCCGAGGATCCGAAGACCACTTCGGTGTGGTCGAGCTCGCATAATTGGCCTCAACACCGGTATGACGCCTTTGAAGGTCGTCTTTGTAGGTTTAATCCTTGAGGGTCTATGCCCATCTTGCGCGACCGTATCCCGATAAAGCGAGTTCAGCTGCTGCCGCCGCCCATCGAGGACTCTAGTGAGGTGAAATCCATCGGCGATTGGGTCTAAAACTAATGCGCGAATCCGCCATGGCGGATATCGGTGGGTGGTCCTTCGATCGAAAGTGATCGGGCAAGAGGACCATGGATTGAACTTCGGGGCGACTGGCTCCATCGCATATACGTCCCTAAGTGCACGCTTCCGCTCCCTCTTGGGTATGTGGGTTGCGTATATCATGTTTACCGTCCGCACTTGTGGGGGGGAACCCTTCTATCCTCTGCTGTTCGGCGGCCGGGTCTCCTCCTCGTCATTGCTATGCATCCCCCTTGTCATTGTTTTCGGCAATTAACTTGCATGCCTGCTTGAATACCCAACAATCCCTGTTGGTGTGGTTAGCTGGCTTTTGAAGTGCCATGTATCCGCAAGAGCGGTCGAGTATTCATCCAAATTGGACGGACCAGTGGTTCTTTTAAATGGCTTTTTCACGACCGGTTTAGAGCCTCACGAATCCGGCGCCGACCGCCGTATCCTCGGTGTTATTGCCGTTAACGCGCGTTTGTTTTTGTTACGACACGACCTGCCATTGCGGTCCTTGTTGTCTGGACTGCCAGAATTTTTGCTGAGGTTGTTACTGCGGGCTAGCCAGCTGTCCTCCCCCGCACAGAAGCGGTGTAACGCCCTGGATTCGTTGCGCCAGGTGTCTGCCAGTTATTCGCCGTCGTTGCCATGTCATTTGCTTGCGTGTTGCATTTTGCCATGTCATCATATGCATTTCATATCATGTCTTCATGTGCATTGCATTCGCATACGTGTTCGTCTCATGCATCCGAGCATTTTCCCCGTTATCCGTTTTGCAATCCGGCGCTCCTATGTTCCCCGGCGTCCCTTTTTGTCTCTCGTTGTGTGCAGGTGTTAAACTTTCTCGGAATGGACCGAGGTTTGCCAAGCGGCCTTGGTATAGCACCGGTAGACCGCCTGTCAAGTTTCGTGCCATTTGGAGGGATGGTGAGAAGAGATATATTTTACATCCCAGAGGGGCTATAATTGGAGATACTATTGTTTCTGGTACAAAAGTTCCTATATCAATGGGAAATGCCGAATTTACAGTACGTCCCCATTAACCACTCGGGCATCGACCCAGGAAGAATTTATTCTAGGGTTTTTGCTAATCTATGATTAACCTCCTTTCATAATACTCCCTACCCCCAGGGGAAGTCGAATCCCCGCTGCCTCCTTGAAAGAGAGATGTCCTGAACCACTAGACGATAGGGGGTCGTTTCATACTCCAGCGGTTAACCGGGGAACCGTAAAGGCCTCTTTTGTTGCAGCCCAACACCCCTTCCAAAGTGGCCCAAAACCCAGCAAACTCCCCTCCATGCTCTCGGCCGTTCGATCACGATCGCGTGGCCGAAAACCGCTCCTCATTTGGACTCTCCTAACTCCCTCTCCCCCGAAATTTCGGATCAAATCCACCCTAACCCTAGCCTTCTTCATCCTCCCGCCGCCGGACGCGTCCGTTCACGCCGGACACGTCCGCGCCGCCGCCCGCAGCCAATCAGAGGCTGCCGCGTGGCCTCTCGCGCCCGCGCTGCCGCGACCTGCGGAGCCCATCGCGAGCCCACAAGAAGCTCGCGCGCCGCCCGCTTTCGCCTCGCTCCTCCGTCGCTGCTGCGCTGCGACCCGCCGCCGCTTCGCCGCCCACCGGCCGGCAGCGCCGTCCGCGATCCGTCCGTGCCGCTGCTGGCTCCCTCGCCGCCGGCGCCGACCTCGCGCCGCCCGGCCTCCCGCGACTCCCGAGTCTCGCCGCCGCCACCGAGCCTCCTCGTCGCCCGGCGCGACCACGACCGCCGCCGCCCGCGACCCGTCGCCGCCACCCGCGACCCGGCAGCCGGACGCCGCCCGTCGCCTCCTCTGCTCCCCGTCGCTGGCGCCCTCGTCCCCAAGCTCCGGCCGCCGTCTTCCTTTCCTCCAGCGAAACTCCGGAGATCCTCGGGATACGTGCCGCCCGGATCCAGATCCAGCGAACCCTAAGGTTGTCCCCGATTTCGTCTAAGTCCCCGAATCCCTGACATAATCATGCCATGTTCATCATGCCGTATCTCTGCATCCGTTGCTCCGTTTCGTGCGTATAATATGTAAAATTGTTCGTCTCAACGAGTACTTCATTTAATTCCATTGCATCATTTTCATTTGAGCTCATCTTGATGCCCGAAATGCTGTCGGAAGAGCGCATGTTGATGTTAACCTGCTGAAACTGTTATAACTTGCTCATTTATCATTTTTGCCATGATTGATGTGTGCATCCTATGAGGTTGATGTCTTCATGTGTTTTGATCTATGCCATGCCATCTTTCCAGAGGTGCCATCCATGTATTTTTGTGAGTTGTGTGCTGAGTGCATCAAGCTTGTTAAGGAGAGTACTTGTTGTTGCTGTTTTCCTGACAGATTCTGTTATATTTTGTTGCTATGTAAACCTGCTGCTACAAGTCATTTCGTGCATTATTTAGGAGATGTTCACTAAGGATGTTTTGTTATACATGTCTTGCTATATCCATTCATGCCCTTGGTTGCAATTATAGCCTGCTGTAGCTTGTTGTTATATTGCTCCAAAGTTGCTAAATGATGTTGCTGTCAGCCTGTTAACATCAAGTTCTATTTTTCCATGATTGTTTGCTAGTGATCCATGCACCCTATGAACTTGTTCTTGCCATGCTTAGCTTCATAAACATGACTTCTTACTGCTGGTTGCCTTGCCATGCCATGTATTGCTCTGTGGTAAGTGGTTCAAGCTCACCAACATGCCTACTTATTGTTGTTCCTGCCATGTATGAATCTGTCATATAACTTGCCATGTTTACATGGGTGCCATCATATTTTCCGTGCCCTTTTGGCTCATGGTCAGTAAGGGACTGTTGTTCTATGCAATTAGTAGATTCATGCCATGCCTTTGTTTGCCATGATAGCTTCCTGTAACATGGTGTTTGATAGCTCTAAACATTGCAACCTAATATTATTTGCAATCTTCCCATGTCCTTTTGAGCATGTTCTAGTGATTTCTGGAGATAGCTCAGTGTTCATGTTTTATTATGCTTTACCTGTACATCATGCCCATGCCGTTTTTTATTATGTTGAGATGGTGTAGCTTGTTGTTTTGATGCTTGTAATATGCCTAGTTGCTGTTATGGACAGATTGTTGCTATGACTTGTATAGTGTGCATGTGTTGAACCGTTGCTCCGTTTTGAGTGTGCTCTATATGAAACTTGCTTGATTTTGCATGTAGCTTCATATTATCATGTTGCATCCTTGTTTTGAGGTGTTTGCTTGATGTTTGTATGCATTTTGCATCAATGCCATGTTGGACTTGTTTTGCTCATATCTTCTAGGCCGTAGCTCCGAATCTAATGAACTTTATATGTAACTTGACTAGAATTTCGTATAGATCCTCTTGGTGCTCTTTAACTTGCTGTTTAACAACTTGAACATAAGGTTTGTTCAGATCTGGACCAATTTCGAAATTTGCATATGAGGACTTACCGGAATTGTTATATGTTGTTTCCGGCCTCATTTAAACTTGCCTTGATGTGTTGTTCTGGTTTGCATCATCTCTTGCCATGAGTAGCTTCTTGTAGCCTTGTCATGCATCATGCTTGTTGTGCATCATGTCTTGTTCATGTGTGGTGTGTTTACTATGTTGTGTGCTTCTTCTCGATAGTTCCCGTTTCGTTGCGGTCGTGAGGATTCGTTCGTCTACGTGTGGTTCGTCTTCGTGGCTTCACCTTCTTCATGGACTCGTTCTTCTTCCTAGCGGGATTTCAGGCAAGATGACCGCTACCCTGGATCTCACTACTATCATTGCTATGCTAGTTGCTTCGTTCTATCGCTATGCTGCGTTACCTATCTTTTGCTCTTCAAGCCTCCCAAATTGCCATGAACCTCTAACCTTTGACACCATTCCTAGCAAACCATTGCTTAGCTATGTTACCGCTTTGCTCAGCCCTCTTATAGCGTTGCTAGCTGCAGGTGAAGATGAAGTTTGCTCCATGGTGGACAAGGTTATGTTGGGATATCACAATATCTCTTATATTATTAATGCATCTATATATTTGGTAAAGGGTGGAAGGCTCGGCCTTATGCCTGGTGTTTTGTTCCACTCTTGCCGCCCTAGTTTCCGTCATACCGGTGTTATGTTCCCGGATTTTGCGTTCCTAACGCGGTCGGGTGATTTATGGAACCCCCCTGACAGTTCGCTTTGAATAGAACTCCTCCAGCAAGGCCCAACCTTGGTTTTACCATTTGCCTCACCACCACCTACATTTCCCTTGGGAGTAATTAACCCAAGGGTCATCTTTATTTTAGCCCCCCCGGGCCAATGCTTGTCTAAGTGTTGGTCCAAACCGAGCGATGTCCGGCGCCCCCTGGGCAACCAGGGTCTATGCCAACCCGACGTCTAACTCATCCGGTGTGCCCTGAGAACGAGATATGTGCAGCTCCTATCGGGATTTGTCGGCACAGCGGGAGGCTTTGCTGGTCTTGTTTAACCATTGTCGAAATGTCTTGTAAACCGGGATTCCGAGACTGATCGGGTCTTCCTGGGAGAGGTCTATTCCTTCATTGATCGCGAGAGGTTGTCATGGGCTAAGTTGGGACACCCCTGCAGGGTTTAAACTTTCGAGAGCCGTGCCCGCGGTTATGTGGCAGATGGGAATTTGTTAATGTCCGGTTGTAGGTAACTTGACACCTGATCCGAATTAAAATGCATCAACCGCGTGTGTAGCCGTGATGGTCTCTTCTCGTGAGTCCGGAAGTGAACACGGTTTCGGGTTATGTTTGGCGTAAGTAGGAGTTCGGGATCACCTCTTGATCATTACTAGATGACGACCGTTCCTTTGTTTCTCTTCTCTCTCTCATTTGCGTATGTTAGCCACCATATATGCTTAGCGCTGCTGCAACCTCACCACTTTACCCCTTCCTTTCCCATTAAGCTTTGCTAGTCTTGATACCCATGGTAATGGGATTGCTTTGAGTCCTCGTGGCTCACAGATTACTACAACAACGATTGCGAGTACAGGTTTTGCGATGACCTTGGCGCGAGAGCGATGTTGCTTGTTTTGGAGTTCTTCTTACGCTTCTTCGATCGGGGATAGGTTCGGTCGGCAGCTGGGCTAGCAGGTGGATATTGTTTGAGTTTCATTTATGATTCATCCGTAGTCGGATGTTGTTCTGTATGTTGTATTGTTGTATTCATGTGACATTGTATGTATTGGATGTATCCCCACTATTATGTAATGTTGATGTAATGATATCCACCTTGCAAAAGCGTTTCAATATGCGGGTCTATCCTTGGTGGGACCTTCGAGTTCCTTTTGGATAGGGTCGCATATTGGGCGTGACAAGCGGGTCATGAGTGATGTGAGGGCTGCCATGGATTTCGGCTTTTCCTGCCCTAGGTGCCAGGCCAGCCACAAGTCGCGGATGTCATGTTTGAAGGCTGCGAGGGCCTCTGCATCCGGACAGTCGACGATTTGATTTTTCTTTGTTAAGAACCGTGTCCAGAACTGTCTGGCCGATTCTTCTGGCTGCTGAATTATGTGGCTTAGGTCATCGGCGTCTGGTGGTCGCACATATGTGCCCTGGAAGTTGTCGAGAAATGCGGCTTCCAGGTCCTCCCAACACCCAATTGACTCTGCTGGCAAGCTGTTAAGACAATGCCGAGCTGGTCCTTTAAGCTTGAGTGGGAGATACTTGATGGCGTGGAGATCGTCACCGCGGGCCATATGGATATGAAGGAGATAATCTTCGATCCAGACCGCGGGGTCTGTTGTGCCATCGTAGGATTTAATGTTCACGAGTTTAAACCCTTAAGGGATTTGATGATCCATTACTTCATCTGTGAAGCATAGTGGGTGTGCGGCGCCTCTATACTGGGCAATGTCACGACGTAGCTCAAGAGAGCTTTGTCTGCTGTATTCGGCCCGGCCGGAGTTGCTATATCCGGTGCGACGGTAGTCGTCATGGATCGTGGGGCGCCCACGTGATCCGTAGATAGATCTTGATTGTTTTGCCTTGTCCTCCAATATATGTCGCAAGTCCGGCGCATTCCCCCGTGGCTTCGCGCTTTTCGAGCGGTGCCGGGGTACGGTTCTGGCGGAGGGCCTAGATACCTCTCTGTCGCGGCCACGAGGTGGTCGGTCTGCCGTATTGCGCTGGTGATGAAGGTTTATATGCCTCCTCCTCTAATCGGGGGAGCAACTTGCGTTTTGGGTAGCTTTTGGAGGGGCGTTCGAGTTCATGCTCTTCGGCCGCGAGGACCTCGGTCCATCTGTTGGCCAGCAGGTCTTGATCAGCTCGAAGCTGTTGCTGCTTTTTCTTTAGGCTGTTTGCCATGGCCATTAGCCTGCGTTTAAAACGCTCTTCTTCAACGGGATCCTCGGGCACGACGAATTCGTTGTCGTTGAGGCTTGCCTCATCTCCAGAGGGAGGCATGTAGTTGTCATCCTCTATCTCCTCGTCTGCCGCTCTCTCTTGAGGGCTGGCTTCTCCGTCCTCTGTCTGAATCTTCTTTGGAGGGGTTGTCTTCGGCACTCTCTGGGGTGTTATTATCTCCGGTGCCGGAATCTCCATTCTTGCTATGGCGGGATTTAGAGCGGCGCCGTTGACGTCGGCGCTTGGGCTGTTTCTTAGAGGAATCTGCCTTTGCTGCTTCTTCGCCGTTCCCATCCTTTGGGATGTCCACCATGTATATGTCGTATGACAAGGTGGTCTTCCAGTGCCCCGTAGGCGCTGGTTCTTGGTCGTCTCCGGCATCGTCGTCCATACCGTCGATGTCTTCGGAGTCGTAGTCTAACATGTCGGTTAGATCGTCGGCGGTGGCTACAAAGTGGGTGGTGGGTGGGCTTTGAATTTCTTCGTCATCCGCATCCCAACCATCCTGACCGCAGTCCGGCCAGGGATCTCCTGATAACGAGAGATACTTTAGCGAATTCAGGATGTCGCCAAAGGGTGAGTGCTGAAAGATGTCCGCAGCGGTGAACTCCATGATCGGCGCCCAATCAGATTTGATTGGCAGGGGCGCAGGAGGTTCAGAGTCCGGCAAGGAGTCCAGCACCTCGGAGTCACGAGCTTTGCAAGGGACAAGGTTAGTATTCGACTCCATCGCCGTAGAAGTTGCAGCCCCCGAGGCGGTGTCCAGTCACCTGTCCTCTATCTACGCGGTCGGCTCCGAACTATCGGTCAGAGCGGACTCATGTGCGGCCTCCAGGGTACTGTCCGGTGGCAAAGCTAAATCGTGCCCATCGTGACAGTGCGGCGCGCTCGGCTGTGGCTCGAATCCATCGAAGATCAAGTCTCCGCGGATGTCAGCCGTGAAGTTTAGGCTTCCAAACCTGACCTGATGGCCAGGGGCGTAGCTTTCGATCTGCTCCAGATGGCCAAGCGAATTGGCCCGCAGTGCAAAGCCGCCGAACACAAAGATCTGTCCGGGGAGAAAAGTCTCACCCTAGACTGCGTTGTTGTTGATTGAAGAAGCCATCAAGCCTATCGGTGACGACACAGAGGAACTCTCAATGAAAGCACCAATGTCGGTGTCAAAACCGGCGGATCTCGGGTAGGGGGTCCCGAACTGTGCGTCTAGGCGGATGGTAACAGGAGACAAGGGACACGATGTTTTTACCCAGTTCGGCCCTCTCGATGGAGGTAAAACCCTACTCCTGCTTGATTGATATTGATGATATGGGTAGTACAAGAGTGGATCTACCACGAGATCAAGGAGGCTAAACCCTAGAAGCTAGCCTATGGTATGATTGTCGTAATGGATGTTCGTCCTACGGACTAAAACCCTCCGGTTTACATAGACACCGGAGAGGGCTAGGGTTACACAGAGTCGGTTACAATGGTAGGAGATCTACATATCCGTATCGCCAAGCTTGCCTTCCACGCCAAGGAAAGTCCCATCCGGACACGGGGCGAAGTCTTCAATCTTGTATCTTCATAGTCTTGGAGTCCGACCGATGATGATAGTCCGGCTATCCGGACACCCCCTAGTCTAGGACTCCCTCACTTATATTGATGGAGATGTATCAAGTATAGAGTTGATCTACCTCAAGATCATTAGTGTGTTCTACCTCTAGGGCTAGGTGAATGTAATTGTGATTCTGTCCCCTCTATGGGCTAAACCTTTGGCTTATATACACGCCAGGTAGGGCATCTAGGGTTACATAGTTGTCGGTATCTGAGGATCACATGGAGGTGGCAGGGAATATCTTGGAGTGCAAGTCAAGGCTTCAGCAGGTACGGTCTTGATCCCATCTAGGCATACAACTTCCGGAGTCTTCCTTATCGACAATGCAGGCCCACTAGCCCAACCCAGGGACTACGGGCCAACTATATTGGCATCCCCTAGTCCAGGACACCGTCAATAAGGTAATCTAAGGGATATTAAGGCTTCCTTTTAATAGAGAACCGGAACAAAGGATTAGCATATGGTGAATACATGAACTCCTCATACTATAGTAATCACCGAAAAGAATCCCAATTATTGTCACCTTGGGGTATGCAGATCATAACACGTAATAGGTGCATACAACTTCCAAGATAGGATCAAGTACTCAAATATATTGATGAAACATAGAGCGTCCAGATCTAAAATCATGGCACTCGGGCCCTAGTGACAAGCATTAAGCATAGCAAAAAGTCATAGCAACATCAATCTCAGAACATAGTGGATATTGGGGATCAAGCCCTAACAAATTGACTCAATTACATGATGAATCTCATCCAACTCCATCATAGTCTAGCAAGCCTACGAAGGAATTACTCACTCCCTGTGGTGAGCATCATGAAATTGGTGATGAAGAAGGGTTGGTGATGATGATGGTAACAAATCCCCCTCTCGGGAGCCTCAAACGGACTCCAGATATGCCCTCCTGATGAAGAACAGGAGGTGGCGGCGGCTCCCTATAGTAAAATGCGATGAATCTTCTTCTCTTATTTTTTTCTCATGAAGAAGGAATTTATAAACTTGAGATTAGGGTCAGCGGAGCCACGTGGGCCCCACAAGGTAACAGGGCACACTCAGGGGGTGTCCGCACCCTGTTGCCTTGCGGGAAATAGGTGTCCACCCTCTGGTGGGTCTTGCCTCCAGTATTTTTAATATATTCCATAAAAAATCTCTAAAAAAATTCGTCCAATTCTGAGAACTTTTATTTTTGAACAAAAACAACACCATGGTAGTTCTGCTAAAAACAACGTCAGTCCAGGTTAGTTTCATTCGATCATGCACATTAGAGTCCAAAACAAGAGCAAAAGTTTTGGAAAAGTAGATACGATGGAGACATATTAACTCCCCCAAGCTTAACTCACTGCTTGTCCTCAAGCAATTCAGTTGACAAACTGAAATTGATAAAGAAAAACTTTTACGAACTCTTCTGTTCTTGTATCCGTATATAACCTTAACTAGCACCCAAGTTTTTAGCAAAGATCATGAACTAACCATGCAAATGATAACACTTAGAATTTATATTTACTCATATTAATGGCATAATCAACTAGCGAGCAATGATAACATATATCAAATGCTAACAATTTGTCAAAACAATCTTGATACAATATGATAACATGGTATCTCGCTAGCCCTTTCTGAAACCGCAAAACATAAATGCAGAGCACCACGAGGAGCTCTGGAATGGTCTGGAGGTAAAGATTGATATATAGGACCATACTATTTGGTCTTTGAAAAGGTTTTGAAATGCACCGGGTAATTATCGGATCACCGGAAGGGGTTCCGGGAAGGCCACGGGTAGTTATTGGGCTTATTGGGCGAATAAGGGAAGCACACCAGCCCACAAGGGGCTAGTGCGCCCCACCTCTAGGCCGCCGGCCCTAGGGAAGGAAAGGGGGAGGGCTAGCCCTTCCTGCCTTCCCCTCCACATGAGAGAAAGGAAAAGGGGGCGCCTCCCCTTCTGCCTTCTCCCCAGGTGCCAAAGAAGGAAGGGGGTGGCCAGGGCAGGCCCTAGGGCTGGCCGCTGGTCCCCTTGGGGGGACCCTAGGCTTCCTCCCGCCTCCCCCACCTATATATATGAGAGGAGGGAGAGGGGCAACACACACCACGATCCCCAAGCTGTGTGCAGCGCCCCGTCTCCCTCTAGTTATAGTTTCTCCTCCATCCACGTCTGTTGTTCTTGGCGAAGCCCTTCGGATAGTTTCACCACCAACGTCACCATGCCATCGTGCTGCCGAAACTAATCTACTACTTTGACTCTCTTGCTAGATCGCAAAGGGCTGGACGTCATCGAGCTGAACGTGTGCTGAAGTGGAGGTGCCGTACATTCAGTACTTGATCGGGATGGATCGTGGAGGTGTATGACTACTTCAATAGCATTGACAAATGCTTCTGCTTAGCGATCTACAAGGGTTTGTAGATGCTCCCCCGTCTCGTAGCTATGCATCTTCATGGATAGATCTTGCGTGTGCGTAGAATTTTTTTATTTTCCATGCAACATTCCCCAACAAAAGCCTACATCCTGCTTGATTGATATTGATGATGATGATCTCGATTATAAGGGTGGTGTTTCGCTACCTCTATCTCGGGAGCATCTACTTTGATCTTGTCTAAGACTTGTCTATCTGTCTAAACTTGTCCCTCTTGGGGTGCCTTGCCCCTCCTTATATAAGTTGAAGGGGCTGGCTTACATGTAGAGTCCTAGTAGGATTAGGATCAGTATATCTTCTATTACAAGCCAGATACAAGTTCGGGTCTTGCTTCCCTTGCCAGGTCTCGCTCCTCTTGGACCTTCTCCGTGAGCCGGCTGATACGTCTCCAACGTATCTATATTTTTTTATTGTTCCATGCTATTATATTATCTGCTTTGGATGTTTAATAGGCATTTATATGCTATTTTATGTTATTTTTGGGACTAACCTATTAACCGAGAGCCCAGTGCCAGTTTCTGTTTTTTTTTGCCTATTTTAGAGTTTCACAGAATACCAAACGGAATGAAACTTTCGCGATGATCTTTCTTGGACCAGAAGGAAACCATAAGACTTGGAGATGAAGTCGGAGACGCAAAGAGGCGGCCACGAGGCGGGAGGGCGCCCCCCACCTTGTGGGCCCCTCATGGGTCTCTTAACCTAGCTCCTTCGCCTATATATACTCTTATACCCTAAAGACATCCAGGGGAGCCACGAAACCACTTTTCCACCGCCGCAACCTTCTATACCCGTGAGATCCCATCTAGGGGCCTTTTCTGGCGTCCTTTCGGAGGGGGATTCGATCATGGAGGGCTTCTACATCAACACCATTACCTCTCCGATGAAGCGTGAGTAGCTTACCATAGACCTACGGGTCCATAGCTAGTAGCTAGATGGCTTCTTCTCTCTCTTTGATTCTCAATACCATGCTCTTCCCTCGATGTTCTTGGAGATCTATTCGATGTAATATTCTTTTGCGGTGTGTTTGCCGAGATCCGATGAATTGTGGATTTATGATCAGATTATCTATGAATATTATTTGGTTCTTCTCTAAATTCTTATATGCATGATTTGATATCTTTGCAAGTCTCTTCAAATTATCGGTTTAGTTTGGCCTACTAGATTGATCTTTCTTGCAATGGGATAAGTGCTTAGCTTTGGGATCAATCTTGCGGTGTCCTTACCAAGTGACAATAGGGGAAGCAAAGCACGTATTGTATTGTTGCCATTGAGGATAAAAAGATGGGGTTTTCATCATATTGCTTGAGTTAATTCCTCTACATCATGTCATCTTACTTAATGCGTTACTCCATTCTTTATGAACTTAATACTCTAGATGCATGCTGGATAGCGGTCGATGTGTGGAGTAATAGTAGTAGATGCAGAATCGTTTCGGTCTACTTGACACGGACGTGATGCCTATGTTCATGATCATTGCCTTAGATATCGTCATAACTTTGCGCTTTTCTATCAATTGCTCGGCAGTAATTTGTTCACCCACCGTAATATTTGCTATCTTGAGAGAAGCCACTAGTGAAACCTATGGCCCCCGGGTCTATTTTACATCATATTAGTTTTTCATCAACTTTCCAATTTCTTTTGCCGTTCCTTATTTTGCATCTTTACTTTCCAATCTATAAACCGAAAAATACCAAAAATATTTACTTTACCGTTTATCTGTCTCTATCAGATCTCACTTTTGCAAGCATCCGTGAAGGAATTGGCAACCCATTTATCGCGGTGGGTGCAAGTTGTTGATTGTTTGTGCAGGTATTTGGTGACTTGTGCGTTGTCTCCTACTATATTGATACCTTGGTTCTCAAACTGAGGGAAATACTTACACTACTTTGCTACATCACCCTTTCCTCTTCAAGGGTAAAACCAAAGCAAGCTCAAGAGGTAGAAAGAAGGATTTCTGGCGCCATTGCCGGGGAGATCTACGTCAAGTCAAGTCATACCAAGTACCCATCATAAACTCTTCTCTCTTGCATTAAATTATTCACCATTCGCCGATCGTTTTCCTCTCCCCCACCTCTAAAATGATTTTCGAATTTTTTTTGCCTTTTCTTTGCCCTCTTCCGTTTGTCCTTTTTTTGCTTGCTTCTTGTGTGCTTGCGTGTTGGTGTGCCTGTTTGCTTTTATGGCTTAGCCAAAAAGCGTTGATCCTCACCTTAGGAGGTTGGAAGAGATTGAAAATAATGTTAGAAGCTTTATGTCTTTACAATTTGAGCATAATAATTTCTTTAGAAATGAGCTTAAAGAATAAAAAGGTTTTATGGAGTATATGAATAAAGAACTCGATGATATGTCTAAAGAATTTTATGGTTTGAAATCTCAGTTTGCTCATCTTGAAAATTTAGTAGGCCAAATTTTTGATAGACAAGCCACCTTAGTTAATAAGATGGCCGGTAAACCTGAGGCTCTAAATAATAATGATGAAGATCTAAAAGTGATTGATGTGACTCCTATTAAATCTTTGTTTTCCAATATGAATCTTGATGGGACTAGAGATGAGCCAACTTTAGTTAAAAGGCATCTTAATGATTCAGAGTTTTTAGATCTAGATGCAAAAATTGATAAAAGTGGGATTGGAGAGATCAAGGCTTTAAGTAGCAATGAACCCACTCTTTTGGATTTCAAGGAATTTAATTATGATAATTGTTCTTTAATAGATCGTATTTCCTTGTTGCAATCTGTGTTAAATTCTCCTCATGCTTCTAATCAAAACAAAGCTTTTACTAAACATATCGTTGATGCTATGATGCAATCTTTTGAAGAAAAGCTTGAAATAGAAGTTTCTATCCCTAGAAAACTTTATGATGAGTGGGAACCTACTACTAAGATTAAGATTAAATATTATGAATGCCATGCTTTGTGTGATTTGGGTGCTAGTGTTTCCACGATTCCAAAAACTTTGTGTGATGTGTTTGGTTTCCGTGAATTTGATGATTGTTCTTTAAATTTGCACCTTGTGGATTACACTATTAAGAAAACTATGGGAAGCATTAATGATATTCTTATTGTTGCAAATAGGAATTATGTGCCCGTAGATTTCATTGTTCTTGATATAGATTGCAATCCTACATGTCCTATTATTCTTGGTAGACCTTTCCTTAGAACGATTGGTGCAATTATTGATATGAAAGAAGGAAACATTAGATTCCAATTTCCGTTAAGGAAAGGCATGGAACACTTTCCTGGGAAGAAAATTAAATTGCCATATGAATCTGTTATGAGAGCCACTTATGTATTGCATGCCAAGATGGCAATACCTAGATCTATTCGCGTTTTTATGCCTAGCTAAGGGTGTTAAAACGATAGCGCTTGTTGGGAGGCAACCCAATTTTATTTTTGTTCTTTGATTTTTATTCCTGTTTAGTAATAAATAATTTATCTATCCTCTAGTTAGATGTGGTTTTATGTTTTAGTTAGTGTTTGTGCCAAGTTAAACCTTTAGGATAGCTTACGGTGATAGTTGTGTTGATCCTGCTGAAAATCGGAAACTTTTGCGCCCAGTAAATTAGTTTTGATAATTACAAAAATGTGCTTTTCATCTGATTCTTCTTGATCTGGATTGGTACACAAACTTTTCAGCTTTTCCTAATTTATCTGAATTTTTGGAGTTACATAAGTATTCGAGAGTTACAGATTACTACAGACGGTTCTGTTTTTTATAGATTCTGTTTTTCGTGTGTTGTTTGCATATTTTGATGAATCTATGGGTAGTATTGTGGGGTATGAACCATGGAAAAGTTTGAATACAGTAGATATTACACCAATATGAAAAAATAATTAGTTTGCAACAGTACCTTAAAGTGGTGATTTATTTTCTTATACTAACGGAGCTCATGAGATTTTCTGGTGAGTTTTGTGTTGTGAAGTTTTCAAGTTTTGGGTACGGATTTGATGGACTATGGAATAAGGAGTGGCAAGAGCCTAAGCTTGGGGATGCCCAAGGCACCCCAAGGTAATATTCAAGGACAACCAAAAGCCTAAGCTTGGGGATGCCACGGAAGGCATCCCCTCTTTCGGGTTGTCTATCGGTAACTTTACTTGAGGCTATATTTTTATTCACCACATGATATGTGTTTTGCTTGGAGCGTCTTGTAGGATTTGAGTCTTTGAATTTTAGTTTACCAGAATTGTACTTTCTGTACACACCTTTTGAGCTAGACAATATTGCTCTAGTACTTCACTTATAACTTTTTAGAGCACAGCGATGGTTTTATTTTATACAAATTGTTGAACTCTCATTCTTCACTTATATTATTTTGAGAGTCTTTTAGAACATCATGGTAATTTGCTTTGGTTATAAAACTAGTCCTAATATGATGGGAATCCAAGATGGATATAGTAAAAACTTTCATACAAAGTGCATTGAATACTATGAGAAGTTTGATTCTTTATGATTGTTTTGAGATATGAAGATGGTGATATTAGAGTCATGCTAGTGGAGTGGTTGTGAATTTGAGAGATACTTGTGTTAAAGTTTGTGATTCCCGTAGCATGCACGTATGGTGAACCGTTATGTGTTATTGATTGTCTTCCTTATGAGTGGCGATCGGGGACGAGCGATGGTCTTTTCCTACCAATCTATCCCCCTAGGAGCATGCACGTAGTACTTTGTTTCGATAACTAATAAATTTTTGCAATAAGTATGTGAGTTCTTTATGACTAATGTTGAGTTCGTGGATTACACGCACTCTCACCCTTCCACCGTTGCTAGCCTCTCTTGTGTCGTGCAAATTTTGCCGGTACCATACACCCACCATATACCTTCCTCAAAACATCCACCATACCTACCTATTATGGCATTTCCATAGCCATTTCAAGATATATTGCCATGCAACTTTACACCGTTCCGTTTATTATGACACACTCCATCATTGTCATATTGCTTTGCATGATCATGTAGTTGACATTGTATTTGTGGCAAAGCCACCATTCATAATTCTTTCATACATGTCACTCTTGAATCATTGCACATCTCGGTACACCGCCGGAGGCATTCACATAGAGTCATATTTTGTTCTAAGTATTGAGTTGTAAGTAAATAAAAGTGTGATGATCTTCATTATTAGAGCATTGTCCCATGTGAGGAAAGGATGAGGGAGACTATGATTCCCCCACAAGTCGGGATGAGACTCCGGACGAAAAAAGAGGCCATAAAAAGAGAAAGAGAAGGCCCAAATAAAAAATTTAAAAAAATGAGAGAAAAAGAGAGAAGGGGCAATGTTACTATCCTTTTTCCACACTTGTTCTTCAAAGTAGCACCATGATCTTCATGATAGAGAGTCTCCTATTTTGTCACTTTCATATACTAGTGGGAATTTTCGTTATAGAACTTGGCTTGTATATTCCAACGATGGGCTTCCTCAAATTGCCCTAGGTCTTCGTGAGCAAGCAAGTTGGATGCACACCCACATAGTTTCTTTTTGAGCTTTCATACACTTATAGCTCTAGTGCATCCATTGCATGGCAATCCCTACTCACTCACATTGATATCTACTGATGGGCATCTCCATAGCCCGTTGATACGCCTAGTTGATGTGAGACTATCTTCTCCGTTTTGTCTTCTCCACAACCACCATATTCTATTCCACCTTAGTGCTATATCAATGGCTCACGCTCATGTATTGCGTGAAGATTGAAAAAGCTTGAGAACATCAAAAGTATGAAACAATTGCTTGGCTTGTCATCGGGGTTGTGCATGATTTAAATATTTTGTGTGATGAAGATAGAGCATAGCCAGACTATACAATTTTGTAGGGATAACTTTCTTTGGCCATGTTATTTTGAGAAGACATGATTGCCTTGTTAGTATGCTTGAAGTATTATTATTTTTATGTCAATATTAAACATTTGTTTTGAATCTTTTGGATCTGAACATTGATGCCACAATAAAGAAAATTACATGGATAAATATGTTAGGTAGCATTCCACATCTCCGTTTTTATCATTTACCTACTCAAGGACGAGCAGGAATTAAGCTTGGGGATGCTTGATATGTCTCCAACGTATCTATAATCTTTTTATTGTTCCATGCTATTATATTATCTGTTTTGGATGTTTAATAGGCATTTATGTGCTATTTTATATTATTTTTGGGACTAACCTATTAATGGAGAGCCCAGTGCTAGTTTCTGTTTTTTTGCCTATTTTAGAGTTCCGTAGAAAAGGAATACCAAACGGAGTCCAAACGGAATGAAACTTTTGCGATGATCTTTCTTGGACCAGAAGGAAACCGGAAGACTTGGAGATGAAGTCAGACACGCAACGAGGCGACCACGAGGCAGGAGGGCGCGCCCAGGGGTGTAGGGCGCGCCCCCTACCTCGTGGGTCTCCTGACCTAGCTCCTTCGCCTATATATACTCTTATACCCTAAAAACATCCAGGGGTGCCACGGAACCACTTTTCCAATGCCGTAACCTTCTGTACCCATGAACTCCCATCTAGGGGCCTTTTCCAGCGTCCTGCCGAAGGAGGATTCGATCGCGGAGGGCTTCTATATCAACACCATTACCTCTCCGATGAAGCGTGAGTAGTTTACCACAGACCTACGGGTCCATAGCTAGTAGCTAGATGGCTTCTTCTCTCTCTTTGATTCTCAATACCATGTTCTTCTCGATGTTCTTGGAGATCTATTTGATGTAATCTTCTTTTGCGGTGTGTTTGCCGAGATCCGATGAATTGTGGGTTTATGATCAAATTATCTATGATTATTATTTGGTTCTTGTCTGAATTCCTATGTGCATGATTTGATATCTTTGAAGTCTCTTCGAATTATCGGTTTAGTTTGGCCTACTAGATCGATCTTTCTTGCAATGGGAGAAGTGCTTAGCTTTGGGTTCAATCTTGTGGTGTCCTTTCCAAGTGAGAGTAGGGGCAGCAAGGCATGTATTGTATTGTTGCCATCAAGGATAAAAAGATGGGGTTTTCATCATATTGCTTGAGTTAATTACTCTACATCATGCCATATTACTTAATGCGTTACTCCGTTCTTTATGAACTTAATACTCTAGATGCATGCTGGATATCGGTTATGTGGAGTAATAGTAGTAGATGCATAATCATTTCGGTCTACTTGACACGGACGTGATGCCTATGTTCATGATCATTGCCTTAGATATCGTCATAACTTTGTGCTTTTCTATCAATTGCTCGGTAGTAATTTGTTCACCCACCGTAATGTTTGCTATCTTGAGAGAAGCCACTAGTGATACCTATGGCCCCGGGTCTATTTTACATCATATTAGTTTCCCGCCAACTTTCCAATTTCTTTTGTCGTTCCTTATTTTGCAATCTTTACTTTCCAATCTATAAACCAAAAAATACCAAAAATATTTACTTTACCGTTTATCTATCTCTATCAGATCTCACGTTTGCAAGTAACCATGAAGGGATTGACAACCCCTTTATCGCGTTGGGTGCAAGTTGTTGATTGTTGGTGCAGGTATTCGATGACTTGCGTGTTATCTCCTACTGGATTGATACCTTGGTTCTCAACTGAGGGAAATACTTATGGTACTTTGCTGCTTCACCCTTTCCTCTTTAAGGGAAATACCAAGGCAAGCTCAAGAGGTAGCACCAGCCGTCCAGGCCTCTCCTTGACTCGGCCCTCTCATGAGCCGCCAAGCCCAAGTGGGTTACCGATGAGGCGCCAAGTCCCAACCGGGTCACACTTCAGCTCAGGTTATACCGCGGGGTATATCCCCGACATGAAGAGTGCACCTCTGATGATGATGATGATGAGACAAGTGATGAAGGAATGGCAACGGCAACCGTGGCCATTGCCACCTCTTCCCCTTCCAAGGTGTCTCTCTTCGATGCCCCCAACGAGAACCTCATTGCCAAGTGCCTCATAGCCAAAGGTATCAACAAGGTAACCCCCAATGTGAAAACCACCATAACTACTACTCTCTCTTTGTTAGATTGTGTAGATGATAGTGAGGTGATGAAAATTGTTGAGAATGAGTTTGACAAGTTCTTGAATAGGCTCAAGGGTGAAACCAAGAAGCACCGTGTTGCTCTCTTGGAACAACTTGGTGAGGCCAATGATACCATTGAGTCTCATGAGGATACAATCTCCAAGTTGGAGGGGTATAGTCGTGACTATGCCGATAAGATTGTGGATCTTTCCATTACTCTTGAGGAAGAGCGAGGACTTTGTTTGACTCTTGAGGAGACACACAACATTGTTATTGTTAAACTACAAAAAATAGATCTTGATCATGCTAATGTTCTTTCTCGTGTGCTTAAATCTGAGAAAGTTGCACTTGGGATTGGCCATGAGAAACTCAAAGAGGAGTTTGACATACTCGGCAAGGCTCACAAGGTCTTGAAGGGTGTTCACACTTCCCTCAAGGAGTCTCATCATCAACTCTAGGTGAAGCTAACCAAGGAGATAGAAACATGTCCTCCTTTTGTTCTAATTGATAATGCAAATGCTACTAACCCTTGTTGTGAGCATGTGCTCCTTGTGGAGGAGAATGCCAAGTTCAAAGACCAACTAGAGAAAGGCCTTGTGACTTGTATACAAGGTGAGAAGAACCTCAATGGCCTTTTGAGCAATCAAAAGGAAGTTGTGGCAAAGGAAGGGCTTGGGTTTGTACCCAAGTCAAAGAAGAAGATGAAGAACAAGACCAAGCAACCCCTCCCAATCAAATAAGCCTTCATAAAATCGGGACAAGGTACTCATGAGAAGAAGAAGAAGAACATGGGTATGGGTGGTAATGCCAAGAAGGGAAAGACCACACCGTCTAACAAAGCTAGCGACTTTAATCCTTCCTATGTTTTGTGTCGTGCTAGTGATGGGCATGTGTATGCCAAATTTGTTGGCTCTTCTTATGAGTAAATTGAATGGTCTATTTGGGTTCCTAAGACCCTTGTTTCTAACCTCAAAGGACCCATTCAAAAATGAGTACCTAAAACCAAGCATTGATTTCATGTAGGAGTTTGCTTCCAGTGGGGTGTCATGGTTGCTCGATAGTGGAGCAACAAATCAAATGGCCGGGAGCAAGGACTTGGTAGTGGACGTACAACCTATTCCATCCATGCCCACTCGTGTCCAATTCGGTGATGCGTCAACATCTAAGGTATTGGGTCTTAGCAAGGTGGTCATCTCTCAAGATTTATCTATTGAGAAGGTCATGATTGTTGAGTCCCTTGCATACAATTTACTTTATGTTCGTCAACTTGCACTCATGGGCTTTGCAACATTCTTTGATCTTGATACCGTGGCCCTTTTGTGGAGCAATACTCTTAAAGTAGCCTTTGTTGGGCATGTCGAGAACGGTCTCTATGTGGTTAACTTGTTGGAGCGACCCACTAAGATCACGATGTGTCTAATGGCTAAAGTTGATGTGGGATGGCTTTGGCTTCGCCGACTAGCCCATGTCAATATGAGATCTTTGCAAAGTCTTCTCAAAGGGGACCATGTTCGTGGACTAACAAATGTTAGTTTTGCCGAAGACCGTGCTTGCAGTGCTTGTATCAAAGGGAAGCTTCATGAGACGGCTCACCGACCCACGAGTATCATCTACTCGTAGAGGCCCTTGGAGCTCCTCCATGTGGATCTCTATGGTCCTCCATCCTTTGATAGTCTTGGGGGAAGAAAGTATTGCTTGGTGATTGTGGATGACTACTCGAGATACACATGGGTATACTTCTTCAAGAGGAAGAGTGAGACTCAACAAACCGTCATCAACTTTGCAAATGAAGCTCAACGTCAATATGAAGCAAAGATTTTGATGATCCAAAGTGACAACGGCATTGAGTTCAAGAACTACACCTTGGATGAGTTTCTTAGTGATGAGGGGATCAAGCACCAATTTGCCGCACCCTATACCCCTCAACAAAATGGTATAGCAGACAGGAAGAACCGGACGTTGATGGATGCGACAAAGACCATGATGGAGGAATTCAAATCTCCATACAACTTTTGGGCTAAATCCATCAACACCGCATGTCATGCATCCAATCGGCTTTACCTCCGCAAAGGCTTGTACAAAACTCCATATGAGATACCTACCAGTACAAGCCCAACCTCAAGTACTTCCTGGTGTTTGGTTGCAAGTGTTTCATTCTCAAGAAAGGTGTTCGTTTGTCTAAATTTGAACCTAAAGCTCAAGAGGGCATATTCATTGGTTATGCTACAAACTCTCATGCTTATTGCATTCTCAACAAGTCCAATGAACTCATTGAGGAGACATTTAACATAGAGTTCGATGAAAGTAATGACTCCCAAGTGGAGCAAAGTGGTCTTTGTGATGTAGGTGATGAAATTCCTCCTCAAGCCATAAGAAGAATGGGGATTGGTCAAATACTCCCCATTGAGGAACCCCTTGTGGCCGAAGGAGAAGGACAATGCTCTAGTCAAGTGGAGCCATCACCAATGCTAGATCCACACGCTTCCGAAGAACAAAGTGAAGGCCCTCAACCAACTGAACAAGATCAAGGGAAAGATCAACCTCATGATGACAATGGTTCACCAAGTGATGCCTAAGACCAAGTTCATGACCCCGAGCAAGCTCAAGATCAAGAGGATGCTCAAGATCAAGAGCAAGCTCAAGACGGTGCTCAAAACGATCAAGATGATGATCCTCAAATTCCTATTGATGAACTTTGGAGCTTCGTGCCGCCAAGGTGGCTTCCAAGCTCAAGCATCAACAACATGTCTTGGAGAATGTGCTTGGAAACTTAAAGAAGGGGGTAACTACTTGTAGACAATTGTCAAATTTTTGTGAGCATCACGTGTTTGTTTCGTGTGTTGAACCCCAAAATGTACATCAGGTGCTCGATGATGTGGATTGGCTTGAAGCCATGCATGATGAACTCAACAACTTCGAGCACGACCAAGTTTGGCAATTAGTGCCAAGGCCCTTGGGGTACCACAATGTCATTAGGACCAAGTGGATATTCAAGAACAAGCAAGATGTGAACGGTGTGGTTGTTCAAAACAAGGCAAGACTGGTGGCACAAGGCTACTCCCAACTCGAGGGTATCGACTACGGTGAAACCTTTGCCCCCGTTGCTTGCCTTGAATCTATTAGCATGTTGCTTGCGTATGCATCTCATCATGATTTCAAATTGCAACAAATGTATGTGAAGAGTGCATTTCCTTCCTTTGAATGAGTTGATATATGTCAAACAACCACCAGGATTCGAGGATCCCAAGCTCCCCAATCAAGTATACAAACTCAACAAGGCACTCTATGGCCTTAAACAAACCCCACGCTCGTGGTATGAGCACCTTACTGAGTTGTTGCAAGATCGTGGGTTTGAAATTAGGAAAATCGATCCCACTCGGTTTATTAAGAGGGTCAAAGGGGATTTGTTCATATGCCAACTATATGTTGATGATATCATATTTGATTCTCCTAACATATCTTTCAATGATGAGTTTGACGCACTAATGACCGAGAAGTTCGAGATGTCTATGATGGGAGAGTTGAATTTCTTTCTTGGGTTCGAAGTCAAGCAAAGAAGAGAAGGAACCTTCATCAACAAAGCCAAATATACCAAAGACATGCTCAAGAGATTAAAGCTTGATGATGTCAAGCCGGTCAAGATTCCTATGCCTACCAAATGCAAGGTTGACATTGATCCCAATGGTAAAGCAGCGGATCAAAAGGTATATCAGTCCATGATTGGATCCTTGCTTTATCTTTGTGCATATGGACCGAATATTATGCTGAGTGTGGTAATGTGTGCAAGGTTCCAAGCCACACCTAAGGAAACTCACTATTTGGCCCAAGGTTAAAATCTTCGCGGTGCAATACCAATTGACTCAAACATAGGTGACTTTTATCATCGCCTCCTCGTTGAGAGGTGTGTCTCCTTTAGGTTTGAGGTGTGTTTTCGTTTCCTTGGCTTTTGGTTGTTGGATTACTTCAAGTGTGCTCTCATTTCTGTTGTTTTTTACCTTGGAGTACTCCTTCCCATTTGATGTACTTTCTTGTCCCAACCTAAGCCTTTCCTTGCCACAACCTCTCTTATTGCATAAGCCCTCTGTGGCTAGCACCCGACCCAAATGGTGTTCTATAACCTTTATCCTCAGCTACGCTAGTTCAGATGGTGTTATTTCTTCTACTTTGTAAAACTCTATACAGAAAGAGGCCAAATGGTGTGAAGTTGAAGTGTATTAGCCCGGAAGATGGACTAGCGCTGTTAGCTGAGATATACGGAGGGGTGTGTAGCTCGCACCTGGGATCAAGAGCAGTTGTCAGGAAAGCTTTCAGACAAGGATTCTACTGGCCCACCACTCTCCGGGATGCAACTCAGCTCGTCAAGAAGTATGAAGCATGTCGGTTCCACTCCAAAAACATTCATCAACCTACTCAAGCCCTCCAAACAATCCCTTTATCCTGGCCTTTCGCGGTCTGGGGGCTCGAGATCTTGGGCCCTTTCCTAGTGCTACTGGGGGCTTTGAATTCTTGTACGTAGCAATCGACAAGTTTACAAAGTGGCCCGAAGTGGAGCCAATGAGAAAGGTGATTGCGTAGTCAGCTATCAAGTCCTATAAAGGATTGGTCTGTTGTTTTGGAGTACCCAACAGGGTGATCACTGGCAATTGCACCCAATTCATGAGCCGTGCCTTCATGCAGTATATCTAGAGCCTTGGAACGCTGAAGTGCTGCATGGGCTCAAGACAAGGACCTTTGACAAGTTGCGAAAATGCGGCAAGTACTGCCTTGATGAACTGCCATTGGTTCTTTGGTCAACTAGGACGACACCAAATCTAGCTACTAGCTAGACCCCCTTCTCCCTAATATATGCTACGGAAGCAGCGCTCCCCACGGAACTCACATACGGGTCACCTCGAGTACTTGCGTATGCTGAAGTAGCGCAAGAGCAGCTGCGGCATGACGATACCATGGTCCTCGAGGAGGATCATCTCTGAGCAGCTATGCATGCTGCATGTTATTAGCAAGCCATGCGCCGCTATCACAGCCACAGGGTTCACGCTCGGAGCCTTGAGGAAGGTGACCTTGCCCTTACGCGCGTTTAGCCCGTCAAGGGTGCAAAAAAGTTGACGCCAAAGTGGGAACGCCCTTACCGAGTAGTATGTGTCACTAGAACTGGCGTTGTTCGTCTGGAGACTGAGGATGGCATCCCAATGCACAACTCATGGAATATTGAGCATCTTCAAAACTTCTACCCGTAAGGCGCAGTTCCGGGCCTTGTTCCAACAGCCTGCTTTGTACAAGCATAGTTTTCGAGACTTGTAACCCTTTGTACAAAGCCAGGCGCATGCATGATTACTTGTTTTCTTAAGTATGATCTTATTGTGATTACACTAGTTTTCTAGATAAGATGACTGACATGCCGTAAAGGGCCTTGTGCTATCCTCCTTTCTCTCTCTTGGTAAATGCAAAAGGATCCCTCACGAGCAATTCCCCGGGAGGAGGATAGAAGCAAACCAGCCCGCGCATTCAATAAGAAGTACAACAAAGAGAGATAAGTTCACTTGGTTACATCCTACCGTTCCATGGTATGCTTATATATGAGAAACTTGCACGCGAGGAAACCTTTCTGTGTCTACCATTCACACTCCTATCCTTGATTTCAGTCCACTCGGCAAGTTCGGTCGTAGCTGCTTTGGGGGAGATTGGTAAGGGACCAGCCTTCAGTCGCGCTCCTAACCCGTTTTGGGAGCTCACTAAACAAGGCTTGATAGAAGTTGCGTTGAAGGCCGGCAAGAGGCTTTGCCAGATTTTTTTACAAAAGAGTATTGAGGGCTCATCTTTCGATAAATCTAAGTACATGTACAAGTATCCGACAAGCTCTTTTTTTAGAATTGCGTGGATAAACATGTACAAATCATACGAGTATTAACATGGATGAAGGATTACATAAATTTGATTCAAATTTTGGTAAGTGCCTACATTTTTTGATTTAAAAAGATAAGTGCTTCGTAATGCCTTTCTTGTCCCTCTCCTCCTAGGAGTTACATTGAGAATGAAAGACGGCAAAAGGAGTGCATGGGCAGAAGCCCAGCCCGACCCCGTCAGGACCAGCGGGACATAGCCTGACAAGATCGGGAGGGCATCTCCCCGACAAGCAAGAAGAGGCCGGAGACAAAGGCAGCGGCTAGGCGATACCCTGGTCACCCCTACCAGGACTAGAGGGACGTGGCTCGGCAGGGACACCGGCAGGGAAGACAAAGCCGGAGTCCACGAGCCTGCTGGGGTCCAGCTAGTGGTGGTGGTGACGTCCAAGCCACAGACCCCCGGCATATTGCTCTGCCGGGGTCCAGCTGCAGATGATGGTGCTGCCGGCGCCTAGCTGACGGTGATAGTTAGACTGGTGTTTAGCCGGACTCCGGGTCATCGTCTTCATGCTTGACGACCAGGGCTTGATACGTCTCCATCGTATCTACTTTTCGAAACTCTTTGCCCTTGTTTTTTACTCTAATTTGCTTGATTTGAATGGAATTAACCCGGACTGACGTTGTTTTCAGCAAAATTGCCATGGTGTTATTTTTGTGCAGAAATAAAAGTTCCTGGAATGACCTCAAACTTCACGGAGATCACTTTTGGAATAAATGAAAATATTGGCGAAAGAATCAACCAGAGGGGACCCACACCCTATCCACAAGGATGGGGCGCGCCCTACCCCCTGGGCGCGCCCCCTATCTTGGGGTCCCACGGACCTCCACCGACCTCAACTCCAACTCCATATATTCACGTTCGGGGAGAAAAAAAATCAGATAGAAGGATTCATCGCGTTTTACAGTATGCAGCCACCGCCAAGCCCTGTTCTTCCTCGGGAGGGCAGATCTGGAGTCTGTTTAGGGCTCCAAAGAGGGGAATCCGTCGCCATCATCATCATCATCAACCATCCTCCATCACCAATTTCATGATGCTCACTGTCGTGCGAGTTATCCCATCATAGGCTTGCTGGACAATGATAGGTTGGATGAGATTTACCATGTAATCGAGTTAGTTTTGTTAGGGTTTGATCCCTAGTATCTATTATGTTCTAAGATTGATGTTGCTATGACTTTGCTATGCTTAATGCTTGTTAGTAGGGCCCGAGTGCCATGATTTCAGATCTGAACCTATTATGTTTTCATGAATATATGTGTGTTCTTGATCCTATCTTGCAAGTTATAGTCACCTATTGTGTGTTATGATCTGGCAACCCCGGAGTGACAATAGTCGAGACACTTCCCAGTGATGACCGTAGTTTGAGGAGTTCATGTATTCACTAAGTGCTAATGCTTTGGTCTGGTACTCTATTGAAAGGAGGCCTTAATATCCCTTAGTTTCCATTAGGACACCGCTGCCACGGGAGGGTAGGACAAAAGATGGCATGAAAGTTCTTTTCCATAAGCACGTATGACTATATTCGGAATACATGCCTACATTATATTGATGAATTGGAGGTAGTTCTGTGTCACCCTATGATATAACTATTGCATGATGAATGCCATCTGACATAATTATCCATCATTGATCCATTGCCTATGAGCTCGTTTCATATTGATCTTTCCGTAGTTACTTTTCCGTTGCCACTGTTACGATTGCTACAAAACTGCTACTGTTACTTTTGCCACCATTACCGTCACTTCCATACTACTTTGGCACTAAATACTTTGCTGCATTTATTAAGTATTTCTGGTGTGGTTGAATTGGTAACTCAGCTGCTAATACTTGAGAACATTCTTTGGCTCCCCTTGTGTTGAATCAATAAATTTGGGTTGAATACTCTACCCTCAAAAACTATTGCGATCCCCTACACTTGTGGGTTATCAAGACCTTTTCTGGCGCCGTTGCCAGGGAGCATAGCTCTATTCTTTGAGTCACTTGGGATTTATACCTGTTGATCACTATGAGGAATTTTAAAAATCAAAGAACGAAAATTTTCCCTCAACTATGAGGGGAGGTAAGGAACTATCATCTAGCTTTGCACTTGATTCACCTTCTGTTTTGAGTAAACTTGCGACACCTACACCTGCTATTGATTCTGATATGTTGCATGTTATTGATGATGCCACTTCTGCTATGCATGATGCTTATGATGATATTGCTTCTCTACTTGATAATACTGTGCCACTAGGTGAATTTCTTGATGAACAACTTGCTAGGTTAGAGAGAATGAAATTATTGAAAATGGTGATATTATTGAAACTGAAGATTATGATTCTCCCCCTAGATATGAATTGCCTGTTATACCTGAGGGTTATATTATTGATGAGGAAACTGCTAGAGACTTTCTTGCTTGCAATGATAGAGATGATCTTAAGAAACTGTTAGCTAAGCTGAAAGAAAGTCTTTGAATGCTAGAATGCAATATAATCCTACATTTGCTACTTCACCTATCTGTGTTACTGATAAGGATTATGAATTCTCTGCCAATCCTATGTTAATTACTTTGGTTGAATCTGATCCTTTCCATGGTTATGAATCTAAAACTATTGTGGCACATCTTACTAAATTGAATGATATAGCCACCCTATTTTTTCACGAGGAAAAAAATTGCTATTACTATATTTTAAATTGTTTCCTTTCTAGTTAAAGGGTGATGCTAAGATATGGTTTAATTCTCCTACTCCTGGTTGTGTGCGTAGTCCCCAGGATATGATTTACTACTTCTCTGCAAAATATTTTCCTACTCATAAGAAACAAGCTGCCTTACAGGAAATTTTTAATTTTGTGCAAATTGAATAAGAGAGTCTCCCACAAGCTTGGGGAAGGCTTCTCCAATTACTTAACGCTTTGCCTGATCATTCTCTCAAGAAAAATGAAATACTTGATATATTTTATAATGGACTAACCGATGGTTCCAGACACTACCTGGATAGTTGTGTTGGTTGTGTTTTCAGGGAAAGACTGTTGAGCAAGCTGAATTGCTATTGAATAATATATTGAGTAATGATAATGATTGGACACTTCTTGAACCAACTCCTAAGCCAACTTTGAAGAAAAGAGGTATTCTATTTCTCAGTCCTAAAGATATGCAAGAGGCAACGAAATCTATGAAATAAAAAGGTATTAAAGTTGAAGATGTTAAGAATCTACCGCCTATTGAAGAAATACATGGTCTTGATAACCCGACATAGGTAGTAGAGGTAAATTCTCTCTATAGATTTGATGAAGGTGATATTCCTCATAATAAGTCTGCTAGTCAATGCTTGGATGAGTTTGATAATTTTACTGTTAAACAAGAAAACTTCAATGCTTATGTTGGTAGACAATTGAAACGTCATACTTGTATGGTTGAACACTTGAGTGATTATATGTATAGAGTTAAAAATCATCTTAATCTTATTAGTAAACATGCTTCCATGGTTACAACTCGAGTAGAACAAGTACTTAAGGCAAAGATTATTTGCTCAGTGAGTTAAATAGTAAGAACAATGATAATGATGCTAGGGTTATGACTAGAGGGCATAAAATGACCCAGCAACCTTTGTATCCCGAGGGCCATCCTAAGAGAGTTGAGCAAGATTCTTAGAGAATTAATACTGATGCACCTAGTCCGCTAATAAAAAGAAAAGGAATATTGATAGGACTTTGCATGCTTCTAGTTAACCTATTGTAGACACACCTGAGAATCCCAATGATATTTGTATTTCCGATGCTGAGAAACAATCTGGTGATGAACATGAACCTAGTGATAATGTTAATGATGATGTTCATGTTGATGCTCAACCTAGTAATGATAATGATGTAGAAATTGAACCTGCTGTTGATCTTGATAACCCACAATCAAAGAATCAATGTTATGATAAGAGAGACTTTATTGCTAGGAAACATGGTAAAGAAAGAGAACCATGGGTTCAGAAACCCATGCCCTTTCCTCCTAAACCATCCAAGAAAAAGGATGATGAGGATTTTGAGCACTTTGCTGAAATGATTAGACCTATCTTTTTGTGTATGTGTTTGACTGATATGCTTAAAATGCCTCCTTATGCTAAGTATATGAAAGATATTGTTACAAATAAAGAAAGATACCGTAAGTTGGAAATTTCCACCATGCTTGCTAATTATACTTTTAAGGGTGGAATACCAAAGAAACTAGGAGACCCAGGAGTACCAACTATACCATGCTCCGTTAAAAGAAACTATGTTAAAACTGCTTTATGTGATCTTGGAGACGGTGTTAGTGTTATGCCTTTATCTTTATATTGTAGACTTTATTTGAATAAGTTAACACCTACTAAAATATCTTTGCAAATGGCTGATAAATCAACTACTATACCCACCGGTATTTGTGAAAATGTGCCTGTTGTGCTTGCAAACGTTACTATCTTAACGGACTTTGTTATTCTTGATATTCCCGAGGACGACAGTATGTCGACCATCCTGGGTAGACCCTTTTTGAATACTACAAGGGCTATTATTGATTACAACAAAGGCAATGTCACTTTTCATGTTAATGGTAATGAATATACGGTACACTTTCCTAAGAAACAACCTCAAGTTCAAAGTATCAATTCTATTGGGAAATTTTCAACTATTACTATTGGAGGTTTTGAATTCCCTCTTCCTACTATCAAAAAAAAATACGATATTCTTATTGTTGGCGACATGCATATCCCCTTTTAGGTAACCTAGTGTTATTCGAAAATTCTCCGGTTTCATGTTGTTCAAAAGAAGTTTGTTAACAAGACTTGATCAACCTTGTTAATGTATTCCTTTTGATGAGCATGAGATGGATGAATTTAGAATGCACAACTTTCGGTACCCTCCTTTTACTTTCTGTTATTTAGATTAAATAAAAAAATAGTATTTTTGTTTGTTTTCTGAGTTATCCATGCAATATAAAATAGCACGAAAATAAAAGTTCTCCAAATGCCCTGAAAATTTATTATTATTTTTTATAGAATATTTGAGAATTTCTGGCACTGAGAACACACCAGGGAGCATTACCAGTGGGCCACAAGGACGGAGGGTGCACCCTACCCCCTAGGCACACCCCCTATCTTGTGGGCCCCACGTGGGTCCCCTCCACTTATTCCTATACCCATCCACTTCATCTTCCACCAGAACAAATCATCATGTAGCTCAAACCCATGTTCTTGCTCATTTTGCTGACATTTTCGATGTCCTTGCTCAAAGCTCCATTCGCACAACTACTTTGGGGGATTGTTCTTCGGTATGTGACTCCTCCAATGGTCCAATTAGTTTTTGTTCTAGTGCTTTATATATTGCAAATTTTTGTTGCTGAGGTGACCCTATTCTTGAGCTTGCATGTCAAATTTATATGGTCCAAAGTAGTTTTTATGCATGATATAGCCTCTAGGCACTTGTGGGAGTAGTTGCTATCAATTTTATTGAGTTTGGTTCACTTTTATTTTGAGTCACTAAAAATTTCAGAAATTTTTCAGAGGAAGAAAAATGTTTAGGAAAATGTACCAAGGTGGTTCCTCGAGGAAGCAAGCACCGAGGCTCGCGATACGTGAGTCGGACCTTGAACCACCAAGGGAAGCTCAAGTGCGGCCTTGTGAATGGTCGTCGGACGAATTTATAGTCCATGCAGGCTTCAAGGATGAAGTTGATGCATATGTACGTAATGTTGATCTTGAGGAATTCGTACCAGATAAGGGACAACAATACTATTACCTCACTGATTCCTTTGTGCAGAGGTTTGAATTTTCATCAAAGCGCAATACTCATATTGTTTTATTTGATCTTTATGATAAATCATATACCATGGACCTTGAAGATTTTAATACTGCCTGCAAAATCCAACAGTGGGGCATTCTTGGTGAGCCTCACAAATCTGAATGTAATGATTTCCTTGCTAGCATCACTATGGGAGAAACTAGAAATATCACACAAGCTACCATAGGGAGCATTCATTTTCCTGCCATACATTACTTTGCTCTCTCTATAGGTAGATGCATTAACGTTAAGCATGAGCATAGCCACCTTTGCATCCTAGATCATAGTGATATAACTTGGGGGCCATTGTTGTGAGGAGGTTAAATCTTAATGCTAAATATGGAGATTTATTTGGTGGGATTTATGCAACTCATTTAGCTAATTATCTTGGTGTACCTATAAGAGAGAATGACATTGAGTTGGCACCTACTTTTCTAGATTATAATGCTATGGTTTGTTACTAGTTTCTTGAGAGGAACGACCAGTCCCTACAGTACCGACTAATCTTTGACAGACGGCTTGTTGTCCATATTACACTTCCCGCTCCTGCCTTCGTTAACTTTCAGGGAAATGGGAGATATTTTATAACCAGAGAGGAGGCAAATGAGTATGAGAGAACAACGGAGGCCACTCGACTCCAGGAAGCAGCTCGTCGGGCAGTAGCTGCCGCAGCACAGTATGACCCCAACTATGATTGCAGATATCATCTGGGCTAGTGGTGGCCCTAGACCAACTTAGGCCAAAATCCTAAGCTTGGGGGAGTACATATTTCTCACTGACATTACATTCATGTTCACACACTCATTCTAGTTGTCGGTGTTCATACTTTTTCATTGTATTATCCATGCTAGTTTATTTTTTTCTTGCTTTCTTCTTGTGTGTTTGAAAAACTTTGAAAAAAACCAAAAAAATTAGTTGTAGCTTCTAGCTAATTTACTTTCCATGTCTATGTAGTCGTACTATTAAAAGAAAACCCAAAAAGATTTCTCGTTCTTCTTTTGCTTGTTGGGAGCTTTCCCGTGTAAATAATTTTTCTCGTTCTTGTTTTATTTACTTCAGAAAAACAAAAGGTCCAAAAATATTTCAGTGTGTTTCTTTGAATTTCTTTTCCTTTCTTTGGGGTCGAGAGGAGAAGACCACGATGAAATGATGAGTGGCTCTCGTATGCATTATTGTTGATCTAACAAAGAGCCCATATTATCTTTTCTTCACATTTGAATAAATGTTTGCAGATTCCAGCTTAGTCCAATGCACGTGCACTATTATTATTATACACAGCATTCGATCGTGCAAGGGAAAGGCAATAATGATGATATATGATGAAATGATTGAGAAGAGGAAAAGCTAGTATGAACTCGACCTATCTTGTTTTTGTAAATATGATTAGTTCATCGTTCCTGATTCAGCCTATTATGAATGAAACATGTTTGCAATGACAATTAGAGAATATAGTTACTCATACCATGCTTAATTAGCTAGGAGTTTATAATGGTTTACCTTGCAAGCCAACATGCTATTAAAATGGTTGTGATGTAGTATGATAGGATGGGATCCTCCTTTGAATGATTCGAGTGGCTTTACTTAGCACATGTTCACGCATGTAGTTGAAATAAAATCAACATAGCCTCCACGATATTTATATTCATGGTGATTTATACCATACTCATGCTTGCACTCATTGTTGGTTAATCTCAATGCATGTTCATGACTGTTGTCGCTCTCTAGTTGGTCGCTTCCTAGTCTCTTACTAGCCTTCACTTGTACTAAGCGGGAATACTGCTTGTGCGTCCACTTCCATAAACCCCAAATTTGTTGCATATGAGTCCACCATACCTACCTATATGTGGTATTTACCTGCCGTTCCAAGTAAATTTGCATGTGCCAAACTCTAAACCTCCAAATGAAATTATGTTTTGTATGACCGAATCGCTCATGTAGCGACTGGGGGCTGTTAGTATCTTCCATGCTAGGTGGGTTAGTCTCACGATGAGTGGACTCCACTCATCATTCACGAGAAAATGGTTGGTAATCGGGATGCCCAGTCCCATGCTCTAATCAAATCAAAATAACTGCAGACGAAACTCCCCCAGGATTATTGTTAGTTGGACGATGCCCGTTGTTTCGGACCAGTCGTGGAATGTGCTTGTTGGTGGTGGGGGAGTATAAACTTTACCATTCTGTTTGGGAACCGCCTATAATGTATGTAGCATGGAAGATACCGAGATCTCTTGGTTGTTATGTTGACAATGAAAGCATGCCGCTCAAAATATTATTTATCTCTATTTCAAAAACTCAAGCTTTGGCACCTCTGCAAATCCCTGCTTCCCTCTGTGAACGGCCTATCTATTTACTTTTATGTTGAGTCATCATACTCTTATAAAAAGCACCAGTTAGAGAGCACCACTTTCGTTTGTATGCGTTGTTATTAATTGATATTGAGTATGACTGTTGGGGATATAACTATTTGTGTAAGCCGCCCAGGAGGGGCCGGGTTACGCAAAGAAGACTCATCTGAAAGAAGCCCAAGACCAAGCATGAAGATGGCGGTTCAATAAAGGGTCTAAGGCCCTTAGGCGGCTTAAGGCCCAAAGTGGTAAACCGCCATAATGGCATGACTTGTATCATAAGGTAGACTTGACTAGTCAGCGAGCCGGACACTGTTTATGAGCCGGCCGGGACTCTGTAAGCCGCAGGGCGTCAACCCGTATATATAAGGGGACGATCCGCCGGCGGCTTAGGGCAAGAAACAACTCATCAAGAACCGGGCAAAGCATATGTCGCTCCCTGGTTATCGAAACCTCAAGCAATACCAACCCAACTAGACGTAGGCCTTACCTTCATCATAAGGGGCCGAACTACTATAACTCTCTCATGTCCTTTGTCCCGATTAACCCCTTTAAGCTTCCTAGTTGCGATGGCTCCACAACTAAGTCCTTGCAAGAGGACATCTGCCGTGACAATTCCACGACAGTTGGCACCCACCATGGGGCCAGCGCACGGTGGATTTGAGTTCTTGAAGGGCAGCTTCGAAGGGCTCAAGGGATACGTAGTTGGCCGGATGACCAAGAGTCGCCGTGGCAAGATCTACATCGATGACGAAGGCCCCGACGCCGGCTCAATTGAGTATGGGTACCGGGTCCCCTTCGGCGGAATCCACATCTTCATCGGCCGGATTGGTGAGCCAGGACCTGAGCCAAACAACCGCACCGACCTCGTCGAGACGGCTCAGCATGCGAGACCCGCCCGAGTTCAACCCATCATGAAGCGTGCCTTCGTGGGCTGCATCCACGGAGAGGAACTTTCTGAAGGATCTGAAGATGGTGGTATGACGGTCGTCCTCTCTGATGGTGATTCGTCCGCCAGTTCAACTGATTCGCTCTATCAAGTGCAAGATGGCGTGCTTGGGGGCTGTTCCGATGGCCTCAGTATTCCGGACCCCTATGAGCCACCAAGATGGGCAGGAGTCTTCATGGCTGGGACTCAACCCGGCCAAAACTCTACAGCTGCTGCAGCAATAACGTCCGGGTCAGGAGCGGACGGGGCAGGAGGCCCTGTGCACCCGCCGGCTCAGATACTGATGGATCTCATGGATAAGCTTACGGCCCTATTAATCGCCACGGTTATTCCTGCAAATCAAGATGAGCATAACGCGTAGGTGGCACAGGTACACGAGGAGATAGCTCGGGCCAAGGAGGCCTTGGCAGCTGAGGACACCAGGTTAGCCACAGAACGGGCGGCTTTGGATGCACGGGCACAACAGCTACAGTCAGAGGCCTTCCAGCTTACGATGAGCCTGAACGCATCTAACGAGGTGATGAGGAGGAGACATCAGAAAACCCAGTCCCGTTTACCTCCGGTTTATGATCCTCGGAATCTTTTCGCTACACCCGGAGCCAGCCCAAGTAACCCGCTAGATGCAAATCAGTTTATGACAGCCGAGATAGGAGGACCGGCTCAGCCTCGGGAGATGGCACCTCCTCATGGGAACATGGCACCGCCCCGTTACGTGCCAATACTGTCGGGTCACTTTTCCAACCCCATGGAGAACTTGATCGCAGCATCAGCACGTTTGGCGGCTCTCCGGGTGGACAGTGACGATCCAACAGCAGTGGAGACCCGAAGGATCAGAGACCTCGTCCAGACAGCCCTGGCTCAGCAAGAGACTTATTCTTACAGCCGGGACAGGATTCATTCAACTCCTCCGCCTTGGTTAGCTCCGGCTCGTCCAAACCGGAGTCCAAGTTACAGTAGGCACATGGAGTCAGAAGCTTTGTCAAGCAACGCCCAGTGTCGTAACCAGCCCGGTGGTTATAACCCGGTGCAGGACCGAATACATCAGGAGGACGAGCGGGTGGCTCAGCTAGCGGCTCAACGAACGGCTCATCAGGACTTTCCAGATTATCCGACGACTTCCGTTGAGGCGGGAGTGGCTACCAGAACTGGCGGTGTTCCTTGTTTAGTGCCAGCTCTATGTAATGTACGTTTACCCAAGGACTTGAAGGGACCTCAGAGGGTGCCGAATTACACGGCCGACTTACAGCCCGGAGCATGGATCGAAAGTTATGAGACGGCCATGGAGCTGTTGGAGGTTGGCGACGCGGCAATGGCTAAGTACTTCACCATGATGTTGGATGGAACGGCCCGGTCTTGGTTAAAGGGCTTGCCGCCCAATTCCATAGGTTCATGGGCAGAGCTAAAGGCCCGATTCATCCAGAACTTCAAAGACACTTGCAAGCAATCCATGTCGATTGTGGACTTGACAAATTGTAAGCAGGAGGAGGGTGAATCCACAACTCATTGGGTGCACCGGGTCAAGGAGATAATACATTCGTCTGATAAGATGGATGCCGGCTCTGCAGTCCTCATGTTGGAAAAGAATTGTCGTTTTGAGCCGCTAAGACAGAAACTGGGGCGCCTTAAGCATGATTGTAATGATATGGGTATGCTGATGGCAGCTTTAGTCAAATACACCGACTCTGTTAGTACCAAGGATCCCGCGTCTAATGAGGAAAGGACAGGGAAGGGAAAGAAGAACGGCAATGGAAAGGGTCAGCAGCATAACCCGATGAATCAAGGAGGCAACAAGCGTAAGGCTGAGGGTAACCCGGAGTTTGTGGCCAATGCCAATGCGCAGGGTAACAATCAAAGACGTAAGGGAAAACCGCCCCCTCGATCTGGCGGGTCAGGCCCATCTCTTGAGCAGCTACTCAATGAGCCTTGCCCGAGACACGGCACCCGGGAACGACCCGCCACCCGCTTATGGAAAGATTGCGCGATCATGAAGGCTTTCAAGAATTCCAACACGTTTGATAGCAATCATGGATCGGGCGGCGTCTCAGTGGCCCGCGGCTTTCATGGCCCGGGCGGCGGTTCAAGTTCCGGCTTCCAGGGAAATCAAAGCGGCTGTAGTCAACAGTAGCCTGGTCAGGGGGGACAACAGCAGCAGCAGTTGGGTTATCAAAGCCATCCGAAGCAGATGAATAGTGGGCAGTATCATGTGTTCAGCACTAGCTTGTGAAAGCATGACCAGAAGGTTCATAAGAGGGCCGTGAACTCTGTTGAGCCGGCAGTTCCCCGTTACTTGAGGTGGTCAGAGCAGCCTATTATATGGAGCAGGGAAGATCACCTGCCCCAGGTTGATAATCCGGGTCAGTTAGCCTTGGTGGTGGCACCTCAGGTCGGTGGATATAAATTTACCAAGGTACTCATGGACGGAGGCAGCAGTATCAACATCCTCTATTACGAGACCTTTCGACGCATGGGTTTGACTGACTAAAATTTAAGGACACCCAACACCATTTCCATGGGGTGGTGCCTGGCGAGTCGGCATACCCGGTCGGTAAGATTGAATTGGAGGTGGCCTTTGGAGATGAATATGATTCCAGGGCTGAGAAATTGACGTTTGAGGTGGTCAAAATCAAGAGTCCATATCATGCTCTATTTGGGCGGCCGGTTTATGCCAAGTTCATGGCACAACCGTGTTATCTTTATCTGCAGCTCAAGATGCCGGGTCATAAGGGCACCATCACTGTACATGGGAGTCGAAAGGTAGCCTTGGAGTGTGAAGAAGGTGACGCGGCTTATGCTGAGTCTATTTGTGCAGCAGAAGAGCTAAAGTTTTATCAAGATAATGTTGACCCAGCGGATATGACCTCTCTGAAGAAGCCAACTACAAAGCATGACCTGGCGTTGAAGTTTAAATCGGCCGCTGAAATGAAGCTTGTTGACTTTACTCCAGGCGACTCTTCTAAGCAGTTCAGCATCAGTGCCAACTTGGATCCTAAATAGGAAAGCGCGCTCATCGAGTTCATCCGTGAGAACCGGGACATATTTGCATGGAAACCTTCTGACATGCCGGGCGTCCCGAGAGAACTCGCTGAGCACACTCTTAATATTGATCTGAAGTATAAGCCGGTAAGGCAATTTCATCAACGGTTTAATGAGGAAAGGTGGAAAGCTATTGGAGAGGAGGTCGCCCGGCTCTTAGCGGCTGGGTTTATTGTTGAAGTTTTTCACCCGGAGTGGTTAGCTAACCCGGTGCTCGTGCTCTAGAACAACGACACCTAGCGGATGTGTGTGGAATACACGGACTTAAATAAGGCTTGTCCGGATGATCCCTTTGCCCTCCCCCGTATTGATCAAATCATTGATGCTATGGCGAGTTGCGAGCGATTGAGCTTTTTGGATGCTTACTCTGGCTATCATCAGATCAAAGTGGCAGTTAAGGACCGAGAGATGACGGCTTTCATCGCTCCGTTCAGAACCTTCTGCTATGTATCTATGCCATTTGGGCTCAAGAGTGCCTAGGCGACTTATCAGCAATGTGTACAGAACTGTCTCCGCGATCAAATTGGGCGCAATGTTCATGCTTATGTGGATGACATCGTGGTGAAATCCAGGGAGAAGGAAACCTTGATATCTGATTTAAAGGAGCCCTTTGATAATCTCCGGGTTTATAAGATGATGCTTAACCCGGCCAAGTGTGTATTTGGTGTACCTGCAGGCAAGCTTCTGGGTTTTCTGGTCTCAAACAGAGGCATTGAAGCTAACCCGGAGAAATTCAAGGCAATCACCTCTTTGGCTAAACCGGCGTGCATCAATGATGTTCAGCGACTGGCAGGTCGTGTTGATGCTTTAAGCCGGTACGTAAGCCGGTTAGGTGAGAAGGCCCTACCGCTGTATCAGATGATGAAGAAAACGGACACTTTTGTCTGGAGCGATGCTGCTAATACTGCCTTTGAAGATTTAAAGAGACAATTGTCTGAGCCGCCGGTCCTTGCGGCTCCCATTGATAGGGAGCCTTTACTGTTATATGTGGCTGCTAACGCACGAGCCGTCAGTGTTGCCATCGTGGTGGAGTGCAAGGAGGCTAGCAAGGAGCATCCGGTTCAACGACCGGTTTACTACATCTATGAGGTGCTCACTGAGTCTAAACAAAGGTATCCACATTGGCAGAAACTTGTTTACAGAGTGTTCATGGCAAGCCGGAAGCTGAAGCAGTACTTCCAAGGTCATCCTATCACTGTGGTAAGCTCTGCCCCCTTAGGAGACATCATACAGAATAGAGAGGCCACAGGACGAGTCGCCAAGTGGGCCATTGAGCTTGGGCCTCATGGTTTGAAATACACGCCTCGGACTGCTATCAAGTCTCAAGCTCTGGTGGATTTTATCAATGATTGGACGGAGTTGCAGGCACCTGAGGAGAAGCCAGATAACACGTATTGGACTATTCACTTTGGTGGGTCCAGGCAGTTAGAAGGCTCGGGGGCTGGAGTTGTTTTAACTTCCCCTCGAGGTGACAAATTTTGTTATGTGCTCCGGCTTATGTTTCCTTTTACTAACAATGCAGCTGAGTACGAGGCTTTACTCCATGGTCTCCGGATGGCCAAAGAGATGAATTTGAGCCGGGTAAGGTGCTTGGGCGATTCAGATCTTGTGGCTCAACAGGTGTCAGGCAAGTGGGACTCCAAGGATCCCCTTATGGCGGCTTGCCGTCGTGAAGTGGATGTTGTGGCTGGGCACTTCAAAGGTTATCAAGTGGAGCACATTGATCGAAGGAAGAATGAGGCGGCTGATGCTTTAAGCCGGTTGGGATCTCAGCATAAGCCGGTGCCGCCTAACACCTTTCTCGACGTTTTGCATAATCCTTCCGTCAGGGTACCTACAGAGGAAGAACTAGCAGTGCCAGACCCGGAGGCACATCTGATGGCAGCTCTTCATGTCATCCCGGATTGGACAGTGCCATATTTGGCCTATATGACCCGGGAAGAGTTGCCTGAGGATGAGACCTTGGCGAGACAAATCATCAGGCGGTCCAAATCTATGACGATTGTTCATGGCGAGTTACATCACCGCAGTGTCACTGGGGTGTTTCAACGTTGTGTGTCGCCTGCGGAGGGTCAGGAGATACTTCGTGAGATCCATGAAGAGTACTGTGGTCATCATGTCGACTCAAAATCTCTTGTGGCCAAGGCTCTCCGTCATGGTTTCTATTGGCTGACGGCTCATGCTGATGCGGAGGATCTAGTCAGCAAATGTGACGGATGTCAAAAATTCTCACGACGAGCTCATGTGCCAGCTCAAGAGTTGAGGATGATTCCAATTACTTGGCTGTTTGCAGTCTGGGGGCTTAACATGGTTGGACTTTTCAAGAAGTCTAAGGATAAAAAGACACACCTCCTGGTGGCAGTGGATAAGTTTACAAAGTGGGTTAAGGCAGAGCCGGTCAGTAAGTGTGATGCAGCCACGGCGGTTTAGTTCATGAAAAAGGTGATCTTTTGTTTTGGTTTTCCACACAGCATCATAACTGATAATGGCACTAATCTCTCCAAGGGTGCCATGGAAGAGTTCTGTCAACGAGAACATATCCGGTTTGATGTTTCGGCTGTTGCTCATCCTCAATCGAATTGTCAAGCAGTAAGAGCTAATCAGGAGATCCTGAAGGGTATCAAACCCCAGCTCTTGGTCCCCTTACAGCGGACTCCGGGTTGTTGGGTGGAGGAGTTACCCTCTGTACTGTGGAGCATCAACACTACGCCTAACAGATCTACAGGTTACACACCTTTCTTCATGGTATACGGAGCAGAGGCAGTCCTGCCAAGTGACATCCGGCACGACTCACCCGGCGTGACGTCTTATGTTGAGGCTGATAACGAAAAAGCTCGTTAGGATGCACTTGACTTGTTGGATGAGGAGCGAGACTTGGCAATATCCCGCTCGGCGATTTACCAGCAAGACCTGCGCCACTATCACAGCCGCCGGGTTAGAAGCAGAACCTTTCAGGAAGGCGACTTAGTGCTCCAGCTCATCCAGGATCAGTTTGATATGGACAAGCTATCCCCTCCTTGGGAAGGACCCTTTGTGGTCAGCAAGAATCTGAACAATAGGTCATACTACCTTATCGATGTTCGAGAGCACAAAGACTCATGTAAGTCGGAGGAGGAGACCCGCCGGCCGTGGAATATTGCCCATCTTAGGCCTTACTATACTTGAGCCACCGGCTCTCAAGATGTGTATTTATATATATATATATATATATATATATATATATATATATATATATTTGATGATGTATATATTATATGAAGTAATAAAGCAGGACCTCTGTTCTTTTCACCCTCAAGGGTTTACATGTCTTCTTTATCAGGTGGTGGAAACAACCAACAGGGAGCGGATCATATCTGAATCCGGCTTTCCCTTTGGTCCAGCTTATGATCATATCTGAATCTAGCCATGGTCACTTGGGGGCTTCCTGTTCAAACATAGGTCGTATTCGAACCAAAGAGAACATAGCTGTCGATACCCACTTGATCGGCATACTGCCAAACCCACTTGGGGGCTTCTTGATCATATTTGAATCATAGCTTAACCTATTCGAATCAGCATCATTAAAAAACTCTTATGGTCACTTGGGGGCTTCCTGTTCAAACATAGGTCGTATTCGAACCAAAGAGAACATAGCTATCGATACCCGCTTGATCGGCATCGCCAAAGCCACTAGGGGCTATATGATCATATCCGAATCTTTGCTTAACCCCTTTGGAACGATTTACTGATCGTATTCGAATCAGAAGTCTTTGAATATTGTTTATTATCCATTATATTTCATAAGCATAATTACTTGACTATCTTGAGACCTTCTTGAAAGCACTGTGAGATGGTTTTTGTTCTTCCAGCTTAATATTGATCACCTCATGTTGTTAAGTGCCAGGTGAACATTGTATGTTCCAACTTTCAGGAGTTAAATTTACCCGCATGGTTTGGGTCATATAAGAATGCGGGATTACCAAAAGGATCACAAGACAAGGCGAGCGATTGTTTTTGTTTTTGTTTAACATAAAGGAAATAGAAGATCAATATAAGCTGGAAGGATATAGCGATGGCGGCTTAAGGAAATATTGAGCATCGTAAACATACGCGAAGGCATGGCAAAAGTCGAGAGGTTTTTTCTACCCTATTACAAGACTCCCCGAGTCTGAATAATGAAGCATTGTTTTTACAAAGACATAAACATATGACGCCTGGCGGTTCACTCATTTGGTTGGCTTGAAGAATCCGAGTTATCCTTCTCCGCCTCTCCGTCGGCTGCCCTATCCTGGAAGGTGGACGATGCCCAGTCAATGCCACTCAAGGCTTCAAACTTAGCTTCGTCATCTATTAAACCGGCTGGGTCGACTTCAGGGGCAAAGGTATGCTTACGGATTGGAGGGATCAGGCTGACGTCATCATAACAAGGTGTTGGGATTCTCCGATCCTTGTTGTCATAACCCGGCTGATATTTGGTAAGATCAGTATCGTTCCCAATAAGAGTAGCCACGGGGCGTATATCTTTGACGCAGGCGGTGAAATCCTGTTCATCAAATACGGTCCCATCCTCTTTCAGACTTGGGTATCCAAGAGCGAGGTCGGCCGGGTCTAGTTCTGGAATCCATGCTTTCGCCCGGCTCAACGCAGCTATGGCCCCGGCTCCTGCGGACGCCCGCCTTAGATCTTGGACCCGTTGAGGTAGTATAGCAAACCGCTTCAGCACATCTTGCAGGAGGTGAGGAATGTCATTTTATAAAGCTACAATGGCCAAAGCATGTTGTGACCCGGTGTACAGTTGCTCCACTAGAGTGTAAACCGCTTTCAGTTTGATCAACATGTTCTACTTGAGGTTTGTGCTCCTGGGGCCTGCGTTGATAAACATAAGGTGAGCCAGAGATAACAATCAAAATAGTCATCAAAGGAAGGATTACAATATTTGAGGTTATATACAGTAACTTACCAAAGATTGCTGAAACCATTTGAGATATCTCGCGCTTTAAGCCGGACAGCTCGGCTGTTGCTTCTGCAAGTGATGTTTCTTCTGTCTCGACTCGGGTTACTATTGAGGCCTTCTCATCAGCCCAGATTTTCTTCTCCGCCTCAAAATTCTTCTTCAACTTCTCTTGCTCAAAGACACTGAATTCAAATTTGGAGTTGGCCTTTTGAATTTCAAGTTCTTGAGCTGCCAGACGGCTCTTCAGGTCAGCAATCTACGACTCAAATTGACTTATGGTGCCTGCATTGATGCCGGGTTATAGTCAGAATCATGGTAAGGTAACATTAAGTCCCAAGCACTTTGCAAGCAAAGATACTTGACACTAGGGGACTAATGTATGCTGAAGAATTTTAACTTAGAATGCCGGTTCATGGAAATTAAGTCCCAAGCACTTTGCAAGCGAAGGTACTTGACACTTGGGGGCTAATGTGTATCGCAAGTTCAAGGTATCATGTTACAACCGGGTTAAATATCTTCTTTCTAAACTGGACAACTCAGTGCTAAGCAGTTTTCTAAGTCCACAGCATATTTATTCATAAGCAATAGACATGGGGGCTGATACAGTATGTATGATTAAGAAAAGTAGCATAAGTTATACCTCAGATTTTTGTCATATTTGCTTCACCATGTCAATTTCCATGTCACGGTTGTTATGTACTTGATTGAGATAGCTAGAGACTATCTCTCCAATGCTCAAATGAGTATAGTCAGCAATGTCTAGCTTGGCCTTTCAGTGTTCCAGAAGCTCCTCCTTGGCAGAGCACTTGGCAACGACAGTAGGCTGCCCCGGCTCAACAAACTGAGTTTTCAGAATTTCAACTTCCGGATCAATTGTCTTGGCAGGGCTAGGAGTTTCCGAGTTATCAGAGCTGTTGAGAGTATCTTTGGCGGGTGGATCAGAGGTTGGTGCTGGAATGTCATAGGCTGGTTCAAGCAGCGGCTGATGGGTAGAACTGTCAGCAGCAGCCGTGCCAAGCTCCGTTTCAGACGCGGCCGGGTCTTGGGATGGTTTACTTTTTTTCCCTCTTACTGGGTTTCACTTGCATGCTGTGGACAAAGGCAGAAGGATGAGTACAAAAGCATGAGTAAGGTAAAGCATAAGGTAAACAAAATTACAAAGATTACCGTAAGCAGTTTTGAAAGCCGCATGTTAGATTGCATAGACTCGCCGGAGGAAGGAGATGTATCCTAATAATTGGAGTCAGATGAATTGAGAGGTTGACGAATTAAACCCGCCAAAGGTAAAACAGAACGTAAATCGGAAATAACATATGTCCGACGCTTCCTGGTTACGTCAGGTAAGCCGGAGGAGAGCTCTACATCCTTGCTGGTCTGGGTCTGCCTCCGGCTTTCAAATTGTTGTTGCTTCAAAAGAAATTGAGGATCTTGGTAAGCCAAAGGATGTGAAAATCTTACTTTCCGGGTTACTCTTCAAATTTTCTGACGCGGTAGGGGCTCGGAGTCGGAGGAGATTATTGTTACCTCTTGCTCAATGGCTTGGCTGTTCCCTGTGTCTTCCTGGAAAGATTTAATGTCTGTAAGGTGATGATAAAGAGTCAAGGGAGTTAGAAACTACCTCTTCATCATCATCATCAGTACGTTAAGTTTAAACATATCTGAAGTGCTTGGCTTCCTCTTCCTCGAAGTTCCAGTCTTGGCAGCTTTCCTTTCGGTTCTTTTTGTCACTCTGGCTTGTTTGGCCGCCTCATGGTCGTACTTGACCTTCCCGAAGTTGTCATCGGCCTATGAAAAATTATAAAGGGTTATAAATAAAAGCAAGGTATAACACGGTAAAAAATAGTTATTGAGGTTGATGACTTACTGCAGGGGCCGGGTTCTTCTTGCAGAAAGGGAGTAAGCCAAAGGCATTATTAGTCACCGTGCCCTCTTTCAACAACGACTGGGTCATAGCCTCCACCACATCATCTGGTAAGTCGTCAGGACTATGACGCAGTGGGTCATTTTTCTCGCCTGAGTAAGTGCACATTAAGCCGGGGCGGCGGCTTAACGGAATCACTCGCCAAGTGACCCAGACTCGGACCAGGTCAATGCCATTTAAGCCATTTCCCAAAAGAGCTTTGATTTTACTAATGGTAAGAGCGAGTGGCAGACGTTCAACAGCAGTCAGTTTATCCGGCAGCGGGTGGTTGGATTCAAGGCGCAAGGCGCGGAAGCCGGGCAGAGGATTTTCCTCAGCCGGAGAAGTGTCCTGGCAGTAGAACCACGTCTGATTCCAATCCTTTGGATGACTCGGCGGTTCAGCATAAGGAAAAAGGTAGTCTCTCCGCCATTGAATCGAGATGCCACCAAGTTCCAGACTGGGCCCGTTAGCGTGTTCGTTCTGCCAGTTTAAGTAAAACAATTCTCTGAATAAAAGTAAGCTGGGTTCTTCTCCAAGGTACACCTCGCAGAAGACTTGGCAGTTGCAAATATTTGACACGGAATAGGGCCCGATGTCTTGAGGTCTGAGATCAAAAAAATGTGAAACATCCCTGAAGAATTTTGAACCGGGTGGAGCGAAGCCCCGGTTCATGTGATCAGTAAACACGATCACCTCCCCCTCCTTGAGTTGAGGCTTTTCCTCTAATGGGTTGGGAGCACGATAAGACATGACCTCCTTCTTGGGCAGATGGCCGGATTTCACAAAATCAGACAAAGTACTTTCTGTAACGACAGACTTGACCCAGTTACAGGTCACCGGAGGTTTGGAAGCCTTGGGTGCCATTAGGCAAATTGAAACCTATGACAAAAGAAAAATTTCCGGTTCAACGTATAACCCGAAGGAGGACATCGTCAAATTATTCGAAACGGCGGCTTAAGAAGGGGCCTAATGATATATGGGTAATTATTCAGTGGTATTTAAGCCGCTACAAGTATCAAAGGCAGTTAAATTTTCCTAAATCGCCGGAAGCAAGCAAGGTTGACCAAACAGTGTCATTATCTTAAAACTGGACTATCGTGGTTGAACAGAGTCAACAGGTGCAGATTTTTGGTGTGGAACAAACAAGTTTCACAAGTTTCAGCTATTATTTTGGATCAAACAATTGCTTTGAAAAGAAAAATTTCTAGATCTAAAAAACAGTACAGAGAAGTTCATACACTCGAAGGAGGCCTTTAAACAAGGGAAATGAGATCTGTTTCCATTCGAGATAGATGCGGAACAGCCACCACAGTAGTTCTAGCTATCTAAAGATCAAAAAGGAGCACTGAAAAGAAAAATATTAAGGGTTTGCAACGGGCGGCGATGAACACCAACGAACTCGGGAGGCCGCAGTACAGATCTAAGCGCAGGAAAGGAAAGGGCCTTCCGATTGCAGAGCTGCTGCGGGGTTCCATCGTGTTTCTCTGGATAAGTTAGGTTGATGCACCGTTCTGAGTTGGAGAAGACGAGGAGCTTGACGGTGGCGGCGGCGGCGGAGCTCGAGTAACAGGGAGGCAGGGAGAAGAGGAAGACGACTGAGGGAGAAAATGAAAAGGACCTAGGTCGAGCCTATTTATAGGGGAGGGCTGACTGGGACGGTGTGAGAAACGAGGAGATTGAATATCATTATCAAGTGACCCCGACGCCTCGGGTTTCGGGACGATCAGTAAAGGCAAAGATCCACTGAAGATATAGCAGAATAAAATAAGGATTTAATTGGAGATGACGTCATGACGGGTTAACACGGATCCAGAAGATGACGTCATGGCGGGTTAAAAACCTTTGCATAGGTAGAAGGCTGAAGGTCTATTTCTTAAGGTATTTTAAGATTGACATGAACCGGCTCAAATCAATCTGGGGCCTAATGTTGGGGATATAACTATTTGTGTAAGCCGCCCAGGAGCGGCCGAGTTACGCAAAGAAGACTCATCTGAAAGAAGCCCAAGACCAAGCATGAAGATGGCAGTTCAATAAAGGGTCTAAGGCCCTTTGGCGGCTTAAGGCCCAAAGTGGTAAACCGCCATAATGGCATGACTTGTTTCATAAGGTAGATTTGACTAGTCACCGAGCCGGACACTGTTTATGAGCCGGCTGGGACTCTGTAAGCCACAGGGCATCAACCTGTGTATATAAGGGGACGATTCGCCGGTGGCTTAGGGCAAGAAACAACTCATCGAGAACCGAGCAAAGCATATCTCACTCCCTGGTTATCGAAACCTCAAGCAATACCAACCCAACTAGACGTAGGCCTTACCTTCATCATAAGGGGCCGAACTAGTGTAACTCTCTCGTGTCCTTTGTCCCGATTAACCCCTTTAAGCTTCCTAGTTGCGATGGCTCCACAACTAAGTCCTTGCAAGAGGACATCTGCCGTGACAATTCCACGACAATGACTATGACTGGATCTCTTTTGCCATGAATTACAATGTCTAGTCAGTCCTTGATCTTCAGGGGTGCTCTACATTTATGTTTTGCGGTCTCAGAAAGGGCTAGCGAGATACCATCTTATTATATCATATCATGATTGTTTTGAAAAAGTGTTGTCATCCTAGATTTGTTATTATTACTCGCTAGTTGATTATGCTATTGATATGAGTAAACGTGAGACCTGAATGTTATTGTGAATATGGTTAGTTCATAATCTTTGCCGAAAACTTGATTGCTTGCTTTACATATTTGCAACAACAAGATCAAACAGAGTTTGTAAAAGTTTTTCTTTATTACTTTCAGTTTATCAACTGAATTGCTTGAGGACAAGCAATGGGTTAAGCTTGGGGTAGTTGATACGCCTCCATCGCATCTACTTTTCCAAACTCTTTTGCCCTTGTTTTGGACTCTACTTTGCATGATTTAAATGGAATTAATCCAGGCTGACGCTGTTTTCAGCAGAATTGCCATGGTGTTATTTTTGTGCAGAAATAAAAGTTCCCAGAATGACCTGAAACTTCACGGAGATCACTTTTGGAATAAATAAAAAATATTGGTGAAAGAATCAACCAGAGGTGACCTAGACCCTATCCACAAGGGTGGGGGCGCGCCCTACCCGCTGGGCGTGCCCCCTGTCTTGTTGGTCCCACGGACCTCCACCGACCTCAACTCCAACTCCATATATTCATGTTCGGGGAAAAAATCAGAGAGAAGGATTCATCGTGTTTTACGATACGAAGCCGCAGCCAAGCCCTGTTCTTCCTCGGGAGGGCAGATCTGGAGTCCGTTCGGGGCTCCGGAGAGGGGAATCCGTCGCCATCATCATCATCAACCATCCTCCATCACCAATTTCATGATGCTCACCGCCGTGCGTGAGTAATCCCATCGTAGGCTTCATGGACGGTGACGGGTTGGATGATATTTACCATGTAATCGAGTTAGTTTTGTTAGGGTTTGATCCCTAGTATCCATTATGTTCTAAGATTGATGTTGCTATGACTTTGCTATGCTTAATGCTTGTCACTAGGGCCTAAGTGCCATGATTTTAGATCTGAACCTATTATGTTTTCATGAATATATGTGTGTTCTTGATCCTATCTTGCAAGTTAGAGTCACTTAATGTGTGTTATGATCTGGCAACCCCGAAGTGACAATAGTCGGGACACTTCCCAGTGATGACCATAGTTTTAGGAGTTCATGTATTCACTAAGTGCTAATGCTTTGGTCTGGTACTCTATTAAAATGAGGCCTTAATATCTCTTAGTTTCCATTAGGAACCCACTACCATGAGAGGGTAGGACAAAAGATGTCATGCAAGTTCTTTTCCATAAGCACGTATGACTATATTCAGAATACATGCCGACATTATATTGATGAATTGGAGCTAGTTCTGTGTCACCCTATGTTATAACTGTTGCATGATGAATGCCATCCGGTATAGTTATCCATCATTGATCCATTGCCTACGAGCCCATTTCATATTGATCTTTGCTTAGTTACTTTTCCGTTGCCACTGTTACGATTGCTACAAAAGTGCTAATGTTACTCTTGCCACCGTTGCCGTTACTTCCATACTACTTTGCCACTAAATACTTTGTTTCAGATATTAAGTCTTTCAGGTGTGGTTGAATTGACAACTAGTTGCTAATACTTGAGAATATTCTTTGGCTCCCCTTGTGTCTAATCAATAAATTTGGGTTGAATACTCTACCCTTGAAAATTGTTGCGATCCCTCATACTTGTGGGTTATCAGGGCTCGCTGTCACTGTCCTCCTCATTGTTGTCGCTCGAGGAGGAGCATTTGTCATCACTCAAGATTTACGCGCAACACCCAAGGTGAGCACCTGAGCGCCCAAAGACCTTGATGGAGAGCATATCAGACTCCCACTAACTTGAAGCGGAGGACATGCCCGTCCGCAAGATAATGGGCACGGATGAAGGTTTTCCAACCATGCCTAAGGTGCATGGCGCGAGGTGCGGGGAACTCGACGTTCGCCCACATGGCACCATTACAGCAGCCACTCATACGGAACCATAGCCTGAGCGGCTGGTTGACCTCCATCACACTGGCAAAGGGGCGAGGAAGCCGCAGGCAGTTGCGGGGAGGATCGTGCAGCTTGATGATGAACTCCAATGTTGTTTCCCCCGTGTGGCCTTCTGTCGGTGTTGGAGCAGTTGGAGGAGGAACGGTGGGTATGCTGCCCTATCCGCCTTGACTGCGGGCACTGCATCGACCTTGACTACGCCCCGCAGCTCCATCTTGTGCGCTGGATTCAGCCTCCGCAACTGTAATGGAAGCAGGAGGAGGGTGCCGAGAAGAAGCTCTCGTCGCTACCGTTGGAGCACGAGCTCAGCCCCTTCCCCTTGTCATGGTGGGAGAAAAACCAAAGAAGGAGAAGGAAGAGATGGTGGATGAGCATTGCCACCCCCTCTCACGCTTCCTTTTATAGCGAAGTAAATGAGGAGGCTGGCTCTCCACTACTCTGAGGCAACCGCCCCGCTCCTCCAATCCATTTCTCTGCATCCCTATTGGCCTCCTGGTTCATCGGCCGCCCCACAACGCCAATCTAAGACGTTGGGTATTCTACCAAGGCACATGTTGTCGTGCCTTGCGCGTCCACAACCAACCCCGCGCAATACATGCATCGCACGTGGCGGAAACAACGGGCGTAGTGGGTGAGCTAAAGGTAAAAATGGCAGTTACCCCAATTCACGTGACGGTACTCTAATGGATTCTCGTGAGCACAAATGCCCCTGGGTCGTGACATGAACGATGCACGTCGTCTGAGTGTTGAAGATATCATGAAGGGCCTAGGAGCTAACCCAGTTACAGGTTAATGAAGAAGCAAAGAAGATCTCAAAAATGTTGCACCGGCCCGATAAGGTCAATACATATGCATGTGCATTTGTTGGGCCTACCCCAACGAGGCCCAGCGGCACGTATGGGCCAGGCCCGGGTGCTCCTATCGGTACAACGAACATATGTGTTCACCATGCTGACTTATGCACCGGCGTACGACAGGTCATACATCAAGTATCAAGGCTTGACATAGGATAAGCTAGAGAAACCACTCTTCGAAAGATCAAAGAACGCATTAAGAAGACCAAACCAACCAGAGAAGCCCTCAGGAAGATCTCCCTTGCCGGGCAGGCGAGTTTGGCAGGGTCGAGACTGTGCCTGGGGACGAGGCCAAGCCGCCCCGGCAGGGTCTCCGGGGCCTCCAAGGCCAAAACAAGACTCCAAGACAGGCTCCATGCCGGTAGGTATCCGCCAGGATGCCCTCGCTCCACCTCATCAAACACCAGAAACTTATCAATGTGGTGTCAAGCTTTCAGGTGGCTAGGTGGATCCTGTCGGGCATGTGGCAACCTGTAGGAGAAGAGATTACCTTTAATGACACCCGTCCCAGAGACGTGTCATGCGTATGAGAGGTGGTTAGGCAAGCAGTGGAGAAACCTTGCCGGGGCTACCTCACCATATGACACCTAGCAGTGCATTTAATGCACTTTGTCTTAAGTGCTAGAGTTAGGTATGATAGCATTGTTAGATATCTAATCATGCTTTGATGACAACCATAATTCCATTTTTTGTAGTTTTATTTTATAAACCAAACTAGTGATAAATAAGAACATAAAAGATTCAATTGCAAGATCTAAAGATATACCTTCAAGCACTCGCCTCCCCGGCAACGGCGCCAGAAAAGAGCTTGATGTCCACTACACAACTTATTCTTGTAGACTCGTGTTGGGCCTCCAAGCGCAGAGTTTGGTAGGACAGTAGCAATTTTCCCTCAAGTGGATGACCTAAGGTTTATCAATATGTGAGAGGCGTAGAATGAAGATGGTCTCTCTCAAACAACCATGCAATCAAATACAAGAAATCTCTTGTGTCCCCAACACACCCAATACAATGGAAAATTCTATAGGTTCAGTAGTTTGGCGAAGAGATGGTGATACAAGTGTAGTATGGATAGTAGATATAGGGTTTTGTAATCTGAAAATATAAAAACAGCAAGGTAGCAAATAACAAAAGTGAGCACAAACGGTATTGCAATGCTTAGAAACAAGGCCTAGGGTTCATTCACTAGTGCAATCTCTCAACAGTGCTAACATAATTGAATCATATAACAACCCCTCAACATGCGACAAAGAGTCACTCCAAAGTTCTTACCTAGAGGACAACATAAGATGAAATTGTTGTAGGGTACGAAACCACCTCAAAATTATCTTTTCCGATCAATCTATTGAGCCATCCCTATAAGTGTCACAAACAGCCCTAGATTTTGTACTAAAATAACACCATATGATACGCATCAATCAATTCTAATGTTAGCTAGATACTCCAATGTCACCACAAGTATCTGTGAGTCAATTATACAACATGCAGCTAACAACTTCAGTTTCATAATATTCAATCTAACACAAAGAACTTCAAAGAGTACCACAAAGTGCATCAACCTCTATGCCTAGATTACCCCGAGGTCACCACGGGAATTTGAAAGTTGATTGCCAAAACATATATCAAGTGAATCAATAAAACACCCCATTGTCACCATGGGTATCCACATGCAAGATATACATCAAGTGTTCTCAAATCCCAAATATTCAACCGATAAAAGTGAAACCTCAAAGGAAGACTCAATTCAACACAACAAGATAGAGAGGGGAAAATGTCATATGATCCAACTATATTAACAAAGCTTGTAGTACATCAAGATTATGCCAAATCAATAGCACTAGAGAGAGAGCGATCAACACATAGCTATTGGTACATACCTTCAGCCCCGAGGGTGAACTACTCCCTCCTTGTCATGGTGGTCGTCGGGATGATGAAGATGACCTGTGGTGATGATTTCCTCCTCCGCCAGGGTGCTGGAACAGGGCTACATATGAGATCGCTTTGGTATAGAGGCTTGCGGTGGCGGAGCGGAAGTTCTAGGTTAAGTTCTGGGGTTTTCTACATTTAAAGGAATTTTTGGCGTTGGTTTCACGTCAAGGGGGCCCACGAGGAAGTGACAAGCTTGGTAGGCCCTCCCTACCCCCAGGGCGCACCTACCAGGCTTGTCACATCCTCATGTCTCTTCTGGTCCTTCCACGAAGCTTCGGTGGTCTCTTTTGGTCCATAAAAAATCACCATAAATTTTTGGCCCATTCCGAGAACTTCTATTTCTGCGCAAAAACAACACCACGGTAGATCATACCAAAACCATATAAAATTGTTGTAAACATGGCATGAATACTTCATAAATTATAGATACATTGGAGGCATGTCAACAGCCAACCAACTGGCTGGACTCATCGTGTCTCGACTCGTTCTACTTATCACGCCCGCGGCAGCAACAGACACTGTTCATGCAAAAGCAACCCAACCGGCTAGCTGCGTCTCGCACGGGGGTTCGGTCGGCTTCAGTAAGCAGCAGCAGCGATCGATCGAGTTCAGTTACCAGCAAAGGAATCACTCGGGTTCAATGAGCAGCGAAGGGATGGATCGATCGACTTCAGTACGTAGCAGTGCGATCGCTCTGGTTCAATAAGCAAATGCCTCACTCAGATTCATTTATACCAAACATGGCTCGAAAATGTGTGGGTATGAGAGAGAAACGCGCAAACCACACTGCATTGCTTGGCCCAACCACCCACAGTAACCGGTAACTCCACGAAAAATTCCTTGCCCTCACTTCTAACACGATTTTTTACGTCATGGACGTCCCAAAGAATGCCATGCAGGTGCGTCGCCGGCCTGCCCTGCACAAAAATCCCCATCTTCTACCATAATGTTTTGTCATAGAAGTAGGAGCTCACCACATCTATGATGATACGTGTTTTTTGTCACAATTATCATCATAGAAGTGCCATAACCATGATGGAAAAAGTTTTCATTCAGGCCATGATGTCATGGATGTGTCATTGTTTTGTAGTGTTTGGGTCTTCCATTTGAGAGATCATTAGTGAACGGTTCAAGGGACTTCAAGTATGATCTACGCTGACTCGTCTTATTTGTCTACAACTTGGAGTTGGTAATGATTTGATTTAAATCATTATTGCATCTTCATAGTGTTCTTGGTTGATCGTAGGATGATTTTTTTGTTTCTACTATGTTTCCCAACATTTAATGCTATGGGAAATTTAGTGTGATCACCACCTATTAAAGTTAACTAAATTGAGTTAACTGTGGAACATGTTATGCAAAGATTGGATATTACTGAAAATAAGATGCCCACTAGCCAAAAATTATAGGAAGTTGATAAAAGTATGCATGATCATGTGAATAAGTGGGGCTCTATGGTAGGAAATGCTCTAAAGTTGCTAAAATAAAAAAGAATCAATTGGTGATAGAATATAACAAAGTCCCTCTAGAATTGATAAGTTGGAAAAAGTTATTAATATCTTAGCCTCACCTTTTCTTACATTAATAAAGAAGTTAATATCAATAAAAATCTAAAGTTTGCATGTGCGACTAAGGGTCCTAAACCAAATAAGGGTAATTCTTCTAGTAAGGAGAGGGGAGACTTAAAAATGATTAGTGTTCACCCAAATTTCATCAAGATGAAAAGTGAACCCCACTATGATACACACTTTTTGAACTTCGTGCCTAGGAGTGTTTTTATTGAGAGAATGCTTGCCAAATCTCCTAGAAAATCTAGTTGTCGTATTGAGGAATGAAAGATGATAATACTTGACATCATGCATTATGCCTATCTAGGGGCATTAAACAATAACACTCTTTGGTAGGCAATTGATACGTCTCTAACATATCAATAATTTTTTATTGTTCCATGTTGTTATATTATCAATCTTGGATGTTTTATATACATTTACTTGCAACTTTATATCATTTTTTGGGACTAACCTATTGATATAGTGCCTAGTGCCAGTTGCTGTTTTTTGCCTGTTTTTTACTTTGCAGAATTTCAATACTAAACAAAGTCCTAGTGCCACGAAACTTTTTGGATATTTTTTCTCGTGAAAAGAGAACCTGGAAGGTTCTGGAGGCCACGAGAGGAGGCACGTGGGTCCCATTAGGCACCAGGGAGCGCCAGAGGCCTATGGCGCATCCTGGTGGGTAGTGAGGCCCACAGGAACCGCCTTGACATACCTCTGCCTCTATAAATGCTCTAAAATCCGAGAAACCCTAGGGGAGTTGACAAAATACTTTTTCCACCGCCACAAGTTCCAAAACCACGAGATCTAATCTAGAGGTCTTTTTTGGTACTCTACTAGAGGGGGCAACAAACACGAAGGGGTTCTTCATCATCCTTGTCGCCCCTCCGATGATGCGTGAGTAGTATACCACACACCTATGGGTCCATAGTTAGTAGCTAGATGGCTTCTTCTCTCTTTTTGATATTCAATACAATGTTCTCCTCGATGTTCTTGGAGATCTATTTGATGTAACTCTTTTTTTGCAGTGTGTTTGTTGGGATCCGATTAATTGTGAGTTTATGATCAGTTCTATCCATGAATATTATTTGAGTCTTTGCTGACCTCTTTTATGCATGATTTTAATAGCCTCGTATTTCTTCTCTGATTTATTGGTTTTGTTTGGCCAACTACATTGATTTATCTTGCCATGGGAAGATGTGCTTTGTGATGGGTTCAATCTTGCGGTGCTCAATCTCAGTGACAGAAACACACATGACATGCATGTATCATTGCTATTACGGGTAACAAGATCGGGTTTATTCATACGTGAGTTTATCTTGTCTACATCATGTCATCGTTCTTATTGCATTACTCCATTTTTCCATGAACTTAATACAATAGATGCATGCTGGATAGCAGTCGATGTGTGGAGTAATAGTAGTAGATGCAGGTAGGAGTCGGTCTACTAATCTTGGACATTATGCCTATATACATGATCATTGCCTTGGATATCGTCATGATTATTTGCTTTTCTATCAATTGCCTAACAGTAATTTGTTTACCCATTGTATGATATTTTCCTGTAGCGACCCGACCCAAAAGGGGTCAAGTCTCTGTGCTTAAGTGTCATCCCTGGATCGGTATGCTGACACACACAGTACTCGAGGATTTATAACACAGGTAAATCACATGTATAAAATAGCGTAAATACTATTACCTCAATCCAAAATAGCGAACGTAACAAGGTTGTGGATTCCCATCAACACCAACGGCAAAGTTGAGTATAGGAATCGTAACCCTAACGTATCACTTACTCGTCGTAAGATCCTGCAACATGAGACGTTGCAGCCACAAAGGGTCAGTACATTGAATGTACTAGCAAATTCACACCATAGAGCAATGATGAATAAAGTCTATCACTACATTCATATTTGGCTGGTGGAGGCTCTATGGTCATAATGTTTTTGTGAAAAGCCAATTTTTCCCTACTGCAAAGGAATAAATTTATTTAACTATCATGGTGGTTGTTAAACATTGAGAATGGTGGCCAGCATTCTCAATCCCAATTAAAAGTACTCATTAACAACCCAACAATATTAAATTAAAGTAACATGATGAGATTCACATGATAATCCAAGTACTAGATACTCAAGATGTCCATAACCGGGGACACGGCTAACCATGATTAGTTTATACACTCTGCAGAGGTTTGCGCACTTTTCCCCACATGACTCGATCTCCTCCGTTTGATTTCTCGCACTACATGGTGTTTGAGAAACGGATGACCGAGACATAGTCTTTCAGAAGCGCTTGCACCTTACGTAGAGGGTAGACCGTACCAACCTACATCCCCTACATCTGCTAGTCTACCCTGTAAGAGTTCGCACGACTTAGTCAACTATGCTAGAGGCCATAATAGCATGTGGCTGCACACGGAAGTTTCTAGTTTGAATAATCTTATGATCCCTTTGAGCCTGGGTGGCGGTCCAAAGAAAAACAGGCAAGTCCTGGAAACCCAGGTGCCTAGACAGGCAAGTCCTTGAGTAACCGGGTGCCTCAATCCACCCAGATGTGTGTTTAAGTTGCCACCTTAAATAAACCATTAATTAACAATCTCACATCTGTCATGGAAATTCACTCACCCAATCCACGTCTACGAGCATAGCATGGCATAATAAGCAAACTTAGAAGTAACTCCCAAGGGTTTGAAAATAAAACAGGTAATAGGTACTACCTCATCTACTTCCCATCCCACAATTTAATTAGATCCCAGTCATGCAATGTTTGAGGATTGATCTAATGCATAAAAACTGGGTAGTAGAAAAGGAATGATCAAAGTGTGAACTTGCCTGCAATGCTGATGATGATGATTCGCACTCATAACTCCTGATAGTTCTACTCGTCACACTCCATTCAATCTATCGTGGGCAAGCAATAGTAACCACACATAAGCAATCACTCAAAGATCGGAAAGGACGAAGAGTACGATTCAGAAAACGTCAAAACCAAGCGAATAACTCTTGCAACATAAAACAATTCCTAACAGTACCAAAATTATGTGAATTTGGCCTTATCAGAAAGTTTAGGTCAAGAGCTTCAATTTGCAAAAAGAATCACCTAAATCGCAGTTATAAAACTCAAGTTATGATCATACGAAGTTCAAATTCAAATCTGATCTAATTCAAATTTTAAACTATCAAAAACATGTTTGAGTTGGATTACTGGATAGAGGGGATCATAAAGAAGAAGTGGGTCTTGGTTTCGTTGAATTTGGACAAACGAGTAAAAAGTTGTGAGCGTTTGAAGTCCAGGGGCTAAACTGTAAATAAAATATATGCGAGCGGGTCCCGACTAAAACTAACGGAAAAGGAAAAATCTAAATAACGACCGCTCACTAAACAGTACTACATAACGAAAATCGTTCACTAAAACTTCTTAATGAAAGCGTTAAAAAACAAAATCTAACCTAAAAAAATAAAAAAAATCAAAAGGTAAACCAAGAAAATCGGTTTATAGACCGAACCGGTGGTTTATTTACCGGTTCGGTGATTCAACGGCGGCGGCAGGCGACAAAACCGGCGGCGTTGAGGTTGAACTCCGCTCAGACAACGGGCGGCTTTCGAATCGGTCGTCGCCGGCGGCGATCGTCGGGAACGCGCGAGGGCGAGGGAAGCGGGCGCGAGGGCGGCGGTTGGCGGAGTGGCATCGGTGGCGGAGGCGACAAGGAGGCGGCGGCTTCGGCGCGTGAACAACGGCGGCGGCGGTTGACAACGGTGGCGGCGGCGGCGGATCTGGCGATGGCGGCGCGGTGGTTCGGCGAAGTCGAGGCAAGCGACAAGCGGATCGGGAGGCAGCGCGGCGAATAGAGGGCGGGGAGTCGGATGCGTGAAGTCGGCCTTATAAAGGCGAGGCGGCGCGAGGAGTCCGAGGCGAGGACGGTCCGGCCATGTCGGCATGGCGGCGTCTCTGGCTCGGGAGGAGTCCCGAGCTCGAGACGGGCGCTGGGCGCTGGGTGGCCTTGGCTCTGCCGGGCTGGGCCGGCCCTAGTTCAAGTGAAGGGAGTTTTTAAAAATATGTTTTCTCGCAAAAATAAAAATAAACCACTAAAATATATATATATATAGGCATATAATATATCAAAATTTTCAGAAAAAGATTTCCTTCAAGATGAACATTTTTCTAGAGTCAAATAAAATTCACACAAATTCAAATAATTCAAAGAGTGCTTCTGCTCTAATAAAATCCAATAAAAATCATTTTTAAAAATCCCAAAATGAATTCAAATTTATTTCTCTTTAATTTTCTGATGTAGGGAATCATGTTACCCTATTTTCCATATATTTTATTTTTGGAGAAAAATAATTTGAATAAAACTCAAATAACTTCAAATTGAAAAAAATGAATTAAAAAAGAACTTTGAATTAAATTCTTTGAAACTCCCAACTCACATTTCATATGTTTTGAAGAAGTCATTTTATCTTCGCTCGTGAAAATCATTGAGTTGCATAAAGTTTCTGGGTTGGAAATATTTTCCAAATGAAATTCAAATATTTTCAACACCCCTTGTCATTTAAATAAATGGAAGAAGTCATGTCATCTTCTCTCCAGGGTTTTGTGGTGAAAAGAATTTGAATTCATGAAGATCAGAAAAGAAAATGAAAGTTTGGGAAAGTCCTTTTATTCCCACTCATTTAACTTTCAAAAGTTTCAATTCACTCACTTTCACCAATCCATCAAACAATCAATCAAATCTATCTATTTATTATAACATTCCAAAATTTAGAATTTTGGGATGTTACAAACCTACCACCCTTAAAATGAATCTCGCCCTCGAGATTCGGAGAGGCTAGAAAGAAATAGGTTAGGTAGGGTCTCTTCAAAATCCATCGATCATCACAGGGGTCTCGGTGCTACCACCCTTAGAAGCATGGTTACGGTTCCATCAAAACTCATATACTCCATCCTTTTGTTGATGAGGTCGGTCTTCTCGAGATCTTCGAGATAATTTCCTTCTCTAGGCTCTTCCGTGGTGGCATAACCTTTTCCTTAATTCTTCCGTCCATTTATCTTGGTAAGGTTATTCCATGATTGGGTCTTCTTCGCTGACGGGTCTGGCGCCAATACTAAACAACTATCGATATCTCATGGTGGACATCAATTTATGGTTTCTCCTGCAGGAAATTGGTCTGGGTTGAACCTCACCGTATGACCTACGATTGGCAACAACTGCCTTGTACAAGGGAAGAATGCTTATACCATTCTAAGGTTCAAACAAGGTTTTGATCGTCGTCTCTCTAATATAGGTAAGTCACTCAGATTTACCATCCCGTATAGTAAGGCGAATAATAAGAGTAAGTCGGTATGGTGATCAATCCATCCCGCACCCAAATCATTATCTTGTATATGGTTTAGCGAATCTCGCATGCTAACACTCGGTCATCCTCACAAGCATTGCAGAATTTCTCTTGTCGACGAACCAAGTTCGGATAAATCCATTGATTCTGCAAGCCAAACAAACATCTATCGTTCCTTAACAACTCTCAGGTTTTGTGTAAACTCCTATAGAATCGTCGGTTGATAAAATCGTAACTTCTTCCGGGGTTTTTTCCTTCAACAAGAGTGTGCTTGCTTCTTGGAAGGTCCTGGGGCCTGTGGGTTATGGCCCATCTCATCACTTGTAAACCTTGAACTCATCCTCTGAAGGCGGTGATCGTTATTCCAACATTCAACTTCCATCTTCCTAGCATACTCAAAATCCATCCAATTGTAATGTCCTTCTTCTATTTGTACCAAACTAAGACGTGATTACTCAGACTCATCATGGAATTTCCATTGATCCATATTTCCAACATCATACCTCCTTTATATCCAATAGTAATTCATCTCTTCATCCTCGTGGGATATCCCACATACCGAGATAAAAACGTATACTTATGAAGTCCATACTCCACTTCGTGGAACATCATTATCCTTTCCAGGGTCAAGCGTCCTTACAGGGGAAATATTGGCCATCTCTGCATGGCACTTCTTCAACTGGGAAATGTGAAACATCATGAACTCCTGACAGTCCTTCTGGTGACTCCAACTTGTTGGCCACTTCTCCCATACGCTCCAAACTCGGTATGGTCCTACAAATCTCGGGGCTAACTTTCCCTTAACTCCAGATAGTTTAACTCCTTGCAGAGGGGACACATGAAGACATGCTTTGTCTCCAATTTCATAGACTACCTCCTTGCATTTTTTAGTCTGCATAACTCTTCTGCCTGGACTGAGCTACCTTCAGTCTATCCCGGATCTACTTAACATTCTCTTCTGACTCCTTGATCACATTTGGTCCAAATAACTAACGGTCTCCAACTTCATCCCACATCAACGGTGTCTTGCTCCTTCTCCCATACAAAGCTTCAAAAGGGCCATCTTCAAACTGGCTTGGTAACTGTTGTTGTATGAGAACTCCGGGTAAGGTAGATTATCATCCCTACTAGATCCATAATCTAGCGCACACGTTCTCAACATGTTCTCCAGAATCTCATTGACTCTCTCGGTCTATCCATGTGTCTGCGGATGATAGGCTGTACTAAACTCTAGCCTAGTACCCAAAGTCTGGTGCAGCTGTTTCCAAAACTTTGAGGTAAACTGTGTTCCTCTATCTGATGCAATGGTCCTCGGAACTCCATGCAGACATACGATCCTGGTCAAATATATCTTGGCCAACTTCGTAGTTGTATAGGTGGTTTTCACTGGAATAGAGTGAGCCACTTTGGTCAAGCGAATCAACTACTACCCAGATAGAGTCATATCCCGTTTGGATTCTGGGAAATCCGGTAATGAAATCCATGCCAAGCTTATCCCACTTCCATTCGGGTATCGGCATAGACTGTAGTAATCCTGCTGGCTTCTGATGCTCTGCTTTTACTCTCTCTGGCATACATCACCTACGACTACATACTCTGTAATATCCTTCTTCATACCAGTCCACCAGAAACACAACTTCAAATCCAAATACATCTTGGTGTTTCCAGGCGAATCGAGTATGGTGAGTCATGAGCCTCTTGAAGTATTTACTTCGTGATCTTTGCATTATTGGGAACATATACACGGTCCTCGAACCATAAGGTGTCGTGCTCATCCTTACGAAAACCTTTGGCCTTTCCTTTGCTCATCCTCTCTTTTATCTCAGCAATCTCTTTGTCATCCTTCTGAGCTTCACGGATCTTTCCCAACAATGTAGACTGAACTTTCATTGTTGCAACAAAACCCTTGGGAACAATTTCCAACCGAAGTTCCCTGAAATCCTCGGCTAACTCCTTTGGTAATCCCCCCGCTTATGGGGGTATTCGTCCTTGTTTTATTAATGGTTGTGTCCTATTTCTCCATAAAGCTTGTATGCACAAGGTTTCTTCATATCCTTTCCATAAGGCTTCAACTTCTGGGACACAAGCCGAGACTTTAGCAGAGTTAACTTAAATTCTTCCCAAATGGTTACTCCTTGCCATCCATTGATGGTTTGGTACATCCTCCACTAGGTAGCAGCACCTCTTTTCAAAGCACTGTAGAGCATGTTGGGTCATATCCTTTCCGGCTACAGGGTTATTCTCCATTTGATCCTCCATGTTCTAAATCCATTGGCCTATCTCCAATTGACTCATTGGTCCAGACAATACAAGCTCATCTCCATTGATCCTCTATGGGGTCCATGGGTTTTGGGGTGGGATAAGAGAGATAGAGAGGGAATACAGTACAAACAATAGTTTTGAAAAGGCAGGTTTTATTGTGGCTGTCGGAAAAACAACAAACAAATGACAGCTCACAATCGTCGCATCTAACGTAAGTATTTTAACATGGGTTGGGTCTTCTAATGGTCTATAGATCTCAACGTCATCAAACTCTTCAAGTCTTGGTCATGTCTCCGATGGCTCCTTCTGATCATGCTTGTCCTTCTCAAGTTCTTTTGCCAAATCATCTCTGTTGACGCGAAGTCTCTCATGACATCCTTTAATATTTCTGGGGTTGCATTCCAAACTTCTGGGTTTCAACATCCTTGGCATGAATCATCGTCCTACTGTTCATCAATTACTGACAAATCTCCGATATCTCGAGGTATAGCTCCTCCAGCTTGGCTACTTTCGGCTTCTGGTTCCTGAGTTCTTCACTGAATGCTTTCTCGTCAAATACGGCTTTCAAAAGCTCCATCTTAAAATTTCTGATGTAATACACCGGATCCTGGCGATATACCAGCTAAGGTTAAAACTGCATCCTTTGCTGATGGGTGCTCCATCAGCTTTCTACCATCCAATACTTCCGAAGGAATGCATGCTTAACTCAACATGGTAATAATAGCATAAGTCTGCCTTGGTCATTGACATGAACTTTTATTCCATAGTTGATATTTCCCGTCTTGGGGCTTTCTTGACAAAACTTTGAGTTCTAATGCTCCATGTTCCGGTCTTTCTCCGATACACCTTGATCTCGGGTATTGACAACTTCCATAGTCTGCCAAGTTCCATAAGGGTAGCCTTTATAGGTCATACAAATCTGGAAATTCTTCAAGCCTTCAAATTCTCCTACTTTTCAGAGTCTTCAACTGTTGTAGTTCCATCATTATCATGCACGGTAAAATCCTCTTCATTCCAAAGTGGTCTTAGTTGTCCGATATCTGGTCCTTCTTGGAGTGGTCTCATCAGTCGAGTCTTCGAGGGGTCAAAAGGGGAAAGGGGTATGGTCTCACTAAAAGGGAATATTTGAATAAGCTCAGAAGAGAAGAGAGGTAAAAGATCCTTTTGAAAAGAAAGTTGTAGAGAAAAATCTTTCCTATGGGCTTGCCAGTTTCTAGGGTCACGTCCTATAGTCAACATGTGCTCTGATACCATCTTGTAGCGACCCGACCCAAAAGGGGTCAAGTCTCTGTGCTTAAGTGTCATCCCTGGATCGGTATGCTGACACACGCAGTACTCGAGGATTTATAACAGAGGTAAATCACATGTATAAAATAGCGTAAATACTATTACCTCAATCAAAAATAGCGGAAGTAACAAGGTTGTGGATTCCCATCAACACCAACGGCAAAGTTGAGTATAGTAATCGTAACCCTAACGTATCACTTACTCATCATAAGATCCTGCAACATGAGACGTTGCAGCCACAAAGGGTCAGTACATTGAATGTACTGGAAAATTCACACCATAGAGCAATGATGAAAGAAGTCTATCACTACATGCATATTTGGCTGGCGGAGGCTCTATGGTCATAATGTTTTTGCGAAAAGCCAATTTTTCCCTACAGCAAAGGAATAAATTTATTTAACTATCATGGTGGTTGTTAAACATTGAGAATGGTTGACAGCATTCTCAATCCCAATTAAAAGTACTCATTAACAACCCAACAATATTAAATTAAAATAACATGATGAGATTCACATGATAATCCAAGTACTAGAAACTCAAGATGTCCATAACCGGGGATATGGCTAACCATGATTAGTTTATACACTCTGCAGAGGTTTGCGCACTTTTCCCCACATGACTCGATCTCCTCCGTTTGATTTCTCGCACTACATGGTGTTTGAGAAACGGATGACCGAGACATAGTCTTTCAGAAGCGCTTGCACCTTACGTAGAGGGTAGACCGTACCAACCTACATCCCCTACATCTGCTAGTCTACCCGTAAGAGTTCGCACAACTTAGTCAACTATGCTAGAGCCCATAATAGCATGTGGTCGCACACGGAAGTTTCTAGTTTGAATAATCTTATGATCCCTTTGAGCACGGGTGGCGGTCCAAAGAAAAAGCAGCAAGTCCTGAAACCTGTGTGCCTAGACAGCAAGTCTGGAGTAACCAGTGCCTCAATCCACCCAGATGTGTGTTTATGTTGCCACCTTAAATAAACCATTAATTAACAATCTCACATCATCATGGAAATTCACTCAAACCCAATCCACGCTCTACGAGCATAGCATGGCATAATAAGCAAACGTAGAAGTAACTCCCAAGGGTTTGAAAATAAAATAGGTAATAGGTACTACCTCATCTACTTCCCATCCCACAATTTAATTAGATCCTAGTCATGCAATGTTTGAGGATTGATCTAATGCATAAAAACTGGGTAGTAGAAAAGGAATGATCAAAGTGTGAACTTGCATGCAATGTTGATGAAGATGATTCGCACTCATAACTCCTGATAGTTCTACTCGTCACACTCCGTTCAATCTATCGTGGGCAAGCAATAGTAACCACACATAAGCAATCACTCAAAGATCGGAAAGGACGAAGAGTACGATTCGAAAAACGTCAAAACCAAGAGAATAACTCTTTCAACATAAAACAATTCCTAACAGTACCAAAATTATGTGAATTTGGCCTTATCAGAAAGTTTAGGTCAAGAGCTTCGATTTGCAAAAAGAATCACCTAAATCAGAGTTATAAAACTCAAGTTATGAACATACGAAGTTCAAATTAAAATCTGATCTAATTGAAATTTTAAACTATCAAAAACATGTTTGAGTCGGATTACTGGATAGAGGGGATCATAAAGAAGAAGTGGGCGTTGGTTTCGTTGAATTTGGACAAACGAGTAAAAAGTTGTGAGCGTTTGAAGTCCAGGGGCTAAACTGTAAATAAAATATATGCAGATAAGTCCTCTGACTAAAACTAACGGAAAAAGGAAAAATCTAAATAACGACCGTTCGTTAAACAGTACTACAGAACGAAAACGTTCACTAAAACTTCTTAAACAGAAAGCGTTCGCAAAATAATCTAACCTAAAATAATAAAACCGGCTAAAAGGTAAACCGAAGAAAACCGAAAAACAATAGACCGGACCGGGTGGTTTATTTACCGGTTCGGTGATTCAGCGGCTTTGGTGACAAAACCGACGGCGGCGAGGTTGAACTCCGGCGACAACGGGCGGCTCGGGCGTGGTCGCCGGCGGTGCTCCGGTGGCCGGTGCAACGGCGAGGGGCGAGGGTAGCGCGGGGAGCGAGGGTGGCGAGGTGGCGGCGGTGGCGCGCGGGGTGGAGGCACGGCGAGGCGGTGGCGCAGAACAGCGGCGGCGGCGGTTGACAACAGTGGCGGCGGCGGCGGATCTGGCGATGGGCGGCGGCGCGAGCAGAGAGAGAGGGCGACGGGGCCGGCGCATTTATAGGAGGCGGGGCCTCGGATGCGTGGAGGAGGGGGCAAGGCGAGGCGGCGCGAGGAGTCCGAGGCGGGGACGGCGGCCATGTCGGCACGGCGGCGTGCGGCGGGAGGAGTCCCGCCCGGGAGGACGGGGCGCGCGGGCGTCGGGCTGGGCCGTGGCCTGGCCGGTTGGCTGGGCCGGCCCAGTTCGGCGGAAAGGAGTTTTTTTTTTTAATAAAATGTTTTCTCAGACAAATAAAAACAGAAAAGAAAATATATATTATATAGGCATATAATATTCAAAAAAATTCAGAAAAAGATTTCCTACAAGATGAACATTTTTATAGAGTCAAATAAAATTCACACAAATTCAAATAAAGCGAAGAGTGCTTCTGCCCTAGTAAAATCCAATAAAAATCATTTTAAAAACACCAAAATTTATTCAAATTTTTTCTCTCTCCAATTTTCTAATGTAGGGAATCATGTTACCCTATTTTCCATATATTTTATTTTTGGAGAAAAATAATTTGAATAAAACTCAAATAACTCCAAATTAAAAATAATTTCAAAAGAACTTTGAATTTAATTCTTTGAAACTCCCAACTCATATTTCATATATTTTGAAGAAGTCATTTTATCTTCGCTCGTGAAAATCATTGAGTTGCATAAAGTTCCAAAATTGGAAATATTTTCCAAATGAAATTCAAATATTTTTAACACCCCTTGTCATTTAAATAAATGGAAGAAGTCATGTCGTCTTCTCTCCAGGGTTTTGTGGTGAAAAGAATTTGAACTCATGAAGATCAGAAAAGAAAATGAAAGTTTGGAAAGTCCTTTTATTCCCACTCACTTAACTTTCAAAAAGTTTCGAATTCACTCACTTTCAGTCAATCCATCAAACAATCAATCAAAACTATCTATTTAATATAACATTCCAAAATTTAGAATTTTGGGATGTTACAAACCTACCACCCTTAAAATGAATCTCGCCCTCGAGATTCGGAGAGGCTAGAAAGAAATAGGTTAGGGTAGGGGTCTTCTCAAAATCCATCGATCATCACAGGGGGTCTCGGGTGCTACCACCCTTAGAAGCATGGTTACGGTTCCATCAAAACTCATATACTCCATCCTTTGGTTGACAGGGTCTGTCTTCTCAGATCTTCAGGATAATTTCCTTCTCTAGGCTCTTCCGGTAGTGGCATAACCTTTTTACTTAATTCCCGTGTCCATTTATCTTGGTAAGGTTATTCCATGATTGGGTCTTCTTCGCTGACGGGTCTGGCGCCAATACTAAACAACTATCGATATCTCATGGTGGACATCAATTTATGGTTTCTCCTGCAGGAAATTGGTCTGGGTTGAACCTCACCGTATGACCTACGATTGGCAACAACTGCCTTGTACAAGGGAAGAATGCTTATACCATTCTAAGGTTCAAACAAGGTTTTGATCGTCGTCTCTCTAATATAGGTAAGTCACTCAGATTTACCATCCCGTATAGCAAGGCGAATAATAAGAGTAAGTCGGTACGGTGATCAATCCATCCCGCACCCAAATCATTATCTTGTATATGGTTTAGCGAATCTCGCATGATAACACTCGGTCATCCTCACAAGCATTGCAGAATTTCTCTTGTCGACGAACCAAGTTCGGATAAATCCATTGATTCTGCAAGCCAAACAAACATCTATCATTCCTTAACAACTCTCAGGTTTTGTGTAAACTCCTATAGAATCGTCGGTTGATAAAATCGTAACTTCTCCCAGGGTTTTTTCCTTCAGCAAGAGTGTGCTTGCTTCTTGGAAGGTCCTGGGGCCTGTGGGTTATGGCCCATCTCATCACTTGCAAACCTTGAACTCATCCTCTGGGCAACTGATCGTTATTCCAACATTCAACTTCCATCTTCCTAGCATACTCAAAATCCATCCAATTGTAATGTCCTTCTTCTATTTGTACCAAACTAAGACGTGATTACTCAGACTCATCATGGAATTTCCATTGATCCATATTTCCAACATCATACCTCCTTTATATCCAATAGTAATTCATCTCTTCATCCTCGTGGGATATCCCACATACCGAGATAAAAACGTATACTTATGAAGTCCATACTCCACTTCGTGGAACATCATTATCCTTTCCAGGGTCAAGCATCCTTACAGGGGAAATATTGGCCATCTCTGCATGGCACTTCTTCAACTGGGAAACGTGAAACATCATGAACTCCTGACAGTCCTTCTGGTGACTCCAACCTGTTGGCCACTTCTCCCATACGCTCCAAACTCGGTATGGTCCTACAAATCTCGGGGCTAACTTTCCCTTAACTCCAGATAGTTTAACTCCTCGCAAAGGGGACACATGAAGACATGCTCTGTCTCCAATTTCATAGACTACCTCCTTGCATTTTTGAGTCTGCATAACTCTTCTGCCTGGACTGAGCTACCTTCAGTCTATCCCGGATCTACTTAACATTCTCTTCTGACTCCTTGATCACATTTGGTCCAAATAACTAACGGTCTCCAACTTCATCCCACATCAACGGTGTCTGGCTCCTTCTCCCATACAAAGCTTCAAAAGGGCCATCTTCAAACTGGCTTGGTAACTGTTGTTATATGAGAACTCCGGGTAAGGTAGATTATCATCCCTACTAGATCCATAATCTAGCGCACACGTTCTCAACATGTTCCCCAGAATCTCATTGACTCTCTCGGTCTATCCATGTGTCTGCGGATGATAGGTTGTACTGAACTCTAGCCTAGTACCCAAAGTCTGATGCAGCTGTTTCCAAAACTTTGAGGTAAACTGTGTTCCTCTATCTGATGCAATGGTCCTCGGAACTCCATGCAGACATACGATCCTGGTCAAATATATCTTGGCCAACTTCGTAGTTGTATAGGTGGTTTTCACTGGAATAAAGTGAGCCACTTTGGTCAAGCGAATCAACTACTACCCAGATAGAGTCATATCCCGTTCGGCTTCTGGGAAATCCGTTAATGAAATCCATGCCAAGCTTATCCCACTTCCATTCGGGTATCGGCATAGACTGTAGTAATCCTGTTGGCTTCTGATGCTCTGCTTTTACTCTCTCTGGCATACATCACCTACGACTACATACTCTGTAATATCCTTCTTCATACCAGTCCACCAGAAACACTCCTTCAAATCCAAATACATCTTGGTGTTTTCCAGGCGAATCGAGTATGGTGAGTCATGAGCCTCTTGAAGTATTTACTTCCTGATCTTTGCATTATTGGGAACATATACACGGTCCTCGAACCATAAGGTGTCGTGCTCATCCTTACGAAAACCTTTGGCCTTTCCTGTGCTCATCCTCTCTTTTATCTCAGCAATCTCATTGTCATCCTTCTGAGCTTCACGGATCTTTCCCAACAATGTAGACTGAACTTTCATTGTTGCAACAAAACCTTTGGGAACAATTTCCAACCGAAGTTCCCTGAAAATCCTCGGCTAACTCCTTTGGTAATCCCCCCGCTTATGGGGGTATTCGTCCTTGTTTTATTAATGGTTGTGTCCTATTTCTCCACAAAGCTTGTATGCACAAGGTTTCTTCATATCCTTTCCATAAGGCTTCAACTTCTGGGACACAAGCCGAGACTTTAGCAGAGTTAACTTAAATTCTTCCCAAATGGTTAGTCCTTGCCATCCATTGATGGTTTGGTACATCCTCCACCGTAGCAAAGACCTCTTTTCAAAGCATTGAAGAGCATGTTGGGTCATATCCTTTCCGCTATGTGGTTATTCTCCATTTGATCCTCCATGTTCTAAATCCATTGGCCTATCTCCAATTGACTCATTGGTCCAGACAATACAAGCTCATCTCCATTCATCCTCTATGGGGTCCATGGGTTTTGGGGTGGGATAAGAGAGATAGAGAGGTATGCACACAAGACAAACAATAGTTTTGAAAAGGCATATTTTATTGTGGTCATCGGAAAACAACAAACAAATGACAGCTCACAATCGTCGCATCTAACGTAAGTATTTTAACAGGGGTTGGGTCTTCTAATGGTCTATAGATCTCAACGTCATCAAACTCTTCAAGTCTTGGTCATGTCTCCAATGGCTCCTTCTGATCATGCTTGTCCTTCTCAAGTTCTTTTGCCAAATCATCTCTGTTGACGCGAAGTCTCTCATGACATCCTTTAATATTTCTGGGGTTGCATTCCAAACTTCTGGGTTTCAACATCCTTGGCATGAATCATGGTCCTACTGTTCATCAATTACTGACAAATCTCCGATATCTCGAGGTTTAGCTCCTCCAGCTTGGCTACTTTCAACTTCGGTTCCTCGAGTTCTTCATTAATGCTTTGTCAAATCTGCTTCAGAGGCTCCATCTTAAAATTTCTGATGTAATACACCGGATCCTGGCGATATACCAGCTAAGGTTAAAACTGCATCCTTTGCTGATGGGTGCTCCATCAGCTTTCTACGATCCAATACTTCCGAAGGAATGCATGCTTAACTCAACATGGTAATAATAGCATAAATAACATCATGGATCATTGACATGAACTTTTATTCCATAGTTGATATTTCCCGTCTTGGGGCTTTCTTGACAAAACTTTGAGTTCTAATGCTCCATGTTCCGGTCTTTCTCCGATACACCTTGATCTCGGGTATTGACAACTTCCATAGTCTACCAAGTTCCATAAGGGTAGCCTTTATAGGTCATACAAATCTGGAAATTCTTCAAGCCTTCAAATTCTCCTACTTTTCAGAGTCTTCAACTGTTGTAGTTCCATCATTATCATGCACGGTAAAATCCTCTTCATTCCAAAGTGGTCTTAGTTGTCCGATATCTGGTCCTTCTTGGAGTGGTCTCATTAGTCGAGTCTTCGAGGGGTCAAAAGGGGAAAGGGGTATGGTCTCACTAAAAGGGAATATTTGAATAAGCTCAGAAGAGAAGAGAGGTAAAAGATCCTTTTGAAAAGAAAGTTGTAGAGAAAAATCTTTCCTATGGGCTTGCCAGTTTCTAGGGTCACGTCCTACAGTCAACATGTGCTCTGATATCATCTTGTAGCGACCCGACCCGAATGGATCAAGTCTCTGTGCTTAAGTGTCATCCCTGGATCGGTATGCTGACACACACAGTACTCTAGGATTTATAACAGAGGTAAATCACATGTATAAAGTAGCGTACATACTATTACCTCAATCCAAAATAGCGAAAGTAACAAGGTTGTAGATACCCATCAACACCAACGGCAAAGTTGAGTGTAGAAATCGTAACCCTAACGTATCACTTACTCGTCGTAAGATCCTGCAACATGAGACGTTGCAGCCACAAAGGGTCAGTACATTGAATGTACTGGCAAATTCACACCATAGAGCAATGATGAATAAAGGCTATCACTACATGCATATTTGGCTGGTGGAGGCTCTATGGTTATAATGTTTTTGCGAAAAGCCAATTTTTCCCTACTACAAAGGAATAAATTTATTTAACTATCATGGTGGTTGTTAAACATTGAGAATGGTTGACAGCATTCTCAATCCCAATTAAAAGTACTCATTAACAACCCAACAATATTAATTAAAGTAACATGATGAGATTCACAGGAAAGTCCAAGTACTAGATACTCAAGATGTCCATAACCGGGGACACGGCTAACCATGATTAGTTTGTACACTCTGCAGAGGTTTGCGCACTTTTCCCCACAAGACTCGGCCGCCTCCGTTGGATTTCTCGCACTACATGGTGTTTAAGAAACGGATGAGCGAGACATAGTCTTTCAGAAGTACTAGCACCTTACATAGAGGGTAGACCGGTACACCTACTTTCCCCTACATCTGCTAGTCCACCCTAAGAGTTCGCACAACTTAATCAACTATGCCAGAGCCCATAATGGCTTGTGGCTGCACACGTAAGTTTCTAGTTTGAATAATCTTATGATCCCTTTGAGCCTGGGTGGCGGTCCGAAGAAAAAGCAGGCAAGTCCTGAAACCTGTGTGCCTAGACAGCAAGTCTCGAGTAACCAGTGCCTCAATCCACCCAGATGTGTATTAATGTTGCCACCTTAAATAAACCATTAATTAACAATTTCACATCTGTCATGGAAATTCACTCAAACCCAATCCACGTCTACGAGCATAGCATGGCATAATAAGCAAACGTAGAAGTAACTCCCAAGGGTTTGATAATAAAACAGGTAATAGGTACTACCTCATCTACTTCCCAAAACCCACAATTTAATTTAGATCCTAATCATGCATTTGTTTGGAGGATTGAACTAATGCAATAAAACTGGGTAGTAAAGAGGTATGATCAAAGTGTGAACTTGCCTGCAATGTTGATGAAGATGATTCACACTCAAAACTCTTGATAGTTCTACTCATCACACTCCGGTCAATCTATCGTGAGCAAGCAATAGTAACCACACAAAAGCAATCACTCAAAAGATCGGAAAGAACGAAGAGTACGATTCGAAAAACATCAAATCCAAGCGAATAACTCTTGCAACATAAAACAATTCCTAACAGTACCAAAATTATGTGAATTTGGCCTTATCAGAAAGTTTAGGTCAAGAGCTTCGATTTGCAAAGAGAATCAACTAAATCGGAGTTACGAAACTCAAATTATGATCAAACGAAGTTCAATTTCAAATCTAATCTAATTCAAATTTTAAACTTTCAAAAACATGTTTGAGTTGGATTAATGGATAGAGGGGATCATAACGAAGAAGTGGGCGTTGGTTTGGTTGGATTTGGATAAACGGGCGGAAAGTTGTGAGTGTTTGAAGTCCAGGGGCTAATTTGTAAATAAAATATCCACGGACGGGTCCCTGGCCATAATCTATTAATAAAAAGAAAACTCTACCGAGCGAACGCTCACTAATAGAACCTAACGAACGAAAATCGTTCGCTACCGAACCTAACTAATGAACGTTCGCAAAATAACAAAACCTAATTTAATAAAACCGGCTAAAAGGTAAACCGAAGAAAACCGAAAAACAATAGACCGGACCGGGTGGTTTATTTACCGGTTTGGTGATTCAGCGGCTTTGGTGACAAAACCGACGGCGGCGAGGTTGAACTCCGGCGACAACGGGCGGCTCGGGCGTGGTCGCCGGCGGTGCTCCGGTGGCCGGGGCAACGGCGAGGGGCGAGGGTAGCGCGGGGAGCGAGGGTGGTTTGGTGGCGGCGGTGGCGCGCGGGGTGGAGGCACGGCGAGGCAGTGGCGCAGAACAGCGGCGGCGGCGGTTGACAACAGTGGCGGCGGCGGCGGATCTGGCGATGGGCGGCGGCGCGAGCAGAGAGAGAGGGCGACGGGGCCGGCGCATTTATAGGAGGCGGGGCCTCGGATGCGTGGAGGAGGGGGCAAGGCGAGGCGGCGCGAGGAGTCCGAGGCGGGGACGGCGGCCATGTCGGCACGGCGGCGTGCGGCGGGAGGAGTCCCGCCCGGGAGGACGGGGCGCGCGGGCGTCGGGCTGGGCCGTGGCCTGGCCGGTTGGCTGGGCCGGCCCAGTTCGGCGGAAAGGAGTTTTTTTTTTTAATAAAATGTTTTCTCAGACAAATAAAAATAAACCACTAAAATATAAATATAATATAGGCATATTATATATCAAAATTTTCAGAAAAAGATTTTCTACAACATTAACATTATTCTAGCTTTAAATAAAATCTACAAAAATTCAAATAATTCAAACAGTGCTACTGCTCTAATAAAATCCAGTAAAAATCATTTTTAAAAATACCAAAATGAATTCAAATTTATTTCTCTCCAATTTTCTGATGTAGGGAATCCTGTTACCCTATTTTCCATATATTTTTTTAGAGAAAAATAATTTGAATAAAACTCAAATAACTTCAAATTGAAAAAATAAATTCAAAAGAACTTTGAATTAAATTCTTTGAAACTCCCAACTCATATTTCATATATTTTGAAGAAGTCATTTTATCTTCGCTCGTGAAAATCATTGAGTTGCATAAAGTTCCAGAATTGGAAATATTTTCCAAATGAAATTCAAATATTTTCAACACCCCTTGTCATTTAAATAAATGGAAGAAGTCATGTCATCTTCTCTCCAGGGTTTTGTGGTGAAAAGAATTTGAACTCATGAAGATCAGAAAAGAAAATGAAAGTTTGGGAAAGTCCTTTTATTCCCTCTCACTTAACTTTCAAAAAGTTTTGAATTCACTCACTTTCCGTCAATCAATCAAACAATCAATCAAAACTATCTATTTAATATAACATTCCAAAATTTAGATTTTTGGGATGTTACATTTCTCGAGAGAAGCCTCTAGTGAAAACTATGGCCCCCAGGTCTATTTCCTATCATATTAAAACCAAAAATACCTTTCTGCAATTTTTCTTTATTTGTTTCATTTTTTGTTAGATCTATTTGCCAAAACATATACAATTTCATCTATCTCAATACCTTTGAGGGATTGACAACCCCTCTTCCGTGTTGTGTTGCAATTTTTTGTTGTTTGTGTGCAGGTGTTGTTTATATAGTGTTGCTTGATTCTCCTACTTGACTGATAACGTTGGTTTCATAACTAAGGGAGATACTTAACTTTGTTGTGTTGCATCATCCTCTCCTCTTCGAAAAAAACAACACAAATACAAGCAATCAAGAAGAATTTCTGGCGCCGTTGCCGGGGAGGCATCATCAACGTCTATCAAGTATCTATGTGTAAGCTCTCATCTCCTTGCAATTGCTTTATTTGCCATTTGCCTCTCGTTTTCATCTCCCCCACTTCTAACAGTTTATGCAAAAATACAAAAGTATGTTTCGTTTGCCTTTTTCTTGTTTGCTACTTTGCTTGCTTTGAACCTATCATCATGAGTGATTTTGGTACGGCAGAAACAGATGATAACCCACAAGTATAGGGGATTGCACCCGTTTTCGAGGGTAGAGTATTCAACACAAATTTATAGATTCGACACAAGGGGAGCCAAAGAATATTTGAAGGTATTAGCAGCTGAGTTGTCAATTCAACCACACCTGGAATTAATTATCTGCAGCAAAGTGATCAGTAGCACAGTAATATGATAGTTTTGATAGTAGCGGCAGCAGCAATAGTAATAAAGATATAAATGATAGCAGATTTTGTAGCAAGTGTGACAATGGCAAAGAGCAGAGTAACTTAGCAGAAACAATATAAGATAAATTCGTAGGCATTGGATCGATGACTTGTTGGATGATATTCATCATGTGACAGTTATAACCCCCCTTCCACCATCAATCACACTCCACGGCTTGTCCGAAACAACGGGTTCCGTCCATACCAACATTAGTCCCGGGGGAGTTTTGTTCAATTATTTCCATTTTTTAGTTCGGGACTGGGAATCCCTATTACCGCCCATTTTCTCGTGCGATGGCAAGTGAATAAACACTCAACCTGAGAATAACCCGCTTAGCATGGAAGATACCGAGCACGTCATGTCGTTCCATGAACGATCCAGGCACACAAAAAGGATAATTTTTAGAAGTTTTTAGAGGTGGCACATGCAAATTTACTTAGGACCGCAGGGTAATACCGCATATAGGTAGGTATGGTGGACTCATCTAGAATAACTTTGGGTTCAAGGTTTTTTATGTACAAGCAGAGTTCCCACTTAGTACAGGCGAAGGCTAGCAATTAAGATTGAGAAGCGGCCAGCTAGAGAGCAACAACAATCATAACCATGCATTATGCATAAGTAACATTGGACACTAGCATGAGTAGGATATGAACACCATGAACATAAATATCATAGAGGCTATGTTGGTTTTGATTCAACTACATGCATGAACATGTGCCAAGTCAAGCCACTCGAACATTCAGAGGAGGATACCATATCATCATACTACATCACAATCATTTTAACACTATGTTGATATCCAAGATAAATCATTATTCACTGCCAGCTACTTATGCATGGCATGAGAAACTATAATCTCTAATTGTCATTGCAAACATTTTTAATCATAATGGGTTGAATCATGGATACTAGGTTAAACATATTTACACAAACAGAACAAGTCAATTTCATACCAGTTTCTCTTTGCCACGGCCAGTTCATCGAATATCGTCATTATCGCCTTTCACTTGCACAACCGAATGATATGAAAATAATAATAGTGCAAGAGTGCCATGGACTAAGCTGAATCTGCAAGACATTTTATTCAACAGGAGAAGACAAGGTAAAATGTGATCTTTATTAGTTCAACAATTATTCATATGAGAGCCACTCAACATTTTTGTCATGGTCTTCTCCTCAGTACAACTCGAATAAAAGGAAAAGAAATTCAGAGAAACATACTGAAATATTTTTGGAATTTTTGATTTTCTAGAACGGGCAAATAAAAGGGAAAAGCAAAAATGAGAAAAACTATTTACACGGGAAAGCTCCCAACAATCAAAAGAAGAACAAGGAAGTCTTGTTGGGTTTTCTTTTTAATACTACTAAGCATTCTAAGAAAGCAAATTACTACAACTAATTTTTTGGGTTTTTCTAAAGTATTTCAAACACACAAGAAGAAAGCAAGAAAATAAATCTAAGCATGGACGATACAATAAAAAAGTGTGAACACCTACAAATAGAATGATAAGTAGATAGGAATATAATGTCGGCGAGAAACACGTACTCCCCCAAGCTTAGGCTTTTGGCCTAAGTTGGTAATCGATCAGTCTGCGTGGTAGCTCACAGAGACTCTTTGTGCAAATGTCTCAGCACGCCATGCTGCCACCAGTACTGTATTATGAGCTCTCAAGAACAAAATATCTCCCCTTGCTGTGATAATCAAAAGGAGCAGGCATAGGCAAATATGTGTCCACAAGAGATTTTTGGTTAAACATTAGATTGTAAGTGAAATTATCAACCTTTCTCTTAAGGATCTTATGTTCTTTTAAAGTGTCAAAATCCAAATACCTCATGGGTAGGATAGGGTCAAAGGGCAAAGGTGAAACACCCAACTCTCGTGCCAAACGTGTGGCATAAATTCCACCATAGAACCAGCCATCGGTAGCATTATGCTGAAGTCTACGTGCAACAACCGCTCCAAGGTTATAATTCCTTTCACTAGTGAGAGCGGTGTGAATGAGGCTCAAGTCTGGTGCACAATGTATGCTACAGTCTTGCTTGCCTACTATGCATTTCCCGTTAAATAATGCAAAATACTGAATTGCGGGAAAGTGAATGCTCTTTATTCTTCCTTGTCTTACTCCCCTACTTTCACCATAAGAAAGGCTAGTCAAGAAAGACTCATACTCAGCCTTCGGTGGTTCATCAAGCGAACCCCAAAATGGCAGTTTGCAATGGTAAGAAAAATTCTCTAGTGGTATAGTAAATGGTTTATCATAAAGCATAAAAGACGCCCTAGACTCACGAGGGAAAAATGTAAATCCTTTGACAAACGACTCAGTGAGAAGTTGGCGTTGTTTACACTTATCTGAAAGGTAGGGACCAAGGCCAACATTGTGAACATATTGCTCAAATTCCTCCTTAATGGCCACACACACCATATATTCATCGCAAGGCCATAAGCATGTTTTGGTGGCGGCATCACGCGTGGAACTTTCACTTTGTTCAACATAAGACCGGCAAGCAGAACTGTCACTAGAAGATGCCCCGGAGGATCGTCTCCTCAAAGAACTCCTTCCAAATAGGTTCATCATGTCTGCGTACAATTTTCTGAAAATAAAAATTTTGGGGTGACAAAAATTTGTCAACAAAACTTTATAAAATTGATAGCAGCTACTCATAGGGATACATAGAGGCCATTTAAAGCATTCAAACTACTTAGAACACTAAGAATTCAACATGCAAGCTCATCTATAGCAGCACCAAGAGTAGCTAATTATTCAAAGTATAAACCACTAAAACAAAAACTAATTGGACAAACGGTGGAGTTACATACCAAGCAACAATCCCCCGAAATAGTTTCAGAAATGGAGCTTCGAGCTAAGAGATCAAAATCCACAGGTTTGAGCTCAAGAACATGGGGGAGAGAGCAATGGAGAATTTTTCTGGAGGTAAGTGATGATGTGGGCTAAAGAGATAAGTGAGGGGGCCCACGTGGGGACCACAACCGACCAGGGCGCGCCTGGGGATCCTGGCGTGCCCAGGTGGGTTGTGCCCACCTGGTGCACCTCCCTCTGGTATTATTTGCACCAAGAATTCTTAAATATTCAGAAAAAATTCATGTTTAATTTTCACGGCATTCTGAGAACTTTTATTTTTGGGTCATTTTTTATTGCACGGGAAATTCAGAAAACAGACAAAACATGGCATTTTATTTTATTTAACTAGTATAAATAGGAAACAAAAAGTAAGGACAAAAGGTAGTGCTTACTAAATTCATCAACTTCATACCGCTCAAAAATGATTCATTAATAAGGTTGATCAGGTCTTATTAACAACCCCTTTCGATTAGCATGAAACCGAAGAACTTTTGTAAATCACTAAGTTACCTCAATGGGGATATGCATTTCCCCAACAATAAGCATTTCATATTTCTTTTTGACAGTAGGTAGAGGTATTTGAAAACTTCCAATAGTGATTGTCGGAGATTTTTCTATAACATTAATACCATTCACTTGGAATTGTTTCTTCGGAAAGTGCACTGTATGCTCATTACTATTAATATGAAAAGTGACCTTGCTTTTATTGCAATCAATAACAGCCCCTGCAGTATTCAAGAAGGGTCTACCAAGGATAATTGACATGTTGTCATCCTCTGGCACCTCAAGTATAACAAAGTCAGTCAAAATAGTAACATTAGCAACAACAACGGGCACATCCTCACAGATACCGATAGGTATGACGGTTGATTTATCAGCAATTTGCAAAGATATTTCAGTAGGTGTGAGCTTATTCAGATCAAGTCTTTTATATAAAGAGAAAGGCATAACACTAACACCAGCTCCTAAATCACACAAAGCAGTTTTCACATAATTCCTTTTGATAGAGCAAGGTATAGTTGGTATACCCGGATCTCCAAGTTATTTAGGTACTCCATCTTTAAAAGTATAGTTAGCAAACATAGTGGAGATTTCAGCTTCCGGTATTTTTCTCTTATTTGTGATGATATCTTTCATATACATTGCATGAGGAGGCATTTTAAGGATATCAGTCAAGCGAGTACGCAAAAAGACTGGCCTTAGCATTTCAGCAAAGCATTCAAATTCTTCATCATCATTCTTTTTAGTTGACTTGGGTGGAAAAGGTATAGGTTTTTGAACCCACGGTTCACTTTCTTTATCGTGTTTTCTAGGAACAAAGTCTCTTTTATCATATATTTTATTCTTAGGTTGTGGGTTATCAAGATCAACAGGTGGTTCTATCTCAACATCATTATCTGGTTCGTTATCATTATTTGGTTGAGTGTCGTCATGAACCTCATCATTGTCTTTTTCATTATCACTAGGTGGATGTTCATTACCAGATTGAATTTCAGCATTAGAGATAGAAGTTTCATTTTCGTTATCAGGAGGTTTGTCCATTTCAGGTTCACTAGAAGCATGCAAAGTCCTATCATTTTATTTTTATTTTCTTTTTAGAAGGACTAGGTGCACTAGTGTTATTTCCTTGCGAATCTTGTTCAGTTATTTTTGGGTGTCCCTTAGGATAAAGTTGTTCCTGGGTCATTTTACCTCCTCTAGTTGCAACTCTAACAGCAAAGTCATGTATATTATGATTCATTTCATCAAGTAATTCTCTTTGTGATTTAGCAACTTGTTCTAACTGGGTTTGAACCATAGAAGCATGTGAAAGTGCAACTAATCCCCGGGTGGTTTTGGTAATTAATAACAACATATATATCATTGAACTAATAACTTCTTGAGTATCATTTCAGAAAGTTCAAGATATGGGTATGGCAATGATCAAGATGTGGACCCTCAAAATGCTAAGGAAAACATTGGCAAAAGCTCAAGACTCCATTTTTGGTTTAGTGATCCAAGATCACATTGAGTCCATAGGAAAGCCAATACTATTAAAAGGGATGAGGTTATGATAATGATCCGTTTGCTCAAAGTGTTTAGTGATCTATCTCCCAAACTATCAGCAATCTTCCATTCCAACATATACTCATAAGTAATCTCGGTCCCACCGATTCCATAAACTCACCACACCGAGATGAACCACCTCACCATATACCCAAACCCTAGTAATTTCGGATTTTCCGATTCCAAACTCGGTCTCACCGAAACTAGTGTTGCCAAGCTTCAGAACCTTCATCATCATATCGGTGTCACCGAGATGATAAAGTCGGTCCCACCGAGATTGGCAAACCCTAGTCTTTGGAAGAATCGGACTCACCGAGATTGTATTTTCGGTCCCACCGAAAATCCCAACGCTCACAAGATTTGAACTTTCGGTCTCACCGAGTTGTCAACTTCGGTCCGACCGAGATTGGTCAAATGTGTGTAACGGTTGGATTTTGTGTGGAGGCTATAAATACCCTCCACCTCCTCTTCATTCGTGGAGAGAGCCATCGAAAGAACTACGACTCCTACCTTACATTTCGAGAAGAAAACTACCTACCCTTGTGTTGAGATCAAGTTGTTCCACTCCCACCATATGAAACTTGATTTCTAGCCTTCCCAAGTTGCTTTCCACTCAATCCTTTCTTCCACCACAGCCAAATCGGTGAGGAGAGTTGAGTGTTGGGGAGATTATCATTTGAAGCACAAGAGCAAGGAGTTCATCATCACCAACACCATCTATTACCTTTTGGAGGGTGGTGCCTCCTAGATTGGTTAGGTGTCGCTTGGGAGCCTCCGTCAAGATGTGGAGTTGAACCAAGAAGTTTGTAAGGGCAAGGAGATCGCCTACTTTGTGAAGATCTACCCCGAGTAAGGCTAGTCCTCCGTGGGCGATGCCATGATGGCATAGACAAGGTTGCTTCTTCGTGGACCCTTCGTGGGTGGAGCCCTCCGTGGACTCTCGCAGCCGTTACCCTCCGTGGGTTGAAGTCTCCATCAACGTGGATTGACGATAGCACCACCTATCGGAACCACGAGAAAAAATCTCCGTGTCTCCAAATTGCGTTTGCTCTTCTCCACCTCTCTTTACTACATGTGCAATTTACTTTCCGCTGCCACTACTCTAGAATTGCATGTGTAGGGTGATACTTGACTTGATCATCATTGTGAACTTGCTAAAAACTTGTCCTAATCAAAAGGCCAAACTTTTAAATTGTCAAGTAGTCTAATCACCCCCCTCTAGACATACTTTCGATCCTACAGCATGTTTTCCAACACCTCTACCATCATTTGAGATTCTAAATAACAAGTCACTCAAGCGAGCAATCATATTAGAATTATATTTCAATTGTTTCATAACATTTACATTGAAGTGGTCTTGTTTTCTAATGTAGTTTTCAAGCTCATAAAGGCATTGGCTAGGATGCATATTGTGAGGATTATCATTTGCATTGAACTTCATAAGAGAATTACCTCTACCACCTTAGGCAGTGGTGGTGTATCAAGCCCATGTATTTCTTCAATAGGAGGTAAAAATTTAACATTATCAGCTTTAATACATTTTTCCTTCATAGATTTATTTGCCTCTTACATATGTTCAGCACTAAGATATAATATACCCCACTTCTTCAGAGTGGGTTTAGGCTGTGGTTCAGGAGTAGTCTAATCATCATAAATTTTCAATATGTTATTCATTAATTCTTTAGCTTGAGCAATAGTTCGTTCCCTGAAAACACAACCAGCACAACTATCTAGGAAGTCCCTAGAAGCATTGGCTAGTCCATTATAGAAGATATCAAGTATTTCATTTTTCTTAAGAGGATGATCAGGCAAAGCATTAAGCAATTGGAGAAGCCTCCCCCAAGCTTGTGGGAGACTCTCTTCTTCAATTTTCACAAAGTTAAATATTTCCTGCAAGGCATCTTGTTTCTTATGAGCAGGGAAATATTTTTCAGAGAAGTAGTAGATCATATCCTGGGGACTACGCACACAACCAGGAGCAAGAGTATTGCACCAAGCTTTAGCATCACCCTTTAATGAGAAAGGAAATAATTTGAGAAAAATGTAGTATCGAGTTTTCTCATCATGAGTAAAAAGGGTGGCTATATCATTCAACTTAGTAAGATGTGCCACAACAGTTTCAGTTTCATAACCATGGAAAGGATCAGATTCAACCAAAGTAATTAACTCTGGGTCGACAGAGAATTCATAATCCTTATCATCAATAAAGATAGGCGAAGTAGCAAACTTAGGATCATATTTCATTCTAGCATTCAGAGATTTTTCTTTATACTTGTGTAATAATTTCTCTAGATCATCTCTATCCTTACAAGCAACAATATCTCTAGTTGCCTCTTCACTCATAACATAGCCTTCCGGTACCTTAGGCAATTCATATCTAGGAGGGCTAGCTCTAGCAAGTGTTTCAGGAGTTTCAGTTTCAAGCTCATCATCAGATTCAACAACATCATGTTGTGTTACTCTAGCAATTTGTTCATCAAGAAATTCACCAAGTGGCACATCATAATTATCGAGCATGGTACTAGCATCATTCATTGTAGAAGTAGCATCGTCAATATCTTGCGACATATCAGAATTAATAGCATGTGGTGGTGGTGTTGCGAGTTTACTCATAACAGAAGGTGAATCTAAAGCAGAACTGGATGGCAGTTTCTTACCTCCCCTCGTACTTGAGGGAAATATCTTAGTCTTTGGATCCTTCAGGTTCTTCATAGTGATAAATTGATAATAATCCCAAGTGACTCAACAAATATAGCTATGCTCCCCGACAACGGCGCCAGAAAAATGTCTTGATAACCCACAAGTATAGGGGATCGCAACAGTTTTTTAGGGTGGAGTATTCAACCCAAATTTATAGATTCGACACAAGGGCAGCCAAAGAATATTTGAAGGTATTAGCAGCTGAGTTGTCAATTCAACCACACCTAGAAATTAATTATCTGTAGCAAAGTGATCAGTTGCACAGTAATATGATAGTTTTGATAGTAGCGACAGTAGCGATAGTAACAGTAACAGTGATAGCAGTATTTTGTAGCAAGTGTGGCAGTAGTAGTAGCAGTAATAACTTAGCAGAAACAATATAATAAATTCGTAGGCATTGGATCGGTGACTTGTTGGATGATATTCATCATGTGACAGTTATAACCTAGAGCGATATGGCACTAGCTCCAGTTCATCGATATAATGTAGGCATGTATTCCGTAAATAGTCGTACGTGCTTTATTAAAAGAACTTGCATGACATCTTTTGTCCTATCTCCCGTGACAGCGGAGTCCATATTGGAAACTAAGGGATATTAAGGCCTCCTTTTAATAGAGAACCGGCACAAAGCATTAACACATAGTGAATACATGAACTCCTCAAACTACGGTCATCACCGAGAGTGGGCCCGCTGTTGGCACTCCGGGGTTGTCGGATCATAACTGTAGTAGGTGACTATAACTTGCAAGATCAGATCTAAAACATGGATATAATGATGAATTCATGAAAGGTTCAGATCTGAGTTGATGGCACCCGGGCCCAAAGTGACAAGCATTAAGCATAGCAAAGTCATAGCAACATCAATCTAAGAACATAGTGGATACTAGGGATCGGGCCCTAACAAAACTAACTCGATTACATGATGAATCTCATCCGACTCCTCACCGACCAGCGAGCATATGAAGGAATTACTCACTCCCGGTGGGGAGCACCATGGAATTGGCGATGGAGATGGGTTGGTGATGACGAAGAACGAACATCCCCCTCTCTGGAGCCCCAAACGGACTCCAGATCTGGCTTCCCGAGGAAGAATAGGGCTTGGCGGCAGCTCCATCTCCTGCGATAATTCTTTCTCCCTGATTTTTTTGGAAATATGTTATTTATAGTATCAGGGGGGTCGTCTGCGGGGCCACCAAGTGGGTACAACCCACCTGGGCACGCCAGGAGAGGGGGCCCTGGTAGGTTGTGCCCACCCAGGTGCCCCTCTCCGACAAGTCTTGGCTCCAGAAATTATTATTATTGATATAAAAAATCCTTGCAAAGTTTTGTTCCATTGCGAGAACTTTTATTTCTGCACAAAAACAACACCATGGTAGTTCTGCTGAAAATAGCGTCAGTCCGGGGTTAGTTTCATTCAAATCATGAAAATTAGAGTCCAAAACAAGAGGAAAAGCATGAGAAAAGGTAGATATGTTGGAGACGTATCAACAGATGATGGTAGAACTCCTAAAATTGGACACTCAACTAATCTGGATGCTAAAATGTTTGTTTTTGGACAAGGGAATGTTATAGGAAAGGTGCCATCCAAGAATTCTTTAATTGTGTTGGAACTTTGACTTGTGGTGATGCTCCTAGACTTAAGAACTAAAACTTATGCAGAAGCTATTTTGGGACTTGTTCTTAAGCTCGAGAAAAGAGTTATTCGTACTCATCCTACCTTGAAAAGATTGTTTTATGAGCTACCTGTTATAAAGGATCCTAGACCTAAGAAGATAGCTACGCTTGTCCTTATGAATGAGTTTGATTACATAGTGCGGGAAGCTAGGGAGATCTTTGATTTTTATGGTATGAAACATGAAAAACCAGTAATAGATGAGATCCTCTACAATGGTGACTATTTATTAAGACATTTGCTTGGCAATGACCGCATATTTGATGAGAATCTTAAAAAAGGAAGTTCCGTTTTGGATATGATCAAACAAATTTTTAATGATGTTAATCAGCAGTATTCTTGGATCATAGCCGGTAATCAAAGGGGTTATGCAGATGGACAACTTGATAATGCTAAAATTTCTATGGATTATGTGTTTCATGTTGTATATGAAAAACCTCCTGACAAAAACACATCTATGGAAAATAAGAAGAAAGATGACAATACTTGGGTCTATGCATTATGCCTAGCTAGGGGCATAAAACAATAGCACTTGTTGGGAGGCAACCCGGTGAATAAAATAAACTTTTCATTTTTTTATTTCTGTTCTTCTGTTTTTGCACAATTATGCTACCATTATGATTGTGTTCTTTATATTTTAATTAGTGTTTGTGCCAAGTAATGCCTTTAGGATGGTTTGGGTGATAGTTGATTTGATCATGTTGAAAAATAGAAACTTTTACGTCCAATAGAAGAATTTTTTATAATCACTGAAGCGACAAAAAATTCTTAATTTTTTACACAAGATTGATATACAAATTCCCTACGCTGGCCTAATTGTTCAGAATGTTTGGAGTTACAGAAGTATGGTTAAAGTACATATTACTACAGACTGTTCTGTTTTTGAAAGATTCTGTTTTTGTTTCATTGTGTGCTTCTTTTGATGAATCTATGGATTGTATCAGGGGGGTGGGTATAATCCATGGTAAAGTTAGAATACAATAGTCATAATATAATAACAAAATATGGATGGGTTTGCAATAGTACTTAAAGTGGTGATTTGCTTTACTATACTAACGGATCTCACGAAGGTTTTGTTAAGTTTTGTGTGATTGAAGTTTTCAAGTATTGGGTGAGACCACAATGGATGAAGGAATAAGGAGTGAAAAGAGCCTAAGCTTGGGGATGCACATGGCACCCCAAGGTAATATTAAAGCCAAGCAACTAAGCTTGGGGATGCCCTAGAAGGCATTCCCTCTTTCTTCTAACGGCCATCGTTAATCTTAGTTGGAGCTATATTTTTATTCATCACATATCATGAGTTTTGCTTGGAGCATCTTGTATTATACGAGTGTTTGCATGTTTTGCTTTTTAGTTTGTCACAATCATGCTTGCTAGACACACCTATTTGAGGGAGCCATAATGATGCTATGATTTGTTAGAATTGCTCTATGTGCTTCACTTAAATTTTTTGAGCTAGGAAATTGCTCTAGTACTTCACTTATATCTTTTTGAGCACGGTGGTGGTTTCAATTATTTTGAAGAAATACTCTTATGCTTCACTAAAATTATTTTGAGAGTTGAAAAGGGGAATTATTTTGAAGAAACTTATGCTCTCGTGCTTCACTTAAATTTATTTGAGAGCTTGTGAGTAGCAATGGTAACATATGAATTTGGTCCCAAGGTGATAGATATTCAAGAGGGATATAAAAAAACTTTCATGAAGATCGTTGGATGATATAAACTTGATTCCTTGTAATAGTTTTGACATATGGAGATAGTAATATGTGAGTCATGTTGGTGAGTAATTATGCTTTAGTAAGAATATTGGTGTTAAGGTTTGTGATTCCCTATGCAAGCACGAAAGTCAATAGTTATGCAATGAAATTACATCATACTTGTGATGCATTATTCGTAGTTAGTTATGTTTAATGCTCGTTTATGATCATTTTTGTTTCTTGGTTGGTTGCTTCTCAATCTATTTGCTAGCCTTCATTGGTACTAATCGGGAATACTGCTTGTGCATCCAACTCCTTAAACCCAAAGTTGTGCCAAATGAGTCCACCATACCTACCTATATGCGGTATTTCCATACCGTTCCAAGTAAATTTGTATGTGAAAACTCTAATTGTCAAAATGAATTTCCTTTTTGTTGTGAAGATGCCCCCATGATATGACCCCCCTAGAAGGGTTGGGTTAGAATGGTGGCGACTTAAAGAGAAGGGCCTTAGACAAGCCCAAGAGACCCTGAGCCTGGGAGGCGACTTACGTGGTGAGCCAGACAGAGCCCAAGCCCAAAATACGGCGCGAGACCCGGCGGTGTAAGCCGCCCAATGGTGACTTGCCTAGCAAGGCAGGGCAACTTAGAACCGGGGTCGGTCATGAAGTATGACCCGACCCGGACTCTTGTAAGCCCATGGCCTCAACTTGTGTATATAAAGGCGGGTCCCTACGACGGGAAAACCTAAGTTACAATCCATCGATAGCTAGGTTAAGCGATTCCGCTCCCTCATAATTGATATTCAAGCAATACAACTCAAAGCAGGATGTAGGCTTTTACCTCGATCGTGAGGGGCCGAACCTGGGTAAACTCGTGTCTCTCGCCCCGTTCAATCCCTCCAAGCTAATCATCATAGTGATGACTCCACACCTAGGTCCTTTCACTAGGGAATCTGCCGTGTTAACCCAACGACAATTGGCGCCCACCGTGGGGCTAGCGCACGGTGGTTTTGAGTTCTTGAAGGGATCTTTCCCCGGGATCAAGGGATACACTGTCGGCAGGATGACCACGAGTCACTGCGGCAAGCTCTACATCGACGACGCTGGCTGGGGCCCCGAGGCCGACTCAATCAAGTACGGGTACCGGGTCCCCTTCGGCGGAATCCACGTCTTCATCAGAAAGATCGGTGGATTAGAGCCTGAGCCGGACATCTCCAATAACATCGTCGAGCTGTCTCGGTGCGTGCAACCCCCCCCCCACCCCCCAGATTCAACCCGTCCAGAAGCGTGCTTTCGTTGGTTTCACGCAAGGTATGGAACTTGCGAAAGATTCCATGTTCAGAGGTGAGACTCTCGTCTATTCAGGTGATGGGTCCTCAACCAAAGAGACGGAGTCAATCTATCAGCTTCAAGATGGCGGGCTTGGGGTTATTCCGATGGCAACAGTATTCCGGACCCCTGTGAGCCGCCATACTGAGCTGCTATCTTGATGGCTGGCACAGGGCCGGCTCTCAACTCGTCAACGGCAGCAGCTATGACGTTTGGCTCGACCACTGCTGCGGCAGCTGGTGCTGGCAGCTCAGATAGGCCACCGGCTCAGATTTTATCAGATCTCTTGGGCACTTTGACAACTTTGCTAGGTACAAAGGTTACTGCGGCGAATCAAGCAGAGCACAATGCAGAGATTGCAAAGATTCGGGCAGACATCACAAGGCACAAGAGGATATCGCGGCTGAGAACATCCAGACAACTGCGTTGAAAGCTCATATTGACACAGAGGCGGAGCGTGTGAAGACTGAAGCCTGGCGTTTGAGTTTGAATCAGGACGCATCCAATGCTGTATTCCAGGGAAGGTGCCAGAGTCACCTGCCACCGACGTATGATCCAAGGCATTTGTTTAACACCCCTGGAGCGGGTCCTAGTACTCCTATTGCACGGGCGAACCCTCAGTTAAACCCATACTTGCCAGAAAGTCGGGCGGCTCAACCTCATCAACCTGAGATAGTCTAGAGGGAGGAGTCGGGCCCTAACCCTCCCCCCAATCAGACACTGCCGCAGCGTTTTTTGACACCACCACCAGGGCATTTTTCTAACTCGGTGGATAACATGTTAGCAGCAGCAACCCGGCTGGCAGCTATTCCGATTGATGGCGAGTCACCGGTTGCGGTAGAGACACGGAACACAGTCGAACTCCTTTAGACGGTCGTTGCGCAGCAGGCGGCTTACTCATACAGTCATGAACAGATTGACTCAAACCCTCGCCCAAGTCAAAGTCGAAGTTATAGCCGGTGTATTGAGTCGCCTGTCGTCTCTAGTAGCGAGCGGCGACGTAACCTGCTCTGTGATCTTAACCCGCCCCTTAATCCGAGACCCCTTATCAGCAGCCTCCGGTGACCCCTTTAGCCTCGGTAGGAGCCGGTGCAATTTCTAGGTCTGTTGGAGTGTCGTGCTTAGTGTCAGCTTTGCGTAACCAGCGTTTGCCCAAGGATTTTAAGGGCATTCGCAAGGTGCCCAATTATACAGCTGATCTCCCTCCTAAGGCTTGGATTGAGAGCTATGAGTTAGCCATGGAGATGTTGGATGTCAATGATGCCACCTGTGCCAAATACTTTACTATGATGTTGGAAGGACCGGCTCTTACGTGGTTGAAAGGCTTACCTCCTAGTTCTATTAGCTCATGGGCGGAGTTGAAGGCGTGTTTTACCAAAAAAAATCAAGGGACATGCAAGCAGCCTTTGATGATTGTTGATCTGGATCACTGTGTATAGTGTGAGGAGGAGTCGGCCCATCATTGGGTCTGACGGGTCACTGCTATTAGTCACTCGGCTGACAGTATTGCTGCAGGTCAGGCGGTTCTAATCTTAGAGAAAAATTGTCATTTTATCCCCCTTAAGCAGAAGCTTGGGCGGCTCAAGCGCCATTGCAATGACATGGGGGAACTCATGGCGGATCTCATTAAGTATGCAGACTCTGATAACACGAAAGATCCTGGTTCTGATGATGATAAGTCCAACAAAGGCAAGAAGAATGGCAACAGCAAGGGTCCGTAGCAGAGTATAACAGGAAACAATGGCAACAACCAGGGTAATGGTGGCAAGCGGAGACACCCAGATGGCGGGTCAGATTTAGTGGCTAACACCAACACTGGGAATAAAAACCAGCATCGCAATGGTAATGGTAAGCCGCCTTTTGGTGGACCAAAGCCTTTCAACCTTGAGGCGATGCGTAATGAACCTTGCCCAAAGCATAGTTTCCCTAACAAGCTGTCCACTCATGCCTGGAAAGACTGTAATGTTATGCGGGAGTTCAGGAATTACAACCTCAACCAACATCATGGTGGCGGCAATGGGCCGCCAGGCCGGTCATGGGCCGGCTTTCAGGGCTCCGGTTTTGGTGGTGGCGTCTCACACTCTGGTTATCAGGGTCAAGGCAACCATGGTGATCATAATTAGCAGTCTAGTCAGGGTAACTAGCAGCACAATAATCAGTTAGGGTATCAGAGTAATCCAAAACATCTTAACAAGGGTCAGTATCACGTCTTCACTATGAACACATGTAAGCATGATAGAAAGGTCCACAAGCAGTAGTCTCTCTGCTATGTGGCCCGTTCGTACTCTGAACAGTCAATCTTCTCGGAAGACCTTTGTAGCGACCAGACCTCAACCAGTCTGATCTCTGTGCTCAGTGTCATCCCTGGATCAGTAATGCTGACAGCACACAATACTTGGAGGATTTATAACAGAGTAGCAATCACACACTTATTACATCGAATGTCTCAAAAGAGAACTTATTGAAATAAATATGGCTTAAGGCCATCTAAAATAAGATAAGCGAGTCCATCAACTCCAACGGCATCACTGAGTATAGAACCACGACCTATAAGCACCTTACTCGTCGTCTGAAAAGTCTGCAACATGAAACGTTGCAGCCCGAAAACCGGTCAGCACATGGAATATGTTGGCAATGTAACACATAGAGAATAACAATGGAAATAGGCTATACTACATGCATATTTGGCTGGTGGTAAAGCTCTATGGTTACAGTTTTTGCATAAAGCCAATTTTTCCCTACTGCAAAGGAATAAATTCATTTAACTATCATGCTGGTTGTTAAACATTGAGAATGGTTGACAACATTCTCAATCCCAATTAAAAAGTACTCACTAAAACCCAATAGTATTAATTAAAGTAACATGATGAGATTTTCACATGATAATCAAGTACTAGATACTCAAGATGTCCGTAACCGGGGACACGGCTAACCATGATTAGTTTATACACTCTGCAGAGGTTTGCGCACTTTTCCCCACAAGACTCGATCGCCTCTGTTTGATTCCTCGCACTACATGATGTTTGAGAAACGGATGACCGAGACATAGTCTTTCAGAAGCACTAGCACCTTACTTGTGGGTAGACCGCTACACCTACTTTCCCCTACATCTGCTAGTCTACCCGTAAGAGTTCGCACAACTTAGTCAACTATGCCAGAGCCCATAATGGCTTGTGGCTGCACACGTAAGTTTCTAGTTTGAATAATCTCATGATCCCTTTGAGCCTGGGTGGCAGTCCGAAGAAATACAGGCAAGTCCTGCTAGAAAACAGGTGCCTCAATCCACCCAGATGTGTGTTTAAGTTGCCACCTTAAATAAACAATTAATTAACAATCTCACATCTGTCATGGATACACTCACCCAATCCACGTCTACTAGCATAGCATGGCATAATAAGCAAACGTAGAAGTAACTCCCAAAGGTTTGATAATAAAACAGGTAATAGGTACTAGCTCAACTACATTCCCATCCCACAATTTAATTAGATCCTAATCATGCAATGTTTGAGGATAGATCTAATGCATAAAACTGGGTAGTAGAGAAGGTATGATCAAAGTGTTACTTGCCTTGCTGATGATCCGCAAAACCTAGAGACTCGAAGTAACAGGCGGCGCACTCCGGGTATTCTATCGCAGACAAACAAACAAGCATACAATAAGAATTCATCTAATGCACAGGTAAAACTCGAATAAAAGATCTAACCAGTTCAACTTAAGAACTCCGGTTTTGCAAAAGAAACCAACCGAACAAAGCAACGAAAGTCAAACGGCGAAAGAAACAAGTTCGTTTTACTAATCTGGATCTAAGTCAAATTTTACATAAGCAAAAACTTGTTTAAGTAGATTATTCAGAAAGAGGGTTTTGAGACAAAACTCCAGGCGCTTGAATCGCCTGATTCCGATAAACGAGCGAAAAGTTATACTAAAACGAAAATCGGATCAGGAATCGCGATCAGAAAAATCGCGGATTAAATCCGAGAAAAAGAAAGACGACGAACGGGTTAATGAACGAACGTTCGTTAACTAAACGAATCTGACGAAAGCGTTCATTAAAACGAACTAACGGACGAACGTCCGCTAATTAACCTAAACCGGAAAAAAAACGAAAACTAAATAAAAACGAATCTAAAAAATCGAAAAAAAACCGAAATAAAACCGCCCGGCTTTTTTATAAAAAACCGGCGGCATGCGGAACGAGGCGGCGGCGAACCTCGGCGGCGGCGGCGGCGAAGTCCGCGGGTCCGGCGACGGCGGGCGGCGGCGGCAAGGGCGGCGGCATGGCGGCGGATCGGGCAAGGCACCGATAGGGTTAGGGTTTTGCAGTGTGGTACGGGTGGCGGCGGCATGGCGGGCTGGTCAAGGGTCGGGGCTGGGCAGTGCCGGGCGGTGCTATTTATAGTGCCTCTCGAGCGGAGTCCCGCTGCACTACCAGAGTCGGTCTTGCGTTTTTTAAATAATTCCGCGCAGAAGAAAAATAAAAACAAATACTAAACAGACTCCAAAAATCCTGAAATAAATTTTCCCCGGCTTCTAAAATCAAGCCGGACTAGATGAACATTTATTTGGGGCCTAAATGCAATTTTGAAAAACGCGCATTTTTCCTAAATTCAAATAAAAAGCGAAAAACTCCAAAATAAGTCTTATTTGATTTTTTTTATTAAATCTTCATTATTTCTTTATTTTGGGAAAGTCATTTTATTCCCTCTCTGAAACTTGGGTAGTAGAAATAATTGAATATAAAATAAATAAAATCCAATGATCCTATTTTCAAAATTTGAGATAATCTCAAATAAGAAAATAACGAAATCCCCAACTCTCTCCGTGGGTCCTTGAGTTGCGTAGAATTTCTAGGATCGAGCAAACAATGCAACAAAATATGATATGCAATGATGATCTATGTATAACATTTGAAATTGAAAATTTGGGATGTTACAAACCTACCCCCCTTAAGATGAATCTCGCCCTCGAGATTCGGGTTGTCTAGCAAATAGGTGAGGGTGGTCCTTGAGCAGATCTTCCTCTCGCTCCCAGGTGGCTTCCTCCTCGGTGTGGTGGCTCCATTGAACTTTGCAAAACTTGATAACCTTACTGCGGGTAACTCTGCTGGCATAATCCAAAGTCTTAACAGGTTTCTCCTCATAGGTCAAATCTTCTTTCAATTGAATCGTTTCCAATGGCACCGTATCTCTCAGTGGTATATCAGCCATCTCTACGTGACACTTCTTCAACTGTGAAACATGGAACACATCGTGAACTCCTGACAATCCCTCAGGTAATTCCAACTTGTATGCTACTTCTCCCATGCGTTCCAAAACCTTGTATGGCCCCACAAAACGTGGCACTAACTTTCCCTTAACTCCAAATCGCTTAACTCCTCGAAGTGGAGATATCAAGATAAACTCGCTCCGACTTCAGATTCTGCTCCTTGCGTTTCAATCTGCATAGCTCTTACGCCTTGATCGCGCTACCTTGAGCCTGTCATGAATCAACTTTACATTCTGCTCGCACTCCTTAATCAAATCTGGTCCAAATAATCGGCGGTCTCCAACCTCATCCCACAACAACGGGTTCGCACCTCCTTCCGCATAAGGCTTCGAAGGGCCATCTTCAAACCGGATTGGTAACTATTGTTGTAAGAAAACTCACGTATGGCAAGTTGTCATCCCAACTTGATCCATAATCCAAAACACAAGCTCTAAGCATATCCTCCAAAATCTGATTGACCCTCTCGGTCATCCATCTGCTCAGGTGGAAAGTCATGCTAAACTCCACCGGTTCCCAACGTTTAGTAACCGCTTCTAGAACTTCGAGGTGAATTGGGTCCCTCTATCTAATACGATACTCCTCGGAACTCCATGCAAACATACAATCCTCGTCATGTATATCTTAGCCAATTTGGCACTCATCTTTAGTCTTTATCGATGAAATGAGCTACCTTCGTCAAATGATCAACTACAACCCAAATCTAGTCATAGCTTGAACGAGTCCTGGGCAATCCCGTGATGAAATCCATGCCTAGTTTATCCCACTTCCATTCGGGTATAGGCAATGGGTGCAACAATCCAGCTGGCTTCTGATGTTCTGCCTTCACCCTCTGACATACATCACAAACTGCTACATACTCTGCAATATCCTTCTTCATTCCGGTCCACCAGAAAGTTTCCTTCAAATCCAAGTACATCTTGGTATTCCCGGGGTGAATCGAATATGGTGAATCATGTGCCTCTTGCAGAATCAACTTCCTGATCTCCGGGTCATTGGGCACATAAACACGGTCATCAAACCATAAGGTATCGTGCTCATCCTCACGAAATCCTTTAGACTTTCCCTTGCTCATCCGTTCCTTAATAGTGGCAACTTCCGTATCTGCCTTTTGAGCTTCTCTGATTTTATCCATCAATGTAGACTGAATCTCCAATGCTGCTACATAGCCTCTCGGAACTATTTCCAAACATAGCTCTCGAAGGTCCTCGGCTAACTCCTTGGGTATTTCTCCCGTCATTAGAGTATTGACATGGCTCTTGCGGCTCAACACGTCTGCTACAACGTTAGCCTTCCCGGGGTGATAATGCAATCTCATTTCATAATCCTTAATAAGCTCCAACCATCTCCTCTGCTTGAGATTTAACTCCTTCTGCGTGAAGATGTACTTCAAACTCTTGTGATCCGTGTACACCTCACAATGATTTCCAATGAGAAAATGTCTCCACGTTTTCAGTGCATGCACTACGGCTGCTAACTCCAAATCATGAGTAGCATAATTCAACTCATGAGGCTTAAGCTGTCGTGAAGCATAGGAAGTTGTGTTCCAGTTGAGTCGCTAGATGATGGAGGTGTTCCCTAATAGTTTGAGTCAGAAGTATTAAGAGGTTGATGCATGAGACCGGCTTGTGGAAGATATAGAGTCGGGCTATGAACCACCTCATTGTGACGTTTCCGGGGAGCCAGCGTGTGGGAAAAGCCAACCACGAGATCTTTAGTGCCGCCGCTTCGGGTCTGAAGCCTCGATTCATGATGTTGTTTCTTCAAAAGAAAGTTGGGATCCAAATGAGCAAGAGGGTGAGAAAATCTTACTTTTCGGATGACCCGCCGGGTTTTCCTTCTTGGCAAGGGTTTTGAGTCGGATGAGATAGTAGTTACCTCTGCTTCATTGGCATGGCTTGCCTCCACTTCGTCCTAAGAGGAATCAGCATCAATAAATTGCATAAAAAGTAGACCAACGGAGTCAAGTTCTACCTCCGACTCATCTAGCTCGATAAGCTCTTCTACCGTTTGTTTTTTATGGCGGCTCGTGCCACGAGGCTTCATGGCTTTGGTCTTATTAGTGGGCGAGGCGGCTGGTATTTTCTTCTTCCAGAAGGAAGAGTCGGCTTATATGCATATGTGTGTGTGTGTGTGTGTGTGTGTGTGTGTGTGTGTGAGCAATAGTTTAAAGGATATGAAGCATAGGAGAGATAAACAAGATGAAGATTTGCTTAAACTACTTACAGCTGAAGCCAGGTTAAGAGTGCAGAAAGGAACCGATCCAAATTTGCTGCAGTTTTCTAGAGACTCCCCAAGTAGTGACTTAACCATTTCATTGATCTCTTTGTTAGTCAAAGGCTTTTGGTTATAGCGTTGCAGGTCCTTTAAATCACCAGTGCATTGGCACATTAAGCCGCTGCGCCGCCTCAGTGGCAAAATCATCCATGAGACCCAGCAGCGGACCAGATCCATTCCAGTTAAGCCATAGGCTATTAAATACCTTATCTTTGAGAAGGTGCGTCCATATTGAGCAAGTTCAGCGGTAATTAAATGGCCTAGGAGCTCGGTGCTGGTGCTAAGCCGGTATGGACGATAACCCGACAAGGGGTTTTCTTTAGTTGGAGCTGTATTCCCTGCAATAGAACCAAGTGCAGTTCCAATCCTTGGGATGGCTGGGCAGTACAGTTGAGGGAAAAGTGACATCTCTCCGCCTCTGGATGGAAACACCTCCAAGTTCTAAATTGGGCCCGTTTGTCATTTTAGTTTGGCGGTTGATGTAGAAGAAATCTTTAAAGAGTGCAACAGTGGGTTCTTCTTGCAGATATACTTCATAGAATACTTGAAAGTGGCCTAAATTTGAGACAGAGTTAGGACCAATGTCTTGAGGGTGAAGGTTATAAAAGTGCAGAGCGTCTCGGAATTTATTTGACCCGGGCGGTGAAAAGCCACGGAGGAGGTGATCTATAAAAACTATAACTTCACCCTCTCCGGGTTGAGGAGTAACTTCAGAACCAGGAACCCGCCCTGTGGATAACTTCTTTGGCCGGTAAGACCCCCATGTTGACATAATCGTTGAGTGTGTTCTCTGAGACTTTGGAAACAACCCAGTCATAGGAAGTGGGTGACTTAGTCATGGTTGTCCGGGTTAACAAACCACAGACAAGGGATAAAGGTACGGCGGGTTAAAATTGCCATAGTAAGCCGCCTAAATGATTACATGGTGTCTCTACGGTAATGAGCCGGTTATGATTAAAAGTCTACATGTCATGGTGAACCATGGAGAAGTTATAAGATGCCCTAACTACGAGGGTGAGATAATTATCAGACTGTTAAGGTATGATGGGCTAAAATATGAAAGTATAAGCTGGCAGCGTGATGGCGGACCATCTAGACATGATCTGCTGAAGATATTACTAAGTGTGGGCAAACAAGATTTGCAAGTTGCAGCTATATTTTTGGATCAACAGCAGTTCAGAAAAAGGCAAATAAATACTAAACCTAAAAGCAGCAGCGGAATAAATAACACACCATTTATCGATTCTAAAGAAAAAGGGGCCTATTCAAGATTCAAGACGAATGCCAAAGCTGGTTGCCGCAGTGTTTCTGTGGTGTGCTTTGGATTGGCTACATGTTTTAGTCGAAGATGTGAAGAACTACGATGAACACCGACAAACTCCTAAGAACTCGAGTGACCTAATGTGGATCTGAGAGGGGAGGAAAATAGTACCTGTTGACGATGCAGATGAACAGATGCGCGTCGTTGAGCTCTGGTGACAACAGGATGATGCAACGGCCTCGACGGGATGGCTAGTGCGGCTTAGCTCGTGCGGTGGAGCTCCGGTCATGGCGAGCATCTTGAGGGGAATAAGAAGGGGAGGCGACAGGGATGAAAAGTGAAAACACCAGGCCCCCATGCCTATTTATAAGGAAAAGGAGGTGGAACACTAACAGGCAGGTGAGAAAATTGGGGAGACATAATAACTATTGTGCCAAAAGAGACGCCTCGATTCTTGGAATGGATGATTAATGCTAAAGATCGGTTGTGACATCATCAGGTCTTTTTTCAGTTTATTAAGATGACGCCATCTGGCGGGTTAAGAAGATCTGTTCTAGAGTTAAACATTTGAGAAGAATCAAAAAAGAATCGCCAACCAGAGGTGTTGAAGATTGACATGAACAAGTTCAAATCAATCTGGGGCCTAATGTTGGGGATAGACCCCACGATATGACCCACCCTAGAAGGGCCGGGTTAGAATGGTGGCGACTTAAAGAGAAGGGCCTTAGACATGCCCAAGAGATCGGGAGCCCGGGAGGCAACTTACGCGGTGAGCTAGATAGGGCCCAAGCCTAGAAGACGGCGCGAGACCTAGTGGTGTAAGCCACCCAATGGTGACTTGCCTAGCAAGGCAGGGCAACTTAGAACCGGGGTCAGTCATGAAGTATGATTAGACCCGAACTCTTCTAAGCCTAGGGCATCGACCTATGTATATAAAGGCGGGTCCCTACAGCAGAAAGACCTAAGTTACAATCCATTGATAGCTAGGTTAAGCGATTCCGCTCCCTTCTAATTGATACTCAAGCAATACATCTCAAAGAAGGACGTAGGCTTTTACCTCGATCGTGAGGGGCCGAACCTGGGTAAACTCGTGTCTCTTGTCCCGTTCAAACCCTTCAAGCTAATCATCGTAGCGATGGCTCCACACCTAAGTCCTTTCAGTAGGGCATCTGCCGTGTTAACCCCACGACACTTTTTGTGTGCCCGTACTGCTCATGAAGCGGCAGGGGGTGGCCAATATTTTCCATGCTAGGTATGTTATTCTCAAGATGAGTGAATATTCACTTGTCATTGCATGAGAGTGTGGCAGGTAATAGGGATGACCAGTCCCAAAATGAAAAAAAAAATATGTTGTCAATAATAAATTCCCTGGAAAGTGTTGGTTGGAAGCCACCCGTGGATACAGCTAGCAATGGATTGTGAAAGAACGGTGGAAAAGGAAATAAACTTCATTTTATGTTTGGGAACCGCCTATGATTTACCTAGCATGGAAGATATTGGGAATTCTCGGTCTTTTTCATTGACAGGAAAAGCATGTCTCTCAAAATAATTTTATCTCTCAATTTAAGCTATTAGTTTTGGCACCTCTACAAATCTCTGCTTACCTCTGTGACGGGCTTTTCTATTTACTTTTATGCAGTTTTTATTTTATTGAGTCTCCATCTTATCTTATAAAGCACCAACTAGGGAACACTATTATCATACTTGTGCATTGGATATAGCTAAAATTTGAGTGTGTTTCATGAATGGATCAATGATTGAGCATAATGGGCTAGGGATAGCTTTCTTTAGTGTTGATATTTGGAAAGACATGGTTATTTGTTGATATACTTGAGTATTGATGTCCTCGTGTCAATTATAGACTATTGCTAAATGTCCATGCTACAAAAGAAAAGAATATCTGATGAACATGTTAGGCAGCATTCCACATCAAAAATTATGTTTTTATCATTTACCTACTCGAGGACGAGCAGGAATTAAGCTTGAGGATGTTGATATGTCTCAAACATATCTATAATTTTTTATTGTTCCATGTTGTTATATTATCAATCTTGGATGTTTTATATACATTTACTAGCAACTTTATATCATTTTTTGGGACTAACCTATTGACATAGTGCCCAGTGCTAGTTGTTGTTTTTTGCTTGTTTTTTACTTTGTAGAACTTCAATACCAAACAAAGTCCAAACACCACGAAACTTTTTGGAGACTAATTCCAAAACGGTAGGTACATCAAAACTCTATGCCCCCTCTCATTTTCGGTATTCATCGTCAAGATGTGAAATTATTCAAAAGACTGCCACAACAAATGTTTTCTAAATATTTGTTTGAAGGGGGAAGACAGTATTGTTAATTTGGTGAGGGAAATACAGTGATATTAATTTTCTATTTTGTGAGGGAAGAACGATGCTGCCTATTTTCTATTTTGTGAGGAAAAGACGGTGATGCCCATGATGTGGATTGCTCTAATCTTGTTCTTTGCTTTGATCCAAAATGTGAATTAGAACCAAGCCATAGTAGTCCGTGTTGGAATCTGCCTAAAGTGGGGAGGAAGGGGAGAACCTAAGATGGTGTCACCTTGGACTCCATGGTCACCCGTGTCATGTCTCCTGTAACAAACTCCATCGCTATTGGCCAATCTCTGGTGCACCTGAGAGTACACAAGTTCCCACTAGCATATGGTAAATACAGTGCATGTTTTTTTGCGACGAAGTGGGTGTTTGACTTTGAAGTAGAGATACAATGTGTTAGGCATCTGCCACGCCCTCCGTCCACGTGGAGATGATGTTTACATAAATTCGATGATATTTCGTCTGTTCAATTAAAATTTTCAAAACCTAAGAAATATTATGTGGATGATAAGCTCGTACGCCTGATTGCCCTGGCAGCTGGACCGTCATTGTCATCCACTCTGTTATCGTCATCGTGGTCCTTCCAATGGCAGAAGGGCATGTAGGGGCAGTGACAACCCTGATTGACTACCGCGTGTCACTTGTGGTGCAGCCGCTCGGCTTCCTCCACCACTATGGTATGGCCTTGTAGGCCGCGGAGGTGGTACGACACACTACCCCTCGTCTTGCTCTTGTTGTGGAGGAGAGCCGTGTGCAGCGATTCGACCATGCCGATCTTGACGAGTTGGTCGCTGAGGCGGAGCCGGTGCCACACTAGCGTCTCTGCGGTGGTCCTGGACTGATTGAGGACCTAGACCTCCACGAGCACAGTGTCCACGCTGACCCAGTCCGGTGCGACGTGGCGAACACTGCTCGCTCCTCCTTGGTCAATTTGGTAACGCCGCCCTCGCGGCCGAGGTAATGCAGGAGGCGCATGCTTGTGTTTGCAGACGCTGGGGAGGGCTCCTGCTTCACAGCAACCGGGCGCCGACGAGGCGATGACGGTGGCACCCTTTCATTGCCGTGCCAGAAACAGGATAGCGATGATGCCGGCTCGCCCTTGACGCGGTGTTCGAATTTGGACGCCAGGGTTGCACCAAGGGAAGGAGCTCCTGCTTGATGCAGTGGCGAGGCAACGACAATGGCTCCTCCTTCACGTGGTGCACAGGCGACGAGGCACGCGTCGAATGGGCCTGGTACTCGTCTGTCGCGGTGGCCTCCAGGAGGAGGGGCGGCTCTGCCTAGTCCTCCTCGTCGCCGTATATAGGATGATCTCCTCCTTGTCCATCAGGGTGGTGGAGAAGGAAGGTCCCGTAGAACATTGGCGGTGACATGCCGATTCAGAGGGAGAGCAGATCCACCGCCTGCATAAAAAACCAGCTGCTCTAGTCGGGCTTGCTATCACTACAGAGGATAGAGGAGAGGCGACGGTGGTTAGAGGATAGGAGAGGAGTTAGGCAGCGGGGTCCGAGAGATGAGATGCATTTTGGGACACCAAAGCCCTGCTTAAAAAGTTGGGGCATGCGGAGCGACGTCGCTTCAATGCGACACAGCGGCTGGAGTAGGTTTTTCGGACGCCACATCCGCATTGAAGCAGTGCTTTCCTCCCATATGATTACGTCACTCTGACCGGCATCAAAGCCGTCGAGTCACGTCTGCTTTGGAGGGCAGACCGGCATGAATGCGCGATGACTGTTCTAGAGCAGAACGTGTGGTGATGACTTTGGGTGAAGTCGAGCGTGGCACAAAGTCTAGACGCCCGCAACCCCCCCTCCCCCTCTCAAAACAATTTTGTGAGAATTAGGGCGAGCGAACACGTCCACAGATGTTTGGGGCACCGCTGTGGATGGCAAAAAACATCCATAAGTCTCGGCCCAAACTTTTGCGGGCGATTTGAGGGTCGGCGTAGGAGATTCCCTTACATCCCAAATTTTCCAAGTTTTGGGATTTGAACTATTAGATATTTTGAAATTTGCTTGTGATTGCTTGATCTTAACTAGTTTTGACTAGTAGTGCATTGAATTGATTGTTAATTATAGCTCAAAACAATTTCCGGAATGAGTTAGAACATTGAGGTCGTTTGGAGAGATTATTTATAATGCAAAAAGGTGGGCTAAAAATGTCTGTGAAGCTTTGTTTCATAATAAAGTGCACACAAATGTTTCAAAAGTCAAGATTCGTTCACCTCATCAAGATTATAAAGAAACTATCTATATCAATAAAACTAAATATATAAAACATGAGAAAATGTCTAATGATGTATATATGCATTTAATATTCTATCCATGCAAAAAAGATTCTAGATGTAGAAACTTTACTGACGAATGAATAGGCCCCACTCAATGTGCTAAAGCAAACAATAATTCTTCAATGATCAATACCCCTATGAGTCTTAGGGTGGAGCCCACATGCTGAATAGAAATTGTTTTTAAATTCCTTATTACCTGGTCTTAGAACTATGACCCAGTCTTATGATTTTGTTGCTAAGAACCCTTATGATAATGCTAGAGGCTCGGTAAAAAGTCTATTTTTGGGTTTATAAGATCCATGTCTTTTCACATTGAAGATACCCTAAAATTGGTCAAGTTTGCAAAGTTTTGACTTTTAAGACCGAACTTTGCACTAAGACCAACCCATAGCACATAGAAAACAAGTACTTCTCTCTCCTCTTCATGTAAATGAAAAATCATGAATCTGAATGGTTGAAGAGAGAGAAAAGGAAAACAATTCACACATGGACTCCAGCTGGCCCAAAGGAGTCTTAAGCACTCGAGTGCATTGGGAATATTTTCAGCTTGCTAAACAATATTGGGTGGATCATACCTTAAGAACATCTATAGCTAGACCCCTGAAATCACCCCTCAAATCGGCCCTATATGTTTGGGTTGTCTAGTACCCCTCAAACTAGCCCATATCTGGGGCGGATATGGGAAGGTCTGGGCACCCCGAACGCGTCCGCCACGTCAGATTCGATAGACCGGACCCACGCCAAATCCCTCCAAATTGACCTATTCCACCAAAATCAGTCGCCCTCCTCTCGCAACTGTCCGCTGTTTCTCGCATCCGAGACATCATCATTGTCCACCCTTGTTACCCGCATCTGAGCCATCATATATGCCATCGCTGAGTACCCCATCCCCTCCCCCCAACGACATAGATGATGCATCAGTGTTGTCCATGGTGGGCCCGTCATGAGGGGGAGTTGCAAGGCGAAGTACTTCACCTGGAGGGAGCGGCAAAGAAAGCGGTGCGAGTGGGAAGCTGCGATGAAGGATGCTACAGACAAGGAGGTGGTCGACGCCGACATGGATGCGTCCACTCTGGTCGCGATCAAGTTCGCATCCGCTCCGCCGCCTAGAAGGAAGGTGCCATCCGCCCTGGTCATGACCGACTCCGTTCGGCCAGACGGTTGGCTAGTTACGCATGGATGGACGCAACAGGAGGCACTAGAGGTGGTGTATGACTCGTCGCAACTCGAATGGGCGACAATAGCTTCGGGAATCGCTGACTCCGGATCTTCCCAGGTCTTGTTCAATGAAATGATGGAGCAAGACACGGTATAATTTTTTCCCCTCTTTCTATTTATTCGTCTGCTTGTTTAGTATGCCATTGAATCAATTTAGGGATGCATATGCCATTGAATCATTTTAGCGTTGCATATGCCATCAAATCTTTTTGTTGCATACATTATTAGTGATCATGATCATTTTAGGGGGCTATCATGACGGACATGATCAATGATGGTCAAGAGCCTATGCATTATGACTTGGGGGATATCAACTCTCCTACATATGATGTTGGGTAAACACCGACCACTCGTAAACAGAAAAAAAAGATACCAAAGACAAGAGATCCGACAAGCAAGCAGGATGTTTTCTTGTGTGAAGTTTGGTTGGCCACAAGCATTGGCCCTATATGTGGAACTGAGCAAAAGGGCAGCAATTATCGATTCATTTGCTCAAGTTCTTGAAGATATTGCTCCAAAACCCCCAGCCACACCCTCACAATCCAATCTGTCCAAAACCCTTAAGTTAACGATCCCACCGAAACAGTTACATCCGGACCCACCGAGATACACTGGACAGAGCCGCTGCCTAAACCCTACAAACTCGGTCTCACTAAGATGCCACTCGGTCCCACCAAAATGTGTGTGCCAACTCTCTGTAACTCATTGTGTTCATTTCAGAATTACCGAGTGAAAACGATTGGAATTACGGGGATTTTGAAAGTGCTTAGGTCATCACTAATCGGTCACACTAAGTGGATTCATCCGATCTCACAGAAGCGTCTGAAGTTCAAACCTTTTACATTAGTCGGTCCCACCGAGTTTTTCACCCGGTTCCACCAAGTTGTGCATAAAGGTGTGTAACGGGTAGATCTTTGGTGATAGCTATATATACCCCACCCACACCACCTACTCTCAGAGAGAGCAACCAGGATGAAGCCACCACTTCCCATGTCCATTTTCTGAGAGAGAACCATCTACACTTGTGTTGAGATCAAGGAATTCCACTCCAATCACTTGATCCTTGATTTCTAGCCCCCTCAAGTTGATTTCCACTCCAATCCTTCTCCCAACACCATGCATGCCAAATCTGTGAGAGAGTGATTGAGTTTTGAGGAGACTATCTTTTGAAGCACAAGAGCAAAGAGGTCATCATCAACAACAACATTTATTACCTTTTGGAGAGTGGTGTCTCCTAGATTGGTTAGGTGTCAGTTGGGAGCCTCCAAAGCTTGTGGAGTTGAACCAAGAGTTTGTAAGGGCAAGGAGATCGCCTACTTCATGAAGATCTACCTAAGTGAGGCTAGTCCTTCGTGGACGTAAGCCATGATGGCATATACAAAGTTGCTTCTTAATGGACCCTTCGTGGGTGGAGCCATCTGTGGACTCACGTAGCCGTTACCCCGTGGGTTGAAGTCTCCATCAACGTGGATGTACGATAGCACCTATCGGAACCACGCCAAAAATCTCCGTGTCTTCATTGCGTTTGATATCTCCAATCCCCTCCTTTACGTTCATATGCAAAGTCTTTATTTTCCGCTACCTACTATCTAGACTTGCATGTGTAGGGTGTTGCTTAACTTGTGTGAATTGCTGAAAGTTGCCAAGAACTAAAATTGGGAAAGAGCTAAGTTTTATTTGGTCAAGTAATTTAATCACCCCCCCCCCCCCCCTCTCTAGACCTACTTGCGATCCTACAGAAACCAAAGTGGCAACAACTCATCGATGACCTCGAGAACAACAACAAGAATTTGAAGAAAACGATGGCTCAAGCTCCCAATGGTCTATTGGATTGGATGACAAAGATGAGGAAGGTGGAGGGGAGGAGGTCCTAGCCACCGTGCCAAACATGAACCGCTAAGTGATGGAAAACAAGTGGGAGAAGGTTAGGGCCGTGCGTGACGCCGCAATGAGCAAAATGTCCCCCACATGGACGAGCATTTTCTCCACTAAGGAGGAGAAGAAGGAAGGGAGATAGAAAGCTCTTCTTGGATGCGCAAAAAGAAAAGATGGTTAGGAGCAGGAGAGGATGAACAATAAGTTGCAGCTTCAGAAGGAGAATCGACTTGGAGGAGGCGTATGTCAAATAGGAGTTGGAGAAGGCAAAGACTTTTGGATCAATTGAGCTCGAGAAAGAGAGGTTGCAACTAGCCCGGGACACGGAGGATTCGAAGATCATGTTGCCCAACACTTCCCTCTTGGATCCCAAAGGCAACAAGTGACTTGAGACGAAGGAGGAACAAGCGCAATGCAAACACCCAATGACTCATTCTTGTATCACTTGTTTATTAATTGTCATATTTTCTTTTGACATGTGTTGAATTGTGCTTTATTTTGCATCCATTTTTGCATTGCTAATTTGGTGATGAATTTATGATATATGATGGACCTGCATGGATTCAAGGGTTTCAATATGAGGGGTGTGCTTTGGATTCAAGGGTTTCAATAGGGTGTGCTTGCTCGGGAGGACAAATGAGAAGCAAGCTATCCGGGGACACGCCCGCAGACGTTTCGGGTGCGGATTTGCACAGTCTGGCTATAGATGCTCTAAGGTTGACTTCAGATGTACACACCGGTTCTTACCACCGTAACCAACCATGACCAACGGCCATGTTAAGACCAAGAAACATAAGGATGGGCATCACCGCACATAGGAAGAGCAATCATGTCAACACAAACGCCCTATGCAGGCACTTGCTTCGGACAAGGCATGCTAAACAATGTAAATGCGTAAAGTAAAAGAAGAAAAGGAAAAAAGCTTCACCTGAAGAATATCAAGGCGTGACCAAAGTCGTAACGTATATTTCACCTTAAAGAAAGAAAAGCTTCCAGCTATGCAGCCACCAAAACTGAACGATGGCACGGGAGTAACAAGCAACACCACAAGAACCAAATGAACGAACGAAACAGTAGAACGATAAAATATAACTGCTGCTTATCAGTTGCTACTCGCATGGGCAACTAGGTATGTGAAGAGCGTTTATACATAAGGAACAGTTAATTCTAGATTATACTCGGGTATATACAAAAGAAGAGCCCTCACACGAGGAGATTGCTGGGAATTCACATTTTAAAGAAGTGAAAAAATTACAAGAATTGTTCCAAGCACAAGAAGGATATCGCCAAAAAGGAATAAAGAAATAAAAATACACAAGGTCCACCTACGACATGGTCTGCCGTGGCCTTTCACAAGCTTCAGTGGTAACCTAGAAACTGGATTCTCAAGCATCCTCGACCTGAGAGTTGAAGACAAAGCTTGGAAATGTTGTGGTAATATCCCTGTTGATGAAGTATTTTATAATTAGAACAAATCCACAGTTATTAATCAAGCCGTAAGAAGGGAATCAAACTGTTGTTACTGCTGTGCAAAATAAAGGGACCTGTTTTCTGACTCTGAATGTTTAATCTCGAACCACATCAGCATTTTCGATCTAGTTTTGAGTTACAACCATGTACGTACTATATTATTTCACATGCTGTGCCCCTCTGCTAATCGAGCAAGTTGAACTATAGTACTCCAAAGTTAAATGGGCTATGTTCTGTGAATCAGAAAATGCAGAGCAAATCGATCCTTAAGAATTTAGCATGCTGAGATTCACACATGTATCCCACGGAGATGAAGTAGGTACTGATCAGTAAGACAACTTGACTCAAGTTTTTTTTTGGGGGGTACAAACAGGGTCACATACTGACCTTAGATATGGGAGTGTCATATTCTTCAACAAAGATGGATGCCTCAAGACAAGATTGCGCCATTCCTCCTTGTCGATTTTACCATCGTGCTTTGTATCTGCTTCCTCAAATGTCTAGTGATGAAGAAAAAAAATTGCCCCCTTAAGCAAAAGAATAAATTCAACAGACATACTCCCTCCGTCCGAAAATACTCGTCGGAGAAATGAACAAAAATGGATGTATCTTAGAACTAAAATACATCTAGATACATTCATTCCTCCGACAAGTATTTCCGGACGGAGGGAGTACATCATAGCAAAAGTACACTCTAAGTATACCTTGTCGATAATACCCTCTATAACCTCATCAGAAAGGTTCATTCCTGATTCAGCAAGTGTGGCAACCACCATTTGCTTCACCTGACAATTAAGAAGGCACACAATGACTTTTTCCCAAGGTGATTGCTCCTAGCTGAACTTTATGTTATATAGACATGCTTTCTCCAAGCACAAAACAAAGGAGTAACATTAAGATGGAAGGATTGCAGAAGGGCGTCAGTCTATGTATGATTACTTCACACGGTTAACTCGATTTAGTTATTGCTGACATGCATAGCTCTCTCACCACACGTACTTCTCACTGTCACTAAAATAAATTCCTCGAACAGGAACAAGATTGGCAGTATGAACAAATGGACTTCTAACTCATAACAAAATACAATAGAACAGAAAAAGAGTTCACAATAGGCAAAATGAAGGTAGTACCTCTTGCTTTTCAATGAAACCTTGTTGTTTGAGATCATAGAGTTTGAAAGCAACTGCAAGTAGTTATGGCATAAGATTAGAAGAACAGATGATTTAGTATGACACAAGCATAAATTCTTACCGATGTGAATGCTATGTATACAAGAACTCAAGAAGAGATTGAGACAAAAGGGCATTCATGTGCTTGCATGCAAGAAACCAAAGAAGAAAATTGAACGCAACATGGCCTAAGTAATAACAGATGAGTGTGTATGAACTGCCTAAGACTGGGATCCATATGTATCTACACACCACCCTCCCTCGGCCCCTCACTTCCAGGGTGGTCTCCACATACAACAAAACTAAAAGAGATAGTGTCTAGCTGCAAGCTGCAACCACTAGGATTCCAATGATAGTTTGTCTAAATTGCAGGGTTGAGTATATCAATGATAACAGTTTATGTGCTCCACATACAACTAAATTAAAAGAGATAGTGTCTGGCTGCAAGCTGCAACCACTAGGATTCCAATGATAGTTCATCTAAATTGCAGGGTTGAGTATATCAATGATAACAGTTTGTGTGCATCTGCCAGTGAAGTCAACAGCCAGCTAACTTTTCATATTCATTTGCTAAGCAGCAATAATTGAAGATCTATGTCTTGAAAAATTGTCGCATCAAAGAGGGAAAAACTAGACTTAATCCTCGCTGAACCATGTCACATTATCTAGGTAAATAAATGAAAAAAAAAGCATGATGGCTTACAATCAATTTTGTCATCAACTGGTGCATTAGGATGGAATACAGAAAGAGCTCGCACAAATTCTTCAAATTCTAGAATCCCATTGTGCTTTGTGTCGAACAAATCAAACACCTAAATAGATTAAAGTAGAGCATCAATAAGTATTGACATCAGATCATCAAAAAGAATTGTGTTATATGTCCATGTTCACGAAGTAATGATTTGTAACAGCAGCAGGAAGTGGTAAGTTAAGTCCTTGCAAATTTGCCTACTTCATATTTACATATAACCATGTTTTTAGAGTAAATATACCTAGATTTTGATTTACTGCCTACCTTTGCAGATTTTGGTTCTCATTATAATATTGATATAGGAATAATAGCATAAGATGGAATAAATATTCATAATTCAGATACACAAGTGTACTTATCTACTATGTATGTTTATTGTTTTAAGGTTTTTCCTATTTCGTTATATCATTATTATAGATTAGAGCTCAATTAGCATTAGTTTTAGGCTGTCATAACTTATGACAGCCTAAAGCTACTCAAAAGTCAGCTAGTGCATGGTGAAATGTCGAAATGTTGCGTCAGCAACTGGAGACATATGGGAGTGCAAGCCCAAACACATAACACATGTGACATGGCAAATGACCAAAACTTCAAAGCTCAAGCTTATAGTGTTTTAGATAACTCCACGGAAAACTGCCTCGTTGCCAATGTTCATACTGCATTCAAGATGCTTCCATGCCATATACAAGTACAAAACACTACATGAAAGGTGAACCAAATAACCAATAGCGCAAAAGAACAAATAAAACAAGTACCAACCAAATATTACAAACAAAACAACATGGACTTTTTGTGACAGCATAACTCCATTAAACAGAAGCCACGCAGACATACCCGGTCAGCAAACATGCTATCTTTCCTGTTAGTCTTAAACAGCGCCAGTTGGAATTCTTCCTGCATATACAACAGGCAAGGCCATGGTATGAGATTGAGCTCTATGGGAGTGTAAGTTGTCAACAACCACACTACACACCCAATGAAATCGGCAGAACTTACTAACCTTATTAATCACACCATCATCAACCACAGCACTGCTGATCTTCTTGAACAGCTCATACAATGCCTCAATCTCATTTACGCTAACTGCACAACAAGGAATTTATAAATGGAGGTACGAGATATTGGCTGATCCGGTAAATGGAGGTAAGAAACTGGAGACAAAGAAACATACAAACTGTTTCCCTTGCCAGACGCTCAGGATCCTCGAGGCCCTTGGGACGATTTGGTATGTCGAGATCGCAGCACTTGAGCAGGAGAGCAGCGAGCCGTCGCAACCCTTCCGGGAAATCCACCATTTCACACTCCACCAGAAGCCAGATCAACGCGGCTCACACACACCTGCGACGATCAACAAGGAGATGCGGATCAACCATGCATGATTGCCAACCGAAAAAATCCCAACCCGCGTGTATTCCAAACGCGAAATCAAGCCAGATATAGAAATCCCTTGGATTTCGCGCGCATTCTCGCCTCAATCGCGCTCTCCTCCGACGCGCTTACCCCTCCACGGATCTGGATCCCCGCGTCGCGACGCAAGGAGAAGCGCGACGACGGCCGATGACACCAAGATTGATGAATTGGGGATTAGGGAGATGAGTTGGGGTGTCACCTCATTGAGCCTTCCCTGCGCCGGAGTGTGGGTACGGGAGCGACGGTCGCCGGCGGTGAGGCAGACGAGGCGGTGATGGGAGAGGCGAGAGGAGGAGGAAGAGGAGCGCCACGTCAGCGGTTCTGGAACCTGGGGAGGATGCCGTCGGGATCTGAACCTGGGGAGGATGCCTATCGAGCCATCGCTCGTCTCTCCCGCACGTCCGCTCTTCCTGTCGATTGTTTTTTTATATTTTTTTTTTAGCAAAACCTGTCCATTGCTATCGTGGGTGCGTCGCTCATCCTGGGCCGGCCCATTAAAACAGAAATCACTCGGCTCCACCTAGCATCTGAATGGGCATGCCACTCAGGAAAAAAAAACTGAAATGGGCATGGCGAACCAACCTGGTATGTGAATGATTTTGATTGTACTGTGTTAAAAGAAATCTAAACTATTGGTACGGTCAGCGTTGTATGCCGGGATGGACAAGGTGTGTATATGGGTTCTTCGGCTGTGTTTTTCACGGGCTGACCGACCCACACATTTTGAAGACTTTAACGTGTCGTGAGGCGTTATCGCTGGGAAGGAACTTGCTACTCCAAAACATCACAGTGGCCTCTGACTATCTCTCCACCATCAACTCAGGAACTCATGGTATCACTGGCTCAATCGTCAGAGAAATAAAGGGCGATTGCGGTGATTTTCAGGCTATCTCTTTTGTCCATGAAGGACGTCGCTCCAATACGGAGGCGCATAGTTTAGCTAGACATGCTTTGCATTTGGGTGAAGGGCGCCATATTTGGCTTCTACAACCCTTTGACACTCTGCTTATTCCTGTAAGCCGTTCCATTGATCAATAAAGCATTGCATGTTTCCCTAAAAAAAAAGAAATCTAAACTGATTGACGTCAACTTGGAAAAAAAGAAGTAGGCATGTTTTTCAAAAAGGAGCACCTTATTACTTACAAAGATTTAAGCATTACACCCGGCCTCTGCATAGCTAAGATGCACATAGCCAAACAATGTCCTCTCATTCAAATAAAAATATAAAAAGACGAAATACAAGGAAAACATGCAGTATCCGTATAACGCCTAAAGCAGAAGGGGGCCAATCCTAAGATCATGCTGCCACCCATGTTGGGTAAAAGTATCCCTCGTCGTAGCCTTCAATCGTATACACGCCTCCATAAACAGGTCTCGATTCTCCACGCATTATAGATAGGACCATAGACGAAGAGTCTCGGTACATCTTTAGATAACCTGCATAAGAGAAGTACTTTTATCGATACACACGACCATGCATAAGAGTAGGCGTGTAGCATATGAATTGTTGAATGTCAAAACACACACGGGATGCCCATACCTTTTGGCTCGACTGAGCACCCAGCCGCCATAGGGTTTCTTGTGCCTCCCGTGGCGTTGCAGCCGGTCTACCTCGTCTTCTATGGTCTTAGGGTCATGAAGGCGCGGTGGATCCCGGCCCTTACCGGCGAGAGGGCTTCGTTTTTTGATACTTTTTGAGTTTTATTAAGGTTTATCTCTTTTTTGGAGAGATGAGGCGGCGGCGGACTCTCTGAAGATGGAATAAGGTTCCTCCCGCTAGCCCATGCCCCGTTGGTATTCATAGCATCGTCGGAGGGCGCATGGAGGTTTGTCTCCGATGGATATCACAGGATTCGGTTGGCGTTTGTCTTCGGTGTATTTACTTGGATCCGGTCTTTGTTCGTTTGTGTTTATGTGTCTACAGGTTGGATCATTCTAATCTATGCTTCTCTTCATCGACGGCGGTTGCTCTTCAGACTGGTCCTATGTGGCCTTAACACGACGACTTCTCAACTGTCTACTACAACAAGTTTACCCAGCTCCGATGAGGGAGGGGCGATGATAGCGTCATGCCTTCGGCTCACTCTAGTGCTTGTAGTCATCGATAAATGGTCTATGAACCTGAATATACCTTTTATTTTTGGTGTTCTTTGTACTACCTTTACAGTTCAGTTGATGAATAAATCGAAAGTTTTACTCGCAAAAAGAATTGTTGAATATCGATTACTAGTATTCTAGAAAAAGAATATCAATTGCTAGTAATCTTGTGTACGTGCCTATTAGAAAAAAGTCAAATATGTACATGAGCTTCTGTTAGAGACAGAATTCATTTATTTATTGTGTTCATATTGTTGAAAAAAATTTCTAAATACATATATTCAAAATCTTGAATTTAGTTTATAAAAAAATGAACACCGCGAATTTGGAAAATGTTAACGCGGCATAAAACATCTGTTAGTGGGGATAACAGTTGAAATGTTTGTGACATTAAGAAAATGATGACATATTTTTTAAAATGTACATGACATATCTAGAAAATATTTATACAATGTCAGAAAATATTCGTGTAATTCAAAAAAATTGTACCATTCAAACAAGAAGTACGTTGCATTTAGAAAAATGTTCACATGTTTCGGAGATTATGTGCTTGCCTTTTAGAAAATTGTTTATAGAATGTAAAAAAAGATCAGCATAGTTTAAGAAAAATGTTTTGTCTTATTAAAAATGTGTCAACTTGTATTTCATAAATACTTAACACATATTCGAAAGAATGTTCAAAAGCATGTGTTCGAAAAATATGTTAATCATGTATTTGAAAATGTAAAACATGTACCAACAAAATGTTTCAGCTATATAAAAAGATGAACAGTGTGTATGAAAAAGTAAACATCAAAACATATATTTGAAAATATGTTAATAACGTATTTGAAAAATGTTAAACATGTATAAAAAGTTAGTATGTATAGGAAAATATATGAAAAAAGTAGACATCTAAACATAAATATAAGAAAATGTTGTTCATTTATTTGAAAAAGGTTAAACATGTATACAAAATGTTCTTTATATATACAAAAATATGTACAATGTGTATGAAAAATAGAGGCAAAACATATATTTGAAAAAATGAATCATGAATTAGTTTTTTTTAAATATATATATAAACAAGATTCCTGTTGTATAGAAAAAATGTACAATGTGTAGAAAGAGGTAACATGTGTTGATAAAAAAATAAAAATAAGAATACCAAAAAACGGAAGAAAATTGGTAAAGTGACACAAAAAATCAAAAACTAAAAATGAAAGCCAGTGAAAACCATAAAGAAAACATGCAGAAGACAAAAAGGAAAAAATACTATGAAAACCAATGAAAAATATAAAGAAAACACACAGAAGAAATAAAAATAAAAAATCCTATAAAACCAAGAAAACAGGTACAGAAAAAGGAAGAAGGAAAAAACAAATCAAAAGAAAAGAAAAACCAGTGAAACCTTTAAGAAAATACACAGAATAAAGAAAGAAAACCATTGAAACCCAAAAAACCCATGAAACAAATACACAAAGAAAGAAGGAAAGCAAACAAATAAAACTAGACAACTCTAGCTAGTGTACAACAAAAGAAGAGGTGGGAATTCAATCTATAGTGACTACTACTAGCGAACGAAACGACTACAGCGGTATAACACACTAATGGGCCAGCATAGAAAATGGTTCAACAGTGAAACCTTGTGGTGAGCCGTATTAAAACTCAATACAAGCGATGTATAGCTCTCGCATGATTTGTTTCCTATTCCAATATTCTACGGAGGGTATGATGATGTTACCATGGATGGTGGGTTTTGATGATGGGGTCAACCCTTCTAGATGTGTACTAGGCCGGAGCCTATAACATGCTTAGTGGGCCTTATTGTTTACTTTTCTCGGCCTATAGTGATGCCACGTCTTTTTTTGCGAGTTATTTTTTCTCACAAATATGCAAGAGCTTGCATATCTTTGCATTGATAGAAGAAAGCAGAAGGGTGGGGCTACATCATACAACACATGCAGAAAATGGCATGAGTAATATGACTAGAGCAGCGAGGAAGGGACGGTCATCCCAAAAAAATATCTAAGGTCTATGTCTCGGGGAGAATTTTGTCTATCCCAGATGCACCAGCCCTTGCCCAAGCACGTGTCTCCTATTGGATGGACTCTAACATGTTTGTGGTCGAAGGGTTCATGTCACCGAAGATGCAACCGTTGTGGTGCTTCCAAAGCCAACACACACAAAGAATGATGACCGAGGAGTTTCCTCGGTGATGCAAAGTAGGGGCATGGAGGCATGAGCGGCCCACTAGTTCAAGAAGGAGGTAGCTAGGTCTGGTGGCATCATTGTCGACTCGCACCAAGATAGAGTGATGTGCCAAACTTGTTATGAGAAGGAGTAGCCCACAAGGAGATGATGGATATCTTCATGCTCCTAGTCACACGACGCGCAAATCTCATGATTTGTTAGGCCTCGACGAGCTAGTTGGTCTGTAGTCCAGCAGCAATCATGCAAGGTGATTAGTCCCTTAAGTGATCCGATAAAGGATCAGAAATGATTCTCACCTTTTCCCCCTGAGTGACCCTGAGTTATCGAACCCATGAGAGGAAGACACCCTTGAAGTCCGAGGTTTCTATCAAGCTTTTGCAAGAGTATTAATTCTAGCTTTTGATCGAATCAAAATCAAGTTGAAACTGAAAACACTTATAATAAAAATAGGCATGGCTATGAGGACTTTTTTACAACCATATATTTGGGAACGCGATCATTATGATATTAATTTGTGGCCTGGAAGTCATCCGTCGAGATGTGCTTGCAACGTATCGAAGTGGGGGTTGTGTCCAAATTATATCTTGACTGGAGCGCGTCATGCATCAAGAGTCAGTTGTCCAACCGAAAGGCCATATCTGTCGTGCGTGGTTGCCTTAAGATAGAAATCAGGCAAAAACATTATGTGTTTAATGACTACACTTCTTGTATACCCAAGGATAGAATCCATGTTACCATACTAAGCCTCTTGGTCACTAGTGTTCAGAATAACACTTCAGGGTCTCCCTGCCCTTAGCCTCTCGATCGCTGTCCATGATCCTAGGTACCTGCAGGGACAAAGAATGCGAACGAGACAAGAGACAACTACCAAGCTCTCTTATTGCATAAGCCCTCTATCGAACCCTCTGTGGCTAGCGCCTAGGTACCTGTCCACCTGGGCCTGAGCGTCTGGCCAGTGGTCGTACACTCCTGGGACCCTCCCAATGAATACGGGGTGGCAGTCCTTCGCCATCTCTGATCTATGTACTTGCATCGTCAATTGATGAATTCATCGATAATATGCAACGTAATGTACTTGAGAAACACGAAGAGATAGAGTTAGCAAAATATAAGCAACCTATAGTAAACATAAATAACGAAGTTCCTCGTACCCAAACTAATTAACTAGAGCGATCTACACTAGTTCAGGAGGATGGTTTAATTACTTCACAGAGTTTCGTCGTGCATATATTCAAAGTTTTGTCATAGGAAGACAGTAGTGACTAAACAGACACATTGTCATCGTCAATCACTCCTCCATGTCGGCGCTCCAATCTTCATAGTCAGGGAGGAAGCACCCGAGATTCGTGAAAGGCTTCAGGTCTAGACGCTGAGTGACTAGCACTGCTCGGACATCACCCCGCGTCATTGACCCATGGTAGAACATCCCTGTTTGTTCAAGGACCTCCTTCATGATCACTTGAGCAAGTTCACATTGTACGTGATAAAACTCAACTCGGATTCGATGATCCAGTGTCCTTCCTATGCTTGTGGCCCAGTGGACAGTCTTGGCATCGTTGGAAGTAGGTGACATGCGAAGGCGTTGATTATCTCTTCTGTAGTCCAGCATGTGAGGCAGAATCCATCAGCCTTACTACCCTTCGGTTGCTGGATGCAGCAGAAGTCGGTCTTATGGCCGAAACCTGGCCCATTCTTCCTGTACTTTTTCACCTTGATATATCCACCAGACATGCTGAAGGTTATCATGGCACTATCGAGAACACTCTTTATGTGCATGTAATCCTTTTTCTTGATGTTTTTCAATGAGTCCAAGTACATAGCATGGGAGTATTGTGGGTATAGAATGATGAGGGTGGCGCCCCGATTGCGCAAAATAAGTACACCTCAAATTAGCCTCCATCCATGCAAAGGAACTATTAAAACTTACGAAAGGATATCCGCGGATGACTTACGTGGGATGATAAGGCAGGAGAATCATCTCCTTGTCCTTATTGGCGGCCATGAACCAGTCGATGTACTTGCTTGCATAGTCACGGTGCTCTTTGCAGACTACGAAGAAGCTCTCGTGCATATAGTATGGGTCCGCGACGCAGATATATTTTATGTTCTCATGCCTGATGATGTAGTTCAGATACCACACATACATGCGGGTGAACTGAAAATCTAGCTTGGTCATGTGGAACATGTTGTAGATGTAGTCAAACCGCAAGATGAACTTATCCGTGGGCCATCTCTTGATGTACAACTTCCCACCCGGCACCTGAGCCGCATAAAGCGAATGTCCTTGATTTTTTTTGAGAGGAGAAGGCTTTTCTCTCTTGCCAGCACATCTTCATGAAGTCTCCTAAGATCATTGTTTAGTATGTCGTCTAGTGCTTTCCGAGGTAGGATCGGGTGGCCGACGACATGGAATAGCTCCGCACATTTGACAGGTATTTTGTCTACCTTCCAGGGCTGCAGAGGCGGCTGGCTGCTTGAAGCAGCTCTGGCGCCTTTAGAGCCTTTATTGTCTGATCTCATTCGTTGCTTCTTCGCGGGTGGCGATAGTGAGCCCGCCATACCTTCCCTAACCAGCACCCCCAGTGTCGTCGGGCTAATAAGTGGATGGCCCTTGCGTTGTTGTTGCTGGGTAGAGGGGACATCTGGAGGCGTCTCCTGCTAGGATCGCATGAAGAGAGACTTCTTGCAATTAGCCTTAGGATGTTCCAGCTCTGGCAAATTAGGCAGCATCAAGTCATCTCCATGCTCATGGCCTGAGTCATAGCCCCGAGCCATCAATTCTCTATCTTCATAGGCGGCATTGATATACTTGAGAGGGTCATCATCATCATCCTCCATGACATCATCAACATTTGCTTCTTCGACGGGGGTGACATCGTCAGGCACTAATGGAGGCTCTCCCTCACGTCGTCTGCTATCACCCGCCACGACAGGTGTCGATAATTGGGTAGGTGGGGTGGTGTTCATACCTTGTTGAGGCGTTACTATTGGTGTGCTACCGGGCGCTTCCACACAAAGAAGAGTCTTCGGCCAAGGCAGGAACCAACTCTTGCATGTGCCAATCCGTTTAGGGGTCTCGTCATCTCCCTTGAATGATGTCGGAGGAGGCAAATCCTTGAATCCCTCTTTGACACTGGCCACACAAACCTTGAAGACGCCATGGGGCATCTGTCGGTTGTGCAACATGCGGTCCTTCGGCTTCACGATCGTTGCCTCTCCCACATGCACCTTCTGGCCGTTGATGTCGTACAGTAGGGTGCACGGGGTTTCGTCGGCCTACGAAGACATGTCTGCGTCGTCATACATCCGAAAGGCAACTGGAATGGAAGACTATAGATATGCTGGTGAAGAGGGTACTGAAGGAAATATGCCCTAGAGGCAATAATAAAGTTATTATTTATTTCCTCATATCATGATAAATGTTTATTATTCATGCTAGAATTGTATTAACCGGAAACATGATACATGTGTGAATACATAGACAAAACTATAGTCACTAGTATGCCTCTACTTGACTAGCTCATTAATCAAAGATGGTTATGTTTCCTAACCATAGACATGTGTTGTCATTTGATTAGTGGGATCACATCATTAGGAGAATGATGTGATTGACATGACCCATTCCGTTAGCCTAGCACTTGATCGCTTAGTATACGCTATTGCTTTCTTCATGACTTATACAAAGTTCCTGCAACTATGAGATTGTGCAACTCCGTATACCGGAAGAACACTTTGTGTGCTACCAAACGTCACAACGAATCGGGTGATTATAAAGGTGCTCTCTGGTGTTTCCAAGGTACATGTTGGGTTGGCATAATTCGAGATTAGGTTTTGTCACTCCGATTGCTCGGAGAGGTATCTCTGGGCCCTCTCGGTAATACTCATCACCTAAGCCTTGCAAGCATGTAACTAATGAGTTAGTTATGAGATGATGTATTACGGAACGAGTAAAGAGACTTGCCGTAACGAGATTGAACTAGGTATTGGATACCGACGATCAAATCTTGGGCAAGTAACATACCGATGACAAAGGAACAAAGTATGTTGTTATACGGTTTGACCGATAAAGATCTTCGTAGAATATGTAGGAACCAATATGGGCATCCAGGTCCCGCTATTGGTTATTGACCGAGAATGGTTTTAGGTCATGTCTACATAGTTCTCGAACCCGTAGGGTCCGCACGCTTAACGTTTCGATGGCAGTTTTATTATGAGTTTATAAGTTTTGATGTACCGAAGTTCGTTCGGAGTCCCGGATGTGATCACGGACATGACGAGGAGTCTCGGAATGGTCGAGACATAAAGATTGATATACTGGAAGCCTATATTTGGACATCGGAATGGTTCCGCGTGAAATCGGCATTTTACCGGAGAACCGGGAGGTTACCGGAACCCCCCGGGGGGTTAATGGGCCTACATGGGCCAAGAGGGAGAAGAGGGCAGGAGCCAGGAGGGGGCCGCGCGCCCCTCCCCCTCCTAGTCCGAATAGGACAAGGGAAGGGGGGCGGCGCCCCCCTTTCCTTCCCCTCTTCCTCCTCTTTCCCCCCTTCTCCTACTCCTACTTGGAAAAGGGGAGTCCTACTCCCGGTGGGAGTAGGACTCCCCTGGCGCGCCTCTAGGCCGGCCGCCTCCTCCCCAGCTCCTTTATATACGGGGCGGGGGCACCCCAAAGACACAAGTTGATCTACGGATCGTTCCTTAGCCGTGTGTGGTGCCCCTTCCACCATATTCCACCTTGGTCATATCGTCGCGGAGTTTAGGCGAAGCCTGCGCCGATAGAACATCATCATCGCTACCACGCCGTCGTCCGACGGAACTCATCTCCGGAGCTCGGCTGGATCGGAGGCCGGAGATCATCATCGAGCTGAACGTGTGTTGAACTCGGAGGCTCCGTGACGTTCGGTGCTTGGATCGGTCGGATCGTGAAGACGTCGACTACATCAACCGCGTTGTTAACGCTTCGCCACGGTCTCACGAGGGTACGTGGGCTAACACTCTCCCTCTCGTTGCTATGCCATCACCATGATCTTGCGTGTGCGTAGGAAAAATTTGAAATTACTACGTTCCCCGACAGTGGCATCCGAGCCTAGGTTTTATGCGTTGATGTTATATGCACGAGTAGAGCACAAGTGAGTTGTGGGCGATACAAGTCATACCGCTTACCAAAGATGTCATACTTTGGATCGGCGGTATTGTGAGATGAAGTGGCCCGGACCGACATTACGCCAGACGCTTACGCGAGACCGGTTTCATCTATTACGAGCACTCGTGCTTAAAGGTGGTGGCGGGTGTCTGCTCTCTCACTTTAGCTGAATCGAGTGTGGCTACGCCGGTCCTTGCGAAGGTTAAAACAGCACCAACTTGACGAACTATCGCTGTGGTTTTGATGCGAGGTAAGAACAGTTCTTGCTAAGCCCGTAGCAGCCACGTAAAATTTGCAACAACAAAGTAGAGGACGCCTAACTTGTTTTTGCAGGCATGTTGTGATGTGATATGGTCAAGACGTGATGCTATATTTTATTGTATGAGATGATCATGTTTTGTAACCGGTTATCGGCAATCGGCGAGGAGCCGTATGGTTGTCGCTTTATTGTATGAAATGCAAACGCCCTGTAATTGCTTTACTTTATCACTAGGCGGTAGCGATAGTCGTAGAAGCAATATATGGCGTAAACGACAACGATGCTACGATGGAGATCAAGGTGTCGCACCGATGATGATGGTGATCACGACGGTGCTTCGGAGATGGAGATCACAAGCACAAGATGATGATGGCCATATCATATCACTTATATTGATTGCATGTGATGTTTATCTTTTATGCATCTTATCTTGCTTTGATTGACGGTAGCATTTTAAGATGATCTCTCACTAAAATTATCAAGAAGTGTTCTCCCTGAGTATGCACCGTTGCCAAAGTTCGTCGTGCCGAGACACCACGTGATGATCGGGTGTGATAAGCTCTACGTCCATCTACAACGGGTGCAAGCCAGTTTTGCACACGCAGAATACTCAGGTTAAACTTGATGAGCCTAGCATATTCAGATATGGCCTCGGAACACGGAGACCGAAAGGTCGAGCGTGAATCATATAGTAGATATGATCAACATAGTGATGTTCACCATTGAAAACTACTCCATCTCACGTGATGATCGGTTATGGTTTAGTTGATTTGGATCACGTGATCACTTAGATGACTAGAGAGATGTCTGTCTAAGTGGGAGTTCTTAAGTAATATGATTAATTGAACTTAAATTTATCATGAAGCTTAGTACCGATAGTATCTTGCTTGTCTATGTTTGTTTGTAGATAGATGGCTCGTCTTTGTTGTTAGTTGAATTTTAATGCGTTCCTTGAGAAAGCAAAGTTGAAAGATGATGGTAGCAATTACACGGATCGGGTCCGTAACCTCGAGGATTATCCTCATTGTTTGCACGTAAAAGTTACGCCTGGAAGCACCGCTGGGTGCGAACTGCTTCTTGATGTAACCGACGACGTTAAGAACGTCTCGCAAAGCAAAGTCGATGACTACTCTATAGTTCGATGTGCCATGCTTTACGCTTAGAACCGGGTCTTCAACGACGTTTTGAACGTCATGGAGCATATAAGATGTTCCAAGAGTTGAATTTAATATTTCAAGCAAATGCCCGGATTGAGAGATATGAAGTCTCCAATAAGTTCTATAGCTGCAAGATGGAGGAGAATAGTTCATCGGTGAACACATACTCGTAATGTCCGGTATAATAATCAATTGATTCAACTGGGAGTTAATCTTCACGATGATAGTGTCATTGATGAATTCTCCAATCATCGCCACCAAGCTACAAGAGCTTTGTGATGAACTATAATATGCAAGGGATGAACAAGACTATTCCCGAGCTCTTCGCAATGCTAAAAGCAGCGGAGGTAGAAATCAAGAAGGAGCATCCAAGTGTTGATGGTCAACAAGACCACTAGTTTCAAGAAAAGGGCAAAGGGAAGAAGAAGGGAACTTCAAAAGAACGGCAAGCAAGTTGCTGCTCAAGAGAAGAAACCCAAGTCTGGACCTAAGCTCGAAATCGAGTGCTTCTACCGCAAGCGATCGTCATCGAAGCGAAACCGCCCCAAGTATTTGGCGGATAAGAAGGATGGCAAAGTGAACAAAGGTATATGTGATATACATGTTATTGATGTGTACCTAACTAGAGCTCGTAGTAGCACTGGTATTTGATATCGGTTCATTGCTAATATTTGCAACTCAAAGCAGGACTACTAATAAGCGAGCAGCGCCAAGGACGAGGTGACGATGCGCGTGGGAAGCGGTTCCAAAGTCGATGTGATCGCGGTCGGCACGCTACCTCTACATCTACCTTCGGGATTAGTTTTAGACCTGAATAATTGTTATTTGGTGCCAGCGTTGAGCATGAACATTATATCTGGATCTTGTTTAATGCGAGACGGTTATTCATTTAAATTAGAGAATAATGGTTGTTCTATTTATATGAGTAATATCTTTTATGGTCATGCACCCTTGAAGAGTGGTCTATTTTTATTGAATCTCGGTAGTAGTGATGCACATATTCATAATGTTGAAACCAAAAGATGCAGAGTTGATAATGATAGTGCAACTTATTTGTGGCACTGCCGTTTAGGTCATATCGGTGTAAAACGCATGAAGAAACTCCATACTGATGGACTTCTGGAATCACTTGATTATGAATCACTTGGTACTTGCGAACCGTGCCTCATGGGCAAGATGACTAAAACACCATTCTCCGGAACTATAGAGAGAGCAACAGATTTGTTGGAAATCATACATACAGATATATGTGGTCCGATGAATATTGAGGCTCGTGGCGGACATCGTTATTTTCTCACCTTCACAGATGATTTGAGCAGATATGGGTATATCTACTTAATGAAGCACAAGTCTGAAACATTTGAAAAGTTCAAAGAATTTCAGAGTGAAGTGGAGAATCATCGTAACAAGAAAATAAAGTTTCTACGATCTGATCGTGGAGGAGAATATTTGAGTTACGAGTTTGGTTTACATTTGAAACAATGCGGAATAGTTTCACAACTCACGCCACCCGGAACACCACAATGAAATGGTGTGTCCGAACGTCATAATCGTACTTTACTTGATATGGTGCGATCTATGATGTCTCTTACCGATTTACCGCTATCGTTTTGGGGTTATGCTTTAGAGACGGCCGCATTCACGTTAAATAGGGCACCATCAAAATCCGTTGAGACGACGCCTTATGAACTGTGGTTTGGCAAGAAACCAAAGTTGTCGTTTCTTAAAGTTTGGGGCTGCGATGCTTATGTGAAGAAACTTCAACCAGATAAGCTCGAACCCAAATCGAGAAATGTGTCTTCATAGGATATCCAAAAGAGATCATGGATACACCTTCTATCACAGATCCGAAGGCAAGACATTCGTTGCTAAGAATGGATCCTTTCTAGAGAAGGAGTTTCTCTCGAAAGAAGTGAGTGGGAGGAAAGTAGAACTTGATGAGATAATCAGATCTACTCCCTTATTGGAAAGTAGTTCATCACGAGAACCGGTTCTGTGACGACTACACCAATTAGTGAGGAAGCTAATGATATTGATCATGAAACTTGAGATCAAGTTTCTGCTGAACCTCGTGGTCTACCGAGTAAGATCCGCACTGAGTGGTACGGTAATCCTATTACGGAAGTCATGTTACTTGACCATGATGAACCTCGAACTATGAGGAAGCGATGATGAGCCCAGTTTCCGCAAAATGGCTAGAGGCCATGAAATCGAGATGGGATCCATGTATGAAAACAAAGTATGGACTTTGGTTGACTTGCCGATGATCGGCAAGCCATTGAGAATAAATGGATCTTTAAGAAGAAGACCGACGCGATGGTAAATCTGTCTATAAAGCTCGACTTGTTGCGAAAGGTTTTCGACAAGTTCAAGGGGTTGACTACGATGAGACTTTCTCACCCGTAGCGATGCTTAAGTCTGTCCGAATCATGTTAGCTATTGCTGCATTTCATGATTATGAAATTTGGCAAATGGATGTCAAGACTGCATTCTTGAATGGATTTCTAGAAGAAGAGTTGTATATGATGCAGCCGGAAGGTTTTGTTGATCCAAAAGGTGCTAACAAAGTATGCAAGCTCTAGCGTTCCATTTATGGACTGGTGCAAGCATCTCGGAGTTGGAATAAACGCTTTGATAATGTGATCAAAGCATATGGTTTTATCTGAGACTTTTGGAGAAGCCTCAGATTTACAAGAAAGTGAGTGGGAGCTCAGAGCATTTCTAGTTTTATATGTAGATGACATATTATTAATTGGAAATGATATAGAATTTTGGATAGCATAAAGGGATACTTGAATAAAAGTTTTTCAATGAAAGACCTCGGTGAAGCTGCTTACATATTGGGCATCAAGATCTATAGAGATAGATCAAGACGCTTAATAGGACTTTCACAAAGCACATACCTTGACAAAATTTTGAAAAGTTCAAAATGGATCGAGCAAAGAAAGGATTCTTGCACGTGCTACAAGGTGTGAAGTTGAGTCAAACTCAATGCCCGACCACAATGAGAACATAGAGAGAAATGAAAAATGTTCCTATGCTTCAGCCATAGGCTCTATCATGTATGCAATGTCTTGTGTACCGACCGACGTATGCTTAGCAATAAGCTTGGCAGAAGGTACCAAAGTAATCCAGAGTGGATCATCGTCACGATCAAGAACATCCCGAAATACGAAAAGGACTAAGGATATGTTTCTCGATATGGAGGTGACAAAGAGCTAGTCGTAAATGGTTACGTCGATGCAAGCTTTGACACCGATCCGGACGATTCTAAATCACAAACCGGATCGTGTTTTTATTAAACGGTGGAGCTGTAAGTTGGTGCGATTCTAAACAAAGCGTCGTGGCGGGATCTACATGTGAAGCGGAGTACATAGCTGCTTCTGAAGCAGCGATGAAGGAGTCTGGATGAAGGAGTTCATTTCCGATCTAGGTGTCATACCTAGTGCATCGGGACCAATGAAGATCTTCTGTGACAATATCGTGCAATTGCCTTGGCAAAGGAATCCAGATTTCACAAGAGGACCAAGCACATCAAGAGACGCTTCGATTCCATTCGGGACCAAGTCCAAGTGGGAGACATAGAGATTTGCAAGATACATACGGATCTGAATGTTGCGCACCCATTGACTAAGCCTCTCTCACGAGCAAAACATGATCAAGCACCAAGACTCCATGGGTGTCGAATCATTACTATGTAATCTAGATTATTGACTCTAGTGCAAGTGGGAGATCAAGGAAATATGCCCTAGAGGCAATAATAAAGTTATTATTTATTTCCTCATATCATGATAAATGTTTATTATTCATGCTAGAATTGTATTAACCTAAACATGATACATGTGTGAATACATAGACAAAACTATAGTCACTAGTATGCCTCTACTTGACTAGCTCATTAATCAAAGATGGTTATGTTTCCTAACCATAGACATGTGTTGTCATTTGATTTGTGGGATCACATCATTAGGAGAATGATGTGATTGACATGACCCATTCCGTTAGCCTAGCACTTGATCGCTTAGTATACTGCTATTGCTTTCTTCATGACTTATACAAAGTTCCTGCAACTATGAGATTGTGCAACTCCGTGATACGGAAGAACACTTTGTGTGCTACCAAACGTCACAACGTAATTGGGTGATTATAAAGGTGCTCTACAGTGTTTCCAAGGTACATGTTGGGTTGGCATAATTGAGATTAGGTTTTGTCACTCCGATTGTCGGAGAGGTATCTCTGGGCCCTCTCGGTAATACTCATCACCTAAGCCTTGCAAGCATGTAACTAATGAGTTAGTTATGAGATGATGTATTACGGAACGAGTAAAGAGACTTGCCCGTAACGAGATTGAACTAGGTATTGGATACCGACGATGAAATCTCGGGCAAGTAACATACCGATGACAAAGGGAACAAAGTATGTTGTTATACGTTTTGACCGATAAAGATCTTCGTAGAATATGTAGGAACCAATATGGGCATCCAGGTCCCGCTATTGGTTATTGACCGAGAATGGTTTTAGTTCATGTCTACATAGTTCTCGAATCCGTAGGGTCCGCACGCTTAACATTTCGATGACAGTTTTATTATGAGTTTATAAGTTTTGATGTACCAAAGTTTGTTCGAGGTCCCGGATGTGATCACGGACATGACGAGGAGTCTCGGAATGGTCGAGACATAAAGATTGATATATTGGAAGCCTATATTTGGACATCGGAATGGTTCCGGGTGAAATCGGCATTTTACCGGAGAACCGGGAGGTTACCGGAACCCCCCGGGGGGTTAATGGGCCTACATGGGCCAAGAGGGAGAAGAGGGAAGGAGCCAGGAGGGGGCCGCGCACCCCTCCCCCTCCTAGTACGAATAGGACAAGGGAAGGGGGGCGGCGCCCCCCTTTCCTTCCCCTCTTCGTCCTCTTTCCCCCCTTCTCCTACTCCTACTTGGAAAAGGGGAGTCCTACTCCTGGGAGTAGGACTCCCCCTTGGTGCGCCTCTGGGCCGGCCGCCTCCTCCCCTGGCTCCTTTATATACGGGGTAGGGGGCACCCCAAAGACACACAAGTTGATCTACGGATCGTTCCTTAGCCGTGTGCGGTGCCCCTTCCACCATATTCCACCTCGGTCATATCATCGCGGAGTTTAGGCGAAGCCCTGCGCCGGTAGAACATCATCATCGTCACCACGCCGTCGTGCTGACGGAACTCATCTCCGGAGCTCGGCTGGATCGGAGGCCGGAGATCGTCATCGAGCTGAACGTGTGCTGAATTCGGAGGCTCCGCACGTTCAGTGCTTGGATCGGTCGGATCGTGAAGACGTACGACTACATCAACCGCGTTGTGCTAACACTTCTGCTTACGGTCTACGAGGGTACATGGACGAACACTCTCCCCTCTCGTTGCTATGCCATCACCATGATCTTGCGTGTGCATAGGAAAATTTTGAAATTACTACATTCCCCGACAGGTACGACGCGTAATTACCGTGAGGGCGTCGATCTTAGCCAAAGACGAAGCCCCGCCGAGCATGCCAGAGACGGAGGACGGGCTGCTATGAACAGGAGCGGAACCAGGTACGGGACCATGTGTGGTTGCGTGAGCAGGTGCTGGTCGTGCGATGTTCACCGCATTGCTCCCGACGTAGCTAGGAAGGGGAAAGTCCTCTGGCCCTTTATCTGGATTGTTCTTCGTCCAATCGATAACTGCCGGAATCAAGCTACTAATGGAAGATGCAAAGTCAGCCCTGACGCCAGCTACCGCTACACTAACCACTGCATCGACTACCTTGACCAACTCTTCTTTGGTCTCAGCTTTGGTCTTATCGATCGCAAGTGCGACCTTCTCGTCGATGGTTTGTTGAGTAAGCATCCTTCTCTGCCTTTTTTTCCTCCGGCTTCTCGTGGTAGCACGTCTTCCACAAGGCGCCATCTCTGATGCCGTGCACACGTCCATACGATGACAGTTTGTCCTCCGAGACCTTTTTTAGTATGTTTAGGGCCCGGTTGAAAGGGGTATCCCACTTGGGCCTCGCCAATGATTGAGACGCCTCGTCGCTTTCGGCTGCCTTTTGGTGCTGGTCTTTCTACAAAAGGAATGTGGATGGTTTACAAATGTGACAAAACTTGTAGTCGGATTGATTAAAAGCTAATATAAGGTGGTAATATAATAATTACCAACAGTCTCATGAACTCCCTTGTGTTCAGGTCCGTGTAAAAGATCTTATTGACGGGGTCCCACTTGTACCGGGCCCTGATCTAGTCAGGCTCCTGCGGCTCGGTGAACTCCGCCAAGGGGTCTGGGATTCCGTGACTTTCATGTTCGGCGTCCTCCTTGGCCCATACGTGCCTCTTCCCCTTGTAACCACGGCTTCCGGGGCAGTGAGGAGGCGTGTTCCTGGCCTGGAGCACCTTCATTTTCTCCAGCTTTTTCTTGAAGTTTTCTTTAGCGCAAGTCTCCTTGAATTTTTTGAAGTCCTCTTCCTTTAGTGTCAATTGTCAGCATGAATCTTGGACCACGGTTCATTCTTCGCAATCGCTTTTTTCACCCTTACTTTCCAGGCGGCCAAGTTGTTGTTAAACGTCCCCATTGCCTTATTGTTTATCTTTCTCATGGGTTCGTCCTGCCATCGAAGTTTGCTTTGATCCCGGCCGCGGAACAAGAATCTATTGTGCAACTTCTTTAGGAGCATGTGCTCCATATGTGGTACCTTCCTTAACTTTTCGTCGTTGATGTTGGCGGTTTCCCTGAGTGTCACGCCCAATATGCGATACTATCCTAAAGAGACTCGAAGGTCCCCCCAAGGATAGAATCGCATATTGAAACGCTTTTGCAAGGTGGATATCATTACATCAACATTACATAATAGATAGGGATACATACATAAGGCATACAATGCCACACGAATACAACACCATCTTACATAAGAGCAACATCCGACTACGGATGAAACACAAACAGAAACTCAAACGACATCCACCCTCCAGCCCAGGCTGCCGACCTAGAACCTATCCCCTGATCGGAGAAGAAGCAAAAGCAGAACTCCAAAACAAGTAAACATCGCTCTCGCGTCAAGATCATCGCATAACTCAGTACACGCAATCGATGTTGTAGTAATCAGTGAGCCACGAGGACTCAAAGAATCCCATTACCATGGGTATCAAGACTAGCAAAGCTTAATGGGAAAGGAAGGGTAAAGTGGTGAGGTTGCAAAGCAGCGACTAAGCATATATGGTGGCTAACATACGCAAATAGGAGCGAGAAGAGAAGCAAAGGAACGGTCGTGAAGCTAGCAATGATCAAGAGGTGATCCGAACACCTACTTACGTCAAATATAACCCGAAACCGTGTTCACTTCCGGACTCACCGAAAAAGAGACCATCACGGCTACACACGCGGTTGATGCATTTTAATTCGGATCTGGTGTCAAGTTATCTACAACCGACATTAACAAATTCCCATCTCGCCACATAACCGCGGGCACGGCTCTCGAAAGTTTAAACCACAGAGGGTGTCCCAACTTAGCCCATGATAAGCTCTCGCGATCAACGAAGGATATACCTTCTCCCAGAAGACCCGATCGCCTCGGAATCCCGTTTACAAGACATTTCGACAATGGTAAAACAAGACCAGCAAAGCCGCCCGATGCAAACAAATCCCGATAGGAGCTGCACATATCTCGTTCTCGTGGCACACCGGATAGGTTAGCCTCGAGTAAAACCAACCCTCGAGTTGCCCGAGGTGGCCCCGCAGATCTGCCTGCTTGGACCAACACTCGAAGGAGCACCGACCGGGGGCTAAAATAAAGATGACCCTCGGGCTCCGGAAACCCAAGGGAAAAAGGGCTAGGTGAGGCAAATGGTAAAACCAAGGTTGGGCCTTGCCGGAGGAGTTTTATTCAAAGCGAACTGTCAAGGGGGTCCCATAAATCACCCGACCGCGTAAGGAACGCAAAATCCGGAAACATAACACCGGTATGACGGAAACTAGGGCGGCAAGAGTGGAACAAAACACCAGTCATAAGGCCAAGCCTTCCACCCTTTACCAAGTATATAGATGCATTAATTAAATAAGAGATATTGTGATATCCCAACATAATCCTGTCCACCATGGAGCAATCTTCAACTTCACCTGCAACTAACAACGCTATAAGAGGGGCTGAGCAAAGCGGTAACATAGCCAAGCAACGGTTTGCTAGGAAGGGTGTCAAAGGTTAGAGGCTGACATGGCAATTTGGGAGGCTTGAACATCAATTATAGGTAGCACAGCAAAGCGATAGAACGAAGCAACTAGCATAGCAATGATAGTAGTGAGATCCAAGGTAGCGGTCATCTTGCCTGAAATCCCGCTAGGAAGAAGAACGAGTCCATGAAGAAGATGAAGCCACGAAGACGAACCAAGCGTAGTCGAACGAATCCTCACGATCGCAACGAAAGGGAACTATTGAGAAGAAGCACACAACATGGTAAACGCACCACACATAGACATGACATGATGCACAACCAAGCATGATGCATGACAAAGCTACATGAAGCTACTCATGACAAGAGACGATGCAAACAAGAGCAACACATCAAAGCAAGTTTAAATGAGGCCGGAAACAACATATAACAATTCCGGTAAGTCCTCATATGCATATTTCAAAATTGGTCCAGATCTGAATAAACCTTATGTTCAAGTTGTTAAACAGCAAGTTAAGATGCACCAAGATGATCTACACGAGGTTCTAGTCAAGTTACATATAAAGTTCATTAGATTTGGAGCTACAGCCTAGAAGATATGAGCAAAACAAGTTGAACATGGCATTGATGTAAAATGCAAACACACCAAAACAAGGATGCAACATGATAATATGAAACTGCATGCAAATCTAAGCAAGTTTCATATAGAGCACACTCAAAACGGAGCAACGGTTCAACACATACACTCTATACAAGTCATAACAACAATCTGCCCAAAACAGCAACTAGGCATATTGCAAGCATCAAAACAATAAGCTACAGCACCCCAACATAAGAACAAAAGGCATGGACTTGAAGTACAGGTAAGGCATGACAAAACATGAACACTGAGCTATCTCCAGAAACTACTAGAACATGCTCAAAAGGACATGGCAAGATTGCATATATTAACAGTTTCAGACTTAACAGGAATAACATCAGGTTGCAATGTTTAGAGCAAGCAAACATCATGCTACAGGAACTTAACATGGCAAACAAAGGCATGGCATGAATCTACTAATTGCATATAACAAAAGTCCCTTACTGACCACAAGCCAAAAAGGCATAGAAAATATGATGGCACCCATGTAAACATGGCAAAAGATATGACAGATTCATACATGGCAGGAACAACAATAAGTAGGCATGTTGGTGAGCTTGAACCACTCACTACAGAGCAAGACATGGCATCGCAAGGTGACCAACAGTAAGAAGACATGTTTATGAAGCTAAGCATGGCAAGAACAAGTTCATAGGGTGCATGGATCACTAGCAACAGTCATGGCAACATTGAACTTAATGCTAACAGGCTGACATCAACATTATTTAGCAAGTTTGGAGCAAGATTACGACAAGTTACAGCAGGCTATAAATGCAACCAGGGGAATGAATGGACAGACCAAGACATATATAACAAATCATCCTTAGTGAACATCTCCAGATTATGCATGGAATGACTAGTAGCAAAGCAGGTTTACATAGCAACAAAATATAATGTAATCAGCCTAGCAAAACAAAGAACAACAAGTACCCCACTTAACAAGCTTGATGCACTCAAGAAACAACTCACAAAAATACATGGATGACACCACTGTGAAGATGGCATGACATAGTTCAAAACACATGTAGACATCAACCTCATAGGATGCACACATCAAATGCAACAAAAATGACAAATGAGCATGTTCTGTTAACAGACAGCAGATAACATTAAATAGCACTCTTGCAACAATGATTCAGGCATTAGGATGGACTCAAATGAACATGATGCAATGGAATGAAATGAAGTACTCGTTGAGGTGAACAATTTGACATATTACACGCACGAAACGGAGTAGTATGCAGCAAGTTATGATGCGATGAACATGGCATGAAAATGTAAATAATTTCGGGACAGCAGATTTCGGGGTCAACCTCAAACGGATCTGGATCGGGTGCGGTTGACGAGGACGGCCGGAGTTTGCTCGCCGGGGTTGGAGGAGACGGCGGCCGGATCAGCGGGGAAGGCGAGGGAGAGCTCCCTCCGGCCGGATCTCGCCGGATCCGGACGCGGGACGGCGCGGCAGGGCGGAGGGCGCGACAGGAGGCGACGCGGAGGCGGGCGCCACCCGGGAGGCTGCGGTGGACCGGACCGACAAATCAAGCGGCACGGGCGGAGGAGATTCGGCGGCGGGGCGAGGTCGCGGCAGGTGGCGGCTGGAGCTGGGGGGCGGGGCCACGGCAGAGGGGGGCTCAGCCTTGTGGGCGCGCCCGGAGCCGGGCGGCGCGCATCACCGGCGGCGACGGGGAGGAGCGGGCGGCGCGAGGGGGAGGCGTGGCGGCCGCGCGGGCCCGGATGGGCTCAAGCGGCCGACCAGTGGCACGGCGGGCCAGGCGGCGATGTGGGCGCTGGCGCCACGTGGCGGCTGCGGAGTGGCTGTGGGGGCGGGCGGACATGTCCGGCGCCGGGCGGACATGTCCGGCGGCACGAGGATGAAGATGGCTAGGGTTTGGAATGCGGGAAATTCGGGGGAGGAGCACATATTTATAGGTAGAGGGAGCTAGGAGAGTCCAAATGAGGCACGATTTTCGCCCACAGGATCGTGATCGAACGACCGAGAGCATGGAGGGGGTTAGGATGGGTTTTGGGCCACTTTGAAGGGGTGTTGTGCTGCAAAGAGAAAGGGGCTTTACGGTTACCTGGTTAACCGTTGGAGTATCAAACGGACTCCAAATGGCACGAAACTTGACAGGCGGTCTACCGGTGCTATACCAAGGCCGCTTGTCAAACCTTGGTCCATTCCGAGAAAGTTTAACACCCGCTCACAACGAGAGACAAAAGGGGGACGCCGGAGGACATAGGAGTGCCGGATTGCAAAACGGACAACGGGGAAAATGCTCGGATGCATGAGACGAACACGTATGCGAAATGAGATGCACATGATGACGTGATAAAATGCAACATGCAAGCAAATGACATGGCAACGACGGCGAATAACTGGCGGACACCTGACGCATCGAATTCGGGGCATTACAACACTCCTCCACTAACAAGAGATCTCGCCCCGAGATCTTAGGACCGAGACGGAAGGGAAAAGGGATGAGATGAAACAAGAACTCAAGAGAGGAAACAAAGAATCGCGAGCACACGAGATGAAGAGAGGAACGACGAGAATGACGAGAATCGAAGGATCACGGAATCAGATAGACTATGAAACCACTCCGGTTAGAACGAGATAAGAAACACATAAGACTGAAAAGGATTTAGGCAGCACTCCGGCTGAAACATGGAAGAATAGAACACGAGCTTGAGAGGATGGAATGATACTTGATGAAGACATGACACAAAACCTCCAGAAAGAATTGAATAAGTTGAATGAAAAGAACGGAGAAGAAAATGACAACTTGTGCCACGAATGAAATTGAAAGCATCTTTAGAAGGAAGGCTTAAACGGAGTTGTTGAGAAAAATCAACAACGAAAAGAATAAGCTTGTTGTGGACTTATGGATAACATCTCAAAATTATGAGGTGATAACCAACCACAAGCAGAAAAGATTGAATAGCTGAGAGGAACAAAGAAATGCAAAACTCCACTTCAAAAGTATACGGAGAATTAATTGCACTTCGAGACGTGAGAAGAAAAGATACTTGAACTCCTCCAACAAAATCTTGATGAACACTTGAAAAGTGGATTAAATCATGAAGAACCACCATGAAGAACTCCGGTGACAAAAGGATGATGAGATAGAATGAAGGATGAAAGAATAAGACGAGCCTTGCGATGATTTAGATGGAGGTTTCGACGAAATGGCCGAGGAAGCTTTGAACTCCGGGAAAGAAAAGATGCAAACACTTGGAACTAGAATTTATTCATCAAGAACAAACTCCGAAGGAAGGGATTACTCGCTTGGATGAAATAAGAATAAGATCTATTGTATGCTTATCCTTCATCAAATTAAATTGATGACAAGCAATGGATTTTGCATACTACTTATTCTTCTTGAAAAAGAAATGAGAAGTGGCATAACGTAAAATTGAGAAGGTCTTCATGAACCACCGGTAGGATTGAAAAGAACGAATGGATTAAAAATGATAATCAAGGAAAAAGAATCTTGAACGAACCACCGTTAGAAATAAAATGAACAAAGAAAAGAGAAAGAATCGCCGGGAAGAATTAGAAGAACAAATATGCTAGAAGGGATTTAGATGCAAAAGAATGAAGAGATAACAACCTAATTAAAGAGTACTTGAACGAAGCACCGGGATAATTGGATAACGGTAACTGAAATGTGAGGATGAAGAATTCTTCTGGAATGATGGCCTCTGATGAAAAGAAACAGAAGTCAACTCCTGACATACTCCGGATGGGTGAGAAAAGGAATATCTGACAAATGGAACAATTCGAGAGGGTAACATGAAGCTAGAACCACGAATCTCCGGGGGAATGGACAAGATTTAGAGGAAAAACTCTTCTTCGGTCTTCAAATGACGACGAGAAACACCACCAAAATTACTGAGATACTCCGGGAGAATGAGAAGCGAAGAGGTTGAGCCAACAATGAAAAGAATTTGAACAAGATCTTGGAGAAGGCATGTGACTGATGGGATCCATTCTTATGTCACACTTAAAAAGAATTGAGAATAGCTCCGGGGAAATTAGAAGAGTCAGGTAAGATCCTAGGAAAAGACCTGTGGGTTAGGGCCCACTAAAAGAAAACACCGTTGAAAAGGATTGTTGAAGAAGTAGATGATACACTGGAACAATTGAAATATTTGAATGAGGTGACAACCTCGAATTAATTGGAACACAGACAAATCTCCTGCAATGTCTTTCGAACTCCGGAATCATTGAATGGCGAGAGGCAAACAAGCAAGGAGAACACTTGACCCAGGGAAAAGAATGTGATCAACCCGAAAAACTTGAATTGAGTGCACCGGAAAAAGAAAAAGAGATGACGAATGTCAAACAAAACGAGAATTCACCGGTTGAAATAATTGACGAAAGACTGAAGAGACTCTGCATGAATGAAATTGATGGTCGAAAGAGACTCGGACTACGGGAAGAAAAGGGGTGGGAGGGCGGTAAAACAAAGGCAACTTGGAAGGGGGAACCGACGAATATCTTGAAGAGAAAACACCGGTTGAAATAATTGAGGAAAGACGACAAAGACTTTGCACGAGTAGGATGGATACTCGATTACGGGCTCCGGCTTCGAGAAGAAAAAGGGAGGGCGGGTGGGAAAAAGAAAGACAACTTCGGATGTGTAAAACAACATTGATGAGAAAGAACTGAGGATTGAACTTGCAAAAACAAAGAGGGTCGAACCGCCTTGACGAGGATGCACCGGATAAAAAGAGCTGAGAACCAATGATCGGAAAACCAACTGCGTGAACCTAAAGAAAAATTTGACTGGGAAGAGGAGTAATTCAAAACACCTACGTCAAGATTCCTCACCAGAGCGACGAAGGGGAAGAGGAGTAAAAAGAATTCCTACTCTCCGATATAACTAGACTCCGAAAACAGTTTTCTTCTAGACTCGACAACGGCCAAACTACACGATCAATCAAGGGGGCTCCTAAGGTCGGTCGAGGCTCTGATACCAACTTGTCATGCCCAATATGCGATACTATCCTAAAGAGACTCGAAGGTCCCACCAAGGATAGAACCGCATATTGAAATGCTTTTGCAAGATGGATATCATTACATCAACATTACATAATAGATAGGGATACATACATAAGGCATACAATGCCACACGAATACAACACCATCTTACCTAAGAGCAACATCCGACTATGGATGAAACACAAACAGAAACTCAAACGACATCCACCCTACTAGCCCAGGCTGCCGACCTGGAACCTATCCCCTGATCGAACAAGAAGCAGAAGCAGAACTCCAAAACAAGTAAACATCGCTCTCGCGTCAAGATCATCGCATAACCTGTACTCGCAATCGTTGTTGTAGTAATCAGGAGCCACGAGGACTCAAAGAATCCCATTACCATGGGTATCAAGACTAGCAAAGCTTAATGGGAAAGGAAGGGGTAAAGTGGTGAGGTTGCAACAGCGACTAAGCATATATGGTGGCTAACATACGCAAATAGGAGCGAGAAGAGAAGCAAAGGAACGGTCGTGAAGCTAGCAATGATCAAGAGGTGATGCTGAACTCCTACTTATGTCAAATATAATCCAGAAACCGTGTTCACTTCCTGGACCCCGCCGAAAAGAGACCATCACGGCTACACACGCGGTTGATGCATTTTAATTCGGATCTGGTGTCAAGTTATCTACAACCGGACATTAACAAATTCCCATCTGCCACATAACCGCGGGCATGGCTCTCTAAAGTTTAAACCCTGCAGGGGTGTCCCAACTTAGCCCATGATAAGCTCTCGCGATCAACGAAGGATATACCTTCTCCCAGGAAGACCCGATCAGTCTTGGAATCCCGGTTTACAAGACATTTCAACAATGGTAAAACAAGACCAGCAAAGCTGCCCGATGCGCCGACAAATCCCGATAGGAGCTGCACATATCTCGTTCTCAGGGCACACCGGATAGGTCAGCCTACGAGTAAAACCAACCCTCAAGTTGCCCCAAGGTGGCCCCGCAGTCTGCCCGTTTCGGACCAACACTCGAAGGAGCACTGGCCCGGGGGGGGGGCTAAAATAAAGATGACCCTCGGGCTCCGGAAACCCAAGGTAAAAAGGGCTAGGTAAGGCAAATGGTAAAACCAAAGTTGGGCCTTGCTGGAGGAGTTTTATTTAAAGCGAACTGTCAAGGGGGTCCCATAAATCACCCGACCGCGTAAGGAACGCAAAATCCGGGAACATAACACCGGTATGACGAAAACTAGGGCGGCAAGAGTGGAACAAAACACCAGGCATAAGGCCAAGCCTTCCACCCTTTACCAAGTATATAGATGCATTAATTAAATAAGAGATATTGTGATATCCCAACATAATCCTGTCCATCATGGAGCAATATTCAACTTCACCTGCAACTAACAACGCTATAAGAGGGGCTGAGCAAAGCGGTAACATAGCCAAGCAACGGTTTGCTAGGAAGGGTGTCAAAGGTTAGAGGCTGACATGGCAATTTGGGAGGCTTGAAGAGCAATTGATAGGTAGCGCAGCAAAGCGATAGAACGAAGCAACGAAGACGAACCAAGCATAGTCCATGAAGAAGATGAAGCCACGAAGACGAACCAAGCATAGTCGAACGAATCCTCACGATCGCAATGAAACGGGAACTATCGAGAAGAAGCACACAACATGGTAAACACACCACACATAGACATGACATGATGCACAACCAAGCATGATGCATGACAAAGCTACATGAAGCTACTAATGACAAGAGACGATGCAAACAAGAGCAACACATCAAAGCAAGTTTAAATGAGGCCGGAAACAACATATAACAATTCCGGTAAGTCCTCATATGCATATTTCGAAATTGGTCCAGATCTGAATAAACCTTATGTTCAAGTTGTTAAACAGCAAATTAAGATGCACCAAGATGATCTACTCGAGATGCTAGTCAAGTTACATATAAAGTTCATTAGATTTGGAGCTACGGCCTAGAAGATATGAGCAAAACAAGTTGAGCATGGCATTGATGCAAAATGCAAACAAACATCAAGCAAACACACCAAAACAAGGATGCAACATGATAATATGAAACTACATGCAAATCTAAGCAAGTTTCATATAGAGCACACTCAAAACGGAGCAACGTTTCAACACACACTCTATACAAGTCATAACAACAATCTGCCCAAAACAGCAACCAGGCATATTGCAAGCATCAAAACAATAAGCTACAACACCCCAACATAAGAACAAAAGGCATGGACATGAAGTACAGGTAAGGCATGACAAAACATGAACACTGAGCTATCTCCAGAAACTACTAGAACATGCTCAAAAGGACATGGCAAGATTGCATATATTAACAGTTTCAGACTTAACAGGAATAACATCAGGTTGCAATGTTTAGAGCAAGCAAACATCATGCTACAGGAACTTAACATGGCAAACAAAGGCATGGCATGAATCTACTAATTGCATATAACAAAAGTCCCTTACTGACCACGAGCCAAAAAGGCATAGAAAATATGATGGCACCCATGTAAACATGGCAAAAGATATGACAGATTCATACATGGCAGGAACAACAATAAGTAGGCATGTTGGTGAGCTTGAACCACTCACTACAGAGCAAGACATGGCATCGCAAGGTGACCAACAGTAAGAAGACATGTTTACGAAGCTAAGCATGGCAAGAACAAGTTCATAGGGTGCATGGATCACTAGCAACAGTCATGGCAACATTGAACTTAATGCTAACAGGCTGACAGCAACATTATTTAGCAAGTTTGGAGCAAGATTACGACAAGTTACAGCAGGCTATAAATGCAACCAGGGGAATGAATGGACAGACCAAGACATATATAACAAATCATCCTTAGTGAACATCTCCAGATTATGCATGGAATGACTAGTAGCAGCAGGTTTACATAGCAACAAAATATAACAGAATCAGCCTAGCAAAACAGCAACAACAAGTACCCCACTTAACAAGCTTGATGCACTCAGTAAACAACTCACAAAAATACATGGATGACACCACTGTGAAGATGGCATGACATAGTTCAAAACACATGTAGACATCAACCTCATAGGATGCACACATCAAATGCAACAAAAATGACAAATGAGCATGTTCTGTTAACAGACAACAGATAACATTATATAGCACTTTTGCAACAATGATTCAGGCATTAAGATGGACTCAAATGAACATGATGCAATGGAATGAAATGAAGTACTCGTTGAGGTGAACAATTTGACATATTACACGCATGAAACGGAGTAGTATGCAGCAAGTTATGATGCGATGAACATGGCATGAAAATGTAAATAATTTCGGGACTTAGCAGATTTTGGGGTCAACCTCAAACGGATCTGGATCGGGCGCGGTTGACGAGGACGGCCGGAGTTTGCTCGCTGGGGTTTGAGGAGACGGCGGCCGGAGCAGCGGGGAAGGCGAGGGAGAGCTCCCTCCGGCCGGATCTCGCCGGATCCGGATGCGGGACGGCGTGGCATGGAGGAGGGCGCGACGGGGAGGCGATGCAGAGGCGGGGCGCCAGCCTCCGGGGAGCTGCGGTGACCGGACCGGCAAGGTCGGGCGGCGTGGCGGAGGAGATTCGCGGCGGGCGGAGGTCGGGCAGGCGGCGGGGGTGCAGCGGGGCGCGGGCCACGGGCGGAGGGGCTCGGCGCGGCGCGCTTGAAGCCGGGCGGCGGCACACCGGCCGGCGGCGCGAGGGGAGGCCTCGGGCCGGATGGGCTCATGGGCGGGCCGGCCGACTGGGCACGGCGGGTCAGCGACGATGTGGGCGCGGGCACCACGTGGCAGCTACTGGAGTGGCTGTGGGGGCGGGCGGACATGTCCGGCGGCGGGCGGACGTGTCCGGCGGCGCGAGGATGAAGATGGCTAGGGTTTGGACTGCGGGAAATTCAGGGGAGGAGCACATATTTATAGGTAGAGGGAGCTAGGAGAGTCCAAATGAGGCACGGTTTTTGCCCACATGATCATGATCGAACGGCCGAGAGCCTGGAGGGGGTTAGGATGGGTTTTGGGCCACTTTGAAGGGGTGTTCGGCTGCAAAGAGAAAGGGGCTTTACGGTTACCCGGTTAACCGTTGGAGTATAAAACAGACTCCAAATGGCACAAAACTTGACAGGCGGTCTACCGGTGCTATACCAAGGCCGCTTGTCAAACCTCGGTCCATTCCGAGAAAGTTTAACACCCGCTCACAACGAGAGACAAAAGGGGGACGCCGGAGGACATAGGAGTTCCGGATTGCAAAACGGACAACGGGGAAAATGCTCGGATGCATGAGACGAACACGTATGCGAAATGAGATGCACATGATGACATGATAAAATGCAAAACGCAAGCAAATGACATGGCAACGACGGCGAATAACTGGCGGACACCTGGCGCATCGAATCCGGGGCGTTACACTGAGGATGCATCCTAGTTGATTGTTGTAGCACACGTGCGCTTCCTCCGGCGCTGTTGGATCTAATTTAACGGGGTGCATCGTCATGACCACAATTTTTCCGATGTTGAGCTTGTTTGGTTTTCATGCCCTCTTCGGCTTCGGTCCTTTATCGGCTTCGCCAGCATCATTGCCAGTCTCGGGGGTGGTGTCGGTGCCGGTGTCAGGGTTGGTGCCACTGCCACCCTACACCCGCAACCGGTGTTCGTCCAAGTATTCGAAATAATGATTAGCTGCCTCGACGGGATCTTCTTCGGGGCCGGGTGACCAGAACTCCCAGCTTCCTTGCGGCTAGACATATTTCTGATACGTCTCCAACATATCTATAATTTTTTATTGTTCCATGCTATTATATTATCTGTTTTGGATGTTTTATATGCATTAATATGCTATTTTATGTTGTTTTTCGGACTAACCTATTAACCTAGAGCCCAATGCCAGTTTATGTTTTTTCCTTGTTTTTTGAGCTTCGTAGAAAAGGAATACCAAACGGAGTCCAAATGAAATAAAACTTCACGATGATTTTTCTTGGACCAGAAGACAACCAGGAGACTTGGAGTTCAAGTCAGAAGAGCCACGAGGCGGCAGCAAGGGTGGATGGCGCACCCAGTGAAGGAAATATTCCCTAGAGGCAATAATAAAGTTATTATTTATTTCCTTATTTCATGATAAATGTTTATTATTCATGCTAGAATTTTATTAACCGGAAACTTAGTACATGTGTGAATACATAGACAAACAAAGTGTCACTAGTATGCCTCTACTTGACTAGCTCATTGAATCAAAGATGGTTAAGTTTCCTAGCCATAGATATGAGTTGTCATTTGATTAACGGGATCACATCATTAGAGAATGATGTGATTGACTTGACCCATTCCGTTAGCTTAGCACTTGATTGTTTAGTATGTTGCCATTGCTTTCTTCATGACTTATACATGTTCCTATGAGTATGAGATTATGCAACTCCCGAATACTGGAGAAACACTTTGTGTACTACCAAACGTCACACCGTAACTGGGTGATTATAAAGGTGCTCTATAGGTGTCTCCGATGGTACTTGTTGAGTTGGCATAAATCAAGATTAGGATTTGTCACTCCGATTGTCAGAGAGGTATCTCTGGGCCCTCTCGATAATGCACATCACTACAAGCCTTGCAAGCAATGTGACTAATGAGTTAGTTGCGGGATGATGTATTACGGAACGAGTAAAGAGACTTGTCGGTAACGAGATTGAGATAGGTATTGAGATACCAATGATCGAATCTCGGGCAAGTAACATACCAATGACAAAGGGAACAACGCATGTTGTTATGCTGTTTGACCGATAAAGATCTTCGTAGAATATGTGGGAGCCAATATGAGCATCCAGGTTCCTCTATTGGTTATTGACCGGAGACGTGTCTTGGTCATGTCTACATAGTTCTCGAACCCATAGGGTCCGCACGCTTAACGTTCGGTGATGATTTATATTATGAGTTATGTGTTTTGATATATCGAAGGTAGTTCGGAGTCCCAGATGAGATCGGGGACATGACGAGGAGTCTCGAAATGGTCGAGATGTAAAGATCGATATATTGGACGACTATATTCGGACATCAGAAAGGTTCCGAGTGATTCGGGTATTTATCGGAGTACCGGAGAGTTACGGGAATTCGCCGGAGAGTATATGGGCCTTATTGGGCTTTAAGGGAGAGAGAGAGAGAGAGGCAGGCCGCGCGCCCCCAAGGCCTAGTCCGAATTAGACTAGGGGGAGGGGCGACGCCCCCTCCTTCCTTCTCTTCTCTCTTCCCTTTCCTTGACTCCTACTCCTACTACATGGAAGGGGGGAATCCTACTCCCGGTGGGAGTAGGACTCCCCAGGGAAAGCCATGGAGAGGGCCGGCCCCTCCCCTCCTCCACTCCTTTATATACGGGGAGGGGGGCACCCCATAGACACACAAGTTGATATGTTGATCTCTCCCAGCCGTGCGGTGCCCCCCTCCACCATATTCTACCTCGGTCATATCGTAGCGGTGCTTAGGCGAAGCCCTGCGTCGGTAGCAACATCATCACCGTCATCACGCCGTCGTGCTGACGGAACTCTCCCATGAAGCTCTGCTGGATTGGAGTTCACGGGACGTTATCAAGCTGAACGTGTGCTGAACTCGGAGGTGCCGTACGTTCAGTACTTGGATCGGTCGAATCGTAAAGACATACGACTACATCAACCGCGCTGTGCTAACGCTTCCGCTTTCGGTCGACGAGGGTACGTGGACTCACTCTCCCCGCCCGTTGCTATGCATCACCATGATCTTGCGTGTGCGTAGGATTTTTTTTGAAATTACTACGTTCCCCAATAGTGGCATCCGAGCCTGGTTTATCCGTAGATGTTATATGCACGAGTAGAACACAAGTGAGTGGTGGGCGATATAAGTCATACTGCTTACCATCATGTCATACTTTGGTTCGGCGGTATTGTTGGATGAAGCGGCCCAGACCGACATTACGCGTACTCTTACGCGAGACTGGTTCTACCGACGTGCTTTGCACATAGGTGGCTGGCGGGTGTCAGTTTCTCCAACTTTAGTTGAACCGAGTGTGGCTACGCCCGGTCCTTGAGAAGGTTAAAACATCACTAACTTGACAAAATATCGTTGTGGTTTTTATGCGTAGGTAAGAATGGTTCTTGCTAAGCCCGTAGCAGCCATGTAAAACCTGCAACAACAAAGTAGAGGACGTCTAACTTGTTTTTTCGGGGCATGTTGTGATATGATATGGTCAATACGTGATGAGATATAAGTTATTTTATGAGATTATCATGTTTTGTTGAAGTTATCGGCAACTGGCAGAAGCCTTATGGTTGTCTCTTTTTTGCATAAGGTGCAAGCGCCAAATAATTGCTTTACTTTATCGCTATGCGATAGGAATAGTTGCAAGAGCAATAGTTGGCGAGCCGACCATGTGATGACACATTGATATAGATCAAGATGATGGAGATCATGGTGTCATGCCGGTGACGATGGAGATCATGACGATGCTTTGGAGATGGAGATCAAAGGCACAAGATGATGATGGCCATATCATGTCACATATTTTGATTGCATGTGATGTTTATCATTTATACATCTTATTTTGCTTAGTTCGGCAGTAGCTTTATAAGATGATATCTCACTAAATTTCAAGGTAAAAGTGTTCTCCCTAAGTATGCACCATTGCCAAAGTTCGTCGTGCCGAGACACCACGTGATGATCGGGTGTGATAAGCTCAACGTTCACATACAACGGGTGCAAGCCAGTTTTGCACATGCAGAAATACTCGGGTTAAACTTGACGAGCCTAGCATATGCAGATATGGCCTCGGAACACTGGGACCGAAAGGTCGAGTGTGAATCATATAGTAGATATGATCAACATACTGATGTTCACCATTGAAAACTATTCCATTTCACGTGATGATCGGAACTGGTTTAGTTTATTTGGATCATGTGATCACTTAGATGATTAGAGGGATGTCTATCTAAATGGGAGTTCTTAAGTAATATGGTTAATTGAACTTTAATTTATCATGAACTTAGTCCTGATAGTATTTTGCAAATAATGTTGTAGATCAATAGCTCGTGTTGTTGCTTCCCTATGTTTTATATGTGTTCCTAAAGAAAACTAAGTTGAAAGATGATAGTAGCAATAATGCGGACTGGGTCACTGATCTGAGGTTTATCCTCATTGCTGCACAAAAGAATTATATCCTTGATGCACCGCTAGGTGACAGACCTATTGCAAGAGCAGATGTAGACGTTATGAACATTTGGCTAGCTCAATATGATGACTACTTGATAGTTTAGTGCACCATGCTTAACAGCTTAGAATCGGGACTTCAAAGACGTTTTGAACATCATGGACCATATGAGATGTTCCAGGAGTTGAAGTTAATATTTCAAGAAAATACCCGAGTTGAGAGATATGAAGTCTCCAACAAGTTCTATAGCTAAAAGATGGAGGAGAATTGCTCAACTAGTGAGCATGTGCTCAGATTGTCTGGGTACTACAATCGCTTGAATCAAGTGGGAGTTAATCTTCCAGATAAGATAGTGATTGACAGAGTTCTCTAGTCACCATCACCAAGTTACTGGAACTACGTGATGAACTATAGTATGCAAGGGATGACGAAACTTTTCCCGAGCTTTTCATGATGATGAAATTGATGAAGGTAGAAATCAAGAAACAGCATCAAGTGTTGATGATTAACAAGACCACTAGTTTCAAGAAAAGGGCAAAGGGAAAGAAAGGGAACTTCATGTAGAATGGCAAGCAAGTTGTCACTCCCACAAAGAAGCCCAAAGCTGGACCAAAGCCTGAAACTGAGTGCTTCTGCTGCAAAGGAAATGGTCACTGGAAGCGGAAATGCCCTGAATATTTGGTGGATAAGAAGGATGACAAAGTGAACAAGGGTATATTTGATATACAGGTTATTAATGTGTACCTTACTAGTGTTTATAGTACCCCCTGGGTATTTGATACTTGTTCGGTTGCTAAAAATTAGTAACTCGAAACAGGAGTTACAGAATAAACAAAGACTAGTTGAGGGTGAAGTGACGATGTGTGTTGGAAGTGGTTCCAAGATTGATATGATCATCATCGCACACTCCCTATACTTTCGGGATTAGTGTTAAACCTAAATAAATGTTATTTGGCGTTTGCGTTGAGCATGAATATGATTTGATCATGTTTATTGCAATATGGTTATTCATTTAAAGTTAGAGAATAATTGTTGTTCTGTTTACATGAATAAAACCTTCGATGGTCATACACCCAATGAAAATAGTTTGTTTGATCTCGATCGTAGTGATACACAAATTTATAATATTGATGCCAAAAGACGCAAAGTTGATAATGATAGTGCAATTTATTTCTGGCATTGCCGTTTGGGTCATATTAGTGTAAAGCGCATGAAGAAACTCCATAAAGATGGACTTTTGGAATCACTTGGTTATGAATCATTTGTTGCTTGCGAACCATGCCTTTTGGGCAAGATGACTAAAACTCCGTTTTCTGGAACAATGGAACAAGCTACTGACTTGTTGGGAATAATACATACCGATGTACGCGGTCCAATGAGTGTTGATGCTCGTGGCGGGTATCATTATTTTCTGACCTTTACAGATGATTTGAGAAGATATGAGTATATCTACTTAAGCACAAGTCTAAAACATTTGAAAAGTTCAAAGAATTTCAGAGTGAAGTGGAGAATCATTGTAACAAGAAAATAAAGTTTCTACAATATGATCGTAGAGGAGAATATTTGAGTTACGAGTTTGGCCTTCATTTAAAAACAATGTGGAATAGTTTCATAGCTCACGCCACATGGAATACCACAACATAATGGTGTGTTCGAACATCATAACCACACTTTATTGGATATGGTGCGATCTATGATGTATCTTACCGATTTACCACTATCATTTTGGGGTTATGCATTAGAGACAGCTGCATTCACTTTAAATAGGGCACCATCAAAATCCGTTGAGACGACGCCTTATGAATTGTGGTTTGGCAAGAAACCAAAGTTGTCATTTCTTAAAGTTTGGGGCTGCGATGCTTATGTGAAAAAGTTTCAACCTGATAAGCTCAAACCCAAATCGGAGAAGTGCGTCTTCATAGAATACCCAAAGGAAACTATTGGGTACACCTTCTATCACAGATCCGAAGGCAAGATATTCGTGTCACACCCTAGCTAGTTCATGCATTAGAGTGTTGCATCATGTCTATTTCATTTAACAGAAACCTGAAATGGGGATGACAGAACTCCCAGCCCCCTCTGAATCCAACTAGGGTTTACTAAAAATATTTTCGATGAACCTGAAATGCCCTTCTAAAATGTCCATCATTTTTGTCTTGGTTCAGAACCTCTGCCAAAAGTGATGCACAATTTCCTAGGTCATCCTAAGGTCTTTGAATTAAATCATAAGTACTTGAATTTGGGCATTTAAAAATTATAAAATATTTCAAATGCTCAAATATTCCCAAACTAAAATGTTCCATGTTGGAAATATTCCAACTAAGGACCAGATGCAGTTTGGTGAATTTTGGAATGACATAGGTATTTTTAGAAATTCAACAAACTTACAGAATAAAAACAGAAACAAAAAAAAGGGAAAACTTACCTGGCGCCACCACAGGCCCACCAGCCAGCCCACTGCCGCCCAGCCCGCCACCGCCTCAATGAGCTGCTTGGCTTGCCGTGCAGCAGCCAAGGTGCTCGGCGGCGGCACCGCAGCTCGCCACGCAGCTGCACATCGCCCTGCTTCCTCCTCTCGCCGCCCTGCTGCCTTGGACGAGCTCCACGTCGCGCTCCGAACCCCCTGGACATCTCCATTCGCCCCCAGTTCCTCTCCCTCGCGCTCCCACGCCATGGCCGACGCCACTGCCGCCGCCACCGCCGCCAGAGCCGTGCTCCCCGTCGTCTCCACGCCGCGCCACCGTGTCCAGAAGCTCCGCCGTCCTCTACTCCTTCGAGCTAGCCGAGCCCCGAGCGCTCGCGTGCCCCGAAGCCGCCGCACCAACCTCGCCCAAACCGCCATCGCCGGAGATCCCCTTCGCCGCCGCCGCGCATCAGCTCGTCCCGACCACGCCGTCTGCTCCATCAAGACCACAGTGAGCTGGGCTAACTTCCCTTCCTCTCTTCCTCGCTCTTGCGCACCACAGCGAGCACACGGCTCACCCGCCTTGCGCTGTCATGACCTCGTCGCCGACGTGCTCCCGCCATCCTCCGCCACCTCACCTTGTCCATCGCACTCACCACGCCGCGTTGCGGCTAACCATGCACTCCCGCACCACAAAGACACTCTAGCCTCGAAGTTCGTTTTCAATCAACTCCGGCGGCCGCCAAAGCGCCGCCGCGCCAACTCCGCCACCCCGAGCCCAACCACCACCACCAATAGTCGCGGCTCAACCTCAGCAACACGTAGATGCCTTCCGCTGTCCATTTGGTCGCCGGAATGACAAAAAGCACTTCCGCCACCGCGTCGGGCTCGCCGGCGGCTAGACGCCGGCGTGTCTGACTCTGGCTTTGACCACGTGTGGGCCCAGTTTGACCCCCCTGGGTCTATGACATGTGGGCCCCCCCTGTTAACTAAACCAGTTTAGTTTAAAACTTAATTTAGTTAGTTTAATTATCCACTCACATGCGGGACCCACTGGTCAGTTTGACCTGGACCAGCCCGTTGACCACTGACGTCATCCTGACGTAATGCTGACGCAATAATTTAATTACTGGAATTACTTCTACACAGGGAATTCCAGAAAATACTTCAAACTTCTAAAATTCATAGAAATTAATCTGTAGCTCCAAATCAAACAAATTATATATGAAAAATGATCAGAAAAATCCAATCTTTCCATCTGTACTAGTTTCATGCATGTTTAAACAAGCTAACCTACTGTTTATCACAGAACAAGATAAAACACATTAAATGGCAACTTATGAGTTTGAACTTTGAATCTTTGGTTCAAATTAGTTCAAACCCATCTGTTCTTTGTTGCATTAGCCCAACACACTCATTTTGCCATGTCTCATGCATGCATCATATTGTTGCATACTGTTTGGTAATGTTTGTGTATCGGTGCTCTCTGCAGCAGGTTCTGCCCCCGAGGAGTACCGTGATAACCCCGACGAAGAGCAATACCAGTGCACCGACCCGTCAGGCAAGCAACCAACCATTTGATCATACCGATAAAATCCCATGTTCTTGCTCCTGCTCTCTTTTACTGCATCAAGACAACGCGATTCAAACTGCTGTGTGCTGCGGTAGTTGAACCCATTTCCTCTGCATGACCTGTCATTGCCTCAGTAACTAGAAGAAACCCACTAGCATGTGTAGGAGTTGATTGAGCCATATGATTGTGTTGTTCCTACCTTGCTATGCCTGCTATGCTTAGAGTCGTGTCGTCCGGTTCATCCGGTGATGGCTAGAGTGAAATGATCGTGTCGTATGAGAGTAAGGTGTTGAACACGATTTGGTAAAGGTATCGATGAGAGGCCATGTAGGAGTACATGGTGGGTTGTTTCATTGAGGCCGCCCTTAAGCATCGAGATCTCAGTATGTGTGATTTAGGATTCAGCTACTACCATGCATTGGGCCCAAACCAATGGACCCTCTCGCTTCTTATTCACCCTAGTCTTACGTCCGGGAGTTGCAAGTAGTTTCGGTGGTTGTAGCCTCATCGGAGGCCGTGGACAGCGCTGACCATAGGGGTGGGCTGTGATGTGGTAGGTACGTGGCACGGTGTCCGGATGCCCGCTTGGTGTCTCGGGAACCCTGCTCACATCGCTTGGGGCTGTGAGCGAAACTTGGCCGGATCTCCTCGTAGATGGAACCCAAATAGGCGATAAACCCGACTAGAGGCTTAGGTGTTCAGGTAGGTCGTGGCCGACACCCACGCTGGGCTTCCGCTGAAGGTTGCCGAGTACATGTCGGTAAACGGCGGTAAGTGGTGAGAGCGTATGAAGAAGTACACCCTGCAGGTTAACATCATCTATTCAATAGCCGCGTCATGATAAAGGACTAACAGGTCGCCTATACAGTTCATAGACAAGTAAATGGAAACTACTGAAAGCCTCAAGATAAGCGTGAGTGCCGAGGATGGCTCTTCCGTAGGAAGGCGGAGGTGGATCCTCGGTAGTGTATTGAAGTGATGAGTAGTGGACTCGAGTCATAAAACTATTTCAAGTTGGTGTCTCAGAGGATAGCTTAGCCATGAGTCAAAGCTGGCTTGTCTGCAATAACCCCACCAACCCTTCTTGATAATATGCATGTATGTAGGGTCGATGTAAGTCTTGCCGAGTACCTTTGTACTCATGTTGCTTTAATTTACATTTTTCAAAGATGCCACAAACCCTTCCGACGGGTTCTTCGTGAGACGCTGACATCGATGAGTAGACTAAGGCCCGTGGTGATCCCGAGCAAGTGAAGGACCATGTAGTATAGCTAGGCTTACCCAAGCCTCTTTTATTTTACTAGTTGTCTGTACTCAGACAAAACACTTCCGCTGTTGGCTTGTATGCTTGTATGACTTGAATGTGGGTCATGTGACCCGTACTTGTGTGTATGCTATGTATGGCTTCCTGAGCCTTTAAATAAAGTACTTGTGTCGTAGAGTCATGTTGTGATGCCTTGTTGTATTTGCACATATCGAGCATATTGTGTGTATGATTGAAATGCTTGGTATGTGTGGATCCGACTATCTAGTTGTTTATCTTTAGTAGCCTCTCTTACGGAAATGTCTCCTAGTGTCTCCACCGAGCCATGGTAGCTTGCTACTTGCTCCTAACACTTAGGCTGGCCGCATGTGTCCTTCTTCGCTCTCGTGGTCATCCCTTCGGGAAATGTCACGCATTGAGTACCGGAGTCCTGTTAGCCCGCCATGCCGGTTTATCGAGTCTGCTAGCCCAAAGGCTACAGCCCGAACTTACTTGCGATGACCGACACGCTCGATGTCGGGTCATGGATGCTGTCCCGTAAGTCTGCCACTTTGGGTTTACAACTAGCCATGTCAGCCGGGCTCCTTTTCATATGGATGCTAGCGACACTATCATATACGCAGCCAAAAGGCACAAACGGTCCCGCAAAGGTAAGGCGACACCGTGGGGATACCGTGCGTGAGGCCGCAAAGTGATATGAGGTGTTACAGGCTAGATCGATGTGACATTGAGTCGGGGTCCTGACAGCGTTGGCATCAGAGCCGGACTGCTCAGAGGTTCTCCGAGCCAAACCGGTCGATGTTGAGTCTAGAAATGCTTTAGTTATATGTAGGGGAATTGATTGTGGGATGGTACGTAAGGCTCTTTTTACTTCTTTATCTCATGGCATTCTGATCTGAGTCAGTCCATTCTTCCACCGGGGGTTAAGGATTAGGATCTCTTCTCTCTATTAGGTTCACGTGTTACTAATCAGTAGTACCTTATAGGTTTGATGGTTACAAGCCTGGTTCAGTTTTACTATCCTGTTATGTTACTAAATTGGACCCAGAACCTGGATATGATATTGTTGAGTGGCTATGCAATTCTTTGTTAAAATGTCTCAAATCCTTTGAGCATTTACAGTCGTTATGCTGTCCAAATTCTGCTAGAAATTCTAATGTCTTTGCATTGTGGTGGTGTTTCCAGATGGCCACTCGTGACCAAAATCAAGTGGTTCGTCTGACCAGATGCATTGGTGTGACCGGTCATACAGCTATGTTAGTCCGGGTCGTGATCGAGGCGGGATACCGCTGGTATCCTGAATACACAGTCGAAGAGCAGTATCGAGACTTTAACCAAAGCCAGTATCTCTGCACTGTCAGAATATTTCCCTCTTATCCTGGTTCCACCGAGGCCCTTCACTATTCCTATGGGCTTGGTGTTACTATTGATATGGCGGTGCAAGATGCTGCGTATTCTATGATGACCATCATGCGAGTCAGATCGCCTACTTCGCAACACCGACTTCCCAGATATGCCGGTTCACTTCGGAGCGCTTGGGTATCTCCGAGCTATCTATGCCGATTCTAGTCGAGGACTCACTAACCCGCACCATCGCCGAAGTTGCTCGAGGACAAGGACCGAGAGAGTCGGGCCTTGAGGATGGAGTTTTCAACGCCTGCGTCCGATCACGGGCCACTTTGACTCGCTTTTGCACCGGCCGCAAGCCGGATATATGGATATGAGAGACCAGATCTGTTAGATCTGCTCTGCCGGACATGATGGATTGGCGTGATGTGGGGGCATCACCCCATCTCGTGGTCCCCGCAGGCCACCGTTTGTTGGTCCAAGACCTCACCCTTGCCCTTATGGTCCACAGGCTCCTTAGGACCGTCTATTTCCGGACGATCACGTTGAACTTCCAGGTTATGGAGGAGACTTTTATGAGAACTACTACGGAGACGTCTGAGTTATTAGTAGTCTCACTAGTATTGTAATAGTTGTATTTCCACCGTCCTGCGTGACTTGTGGAATATGACTTAGTGTGTATCAATTCCGGAGGTGTAAGAAAAATAATGTATAGGAGCTTGGTATGCCTCCGATGAGATGTAATCCTCTTTCCACCGTAGTAGTACTTTGTTTGGTCTTGTACTAAACCTTGTATGGTGTGTATGACGATGGAATAAAGAAGCGCTTACAGATTCACCATGTCATACGGATGATCATCTTGCATTCCGAGTCATCCACTACATTCTACATTTCTATGTCAGAATCTTGTCATCCTGGACTAAACCCCTGTCTTGTTTTTCCTAGGATGGTTAACACCCGCAACAACCCTGCTCCGCCAGAGCAGGCCGAAGGCAACAGAATTGGAGAGGCGAACCTGCCTCACCCTCCTTCTCTGGCCGAAGTTATGCTAGAGGCCGAGAGAAACAAACGGGAGACCAACCGTTTGTTGGAGCGCACCGAACAGAACACAGCACATCATCAGAGAAATAACTTGGTGTCGCTCAGTGACTTCATCAAGTTACACCCACCTACCTTCCACCACTCCGCCGAGCCTCTCGACGCCGATGATCGGCTTCGCAAAGATTACTCACAAGCTGCGTTCGACCGTAGCTGAGGCTGATAAGGTCACCTTTGCTGCATATCATCTTGAAGGCCCCGCCAGTCTCTGGTGGGAGAACTATATGGCTATGCGCCCAGTTGGCCATGTCACTACTTGGGCAGAGTTCAACGAGGCTTTCCGTGAACATCACATTCCGGAGGGTCTCATGGATCGCAAACGTGAGGAGTTCTGCAGTTTCACCCAAGGTCGTCTCTCTGTGGACGCCTACAGCAGGGAGTTTGGTAACCTCGCACGCTATGCAACTGAAGAGGTCTCCACTGACGCCTAGAAACAGGCAAGGTTCTGCAAGGGACTTAGCCCCGAACTTCGCCGAGATCTCCGCTCGCATGAGTGCACCTCTTTCCGTAAGCTTGTTAACAAAGCCATCGCTTTGAAACGGGTCGACCAATTTCAAGCAACACGCAAGCATGGTCGTGATATGGGTTCCTCATCCGGTCCGGACCATAGAAACGCTGGGTGTGGGTGCCTAATCTCGCCACGCCACCCAGATTCACACCGAGGCCATCCTTTCAGCGCCGCGTCGGGCTTCAAAGAAGATGCACCAGCTAAGCCCTATGGTGGGCCAACCAACAATGTTCCTCTGGCGCCAGCCCCGTGACGTGTTTCAAGTGTGGGGAATCGTGCCACTACATGCGCGATTGTCCTCGCACCAACCCCAACCAGCCCGCAAAAGCTGTTGGCCGTGGCAAGCCAGCAGAAAGGTGTTCTATGCCAAGCCGCCACCACCGCACGTGGCCATGTTAATTGTGTCTCACCGAGGAGGCCCAAGAGGATCCCAACGCCGTGCTCGGTGCGCTTCTTGTAAATTGCCACCCATCCGTTCTTTTGATATCGGAGCATCTCATTCATTCATATCCGAAAGCTATGCTCGCTTGCACAACACCGCATTCAAGGATATGCCCACCTCCATGGTAATTCAAACCCCGGATCCAAGTGGCAAACATCTAGAGTAAGCCATGGGAATGAAATTCAGTGTCGACAGACTTGTTTTCCTTGCTTCATTAATAGCTCTTAAATCTTCGGACATCAATATCATTTTGGGTATGGACCGGATGTCACCCATCATGCCAAAATTGATTGCTTCTCTAGAACTGCTCAACTCACACACCCTTCGGGAAAGATAGTCAACGCCTTGACCCAATATCTAAGCGACACTATATTCTCTTAATGCCACCCATTGCTGACCTCAAGACGCTCCGTAGTCCGTGACTTTCCGGATGTCTTTCCGAAGAATTGCCGGTGTCCCACCTCACGTAGATGTTGAGTTCGTGATAGACCTCATTCCAGAACTGCCCCAATTTCTAGAAGACCCTATAAGATGGCACCCCTAGAACTAGCCGAACTTAAGAAACAACTCGATGAGTCCTTAAAAAGGGTTTCATCCGCCCTAGTTCATCTCCTTGGCTTGCCCGTCCTCTTCGTCAAGAAGAAGGATGGTACGAACCGGATGGTTGTAGATTATCGACCCGTCAACTTGGTCACGATTAAGAACAAGTATCCGCTCCCGATCAACGATCCGTATGATCACTCGCAGATCCTCGCCTTCTCTAAGATGGATTTGAGGTTAGGCTACCATCAAATCAAAATCCAAACGGGACATTCCCAAAACGGCTTTTGTTACTCGTTACGCCAATACGAGTACAATCGTCATGTCCTTCGGTTTAACCAACGCCCAGCCACTTTCTCCCTTAATGAACTCAATTTTCATGGAGTATATGGATAAATTGTCGTGGTTTACCTCGATGACATACTCATCTATTCCAAGAACGAGGAAGAACATGCCAACATCTAAGGCTAGTGTTGATGAAACTTCGAGAGCATCGCCTTTATGCCAAGTTTTCTAAATGCGAATTTTGGCTGCCGTAAGTGACCTATCTAGGACATGTAATTTCGGTAAAGGTATTGTTGTCAACCCCGAGCGAAGTTCAAGCCGCCCTTAATTGGACTCCACCTGAATCGGTCAAGCAAGTTTGAGTTTCTTGGCTTAGCGAGCTATTGTCGCCGCTTTGTCGAGAACTTCTCCAAAGTTGCTAAACCTCTAACCGAACTCCTCAAGAAAGATAAAAAGTTCGAGTGGACTCCACAATGTGAGCACAGCTTCGAGAACCTAAAAGACGCTTAACTTCGCTCCCGTGCCGGTACCACCAGATTTCTCTAAGGACTTTGTTATCTATTATGACGCCGCGACAAGGACTAGGCTGTATTCTCATGCAAGATCGACATGTAATTGCTTATGCTTCACGGCAATTACACCCACATGAGGAAAACTACCCTACTCATGACCTAGAACTTGCAGCTGTAGTCTGTGCACTCAAAACCTGGCGCCATTACCTTCTTGGTAATTGTTGCGAAATCTACACCGATCACCAAAGTCTGAAATACATATTTACCCAACCAGATTTGAATCTCAGGCAAAGACGTTGGGTCGAGTTGATCACAGATTTTGACTTAGGGATAACTTATACCCCGTGAAAAGCCAACGCCATGGCTGATGCGCTTAAGTCAGAAATCTTATTGCAACAACCTGATGTTGCAACAAAGTCAACCACTTCTCCACGAGGAATTTCGGAAGCTTAACCTTCACATTGTTCCTCGAGGATTCCTTTCCACCTTGGTGGCGAAACCTACCCTTACGGATCAGATCATCAAAGCCCAGAAGGTAGATCCGGGAATTTCCCGCATCAAAAGAAACATCAAGAAAGGAGTTGCGGATTGTTTCTCCGTTGATGATCAAGGAGTCGTGTACTTCGGAAACTGCCTAGTGGTTCCCAAAGTGCGAAACCTGCGGCGATTGATTCTTAAAGAAGCTCATGAATCTCCTCTCACCATTCATCCCGGTAGCACTAAGATGTATCAGGACCTACGCCAGAGGTTCTTGTGGACTAGGATGAAGAGAGACATTGCTCAATTTGTTGCTAACTGCGACGTCTGTCGTCGTGTAAAAGCAGAGCATCAACGGCCTGCTGGCACCCTTCAACCCTTAGCTATTCCTGAGTGGAAATGGGATAAAATTGGTATGGATTTCATCATCGGTTTTCCCAGGACCCGAAGAGGAAATAATGCTATCTTCGTCGTTATCGACCGCCTTTCCAAAGTAGCCCGTTTCTTACCTGTTCGCGAAAGTATAACCGCTAGTCAGCTAGCAGACTTGTACATCTCCCGGATAGTGTCTCTCCATGGTGTTCCATTGGAAATTAACTCGGATCGAGGAAGTCTCTTCACCTCTCGATTTTGGGAAAGTTTCCAAAACGCTATGGGAACCCATCTTTCCTTTAGCACTGCTTTTCACCCTCAATCAAGTGGTCAAGTAGAATGCGTCAACCAAATCCTAGAAGACATGCTTCGAAGCTTACATATATCATTCGAATGGATTGGGAGAAATGCCTTCCATTTGCCGAATTTGCTTATAACAACAGCTATCAATCTAGCTTGGGCAAAGCACCTTTTGAAGTTCTCTATGGACGAAGGTGTCGAACACCTCTTAACCGGGTCGTAAACCGGGAAAGATAATTCTTTGGCCCGGATATGATCCAGAAGCGTAAGAGCAAGTCCGCATCGCTCAGTAAAAGTTGAAAACAGCCCAATCTCGTCAAAAGAGTCAATATGACCGAAAACATAAGGCTATGACTTACGAGGTTGACGAGAAGGCTTACCTTCGGTTACTCCTTTGAAGGAACCCATCACTTCGTATCAAAGGCAAATTGGCTCTCGCTACATTGGACCTTTTCGCATTCTTGCTAAATGAGGAGAAGTTGCCTACCAATTGAACTACCTCCGCATCTCTCCAAAGTCCACGATGTCTTCCACGCTTTCAACTCAGCGCTGCTTCTCGATCCTATCCGTGGAGTGGACCACGCAACGCTTGATCTTCAAGATAATCTCACATATCGAATACCCGCTCAGATCCTCGATTGAGCCGAGCGTACCACTCGACGGCATAATATCAAGTTTCTCAAGGTTCAATGGTCGCACCATTCTGAGAAGGAAGCTACTTGGGAAAGGGAGGATCGTCTTCGACTCGAGTACCCCGCCTTCTTTTCAGAGGAACCTAAATCTCGGGACGAGATTCTTTTGAGTGGGGGTGAGTTGTCACACCCTAGCTAGTTCATGCAATAGAGTGTTGCATCATGTCTATTTCATTTAACAGAAACCTGAAATGGGGATGACAGAACTCCCAGCCCCCTCTGAATCCAACTAGGGTTTACTAAAAATATTTTCGATGAACCTGAAATGCCCTTCTAAAATGTCCATCATTTTTGTCTTGGTTCAGAACCTCTGCCAAAAGTGATGCACAATTTCCTAGGTCATCCTAAGGTCTTTGAATTAAATCATAAGTACTTGAATTTGGGCATTTAAAATTATAAAATATTTCAAATGCTCAAATATTCCCAAACTAAATGTTCCATGTTGGAAATATTCCAACTAAGGACCAGATGCGCTTTGGTGAATTTTGGAATGACATAGGTATTTTAGAAATTCAACAAACTTACGTAATAAAAAAGTAAACAAAAAAAGGGAAAACTTACCGGCGCCACCACAGGCCCACCAGCCAGCCCACACTGGCCGCCCAGCCCGCCACCGCTCCAATGAGCTGCTTGGCTTGCCAGTGCAGCAGCCAAGGTGCTCGGCGGCGGCACCGCAGCTCGCCACGCAGCCGCACGCCGCTGCTGCCTTGGACGAGCTCCACGTCGCGCCAACCCCCGACATCTCCATTCGCCCCAGCCTCTCCTCGCCCCACACCATGGCCGACGCCACTGCCGCCGCACCGCCAGAGCCGTGCTCCCCGTCGCTCTCCACGCCGCCACCGTGGTCCGAAGCTCCGCCGCCCTCTACTCCTTCGAGCTAGCCGAGCCTCGAAGGCCGCGTGCCCTGCCGCCGCACCAACTCGCCCAACCGCCATCGCCGGAGATCCTTCGCGCCGCCGCCGCCGCATCAGCTCGCCCCGAGCACGCCGTCTGCTCCATCAAGACCACAGTGAGCTGGGCTAACTTCCCCTTCCTTTCTTCCTCGCTCTCGCGCACCACAGCGAGCACACGAAGCTCACCCGCACACGCCGTCGCGGACCTCGTCGCCGACGTGCTCCCGGCCATCCTCCGGCCACCTCACCTTGTCCATCGCACTTTACCACGCCGTTGCGGCTAACCATGCACTCCCGCACCATCACCGACACTCTAGCCTCGAAGTTCGTTAACCAACTCGGGCGGCCGCCAAAGCGCCACGGCGCAACTCCGCCACCCCGAGCCCAACCACCACCACCAATAGTCGTGGCTCAACCTCAAGAACACGTAGATGCCTTCCGCCGTCCATTTGGTCTCCGGAATGACAAAATCACTTCCGCCGCTGCCCGCTTTCGCGCGGCTAGACGCCGTGTGTTCGACTGCTTTTTGACCACGGGTGGGCCCAGTTTGACCCCCTGGGTCTATGACATGTGGGCCCCCCCTGCTAACTAAACCAGTTTAGTTTAAAACTTAATTTAGTTAGTTTAATTATCCACTCACATGCGGGACCCACTGGTCAGTTTGACCTGGACCAGCCTGTTGACCACGACGCTATCCTCGACGTAATGCTGACGCAATAATTTAATTACTGGAATTACTTTTACAAAGGGAATTCCAGAAAATACTTCAAACTTCTAAAATTCATAGAAATTAATCTGTAGCTCCAAATCAAACAAATTATATATGAAAAATGATCAAAAAAATCCAATCTTTCCATCTGTACTGGTTTCATGCATGTTTAAACAAGCTAACCTACTGTTTATCACAGAACAAGATAAAACACATTAAATGGCAACTTATGAGTTTGAACTTTGAATCTTTGGTTCAAATTAGTTCAAACCCATCTGTTCTTAGTTGCATAAGCCCAACACACTCATTTTGCCATGTCTCATGCATGCATCATATTGTTGCATACTGTTTGGTAATGTTTGTGTATCGGTGCTCTCTGCGGCAGGTTCTGCCCCCGAGGAGTACCGTGATAACCCCGACGAAGAGCAATACCAGTGCACCGACCCGTCAGGCAAGCAACCAACCATTTGATCATACCGATAAAATTCCATGTTCTTGCTCCTGCTCTCTTTTACTGCATCAAGACAACGCGATTCAAACTGCTGTGTGCTGCGGTAGTTGAACCCATTTCCTCTGCATGACCTGTCATTGCCTCAGTAACTAGAAGAAACCCACTAGCATGTGTAGGAGTTGATTGAGCCATATGATTGTGTTGTTCCTACCTTGCTATGCCTGCTATGCTTAGAGTCGTGTCAGGTCTGGTTCATCTGGTGATGGCTAGAGTGAAATGATCGTGTCGTATGAGAGTAAGGTGTTGAACACGATTTGGTAAAGGTATCGATGAGAGGCCATGTAGGAGTACATGGTGGGTTGTTTCATTGAGGCCGTCCTTAAGCACTGAGATCTGTATGTGTGATTTAGGATTCAGCTACTACCATGCATTGGGCCCGAAACCAATGGACCCTCTCGGCTTCTTATTCACCCTAGTCTTCTGTCCAGGAGTTGCAAGTAGTTTCTGGTGGTTGTAGCCTACTGGAGGCCGTGGACAGCGCTGACCATAGGGGTGGGCTGTGATGTGGTAGGTACGTGGCATGGTGTACCGGATGCCCGTTTGGTGTCTCGGGAACCCTGTTCACATCGTTTGGGGCTGTGAGCGAAACTTCGGCCGGATCTCCTCGTAGATGGAACCCAAATAGGCGATAAACCTGGACTAGAGGCTTAGGTGTCTAGGTAGGTCGTGGCCGACACCCACGTTGGGCTTCCGCTTGAAAATTGCCAAGTACATGTCGTGTAAACGGCGGTAAGTGGTGAGAGCGTGTATGAAGAAGTACACCCCTGCAGGGTTAACATCATCTATTCGAATAGCTGTCCCATGTAAAGGACTGCTTGGTCGCCTATACAGCCTCATAGACAAGTAAATGGAAACTACCGAAAGCCTCAAGATAAGCGTGAGTGCCGAGGATGGCTCTTCCGTAGGAAGGCGGAGGTGGATCCTCGGTAGTGTATTGAAGTGATGAGTAGTGGACTCGAGTGCGCAAAACTATTTCAAGTTGGTGTCTCGTAGGATAGCTTAGCCATGAGTCAAAGCTGGCTTGCTGCAATAACCCCACCAACCCTTCTTGATAATATGCATGTATGTAGGGTCTGATGTAAGTCTTGCTGAGTACCTTTGTACTCATGTTGCTTTAATTTACATTTTTCAGAAGATGCCACAAACCCTTCCGACGGGTTCTTCGTAGACGTTGACATCGATTTAGTAGACTAAGGCCCGTGGTGATCCCGAGCAAGTGAAGGACCATGTAGTATAGCTAGGCTTACCCAAGCCTCTTTTATTTTACTAGTTGTCTCAGACTCGACAAAACACTTCCGCTGTTGGCTTGTATGCTTGTATGACTTGAATGTGGGTCATGTGACCCGTACTTGTGTGTATGCTATGTATGGCTTCCTGAGCCTTTAAATAAAGTACTTGTGTCGTAGAGTCATGTTGTGATGCCTTGTTGTATTTGCACATATCGAGCATATTGTGTGTATGATTGAAATGCTTGGTATGTGTGGGATCTGACTATCTAGTTGTTTATCTTTAGTAGCCTCTCTTACCGAAATGTCTCCTAGTGTCTCCACCGAGCTGTAGCTTGCTATCGCTCCGAACACTTAGGCTGACCGCATGTGTCCTTCTTCGCTCTCGTGTCTCGTCCCTTCGGGAAATGTCACGCATTGAGTACCGGAGTCCCGTTAGCCCGCCATGCCCGGTTTACGGAGTCCTGCTAGCCCAAAGCTACAGCCCGGAACTTACTTGCTGATGACCGACACGTTCGATGCTGGGTCATGGATGCCTGTCCCCATAAGTCTGTGCCACTTTGGGTTTACGACTAGCCATGTTAGCCCGGGATCCTTTTCATATGGATGCTAGCGACACTATCATATACGTGTGCCAAAAGGCGCAAACGGTCCCGGGCAAAGGTAAGGCGACACCCGTGGGGATACCGTGCGTGAGGCCGCAAAGTGATATGAGGTGTTACAGGCTAGATCGATGTGACATTGAGTCGGGGTCCTGACAATTCGTTGCTAAGATGGATCCTTTCTAGAGAAGGAGTTTCTCTCGAAAGAAGTGAGTGGGAGGAAAGTAGAGCTTGATAAGGTAATTGTACCTTCTCCCAAATTGGAAAGTAGTTCATCACAGAAATCAGTTCCAGTGATTCCTACACCAATTAGTGAGGAAGCTAATGATGATGATCATGAAACTTCAAATTAATTTACTACAGAACCTCGTAGGTCTTCCAAAGTATAGTCCGCACCAGAGTGGTACGGTAATCCTATTCTGGAAGTCATGTTACTAGACCATGATGAACCTATGAACTTTGAGGAAGTGATGATGAGCCCAGATTCCGTGAAATCGCTTGAAGGCCATGAAATCTGAGATGGGATCCATGTATGAGAACAAAGTGTGGACTTTGATGGACTTGCCCGATGATCGGCAAGCCATAGAAAATAAATGGATCTTCAAGAGGAAGACAGACGCTGATAGTAGTGTTACTATCTACAAAGCTCGACTTGTCGCAAAAAGTTTTTTGACAAGTTCAAGGTGTTGAATACAATGAGATTTTCTCACTCGATCGATGCTTAAGTCTGTCCAAATCATGTTAGCAATTGCCACATTTTATGAAATTTGGCAAATGGATGTCAAAACTGCATTCCTTAATGGATTTATTAAAGAAGAGTTGTATATGATGCAACCGTAAGGTTCTCATTAATCCTAAAGGTGCTAACAAAATGTGCAAGCTCCAAATGATCCATCTATGGACTGCAAGCATCTTGAGTGGGAATATACGCTTTGATGAGTTGATCAAAGATATGGTTTTATATGCACTTTTGGAGAAGCCTCGTATTTACAAGAAAGTGAGTGGGAGCTCTATAGCATTTCTAAAACTATATGTAGATGACATATTGTTGATTGGAAATGATATAGAAATTCTGGATAGCATAAAAGGATACTTGAATAAGAGTTTTCCAAAGAAAGACCTCAGTGAAGCTGCTTACACATTGAGCATCAAGATCTATAGAGATAGATCAAGACGATAAGATTTTTCAATGAGTACATACCTTGATAAGATTTTGAAGTAGTTCAAAATAGAACAGTCAAAGAAGGAGTTCTTGCCTGTGTTGCAAGGTGTGAAGTTGAGTAAGACTCAAAACCCGACCATGACAAAAAATAGAAAAGGAGAAAAGTCATTCCCTATGCCTCAGTCATAGGTTCTATAAAGTATGCTATGATGTGTACTAGACCTATTGTATACCTTGCTCTGAGTTTGGCAAGGAGTACAATTTTGATCCGAAGTAGAACACCGGACAATGTCAAGAATATCCTTAGTAAGGACTAAGGAAATATTTCTCGGTTATAGAGGTGATAAAGAGTTCGTCATAAAGAGTCACGTCGATGCAAGCTTTTACACCGATACAGATGACTCTAAGTCTCAATCTAGATACATATTGAAAGTGCGAGCAATTAGCTTGTGTAGCTCCATGCAGAGCATTGTAGACATAGAATATTTTGCAAAATACATACAACTCTGAATGTGACAGACCCGTTGACTAAACTTCTCTCACGAGCAAAACATGATCACACCTTAGTACTCTTTGGGTGTTAATCACATATCGATGTGAACTAGATTATTGACTCTAGTAAACCCTTTGGGTGTTGGTCACATGACAATGTGAACTATGGGTGTTAATCACATGCATATGTGAATATTAGTGTTAAATCACATGGTGATGTGAACTAGATTATTGACTCTAGTGCAAGTGGGAGACTGAAGGAAATATGCCCTAGAGGCAATGATAAAGTTATTATTTATTTCCTTATTTCATGATAAATGTTTATTATTCATGCTAGAATTGTATTAACCGGAAACTTAGTACATGTGTGAATACATAGACAAACAAAGTGTCACTAGTATGCCTCTACTTGACTAGCTCGTTGAATCAAAGATGGTTAAGTTTCCTAGCCATAGACATGAGTTGTCATTTGATTAACGGGATCACATCATTAGAGAACGATGTGATTGACTTGACCCATTCCGTTAGCTTATCACTTGATCGTTTAGTATGTTACTATTGCTTTCTTCATGACTTATACATGTTCCTATGACTATGAGATTATGCAACTCTCGAATACTAGAGGAACACTTTGTGTGCTACCAAACGTCACAACGTAACTGGGTGATTATAAAGGTGCTCTACAGGTGTCTCCGATGGTACTTGTTGAGTTGGCATAGATCAAGTGTAGGATTTGTCACTCCGATTGTCGGAGAGGTATCTCTGGGCCCTCTCGGTAATGCACATCACTATAAGCCTTCCAAGCAATGTGACTAATGAGTTAGTTGCGGGATGATGTATTATGGAACGAGTAAAGAGACTTGCCAGTAACGAGATTGAGCTAGGTATTGAGATATCGATGATCGAATCTTGGGCAAGTAACATACCGATGACAAAGGGAACAACGTATGTTGTTATGCGATTTGACCGATAAAGATCTTCGTAGAATATGTGGGAGCCAATATGAGCATCCAGGTTCCGCTATTAGTTATTGACCGGAGACATGTCTCGGTCATGTCTACACAGTTCTCGAACCTGTAGGGTCCGTAAGCTTAATGTTTGGTGACGATTTATATTATGAGTTATGTGTTTTGATGTACCGAAGGTAGTTCGGAGTCCCGGGTGAGATCGGGGACATTGTCGGTGTCAAAACCGGTGGATCTCAGGTAGGGGGTCCCGAACTATGCGTCTAAGGCTAATGGTAACAGGAGGCAGGGGACACGATGTTTTACCCAGGTTCGGGCCCTCTCGTTGGAGGTAATACCCTACTTCCTGCTTGATTGATCTTGATGATATGAGTATTACAAGAGTTGATCTACCACGAGATCGTAGAGGCTAAACCCTAGAAGCTAGCCTATGATTATGATTGTTGTTCTACGGACTAAACCCTCTGGTTTATATAGACACCGGAGGGGGCTAGGGTTACACAGTGTCGGTTACAGAGAAGGAAATCTACATATCCGAATATCCAAGCTTGCCTTCCACGCAAAGGAGAGTCCCATCCGCATACGGGGACGAAGTCTTCAGTCTTGTATCTTCATAGTCCAACAGTCCGGCCAAAGTATATAGTCCGGATGTCCGAGGACCCCTTAATCCAGGACTCCCTCAGTAGCCCCTGAACCAGGCTTCAATGACGATGAGTCTGGCGCGCATATTGTCTTCGGCATTGCAAGGCAGGTTCCTTCTCCGAATACTTCATAGAAGATTTAGAATGCAAGGATCGTGTCCGGCTCTGCAAAACAAATTCCACATTCCACCGTAGAGAGTATAATATTCCACAAATCCAATCTGCTGACAGCTTTTTATAGCATGACATCACGCCACGGTCCGGTCATTATCCGAACCGTTCTTCACAACCAGCCATTGCACGTAATGCGAGGCAGTTTCCTTGACACGTCTTGTCGAAGCAGAGATCGTGTCCCCTTATCAAGGGATTCTCATCAATACGGGTATGGGTAACCCAACCACTCCATCAATTGTGGCGCTTGGGAAATAAGCGATCTTAACGGGCAGTGGGGAGGCGCACAATTTCTACCGCCTTTATAAAGAGATAAGAATTCTCATCTTTCACGCACCCACGCCCTCTTCCTTCTTCGCTCATCCATTCTCGCACACTCGAGCTCTAGCGCCCCAGATCTCACCTTATCCGCACAGTCAAACATGTCCGGAGCGGGAGGCAAGTGGGTGGCCTCCTCAGTCAAGGAGGAGGACATTACGAAGCTCCGGGCGGCCGGATATTTGGCCGCAGATATTGCGCACTGGCTCTCGGACGCAGGGCAGATTGTTCCGATTCCAGGACCCCATGAGAGGGTCGTGTTTCTCACCCATTTCGTCCGCGGACTGGGATTCCCCCTCCACCCGTTTGTCTGCGGGCTCTTGTTCTATTACGGGCTGTATTTTCATGATCTGGCCCCTAACTTCATCCTCAACATCTCGGCGTTCATCGTCGTGTGCGAGGCTTTTCTCCGCATCAAGCCCCACTTCGGCTTGTGGTTAAAGATCTTCAACGTGAAGCCAAAGATAGTGGTCGGCCAGTAGGCGGAGTGTGGTGGCGCCATGGTGGGCAAGATGCCCAACGTCACCTGGCTCGAGGGCTCCTTTGCGGAGACCATGAAGGGGTGGCAATCGGGGTGGTTCTACATCACCGAGCCGCACGATGCCAACTGGGTGGCGGCCCCTGAATTCCGATCCGTTATCCCTGTGCGGCTTACTTCCTGGAAGAGGAAAGGCCTAGCCTAGGGCGCATCCGCGGAGCTAACTAGACTCCAGAACTGTGTCAAGAATATGATAACCAAGAATATCAAGCTTGTCAACGTGGTCCAGGTCATGCTATTTCGCCGGATTCTCCCGTGCCAAAGACGAGCATTCAATCTGTGGGAGTTTGACGCGGGCCAACACCAGACACTGCAAGAGCTCTTTGACACGACGCACAAAGACGTCTAGAAGGTGTTGTTCAAGTCCGACGAAGTCCCTCCTCCCACTTCCGAGGACCGCGGACTCAGCGCAAAGAGCCACGCCAATGCGGTAAGCATTCTACATTTTGCAAGATGTGCCTTTCCTCAACATATTCTTGGGAGGAACTTAAGCCATCACACCGATCTAACAGGAATACATGGAGATGGCGGAGTGGATCGACTGTCCGGCTCTGTTACCTGAAGATCCAGCAACCGCTCGCCTGACGGAGATGCTGGTTCCGGCGCCTTATGAGGTGCCAGAGAAGAAGGCCAAGAAGAAGGTCGTGGGGACCAAAAAAAGTCTCTGGCGCAATGTGGTGCTGGACTCATCGCCCGAAGACACCAACGCGCACTCCTCCAACGACAACGAGGAGGAGGAAGAGGAAAACCCTCTCCCCCAAAACGAGGGGGAGAGGAAAAGGAAGGCCGCCCCTTCCGGGGAGGCCGAAGGGTCCAAGAAGGGAAGGACTCTCCCTCCGGACCACTCCACAACCGCCGCCTACAGCGAGGAGGAGTGGCTGCCCAGGGCCAAGCCCCTGGCGAAGTCGTAAGTATCCGGATGCCATTACACCCTTTGCATGTTTTTAGCTTCATGGCCCCTTATCATGTCAAGGTTTGTTTGTGCAGTCCGCCCAAAGCCATATTGACTTGCCCTCCTCGGATGAGTCCTTGAGCTCGTCGGAGATGAATAGCTATTCGCTCCCGACGGCTTCCACCCCCCAGCCCACGGATGACACCAAGGTGTTATCCCAGAGGATGCCGGGTCAAGAGGAGGTAGTCCTGGAGATGCCTCAAGGCAAGATTCCCGACGCCGGGCTCATGGGGGGGAAGATCCCCATGGATTCGGATGAGGGGGGCCACAGTAAGCTTGGCCCCGAGCCGGATACTGCACCGGAACCTCTGGTGGTTCCGGATTTAGGCGGGAAGCCTCCCGCCAAGGGAGGCGAGCCGTCTGTGCCGTTGACCTCTGTCCATCCAAAGGCATCAGATAACCTGGTGGAAGCGCTTGGATCGCTTCCTTGGAAGGACACCGCACTTTATGAGTACGGTGATTATGAAGGTTCACCGCCAAGAGCAGATTGATGAAGCTCGCGCCAATTTCCGCAGGCTTTGAGGTAAGTAATTTAAATTGTGAGAAAGTATCACAGATAGTATCCCCTGATGCTCTGTTTGGTGTTCAGCAAGAGAAGCCGAATAGAGGATCAAATATTATTCCCAGGAGTCTAATCATATTATGTCTGTGAATAAGCAAAGGCCGCTGGCCGCCGGCACACCATGGAGGTCTCGGATCGAGGCAGAGCCTAGGGCGGGCCGAAGAAGAGCTCGGCCTCGTGAAGAGTCAGCTCGAGGAAAACAAAGGTAAGCAATACCCTGTCTGAATGTTATAGAAAGGAAAAATTGTGGGTGCTGATAGAAGCATGATAAATTTTGCTAGGGGCCACCACGGAGGTGGCGGCCCTTAAGAAGGCGCTGTCCGAGGCCGAAAACAAAGTGGCTGAGGAGCGCATTGAGCGCGAAAAAATAGGCGCGAGTTGATGAGGTCCGGCAAGAGCTCCGGGACTTCGTCAAAAAATTCGAGTCTTTGGAGCGTGACTCCAAGACGCAAGACGGAGCTTGCGAAGGCCCGCCAGAGCATGCTAGACGCTAAGGCCGAAGCCCAGAAGGTCCTCCAGGAAATTGAGGCGGCCAAGAAGATAGCTGCAGGTAAGGCTTTCATTATGCAAAGCAGGCATGTGGAGGAGACTTTCCTTTTACTTACCCGAATTCAGAGCTCTCCAGGAGCATTCGCAGATCTGCCGCGTAGCATCTCTGATGCTACAGCGTTCTAGTGGGCCAAGGAGGGAAGCTCGACGGAGAAGCTGTTTTAGTCCCAGTATATTGGTGCTGAACACCCGATGTCCTTGAGCGACCAACTAAAGCAATTGGTCGAACTCCACAAGGCGGCCGAACTGGCCATGAAGGACTTCATAGTCCGGCTGTGGCCCGGCGAGCCCCTACCCAGTAGCTACTTCGGTTTTATCAAGCGGATGGTGAATGCCTGTCCGCGGCTTGAAGTTGTTAAGCGGTCTGTCTGTATTGAGGGTGCACGCAGGTCTTTGGCCCGTGCGAAGGTGCACTAGGGGAAGATGGACGCCGAGAGGCTGGTGACGGAGGGGCCGCCAAAGGGCAAGGAACATTGCCACCCCGAACAGTACTATGACAATGTCATTAAGGGTGCCCGGCTCATGGCGGATGAATGTACAAAGGATGTGATATTTGAATAAATGTAATCATATCATCCTGTATTATGAGAACCAGCTCATGTGCGCTATGTAGCGCTTGCTAATTTAAAATATTACCTTCTGTGCGGCCGTTATAAAAATTCTTGAGAGTTGGCCAGTTGTCGGCTTCCGCCCCCATGTAACTAGTACTGGGGTGTTCGGGTTAAATATGAACACTCTTTATCCAAGTTTTTGGTCCTTTTAAGGAGGTGTTCAGCGCCACAAATGAGGCAATCAGACTATACGGCTTTATCACCCTCACTTAGCCATAGAAGCCTACAATTTTAAACTTCGGCGAAGCCCCTAGTATCTGGAAAGCCGGACTTGGGGCGCTATACACGCCTAAATCGGACGAGGCCGATTCCTCGCCTGAAGCGGAAAAAATCTTTAATGATTTGAGACCTCTCGAACAGCGACCAGCTCTCGCCTTATCATGACAGTCAGTTTTTGGCTTTCTCTACTGAGGCGCTCGTCCGGAAGAACCGGGACACAATCGCAGTAGTTCTCCCTGCACTACCTTAGCCAATATAGCAGAACGTAAAGTACCAAAACAAGGGAGTCGGGCAAACCCAACTATTGACCCAAGACATGATTCGGAGCTGATGCAGCGCAGGTGCGGAATCTCAAGGAATCAACCAAAGGTTTCCATTCCCGTGCAACAAGACCAAGACCGCCAGGACGACAGGACGAAGGTCATCACCAAGCCCACCGCGGCATCATGACCAGAGGATTTTGTAGGCGAAGACTACTTTCGTCAGGATAAGATGTACTAGTTGTCCCCTTTTGAATTTGGCCGTTGTGGGATCCCTTCCCGCCTTCATTTGGGAAGAGGACCAAGGCCACTATAAATAGGACCTAGCCACCACCATATGGGAGGAGGGGATCCATTCCACCCTCTCCAGCTCACTTGAGCTCAAGAACACACCTCCTGAGGTGCTTCTCCATTGTACTAGTTCATCCTTAGCCCCCCGAGGCCAATCCACCACAAAGCAGGAGTAGAGTTTTACACCGCAAGGTGGCCCGAACCTGGGTAAACTGCTGTGTCCCCTTTCCCTTGAGTTCGACGAGCTAGGCTGTGAGATTGGCGAGTAGGCAGACTGGGGAGGTTGAGTTCTCTGCACGCACCCCAGAGTTCGAACCTCTCAAGGGTTTGCGGAACCCGAAATCCGACACACGAGCAGCAGAATTCGTCGCTTCCACTAATACGTCTCCAAGGTTGAGTTCTCTAGTGCCCCTTAGTGATTTTGGTGTATTGAAGACTTATAGGTCAAGGGACTAATATGTTTGTGAGTGTACACATGCTCTATAAGTCGATGAGGAATTTGATATTTACGATGGATGTCGACCCCTAAGAAATTGGTGTGACCTTGAAGACTTGGATATTCATGCGAGGATCATGAAGCGTGAATACTTTTGTTTTCGAAGTTTCATTTTCTCTTTCTTGAGTCATAGGAAACACCGTACTATTAAAGGGGGTCGAGGTAATACTAAGGAAACTGATTTCTAAGTGATGCTCATCTCAAAATCCTACACCTACCCAATCCTTTCGAGTGAAGCCATTGGAAATCTCATATCAGTTCAGTCAATTTCTTTAGTGACAGAGATGAAGATCTTCTGGTCTCTGAGGAACTTGTTCTGACTGAGGAGTTATGAAGAATTCGCCAGTGCGGATTGCCTACACAGTGAGGAACATGATAGCCCTGAGGAATTTGATACCTCAAATCTGACCGTTGTTGTGCTTTGCGCCAGCTGTCCAAAATATCCTACCACCTAACGGTCATATCATTGAAGGGCATTTATGTATTATCATGTCGGGCTGCTCCCTAGGCTATAAATAGCTGCCCCCCTACAACCACTAGCAGGTTGGCTGCTCCACGAGAAACTGACACTTGTCATTGAGAGCATCCCATCCTCTGAGGACTTCGAGTGAAAATCATCAAGTGAGGAAAACCCACCGAAAACCAAACCCAAACACCTACAAACTCGAAGTGATTGAGCGTTACTTAAGAGATTGTTCCTGTGTGGAACCGATGCTTGTTACCTTTGAGGACTGTGTATCCTCCAGATGGTTAGCATGAGCATCCAAGAGGAATTGAGGATCGCCGAGTGACCAAGTCTGTGAAGGTTTGGAAGTCACCTGTGAAGACCTACCACGAGTGATTGGACGAGGTCTGTGTGACTTTAGCTCAAGGAGAATACGGTGAGGACTGTGTGTCCAGGACTGTGTGTCCTCGAGTTTAAATACTTAGCCGCTCCAACCAGACATACAATTGTCACAACAGTTGGAACTAGTCTACCAAATCATTGTCTTCACCAAGCCAACTGGCTCTATTTCCTCAACCCTTTCATTTCCTCATTCATGCGTTGATGAACCTAATCATTACTATTTGAAAACTTTGACTGAAGATTTTCTTTATTTCGTCAATCATATTTCTTCAGTCACATAGTCTTGAGCCTGCTTGTCCTGTTATCCCGCTTTCAGTACTCTGTGTTTGTTTTCATTACATCATGATGACTATGCTACTGCTTTGTTATGCTTATACCTGAGTACTTATTTTGCTGCTAGTGTGTCCTTACTTAGGAATTTCTTCACCTAGAAATTCCTTAGTGACGAATTTGTAAAAAAACGCCTATTCACCCCCCTCTAGTCAATATAACGCACTTTCAATTGGTATCAGAGCAAGGTACTCCCCTGTTCTGTGTGATTTTGGTTTAACCACCTAGAGTTCTAGTTATGTCGACTATAGGATTGAAGAAAGTGTCTTGCCCCATCTTTGACGGTCATGAGTATCCCAAGTGTAAGGCCATGATGAAGAACCGACTTATGGCAATGAACAGCGAACTGTGGACCGTCACTGAGATTGGTCTTACTGATCTATGCAAGATGGCAGAGGCTGATGATATTCGTAAGTACACTCTACTCAACCTCACTGCAAAGGGTATCATCTGCTCCTGTTTGTCCCAAAATCAGTTCAGGAACATCATGTATCTCAACCATGCGAAGCTTATCTAGGACCGACTCTCTAAGGTCTATGAAGGTCATCGTACTCGTCATGATCCTTGGTTTGAGGATTTCAGGGAATCTCTCAAGGAGATGACTTTCGCCCCAGAATCATCATCCACTTCACCATGCCTTATGGCAAAGGGTGCCAAGGCAACTGAATGCTACCTTTCTGAATCTAGTGATGATGAATCGGGTGATGAATTTGGACCCAGCTACACTAAACTTGCTTCCCTTTCCACTAAACAACAAAGAGCTTTTGAAAAAGTTCAAAACATGCTTGATGAAAGCGATGATATGTTGGGTGAGGAATTGAATCGAACTAAGGCTTTGACTGGCAATCTTCAGAGACTTCAGTCATGGTTTAACAACCTTCAAAATCATCATAACACTCTCTTAACTGATCATGAGAAGCTTTCTTATGTATTTTTTAAGAGAAAACAAGATCTCGAGAAGTTAGAAGTGAGTTATGAAGATCTTCAGAAGGAAAATGATTCATTGCTTGCTCAAGAGATCAGTTCCGCTCAGGAAGAATTTATTCCACCATGACTGAAATGCATTGAGCGTGAATCTGCTAATTTTAACCTGAATGGCCAAATGCTTCTATTGATGCAAATTCTTCAACTGTCTGTGTGGTCACAAATTCCTCATCGGAGGATACCACATGTATCACTGACGATAATGCAGGGTTGAAGAAATTGTATGTGACAGGCATATACAAAAGCCTCAAAGGGCATCAAACTCTTTGTGATGTCCTCAAAAAGCAGATCTTGAACAGGAACCCTAGGAAAGAGGGTATTGCCTTTGAGAGGAAACTCAATGCTGATGGGACCTACTGGAAACCTGAGCAGTACTCCAAAACCTCATGGGTTGCTGCGAAGGGACCTTCCATAGATCCATGCACATTATCTGGCTTTACTTGTGAATCTTCATATTCCTCTGATGAGTCATTTGGCTCCAACTATAAACTGTTCAAGAATCAGAATGGTGAAGTATTTGCTCGATATGTTGGAATTAACTGCAGGAACGGCCCCTGAGGGAGTCCTGGACTAGGGGGTGTCCGGATAGCCGGACTATCATCGTTCGCCGGACTCCAAGACTATGAAGATACAAGATTGAAGACTTCGTCCCGTGTCCGGATGGGACTTTCCTTGGCGTGGAAGGCAAGCTTGGCGATACGGATATGTAGATCTCCTACCATTGTAACCGACTATGTGTAACCCTAGCCCTCTCCGGTGTCTATATAAACCGGAGGGCTTTAGTCCGTAGGACAGAACAACCATTACAACAATCATACCATAGGCTAGCTTCTAGGGTTTAGCCTCCTTGATCTCGTGGTAGATCCACTCTTGTACTACCCATATCATCAATATCAATCAAGCAGGAGTAGGGTTTTACCTCCGTCGAGAGGGCCCGAACCTGGGTAAAAACATCGTGTCCCTAGTCTCCTGTTACCATCCGCCTAGACGCACAGTTCGGGACCCCCTACCCGAGATCCACCGGTTTTGACACCGACATTGGTGCTTTCATTGAGAGTTCTTCTGTGTCGTCACCGATAGGCTTGATGGCTTCTTCAATCAACAACGCCGCCCTGGTGAGGCTTTCCTCCCGGACAGATCTTCAGATTCGGCGGCCAGATCAAGGGCCAATTCGCTGGCCATCTTGAGCAGATCGAAGCTACGCCCAACGTCGGTCGATTTGGAAGCCTAAACTTCACGAGGATATCCGGAGACTTGATCTTCGACGGATTCGAGCCGCAGCCGAAGCGCCGCCGTGACCGCCACGATGGGCATGATCTAACTCGCCACGGACAAGACTTTTGAGGTCGCTGACACGAATCCGCTCCGACCCATAGTCCGGAGCCGATTGCGCAGACGAGGACGGTGGCTGGACACCGCCTGGGCTGCAACTTCCATGGCGATGGAGCCGAACACCGACCTTGTCCCTTATAAAGCTCGTGACTCGAGGTGCCGGACTTCGCCGACTCAACCTCCTCGCCTACCAATCGAATCCGATTGGGCCGATCATGGAGTTCACCGCCGTGGACATCTTTCAAAGACTCACCCTTTGGCGACATCCTAAATTCGTTAAGCATCTCTCGCTATCCGGAGAACCTGGCCGGATCGCGCCGTGATGGTTGGGACGCGACGACGAAGAAATTCAAAGCCCACCCACCACCCACTTTGTAGCCACTGCCGATTTATTTAACCGACATGTTAGACTACGACTCAAGACATCGGCGGTATGGACGACGATGCCGGAGACGATCAAGAACCAGCGCCTACAGGGCACTGGAAGACCACCCCAACACATGACGTATATATGGTGGATACCCCAAAAGGAAGTGATGACGAGGAACAACGGGGCGCGGCAAAGGATAATCCCGCCGATAAACAACCAAAACGGCGACACAAGCGCCGCCCTAAGCCCCACCTCAACAAAAACAACATTCCTAATGACCCAGCAATAGAGCAGGGCAAACCAGTGGACAACGAACATGCAACCAAGCAACCGTCCGAACAGGACGAATCGGATAATCAATCCATTCCGAGCGAAACCAACAGTCCGGACGACCTCACGCCGGACACACCACCGGAGCATAAGAACCTTCACGAAATACTCGTCGCCACCGCAAGAAGCTTGAAGAAGGAAAAACGGAAGCTCAAAACAGCGGAAGACATACTCAGAATGAGGTGGAGCAAAGTACTCAAGACCGCAGACAAATATGGCAATGGCCACCAATCAAAGAGCTACCCGAAGCGCAAGCTGCTGCCAGAATTTGACGAGGAAGCCATAGAGCCACCACAGTCAAAAATTAAAGAAGCCGCCTGGCCGGATAGACGACCAAATGACAGGCCAAAAGAAACAAGCGGCACCGCACTCAAGACGACTCATCACCCTGGGAAAACAGATGGCCCAACCAGGTCCGTTTACGGGACAAAAAAGAGGGCCCCAGGAAGCAACACAACACACCAAGTGTTCGAAGACAGCGGCACACCCAAATACAGGGTCACCGCACACCCATTATGTTTCACCGATGAGGTGCTGGATCATGAATTTCTTGCAGGGTTCAAACCCATAAACATAGAGGCATACGATGGAACAACATACCCTGGAGTCTGGATAGAGGATTACATACTACACATACACATGGCTAGAGGAGATGATCTCCACGCCATAAAATATTTACCCCTCAAGCTCAAAGGGCCAGCTCGGCATTGGCTCAAAAGCCTCCCAGAAAACACTGTTGGAAGTTGGCAAGAGCTCGAGGACGCGTTTAGAGAAAATTTTCAAGGGACTTATGTCCGCCCCCGATGCGCATTTATCTAAGTCATATAACTCAACAACCCGACAACAATACAAGAATTTCGAACAGGTTCCTAACCAAAAGAACCAAATAGTCGATCGTCCGAACGCGAAGCCTTAGCAGCTTTTAAACACAACGTCTCAGAATTAATGGCTTGCGTACACCTCGCCAAGAGAAGCCGAGGACAATGGCCGCGCTAACAAGCCTCATGACCCGCTTTTGCGCGGGGGAGGACAGCTGGCTAGCAAGATGTAGCACCAGCGACCCGAGTACATCCGAGATCAGAGATGGAAACGGCAAATCACGACGCAGAAAGGATCAGCGCCGGAATAAAGAAAAAAGCCCAACGAATACGGCGGTCAACGCCGGATTCAAAAGCTCGCGGCCAAACAACAAAACACTGCCTCTTAAGGACAACAATGATGAGCTATCCAACTTAAAATAAAATTCTGGATCGGATATGTCAAATCCACAGTACCTCCGGAAGGCCTGCAAACCACACCCACCGAGATTGTTGGGTTTTTAAGCAGTCCGCCAGACTCAATGCCGAACACAAGGCGCTCGACACGCCAAGCGAGGATGATGATGAACCCCACCAGCAGAGCACCGGAAAACAAAAGACTTTCCCACAAGAAGTCAAAACAGTAAACTCACTTCATGTGATATTACGAAAAAACAATGCGGCACCCGCTAAAATAAGTGCCGCACGGTCCACCCCAGCGGAACCTCGAAGTTGGATGTCAAAACCAATCACTTTCGACCACCTGGATTATTCCAGAAGCATTCAAAACGCAGGATGGACTGCTCTGATATTGGATCCCATAATCGACGGACTACAATTTACACAAGTCCTGACGGACGGCGGCAGCGATTTAAACCTGCTATATCCGAACACAATCCGCAGATTGGGGATAGACCTTACTAAAATTCGACATAGCCGCACTTCCTTTAAAGGAGTGACGCCAAGCCCTTACGCCAAGTGCACAGGCTCCTTACTACTGGAAGTTGTGTTCGGGTCACCGAACAACTTCCGACGCGCAAAGCTAATCTTTCATGTCGCCCCATTCAAAAGTAGCTATCAAGCGCTATTGGGACGTGAAGCTTTTTCCGCTTTAACGCAATTCCACATTACGCGTCTCTTACACTCAAAATGCCCGGTCCACGTGGCATCATTTCATTAAGAGGGTCATTCAAAGACCCCGGACACGGCTAGACGAGTCCGGCATAAATAAGCTAGGGGCTCCCTAGCCGCACACACCTTCACAAGGGGCTGTGCGTATAAGCAATAATGAGCTAATATAGACTCCGCTTTATTCATTTATTAATATTTTTCATGCACCTTTTCGCACGATTTCTTTTCAAACTAAGTTCCTCTCTTTTTACAGATGAACACCGTGCACACCCGTCCAGGATAACGGCACCACGGAGACACATGCGCAGACGTGCAGTAGGGACCCGTTGCAAGGATTCTTTTTAGATTAAGACCCTGCGTAAACCTTTTTTACTGTCTCTTGTTGCTATAATCCCCTGGTTTTTCATAATAACCAGAGAGGAGATCGACGCTTTGGCATCGGCGCGTCGAGAGGACCTTGCCTGCACTGGACACAAGGGCTTAGGGCATTGTTTCGCTGTTATTATAAAGACCGAATACCTTAGGGAGTGTTCAGCGCCTCGAGTTAGGCCTTATATGCATCAGCTCCAATCATGTCTTTGGTCAAATGTTGGGTTTGCCCGCTCCGTGTGTTTTGCTGCCTTACGCTCAGATCATCGGCTAACGCGGCACCGGGAGAACTATCGCGATTGTGCCCCGGTTAATTTGGCGAGCACCTCGAGAGAAAGCCAAAACTGATCGTCATGATACTGACGAGACCGGTCAACCACTCGATCGACCACAGGAATGTTTAGAATTCCTCCGCTTTGACAAAGGACCGTTTCTCGGTCAGGCACATACATGCCCCGAATTCGGAGAGCGCGGTGCCCCCAGGGGCTATATCGTAGCCCCACCTTCGAGCTCCAATGGCTAAGTGAAAGTGATAAAGCGTTATAGTCCGGTTGCCTTGTTTGCTACGCTACCACCTCCTTAACATGACCGAGACATCGGATTAAGTGTGAAAATGCGCTATTTTTGCAAACACCTCCGTACCTTGTGCATGGGGGCTGAAGCCGACGACTGCCATCTTTCAGGTTATACACATGTATACATAAACGGCCGCACATGAGATATTTAAATACTTGAACGCACAAGTACAAAAAGCGCCTATATCATAAACATTGTTTTACAAAATAAAACGTTCATTTGAACGTGACATTTTTCGAGCACTGCGACTCTATTATATGAGCACCACGCAGAACTTCCCCAAAATAGTGCTCGGCGGGTAACTGGCTCTCGTCCGAACCCTGGGTCGCAACAGCGGCGGCATCCATCTCCGTCCAATGTGTCTTCACATGGGCAAGTGCCATCCGTGCACCCTCTATGCAGGCCAACCGCTTCATCGCCTTGATATGCGGCACCGCCCCAAGAAATTGCTGCAACAAGCCAAAATAGCTCTTCGGCTTGGGCCTATCCGGCCAGACATGAGTCATGATATCCGTCATGGCAAGCCTGGACAACCTATTCAGCTCAGCCCATTCGGCCAATCGATCGGTCAGCGGAAGTGAATGATCCGGACTATGGAATTGAGACCAAAACAGCTCTTCCGTCTTGTGATCCTTCTGGCTCCGGAAGTGCACAACGGCATCCGCCGCACTTGCCGCTGAATCCATATAAGGATCCTCCGGACCCCACAGCTGGCCAAGTTGAGCATACTTAGGATCCGTAAACCTTCGGCGCAGCAGAAAGGGCTTGCCAGACACAATGTCTCCGGCTTGGCGCAGCTCCTCCTTTATAGCCCGCATTGCAGATCGGGCGTCCTTGGCTTCGGCGGTGGCCTTTCCCAGGTCTTCTCGCTCCGATAGGCGCTCCTTTTCAAGAGCCTCAGTGCGGTCGGTAGCATCTTTTAACTTCATGGCCATTTAGGCCATCTCTTCCCTGCTTCGGCAGTGCGCAGCCCTTTCGGCTTCTAATTCCTCGGCCGCCCTCAATGTCGCCGCATTACTCCTTCTGGCTTGCTCCTTGGCTTGAGCAAGTTCGGCCCGAAGGCTCTCCACAGCAGCATCACCATCTGCATCAAGCACAAATATTATAAGAGATGGGCTTCGGCTCCCTTACTAGGTGACTGCAGGAAAAAAAAACTTACCTTGCGATTCGTCAAGTCGCCTGTTGATTAGCGCGATGTCCGCATCCGCAACGTCGAGTAGCCGCTTTAGTTCGGCAACTCCATCAGTCCGGCTAGCCCCCGGATGATCCGCCACCTGCATAGGAACGACGAAGATTGAAACCTGCGATTTTGATCCTCGGCACGCTGTCACTTTCGACAACCTAACGAGTCTCAGGGGCTACTATCTATACAGGGCGCACTTCTATGTGCAAAACTGTCAAAAGGTGTGTCATTTTTACGTACCTCAAACCCCGCCAGCAAACTCCTGACGGCATTATGCAATCCGCTTTCGACGGACGAAATCCTTTCAATCACCATATTCATCAATGCATGGTGATCTTCTGAGATGGACGCCCTCTCGAGCAGATCCTTCAGCTCCCCCGGCCGAACACCAATCGGCGCCGAATTCTTCGGCTCTGCCGGGCTCGGGGATACCCTCCATGACGACACTTCAGGCTCGTCCGCCCTATCCGACGGCACAGCAGACGGAGGTGTCTCGCTCTCCATCATCTCCGAACGAAGGTCCCCCGAAGACGAGCTCATCTGAGAAGGTCGGAGATCCGAACTACAAGGTAAAAACTTCGGTTGTCCTCAGAAGCACAAATAGGGATGTCTCTTATCACCGAACTCCCTTCTTTCTACTTACGGCTCGCTGGAGGGCTGATTCTTTAGGGGAGACTGTGCGGCCGGGACCTCCCCGGACGCAGGACCCTCTGGTGAAGACTTCTTCCCCCGCTTAGGGGCTTTGGCCTCCGGATCTTCGGAGGCGGTCCTCTTCTCCCCCTGGAGGGAGGGATTCTCGATCCCCCCTTCTTCAAGAGCCTCCTTGGGTGAGGCAGTAGCTCCCCTATTTTCCCCTTCGCCTTCTTCTGAAGGCGCAACCTCCAACATCCTGACCAGCATGGGATCCGGCACGGTCTCTGGGGGGGCCGACACCAGATCGCTTTTGCTTGCGCTATCCACTCCTGCTTAGAAGGACATCACCAAAAGGCGAATCATGGAAAGGCAAACTAACGGTATGTCCGGACTTGAGCTACTTACTTGTCTATCCGGCGACAGCAGCTCAGGCGGCGCCCTCGGTCAATCCCGGACACGCCACTTGTGGTCCGAAGAATAATTTGTACATCTCCACGGGTGTCATACCCATGAAGTGTTGAAGAATCCGTGGTCCCTCCGGATTAAACTCCCACAACCGGAGAGGGCGGCATTTGCAGGGCAGGAGACGCCTAATCAGCATGACCTGCATTACCACTACCAGATCGATCTCCCTCGCTTGGAGGTCTCGAATCCGGCCCTGCAGAAGGGGCACGTCCTTTGGCGGCCCCCAGTTGAGCCCTTGGTCGACCCACGACATCAACCGTCGTGGAGGTCCCGAGCGGAATAAGGGCGGTGGCTTCTACCTGCCGCCCTTCGGAGCGGTGATATAGAACCACTCCCGCTGCCACAAGGCGAGCTCCTCTTGGAAGGAGCCCTCGGGCCACGGGGCATTGGCCCTCCCCTTCGGCCGCCCGCACAAGACTCGCTTGACGCCCCCCGATCCTCTTCGGCTTCACATCGAAGGTCTTCAGCCACAGGCCGAAGTGGGGGGTGACGCAGAGGAAGGCTTCGCAGATGACAATGAATGCGGAAATATGGAGGATGGACTCCAGAGCCAAGTCGTGGAATTCCAACCCATAGTAGAACATGAGCCCTCTCACAAAAGGATCCGTCGGGAAGCCTAAACCTCGACGGAGGTGGGATACAAAGACGACATACTCGCCGGGCTCGGGGGTGGGGATGGCCTGCCCTTCAGCGGGCAGCCTGTGCGAAATCTCGTAAGACAGGTACTTGGCCTCTCGCAGCTTTAGCACGTCCTCCTCCATGACGGAGGAGGGCATCCACCGACCCTGAAGGTCAGAGCCGGACATGGTTGAAGGTCCGAAGCGCTCGAATCTAGGGCTCTGGGTGTTGGAACTTGGAGCAAGGAGAGGATTCGATGGAAGATTGAAGAAAAGAAACGAGCCTTGGTCCTATTATAAAGAGGGAGAATTCCAAGAGCCGTCTCCGTGACCGTTTGGGACTCGCCTTCGATAGAGGAGGCGTGGCGACGGGCACGGTTGGGTTGCCCACGTCCGTATTGATGAGAATCCCGGAATAAGGGGAACACGATCTCTGCTTCGACAAGACGTGCCAAGGAAACCGCTTCGCTAAATGCGCTGAGGTGGTATAATAAAAAACGATTCAAGTAAAGGCTTGGTAGTGGCGTGACGTCGTGCCACAAAATACGTCAGCAGATTGACCTTGTGTACATATTATTCTCTCTACGATGGAATGTGGAATTTATTTTGCAGAGCCGGACAATATCCTAGTGTTCACAATCTTCTATGGATTATTCGGAGGAGGAACCCGCCTTGCAATGCCGAACATTATGCACGCCGGACTCATCGTCATTGAAGCCAGGTTCAGGGGCTACTGAGGGAGTCCTAGACTAGGGGGTGTCCGGACAGCCGGACTATCATCGTCCGCCGGACTCCAAGACTATGAAGATACAAGATTGAAGACTTCGTCCCGTGTCCGGATGGGACTTTCCTTGGCATGGAAGGCAAGCTTGGCGATACGGATATGTAGATCTCCTACCATTGTAACCGACTCTATGTAACCCTAGCCCTCTCCGGTGTCTATATAAACCGGAGGGCTTTAGTCCGTAGGACAGAACAACCATTACAACAATCATACCATAGGCTAGCTTCTAGGGTTTAGCCTCCTTGATCTCGTGGTAGATCCACTCTTGTACTACCCATATCATCTATATCAATCAAACAGGAGTAGGGTTTTACCTCCGTCGAGAGGGCCCGAACCTGGGTAAAAACATCGTGTCCCTAGTCTCCTGTTACCATCCGCCTAGACGCACAGTTCGGGACCCCCTACCCGAGATCCGTCGGTTTTGACACCAACGGCCCCCCTATGAAGAAAATCTGGGTTCCCAAAAGGTGCCTTGAAAATCTTCAGGTGAATGTCATCATGACACCACCTATGAAGAATTGGAACCCCAGATCAAATTCTTCATATGGATCCAAGTCCTCATATGGACCGAATTCTTCATCTGGATCAAATTCCTCACACGGATCCAAATCCTCATATGAACATCATAGTGCTAACACTTTTGTTTCACAGGGAAAGTCTAAAGCTATGAATATGTGCATTATTCTTCAAACCATTATGTTCATAAGTCCTCGAAGAATTTCTCTGCTTATTCATATGCCTATCCTAACCACTCTTCTGTGAAACGAAGCGCACTGGCTTCAATGCCATCCTTCTCTTGTGAATCTCGCAGAATGATGAACTCTTTGCCACCCCTCCAGATGTGGGTGGTGAAGAAAAATAACTAATCTCTTATGCAGGGTTAGGTCTCTAGACGAAACTAATCGTCTGAAGAATTTGCTGGAGACCTAAATGTGCTAGGATGGATGCAAGCTAATCATGAAGAAATGAATCACTCATTTCTCACGTCCTAATATTGCTATATCAGTTACTATTGATGAAATTGATATCATATTCTTCACTGATGAAGTATATGGGTTCGTAAGTTGCACTAATTCATCTGCAGGATGAACAACCCAAAGCTATTGAGTGGGTTCTCGATAGTGGATGTACAAATCACATGACGGATGACAGGAACTTATTGATGGACACTGATTGATATCCATCTCATCTGAAGCATATCACCTACGCTGACAAAGGCAAAAGCAAAGTATTGGGTCTAGGTAGGGTTGCAATCTCAAATGATAGACACATGGGCAAAGTCATGCTTGTCGAGTCCTTAGGATTGAACCCCATGCCCGTCTCAATGCTTTGTGATCTTGATATGGTTGTTGACTTTGGCAAATATCGTTGCATTGTGCTAATGGAATCTGAAAAATCCAAAGTCTTCGAAGGCTTTAGGAAAGGAGACTTGTATATTGTTTATTTCTCTGCAGGACCACAGGCTGCCACATGTCTAGTTGCAAAAGCTTCAGAAGGCTGGTTATGGCATCGACGAATTGGTCATGCTGGGATGAGGAACTCGCATACACTCGCGAAGAAGAAGCATGTCATTGGCCTCGAGGGTGTCAAATTCCTCAAAGATCATCTTTTTGGGGCTTATGAGGCTGGAAAGATCACCAGAGCCAAGTATCCCTCGAAGACTATCATGACCACTTCTCGTCCCTTTGAATTACTTCATATGGATCTCTTTGGCCCTACTCATTATGCCACATTCACTAGTTCTGCATAATTATATGGCTTTGTCATTGTTGATGATTATTCTCGTTATACCTGGGTGCATATCATCACTTACAAAAATGAAGTGCACGAAGTCTTTAGACGATTTTCCTCAAGAGCATCTACGAATTTTGGTGTGAAGATCAAGCATATCAGGAGTGATAATGGAACTGAGTTCAAGAACACTGGTCTCGATGAATATCTTGATATACTTGGTATTACTCACGAGTTATCCGCTCCTTATACTCCTCAGCAGAATGGTGTCGTGGAGCGCAAGAACAGAACTCTTGTCGAGATGGCCCGCACTATGCTTGATGAATACAAGACACCACAATGTTTTTGGCCAGAAGCTATTGATACTACATGTCACATCATCAACAGAGTATATCTTCACAAATTCTTCAAAAAGACCTCATATGAACTCCTCACTGACAAGAAACCCAATGTAAGTTATTTCAAAGTCTTTGGTGCTAAATGCTGGATTGGAGATCCTCACCATCACTCTAAATTTGCACCGAAAGCACATGAGGGTTTTATGCTTGGTTACAGAAAGGACTCGCACACCTACAGAGTCTTCAACATCAATCATCACAACATTGTTGAAACTATAGATGTGCGGTTCGATGAAATTAATGGCTCACAAAGAGAGCACCTACCTCCTGTGCTAGATGAAATGACACCTGAGGAATCCATGAAGCTCAAGGCTACTAAGGATGTCATACCTACCAAAGAATCTGCTGAAGAAGTCATTCCGGATCGTGAAGACAATCACGCTGGTGCTACTGAAGAAAATGGCCCTGAAGAAATTGCTGGGCCTAAGCAAAGTCGTTAACCTGCACATCCTCACGTTGCAAAGGAAGTGCAGATTGAGAAAATCATCAGCGACATCAACGCACCAGGTCCTCTCACGCGCAAAAAAGCTTCGAACTTGTCTAACTTTTGTGGGCATTTTGCGTTTGTCTCTATCACAGAGCCCACTAAAGTTGATGAAGCATTCATGGAATCTGAGTGGATTCAAGCCATGCAAGATGAATTGCATCAATTCGAGCTCAACAATGTGTGGGAGCTTGTTAAGTGACTAGACCCACACAAGCACATCATCATCAGTACCAAATGGATCTACCGCAACAAACAAGATGAAAATGGCCTTGTGGTGAGGAATAAGGCTCGTGTTGTATCTCAAGGCTACACACAGGTTGAAGGAATTGATTTCGATGAAACTTTTGCACCTGTTGCTAGACTTGAAGCTATTCGCATATTGCTTGCTTACGCTAACCATTGTATTATCATCTTACATCAAATGGATGTGAAAAGTGCATTCCTCAATGGTAAGCTTGAGGAAGAAGTATATGTTGCTCAACCACCAGGTTTTGAGGATCCAAAATTTCCAGATCACGTCTACAGACTCAAAAAGGCCCTCTATGGCCTCAAGCAAGCACCTCGGGCGTGGTATGATACATTGAAGGAATTCCTCATGAAGAAAGGCTTCAAACCCGGTTCACTTGACCCAACTCTTTTCACCTAAGCATATGATGATGAATTATTCGTGTGGCAAATATATGTTGATGATATTATCTTTGGCTGTACTAACCAACGTTACAGTGACGAATTTGCCTATATGATGAGTGAGGAATATCAAATGTCTATGATGGGAGAATTGAAATTCTTCTTAGGTCTTCGAATTCATCAACAACACAATGGCATATTCATATCTCAGGAGAAATACCTCAAGGATGTGTTGAGGAAATTTGGCATGCAAGATTGCAAAGGCGTCAAAATCCCTATGCCCACAAATGGCCATCTATGCACCGATGAAAATGGTAAAGAATTCAATCAAAATGTATACAGCTCCATGATTGGCTCTTTATGGTACCTATGTGCATCTAGGCCGGATATTATTCTTAGTGTGTGCATGTGTGCCTGATTTCAAGCTACACCGAAGGAATCACACCATAAGGCTGTGAAGCATATTATTTGATATCTAGCTCACACTCAAACACTTGGATTATGGTATCCCAAGGGCTCTTCCTTTGATCTCATTGGATATTCTAACTCTGACTATGCTGGTGATTGGGTGGACTGCAAGTCAACATCAGGCACATGTCATTTCCTCAGACGATCCTTGGTATGTTGGTCCTCAAAGAGGAAGAACTGCGTATCACTCTCAAGGACTATGGCATCAATGTGAAGAATGTGCCACTTTACTGCGACAATGAGGGTGCTATCAAGATTGCTCACAACCTAGTTCAGCACTCAAAGAAAAAGCACATCCAGATTCATCATCATTTTCTTCGTGACCATGTGTTGAAGGGCGACATCTCCATCGACCACGCAAATATGAAGACCAGCTGGCCGATATCTTCACAAAGCCCTTAGATGAGAAGAGATTTAGCAAGTTGCGGTGTGAGCTAAATATCTTAGAATCTTTGAATGTTCTTTGAAAAGGACACACATCCTAACACTTATGAAAATTTGATGACTTAGATGTGCAACACACGAAGTAACGTTTTTCTTCAATCAATGAAGACTAACCCTCTAAGTGTGAAGAAATTAATTGAGAATTTGATTCTTAGAACCCTACGACAATTGTACGCGGTGTCTGAAATCATCATTCTTATACGGTGGGTTATGCCACCAACCAAAGTTGAAAATCTTCAATTTGAGTTTTTCTTCAGTTTTGAAATTCCTCAGTTGTTCAAGTTCTTCAACTTTGCATTGTCTTCACTCTTTCCATCATTGTTCTCATTGACTATACATATACTTGAGTTTTATGTCCTCAACAACATTCACTTATTGCTAATTCTTCAATATCCTTTTTCTGCTAAGTGAATGTGATCTGCTAAACTCAACCCAGTCTGTTCACAAATTCTTCATGTGCATTCTGTTTGAAACCTGTTCAAAATCTTCACTATGTCCTTGTCAGCTAAAGAATTTGCGAATGAAACATTAAAATTGTCCTATATGAATTTTCGGCTTTTGCCGCTCAAACCGTTCCACATCCCACGATAAGATTTATCTATTCACCCACGATCTCGCACGATATCCACCACTCTGTACGTGGGTGACACATGTCGCTAGGATGAGAAGGGCCAGGGGCACATTCGTCCATTTTCCACGGGCGAGCGGTTTTTCACCTCGGGCTATAAATACCCCTCACCCTCCTTAGTCTGCATTTACCCCGCTCAAACTCACTCCCCTCGCTCGAGCTCTCAAGCCCTAGCGCCACCACTACTTTCATCATCGCCGGTGAGGAAGAGCTTCACTGCCTTGACCTCGTCGCCATCGTACTCACGCCGACCGCTGATATCTTCACTCCGCCGCCGCCGTAGCTGTCTTCCTCAGCCAAGTTAGGGCGTGGAAGATCTGGACTGACGAACTTCCAATCTAACACTCCCAGTTCATCGTGTTCTTCATCAAGGGTAATTAAAAGTTACTTCTACTACCTTTGTTGATTCTGATGATTTCCATAAAATCTTTAAAATGTGTTTATTCTTCAACTTCCACACTTTAAACACCTCACAAAATCATCTGTTCTTGATCTGTTTCTCTAAGCAACATTTTCCTTCAAGATTCCTCAATTGTGTGAATTTCTTAATCCATACAACTCTGGAACCTAAGTCAAAGAATGCTTAGTGAAATTCCTCAAGACACATCTGGTCAAATTCCTCAAACTTGTTCTTTTTGCAAAAACTTCTGAGAACACATATGACCTCTCCAAATTCTTCGCACCTATACTCTGTTCACAGGTACACCTGTCCACTACTGAATCACTAGGTTCTCATCAACTTAACTCATCTACAACATTCCTCGAAGAAAAACTGCATACGTCTTCAGAGAACTCAATTGTTCAAAATCCTCAGCTGAAGAAAATGGCAGATGGCAAGAGACCTCAGAAGGGAGGGAAGAAACTAGAAGTGAACACTGCCTTTGAAATCCCTGATGACATCTATGCAGGGTATTGCACTCCTGATGAGGCAACTCACGGAAAAGAAACAAAGAATGAGCGCAAGGTGCACATTCAGAGGATTGAACAAAGATGGGCACGAGAATGGAGGGAATATAGATATGTTATGCCAAAGTACATGAAGAAATTCGCTCTTCACCCTCCTTGCACTAGACCTCCGTTGGCACCAGGCCAAATTGCTGATCCCACTAGCCTCAAGCGCGGTGAGGACTATGCTGATGAATGGGCCAAGTGGCAAGCCAAGTTGGCCAAACAGGCCAAGGAAGCAGTGAGGAAATTCAACGAAGACTCAGCTGCTGCCGCTGCTGAGGCCTCTGCTAGCAAGAAGGCTATGCCTAAGAAGCCAGCTCGCAAACCACCATCCTCAGCAATGCCCTCACGGCCAAGCTCATGTATGCCCTCATGGCATATTCCTCAAGCTGCTCCAGTTCCTCAAGTTGCAAAACCCTCAGCTCCTCCAGCAAAGTCCTTGGCGCCTGTGCATCTCGCCTCTCGCCAAAGGACCATAGGCATCTCAATTGCTTCAGGAGCATCTGCAAGTTCTTCAGCTCTTCCTTAGTTCTCAACAGGCCCCACTTTGCTGAAGACCAAGGCTACTTCTGGACGAGGCACAAGACTATGTCCTCATAAGAAGCAAGTTGCCTTCCAAGTACCGTCAGATGAAGACGAAGCTGATGATGAGGAATTAGCAGAAATCATCAAAGACAGGCAGCAAAGGGACGCTAGAGCCAATGGAAGGGTTGTGCCACTCATGCTGGATCCGAAGAAGATCCTGGACTTCATTGATCTCTGGCACAATGACCCAAACACTCCCTTGCCAGAATTAAGACTCTCACCTGGACAAAGTCATATGTTGACGGCTTTCATTTCTGAAGAGAAATAGAAATTTGAGAAAGCCAGGTCCGTGAAGAAAGCTCAGTACAAGAAGGAGCACTATTTGAAGAAAAATGTGCTGAAAATGACAACTACACAATTTGTGACTTTACAGTCTGAAATCAAGGCACCCAGTGATGAATTTTGACGCCTACAAGGCTGAATGGCTTGGAGACAAAGTCAGGTTAGTCAAACTGGCTAAAGGCCTCATGTCCAATGTTGCTGCTCAAACGCACATTGAAATTCCTCAGGCTGAAGCATCTGCACAGCCTACTGAAGAACATGCCAGCACCACTGATAAAAATCAGGCTGCTGATGAAACCAAAAGTACCAGGGCCGATGAAGCTGTTCCAGCCGCTGAAGAAACTTCTAGGGCAACCACTAGCGTTGCGCCTGAAGAACAAGACAGGCCAGCTGTAGCATCTGACGCTATGCCTAAAGAATCTAAACAAGTCAGGACAACTGCATCAGTTGTGCCTAAAGAAACTGCACCAATTTCCTTCCTTCTGCATTAGAAGCCAACGCCAAGTCCTATCCTTCCTTCTGCATTAGAAGCGAAGAAAACCAAGGCTGTGGAGTGAGCAGCAGTGAAGAAAAGGAAAGTATCTGCTTCCTCAGAGTCTTCTACACCAACGAAGGCGAAGACTTTGACAAGCTCTTATGAAAATCCAATAGATGTTATTCCTCTTTCAAGCATTCCATCAAAGGAAATCATTCCTTTTGGTGAAGATTATGTGATCCCAAGTGAATCAGATGAAGAAGATCCTTCTGCTGCTTCAACACAATAGTTGGATGAGGAAATTGAAGTGGACAATGTCACTTCAACCCCTCTGGTGTCATCGCCCATGCCCCAGTTTACAACTGAAGAGGCAGGCGTTGAGGAAATTGATGATGAAGAAGAAGACGTGGACATTGGGAGCACCACTCCAGTTCTGAATGATGACTATTGGGAAAGTCATCACCCCAACTCTCCAATGTTCACTCCACTGCAACAGATTCTTCAGTCCTCAGTCTAGACTGAAGAAATTCATACAGGCTCTGATGAACCTCAAGCGTCTCTTCTTACTATCCCTGAAGAAATTCCAACCACTAGTGCTGATGTTAATGATGCTGAAGAAAAGGAGACCCAGGCTACAACTGAAGTGGAAACTGAAAATTCCTCAGCCTTAGGCCCCTGAGACTGTGATCCAAGAGGCTACGAAGACATTGACTGATACACCTCAGCCCAAGCCGAAGAATCCCTTCTCAAAGAAGCAGAAGTTCAAGGCTGGTGACTTCTTTCATGAGCATGTATTCTTCACTGACTACAACCCATATGACTCTGCACGTCTTCGCCGCAAGCGTTTCTGGATAGCAAGTCAGATGAACTTCTACTCTTCACTGCTATTCGATAAAGACAAGATCTTTGACCATGAGCATATTCCTCATGTGGATATGAAATCGCTGCCTTGCTTCACCCCAGTCCTTAGTGTTCTTCATGACGCTGGGCTACTCAACTTTTGCACTGACATATGTGATTGGAATGAAGAGCTAACTCTTCACTTCTACGCGACGCTGCACATCACCGGCAATGCTGAAGATGTAAATTCTTGGGTGTTGGACTGGATGACAGAGAACGCACACTTCAAAGCACCAGCCTATGAATTGCTTCATGCCCTGCCTGTCAATCCTCCCCTTGAAGGTGCACGCCTCCTCTATCATGAACCTGAGCTCTCTGATCATTTCATGCAAGTGTTGATGAAGCCGCTGAAGTCCAGCCAAGCCCCAAGAACCAAATTCCTCGTCAAGCAATTGCTCTATGTAACTCGGACCATATACATAATTTTGACCAAGACCCTAAGTCCAATCAAAGGCCACGATTCTAATGAAGAAGAGGTCATTGGCATCATGAAGAATCTGCTATTCAATATCATGCATGGTATCTCAATCAACTACCATGATTTCTTCATGAGGACTATGGCAAATGTTGCTCTTTCTCCATTTGAATTGAAGCCTTACTCTCACTGGATCATGAAATTCCTCAGATCAAGGTCTTCAATCAACTACATGGCTGATACACTCAACCATGGCAGCTACTTGCCCCCCATTGAAGTCCTCAAGCGGACTATTTCCTCAGTTGATGAGAAGGGCAAGGCCACTATTATTGATGAAGGCATTCATCCATTGGATGGAAAGTTCCACAAAGCTGGATCCAACTCCACCAATGATGACTTTGCCACTCATGACTCCGCAGCCAATGCTTCAAAGCAAAATCCTCAAGGCACAGCTCCAACGGTGATGACTGATCGTGAGCTTCTCCTCTGTCTTCATCAGAAGGCCGATCGCAACCACAAATGGGTCAAGCGTCAGTTTGGTTCAATTCTTCATAACAAGACTGCTACACATAATTCAGTGAAGAAGAACCATTACTACCTCCATGAAGTATTTGATCGCACCTGGGTTGTTCTGTCTCATCTCTACGGTGAAGAAGATCTTAAGCAAATGGGCTTCAAGTAGGACTTTGACTGGTCTCAGCCACCGTCGAAGAAATTCAAGAATGTCAAAGTTCCTCCTTTGGTGGCTAGCTCATATTCTTCATCACACGAGACTGATGAAAATGAAGATTTGGATGACACTGCGGCAGACCCTACTTCAACAACTGACCCCAACAACGCTGGCGCTCCTCCATCAACTTCGTGATGATATTCTTGAGGGGCGTTAGTCCTCACTTTTCGTCCCTTTTGGTCATTTGATGACAAAGGGGAGAAATTTGAGTTAGTCTTCAAGCGGGTCTATTTATATTGGCATTTTTTGTTAAATTGCAACTCTCTCTCTTCTGAAGTGTTTGTTGGGTCGAGTTGTAAACTTAAGTCCGATGGTGACCTGATACTTTTTCTCTGTTTTTCTGCATGCTATTTCCTCATATATGTTATGCACGCATGCTGAATTACATCAGTCACCATATTTCATCATGCATTTCAAATTCTTCATTCGATATGTTAAATGCATGTATGAATTACAAGATATAGGGGTAGATCTCCATGATATTACTCTACAATGTGCATTGCTTGTTGAAAGCAAATTCCTCACATATGCACATCTTCAGGGGGAGTTCTTCTATATCTTACAATCAAATTCCTCAATATTGAGCACTTTCAGTTAATATGTTTATCCCCGTTGAAAACTTAACCTATTTGTCATCAATCACCAAAAAGGGGGAGATTATAAGTGCATCTAGTGCCCCTTAGTGATTTTGGTGTATTGAAGACTTATAGGTTAAGGGAATAATATGTTTGTGAGTGTACACATGATCTATAAGTCGATGAGGATTTTGATATTTACGATGAATGTCGACCCCTAAAAATGTATGTCTTCAGCTGAAGACTTTGGTTCTCCTAAAGATTTTGAAAGTGAAGAAATTGGTGTGACCTTGAAGACTTGTATATTCATGCGAGGATCATGAAGCGTGAAGACTTTTGTTTTCCAAGTTTCATTTTCTCTTTCTTGAGTCATAGGAAACACCGCACTGTTAAAGGGGGTCGAGGTAATACTAAGGAAACTGATTTCCAAGTGATGCTCATCTCAAAATCCTACAGCTACCCAATCCTTTCGAGTGAAGCCATTGGAAATCTCATTTCAGTTCAGTCAATTTCTTCAGTGGCAGAGACGAAGATCTTCTGGTCTCTGAGGAATTTGTTCTAACTGAGGAGTTAGGAATTCGCCAGTGCGGATTGCCTACATGATGAGGAATATGATAGCCCTGAGGAATTTGATACCGCAAATCTGACCGTTGTTGTGCTTTGTGCCAGCTGTCCAAAATATCCTACCACCTAACGGTCATATCATTGAAGGGCATTTATGTCTTATCATATCGGGCTGCTCCCTAGGCTATAAATAGCCGCCCCCACAACCACTAGCTGGTTGGCTGCTCGATGAGAAACTGACACTTGTCACTGAGAACATCCCATCCTCCGAGGACTTTGAGTGAAAATCATCAAGTGAGTAAAACCCAAAACCAAACCAAAACACCTACAAACCCGAAGTGATTGAGCATCACTAAAGAGATTGTTCCTTTGTGGAACCGATGCTTATTACCTTTGAGGACTGTGTATCCTCCAGACGGTTAGGCGTCATGGTCTGAGCATCCAAGAGGAATTGTGGATCGCCGAGTGACCAAGTCTGTAAAGGTTTGGAAGTCACCTGTGAAGACATACCACGAGTGATTGGGCGAGGTCTGTGTGACTTTAGCTCAAGGAGAATACGGTGAGGATTGTGTGCCTGGGACTGTGTGTCCTCAAGTTTAAATACTCAGCCGCTCCAACCAGACGTACAACTATCACAGCAGTTGGAACTGGTCTACCAAATCATTGTCTTCACCAAGCCAACTGGTTCTATTTCCTCAACCCTTTCATTTCCTCATTCATGCGTTGATGAACCTAATCATTACTGTCTGAAGACTTTGACTGAAGACTTTCTTTATTTCCTCAATCCTATTTCTTCAGTCACATAGTCTTCAGCTTGCTTATCCTGTTGTCATGTTTTCAGTACCCCGTGTTTGTTTTCATTTCATCATCATGACTATGCTACTGCTCTGTTATGCTTATACCTGAGTACTTATTCCACTGCTAGTGTGTCCTTACTTAGGAATTTCTTCACCTAGAAATTCCTCAATGGTGAATTTGTAAAAATTCACCCACTCACCCCCCTCTAGTCGATATAACGCACTTTCATGAGGTGGTTTCGTACCCTACAATAATCTCTTCATTTGTTCTCCACTATGAGTGACTTTGGAGTGACTCTTTGTTGCACGTTGAGGGATTGTTATATGATCTAATTATTTTATCATTGTTGAGAACTTGCACTAGTGAAAGTATGAACCCTAGGTCTTGTTTCGAAGCATTGCAATACCATTTTCGCTCATGTTTGTTACTTGCTACCTTGCTGTTTTTATATTTTCAGATTATAAAAACCTATATCTACAATCCATATTGCACTTGTATCACCATCTCTTCGCCGAACTAGTGCACCTATACAATTCACCATTGTATTGGGTGTGTTGGGGACACAAGAGACTGCTTGTTATTTGGTTGCAGGGTTGTTTGAGAGAGACCATCTTCATCCTACACCTCCCACGGATTGATAAACCTTTGGTCATCCACTTGAGGGAAATTTGCTACTGTCCTACAAACCTCCGCACTTGGAGGCCCAACAACGTCTACAAGAAGAAGGTTGGGTAGTAGACATCAAGCTCTTTTCTGGCGCCATTGCTGGGGAGGTTAGTGCTTGAAGGTATATCTTTAGATCTTGCAATCAAATCTTTTAGTTTCTTGTTTTATCACTAGTTTAGTTTATAAAAGAAAACTACAAATAAATGGAATTGAGGTTGCCTCATATGCTTCATCCTTTTAATGTTTTTCATGAAAATAAGGATTCCGATAATTGTGCTCAATTGCTAGATGAAGAATGCAATGAAATGTTTGGCATACAATCTTTGAATGATGAGAATGATTGCAATGTTGTTAGTATGAATTCTTTGAATATCCATGATGCTAATGATATGCAAAGCTACAAGCTTGGGGATGCTATGTTTGATGAAGATGATATTTTCTGTCCCCCAAGTTTTGATGAGAATATTTATTATGATGAAAGCATGCCTCCTATTTATGATGATTATATTGATGAAAGTAGGGTTGGAAGAATGTCAACTTTAGGAAGTAATGATCCCACTATTTTGGAGGGTGTTGAATCTTATTGTGATAATTATGAAAGTGGATTTGGAGAGGTCATGACTTTATTTAATGATGAATCCACTATTTCGGAAGAGGTTCCAATTGATTATGAGAACGAAGTTGCTATCTATGATGATTATTGTCATGACATGTATGCTATAAAGAATAATGATAACCATGAAACTTGTCATCTTGATTTTAATTTCAATTGGATTATGCCTCACATGATAGTTATTTTGGTGAGTTTGCTCCCACTACTATTCATGAGAAGAAATTTGCTTATGTGGAGAGTAATACCATTTCTATGCTTGTGAATCATGAAAATAATGCTTTATGTGATGGTTATATTGTTGAATTCATTCATGATGCTACAGAAAATTAGTATGAGGGAGGAATATATGCTTGTAGGAATTGCAATAATATCAAGTTTCCTCTCTATGTGTTGAAAATCTTGAAGTTATGCTTGTTTGTCTTCCTATGCTAGTTGATTCTTGTTACCATAAATTGTTTGCTCACAAAATCCCTATGCATAGGAAGTGGGTTAGCCTTAAATGGGTTAGTCATATGCTTCATGATGATTTTTTTTGAAACTATGATGATTTTTATAGCAAATTCAGAAACTATACACCCTAATGCAGAAAAATCAAAAGTATCACACCATCAGCCTCCTGTTGGCCGAAGAGGGACTTTTCGGCCAACCGTTGGCCAAAAAGTACTTTTCGGCCAACAGTTGGCCAAAGAGTCCCTCTTCGGCCAACACCTGCTCTATTGCTTTAGAAAATTCATATCAATTAGGATTTTTAGTATTTTAATTTGATTCTTTTTGCATTAGATTAGAAATTTTATGAAGTTTATGTAGATATCAAGTTTGACTAGATTTGAAAGTTTGAATTTGAATTTCATGAATTTGCTCAAATCACTAGATTGCCTATAATTTGAGCTAGGAGTATTTTTTTAGATGATTCTTTTTGTACTGGTTCTTTGTGAATTTGTTTATCAGTAGTAATTAATTGGCAAATTTTATAATTATTTAAAATTAGGTTTTTATGAAAACAGTTCTGTTGTAGTGTTTTATAGGTTTTATGCTATTTCTTTTAATTTTAATTGCTTTAAATTTTTTTATTTAGTTTTTTTGACATATTCTTTTTGTTTCTGTTGAGTTATCAGTAGCTATTTTATTTGTAGTATTTTTTGTATTTTATTTCTTTTATCGTACTAGAAAATTTGTTTTGAGCTTCATAGGAGTTTATATTTAAAAGTGCCTTGTAAATCTTGTACAACCATTGCCATTTTATACATGAAAAATAATAATTTCCCGCAATCTTTTTCCCTCCATTTTCTTTCCCGCCATTTTCTTTGCCGCCATTTTCTCCTGCCATTTTCTTTCCCGACATTTTCTCCCGCCACACTAAGGAGTGCTGCATCGACGAAGGATGACGATGATGCCTTCATGTGGAGTGTGAAACACCGTGTGAGAGAAGTCATAAGTGTGAAACACTCTCCGATGATGATGACGAAGCTGCAAACACTTATGACTTCTCTCAGACAGTGTTTCACACTCTACCAGCAGCACCGACGCAGGAGACACAGACCGTGTCAGACGATGTTATCTATGATCGTGGACACCATGAGGCTTGTTTTATAAGTTGAGAAGTGAAGATGGCGAGAAAGAAGATGGCGGGAAAGAATATGGCGGGAGAGAATGGCGGGAAAGAAAATGGCGGGAAATAAAATGGCGGGAGAAAATGGAGGGAGAGAATGGCAACAACTAAAATGACGGGAAAGAAAATGGCAGGAGAAAATGGCAGCAAAGAATGGCGGGAGAGAATGGCAGGAGAAAATGGCGGCAAAGAAAATAGCGGGAGAAAATGGAGGGAAAGAACGGTGGGAAAGAAAATGGAGGATAAAATAAATGAAGTACAAAAAAAATACTACAAATAAAATATCTACTGATAACTTAACAAAAATGAAAAGAATATGTCAAAAAAATAAAGAAAACAATTTAAAACAATTAAAATTAAAAGAAATCGCAGAAAACCTATAAAACACTAAAACAGAACTGTTTTCGTAAAAACCTAATTTTAAATAATCCTAAAATTCACCAATTAATTACTATTGATAAACAAAGTCACAAAGAACCAGTAGAAAAAAGAATCATCTAAAAAGAATACTCCTAGCTCAAATTATAGGCAATCTAGTGATTTCAAGAAATTCATGAAAATTCAAATTCAAACTTTCAAATCTAGTCAAACTTGATATCTACAGAAACTTCATAAAATTTCTAATCTAATTCAAAAAGAATCAAATTAAAATACTAAAAATCCTATTTGATGTGAATTTTCTAAAAAGTAGAGCAGGTGTTGGCCGAAGACGGACTCTTTGGCCAATTGTTGGCCGAAAAGTACTATTTTCCAACGGTTGGCCGAAAAGTCCTTTTTGGCCAATGATTCGCCAAAAAGTCCCTCTTCGGCCAACAGGAGGCCGAAAAGTCCCTTTTCGGCCAACAGGAGGCCAACAGGGTGATACTTTTGATTTTTCTTCATTAGGGTGTATAGTTTCCGAATTTGCTATAAAAATCATCATAGTTTCAAAACAAAATCCTTCATGATGCTCTCTTTATGTTTCAATTCTTATCTTTTATATGAGCACTATTGAAATCATCATGCCTAGCTTAAAAGGCATTAAAGAAAAGCGCCTGTTGGGAGACAACCCAATATTTACCCTTACTGTTTCTATGTGTTCACATGATTATTCTACTGTAGTAATCATGTTTTATAGCTTTTGTTTCAATAAAGTGCCAAGTAAGACCTTTGGGATGGCTTACGGTAATAGTTGATTTGATCTTGCTGAAAAACAGAAACTTTTGCGCTCACAAAACAATTTTCATAATTGACAGAAGCGTGATTTTAAGTTGATACTTTCTGAAAAAGATTAATAAACATATTTATTAGGACTTCCTAATTTCTCAGGATTTTTGTAGTTACATAAGTATTCGAGAGTTACATATTACTACAGACTGTTCTGTTTTTGACAGTTCTATGTGTTGTTTGCTTATTTTGATGAATCTATGAGTAGTATCGGAGGTTATGAACCATAGAGAAGTTGGAATACAGTAGATATAACACCAATATGAATTTAGAATGAGTTCACAATAGTATCTAAGTGGTGATTTTATTTTCTTATACTAACGGAGCTTACGAGTTTTCTGTTGAGTTTTGTGTTGTGAAGTAAAGATTCGATGGACTATGGAATAAGGAGTGGCAAGAGCCTATTATTGGGGGTGCCCAAGGCACCCCAAGGTAATATTCAAGGACAACCAAGATCCTAAGCTTGAGTATGCCCCGGAAGGCACCCCCTCTTTCATCTTCGTTCATCGATAACTTTACTTGGAGTTATATTTTTATTCACCACAGATATGTGTTTTGCTTGGAGTGTCATGTTATTTTATTTTATTTTGCTTGATGTTTGAATAATATCCCAAGATCTGAAGTTCTTAAATGTTAGAGAGTCTTCACATAGTTACATAATTATTCGACTACTCATTGATCTTCACTTATATCTTTCGGAGTAGTTTGTCATTTGCTCTAGTGCTTCAATTATATCTTTTTAGAGCACAACGGTGGTTTTATTTTGAAGAAATTGATGAACTCTCATGCTTCACTTATATTATTTTGAGAGTCTTGAGCAACATGGTAATTTTCGTAGGTTGTGAATTTAGTCATAATATGATGGGCATCCAAGAGGGATATAATAAAAACTTTCATATAAAATGCATTGAATACTATGAGAAGTTTGATTCCTTATGATTATTTTGAGATATGAGGATGGTGATATTAGAGTCATGCTAGTGAGTGATTGTGGATTGTAGAAATACTGGTGTTGAAGTTTGTGATTCCTGTAGCATGCACGTAAGGTGAACTGTTATGTGATGAAGTCGGAGCATGATTTATTTTTTGATTGTCTTCCTTATGAGTGGCGGTCGGGGACGAGCGATGGTCTTTTCCTACCAATCTACCCCCTAGGAGCATGTGCGTAGTACTTTGTTTTGATAACTAATAGATTTTTGCAATAAGTATGTGAGTTCTTTATGACTAATGTTGAGTCCATGGATTATACACACTCTCATCCTTCCACCATTGCTAGCCTCTCTAGTACTGCGCAACTTTCGCCAGTACCATACACCCACCATGTACCTTCCTAAAAATAGCCGCCATACCTACCTATTATGGCATTTCCATAGCCATTCCGAGATATATTGCCATGCAACTTTCCACTCTTCCGTTTATTATGACACGCTTCACCATTGTCATATTGCTTTGCATGATCATGTAGTTGACATAGTATTTGTGGCAAAGCCACCTTTCATAATTATTTCATACATATCACTGTTGATTCATTGCACGTCCCGGTACATCGCCGGAAGCATTCATATAGAGTCATATTTTGTTCTAAGTATCAAGTTGTAATTCTTGAGTTGTAAGTAAATAAAAGTGTGATGATCTTCATTATTAGAGCATTGTCCCAGTGAGGAAAGGATGATGGAGACTATGATTCCCCCACAAGTCGGGATAAGACTCCGGACGAATTTTTTTTAAAAAAAGAGGCCAAAAAAAGGAGAAGGCCGAAAAAAGATGAGAGAAAAAGAGAGAAGGGACAATGCGACTATCCTTTTACCACACTTGTGCTTCAATGTAGCACCATGATCTTCATGATAGAGAGTCTCCTATGTTGTCACTTTCATATACTAGTGGGAATTTTTTCATTATAGAACTTGGCTTGTATATTCCAATGATGGGCTTCCTCAAATTGCCCTAGGTCTTCGTGAGAAAGCGAGTTGGATGCACACCCACTTAGTTTCTTTTTGAGCTTTCATAAACTTATAGCTCTAATGCATCAGTTGCATGTCAATCCCTACTCACTCACATTGATATCTATTGATGGGCATCTCCATAGCCCGTTGATACGCCTAGTTGATGTGAGACTATCTCCTTCTTTTTGTCTTTTCCACAACCAGCATATTCTATTCCACCTATAGTGCTATATCCATGGCTCAAGCTCATGTATTGCGTGAAAGTTGAAAAGGTTTGAGAACATCAAAAGTATGAAACAATTGCTTGGCTTGTCATCGGGGTTGTGCATGATTTAAATATTTTGTGTGATGAAGATAGAGCATAGCCAGACTATATGATTTTGTAGGGATAACTTTCTTTGGCCATGTTATTTTGAGAAGACATAATTGCCTTGTAAGTATGCTTGAAGTATTATTCTTCTTATGTCAGTTCTAAACTTTTGTTTTGAATCTTATGTATCTGAATATTCTTGCCACAATTGAGAAGATTACATTGATAAATATGTTAGGTAGCATTCCACATCAAAAATTCTGTTTTTATCATTTACCTACCCGAGGACGAGCAGGAATTAAGTTTGGGGATGCTTGATATGTCTCCAACGTATCTATAAATTTTTATGTATTCATGCCATGTTTATAATATTTTTACATGATTTTGGTATGATTTGATTAGAACTAACCTGGACTGACGCTGTTTTTAGCAGAATTACTGTGGTGTTGTTTTTGTGCAAAAATAAAAGTTCTCGAAATGCGCTAAAAATCAACGAAGAATATTTTTGAAAAATATAAAAAATACTGGAACGAAAATCTACCAGAGGGGAGTCCCGAGGCCACCACGAGGGTGGAGGGCGCGGCCACCCCCTAGGGCGCCCCGCTATCTCATGGACTCCCCATGGGCCCCCTTGACGTGAAACCGACGCCAACCCTTCCTATAAATCCTAAAAAAACCAGAACAGAAGAGAGATCGGGAGTTCTGCCGCCGCAAGCCTCTATAGCCACCAAAAAACCAATCGGGACCCTGTTCTGGCACCCTGCCAGAGGGGGGATCCATCACCGGTGGCCATCTTCATCATCCCGGCACTCTCCATGACGGGGAGGGAGTAGTTCACCCTCAGGGCTGAGGGTACGTACCAGTAGCTATGTGTTTGATCTCTCTCTTTCTCTCTCTCATGTTCTTGATATGGCAAGATCTTGATGTACCGCGAGCTTTGCTATTATAGTTGGATCTTGTGATGTTTCTCCCCCTCTACCTTCTTGTAATGGATTGAGTTTTGCCTTTGAAGTTATCTTATCAGATTGAGTCTTTAAGGATTTGAGAACACTAGATGTATGTCTTGCATGTGCTTATCTGTGGTGACAATGGGATATTCACGTGATCTACTTGATGTATGTTTTGGTGATCAACTTGCGGGTTTTGTGACCTTGTGAACTTATGCATAGCGGTTGGCACACGTTTTCGTCTTGACTCTCCGGTAGAAACTTTGGGGCACTCTTTGAAGTTCTTTATGTCGGTTTGAATAGATGAATCGGAGATTGTGTTATGCATATCGTATAATCAAACCCGCGGATACTTGAGGTGACATTGGAGTATCTAGGTGACATTAGGGTTTTGGTTGATGTGTATCTTAAGGTGTTACTTTACTACGAACTCTAGGGCTATTTGTGACACTTATAGGAATAGCCCAATGGATTGATCAGAAAGAATAACTTTGAGGTGGTTTCGTACCCTACAATAATCTCTTCGTTTGTTCTCCGCTATTAGTGACTTTGGAGTGACTCTTTGTTGCATGTTGAGGGATTGTTATCTGATCTAATTATGTTATCATTGTTGAGAGAACTTGCACTAGTGAAAGTATGAACCCTAGGCCTTGTTTTGAAGCATTGCAATACCATTTTCGCTCACTTTTGTTACTTGCTACCTTGCTGTTTTTATATTTTCAGATTATAAAAACCTATATCTACCATCCATATTGCACTTGTATCACCATCTCTTCGCCGAACTAGTGCACCTATACAATTCACCATTGTATTGGGTGTATTGGGGACACAAGAGACTCCTTGTTATTCGGTTGCAGGGTTGTTTGAGAGAGACCATCTTCATCCTACGCCTCCCACAGATTGATAAACCTTAGGTCATCCACTTGAGGGAAATTTGCTACTGTCCTACAAACCTCTGCACTTGGAGGCCCAAAAACGTCTACAACAAGAAGGTTGTGTAGTAGACATCAGCCACCCTCCATGCATCGTGACGGCCGCACTGGAACTCCATCGCCAACTCCGGCCATGGTGTCATCTTCTCACGCTCATCGTGAGCTGGCCAACACGCAGGCCGTGCTGCTCATGGCGCATGAGCTCCTGTGCTACCGGCCGGCCAATGACCTCTACGAGGATTGGCTTGGCCGCATCGCCGAGCTCATCAGCGCCGCTGGAGAGGCCCATGTGTCGCCTCGTTCGTTGCCTTCCCCCCTGTCTCAGGTGGGTGACGTGGCCCATAGTGCACCTCCTCCTCATCCTCGGCGAGACATCGTCCCCGATCCCAGGCGTGCGGCACCCCAGCACGACCCGCCGCGCAGGGCGCCGGCGCGCGACGAAGAAAGCTGCCAGGTGGTGCAGCGGCCCCAAGGGGAAGTGCGTGCACTTCCAGCACCCCCACGTCAAGATCGCATGCCACTAGAAGCGGTAGCGCGCGGGCGTCAACATCAGGCTCCTCCCCTGCGGCTAGCCCCTGTGAGTGTGGTAGGTTGCCGAGCTTTCACTTCATTGTTGCGTCGCGTCGTCTGGCCCGACAAGTTCAAGCCTGATCTACTGTAGTGACCAGACCTCAAACAGTCTGATCTCTATGCATTAGTGTCATCCCTGGATCGGTAACGCTGACACGCATAGTACTCGAGGATTTATAATAGAGTAGCAATCACACACTTATTACATCGAATGTCTCAAAAGAGAACTTATTACAATAATATGGCTTAAGGCCGTCTAAAAATGATAACATCGGAATGCTTGGAAGATAAAGTGAGTCCATCAACTCCAACAGCATCACTGAGTGAAAGACAACGACCTATCGCACCTTACTCGTCGTCTGAAAAGTCTAAAACATGAATGTTGCAGCCCGAAATGGGTCAGCACATGGAATATGCCGGGAATGTAACACATAGAGTAATGAACAGAATAAATGCTATCACCACATGCATATATGGCTGGTGGAGAGCTCTATGGTTACAGTTTTGCATAAAGCCAATATTTCCCTACAACAAAGGAATAAATTTTATTTAACTATCACGGTGGTTGTTAAACATTGAGAAGGTTCCTCCAACTCAATCCCAATTAAGCATCATCATTAAACCCAATCATATTATATTTAGAGTGATGAGATCAACATGATAATCCAAGAACTAGATACTCAAGATGTCCATAACTGGGGACACGGCTAACCATGATTAGTTTATACACTCTGCAGAGGTTTGCACACTTTTCCCCACAAGACTTGAATACATCCATGGTCGGAGATTCGAGACACAGTTTTTCTGAAGCATTAACTCTCTACTCTGGATAGACAGTACCACCTACAACCCACTACATGTGCTAGTCTACCTCTTCAAGAGCTTCACACAACTTACTCAACTATGCGAGAGCCCATATTGGCTTGTGGCTGCACACGGAAGTTTCTAGCATGAATAATCTTATGATCCCTTTGAGCCTGGGTGGCGGACCGTAGGATGATCACACGGGTACTCTGGGATATCCTAGGACAACACTGGATTCTCTAGGTGCCCTGGCAACCATTGGGTACTCCAGGGTGCCTTCAAGCAATCCACCCAGATGTGTATTTAAGTAGCCACCTTATTTCAACCATTAATTAAGAAAACTCACATCTGTCATGAATCACTCAATCCAAACCACGTCTACGAGCATAGCATAGCAATATACGCAACGTAGAAGTAACTCCCAAAGGTTTGATAATAAACAGGACAATAGGTACTACCTCATCTACTTCCCAAAACCCACATGTTAATCAGATCCTAACCATGCAATTGTTTGAGGATGCAATAAAACTGGGCAGTAAAGAGGTATGATCAAAGTGTTACTTGCCTTGCTGATGATCCGTGAAACCTAGAGACTCGTAGTAGCACGCTTCGCACTCCGGGTACTCTATTGCAAACAAACAAGCATACAATAAGCACCCAACTAGAAGAACGGGTAAAACTCAAATAAGAGATCTAACCAGAAATTTGAAGTTAAGAACTCCGGTTTGCAAAAAGAATCAAATCAAATGAAGCAACAAAACTCAAACTGCGAAAGAAACAAGCTCCATTTACTAATCTGGACTTAAGTCAAATTTTACAGTAGTAAAATATTGTTCAAGTTGGTTAAACAAAAAGAGGGCTTCGAGACGAAACTCTAGGCGCTTGAATCGCCTGATTCCAATAAACGAGCGAAAAGATAAACTAAAACAAAAATCAGGGCAGAAATCACGATCGAAAATAATCGCGGAAAATCCCTGGAAAAAGAAAAAGCGACGAAACAAAGCTAACGAATCGAGCGTTCCATCGCCTGCGGTTAACGGGTGAAAACCGTTCGTTAAAACGAACATACAAACGAGTGTTCGCTAAATAACTAAACCGGGAAAAAAATAAAACCCATCTAATAAAATAACCGCGGGTTCTAAAAAAACCGAACGGTTTTCTAACAAAAATCGACGGCTACCTCGGGTCACGGGTCGGCGGCGGCGGTCTCCGGCGAGGTCCGGCGGGGCAGGCGGTCTCCGGCGGGGTCGAGGCAGCGGCGGCGGCTCCAGCGACGGTGCTCAAAGAGCGGGCGACGCGAGGGTGGCAGAGGGCAGCGGCGGCGGCGAGACGGCGCGACGGCGGATCCGGCGGGGCGGCGCGTGCTAGGATTAGGGTTAGGTGGCGGTGGGTGGCAGCTCGGGTCGGGTCGGAATCCCAGGCGGACACGGCCCGGTAAGGTCGGTTGACTTTAAAAAAATCCGCGCGCAGAAAAACAAATAAAAGAAATACTAAACGGACTCCACAAACCTTGAAATAAAATTTCCCTGTCCTCTAAAAATCTAGCGGACAAAGTGAACATTTATTTGGGCCTCTAATGCAATTTTGGAAAACGCATATTTTCCTAATTCAAATAAAATAGCGATAAAACTCTGAATAAAATACTTATTTGGTTTTAATATTAAATCTCCAATATTATTTTGGGGAAGTCATTTTATCCTCTCTTTTATTTTCATAAAAGAAATATTCGAAGAGAAAATAATTAAAGTGAAATGATCCTCTTTCCAAATTTTGAGAAAACTCAAATATGAAAATAACGAAATCCCCAACTCTCTCCGTGGGTCCTTGAGTTGCGTAGAATTTCTAGGATCGAGCCAAAATGGAATAAAATATGATATGCAATGATGATCTAATGTGTAACATTCCAAATTGAAAATTTGGGATGTTACAAATCTACCCCCCTTAAGATGAATCTCGCCCTCGAGATTCGGGTTGGCTAGAAAATAGGTGAGAGTGGTCCTTCCGTAGGTCTTCCTCTTGCTCCCAGGTGGCTTCATCCTCGGTATGGTGGCTCCACTGAACTTTGCAGAACTTGATAACCTTGCTGCGTGTGACTCGGCTGGCAAACTTGAGAATCTTCACTAGTTTCTCCTCGTAGGTCAAATCGCTATCCAACTGAATCGCTTCCAGTGGCACTGTATCTCTCAGAGGAATATCGGCCTTCTTTGCATGGCACTTCTTCAACTGGGAAATGTGGAACACATTGTGAACTCCTGACAATCCTTCAGGAAACTACAACTTGTAAGCAACTTCTCCCATACGTTCCAAAACTTTGTATGGTCCCACAAAACGTGGTGCTAACTTTCCCTCAACTCCAAATCGCTTAACTCCTCGAAGTGGGGACACCCAAAGATACACTCTGTCTCCGACTTTGTAAAATGTCTCCTTGCATTTCGATTCCGCATATCTCTTCTACATGGGCTTGGCTACCTTGAGTCTATCGCGAATCAGCTTAACCTTCTCTTCAGACTCTTTAATCAAATCTGGTCCGAACAACTGACGGTCTCCAACTTCATCCCATAACAATGGTGTCCTGCATCTCCTTCCGTACAAAGCTTCGAAAGGGGCCATCTTCAAACTGGCTTGATAGCTGTTGTTGTAAGAGAACTCTGCATATGGCAAATTGTCGTCCCAACTAGATCCATAATCTAGCGCACAAGCTCTCAACGTGTCCTCCAGAATTTGATTGATTCTCTCGGTCTGTCCATCTGTCTGTGGATGAAAGGTTGTACTGAACTCTATCCTGGTACCCAAAGTTTCATGCAACTAATTCTAGAACTTTGAGGTAAACTGGGTTCCTCTATCTGATACCATGGTCCTCGGAACTCCATGTAGACATACGATCCTGGTCATGTATATCTTTGCCAACTTAGCACTGGTGTAAGTGGTCTTCACTGGGATGAAATGAGCTACCTTCATCAAACGATCGACTACAACCCATATCGAGTCATAGCCAGAACGAGTCCTGGGCAATCCCGTGATAAAATCAATGCCTAGCTTATCCCACTACCATTCGGGTATTGACAATGGCTGTAGCAATCCTGCTGGCTTCTGATGCTCTGCCTTCACTCTCTGACATACATAACAAACTGCTACATACTCCGCAATATCCTTCTTCATTCCAGTCCACCAGATACTGTCCTTCAAATCCATATACATCTTGGTATTTCCTGGGTGAATCGAATGCGGCGAATCATGGGCCTCTTGCAGAATCAACTTCCTGATCTTTGGGTCATTGGGCACATATACACGATCCTCAAACCATAAGGTATTGTGTTCATCCTCACGAAATCCTTTAGCCTTTCCTTTGCTCATCCTCTCCTTTATCTCGGCAATCTCCTTGTCCGTGTTCTGAGCTTCTCTGATCTTATCCATCAAAGTAGACTGAATCTCCAATGTTGCTACATAGCCTCTCAGAACTATTTCCAAACATAGCTCACTAAGATCCTCTGCTAACTCCTTGGGTAACTCTCCGGTCATGAGTGTATTGACATGGCTCTTGCAACTCTATGCATCGGCTACTACATTAGCATTTCCAGGATGATAGTGCAATCTCATATCATAATCCTTGGTGAGTTCTAACCATCTCCTCTGCCTGAGATTCAACTCCTTCTGCGTGAAGATACACTTCAAACTCTTGTGATCCGTGTACACCTCACAATGGTTTCCGATGAGAAAGTGTCTCCATGTCTTCAACGCATGCACTAAGGTTGCTAACTCCAAACCATGTGTAGCATAATTCAACTCATGGGGTTTGAGCTGTCATGAGGCATATGAAACAACTCTTCCCTCCTGCATAAGCACTGCTCCAACTCGACGAGAAGCGTCGCAATACACTTGATAATCCTTGCGTTGATATGGCAGAATCAACACTGGAGCTGTAACCAAACGTTTCTTCAACTCCTGAAAACTGGCCTCACATTCCTCAGTCCATTTGAACTTGGTGTCCTTCTTCAACAACTCCGTCATGGGCTTCGCAATCTTCGAGAAATTCTCAATGAACCTCCGGTAGTATCCTGCGAGTCCAAGAAAACTTCGGATCTCTCCAACTGACGTGGGTGCTTCCCAATCTATCACAGCGACAACCTTGGTAGGGTCTACTGCTATTACTTCTCCGGATATAACATGTCCGAGGAATCCAACTTCCTTCAACCAGAACTCACACTTGCTGAACTTGGCATATAACTGTGTTCTCTGAGTTTTCCAAGTACCAAACACAAATGCTCCTTATGCTCCTCTTCATTCTTGGAGTAGACCAAAATATCATCAATGAACACCAAGATGAACTTATCCAAAAACTCCATAAACACCTTGTTCATCATGTTCATGAAATAGGCAGGTGCTTAGTCAGACCAAATGATATAACAGTATACTCATATAGCCCGTACATTGTGGTAAAAGCTGTCTTAGGTATATCATGCTCTCGAATCTTCAGCTGGTGATATCCTGATCGCAGATCGATCTTGGAAAATACTTTAGCTCCTTGAAACTGGTCAAACAGATCATTCATCATCGGCAGTGGGTACTTGTTCTTGATTGTCACCTCATTCAATCCACGATAATCAACAACCGTCCTCAATGATCCATCCTTCTTCTCCACTAGAAGCACTGGTGATCCCCAAGGTGACGAACTTGGGCGAATATATCCTTTATCCAGTAAATCCTTAATCTGCTTCTTAATTTCCTCCAAATCCTTTGTGGGCATCCTGTACGGTCTCTTAGATATTGGCCCTGTGCCTGGCAAAAGCTCAATCAAAAACTCAATGTCTCTATCCGATGGCATGCCTGGCAACTGATAACCCACAAGTATAGGGGATCGCAATAGCTTTCGAGGGTAGAGTATTCAACCCAAATTTATTGATTCGACACAAGGGGAGCCAAAGAATATTCTTGAGTATTAGCAGTTGAGTTGTCAATTCAACCACACCCGGATAACTTAGTATCTGCAGCAAAGTGTTTAGCAGCAAAAGTGGTATGATAATAATAGTAGCGGTAGCAAAGTAAAGATAAATGTTTTTGGGGTTTTGTAGTAGTTGTAATAGTAGCAACGGAAAAGTAAATAAGCGAAGAACAATATGTGAAAAACTCGTAGGCAATGGATCAATGATGGATAATTATGCCGGATGCGATTCCTCATGCAATAGTTATAACATAGGGTGATATAGAACTAGCTCCAGTTCATCAATGTAATGTAGGCATGTATTCCGTTAATAGTCATACGTGCTTTTGGAAAAGAACTTGCATGACATCTTTTGTCCTACCCTCCCGTTTTCAGCGGGGTCCTTACAGAAACTAAGGGATATTAAGGCCTCCTTTTAATAGAGAACCGAAACAAAGCATTAGCACATAGTGAATACATGAACTCCTCAAACTACGGTCATCACCGAGAAGTATCCCAATTATTGTCACTTCGGGGTTGTCGGATCATAACACATACTAGGTGACTATAGACTTGCAAGATAGGATCAATAACACACATATATTCATGAAAACATAATAGGTTCAGATCTGAAATCATGGCACTCGGGCCCTAGTGACAAGCATTAAGCATAGCAAAGTCATAGCAACATCAATCTCAGAACATAGTGGATACTAGGGATCAAACCCTAACAAAACTAACTTGATTACATGGTAAATCTCATCCAACCCATCACCGTCCAGCAAGCCTACGATGGAATTACTTACGCACGGCGGTGAGCATCATGAAATTGGTGATGGAGGATGGTTGATGATGACGACGACGACGAATTCCCTCTCCGAGCCCGAACGGACTTGATCAGCCCTCCGAGAGAGATTAGGGCTTGGCGGCGGCTCCGTGTCGTGAAACGCGATGAAACTTTCTCCTTGATTTTTTTCTCCCCGAGACGGTATATATGGAGTTGGAGTTGAGGTCGGGAGGTGTCTAGGGGGCCCACGAGATAGGAGGGCGCGCCCTAGGGGGGGCGCCCCCCTGTCTCGTGGATAGCCCGTGGGCCCCCTGGCCTTCATTCTTTCGCGAAAAAATCTTATTAATTCTGAAAAGTGCCTCCGTGGATTTCTAGGACATTCCGAGAACTTTCTACACATAAAACAACATCATGGAAGTTCTGCTGAAAACAACGTCAGTCCGGGTTAGTTTCATTCAAATCATGCAAGTTAGAGTCCAAAACAAGGGCAAAAGTGTTTGGAAAAGTAGATACGTTGGAGACGTATCAACTCCCCCAAGCTTAAACCTTTGCTTGTCCTCAAGCAAATCAGTTGATAAATTGAATGTGATAAAGAAAAACTTTTACAAACTCTGTTTGCTCTTGTTGTTGTAACATGAAAAGCCAGCATTCAAGTTTCAGGAAATATCATGAACTAACCATACTAACAATAACACATAGGTCTCACAATTACTCATATCAATAACATAATCAGCTAACGAGCTATAATAATAAAACTCAGATGACAACACTTTCTCAAAACAATCATAACATAATATAACAAAATGGTATCTTGCTAGCCCTTTCTGAGATCGCAAAACATAAATGCAGAGCACCTTTAAAGATCAAGGACTGACTAAACATTGTAATTCATGGTAAAAAAGATCCAGTCAAGTCATACCCAATATAAACCAATAATAATGAATGCAAATGACAATTGTGCTCTCCGGGGTGCTTTTTAATAAGAAGGCTGATGACTCAACATAAAAGTAAATAGATAGGCCCTTCGCAGAGGGAAGCAGGGATTTGTAGAGGTGCTAGAGCTCGATTTTAAAATAGAGATTGAATAACATTTTGAGCAGCATACTTTTGTTGTCAACGCAACAACTATGAGATGGTTGTATCTTCCATACTACATGCATTATAGGCAGTTCCCAAACAGAATGGTAAAGGTTTATACTCCCCCAACCACCAACAAGCATCAATCCATGGCTTGCTCGAAACAATGAGTGCCTCCAACATACAACAGCCCTGGGGGAGTTTTGTTTAATTATTTTGATTTGCTTTGATCTTTTTGGATCATGGGACTGGGCATCTCGATTACATCGCCCTTTCTCGTGAATGAGGAGCGGAGTCCACTCCTCTTGAGAATAACCCACCTAGCATGGAAGATATAGGCAGCCCTAGTTGAAACATGAGCTGCTCGAGCATACAAAACAGAATTTCATTTGAAGGTTTGGAGTTTGGCACATACAAATTTACTTGGAATGGCAGGTAAATACCGCATATAGGAAGATATGGTGGACTCATATGGAACAACTTTGGGGTTTAAGGAGTTTGGATGCACAAGCAGTATTCCCGCTTAGTACAGGTGAAGGCTAGCAAAAGACTGGGGAGCGACCAACTGAGAGAGCGACAACTGTCGTAAACATGCATTAAAATTAATTTACACCGAGTACAAGCATGAGTAGGATATAATCTACCATGAATATAAATATCGTGAAGGCTATGTTGATTTGATTCAACTACATGCGTGCACATGTGCCAAGTCTCGTCACTCAATTCATTTAAAGGAGGATACCATCCCATCATACCACATCATAATTATTCTAATAGCATGTTGGCACGCAAGGTAAACCACTATAACTCATAGCTAATCAAGCATGACACAAGCAACTATAATCTCTAAATGTCATTGCAAATATGTTCACTTCATAATAGCTGACTCAGGAATGATGAATCAACATATTTACAAAAACAAGAGAGGTCGAGTTTATACCAGCTTTTCTCATCCCAATAAGTCCATCATATATCATCATTATTGCCTTTCACTTGCACGACCGAACGATGTGTATAATAATAAGAGTGCATGTGCATTGGACTAAGCTGGAATCTGCAAGCATTCAACTCAAGAGAGAAGACAAGTAATATGGGCTCTAAGTTAAATAAACAATCATGCATATAAGAGCCACTAAGCATTTTCAATATAGTCTTCTCGACCCCAAAAGAAAGAAAATAAAATAAAACTATTTACGCGGGAAAGCTCCCAACAAGTAAAAGAAGAACGAGAAATCTTTTTGGGTTTTTCATTTTAATTTCTACTACAAGCAAGGAAATTAAACTAACTAATTTTTTTTGGTTTTTCTTAAGGTTTATCAAACACACAAGAACAAAACTAGAAAAAGAAATTGTCGGTGTACTAGAGTAGGGGTACCCTAGTATCCCGAACTTGTGCACGGGCAGTCGCAGCACCCCGTGGTAGGGCTTGCTGGGTGACCGCCAAGGTCCTCCGTGGTCCCTTTGGAGCCATTCAAGAACAAAGTATTCAAGCCATGGAGACAAGGCCCCGGCAAGAGGAGCTTGCCGGGAAGGCCAACCAAGACATCTCAAGGAACTTGCATGCGACGCGCCACGCGCGTCCGGCGAGGCCCGATGAGCGACAAGCTTCGGGCGCGACAAGACAACGATCATGCAAGGCGCTTTCCGCGACAAGCTACCACTCTGTACCCGCGCTCCAGCACACCCACCAACGTGTCGCCCTGGGACCTTTCCAGGCAAGAGGCTATGCAGCTAGCGGTGGCGTCCCTGACGGTCCCTTTTTTGCACTGTTTGGGCGAAGCAGACGGGCATTTAATGACTTTGTCCCCTGCCATCAGGGTTACGTATGATACACTGTACAGGTAGTTGTACCAACCGCAACACTTTTCCATTTTTACCCTTGTCTGCGTTGCCACCTGTCGGTGACCCCTTGAGCATATAAAAGGAGGCCCATGCGCAACGTAGAAGGGGGTTCAAAGGCACAAAACACTCACGCTCGGTCTCGTTAGCAGCTAGTGTGTACTGTAGCACTCAGCGCTCCCGAGCAAGAACTCAATATACTCAGACATGCAGCAGTAGGAGTATTATCTCTCGGGAGAGCTCCGAAGCTGGGTAAACTGCTCGTGTGCTTCGCCTCGATCCGCTCTTCGTGCGATCTCCGCCCTCCGCCGAACCGAAAGGGGCTCGGTCCGCCGGTCCCATAGGTGTTCGTGGACCAGTTTCCCCGACATCTTTGGCGCGCCAGGTAGGGGGGCGTCAAGGTTGTGTGAACCTGATCCGGCGTTCACACGAGCTAGATCTTCATCCTTTTCATCGACATGCCACCGAAGAAGAAGGCTTCGGAGGCGGCTACTCCGTCCGCGTCGATCCCACCACCACCGGAGCAAACGGGTGGTGGGGTAGACGCCGGCGGAAGAACGGGCGTCGACAAGGGAGCTCACGGTGCTGCAAGGTCCAAGGACAAGGCTGCGCAGACCTCGATGTCCGTACATGCACCGCGCCCATCTCAGGAGGCGCGGGACCGACAGCGTCATGGTACTCGCGGTACCATACGTTCTTTGCACCAAGATCGAGCCGGTGGATCTCGGGGTGCTCAAGACCAGCATGCACGCCAACATGCTGGCACGAGCAAGACACGGTCGCCCGGACGGGATACTGCTCCTTCCAACACAGTTAGAAGTCCGAGCATATCTCTCTCCTCGCACCGCTCGCCACTGCCACCCACCACTCCAGCAGAAGCTCTGGCGTGAGCTCAACTGCTCCTGGATTACCCTCCAACGGCAGACAAGATCGACGAATGGAGGGCCACCATTTAGAGTCTCATCAGCTTCGCCAACGGCGACACTCCATGGTAGCCGAGTACATCGCAGCCGCGACAAGACTGCCAGGCACGAGCCGATGGCGACAAAACCGGTGGAGGTGCAACCACTGTGCACTCTCCGCCCCGAAGGCCAAGATCGCCGACTCGCCGGATCTACCTCGACAGCGACTCCACCGACAACGTAGAAGGGGGTTCGAAGGCAGAAAACACTCACGCTCGGTCTCGTGAGCAGCTAGTGTGTACGGTAGCACTCAGCGCTCCCGAGCAAGAAGTCAATATACTCAGACATGCAGCAGTAGGAGTATTATCTCTCCGGAGAGCTCCGAAGCTGGGTAAACTGCTCGTGTGCTTCGCCTCGATCCGCTCTTCGTGCGATCTCCGCCCCCCGCCGAACCGAAAGGGGCTCGGTCCACCGGTCCCATAGGTGTTCGTGGACCAGTTTCCCCGACGGAAATTTAAACTAACATGGATAATACAATGAAAGAGTATGAGCACCGACGACTAGTGTGTGAACATGAATGTAAAGTCGGTGAGAAATACGTACTCCCTCAAGCTTATGCTTTTGGCCTAAGTTGGTCTAATACCAATGACCGCCTGGCTGATATCCATAAGAGTAGCCGGGGTAGTACTGAGATGCAGAGGCAACCGCCTCCTGAGCAGCAGTGTGTTGGCGAGCTGCCTCCATTCCCCTCTCATATTCAGTTGCTTCTTCCCTGGTGACAACATATCTTCCTTTTGCCTGATAACCAAAAAGGTAGGGAGCAAGAAGAGTAACAAGGACGACGTTGCGCCTGTCATAGGTTAGTCGATAAGGGAGGAATTGTTGATTCCTCTCAAGAAACTTATGATCAAACTTAGCTTCTTTATCCAAATAAACAGGAGGTACAAGCATGTCCCCCTCTCGTGGAGCTATATTAAGAAAATTAGCCACACGGGTTGCATAAATCCGTCCAAAGAAATCTCCCTTTTTATTATTATTATGCAACCTCGTGCAACTATTGCCCCAAGTTATAACCTCTATAACCCGACACAAAGACTCTTGAGGACACAAAGATCGAGGAGCACACATGTGACAAACTTTGTCCTTACTGTTAATGCATCTACCAATAAAGAGAGCAAAGTAATGTATAGCAGGAAAATGGATGCTCCCTATGGTAGCTTGTGTTACGTCCCCAGATTCTCCCACAGAATACTAGCAAGAAAATCTCTAACTTCAGATTTGGGAGGATTATTAATATTATCCCATCAAGGAGTTTGCAAGCGCCAGTGAAATCCTCTAAATCCATGGTATAAGATGTATCATAAATATCAAACACAACACTAGGAGAATTACGCGAAGAAATATATTCGAACCTCCGCACAAAAGAATCAGTCAATTGATAATATTGGGGACACTTATCCTGTAAGAAGTCCTCAAGTTCAGCATTACACACATACGCGTCAAATTCCCCCTTGAAGCCTGCTTCAACCATAAAATCATCGGATGGCCACTTGCAAGCCCGTACATTTGCGTCCCTTGGCAAATTAACATCTTGTTCACGTATAGCAATCCTTGACCCTTTCTTTGCCGAGGAACCACCTTGGTACATTCTTCTAAGCATATTTCTTTTTCTGAAAATTTCTGAAATTTTAGTAACTTCAAAATAAAAGTGAATAAAACTGAACAAGATCGATAGCAACTACTCCTACAAGTGCCTAGAGCCTATATCATGCATTGGAATTGCTTGGGACCTCAAAAATTTAACATGCAAGCTCAAGAACATGGTCACCTATGCAGCAAAAATTTGCAATGAATAAAGCACTAGAACAAAAACTAATTGGACCAATGGAGGAGTCACATACCAAGCAACAATCTCCCAAAGCAGTTTTGCGAATGGAGCTTTGAGCTAAGAGATCGAAAATCGCAGCAAAACGAGCTAGAACTCGGGTTTGAGCTGGATGGGGATTTTTTTTGGGTAGAAGATGAAGTGTGTGGGTGCTGGCATAAGTGGAGGGGACCCACCAGGGGCCCACGAGACAGGGGGTGTGCCCTACAGGGGGGCGCGCCCTCCTCTCTCGCGGCCTGGTGCTTGCCCCTTTTGGAGTGTTTTCAGTGCCTAAAATCCTCAAATATTCCAGAAAAAATCATACTAAATTTGCAGGGCATTTGGAGCACTTTTATTTTCGGACTATTTTTAATGCACGGATAACTCAGAAAACAGATGGATAATATTATTTTTTCTTTATTTATTCTAAATAACAGAAAGTAAAAAGAGGGTACAGAAGGTTGTGCCTTCTAGTTTCATCCATCTCGTGATCATCAAAATGAACCCACTAACAAGGTTGATCAAGTCTTGTTAACAAACTCATTCCGAATAACATGAAACCGGAGAAATTTCGAATAACACTAAGTTACCTCAACGGGGATATGAAAATCCCCAACAATAAGAATATCATACTTTTTCTTGATAGTAGGGAGAGGAAATTCAAAACCTCCAAAAATGATAGTTGGAACCTTTCAATAGAATTGATGCTATGAACTTGAGATTGTTTCCTCGGAAAGTGTACCATATGCTCATTACCATTAACATGAAAAGTGACATTGCCTTTGTTGCAATCAATAACAGCACCTGCAGTATTAAGAAAAGGTCTACCAAGGATAATAGACATACTATCATCCTCGGGGATATCAAGAATAACAAAGTCCGTTAAGATAGTGACATTTGCAACCACAACATGCACGTCCTCACAAATACTGACAGGTATAGCAGTTGATTTATCGGCCATTTGCAGAGATATTTCAGTAGGTGTCAACTTATTCAATTCAAGTCTACGATATAAAGAGAGAGGCATAACACTAACACCGGCTCCAAGATCACATAAAGCAGTTCTAACATAATTTCTTTTAATAGAGCATGGTATAGTTGGTACACCCGGATCTCCAAGTTTCTTTGGTATTCCACCCTTAAAAGTGTAATTAGCAAGCATGGTGGAAATTTCAGCTTCCGGTATCTTTCTTTTATTTGTGATGATATCCTTCATATATTTGGCATAAGGATTTACTTTAAGCATATCAGTTAAGCGCATACGTAAGAAAATAGGTCTAATCATTTCAGCAAAGCGCTCAAAGTCCTCATCATCCTTTGACTTGGATGGTTTAGGAGGAAAGGGCATGCGTTTCTGAACCCATGGTTCACTTTCTTTACCGTGCTTCCTAGCAACAAAATCTCTCTTATCATAACGTTGATTCTTTGATTGTGGGTTATCAAGATCAACAGCAGGTTCAATCTCTACATAATTGTCTTTGCTAGGTTGAGCATCAACATGAACATTATCATTAACATTATCACTAGGTTCATGTTCATCACCTGATTGAGTTTCAGCATCAAAAATAGAAGCATGCAACGTTCTATCATTTTTCTTTTTCTTCTTTTTAGAAGAACTAGGTGCCTCTAAATTATTTCTCTGAGAATCTTGCTCGATTCTCTTAGGGTGGCCTTCAGGATACAAAGTTTCCTGAGTCATTCTACCAGTTCTAGTAGCCACTCTAACAGCAAAGTCATTTTTATTATTCAATTCATCAAGCAATTCATTTTGAGCTTTAAGTACTTGCTCAGCTTGAGTAGCAACCATAGAAGCATATTTGCTAACGCGGTGAAGTTCATCTTTAACTCTAGCCAGATTATCACCTACGCGTCCTATCTCGAAAGCATTATTCTTTAACTCTCTACCGACATAAGCATTAAAACTTTCTTGTCTAACATAAAGTCATCAAATTCATCTAAGCATGGGCTATGAAATTTAGTAGAGGGTATTTCAACTTTATCATATCTATAAAGAGAATATACCTTTACTACCTGTGTCGGGTTATCAAGACAATGTGGTTCTTCACGCGGTAAATTAAGACCATGTATTTCTTCAATAGGAGGTAAATTCTTAACATCTTCAGCTTTAATAACTTTTTCTTTCATTGATTTCTTTGCCTCCTGCATATCTTCAGGACTGAGAAATAAAACACCTCTCTTCTTCGGAGTGGGTTTAGGAATAGGCTCAGGAGTTGGCTCAATTGGTTCAGGAATTACTTCAGGAACTAGCTCGGGAAGAGTCCAATTATTTTCATTAGTCAACATATTATTCAATAGTATTTCAACTTCGTCGACTGTTCTTTCCCTGAAAACACAACCAGCACAACTATCCAAGTAGTCCTTGGAAGCATCCGTTAGTCCATTATAAAAGATATCAAGTATTTCATTTTTCTTAAGAGGATGATCAGGCAAAACATTAAGTAACCGGAGAAGCCTCCCCCAAGCTTGCTGGAGACTCTCTTCTTTGATTTGCACAAAATTATATATTTCCCGCAAGGCAGCTTGTTTCTTATGAGTAGGAAAATATTTAGCAGAGAAGTAATAAATCATATCCTGGGGACTACGCACACAACAAGGAGCAAGAGAATTATACCAAGTCTTAGCATCACTCTTTAATGAGAACGGAAATATCTTAAGGATATATAAATAGCGAGATTCTCATCATGAGTAAATAGGGTGGCTATATCATTCAACTTGGTAAGATGTGCCACAACAGTTTCAGATTCAAGGCCATAAAAAGGATCATATTCAACTAAAGTAATAATATCAGGATCAACATAGAATTCATAATCCTTATCAGTAACACAGATAGGTGAAGTAGCAAAAGCAGGATCGGGTTTCATTCTAGCATTAAGAGACTGCTGCTTCCATTTAGCTAATATTTCTTAAGATCATTTCTGTCATTGCAAGCAAGAATTTCCATAGCAGCTGTTTCATGCATAACATAACCCTTGGGAACAACAGGTAAAACATAATCATTGGGGGGGACCTTCATCATCACTATCATCTATAATAGGTTCTTCAATATTTTCCTTCCCCCTAAATCTAGCAAGTTGTTCATCTAGAAATTCACCTAATGGCACAGTAGTATCACACACAGAAGTAGTTTCATCGTGCATAGCAGAAGTAGCATCATCAATAACATGCGACATATAAGAATTCATAGCAGTAGCAGGTTTAGGTGTTGAAAGTGCTAGTATTGACTAGAGGGGGGGTGAATAGGCGATTTTTATGGAAGTCTTCAAAACATGATAGTTTTGAAGACAAACAGTAGAAATGACCTAATTGATATGCAACGGAAGATAAACTACAATAAGAAAACCATAGTCAAGTATGCAATGATGTGAAAGTACAGAACTAATAGCAGCTAAGTAGTAAGGATCAGGATGGAAGATAGTATGAAGCCAATCAACAGTAGTAGTCAAGCAATGAAGTCAAACAGGTATACAGATAGGCAATGACTTCATGAAGACAAACTTAAGTAAAGGAAGGGAGAGGATAGAACCAGTCACTTGTCGAAGACACATGATTTGTTGGACCAGTTCCAGTTGCTGTGACAACTGTATGTCTGGTTAGGGAGGCTGAGATTCAACTCAGAAGACTGTGTCTTCACCTTATTCCCCTTGAGCTAAGGACACACAGTCCTCGCCCAATCACTCTGGTAAGTCTTCAAGGTAGACTTCCGAACCTTCACAGACTTCGTTCACCGGCAATCCACAATGACTCTTGGATGCTTAGAACGTGACGCCTAACCGGCTAGAGGATTCATAGTCCTCAAGTGTAATAAGTCTTCAGGTCACACAGACAGAAAGACTTCAGTGATGCCTAACACTCTTTGGCTCTGGGTGTTTGGTCTTGGTCCTCGCAAGGATTTCTCTCTCTCAAAGGCTTCGAGGTGGGTTGCTCTCAAACGACAAAAGCCGTGCACTAACTCTGAGCAACCACCAATTTATGGTGTAGGGGGTGGGCTATTCATAGCCACCGGGCAACCCGACTGATATGTCCGAAATGACCCTGGTCACTAAGGAACCGACACGCTTCCAACGGTCGATTTCAAACACACACAACAACTTTACTTGGGCTACAAGCAAAGCTGACTCATCCAGCTCTGGATAAGATTTGCTCTCATTGTCTTCGCTCGAAGACATAGGATTTGGGTTGAGCATCACTTCAGTCATTCTGACTTAGTTCACTTGGACCCCACTTAATAGTATGGTGGTTCCTATGACTCAACAAAGAAGAAAAGGAAAAAGCAAAACAACACAGGCTTCTCGCTCCATAGTCTTCACTCAATGTCTTCTCTTGTCATAGTCTTCAATATGAATATCTTCACATACCACCATTGTCATCAATGTCTTCATACATTTTTAGGGGTCATCTCTGGTAGGTAAACCGAATCAATGAGGGACACTACCTGCGTTATCCTGCAATTCTCACAAACGCATTAGTCCCTCAACCAACTTTGTCGTCAATACTCCAAAACCAACTAGGGGTGGCACTAGATGCACTTACAATCTCCCCCTTTTTGGTGATTGATGACAAACTGGTTGAAGTTTTCAATGGGGATAAAGTATGTGAAATCGTAAAGGATAGGGTATTGTCTTCATAAGTAGCAAGGGCTCCCCCTGAAGATGTGCATATAAGTAATTATCTTTTGGAATGCAAATGCACATGGCAGGTTGTACTTGTGGAGATCCACTTCAACTTATGAAGATAATTCATCATGCATGAAATGATATAGCAAATAGAATGACATGCATAATGAAAAATGGACGTCTGCAGAATGATCTAAGTGCGGAAGTTATCATCGCACATGCGGAATTTACCATCGCATCACAGTAAAGCAAATAAGTAGCAGACGACCATCGAGTTTAAGTGTTACAACTCGAAGAACCAAATGTTTCAAAAGCAAGAGTTGTAAGCACGAAGCAAAATATAAAGCGACCGCCCATATGAACCCGCTTGAAGACTATAAAACTCATATGCTTCTCCCCCTTTTGTCAGCAAGGACCAAAAAGGTTGAAGACATAGAACATCTACTCGTCCTCATGAGTAGGTGAAGCAGTAGGGTTGTCGGTGTTGCTTGGCGGTGCAGACGTACTTGGTGCAGTGTCGATGCGTGCAGAAGTAGGAGGCAGTGAAGTAGCGTCATCTTCATCATCGATCACTCTGGCATTCACAGTTGCTACGGAGGAAAAATAATCAGAGTCTTCAAGGGATGGAGTTCGGCGTAGGACAGCAGTCCGTGGAGGAGTGGAGTCAAACTGGAATATTTCAGTGAAGCCATCCTCTTGAAGATCTGCTTCAGCACTAAGCAGCGTCAAACTCTTCCATGATCACTGGCAAGTCTCATGAGCAACAAATGCATTCTTTGTGGCAAGATTTCGAATGCGATTGACGTCCACCAAGAGACTTTGCATCTGTCTCTTGAGCCAATAGTGATGCTTATCTTGTTTCTGATGAAGGGCCACAAGAAGTTCTCGGTCATTGAGAACACGAGAGCACTTCTGAGGCCTTTGGGCAATGGTGCTTTCAGTGGCTTCAGTTTGTGCACGATGAGGCAGACGAGTGTTCCCAGCCATGGGATAGATACGTGTTACTGCTTGGACGCCTTCGATGGGTTGAGTGAAGCTTTGGTGCTCGACATTTTGAAGACAAAGAGGCTTCTTGGCAGGGTCAGAGTATATGGCTTCAACTGACATATCAACCTCTGGTAAAAAGATCGATGATTGCGGCGGAGGGCGATAGTTGACGAGGAGTGTCGCTGATGAGGCGATGACCCATGGAGCATAGAACTTCAGACCAAAAAGGTCAGATCCAGACGCAGCAAGTTGCCTGATGAAGAATTCTTGGGAATTGAAGCTGATGCCATTGAGGATGTAGAAGACCAATGTCTTCGTGGCTCCTTCAAGCTTGGCCGCTGATGAATGTCCTTTGATAGGCCATAGAGTTTGCCTGATGATGTGATATATTGTGCGCGGCAGATACTCAAGGTCATCAACAAATAACTCCATTGGGTATTCAGCGTCAGATGGCAAAGACTTCATCATGCTCAACATCTGGCTCATGTTGAGTTCAGGCTTATGGAAGATGCTCTCCAGTGCATTGCGGTGTAGTTGACAATCAGGTTCATATAGCTCTCCGGGAGTGGGTAGGCCTGTAAGCTCAATGATGTCAAGAGCTTTGGCTTCATGATGAATATTTCCGTCCATCCACTCGAGAACCCATGTCTTGATATCCCTGTTGTAGCCGCGAATGTGGAGGGTAGCATAGAATTGAAGCAAGAGTTCTTCATTCCAATGTTCTTTGTCAGTCACAAAGCTGAGTAGACCTGCATCACGAAGCGGTCAAGTGCTTCTTCTAAGCACGGCAGTCCAAAGAATGGCTTCAATGTCGAGGCATATGAGGAAAATGTGCCCTTGATCATCTGAGCAGGAGTAATAGCTTCGCTGCTGATAGCTCCAGAAACGATCAGATGATATCCTTGGCTTTGAGTAGGGGTTCTTGGTGCTGTCAAAGAAGGTATTGTGGCTTTTGAAGCCATTTGCATTGAAGGACCCTGTAGAATTGGTAGTGCTTGGGAACCTTGGCAGTCTTGGCTTTGGTTTCTGGACCTGAGGCCTATGCTCAACATGATAATCAAATTGAGGTCCAAAGGCAGTAGGTGGAGGGACCAGAATGGGCCATTGGACAGTGGTTAGCTGACCATGATTGTATGCTTGCTCAATTGTATAGGTCCTTGGTGGCGGAACAGGAGCAGTGGCAGCAACTGAGGCTTCAGGCTGCACAATAGGTGCTTCGGGAGCGGTTTCCTCATTGGCTTCTGGCACACTGGTTGGTGCAAGCTCCACATTAGCTTCAGCCATGACTACATCATTGGCTTCACTTGCGTTGGTGGTGGCAGCTTCAGGATTTTCAACCTCCACTTGACGAGCTGGAGGGTCGGGCACTGGCACGTTCACACCAGGAACAGCTTCTTCAATAACGGGGGGAGTTGGGACACGTACGTCTTCTTGTCTTTCATCGGCTGATGCAGCAGATTGTCTTCAGCAGCTTGGGCTTCAGACACGGAGACATTCACAGTTGGAGTGGCTTCAGGAAACACTTGACGTGCAATAGGTTGGTGATGCACTTCTCCTTCTGGAACGCTCGAAAGAGGGACTTGAGGCCTTTGTCCTTTGCGAAGCCTGCGAAATGCTGGCAACACCTTTGGAGATGGAGTTGGCTGGGCCTCAAAGTCTTCTTCTTCTTCTTGCACGGGTGGTGTAACTTGTGGTTGTTGTTGTTGGGGAGTACTTGGGGAGTCTTGTTGCTATGGGTGATCAGCCCACGATGCATCCTGAGCAATTGGCGTTAGAGGACGACCAATGCTGATGAGTTCGCTGTTCGTGAGAACAGGCGATGATACCACGTTGTGTTCGATCTGAGAAGAACTTCATCATCTTCAACATTGTCATCTTGACCAATGTCTTCAGTAGCGGTGGGTTCATCTGCTGGAATGTCTTCAGCTTCATGAGCCTCTATGGAAGCAGGCTCATGAACTATCATCCGTCATTCTTGATGTTCAGACGCAGGGTAAACCACTGAGATGGGTTCAACAACTAAGGGCTCTGTGGGAGTAGCCCTATTCTTCTTGGTTTTGCGCTTCTTCTTGGAGGGAGCAGCATCAGAGGCTTCAGTATTCTTCCTTTTTCTGGCTTCAGCCTCGACATCCCTCGTCTTCTTCTGATCTGAAGCGGTTGACGTGACCTTTGGCTTCGAGCCAGTCATGCTGCTTGGGAAGATAATGCGAGGTGCTTCCTGCCTTGAAGGTTCAGGTTGGGCAGCTGATGGCTTCTTCTTCTTAGCAGCCATTCTGGGGTCAATGCCAGGACGACCAAGAGACTTGCGCTTCTCAGCCTCATTGTAGGCCAGCACACACTTGTCAGCCAAACTCTTCATACGCTCACGAGAGCCCTGAGCTTCTTCGCGCTTCTTGAGAAAAGCTTCTTTAAGCTCGTGCAGCATGACCTTGAAGTTTCTGACATCTTGCACGCTGAGCTTCGCCACATGCTTCTTGAACTGAGCCTTCTCATAATCAATTTTGTTCTTCAGCTCAACGATGCGCTGAGCGAGAACTAGCTCAGAAGCAATGGCGCCATTGAAGGAGATGCTGAGGCCAATGGGAAGCTGCAGATCTTCAAAGCTGAGATTTGGGGTGCAAACCACTCATCAATGAAGTTATGGATGATTGCCACATCGAAGAGAGGCAAGTTGTTGAAGATCTCTGCTTCTTCCTTGCTCTTGATCAGTTGCTCAAGGGCATCATCTGCAAGATCTTCATCGCTGGACAGATCAATGGGTTCTTCACGCAGAATGGCAGCAGGAGTCAAGGTTTGATCAGTATGCCTGACGATTTGCTTTTTATTCTCCGTCTTCTTGGACATATGTGATTGGTCTTCAGACTGCACACTGTCTTCAGGAGGTGCAGTGGCCAGTGGCTTCGCACGTGAAGCTTTTGGAGGAGCAACTGATCTTGAAGCCTTAGGCTTCTTTTGCTTCTGCGGCTTTGGAGGAGGAGCTGGGGCTTCATCAGTGTCAGCATCATGATCAGAATGATCTACCCTGGCACCTTGGACCAAGATCTAGGTGATGAGGCCATCAAGGTTGGAGAAGGGGCCGATGACATTGGGTTCTGCATCACGTGAGCCGTCACCACGGGGAGTAGAGGGACCAGGGTTGAAGTCTAATCCCAATGACTTCTTGTTTTCCTTGTCCGATGCCTTTGCGTGCTGGAAGTTGCGCTTCAATAGAGTATCGTCACGACACCAGAGTAATGATGAGGGATCGGCGTTCTCAGGCTGAGGTCCATGGACCATGCAGGGATAGAAACCCTGTGCAATAGCTTCAGCTCTATTCTTGGGTTGAAGACCTCGATAGAGAATATCACCCCAAGGACTCTTGATAGCATTCTTCTTTGCATATTCCTTGGTCGCGAACTTGTACTTGAACCATTCTTCAGCCCAATAGCGTCGAATCCATTGGATTCGTGTCTTGCGCTGATGATAATTCTCTTCAGGATCTGTCTTGTAGAGCTCGCTAGGTCATCGAGCGAGATCTTTTGATGTTCCCCTCGACGCCGCTCCGCCACCTTTCCTTCTTGATTTTTCTCGCAGCCATGAACTTCTAACCGAATGGCTTCAACGTTCAAAGGCTTCAGAGACTTACGCTTGCTGGTCAAGCAGAACCGCTTCGGGAGAATTAATGTGATGTTGTAAGTATTCTCGCAAACGAATGCGACTATGAGAACCAAGGATTCTCCCACGGACATGTACCGTGATGACATTAGAGATGCGAGGAAGGGAAGAGGTCATATGCATTCTCAGAAGATTTTGAAGATAAATCAGTTTGAAGACATTGACCTCATGATGCGAAGACATTCACTTATATGTTGTGAGTTGGTTCCAGATTTGTACGAATCCGTGAATAAGTACAAGTGAGGAATCAAACCAGATATGAAATTTAAGTGAATAGACTAGGCAGTATGAGATGCAGACAGAATAGATCTAACACTGTGTAGGCAGGAACCACTTTTGGTAAATAGGATGAATCTTGAAGATCAAAAAGGTGGTAAAAATAGAGTTATAATTACCGCACGAAGAACTGCTAGATGGGATGAATAGGAGACTGAGCAGTTCAGTCCACCGTGCCCTAACTTGGCGACGAGGGACACCTACGGCGACGGTGGAGAGGACGATGTCCGCGGCCGGTGTGAGGACGACGTCGGAGAAGTCGTGGCAGCTAAGCGCTTCGTCGCTGACGTTGTCAAGAGCTAGCGGTGGCGCTAGGGTTTTGACGAGGTGGAGAGGTGGAAGAAGGATTTCTTTACCGCAGGGGATAAGTATTTATAAGTAGGTGTGCGGCACAACATAATTCTGCCGGTGCCTCGGCGGTTCACATCTGAGGGGCACGTGGCAAGCATGCAACATACTCAAAGTTGTCCCACGTTCCCACGCCCGCCAGGCATGTCGGATGGTTGTTCCGGCTTCTCCGGATTTCAACAATAAAGATGAGGTATTTAAAACAGACTTAATGTTTGTCTCTATGCCTTCTGCTGACTAGAACGCAGAGAAGACATTCGACAGTTTCAATAGAATACATATGATTTGGACAGATAGAGTTTGAGATTGAAAGCATAGAGAGGTTAGGGTCCGATCACATTCACTTAGTTCAAAAGATTCAACTAGAAGACATAGCTATAAGTGAATGCTGTAGAGGACAGAGCACTAGTATATATATATATATATCAGAAAGCAATCAAATCATAGTGAATAAAATCATGAAGATAAATTGAAACTGAAGACAAACCAAGTGCGAAGTCATTTGCAAAAATAACGCCATGAGTGAAACACTTCAAACAAAGAAATTTGGTGGTGGCATTACCCACCGTATAGGAAGTATTAGACCCAGACACGGCACACAATTATCGTGGCGCTCCGAAGTCAAATTCCATGTTAATGTATTCACACTTAGAGTGTAAGTCTTCATTGATTTGAAGATATACATTACTTCGTGTGTTGCACATCTAAGTCATCAACATGCATAAGTGTTAGGATGTGTGCCTGATCACAGGACATTAGAGGATTCCAAGATATTTAGCTCACACCGTAACTTGCAAAACCTTTTCTCATCCAAGGGCTTTGTGAAGATATCTGCCAGTTGCTCTTCGGTGTTGACATGAATGATGTCGATATCTTTCTTCATGGCATGATCTCTAAGAAAGTGATGACGAATTTCAATGTGCTTTGTCTTCGAGTGCTGGACTGGATTGTTGGCTATCTTGATGGCACTTTCATTATCGCAGAAGAGAGGTACTTGTTTCAGATTGATTCCATAGTCCTTGAGAGTTTGCTTCATCCACAGAAGCTGAGCGCAACAAGATCCAATAGCAATGTATTCAGATTCAGCGCTTGAGAGTGATACGATTACGCTTCTTTGAAGACCAACGACAAGTGATCGACCCAAAAAGTGACATGTGCCTGATGTAGACTTGCGATCCACCTTGTCACTAGCATAATCAGCATCCGAGAATCCAACCAAATCAAATTTTGAGCCCTTTGGATACCATAATCCGAGTGTTGGGGTGTAAGCCAAATATCGAAGAATTAAACTTCACGCCTAAGTGATGCGATTCCTTTGGTGCCGCTTGGAATCGAGCACACATGCAAACACTAAGCATAATATCTGGCCTAGATGCACATAGATAAAGTAAAGAACCAATCATGGAGTGGTATACCTTTTGATCGAACTCTTTACCATTGTCGTTGGGACCAAGATGGTGTTTGGTTGGCATTGGCGTCGTGTAACCTTTGCAGTCTTCCATTCCAAACTTCTTTAGACAATCTTTGAGGTATTTTTCTTGAGATATGAAGATGCCATTTCTTTTCTGACGAATTTTAAGACCAAGGAAGAACTTCAGCTCACCCATCATGGACATCTGATATTGCTCTTGCATCATGTATCCAAACTCATCACTATACTTCTGGTTGGTGCAGCCGAAGATAATGTCATCCACATATATTTGGCACACAAACAGTTCACCATCATATGTCTTCGTGAAGAGTGTGGGATCAAGGAATCCAGGTTTGAAGCCTTTGCTCTTCAGGAAGTCTTTGATCGTATCATACCATGCGCGAGGAGCTTGTTTGAGGCCATAGAGTGCTTTGTTTAGCTTGTACACCATATCAGGATGTTTTGGATCTTCAAAGCCAGGTGGTTGAGCGACATATACTTCTTCTTCAAATTTGCCGTTGAGAAATGCACTCTTCACATCCATTTGATATAGCAAGATGTTGTGATGATTAGCGTAGGCTAGCAGTATGCGAATAGCTTCAAGCCTAGCCACAGGAGCTAATGTTTCATCGAAGTCAATTCCTTATACTTGAGTATATCCTTGAGCCACAAGACGTGCTTTGTTTCTGACGACTTGACCATGCTCATCTTGCTTGTTTCGATATATCCATTTTGTTCCAATAATGTTATGCTTGCGAGGGTCAGGTCGCTTGACAAGTTCCCAAACATTGTTCAGCTTGAACTATTGAAGTTCTTCTTGCATAGCTTGAATCCATTCAGGTTCCATAAAGGCTTCAACAACTTTCTTGGGTTCTGATATTGACACAAATGAAAAGTGCCGACAAAAGTTTGCTAACTGTGTTGCTCTTGAGCGAGTAAGTGGACCAGGTGCATTGATGCTGTCAATTATCTTCTCAATTTGTACTTCATTTGCAACACGAGGATGAACAGGACGAAGACTTTACTCTTGCTGATCATTGTCATCATTGGGAGGACTGTCTTCTGTCTGAGCATAGTCTTCAGGTTGGTTAGGTGTAGAAATGATAAGTTCCTCTTCAGGCTGTGCTTCAGAGGGCATGACTTCACCAGTTCCCATCAGCTTGATAGATTCGCTTGGCGGAGCTTCATCTAGTGTACTTGGCAGGAGTTCTCTTTGTGAACCATTTGTTTCATCAAATCGCAGATCCATAGTTTCGACGATTTTGTAGAGATAGAGGTTGAAGACTCTGTAGGAGTGCTAGTCCTTTCCATTGCCAAGCATGAAGCCTTCGTGAGCTTTAGGTGCAAATTTTGACTTGTGATGGGGGTCCTTGATCCAGCACCTAGCTCCAAATACTCTGAAGTAGCTGACATTTGGCTTCTTGCTAGTAAGGAGCTCGTAGGATGTTTTATTCTGAAGCTTATGGATGTAAACACGGTTGATGATGTGACATGCTGTATCAATAGCTTCAGGCTAGAACTTTCTTGGTGTCTTGTATTCGTCGAGCATTGTTTGAGCCATCTCAATGAGGGTTCTGTTCTTGCGCTCAACGATGCCATTTTGCTGAGGTGTGTATGGAGCAGAGAACTCATGAGTGATTCCCATTGTATCTAGATAAAGATCAAGTCCGGTGTTCTTGAATTCAGTGCCATTGTCACTTCTGATATGCTTGATCTTCACGCCATAATTGTTCATTGCTCGATTGGCGAAGCGTCTGAAGACATCTTGCACTTCAGTCTTGTAGAGAATTATATGCACCCATGTGTATCTTGAGTAGTCATCAACAATGACGAAGCCATAGAGACAAGCAGTTGTTGTGAGGGTGGAGTAGTGAGTAGGTCCAAATAAGTCCATGTGTAACAGCTCGAAGGGTTGAGATGTTGTCATGATTGTCTTCGAGGGGTGCTTTGCCCTAGTCATCTTTCCAGCTTCGCAGGCACCACACAAATGATCCTTCTTGAACTTGACACCTTCGATGCCAATGACATGCTTTTTCTTGACGAGTGTGTGTAGGTTCCTCATGCCAGCATGCCCTAGCCTTCGATGCCAGGGCCAACATTCTGAAGCTTTTGCGAGAAGACATACGGCAAGCTGTGGACCTGTTGAGAAATCTACCATGTATAGATCATCTTTTCGATACCCTTCAAAGACTAGAGACTTGTCAGATTCCATAGTACAAGGCAACGATATTTTCCGAACAGCACAATCATGTTCAAGTCACAAAGCATTGAGACAGACATTAAGTTGAAACCAAGGGATTCAACAAGCATCACTTTATCCATGTGTTGATCCTTTGAGATTGCAACTCTACCTAGACCCAATACCTTGCTTTTACCAGTGTCAGCAAATGTGATGTGACTCTTGTTGGATGGACGTAAGGTTGAGTCCATGAGAAGGCTTCGATCACCAGTCATATGATTTGTGCATCCACTATCCATAATCCATTCTGAAGCTTTTGGTGATATACCCTACAGTGCAGTTAGGAGGATAGGCTTCAGAAAGAGTGTTGTGAAGTGTAGGCATTTGACACATACAAGGATTGTCGCAACTTAGATCAAGGTTAGGACACATAGTATGACAGGTAAGCGATTCAGATATGAAATACATAGTAAGATCATTTTATCATGCGTCCCTTAATGTGTTTTAGGTCCCCAGCAATAGCATCGGACGCCATTGATTGCAGGCTGGAGACCTTTCTCTGGAAAAGAAAGTTAATTCTTCTTCACCACCCACATTTTCAGGGGTGGCTTAGAAGCAATGAGTCTAAGTGCAGCATCTGAGAATTTCGGCTTTGGAGCCCTAGCAAATAGCCTTGCAGGAGATGAATGATACTCATATGAATAAGCAGAAAAGTTCTTAGTTCTATGAAAATAGCGGTTCGAAGACACACGCTCATATTCATAAGTCTGAGTATGATTTCCCTGCAAAACATTGGCGTTAGGGTGACTCAGGTGAGTCCTATATCTGTATGAAGCCTTTGGGCCATATGAAGCTATAGGTCAGGGTTTGTCTTCTTCCTTGGTGGTGTCATGGCGACATTCACGGAAGATTCTCAATGTCTTGCTTAGGTACCCGATCTTCTTCATAGGTGGTCCATTCCTGTAGTTAGTACCAATATACCTGGCAATCACTTCACCATTCTGATTCTTAAACAGCTTATATTTTGCATCAAAGGATTCATCAATGATAATAGGATTAGCATAGGTAAAGCCAGATAAAGTGGATGGATCTCTTCAAGGTTCCTTTGCAGAACCCATGTGGTTTTGGGGTACTTTGCAAAGCGGGCTTCGATCGAGCCATCAACATTCATTTTCCTCTCGAACCCAACACCCTCTTTCCTAGGGTTTCGGTTCGAATCGCTTTTTGAGGACATCGCAAAGTGTCTGATGCCCTTTCAGACTTTTATACATCCCTGTTTCAAGCAATGTCTTCAACCTAGCATTTTCATCGGCAATAGTAGTGGTATCCTCTGCGAGAGGGTTAGTAACCACATCGGTAGGTGAATACAATGAAACGATGGCGATGAGTGGAACATTCAGCAACAGATGTAGCGTTATCACGCTCAATGCATTTTAGACATGGTGGTTCAAATCCATCCTGAGCGGGACTGGTCTGTTGAGCAAGTAATGAATCACTCTCCTTCTGAAGATCTTCATAATCCACTCTTATCTTTTCAAGATCTTGCTTTCTGTGAAGACATTCAGAAGAAAGCTTCTCGTGATCAGACAAGAGAGCATTATGTTGATCTTGAAGGGCGTCAAACTTGGAATGAAGTCTCCGAAGACTCTCAGCCAATGCTTTTGACTGATCCATTTCTTCACCCAACATATCATTGCTCTTACTAAGCATGTCTTGAACCCTTTCCAAGACTCTTTGTTGTTTAGTGGCAAGGGAAGAAAGTTTGACATAACTGGGGCCAAATTCATCACCTGACTCATCATCACTAGTTTCAGAGAGGTAGCATTCAGTTACCTTATCACCCCTTGCCATGAGGCATGATGAAGATGATGATGATTCAGGTGCAAAGGTCATCTCCTTGAGAGACTCCTTGTAGTCCTCAAACCAAGGATCATGACGAGTGCGATGACCTTCATAGACCTCAGAAAGTCGGTCCCATATTAGCTTCGCGTGATTGAGGTGCATAACATTCCTGAACTAATTTCTGGACGGATGAGAGCAGATGACATCCTTCGCCGTAAGGTTCAGTAGAGTGTACTTGCGAATGTCATCGGCCTCAGCCATCTTGCATAGATCAGTGAGGCCAATCTCAGTGATGGTCCATAGTTCGCTATCCATTGCCATGAGTCGCTTCTTCATCATGGCCTTCCATCGGGGATACTCATGACCGTCAAACGTGGGGCAAGATATGTTCCTCAATCCTACAGTCAACATAGCAGAAACTCCAGGTGGTTAAACCGAATCACACAGAACAAGGGAGTACCTTGCTCTGATACCAATTGAAAGTGCTAGTATCGACTAGAGGGGGGTGAATAGGCGATTTTTATGAAAGTCTTCAAAACATGATAGTTTTGAAGACAAACAGTAGAAATGACCTAATTGATATGCAGCGGAAGAGAAACTACAATAAGCAAACCATAGTCAAGTATGCAATGATGTGGAAGTACAGGACTAATAACAGCTAAGTAGTAAGGATCAGGATGGAAGATAGTATGAAGCCAATCAACAGTAGTAGTCAAGCAATGAAGTCAAACAGGTACACAGATAGGCAATGACTTCACGAAGACAAACTTAAGTAAAGGAAGGGAGAGGATAGAACCAGTCACTTGTTGAAGACACAGGATTTGTTGGACCAGTTCCAGTTGCTGTGACAACTGTACGTCTGGTTAGGGAGGCTGAGATTCAACTTAGAAGACCGTGTCTTCACCTTATTCCCCTTGAGCTAAGGACACACAGTCCTCGCCCAATCACTCTGGTATGTCTTCAAGGTAGACTTCCGAACCTTCACAGACTTCATTCACCGGTAATCCACAATGACTCTTGGATGCTCAGAACGCGACGCCTAACCGGCTGGAGGATTCACAGTCCTCAAGTGTAATAAGTCTTCAGGTCACACAGATAGAAAGACTTCAGTGATGCGTAACACTCTTTGTCTCTAGGTGTTTGGGCTTGGTCCTCGCAAGGATTTCTCTCTCTCAAAGGCTTCGAGGTGGGTTGCTCTCAAACGAAAAAAGCCATGCACTAACTCTGAGCAGCCACCAATTTATGGTGTAGGGGGTGGGCTATTTATAGCCACTGGGCAACCCGACCTGATATGTCTGAAATGACCTTGGGTCACTAAGGAACTGACACATGTTCCAACGGTCAGATTTCAAACACACACGACAACTTTACTTGGGCTACAAGCAAAACTGTATCATCCAGCTCTGGATAAGATTTGCTCTCATTGTCTTCGCTCGAAGACATAGGATTTGGGTTGAGCATCACTTCAGTCATTCTGACTTAGTTCACTTGGACCCCACTTAACAGTACGGTGGTTCCTATGACTCAACAAAAAAGAAAAGGAAACAGCGAAACAACACAGTCTTTGCGCTCCATAGTCTTCACTCAATGTCTTCTCATGTCATAGTCTTCAATATGAATATCTTCACATACCACCATTGTCATCAATGTCTTCATACATTTTTAGGGGTCATCTCTGGTAGGTAAACCGAATCAATGAGGGACACTACCTGCGTTATCCTGCAATTCTCACAAACACATTAGTCCCTCAACCAACTTTGTCGTCAATACTCCAAAACCAACTAGGGGTGGCACTAGATGCACTTACAGGTGTCGCAAGCTTACTTATAACGGAAGGAGAATCTAGTGCAGAGCTAGATGGCAGTTCCTTACCTCCCCTCGTAGTTGAAGGCAAAATAGTAGTTCGATCGTCTTTCAAGTTCTTCATAGTGATCAACAGATATAAATCCCAAGTGACTCAGAGAATAGAGCTATGCTCCCCGGCAACGGCACCAGAAATTAGTCTTGATAACCCACAAGTATAGGGGATCGCAATAGCTTTCGAGGGTAGAGTATTCAACCCAAATTTATTGATTCGACACAAGGGGAGCCAAAGAATATTCTTGAGTATTAGCAGTTGAGTTGTCAATTCAACCACACCTGGATAACTTAGTATCTGCAGCAAAGTGTTTAGTAGCAAAAGTGGTATGATAATAATAGTAGCGGTAGCAAAGTAAAGATAAATGTTTTTGGGGTTTTGTAGTAGTTGTAACAGTATCAACGGAAAAGTAAATAAGCGAAGAATAATATGTGAAAAGCTCGTAGGCAATGGATCAATGATGGATAATTATGCCGGATGAGAATCCTCATGCAATAGTTATAACATAGGGTGATATAGAACTAGCTCCAGTTCATCAATGTAATGTAGGCATGTATTCCGTAAATAGTCATACGTGCTTATGGAAAAGAACTTGCATGACATCTTTTGTCCTACCCTCCCGTTTTCAGCGGGGTCCTTACGGAAACTAAGGGATATTAAGGCCTCCTTTTAATAGAGAACCGGAACAAAGCATTAGCACATAGTGAATACATGAACTCCTCAAACTACGGTCATCACCGAGAAGTATCCCGATTATTGTCACTTCGGGGTTGTCGGATCACAACACATAATAGGTGACTATAGACTTGCAAGATAGGATCAAGAACACACATATATTCATGAAAACATAATAGGTTCAGATCTGAAATCATGGCACTCGGGCCCTAGTGACAAGCACTAAGCATAGCAAAGTCATAGCAACATCAATCTCAGAACAAAGTGGATACTAGGGATCAAACCCTAACAAAACTAACTTGATTACATGGTAAATCTCATCCAACCCATCACCGTCCAGCAAGCCTACGATGGAATTACTCACGCATGGCGGTGAGCATCATGAAATTGGTGATGGAGGATGGTTGATGATGACGACGGCGACGAATCCCCCTCTGCGGAGCCCTGAACGGACTCCAGACCAGCCCTCCCGAGAGAGATTAGGGCTTGGCGGCGGCTCCGTGTCATGAAACGCGATGAAACTTTCTTCTTGATTTTTTCTCCCCGAGACGGTATATATGGAGTTGGAGTTGAGGTCGGGAGGTGTCCAGGGGGCCACGAGATAGGAGGGCGCGCCCTAGGGGGGGCCGGCCCCCTATCTCGTGGACAGCCCATGGGCCCCCTGGCCTTCATTCTTTCGCCAAAAATTCTTATTAATTCTAAAAAGTGCCTCTGTGGATTTCTAGGACATTCCGAGAACTTTTCTTTTCTACACATAAAACAACATCATGGCAGTTCTGTTGTAAACATCGTCAGTCCGGGTTAGTTTCATTCAAATCATGCAAGTTAGAGTCCAAAACAAGGGCAAAAGTGTTTGGAAAAGTAGAAATGTTGGAGACGTATCAGCAACTCTTCTGGAAATACATCACGGAAATCCTTCACCACTGGTACTTCCTCCTGTACAACTCCTGATAAGGAATTCACTTGAGTCCTCTTCGGCACATGCCGGGATACATACTTAATCCTTCTGCCTTCTGGGGTGGCGAGCAAAATTGACTTACAGGTGCAGTCAATGTTCCCTCCATACTTCGATAACCAATCCATGCCTAATATCACATCCAATCCTTGCGACTCCAGTACTATTAGGTCTGAGGGAAACACGTAGTTACCAATCTTTAATGGTAACCGATCACAACATAGACTAGCCATATACTCTGCTCATGGCGAGGTTACTAACATGGGTAACCTAAGGGCTTGGGTTGGCAGTTTAAACTTATCCACAAATCCCCTTGATATGTATGAATGCGATGCACCAGTATCAAAAAGAACGATTGCAGTAAATGACTTAACCAAAAACTTACCTATTATTGCATCGGGTTGTGCTTCAACCTCCTCCACGCTAACGTGGTTCACTTGTCCCCTGTTGAAAGGGTTGGGCTTCTTCCCAGAGCTTCCATTACCATTTCCATTCTTTGCTTCAGAACACTCAGTGGCATAATGTCCATTCTTCCCGCACTTGAAACAAGTAATGTGACTTAGATCCTTCTTGGCGGGCGTTGCTGGGTTGGAACAGTTCTGACCATTGCTTCCTCCATTACGATTCCCATTCTTGGGGCCACTGTGGTTGTGCGAACTCCCTCCATTGTGATTGTGACCTCCATGGTTATGTTGAAGGGGTCCTCCCGAGTTCGGGGTAAAACAGGGCCTCTCTTGAGCTCCGTAATTGTACTTCCCTTGTCCATACTTCCTCTTGCGGTTGTCAATCTGTTGCTGCTTCCCTTCAATCATGAGAGCTCTATCTACCAACTCCTGGTAGTTGTTGAAGGTTGCCACCATCAACTGCATGCTCAGCTCATCATTCAGTCCTTCCAGAAACTTCTCCTGCTTGACTGCATTCATAGCAACGTCATATGGGGCATAACGTGCTAACTTACTAAAATCATCCACATACTGGCCAACTGTGCGTCCTCCTTGGCGCAAGTTGCGAAACTCATGTTTCTTCATGGCCATAGCTCCTGCTGAAACATGGGATGTGCAAAAAGCCTTTTGAACTAGTCCCATGTGACAGCGTTGATGGGGTACGTGGCTGTGAAATTCTCCCACCATGATGATGCGGGTCCATCAAGGTGATGTGCGGCAAAATGCACTCTCTTCGCATCTGTGCATCCTGTAGTGGTCAACTCCCTTCCAATCTTGCGGAGCCAATCATCTGCAACAATTGGCTCGGTGCTACTGGAGAACACCGGCGGATTCAGCCTTAAGAAACGGGCTAGGTGATCAACAGGTGGTGGTGGTGGTGGGTTGTTGTTGTTGTTGTTCCCCTGGTTCTGATTCTGGACTAGTATCTGGATCAATGCATTCTGCTGCTGGATCAACTGAGTGAGCTCCGGTGGGAAAGCAAATCCATTGCCGCGTCTCGGAGGCATCTAAGGGTTTAGAAAAGATGAGAAAACAGAATAGAATGAGGTCTAGAGGGAAAACACTACCCATATGCACATGAGACAAATACAAACATATCACTTCAATCAACTCAAACAAGGGCATACATCAGTCTAACTATCATTACAAAAGTGCCCGGACTATACTATATACATGGGGAAAATACTACTACTGATAGGGTGGTCGACTAGAAAAATTGATTGGTGGAAGACCCCATGATATCTGCTCTAGCTTCATCAACAAAGTCATCATCGTTATCGTCAGGGTCAGAGTCGGTGTCGTAGATGATGATGTAGTTCTCCGGGCAAGTGGAATCGTCTTCTTCTCCTCCTGGCACGGGGTCTCCCATGAATATTCCTAGCTTCTTTGTCAAATCGTCATTCTTCTCCACGAGTATCGTCATTTCCTCCTCATATCCATCGCGTGTAGACTTGAGTTCTTCCTCCAGCTCCGTGATCCTGGTCATTGCTTTCTTCAAATCTATCATGCCTGCGCACATCTGGTTCTCCTGGCAACGAATGTGCTGGTTTTACTCCTGGATGAAAGCTGCAATAGATCTATCCTTCCTGGTGCTGATCATCTCCCATTGCTCATCTCGGCACCCACAAATTTGGTAGATAGTATCCTTGAGATCCTTGTGGTAAACTTGTCCAATGCATCCCAGGTGATGTGGGCTACAATGCTCTTTCCTAGACTCCAGGTTGGTGCATCAAAGGAAAACTCTATGGGCTCAGTGACTGGCATGAACGTCCTTCCTGGAACTTGAACTCGAATCATCCAACGCTCCTCTTCTGGTAAAGTGGCGATGTAGGTCCCGGTGAAGCTTGGTATTCCAATGTTCAGGTATCTAGTAACTTCCTTCAAGTGTCGTCCAAAAGGTGTATCTTCTTACGGTTGTGTGAACTTGTTCCTTGCATCCGCCATCCTAAAGAGTAGAAAAGGGAGAGGAGTCAGAAATGAGAAGAGAGTAGTGATATATGGCTTTAGCTTAGTGGTCGTGTCCTACATTCAACGTGTGCTCTGATACCATCTTGTAACGACCAGACCTAAACAGTCCGATCTCTGTGCATCAGTGTCATCCCTGGATCGGTAATGCTGACACGCACAATACTCGAGGATTTATAACAGAGTAGCAATCACACACTTATTACATTGAATGTCGCAGAAGAGAACTTATTACAATAATATGGCTTAAGGCCATCTAAAAACGATAACAACGGAAGGCTTGGAAGATAAAGTGAGTCCATCAACTCCAACGGCATCACTGAGTGAAAGACAACGACCTATGACACCTTACTCGTCGTCTGAAAAGTCTGCAACATGAAAGTTGCAGCCCGAAACGGGTCAGCACATGGAATATGCTGGCAATGTAACACATAGTGTAATGAACAGAATAAATGCTATCACTACATGCATATATGGTTGGTGGAAAGCTCTATGGTTACAGTTTTGCATAAAGCCAATTTTTTCCTACAACAAAGGAATAAATTTTATTTAACTATCACGGTGGTTCTTATACATTGAGAAGGTTCCTCCAACTCAATCCCAATTAAGCATCATCATTAAACAAAATCATATTATATTTAGAGTGATGAGATCAACTTGATAATCCAAGAACTAGATACTCAAGATGTCGATGACCGGGGGAACGGCTAACCATGATTAGTTTATACACTCTGCAGAGGTTTGCGCACTTTTCCCCACAAGACTCAAATACATCCATGGTCGGAGATTCGAGACACAGTTTTTCTGAAGCGTTAACTCTCTACTCTGGATAGACAGTACCACCTACAACCCACTACATCTGCTAGTCTACCTCTTCAAGAGCTTCACGCAACTTACTCAACTATGCCAGAGCCCATATTGGCTTGTGGCCGCACACGGAAGTTTTTAGCATGAATAATCTTATGATCCATTTGAGCCTGGGTGGCGGACCGTAGGATGATCACACGGGTACTCCGGGATATCCTAGGACAACACTGGATTCTCCAGGTGCCCTGACAACCACTGGGTACTCCAGGGTGCCTTCGAGCAATCCACCCAGATCTGTATTTAAGTAGCCACCTTATTTCAACCATTAATTAACAAAACTCACATCTGTCATGAATCACTCAATCCAAACCACGTCTACGAGCATAGCATATCAATATACGCAACGTAGAAGTAACTCCCAAAGGTTTGATAATAAACAGGACAATAGGTACTACCTCATCTACTTCCCCAAACCCACATGTTAATCAGATATTAACCATGCAATTGTTTGAGGATTGATCTAATGTAATAAAACCGGGTAGAAGAGGTGTGATCAAAGTGTTACTTGCCTTGCTGATGATCCGAGAAACCTAGAGACTCGTAGTAGCACGCTTCGCACTCCGGGTACTCTATCGCAAACAAACAAGCATACAATAAGCACTCAACTAGAAGCACGGGTAAGACTCAAATAAGAGATCTAACCAGAAAGTTCAAGTTAAGAACTCCGGTTTGCAGAAAGAATCAAATCAAATGAAGCAACGAAACTCAAACTGCGAAAGAAACAAGCTCCGTTTACTAATCTAAACTTAAGTCAAATTTTACAGTAGTACAAACTTGTTCAAGTTGGTTAAATAGAAAGAGGGCTTCGAGACAAAACTCTAGGCACTTGAATCGCCTGATTCTGATAAAAGAGCGAAAAGATAAACTAGAACGAAAATCAGGGCAGAAATCACGATCGAAAATAATCGCGGAAAATCCCTGGAAAAAGAAAAACTGACGAACAGGCTAACGAACGAACGTTCGCTGTCTGCGGTTAACGGGTGAAAACCATTTGTTAAATCGAACATACGAACGGGTGTTCGCTAAATAACTAAACCGGGGAAAAAATAAAACCGATCTAAAAAATAACCGCGGGTTCTAAAAAACCCGAGCGGTTTTCTAACGAAAACCGGCGGCTACCTCGGGTTGCGGGTCGGCGGCGGCGGTCTCCGGCGAGGTCCGCGGGCGGGCGGTCTCCGCGGGTCTAGGCGGCGCGGCAGCTCCGCGATGGTGCTCGGCGGGGCGACGCGAGGTGGCGGCGGCAGCGTGGCGATGGCGAGACGTCGGCGGCGGATCCAAAGAACAAGCAGCATGGGCTAGGGTTAGGGTTAGGTGGCGGTGGGTGGCGGCTCGGGTCGGGTCTTTAGCCTTTAAAGGCCGGCCGGGTCGGAATCCCAGGCGGACACGACCCGGTAAGGTGGGTTGACTTTTTTTAAATAATAATTCCGCGCGCAGAAAAACAAATAAAAGAAATACTAAACGGACTCCAAAAATCCTGAAATAAATTTTCCCCGTCCTCTAAAAATCTAGCGGACGAAGTGAACACTTATTTGGGCCTCTAATGCAATTTTGAAAAACGCATATTTTCCTAATTCAAATAAAATAGCGAAAAAATCCAAATAAAATACTTATTTGATTTTAATATTAAATGTCCAATATTTCTTTATTTTGGGGAAGTCATTTTATCCCCTCTCTTTTACTTTCGTAAAATAAATATTCGAAGAGAAAGTAATTAAAATCAAATGATCCTCTTTTCAAAATTTGAGAAAACTCAAATATGAAAATAACGAAATCCCCAACTCTCTCCGTGGGTCCTTGAGTTGCGTAGAATTTCTAGGGTCAAGCCAAAACACAATAAAATATGATATGCAATGATGATCTAATGTATAACATTCCAAATTGAAAATTTGGGATGTTACATCTGCCTCCGCGCGACGACGGTAGCCTTAACCCTGTTGAGTTCCTCTAGCTCTCCGAGCCGAGTATCAAGGTGGCGAACGACACTACAAGGTCATGTTGAACTGGTTCCCCATGGCCCTAAAGGACGGCGCACGCTCTTGGCACCTGAACCTCCCGGTGGGGTCAATCTCCTCCTAGGGAGAGCTATGCAAGCCCTTCATTGCCAACTTCCAGGGGCACTCGCGACCACGCTCCTGCAGCAGACGACCTGCGGCGCATCAAGCAGCAGTCGGGCGAGACCTTGCACAAGTACATATAGTGCTTCACCAACGTTCCCCTCAAGGTCCCGAAGGTGTCGGACAAGGCTATCATCTCGGTGTTCTTTGATGGCGTCCGAGATGTCAAGATGAAGGAGGAGCTTGCCATCCATGAAGACTTGTGATCGGCTCTGGAGATGTTCCACATGGCCGCCAGGTGCGCTAGGGCAGAGAAGGTCGCCTCTCTGATACGTCTCCAACATATCTATAATTTATGAAGTATTCATGCTAATATATTATCATTCTTGGATGTTTTACAATCATTTTATAGCAACTTTATACCATTTTTTGGGACTAACCTATTGACCCAGTGCCCAGTGCCAGTTGCTGTTTTTTGCTTGTCTTTTACATCGCGGGAAATCAATATCAAATGGAGTCCAAACACCGCGTAACTTTTTGAAGATTTTTTCTGGACCAGAAGGAACCCAATGGGCCTGAGCTGCACCTAGGGGGTGCCCCGACGGGGGCACAACCCACCAGGGCGCGCCAGGGCCCCTGGCGCCCCCAGGTGGGTTGTGCCCACCTCGGTGGCCTCCTGTACCCCTTCTTTGCACTATAAATTCCCAAATATTCTGAAACCCTTCGGGGTAGCCCTAGATCCGAAGTTCCGCTGCCACAAGGCCCTGTATCCATGAGATCCAATCTAGACACCGTTCTGGCACCCTGCCGAAGGGGGGAATCAACTCCGGTGGCCATGTTCATCATCCCAGCGGCCACCACGATGAGGAGGGAGTCGTCCACCCTCGGGGTTGAGGGTTTGTACCGGTAGCTATGTATTTAATCTCTCTCTCTCTCTCTCTCTCGATCTTGAGATGTCATGATCTTGATGTATCGCGGGCTTTGTTAATATAGATGGATCATATGATGTTTCTCCCCTCTTTACTCTTGTTGTGATGAATTGAGTTTTTACCCTTTGAAGTTTTGTCTTGTCAGATTGAATGTTCAGATCTAAAAACACATGATGTATGTCTTGTCGTATGAATACTTGAGGTGACAATGGAGTATCATATTCATTCACTTGATATATGTTATGGCACTCAACTTGCGTATTCCCGCGGTGACATTGGGGTAATCTATGCATAGGGGTTGATGCACATTTTTATTATCTTTTCTCCAATAGAAACTTTGGGGTCCCCTTGTAGTTCTTTGTGTTGGATTGGGCATTATGAATATGAAATTGTTTGATACATATCGTATAATTAGCTCACGGATACTCACGGTGACATTGGGGGTATCTAGGTGACATTAGAGTTGGTTGATATGTGTCATATGGTGTTATTTTAGTACGAACTCTTGATTAGATCGATCGGAAAGAATAGCTTGCTATTATTTTAGTACGAACTCTCGGATAGATCGATCAGAAAGAATAGCTTTGAGGTGGTTTCGTATCCTACAAACAATTTCTATCTTTTGTTCTCCGCTAATAGGAATTCGGGAGTGATACTTTGTTGCACTTTGAGGGATAGTCATATGATCCAACTATGTTAGCATTGTTGAGACATTGCACTAGTGAAAGTATGCACCCTAGGCCTCATTTTCCATCATTGCAATACCGTTTGTGCTCCGTTTTACTATTTACTACCTTGTTGTTTTTCATTGTTCGCACTACAAAAACTCATATCTACTATCCATACTACACTTTCATCACCATCTCTTCGCCGAACTAGTGCACCTATACAATTTGCCATTGTATTGGGTGTGTTGGGGACACAAGATATTTCTTGTATTTGATTGTAGGGTTGCTTGAGAGAAACTATCTTCATCCTATGCCTCCCACGGATTGATAAACCTTAGGTCATCCACTTGAGGGAAAATTGCTACTGTCCTACAAAACTCTGCGCTTGGAGGCTCAACACGTGTCTACAAGAATAAAGTTGCATAGTAGACATCAAGCTCTTTTCTGGTGCCGTTGCCGGGGAGGTGAGTTCTTGATGGTATATCTTTAGATCTTTCAATTGAATCTTTTATTTTCTTGTTTTGTCACTAGTTTGGTTTATAAAAGAAACCTACATAAAAAATGGAATTGAGGTTACAATCATATTATTGATCATCTTTATAATATCTTTCTTGAAAATGATGGATCAGAAAGTTGTGCTCAATTGTTAGAAGAAGAAGTCAATAAAATGTTAGGCACAATTATTTGAATGATGAGCATGATTGCAATGTTTCTAGTATTAATTCTTTGAATATCCATGATGCTAGTGATATGCAAATCCATAAGCTTGGGGATGCTATGTTTGATGAAAATGATATTTTTAGTCCCCCAAGTTTTGATGAGCAAGTTTATTATGATGAAAGCATGCATCCTATCTTTGATGATTATGGTGATGACATGTATGCTTTATTGAATAATGATAACCATGAAACTTGTCATCATGATTTTAACTTTCAATCTCATGATAGTTATTTTGTTGAGTTTGCTCCCACTACTATGAATGAGAATAAGTTTGCTTGTGTGGAGAGTAATTTTTTTTATGATGATGTATCATGAAAAGAATGCTATATGTGATAGCTATATTGTTGAATTAACTCATGATTCTACTGAAAATTATTATGAGGTAGGAATATATGCTTGTAGGAATTGCAATAATATCATGTTTCCTCTCTATGTGTTGAAAGTTTTGAAGTTATGATTGTTTTGCCTTCCTATGCTAGTTGATTCTTGTTCCCAGAAGTTGTTTGCTCACAAAATCCCTATGCATAGGAAGTGGGTTATACTTAAATGTGCTAGTCATATGCTTCATGATGCTTCTCTTCGTGTTTCAGTTCTTTACTTTTATGTGAGCATCATTGAAATATTCATGCCTAGCAAAAAAGGCATTTAAGAAAAACGCTTGTTGGGAGACAACCCAACACTTTTATCTACTGTTTTTGTGTGTTCACATGATTATGCTACAGTAGTAATCATGTTTTATTGTTTTTGTTTCAATAAAGTGCCAAGTAAAGCCTTTGGGATCATGTTGGGTGATAGTTGATTTGATCTTGCTGAAAAACATAAACTTTTGCGCTCACAAAAATAACTCTCATTTTTAAAAGAAGAGTGATTTTGAGTTGATTCTTTTTGCAGAAGATTAATATACAAATTTCTCACATGGGACAATTTTTTAAATAATTTTCGGAGTAGCAGAAGTATGGTTTGAGTACAGATTACTACAGACTGTTCTGTTCTTAACAGATTCTGTTTTCAATGCACAGTTTTCTTGTTCCCTAGTTTCTATGGCTTATATTGCTCAATATAAATTGTGGAAATGACATACTACAGTGGGAATTGTGTGGAAACAATTATGGATCGTGTCTTTGACAGTACCAAAGTGAAATGGTTTGCTCTTTATCATACTAACCTATCTCACGAAGTTCCGTTAAGTTTTGTGCGATTGAAGTTTTCAAGTTTTGGGTGAAATGTCGATATGAGGAGAATAAGGAGTGACAAGACCCTAAGCTTGGGGATGCCCAATGCACCCCCAAGGTAATATTCAAGGAAGATTTAAGCACCTAAGCTTGGGGATGCCCCGGATGGCATCCCCTCTTTCGTCTCCAACATTATTGGTAACCTCACTTGGAGCTATGTTTTCATTCGTCACATGATATGTGTTTTGCTTGGAGTGTCAATTTATTTTTCTAGGATTTGCTTGCTGTTATTTATAATAATGTTTTGCATCTTTTATTTCAATAAAAGTGGCAATGATAGCCTTTGTCATGCTTATTTTGCAAGTATACTTGTTGCTGTTTGAAAACAGAAAGTTTATCTATGTTGCAAAAATTCCCTAGAAAATTTAGAATATGATAAATTGTTGAAACTTTTTTAAAAATAAGCTCTGACAAATTTGATACAGTGTAGTACTTTTCTCATAATTTTTGGAGTTAGGGAAGTATGATGAATCTTGCATTCTTTACACACTGTACTGTTTTGCCAGATTGCTGTTATGTTTGCATTGTTTGCATATGTTTGCTTGTTTAATAATTCTATTTGAGGATAGGAGTATTGAATATGCAGAGGCATTTAGTATGCAATGTTGAATAATAATTTTAGTGATTTGCTACAGTAGAGAATGATAAGGTTTTGCATTGGTTTATACTAACTTATCTCACGAGTTCTTGTTGAGTTTTGTGTGGATGAAGTTTTTGAGATTTAGGAAAACCGTGGTATGAAAGGAATTAAGGAGACACAAAAGCTCAAGCTTGGGGATGCCCAAGGCACCCAATGATAATATTTCAAGAGGTCTCAAGCATCTAAGCTTGGGGATGCCCCGGTATGCATCCCACCTTTCTTCTTCAAGAATTATCGGTTAGTATCGGTTGAGCCTAAGATTTTGCTTCTTCACATGAGTTGTGCTATTCTTGGAATGTCATTTTATTTTGTTTTTGCTTTTTGTTTTAATAAAATATTTAGATATGAAAGTTTTTGAATAAGAGAGAGTCCTCAAATAGCTACCTATTTACTTAACTACCCGCATGATCTTCACTTATATCTTTTTGGAGTAGTTTTTCATTTACTCTTGAGCTTCACTTATATCCTATGAGTAAATTGTTGAATAAATTGAATATCATGAAGTTAAAACTATATCATGCCTAATGGTAGCTTCACATTGGCTTTAGAAAGTGAAAGCTTTTGAAGCTTGACAATCACAATATTGGTCATACAGGCAATTCACGAATAATTAGTATAAGGAAGAGAACTTTCACATGGAAATAAACTATCTTGGAAATCTTTTGTGATTGTGAACCCCATCAAAATATTATATGCCAAAATTGTTGACGTTGGACAAGGAAGACAACGTAATGATTCATGTTTGTTCATATTCACATAGAAGTTATATTGTCATAGATCCTTCAACATGTGGTGCTTGCCCATATCCTTGCTAGACAAAAATTCCGCACCAAGTAGAGATACTACTTGTGCATCCAAAAACCTTTAAACCCAAATCTTGTTTTGAGAGTTCACCATACCTACCTATGGATTGAGCAAGATCCTTCAAGTAAGTTTTCATCGGTGCAATAAGGCAATAAAAATTGCTTCTAAAAGTGTTAGATCATTTAGTGTAAGAAAAAATTGAGCGTTATACGAACTTGTGATGGCAAAGAATAAAAGTGACAGACTGCATAATAAAGGTTGCTATCGTAAGGGGCAATATAACGTGACATTCTTTTGCACTAAGGGGTTGATCATACAAACAAATAAGCGCATGGCAACCTCTGCTTCCCTCTGCGAAGGGCCTATCTTTTACTTTATGTATTTACTTTTATGCAAGGAGTCAAAGTTCTTATCTCTATTCCTTTTAATTTTTCTCCTTTGGCAAGCTTCATGTGGTGAGGAAAGATCTAGGCACATATGTCCAGTTGAATATGGGTAGCATGAGTTATTATTGTTGACATCACCCAAAGGTGAACACGTTCCGAGGCGAAATTATAAGCCCCTATCTTTCAATGTGTCCGGTTGAAACGTTTTGCTCATGTGTATGCGGTGAGTGTTAGCAATCATAGAAGACTATAAGATGGTCAAGTATGTGGAGCTCTTAGTTAAACTCTATTGAATAAGTTGAATTGAAATTGCTTGGTGATTGAGAACATAGGTTGTTGGGTTTCAAGAGAATTCATTGTTTGAACCTTAACATGTGAATTGGTTGCTACTATAACATGAGAAATTTTATGAGAAAGAACTGATATTATGATGCTAGGAAAAGTGATTGAAATTATCATTGATCTAACTTATGCACTTTGCTAGCATTCACACTTCATAAATTATTTCTTTTATCATTTACCTACTCGAGGACGAGTAGGAATTAAGCTTGGGGATGCTAATACGTCTCCAACGTATCTATAATTTATGAAGTATTCATGCTAATATATTATCATTCTTGGATGTTTTACAACCAATTTATAGCAACTTTATATCATTTTTGGGACTAACCTATTGACCCAGTGCTAGTTGCTGTTTTTTTGCTTGTTTTTTACATCGCAGAAAATCAATATCAAATGGAGTCTAAACACCGTGTAACTTTTTGGAGATTTTTTCTGGACCAGAAGGAACCCAATGGGCCTGAGCTGCACCTGGGGGTGCCCCAAGGGGGACACAACCCGCCAGGGCGCGCCAGGGCTCCCTGGCGCGCCCTGGTGGGTTGTGCCCACCTCGGTGGCCTCTCGTACCCCTTCTTTGCACTATAAATTCCCAAATATTCCGAAGGCCCCTGTATCCACGAGATCCAATCTAGACCCTGTTCCGGCATCCTGCCGGAGGGGGGAATCAACTCCGGTGGCCATCTTCATCATCTCGGCAGCCACCACGATGAGGAGGGAGTCGTCCACCCTCGGGGCTGAGGGTTTGTATTGGTAGCTATGTGTTTAATCTCTCTCTCTCTCTCTCGTGATCTTGAGATGTCATGATCTTGATGTATCGCGGGCTTTGTTAATATAGATGGATCTTATGATGTTTCTCCCCTGTTTACTCTTGTTGTGATGAATTGAGTCTTTACCCTTTGAAGTTTTGTCTCGTCGGATTGAATGTTCAGATCTGAAAACACATGATGTATGTCATGCCGTATGAATACTTGAGGTGAAAATGGAGTATCATATTCATTCACTTGATATATGTCATGGCACTCAACTTGCAGATTCCCGTGGTGACATTGGGGTAATATATGCATAGGGGTTGATGCATGTTTTTATTATCTTTTCTCTGATAGAAACTTTGGGGTCCCCTTGTAGTTCTTTGTGTTGGATTGAGCATTATGCATATGAAATTGTTTGATACATATCGTATATTTAACTCACGGATACTCACGGTGACATTGGGGTATCTAGGTGACATTAGAGTTGGTTGATATGTGTCATATGGTGTTATTTTAGTACGAACTCTTGATTAGATCGATCGGAAAGAATAGCTTGCTATTATTTTAGTACGAACTCTAGGATAGATCGATCGGAAAGAATAGCTTTAAGGTGGTTTCGTATCCTACAAATAATTTCTATCTTTTGTTCTCCGCTAATAGGAACTCGGGAGTGATTCTTTGTTGCACTTTGAGGGATAGTCATATGATCCAACTATGTAAGCATTGTTGAGAGATTGCACTAGTGAAAGTATGCACCCTGGGCCTCATTTTATATCATTGCAATACCGTTTGTGCTCTATTTTACTATTTACTACATTGCTGTTTTTTATTGTTCACACAAAAAAAACTCATATCTACTATCCATACTACACTTTTATCACCATCTCTTTGCTGAACTAGTGCACCTATACAATTTGCCATTGTATTGGGTGTGTTGGGGACATAAGATATTTCTTGTATTTGATTGCAGGGTTGCTTGAGAGAGACTATCTTCATACTACGCCTCCCACAAATTGATAAACCTTAGGTCACCCACTCGAGGGAGAATTGCTACTGTCCTACAAAACTCAGTGCTTTGTGGCCGAACACGTGTCTACAAGACTAAAGTTGCGTAGTAGAAATCACTCTCCCTCTAGGAGCCTCCGGAGGTTGACCCGGAAGACAAGAAGGCTAAGGCCAAGGAAGTGACGTGCAAGGGTCCTGTTGTGCTCTCGGCCGAACCTGAGATGAAGCGTGGCTCCGACCACGCCGAATCCTCCAAGGGCAGCCGCTTGTTCTACGTCTTCCACAACGTCCACCGCCAACTGCCAGGTGCTCAGGGAAATCAGCGACGGGCGCCTTGGCCGCCGCGCCGAGCGCAACAATCGTTGAAAGCACAAGTGCTCCCTGGGTGATTTTGGTAATTTATGTCAACATATCTCTTGTTGGACTAATACTTTTACCTAGTATGTTTTCAGATAAGTTCAACAGCGGAGTGGCATGGACTAGAGGATGTGGAACCCCTTCAAGACACTAAGGACACAAGGATTGGCTCAATCTCAACGCACAAGACTCTACCCTTTCTATTTTAGTGATCCAAGATCACATTGAGTCTATAGGAAAAGCCAATACTATCAAGAGGGGATGAGGTGTTGCTTAATGAGGCTCTTGCTCAAAATGCTTAGTGATATGCTCCAAAGCCCTCAACTACTTTCTCACATCCACATATGACCCAAACCAAAAGTCCAACTCAACCCCTCCAATTCTTTCTATCCGGCGCCACCGAGTTCAGATGTCATAGCCACTGTGTTGGGGATATTACCACTAGGTGTAAACCGGCCAGCTTGGGCCGGATTAGCTCCGTTAGTGGTGTAATCAGAGAAAGGCCCAAGGCCTATAGTCGGTTTATAGCTTGTAGCCGTAAACCGGCCTGATGTATGACTTGTATTGTAAGTTAGGAATAGAGAGATACCAACCGGGATACGAGTATGAACCGGTTGGGACTCTACGAACCGACGGGCGTCACTCGTGTATATAAGGGGATGACTCGGCGGCGGTTCAAGGGACAGACAACCACAACTCGAGCCTAGGCGAAGCTTGTTTGCTCCCTAGCCATCGAGACTATATCAATTCCATCACAACTAGACGTAGGCTTTTACCTTCATCGAAGGGGCCGAACTAGTATAAAACCCTTGTGTCTTTGTGTCCGCTTTAACCCCTGCAAGTAAACGCGTAGCGATGGCTCCACGACTAAGTCCTTACGCAAGGACATCTGCCGTGACAAATCCACGACAGTTGGCGCCCACCGTGGGGCTATCGCACGATGGTTTGACGATCTTGGAGGGCAAGCTCAAAGGACTCGAAGGCTACGTCGTGGGCGGATGACCAAGAGTCGCCGCGGCGGATCTACATCGACGACGCGGATGGGGTCCCGAGGCCGATTCAATCGAGTATGGATACCGGTCCCTTCGGCGCATACACGCTTTCATCGGCAAGATCGGGAGCTGGGCTGAGCCGACATCTGCACCGACCTCATCGAGGCGGCTCGGCGTGCACGACCTGCCCGAGTTAAACCGGCCGTGAAGCATGTCTTAGTTGGAGTCACCCATGTAGGGAGTACGACGCCGGTTGAACACGGTAGTGAGACCGTCGTTTATTCCGGCGATGAATCTTCAACAGAGAGACCGAGTCATTGTACCAGTGCAGGATGATATGATCGAGGCTGTTCCGACGGTGACGATATTCGGACCCCCAAGCCGCTTAAACCGGTTGGAGTATTCATGGCGATGCAGCAGCAAACCACTCTTCAACCGCGGCGGCAATGCTTTCCGGTTCAGCGGCGGCAGCGAGGGCAGTGGCGGTCGCCCGCCAGTTCAAGTTCTGTCGATCTGTTTGATGCACTAGCGGCGCTTATGGCGGAGGACAACCCAGCAGATCAGAGGCTCATAATGCAGAAATTGCAAAGGTGAAAGAGCAGATCACGCAAGCCAAAGCGGATCTAGCGGCGAGAAAGAGCGTATGGCGCAGAGCGGGCCGCTTTAAACGCACAAGCTTACAAACTCATGCTCGACCAGAGTGCGTCGCAGAGGTGTTGAAGCGGAAGTATAGATCGCGCTGCCGTCGAGATTTGATCCTAGAAATCTCTTCGCACCGGGAGCGGACCCGATAACCCGCCCCAAAGACAGGAGGCAAACCGGATTGAGCGCCAGAGCAGGAGCGGCGGTCCAACCGCGCCTGATGGAGCCTCCGCAGCAGAACATGGTGGTTCCTCCGCCGGTACAGACACCCCCAGGCCATTATTCTAATCCTATGGACAACCTTGTTGCGGCTGCCGCACGATTGGAGGCGATCCCAGTCGAAGGAGATTCCCCTGGCGCTGAGACACGCCGGTTAAGGAGCTTCTCGGACTGCGACCGATCCAAAGCGAAGCGTATTCATACAGCCGTGATCGGATTCACTCTACGCCCCGCCCAAGCCGGAGCTACAGCAGGCGTATGGATGAACCGGCCATATCAAGCAACGCGCGAGACCGTGAAGCGGCCCGAGGCAATCACCAGATGGGCGGAATTCGTGATGCTCAGGAGGTAGTGGATCGGGCCCGAGCACGCAGGGAGGCCGAGTTAGCAGCACAGGATGATACGGGTCAACACACACCGGTTCGACCTACCACCTTCGCCGGACCAGGAGTCGCATCCGCTTTAGGGGTGCCCTGTTTAATCCCCGCTTTACGCAATGTGCGTCTGCCTAAGGATTTTAAGGGCCCACGCAAGGTGCCGAATTACACCGCAGATCTGTCCCCTGAAGCGTGGGTTGAAAGTTATGAGATGGCCATGGAGATGCTAGATGTGGATGAGACCGCATGTGCAAAGTACTTCACCATGATCTTTGGAAGGCACAGCCCGCATTTTGGTTGAAGAGCTTACCGCCCAATTCTATCAGTTCATGGGCGATTCACGGGCCGGTTTATCGTAACTTCAAGGATACGTGTAAGCAGCCCAAGTCCATAGTAGACCGGCGGCTTGCGTCCGTGAAGAAGGAGTCAACAACCCGTTGGATGCGCCGTGTGTCGGAGATTTTGCACTCTTCGGACCGGATCAACGCCTCGGCGATCTTAACATTAGAAGGCAACCTGCGGTTTGAGCCTTTGAAGTTAAAATTGGGGCGTATGAAGCGGTTACGCAATGATATGGGAACCCTCATGGCGCTTTGGTAAAGTATGCCGATTCGACGGTACCAAGGATCCTGAAGTTGATGATGATGAAGCGAGGAAGGGAAAGAAGAACGGCAACTCAAGGGACAGCGGTACAAACCGGCGGGTCATGGAAATGGGGGCAAGCGCAAGGCCGATGGCAACCCGGATTTCATCGCCAACACTAATCGCAGATGAGGCCAGCGCGCAGAGGCAAGGCGTAAACGGGTCCAAATCCTAATACAAGCCGTTTGAATTACTTGTTGAATCAACCTTGCCCCAAGCACGGATTTAAGGAGTCCCCATCGAACCATCTCTGGAAAGATCATATATTATGCAGAGTTCAAAACTCCAATGCTTTCCGTATGACCAGGGTCGTGGCGGTTCAAGATCCGGTTTCCATGGGCGGGTCGGGATGGAGCTTCGTTCGGGGCCTAATCAAGGCAATCATAATAGTCGAATAATCGGGGTGGCCAAAGAGCAGCGGCAGCAGTCGAAGCTATCGAGCCAACCAAAGCAGTTGAATAGTGGGCGATATCATGTTTTCACAACCAGTTTGGACAAGCGGGATCGGAAGCTTCACAAGCGGGCGAGAAACTCTGTTGAACCGGCCTTACCATGGTATTTACGCTGGTCCGAGCAGCCTATCGTGTGGGCGAGAGGACCATCCCCGGGTTGATAATCCGGTCAATCGGCATTGGTGGTAGACCCTCGGTGGGGGCTATAAGTTCACTAAGGTGCTTATGGACGGAGGAAGCAGTATTAATATATTATACTATGAAACTTTCCGTCGCATGGGTCTCACACACAAGGATCTCAGACCGTCCAATACGGTGTTCCATGGTGTAGTACCAGGCAAATCTGCTTATCCTGTCGGTAAGATAGCCCTGGATGTGGCTTTTGGAGACGAGCACGATTCCCGGTCTGAAAAGCTAACTTTTGAAGTGGTGAAAATCCGGAGTCCGTATCATGCCTTGTTTGGACGGCCGGCTTATGCTAAGTTCATGGCACGACCTTGTTATATTTACTTACAGCTCAAAATGCGGGTTACAAAGGAACGATAACGGTGCATGGAAGCCGCCGAGTTGCTTTGGAATGCGAGGAAGGCGATGCGGCTTATGCAGAGGCGGTCTGTGCCACGGAGGAGTTGAAGTTCTATAAAGACAATGTTGATCCGACAGATATGACCCCTTTGAAGAAGCCAACTACGGAGCATGAATCGGATATGAAGTTTAAATCAGCAGCTGACACCAAGCTTGTTGACTTCGTGCCAGGCGATTCGTCCAAGCAGTTCACTATCAGTGCCAACCTAGATCCCAAATAGGAAAGCGCGCTCATCGAGTTCATCCGTGAGAACCGGGACATCTTTGCATGGAAGCCCTCTGACATGCCAGGTGTACTGAGGGAACTCGCTGAGCACACACTTAATGTGGATCCTAAGTATAAACCGGTGAAACAGTTCCTACGCCGGTTTAACGAAGAAAGGCGCAAGGCCATTGGAGAGGAAGTAGCCAGGCTTTTGGCGGCTGGCTTTATCATTGAGGTGTTTCATCGAGTGGCTTGCTAATCCGGTGCTGGTCCTTAAGAAAAATGGCACCGGCGTATGTGTGTGGACTACAGATCTTAACAAGGCTTGTCCAGCAGATCCTTTTGCCCTCCCCCGCATTGATCAGATTATTGATGCCACGGCAGGATGTGAGCGTTTAAGCTTTTTGGATGCGTACTCTGGATATCATCAGATCAAAATGGCAGTTAAGGACTAGGAGAAGACAGCGTTTATAACTCCCTTTGGAGCCTTCTGCTATGTATCTATGCCTTTTGGACTCAAAAGCGCTCAGGCTACCTATCAGCGGTGTGTACAGAATTGCCTGCATACACAGATCGGCCGCAATGTACATGCTTATGTGGATGATATTGTGGTGAAATCAAGGCAAAAGGAGACACTGGTGGACGATTTGAAGGAAACCTTCGACAACTTGCGCATTTATAAGATGATGCTTAATCCGGCCAAGTGTGTTTTTGGTGTTCCGGCTGGTAAGTTATTGGGGTTTCTGGTGTCTAACAGAGGAATTGAGGCTAATCCGGAGAAAATTAAAGCTATCACTTCCTTGGCTAAACGAAGTGTATCAATGATGTTCGTCGTCTGGCGAGCGGGATCGCTGCGTTGAGCGGTTTATCGGCCGCCTCGGAGAAAAGGCCATCCCTTATACCGATGTCAAGAAGATGAGATAATTTAAATGCGAGTCCACCACGACGAAGCATTTGAGGATCTAAAGCGGCAATTGGCCAATCCGCTTTGTTCTTGCGGCTCCGGTTGACAAGGAACCGCTGTTGTTATATGTGGCAGCCAATGCTCGGCGATGGCGTGGCCATTGTGGTAGAGCGCAAGGAGGCAGCAAGGAGTATCCGTTCAACGGCGGTTTATTATATCGATGAGGTGCTTATTGAGTCCAAACAGAGGTATCCACATTGGCGAAAGCTAGTCTATGGTGTTTTTATGGCGGTCGAAATGAAGCAATATTTCCAAGGGCACCCTATCACGATGGTTAGTTCAGCTCCTTTGGGTGATATTATCTGAACCGGAGGCGATCGGCGGATTGCAAAATGGGCCATCGAGCTTGGGCGCATGGACTAAAGTATATACCACGCCTGGCGGTGAAGTCACAAGCACTTGTTGACTTTATTAATGATGGACGGAGTTACAAGCGCCAGAGGAGAAGCCGGATCACACATCTTGGACTATTCATTTCGGCGGATCCGAGCGGTTGGAAGGCTCGGGTTTGAGTCGTTTAACTTCCCCACGAGGTGATAAGTTTTATTCGTTCTCCGTTTAATGTTCCTTGTACTAATAATGCAGCTGAGTACGAAGCCTTGCTCCATGGTCTCCGGATGGCTAAAGAGATGAATTTAAGCCGGGTTAAGTGCTTTGGTGACTCGGACCTGGTGGCTCAGCAAGTATCTGGCACTTGGAATTCGAAGGACCCGCTCATGGCCGCATATCGTCGAGAAGTGGATAATATCGCAGGTTGCTTCAAGGGCTATCAAGTGGATCATGTGGATCGCCGGAAGAAGGAAGCGGCCGATGCTTTAAGCCGGTTGGGTTCTCAGCGTAAACCGGTCCCGCCTAATGTCTTTTTGGACGTCTTGCACAACCCGTCAGTCCAGCTCCCTGGTGAAGCGGATTTGGCTATTCCTGATCCGGAGGCTCAGTTGGTGGCAGCATTACATGCTATTCCGGATTGGACGATTCCTTTCCTTGCGTATATGACTCGAGGGGAGTTGCCAGAAGATGAGGTGCTGGCCAGACAGATAATCCGGCGCTCCAAATCTGTGACGATTCTTAATGGTGAGTTGCATCATTGCAGTGTATCAGGGGCGTTTCAACGCTGTGTTTCCCCTGAGGAAGGCTGTGAAATTTTAAGAGAAATCCATGAAGGGGATTGCGGACATCACGCCGGTTCAAAGTCCCTGGTGGCGAAGGCGTTCCGTCACGGATTTTACTGGTTAACTACCCATGCTGATGCAGAGGACTTGGTCAAACGGTGTGATGGATGTCAGAAATTCTCCAGGCGTGCTCATGTACCGGCACAAGAATTGAGGATGATCCCAATAACATGGCCGTTTGCAACTTGGGGGCTGGATATGGTTGGACCCTTTAAGCGATCCAAGGATAAGAATACCCACCTATTGGTGGCAGTGGACAAATTTACCAAGTGGGTGAAGCGAGCACATCGGCAAGTGTGATGCGGCAACAGCGGTGCGCTTCATCAAAAGGTGATTTTCGGTTTGGCTTTCCACACAAGTATCATTCGACAATGGCACTAATCTATCCAAGGGGCTATGAAAGAGTTACGTGAGCGTGAGCACATCCGCTTGCGTGTCGTCGATGGCGCATCCCGATCCAACGGGCAGGCGAGCAGCTAATCAAGAAATCTTACGAGGCATCAAACCCGACTTACGGTTCCATTACGAGAAACACCGGGTGCTGGGTTGAAGAGCTCCCATCGGTGTTATGGAGTATCAATACTACGCCAAACCGATCCACTGGATATACACCTTTCTTCATGGTCTACGGAGCGGAGGCAGTTCTCCCCAGTGATATCCGGCACGATTCGCCCCGTGTAGCGGCTTATGTTGAAGCGGACAACGAGATGGCGCGACAGGACGCTTTGGATCTATTGGATGAGGAGCGTGATATGGCAGCCGCTCGTTCGGCGATTTACCAGCAAGATCTTCGTCGTTATCACAGTCGCCGGGTTAGAACCAGAACCTTTCAAGAAGGAGATTTGGTGCTTCGTCTCATCCAAGACCAGACAGATATGCACAAGTTATCCCCACCTTGGGAAGGACCTTTTGTGGTCAGCAAGAATCTACACAACGGATCATACTATCTGATTGATATTCGAGAGCGTCAAGACTCACGTCGTCGAGAGGAGACCAACAGCCGTGGAATATAGCTCATCTTGACCTTACTACACTTGAGTCATCGACTCAGTTTATGTACATATCATGACAATGTATATATTATCTTCGATATAATAAAAACCGGAGCCTCAGCTAAAGCGGGGTCTCTGTCTTTCTTATCATGCGTGGTTACATGGAGCGTTTTTGTTTCTAAAGCGGCCTCCGGTTTACCCCTTGACATTTATATTTATCACTTGGGGGCTTGGTCGTGTCCGAACCAATGCAACACCTCTTGATAGGCGAAGGCCAACAGATCATTTGGGGACACGGTCACGTCTGAACTGGTCACGCCTCTTGGTCGGCCAATAGGGCCAGAGTCATTTGGGGGCTTGGTCGAACCCGAACCAATGTCATGCCACTTGGCCGGCGTACTCGCCAAGAGTCTTTTGGGGACCTGGCCGACTAGCACCATCGCTACGCCTTCGGGGGGCTTGGTTGCGTCTGACCATGGTAATGCCATCTGACCAGCTCCATGAAGCTTTTCTTTTGCAAAGAGTTATTGCCTTTGTTGCCATATTTTCACATAATTGGTATTCGATTTTTTGTTGCTGCGTTTTTTAACCCGACAAATATTTTTATCCGGTTCAACGGTCAGTTACAAACTGACAGGACACGGTTTTACGCCGGAGTTTTCTCTGCCCGGTTTACCTTCTTCCTGTTCATCATCATGGAATAACAAAGGGGCTTGTCTTTGCTTCAAAGACGGTTATATGGGACTTATTATCTCCCAGACGGTCATGGTTTTAAAAAAGGCCTCCGCTTCAAGTTTGGCTCGCCCGACTTCATGTCGAATCTGGCGGTATTTGTATCACATATTTATTGGAATTCTTATATATCTATTTGAATACCATAAACCGGCTGGTGGTATCACCACCGCCAAGGTTCGACTTTTTCTGGTTGCAGGATAAACAAATCATGCAAAGGTTTTACAACTTATGCACGAAGGCATAGTCAAGCACAAAAGTTTTAACTAAAGTTATTACAAGGCAACACAGTGCCCAAATGAGATCATTGTTTTCTGGGCAAACCGCCCGCAGCAGATGTTTAACCCGACTACCGGTTCAAGCCTACTCTTCATCTTCTACCGCTTCAGCCTCTTCATCCCTACCCATTGGCTGGAAATCCATAGTAGTCCAGTCGATTCCCATTAGCACTTGGAAAACAGCCTCTTCATGGATCAAAGAAGACGGTTCAATATCGGGTGCGTAAGTATGCTTACGGATTGGAGGGATCAGGTTTTCCGGTTCAAAGGTTGGGGCAGACACTCGCTTGTTTTGATCATTATATTGTGCTTGGTAATGCTCCAAGTCGGCTTCTTGACCAATTGACAAGCCAGCAGCGTCTTGCACGGTTTATCGCCCGTAAGTCCTCTTCATCAAATCGAGCCATCTTCTTTCACGCTGGGATAGCCTTGAGCTGCTTCCACGGGATCAAAGTCTGTACCCACGCCTTGGCTCGGATCAAGGCATTGATGGCTCCGGTTCGTGCAAGTAACAGATTTCTTCACCTCTTCAATCCGGGAAGGAAGCATTGATAGCGGTTCGAGTATCTTGAATCGGGGAAGGCGCTAGATTATTATGTGACATTGTGGTGATGATCTGTTGGGCTCCGGTATATAACTGCTCAACTAAAGTGTAGACAGCCTTCAGTTTCTTCCGCACATCATTTCCCAAGTGCCCAACGCGTGTGCCTACAAACGGTAAATGGTTAGTTCTAAACCGGACTAATGATGCCGCAAGTGCAACATATCACAATTATTCACAAGAAGCTTACCAAAGATTGCTGCAGTCATAGAATGTACTTGCCGCTTTACGGCTGTCAGATCATCCACCACCGGTTTAAGGGCAGCTTCAGCATTTTCTGCCCGTTTGATCAAATTGGTCTTTTCAATGGCCCAGATCGCTGCTCTTTTTCATGCCTTCCTTCACTGCTCAGCAGCGGTCAAGGCGGTTAATTCTTTCTTGGCCTTCTCTGTTTTGGCTCTTTGGGTTTTCAAAGCTGCTTGTAAATCGGCAATCCGGTCATCTTTGATTTTTACCTCAGCTGCAGCGTTGATGATGACGTTCAGCTAGAAATTCAAGTCAAAGTACCAACCACACAACATAGTTATATGCTTGGCACTTGGGGGCTAATGTACCTTCAATCTTTATACTGGTACTAAATGGCAAAGTCCCAAGCTCAATACAAGTATTCAACTTGGCACTTGGGGGCTAATGACTACTTAATTCTACCAATGTTTCGTCAGGCAGTTTTTTGAAGTACCGGTTTAAGTATGCAGAGTTAAACCGGCCCTGGTGGTTATGCGGGAAGATTCCAAAATGGATCAAGAAAATAATCAAGTCCCAGTTTGATCAAGATTACAAACCGGCCCTTGGGGGCTAAAAGGATTAATACACTGGTGATAAGGAAAGGAGTGTTACCTCAAACTTGTCCCTCATTAATTTGACCAAGCCAGCTTCATAGTCACGGCTACTGTAAAGCCGGTTCAAATATCCAGAATGAAGGTCTTGGGCGCTTAAAGCGGCATATGTTTCCAGCTCCACATCCCATTTTCCTTTATTAAAAGTGGAAGAATCCTCTTTCACAAGATGCGGGTTAAAGTTGCGAGATTCCACAGCTCGAGCGGCCCATACCGAGAATCACAAGCGTCATCATCTTCGACTCGACGGATTGTGTGGCACGGCTGTTTGATGGGGCTGCGAGGCTTCTCAAACCGGACAGTCTTGGCAGGTGGATCAGCGAGAGATTGAAGTATTGACAGCCTCTCTTGAGAATAATCTCCTCTTGAACGGAGGGTCATTAGGAATATCTTGAGAGGCAACGCCGAGATCCGGCTCGCTCATGATCTGAAGCGGCAGCCTCTTCAACTATTTTGTCCAAGCGGGCCTTCTTCTGGGTTTGGTAAGGTTACGAAGAGACAAAAGTCGGAAAAAAGCATATCCATTATAGAAGGTATCGAAAAGCATATGGCTGTATTGACTTACCCGCGGCTATTTTCAATGGCGGTAGCTGAGTGGTGAGGATTAGCGGAGGATGAATGGGAAGTAACGATAATAGGAGTCGGACGGATTAAGAGGTTGTGAAGAAACCCGCTTTGGAATTTAAAGCAATAAAAGGGTCGGAAACCTCGGTGCGGCGCTTTCGAACCGGGCTGTTTAGTAAACCGGCAGAGGTAACTACGACCATTGTCTTAGGGTTGTCTGCGAGCTTTATGTTCTTTGTGTCTTCATAAGAAGTTTGGGATCCAAGTAAGCAAGAGGGTGAGAAAAGTTAACTTTCCGGTTTGCTGGCGAAATTTTGGTGAAGGCAAATTTGTTGAATCGAAGAAAGAATGGTTACCTCGGCAAATCCTGCGTTCTTGGCTTCAGCGTCATCGACAAGCATCATCATCAATAAGGCGTGTAAAAAGCAAGCCAAGAGAATCAAGTTCGGATTACCCACATCATCGTCAATGGCGGGTCGGATGAAGCGATGGTCTTTCTCTTGTGGGCTGATTTCTTGACAACTTTTGTTTTGGGCGGTTTGGCCTTGACTTTATCCGCTTTGTCTTGGGATAGTTTCTTGCTCCAAAGCGGATTATCACCTGGATCGAAATAATTAAAGTTGGATACATGAAAGTAATAATAGGTTTAAATGATGGCGCAGTTAGAGACTTACCGCAGTGGTGTGTTGGTGGTGCGATGAGGGAGCCAAGCGGTTTGAGCACGAGATGCTCCGGTTCATTCAGCATTCTTCTTCTTGAGTCCGTAACTTCATCATCGAAAGTTCAAGCTTTGTGTGTCGGAGTGGGTCGTCGGCGCTGCGATATCTTGATACATCAAACGGAACGCGGCTCAAAGCGGTATGCCCCAAGATAACCAACAGCGTGCAAGATCAATTCGGTCGGACCGTTGGCCATAAAGGCTCGGAGCTTGGGCGATTCTTGGGGCATATTTGCTTCTTTCTTTGGCGCTTAGTCTTTGAGGAAAAGGATGAGTATTGCTTAGCCGCTCGGGCGAAAGCCGGTAAAGGATTTTCACCTTGAGAGAAGTATCCTTGCGGTAAAACCAAGTCGCATTCCACTCTTTGGGGTGAGTATGGAGTTTGGCGTGGGGTAGGTGATTTCCTTCCTTTTACGAATAGCCATACCGCCCAATTACGTATTCGGGCCGTCGGTGAATTCAAGTCTGACGGTTTAGATGGAAGAGATCTCTAAACAGTTCAACGAAGGTTCCTCTTGCAGATATGCTTGAGATAGCACTTGAAAGTGGCATAGGTTGGTGACAGAGTTGGGGCCAATGTCTTGGGGACGGAGCTGAAAATTGGCCAACACGTCCGGTAAAATTTTGAACCGGTGGTTTGAAGCCCGAGCCGGTGATCATGAAAACCACAACTTCCCTTCTGAGGTGTGGGAGGACATTCCTCTCCGAGAACCCTCCAATGGACTGTATTTTTGTCATCTAAAGCGCCAATCGATACCAGTTCATTCAACTGTGTCTCGGAGACGCGGGAAGGAACCCAGTTGCATTCATACACCTGTTTGGCCATGATAAGATCTACAAAGAAAAGGATCCGGTTCAAGAGCGTGCTTGTTACAAAGTGATTGATCTAAGTTATGGTAAACCGGAGGCGCTTTCTATAAATCGAGTTCATTGTGATATGATGTCGATGTGTTACGGCGGTTCAACAAGGGGACTAATGGTGTACCTATGCGGTTTAGCAGTTTTTATTATGGTGAGTTAAACTGCCTAATCTAGGCCTTGGAGATAATTGAAGTCATGGACAGTTCTGAAACAAGTTTCACAAGATCTCATGATTACTACGGATCAAGCGGGTTTTGAGAAAACAGAAATATTTCATGAAGTAAAGAAGAAATGAAGTGGACCATAAGGCGATATATATGCGAAGATCCATGGGATTAAGGTGAGAAAGTACAGCGGATCTGCAGGAGTCACCATTGGTGCGAACAAGATTCACAGCGTGGTTCAAAGCTAAAAGGATAAAAACGCATACGAAGAACATGGTATGAAGCTAGAACCTAAAAACAGATCTAAATCGTAAACAGATTTAAGAAGGGAAGAAGCTTACGGGAATGGAGAAGATGTGGAAAGAGGCCACGGTGTTACGAGTGCGTTCAGGTCGATCTGCAATGCCTAGGATGAAGCGAAGTCGATGGCGATGGCGGAGCTCAAAGAGGCAGCGGCGCGAGGAAGACGAAGAAGAGGAAGCGAAGGAGGAAAAGAATGGCCCTTCGGTCCTATTTATAAAGCGATAAAGCTAGGTCAAGCGCGTGGATCCGGGACTGCTATTAAAGAAGGCGTTACAAAGGATCAAATTTCAAGATGACGTCATGCGGTTTACATGACGAAGCAACGACGTCATGCGGTTTACTGATGATCGAAGCGGCAGCGGCGTGGCGGTTTACAAAACAAAAGAAGATGTCAAGATACGAGTTTTGTGAAGGATTGACATGAACCAGTTCAAATCAATCGGGGCCTAATGTTGGGGATATTACCACTAGGTGTAAACCGGCCAGCTTAGGCGGATTAGCTCCGTTAGTGGTGTAATCGAGAAAAGGCCCAAGGCCTATAGTCGGTTTATAGCTTGTAGCCGTAAACCGGCCGATGTATGACTTGTATTGTAAGTTAGGAATAGAGAGATACCAACGGGATACAGTATGAACGGTTGGGACTCTCTGAACCGACAGGCGTCACTTTCGTGTATATAAGGGGCGACCCGGCGGCGGTTCAAGGGACAGACAACCACAACTCGAGCCTAGGCGAAGCTTGTTTGCTCCCAAGCCATCGAGACTATATCAATTCCATCACAACTAGACGTAGGCTTTTACCTTCATCGAAGGGGCCGAACTAGTATAAAACCCTTGTGTCTTTGTGTCCGCTTTAACCCCTGCAAGTAAACGCGTAGCGATGACTCCACGACTAAGTCCTTACGCTAGGACATCTGCCGTGACAAATCCACGACACACTGCCACAAACCCTAATCAAGTCGGTCTCACCGATAGGGATCTTGGTCTCACCGAGATGGGATTGTAATCTCTCTGTATGTATCCATTACCAAAATCGGTCCCACCGAGCTTGTGTAATCGGTCCTACCGAGATTACAATGCAAACTCTCTGTTCCTCTTTGCGACGTCTCGGTCTAACCGAGATGAGCGAATCAGTCCCACCGAGTTTGCCTGACTAACTCTCTGGTTAGCTTATTACCAAAATCGGTCTCACCGAGTTTGTGTAATCGGTCTCACCGAGATTACGTTATGCCCTAACCCTAACCATATCGGTCCCACCGAGTTGACATGTCGGTCCCATGAAACCCTAATTGTCACATTATTTGCTAAATCGGTCCAACGAGTTTGACGATTCGGTCCCACCGAGATTGGTAAGTTGTGTGTAGCGGTTAGATTTTGTGTGGAGGCTATATATACCCCTCCACCCACTCTTCATTCAGTAGAGAGCCATCGAGCGTGCCTACACTTCCAAGATACATTTTACGAGAGAGAACCACCTACTCATGTGTTGAGACCAAGATATTTCATTCCTACCATATGAATCTTGATCTCTAGCCTTCCCCAAGTTGCTTTCCACTCAAATCTTCTTTCCACCAAATCCAAATCCTGTGAGAGAGAGTTGAGTGTTGGGGAGACTATCATTTGAAGCACAAGAGCAAGGAGTTCATCATCAACACACCATTGTTACTTCTTGGAGAGTGGTGTCTCCTAGATTGGCTAGGTGTCACTTGGGAGCCTCCGACAAGATTGTGGAGTTGAACCAAGGAGTTTGTAAGGGCAAGGAGATCGCCTACTTCGTGAAGATCTACCCTAGTGAGGCAAGTCCTTCATGGGCGACGGCCATGGTGGGATAGACAAGGTTGCTTCTTCGTGGATCCTTCGTGGGTGGAGCCCTCCGTGGACTCGCGCAGCCGTTACCCTTCGTGGGTTGAAGTCTCCATCAACGTGGATGTACGATAGCACCACCTATCGGAACCACGGCTCAAAAATCTCCGTGTCTCCAAATTGCGTTTGCACATTCCAATCCCATCCCTTTACATTCTTGCAATTTGCATGCTTTACTTTCCGCTTCTCATATACTCTTTGCATGCTTGTTGATATGTATCGTGATTGTTAAACTTGTGCCAAAACTCCACTTCAACTCAAAGAAATTAAAAACTGCAAGTTTTCTTGCTTAGAGTCTATTCACCCCCCCCCCCTCTAAACACCTCTTCTCGATCCTTTCAATTGGTATCAGAGCTTTGGTCTCCATTGCTTTGGTTTAAACACCATTGGAGGAAGATGTATGAGTCTACTCTGGGGAGTCTTAGACATAGAGTGACTATACTTGATGGAGAGTACTTTCATGAGTGGAAAATGAGATGCTTGTGATTTTCAATGAATATCATTTGAACAAGTACATTGCTAGCCCTTGTGCACCTCATGTTGATCCTATGCATCCTTCCCTTGATGAGTCAATTGACATGATTCACAATCTTAGAACCGTCAATCTTATCACTAGAGGCTTGCCCAGAAACTTGATTGGAAGTTTGCCTACTCTTGAGTGTGCCTACACTATATGGAAATTTCTTGAGGAACGTTTTCCAAATTATTCCTTGAAAAATCTAGATGAAATTCTTCATAAGTCTATTTCCTTGAGTAAGATGAATTCCAATGATCCTATGTTTGGTGACTGTCTATTTGAGCTTACAAACCTTATGCGTGCCAAAGGAGATGTTGGAATTATTAGAGATATCATTTCCGAAGCTATTAAAATTCATAAAGAAGATCATTGTCAAACTCACTCTAACGAATCACCCTCTCTGGGAATTGATCCACCACATGGCGATGTTGAACATGGATACTATGATGAGGATGATGATAGTGACCTTGATCTTGATGATGCAATGAGACACTTTGGTCTTATGGCAAATCTTCGGGGATATATGGCAGGAGGAAAGGAATGGGTTCTTGACAGTGGATGTACGAATCACATGACCGGAGATAAAGATATGTTTCGTGAGCTTGCTTTAAACAACGGCCCTTGAAAGTATGTCACTTTTGGTGATAACTCAAAGGGTAAGGTTATTGGCCTTGGTAAGGTGGCCATCTCACATGATAGCTCCATTCAAAATGTCATGCTCGTTGAATCTCTTGGGTACAATTTACTTTCAGTATCTAGACTTGCTGATTTTGGTTTCAATGTCCTATTCACTGAAGTAGATTGCCAAGTGTTTCGTAGAGATAATCATAAAATGGTCTTTTACCGGTATACGTAGAGGTGATCTTTACATTGTTGATTTCACTAAAAAGGCTCAACCCAGGACTTGCTTTATTGTTAAATCCTCTAAAGGCTGGTTGTGGCATGGACGACTTGGTCATGTGGGCATGCGAAACCTTGACAAGCTTATTAAAGGAAATCATGTCCTTGGTGTTAATGATGTCATATTTGATAAAGATAGACTTTGTAGCGCTTGTCAAGCAGGTAAACAGGTTGGAGGAAGGCATCCCGTGAAGAACATCATGACCACAAGGAGGCCACTCGAGCTACTTCACATGGATATTTTTGGTCCCAATGCTTACAAAAGTCTCGGTGGAAACTCTTTTGGTCTAGTTATAGTTGATGGTTTTTCAAGATTTACGTGGGTGTTCTTTCTCGATGATAAATCGCAGGTCCAAAAGATCTTCAAAAACTTTGCTAGGAAGGCCCAAAATCAATTTGAAGTGAAGATCAATAAGGTTCGCAGTGACAATGGAATGGAGTTCAAGAACGCAAATGTGGACACCTTTCTTGACGAAGAAGGTATTTCACATGAGTTCTCGGCTACGTACACACCTCAACAAAACGGAGTTGTTGAGAGGAAGAACTGGACACTCATCAAAATGGCGAGAATGATGCTTGATGAGTACAAGACGCCAAAGCACTTTTGGGCGGAAGCGGTTGAGACAGCTTGTCACGCAACAAATCGCTTGTATCTTCACAAGCTACTCGGCAAGATGGCATACGAGCTCCTCACCGGTAACAAACCCCAAGTTGGATACTTTCAAGTATTTGGCTCAAAGTACTACATTCATGATAAGCATCGTCGTTCTAAATTTGCTCCTAAGTCTCATGAAGGTTTCCTACTTGGTTATGGCTCAAACTCTCACACCTACCGTGTCTACAATAATTTCACCCGAAAGGTTGAAGAGACGGTAGATGTGAAGTTTGATGAATCTAACGGCTCGCAAGTAGAGCAATTGCCAATTGATGTAGGAGACAAAGACCCCTCGGAAGCAATCCAAGACTTGTCTATTGGCAAGATTCATCCAACAGAGGTGAAGGAGAGTACCTTGTCCGTCCAAGTGGAAGCTTCTACCTCACGACAAGGTTAACCAAGAGTTGATATGGAAGCATCCACAAGTGGGGCACACCAAGATGAAGAAAATGAGGAAGTACACCAAGATGAACGTCAACAACCTCCTTCTCCACCATGACAAGAGAACGGCAACATCAACAATGAAGAAGGCCAAGAAGAAGAACAAGATGAATAAGATGTTCCACCTAGATCCAAGAAAAAGCTTTCACGAGTTCGAGCAAGAGTTGCTAAAGACCATCCCGTCGAGCAAATCTACAGTGATATCCAAACCAGGAGAATCACTCGCTCTAAAACCCGTTTAGCCAACTTTTGTGAGCACTATTCATTCATCTCTATCATTGAACCCATGAAGGTTGAAGAAGCTTTGGAAGATCCGGATTGGATAAACGCCATGCATGAAGAGCTACACAACTTTGAGAGAAATCAAGTTTGGACATTGGTTGAGAAGCCCGACAACAACCACAACATCATCGGTACCAAATGGGTGTTTCGCAACAAGCAAGATGAAGATGGACAAGTAGTTCGCAACAAAGCACATCTCGTCACCAAAGGCTATACTCAAGTCGAAGGTATGGACTATGGTGAGACATATGCCCCCGTTGCTAGACTTGAGTCCATTCGCATCTTACTTGCCTATGCTAATCACCATGATATCACCTTGTACCAAATGGACATTAAAAGTGATTTTCTAAATGGTGAAATAGAGGAGGAAGTTTATGTTAAGCAACCTCCCGGTTTTGTTAATCCTAAGAAACCTAATCATGTTTACAAACTTCACAAAGCTCTTTATGGTCTTAAACAAGCTCCTAGAGCATGGTATAAATGCTTGACCAAGTTCCTTATTGAAAAAGGCTTTGAAATTGGAAAAATTGATTCTACTCTTTTTACTAAAAGGGTTAATGGAGAACTATTTGTGTGCCAAATCTATGTTGATGATATTATATTTGGTTCAACTAACCCTCACTTTAGTGAGAAGTTTGGAAAGCTAATGTCAGAGAAGTTTGAGATGTCTATGATGAGTGAACTCAAATTCTTTCTTGGTTTGCAAATCAAGCAAACTAAGGAAGGTACCTTTGTCTCTCAAACAAAGTACATCAAGGACTTATTCAAGAAGTTCAATATGCAAGAATGCAAAGGTATGACTACACCCATGCCTACTAGTGGACATCTTGATTTGACCAAAGATGGTGAACCGGTTGATCAGAAGGTTTATCGCTCTATGATTGGATCATTGTTATATATATGTGCTTCACGTCCAGATATTATGCTAAGTGTGTGCATGTGTGCACGATATAAAGCCGCTCCTAAAGAATGTCATCTTAAGGCCGTGAAAAAGATAGTGAGATACTTAATTCATACACCAAATTTTGGCATTTGGTATCCAAAGAGGGCCTCTTTTAATCTTGTTGGCTACTCCGACTCGGACTATGCCGGCGACAAGGTTAATAGAAAGTCCACTTCGGGTACTTGTCAATTTCTTGGTAGATCTCTTGTGTCTTGGTCTTCCAAGAAACAAAACTCGGTATCCTTATCCACCGCCGAAGTGGAATACATTGCCGCTGGTTCATGTTGTGCTCAATTACTTTGGATGACCCAAACTCTTAAAGATTATGGGATATATGTGAAACATGTTCCATTGCTTTGTGACAATGAAAGTGCTATCAAGATTGCTCACAATCCCGTGCAACACTCTCAAACTAAGCATATTGAAGTTCGTCATCATTTCATTCAAGATCATGTTGCCAAAGGGGACATTAATCTTAAACATGTTCGCACCGATAAGCATTTAGCGGATATTTTCACTAAACCACTTGATGAGAAAGTGTTTTGCAGGTTAAGAGGTGAATTGAACATCATTGATGCTTCAAACTTGGAGTAGGAACTCCATTTGATACATGCAAGACATGAGCCTATGACTAATCCTTGATATTTCTCTTATGATGATAATCTTATGTCTTGGATATATTTGCACCTTGAATGTTATCTAACCCGTGTAGGTACTTGGATGAATCTAAATCTATGAGATTGCAACTCACTCACATCTTGAGCAATCTCTACATCACCAAGTCTCTACACAATGGTGGTTGACGACAAGGAAGCACGAAACCATTCCAACATATCCTTTGACAAATTTGTTATTGAGTATCATGATTGTCATTTTTGATACACAAGTGCTCTTCCTTGCAAAAACTAACCCATGTAGGTAGATGAACTCAAATTCCAAGTGGTGCTCCCAACTCGTGATGAGCTACATCAACTTTGAGCAACCCACAAAGTTCAACTACATGATCACGATCAACACCACCACCCAAGGTATGTTATTCCATCTTAGAGAAGCTTTACTCCAAGTCATGAGTTAAAGCAACTCGACAAGATGTCAATACATCAAGATGCTTAAACGAAAAATGGTAATCCCATTTTGAGCTTAAATGATGAGTATGACCTATCATCAAGTGATCTCACTTGACTCCTAAGTCAATATACTCTAACATAGGTGACTTTGTCATCGACCAATTCTAGATGAAGTTTTCTTGTGTTCTTTTCTGTGCTCTTGCATTTTTCTCATGCATATCTGTTTCAAAAAAATACTTCATCTAGATTTCTTTTCTGTTTCTATTTGTTCTGCATCGCCTGCATCCAATTCATTGCAAATCCATCAGTTAATTCCTTGCAAATCCTTGTGAGATCCCGCTTGTCTAGTGAGCTGAGGTGACAAGTGTTTTCTTTGTGAAGAACTCGGTCCCACCGGTCAAATGCCTTCAGTCCAACCAAAACCTTTCGGTTCAACCGAAGCATACAATTTGGTACCACCGATTTCACTACAGGAAAGACAACTTGCCACTTGTTCCTACATTCTTCTTAATCTAGCTCCACTCAATGATTCTTGTCCTCTACCAGCATCACATTCAACTTGTTGCTTTGTTCTGGGACTCAAGGACCAAACCCATTCGTGACAAAAATCCAGAAGAACCCTTCTTGGAAAATGATGTCAAAGGGGGAGATAGAGATCACATCAAAGCTTAATCATATCTATAGGGGGAGAAATACTCAAGGGGAGAGAGAGTAATCATCAAGGACCCCAGATGCTTGGTGTTCAAGAGGAGAGAAGTCACATGTATTCAAGAGGGGAAAGACATGATCATATTTGTTTGTTTGCATTAACTCTGTTTATTTTCTTTGAGCTCTGATTTTCTGTTCCCTATCTTCTCCCAATATCCCATGCTAGATTCAGGGGGAGCAAGACATCTAAGGGAAGGAAATGCTTGAATTTATTGCACATCTTTACCTTTGGGGACATGTCTATGTTTAATGTGGTACTTAGTACTCACTCTACATGTCATCCCAGTCTTGGTTCTCTTGTGGTTTCTTTTGTTTGCTCTGGATAATAGGTGTATCTGTGTTACTAACCTTGTTTATGCAGGTTCATTCCATCCTAAGCCAACCCAAGACCACAAGGTAAGTATATGCATCACAGTCCTGTGTATGAGGTTTTCTTGCTGATGTACATACTGTTTGCAAGAAGGACTCATGAGTATGAAGGTACATTTTCCATATTCACGTCTTTTGCTATGATGCATATAGCCAAGATACATACAACACATTGCTTACTCTGTCATGCTTATGCATTCACTTGCTCCTATATTCCATATTTACATGATTGCATACATGTAGGGGGCCTATGCATGTTACATGTCTTTCCAGAGCTTTACTTGTTATTCTCTATATCTTTATCTAAAGCTTTGATATATGTTGTCATCAATTACCAAAAAGGGGGAGATTGAAAGCACAAGTGCTCCCTGGGTGATTTTGGTAATTTATGTCAACATATCTCTTGTTGGACTAATACTTTTACCTAGTATGTTTTCAGATAAGTTCAACAGTGCAGTGGCATGGACTAGAGGATGTGGAACCCCTTCAAGACGCTAAGGACAAAAGGATTGTCTCAAGCTCAAAGCACAAGACTCTACCCTTTCTATTTTAGTGATCCAAGATCACATTGAGTCTATAGGAAAAGCCAATACTATCAAGAGGGGGTGAGGTGTTGCTTAATGAGGCTCTTGCTCAAAATTCTTAGTGATATGCTCCAAAGCCCTCAACTACTTTCTCACATCCACATATGACCCAAACCAAAAGTCCAACTCAACCCCTCCAATTCTTTCTATCCGGCGCCACCGAGTTCAGATGTCATAGCCACTACCACAAACCCTAATCAAGTCGGTCTCACCGATAGGGATCTTGGTCTCACCGAGATGGGATTGTAATCTCTCTGTATGTATCCATTACCAAAATCGGTCCCACCGAGCTTGTGTAATCAGTCCTACCGAGATTACAATGCAAACTCTCTGTTCCTCTTTGCGACGTCTCGGTCTAACCGAGATGAGCGAATCAGTCCCACCGAGTTTGCCTGACTAACTCTCTGGTTAGCTTATTACCAAAATCGGTCTCACCGAGTTTGTGTAATCAGTCTCACCGAGATTACGTTATGCCCTAACCCTAACCATATCGGTCCCACTAAGTTGACATGTCGGTCCCATCGAAACCCTAATTGTCACATTATTTGCTAAATCGGTCCAACCGAGTTTGACGATTCGGTCCCACTGAGATTGGTAAGTTGTGTGTAACGGTTAGATTTTGTGTGGAGGCTATATATACCCCTCCACCCACTCTTCATTCGTAGAGAGAGCCATCAGAACGTGCCTACACTTCCAGCATACATTTTCTGAGAGAGAACCACCTACTCATGTGTTGAGACCAAGATATTTCATTCCTACCATATGAATCTTGATCTCTAGCCTTCCCCAAGTTGCTTTCCACTCAAATCTTCTTTCCACCAAATCCAAATCCTGTGAGAGAGAGTTGAGTGTTGGGGAGACTATCATTTGAAGCACAAGAGCAAGGAGTTCATCATCAACACACCATTTGTTACTTCTTGGAGAGTGGTGTCTCCTAGATTGGCTAGGTGTCACTTGGGAGCCTCCGACAAGATTGTGGAGTTGAACCAAGGAGTTTGTAAGGGCAAGGAGATCGCCTACTTTGTGAAGATCTACCCTAGTGAGGAAAGTCCTTCGTGGGCGACGACCATGGTGGGATAGACAAGGTTGCTTCTTCGTGGACCCTTCGTGGGTGGAGCCCTCTGTGGACTCGCGCAACTGTTACCCTTCGTGGGTTGAAGTCTCCATCAACTTGGATGTAAGATAGCACCACCTACCGGAACCACGGCTCAAAAATCTCCGTGTCTCCAAATTGCGTTTGCACATTCCAATCCCATCCCTTTACATTCTTTAATTTTGCAAGATTTACTTTCCGCTGCTCATATACTCTTTGCATGCTGGCTTGATATGTATTGTGATTGTTAAACTTGTGCCAAAACTCCACTTCAACTCAAAGAAATTAAAAACTGCAACTTTTCTTGCTTAGAGTCTATTCACACCCCCCTCTAGACACCTCTTCTCGATCCTTTCAATCATGGCTACGGCTGCGGAGGATGCCGTGGTGGAGGCCGCTAGGACAACCGCGACCCCCGCCAGGACTGGCGCGATCAACCCCGTGAGGACCGCTGGCCGGGCTAGCCTCGTGACGGCCCCTGGAGAGACCAGCCTCATGAGGACCATCCTCAGGGCAATGCCGACCTCCCTCCTCCGCCGCCGCCGCCAAGGAGGAACGATGACCACCGCCAAGACGATGGGGCTCGGGGCTTCCAAGAGCCTCGTGCCATCACCTGCATCCTGGCTGGCGCTCTGGCCCTCACCTCTCATTGCATCTTCAAGTAGTTCGCTCGTGAGGTGAACGCGGTCCTTCCCAAGCTCAAGGCATCGCGTCCCCTCAGGTGGTCCAAGTATGCCATTACCTTTGACTCTACCGACCAACTCAAGTGCTCGGCCACTGCCGGCGTGCTCCCAATGCTCTGCTCGCCAACCATCAGCAACATCCTCGTCACCAAGGCACTCATCGACGGTGGCGCGGGGCTTAACGTCCTCTGCGTCAAGACGTTCTAGACACTTCAAGTGCAATACGACCAGCTCCTCCCAACGAAGCCTTTATCAGGGGTGACCGGTGGCTCCACCGTCCCCGTAGGGCAGATTCGTCTCCCTGTCACGTTCGGCAAGCGCGACAACTACCACACTAAGCTCATCGGCGTCTACGTCGCCCACATCCACCTCCCGTACAATGCCATCCTTGGGTATCTAGCCCTCACCAAGTTCATGGAAGCGACTCACCACGGCTACAATGTCCTCAAGATGCCGGGAAGTGGTGGCATCATCACGGTCGCCTACGACGAGAAAGACGTGGTGTGCTTCCTCGAGCGCGCCTACCAGGCCGCAGCAGTCGAGAACTCAGATGGCAAGGGCGCCATCCTGCCTCCTGAGGCCACCCCCAAGAAGAAGAAGCAACTCCTCCTCAAGGGACGTCAAGAGGCTGGGCTGTCCGAAGATCATGCCTCAGGCCCCGCGCCCGCTCCTTGGGTGCCTTTCCCTCTCGCATAGGAAGGCGTGCTCGGTGCCCCTCTCAGGACGGGCTCGGGCGCTCTCCTCTAGAGGGCCTCTGACCTGACCAGCGTCACAAGGGAGGTGTTCGGGAACCACGTGGGGGTGTGCTTCAATGCATGACCCCGTGAGCAAGGCGCAAGGCGTGAACGCGCGAGGGGCCATGCGCTCAGGAGTTCATCACCAAGACAATCAAGGAGCTTCAGGACACGCGATCCATGAGTGGCGAGCGCTGCCCCACATCACCCAGTGCAGTCGCTGCCCCTGATGTGGGTAGCGGGCTGCATGTCTGCGTCAACATCCCAGGGCTCTACAGAGCTGCTTCTCAGGAGCTATTCTGGCCTCCCCGTGTCGGCCGGAGTGGGGGCTGCCCCTACAGCTACGTTCACATGTCGTTTGGTCTGCTAAATGTTGCTGCCTCACATTAGTGCCATATGCAGGGCATCCTGGTGGCTCACGAGTCAGGCGCTAGGCGATCCTGAAGGAGGAAGTGCCGGAACCTCGTGAGCCCCCGAACCTTTAGAACCCCCTGGGGCTCAGGAGGCGGCCAGCTCGTGAGAAGCGACCCCGACGGCACGCGTCTCCAGCTACTCCAACGCTTCTACAACGACGGTGCCATGTGACTTTTTGGTTTGTTCAGTTGAGGGCGCCCCTCAGGCTGCATTATCCTCAAGCTGCTAGGTCCTGTCCTTGCAGCCGTACCATTTTGATTCATGCACACCGAACTAGTTATGCATGCTCGAGTTATGATGTTTGTTGACGTCACTCCTGCCATCTCATTATCTATGGAGTTGCCCCTTGCAGCCTCCGTGCATTGCTAAACCCTCCTCTTGCTCGTCCCGCGACAGGGGCTACTGCCATGGCGCCAATGCTCGGGTCCGTCCCAGCAGCGCTGATAAACCTAAGAGACCAAGCTCTGGCTCATGGTCGACCCTGCGCACATCACATCATCGGGCCTTAGTGCCTTTGTCTTCTTGCGGAAATATCACCGGCATAATAGCAAGCGTGGCCGCGTGCTTTGTTTTCTTTTTCGGCTAACTCGCAGGAACCTCTGGAGCTGGGGCCATCAGCGGCCTCGCCAGCCCCTCGGGGTGCAACCCCTCCTGGGCACCCCCTCAATGCAATCTAATCTTTTCCCGCGCAAATCTCTTGCATGTTAAACGGGGGCTCGAGCATCACGCCTCAGGGGCTCCTACTGGCTCTCGAGCCCTCACCCGCTGGCCTTGACCACGGCATCGTGACGTGGCATACTAGCGGCGGTTGAGCCTCGCTCAAGGGCCGGGACACGAGGATGTAGAGCACCCAGACGAGCGAGAAAGATGGGGTTCGCACGAGCCCTGCCCAGGGGCACCATCCGGAGAAGGACATAGCCTAACGTCACACAGAAAGATTGTCCTCACAATGAAGGAACCACTGCAGGACCCACCAAGATAAGTCACCTCGCATGCGCAGGTGTGAACCTCATGACTAGCGTTCTCTCTCGGGCAGGGAAACTTCCCTTTCAGTCCTTCAGGGGCCGCTTGTGCGCCAAAGGGGACCTCTTGAGCATTGCGCCTCAGGGGCTCTTACAGGACCTCGGGCCGCTCACCTCCTGGCCTTGACCACGGCATCGTGACCTGGCATACCAGCGACGGCTGAAGCTTGCCTGGGGAATGGGTCCTGCCGGCGCAGAGCACTAAGCTACCGCGAGAATGAAAGGGGAAACCATGCCAAAGTGAGAGGCACGAACACAACACCGATAGGAAACAATAACATTGAAGTACGAGCGTCATAGTTCTTACACACCCCCACGGGGCCCATCATGATTTTTGCGCAGGAACAAAGCAAAAGGAGAAACCTACCGAGGGACATGGCCATGAAGCCCATGACAGCATCACCAGCGAGCCAGGTTGGCACTACTCCTCCCCCTAGGTCCGGGCGCGGCAACGCGGCGGCTCATAGCTGTCATCGTCGCTCGAACCTCGTCCGGAGGAGGTGCCGCTGCTGTCGTAGGAGTCGCGGACAAGGCAAAGGGCAAGTTCACTGTCGGTGGCCTCGCCCCCTTGGTCGCATCCCCTGGGGCAGCACTCCAGGTGTCGGTCGTTGTCGGTGTCAAAACCGGCGGATCTCGGGTAGGGGGTCCCGAACTGTGCGTTTAGGCGGATGGTAACAAGAGACGAGGGACACAATGTTTTACCCAGGTTTGGGCCCTCTTGATGGAGGTAAAACACTACGTCCTGCTTGATTAATATTGATGATATGGGTAGTACAAGAGTGGATCTACCACGAGATCAAGGAGGCTAAACCCTAGAAGCTAACCTATGGTATGATTGTTGTAATGTATGTTGTCCTCTGGACTAAAGCCCTCCGGTTTATATAGACACGGAGGAGGCTAGGGTTACACAGAGTCGGTTACAATGGTAGGAGCTCTACATATCCGTGTTGCCAAGCTTGCCTTCCACGCCAAGGTAAGTCCCATCCGGACACGGGGCGGAGTCTTCAATCTTGTATCTTCGTAGTCTTGGAGTCCGTGACGATGATAGTCGGCTGTCCGGACACCCCTAGTCGAGGACTCCTCGGTAGCCCCTAAACCAGGCTTCAATGGCGATAAGTCCGGCGCGCATAATGTTCGGCATTGCAAGGCGGGTTCCTCCTTGAATAATCGAGAGAAGATCATGAACACCGGGATAGTGTCGGCTCGCAAAATAAATTCCACATTCCACCGTAGAGAGAATAAAATATACACTTAGTTCAATCTGCTGACGTATTATGCGGCGTGACATCACACCGCCACCAAGCCTTTGTTTGAATCGTTTTTTTACTATACCACCTCGGCACGTTTAGCGAAGCAGGTTACCTTGGCACGTCTTGTCGAAGCAGAGATCGTGTTCCCCTTATTCCGGGATTCTCATCAATACGGACGTGGGTAACCCAACCGCGCCATTGATGGTGGCGCTTGGGAGATAAGCGAGTTTTACCGGGGCGGTGGGGGCGCATAGTTTAAATCGCCTATATATAAGGGATAAGGATTCACCTTCTCACCTACGCCTTCTTCCTCCTTTGCTTATCCATCTCCGCGCACTCAAGCTCCAACGCCCAAGCTCGCGCATCTCGCCTCGACCTTCTCCGAATATGTCCGGGCGGGAGGCAAATGGTTAGCCTCCACCGCTAAGGAGGAGGACATCACCAAGCTTCTTGGCGCGGATACCTTTCGGCGATATCGCGCGATCGGCTGCCCAGCGAGGGCAGCTCATCCCTACAGGCCTCATGAGAGGTCGTCTTCCTCCCCACTTCCTCCATGGATGGGCTTTCCGCTCCATCCATTTGTCAGGGGCTCATGTTTTACTCGGCCTGGATTTCCACGATCTGGCGTCGAACTTCATCCTCAACATCTCGGCGTTTATCGTGGTGTGCGAGGCCTTCCTCTGCATCCGGCCCCACTTGACATGTGGCTCAAGACCTTCAACGTCAAACCGAAGGTTGTGAAGAACGCATAAGCGGAATCTTGAGGCGCCATGTTGGGCAAATTGCCCAGCGTCCTTTAACTCGAAGGGCCTTTGTGGACTCCGTCAAGGGGTGGCAATCGGGGTGGTTCTACATCACCGAGCCGCGCAAGCCCACATGGGCGGCGGCCCCGAGTTTAGATCTGGCATCCCCGCAGCTCACCTCCGGAAAGAGAAGGGCTTGCGGTGGGGCAATCCGATGGAGGTGGCGGGACTCGAGCTGCATCAAGAAGATGGTGAGCAATAGGCTCGGGCTCGTCGGCGTGGTCCAAGTCATGCTCATCCGGCGGATCCTCCCATGCCAAACGGGCATTCAATTTGTGGGAGTTCAATCCGGAACAGCACCGAGCGCTAAGCGGGCTCTTGATACAACATCTGAAGGCGCTGGAGGGTGCTATTCAAAGCGCGAAGCCCCGCATCATGACGGAAGACCATGATTCAGCTCATGATATCAAGCCGGCGAGGTAAGTGATTCAACCCCATTACGGGACACTTGTGATAATTAAATTGACTCTAGTGAGGTTTCATTCTTCCTCTTCCTTTGACAGAATGGATGGAGAAGGCCAAGCTGCTTATCAGCCCGGCTCCCATGCGAAGACCAGTGGGCGCTTGCGCTTAGCAGGGCTGCTGGTTCGGCACCGCACGTGGTGCTTGGAGAAGAAAACCAAGAAAGGCGGCGCGGGGACTCGAAAGTTCCCGCAATTAGGCGTCTGCGATGGCGCGACTCCTCCCGAGACGAGGAGGAGGTATTCTCTCCGGAGGAGGAGAGAAGAAGAGGAAGGCTTCCCCAATCGGGGAGGCGAAGGGTCAAGAGGGGAGAAATATCCCCGGACAGTTCGCCAACACCGGCGTTGGCGAGATGAAATAACCTCAAGGGCGAGGCGTCCAACAAGACCGTAAATATCCGGATCATTTATATGCAATATCTTCTATGTCACGTAGTATCCTTCTAACGCCGCATTACGCCCGTAGTCCGCCGATGGCGATCTCCCGACTCATCGGCGGGTTGTTAGCCTCTTCGGATGTGAATTCACTTCCGCTGCCTCTACCCCAGCGCCACGACGAGGGCGCCAGGTGGGATCGAGAGGGACCCATCGGAGGAGGCTCGGGCGGCGTCGAGTAACCTCCGGACTTTGCGCGGACTCTACACGGAACCCGCGGTGGTTCCAGAGTCCGCAAGCGGCCCTTCGAAAGAAGGGCAAGACCGTGACACCGGCAGCCTCCGTCCAACCGGGCGCGGATAACTTGTTGGGCGCTTAAAGGCGCTTCCATCGAGGAAGAACACCGCACTATCATGAGTGCGGTGATTCAAAAGTTCATTTCGCCAAAAGCGGGCTGACCAAAGCTTCTGATAGCCTTTTAACGAGGCTTTGAGGTAAGAAGTTAAAATCATGTAATGTAATACCGCATAGACGGTAGCCTGATGCTCGGTTTGGTGTTGAAAAGAAAAGCGGATGAGGATCTAACAAGATATCTTGCAGGTTGCTAAAAATATGTCAATATGGGTTTGCGAGGCTGCTTTCTTGGCCTCTGCCGCGTGGCGGCGGAGGTCGATGTGCTAAAGCAGGATCTCGGCGGTCGAGCAAGAGCTCGGCCATCTGAAGAAGCAGCTCGAGGAAAAAGAAGGTGAGTAACACCACTTTGAATAGGTACCTTCTGAGAAAAGGATTTTGGTTGCAATAAAATTAACAAGGATAACATGTGTATTGCGGGGCCACTAACGAGGTGGCAGCCGGAAGGATCTTGTGTCATGACGAACACAAGTCTGCGGCCGCAGGCAGGCTAGCGAGAAAAGCAAGAGGCATGGGTGGCGGAAGTTCGGCAAGAGCTCCGGGCTCTCATGGAAAAGCATGAGAGTTTGGGCGTGACTCAAGACTTCGAGTCCGAGCTTGCCTCGGCTCTCGAAAGTTCCAAGTCCGCCAAGGCTGAGGCTCGTAAGGCCCTTGAGGAGGTTGAAGATATAAAGAAAATAGCGGCGGGTAAGGCATTTTTCATGCGAGCAAGCATGTTAATGTAAATTACGATACTTACCCGCATTCGAGCTCTCTAGGGCGTTTGCGGATCTGTCGCGTAGTCGTCGATGCCGCCACATTCTATCGTGGCGAGGAGGGCTCGGCGGAAAAGTCTTCTGGTCTCGATATCTTTGAGGCGGACACCAGTGCCCCCAAGCGACCAGTGAAGCAGCTGGTCGAACTCCTCAAGGTAGCTGAAGAGGCCATGAAGGGCCTCATAGCCCGGCTGTGGCCTAGACAGGCCATGCGTGGGAGCTACTTTGGCCTCATGCGGCGGCTGGTGGATGCATGCCCCTGGGTGGATGTCATCAAGCGCTCCGCCTGTATTGAAGGAGCTCGCCGGGCTCTTGCCCGCACAAAGGTGCAATGGGGCAAGTTGGATGCGGAGAAGCTTCTCATGGACCCACCGCCGCCGGGCAAGGAGTATCGCACGCCCGAGATGTATTATAAAACTGTCTGAAGGGAGCCCGCAATATGCGGATGAGTGCCCAAGTGTAATCTTTGAGTGAATTTGCTATGTATTATCACATGCGCTTGAAACTTTGTTCATGTCTTGCGTTAAGCAATCTTGTTTAATTTAAAATATTACCTTACATGCGGCCGTTTATAAAATCGAGAGATGGCAAGTTGTTGGCTTGACCCCCAAGCCACGAGTCTTTGGGGTGTTGGGATAAACTTGAGCACTCTTGTTCCCATTGTTGGGTCCATCGAGGCGCTCAACACAACGAACAAGGCAACGGACTTATAATGCTTAAACACTCTCCTTAGCCATAGAATTCTATAATTTTAAATTTTGGCGAAGCCCCGGTATTCGGAAGACCGAATCCGGGCGCTATCACGCCTTCATCGGACATTGTCGGAACTTCGCTCGAAGCGGCGTGAGTCTTTAAGGACCCGAAAAACCTCTCGAACAGCGACCGGTCTCTCGCCTTATCATGCCGGTCAGTTTTAGCTTTCTTCACTTAGGCGCTCGCCCGCTCAACAGGCGCAATTGCGATGGTTCTCCCGATGCCACCTTAGCCGACGAGCGGGCGTAAGGCACCAAAACGTGGGGCCGCAAACCCAACTATTGACCCAAGACATGATTGAGCCGATTCATATAATGTTATAAGTTCGGGTGCCGCACTTGTGAAAGTGTTCGGACTTATCACACCATAGGATGGGAACATAAGCCCCGGTGTATTAGGCCGTACCAAAATATCTGGTGCAAGATGTCATATAATGAGCATACATATAAAAGGTAATGCAATTGCGATCAAAAAGGTGCTGCATTATTTATGAAAGAAAGTCTGCTAGTGGGCGGATGATACAAATAGTCTTGATAAGCAAGGGATTTGGACTAAGTAAACATGTCCCCCTCGAGGATGAGCTGCGGACTTGGTGTGTATAATCAAATTTAATGCTCGTAATTGATACCACACGAGTGTTAAATCGCGACCTTCTTTAGTCCCCGATTGTTGCATCATGAGTCGGCAGGTTACGCCACGGACGGGCTTCAGTTAACAGAGTCCTGCGTACAAAAAGAAGAAAAATAAAATAAAAAAGGGGGCACACTTGCGAGCCCCGGTGTGGTCGAACCGCACTCTGGGTCCGTTCGATCGTGCCCCCTCCCTGTGCCCATGGTATCTCCAGGCGTAATGATGTCTGCGAGTGTTATTCTTGCGATCATGCGGCGGCGAGGTTGGGGCCGCATTGCTATGCGTGCTCGATCGCGCCAGATGGTCTTGGTTGGCATTGCTCGGGGCGCTTTCTTGTATCCGGCCTTTTAACGGCGGACTCGAGAATGCCTTAGAAGGCTGCTCTGTACTTCCGCGAGAGCATTGTATGTTCCTCCGTTCGGAGGGCGTTCCGTATTCCCATTGACCGTGATGACTCCACGAGGGCTGGCATCTTGAGATTTAGGTATGCATAGTGCGGCACCGCGTTGAATTTTACAAGCGCGTTCGTCCGAGCGAGCGTGATAGCCGCTGCGAAATGGGACTATGTCGAAGATTAACTCTTCGCTCGGAAATTATCCGGTGATCCGAAGACCACTTCGGTGTGGTGAGCTGTCTGATTGGCTTCCACTCCTAGTATGACACCTTTAAAGGTTGTCTTTGTAGGTTTAATCCTTGATGGGTCTATGCCCATTTTGCACACTGTATCCTGATAAAGCAGGTTCAGGCTACTGCCGCCGTCCATCAGGACTCTCGTGAGGTGGAACCCATCGACGATTGGGTCTAGAACCAATGCGGCGAATCCGCCATGGCGTATGCTAGTCGGATGGTCTCTTCGATCGAAAGTGATCGGACAAGAGGACCATGGTTTGAACTTTGGGGCGACTGGCTCCATCGCATAGACATCCCTTAGTGCGCGTTTCCTCTCCCTCTTGGGTATGTGGGTCGCGTATATCATGTTCACCGTCCGCACTTGTGGGGGAAAACCCTTCTGTCCTCTGTTGTTCGGCGGTCGGGTCTCTTCCTCGTCGTCGCTGTTTAGCCCTTGTCATTGTTTTCCGCAATTAACTTGCGGCCTGCTTGAACACCCAGCGGTCTCTATTAGTGTGGTTAGCTGGCTTTTCGGAGGTGCCATGTATCGGCATAAGCGGTCGAGTATTCGGTCCAGATTAGACGGACCGGAGTGGTTCTTTTGAATGGCTTTTTCGTGACCGGTTTAGAGCCTCGGAATCCGGCGTTGGTCGTCGTATCCTCCTTATAAATCGCCGTTAATGCGGCGCTTGTTTTTGTTTCGGCGTGACTGCCGTTGTTGTCCTTAGTATCCGGACTGCGAATTTTTACGGAGATTGTTGCTGCGGGCTAGCCAGCTGTCCTCTCCAGCATAAGCGGGTCATTAACGATGTGAGGGCTGCCATAGATTTGGCTTTTCCTGCCCCAGTGCGGGCTAGCCATTCGTCCGGATGTTATGTTTGAAGGCTGCAAGGGCCTCTGCATCTGGACAATCGACGATTTGATTTTTCTTAGTCAAGAACCGTGTCCAGAATTGTCTGGCCGATTCGTCTGGCTGCTGAATGATGTGGCTTAGGTCATCGGCATCTGGTGGTCGCACATATGTGCCTTGGAAGTTATCAAGGAATGCGGCCTCCAGGTCTTCCCAACACCCAATTGACTCTGCGGGCAAGCTGTTAAGCCAATGCCGAGCTGGTCCTTTAAGCTTGAGTGGGAGGTACTTGGTGGCGTGGAGATCATCGCTGCGGGCCATATGGATGTGGAGAAGATAGTCTTCGATCCAAACCGCGGGGTCTGTTGTGCCGTCGTAAGAATCGATGTTTACGGGTTTAAACCCTTCGGGGATCTGATGATCCATTACTTCGTCGATGAAGCATAAGCGGGTGTCTTGGCGCCTCTGTATTGAGCAATATCGCGGCGCAGCTCGAGAGCGCTACTGCTGTGCTCGACCGGCGAGGTTATTGTATTGTGCGCGACGGTATTCGTGGTGGGTCGTAGGCCCACGTGATCCATAGATGGATCTGGATTGCCTTGCTTTGTCCTCAATATGTCTCGCAAGTCCGTAGCGTTCCCTCTTGGCCGTACTTTTGGAGCGATGCGGGGTATGGTTTTGGTGGGGGCCTGGATGCCTCTGTCCGACCACGGGTGGTCGGTCGACCATATCGTCTTGTTGGTGATGGAGGTATGTATGCTTCCTCCTCTAATCGGGGGCAGCTTGCGTCTTAGGTAACTTTTGGAGGGGCGTTCGAGTTTATACTCTTGACGCGAGGACCTCGGTCCATCGATCGGCCAAGAGTCTGATCAGCTTGAAGCTGTTGCTGCTTTTCTTTAGGCTGTTTCTTTGTGGCGATAAGCCTGCGCTTGAAGCGCTCTTGTTCGACGGGATCCTCGAGTGCAGCGAATTCGTCATCGTTGAGGCTTGCCGTCTTGGAGGAGGCATATAGTTATGATCCTCAACCTCTTAAATGCCGCCCTCTCCACGAGGGCTTGCTACATCCTCTGCGCTGAATCTTCTTTGGAGGATTGTCTCCAGCTCTCTCGGAGTATTATTATCTCTGCGCGGAATCTCCATTCTTGCTATGGCGGGATTTAGGCGGCGCCCGGCGTCGGCGTTTGGGCTGCTTCTTTGAAGAGTGCGCCTCGCTTGTTTCTTCGTCGTCCCGTCTTTGGGGTGTCCACCATGTATATGTCGTATGGCGAGTGGTCTTCGATGCCTGTGGCGCTGGTTCCTATTCATCTCCGGCATCGTCGTCCATAGCGTCGATGTCTTTGGAGTCGTAGTCTAGCATGTCGGTTAGATCGTCGACAGTGGCTACAAAGTGGGTGGTGGGTGGGCTCTGAATTTCTTCGTCGTCCGTACCCCAACCATCACGCCACATCCGGCGATACTCTCCCGATAACGAGAGGTGCCTTAATGAATTCAGGATATCGCCAAAAGGCGAGTATTGGAAGATGTCATGCGGTGAATTCCATAACGGCGCCCAATCCGGATCGATTGGTAGGGCGCGGGAGGTTGGTCGGCGAGTCGGCGCCTCGGAATCACGAGTTTCGCAGGGGACAAGATTAGTGTTTGGCTCCATCGCCGTGGATGTTGAAGCCCCCAGGGCGGCGTCTATCCATCGGCCCTCGATCTGGGCGATCGGCTCCGGGCTAATGGCCAAAGCGGACCCATGTGCGGCCACCAAGGCACTGTTCGGTGGTAGAGCTAGATCATGCCCGTCGTCACAGTGCGGCGCGCTTGGCTGTGGCTCGAGTCCATCGAAGATCAAGTCTCCACGGACATCGGCCGTGAAGTTTAAGCTTCCAAATCTGACCTGACGGCCAGGGGCGTAACTTTCGATCTGCTCAAGATGGCCAAGTGAATTGGCCCGCAGGGCAAAGCCGCCAAACACGAAGATCTGTCCGGGGAGAAAAGTCTCACCCTGGACAGCGTTGCTGTTTGAAGATGCCATCAAGCCTATCGGTGACGACACAGAGGAACTCTCAATGAAAGCACCAATGTCGGTGTCAAAACCGGCGGATCTCGGGTAGGGGTCCCGAATGTGCGTCTAGGCGGATGGTAACAAGAGGCGAGGACACGATGTTTTTACCTGAGTTCGGGCCCTCTTGATGGAGGTAAAACCCTCGTCCCGCTTGATTAATATTGATGATATGGGTAGTACAAGAGTGGATCTACCACGAGATCAAGGAGGCTAAACCCTAGAAGTTAGCCTATGGTATGATTGTTGTAATGTATGTTGTCCTACGGACTAAAGCCCTCCGGTTTATATAGACACCGGAGGAGGCTAGGGTTACACAGAGTCGGTTACAATGGTAGGAGATCTACATATCCGTATTGCCAAGCTTGCCTTCCACGCCAAGGTAAGTCCCATCCGGACACGGGACGGAGTCTTCAATCTTGTATCTTCGTAGTCTTGGAGTCCGGCGGACGATGATAGTCCGGTTGTCCGGACACCCCCTAGTCCAGGACTCCCTCAGTCATCCTCTTCGAATACCTTGAAGAAGAGCATCAACGCCCCGTCGTACTCAAAGTGGATGGCATGACCTCCCTCCGGGCAGCAAGTGCGAGCAGTCACGCCCCATCCCCAGGTCATGAAGACGTTGCTAGAGTCGACAACCTCGACTTCTGCCTCTGAAGACTGGCTGCAGCAGCCATCACGATGTAGCCACAGTTCGACGGCTCCCCTCGGCGGTATCTCCTCGCCAAAGGCCGCGGGAGCCGGATCCTGTGCGCGGCGGCATTGCCGCCCAAACTACAAACTAGCAGGTCGTGCTTTCACCATGGGTCCGTGAGCGGGGTGGCCGTACGACCACCACTTGTTCTCCTCCACGGTTCCGATCCTCGCAACGTCCGCAGCCGCTCCCGTGGACGAGGCTTTGCGCGTGAGCGTACGCGCGAACTGAGAAGCCCGGTGGAGCACGTTCGTGCCAAGGCCGCATTATCATGGGCGCTGCGATGGCATCGCTAGAGAAGTCATGCCTCTTCTTCGGCAGGAGCAGCTCGGATTCCACCTGAGCGGTTTTTCCCTTCTTTGTGGTGGAAAACCTCCTCACTAGCGCGTGATACGTCTCCAGTGTATCTATAATTTTTGATTGTTCCATGTTGTTATATTATCATTCTTGGATGTTTTACAATCATTTTATAGTCATTTTATATCATTTTTTGGTACTAACCTATTGACATAGTGCCCAGTGCCAGTTGTGGTTTTCTGCATGTTTTTTACATCGCAGGAAATCAATATCAAACGGAGTCCAAACGCAACGAAACTCCTGGAGGATTTTTTGGGCCAGAAGAAAGCCAGTGGGCCAAGGAAGCACCTAGGGAGCTGCTCGAGGGGAGCAACACCCACGAGGGCGCGCCTAGGCTGGTGGGTGCTACCCACCTTGGGTGCCCCCTGAACCGCCTCTTTGCTCTATAAATACCCCAATATTCTAGAAACCCTAGGGGGTAGACGAAAATCAATTCTAGCCGCCACAGAGTCTAGAACCATCAGATCCAATCTAGACACCGTCATCGAGGGGCTCACCACTTCCATTGGTGCCTCTCCTATGATGCGTGAGTAGTTCTTTGTAGACCTACGGGTCTGTAGTTAGTAGTTAGATGGATTCCTCTCTCTCTCTCTCTCTCTCTCTCTCTCTCTTGACTATCAATACAATGGTCTCTTGGAGATCCATAGGATGTAAGTGTTTTTGCGGTGTGTTTGTTGGGATCCGATGAACTTTGAGTTTATGATCAGATCTATGTTTTTATCCATGAAAGTTATTTGAGTCTTCTTTGATCTCTTATATGCATGATTGCTTATAGCCTCGTATTTCTTCTCCGATATTTGGGTTTTGTTTGGCCAACTTGATCTATTTATCTTGCGATGGGAAGAGGTGCTTTGTAGTGGGTTCGATCTTACGGTGCTTGATCCTAGTGACAGAAGCGGAACCAACACGTATGTATCGTTGCTACTAAGGATAACAAGGTGAGATATATATCTCCACAATAGATAAATGGATCTCGTCTACATCATGTCATCATTCTTATTGCATTACTCCGTTTTCTCATGAACTTAATACACTAGATGCATGCTGGATAGTGGTCGATGTGTGTAGTAATAGTAGTAGAATCAGGCAGGAGTCAGTCTACTAATCTTGGACGTGATGCCTATATAATGATCATTGCCTGGATATCGTCATGATTATTTGAAGTTCTATCAATTGCCCAACAGTAATTGTTTTCCCACCGTTTGCTATTTTTCTCGAGAGAAGCCACTAGTGAAACCTACGGTCCCTGGGTCTCTTTTCATCATATTTGCCTTTGCATCTATTTTCCTTGGCATTTATTTTCAGATCTATTAAACCAAAAATACAAAAATACCTTGCTGCCATTTATTTGTTCCCCGATCTATTTATCCTATCTACCACTTTTACCTCACATTATTTGCCTATCTTGAGACGCCGTACCCGGAAGGGATTGACAACCCCTTTAACACGTCGGGTTGCGAGTATTTGTTATTTATGCGGAGGTGCTATTTACGTGGTGTGAGTAGGTTCTCCTACTGGTTCGATAACATTGGTCTCATGTAACGCCCTCGATGCGGCTATATCTCCCACGTGTCGAAGCACGACTTAGAGGCATAACCGCATTGAAAGCAATGTCGCAAGTGAGGTAATCTTCGCACAATCCATGTAATACATAAGGGAAAAGAGATACATAGTTGGCTTACAGTCGCCACTTCACACAATACATAAATAAACATCCATCATTCAGTTTACACTCAAGGTCCGACTACGGAACCAAAATAAAAGAAGACTACCCCAAATGCAACACGGATCCCGATCGCTAACTGGGCTCCACTATCGATCGTCTCGAAATGAAACATAGTAACGACCAAGGGCCTCATCAAATTCCCACTTAAGCTCGGGCCATACCTCTGCGCTGGTATCATCGGTACTGCATCTGTTTTGATAGAATCTGTGAGCCACGGGGACTCAGCAATCTCACACCCGCGAGATCAAGACTATTTAAGCTTAAGGGAAGGCTGGTGTAATGAGGTGGAGCTGCAGCAAGCGACAAGCATATATGGTGGCTACGATCACAAAAGAGAGCGAGAAGAGAAGCAAGGCACGGTCGTGAAGCTAGTAGCGATCAAGAAGTGATCTTGAAACTACTTACGTCAAACATAACTCCAACACCGTGTTCACTTCCCGGACTCCGCCGAGAAGAGACCATCACGGTTACATACACGGTTGATGTATTTTAATTAAGGTCAACTTCGGGTTTTCTACAACCGGACATTAACAAATTCCCATCTGCCTCATAACCGCGGGCACGGCTTTCGAAAGATAATACCCTGCAGGGGTGTCCCAACTTAGCCCATAACAAGCTCTCGCGATCAACGAAGGAATAGACCTTCACCCGAGACACTCCGATCAGACTCGGTATCCCGGTACATCAAGACATTTTGACAATGGTAAAACAAGACCAGCAAGACCACCCAACTGTGCCGACAAATACCGATAGGAGCTGCACATATCTCGTTCTCAGGGCACAACGGATGAACAATCCATACAACTAAAACCAGACCTCAAGTTTCCTTGAGGGGGCGCTGCAAAGGGCTCTAGTTTGGACCAACACTCAGAGGAGCATTGGCCCGGGGGGTTAAATAAAGATGACCCTTGGGCTCGCGAAAACCCAAGGGAAAAAGGCTTAGGTGGCAAATGGTAAAACCAAGTTTGGGCCTTGCTGGAAGAGTTTTATTCAAAGCGAACTGTCAAGGGGGTCCCATAAATCACCCGACCGCATAAGGAACGCAAAATCAAGGAACATAACACCGGTATGACGGAAACTAGGGTGGCAAGAGTGGAACAAAACACCAGGCATAAGGCCGAGCCTTCCACCCTTTACCAAGTATATAGATGCATTAATTAAAACAATAGATATTGTGATATCCCAAAATATCCATGTTCTACAAGGAACAGACTTCATCTTCACCTGCAACTAGCAACGCTATAAGAGGGGCTGAGCAAAAGCGGTAACATAGCCAAACAATGGTTTGCTAGGATATGGATGGTTAGAGGTTTGACATGGCAATATGGGTGGCATGATATAGCAAGTGGTAGGTATCGCAGCATAGGCATAGCAAAAGAGCGAGCATCTAGCAAGCAAAGATAGAAGTGATATCGAAGGTATGGTCATCTTGCCTGCGAGGTTCTCAGAGTTGTCGAAGGCTTGATCCTCGTAGGCGTACTCAACAGGTTCCTCGTTCACGTACTCGTCTCCCAGCTCTACCCAAAGCAAGAACACAAGCAACGGAACCACAATCAAACAAGGAACAATGCACAAGCAATATGATGCAATACATGACATGCGATGCGAGATGTGATATGCAATGCATATGTGTGCTCCGAAAGGAAAATGATGAACAAGGCATCAACTTGGCAAACCAAGTATGCCGCTGGAAAGATGAGATGATTTCGGTTGAAATCGATATAAAGATCACCGAATCAGATGCACGGTTTGCAAATGGCAAGCAAAACAAGAATGACGCGAATCTGCGTTTAACAGCACGATGCTACTTAGCACGCAACAAGAAACTATGCTACATCACCCCAACATAAAAACAGAGCATATGGCAGCGATCTACAGGAGATGCTTAACAAAAGAGGAACACTGAGCTACGGCTAAATCACATCATAACATGTTCAAACAAGCATGGTGAAAGTGCAAAAAATATCAGGTTCACAGACTTGGTGAAAATACTAGCATGCTAGAAATTAACATCAGGAAGGCATGTTTAGAGCAAGCAAACAACATGCTACAGGAACTTATGATAGCAAAACAAGGCATGACATGATTCTACTCAAAGCATAGATCAATAGTCCCTTACTGACCATAAGCCGAAAAGGACCAAAGGATATGATGGCACCCATGTAAACATAGCAAGTTTTATTACGGATCTCGGACTTAGCGTAAAACGGGCATGGCAAAACAGATAACAAGTAGGCATGTTCGTGAGCTCGATGCACTCACTACAGAGCATCTCATGATAAACTAAGCATACACCCATCAAGAAGACATGGCATAGAAGCTATACATGGCAAGAACAACATCATAGCATACACGGTTCAACTACATCAACCTTGTGAAAATTGAATCTCATGCAAACAATCTGCCAGGAAACATTTTGAAGTAAAAGTAGAGCATGAAAATGACATGCTAGACTACTCCATAAATGCCAACAAAGGCATGGATGGATAGAGCACATCCATATGTTCAAAACACCCTTACTAATCATGCTCAAAAAAGGCATAGATCTCTGTAACAACATGAACATATGGCATAAAAATAACAGCAGGACAAGACAGTGAAAACACCAAGTTCCTGAAATCAGCAACATTATCATCCCTAGTTTGCATGCTTGTTCTAGTCACCACATAGATCACAAAAATACATGGCATACACCCTTGGAAAGATGGCATGGCATAGTTCAACACACATGTAGGACTCAAGTTCATAGGGTGCACACATTAATCATGGCAAAAATGATAAAAGGGCAAGTTCTATTAAGAAACAGAAATTAACATCACATAGCCCTCTTCCAACAGCATTTCGGGCATCAAGATGAGCTCAAATGAAAATGGTGCAATGAGATGAAATGATCTACTCCTTGAGACGAACAATTTGATATGCTACACGCCCAAAACGGAGCCACGGGTGCGGAGATGTGATGCGATGAAGATGCAACAAAAACATTACAGAAAAAGGACTTACTGGAATCGGAGGGGAGAAGAAAGTCAACCCTCGTTTTGGATCAGATCTGGATCGGGTCGCCGGAGAAGATGCCGGGCGGAGGTGGCCGAGCGCGAGTCGGCCGGCGGCGGGCGCGGGCGGCGCGCCGGGGCCGAGGCCGAGGCGGGCGACGACGGCGGAGGCGGAGGCGGGCCAGGCGCGGCGGCAACCGGGCGCGTGGCGGCCGGGCCGAGGCGGCGGCGGACGGCGAGCCTGGCCAGGGCGCCGATCGTCCGGCAAGAGACGGTGAGACAGTCCGGCTCGCCGGACGTGTCCGGGCAGGCGGAGGAGCGGCTAGGGTTTGGGGATCCGGAAATGGAGGAGGGGTGCACGTATTTATAGGTAGAGGGAGCTAGGAGACTCCAAATGAGGTGCGGTTTTCGCCCACACGATCGTGATCGAATGGCCGAGAGCATGGAGGTGACTTAGATGGGTTATTGGGCTGTTTTGGAGGGGTGTTGGGCTGCAACTCAAAAGAGGCCTTTGCGAGAGAGCGGTTAACCGTTGGAGTATCAAACGAGCTCCAAATGACCCGAAACTTGACAGGTGGTCTACCGGTGCTATACCAGGGCCACTTGGCAAGGCTCGGTCCATTCCAAGAATGTTAAACACCCGCACACGGAAAAATGTAAAAGGGGACGCCAGGGAACATAGGAGTGCCGTATTGAAAAACGGACAACGGGGAAAATGCTCAGATGCATGAGACGAACACGTATGCGAATGAGATGCACATGATGACATGACATGAGATGCATGACATGGACAAAATGCAAAATGGAGAAAAACCCAACCACGGAGGGAATATCATAGCACATATCCGAAAATGGCAAGAGTTGGAGTTACAAATATGGAAAGTTACATCCGGGGTGTTACAACACTCCACCACTACAAGAGGATCTCGTCCCGAGATCTAGGACTGAAAGAACTCCGGATATTCGAACGGAGGTGATCCTCGCCCCCGGTGGCTTCTCGGTCGAATGGTGCGACCACTTCACTTTCGTGAATTTGATTGACTTGTTGCGAGTCTTGCGCTCGGTTTCTTCAAGAATAGCAACGGGTGCTCATGATAAGAGAGATCTTCTTGGAGGTCAATTTCTTCAAAGTTGATAGTGCGCTCAGAATCTTGAAGCACTTGCGAGCTGTGACACGTGAAACACCTCGTGCGCTTGCAAAGTTGGATGGAAGCTCAAGTTGATAGGCGAGATCGCCTCTTTTGCCAATGATCTTGAAAGGACCCACGTATCTAGGGGCAAGCTTCCTTTGATACCGGGCGGCGAGTGCCTTTCATTGGAGAGACGCGGAGGTATACATGGTCTCCGATTTCAAAAGCCACATCACGGTGCTTGTCATCATAATAGCCCTTCCGCGCGATTATGCGGCTTTGAGATTCTAATGAATGACTTTGCACATTTCTTGACTTCGTGATCAAGTCGTTGCCAAGAAGTTGGCGTTCACCGCTCGGACCAATTGAGAGGAGTACGGCACTTTCTCGCCATAGAGAATTTCGAATGGGGCCTTGCGAACTCGCTTAGAAGTCTGTTGTTGTAGGAGAACTTCGGCATATGGAAGACACTCTTCCCACTTCATGCCAAATGAAATGACACAAGCCCCGAGCATATCTTCAAGGATTTGATTGACTCGCTCGACTTGGCCACTTGTTTGAGGATGGAAAGCTGTCTTTGAAACGAACGCCGGTGCCCATGGCCGTCTGAAAGGAGTCCTGAACTTAGAAGTGAAGATGCTTCCATGATCTCAAGAGATCAATTGCGGAATACCGTGCAAGGAGACAATTTCGAGGTGTATAGCTCGCTAGCTGAGCTGCTGTGATAGATTCTTTGACAGGAAGAAAATGAGCCACTTTAGTAAGCTTGTCGACAACGAAGATAGCATCATTTCCACGCTTGGACTTAGGAAATCCAATCACGAAGTCCATCTCAATGTGATCAAATTTCCATTCCGAATAGCAAGAGGTTGGAGGAGACCAGCTGGTCTTTGGTGTTCTCGCTTTCACCCTTCTGCAGACATCACATTCATTCACGAATTGAGCAATTTCTCGCTTCATTCGAGTCCACCAATCTGATTGCTTGAGGTCATGGTACATCTTCGTACTTCCGTGATGAATGGATAGGAGGGAATTGTGTGCCTCATTCATGATGACTTTTCTCGATCACCTTTGGGAACCACAATTCGATCCTCGAAGAAAAGAGTATCTTTGTCATCCAAGCGATAGCACTTGTACTTGAAATGCCCTTGTCAATACCACGCTTCACCTTCTTCACCATGGTATCCGGAGTTGTGCCTCACGAATTTGATCTTCCAAAGTAGGAGAGACTATGAGGTTGGCAAGAAAGCCTTGAGGAACAACTTGAAGATTCAACTTATGGAAAGCTTCACAAAGATCCGGTTGGAAGGGCTTGAGAATTAAGTTGCTGTAATAAGCCTTTCGCTCGAGCATTTGCAATCACATTCGCCTTGCTAGGAGTATATTCAATACTTGGATTGTACTCTTGAATCATTTCGACCCATCAAGTTTGCCTGAGGTTGAGGTTTGGTTGAGTGAAGATATACTTGAGACTCTTGTGATCGGTGAAAATGTCCACTTTCCTTCCCAACAAGAGATGTCTCCATGTTATCAATGCATGGACAACTGCCGTCAACTCGAGATCGTGAGTGGGGTAGTTCTTTTCGTTGGGCTTCAACTGGCGAGAGGTATAGGCCACAACTTTCTTCTCTTGCATTAACAGAGCACCGAGACCTTGAAGAGAAGCATCACAGAAAACTTCGAATGGCTTGGATTCATCAGGAGGAGTCAAGACATGAGCTGTAACTAGCTTTTCTTTGAGGGTGTTGAAAGCGACATCACACTCAGGCGTCCAGACATACTTGACATGCTTCTGGAGGAGGTTGGAAAGAGGCTTTGCAATCTTGGAGAAGTTCTCAACGAATCTTCGGCAATAACTTGCAAGGCCAAGAAAACTGCGGAGCTGCTTGACATTCTGAGGAGGTTCCCAATTCAGAACAGTAGAAACCTTCGCCGGATTAACAGCAATTCCCTTGGCAGAGATGATATGACCAAGATAAAGAACTTCATCAAGCCGTAACTCACATTTGGAAAACTTAGATAGAATTGATGCTCTCTCGAGCTTGTCGAGCACCAATCGCAAATGTTTGGCATGATCCTCGCTTGTTCTTGGAGAAGACCAAAATATCATCGAGATACACCAAGATGAAATCATTGGTGTAGGGGTTGAAGATAAAGTTCATCATGCGAGAGAATGTTGGAGGAGCATTGACAAGGCGAAAGACATGACAAGTATATTCATAAGAACCAAAGCTTGTTCGAATCTTTGTCTTGGGAATATCTTGTTCACGAATGCAAATCTGATGATAACCCATACGAAGGTCAAGCTTGGAGAATACTTTAGCACCTTTGAGTTGCTCAAATATCTCATTGATGTTGGGAAGTGGATACTTGTTCTTGATTGTCTTCTTGTTCAATGGACGGTAATCGACGCAAAGTCGGTCCGCGCCATCCTTCTTCCGGACAAAAGAACTCCACATCCCCATGGAGATGAACTCGTCCGATCAAACCAGACGCTCTTGTTCATCGAGTTGTTTCTTCAATTCTTTCAGCTCCTTGGGTCCAAGCTTGTAAGGACGCTTGCAAACGGGTTCAGTGCCAGGCTCAAGATCAATAACGAATTCGACTGGCCGATGCGGAGGCATACCCGGAAGCTCTTCTGGAAAGACATCTTGGTACTCACAAACGACTGGAATTTGAGAGATAGCATTCAACTCGCCCTTCTCATTGAGAGAAAACAACCGAATGGTTTCATCTCGCATCGCATGTCATGTATTGCATCATATAGCTTGTGCATTGTTCCTTGTTTGATTGTGGTTCCGTTGCTTGTATTCTTGCTTTGGGTAGAGCCGGGAGACGAGTACGTGAACGAGGAACATGTTGAGTACGCCTACGAGGATCAAGCCTTCGATAACTCTGAGAACCTCGCAGGCAAGATGACCATACCTTCGATATCACTTCTATCTTTGCTTGCTAGATGCTCGCTCTTTTGCTATGCCTATGCTGCGATACCTACCACTTGCTATATCATGCCACCCATATTGCCATGTCAAACCTCTAACCATCCATGTCCTAGCAAACCGTTGTTTGGCTATGTTACCGCTTTTGCTCAGCCCCTCTTATAGCGTTGCTAGTTGCCGGTGAAGATGAAGTTTGTTCCTTGTGGAACACGGATATTTTGGGATATCACAATATCTATTGTTTTAATTAATGCATCTATATACTTGGTAAAGGGTGGAAGGCTCGGCCTTATGCCCGTGTTTTGTTCCACTTTGCCACCCTAGTTTCCGCCATACCGGTGTTATGTTCCTTGATTTTATGCTCCTTACGCTGGTCGGGTGATTTATGGGACCCCCTTGACAGTTTGCTTTGAATAAAACTCTTCCAGCAAGGCCCAACCTTGGTTTTAACATTTGCCACCTAAGCCTTTTTCCCTTGGGTTTTCGCGAGCCCAAGGGTCATCTTTATTTAACCCCCCGGGCCAATGCTCCTCTGAGTGTTGGTCCAAACTAGAGCCCTTTGCAGTGCCCCCTCAAGGAAACTTGAGGTCTGGTTTTAGTTGTATGGATTGCTCATCCGTTGTGCCCTGAGAACGAGATATGTGCAGCTCCTATCGGGATTTGTCGGCACAGTCGGGTGGTCTTGCTGGTCTTGTTTTACCATTGTCAAAATGTCTTGATGTACCGGGATACCGAGTCTGATCGGAGTGTCTCGGGTGAAGGTCTATTCCTTCGTTGATCGTGAGAGCTTGTTATGGGCTAAGTTGGGACACCCTGCAGGTATTATCTTTCAAAGCCGTGCCTTACGGTTATGAGGCGATGGGAATTTGTTAATGTCCGTTGTAGAAAACCCGGTTGACCTTAATTAAAATACATCAACCGTGTATGTAACCGTGATGGTCTCTTCTCGCGGAGTCCGGAAGTGAACACGGTGTTGGAGTTATGTTTGACGTAAGTAGTTTCAGGATCACTTCTTGATCGCTACTAGCTTCACGACCGTGCCTTGCTTCTCTTCTCGCTCTCTTTTGCGATCGTAGCCACCATATATGCTAGTAGTCGCTGTCGCAGCTCCACCTCATTACACCAGCCTTCCCTTGCTTAAATAGTCTTGATCTCGCAGTGTGAGATTGCCGAGTCCCCGTGGCTCATGATTCTATCAAAACAGATGCAGTACCGATGATACCAGCGCAAAGGGCTTAACCGAGCTGAAGTGGAATTTGATGAGGCCCTTGGTCGTTACTATGTTTCATTTCAGACGATCAAGAGTGGAGCCAGCTAGCGATCGAGGATCTGTGTTGCATTTGGGGTAGTCTTCTTTTATTTTGGTTCCGTAGTCGGACCTTGAGTGTAAACTGAATGATGGATGTTTATTTATGTACTGTGTGAAGTGGCGACTGTAAGCCAACTATGTATCTCTTTCCCTTATGTATTACATGGATTGTGTGAAGATTACCTCACTTGCGACATTGCTTTCAATGCGGTTATGCCTCTAAGTCGTGCTTCGACACGTGGGAGATATAGCCGCATCGAGGGCGTTACATCTCATCATTGAGGAAAATACGTACCATCGCTGTACTGCAGCATCCCTTCTGTTTTGGGGAAATACCGATGTAGTTCTAGCAGACATTAAAAGGAATTTCTGGCACCGTTGTCGGGGAGGATCTTCAACATCAACCAGGTTCCTAATAAAAAAAATCTCATCTCCTCGCAATTTACATTATTTACCATTTACCTCTTGTTTTCCTCTCCCTCACTTCACAAAAATTTAAGGTTTTATTCACCCTCTTTTTTTCGTTTGCCATTTTCTCATCAGATCTCTTCTTTGCTTGTGTCCCATGTGTCTTCTATTTGCCTGCATCTTTGCTTGATAATTATCTCTTGATATGTATCCTCATCCACTTGCTAATATTTTTAAGAGATCCAATTATCATGAACAAATTGCTAGTGATTGGAGTACACTAGATTATCTTTATGAAGTTTTGCTTGAGATTCGCGAATTTCAAAATTGTGATGAAGAAATTTATGAAGTGAATCATGATAGCTCTTCGAATGAAAAGCATGATTGCAATTATTTTACTATAAATTCTATTAATGTCAATTGTGCTAATAATATGCAAAACCCCAAGCTTGGGGATGCTAATTTTGCTATGTCCACTACTTATTGCAATGATCATGATTGGGGTGCTTCTTCTTATGATCTTGAAAATTTATTTAAGCCCCGTGATGAATATAAGATTGATAATAGTGTTTGCAATAATATTGAAAGTGGGTTTGGAAGAGTGTCAACTTTAGATCCCACTACCTTGGATAATGTTCAATCTTATGAAATTTTTGATAAAAGTGGGTTTGGAGAGGTCATGACTTTAGTTAATGTTAATCCCACTATTTTGGAAGAGTGTCAACTTCGCATGCATGTGGATCGTGTTGAGAGTATGTTATGTGATAGATATATTATTGAATTTTCTTATGATCCTACATGTAATTATTATGAGAGAGGAAAATATGGTTGTAGAGATTTTCATGTTACTAAATTACCTCTCTTCGTATTGAGATTGCTAATGTTTCTTCCTTCTTCCTTGCATATGCTAGTTTTTGCTTGCCTTAATAATTTGTTTGCTTATAAAATGCCTATACATAGGAAGTATGTTAGACTTATATGTGTTTGTCACATGTTTTATGATGCTCTCTTTGTGCTTCAATTCTTATCTTTAATGTGAGCATCAATGAAGTCTTATGCCTAGTTAGGGGCGTAAAACGATAGCGCTTGTTGGGAGGCAACCCAATGAATAAGATTTATTTTTTATTTTGCTTTCTGTTCTTGTGTGTTAGCACAATTATGCTACTGTCATGATTGTGTTTTTTGTGTTTTAATTAGTGTTTGTGCCAAGCAAGGCCTTTGGGAAGGCTTGGGTGAAAGTTTATTTGATCTTGCTGAAAAACAGAAACATTTGCGCTCACGAGATTATTTGTCATTTTCTACAAAAGAGTGATTTTAAGTTGATTCTTTTTGCAGAGGATTAATAGACATATTACTCACTTCCACCAATTTATTTCAGAATTTTTGGAGTTACAGAAGTATACGAAATATTCAGATTGCTATAGACTGTTCTGTTTAGGTTTTCTACAATACTTATAGTAGTGGTTTGGTTTCTTATACTAACGGATCTCACGAAGGTTTTATTTGAGTTTTGTGTGATTGCAGTTTTCAAGTTTTGGGTTATCTTACGATGGATGAAGGAATGAGGATAAGCAAAAGGCTAAGCTTGGGGATGCCCGAGGCACCCCAAGATAATATTCAAAGAAGTAGCAAGCAACTAAGCTTGGGGATGCCCCTGAGTGGCATCCCCGCTTTCTTCTAACAACTATCGGTATTTTACTTGAAACTATATTTTTATTCGTCACATGATATGAGTTTTGCTTGGAGCATCTTGTATGATATGAGTCTTTGCTTATTTTGCTTTGTGTTTTAAGTGTTGAATCCTTGATGGACACACCTTTTTGAGAAAGCCAAAAATTATGCTGTGCTTGCTCCTATGCTTCACTTAAATTTTTAGAGCCATGGATTTGCTCTATGTAACATCCCAAATTTTCAATTTGGAATATTATACATTAGATCATCATTTGCATACCATATTTTGTTGCATTTTGGTTTGATCCTAGAAATTCTAAGCAACTCAAGGACCCACGGAGAGAGTTGGGGATTTCGTTATTTTCATATTTGAGTTTTCTCAAATTTTGAAAATAGGATCATTTGATTTTAATTATTTTATCTTCCTATATTTATTTTATAAAAATAAAAGAGAGGGAATAAAATGACTTTCCCAAAATAAAGAAATATTGGAGATTTAATAATAAAATCAAATAAGATTTTGTTTCGGAGTTTTTTCGCTATTTTATTTGAATTAGGAAAAATGCGCCTTTTCAAAATTGCATTTTAGCCCAGATTAATGTTCATCTTGTCCGGCTTATTTTTATATGACGGGGAAAAAAAATTGCGGGGTTTTTTGGAGTCCGTTTAGTATTTATTTCCTTTCTATTTCTGCATGTCGGAATTAGTTTTAATAAAAAAGGTCAAACCGACTCCGGGCCATACCCGAGCAGGACTGCGCCGGGGGGGGGCTTTATAAGTCGGGCCACCTACTGGCCCACCACCGCCAAGCCCACCTCGCCATCGGAACCCATCCGCCGCCAGCGATCGCCGCCACGCAGCCCCTAGCCGCCGCCGCCCGCCACCGCCTGTCGCCGCCTCGCCGGACCCGAGGTAGTCGCCGCCGGGTTTTTTTATAAAACCGTTCGGTTTTAGAAAAAAAACCTAGATCCGTTTTTTAGATCGGTTCGTCGGTTTTTTTGGTTTACTTATTTAGCGGATGTTCGTCCGTACGTTCATTTTAACGAACGGTTTTCGTCGTTTAGCCGCAGACAGCGAACGTTCATTCATTAGCATGTTCGTCCGTTTTTTCTTTTTCTCGGATTTTTCGCTATTATTTTCGATCGCGATTTTTGATTCGATTTTCGTTTTAGTATAACTTTTCGCTCGTTTATCGGAATCAGGCGATTCAAGCGCCTAGAGTTTTGTCTTGAAACCCTCTTTCCGTTTAACCAATTAAACAAGTTTTTGATACTGTAAAATTTGACTTAGGTCCAGATTAGTAAACGAAGTTTGTTTCTTTCGCCGTTTGAGTTTCGTTGCTTCGTTCGATTTGATTCTTTTTGCAAACCGGAGTTCTTAAGTTGAACTTTCTGGTTAGTTCTCTTATTTGAGTTTTACCCGTGCATTAGATGAGTGCTTATTGTATGTTTTTCTGTTTGCGGTAGAGTACCCAAAGTGTGAAGCGTGCTACTACGAGTCTCTAGGTTTCACGGATCATCAGCAAGGCAAGTAACACTTTGATCATACCTCTTTACTACCCAGTTTTATTGCATTAGATCAATCCTCAAACAATTGCATGGTTAGGATCTGATTAATATGTGGGTTTTGGGAAGTAGATGAGGTAGTACCTATTACCTGTTTATTACCAAACCTTTGGGAGTTACTTCTACGTTTGCTTATATTGCTATGCTATGCTAGTAGACGTGGTTTGGGTGAGTGTATCCATGACAGATGTGAGTATTGTTAATTAATGGTTAACTTAAGGTGGCAACTTTAATACACATCTGGGTGGATTGAGGCACCTGGGGAACCCAGTGTTGCCTGTATTTTTGGAAATCCCGGGGTACCGTGTGATTCTCCTATGGACCGCCACCCAGGCTCAAAGGGATCATGAGATTATTCATGCTAGAAACTTCTGTGTGCAGCCGCAAGCTACTATGGGATCTAGCATAGTTGAGTAAGTTGTGTGACCTCTTTAAGTGGTAGACTAGCAGATGTAGGGGATGTAGGTTGGTACTGTCTACCCAGAGTACAGAATTAATGCTTCTGAAAGATTGTGTCTCGGTCATCCGTTTCTCAAACACCATGTAGTACAAGAAATCCAACGGAGGAGATCGAGTCTTGTGGGGAAAAGTGCGCAAACCTCTGCAGAGTGTATAAACTAATCATGGTTAGCCGTGTCCCCGGTTATGGACGTTTTGAGTATCTAGTACTTGGATTATCATGTGAATCTCCTCATGTTACTTTAAATTTAATTTTGATTGGGTTAATGATGATGCTTAATTGGGATTGAGTTGGAGGAACCTTCTCAATGTTCAACAACCACCATGATAGTTAAATAAACTTATTCCTTTGTTGTAGGAAAAAACTGGCTTTATGCAAAAATGTAACCATAGAGCTTTCCACCATCCATATATGCATGTAGTGATAGCATTATTATGTTCATTACTCTCTATGTGTTACATTGCCAGCATATTGCATGTGTTGACCCATTTTCGGGCTGCAACGTTCATGTTGCAGACTTTTCAGACGACGAGTAAGGTGCCTTAGGTCGTGATCTTTCACTCAGTGATGTCGTTGGAGTTGATGGACTCGCTTTATCTTCCAAGCCTTCCGCTGTTATCGTTATTAGATGGCCTTAAGCCATATTTATTGTAATAAGTTCTATTTGGAGACGTTCGATGTAATAAGTGTGTGATTGCTACTCTGTTATAAATCCTTCAAGTACTGTGCGTGTCAGCATTACCGATGCGGGGATGACACTGATGCATAGAGATCAGACTGTTTGAGGTCTGGTCGCTACAAGATGGTATCAGAGCACACGCTGACTGTAGGACATGACCACTAAGCTAAAGCCCTAGATGACTACTCTCTTCTCATTTCTGACTCCTCTCCCTTTTCTACTCTTTAGGATGGCAGACGCAAGGAACAAGTTTACGCAACCGGATGAAGATACACCTTTTGGATGCCACTTGAAGGAAGTCACTAGATAACTGAACATAGGAGTACCAAGCTTCACCGGGACCTACATTGCCACTTTACCAGAAGAGGAGCGTTGGATGATTCAAGTTCAAGTTCCAGGAAGGACATTCATGCCAGTCACTGAGCCCATAGAGTTTTCCTTTGATGCAACAACTTGTAGCCTAGGAAAGAGCATGGCAGCCCACATCACCATGGGATGCATTGGAGAAGTTTACCACAAGGATCTCAAGGATACTATTTACCAAATTTGTGGGCGACGAGATGAGCAATGGGAGATGATCAGCACCAGGAAGGATAGATCAATTGCGGCTTTCATCCAGGAGTTAAACCAACACATCCGACGCCAGGAAAACCAGATGTGTGCAGGCATGATAGATCTGAAGAAGGCTATGACCAAGATCACGGAGCTGGAAGAAGAACTCATGTCTACACGCGATGGATATGAGGAGGAAATGACGACACTCATGGAGAAGAGTGATGACCTGAAGAAGAAGCTAAAAGTATTCATGGGATTCCCCGCGCCAGGAGGAGATGACGACGAATGCACTTGCCCGGAGAACTACATCATCATCGACGACACCGACTCGGACCCTGACGATGGCGATGATGATTTTGTTGATGAAGCTGGAGCAGATATCATGGAGTCTTTGACCGATCAATTTTTCTAGTCGACCACCATAATAGTAGTAGTATTCCCCCATGTATATAGAATAGTCCAAGCACTTTTGTAACGATAGTTAGACCGTTGTATGCCCTTGTTTGAATTGATTGAAGTGATATGTTTGTGTTTATCTCATGTGCACATGGGTAGTGTTTTCTCTCTAGACCTCATTCTATTCTATATTTTCATCTGTTCTAAACCCTCAGATGCCTCCGAGACGTGACAATGGATTTGCATTCCCACCGGAGCTCACTCAGTTGATCCAGCAGCAGAATGCACTGATGCAGATACTAGTCCAGAACCAGAATTAGGGGAACAACAACAACAACAACAACAACAACAACCCACCACTGCCACCTGTTGATCACTTAGCCCGTTTCTTGAGGCTGAATCCGCCGGTGTTCTCTAGTAGCATCGAGCCGATAGTTGCAGATGATTGGCTCCGCAAGATGGGAAGGGAGTTGACCACTGCAGGATGCACAGATGCGGAGAAAGTGCGTTTTGCAGCACATCAGCTTGATGGACCCGCATCATCATGGTGGGAGAATTTCACAGCCACTTACCCTATCGATACTGTCACATGGGACCAGTTTCAGCAGGCTTTCCGTACTGCCCATGTTTCGGTAGGAGCTATGGCCATGAAGAAACATGATGTGACGCCCCCGATTCAATCGTACACTAATCATACACGCTGTGTACGATCAAGATCAGGGACTCACGGGAAGATATCACAACACAACTCTAGACACAAATAAAATAATACAACCTTTATATTACAAGCCAGGGGCCTCGAGGGCTCGAATACATAGCTCAATACACAAGAGTCAGCGGAAGCAACAATATCAGAGTACAGACATAAGTTAAACAAGGATGCCTTAAGAAGCCTAACACAAAAGCAACACGATCGAAGAGGCAAGGCCTCCTGCCTGGGACCTCCTAAACTACTCCTGGTCGTCGGCGGTCACCACAAAGTAGCATCCGTCGGCGGTGGCATCTGGCTCCAGGGAACCACCGGCTGGTTGCATCAACCGGAAAGAAGAAAGAAGGGGGAAAAAGGGTAGAAAAGCAACCGTGAGTAGTCATCCAAAGTACTCGCAAGCATCAGATCTATACTAAGTATGCATTGGTATCAAATGGAAGGGTTGTATCTGTGGACTAAACTGCAGAATGCCAGAATAGAGGAGAATGCCTAGCCTATCGAAGACTAGCATCTTCAAGCAGCTCCGAGCATCTTGCAGCATGTAGAAGAGTAAAGATTAGCAATTTAATATATAACAAACATGTTGTAGAACCAACGCCCAGAGATCCTTCCTCGACTCCCATCGAGAAAGCAATCCCGGAGCCACATATCCATCACATATCTCAAGTATCCATTTCTAGTTATATAAGATCAGGATATAAGTCTGAACGTCCATTACCGTGGACACGGTATTCGAATATATGTCTTCCCTGTAGGTGTGCACCACGTTACCCAACATGCTTGATCACTCTGGCCGGACACACCTTTCTGGGGTCAATGCCCGGTCTCGGAAGATCAACACGTCGCAGCCCTACCTAGGCTCAACAGAGAGGTCCCCGCCGGTCTACATCCTAAGCACTCCGGGGTCTGGGCCCATCACCCGTTGCACTCCGGATCATTGTGCACAAGGGGATCCAGCACCACCCGTGAAGTGGATTGCACGATCCGGCCCGGCCACAATGCTGAACTGGACGTCTGACAAAGCTTCGGCTGATACCATGACGTCGAGGCCCATATCTATTCTCGCGTCGTGGTTAGTGCGTAAAGGCCAAAGGCCAACTCAGAACAAATACCCAAACCTGTTAGTGCATTGGGGGCTTGTGGAAACGAGCAGAGACTCACGATAAGGTGACCCCGTCGCCCTGTCTCATGGACTTACGGCAAGGGCCCAGACTGCCTGGCCGTGCCACGTGGAAAACTCGCGGGTGCTATACGGGCCCGCACGACTTTCACATCAACTTGCGGGTACCCCTCAGGGCCGACCTGACTTCAACAATGGTCTCAAGTAAGTCAAGGTAATCGTGTGTCCAAACATCAAGGGGAAAACCCGAGGAATCACCCCCGGTGGATTCCACTCAATGTAATCATCAAGGTGAACGTAAGAGGGACCACCCTCGAGGTTCACACTTGAGGTGTTGCATGACAGAGCCGTATCGGGAATGGTGAAAGAGGAAATCACCCTCGATGACCACGACCGAATAGCTACACTATAGAATTATCATCAGGAGTGCGTTATGAGGGATCACCCTCGGCACTCGATAGTAGCTCTGCAGAGTCGAGAAACTAAAGGGGCGTGATGTGATGTGAGGTGTCAGGCTCTGGTCATCGATCACGTTGATCGAGTCGTCGAAGATGAAGCAGGGGCAACAAGGACAAGTGGGGGTCACTGATGGATCACTAGCCAACCTATACTAAGCAGTTTAGGATAAGCAGGTAGGTAACAATAAGCAGGTACAAAAGCAGGCTATGCATCAGAATAGGAGCAAACAATAACAGTAGCAAAATCTAATGCAAGCATGAGAGTATAGAATGGGTGATATCGGGATGATCAAATGAGGGGCTTGCCTGGTTGCTCAGGCGAGAAGAAGGGGTCGTCGTCGACGTAGTCGAGCACAACGGCATTGGTAGCCGTCACGAGGTCTACCGAAGAGAAGAGGGGGAGAAAACAGTAAATACATAGCAAGCAAGAGCATAACAGGACAACAGGCAGAGCTAGACGTGTTCTAACGTGGTGCTACACACTACCGACGAAGGGGGATAACATCCGGGAATGCTTTCCCGAAGTTTGGCATTTTCGGACAGACGAACCGGAGGGGAGAAGTTCAATGTTCGCTATGCTAAAGGGCATGTGACAAATGAACGGAGAGCGTATTTGATTCGTCTCGTCGTTCTGAGCAACTTTCATGTATAAAACTTTTTCATCTGAGCTACGGATTATTCTATATGAATTTCTAAAGTTTTATTAATTTTCTAGAATTTATGGAATTGTGCATTCACTTTAATCCGAATTGACCAAGTCAAACTGACTAGTTAAAAGTTGACTGGGGTCCACCTGTCAGTGACTAGACTTAGTTAGACTTTAATTAAATTAGATTGATTAGAAGTGTGGGCCACCTGTCATACACATTAGACTAATTAATCAACTAACCTAGCTAACCTAATTAGTACTACTAATTAGGCTGGTCATAGTGGGGAGTAACTTAAAGTAGTAACATGTATACGTTACTACTCTATGTTACTAACCTTATAGTGGGAAGTGTCATATACGTAGTAACATACTAATGTTCATTTATTGGCTTGTAGACTCACTTTGCATTGGAAAACGCTATGTGATGGTAACATATTATGTTACTCTATTTACCTCTCTCCGCATTAACTACTTGCCACATCAATATTTTTACTTATGTGGCATCTATGTTACTACCTATGTTACTCCCACTATGACCAGCCTTAGAATCAGGGCCGGCCGTACTGGACAGGTGTCTAGCCGGCCACACACCCACACACTCATGCACACACAGCACACAGCACACACACACACATTGCACACAACTAGAGGTTAAAACTGTTTTTTGTCAACAGAAGATAGCATTTTATGATTTTCATATGATTTAGACCATGCATCAAATGGATTTGGTCCAATGAACACATTTAAGCCTTTTCAAGTGAACTACCATCCCATATTTTTTAGTCCTGTTAACAGTTGTTTAACAGTAGATTAGGAGCTGTCTAGGGGGTTAGTCGGTGTGAGATCCCTAAAGCTAGCCATATAGCTACACTAATTAGCAGCAGCAGTATTTAGTAGAGCAGCGGCAGAAGAGCAAGTAGCAGCAGAAAGCGGCGTGGCGCGAGCGTGGCGAGGCTCGCGCGGCGGCCAACAGCAGGGAAGGGGTGCGGCGGCGATGCCGAGTGGCGAGCGGCGAGCGGGGACACGGCGAAAGGCGGGGCATGACCACGCGTGGGAGCGGAGCTCCGGCCATGGCGTCCGAAACGTCGGCCGACGATGAGCAGCGGCAGCAGGACGGTGGGCTTGGCGGAGGCACCGCCACGCGCGGGCGAGCACACACGGGGACGCGGTCAGGTGCAGCCGGTCGTGGCCAGAGGCCAACGGAGCATGGCGAGGGAGTCGTGCTAGGGGCCGGAGGCTACATCAACGAGCCGAAGATGCGCTAATAGACCGAATCCAACGGGGAAAAGGAGGAGAAGGAGTAGAGGTTCACGGTGTGGCACACGATAGGCCGGCGACGGATTAGTAGTAGTAGGACGGTCGCAGCGGACGGAGCTCACCAGCGACCGCGGGTGGGGAAAAGAGCTCAATCTGGATGGTGGAGGGGGGTCCGAGCTCGATTTTGTGGACAGGGAGGACGCAATCAACGACGCCGGAGCTTCGTGACACCAAGAGGCGGTGAGAGGAGCTTGGTGGCCGCGCCTATGGCCGGGGCATGGCGATGGTGGCTGCGGGTGCGGGCGGATCTGAGCGAGGGAGCCAAGGGGGATTGGAACGGGGTAGCTAGGGTTTCGGGGAGGGAGAGAGGGGCACCTGGGGAGGTGCCTTGTAGCCGTCAGGGAGGCGGGGATGGCCGCCACGCACGGCACGGCCGACGGATTGCCGCCACGGCCCCCCTGTCCCCTGTAGCGAGAGGAACAGGGCAAGTGGGGGTGGGTTGGGCCTTGGCTGTGCTAGGCCAGAGAGCAAAGGGCTTTTCCTCTTTCTCTTCTCCCCTATTTTTTTTATTTCCTCTACTGATTCTATTTACCTTCAATATTATTTTGGTTTTATAAAATGTGAGACTTGGCCCAAATTAGTGATGTAATACAAGACACTACCAGAAAGTTTTGCTGGGTTATTTAAAAATAGCTTGTATTTTCATAAATTAGAAAAGGCTTTCTAATTAATGAATTGGCCTCTGTTTCATTTATTTGAGGGCACTCAACCACCTTATAAAACGTTGGTTAATGAATTTCAATTAGTTATTGAATATTTGCAACCTAACGAACATTTTTGATTTACTGTTTGAATATGTAATTATTTGACATTGCAATTTAATTTGAATTTGAATCGAGTTGAATCAAAGAGGCATTTAGCAACAGTGAAAAAGATGACATGGCATCATTAACTTGGGATTAATGTGGCTTAATTATCCGGGCGTCACAATTCTCCTCCACTACAAGAAATCTCGTCCCGAGATTTTTAGGAGGTAGAAGGAAACAAAGCGGGGTATTCATCACAAAGACAGTCCTCGAGTTCCCAAGTGGCTTCATCTTCAGAAGGACTTGACCACTAAACTATTAGAAACTTGATAGCCCTCAGACGGGTGCGACGTTCAGCTAGAACGAGAACGCGGATCAGATGGCTCTCTGTAAGTGAGATCATCTTGCAGGGATTGAGCTCTATAGGCCATGTGGTTGTTGCAATAAGACTTGCGATTTAGGGCATCAGCCATGTCATTAGCCTTTTCAGGGGTATAAGAAATACTATAGTCATAGTCTAAAATCGTTCCTACACATCATTGTTGATGGAGATCCAGATCTAGCTGAGTAAACAAATACTTCAGACTTTGTTGATCGGTGAAGATCTCGCAACTATTACCAAGAAGGAAATGTTGCCACAACTTCAGTGCAAATTTAACTGCAGCAAGTTCGAGGTCATGGACTGGAAACGACTGGAGGATTTTCAATTCTCACAAGAGGAGAAGTGTTTCACGCATTCAAGGAATAAATCTGTGCTTCAACATTTCGAACAGGATGTGCCTGGTAGCTTACTATCTCAGTCGAAGGATGTAGTAGATGGATGGTCTTGGTGGCGCAAATGGTATAGAAGCGGTATGTGTGTTCAACCTTTCCATTCCCAGAATGAGGTCAATATTGGATGACTTCAAAACAATGGGGGAAACATGAAAGTCCAACCCTTCAATTTCAACGAGGACATTATGACTAACCATGGTGGTTTGACATTGGCCCGCAGAATGCAGCTTGGAATTCCGGCCAAGCGATGGCAGTTCCAACAGGTAAGGAACTCATGTGGTTGTCCATTGAGCAGCGGGACCTTTCAGGTAATAAGACGCAAAGATGACATAGTTGGCAGGGGCTACATCAGCAGACTCCACTCAAAAGTGATGTCACGGAGCCAATCATCAGCATCAAGGGGCTGAGTTAAGCTACGGTAGATGACAGGGTTGAGACGCGCAAATTCGTGTAGAGTCACTAGGGCTGGTTACTGATTCATATTGGGGCATGGGAACTAAGCCATGACTCATTCCATGAACCGGTGATTCGGCTCAAACTGTTGTATCATTCCGGCCATGTATTCAGGCGGTCACGACCAGCGGGTCTAACCATCCTGCTTAATGCAACATGGGGTAGTTTAGCAAGAAGGGGGGGGTGGAGCAAGTGTATGGAGTCATTCATTATGTAACCTGAATAGTGAGCAAAGGCGCAGTATGTACAAAGCAGTAGTCATTGAAGACATACAGCTACATATGCAGAGCCACTTACATGATGTTCATAAGAGTTCGGATAAGAGAAACATCACAGACATACTAGGCGGCACGTGTGCACGGATGGAGGGATTCAACAACGGGACATAGCAAAGGCTACATCAATGTCAGAGAAAACCACTAGAGTAAGGGATTTGCATGTGACGACGCAGGGTGCCCTCGATAAGAGGATCCTGCGATCAGTGAATATTGTGAAGCAGAACTTGGCTCCAATTCAAGAAAGGCATAATACAAATCTCCGGGTGGATGTGATCACGAGAACCTAGGGTAGAGTTAGTAAAATCATTTAACCCGAATAGAAGAGAGATTAGAGTCCCAGAGTATAGACGAGGAATAAAAGATCCTAATACCACCCAATGGCGGCGTGGGCCCGTAATCCACACAACCATGTTAGTAAATCAGTTTTTGAAAGTCTAGACTCAACTTCGGCCAAGGAGTTGGAAAGGGGGATTCCTACAGGCAGTCGGCTCTGATACCAACTTGTGACGCCCCCGATTCAATCGTACACTAATCATACACACAAATGTGTACGATCAAGATCAGGGACTCACGGGAAGATATCACAACACAACTCTAGACACAAATAAAATAATACAAGCTTTATATTACAAGCCAGGGGCCTCGAGGGCTCGAATACATAGCTCGATACACAAGAGTCAGCGGAAGCAACAATATCTGAGTACAGACATAAGTTAAACAAGGATGCCTTAAGAAGGCTAGCACAAAAGCAACACGATCGAAGAGGCAAGGCCTCTGCACAGGACCTCCTAAACTACTCCCGGTCGTCGACGGTCTCCACAGTAGCATCCATCGGTGGCATCATCTCTGTGGAACCACCGTGCGTTGCATCAACCGGAAAGAAGAAAGAACGGGAAAAGGGGGTAGCAAAGCAACCATGAGTACTCATCCAAAGTACTCGCAAGCATCAGATATATACTACGTATGCATTGGTATCAAATGGAAGGGTTGTATCTGTGGACTGAACTGCAGAATGTCAGAATAGAGGGGAAGGCCTAGCCTATCAAAGTCTAGCATCTTCAAGCAGCTCCGAGCATCTTGCAGCATGTAGAAGAGTAAAGAATAGAAATTTAATATTTAACAAACATGTTGTAGAACCAACGCCCAGAGATCCTTCCTTGACTCCCTGCGAGAAAGCAATCCCGGAGCCACATATCCATCACATATCTCAAGTATCCATTTCTAGTTATATAAGATCAGGATATAAGTCTGAACGTCCATTACCGTGGACACGGTATTCGAATATATGTCTTCCCTGCAGGGGTGCACCACATTACCCAACACACTCGATCACTCTGGCCGGACACACCTTTCTGGGGTCAATGCTCGGCCTCGGAAGATCAACACGTCACAGCCCTACCTAGGCTCAGCAGAGAGGTCCCTCACGGTCACATCCTAAGCACTCGGTGCGGGCCCATCACCCGTTGCACTCCGGATCGTTGTGCGCAAGGATACCAAAGACCACCCGAGAAGTGGATGGCACGATCCGCCAGCCACAATCTTTGAATCGACATCGACAAAGCTTTGGCTGATACCACGATGTCGAGGCCCATATCCATTCTCGCGTGGTGGTTAGTGCGTAAAGGCGAGAGGCCAACTCAGAACAAATACCCAAACCTGTTAGTGCATTGGGGGCTCGCGGAAACGAGTAGATACTCACGATAAGGTGACCCCGTCGCCCCGTCTCATGGACTTACGGCAAGGGCCCAGACTGCCCGGCCGTGCCACGTGGAAAAATCGCGGGTGCTCTACGGGCCCGCCCGACTTTCACATCAACTCGCGGGTACCCCTCAGGGCCGACCCGACTTCAACAATGGTCTCAAGTAAGTCAAGGTAACCACGTGTCCTAACATCAAGGGGAATACCCGAGGAATCACCCCCGGTGGATTCCACTCAATGTAATCATCAAGGTGAACGTAAGAGGGACCACCCTCAAGGTTCACACTTGAGGTGTTGAACGACAGAGCCGTATCGGGAACGGTGAAAGAGGAAATCACCCTCGATGACCACGACCGAATAGCTACACTACAGAATTATCATCAAGAGTGCGTTATGAGGGATCACCCTCGGCACTCGATAGTAGCTTTATAGGGTCGAGAAACTAAAGGGGCGTGATGTGATGTGAGGTGTCAGGCTCTGGTCATCGATCACGTTGATCGAGTCGTCGAAGATGAAGCAGGGGCAACAAGGACAAGTGGGGGTCACTGATGGATCACTAGCCAACCTATACTAAGCAGTTTAGGATAAGCAGGTAGGTAACAATAAGGGTACAAAAGGTGCTATGCATCGAATAGGAGCAAACAATAACTTGATGAGCAAAATCTAATGCAAGCATGAGAGTATAGAATGGGCGATATCGGGATGATCAAAGGAGGGCTTGCACAGTTGCTCATGCGAGAAGAAGAAGAATGCCGTTGGCGTAGTCGAAAGCACGGTGCATCGGCAGACCATCACGAAGTCTACCAAGAGAAGAGGGGAGAAAACAAGAAATACATAGCAAGCAAGAGCATAACAGGACAACAGTCAGAGCTAGACGTGTTCTAACGTGGTGCTACACACTACCGGCGAAGGGGGATAACATCCGGGAATGCTTTCCCGAAGTTTGGCATTTTCGGATAGACGAACCGGAGGGGAAAAGTTCAATGTTCGCATGCTAGGGGCATGTGACAGATGAACAGAGAGCGTATTTGGATTCGTCTTGTTGTTCTGAGCAACTTCATGTATAAAACTTTTTCATCCGAGCTACGGATTATTTTATATGAATTTCTAAATTTTATTAATTTTCTAGAATTTCTAGAATATTGCATTCATTTTAATCTGAATTGACCAAGTCAAACTGAGTAGTCAAAAGTTGACTGGGGGTCCACCTGTCAGTGACTAGACTTAGTTTGACTTTAATTAAATTAGATTGATTAGAAGTGGAGGCCACATGTCATACATATTAGACTAATTAATCAACTAACCTAGCTAACCTAATTAGTAATACTAATTAGAATCAGGGCCGGCCGTACTGGACAGTGTCTAGCCGGCCACACACCCACACACACGCACACACAGCACACAGCGCGCGCGCGCGCACACACTGCACATAACTAGAAGTTAAAACTATTTTTTGTCAACAGAAGATAGCATTTTGTGATTTTCATATGATTTAAACCATGCAACAAATGGATTTGGTCCAATGAACACATTTAAGCCTTGTCAAGTGTACTACCATCCCATATTTTTTTTAGTCCTGTTAATAGTTGTTTAACAGTAGATTAGGAGCTGTCTAGGGGGTTAGTCAGTGTGAGATCCCTAAAGCTAGCCATATAGCTAACTAATTAGCAGCAGCAGTATTCAGTAGAGCAGCGGCAGAAGAGCAAGTAGCAGCAGACAGCGGCGTGGCGCGGGCATGGCGAGGCTGGCGCGGCGGCCAGCAGCAGGGTAGGGGTGCGGCGGCGATGTCGAGTGGCAAGCGGCGAGCGGGGACACGGCGACAGGCGGGGCATGACCACGCGTGGGAGCGGAGCTCCGGCCATGGTGTCCGAAACACCGGCCGACGATGAGCAGCGACAGCAGGATGGTGGGCTTGGCGGAGGCACCGCCACGCACGGGCGAGCACGCACGGGGACGCGGTCGGGTGCAGCCAGTCGTGGCCAGAGGCCAACGAAGCACGACGAGGGAGTCGTGCTAGCGGCCGGAGGCTACAACAACGAGCCGAAGATGTGCTAATGGACCGAATCCAACGGGGAAAAGGAGGAGAAGGAGTAGAGGCTCACGGTGTGGCACACGAGAGGCCGGCGACGGACTAGTAGTAGCAGGACGGTCGCAGCGGACGGAGCTCACCGGCAACCACGGGTGGGGAAAAGAGCTCGATCCGGATGGTGGAGGGGGGGTCCGAGCTCGATTTTGTGGACAGGGAGGACGCAGTCGACGACGCCGGAGCTTCATGACACCAAGAGGCGGCGAGAGGAGCTTGGTGTCCGCGCCTATGGCGGGGGCATGGCGACGGTGGCTGCGGGTGCGGGCGGATCTGAGCGAGGGAGCCAAGGGGGATTGGAACGGGGTAGCTAGGGTTTCGGGGAGGGAGAGAGGGGCGCCCGGGGAGGTTCCTTGTAGCCGTCGGGGAGGCGGGGATGGCCGCCACGCACGTCACCGCCGGCGGATTGCTGCCACGGCCCCCTGTCCCCTGTAGCGAGAGGAACAGGGCAAGTGGGGGTGGGTTGGGCCTTGGCTGTGCTGGCCAGAGAGCAAAGGGCTTTTCCTCTTTCTCTTCTCCTCTATTTTTTTATTTCCTGTACTGATTCTATTTACCTTCAATATTATTTTGCTTTTATAAAATGTGAGACTTGGCCCAAATTATAAAATGTGAGACTTGGCCCAAATGTGAGACAAGACACTACCAGAAACTTTTGGTGGGTTATCTAAAAATAGCTTGTATTTTCATAAATTAGAAAAGGCTTTCTAATTAATGAATTGGCCCGTGTTTCATTTATTTGAGGGCACTCAACCACTTTATAAAACGTTGGTTAATGAATGTCAATTAGTTAGTGAATATTTGCAACCTAACGAACATTTTTTATTTACTGTTTGAATATGTAATTATTTGACATTGCAATTTAATTTGAATTTGAATCGAGTTGAATCAAAGAGGCATTTAGCAATAGTGAAAAAGATGACATGGCAGCATTAACTTGGGATTACTGTGGCTTAATTATCCGGGCGTCACACGTGATTTCCGCAATTTGCGCCAAGGAGGACGTATAGTTGGACGGTATGTGGATGACTTTAGTAAGTTAGCACGTTATGCCCCAGATGACGTTACTACGGATGCAGCTAAGCTGGAGAATTTTCTGGAAGGACTGAATGATGAGCTGAGCATGCAGCTGATGGTGGCAACCTTCAACAACTACCAGGAGTTGGTAGACCGAGCTCTCATGATTGAAGGGAAACAGCAGCAGATTGACAACCGCAAGAGGAAGTATGGACAAGGGAAGTACAATTCCGGAGCTCAGTAGAAGCCTCGTTTTACCCCGAACTCGGGAGGACCTTTTCAAAGATACCCATGGAGGTCACAACCAAAATGGAGGAGTTCGCACAACCACAAAGGGCCCCAAGAATGGCAATGGGAATGGAGGAAGAAATGATGTAATCGTGCCAACCCATCAACACCAGCCAAGAGGGATCTAAGCCACATTACCTGTTTCAAGTGCCAGAAGACTGGACATTATGCCACTGAATGTCCTGAAGCTAAAAATGGAAATGGTGCATCACATTCATATCTATCAAGGGTATTTGTGGATAAGTATAAACTACCAACCCACGCTCTTAGGTCACCCATGTTGGTAACCTCGCCAGGAGCAGAGTATATGGCTAGTCTATGGTGTGATCGGTTACCATTAAGGATTGGTAACTATGTGTTTCCCTCAGATCTAATAGTATTGGAGTCACAAGGACTGGCCGTGCTATTAGGCATGGATTGGTTATTGAAGTATGGAGGGAACATTGAATGCGCCAGTAAGTCGATTTTGCTTACCACCCCAGAAGGAAGAAGGATCAAGTATTTATCCCGGCATGTGCCGAAGAGGACTCAAGTGAATTCCTTATCAGGAGTTGTACAGTAGGAAGTACCAGTGGTGAAGGATTTCCCTGACGTATTTCTAGAAGAGTTGCTAGGCATGCCACCGGATAGAGACATTGAGTTTCTGATTGAGCTTTTGCCAGGCACAGGGCCAATATCTAAGAGACCATACAGGATACCCGCAAAAGATTTAGAGGAAATCAAGAAGTAGATCAAGGAGTTATTGGATAAAGGCTATACCCGCCCAAGTTCGTCACCTTGGGGGATCACCAGTGCTTCTAGTGGAGAATAAGGATGGATCATTGAGGATGGTTGTTAATTATCGAGGATTGAATGAAGTGACAATCAAGAACAAGTACCCACTGCCGATGACCAATGATTTGTTTGACCAATTGCAAGGAGCTAAGGTATTTTCCAAGACCGATCTGCGATCAGGATACCACCAGTTGAAGATTCGAGAGCAGGATATACCTAAGACAGCTTTTACCACAAGGTACGGGCTATATGAGTATACCGTTATGTCATTTGGGTTGACTAATGCACCTGCCTATTTCATGAACATGATGAACAAGGTGTTTATGGAGTTTTTGGATAAGTTCGTCGTGGTGTTCATTGATGATATTTTGGTCTACTTGAAGAATGAAGAGGAGCATAAGGAGTATTTGCGTTTGGTACTCGGGAAGCTCAGAGAACATCAGCTATATGCCAAGTTCAGCAAGAGTGAATTCTGGTTGAAGGAAGTTGGATTCCTCGGACATGTTATATCCGGAGAAGGAATAGCAGTCGACCCCACCTAAGTTGTCACTGTGACAAATTGGGAAGCACCCACCTCAGTTGGAGAGATCCAGAGTTTTCTTGGACTCGCGGGATACTACCGGAGGTTCATTGAGAATTTCTCGAAGATTGCAAAATCCATGATGGAGTTGTTGAAGAAGGACACCAAATTCAAATGGACTGAGGAATGTGAGGCCAGTTTTCAGGAGTTGAAGAAACGTTTGGCTACATCACCGGTGTTGTTTCTGCCATATCAGCGCAAGGATTATGAAGTATATTGCGATGCTTCTCGTCGAGGTCTTGGAGCAGTGCTTATGCAGGAGGGAAGAGTTGTTTCTTATGCCTCACGACAACTTAAGCCCCATGAGTTAAATTATGCCACGCATGATTTGGAGTTAGTAGCCGTAGTGCATGCATTGAAGACCTGGAGACACTTTCTCATCGGAAACCGTACACGGATCACAAGAGTTTAAAGTACATCTTCACACAGAAGGAGTTGGATCTCAGGCAAAGGAGATGGTTGACGCTCATTAAGGATTATGATATGATGTTGCATTATCATCCAGGAAAGGCTAACGTAGTAGCCGATGCGTTGAGCCGCAAGAGCCATGTCAACACACTCTTGACTGGAGAGTTACCCAAGGAGTTAGCCGAGGATCTTCGCGAGCTATGTTTGGAGATAGTTTTGAGAGGCTATGAAGCAGCTTTGGAGATTCAGTCTACTTTGATGGATAAGATCAGAGAAACTCAGAAGACGGACAAGGAGATTGCCGAGATAAAGGAGAAGATGAGCAAAGGAAAAGCTAAGGGATTTCATGAGGATGAGCATGATACCTTATGGTTTGAGGACCGCGTTTATGTGCCTAATGACCCAGAGATCAGGAAGTTGATTCTGCAGGAGGCACATGATTCACCGTATTCGATTCACCCAGGAAATACCAAGATGTATCTGGATTTGAAGGAGACTTTCTGGTGGACCGGAATGAAGAAGGATATTGCGGAGTATGTAGAATTTTGCAATGTATGTCAGAGAGTGAAGGCAGAGCATCAGAAGCCAGCAGGATTGCTACAGCCATTGCCGGTACCCGAATGGAAGTGGGATAAGCTAGGCATGGATTTTATCGCGGGATTGCCCAGGACTCGTTCAGGCTATGACTCGATATGGGTTGTAGTCGATCGTTTGACGAAGGTAGCTCATTTCATCCTAGTGTAGACCACTTACACAAGTGCTAAGTTGGCAAAGATATACATGACCAGGATCGTATGTCTGCATGGAGTTCCGAGGACCATTGTATCAGATAGAGGAACCCAATTTACCTCAAAGTTCTGGAATCAGTTGCACGAAACTTTGGGTACCAGGCTAGAGTTCAATACAGCCTTTCACCCACAGACAGATGGATAGACCGAGAGAGTCAATCGGAATCTGGAGGACATGCTGAGAGCTTGTGCGCTAGATTATGGATCTAGTTGGGACGACAATTTGTCGTATGCAGAGTTCTCTTACAACAACAGTTATCAATCCAGTTTGAAGATGGCCCCTTTCAAAGTCTTGTACGGAAGGAGGTGCAGGACACCGTTGTTGTGGGATGAAGTTGGAGACCGTCAGTTGTTTGGACCAGATTTGATTAAAGAGTATGAAAAGAAGGTTAAACTGATTCGCGATAGGCTCAAGGTAGCCTAGTCCAGGCAGAAGAGCTATGCGGATTCTAAACGCAAGGAGACAATTTACAAAGTCGGAGACAAAGTTTATCTTCGTGTGTCCCCACTTCGAGGAGTTAAGCGTTTTTTGGAGTTAAGGGAAAGTTAGCACCACGTTTTGTGGGACCATACAAAGTTTTGGAGCGTATGGGAGAAGTTGCTTACAAGCTGGACTTGCCTGAAGGATTGTCAGGAGTTCACGATGTGTTCCACGTTTCCTAGTTGAAGAAGTGCCACGCAGAGATGGCTGATATTCCTCTGAGAGATACAGTGCCACTGGAAGCGATTCAGCTGGATAGTGATTTGACCTATGAAGGGAAACCAGTGAAGATTCTTGAGTTTGCCAGCCGAGTCACGCGCAGCAAGGTTATCAAGTTTTGCAAAGTTCAGTGGAGCCACCATACCGAGGGTGAAGCCACCTGGGAGCGAGAAGAAGACCTACTGAAGGACCACCCTCACCTATTTTCTAGCCAACCTGAATCTCGAGGGCGAGATTCATCTTAAGGGGGGTAGGTTTGTAACATCCCAAATTTTCAATTTGGAATGCTATACATTAGATCATCATTTGCATATCATATTTTATTGCATTTTGGTTTGATCCTAGAAATTCTACGGAACTCAAGGACCCACAGAGAGAGCTGGGGATTTTGTTATTTTCATATTTGAGTTTTCTCAAAATTTGAAAATAGGATCATTTGATTTTGATTATTTTATCTTCGTATATTTATTTATAAAAATAAAAGAGAGGGAATAAAATGACTTTCCCAAAATAAAGAAATATTGGACATTTAATAATAAAATCAAATAAGATTTTATTTCAGAGTTTTATCGCTATTTTATTTGAATTAGGAAAAATGCACGTTTTTAAAAATTGCATTTTAGGCCCAAATAAATGTTCATCTTGTCCGGCTTATTTTTAGAGGATGGGGAAAATTTATTTCGGGTTTTTGGAGTCCGTTTAGTATTTCTTTTCTTTCTTTTTCTGCACGTCGGAATTAGTTTAAAAAAAGTCAAACCGACTCCAGGCCGTACCGAGGGGACTCATACAGAGGCTTTATAAGCCAGCCACCCTTGCCCCACCACGCCTGCCCCTGAAGCCCACCCCGCCGAACCCTAGCCGTCGCCGAGCCGCCGCCGCCCCACGCCGCCGCCGCCCGTCCGTCGCCGCCTAGCCGCCGCCAGAGCCCGCCACCGCCCGTCGCTGCCTCGCTGGAGATCTCACCGGACCCGAGGTAGCCGCTGCCGTTTTTTTATAAAACCGTTCAGTTTTTTTAAAAAAACCTAGATCCGTTTTTTAGATCGGTTCGTCGGTTTTTTCGGTTTAGTTATTTAGCGGACGTTCGTCCGTACGTTCGTTTTAAGGAACGGTTTTCGTCCTTTAGCCGCAGACAGCGAACGTTCGTTCGTTAGCCTGTTCGTCCGTTTTTTCTTTTTCTCGGATTTTTCGTGATTACTTTCGATCGTGATTTCTGATCCGATTTTCGTTTTAGTATAACTTTTCGCTCGTTTATCGGAATCAGGCGATTCAAGCGCCTAGAGTTTCGTCTCGAAACCCTCTTTCCGTTTAACCAACTTAAACAAGTTTTTACTACTGTGAAATTTGACTTAGGTCCAGATTAGTAAACAAAGCTTGTTTCTTTCGCCGTTTGAGTTTCGTTGCTTCGTTCGATTTGATTCTTTCTGCAAACCGGAGTTCTTAAGTTGAACTTTCTGGTTAGTTCTCTTATTTGAGTTTTACTCGTGCATTATATGAGTGCTTATTATATGTTTGTTTGTTTGCGATAGAGTACCCGGAGTGCGCAGCGTGCTACTACGAGTCTCTAGGTTTCACGGATCATCAGCAAGGCAAGTAACACTTCGATCATGCCTCTTTACTACCCAGTTTTATTGCATTAGATCAATCCTGAAACAATTGCATCGTTAGGATCTGATTAATATGTGGGTTTTGGGAAGTAGATGAGGTAGTACCTATTACCTATTTATTATCAAACCTTTGGGAGTTACTTCTACGTTTGCTTATATTGATATGCTATGCTAGTAGACGTGGTTTGGGTGAGTGTATCCATGACAGATGTGAGTATTGTTAATTAATGGTTAACTTAAGGTGGCAACTTTAATACACATCTAGGTAGATTGAGGCACCTGGGGAACCCAGTGTTGCCTATATTTTTGGAAATCCCGGGGTACCGTGTGATTCTCCTATGGACCGCCACCCAGGCTCAAAGGGATCATGAGATTATTCATGCTAGAAACTTCTGTGTGCAGCCGCAAGCTACTATGGGCTCTAGCATAGTTGAGTATGTTGTGTGACCTCTTTCAGTGGTAGACTAGCAGATGTAGTGGTTGTAGGTTGGTACTGTCTACCCAGAGTAAAGAGTTAATGCTTTTGAAAGACTGTGTCTCGGTCATCCGTTTCTCAAACACCATGTAGTGCGAGAAATCTAATGGAGGAGATCGAGTCTTGCAGGGAAAAGTGCGCAAACCTCTGCAGAGTGTATAAACTAATCATGGTTAGCCGTGTCCCCGGTTATGGACGTTTTGAGTATCTAGTACTTGGATTATCATGTGAATCTCATCATGTTACTTTAAATTTAATTTTGACTGGGTTAATGATGATGCTTACTTGGGATTGAGTTGGAGAAACCTTCTCAATGTTTAACAACCACCATGATAGTTAAATAAAACTTATTCCTTTGTTGTAGGAAAAAACTAGCTTTATGCAAAACTGTAACCATAGAGCTTTCCACCAGCCATATATGCATGTAGTGATAGTATTATTCTGTTCATTACTCTCTATGTGTGACATTGCTAGCATATTCCATGTGCTGACCCGTCTTCGGGCTACAACGTTCATGTTGCAGACTTTTCAGACGACGAGTAAGGTGCCTTAGGTCGTGATCTTTCACTCAGTGATGCCATTGGAGTTGATGGACTCACTTTATCTTCCAAGCCTTCTGTTGTTATCGTTATTAGATGGCCTTAAGCCATATTTATTGAGTTCTCTTTGGAGACATTCGATGTAATAAGTGTGTGATTGCTACTCTGTTATAAATCCTTCAAGTACTGTGCGTGTCAGCATTACCGATCCAGGGATGACACTGATGCACAGAGATCAGACTGTCTGAGGTCTGGTCGCTACACTCTAGTACTTCACTTATATGTTTTTGAGCACGGTGTGCTTTGTTAATTTTGAAGAAATGCTCTCATGCTTCACTTAGATTTATTTGGGAGTTAGTAAATTTTTAATAAATTCTCTCTTGCTTCACTTAGATTATTTTGAGAAGAAAGAAAAAAAATTATGCTCATGTTCTTCACTTATATTTGTTTGAGCTTATCAAAAGCAACATATGAAAATAGTTCCTATGTGATAGATATCCAAGGAGGATATAATAAAAACTTTCATGAAGATCATTGGACAAAATAAACTTGATTCTTAGTAATGGTTTTGAGATATCACGATATGATATGTGGGTTATGTTGATGAGTAATTGTGCTTTAGTATGAATATTAATGTTAAGGCTTATGATTCCCTATGCAAGCACGAAAGTCAATAGTTATGCAATGAAATTTATATCCTACTTATGGTGCATTATTCAGTGTTACTTATGCTTAATGCTTGGGTATGCGATTTTTTGCTTTTTAGTTGGTCACTTCTCAATCTTTTTGCTAGCCTTCATCTTGCACTAAGTATGATCACTACTTGTGCATCCAAAACCCTTTAAACCAGTTTTGCCATATGAGTCCACTATACCTACCTATATGCGGTATTTCCATGCCGTTCTAAGCAAATTTTCATATGCCATCTCTAATGTTCAAATAAATTTCTCTTTTGTGTGCTCTACTGCTCGCAAAGCGGTGAAGGGTAGCCAATATTTTCCATGCTAGATGTGTTATTCTCACGATGAATGTTTATTCACTTGTCATTGCACGAGAGTACGGCAAAGGTACTAGGGATGCCCAGTCCTGGAACGAATAATGAATTTACTTTATGTTTTCAAATAACAAATTCCTTGGAAAGTGTTGGTATGGAGGGCACTCGTGGATACGTTTAGCCATGGAAAGTGAAAGTAATGGTGGAAAAAGGAATTTACTTTATTTTCTGTTTGGGAACCTATGATGTATCTAACATGGAAAGTGTTGGGATGCTCCAAGTCGTTTTCGTTGGTGGGAAAAGTATGCCTCTCAAAAATAATTTTTATCTCTCAGTTTACGCTTTGTGCTCTGGCACCTCTACAAATCCCTACTTTCCTCTGTGAAGGGCCTTTCTTTTACTTATACAATTTTTATTTTGAATTTGAGTCTCCATCTTCTCTTATAAAGCACCAACTAAGGGGCACTATGATCGTATTTGAGCGTTGGGTGTAGCTAATATGTGAGTGTGTTTCATGAATGGATCAATGATTAAGCATGATGGGCTAGGGATAACTTGCTTTAGTGTTGATATGTTGAAAGACATGGTTGCTTGTTGGTATGCTTGAGTATTAAAGTCTTCATGTCAAAACTAGACTATTGCTTTGAACCATAAAAAAGTCCATATGTCCATGCTATAAAGAAATGAAATGTGATGAACATGTTAGGCAGCATTCCACATCAAAAATTCTATTTTTATCATTTACCTACTCGAGGACGAGCAAGAATTAAGCTTGGGGATGCTGATACGTCTCCAATGTATCTATAATTTTTGATTGTTCCATGCTGTTATATTATCATTCTTGCATGTTTTACAATCATTTTATGGTCCTTTTATATCATTTTTTGCTACTAACCTATTGACATAGTGCCCAGTGCAAGTTGTTGTTTTCGGCATGATTTTTACATCGCAGGAAATCAATATCAAACGGAGTCCAAACGCAACGAAACTCCTCGAGGATTTTTTTGGGCCAGAAGAAAGCCAGTGGGCCAAGGAAGCACCTGAGGGGCTGCTCGAGGGGGGCAGCACCCACCGTATGCGCCAGAGGCCCAGGCGCCTCGGTGGGTGCTGCCCACCTCGGGTGCCCCCTAAACCACCTCTTTGCTCTATAAATACCCAAATATTCTAGAAACCCTAGGGGAGTCAACGAAAATCAATTCCAGCTGTCGCAGAGTCTAGAACCACCAGATCCAATCTAGACACCATCATGGAGTGGTTCACCACTTCCACTGGTGCCTCTCCTACGATGCGCGAGTAGTTCTTTGTAGACCTACGGGTCCGTAGTTAGTAGCTAGATGGCTTCCTCTCTCTCTCTTGATTATCAATACAATGGTCTCTTGGATATCCATATGATGTAAGTCTTTTTGCGGTGTGTTTGTTGGGATCCGATGAACTTTGAGTTTATGATCAAATCTATGTTTTTATCCATGAAATTTATTTGAGTCTTCTTTGATCTCTTATATGCATGGTTGCTTATAGCCTCGTATTTCTTCTCTGATATTTGGGTTTTGTTTGGCCAACTTGATCTATTTATCTTACAATGGGAAGAGGTGCTTTGTAGTGGGTTCGATCTTACGGTGCTTGATCCCAATGACAGAAGGGGAACCAAGATGTATGTATCATTGCTACTAAGGATAACATGATGAGATATATATCTCCGCAATAGATAAACGGATCTCGTCTACATCATGTCATCATTCTTATTGCATTATTCCGTTTTCTCATGAACTTAATACACTAGATGCATGCCGGATAGCGGTCGATGCGTGGAGTAATAGTAGTAGATGCAGGCAGGAGTCGGTCTACTAATCTTGGACGTGATGCCTATATAATGATCATTGCCTCGATATCGTCATGATTATTTGAAGTTCTATCAATTGCCCAATAGTAATTGTTTTCCCAACATTTGCTATTTTTCTCGAAAGAAGCCACTAGTGAAACCTACGGCCCCCGGGTCTCTTTTCATCATATTTACCTTTGCGATCTATTTTCCTTTGCATTTATTTTCAGATCTATTAAACCAATACAAAAATACCTTGCTGCAATTTATTTGTTCCGCGATCTATTTATCCTATCTACCACTTTTACCTCATGTTATTTGCCGATCTTGAGGTGCCGTACCCGGAAGGGATTGACAACCCCTTTAACATGTCGGGTTGCGAGTATTTGTTATTTGTGTGCAAGTGCTATTTACGTGGTGTGAGGAGGTTCTCCTACTGGTTCGATAACCTTGGTATCATCATTGAGGGAAATACCTACCGTCGCTATACTGCATCATCCCTTCCTCTTTGGGGAAACACCGACGTAGTTCTAGCAGACATCAGCGCCATGGACGCTCTGGCAAGATGGTAGGGCAAACAGGAAGGAGGAGCGAGCGGTGAGAAGATGAACATGAGCTGGGGGCTCCCCCCTCTCCCATTTATAGACGGAAGAAGGCCAACCGCCGGCCACTCATGATTCCAAGCAATGATGGATTTTCTGCATGCATCAGGCAGTGGTCAAGTCGGGCAGTTGCCGAGGTAGCGTGGGGAACTGGAGACGCCCACGTCCCATCAAGCGCCACGCGTCAGCCTGGCCCGCAGGCGATTAGGGCTCGCGACGCTCCGCCCTTGCCCTTTGGCTTCGCTTCAAAGTCCGAGCGCGCCTTGGGCCCGGGGGCTACTGCCGGCATTCTAGGAACCAGGGTATCCAGACTTGCCTACCTGCAGCCCAAGGCATGGCTCCATCGACTGCCTGGTATGGCGCATCTACAACACACTGAAAACAAGACTCTTGCGAGGGGCCAAGCCTCGCGAGGCGAGCGACATCAAGACCTCCGGAGGGAGCGCCCTCCCCAAGGTGGCTCTTGAGGAGTGGAGATTCCTATGCAGGTACTCACCTCATGAGGTTGAGGTGACGCAAGCCATGACGACCAAGGCCATGTGGGTGCCAGTGGGTGTAGAGCAGCAGGTTTCCTCTTTTGTGCTAAGGAGGCAAGTGCAGGTGCGGGGTCCTGAGGAATCAGCCAAAGGTTGCCATTCCCATCCATTGAGAACGAGACCGCTAGGACGACATGATGGATGTCATCGCCAAGCCCACTGCAGCGTCACGACCAGAGGCTTTGCAGGTGAAGACCACCTTTCGTCAAGATAAGATGTACTACTTGTCCCCCTTCAAATTGGTCACTTTGGGGTCCCTTCCGCCTTCGTTTTGGAGGAAGCGGACCGAGGACACTATAAGTATAGGCTAGCCACCACCAAGAGAGGGGATCCGGCCCTCGACCCATTCCCTCACCAGAGCACACCTCGCGAGGTTGTTCTTCCCTTATACTAGTTCATCCTTAGAACCTCGTGAGGCTAATCCACCACAAAGTAGGAGTAGGGTTTTGCACCGCAAGGTGGCCCGAACCTAGGTAAATTGTTGTGTCCATCTTCTTCCTCGATCACCGAGCTAGGCCGTGGGGATGACGAACTAGTTGGCTGGACAGGTTGAGTTCTTCGCACACGCCCCAGAGTTTGAACCTTTTTTGGGTCTGCGGAGCCCTGAATCCGACAGCAGCCTATAGTAACTCCACTATCAACAAAGATGTGTTGATCACCAGGAAGGAAACATAGACGTGCAGCAGGCAGAGACCCGGGCCAATAAACCTGATGAAAAATTCTTCCCTGTTTACTCATGATTATTTCTTTACATTGTATCTTTTGAAGTTCCTTTTTTTTCTTTCCGAAGCTCGGCGTGTACGGCTTGAACATATGAAATAAAGCAATTGCGCCCCTCAAGGTTTTTTTAGCATGTCCTTATAATTACTGCCTTTGAGCCGAAAGAATACTTCATCATACAAAGGGCTTCGCTTTTAATCACACACCCAAAACTACAAGTCTGAGGTACTCGACATCTCGGATGTTTGCATTATATGAATCAAGTTTCGAACCTAGATTTTGGTCAATAGTTGGGTTGCCCAGCTCCGACGTATACCTGATACGTCTCCAACGTATCCATAATTTTTGATTGTTCCATGATATTATATTACCCCCTTTGGATGTTAATGGGCTTTATTTTACACATTTATATCATTTTTGGGACTAACCTACTAACCGGAGGCCCATCCCATATTGCTGTTTTTTTTGCCTATTTCAAGATTTCAAGAAAAGGAATATCAAGCGGAGTCCAAACGGAATGAAACCTTTGGGAGCGTGATTTTGGAACGAACATGATCCAGAGGACTTGGAGTGCAAGTCAAGCGGCCGAGGCTCCCACGAGATAGGACGCGCGCCCCAGAGGGCGGCGCGCCTGTCTCGTGGGCCCCAGCGCCACCGACGTACTTCTTCCTCCTATATATACCTACGTACCCCGAAAACATCCAGGGGCACCACGAAACACAATTACCACCACCGTAACCTTCTGTATCTGCGAGATCTCATCTTGGCGCCTTCACAGGCACTCGGCCGGAGGGGGAATCGACCATGGAGGGCTTCTACATCAACATCCTTGCCCCTATGATGAGTTGTGAGTAGTTTACCGCAGACCTATGTGTCCATAGTTATTAGCTAGATGGCTTCTTCTCTCTTTTTGGATCTCAATACAATGTTCTCCCCCTCTCTTGTGGAGATCTATTCGATGTAAACTCTTTTTGCAGTGTGTTTGTCGAGATCTGATGAATTGTGGGTTTATGATCAAGTTTATCTATGAATAATATTTGAATCTTCTCTAAATTCTTTTATGTATGATTGAGTTATCTTTCCAAGTCTCTTAGAATCATCAGTTTGGTTTGGCCTACTAGATTGATCTTTCTTGCCATGGGAGAAGTGCTTAGCTTTGGGTTCAATCTTGCGGTGTCCTTACCCGAAGGATGAAAAGGGTTGCAAGGCACGTATTGTATTGTTGCCATCGAGGATAACAAGATGGGGTTTATATCATATTGCTTGAGTTTATCCTCTACATCATGTCATCTTGCTTATTATGCTACTCTATTCTTATGAACTTAATACTCTAGATGCAAAAGTGAGTCGGTCGATGTGTGGAGTAATAGTAGTAGATGCAGCAGAGTCGGTCTACTTGTTATGGACGTGATGCCAATATACATGATCATGCCTAGATAATCTCATAACTATGCGCTTTTCTATCAATTGCTCGACAGTAATTTGTTCACCCACCGTAATACTTATGCTATCTTGGGAGAAGCCACTAGTGAAACCTATGGCCCCCGGGTCTATCTCTTATCATATTTGCTTTCAATCTACTTTTATTTGCATCTTTACCTTTTGCATTTATATTATAAAATACCAAAAATATATTTATCTTATCATACTATCTTTATTAGATCGCACTTTCACAAGTGGCCGTGAAGGGATTGACAACCCTTTATCGCGTTGGTTGCGAGTTCTCAGTTTGTTTGTGTAGGTGCGCGGGACTTTTGAGGAGCCTCCTACTGGATTGATACCTTGGTTCTCAAAAACTGAGGGAAATACTTACGCTACTATTGCTGCATCACCCTCTCCTCTTCGAGGAAAACCAACGCAAGCTCAAGACGTAGCAAGAAGAATTTCTGGCGCCGTTACCGGGGAGGTCTTCGCTCAAGCCAACATACCAAGTACCCATCACAAACCCATCTCCCTCGCATTTATATTATTTGCCATTTGCCTCTTGTTTTCCTCTCCCCCACTTCACCCTTGCCGTTTTATTCGCCCTCTCTTTCCCAATCTCCTCCTCTTTTTTTGTTTGCCTTTTGTTTGCTCCTGTGTTAGTTGTTTACCTTGTCGTCATGGCTAGCTTTGTCTTTATCCCTTTGTCTCCCGACTTTGAAGTTCTTCACTTCAAGCAAGGACAAGGAGAAAATTTAAAAGATGCTTGGTTTAGGATGTTAGAATCTTATCGTAGTTGTGTTGTGGAAGGAGATTTCAGGATTTTAATGCGTAATTTTTATGTTGGGTTAACCCTATCCCATAGACAACTTCTTGATTTTGCCGCAAAAGGATGTTTTATTGAAATTGATCCTAGTTTCGCTTATGAAATTATAGAAGGGATAGTAGGAGTACTTCCCCTAACGAAGGGATCGTCCTTCTCTCTTGAAGGAACTCAAATTTTAGAGAAACTTTGTGAATTGCAAAAAATTGTTGAACCACTTAAGAATATTGGTGGGAGTATCAACCGCATGAATAATTTGATTGTACTTTGTAATAAGCAGTTGGATGCCTTAGATCAAAGGATCTCTGAGCATGAAGGGAAACGCAAAGAGCCTCCCGGACCTGAGCACAACTCCATTAAAAAGTTGAGTGCCAATGATGGCACTACTTGAATCTATCTTCGCTTTTATGCCTAGCTAGGGGCGTTAAACGATAGCGCTAGTTGGGAGGCAACCCAATTTTCTTTATGTTTTTTTGTTTTTGCTCCTGTTTAGTAATAAATCTTGCATCTACCTTCTGTTTAGATGTGTTTTTTGTAACACCCCGGATCCGATGCGCCAGGTGTCCGCCAGTTATTCGCCGTCGTTGCCATGCCATTTGCTTGCGTGTTGCATTTTGCCATGTCATCATCTGCATTTCATATCATGTCATCATGTGCATTTCATTTTGCATGCATGTTCGTCTCATGCATCCGAGCATTTTCTCCGTTGTCCGTTTTGCAATCCGGCACTCCTATGTCCTCCGGCGTCCCCTTTTGCCTCTTCTCTTGTGCGGGTGTTAAACTTTCTCGGAATGGCCCGAGGTTTGCCAAGCGTCCTTGGTATAACACCGGTAGACCGCCTGTCAAGTTTCGTGCCATTTGGAGGTCGTTTGGTACTCCAACGGTTAACCGGGTAACCGTAAAGCCCTCTTTTGTTGCAGCCTAACACCCCTTCCAAAGTGGCCCAAAGCCCAGCAAACTCCTCTCCATGCTCTCGGTCGTTCGATCACGATCGCGTGGCTGAAAACCGCTCCTCATTTGGACCCTCCTAGCTCCCTCTACCTATAAATATAGCCCCTCCCCCGAAATTCACGGATGATCCCCCCGAAACCCTAGATTTTTTCCCCTCCGCGCGCGCCGGACATGTCCGCACGGCGCCGGACACGTCCGCCGCGCGCTTGCCCACTCGCTGCGCCACGTGGCACTTCCCGCCGCCCGCCACCACCGCGGGCCGCTGAGCCCACGAGGCCAGCGTGGGCCTAGATCCGCGCCGCCGCCCGGCCTTCCCGCCGGCGAAGCTCATGAACCGCCCGCCCGCCAGCGTGCCCGTGCTCCCCTTTCCGGCGGCCAGCGCCGCCCGTCTGGTCCGCTCTCACGCCCGCGGCCACGCCGCCTCTGCCGCCCGTCGCGGCGCCCGCTCCATGCCGCCGGGCGCTTAACGACCGGCGCCGCCGTCGCGCCGCCGCCAGCTCTCCGCGCGCCTGTCGCCTCCTCCGTAGCAGCCGCGCGCCGCGCTCCTCCTCGACCACGAGCTCCGTGAGCTTCGGCCTCGCCTCCCGCCGTTCCCGCGGGATCGGCCGGATCCGGCGAGATCCGTCCGGATCCGTCATCTCCGGCCGTCCCCGACCTCCCCGTGCATCTCCGGCGAAGTTCCGGCGAGCAACTCCGGCGGCCTGCTCCGCTTTGAAATCCGTGCAAGGTTGCCCCCGTTTTCTCCAAGTCCCCGTTACTTTTGCATAAACATGCCATCTTCATCGCATCGCATCTCTGCATCCGTAGCTCCGTTTCGTGCGTATAATATGTCAAATTGTTCATCTCGACGAGTACTTCATTTCGTTCCATTGCATCATTTTCATTTGAGCTCATCTTGATGCCCAAATCTTGTTGGAAGAGTGCATGTTGATGTTAATCTGCTTTGGCTGTTATAACTTCTTTGTTTTATCATTTTTGCCATGATTGATGTGTGCATCCTATGAGGTTGATGTCTACATGAATGTTGAACTATGCCATGCCATCTTTCCAGGGATGTTAACCATGTATTTTTGGGAGTTGTGTGCTGAGTGTATCAAGCTTGCTAAGTAGGGTAGTTGTTGTTTCTGTTTTCCTGGCAGAGTCTGTTATAATTTGTTGCTATGTTAACATGCTTCCACTAATCATTCTATGCATAATCTGAAGATGCTCTATAAATATGTTTTGATATACATGTCTTGCTCTATCCATTCATGCCCTTGTTTGCAATTATAGCCTGCTGGAACATGTTCATTTCTTGCTCCAAATTTGCTTGAAAATGTTGCTGTCAGCCTGTTAACATTAAGTTCACTTGTTTCCATGTGTTTTCCTAGTGATCCATGCATCCTATGACCTTGCTCTTGCCATGCTTAGCTTCATAAACATGCCTTATTACTGTTGGTTGCCTTGCCATGCCATGTTTTGCTCTGTGGTGAGTGGTTCAAGCTCACGAACATGCCTACTTATTGTTGTTCCTGCCATGTATGAATCTGTAATATAACTTGCCATGTTTACATGGGTGCCATCATATTTTCTATGCCTTTTTGGCTTATGGTCAGTAAGGGACTTTTGATATATGTTATTAGTAGATTCATGCCATGTCTTTGTTTGCCATGATAAGTTCCTGTAACATGTTGTTTACTTGCTCTAAACATTGCAACCTGATGTTATTTCTGCTTAAGTCTGAAACTGTTATTATTTGCAATATCTCCATGTCTTTTTGAGCATGTTCTAGTGTTTTCTGGAGATAGCTCAGTGTTCATGTTTTGTTATGCTTTACGTGTATTTCCTGCCCATGCCTTTTGTTATTATGTTGGGATGCTGTAGCTTATTATTTTGATGCTTGTAAGATGCCTAGTTGCTGTTTTGGACAGATTGTTGCTATGACTTGTATAGTGCGCATGTGTTGAACCGTTGCTCCGTTTTGAGTGTGCTCTATATCAAACTTGCTTGATTTTGCATGTAGCTTCATATTATCATGTTGCATCCTTGTTTTGGTGTGTTTGCTTGATGTTTGTATGCATTTTGCATTAATGCCATGTTTAACTTGTTTTGCTCATATCTTCTAGGCCGTAGCTCCGAATCTAATGAACTTTATATGTAACTTGACTAGAATTTCGTGTAGATCCTCTTGGTGCTCTTTAACTTGCTGTTTAACAACTTCAACATAATGTTTATTCAGTTCTGGACCAATTTCGAAAATTGCATATGAGGACTTACCGGAATTGTTATATGTTGTTTCCGGCCTCATGTAAACTTGCCTTGATGTGTTGTTCTTGTTTGCATCATCTCTTGCCATGAGTAGCTTCATGTAGCTTTGTCATGCATCATGCTTGTTGTGCACCATGTCTTGTTCATGTGTGGTGTGTTTACTATGTTGTGTGCTTCTTATCGATAGTTCCCATTTCGTTGCGATCGTGAGGATTCGTTCGTCTCCACTTGGTTCGTCTTCGTGGTTTCATCTTCTTCATGGACTCGTTCTTCTTCCTTGCGGGATTCCAGGCAAGATGACCGCTACCCTGGATCTCACTACTATCATTGCTATGCTAGTTGCTTCGTTCTATCGCTATGCTGCGCTACCTATTACCTGTTTATCAAGCCATCCTATATTGCCATGAACCCCTAACCTTTGACACCTTTCCTATGCAAACCGTTGTTTGGCTATGTTACCGCTTTGCTCAGCCCCTCTTATAGCGTTGCTAGTTGCAGGTGAAGTTGAAGATTGCTCCATGGTGGACAGGGTTATGTTGGGATATCACAATATCTCTTATATTATTAATGCATCTATATATTTGGTAAAGGGTGGAAGGCTCGGCCTTATGCCTGGTGTTTTGTTCCACTCTTGCCGCCCTAGTTTCCGTCATACCGGTGTTATGTTCCCGGATTTTGCGTTCCTAACGCGGTCGGGTGATTTATGGGACCCCCTGACAGTTCGCTTTGAATAAAACTTGTCCAAAGAAGGCCTAACATTGACTTTTACCATTTGCCTCACCACCACCTACCTTTTCCCTTGGGAGTCGCTCTCTCGAGGGTCATCTTTATTTAGCCCCCGACCAATGCTTGTCTAAGTGCTGGTCCGAACCGAGTAGATCATGGGGCCCCTCGGGCAACTCGAGGTCTGGTTTTACTCGTGGGATGTCTCATCCGTGTTGCCACGAGAGCGAGATATGTGCAGCTCCTATCGGGATTGTCGGCGCATCGGGTGGCTTTGCTGGTCTTGTTTTACCATTGTCGAAATGTCTTGATGTACCGGATACCGAGTCGATCGGAGTGTCTCGGGTGAAGGTCTATTCCTTCGATGATCACGAGAGCTTGTCATGGGCTAAGTTGGGACACCCTGCAGGGTTTAAACTTTCGAGAGCCGTGCCCGCGGTTATGTGGCGATGGGAATTTGTTAATGTCGGTTGTAGATAACTTGACACCAGATCTGAATTAAAACGCATCAACCGAGTGTTTAGCCGTGATGGTCTCTTCTCGGCGGAGTCCGGGAAGTGAACACGGTTTCTGGGTTATGTTTGACGTAAGTAGGTGTTCAGGATCACCTCTTGATCATTGCTAGCTTCACGACCGTTCCGCTTGTTCTCTTCTCGCTCTTATTTGCGCATGTTAGCCACCATATCATGCTTAGCCGCTGCTGCAACCTCACCACTTTACCCATTCCTTTCCCATTAAGCTTTGCTAGTCTTGATACCCATGGTAATGGGATTGCTTGAGTCCTCGTGGCTCACGGATACTTCAAAACCAGTTTGCGGTGCCTATGTTACGAAAGCGGTGGCGAACCAAGCTCAAGGAGGAGCTCGATGAAGATCTTGCCCTTTTTGTTGTTTCGTTCTAGTTGATCGATGAGTGGAGCCCAGTTGGGGTCGATCGGGGACCTTTATCGCATTTGGGGTTCTTCTTTTATTTTGGTTCCGTAGTCGGACCTTGATTGTATCTGGATGATGTAATGCTTTATTCATGTATTTGTGTGAAGTGGCGATTGTAAGCCAACTATGTATCTTTTTCCTTATGTATTACATGGGTTGTGTGAAGATTACCTCACTTGCGACATTGTTTCAATGCGTTATGCCTCTAAGTCGTGCTTCGACACGTGGGAGATATAGCCGCATCGAGGCGTTACAAGTTGGTATCGAGCCTTCCCGACCTTAGGAGCCCCACCGCTGATCGTTTTTAGCGGCGAGTTGTGTCTAGAAAATGTTTTGAGTCATTTAGGATTACATATATCGGAGAGTTAGAATTCTTTTACTCCTCACCTTAAATCGCTCTGGTGAGGTATCCCGACGTAGAGTTTTGACTCTTCTCTTCTCAAAGTTCACTAAATTTTTTAGGATCACGCTGGTATCTTAGAATCGTTCGATGGTTTTATGATGACAACATTGTCTTGGTGCCTCCGTCGGCAGGGGTTTTTTAGTGGAGGTGTCCCGGAGTTGAGCTCGAGGTGTTGTCGTCATAATTTTATCGTTGCGATTCGCAATACCGAGTTTAATACGCCGACATCGAAAATCTCTTTTATGCGCTTGTTGGTGAGATAACCCCGCTAACCCAAAGATCTTGAGGTGAGTACGGAGTATTGCCACGACTCGCATAACGGATGCTTTTCGAAGGTTGAGGTACACGATTTCTGAAGGTTTCTTGGTTATATGTTGACGGATGGATACAGCTTGGATGTAGGTATTGTTAGTTTGGGTGAGATATATTGCTTCCCCTGTATCCCCAACACCAGATTGCATAACCAGAAAGTTTCGGGAGTTTTATAGGTGGGAATTCAAGTAGCTCCTAGAACATCTTTCCGACAGATGCATGATATGGGATTGGGTAAATCTCTATCATATGTATTTGTTCCGGCTTATTCTGCAAGCCAATCCTTTGTTTTGTTTTATTTGTGGTATTCGAGTCGCTTCGATGTCAAATGTTGAATCCATACCTTTCCTAAACGGTGTTCTCATATTGCTATTTGAATACTAATCCTTTTGATCATTGAGATTGTCATGTCAATCCTTTTCAACCGGCGTGCTTCTCTTCAAGTGGATCCGATCATTTCAACCGCGAGATCAAATTCTAAGTTTTCTCAACGGTATTTGTTTCATCTTTCCCAAGTTGCCTTTGTTTTCCCGCCCTCCCACCCTTTTTCTTCAAGGACTCATTTATTTTAATCAAGTATCCATTTATTCATGTGAAGTCACTTCACTCTTTTCAATCAATGTTCTTATCCGGGGATTTCCCATGAAGATGCTCAATAGTTTCAAGTTCATCATCCTTCATTGTTGTTTCTTCTCCGGTGGATCCAATTCAAGCTTTTGATATTCATCATATCCCTTTCCTCATTTCAAATGCTTTTTCATACCGGTGCACCTCTTAATCTTTCACTTCTCGCTATTCATTTGTTCTGGAGTGCTGAAGATTTCTCACAAGACTTGTGTTTCCATTCTCAAGCCGTTCAAGATATTTCGAGGTTGTTATCTCATTCAAGCTATTTAATTCGACCGGTGCAATCTTTATTTCAAGCAATCCTTCAACAATATTTCTTTTGAGTGGGCCCTAACCCACAGGTCTTTTCCCAGGATCTTACCTGACTCTTCTAATTTTTGCGGAGTTATTATCAAATTCATTCCAAAGTTTGACGTAAGAATGAATTTTCATCAGTCTCATGCCTTCTCCTAGGCCGCTTTCAAATTCTTTTCATAGTTGGCTCAACCTCTTCGCTTTTAATTCTCCCGGAGTATCTCAACAATTCATGGTGGTTCTCATCATCATTCTCAACATTTGAAGGGCGAAGAAGGATTTCTCTTAAATCTTGCTCCATTCTCTTGAATATTCATGGTTCTAGCTTCATGCTATCCTCATAATTGTTTTCGATTGTGAGAATTCTTTTCAACCATCCGACACATTTCAAGGGTTGCTTCCTTTCTCGATCATCTGAAGGCCATCATTTCTGAATATTACTCAATCTCAGCTTTCAACTCTCGTTCTCGAATTCTTCCGGTGCATCGTTCGAATATCCTCTAATCAGTTCATGTTCTCTTCATTCTCATGTATCTAAATCCCTTCTAGTATCTTCATTTGCTTTCAAATTCTTTCCAGTGAATTGTGCCTTTGCTATGTTCATTCTCAATTCTTACGGTGGTTCGTTCAAGATTTCTTTTCCTTTGTTATCATATCAATTCGTTCGTTCTTTTCAATCCTACCGGTGGTTCATCAATACCTTCTCAAGTTTACGCCATATCTCTCTTAATCCTTTCTACGAGAATAAGTAGTATGCCAAATCCATTGCTTGTCATCAATTTAATTTGATGAAGGATAAGCATACAATAAATCTTATTCTTATTTCCTTGAGGTGATTCAATTCTTTTCTTTTCCGGAGTTCCAACTTTTCCGCATTATCTCGTCGCGAAGCTCCATCTAAATCATTGCAAGGCTTCACCTTGTGTTTTCAACTTCTCTTTCTTTTTTATCATCCTTTTATTACCGGAGTTCTTCATGGAGGCTCTACATGATGGTTCATCAAGGATTCCTTTCATTCTTCAATTGTTCTTCAAGATTTCTCTTGAAGTTATGACCCGCCAAGCTATACTCAAAATTAAACATGGTGCTCAACACATGTTTTGTTTTGAGGAGCTCAAGTATTCTTCATCTTGCATTCCAAAGTGCAATTCTTTCTACCTTATCTTTTGAGATGGTGTTATGTCACTCTTGACAATTTCCTTCTTGTTTCAAGATTCATATGTTGTCAAGAATGAGGTATTTTAAATCCATCAATCCCTTTGTTGGAGTTATCTTGGGTTATATTTCACCTAAAGCTTTCCCTAAGGATTGTTGCTATTTGTGGTGCTTATAAATGATCCAATTTTCTTCTTCTCATCTCGGTGAAGAAGTTTTTCATCTCTTTGGTGCTCTCAACCAATTAATTGTTTCCATTAGTGGCCGGTTGTCACCTCATCATTTTGAGATGTTTGCCATAAGCCCACAACAAGTTTGTGCTTCTAGTTGTTGATTTTCCAACAACTCCGTTCGATTCTTCTTTGCAAGGATGCTTTCCAAATTCAATTGTGGCAGAAGATGTCATTTTCTTCTCCATTCTGTTATTCCAATGATCCATCTTCTATCCTTTCTTCCGGAGGCATTGTGATGTTGCACTTTTCACTTATCATCTCGAATTGTGAGGATCGTGTTCTTTTCTTGCTTATCCATTTAACTGGAGTGTTGTATCATCTCTTCAATATCTTTGCATCTCATCAAGTTTTCTTCTCTCTTCTATCGGACTGCTGCCAAATTCTGCCATTCTTGTTCCTTGGCTATCTCATTATACCGAGGTGGTCATATTCTTTTCGTTCGTGAAGCTCTTATTTCAATGTCTTTCAACCTTCAAATTCTCGTAATGTTCCTTGTTCCTCTTTTCTAACGGATTGTTTGCAATCTCGTTCATCTCCGTTGTACTCTTTCTTTTAAATTGCTCAACATCTCAAGGTTCATGGTTTTCACTCGTTCGTCAAAGAAGCAACTTAGTTTTACCTCTTCTCTTCCTCTTCCGTTTTCCCTCCGGTGCCATCCTAGATCTCGGGACGAGATCCTCTCGTAGTGGTGGAGTGTTGTAACGCCCCGGATCCGATGCGCCAGGTGTCTGCCAGTTATTCGCCGTCGTTGCCATGTCATTTGCTTGCGTGTTGCATTTTGCCATGTCATCATCTGCATTTCATATCATGTCATCATGTGCATTTCATTTTCCATGCATATTCGTCTCATGCATCCGAGCATTTTCTCTGTTGTCCGTTTTGCAATCCGGCACTCCTATGTCCTCCGGCGTCCCCTTTTGCCTCTTCTCTTGTGCGGGTGTTAAACTTTCTCGGAATGGCCCGAGGTTTGCCAAGCGGCCTTGGTATAACACCGGTAGACCGCCTGTCAAGTTTCGTGCCATTTGGAGGTCGTTTGGTACTCCAACAGTTAACCGGGTAACCGTAAAGTCCTATTTTGTTGCAGCCCAACACCCCTTCCAAAGTGGCCCAAAGCCCAGCAAACTCCTCTCCATGCTCTCGGTCGTTCGATCACGATCGCGTGGCCGAAAACCGCTCCTCATTTGGACCCTCCTAGCTCCCTCTACCTATAAATATAGCCCCTCCCCCGAAATTCACGGATGATCCCCCCGCAACCCTAGATTTTTTCCCCTCCGCGCGCGCCGGACATGTCCGCACGGCGCCGGACACGTCCGCCGCCGTGCCCCGTCCACTCGCGCGCTGCCACGTGGCACTTCCCGCCGCCCGCCACCGCGGCCCCGCTGAGCCCATCCCGAGGCCAGCGTGGGCCCAGATCCGCGCCGCCCGGCCTTCCTGCCGGCGAGCTCATGAGCCGCCCGCCGCCAGCGTGCCGCGCTCCCGCTCCGGCAGGCTTGCGCCCGCTCTGCCCGTCCGCTCGCCCGCCCACGGCCGCGCCGCCCGCCTCTGCCGCCGTCGCGCGCCCGCTCGGTGCCGCCCGGGCGCCCGGCGACCAGCGCCGCCGTCCGCCGCCGCCCGCTCCTCCGCGCGCCTGTCGCCTCCTCCGTAGCAACCAGCGCCGCCGCGCTCCTCCTCGACCACGAGCTCCGTGAAGCTTCGGCCTCGCCTCCCCGCGCCGTTCCCCGCCGGGATCCAGCCGGATCCGGCGAGATCCGGTCCGGATCCGTCATCTCCGGCCGTCCCCGACCTCCCCGTGCATCTCCGGCGAAGTTCCGGCGAGCAACTCCGGCGGCCTGCTCCGCGTTGAAATCCGTGCAAGGTTGCCCCCGTTTTCTCCAAGTCCCCGTTACTTTTGCATAAACATGCCATCTTCATCGCATCGCATCTCTGCATCCGTAGCTCCGTTTCGTGCGTATAATATGTCAAATTGTTCGCCTCGACGAGTACTTCATTTCGTTCCATTGCATCATTTTCATTTGAGCTCATCTTGATGCCCGAAATGCTGTTGGAAGAGTGCATGTTGATGTTAATCTGCTGAAACTGTTATAACTTGCTGTTTTATCATTTTTGCCATGATTGATGTGTGCATCCTATGAGGTTGATGTCTACATGAATGTTGAACTATGCCATGCCATCTTTCCAGGGGTGTTAACCATGTATTTTTGTGAGTTGTGTGCTGAGTGTATCAAGCTTGCTAAGTAGGGTAGTTGCTGTTTCTGTTTTCCTGGCAGAGTCTGTTATAATTTGTTGCTATGTTAACATGCTTCCACTAATCATTCTATGCATAATCTGAAGATGCTCTATAAATATGTTTTGATATACATGTCTTGCTCTATCCATTCATGCCCTTGTTTGCAATTATAGCCTGCTAGAACATGTTCATTTCTTGCTCCAAATTTGCTTGAAAATGTTGCTGTCAGCCTGTTAAGATTAAGTTCACTTGTTTCCATGTGTTTTCCTAGTGATCCATGCATCCTATGACCTTCCTCTTGCCATGCTTAGCTTCATAAACATGCCTTATTACTGTTGGTTGCCTTGCCATGCCATGTTTTGCTCTGTGGTGAGTGGTTCAAGCTCACGAACATGCCTACTTATTGTTGTTCCTGCCATGTATGAATCTGTAATATAACTTGCCATGTTTACATGGGTGCCATCATATTTTCTATGCCTTTTTGGCTTATGGTCAGTAAGGGACTTTTGATATATGTTATTAGTAGATTCATGCCATGCCTTTGTTTGCCATGATAAGTTCCTGTAACATGTTGTTTGCTTGCTCTAAACATTGCAACCTGATGTTATTTTTGCTTAAGTCCGAAACTGTTATTACTTGCAATATCTCCATGTCTTTTTAAGCATGTTCTAGTGTTTTCTGGAGATAGCTCAGTGTTCATGTTTTGTTATGCTTTACGTGTACTTCATGCCCATGCCTTTTGTTATTATGTTGGGGTGCTGTAGCTTATTGTTTTGATGCTTGTAAGATGCCTGGTTGCTGTTTTGGATAGATTGTTGCTATGACTTGTATAGTGCGCATGTGTTGAACCGTTGCTCCGTTTTGAGTGTGCTCTATATCAAACTTGCTTGATTTTGCATGTAGCTTCATATTATCATGTTGCATCCTTGTTTTGGTGTGTTTGCTTGATGTTTGTATGCATTTTGCATTAATGCCATGTTTAACTTGTTTTGCTCATATCTTCTAGGCCGTAGCTCCGAATCTAATGAACTTTATATGTAACTTGACTAGAATTTTGTGTAGATCCTCTTGGTGCTCTTTAACTTGTTGTTTAACAACTTCAACATAAAGTTTATTCAGTTCTGGACCAATTTCGAAAATTGCATATGAGGACTTACCGGAATTGTTATATGTTGTTTCCGGCCTCATGTAAACTTGCCTTGATGTGTTGTTCTTGTTTGCATCATCTCTTGCCATGAGTAGCTTCATGTAGCTTTGTCATGCATCATGCTTGTTGTGCACCATGTCTTGTTCATGTGTGGTGTGTTTACTATGTTGTGTGCTTCTTATCGATAGTTCCGTTTCGTTCGATCGTGAGGATTCGTTCGTCTCCACTTGGTTCGTCTTCGTGGTTTCATCTTCTTCATGGACTCGTTCTTCTTCCTTGCGGGATTCGAGCAAGATGACCGCTACTGGATCTCACTACTATCATTGCTATGCTAGTTGCTTCGTTCTATCGCTATGCTTTGCGCTACCTATTACTGCTTATCAAGCCATCCTATATTGCCATGAACCCCTAACCTTTGACACCTTTCCTATGCAAACCGTTGTTTGGCTATGTTACCGCTTTGCTCAGCCCCTCTTATAGCGTTGCTAGTTGCGGTGAAGTTGAAGATTGCTCCATGGTGGGCGGGGTTATGTTGGGATATCACAATATCTCTTATATTATTAATGCATCTATATATTTGGTAAAGGGTGGAAGGCTCGGCCTTATGCAGTGTTTTGTTCCACTCTTGCCGCCTAGTTTCCGTCATACCGTGTTATGTTCCCGGATTTTGCGTTCCTAACGCGGTCTGGTGATTTATGGGACCCGTGATGTTCGGTTTGAATAAAACTTGTCCAAAGAAGGCCCAACATTGACTTTTACCATTTGCCTCACCACCACCTACCTTTTCCCTTGGGAGTCGCTCTCTCGAGGTCATCTTTATTTTAGCCCCCGGACCGGTGCTTGTCTAAGTGCTGGTTCGAACCGAGTAGATCATGGGGCCTCCTCGGGCAACTCGAGGTCTTGTTTTACTCGTAGGATGTCTCATCCGTGTTGCCCGAGAACGAGATATGTGCAGCTCCTATCGGGATTGTCGGCGCGGGCGGCTTTGCTGGTCTTGTTTTACCATTGTCGAAATGTCTTGATGTACCGGATACCGAGTCCGATCGAGTGTCTCGGGTGAAGGTCTATTCCTTCGATGATCGCGAGAGCTTGTCATGGGCTAAGTTGGGACACCCTGCAGGGTTTAAACTTTCGAGAGCCGTGCCGCGGTTATGTGGCAGATGGGAATTTGTTAATGTCCGTTGTAGATAACTTGACACCAGATCCGAATTAAAACGCATCAACCGAGTGTGTAGCCGTGATGGTCTCTTCTCGGCGGAGTCCGGGAAGTGAACACGGTTTCTGGGTTATGTTTGACGTAAGTAGGTGTTCAGGATCACCTCTTGATCATTGCTAGCTTCACGACCGTTCCACTTGTTCTCTTCTCGCTCTTATTTGCGCATGTTAGCCACCATATCATGCTTAGCCGCTGCTGCAACCTCACCACTTTACCCATTCCTTTCCCATTAAGCTTTGCTAGTCTTGATACCCATGGTAATGGGATTTATGAGTCCTCGTGGATCACGAGATACTTCCAAAACCACTTTGCGGTGCCTATGTTACCGAAAGCGGTGACGAACCAAGCTCAAGGAGGAGCTCGATGAAGATCTTGCCCTTTTGTTGTTTCGTTCTAGTTGATCGAGAGTGGAGCCCAGTTGGGGTCGATCGGGGACCTTTGTCGCATTTGGGGTTCTTCTTTTATTTTGGTTCCGTAGTCGGACCTTGATTGTATCTGGATGATGTAATGCTTTATTCATGTATTTGTGTGAAGTGGCGATTGTAAGCCAACTATGTATCTTTTTCCCTTATGTATTACATGGGTTGTGTGAAGATTACCTCACTTGCGACATTGCTTTCAATGCGGTTATGCCTCTAAGTCGTGCTTCGACACGTGGGAGATATAGCCGCATCGAGGGCGTTACATTTTTCTCTTTTAACTAGTGTTTTTGCCTAGTAGAACCTATAGGATAACCTACGATGATAGTTGATTTGATTCTACTGAAAAACAGAAACTTTGCACGCACGAATATAATTTTGTTAAATCACAGGAAGGTGCTTTTGCATTGATTATTTTTGATTCTATTCAATAAACAAATTGTACAGGACTTACTATTTTGGTAGGATTTTTAGAGTTCCAGAAGTTTGCGTTAGTTAGAGATTGCTACAAACTGTTCTGTTTTTGACAGATTCTGTTTTTCGTGTGTTGTTTGCTTATTTCAATGCATCTATGGCTAGTAAAATAGTTTATGAACCATAAAGAAGTTGGAATACAGTAGGTTTAACACCAAAATAAATAAAGAATGAGTTCATTACAGTACCTTATGTGGTGGTTTTGTTTTCTTTCACTAACGGAGCTTATAAGATTTCCTGTTGAGTTTTGTGTTGTGAAGTTTTCAAGTTTTGGGTAAAGCTTTTATGGACTATGGAATAAGGAGTGGCAAGAGCCTAAGCTTGGGGATGCCCATGGCACCCCAAGATATTCATGAATAGCCAAAAGCCTAAGCTTGGGGATGCCCCGGGAAGGCATCCCCTCTTTCATCTTCGTTCATTGGTAACTTTACTTGGAGCTATATTTTTATTCGCCACATGATATGTGTTTTGCTTGGAGCATCGTGTATTATATTAGTCTTTGCTTTTTAGTTTAACACAATCATCCTTGCTGTACACACCTTTTGGGAGAAGCCTATTTGATTAGAATTTGCTAGAATACTCTATGTGCTTCACTTATATCTTTTGAGCTTGATAGTTTTTGCTCTAGTGCTTCACTTATATCTTTTAGAGCACAGTGGTGTCTTAATTTTGAAGAAATTTCTAGTCTCTCATGCCTCACTTATATATTTTTGAGAGTCTTTTAGAACAGCATGGTATTTGCTATGGTTACAAAGTTGGTCCTAGAATGATGAGCATCCAAGTTGGGTATAATAAAAACTATCATAGAAAAAGAATTGGATGCTATGATCAATTTGATGCTTGATAATTGTTTTGAGATATAAAGGTAGTAATGTTAGTGGCATGCTAGTTGGTAATTATGAAATTGAGAAATACTTTTATTGAAGTTGGCAAGTCCCGTAGCATGCACGCATGGTAAAAGTTGTATGACAAATTTGTTGCATGAGGTGCTCTTTTGATTGTCTTCCTTATGAGTGGCAGTCGGGGACGAGCGATGGTCTTTTCCTACCAATCTATCCCTCTTGGGGCATGCGTAGTAGTACTTTGCTTCGAGGTCTAAGTACACTTTTGCAATAAGTATATAAGTTCTTTTTGACTAATGTGAGTCCATGGATATATGCACACTCATCCTTTCACTTTGCTAGCCTTTATTATTATAGCGCAACTTTCGCCGGTATCATAAACCCCTTATTTACCTTCCTCAAAACAGCCACCATACCTACCTATCATGGCATTTCCATAGCCATTCCGAAATATATTGCCATGCAACTTTCCACCATTCCGTTTATTATGACACGTTCCATCATTGTCATATTGCTCTTTGCATGATCATGTAGTTGACATCGTATTCGTGGCAAGGCCACCTTCATAATTTTCATACATGTCACTCTTGATTCATTGCATATCCCGGTACACCGCCGGAGGCATTCATATAGAGTCATATCTTGTTCTAGCTTTGAGTTGTAAATCCATAAAAGTGTGATGATCTTCATTATTAGAGCATTGTCCTAGTGAGGAAAGGATGATGAAGGCTATGATTCCCCCACAAGTCGGGATGAGACTTCAGACTTTACAAAAAGAAAAAAAAAGAAAGAAAAAAATGAGATGAGAAAAGAAAAGAAAAAAAGAAAGGCCAAAAAGAAAAAAAAAGGCCAAAGAAAAAAAAAGAGAAAAAGAAAAAAAAATGAGAGAAAAAGAGAGAAGGGACAATGCTACTATCTCTTTTTCCACACTTGTGCTTCAAAGTAGCACCATGATCTTCATGATAGAGAGTCTCTTATGTTGTCACGTTCATATACTAAGTGGGTGTTTTTCATTATAGAACTTGGCTTGTATATTCCAATGATGGGCTTCCTCAAAATGCCCTAGGTCTTCGTGAGCAAGCAAGTTAGATGCACACCCACTTAGTTTCTTTTGTTGAGATTTCATATATTTATAGCTCTAGTGCATCCATTGCATGGCAATCCCTACTCACTCACATTGATATCTATTAATGGGCATCTCCATGTAGCCCGTTAATACGCCTAGTTGATGTGAGACTATATTCTCCCGTTTTGTCCTCACAACCACCACCATATACCACCATAGTGCTATGTCCATGGCTTGCGCTCATGTATTGCGTAAGAGTTGAAAAAGCTGAAGCGTGTTAAAAAGTATGAAACAATTGCTCGGCTCGTCATCGGGGTTGTGCATGATGGGAGTATTTTGTGTAATGAAAATGAAGCATGGCCTAACTATATGATTTTGTAGGGATAAGCTTTCTTTGGCTATGTTATTTTGATAGGACATGATTATTTGTTAGTATGCTTTGAAGCGTTATTATTTTTATGTTTTATAAGCTTTTATTTTGAATCATTTGGATCTGAACATTCATGCCACAATAAATAAAATTACATTGAGAATTATGCTAGGTAGCATTCCACATCAAAAATTTCTTTTTATCATTTACCTACTCGAGGACGAGCAGGAATTAAGCTTGGGGATGCTTGATACGTCTCCAACGTATCTATAATTTTTGATTGTTCCATGCTATTATATTACCCCTTTTGGATGTTTATGGGCTTTATTTTACACATTTATATCAGTTTTGGGACTAACCTACTAACCGGAGGCCCAGCCCATATTGCTGTTTTTTTTGCCTATTTCAGTATTTCGAAGAAAAGGAATATCAAACGGAGTCCAAACGGAATGAAACCTTCGGAACCGTGATTTTTGGAACGAACGTGATCCATAGGACTTGGAGTGCAAGTCAAGAAGCAGCCGAGGCTCCCACGAGATAGGAGGCCGCGCCCCCCCTGTAGGGCGCGCCCCCCTGTCTCGTGGGCCCCTTGGGCAGACACCGACATACTTCTTCCTCCTATATATACCTACGTACCCCGAAAACATCCAGGGGCACCACAAAACACAATTTCCACCACCGTAACCTTCTGTATCCGCGAGATATCATCTTGGAGCCTTCGCCGACACTCGGCCGGAGGGGGAATCGACCATGGAGGGCTTCTACATCAACATCCTTGCCCCTCCGATGAGTTGTGAGTAGTTTACCACAGACCTACGGGTCCATAGTTATTAGCTAGATGGCTTCTTCTCTCTTTTGGGATCTCAATACAATGTTCTCCCCCTCTCTTGTGGATATCTATTCGATGTAAACTCTTTTTGCGGTGTGTTTGTCGAGATCCGATGAATTGTGGGTTTATGATCAAGTTTATCTATGAATAATATTTGAATCTTCTCTGAATTCTTTTATGTATGATTGAGTTATCTTTGCAAGTCTCTTCAAATTATCAGTTTGGTTTGGCCTACTAGATTGATCTTTCTTGCCATGGGAGAAGTGCTTAGCTTTGGGTTCAATCTTGCGGTGTCCTTACCCAGTGACAGAAAGGGTTGCAAGGCACGTATTGTATTATTTCCATCGAGGATAACAAGATGGGGTTTATATCGTATTGCTTGAGTTTATCCCTCTACATCATGTCATCTTGCTTAATGCGTTACTTGTTCTTATGAACTTAATACTCTAGATGCAGGCAGGAGTTGGTCGATGTGTGGAGTAATAGTAGTACATGCAGGCAGGAGTCACTCTACTTGTTATGGACGTGATGCCTATATACATGATCATGCCTAGATAATCTCATAACTATGCGCTTTTCTATCAATTGCTCGACAGTAATTTGTTCACCCACCGTAATACTTATGCTATCTTGAGAGAAGCCACTAGTGAAACCTATGGCCCCCGGGTCTATCTCTTATCATATTTGCTTTCAATCTACTTTTATTTGCATCTTTACCTTTTGCATCTATATTATAAAATACCAAAAATATATTTATCTTATCATACTATATTTATTAGATCTCACTTTCGCAAGTGGCTGTGAAGGGATTGATGATGACCCACAAGTGTAGGGGATCTATCGTAGTCCTTTCGATAAGTAAGAGTGTCGAACCCAACGAGGAGCAGTAGGAAATGATAAGCGGTTTTCAGTAAGGTTTTCTCTGCAAGCACTGAAGTTGTAGGTAATAGATAGTTTTGTGATAAGATAAATAGTAATGAGCCAAAAGTAAATAAAGTAAATAAAGTGCAGCAAGGTGGCCCAATCCTTTATGTAGCAAAGGATAAGCCTGGACAAATTCTAATAATGAAGAAGGAGCTCCTGAGGACACATTGGGAATTATCGTCAAGCTAGTTTTCATCACGTTCATAAGATTCGCGTTCGGTATAATTTGATATGTGGGTGGACTGGCACTTGTGTACTGCCCTAACTTGGACAAGCATCCCACTTATGATTAACCCCTATTGCAAGCATCCGCAACTACAAAAAGGAGTATTGAGGTAAACCTAACCACAACATTAAACATATGGGTCCATATCAACCCCTAACGAAGCAAGGCATAAACTAGGGTTTAAGCTTCTGTCACTCTAGCAACCCATCATCTACTTATTACTTCCCTATGCCTTCCTCTAGGCCCAACTAATGGTGAAGTGTCATGTAGTCGACATTCACATAACACCACTAGAGGAAAGACAACATACATCTCATCAAAATATCGAACGAATACCAAATTCACATGACTACTAATAGCAAGACTTCACCCATGTCCTCAGGAACAAACGTAACTACTCACAAAGCATATTCATGTTCATAATCAGAGGAGTAATAATATGCATAAAGGATCTGAACATATGATCTTCCACCAAGTATACCAATTAGCATCAACTACAAGAAGTAATCAACACTACTAGCAACCCACAGGTACCTATTTGTGGTTTAGATACAAGATTGGATACAAAGAGATGAACTAGGGTTTTGAGAGGAGATGGTGCTGGTGAAGATGTTGATGGAGATTGACCCCCTCCCGATGAGAGGATCGCTGGTGATGACGTTGGTGATGATTTCCCCCTCCCAGAGGGAAGTGTCCCCGGCAGAACAGCTCCGCCAGAGCCCTAGATTGATTCCGCCAAGGTTCCGCCTGGTGGCGGCAGAGTTTCATCCCGTAAGCTTGCCCATGATTTTTTCCAGGGTAAAAGTGATGATATAGCAGAAGATGGACGCCGGAGGCCCACCAGGGGGCCCAGGAGATAGGAGGTCGCGCCCTCTGGGCGCCCCTGTCTCTGGGCAGGTGTGGACCCCGGCCTATTTCTTTCGCTCATAAATTCATATTAAATCCAAAAGTTGTTTCGTGGAGTTTCGGGACTTTTGGAGTTGTGCAGAATAGGTTTCCAACGTTTGCTCCTTTTCCAGCCAGAATTCCAGCTGCCGCCATTCCCCCTCTGCATGGTAAACCTTGTAAAACAAGAGAGAATAGCCATAAGTATTGAGATATAATGTGTAATAACAGCCCAGAATGCAATAAATATTGATATAAAAGCATGATGCAAAATGGACGTATCAACTCCCCCAAGCTTAGACCTCGCTTGTCCTCAAGCGGAAGCCGAAATCGAAAAATATGTCCACATGTTTAGAGATAGAGGTGTCGATAAAAATAAAATACGGACATGAGGGCATCATGATCATTCTAATAACAGCCACATATATAGATTTTGTCATATGATTTCCTATGCTCAAGTAATAAGCAATTCACAATGTCAAGTATGGTTCAAAAACTTCATTGGGAACTAACAAACTACAATCTCAGTCATTGAAGCAATTGCAATTTATCGTAACATCAAAAAGAGTCAATAATAGAGTTTTTCAACAAGCTCACATACTCAACTATCTCGTAGTCTCCCATAATTGCTAACACTCATGCAATACTTGTGGTTATAGAGTTTCAGCCGGACACTGAGAAAGATAGGGTCTTATTGTGTTGCCTCCCAACGTATTCACCTTTAGGTGATGTCAACAATAATAGCCTATGCCAACTTACATCCAATTGGATATATGTATCATGATCTTTCAAACACGAGGAGCTTGCCAAAGGATAAAATGAAAAATGGAAATGTGAGCATCACCTTGACTCAAGCATAAAGTAAAAACATAAAGTAAAAGATAGGCCCTTCGCAGAAGGAAGCAGATGTTGTCATGCGCGTTTAGGGTTGATGCATAAAGTCTTAGTGCAAAAGAACGTCACTTTATATTGCCCCTTATATGTGCACCTTTATTATGTAGTCCGTCGCTTTTATTACTTCCACAACAAGTTCATACAAAGTTTATTTTCTCTGCTCTAATAAGTCATACATATTTAGAGAGCAATTTTTATTGCTTGCACCGATGACAACTTACTTGAAGGATCTTACTCAATCCATAGGTAGGTATGGTGGACTCTCATGGAAAAACTGGGATTGAGGATATTTGGAAGCACAAGTAGTATCTCTACTTGGTGCAAGGAATTTGGCTAGCAAGAGGGGGGAAAGGCAAGCTCAACATGTTTGGAAGGTCAATGACAATATACTTTAACTGAGATGTCGGAAAACATAAACCATTACGTTGTCTTCCTTGTCAGACATCAACTCTTTTAGCATGTCATACTTAATGAGTGCTTCACAATCATAAAATATGTCCAAGATAATATATTTATATGTGAACCCCTCTTTCCTTATCACTTCCTATTAATTGCAATGATGACCAAGGCTACGTTCATCAACTCTCAACAATTTTTATGCCTCATACTTTCTATGTGTGAAGTTATCACTATCCATAAGATCAATATGAACTCTTTTGTTCTTTCTACTTTCTCAAGATCATAGCAACATAGCAAAGCCCTTGACTCAACACTAATCTTTATTATAGATAGCACACGGACTTGATTACATAAAGAGATCACAATGCAAAACTCAAAACTACTTGATATCAAAAACTTCAAACTACTAGATCAAGATATTACTAAAAGGATGAAACTAAATAAAGCGATAAAAATAGGAGTGTGATGGTGATACGATACCGGGGCACCTCCCCCAAGCTTGGCAGTTGCCAAGGGGAGTGCCCATACCCATGTGTTATTTCTTCGGAGGTGGTGAAGTAGGAGTTGTTGATGATGTAGGTTTGTCGTCCGTCTTCCAGGGCATCGGCTCTCCATCATAAAAGGATGATCGAGTCTCCGGGATCCTTAAATCTGCAGCCAAACTCATTCGCTTGAATCTATATTCATACTCACAGTTCTGGTTTTGCAGGTCATAGATCTGGGCTTGGAGGTGCTCGATTTTCTCTTGAAGCTTGAAGATGGTCTCCCCAATGACTCTGGCATCCAGCTTGTGGTTGTTGGTGTACTCCGTGATCATCATCTGGTTGGCGTTGAGTCCACGCTCCACCATCCATTGACACTTGAAAACTTCTTGCTCCACAGCTTCGAGCTTTGTTTCCACGCTCCCGGTACGCCTTGGTCCCTCCACATCGCGGATGTGGAGCACCCCCTCACGCATCTCAATGGTTTGAGGATGATGCAGCACCTCCACGATATAGGGGTTGATAACCCTCTCAAAAAACTTGTCCTTGGGAGCGCTTGGAGACAACATGATGCTCTAGATCTGAAACAGAAATAGCTCAAAACGAAAACAAAGGATATTTGCATGATACGGTGGTCAAAACCTTCGGGAGTATATATAATGAATTTTTACCGACCAAAATACCTAACATACAAGAAGACGGAGTCCGGGAGGCACATGAGGTGCCCACGAGACAGGGGGGCGCGCCCTACAGGGGGGGCGCAGCCTCCTCTCTCGTGGGTGCCTCGTGTCCCTTTCGGACTACTTCTTTCTTCCTAAAATTCTTAAATAATCTAAAACTGATAAAAATTGAAATTAGAGTTGTTTTGGAGTCGGTTTACTTACTGTACCATGTACCTATGCCTTTTCGGAGTCTGGAACATTCTGGAAAGTGTCTCTTATGTATTCCTCAGGGGTTATGGTTTCAATAATATTAGTTTCAACATTGATAGGATTACCTGAAATATAATGTTTAATTCTTTGTCCGTTTACCACCCTCGGGTTTGTGCCTTCGAAGTTGTTGATTTTTATAGCACCAGAATGATAGACCTCCTCGATAACGTAGGGACCTTCCCATTTTGAGACAAGTTTTCCTGCAAAAAATCTTAAACGAGAGTTGAACAATAACACATAATCTCCTACGTTAAACTCACGCTTTTGTATCCTCTTATCATGCCAGCGTTTGACTTTTTCTTTGAAAAGCTTGGCATTCTCATATGCTTGGGTTCTCCATTCATCAAGTGAGCTAATATCAAACAACCTCTTCTCACCAGCAAGTTTGAAATCATAATTGAGCTCCTTAATTGCCCAATATGCTTTATGTTCAAGTTCAAGAGGTAAATGACATGCTTTTCCATAAACCATCTTATATGGAGACATACCCATAGGATTTTTGTATGCAGTTCTATAGGCCCATAATGCATCATCAAGTTTTTTGGACCAATTCTTTCTAGATCTATTCACAGTCTTTTGCAAAATTAATTTGAGCTCTCTATTGCTTAACTCTACTTGACCACTAGACTGTGGGTGATAAGGAGATGCGATTCTATGATTGACATCATACTTAGCAAGCATCTTACGGAAAGCACCATGAATAAAATGTGAACCACCATCAGTCATAAGATATCTATGGACTCCAAACCTTGGAAAAATAACTTATTTAAGCATTTTAATAGAAGTGTTATGATCAGCACTACTAGTTGGAATAGCTTCTACCCACTTAGTAACGTAATCAACAGCAACTAAAATATGTGTATAACCAGTGGAGGCAGGAAAAGGTCCCATATAATCAAAGCCCCAAACATCAAACGGTTCAATAACAAGAGAATAATTCATAGGCATTTCTTGACGTCTACTAATGTTACCTATTCTTTAACATTCATCACAAGATAAGACAAACTTACGAGCATCTTTGAAGAGAGTAGGCCAATAAAAACCAGATTTTAGTACCTTGTGTGCAGTTCTATCTCCAGCGTGGTGTCCTCCATAGGATTCAGAGTGACACTTGCGTAGGATTTGTTCCTTTTCATGCTCAGGCACACAACGTCTAATAATACCATCTACTCCTTCTTTATAAAGGTGTGGATCATCCCAGAAGTAATGTCTTAAATCATAAAAGAAAATTTTCTTTTGCTGGTATGTGAAACTAGGCGGTATATATTTAGCAACAATATAGTTAGCATAGTCAAGATACCAAGGAGCGTCTGAGAAGCATTGACGACCGCTAATTGTTCATCGAAAGCTATCATTAATAGGCGTTGGGTCATCAAGAACATTCTCTAGCCTAGACAAGTTATGCACAGCGGGTTCTCAGCTCCTTTCTATCAATAATATGCAAGTCAAATTCTTGGAGCAAGAGAACCCATCTAATGAGTCTAGGCCTAGCATCTTTCTTTTCCATAAGATATTTAATAGCAGCATGATCAGTGTGAATAGTAACTTTGGAATCAACAGTATAAGGTCTAAACTTATCACATGCAAACACAACTGCTAAGAACTCTTTTTCAGTAGTAGCATAATTTTGGGCAGTATCAAGAGTCTTACTAGCATACTGGATAACATTCAATTTCTTATCGACTCTTTGCCCTAAAACAACACCTACAGCATAATCACTAGCATCGCACATAATTTCAAAAGGTAAATTCCAATCAGGTGGCTGAACAATAGGTGCAGTGATCAAAGGTTTCTTAAGTGTTTCAAATTCTTCTACACAATCATCATCAAAGACAAAAGGAATATCTTTTTGTAATAAATTAGTCAGAGGCCTAGAGATTTTAGGAAAGTCCTTAATAAACCTCCTATTTAAAAGCCGGCATGACCAAGGAAACTTCTTATACCTTTTATGTCCTTGGGACATGGCATCTTTTCAATAGCATCAACTTTGGCTTTATCAACTTCAATACCTCTCTCGGAGATCTTGTGCCCCAAGACAATGCCTTCATTAACCATAAAGTGACACTTTTCCCAATTCAAGACGAGACTAGTGTCTTCGCATCTCTGCAAAACTTGATCAAGGTTGCTCAAACAATCATCAAAAGAGGATCCATAGACAGAGAAGTCATCCATGAATACCTCACAAATCTTTTCACAAAAATCAGAAAATATAGCCATCATGCATCTTTGAAAGGTAGCAGGTGCATTATATAAACCAAATGGCATACGTCTATAAGCAAAAGTGCCAAAAGGGCAATTAAAGGTAGTTTTAGATTGATCCTTTGCTGAGACATGTATTTGAGAGAAGCCAGAATAACCATCTAGAAAGCAAAAATGTGTGTGTTTGGATAGCCTTTCTAGCATTTGATCAATAAAAGGTAAAGGGTAATGATCTTTCTTAGTAGCTTTATTTAACTTACGAAAATCAATTACCATCCTATAACCTGTAATAATTCTTTGCGGGATCAATTCATCTTTATCATTAGGAACAACAGTAATACCTTCCTTTTTAGGGACACAATGGACAGGGCTTACCCATTCACTATCAGCAACGGGATAAATAATACCAGCCTCAAGGAGCTTTAGAATCTCCTTTCTTACCACCTCCTTCATTTTGGGATTTAATTGTCTTTGAGGATCTCTAACTGGTTTGGCATCTTTCTCCACTAAAATTTTGTGTTGACATAATGTGGGACTAATGCCCTTAAGATCATCCAGAGTATATCCAATAGCAGCTCGGTGCTTCTTTAGAATTTTCAATAATCTTTCTTCTTCTTTCTCTGAAAGGTTAGCACTAATAATAACAGGATATATTTCTTTTTCGTCAAGATAAGCATACTTAAGATTATCAGGTAAAGGTTTGAGTTCAAACACGGGATCGCCCTTAGGTGGAGGGGGATCCCCAAGAATTTCAACGGGAAGGTTATGTTTCAGCATAGGTTCCTATTTAAGGAACACTTCATCTATTTCTTCCCTTTCCTGCATAAACATATCGTTTTCATGGTCTAGCAAATATTGTTCTAACGGATCAGTTGGAGGAACAGCAATGGAAGCAAGACCAATAATTTCATCCTTACTAGGTGGTTCCCTTTCACGAGGTTGTCTACTAAACTTGGCAAAATTAAACTCATGAGACATACCATATATGCCAACAGTGACAATATTCCTCTCACAATTAATCTTAGCACTAGCCGTATTCAAGAAGGGTCTACCAAAAATAATGGGACAAAAATCATCTTGTGGGGAAGCAAGAACAAGAAAATCAGCAGGGTATTTAACCTTCCCGCACAAAACTTCAACATCTCTAACAATCCCAATAGGTTTAATGGTATCCCTATTAGCAAGCTTAATAGTAACATCAATGTTTTCTAATTCAACAGGTGCAATATCGTGCATAATTTGTTTATAAAGATCATAAGGTATCGCACTAGCACTAGCACTCATATCACATAAGCCATGATAACAATGATCTCCTATTTTAACAGAAATAACAGGCATGCCTACAACAGGTCTACGTGTCTTAGTATCAGGTCTAGCAATATTAGCAATCTCACCCAAGAAAGAAATAACATGCCCATCTAAATCCTCATCCAAGAGATCTTTAACCATAGCAATACTAGGTTCAACATTAATTTGTTCAGGAGGTGTATAGGTCCTAGTATTACTCTTACGAACAACAGTCGAAGCTTTAGCGTGATCTTTTATTCTAACAGGAAAAGGAGGTTTTTCAACATAAGCAGTAGGAACAATAGGATCACTATATGTAATAGTCTTTTCTTCGACTGTAATAGGTGCAACTACTTTCACTTCAACAGGGGGATTATATTTGAACCATTTCTCTTTAGGGAGATCAACATGTGTAGCAAAAGATTCAAAAAAAGTAGCTACTATCTCAGAGTCAAGTCCATACTTAGAGCTAAATACACGGAAAGCATCGGTATCCATAAAAGATTTAACACAACTGAACTTAGGTGTCATACCTGACTCCTTACCATCGTCGGAACCCCAATCTTCAGAGTTGCGTTTAATTCTTTCCAATAAGTCCCATTTGAAATCAATAGTCTTGACATATAAGAACCAAAGACAGAAGTATCGAGCAGGTTGCGATTATCGAGAGAAAGCCGAGCATAAAAATTCTGAATAATCATTTCCCGAGAGAGCTCATGATTGGGGCATGAATACAACATGGACTTAAGCCTCCCCCAAGCTTGAGCGATGCTTTCTCCTTCGCGAGGCCAGAAATTATATATGTAATTACGATCACGATGAGCAAGAGGCATAGGATAGAACTTCTGGTGAAATTCCAACTTCAATCACTTATAATTCCAAGATCTTGTATCATCACATAGCCTATACCATGTCATTGCATCTCCCTTCAAAGATAAAGGGAAGACCTTCCTTCTGACAACATCAACGGGAATACCTGCAAGCTTAAATAATCCACAAACTTCATCCACAAAGATAAGGTGTAAATCGGGATGCAATGTTCCGTCTCCTGCAAAAGGATTAGCTAGCAGTTTTTCTATCATACCCAAAGGAATCTCAAAGTGAATATTTTCATAAAGTTCAGTAGGTTGAGGAGCATCTCTTTGCTCTTCTAGTTTGGGTGAAGATACCCCAAACAAGCCCCTCAAGGGATTAGTTTCCATAGTGACAAGTAACAGAAAATTTCAGCACACTATATAAATGTTTCCTTACCAAGTTCCACTCACCAAAAGAGCTACACTCCCCGGCAACGGCGCCAGAAAAGAGTCTTGATGACCCACAAGTGTAGGGGATCTATCGTAGTCCTTTCGATAAGTAAGTGTGTCGAACCCAAAGAGGAGTAGAAGGAAATGATAAGCGGTTTTCAATAAGGTTTTCTCTGCAAGCACTTAAATTGTAGGTAACAGATAGTTTTATGATAAGATAAATAGTAACGAGCAAAAAGTAAATAAAGTAAATAGAGTGCAGCAAGGTGGCCCAATCCTTTATGTAGCAGAGGATAAGCCTGGACAAATTCTAATAATGAAGAAGGAGCTCCTGAGGACACATTGGGAATTATCGTCAAGCTAGTTTTCATCACGTTCATAAGATTCGCGTTCGGTACTTTGATAATTTGATATGTGGGTGGACCGGCACTTGGGTACTGCCCTAACTTGGACAAGCATCCCACTTATGATTAACCCCTATTGCAAGCATCCGCAACTACAAAAAGGAGTATTAAGGTAAACCTAACCACAGCATTAAACATATGGGTCCATATCAACCCCTAACGAAGCAACGCATAAACTAGGGTTTAAACTTCTGTCACTCTAGCAACCCATCATCTACTTATTACTTCCCTATGCCTCCCTCTAGGCCCAACTAATGGTGAAGTGTCATGTAGTCGACGTTCACATAACACCACTAGAGGAAAGACAACATACATCTCATCAAAATATCGAATGAATACCAAATTCACACGACTACTAATAGCAAGACTTCACCCATGTCCTCAGGAACAAACGTAACTACTCACAAAGCATATTCATGTTCATAATCAGAGGAGTAATAAGCATAAAGGATCTAAACATATGATCTTCCACCAAGTAAACCAATTAGCATCAACTACAAGGAGTAATCAACACTACTAGCAACCCACAGGTACCAATTTGTGGTTTTGATACAAGATTGGATACAAGAGGTGAACTAGGGTTTTGAGAGGAGATGGTGCTGGTGAAGATGTTGAGATTGACCCCCTCCCGATGAGAGGATCGTTGGTGATGGTGTTGGTGATGATTGCCCCTCCCGGAGGGAAGTGTCCCCGGCAGAACAGCTCCGCCAGAGCCATAGATTGATTCCGCCAAGGTTCCGCTTCGTGGCGGCGGAGTTTCGTCCCGTAAGCTTGGCCACGATTTTTTCCAGGGTAAAAGTGATGATATAGCAGAAGATGGACGTCGGAGGCCCACCAGGGAACCCAGGAGATAGGAGGTCGCGCCCTACAGGGGGGGGGAGGGCGCCCCCTGTCTCGTGGACAGGGTGTGGCCCCCCTAGCCTATTTCTTTCGCTCATAAATTCTTATTAAATCCAAAAAGTTGTTTCGTGGAGTTTCAGGACTTTTGGAGTTGTGCAGAATAGGTTTCCAATGTTTGCTCCTTTTCCAGCCAGAATTCCAGCTGCCGGCATTCCCCCTCTTCATGGTAAACCTTGTAAAACAAGAGAGAATAGCCATAAGTATTGAGATATAATGTGTAATAACAGCCCATAATGCAATAAATATTGATATAAAAGCATGATGCAAAATGGACGTATCAATTGACAACCCCTTTATCGTGTTGGTTGCGAGTTCTCAGTTTGTTTGTGTAGGTGCGTGGGACTTTTGAGGAGCCTCCTACTGGATTGATACCTTGGTTCTCAAAAACTGAGGGAAATACTTACGCTACTATTGCTGCATCACCCTCTCCTCTTCGAGGAAAACCAACGCAAGCTCAAGACGTAGCAATACCCTTTACATTTTTGATCAATTCGGCTAAGGGTGTAATAGGATAACCACTGTGATAGTGCTGCCAACTCTCATGGCAGAACGCCTTAGTGGAGAAATCCAAAAATTGATTGTCTTGGTAAGCGTAAACTAGTCGGCCATCCGAAGACCACATTAAGGCGACGTGTTGTTAGCGATCACCCGTGTTAAACGAAGGGCCTCTTCCTCGCATTGGCCGAAATGGTTAGTGGCATCGACCTCTGCTACTTGAGCCGACCACTTCACACACCCGAGGGCTCCTCATCAACCCTCAGAGTTAACTCCTATGACTAAGTGAAGGTTATAAAGCCATAATAGTTTGGTTGCCTAGTTCCTATGAGCATGGACCGCCTATGGGTACCGAGACGTCGGCTAAGGGTCATAGATTACTCAAGGAACACCCTTTCAGTATTCTACATTAGGGTAGAAGCCGACAAGTGGCTACTTCCAGTTTAAAACGGTCAAACAGGAGGTATATTCATAAAAATAGGAACAATATGACAGAATCTAAAGCCACATTCATTAAAAAAAGGATATTCTTTGTACATCATACACTTTGGCATTCCCAAAAACTATCTAAAAATACAAAGTGTCCTGGGGACACTTGGCTTCGGTAATCCGAGCCCCTTCCTCCACTGTGGCCAGGAACTACTCCGCGGTCCGATTCTTCCCTTCAGGAGGTCCCATGGCCACGACCGTTGCGTCAACAAGAAAAAAGTGCCTCTTCACACAAGTGTATGCCTGTCGAGCCCCTTCTAGGCATGTGGATCGCTTCCAGTGGGCCACTTGCAGCATGGCTCCTTTTAGCTGAGCTATTAGACAGAAGAAACTTGTAGGCAGCGCCTTCGCGGGCCATAGATTGACACAAAGGTTTTGGTGCGCCGACCTAGCCATATGAAGGAGCTCTGCCAGCTACTTCATTCGATTGTTCAGCATCTCCGGATGAGGCGACGCTTCGAATTGCTGCCAGAAAGCCTTCTCCGCCTCGTGGCCCTCTTGCTCACCGAAATGGTGGGAAGCGTACATCGCACTCCTTGGTAGGTCCGCAAAAACGTATGTGGAGCGCACAACTAGGTTAGCTCGATGAACCCCTTGCTACCCAACACACACTAAAGAAACTATGGCTTACTCGCAGCAATCTACTCCACTTGCTGGAGCACCTCGGGGCCAGCCCTGGCCTTGGTCTAGAGCTTGGAGTGCGCAAGACGGGGCTTCTCGAGCTCTTCCTTTGTCTTCTTCCCCTTGGCCTGAAGGGTATCACGTGCCTCGAACACACCCTTCAGGGTCTCCTCAACCTCCAGGAACCGCGCCTGGTCTTTGCCCCTAGCCACCTTTTCGGTGGCTAGGTGCTTCTCCACCTTAGCAGCCGCATCCTTCCGTTGCTTGGCTTCCTGCTGAGCTTTTACAAGCTCGCCTTGAGCGCCTCAAGCATGGCAAAGCCGCTGGACTTCAAAACAGCTCGACATTGGCTTCTCTTGCATTAAGCTAATTCCGAAATAAAGTACACTTGACAATGTTCTGGATTTTACCTTGAGATTGCTCGATTTGTTTTTTCATCAGATCGAGGTCCTTCTCGGACCTCGCGAGCTTCCAATTCATCTTTGGGATCTCCTCGGAGGCAGATCTCAGAGCCGAGGTAGAAACCTACGAACACGTAGTGTAACATTAGCCCCCGTACCAGGCATCAAAATTTCAACGCCATAGCCGTGGGGGCTACTCATTGGCAAGCTTGTCATATGTTCCTTCGATCCCAAGGCTCGTTCTTCAAAACTAGCCCTGGGCTCGGGGGATACTCACTAGCTACACTATATAAGTACCATGACGAAAACACAAGCTGTAACAACTACACATAAACCTAAGCATAAAGGTTATTCCCAGTATGAGTATAGAAGAATACCTCAAAGCTTGTAGCTAGGCCCTTGAAGACCTCACGTATTCGGGCCTCAGCAGACCGAAAGCCCTGCAATAGTGTGCCAATCAATGTGTCATGCTCTTCCTTAAGGGAGGAGCCCGTTAAGGCTGGCTCCTTGTCTTCGGCCCACCCCTCGGTAGCCTGCCTTGGGGCAGGAGCCGGGGTGGCAGAACTTCAGAGCCCAGCACTGAAGTGCTGGGCACGGTGGTCTCCGGCTGCAATGCTAGCGCCTGAGTTGACTTCGGCTGGGCCAATGTCTGGCCTAGCTCTTCTTAAACGACCTTGGGGACTTCGTCCCCTTGGTCGTGTTGGACCGAGGCCAAGGCCGAGGCCATGATGACTGACCCCCTGGCGTCCGTCGTATCAGCAGGAGGGGTCAGAGTCGACTCGCTTCCCCCAATCCCTGTTGAGCGGGAGGGGAGCGGTAGGGTCAGGCCTCCTACTTTGGGGTGGCAACCCGTTTGAGGAGTCGCCGCTGAGGCGCACCTGCGAGGGACTAAACAAAAATATTTTTATGTATGAATTATATCCCGACGACTATGTTACTGAAAATGGACTAAGTGGCTATGACGTACCTCTAGGGTCTGGGCTTCTCCCTTCCCGTCGCAAGGGCATCATCATCGTCATCTGAATCATTGGGAAAGGTAAACTTCCCCGACGGGGCCGCCTTCTCTATAGGCTTGGCGGAGGCCTTGCGTGGCCTCTTCAGGCCCTATGGTCGTACCTCGGCTTCAACGGCCTCGAATGCCCCTCTCTTCCCCTTGAGGGAAGGGTTCTCCTCCCCCTTGTCCTCCTCCGCATCATTGTCATGGGTGGAGGAGCGCGTGGGTGTCCTCAGATTGGATGACCTAGGTCCCCAAGGTCCCCAAGGGAGCACCACATGAGGCTCCTCAGCTAGGAGGGTTGTGAGCTGAGGGGGCCTCTCCCCCTCTGGCAGTGGAGTCAGCCACAACATCCGCTGTGCCTTGGAGATCCACGTATGGAAATATAAGACCAATTGATTAGTCGAAATATGTAAAGCTCAAAGAAATGCAGAGTATAAACATGTATGTGTAAAAATTATAGTGGGGGTGTCGTATCCGGTTTTGAAGCCGAGGTCGCACCCTTCCGAAGGTAATCCGTCCTTGGACGACTTGAACAGCCGCATCCACATGCTGACTAAGGTGGAGCGAAAGAAGTTGAGGACGGGCCCCGCATCCTCGGACTTGTGCTCCCACATCATGGTGGCCCGAAGTTGGAGCGTGAGGATGCGGTGGTGGAGCATGATGTTCACTACGTCGTCTAGCTGGAGGTTCTTCTTAGTAGACCACCACTTGATCTTCTTGATCAATGCCTCCACCTCCTTTGGGTTCCACAAGGCGATGCCCTTCTTCTTCCAGGATGCGAGCTTCTTTGGGGGGCCAGCCAAAAAGGCTGGGACTTTGGCCTAGCCGGCGGGAGGTGACTTGGTGATGTAAAACCACTCGCACTGCCATTCCTTCACCATCTCGATGAAGGTGCCTTGAAACTAGTCAGCCTTCTGGTTCTTGCTGATCATGGCCCCTCGGCACTCTGCTAGATCAGAGCCGCTAGACCTTGGCTTGACCCTGAAGATCTTCAGCCATAGGCCAAAGTGCGGCTTGATATGGAGGAAGGCCTCACAGACCATGATGAAGGAGGTGAGGTGGAGGATGGAGTTCGGGCCATGTGGTGGAAGTCCAACCCGTAGTAGAACATTATCCCGCACACAAAGTGGTGCAGTGGGAACCCCAAGCCTCTGACAAGGTGGGTAAGGAAGACCAGCCTCTCCCCTGGTTTGGGAGTGGGCACCTGCTAGTCGGGATCCGGTGCTCTGGTGTTGGCGTTGGCAGGGATGTACCCGCGCTGCACAACTCCAGGTTGGTGCCCTCTGTCATGATGGAACCACCCCACTGCCCTTTGAGGGTGTCGGTCATTGCTCTGACTGGAGAGTAGTATGCACCGCGGAGAAAGGGGGTGAGTTTGGATCTGAGTGCTAGGGCTCAGGAGGCTGCTAGCAGGGGAAAGAGAGTGGTTCTTTCCATTGTAGATTTGATTTTCTCTTATGGGCTAGTGAAAGCCAAGAACCCCCTTTTGTCGCGCCGGTGAAATCGCCACTTCCCTGTAAAAAATACTGTTATGCGTATGGGGAGAAACAAAATCTTAATGATATCCCAAATAAGACGGGCACGATCTCCACTTCAATGGGACACAATAGTAAAAAGATTGCCTTAGGCCACGGTGTGGGTGATCAGTAACTGCTTGACCAATCCAGAGTAAGCGCCTCTTCGATAAAGTTGTCAGGCTAGAAGGCATTGTTCACACCTATGAGGTCGACCTTCGAGGCTAAGTAATCTTGTAACTTCAGGCGCTAGGTGAGCTCAGCTAAGTCATGGCCGAGGTATGTCGCTCCATGGGTAGAAGAAATCCCGGACTAATAATTAAAGGGAACTCGTCTGTCGAGCCAAGGAGTTTAGCTCTAATGTGACTTAATCCAAGAAGGTCGTCCTCGTCATAGAACACTAGTTTGGGGGCTACTGACGGTGTCCTGGACTAGCGGGTGCCAACCTAGTCGGCCCGTAGTCCCTGGGTTGGGCTAGTGGGCCCCATTCTCAATAAGGAAGACTCCAGAAGTTGTACACCTAGATGGGATCAAGACCGTACCTACCGAAGACCTGACATACTCTCTAAGATATTCCCTGCCGCCTCCATGCGATCCTCAGATACCTACTATGTAACCCTAGATGCACTACCTAGCGTGTATATAAGCCAAAGGGTTTAGCACATAGAGGGGACAGAATCATAGTTACATTCACCTAGCCCTACAGGTTGAACACAACTAACGATCTCAAGGTAGATCAATTGTATACTTGATACATCTCCATCAATATAAGAAAGAGCAGGACATAGGGTTGTACCTCCATTAAGAGGGCCCAAACCTGGGTAAACATCGTCTTCCTTTTTCCTGTTACCATTGATCCGAGATACACAGCTCGAGACCCCCTACCCCGAGGTCCGCCGGTTTTCACACTTATGGACCCCGCTGCCACGGGAGGGTAGGACAAAAGATGTCATGCAAGTTCTTATTATAAGCACGTATGACTATATACGGAATACAGCTACATTACATTGATGAAGTGGAGTTGATGTGTATCTCTTAGGTTGTGACTGTTATATAATGAATGTTATCCAACACAACTATCCACTGATCCATTGCCTACGCTTTTTGCATATTGATCTTTGCTAAGTTGCTTTCATTGCTACTGCTGTTACAATCGCTACAAAACTGCTACTATTACCGTTACTATTGCTACCACTACTACTGCTATCAAAACTATCATATTACTGTGCTACTAAACACTTTGTTGCATATATTTAATTCTTGAGGTGTGGTTGAATTGACTACTCAACTGATAATACTTACGAATATTCTTTGGCTCCCCTTGTGTAGAATCAATTAATTTGGGTAAAATACTACCCTCGAAGACTGTCGCAACCCCCTATACTTGTGGGTTATCGGAATGCCATTGAAGAAAGTGGCATGGAGTTGACAGCCAAACTTGATGAACTTATCTCCGTGATGAAAGGCAAAGAAGAGGTAAATGTGAATGCCATCAGTAATAAAGAAACTAGTGGTGTGAATTTGATTGCTCATAATAGCTACAATCCTAACTGGAAAAATAATGGTTATGCTCCCATACTCCCTTATCCTAGTAATGCAGGAGCATCCAATAATTTTAATTGAGCTAATAGTAGTAATAGAAATACTCTTGAAGAAACTCTTAAAAGTTTTATTGCTAGTTAGAGTGAGCAAAATGAACCTTCAAGAATATCTTGAAGAATCATGATAACTTACTTGGTTAGTTGACCAGTAATGTTGTTGGACTAACAAATGATGTGCAGATACTTAACAGAAGAACCAGGAATATGGAAGCGCAAGTGGCTAAAATTGAGAGAGACGAACATTAATTTTAGCCAAGTTTCCAAGTAAACCAGAGCCTAACCCGGTGGAAAATGCTAAAATGGTGAGAAGCAACAAAGAAAAGACCAAAATACTTGACACAATCCATGTGCCAGAGTACAATTATACCATTGCTGATTTTGTAAAGATGATATTGATGAATTATCCACTACGTGAGGTAACTAATAACGAGGCATACAATGTCTTCATTGAGCAAGTTGCAACTAAGGTACGTGAACTTGGTGATGAAAAGAAGAAGCTTTGTAGTAAGTTACCTGCTAAGCAAAGATGTTTTTGAACCTACTATAGAGATTGAGATTGGATTGAATAAATTCAGTGCTTTATGTGATATAGGGGCTAGTGTTTCCACTATCCCCAAATCTGTTAGTCTCAATCTAGGTCCTCATGCTACTACTAAGATTATATTAAATATGGCTATTTCTACTTTTACTCGGACAGTAGGCATTCAACATGGAGTTATAGTTCAGATAAAAGATGGCCCTATCATGATTGATCTTGTGATAGTACGTATGCATGCCTGAAGATCACTACAAAAAAAATACACTTCCGTGATGATACGTGTTTGTCACAGTAGGTCACTTTTTCTGTCATGCATGTACATCCATGACGATTTTATGACAGAATCAAGATCGTCATACTTGTGCTATCGTAGAAGTGTTCCATGACATTACCAAAATTATCATCACGGAAGTGTCCACATCCATGACGATAAATCGCGTGTCATAGAAGTGCTTTCGTCAAGGGTGGCTGACACGTGGCATCCACCGCAACAGGTCGCCGTTAAGCTATCGGGTCCGGTTTTGCATCTGATAACCCGTTAACAGCCCGGATGGGGATTTTCCACGTGTAAAATTCTCATTGGCCAGAGGAAACACGTGTTGGTTCACCATTGGGACAGATGTCATCCACTCATTGGACAGGAGGCGCCTCTGATACGTCAACATGTGGCACGGCCCAACAGAGGCCCATCCCGGTGAACAGGCCAGCCCGTTTGACTTGGTCAAAAGGTAATGGGCCGGCCCACGAAAAGCCTGTTAACGGCCTATTCGTATATAGCCCATTTACGGCCCGCTAACTCCCGGCCTATCAGAATTAAGCCCAGTAGCTTCATCTGGGCCGTCCAATATGATTCCAGCCTGTTGTAACTTCCGACCCATGTATGGCCCATGATGTCTTTCGGCCCATATGAGGCCCTCTTTAACTCTCGGCCCATTAAAGGCCCGATGAAGCTGGCCCATAATGAACAGTGTATCGCTTTATACCCATTAACGGCCCATTATTCCGTCGGCCGTTTCCAGCCCGTGTTAACTTTCGGCCTTCTAAGGGCCCATTTATTCTTGGGCTCATTTCTAGAATTTGTTTAGTTACGGTCCGTTACTGGCATATTTCGTTTATGGGCCAAATTCAGCCCGTGGTTACATTCGGCCCGTTTGTGGCCCGTTAACCCGTTGACTATTTTCATAGCATTATCAAATACGGCCTATTAACGGCCCGTTATGGTCCATGAATAGTACGGCCCATGTTTTGTGAAATGATTATAGGCCCCGTAGAAGGCCCATGGATCCTACGGCCCGTAGAAGGCCCATGGATCATACGGCCCGTAGAAAGTCCATGGATCCTATGGCCCGTAGAAGGCCCATGGATCCTACGGCCCGTAGAAGGCCCATGGATCCTACGGCCCACAGGAGGCCCATGGTTACAACAGTCCGTGTGTTGCCATGATTATTGTGGCCTAGTTACCAAAAATAGGTTATTGTGACCACTAGAAAAACGCGGAAAAAGAACTGCAGTGACTACAAGCAAACAACTAAACAAGACAATAAGGAAATAAATAAGCAAGCAACTAACGCTAGCCTATTACAACTATTACACATATTACATCCACTGGGCATCAAAGTTCGCCACCAGTGCAAATATAGGGAACAAAGCAGCATATTACATACACTGGCCGTAAAAAATGGCCACCAGTGCAAATAAAAAAGGCAGCAAAACAAGTCCATAACCGAAACAACTTCAGAAGAGCTCAAGAAACATTATCCTTGGTATCCACCATGCTGGCAATAAGCTTAGCAACCTTATTAGCTTTGTCCTGTTTGGCGCTGAAGTCCTCCAACGCTTGTTGTTGCACCAGAAAGTATGCATCTGAATGCTCAGGGACATCATGATCCTTCCGGTTCTTGTCACAAAGACAACGGTGATCGATGTCTTCGACTTGTAGTTGAGACTCAAGAAACCGAACTGATTCAGACAGTGAGTTTGAATAGCTTGTGCAAGCGGTCGTGGCCAGTAACTCTAACAATAAACCAAGACAGGACTTTGGGGTTGCCTCACTGTCTTGAAGATAGTTTTCCTTAGCTGTTTTATCAGCTTTGTTGGAGACCAACAAGGATGTCTCACGATCCTGAACCTTATATGCATTACTTCCTTTATCATTGCTTAATAAGGCACTCTTCCCCAATATTCTGTCAACATTCTAAAAGAAGAAAGAAGCAGACACATAACAGGTTTAGCATGTACTAGTATATGAAGCTCATTTCGGTGAACCAGTTCATTAGTAAGGTGGATAAGATTAAACTACCAAGTTTTCTATTGCCAAGTAGTACATTATAAAAGCGTCAAACGACCATATATCTATGTTCTATGGTCACTGCATTGTCTTGCCAAATCAAAATAGAGACACGGTTCAAATCATATCAATTCAAGAGAAAGCAGCACTGAAAGAATATAAAGCAACAAGATTTTAGATGGGTACCACGGGTCTACATGTACAACAACACTATTGGCCCTATGATGATGCTACTAATGTGCATGATATGAGAAGTCAACTGTATACACAATTGAAATTGAAATCAACAGAGCTATTTTTAAGAGGAACCTGTTAAAGAAAAATGCGTAAACATACTTGTTGTGTCATTGGAGTTTCCATTGGTAAAAAAAGTTTGTATGAGTAAATACGGTGATACAAGAGCAAAGCAGTATGCATGATAGCAATGGAATCTTAAATGAGAATAGTTGTTCTTCAGGTTTAAGAACTCGTTTTACATGAACAGAGTACAGTAAGACGTGAGCATATAGTACTTAAAATAAAATAAGCTCATAGACCTTACCACATTCTTGGTTCGGGACCAGTAAAGAACAAGGCGTTCCTAGTCATCGTCCAGTAAATGTGTCCCAGGAGAACGTCAGGGAATTTGATGAGTTTCTTTGTCGGTGAAGTATGTTTTCTTGAGTAATTAACATCGCCACCAAGCATTCTTGAAGATAGCAGAGGTATTAGCACAGGTTACCTCATCCTAAGTTTCCAAATCGGTCCTTCTCTATAGAGAAAAATGGGAAAATTTGCTGTATTATAACCATCATGGAGGTAGAATGTATGGGACAAAGAAAAGTAATTGCCATGAATAACATTACTTACACATAACTCCTGGACAAACACCTACAACTGGCATTTTCCTTCATCTTCAGTATAATATTTCCATGATGGGATGATACACACATAGGATTTAACAACGTCAAATGCGATAGATGCTAAAGTATGAACGGTTGGTTGTTCTTCCTCCACAGGAATAGGTGTACTAACTGGTGGAGTTGGGGTTCGCCATGGTAGTACTAGCGCTTTGGGCACTGGAGCTGCCTTACTAACTACTCTTGTTTAGGAGCTCTGTGGTGGAGATGGTGTTGTGTCAATAGGAACTGGGTTACTATCTACTGGGCTTGGGGTTAGATTGGATGAAGCTGGTTCTCTGTCCATCGTTGTAGGGGTAAAATCTGCGGGAGTCTGGGTTATGTGTGGTAGGGCTGGTTCTCGTGCATGTACAACTGGGGTGCTATCTCCACCAAGAGGTAGCACTGTTTTATTTGAAGGCTATGTTTTTACCTAGATACTGCCATCACCCGCTCCAATTCAAATGGCTGATAAACAGGAAACATAGTTGAATGTACAGACATTGTATGAGAGACACATGCAATAGATAGTGTGGAAAAAAGAGGGCATTAAATAGTTGACATGTATATTGTTTAACTAAAATGGATAACATGACATAATTTCACATATATGATGTCTATCTAAACTGGATAGCATAGCATAACATAATTCAAAGATATGATGACTAACTAAACAGGATCGCGTGACATAATTCACATACATGTTATCTAAGTAACCAGGATCACACGATTTAATTCACATATGTGATTTCCTAAGCAAAGGGCATTCACATATATGATGTCTGAACTAAGAACATAGTGTTGAATATTGTGTATATGATGTCTAAACTATGCAATGCAAGACACCATATGCATGATATGAGCAGTAGAATCGTGCCAAGTTAGAGCATACACCTTGGTGGGGGAATAGGACTGGTCGTCTGTCTCTAAATCCATCTTTGAGGAGCTATCGGGACCCAGCAAGAGATCTGCTTCGACAGGTAGCACTGTTTACTCTGAAGGCCTTGTTTTCACTCCAGATTTTTCCATCACCCACTCAAATGGCTGATTCACAGGAAGAGTAGTTTAATGTACAAACATTGCCGACAAATGGAAATTTAATGAAGAAAAGGATGGGCTAGATATCATTCAAATATGTGATGCCTACCTAAACAGGATGACATTGCACATTTCACATATATTATGGCTGGCTAAAAGACATGAGACTGCATAGTTCCCATATATGATATTCAAACTAAACAGGTGGCATTGCAGAACATGTCTAAACTAAGCAGATGACATATATGATGTCGAAAGTAGGCACTGCAAGGCAACATATGCATGATATGACTAACATCATCATGCCATGTTAGAGCAAACACCTTGGGGGAAAATAGGAGTGGCCAGCTGCGTCTGAATCTGCCTCAGAATAGATATCTTCCTCTAGATTACAATCTGGAGAGGGGGGAGGGTTTGCCGTTGAACCCACCATGGAGTGATGTCTGCATGACATTGTATTGCTGCGCAAAACTCTTCTCTTTTTTTCTACATGTTCAGCATGACTGTGTACAATATATGACATGCATACAAAAAAAATATAGTGAGATTATGTAATGAGAGCATGCAGAAATCTAGAGTAATGGTAACAACAAGTGGATGGATCCAAAAATAATGATAGCAGGTTGATGATTGCTTTAATTTAATAAAAAATGATGATTGGTTTACTATTTGTTTTCCACCCAAGATGAACAACATAGGCATACCCTAGGTGAACCAGATATTAGACGAAGATACTATTCATTGCTGCCTCTATATGTTCCCCACAACTATTTAGAACTCAAGTTTGAACATCAACTTGGACCTGACTTGGAGTATAAGAGGTGAACAGGACAATAAAGTAGCAGGTAATATTAAGCAATGAATAACATAAGCAGAAACAAAAGAGCGTGACCTCTCTTGTGGACTCGTGGTTCATCTGCTGAGTCGATGATAGTGATGCCGTTGTGGTGGGTGCCAGCGGCAGGGAAGGAGATCTGAGGCGGCAAAAGACGGTCAGGAGTTATGATGTCTGGTTTGGTGGATGCTTCTGTCGGTGGAGCATCTCAAGTGAGGTGGACGACATCGCGGCAAGAGAAGGACAAACCACACAAATTTTTCTTTGACACCTGCCTGTAACTGAAGTAATTCTGTAAGGGCTCATTTGGCTTGCATGATTCTAAAAACGCAGGGATAGGAAAAACACCGGAATAGGATAGGAATGCAAATGGTAAACAGAGCATTTGTAAACACAGGATTTCTGTCGACTTGGGTGAATGCAAAGGAACATGGCCAAAATAAAGTGAAACCATATGAAAGCGTGTACAGTTAGAATGTTATTCTGCCACTAATGCACTTGGTCTTGTTTTCATGCATGGGATTTTGAAAAGTAGGTTCAGGTGGATGTTTCGCTCCATTCCTTTCAACAAAATGCATAAATAATTGAATAGTAGAGTGCCATAGGAAAATTTCCTATTGCCATGTTTTTCCGTTGAACCAAAATAGCCTAATGGATCGACATGAATGTAGAGTAAAAAGTGATGCAACAAGTGTACAACCTCTTTGCCGTAGCCGTGTCGACCTCGGCATCATTAGGTTGGTCGCTGAAGAAGTTGAGGCAGAGGTGGCTGTCGGAGGTGTGGAGGAAGATCCGAGGAATATGTAGACGGCCTCCAGGGCAGTGCTCTGTTGTGATGGATCGTTCTGTCGTTGGAGCAGCTCCGGTGAGTCGTAAGACATCAAGGCTGACTCAGCACAAGACAGACATCGTTAATCTCAAGTGGGATTCTAATAACATCTCCAATAGATGATATAAAATAGATGTAAAGTTTACATCAACCAAAACCACCTGACTACAACAGATGAGGTAAAAACTGTTGACCCTGAACTTAACTGTCGAAACTGAAATTTACTGTGGAATCTGAATGTTACTGTCGAAACTGAACGCAATGTTAGCAGAGAGGCACTTGGCATGTAGTTTAGGGAGGGCCTACAATTCATATTCAACCTGCACCCCCCTGAGCCACCAGTCACCACCGGCCGAACCGCCGGCCCCAGTGCCGCCTCGCCGCCCCGAAACAACTCCCCATCGTCGGTCCGCCACTGCCATGTCCAGCCCTCTACCCCCCCTCCCCCGTGCGCTGAGCTTTTTCTCCGGCAATCCCCATGCCACCGCCCCACCACCACCGGCGACCACCCGCCCTGAATCCTAAGATAGATAGTGGGGTACCTCTCCGGCGAGCACCCTCCCCGCTGCAGGTGGTCTTACTTAACTCCGGCGAGCCCCCCCCCCCCTGAAAATTTACTGACCCAAAAGTCGATTCAGTCGACTGAAGTGTAGCTAAATCGGAGAAGAGCAGCAGCAGCAGCAGTAGCACGAGCGAGCGAGCAAGTGCCGGAGCAGCAGTAGCAGATCTGGCTGGTATGGACGCCGCCGTTGAAGGGCCCGCGCACTGGAGGAGAGCCGCCATGGATGTCACCGGCAGCACTGGCTTCGAGGTAGCCTCTCCATGGGGGTGCCGGATGGAGCACTGTCAGCCGGGAGGTCGAGTTAAGGAGAAAGTGTGATGCGATGAGTGTACAACCTATTTGGTGGCGCCGAGTATACCTCGGCTTCGTCCAAGGAGTCGGTGAGGATGTTGCGGTTCCGGTGGATCAGGTTAAGGCGGCACTATGGGGATGGATCAGCCGCGATAGACGAGGCGATCATCGGAGCAGCTCCTTGGAGGTGGAGGACGGGGCGACTGAACCGGCGGGACGATGAGATGGACAGCGGATCCTCATCCGGGGAGGTGGATGAGGGACTGAAAGGATCGAGATGGACCTAGAGGTGGGGGGTGAATAGGTACAATTACAAATTTTAATTATTACTAAGCAATTTTAGGCAATAGAGCGGAATATGAAAGTGAGCCTAACAATTTCTAGTAAGTACAAAGTACTAGACAGTTGACACAAGCATATAAGAGAGCAAGCACAATACGATGTAAGTAAGAGCAATCACAACAAGTAACCACAAGTATAGAGTTAGGGTTAGGAATAACCGCAACTCCGGGAGACGAGGATGTATGCCGATGTTCACTTCCTTGGAGGGAAGCTAGTCACCGTTAGAAGGGCGGATGTTACCACAAAGGCACACCTACGCCACGAAGGCTCACCCTATTCTCCCTTTGAGACAACAACACGAAGGCGTTTCTCAACCACTAGTGGTAGACCTTGGGGTGGTCTCCAAACCCTCACAAACTTTCCGGGGGTAATCACAATCGTTGATTCCTCACCGAATGACTCCTACCGCCTAGGAGTCTCCAACCTCCAAGAGTAACAAGATCCGAGGGAAAGACTCAAGACTTGCTCAAACTTGATTTGCTTTGGTCACAAGAAGGGAGGAAGGAGATCTTTCTTTGATTGGAACAACTCTTCGAAACTCTCAAGAATCAAACTGGGATCTGGGATTTAGTGTGTGAGCAAGAGAGGGAAAGCACTGGTGTACTTGAGGCGTGTTTGTGTGTAGTGTTCAACCTTATCCCGAAGGGGTAAGGTGCTATATATATACCAGTGTCCAGAATAGAGCCATTTGGACATAAGTTGACCACCCCGGATGATCTGGGACACCATCTGGATGATCCGGACCTTTGTCCGGATGATCTGGCAGAAGGCCCGGATGCAGGTGGTTTCAGCCTAGTTGCGGGCAGCCCGGATAATCCGGAGGCAAGCCCGGATGATCCGGACAAGCCTCGGATGATCCGGATGGCTGGCCGGACAATCCGGCTACAATCAAATAGCTTCTGTGAAAAATGGGCACGGGTATCCGGACGATCCGGAGGAGGATCCGGACGATCCGGGGAACAGCCCGGATGATCCGGAGGAACGTCCGGATGTTCCGGCTTCAGCCATCCCGTTCTGTAAAGAAGGGCACCAATTATCCGGATGATCCGGTGCATGGTCCGGCTGATCCGGGTAAAGCGCGGATGATCTGGGTATCCATCCGGATGATCCGGCTAGGAGATGGTGGTATGTTTTGGCTAAGTGATATTGCTAGGGTTTTTAGTCTATTGTGGTAGAGTTGTTTAAGAGACAAAAATGTGAGCAAGTCTTGACCCTACACTTCGGATCCCCTCTTAATAGTGAGGGGTTCCTATTACTCAAGAAATACAAAAAGAGCACAATACTTCATCTTGGTTTGCTCCTTCCCTCATTGATAATTAGCTTGAGTAAAATCTCATATGATGTGATCATGATGCTCACTAAAGAAACCCGGAGGAGGACGACGGCCTGTGTATATACTTAGCAAACAAGGTTAGTCCCTATATGTAAGTTTGTCATCAATATCAAAAATACTTTTTAAGAGCAAGATTGCACTTTCAATCTCCCCCTTTTTTGGTAGTTGATGACAAACTACATATAGCATTTTATAGTGAAAATGTGATACGAATAATTCTAGGAGAGTAGACCGGTATGTGTTTTAGGAAGAGCTCCCCCTTAATTTATGCATATGAATGTGTTTTAAGAGAAGCTCTCCCTTAATGTATGCATGGAATAAAATGGTACACATACAAAGTCATGCACATATGAAGTGGATGCCCACATTCGGAGTATAGTACAGGCATACATCGTTAAAATCATCATGAGCAATGAATAAAAACAGCATAATTAAGCACTTGACATAGACTCATAACTCATGACCAAAGTACCATAGTACCATTACAATAAGCACTTGCATAGTGACATAGACCCATAACTCATGACCAAAGTACCATAGTACCATTACAATAATAATAATGAGTCCACTAAAGCTCTAAGCATAAGCATACCGGACACACTAATGAAACTCCTAAAATTACATCTCCCCTTGACAACAAGTACCGAAAAAGGAAAGACGGCCGAGAAAGTAGGAGAATCACACATCATCCTCATCCTCAAATCATCATCATCATCACCATCACTCGGATCAGCAGGTACAAGGAAGAACTCGGGAACTCGATGGCGAAGGAAAATCAACCTCCGGAAGAGGAAGTCGGCGAAATAGGCTCATCGGGCTCAACAGACTGCCGGACGCCGCATGAAGACGAGCCCTAAGAGCATTTGCCTCGGAGATGCGGCGAACCTCCTCGGTAGCAATGTGAGTAGCAGTGTAGCGGCAGGTGTCAAAGATGGCTTTATGGGATTTCCCAATAAAGCGAGCAAGATGGTCAAACGGCTTGACGAAAGGTTTGGTGTGGCGAGAAGAGCTCTCACCATACGACGGAGCAGGAGCCTTGCCCCTAGAAGTGTCATCACGCGGAGTCCACATGGAGTGAATGTTGTTCTTGTTGATGGGGCAAGTGAAGACAGAATCAATGACAGTCTGAATGAAAGGAGCATGTGGAAGAGTACGAACTTTCAGACAACTAGCCATGCGAATCTCATGCCAAAGAAAATCTGCCATGTCAATGGGACGAGTGGGATTCTTCCGTGAATAGTACATCAAATCGATGCTATAAGCTCGTACCATCCCATGATCCCCTTTCTTGGGAGCAATGGAGTTGAGGATGCACTGAAAAAGCCACCGGTATTTGAGGCGGAAGATCTTGATGTCATTAAGCTCTTTGCTTTGCTGCACTGTGGATAGCTGAGTAGGAGGGATGGTGAGACAACTGCAAGCACTGATAGGCATAGCCTCAAACTTGGGATTCACCTCATGGATTCGAAAAAGACCTGCCTCAGAACCAGGCATGCCCAAGGCAGTAGCAAACTCCTCAAAAGAGACAGTGAACTTAGAATGATGAGTCATCCAAGTGATCGAACGATTCAGATGGAAGAAACATGTGGCATAGAATTGCCGAATGGCAGCCTCATTCCAATCACAGTGGAGAGTCATAGCACGATGCAGCCCCATGCCATCAATCTTCTCTAACACACCATCGAACTTGGTTGGATTGTTCGCAATGTAATCCAAGTTCACATAATGCTGAGGAGAGAACCCTAGATGAGCAATGACCGATTGATAGATGTCTGTTGAACCAAAGTCACGAAACCTAGGGTCGGTTGCATTGGCGGGGCAGCAAATTGGTTGACTTCACTCCTTAAAGCTGCATACTCGAGAGGATCCATGGGTGATAGCTGATCGTCGACGGCCCGGTTGGTGGGGTTGGCCATGGACAAAATGAGACCGGTAGGTGCGGCAGTTGCGAGCTGGAGGAAGAAGCCGCTTTCTTCTTCTTGGCCTTGGTGGTTGAGCGAACCGCACGAGCTCGTCCTCCTAGAGATCGTCCTCATAATCGGGATCGTCCCGCCCAATAGGGACAGACGAGCACGACCTGGTGCTTTCTTGAGGGGACGAGCAGCTTCCTCAGAGTCCGTTGATGCTTGGCGTCGTGGTTCTAGGCATACGCATTGGAGCGAAAAGAACAACAAAAAAAAATCGCAAGCTCGATGAGTAACTGACCCTAGATGAGTACAAGAGGAAAAACGAGGGAAGGGCGCAGACGAGATACCACGAGAGGGGCCCGAGGTGGTCGACTTGAAGCTCCGGCCAGTGCCACCACGTCCGACCACCATGGCTCAGTTGGGGACGGAGGCTGAGATTTGAGAGAATCCCGTCGGCCCCTGGGGAAAACGGCGGGAGGAGGGAGTAGATTGAGGTGGCGGCGGCCCGTGTTCCCGAGATCCGCCAAGTTGGCCGGCCGGACTGGCGGGGCGAGCCGCAGAGCAGTCGCCGACGGCGGGATGAGAGGATGAGGGCGAGGGGAAACTGAAACAGGATAACTCCCTGTGCCCCCCTTCCCCTCGGCCCGATAGCTATTGGATAAGTCGAAGACCCACCCGGACGTCCGGAAGGCGCCCCGGATGATCCGGGCAAGGCCAGATGTCCGGAAGTGAACCCGGATATCTGGGCAGACACAGCCCGGACGTCCGGATGCAAGTCCGGATGATCCGGCTGGCCAGATTTCTGAGATATGATTCTGATGCGATGGGGTGATGACGATATATATATATATATTGTGTGTTATATATATAAGTAGCCTTAGTCACAGCAATATCTCAACCTCATATAAACACCCAAAAGAATAATTAGGCTAAGTCACCATGTATGAGTATATATAACTTTGGAAACCAAAAATTTGAACTTTTGGGCCCATGGTTATTACTCCATCATTTTAAAGTACTATGGACACAAAGTAAGTGCCATAGTGACTTTGAGAGTGTTGGTTCTATTTATGCATTATGTAAGGGAGAGAGTACTCATAAATTGAATGCCTCCCCCTAAGTATATGCCTACATCAAGACAAGACATTATGAAGATGCATGCATGAGTATGAGATTTCACATAATGTTGTCAAGCTCCAAGATACCAAGTTCACGCCTAAGTCGACAAAACCTTGCTTCATCCAATGGTTTGGTGAAAATATCTGCCAGTTCCAAATCTGTACCAATGTGATCAATGTGAATATCACCCTTCTCAACATGATCTCTCAAGAAGTGATACCTAATATCAATGTGCTTGGTGCGGAGATGATCCTTGGGGTTTTCAGCAATGTTGATGGCACTTTCATTATCGCATAGAAGAGGCACATTTCTATAGGTGATACCGTAATCCTTTAAAGTTTGCCTCATCCATAATAATTGAGTTGCGCAACTTGCGACAGCAATGTATTCAGCTTCTGCGGTAGAGAGGGCAATACCGTTTTGTTTCTTCGATGATCAACTTACCAAGGAGCGTCCAAGAAACTGACATGCACCGGAAGTGGACTTACGATCCACTTTGTCTCCGGCCCAATCCGCATCCGTGTACCCAGTGAGATCAAACTTAGCATCCTTGGGATACCATAGACCCAACTTTGGGGTGTGAACAAGGTATCTAAGAATATGCTTAACTGCCTTATGATGACTTTCCCTAGGGAAGCTTGAAATCTAGCACACATGCATACACTAAACATGATGTCTGGTCTAGATGCACAAAGATAAAGCAATGAACCAATCATAGGCGGTATTTAGATGGGTCGAAAGGGATATCGTTTGTGTCTTGATGAGAGTTATTTTGGTTGGCATTGGTGTCTTACATGGACTAGCATCGGACATCCCAAACTTCTCTAAGATATCCTTGAGGTATTTTGCTTGAGACAAGAAAATTCCTTCTTGAAATTGTTGAATTTGAAATCAGGAAGAACTTCAAATCCGCATTGAGTGACATTTCAAAATTCTTGGTCATTGAGTCCGCAAACTTCTTGCACAAATGAATGTTAGGAGAACCAAAAATGATATCATCTACATAGATTTGGCATAAGATCAAATCACCCTTATCCCTCTTAGTAAAAAGAGTGGGATCCATCACCCCTCTCACAAAACCATCATCGAGTAAAAACTTCTTAAGATGATCATACCAAGCACGAGGTGCTTGTTTGAGGCCATACAAAGCCTTATGAAGTTTGTACACATAGTCTTTGTGATCGGGATCAACGAACCCAGGTGGTTGTGATACATATACTTCTTCTTGTAGAGGACCGTTAAGGAAAGCACTCTTTACATCCATTTGATGTAATGTAAAACCATTGAAAGCAGCATAAGCAAGTAAGATGCGAATGGATTCAAGACGGGCAACGGGGGCAAAGGTCTCACCAAAGTCCAAACCTTCAACTTGTGAGTACCCTTGTGCCACTAACCTTGCCTTGTTTCGGATGATCACACCATTCTCATCTTGTTTGTTCTTGAAAATCCATTTTGTTCCAATGACATTGTGCTCGGTAGGTGGCCTCTTGACTAGTGACCACACTTGGTTGCGTTCAAAGCTGTTCAACTCTTCTTGCATAGCAACTAGCCAATCGTTGTCCATCAATGCATCTTGTACCTTGATGGGCTCAAAACTAGACACAAAAGAAAAGTGAGCACAAAAGTTGGTCAAATGTTTACGAGTGACCCTACCTTCCGATATGCCGGTGAGTATTTTGTGAACATCAACACGACCGGCCACTCGTGGCATGATAGAGGTAATGGTTTCACGAGGTTCAACTTCATGTCCATCATCCACATCCTCAACATATGGATCATTAATGTGTGGAAGAAGATCTTCTTGTTCATATTGCATTTGTTGAGGTTCATCATCAATGATTGGATTTTCTTGTTCTTGCTCTTGAAGATTGTCATGAGGAGGAACTTGATCATCTTCTTCAACTTGGACTAAGGGTATCGGTTGAACAATAGGAGCTTGTGGTGGTATGGATGTTGAAGTAGTTTGATGATGTGTGAGACTTCCATCTTCTTCTTCATCATCATGAGGTTCTTGTTCCATAGGAAGAAGGGCACCAACCCCCATGGTCAAAATGTCTTGAGAAGAATCTTCTTCACCTACATCACTTAGATCAACTTGCTCCCCATGGGAGCCATTAAATTCATCAAACACTACGTCACAAGTTTCTACAACACATCCATTGGATTTGTTGTAGACTCTATAGGCGTGAGAGTTTGATCCATAATAACAAATATACCCTCAATCGTTTTGGATTGAAATTTTCCTAACCGTTCTCTTTTGTTGAGGATGAAACATTTGCACCCAAATACACGAAAGTACTTGACATTTGGCTTGTTTCCAGTTAGAAGCTCATATGGAGTCTTTTCCAATATAGTGCGGAGGAAGAGCCGGTTTGATGCATGGCATGCAGTGTTGACAGCTTCGGCCCAAAAACTATGTGGTGACTTGTATTCATCCAACATTGACCTTGCCATCTCCACAAGTGTGCGGTTCTTCCTTTCGGCTACACCATTCTGCTGAGGAGTGTATGGAGCTGAATATTGATGCTCAATCCCTTCATCCCTAAGGAATTCTTCCAAGGTGTAGTTTTTGAACTCAGATCCATTGTCACTTCTTATTGCCAAGATTTCTTTGTCAAACTTGCGTTGTGCTTGCTTGGCAAAGTCAATGAAAGTGATATTCGTCTCGTCCTTGGACTTGAGGAAAAACACCCATGTATATCTTGAGTAATCATCAACAATGACAAGTCCATAATTTTTCCCACCAAGACTATCCCATGAAGGAGGCCCAAAAAGATCCACGTGAAGGAGCTCCAAAGGCCTTGAAGTAGACACAATATTCTTGGGTGGGTGCTTTGATTGATGTTGCTTCCCGGCTATACATGCACTACACACACGATCTTTCTCAAAAGAGACATTTGTTAGTCCAAGGATGTGATTTCCCTTTAAGAGATCTTGAAGATTTCTCATGCCGACATGGGCTAGCCGGCGATGCCATAGCCACCCCTTGTCGGCCTTGGCCATTAGACAAGTTGCATGGAATGTGCTCTCTTTCGAGAAATCAACCGTGTAAAGGTTGCCATCCAACTCTCCAACAAAGGCCACTTCGAGAGTATCTCTCTTAAAGACTTTCACATCGGTTAGTCCAAAAAGTGTATCATAACCAACAGATGCCAATTGACGAACAGAAAGTAAATGATATTTAAGTGATTGGACAAGCATGACATTTGCAAGAGACATGTCATTTGTGATAGCCACCTTCCCCAACCCAAGTACCTGTCCTTTTGATCCTCCACCAAACATAATGCTCATAAATGGTTGAATAGCTTCCATGAAATCGTAGAGCAATTTGCTATCTCCAGTCATATGATTGGTACATCCACTATCAATTACCCATTTTACTCCACCGGAGAAGGCAACCTACACACAATTATTACTTGGTTAGAGGCACCCATCTTGCAATGGGACCTCTCAAGTTAGTCACAAGGGTCTTAGGGACCCAAATAGCATAAAACCGAAATGCATTTCGAGGACCAACAAACTTTGCATAAACTTCTCCATCCTTAGTCTTACGAAGTACATAGGATGGAGGCATGAACTCTTTTGGCTTGTTGGGAGTGGGCATGCCCTTGTGGCCTTCCACTAGTAACCTTACCTTTCTCCTTGTGTCCTTCTCGTACAAAAGTTTCTTTCAAAGGAGTGGTGCACTTTTGAGAGAATGTCTTCTTCTTGCTTGTGCTTGGGTCAAACCCGAGTCCCTCTTTGGCGAACACTTCATTGTGTTGGCTCAACACCTCATTAAGGTTCTTTTGCCCTTAAGCACATGTCATGAGCCCCTTCTCAATTTGAGCCTTGAGAAAACGATTTTCCTCAAGAATAGATGCTAGATCACTACTAGAGTTAGTAGAACAAGCATCAACATTTATAATGGGAGATGAATAGGCCTTAGCTAGAGTTTCAGGATAAGTAAGTTTGAGCATCTCAAAACTCTTTGTAAGAAGGGTGAGCTCTTCCTCCTTAGTCTTGAGGGACATGGATAGAAGCTCACAATCCTTAGAGAGAGAAGCATGAGACTTCACAAGCTTACTTTTATCATTCATCAACTCTTCAGAAGAGCCAATAGCCTTTTTCAAGGAGGCAAGATCTTTAGTATGAACATCAATATTTGTGCCAATTTTTAAGCATAGTTCATCATTTTGTGTTTCCTCATATTGGACTTTCCGCTCAAGGATTTCACATTTTCCTTTTCCTCGGTGACGAGGGTTTGAGTTCCTTAATGGTGATGGTGTGCTTACTCACCATCTCCATAAGCATCTGAAACATAGTGAGCTTCTTTCCTTTGAGGGAGCACATGAATTTATTAAGTTTAGCAAGCATAGGATCATTTAGATCATCATCCTCATAACTATCCTCCGCATCAAGATACTCATCAGTAGAAATAGGAGGAGTGAGAAGAGGAGGGTTTGCTCGTGGGGTTACCTTGACCTTGTCAGGAGAGTCTTGATCCTCTCCATCTTCTACCACGGCGTTCGCCATGAGGCACTTGTGGGCGTTGCCCTTGTAATCCTTCATGTAGTTGTAGGTGACAACTTCACCACTCTTATTGACTAGCCTCAATGTGTTTTGAAAATCTTGAGCAACTCCGGCAACACCACTAACATCATCCGGATCGGATTCTTCTTGAGCAACCATTGCTTTCCCATCTCTCTTCTTGAGCTTGGAGTTCAAAGGATTTGGCAACTTCTTCTTAGGAAAGGTCTTGGGAAACCTTGGTCTATCTTCTCTCTTCTCATAAGGGCACTCATTTGAGAAGTGGTTGGTTTCCTCACAGTTGTAGCATTTTCTTACTTTCTTCTTTTGGAATCTTCCCTTGAACTTTCCCGCGGTAAACTTATTGACAAAGAGAGCCATGTCTTCATATGACGGGCCCTCGTCGGATTCAATCTCATTACCATCTTCATCATCATCATCATCATCTTCTTCTTCTTCACTTTGCTCATCTTCACATACATGCTTGGCCTTCAATGCAAGATTGACCTTTGATGATGGGGAACCATGCATGGCAAGATGTTTTGTGGCATTAGCCTTTGACTCTTCAAATAGTTGAAAGGTGGATATGATGTCATCTGTAGTCATTTCCTTGAAAGTATGGTGTTGTCTTATGTCCCACACCATTTCATGGTCATATGGAGCAAGAGCATGAAGCAATTTATCCACAAGAAATCTCTTTGTCATGTTGAATCCATCTTGTGTCTTGTCACACTCACATGACTCAATATCGGCAGTGAGAGTCATGAGGCGCTCATGGAGTTGATTGGGGGTTTCACCTTTCTCCATACAAAAGTTTTGCAATTGTCCCTTGGTAATTTCATATTGAGCACTCCGGAGGGTAGAGGTGCCAGTCTTGGATCGTATGATACTTTCCCATAGTTCCTTGGCACTTGTGATGTGTATGAACGGTCTCCTTTGCTTTTCATCCATGCCTCTCCTTATGCACATGATAGCAGTGTCATTGAGGTTCTTGTCATATATTTCTCTTGGTGTGGGGTTCTTTGGATCAACCACGTGATAGCCATACTCCAAGATGTCTAGCATCTCGTCATTTCCATGTCAAAGATGATCCTGCATAGCAACTCTCCACAAGGCAAAATCGGTAGTGGCACTTAGTAAAGGAGGTTTGCCTTGAGGGTTATATCTTGGTTTGTCAACCTGAGGTCTTGCATAAAGCCAAGAAACACTGGCATGTTCATTGCTAGGAGGTTGTTGACCAAGTGATGGAGTAGGCACAGTTGACCTCAAAGCAGCACCACCCGAGAGTGGTGCAAGCACTGTGGACAACGTGGCTAATCTCATTTGGACCAAGGCCTCAAGAGAAGCATCATGCTCCTCCTTTTGTTTAGCAAGGGCCCGTTCTAGATCCTCCGACGTAAAGGTCTTGACTTCAGAGGAAGCCACACCTTTATCCTTAGGATCTACAATAAGGGGAGTCCCATCCGGGTTCATCTTGCTCTAGGGCGGTTAAGCCACAAGAATAGAGAACGAGGCTCTGATACCAATTGAAAGGATCGAGATGGACCTAGAGGGGGGGGTGAATAGGTACAATTACAAATTTTAATTATTACTAAGCAATTTTAGGCAATAGAGCGGAATATGAAAGTGAGCCTAACAATTGCTAGTAAGTACAAAGTACTAGACAGTTGACACAAGCATATAAGAGAGCAAGCACAATACGATGTAAGTAAGAGCAATCACAACAAGTAACCACAAGTATAGAGTTAGGGTTAGGAATAACCGCAACTCCGGGAGACGAGGATGTATGTCGATGTTCACTTCCTTGGAGGGAAGCAAGTCACCGTTAGAGGGGCGGATGTTACCACGAAGGCACACCTACGCCATGAAGGCTCACCCTATTCTCCCTTTGAGACAACACCACGAAGCGTTTCTCAACCACTAGTGGTAGACCTTGGGGTGGTCTCCAAACCCTCACAAACTTTCCGGGGGTAATCACAATCGTTGATTCCTCACCGAATGACTCCTACCGCCTAGGAGTCTCCAACCTCCAAGAGTAACAAGATCCGAGGGAAAGACTCAAGACTTGCTCAAACTTGATTTGCTTTGGTCACAAGAAGGGAGGAAGGAGATCTTTCTTTGATTGGAACAACTCTTGAAACTCTCAAGAATCAAACCGGGATCTGGATTTAGTGTGTGAGCAAGAGAGGGAAAGCACTGGTGTTCTTGAGGCGTGTTTGTGTGTAGTGTTCAACCTTATCCCGAAGGGGTAAGGTGCTATATATATACCAGTGTCCAGAATAGAGCCGTTTGGACATAAGTTGACCACCCCGGATGATCTGGGACACCATCCGGATGATCTGGACCTTTGTCCGGATGATCTGGCAGAAGGCCCAGATGCAGGTGGTTTCAGCCTAGTTGCGGGCAGCCCGGATAATCCGGAGGCAAGCCCGGATGATCCGGACAAGCCCTGGATGATCCGGATGGCTGGCTGGACGATCCGGCTACAATCAAATAGCTTTTGTAAAAAATGGGCACGGGTATCCGGACGATCCGGAGGAGGATCCGGACGATCCGGGGAACAGCCTGGATGATCCGGAGGAACGTCCGGATGATCCGGCTTCAGCCATCCCGTTCTGTAAAGAAGGGCACCAATTATCCGGATGATCCGGTGCATGGTCCGGCTGATCCGGGTAAAGCGCGGATGATCTGGGTATCCATCCGGATGATCCGGCTAGGAGATGGTGGTATGTTTTGGCTAAGTGATATTTCTAGGGTTTTTAGTCTATTGTGGTAGAGTTGTTTAAGAGACAAAAATGTGAGCAAGTCTTGACCCTACACTTCGGATCCCCTCTTAATAGTGTGGGGTTCCTATTACTCAAGAAATACAAAAAGATCACAATACTTCATCTTGGTTTGCTCCTTTCCTCATTGATAATTAGCTTGAGTAAAATCTCATATGATGTGATCATGATGCTCACTAAAGAAACCCAGAGGACAGACGGCCTGTGTATATACTTAGCAAACAAGGTTAGTCCCCTATATGTAAGTTTGTCATCAATATCAAAAATACTTTTTAAGAGCAAGATTGCACTTTCAGGGACGTCGAGCTGTTGCGGTGGACGATGTCGTCGAGGAAGAGGCTCTGGCTGGGCAGCGGTGAGGTGGCGGACGGAGGAGGGTAGGGTTTCGCGGCTGGAGCGGAGAGGTTATGGCGGCCTGGGATTTCGAATGGCAAAAAGGAGGTGATGGGAGGGGGAACCATGACTTAGGGACGCGCTTGTCCAAAATGTAGGGTGTGTTACAAAAGTACCCACACCAATTTGAACTAGTTCGGCTCAGGGTTAGAAGGGGGATTTTGCTTGTCGGGATTTGGCAGCTGGAGGGAGTTTTCGCGCGCGTTGTAATTTCGGGATAGCAAGGCACGAGTTGTGAAGGCGCCAGTTTTGGGAGCACGATATCTGAATTTTCGGGATATAACAAGGCACGGGTTGAATTTTAGGGACAAGCCTAACGTGTAATATTGTACTTGTATGTACCAAATCAATTCGCACTTCCCTCAATGAAAAAAAACGAAAAATATAAAACTATTCACACCACACAAAGAGAGAGTCTTGTCTCGTTTTACTATACAAATGCTATTCAAAGCTACTCCCTCCTTCCATCTATACAGGGCCTAATGCGTTATTCGAGGCTAACTTTGACCAAATATTAGAGCAATAATATATGACATGCGACTTACACAAAGCACACCATTAAATTCGTGTGTGAATGGAGCTTTCAATGATATAATTTTCACATTGTGCATGTCATGTACTATTAATCTTGTCAATAGTCAAAGGCGGTGTTAAAACGCATTAGGCCCAATATAGATGGAAGGAGGGAGTATGAATCCATGTTATGTACAATTAAATTTTTTCACTGGATGTATAATGCATGTAACCTACTCACACCAACATTTTAGTGCATCCCAAATGTTTATACTACCGCTACAATTCGAACTGAATTTGAATTCGTTTCTCTATTTCAATAAGAATCTACAATCATGATTGTTGCCAACTTCAACCATCATTCGTGTATTACCTTAACAACACAACACACGATTACTATAGAGATAGATATGAAATATGTGTACTATATGAACTCGAATTCTATTTTTTGAATACACTTGATGTTGATTCCAAATAATAGTACATTTGATGTACTAACTATATATTCATAATCTAAACCATGTTCCATACGTACACCGTGTTTATCACACAAAGTATAGTGCCCCGCCCCCTACATTATGACAAGTATTTAGCCCTGAGCTGCAAAAGCCACACATTAGCCCAAATTATAATCATTGTTCTATATATTATATGTAGTACTAGCAAGATCCCCATGTGTTCCATGGAACATCAACATGATCAAGGGGAGGCCTTATTTGCAAATATGGAGAGGGGTGTGGGTATTTTTTTTTCAAAATTGCCATAGTTTCCTTCCTATCCGTCAGATATAAATCGGACGGCCTATATTGCAAGATGGCAGGCACACCATCATCAACAACTCTGTTTTTTTATAAGAGTAGAGATAAAATATATTATATGTAGTATAACATGTTCATAACCACACCATATGTATCACCATTATATATATTCACACATGTGTCGGTTTAAAACACTATGATAAATTCTTCAAATATCCGAATACGCCTTTTCTAATGAATTATGATCTCTATTCGTCTTTTACACACACATAATCCTCTTATCTTTGTAGCTAGCACTAACTTTGTCTCATGCATGCACACGCCCGCATCCCTCTCGCCCTCCCTCGGCATTCTCTAGCTCCATCGCGCAAATTCATATTTTTCACTTTAGGTCGTTCACCCACGGCGTGTGTAGGCCCCCAGCTCCTTTACGGCACACATCGATCGATATGCCTCTCTAGCCAGGTGTGCCTACCATAAACACAAGCTTCCCCTCTTCTCTTATCACCGTCCATGCCTCACTCCCACCGCTCTTTTCATCGATCTCGTACTCGCACACTCCTTCCCCCTCGATATAGTATGCCTCTTGCACCACCTCCTAGATGCATCCCTCTCTCTATCCTTCTCCCCGGGCCTTATTTGCTTGTAACACATACATGCATGTATACCGACCGATCTCCCTACATATACCTAGGTCGACTTTAACTATTCCCCCTCCCACCCATCGATCGACGTACCTCACAAGTTATGTCTCTCCTTTCTCTGACAAAGGACGATTGATCTTCCTATGTAGTTACGTCTGCTTACCACAGCCATATCGTCCCCCTCATCATTTGTGCATGCCTCCTAACCCGTCTCTCACACGCACGTGCACAGACAGGCAACCACCCCCCCCTCTCTTATTGATATTGCAGGCGTGCCCTCTGTTTGTCTAGCAAGCCTCTCCCACCATTTGTTAGAAGCAACTCCACTACCACCCCCTCCAACATGCTAGCTCTATCTATCTCCCAACCTTATTCCTCTCCTACACATATGCATGGATGCCGACTGATCTCCCTTAATACGTAAGGTAGGCCTCTCTCCTCCTCCACACATATACCAGCCATTGTACCTCTATAGTTAATTAGGCCTCCCCCACCACAAACCGATAGTCGAGCATTGTAGGTAGGTATCCATGCCATAGAGACAAACTGCACCTGTCCCCTCTCACGTTCCAGTAGGCCAGCCACTCTATATATTTGACGTGGGCACACACAAATTCGATGGCACTCTTTATCTATCGTGTGCGCGCGCCCACACACACACACATCATCATCATCATCATCATCATCATCATCATAATCATCATCATCATCCCTCTCTTCGATTCTATGGATACCTCAAGCCGATGATACCTCCACTCTCTTCTCGTGGATCGCCCCCTCTATATATATGATATATGCAGGACTCTATTTCACACACATTGCATATGTTACATTTTTGATTGACCCCCCCCCCAAAAAAAACACTCACGAACCCACACACTAACACACAACCCCACGTAGGTGGTGTACGTACACAAAGAGAATAGGTGCACGTACTCATGCTTCGTGCCCAGCCACACCCGCGCGGGTACATAGTGGAGCTCATTTCTGTATGAAATGGCAGCCCACGTGCTAATTCGAACGCGTGTAGCGGTTGTTTACCTACGGAGGTCGTGTACCACACGTGCACGAAACAAAGTTCGACTTGATGCGTTGGCGCGTTATTTTTAAATAAAGTTATATCACTCAATGGCACGTACACAGAATATAAAACAATTTTTATGGAGAAAAAGGTAGTCCGCTCCACTATATACAATGGAGCCTGCCTACCTGGGTTTGTCTCTCTTCAGAGTATCTCACACAAGGCCGCGGTGGCCTCTCTCTCTCTCACCGTTGGTCACTGATCCGGCTGCATCCCGTCCGTCGGCGGAAAGGGAGGATGTGCATTGTTTCTCCGTTTGATGACACCGAGGCAACACGTCCTGATCTGTGGTACCCGCCGTTCTCTCAGACCAAGCTCCGACGCGGTAGTGCCTACGCCACCTGCTCGGTGCCGCAGTATGGACAGATTTTGCCCACCGCCGCTCACCTAGTTACATCCCAATGACCCCCAGGTATCCCCTCTGGCCTTGCTCCATTGTCCGTCTTCCCACATCGCTGCATGTGGAAAATCTTGCATGTGGATATTCCATAGTTCTTTGCCAAAACGTAGCTCGTCCAGCGTACTTTCCATATTGCAATCTCGTCCTCACACTGTTTTAGACAAACACAACCGTGTTGTTATCTTCCCTTAGGACAAGGAATATGCTTCTTTTTTATTACATGCACATGTGTCATCAACTGTTATTGGCCAGTAATTGTTTCCTTTCTACCTCTTTTTTGCAAACAGGGCTATCCATTTCACCTCGTTGCTATTGTGACCTTTTGGTGTACTGCACAAATCACTTTTTTCTTAAGAGTGTTTTGTGCTAAAATGTCACACGGGCAACGTCTCTACATTTCAATGTGACTGCACAAAGGGAGATTGGTTTTGCTCTATCCTCCCCATCCAACTCTAAGCCTAATCTTCTCCAACTAGTTAGTCTTAAGAGAGACTGCAAAGGTCACAGGCTTCTATTTGTGTGTTTATTATTTCATCAACAGTCCTCTATTATCGTAATCACACTTAATATCTTTGGAACAGGGACACTTAGCTCTATTTTAGTGGAACTGCACAAAATGAGCGGAATGTTGCATGCTCCAGACAGCTATTTTTTCAACATGCCTTGTTCATTTAGATAGAGCTGGGGGGACGTTGCTGCCATTGAAAGCATGGATCAATTTTAATTTAACACCTTCTCACAACTTTGTCTTCAGTTGTGATGTAAATATTAGCTCTGATCTGCTAATCATTGAGATGCATTAGCAAGGATTATTTTTTTATTGTTTCGAAAAGATCATCGATGGCAAGACACACGAAACAAAAGCTGAAAGCTTAGAGCATGGTACAATTTCATGTCACAGGAAAATTATTTGTATAGTATGTCAATTATGTAAACAAATGCTGGAAGCTTGATAGCATTGCCAGAAGCCTCTTCAGCATCCGGGTCCATGTGCCATGCACAAAATTATACTCCTCCAGTCCTAAATATTTGTCTTTTTACAAACTCCAAATGGGCATATTTTAGAGTGTAGATTCACTCATTTTGCTTCGTATGTTGTCACTCATTAAAATCTCTAGAAATACGAATACTCCAGAGTATATTTAAGAACCGAGGGAGTAGTGCACAACTGCATGGGAGATTCAGCCCGGTCGTTGCGCCGTATTAATAGTGAGTAATGAGCAGTCAAATCATAAGCCCCACCTTTCCCACTATAAGTAGCTCGGAAGAAGCAACCATCAATATGCTTGTCAGTGTCAAAACCGGCGGATCTCGGGTAGGGGGTCCCGAACTGTGCGTCTAGGCGGATGGTAACAGGAGACAGGGGAAACGGTGTTTTTACCCAGGTTCGGGCCCTCTCGATGGAGGTAAAACCCTACTCCTGCTTGATTGATATTGATGATATGGGTAGTACAAGAGTGGATCTACCACGAGATCAAGGAGGCTAAACCTAGAAGCTAGCCTATGGTATGATTGTTGTAATGGTTGTTGTGTCCCTCGGACTAAAGCCCTCCGGTTTATATAAACACCGGAGAGGGCTAGGGTTACACAGTAGTCGGTTACAATGGTAGGAGATCTACATATCCGTATCGCCAAGCTTGCTTTCCACGCCAAGGAAAGTCCCATCCGGACACGGGGCGAAGTCTTCAATCTTGTATCTTCGTAGTCTTGGAGTCCGGCGACGATGATAGTCCGCTGTCCGGACACCCCTAGTCCATTATCGCCTCGGTAGCCTGAACACGCTTCAATGACGATGAGTCCGTGCAAGATAATGTTCGGCTTGCAAGGCGGGTTCCTCCTCCGAATAATCCATAGAAGATTGTGAACACCAGGATAGTGTCCGGCTCTCCAAAATAAATTCCACATTCCACCGTAGAGAGAATAATATGTACACAAGTTCAATCTGCTGACGTATTTCATGGCATGACGTCACGCCACTACCAAGCCTTTTACTTGAATCGTTTTTTATTATACCACCTCAGCGTGTTTAGCGAAGCGGTTTCCTTGGCACGTCTTGTCGAAGCAGAGATCGTGTTCCCCTTATTCCGGGATTCTCATCAATACGGACGTGGGTAACCCAACTGCGCCATTGATGGTGGCGCTTGGGAGATAAGCGAGTTTTACCAGGCCGGTGGGGACGCATAGTTTTCGTCTGCCCATATATAAGGGGATAAGGATCCGCCTTTTCACCTACGCCTTCTTCCTCCTTTGCTTATCCATCTCTGCGCACTCGAGCTCCAGCGCCCAAGTTCGCACATCTCGTCTCAACCTTCTCCAGTCATGTCCGGAGCGGGAGGCAAGTGGTTGGCCTCCACCGTTAAGGAGGAGCACATCGAAAAGCTGCGTGGCGCCGGATACCTTTCCAGTGACATCACGCACCGGCTGCCCGACAAGGGGCAGCTCATCCCCACCCCCAGGCCCCATGAGAGGGTCATATTCCTTCCCCACTTCCTCCGCGGACTAGGCTTTCCACTTCACCCCTTTGTCTGGGGGCCCATGTTCTACTACGGCCTGGATTTCCACGATCTGGCGCTGAACTTCATCCTCAACATCTCGGCGTTTATCGTCGTGTGCGAGGCCTTCCTCTGCATCCAGCCCCACTTCGGCTTGTGGCTCAAGACCTTCAATGTCAAGCCGAAGGTAGTGAAGGGCACGCAGGCGGAGTGCGGAGGCGCCATGTTGGGCAAGATGCCCAACGTCCTCTCAGTTCAAGGGCCTTCGTGGAGTCCGTCAAGGGGTGGCAATCGGGGTGGTTCTACATCACCGAGCCGCGCGACCCTATGTGGGCGGCGGCCCCCGAGTTCAGATCTGGTATCCCTATGCAGCTCACCTCCTGGAAAGAGAAGGGATTGCTATGGGGTAGTTCGGAGGAGCTGACGGACTCAAGCTTTGTATCCGAAGCCGGTGAACAAGAAGCTCAGGCTTGTTAATGTGGTCCAAGTCATGCTCGTCTGCCGGATTTTCCCATGCCAAGAACGGGCATTCAACCTGTGGGAGTTCGATTCGGCACAGCTCCAGGTGTTGAACGGGATCTTCGACACGACGTACGAAGGCGCCTGGATGGTGCTGTTCAAGGGCGCCGAAGCTCTCGCATCCGCGACTGAAGATCGCGGATTTCACTCGCAGCGTCCAGCTAATGAGGTAAGTGATTCTACCCCTTTACGGGACACTTGTTGTTAATAGTCTGACTCTAAGCGGGTTTCAATCTCCCATTTCCTTTGACAGGACTGGATGAAGAAGGCCGAGAAGATCATCTGCCTGGCTCCCATGCCAGAAAACCCGATGAGACGCCTGCCTAGCGGGGCTTGCTTTGGTTCCGGCACCGCATGTGGTGCCGAGAAGAAGGCCAAGAAGGTGGCCACGGGTACTCGAAAGAGTTCCCTTTCAGTGTCCGACGACTCGGCGGACTCCTCCCCAAGGTGATGAGGAGGAAGAAGACTCTCTCGGAGGAGGAGAGAGGAAGAGGAAGGCTTCCCAACAGGGGAGGCCAAAGGGTCAAGTGGAAGAACTATTCCCGACAGCTCCGCCAACACCAACGTTGGCGGCGAAGAGTGGCCTTCAAGGGCCAGGCCTCCGGCAAGATCGTAAGTATCCGGATTCCTGAGTAATTTATAATTTCTTTTTATGTCACATAGCGTCCTTCTAATGCATATCTTGCGGAGTCCGCCGATGATGATCTCCTGCTGCCGTCGGCGGGTCATTGGCTCCGTCGGATGTAGATTCCATCCCGACGCCTCCACCTCGCGCGCGCCGAGGACGCCGAGGTGGGATCCCGAAGGACCCATCGGAGGAGGCTCGGGCGCCGCAAGGCAGCCTCCGGACTTTTGCGCCGACTCCACGCCGAACCCGCAGTGGTTCCGGAGTCCGGCAGGCAGCCCCTTCGCAAGAAGGGAAAGACCGTGACGTCGGCGGCCCTCGTCCAACCGGAGGCGCCAAACAACCTGTTGGGCGCTCAAAGGCGCTTCCATCGATGAAGAACACCGCACTATCATGAGTGCGGTGATTGAAAGGTTCAGCTCGCCAAGAGCGGGCTGACCGAAGCTTCGCGCAGAGCCTTCTAACAAGCTTTGAGGTAAGAAGTTAAAAATATGTAATGTAATACCGCATAGACGGTAGCCCTCGATGCTCGGTTCGGTGTTGGAAAGAAAAGCCGACTAAGGATCTAAAAAGATATCTGCAGGTTGCTAAAAATTATGTCAATATGGGTTTGCAGGCTCTTTGCTGACCTCTGCCAAGACCGATCATGGAGGTCGGTGCATTGAAGCAGATCTTGGCGGTCAAGCAAGAGCTCGGCCGTGCCAAGAAGCAGCTCGAGGACAAAGAAGGTGAGTAACACCTCTTTGAATAGTTACCTTACAGAAAAGGATTTAGGTTGCAAAAAAAAAATAACAAGGATAACATGGGTACTGCAGGGGCCACGAATGAGGTGGCAACCCTGAAGGAGGTCGTGTCCGCGGCCGAATGCAATGCGGCTACGGAACGGGCAGAGCGAGAGAAGCAGGAGGCGCGGGTGGCGGAGGTGCGGCAAGAGCTCCAGGCTCTCATGGAAAAGCATGAGAGTTTGGAGCGTGACTCGAAGACTCGAGAGTCCGAGCTTGCCTCGGCTCTCGAAAGTGCCAAAGCCGCCAAGGCCGAGGCCCGTAAGGCCCTTCAGGAGTTTGAGGATGTGAGGAAAATAGCAGCGGGTAAGGCATTTTTCATGCAAAGCAAGCATGCTAATGTAAACTACCTGTCACTTACCCGAATTCGGAGCTCTCCAGGGGCGTTTGCAGATCTGCCTCGCAGTGTATCCGATGCCTTCTACCGTGGCGAGGAGGGGAGCTCAACGGAGAAGGTCTTCTGGTCTCAGTACGCTGAGGCTGGCCATCCGGTGCCCCCTAGCGACCAGCTAAACAGCTGGTCGAGCTCCACAAGGTAGCCGAACAGGCCATGAAGGGCCTCATAGTCCGGCCAGGCTCGGAGTAGCCATGCACAGGAGCTACTTTGGCCTCGTCTGGCGGCTGGTGGATCGTGCCCGGTGGAGGTCGTCAGCGCTCCGCCAGTATTGAAGGTGCTCGTCGGGCCCTTGCCCACGCAAAGGTGCATTAGGGCAGGCTGGATGCGAGAGGCTTATCAGCGACGCGCCGCCATAGGGCAAGGAGTATCGTCGCGCCGAGATGTACTATAAGACTGTCTGAAGGGTGCCCGCAAGATTGCGGATGAGTGCCCCGAGATGTAATTATTGAGTAGACTCGCTATGTGTTATCCTGTGCGCTGAAAACTTTGTTCATATCGCTAAGCAACGCTTGTTTAATTTAAAATATTACCTTCATGCGGACGCTTATAAAATCGAGAGATGGCAAGTCGTCGGCTTCAAATTTCATGCCACTAGTGCTTTGGGGTGTTCGGATAAACTTGAGCACTCTTGTTCCCATTTTGGGTCCATCTAGGAGGCGCCAACACAACGAACAAGGCAACCGGACTTATAATGCTTGAACACTCTCACTTAGCCATAGAATTCTATAATTTTAAATTTCAGCGAAGCCCCTAGTATTCCGAAGACCGAATTCAGGGCGCTATCCACGCCTTCGTTGGATATTATCCGGTTCTTCGCTCGAAGCGGCATAAGTCTCTAGGGACCCAAAAAGACCTCTCGAACAGCGACCAGTCTCTCGCCTTATCATGCCAGTCAGTTTTAGCTTTCTCCACTGAGGCGCAATCGCAGTGGTTCTCCTAGTGCTACCTTAGCCGACAGAATGGAACGTAAGGTACCAAAACGTGGGAGCCGGGCAAACCCAACTATTGACCCAAGACATGATTCGGAGCCGATTCATATAATGCTATAAGTTCGGGGTGCCGCACTTGTGAAAGTGCTCGGACTTATCACACCATAATGCGGGGAACATAAGCCCTTGGTGTATTCGGCCGTACCAAACTGTACGGGTGCAAGATGTCATTGATGAACATATATGTAAAGTAATGCAATTATAGGCAAAAAGTGCTGCATTATTTATTCAAGGAATTCTGCTATGAGTGCGGAATGATACAAATAGTGTGATAGGCAAGGGATTGGACTAATTAAACATGTCCCCCTCCAGGGGTGGGCTGCGGACTGGTGTATATAATCAAATTTAATGCTCGTAATGGAGACCACCTGAGTGTTCGTCGCAGCCTTTTTCCCTCCCTGGCTGTTGCATCGTGAGTTCGGCGGGCGCGCCGCCGGACAGGGCCTCTGGCGAACGGGGTCCTATATATATAAGAAGAAGGAAAATGAAAATAAAAAGAGTGACACACTTGGGAGCCCCTGGTGTGGTCGAGCCGCACTGGAGTGCATAGGTCGTGCCCCTCCCCATATGCCCATGGTATCTCCAGGCGTAGTGATGTACGCGAGGGCTGGTCTTGCAATCATGCGAGGGCTGGGGTTGGGGCCGCATTGCTCTGGCGATGCTCGAACGTGCGGTGGTCTTGGTTGATGTTGCTCCGGCACGTTTGGCGTGTCCGGTCGCTTAATGGCGGACTCGAAAATTGCCTTAGAAGGCTGCTCAGATTTCGCCGCGAGAGCGTATATGTTCCTCCATTCGAGGGAGCGTTTCATATTTCCATTGACCGTAATGACTCCACGAGGGCTGGCATCTTGAGCTTGAGGTATGCGTATCGCGGCACCGCGTTGAACTTTGCGAACGCGGTTCGTCCGAGCATAGCGTGATAGCCGCCATGAGCGGGACTATGTCGAAGATTAACTCCTCGCTCGGAAATTATCCGGGGCGAAGACCACTTCAGCGTGGATCGAGCTCAGTACAATTAGCTTCAACGCTGGTATGACGCTTTGAAGGTCGTCTTTGTAGGTTTAATCCTTGAGGGTCTATGCCCATCTTGCACATCGTATCTGATAAAGCAGGTTCAGTTTTTGCCGCCGTCCATCAGGACTCTCGTGAGGTGAAATCCATCGACGATTGGGTCTAAAACCAATGCGGCGAATCCACCGTGGCGGATACTGGTCGGATGGTCTCGTCGATCGAAAGTGATCGGCAAGAGGACCATGGATTGAACTTCGGGGCGACTGGCTCCATCACATATACATCCCTTACTGCACGCTTCCGCTCCCTCTTGGGTATATGGGTTGCGTATATCATGTTTACCGTCCGCACTTGTGGGGGGAAACCCTTCTGTCCTCTATTGTTCGGCGGCCGGGTCTCTTCCTCGTCGTCGCTATGCAGCCCCTTGTCATTGTTTTCGGCAATTAACTTGCCTGCCTGCTTGAATACCCAACAATCTCTGTTGGTGTGGTTGGCTGGCTTTTCGGGGGTGCCATGTATCTGGCATGAGCGGTCGAGTATTTGGTCCAAATTGGACGGACCCGGAGTGGTTCTTTTGAATGGCTTCTTCCGCTGACCGGGTTTAGATCCTCAGAATCCGGCGTTGACTGTTGTATCCTCATTGTTGTCGCCGTTAACGCGACGTTTGTTTTTGCTTCGACGCGACCTGCCGTTGTGGTCCTTAGTATCCGGACTGCCAGCATTTTTACTGAGGTTGTTGCTGCGAGCTAGGCAGCTATCCTCTCCCGCATAGAAGTGGGTCATTAGTGATGTGAGGGCTGCCATGGATTTCGGCTTTTCCTGTCCTAGGTGCCGGGCTAGCCATTCGTCGTGGATGTTATGTTTGAAGGCTGCTAGGGCCTCTGCATCCGGACAGTCGATGATTTGATTTTTCTTTGTTAAGAACCGTGTCCAGAACTGTCTGGCCGATTCATCTGGCTGCTGAATTATGTGGCTTAGGTCATCGGCGTCGGTGGTCGCACATATGTGCCACGGAGTTGTCGAGGAATGCGGCTTCCGTGTCTTCCCAACACCCAATTGACTCTGCGGGCAAGCTGTTAAGCCAATGCCGAGCTAGTCCTTTAAGCTTGAGTGGGAGATACTTGATGGCGTGGAGATCGTCTCCATGGGCCATATGGATGTGAAGGAGATAATCTTGATCCAAACCGCGGGTCAGCCGTGCCATCGTAGGATTCAATGTTTATCGGTTTAAACCCTTTAGGATTTGATGATCCATTACTTCGTCGGTGAAGCATAGCGGGTGTGCGGCGCCTCAGATTGAGCAATATCACGACGTAGCTCAAGAGAGCGTTATGCATTGTGTTGACCCGGCGGAGTTGTTGTATCCGCTCGGCGGTATTAAATGTGGGTCGTGGGCGCCCACGTGATCCATATATAGATCTGGATTGTCTTGCCTTGTCCTCCAATATATCCCGCAAGTCCGGCGCGTTCCCCGTGACTTCGTACTTTTCGGCGATGCGTGGTGCGGTCTTGATGGAGGGCCCGGATGCCTCTCTATCGGGACCACGGGGTGGTCGGTCGGCCGTATATATCTTGCTGGTGATGAAGGTATGTATGCTTCCTCCTCTAATTGGGGAGCAACTTGCATTTTGGGTAGCTCTTGGAGGGCGTTGAGTTCATACTCTTGATCGCGAGGACCTCGGTCCATTTGTCGCCAGCGGTCTTGATCAGCTTGAAGCTGTTGCTGCTTTTTTTTTAGGCTATTTGCCGTGGCGATAAGCCCGCGTTTAAAACGCTCTTGTTCGACGGGATCCTCCGCACAACGAATTGTCGTTGAGGCTTGCCTCGTCTCGAGAGGAGGTATGTAATTATCATCCTCGACCTCTTAAATCTGCCGCTTCTGTTGTGAGGGCTTGCTACGCATCCTCCGGGCTGAATCTTCTTTGGAGGGGTTGTCTTGACACTCTCGGGGTGTTATTATCTCTGATGCCGGAATCTCCATTCTTGCTGTGGCGGGATTTAGAGCGGCGCCGTTGACGTCGGCGCTTGGGCTGTTTCTTTGAGGAATCTGCCTCCGCTGCTTCTTCGCCGTCCCCATCTTTTGGGGTGTCCACCATGTATATGTCATATGACGAGGTGGTCTTCCAGTGCCCTGTTGGCGCTGGTTCTTGATCGTCTCCGGCATCGTCGTCCATACCATCGATGTCTTTGGAGTCATAGTCTAGCATGTCGGTTAAATCGTCGACAGTGGCTACAAAGTGGGTGGTGGGTGGGGTTCGAATTTCTTCGTCGTTCGCATCCCAACCATCCTGGCCGTAGTCCGGCCAGGGCTCTCCGGATAGCGAGAGATGCTTTAGTGAATTTAGGATGTCGCCAAAGGGTGAGTGTTGGAAGATGTCCGCGGCGGTGAACTCCATGATCGGCGCCCAATCGGATTTGATTGGCAGGGGCGCGGGAGGTTCGGAGTCCGGCAAGGAGTCCGGCGCCTCGGAGTCACAAGCTTTATAAGGGACAGGGTCGGTATTCGGCTCCATCGCCATGGACGTCGCAGCCCCCGAGGCGGTGTCCAGCCACCTGTCCTCGATCTGCGCAATCGGCTCCAGACTATGGGTCGGAGTCGATTAGTGTCTTGACCTCAAGGTATTGTCCGGCGGCGAGTTAGATCATGCCCATCGTGACGGTCTGCGGCACGCTTTCGGCCGCGCTCGAGTCCGTCGAAGATCAAGTCCCCGGACGTCGGCCGTGAAGTTTAGGCTTCGAACCTGACGATGGCCAGGGGTAGCTTCGATCTACTCCAGATGGCCAAGTGAATTGGCCCGCAGATCTTGCGGCCGCCGAATACGAAGATCTGTCCGGGGAGAAAAGTCTCACCCTGGACGGCGTTGTTGTTGATTGGAGGAGCCATCAAGCCTATCGGTGACGACACAGAGGAACTCTCAATGAAAGCACCAATGTCGGTGTCAAAACCGGCGGATCTCGGGTAGGGGGTCCTGAACTGTGCGTCTAGGCGGATGGTAACAGGAGACAGGGGACACGGTGTTTTTACCCAGGTTCGGGCCCTCTCGATGGAGGTAAAACCCTACTCCTGCTTGATTGATATTGATGCTATGGGTTGTACAAGAGTGGATCTACCACGAGATCAAGGAGGCTAAACCCTAGAAGCTAGCCTATGGTATGATTGTTGTAATGGTTGTTGTGTCCTACGGACTAAAGCCCTCTGGTTTATATAGACACCGGAGAGGGCTAGGGTTACACAGAGTCGGTTACAATGGTAGGAGATCTACATATCCGTGTCGCCAAGCTTGCCTTCCACGCCAAGGAAAGTCCCATCCGGACACGGGACGAAGTCTTCAATCTTGTATCTTCATAGTCTTGGAGTCCGGCGGACGATGATAGTCCGGCTGTCCGGACACCCCCTAGTCCAGGACTCCCTCAATGCTCTTCTTTGAATTCACTCATACTACTCCATCTGTCACTGTTTATAGAGCGCGCTTCAAAAAAACTCTCTGGGACCAAGGCGACTAGCGATCGGCCTGAAAAATAGCATTGGTAGTTATAGCACAGCGTCTATTACTAGAGGAAATAACGCGTACGCACATGCATGCAGTGCTTCCACCCCGGGTACACACATGCATGCGCTTACTCCACCCCGTAGTACATCGAGGGAAAATTGTGGACTTGATTGCGGTTACCATGCCCTAATTAATTGAGCATTAAACCAAACGCGTCTAAAGTCTCTCTGGTGGTGGTAATGCATTGAGAGAAATGCATCAGAATGAAGCGTGCCCTATAAACTATGACGGAGGGAGGAGTAGTATGAAGGTGCAAAACCAAGTACGCATATGGCCAGTCGGTCAACACACCTCCTCTTAGCATATCACTGACATGTGGGACCGGTGTGTGAGCAAACCGATCTCAATTGACGGCAAAATGGCCAACCTGCCGTTCCTTGAGAGAGACGAGGAGCGAGAACACACAGACGGTCTCGCACGGAGGCCAAGATATATTCAAGCATGGTTGATCGATATCATCATTACATGTTCGATGTTTTTTAATACTATACTGTTGGGCTGCCATTTTCCGCCCTTCTCCCGAATAAATGTGTACTTTATCAGAGATTAAAATAAAACAAGAGTATAGACGCTCCACCATGCGGTCTAGTAGTAGTACTACTCGTACTACTAAACCTCGCGCTTGGTTCTTCGCCTCTTCGTGAAGTCGAACAATGATGGTACTCCGCATGTTGGGTACTACAGTGTATTCCTCTGGCAATCTGACACCAAATGAACTGATGCATGCCCACCACCTGGGCGAGGGTAGGTTGCATTAGTCAAAAGGCGTAAGCGAGCTTCACCTTGTCCTGCAAGCTTCTCCACGTTCTGCGAGTTGATGGGACACACCAAAAAGTAGTGCTAGTCCATACTCCCTCCTTTTCGGTTAATATGGCTTATCTTTTTGCGGATAAATGAGAGAGCTTTATTCATATATAAGCATTCTTAGGACGATCTGCCAAGAGACTGGGCACTAGGAAGCGAGGTACCTCGCAAAAAAATAAGAAGGAAGTGAGGTGTTTCATCAAGCCAGCTCTCGGCCACATTCAAAGTGCAGCAAGCACGGTTCCCACAAAGATGCGCCGCAAGGTTTGCTGACATGTTTACATGCTGAATAACAAAAAATAGGAAATATTACCGAGGGCTCCTATTTGTAACAGGATATGAGCCAGAATTAAGCGAGAATTGTGGCGAGTGTTCCATGCAATCAACTTCCATTATCACATGCGAGAACCCTTGAAGAGAACCAAATGTGTTGAAGATTGCTTTATCACATTTTAAAATATAATAAGAGTGCAGACGCTCCTCCATCCGGTTCCTAGTAGTATAGTACATACCTCTATAGTGGTAGTACTAGTACTAGTAAACTTACGCTTGGTTGTTCGCCTCTTCGGGAAGTCAAACAATAATAGTACCAGTATAGTGTATGCTTCTGGCAATCTGACACCAAATTAACTGTTGCACATCCACCGCCTGAGCGAGGGAGAGCTTGCATTAGTCAAAAGTTTCTCCTTGTCCCACGAGCCACTACGCGCAAGCTTCTCCCGTCCTGCAAGCTTCTCCTCGTTCGGCAAGTTGACGGGACACAGCAAAGTAATGCTAGTCCATACTGCCTCCTTTTCGGTTAATATGGCTTAATTTCAAACGAGATAAATACACCGTCTGTCACTGTATATTTGTAAATATACGGTCAGTGGACTTCATAATACACTCGTTGCGCTCAATATATATATTTTTCGGTGTTTATACGGTCACTAGCTCACCCTGGCTGAGTATGTGTGTGCATGCACATGTAGGTTGAGCACTTGAGCGTGACCGTGTGTGTTCCGTCATGTGCTCGGACATGCATGCATTAGGGCATCGCACACGTTTTTGCGTCCATGTGTATGTGTGACTGATGCATGCTTGCACGAGGTTGTAGTCCCTTACATTCACATGTTCATAAGTCAATGCTTTGTCAAAATGTTGCATGCAAGGTTTAATAATTCGTTGTTCACGCATGCTTTCCCGATATTAATAGGTTGGTAAGACAATTTTCTTGAGGAAAACAAGCCCATGAATTGAGTACAAAGGGGACCAATAAGCCAGGACGGAGGGAGTACCAGTAGTGAACCGGAAGGAGGGAGTAGGTACTAGTAGTACAGTACTACGTAACAACGTGTAGTAACAAAATTCCTCTATGCGCATCCTATTTACGTGTCATGCAAGAAAATATAGATAAGTACAAGTGAGACTCAGGAATGGTCATACACATAGGGGGAGTATGTGTAGGGGCCACTAAGGAGCAGTCAAATCACACAGTAAGTTAGTCGGAAGAAGCAACCATCATTTCACTCTTCAATGACACGTATGCAATATAAAATGGTTTATATGGAGATAAAAAGAAAACCACTATATATACACCAGCAGGAGCCTAAGCTACAAGCCTGCTTGCTTGGGCTGCTCTCTTCACAAGCATAGAATGATGGGGGCCACACCGCTGGTCACATATCCGGCCTGATCCCGCCGCTGGGGGAAGAGAACAATGTCGGTGAGGAAGAAAACCCAGAGTCGGTGCATCCCAATCAGGGGTCCCCGTGGTATGGGCTGATGTCGCATCCCAACCGCCCTTCTAGCTGAAGGAAATATGCCCTAGAGGCAATAATAAAGTTATTATTTATTTCCTTATTTCATGATAAATGTTTATCATTCATGCTAGAATTGTATTAACCGGAAACATGATACATGTGTGAATGCATAGACAAACAAACATGTCACTAGTATGCCTCTACTAGACTAGCTTGTTAATCAAAGATGGTTATGTTTCCTAACCATGAACAAGGAGTTGTTATTTGATTAATGAGGTCACATCATTAGCGAATGATCGATTGACATGACCCATTCCCTTAGCTTAGCACACGATCGTTTAGTATGTTGCTACTGCTTTTATCCATGACTTATACATGTTCCTATAACTATGAGATTATGCAACTCCGTTTACGGAGGAACACTTTGGTGCTACCAAACGTCTGGCGAATCGGGTGATTATAAAGGAGTACTACAGTGTCTCCAAAGGCGGATGTTGGGTTGGCGTATTTGAGATTAGGTTTTGTCACTCCGATTGTCTGGAGAGGTATCTCTGGCCCTCTCGGTAATGCACATCATGAAGCCTTGCAAGCACTACAACTAATGAGTTAGTTGTGAGATGATGTATTACGGAACGAGTAAAGAGACTTGCCGGTAACGAGATTGAACTAGGTATTGGATACCGACGATCGAATCTCGGGCAAGTAACATACCGATGACAAAGGGAACAACGTATGTTGTTATGCGGTCTGACCGATAAAGATCTTCGTAGAATATGTAGGAGCCAATATGGGCATCCAGGTCCCGCTGTTGGTTATTGACCGTGAATAGTTCTAGGTCATGTCTACATTGTTCTCGAACCGTAGGGTCCGCACGCTTAAGGTTACGATGACAGTTATTATGAGTTTATGTATTTTGATGTACCGAAGGAGTTCGGAGTCCCGGATGTGATCACGGACATGACGAGGAGTCTCGGAATGGTTGAGACATAAAGATTGATATATTGGAAGCCTATGTTTGGAGTTCGAATGGTTCCGGCGAAAACGGAATTCTGGAGTACCGGAGGTTACTGGAACCCCGGGAGGTAAATGGGCCTCGATGGGCCCTAGTGGAAAGGAGAAGGGGCCAGCCCTAGTGGTGCTGCCTCCCCTTCCCTAGTCCTACTAGGACTAGGAGAAGGGCCGCCCCTCTCTCTCTTTCCCTCCGGGAATCCTAGTCCAACTAGGATTGGGGGAATCCTACTCCCGAGGGAGTAGGACTCCTGCCGCGCCTCCCTTGGCCGCCGCCCCTCCCCTTGGCTCCTTTATATACGAGGCAGGGGGCACCTAGGACAGACAAGTTGATCGTGAGATCGTTCCTTAGCCGTGTCGGTGCCCCTCCACCATATTCCACCTCGGTTATACCGTCGCAAGCTTAGGCGAAGCCCTGCCGTGTGAAACATCAAGATCGTCACCACGCCGTCGTCTTGTGGAACTCTCCCTCGACACTCGGCTGGATCGGAGTCTGAGGGACGTCATCGAGCTGTCGTGTGTCAAGAACTCGGGGCGTCGGATGCTGGCGCCGGATCGGTCGGATCGCGAGGAGAACGTCGACTACTTCCTCTACGTTGTGATCGCTTCGCCGGGTCTACAAGGGTATGTAGATAACACTCTCCCCTCTCGTTGCTATACATCACCATGATCTTGCGTGTGCGTGGAAAATTTTTGAAATTACTACGTTTCCCAACAAAGGGTATCGAGCCTAGGTTTTTATGGTTTGATGTTTTGCACGAGTAGAACACAAGTGAGTTGTGGGCGATACAAGTCATACTACCTACCAGCATGTCATACTTTGGTTCAGCGGTATTGTGAGATGAAGCGCCCCACCGACATTACGCGTGACGCTTACGCGAGACTGGTTTCACCGCCAGAGCACTCGTTGCTTAAAGGTGACCGGTGGGTGCTGTCTCTCTCACTTTAGTTGAACCGAGTGTGGCTACGCCCGTCCTTGAGAAGGTTAAACGGAGTCTATTTGACGAAGTATCGTTGTGGTTTTGATGCGTAGGTGAGACTGGTTCTTGCTTAAGCCCGTAGCAGCCACGTAAAATTTGCAACAACAAAGTAGAGGACGTCTAACTTGTTTTTGCAGGCATGTTGTGATGTGATATGGTCAAGACGTGATGCTATATTTTATTGTATGAGATGATCATGTTTTGTAACCGGTTATCGGCAATCGGCGGGAGCCATATGGTTGTCGCTTTATTGTATGCAATGCAATGCTACGTAATGCTTTACTTTATCACTAAGCGGTAGCGATAGTCGAGAAGCATAAGTTTGGCGAGACGACAACGATGCTACGATGGAGATCAAGGTGTCGCGCGGTAACAATGGTGATCATGGTGGTGCTGCAAGATGGAGATCATGAAGCACAAGATGATGATGACCATATCATATCACTTATATTGATTTGCATGTGATGTTTATCCTTTTATGCATCTTATCTTGCTTTGATTGACGGTAGCATTATAAGATGATCCTCACTAAATTATCAAGAAGTGTTCTCCTCGAGTATGCACCGCTTGCCAAAGTTCGTCGTGCCCGGACACCACGTGATGATCGGGTGTGATAAGCTCTCGTCCATCTACAACGGGTGCAAGCCAGTTTTGCACACGCAGAATACTCGGGTTATACTTGACGAGCCTAGCATATGCAGATATGGCCTCGGAACACGGAGACCGAAAGGTCGAGCGTGAATCATATAGTAGATATGATCAACATAAGATGTTCACCATTGAAAACTACTCCATTTCACGTGATGATCGGTTATGGTTTAGTTGATTTGGATCACGTGATCACTTAGATGACTAGAGGATGTCTTTCTAAGTGGGAGTTCTTTAGTAATATGATTAATTGAACTTAAATTTATCATGAACTTAGTACCGATAGTATCTTGCTTGTTTATGTTTGATTGTAGATAGATGGCTCGTCTTTGTTCCGTTGAATTTTAATGCATTCCTTGAGAAAGCAAAGTTGAAAGATGATGGTAGCAATTACACGGACTGGGTCCGTAACTTGAGGATCATCCTCATTGCTGCACGAAGAGCTACGTCTGGATGCACCGCTAGGTGACAGTTCTTCTTTGGAGCAACACCGGATGTTATGAGCGTCTGGCGAGCAAAGCGATGACTACTCTATAGTTCGAGGTGCCATGCTTTACGGCTTAGAACCGGGACTTCAACGACGTTTTGAGCGTCATGGAGCATATGAGATGTTCCAGAGTTGAAGTTAATATTCCAACAGAATGCCCGGATTGAGAGATATGAAGTCTCCAATAAGTTCTATAGCTGCAAGATGGAGGAGAACAGTTACATTAGTGAGCATATACTCGTAATGTCCGGGTACTACAATCACTTGACACAATTGGGAGTTAATCTTCCGGATGATTGTGTCATTGATGAATTCTCAATCACCGCCACCAAACTACAAAGGCTTCGTGATGAACTATAATATGCAAGGGTTAGTAAAGACTATACCGAGCTCTTCGCAATGCTAAAGGCTGCGAGGTAGAAATCAAGAAGGAGCATCAAGTGTTGATGGTCAATAAGACCACTAGTTTCAAGAAGAAAGGCAAAGGGAAGAAGAAGGAATCTCAAGAAGAACAGCAAGCAAGTTGTCGCTCAGAGAAGAAACCCAAGTCTGGTCCTAAACACAAATCGAGTGCTTCTCTGCAAGCGATAGTCACTTTGAAGCGGAACTGCCCCAAGTATTTGGCGGATAAGAAGGATGGCAAGGTGAACAAAGGTATATGTGATATACATGTTATTGATGTGTACCTTACTAGAGCTCGTAGTAGCACTGGTATTTGATATCGGTTCTGCTGCTAATATTTGCAACTCAAACAGGACTACTGATTGCTTAACTCGCAAAGGACGAGGTGACGATCTTGCGTGGGAAATGGTTCCAAAGTCGATGTGATCGCGGTCGGCACGCTACCTCTACATCTACCTTCGGATTAGTTTTAGACCTAAATAATTGTTATTTGGTGCTGCGTTGAGCATGAACATTATATCTGGATCTTGTTTGATGCGAGACGGTTATTCATTTAAATCGAGAATAATGGTTGTTCTATTTATATGAGTAATATCTTTTATGGTCATGCACCCTTGAGGAGTGGTCTATTTCTTATGAATCTCGATAGTAGTGATACACATATTCATAATGTTGAAACCAAAAGATGCAGAGTTGATAATGAAAGTGCAACTTATTTGTGGCACCGCCGTTTAGGTCATATCGAGTAAAGCGCATGAAGAAACTCCATCTTGATGGACTTTTGGAGTCACTTGATTATGAATCACTTGGCACTTATGAACCGTGCCTCATGGGCAAGATGACTAGAACACCGTTCTCGGTACTATGGAGAGAGCAACAGATTTGTTGGAAATCATACATACGAGATGTATGTGGTCCGATGAATGTTGAGGCTCGTGGCGGATATCGTTATTTTCTCACCTTCACAGATGACTTAAGCAGATATGGGTATATCTACTTAATGAAACATAAGTCCTAAACGCTTGAAAAGTTCAAAGAATTTCAGAGTGAAGTTGAAAATCATCGTAACAAGAAAATTAAGTTTCTACGATCCGATCGTGGAGGTGAATATTTGAGTTACGAGTTTGGTCTACATTTGAAACAATGCGAATAGTTTAGCAACTCACGCCACCCTAACACCACAACAGTAATGGTGTGTCCGAACGTCAGAATCGTATTTTACTAGATATGGTGCGATCTATGATGTCTCTTACAGATTTACCGCTATCGTTTTGGGGTTATGCTCTAGAGACGGCCGCATTCACACTGAATAGAACACCGTCGAAATCCGTTGAGACGACACCTTATGAACTGTGGTTTAGCAAGAAACCAAAGTTGTCGTTTCTTAAAGTTTGGGGATGCGATGCTTATGTGAAAAAGCTTCAACCTGATAAGCTCGAACCCAAATCGAGAAATGTGTCTTCATAGGATACCCAAAGGAAACAGTTGGGTACACCTTCTATCACAGATCCGAAGGCAAGATATTTGTTGCTAAGAATGGATCCTTTCTAGAGAAGGAGTTTCTCTCGAAAGAAGTGAGTGGGAGGAAAGTGGAACTTGATGAGGTAATAGTACCTTCTCCCTTACTTGAAAGTAGTTCGTCGCAGAAACCGGTTTCTGAGACACCTACACCGAGTAGTGAGGAAGTTGATGATGTTGATCATGAAACTTCGATCAAGTTATTCGCAGAACCTCGTAGATCAACCAGAGTAAGATCCGCACTGTGAGTGGTACGGTAATCCTGTTCTGGAAGTCATGCTACTAGATCATGATGAACCTACGAACTATGAAGAAGCGATGGTGAGCCCAGATTCCGCAAAATGGCTTGAGGCCATGAAATCTGAGATGGGATCCATGTATGAAAACAAAGTGTGGACTTTGGTTGACTTGCCCGAGGGTAGGCAAGCAATAGAAAACAAGTGGATCTTCAAGAAGAAGACCGACGACGACGGTAATGTTATCGTTTATAAAGCTCGACTTGTCGCAAAAGGTTTTCGACAAGTTCAAGGGATTGACTACGATGAGACCTTCTCACCCGTGGCGATGCTTAAGTCCGTCCGAATCATGTTAGCAATTGCGCATTTTATGATTATGAAATTTGGCAAATGGATGTAAAGACTGCATTCTGAATGGATTTACGGAAGAAGAGTTGTATATGATGCAACGTAAGGTTTTATCGATCCAAGGGAGCTAACAAAGTATGCAAGCTCCAATGATCCATCTATGGACTGGTGCAAGCATCTCGAGTTGGAATAAACGCTTTGATAGTGTGATCAAAGCATTTGGGTTTGTACAGACTTTTGGAGAAGCCTCAGATTTACAAGAAAGTGAGTGGGAGCTCAGAGCATTTCGATATTATATGTGGATGACATATTGCTGATCGAAATGATATAGAATTTCTGGATAGCATAAAGGGATACTTGAATAAGAGTTTTTCAATGAAAGACCTCGGTGAAGCTGCTTACATATTGGGCATTGAGATCTATAGAGATAGATCAAGACGCTTAATTGGACTTTCACAAAGCACATACCTTGACAAAGTTTTGAAGAAGTTCAAAATGGATCAAGCAAAGAAAGGGTTCTTGCCGTGTTGCAAGGTGTGAAGTTGAGTCGACTCAATGCCCCACCACTGCAGAAGATAGAGAGAAATGAAAGATGTTCCTATGCTTCAGCCATAGGCTCTATCATGTATGCAATGTTGTGTACCGACTGATGTGTGCCTTGCTATAAGCCTAGCAGGAGGTACCAAAGTAATCCAGAGTGGATCATCGACACGCGTCAAGAACATCCCGAAATACCCGAAAAGGACTAAGGATATGTTTCTCGATATGGAGGTGACAAAGAGCTCATCGTAAATGATTACGTTGATGCAAGCTTTGACACCGATCCGGACGATTCTAAATCGCAGACCGGATACGTATTTACACTAAACGGAGGAGCTCGGTTGGTGCGCTTCTAAACAAAGCGTCGTGGCGGGATCTACATGTGAAGCGGAATACATAGCAGCTTCGAAGCAGCTAATGAAGGAGTCGGATGAAGGAGTTCATATCCGATCTAGGTGTCATACCTAGTGCATCGGGTCCAATGAAAATCTTCGTGACAATATCGAGCAATTGCCTTAGCGAAGGAATCCAGATTTCACAAGAGGACCAAGCACATCAAGAGACGCTTCAATTCCATCCGGACTTAGTCCGACCGGAGACATAGAGATTTGCAAGATACATACGGATCTGAATGTTGCGCACTCCGTTGACTAAGCCTCTTCCACGAGCAAAACATGATCAGCACCAAGACTCCATGGGTGTTAGAATCATTACTGTGTAATCTAGATTATTGACTCTAGTGCAAGTGGGAGATCAAGGAAATATGCCCTAGAGGCAATAATAAAGTTATTATTTATTTCCTTATTTCATGATAAATGTTTATCATTCATGCTAGAATTGTATTAACCGAAACATGATACATGTGTGAATGCATAGACAAACAAACATGTCACTAGTATGCCTCTACTAGACTAGCTTGTTAATCAAAGATGGTTATGTTTCCTAACCATGAACAAGGAGTTGTTATTTGATTAATGAGGTCACATCATTAGCGTAGAATGATCGATTGACATGACCCATTCCCTTAGCTTAGCACACGATCGCTTAGTATGTTGCTACCGCTTTTATCCATGACTTATACATGTTCCTATAACTATGAGATTATGCAACTCCGCTTACGGAGGAACACTTTGGTGCTACCAAACGTCACAACGAATCGGGTGATTATAAAGGAGTACTACAGTGTCTCCAAAGGCGATGTTGGGTTGGCGATTTCGAGATTAGGTTTTGTCACTCCGATTGCTCTGGAGAGGTATCTCTGGGCCCTCTCGGTAATGCACATCATTGAAGCCTTGCAAGCACTACAACTAATGAGTTAGTTGTGAGATGATGTATTACGGAACGAGTAAAGAGACTTGCCGTAACGAGATTGAACTAGGTATTGATACCGACGATCGAATCTCGGCAAGTAACATACCGATGACAAAGGAACAACGATGTTGTTATGCGGTCGACCGATAAAGATCTTCGAGAATATGTAGGAGCCAATATGGGCATCCAGGTCCCGCTGTTGGTTATTGACCGTGAATAGTTCTAGGTCATGTCTACATTGTTCTCGAACCGTAGGGTCCGCACGCTTAAGGTTACGATGATGCTTATTATGAGTTTATGTATTTTGATGTACCAAGGAGTTCGAGTCCCTGATGTGATCACGGACATGACGAGGAGTCTCGGAATGGTTGAGACATAAAGATTGATATATTGGAAGCCTATGTTTGGAGTTCGGAATGGTTCCGGCGGCAACGGAATTTACCGAGTACCGGAGGTTACCTGAACCCCGGGAGGTAAATGGGCCTCGATGGGCCCTAGTGGAAAGGAGAAAGGGCCAGCCCTAGTGGTGCTGCCTCCCCTTCCCTAGTCCTACTAGGACTAGGAGAAGGGGCCGCCCTCTATCTCTTTCCCCTCCGGGAATCCTAGTCCAACTAGGATTGGGGGAATCCTACTCCCTGAGGGAGTAGGACTCCCTGCATGCGCCTCCCTTGGCCGCCGCCCCTCCCCTTGGCTCCTTTATATACGGGGCAGGGGGCACCTAGGAACAGACAAGTTGATCGTGAGATCGCTCCTTAGCCGTGCGCGTGCCCTCCACCATATTCCACCTCGGTTATACTGTCATGCAAGCTTAGGCGAAGCCTCGCGCGTGAAACATCAAGATCGCCACCACGCCGTCTTGACGGAACTCTCCTCGACACTCGGCTGGATCGAGTACGAGGGACGCCATCGAGCTGTACGTGTGTCAAGAACTCGGGGCGCCGGAGTAACGGCGCCGGATCGGTCGGATCGCGAGGAGAACGTCGACTACTTCCTCTACGCCAGATCGCTTCGCCGGGTCTACAAGGGTATGTAGATAACACTCTCCCCTCTCGTTGCTATACATCACCATGATCTTGCGTGTGCGTAGGAAAATTTTTGAAATTACTACGTTTCCCAACACTAGCTACAGCCCGACGTCCTAGGTAGTACATCTTCCTTTTGGAGCCGGCTTGCTCCACTGTCGCAGCTCCCCACATCGCTCCATCTCCATGTCGATCTTTCTCTACTTCTACTGGCTTCTATTTGTGATGAGTTTATGTCTCATGAACTAGTGGTAGTACTATTTTTCTAATCACACTTCTTCAATATCTTTGCCATCAAGGATGCTCAGCTCGATTTTAGTGGAACTGCACAAAAGCATCGTATGATCCGAGGGTGCCAGTCGTCTTTCCTTCGACAGGTTCTACCTAGCCAGGAAATGAAATCCTATTTAGGGTTTAGGGTTTAAGTCGTAGTGACCCCATCAGTAGTTTTTCTTTTGTACACGCTCTCACAACTTTTGTCTTTAGTTGTGAAGTAAATATTGGCTATGATTTGTGAACCATTGAGATGCATCAGCATGCGTGTTAGTTTTCCTTTGTATTTGATGGAATGTTGTAATGGGGCAACCTTGGAGTAGGAATGAAAATGGAGTGGAAAGTTTCTCTTTTTCCGGAGAAAAAATGGAAACAGGGAGAAACCAACGTTCCGTTTCGTTGGATCGCGCCATCGAGCAAAACCAACATTTAAATCACTCCTGTCATGTTCGTGTCTCACCCTCCTCCACGGCTCGACCCCACACGGTCGCTCGGCATGCCACTCACTGCAAAGCAAGTATATGATAACTTTCCCACCTACTTGTCGATGGATCGTGCCATGGAGTACTAGCACTACTGGAAGAGATTGACGAGTTCGGGGAGGACAGCTAGCTGTAGCACGGACTCCCAAGAACTTTTTACATGCATGTTGTGGCCGGCTATTGCAACCTTTGAACATGGAGCAGTCGCGTGCACCGGGAAGCGGCACGGGCAACGCTCTCTCGCCCGGTGCCAGTGAGAGGTCATGTCCGCTCTGGCCGTGGCAACGGTCCGGACGCCCGCAAACAAGAGATGTTGTACGTCAATATTGCTGCGTATATAACTAACAACATAAATAATGTGCCAGTTGGACAAATATGATTGGAGATGGAGATGGAGATGGAATTTTACGTAAACACGGATATACATGTCTATGTCTATGTGTGTGTGCGCGATGACTCTCACGACCTGGAAGCAGGGGGTGTTTTTGATCGAGTTTTCTTTCTTGGTACGTTAAAAAATTGTCCGCCAGTTTTCGTTTCTTTTTTCCGGGAACACGTGTATTCTATTTAAAACCAATGCTATGGAGAGATTTTTTACTCCATTGTATATATAGCCTCTTCTTTGATAGGGTTTCTCGCGTCTTGCTCTCTCACCCTCTCCTTATCAAAACAAGACGACAGGGTCCACTCTATCTCTCTCCTCATCGGTGGTCACAGATCCGGCCAAATCCCGTCCGCTGTGGGAGGTGAGGAGGTGCAGCATTGATGTTGTAGCCGTCGACGATGGAGGAAGCCTATGCATACCGTCCTCTCAGAGCTGGCGCTGGCACGGACGAAGGTCCTCCGTGCCCTTGTTCGCTGCCATCGTGTGGGCAGATCCCGCCCGCCCGCCTAAGCGACATCTCGCCTACCTGAGGTATAACTTGTATCTTGGTCCAGCTCCCGAGTTCTTTGCATGCGGGTTTTCTTCTATGCGACTACTCCCTCCCCATGTATAGTAGCTAGGGTTTGTCGGCTGGTCCAACATCACCTACTATTATAGAGGAAATGCCACTCGAAAAGTTGTCCTGATTTATGCCTCGGTAGAGGTATACATATTGTTTCGACAAAAAGTACATGGTGCTTGTGCGGTCATTGTCCATATGCTCCTATTGCTGCTGCTAATCTAATACTACCACTGGTTAAATGGAGAAATGCTTTTTTTCTCGGGTATCCTATTTAGTTCCCATCAAGATAATCATGATACTTCTGTTTGTTGGTGTACTTTTCATTAGTTCTTTCTAGCAAAAGAGCCCATGCGTTGCAACGGGAGAGAAAACATAACACACACTCTTAACCCAACAACCATCACTCAAGACCATAATAGGTCCATCTCCTTTATTTTTGCGAGGCATCATATTTGTGTTGCCGCTTATCCTCCTTCTCACCCTCGTCGGCGATGGCCTCGGTGTTCACACAAAACAAAAAAATACGTGTTTGAATATGATTAATCCTAAGGCATCTTCCTCCTCCTCCTCCCTCCGTCCCTCCCTCGTCCCCCCCCCCTCTCTCTCTCTCTCTCTCTCTCTCTCTCTCTCTCTCTCTCTCTCTCTCTCTCTCTCTCTCTCTCTCTCACACACACATGCAAGACGCTGCTTTCTCTCTCGCGATGAGAAATCTGTTGTTTTCCCCTGCGACATTTTTCAGAGGTACGCATGTGTAGTTATTGATGTTTTCTTTTCCCTATATTGTTATAGTGGGGTGTTTATTTGCAATCCAGGTTGCCACCAATACGAAAGGAAAACGGGTCTTACGCTCTAAATTATAAGTTTGCTCCCAAAACGATATTTAAAAAATATTTAACAGGTAAAACTAACATCATATTTAGATTTCACATTTTTTTCTAAAAAAATTCATATATAATATGTTAAATTCAAAGTTACGGTTTAAAAGATACGGATAATTTAGAAAATCATTTGTTTGACTTAAATCTATTCTAAAATAATAATTAAAATATTTAATATGTGCAATTAATCTCATATTCATATTCTACATATTTTTCTAATCAAATCTCATATATAATATGTTCAAATCGGAGTTACGGTTTAAAAGATATGGATGATTTAGAAAAACATTGTTTGACTTAAATATGATCCGCGGATGAATTACCTAAAACATCAGGGGGTTTTCGAAAAATGTAAAATAATGGTTCGGGTTTGACTTAAATCCGGACTGCGGGTTGATTTCAACAAAACACAGGGACTTTTGTGTAAAATATAAAAAACGATTCGTTTTTAACTTAAAACAGGACTGCGGGTTGAATTCTCTGAAATAGAGGGACTTTTTTGAAAAATGCCATGACGGACGAAGGAAACCCAATTTGCTTTATTATTAGGTAAAGACTAACAATTGAGATGTCATTGTTAATCTTGTACCACTGTCAAAACAAAGTAACAACACTATATCCCTTTTTAACATTTTTGCAAACAACGATGTGTATCTCCATACCCGGGCATGTCTTCCTCAATTTTAGTGGAACTGCACAAAATTGGATGGCCATTGTTGTTCCGCTACACTTTCCTCTGCCACGTGGTTCTTCCTTCCTCGAGCTTGATTAAGGAAAAGAAACAGACCACAGTGAGGATTTGTCGAACTTCATAGGTGCCTCACCCAAACTTGATGCCAAATGGATGATGCTTCACCACGATGACCTATTGATGCTCATGGCAGCGCCCCATTGTTGCGTCGGCTGGTGAAGCTGATCAATTTTCCATGAAAACAAGCTGTCTTCCATCAGTGCTCTTTGCTTGTTACCCACAAAGATGATATCCTTCATCAGTTCACCTTGGTTTGCGTTGGATACACAGTCGTCTTTCACGTTGGTGCAATTTTATCACACAATTGGCTATGAACCAAATGTTTCCTCGAAGAAGGATCCACGTTGGTACTAAGAGCATAAGTTTTGTATTGATTTTTAAGCCCTCTCACAACTTTGTCTTCAGCTCCCCTGTAATTTTACTTGTCCAGCTATTAACTTTGATTAAAAAAATGGTGTAGACTAAAAACCCGGATGGACGTAGTAGCCCTCCATTTTTATTTACTCCGCATATTAGATTTGACCAAAGTCAAACTTTGTAAAGTTTGACCAAGTTTAGGCCGAACACAACAAACCATAATTACTGAGAGAGGGCAAACTGTACATACTCTCAAACCTTCCTGATAATTGAAATTAAAATTCTTTATTGTACACACTCTCACACGTTTCCGATAATTTAGCGCATGTGTGGTTATTCACTTAAGGGAGGGTAGTGTACCGCACGTGAAGGACAGGAAGTGCGACCAGGACGCGTGGATCGTTAGTTCATCGAAAGTAGTAGTTTTCTTCACTGGTACGTTAAATAAAGAGTTTCGTTTCGTACTTACACAATTTTAAAACGATTGTTATGGAGAGAATAAAAAAACCACTCCACTATATATTAGTAGTATACACGAGTACTATATGGACGCAGCTTCATTGACTTAGTGCACCTGCCTTTGGGTTTATGATAGGTAAATGTGGTTGGCCCACCTGTCATACAGCCAAAAGCAGGTGTAGTTAAGGCACCGGAGCTCAGTCTGTACTATAGTATATATGTAGTACTATATAAGCTGGAGCCTCAGTGCTTGTTCGCAAGGGTTTGCACTCTCCACACTCTCACTGCACTACATATATATATATACCTGCTGGAGGCTCAACGTTCCTTTGCTAGGGTTTGCTATATTCACAGTCTGTCACCCTCTTCACCAGATCTAAACAAGAATGTGTTGGCCTCTTGTCTCTCTACCCCCCCCACAGCTGATGAAGGAGGCGTTCGGATCTCGTCGCACCGGGAAGGGGAGGAGGTGCAGCGTTCACTCTATCGCCTTCAACAAGGGAGGCAATCCACTGCCGGCTGCGCTGTTCTCTTTCACCCAGCGCCTATGCGGGAGGGCCACCGACCCCTTCTTCCTCGCTACCATACGTAGTGTGGGCAGATCTAGCCTCTCGCCGCACGCCTTGCCACATCTCGACAACCCTAAGGTATAAGTTTCTTTGAAACCGTCATTGCTCTAGCTGCATGCAGATCTTTTTCGATTTTGTAGTCGAATCTAGGTCTTGGTTCAAAGAGGAAAGAAGGGTGCGGTGGGGTGGATCATGAATCTAGGACGGGGTTCAACGAGGAAAGGAGGGAGGGAAAGTAGTATAGACTAGCTATCCAGCCGCTTTGTTGGTCGAAAAGGGAAAAGGGGGTAACCCAGTACACACATATGTAAGGAACCGATCTCTTTGTTGAAAATGGAAAGAAACTGGGGGATCAGGTAGTTTGTGATGGACTAGATTTGCTGCCGTCACATAAGAAAAAGGTTCAAAGAGAACAAATATGGGACCAACGCAGATATGCTGCTTGGCTACATACTCTGCATCACCCATTTATACGTGTGGACGCACATGGTGCTGGCATGTCCCATGTCCCATGGCCCATACAACTATTTTGCTGTTGTTAATCTAAGAATGCCGCTGGAAAATTGAAGCAATGCCACTGTTACAAGTAAATTACATTTTTAGCGAATATTGTTTCAAGAGAATGTCTCTTTTAATATGAACCAATGCAACTGTTTTAGAAATGTTACTATCCTACTTTGTTTTCCATCAAGAAAAGTTAGATGCTTCTTTTTGTCGCCGTTTGTTTCATCCTGCTTTATTGGCCAGTAATTGTTTCGTTTTTTGCCTCTATTAAACCAGGGATATCTATTCAACTTGTTGCTATAGCAAACTTAAATGTCACACCGGCGACTTTGCTTGATTTCAGTGCAACTGCACAAAACGAGATTAGATTTCCTATTCGTGTTAGCAGATTCGTACGTGATCTTGTGTGCGTCATGACAGGTTGGTACTTGCCTTCATCCACGTGATCGTGCAGTGTGTTTTGAGATGTTGTGCTACTTGTATTGGTACTGTTTTAAATAAATGTAGAATTGAAGCTATTGTATTGCTCTCTTTTCCCATTAAGTAGTGAACAAAAGTGGCACCAACCAAGACATGATGCTTGTTGCTTTGTTACAACAAACTCCGCATCACCCCCTTTATAAGTAGATGGAAGCACATGGTGTTGTTGCGCCCACTCTCCCCTAGAACTATTTATGCTTTTTGTTAATCTAATGCTGTTGGTAAAATTAAGCAATGCCACACTCAGAATTAACTCCTGAATCTTAGTTCAAAACTGCAACACTTGTTAGGGATTGGCGGAATTACCATTGTTGTGGCTAGGGCTGGAACTCGAGCCGAGTCGAGCCAGCTCGGCTCGACTCGCTAAAGCTCGTTTCATTAACGAGCTAGCTCGACTCGACTCGTTACTATAACGAGTTCAAATCCAAGATTGGCTCGACTCGTATAACTCGCGAGCTGGCTCGTTTAGCTTGTTAAGATCGTTAAGGATACGAACATAAAACCTTACAAATAAGATAAAAATGAACATTGTTTGTGAACATTGTACATGTTTAATATGTACATTTTACATTCACAAGTAATCTTTTTTTCATATTTGTAGCGCAGGTGGGCCTTATGTTGTGTGCCTAGGATGCAGGGTGGTTATCTGATCTCTTGTAACGAGTCTAACGAGTTACACGAGTACTCGTGAGATTGGCTCGTTTAACTTGGTCTATAAACGATCTTAAACTAAAGCTCGGCTCGACTTGTTATTCTTCGAGTTCGAGTCGATTCGAGCCGAGTCACGAGTTACTCGTTTAGCTCACGAGCTTCGAGCTTTTTTTCCAGCCCTAGTTGTGGCCGCATGTTTCATCCTCCTTTATTTTCTAGTACTTGATTCCTTTTTTGCCTCTGTTAAAACAGGGATATTTATTCAACTTGTTGCTATTGCAACATTTTGCTTTGGTACACGAAACACTTATGTTTTAAGAGTGTTTTCTGCAGTTCAACTTGAATGTCACACTGGCGACTTTTCTTAATTTTGGTGGAACTGCACAAAAGGAGATCGAGATTTGTTTCAAGTCTTCCTCACGAGTTGTTTCAAATCTTGGTCTCATCCACATGATGGTGCAGTGTGCTTTGAGATGTCGTGCTACTTGTATTGGTACTGTTTTGGATAAATGTTGAATTGAAGCTATTGAACTACTGTATTTTACCATTAAGTGAGCAAAAATTGTTCCAACCCAGACATGATGCTTGTTTCTTTGTTACAACAAAGCTCTGCATCACCCCCTTTATAAGTAGATGGAAGCACATGGTGTTGTTGCGCCCACTCTCCCTGGAACTATTTATGCTTTTTGTTAATCTAATGCCACTGGTAAAATTAAGCAATGCCACTCTCAGAATTAACTACTAAATCTTAGTTCAAAACTACAACACTTGTTAGGGATTGGCGAGATTACCATTTTTGTGGTCGCATGTTTCATCCTCCTTTATTTGCCAGTAATTGATTCCTTTTTTGCCTCTGGTAAAACAGGGATATCTATTCAACTTGTTGCTATTGCAACATTATGCTTTGCTACGTGAAACACTTATATTTTAAGAGTGTTTTGTGCAGTTCAAGTTGAATGTCACACCGGCGACTTTGCTTAATTTTGGTGGAACTACACAAAAGGAGTTCAGATTTTTCATATATGAGTTGGGATTTCTTTCAAGTCCTCCTCGCGTGCTATTTCAAATCTTGGTCAAGAAAGGTCAGTACCAACTTTCATCCACATGATATTGCAGTGTGCTTTGAGATGTTGTGCTACTTGTATTGGTACTGTTTTGGATAAATGTTGAATTGAAGTTATTGAACTGCTATCTTTTACCATTAAGTGAGCAAAAATTGTTCCAATCCAGACATGATGCTTGTTTCTTTGTTACAAACTCTGCATCAACCCCTTTATAAGTAGATGGAAGCACATGTTGTTGTTGCGCCCACTCTCCCCTGGAACTATTTATGTTTTTTGTTAATCTAATGCCGTTGGTAAAATTAAGCAATGCCACTCTCAGAATTAATTAACTATTGAATCTTACTTCAAAACGGCAACACTTGTTAGGGATTGGCGGGATTACCATTTTTGTGGCCGCATGTTTCATCCTCCTTTATTAGCCAGTAATAGATTCCTTTTTTGCCTCTGTTAAAACGAATCAGTCGCATTGTTTTAGGAATGGTACTATCCTACTTTGTAGTTCTTTCTACATGTTTAACCAAGGTATTGTTAAGATAATGTCTCTGTTAAAATGAATCAGTCGCATTGTTTGAATGGTACTTTTTTTCTTTGTCGTTCTTTATACATGTTGAAACAAGGAATTGTTAAGATAATGTCTCAGTTAATATGAATGAATCACACTGACTCTCCTGCTTTCTTTCCCATTAGATAAGGTAGATTAGTAGATGTTTTTATTCTAGGAATACAAGTCATCAACTGTTATTTCTCAATAATTGTTTCCCTTATACCTATTGTTGCTTATAGGGATATCAAAATTAAAGCTCGGTTTTATTCCAATTTCGATTTTAGTTGAACTGCACAAAAGGAGCCAATGTGTCTTAGGCAAACTGCTGCATTAGTGGGTCTAGTTGGTCTTACCACTTTGCATAAAGAAGCAGGTACTATTTGTGCTACATTACAGAAGGATCGAGGAGCTTTACGGAGTATTAGTAGACGCTGGTGACATGACTAGTCTGTAGAGAGCATAGGCAACTCTACAACATGTGGAGTGCACTGGGCAAAAAGTGCCCAAACAAGTACAAGAAGCCATGACAAGACACCCAGCCTATCAATGTCATTCTAAGCAACAATGATGGGGCATCTGGGTATGGTAATCTGTTTACCGTACTTTTAGTTTGTTAGACCATCAATTGGTGGGTTGAAACTGGGGCCAATATTCATGTGTGTGCAGATGTGTCTTTGTTTTCTTGCAGCATATAAATATGAAATCCACAGGGATGCTCAGCTTGATTTTAGTGTAACTGCACAAAATGTTCAGATGGTTCGTGTCCTCCATAATACTTCATCATGCACAATACATCGAATGGTTCTCTAATCATTCATTGTCACCTCGAGCCACCGGACTATCAGTTGACAAACTGATGACGAACCCTGCCTGTTCCACAATCATAGGCATTACATATTTTGAATGGGAAAAGCTTGTCAAAGTTTAATCATTGATGTTAGCAAGAAGACATTAGTTTAATATATTGGAATTGGAAAACCTTGTCAAATTTTCCTCATTGATGTTAGCCAGAAGACATGCATTTGATATTTTTGAGTGGGACACCCTTTGCTATGAGAAACGTCGATCGTTTTTTCCTATTCCTGTCTTCAGTTCAGAAATATTTACTCTACCGAGATGCATAGTCACATGAATGTTGACTTATGTAAGGTATTTTAAGAGTTTGCTCTGAATGTTGTTTATGTAATGCCAGGCCTTGTGAGTTTGATTGCAAAGTTGAGCTTGGAATGCTGTGGCATGCGGCATCACGAGCTGTTCACCGTGCCTCGTGAGAATAATGATTCATATTGTTTTGCATGTTGAGCTAATGCATGTGATTTGCATGTTATGAAGATCATCCTCTTCTACTGTTTCTGTGCTTAAGAAGTTCATTGTCTTATGTTTCATTCATAGTCTATATGACAACTCGGGTAGGTTAGAGGTGAAACCATATGATCTTCCGACCAACTCATCATCTTAGGCCGTGATTGGATCGTCGTTTTCCAACCAAAACTGCTTGTAAAACTAACGCTTGTAAATAAAAGCAGATGGTCTCGGGCGAAGTGCTTGGTTGGTTGATTTCGACTAGTAAAATATACACTGGTCTCTCAAATTACACACGCAACCCGCCGGTTTTACTTACAGACCGCGAGCCCTTGGTTTCATTACCCCCGTATTTTACGCGTTAAATCCTATGACGAGTAAAATACAGTTGTATCTTAATACATGTGTGAAATAAACTAGAGCTCCCAAGCACGGCCTTACCGTTTCATGCCGTCTCAGTCTCTCGAAGGTGCTCATAGGTGTCCGATGATCCCGGCTTCCTGAATGAGCAATGGGCGCTATATCAGACCATCCATAGGGCCCGCGAGGCCCTCTCCATCGTCCTTCGAGTTGTTGCGCTCGCTGTGGCGTCGAGCATTGTCAACATGGTCAATGAACATGAGGATTTAGGAGATGACTTTATTTTGACTGGATGACAGTAGGGACACACTAGGGCCATAGCCGTACATACGCAAGTGCCTCCTTATTATGTACAACTATATTTTTTGGCTTCCTCCTGGTTTCCTGACATCATGGTCCCACACCATTGTCAACCTATGTAGTCAATAAAAGAGAGAATTGCACAAGGAGCGGCCGACAGCTGGGACCAAGCAGCTCGAGCAGTATTTGTGTTTTTGAGGTGTGAGCACTGTAGAGTTTTTCTTGAGCGATGTTTTCGTTGTTGTTCAGAGGAGCAGGGTATTAAGTGGGTGGGCTATCGCCCGTCTAGCCCAGGCCAGATATCCAGCCCAGATATTAATTTTTTTCAAGCTGAAACTGGCTAGCCCAGCTATAGTTTTTTTTTGAGGAATACCCAGGCAAGGTCAACTTGTTATTCTCTGCCCCGCTGGGCTGCAAATCTTTCCTAAGAGGGATGCATTAGGCTAACAGGAAAATGGGCTTTAAGAAATAATAAATGGGATGTAATTATAAAAACTAGGCAGTAACTATAAAAAAAGCACCAAACACGTAATTAGTTTATAAAATATTATTTTTGGATTTTGAAAAACTTAATTTCATTAATTTTTGCACGCGCAATGTTTCGTTGGATTTTACGTAATACAAATTTATATTGCAATTGTATTTAATCTGACTAGAAATTTCGGGATAAAAATATTTCGGATCCCATCAAAATGTGGGAAATTTTACTGAACTCTGTTTTGAACGATTGGTTGAAATTATTAATCGTTGTCCTAGCTAGAAAATGGGCTATACTTTTTACAAACTGTAAATGGGCTATAATAAATTCCATTAGAATTCAAAAATGGGTTATACATTCTTACAAATCGTAAACGGGCTATAAGTTCTCTGCCACACACTTGTGGGCCTACTTAGTTGACGCGTCCCCTAAAAAAAGTAAGTTGACGCGTATGCAAGGCTTTATCAACTTATAGTCAACACACGGTTCTAGCAGAAGTGGCCGTTGGATGTCCATCCAACGGATGTCGTGCTTCTTCTTCAATCTCGGATACTCTAGCTTCAGCCTCCCAAAAAATGATTCCTCCCCCTGACATCTGGGGCGCACCATTTCGGAGACTGACCTGTGGGCCTACTAAGTTGATGCGTACCAAGGGCTTTGTCAACTTAGTCAATATAAACGATTCTAGCTACAGTGACCGTACGATGTCCATCCAACGCCCGTCGTGATTCTTCACCTCTGGTCTTCTTGCTCCAGCCGCCCAAAGCAGTGCCGGTCATGCCGCCTGCTCCTACCTCCCATGGTCGACTATGCTGCCGCGTAGGCCCGCTGCATCCTACTACTCCCACCGCTGGCCAGGCCATCCCTCCACTCACCCACACCCCCTGTTATTCCGCAGCGACGGCAGCCTCACACCAAAGCCGAACCAGTGAACCCTCGTACTCCTATCCGTGTGGGAATCCACTACCGCATCTTCCCGGCTCTGCGTCGTCCGCTTCCTAGGCCTCGCCGTCGTCCACCGCCCTGGTGCTCTTGGCGCGGCGTGGTCAACGTGGTCAAGGAACGACTTCCATCGGGCGTGGACTGTACGTGGAGAGGCTGACAGCTGGGTCCATGGCCGCACACAAGGAAATGCCTCCATATTACGTGCAAAATAATGATTCCTCCACCTGACATCTGGGACCCACCAGAAGGGCCTCTGTATTTTGTGAAAAAAGTTCCCCCATTGACAGGTCGGACCCACCAGCTATATCTGCCTCCTTATTACGCACAAAAAATGAATACCCCCTACTAGCTGGGACCCAGCATAGTGACTTGTGGGCCTACTAAGTTGATGGGGACAGAGGGCTTTGTCAACTTAGTCAATATGAACGATTCTAGCACCAGTGACCATACAATGTCCATCCAACGGCCGTAGTGCTCCTTCAACCTCTGGTCTTCTTGCTCCAGCTGCCCAAAGCAGCATCGGTCGTGCCACCTACTCCTGCCTCCCGTGGCCGGCTGTGCTGCCGTGGAGACCTCACCGCCCCCTACTACTCCCACCGCTCTCCAGGCCATCCCCCACTCACCCACACCCCCTGTTATTCTATGGCGAGGGCAGCCTCACACCAAAGCTGAACCAGTGAACCCTCGTACTCCTCTCCGTCTGGGCATCCACTACCGTGTCTTCCCCGGCTCCGTGTCGTCCCCTTCCTAGGCCTCGTCGTCGTCCACCGCCATGGTGCTCTTGGTGCGGCGTGGTCAACGTGGTCAAGGAATGACTTCCATCGGAAGAGTACTATACGCGGAGAGGCTGACAGCTGGGTCCACGTCCGCAGCAAGGGAGTGCCTCCTTATTATGCGGAAAATAATAATTCCTCCACCTGACAGTAGGGACCCACCGAACGGGCCACCGTATTTCGCAAAAAAAAAACATTTCCCCCTAACTGCTAGGACCCACCAGCTACATCTTCGCACGCAAGGAAGTGCGTCCATATTACAGGCAAAAAAAATGATTCGCCCCCTGACTGCTGGGACCCACCAACTACATCTTCGCACGCAAGGAAGTTCCTGACAGTCGAGACCCACCTAGTCGAAGCGTACGTAGCATTTTCATTCTGGTCGCAAAGGTATACGTACATACTGGTCGATCGGTCTGTCTACAGGCTGCAGCGATGAACCGTGGCCGTGCAAGGAAGGAAGGGCACGTGTCCTAGTAGAGGCGCGCACGTGTCGTAGTAGAGGCGCACACGTAGCATGTACACGTGCGTACAGCGGCCAGGGTGCAAGAAAGTAAATACGGCCACGTACATACATACAGGCGGGGTCTCGAACGCCTACTCGCGCATATGTACGGTCAGGGCTCGTGTACATGGTTGGGTCGGAACGGAGAAACTGTGTCATCATCGTGTTCATGTGGAGGCAACGGAATGCGTCGTGTTCATCGGGAGGCAACGAAACGCGTGTTGTTCATCGGGAGCCAACCGGCTTGGATGGAACAGCCGATGGAAACGAGGCCTGGCGTACCGCAGAATGGAGGAAACAGCCTTGTGTTCGACCGGCCACGTTTGAAACGGGATCTTGCTCATCGGGAGGGGTCTGGCGTGCCGTAAAACGGAGGAAACGAACTTCTATTGGACCTCCTATGGTCGAAACGGGGTCCTGTTGATTGGGAGGGATGTGGCGTACCGCAAAACGGAGGAAATATACTTGTGTTGGAGCGCTACGATCGAAATGGGGGTCCTGTTCATCGGGAGGGGTGTGGCGTACTCCAAAACAGGACTCCACGGGATACTGTTCATCTCCACCGTCGACCTCCTCTAGCCTCCACGGGCTACTGTTCATCCACCGTCGACCTCATCCAGCCTCTACATGCGACTGCTCATCCACGACTCATGTTCATCCAGCCTCCACCGCTCCTCCACCGGCTACTGTTCAACCAGCCCTCTCCACGGGGTCCTGTTCAACCACCCCTCCACGGGCTACTGTTCATCCAGCCCTCCACCGACTACTGTTCAACCAGCCTTCCACCGGCTACTGTTAGACCTTCCCTCCATGGGGTCCTGTTCATCCAACCCTCCACAGGGTCCTGTTCATCCACGCCCAACGAGCTTGATCGATCAGGGTCCTGTTCATCCAGCGGCAACACCACGGGGTCCTGTTCATCAAAACTCCCCACCGGGAACTGTTCATCCAAACCCCCCCAACAATGCTCACTGTTCATCCAGAGGCAGCATCGATCGGCTTCAGTTAGCAGCAGTAGCGAAGGAATCGCTCGATCAGGTTCAGTTAACAACCATCGCTCCATCGGGTTCAATTAACAGCCATCGATCAATCGCTCGGGTTCAGTAATGTGTAGCCTGCAGTGCAATCGCTCGGGTCCAGTTAGGCGAACGCCTCGCTCGGGTTCAGTTAGATCCCAACGCCTCGCACCCACACGCGTACGTGTATGAGAGAAATGCGCATCGCTCGGCCCCCGACCACCCACCGTAACCGGGAACTCCCCGATATTTTCCTCGCCCTCGCTTCTACCACGGTTTTTTCCATCATGGACGATGAGGGAGTCCTGGACTAGGGGGTGTCCGGATAGCCGGACTATCATCATCGGCCGGACTCCAAGACTATGAAGATACAAGATTAAAGACTTCGTCCCGTGTCCGGATGGGACTTTCCTTGGCGTGGAAGGCAAGCTTGGCAATACGGATATGTAGATCTCCTACCATTGTAACCGACTGTAACCCTAGCCCTCTCCTGTCTATATAAACCGGAGGTTTTTAGTCTGTTGGACGAACAACCATTACAACAATCATACCATAGGCTAGCTTCTAGGGTTTAGCCTCCTTGATCTCGTGGTAGATCCACTCTTGTACTACCCATATCATCAATATTAATCAAGCAGGAGTAGGGTTTTACCTCCATCGAGAGGGCCCGAACCTGGGTAAAAACATAGTGTCCCTTGTCTCCTGTTACCATCCGCCTAGACGCACAGTTCGGGACCCCCTACCCGAGATCCGCTGGTTTTGTCACCGACATTGGTGCTTTCACTGAGAGTTCCTCTGTGTCATCACCGATAGGCTTGATGGCTCCTTCGATCATCAACAACGACGCAGTCCAGGGTGAGACTTTTCTCCCCGGATAGATCTTCGTGTTCGGCGGCTTTGCACTGCGGGCCAATTCTCTTGGCCATCTTGAGCAGATCGAAGCTACGCCCGCCATCAGTCAGATTTGAAGCCTAAACTTCACGGCCGACATCCGCGGAGACTTGATCTTCGATGGATTCGAGCCACACCCGAGCGCCACCTTGATAGAACGATGTGCATGATTTAGCTCACGCTGCGAAAGGCCTCGAGGTCGCACATGAGTCCGCCCGACCCTTAGTTCGAGCCGACCGTGCAGACGAGGACGGGTGGCTAGACACCGCCGGGGCTGCAACCTCTATGGCGATGGAGCCAACATCGACTTTGTCCCTTGTAAAGCTCGTGACTCGAGGTGCCGGACTCCTCGCGGACCCGAACCTCCTGTGGCCCCTACCAATCGAATCCGATTGGGCGCCGATCATGGAGTTCACCGCCATGACATCTTTCAAAGACTCACCCTTTGGCGACATCCTGAATTCGCTAAAGTATCTCTCGTTATCGAGAGCCCTGGCCGGATCAGCGGTCGACGGTTGGGATGCGACGAGGAAGAAATTCAAAGCCCACCCACCACCCACTTTGTAGCCACCGCCGACGATCTAACCGACATGCTAGACTACGACTCAAGACATCGATGGTATGGACGACGATGCCGAGATGACTAAGAACCAGCGCCACGGGCACCGAAGACCACCTCGTCATACGACATATACATGGTGGACATCCCAAAGGATGGGAATGGCGAGGAAGCACGGAGGCAGATTCCTCCAAGAAACAGCCCAAGCGTGCCGGCGTCGTGGCGCCGCCTAAATCCCGCCACAAAGAAGAATGGAGATTCCGCACCATAGATAATAACACCCTGCATAAAGGTGCGAAGACAACCCCTCCAAAGAAGATTCATCACAGAGGACGGAGAAGCCAGCCTCACGAGAGCGGCGGGATTTAAGAGGTAGAGGATGATAATTACATGCCTCCCTCCGGAGACGAGGCAAGCCTCAACGACGACGAATTCGTCGTGCCCGTGGATCCCGTAGAACAAGAGCATTTTAAACGCAGGCTTATGGACACAACAAACAACCTAAAGAAAAAGCAGCAACAGCTCCAAGCTGATCAAGACCTGCTAGCCGACAGATGGACTGAAGTCCTTGCGGCCGAAGAGTATGAACTCGAACACCCCTCCAAAAGCTACCCAAAACGCAAGTTGCTGCCCCGATTAGAGGAGGAGACATATAAACCTTCATCACCAGCGCACAATACGGCAGACAGACCACCTCGTGGCCGCGACAGAGAGGCATCTAGGCCCTCCACCGTAACCGCACTCGCATCGCCGAAAAGCACGGGCCACGGGGAATGCGCCGGACTTGCGAGACATATTGGAGGACAAGGCAAGACAATCAAGATCGATCTACGGATCACGTGGACGCCCCACGATGCGTGACGACTACCGTCGCACTGGATACAACAACTCCGGCCAGGCCGAACACAGTAGACAAAGCTCGCTTGAGCTACATCGTGATATTGCCCAATATAGAGGCGCCGCACACCCACTATGCTTCACAGATGAAGTAATGGATCATCAAATCCCTGAAGGGTTTAAACCCGTGAACATTGAATCCTACGATGGCACAACAGACCCCGCGGTTTGGATCGAAGACTCTCTCCTTCATATCCACATGGCCCGCGGTTACGATCTTCAAGACATCAAATATCTCCCACTCAAGCTTAAAGGACCAGCTCGGCATTGGCTTAACAGCTTGCCAACAGAGTCAATTGGGTGTTGGGAGGACCTGGAAGCCGCATTCCTTGACAACTTCCAGGGCACATATGTGCGACCACCAGACGCCGATGACCTAAGCCAGATAATTCAGCAGCCAGATGAATCGGCCAGACAGTTCTGGACACGGTTCCTAACAAAGAAAAACCAAATCGTTGACTGTCCGGATGCAGAGGCCCTCGCAACCTTCAAACATAACATCCGCGACGAGTGGCTGGCCCGGCACCTAGGACAGGAAAAGCCGAAATCCATGGCAGACCTCACATCACTCATGACCCACTTCTGCGCGGGAGAGGACAGCTGGCTAGCCCGCAGAATAACCTCAAAGAAAAAATCGCAGTCCGGATACCAAGGACCGCAATGGCAGGTCACGTCGAAACAAAACAAACGCCGCGTAACGGCGATAACACTAAGGATACGGCAAGAACGCCGGATTCGTGAGGCTCTAAACCCGTTAGCGGAAAAAGCCATTCAAAAGAACTACTCCGGTCCGTCCCAATTTGGACCGAATACTCGACCGCTTCGTGCGGATACACGAAACCCCGAAAAGCCAGCCAATCACACCAACAGGGGTTGTTGGGTATTCACAGCAGCGCAAGTTAATTGCGAAAACAATGACAAGGGGCTGCATAGCGATGACGAGGAAGAGACCCGCCGCCCGAACAATAGAGGATGAAGGGTTTTCCCCACAAGTGCGGACGGTAAACATGATATACGCAACCCACATACCCAAGAGGGAGCGGAAGCGCACTTAGGGACGATATGCGATGGAGCCAGCCGCCCGAAGTTCAATCCATGGTCCTCTCGCCCGATCACTTTTGATCAAGGACCACCCCACTAGTATCCGCCATGGCGGATTCACCGCACCGGTTTTAGACCCAATCGTCGATGGATTTCACTCTCACCGAGTCCCGATGGACGGCGGAGCAGCCTGAACCTGCTTTATCGGATATAGTGCGCAAGATGGGCATAGACCCTCAAGGATTAAACCTACAAAGATGACCTTCAAAGGCGCCATACCGTGTAGAGGCCAATTGTACAGCTCACCACATCGAAGTGGTCTTCGGATCCCGGGAGAACTTCCGAAGCGAGGAGTGAATCTTCGATATAGTCCCGTTTTGCAGCGGCTATCATGCTCTGCTCGGACGAACCGTGTTTGCAAAGTTCAACGCGGTGCCGCACTATGCATACCTCAAGATCAAGATGCCAGGCCCTCGAGGAGTCATCACGGTCAATGGAAACATCAACGCCCTCCGAACGGAGGAACACACACGCTCTCGCGCGGAAACAGAGCAGCCTCTTAAGGCAATTTTCAAGTCCGCCGCGTTAATCGGACACGCCAAACGCGCCCAAGTAACCTACAACAAGACCACCCGCACGCTCCGAGCATCGCCAGAGTAATGCGGCCCCAACCCCAGCCCTTGCATAATTGTAAAACTAATCCTTCGCAGAGATCATTACGCTCTGGAGATACCATGGGCATAGGGGGAGGGGCACGACCACGACAGGCCCAGAGTGCGGCTCAACCACACCAGGGGCTCCCAAGTGTGTCGATCTTTTCCTTTTTTCTTTTTTCTTACCCACAGGACTCCGTTCATCAGAGGCCCTGTCCGGCAGTAGACCTGCCGAACACACGATGTAACAGCCAGGGGAGAAGAAAGGCTATGACGAGTATTCAGGTGGTCTCCATTACGAGCATTAAATCTGTTTTCATTCACCATTCCGCAGCCTACCCCTGGAGGGGGACATGTTTAATAGTCTTCCCATTGCTTACCGCACTATTTGTATCGTTCTGCATTCATCGCAGAATTCCTTGAGTAAATAATGCATCGCTTTTTGCTTATAATTGCATTTCTTTCTTACATATATGTTCATTTATGACATCTTGCATCCGTACACTTTGGTACGGCCGAATACACCAGGGGCTTATGTTCCCCGCATTATGGTGTGATAAGTCCGAACACTTTCACAAGTGAGGCACCCCGAACTTATAGCATTATATGCAACGGTTCAATCATGTCTTGGGTCAATAGTTGGGTTTGCCCGCCCCATGTTTTGGTACCTTACGCCCGCTTTATCGCTAAGGTAGCACTGGAGAACCATCGCGATTGCGCCTTGGTTGAGCTGGGCGAGCGCCTCAGTGGAGAAAGCTAAAACTTACCGTCATGATAAGGCGAGAGCTGGTCGCTGTTCGAGAGGTCTTTTCGAGTCCCTAAAGACTTATGCCGCTTAGAGCGAGGAACCGGCTTTGTTTGGCCCAGGCGTGGATAGCGCCCCGAACTCGGTCTTCCGAACACTGGGGGCTTCACCGAAATTTAAAATTGTAGAATTCTATGGCTAAGTGAGAGTGTTCAAGCATTATAAGTCCGGTTGCCTCGTTCGTTGTGTTGAGCGCCTCCCTAGATGGACCCAAACATGGGAACAAGAGTGTTCAAGTTTATCCCGAACACCCCAGCACTAGTGGCATGGGGGCTGAAACCGATGACTTGCCATCTCTCGATTTGATAAACTGCCGCACGTAAGGTAATATTTTAAATTAATAAGCGTTGCTTAGCGATATGAACACAGCTTTTCAGCCCACAGATAACATAATGCGATTCTACTCAAATATTACATCCTTGAGCACTCATCCGCAATCATGCGGCTCCTTCAGACACTCTTATAATACATTTCGTGTACGATACTCCTTGCCCGCCGCGGGCGCGTCTGTCGAAGCTTCTCATTCCATCCCGCCACAGTGCACTTTTGCACGGCAAGGCCCGACGGCACCTTCAATGCAAAGCGAGTGCTTGACGACTTCCACCTGTGGACACGATCCACCACCCACGACCAGGCGGTAGCTCCTGTGCATGGCCTCCTTGGGCCACAATTAACGATGAGGCCCTTCATGGCCTGCTCGCTACCTTAGGAGCTCGACCAGCCGCTTCACCTGGTCGCTAAGGGCACGGATGTCCGCCTCAAAGATACTAAGACCAAGACCTTTCTATCGAGCTCCCTCCTCGCCCGATAGAATGCGGCAAAGATCGAACACGCCATGGGCAGATCTGCGAACGCCTCCCGAGAGCTCCGACCGGGTAAGTAATAGGTAATTTACATTCACATGCTTGCTTTGCATGAAAAATGCCTTACCCACCGCTATTTTCTTCACCGCCTCGATTTCCTAGAGGGCCTTGTGGGCTTCGCCTTAGCGGCTTTGGCACTCTCAAGAGCCGATGCAAGCTCGGACTCGAAGTTCGAGTCGCGCCCAAACTCTCATGCTTTTCCACGAGCACCCGGAGCTCTTGCTGCACCTCCGCCACCGCGCCTCTTGCTTCTCTCGCTCGCCTCGCTCATGGACGATTATGCTCGACATGACACGGCCTCCTTCAAGGTCGCCACCTCGCTCGTGGCCCCGGAGTACCCACGCTATCCTTGTTATTTCTCTTGCAACCAAAATCCTTTTCTCAGAAGGTACAAATTTAATACGACGTTACTCACCTTCCTTGTCCTCGAGTTGCTTCTTGGCACGGCCGAGCTCACTCTCGCACCGCCGAGGTTCTGCTTCAGCATCGACCTCCGCAGCAAGGCGGCAGAGGTCAAGAACGCAGCCTGCAATCCCATATTGACATATTTTTAGACCTCCTGCAGATATCTTTTTAGATCCTCACCGCTTTTCTTTCCAACACCGAACCGAGCATCGTGGGCTACTGTCTATGTGGTATTATATTACATATTTTAAATTTCTTACCTCAAAGCCTGTTAGAAGGCTGCTTCAGACTTCGGTCAGCCCGCTCTTGGCGAGCTGAACCTTCTGAATCACTGCACTCATGATAGTGCGGTGTTCTTCCTCGATGGAAGCGACGTTGAGCACCTCCAACAAGTTATCCGGTGCCTCCGATTGGACGGAGGCCGCCGGTGTCATAGTCTTGCCCTTCTTACGAAGGGGCCGCCTGCCGGACTTCGGAACCACTACAGGTTCCGGTGCGGAGTCCGGAGCAAAGTCCGGGAGGTTGCCCTGTGGCACCTCCAGAGCCTCCCCTCCTGGGATCCCACCTCGGCGTCGTCAGCGTCACGAGGGGTGGAGGCGGTCGGAAGGGAATCCATATCCGACGTGCCCAAGGACCCGCTCGACGAAGCGGGAAGATCGTCCTTGGCCGGACTACAGGTTGTATGCGGCATTAGAAAGACACCGCATGGCAGAAAGAAAAATTATAAATCATTCAGGAATCCGGATACTTACGATCTTGCCAGGGGCTTGGCCCTTGAGGGCCACTCCTCGTCGTCGTCGCCGGTGTTGGCGGAGCAGTCCGGAGAAAGGGTCCTTCCCTTCTTGGACCCTTCGGCCTCCCTCGCTGGGGAAGCCTTCCTCTTCTTCTCTCCCCCCGCTGGGGGGAGTCTTCCTTCTTCTCCTCCTCGTCCTCAGGGGAGGAGTCCGCCGAGTCATCGACGATGAGTCCGACACCACGGACGCCGAACTCTTCGGTTCCCGTGGCCTTCTTCTTGGCCTTCTTCTCCGCACCACGTAGTGTCGGACCAGCAGCCCGCCAAACGGGTGTCCGCTGGTCTTCGGAAGGGGAGCCGGATAGTTAACCTGTCCGGACGCCTTCTCGCCAGTCCCGTTAAAGGCATTGGGAGTTTAGATCCCACATAGAGTCAAACTATGAAAGAAACGAGTGTCCCATAAAGGATAACATAGCTTACCTCGTCGGCGGGCGCTGCAGGTGAATCCGCAATCTTCGCTATGGATGCGGGGCTTTTCGCCTTGAATAGCACCTCCGTGCAGCTTCAGACGTCATGTCGAAGAGCCCGCTCAGGGTCCGGTGCTGTGCCGGATCAAACTCTCACAAATGAAAGGCCCGTTGCTTTGGCGGGGAAGAATCCGGCGACGAGCATGACCGGATCACGCTGACAAGCTTAAGCTTCTTGTTCACTGTGGTCCGAGACAGACTAGAGTCCGGTCAGCTCCTCCGAACTACCCCATAGCAAGCCCTTATCTTTCCAGGAGGTGAGCTGCATGGGGATACCAGATCTAAACTCGGGGGCCGCTGCCCATTTAGGGTCATGCGGCTCGGTGATGTAGAACCACCCTGATTGCCACCCTTTGATGGATTCCACGAAGGCACCCTCAAGCCAAGTGACGTTGGGCATTTTGCCCACCATGGCGCCTCCGCATTCGGCTTGGACGCCCTTCACCACCTTCGGCTTGACATTGAAGGTCTTTAGCCACAAGCCGAAGTGGGGCTGGATGCAGAGGAAGGCCTTGCACATGACGATAAACGCCGAGATGTTGAGGATGAAGTTTGGCGCCAGATCATGGAAGTCCAGGCCGTAGTAGTACATGAGCCCCCGGACGAAGGGATGAAGTGGGAAGCCCAGTCCACGGAGGAAGTGGGGAAGAAATACGACCCTCTCATGGGGCCTGGGGGTGGGGATGAGATGCCCCTCGTTAGGCAGCCGGTGCGCGATGTCACTGGACAGGTATCCGGCGCCGCGCAGCTTCTCGATGTGCCCCTCCGTAACGGAGGAGGCCATCCACTTGCCTCCCGCTCCGGACATGGCTGGAGAAAGTTGAGGCAAGATGTGCGGACTTGGGCGCTGGAGCTCGAGTGCGCGGAGATGGATAAGCAAAGGAGGAAGAAGGCGTAGGTAAAAAAGGTGGATCCTTATCCCCTTATATATGGGCGGACGAAGACTATGCATCCCCACCGGCCTGGTAAAACTCGCTTATCTCCCAAGCGCCACAATCAATGGCGCGTTGGGTTACCCATGTCCGTATTGATGGGAATCCGGAATAAGGGGAACATGATCTCTCGCTCGACAAGACGTGCCAAGGAAACCGCCGCTAAACGCTACCGAGGTGGTATAATAAAACGATTCAAGTAAAGGCTTGGTAGTGGTGTGACGTCACGCCACAAAATACGCCGCCAGATTGAACTTGTGTACATATTATTCTCTCTACGGTGGTATGTGGAATTTATTTTGCGAGCGGACAATATCCCGTTGTTCGCAATCTTCTATGGATTATCGAAGAGGAACCCGCCTTGCAATGTCAAGACAATATCGCGCCGGACTCGCTCGTCATTGAAGCCTGGTTCAGGCTACCGAGGAGTCCCGACTAGGGGTGTCCGGATAGCGGACTATCATCATCGGCCGACTCCAAGACTATGAAGATACAAGATTGAAGACTTCATCCCGTGTCCGGATGGGACTTTCCTTGGCGTGGAAGGCAAGCTTGGCAATACGGATATGTAGATCTCCTACCATTGTAACCGACTCTGTAACCCTAGCCCTCTCCGGTGTCTATATAAACCGGAGGGTTTTAGTCCGTAGGACGAACAACCATTACAACAATCATACCATAGGCTAGCTTCTAGGGTTTAGCCTCCTTGATCTCGTGGTAGGTCCACTCTTGTACTACCCATATCATCAATATTAATCAAGCAGGAGTAGGGTTTTACCACCATCGAGAGGGCCCGAACCTGGGTAAAAACATTGTGTCCCTTGTCTCCTGTTACCATCTGCCTAGACGCACAGTTCGGGACCCCCTACCCGAGATCCGCTGGTTTTGACACCGACAGACGGCCCAAAGAATGTCATGCAGTTGCGTCTCCGCCCTGCCTAGGACGAAAAGCCAATTTTCTGTCATGATTTTTTGTCATAGAAGTAGGAGCCCACCACATCTATGATGATACCAGGTTTTGTCACAATTATCATTATAGAAGTGTCATAAGCATGATAGAAAAAAATATTGTTCGGCCCAAAATGTCCCGGATGTGTCCTTTTTTGTAGTGGATCCTATTGCTCCTATAATCCTCAGTAGACATCTTCTAAGGACTATCAAAGCGGTGATAAATGTGTTTGAGGGGAATGTTAGATTTGACTTACCAGCTAAAGATCCTTTTGTGAGATGTTTCCCTAGCAAAAAGAAAATGAAGACCTATACAGGAGAAGACATCATCGTGAATGCCTGAACTTATGGTATCAGTGTGCTTGCACCACCTTGATCAGCACTACGGTTGAGCTAACCGACAGAAAACAAGCACTTCGTGGGAGGCGGCTCACGTGAATAAAGTAGATAAGTAAGTTTATATGTTTCTATAAAAGAGTGATTGAAGTTCTATATGAAGAAGTTAGTTTGGAAGAGTTGTTCTAATGAAGGCTATGTGATGTGAAAGTTGAAATATATGTTGAATTGATGTTTGGATGCCTAGAAATATGTCTATGTAATGTTTTGGAACTAACACTGGTACGCGTCGGCATTTGGAATCGTCGCCAAGTGAGTGTGGGCGATAGGGGGGTCCTTCCCACATGACCCAGAAACCGTCGGGGATAGGGATGTTTGATGCATACAATTGCCCCTATACAACTATTTCCGATATCTCGAATATCCCAAATGCTTCATCGTTTGTGCTCGCATTGCCATCGCAGTGGGAGTTTTGTTGGTTTACCTAAAACCATGCAGATTCCAGGCATGAGAGTTTTCTAGGCATGTACCAAACTGGCTCTACATTTACGATGCCTGACACATCACAAACAGTTCATGATTATAAACCATGTATGATAGGTAGACATTCACACACATTTAGTTTCCCCGCACCATATGTGATAGTGTCTGACATCGCACATGCTTTGCAAACAACAACTGTGTGCATTTATTACACACATTTCCTCTCTGTGAACCATGTCGGATTATGATGTATATCGCACACACTGTGCTTTATTAACCGTGTTCGCCGTAATGGCCTGCACACCGTAATTTCGCCCTAATTTAATTGCTGCTATTTACCTAATTTAAACTTGAAAGTAGGCTATAGCTTTATTCATATCCATGAGGTTCAAACTACCAATGCATTATTCGATTCACAAGTACATATGTTTAAGAAGTAAGCAAAAAATAAAGAATGATGAACCGGGGTTCTATACTTGTACTATTACATACGGTAAAGAAAGAGGCGAAAAACATTTTGGTTGCTGAACAAGGTGAAGCGGAATGGCCCTATTGTGCTCTCCTGGATGCAGAAGGCACGCACGACTCTAGTCCAACCCCTTGTGATGGTCGGCCGCCAATCATGTAGTTTGAGAGGTAATCTTGAGTAAACTGCTTTAGGATCCACTGCAAAAGAAAAAAGATTCAAAAATTGTCATCTAACACAACTCATTACGGGCAGTAAAAAGAAGGCTACAAGGTTCTTACTTACCATCCTACAGTTCATTTTTGGCTTGCATAAGGTGTAAACAAATAGTTCGATTGACATCTTTTGACCCATTTTAATAACATTCTTTATCAGTTTCCTCACTAGATGCTGGTTCATGAATATCTCATTGCCCCATATGCAGAAAGGGTCGAAGTGTGGATCTTTGGCAATGACATATGTACCTAAAAGAGCCAAGTTAATATTAGAAGCTAAACAACAATTGCAAAATGATGTAGTACAACACTCCCTCCATCCCATTATATAAGATTTTATTACATGTATATATAGACATCATCAGAACATTAAGGTAACACTCTTCCTTGTTGCTATGTAGCCTGGGTTTGCATATTTAGTCATTCAGTACAATGCATGTTGCTATGTAGCCTCAAACATATTAAATATGGCCCTAGTTAACCTACTAATATATGGGTTACAGATATATTCAGTGAAATGTCCTATTCGACGATTAATCCCTTGTCAGCCCCTAGGCTATATGGTACTCCCTCCGTCCGGAAATACTTGTACTAGAAATTGATAAAATGGATGTATCTATAACTAAAGTAAGTCTAGATACAACCATTTCTAGGACAAGTATTTCTGGACGGAGGGAGTACCAACTACCGATATCCTGAACAGTGAGTACATATAAGCAATGCGATGAAACTAACCTTGATGGAAAATAGCACTGTTCTCAATATTGTCCTGTATGAGTACATATAAAGGCATGTTAAGCACAACAGGCTAAACATCAACCAAATATATCCATGGTAGACAACATAATCTACAAATCATAGCTTTAGTGTGCAGGCTTAAGCATGCTAGTTAAGCAAAACAAGAAGTGGAAAGGTGTGTTAACTGCATCAGGCATAACATTTAAAAACAAGCAAATAATCATTCAAACTAGTGTTGTGCAGGTCTAAAGGACACTAGTTATTGTTAAAAACAAAAAGGCATGTTAACTTCAACAACCAAATATCGTAATTCATAGTGGTATTGTTGAAACTGTTATTGATGAAATTGGACTGCACGGCAAATAGTTGCACATATAGAGCATCACTTTGTGAAGAACTGAAATAAACAAGGCATAAGGCCATCTCTAGCCGATCCTTTAAAAGTTAAAGGACTAAAACCCTTAGTGGATATATATATATATATATATATATATATATATATATATATATATATATATATATATATATATATATATATATATATATATATATACTCCACCATTTTTGGCTGTTTCTAGTCGATCCCTTAAACTTAACGTCGTAAACTTCAATTTGATCAAGTTCAAAGCAGGTTCAACCAAAAGTAGCATGCATTCAAACATAAACATAGATAGTTTTGCATAACCAAACATAAAACCTAAATCTAAACTAAGCTAAACTACTTTCTGTCGAAGTGGAGGTCAAGCCAATCATTCGTCGTCAGGTATGGTGTGACGCGAGCCAGGTCCGGGCCGGTGCCGTCGTCGGGGTCGTTGGGGAAGACACTCCTCCACTCGTCGATGTCGAACTCCTCGTCCTTGCCACCCACCTCGCCGCCCTCCATGCCGCCATCCTTACCGCCTTCAACCTCGTGATCGGAGGAGAGGGTGATAACCTTGCTGCCCTCCACGATGGCAAAGATTCCCGCTCCGCCTCCACGAGCTCTGGGTGGTGCCAGTGGAGTTCTTGCATGTAGGCCTCATCGGCAGCCTCGGCTTCGAGGCGCTTCCACGCCTCGCGGTCCTCCCGCGCCATTACCAAGCTTACCACCCATGGCTCCGGCGAAACAAGGTGGATCAGACATGTGACGAAGGGGAAATTGAGCCTAGCCGTCGTGCCATGGTAGCGGACCTGCCAGCGGCCGTACTCCATGGCTGCGAGCTCGGCCATGTGGAATCTACCGAGCCACCCACGGGTGTGGGTCTCCTGATCTGTAATCTCGGCGACCCACGTCCCCCACTGCCACTGCTGGACCCCGAGGTAGGACCTCGTCGGCTGGCAGGTCTGAGGGAGGACGGGGAAGTCCTCGAACCGGCGTAGGGGCGCGGCGCCGGGAAGATCGGGGGACTAGCGACGGCGGATTGATAAAGAGCCCGTGGAGGACGACTGGGACACCTTGGCGGCCACCTCACCAGCATCGGGAGAAGAGGCCACGATCAACCTCTCTTTGGCCATTGGTTCCTTGAGCTCCCCGGCACACATGCATAGGTTGAGGATGGAGGCGGTGGTGATGGCGGCGACCTACCAATGGTTTCAGGGGTGGTGTGTGTCTGTGAGCGGAGGTTTTGGGGAGTGTGTGGTGTGTGTGGAGGGAAGGGTGGTTAAGGTGGTGTTTGAGGAAATACCGTGACAACTGAAAATTTGAATAGGCGGGAGTAACAAGGCGGGGCTACTGAAATTTTGATCAAGGGCGAGCAGATATTTTTTAGATTGCGAGGGATGCAGGGGCGGGAGTATTTGGGGAGCGAGCTAGTGTGCTTGACACGACGGCTGTGGACTATAGCTGATGCACCTTCTCGCGTAAGCCGTAGGCGTACTATACACCGAGGGTGCTCCAGGATATTTTGTACTGCATCTCACACAGTTGGTGATAATAAACTGTGTGCGATCTACTTGATTTTTTGTCTTGATTTTAATAACATAATGGGGTCACAGCTGCAATGGATGGTGTTTGAATTGCTAGAACTTTTATCTGCAGTGAACATGAAACTATAGGTGTGTCGTCAACAAATTGGAATTATTCAGGGGTCGTTTGGACATTTGTATACATTAACTTGTTTTTCTAGGCATTTCAGGTGCACAATTCAAAACTAAACTACATGCACATGCTCGGGTGCACCAACATGGGTTGTAAAATCATATATGTGTCCATGGGTTTATGCTTATGTCCCATGCAAGAAATGGGGATGAATTTCGAACACCACGGCACCGTGGCTCTTCGACAAACGTTGAGGTGCTTGCTATTGTAATTCTAGTAAATACAAAACCCGTCTGAAATTCATGAACTTTGGCATACTATCATAGAACGGCGTCAACATGCTGAGGTAACAAAATATTGTCCCATCTGGGGCAGGTTATGGTATAAACTTCTCGCAAACTAGAGCTTCTCTCGTAACAAGCCTGATGGTTTCGGTAGGGAACGTGCCACCTTGGGGGATGAAACGTTATCTGTTGCCTCTTCTTACTTTCAATTTTTTTTTCTCGTGTCTGATACGTCCATTTTGCATCATGTTTTCCTACTGTTATTCATGTTGCTTTATCGTATAATAATTCTTTTTGGAGTAATTGTAATGCCTTTTCTCTAATAATATGAAAGGTATGCACAACTCCAAAACTACGTCAAGCTACCTATTCTGCACAACTCCGAATGAGCTGAAACTTCCCGAGGATTTTTTGTGGAATAACTAAGAATATTGGAGCAAATAAGTACCGGAGGGGGCCACCAGGTGGGCACAACCCACCTGGGCGCGCCAGGAGGCCCAGGCGCGCCCTGGTGGGTGATGCCCTCCTCGGCGCACCTCTGGTGCCCCTCTTCTGGTATATAAGTCATTTTGAACTAGAAAAAATAATGAGATGACTTTCAGGACGAAGCGCCACCACCTCGAGGCGGAACTTGGGCAGGAGCACTTTTGCCCTCCGGCGGAGCGATTCTGCCGGGGGAACTTCCCTCCGGAAGGGGGAAATCATCGTCATCATCATCAACAACTCTCCCATCTAGGGGAGGGATATCTTCATCAACATTTTCAAGAGCACCAACTCCTCTCAAACCCTAGTTCATCTCTTGTGTTCAATCTTTGTACCGGAACTATAGATTGGTGCTTGTGGGTGACTAGTAGTGTTGATTACATCTTGTAGTTGATTACTATATGGTTTATTTTGTGGAAGATTATATGTTCTGATCCATTATGCTATTTAATACCCGTCTGATCTTGAGTATGATTATCATTTGTGAGTAGTTACTTTCGTTCTTGAGGTCACTGGAGAAATCATGTTGCAAGTAATCATGTGAACTTGACATGTGTTCGATATTTTGATGATATTTATGTTGTCATTCTCTTAGTGGTGTCATGTGAACGTCGACTACATGACACTTCACCATATTTGGGCCTAAGGGAATGCATTGTGGAGTATTTATTAGATGGTGGGTTGCGAGAGTGACAGAAGCTTAAACCCCAGTTTATGTGCTATTCTGTAAGGGACCGATTGGATCCAAAAGTTTAATGCTATGGTTAGAATTTATTCTTAATACTTTTCTTGTAGTTGCGGATGCTTGCGAGAGGGTTAATCATAAGTAGGAGTTTTGTTCAAGTAAGAATAGCACCTAAGCACCATTCCACCCACATATCAAATTATCAAAGTAGTGAACACGAATTAAGCCCACGTGATGAACGTGACTAGATGAAATTCCCGTGTACCCTCAAGAACACTTTGCTTATCATAAGAGACCGTTTTGGCCTGTCCTTTGCCTCAAAAGGATAGGGCTACCTTGCTGCACTTTTGTTACTACTATCTTTACTTGCTCGTTACAAATTATCTTGCTATCAAACGACTTCGCTACTTACAATTTTAGCACTTGCAGATATTACCTTGCTGAAAACCACTTGGCATTTCCTTCTGCTCCTCGTTGGGTTCTACACTCTTACTTATCAAAAAGGCTACAATTGAGCCCATATACTTGTTGGTCATCAAGTCTATTTTCTGGCGCCATTGCTGGGGAGTGAAGTGCTCTTGGTAAGTGGAAATTGGTAAGGAAACATTATTACTACGTGCTGAAACTTTTTGTCACTTGCTACTATGGAAAACATTCCTTTGAGGGGTTTGTTCAGGGTATCTTCACCTCGACCAAAATCACAATTAGTTGCCCTCAACCTACTGCACCTACTGAAAATGTTGAATATGAAATTCCTTTGGGTATGTTAGAACAACTGCTAGCAAATCCTTATGCAGGAGATGGAACTGAAAATCATGATATGCACTTGATATACGTGGATGAAATTTGTGGATTGTTTAAGCTTGCAGGTTTGCCCGGAGATGAAGCTAGGAAGAAGGTTTTCCCTTTATGTTTGAAAAAAAAATCATTGACGTGGTATAGGCTATGCGATGATATTGGATCTTGGAACTGGAATAGGTTGAAATTGGAATTTCATCAAAAAAATTATCCTATGCATCTAGTTCATTGTGATCAAAATTATATATATAATTTTTGGCCTCGTGAAGGAGAAAGTATCGCTCTAGCTTGGGGGAGGCTTAAGCCAATGTTATATTCATGCCCCAATCATGAGCTCTCAAGGGAAATTATTATTCAAAATTTTTATGCTCGGCTTTCTCGTAATGACCAATCCATGCTCGATACTTCTTGTACTGGTTCTTTTATGAAGAAAACTATTGAATTCCAGTGGGATCTTTTAGAAAGGATTAAATGCAACTCTGAAGATTGGGAACTCAACAAAGGTAAAGAGTCAGGTATTGAACCTAAGTTTGATTGTGTAATCTTTTATGAATACCGATGCTTTTCAAAAGTTTAGCACTAAATATGGACTTGACTCTGAGGTAGTAGCTTCCTTCTGTGAATCTTTTGCTACTCATGTTGATCTCCCTAAGGAGAAGTGGTTTAAATATCACCCACCAATTGAAGAAGAAGTTAAAGAACCGGTAAAAGCTAAAGAAGAAATTATCATTTACAATGTTGATCAAGTTGTTCCCACTGCTTATATTGAAAAACCATCTTTCCCTATTGGGATGAAGGAACATGTTAAAGCTTCAATTGTGGTTAACAAAAGTTATGTTAGAACACCCAAACCATCTGAACAAATCAGAGTAGAACCTAGTGAAGCTTCTAGAATTGCCAAACCTGATAAAAAGGATAAACATAGACCAGTTGTTGGCATGCGTGTTGTCTCAGTTAAGATAGGAGATCACTGTTATCATGGATTATGTGACCTAGGTGCTAGTGTGAGTGCTATTCCTTTTTTATTATATAAAGAAATTAAGGATGAAATAGCACCTGCTGAAATAGAAGGCATAGATGTCACTATTAAACTTGCTAATAGAGATACTATATCACCAATTGAGATTCTTAGAGATGTTGAAGTCTTGTGTGGGAAAATAAAATACCCTACTGATTTTCTTATTCTTAGCTCCCAATAAGATGACTTTTGTCCCATTATTTTTGGTAGACCTTTCTTGAACATCGTCAATGCCAAAATAGATTGTGAGAAGCAAGCTGTCGGTGTTAGCTTTGGTGATGAATCTCATGAATTTAATTATTCCAAGTTTAGTAGACAACTTCGTACGAAAGATTTTCCTAGTAAGGATGAAATTATTGGTCTTGCTTCTATTGTTGTACCTCCTACTGATCCTTTGGAACAATACTCGCTAGACCATGAAAATGATTTGCATATGCGTGAAAGAAATAAAATAGACAGAATCTTTTTCGAACAACAACCTCTGCTTAAACACATTTTGCCTATTGAAACTCTAGGAGGTCCAAGGTGACCTTGTGTTTGAATTAAAACAATTGCCAGACACTTTGAAATATGCTTATCTCGATGAGAAAAAGATATATCATGTTATTATTAGTGCTAACCTTTCAGAACATGAAGAATAAAGATTATTGAAAGTTGTAAGGAAGCACATAGCTACTATTCGATATACTCTTGATGATCTTAAGGGCATTAGTCCCACTCTATGTCAGCACAAGATTAATATGGAACCTGATGCTAAACCCGTTGTTGATCACCAACGTCGGTTAAATGTGAAAATGAAAGACGTGGTAAGAATGGAAATATTAAAACTTCTAGAAGCAGGTGTAATCTATCCTATAGCTGATAGTAGATGGATAAGTCCTGTTCATTGTGTCCCCAAGAAGGGAGGTATTACTGTTGTTCCTAATCATAAGAATGAGTTATTCCACAAAGAATTGTCGCATGCTATAGAATGGTAATTGATTATATAAAATTAAACAAAGAAACTACAAAAGATCATTACCCTCTGCCTTTTATTGATCAAATGTTAGAAAGATTATCTAAGCACACACATTTTTGCTTTCTTGATGGATATTCTGTTTTTTCACAAATACCTGTTTTACAACCTGATCAAGAAAAGACACTTTTACATGTCCGTTTGGAACTTTTGCTTATAGACGTATGCCTTTTGGTTTATGTAATGCACGTGCTACCTTTCAAAGATGTATAACTACTATATTCTCTGATTTTTGTGAAAAGATTGTTGAGGTTTTCATGGATGACTTTCTGTTTATGGGAAGTCTTTTGATGATTGTTTAAGAAATCTTGATCGAGTTTTGCAGAGATGTGAACAAACAAATCTTGTCTTGAATTGGGAGAAGTGCCACTTTATGGTTAACGAAGGTATTGTTTTGGGCCATAAAATTTCTGAAAGAGGCATTGAGGTGGACAAAGCCAAGGTTGATGCAATTGAGAAAATGCCATGTCCTAAAGATATCAAAGGTATTCGTAGTTTCCTTGGTCATGCTGGTTTCTATAGGAGGTTTATCAAATACTTTTCCAAAATTTCTAGGCCTTTTACGAATCTTTTGCAAAAAGATATTCCCTTTGTGTTTGATGATGATTGTTTAGAAGCCTTTGAAATACTAAATAAAGCCTTAATTACTGCACCTGTTTTTCAACCACTTGATCGGAACTTGCCTTTTGAGATTATATGTGATGCTAGTGATTATGTTGTTGGTGTTGTTCTAGGACAAAGAGTTGATAAGAAACTGAATGTTATCCATTATGCTAGTAAAACTCTAGACAATGCTCAACGAAATTATGCTACTACTGAAAAAGAAATCTTAGCAGTCGTGTTTGCTTGTGATAAATTCAGATCATACATTGTTGATTCTAAAGTAAATGTTCACACCAATCATGCTGCTATAAAATATCTTATGGAAAAGAAAGATGCTAAACCCAGACTCATTAGGTGGGTTCTTCTACTACAAGAATTTGATTTGCATATCACTAATAGGAAAGGAGCAGAGAACCCCATAGCTGATAACTTGTCTAGGCTTGAAAATATTCTTGATGACCCACATGATAGCTTTCCTGATGAACAACTAGATGCAATAAATGTTTCTAATAGTACACCTTGGTATGCTGACTATGCTAATTATATTGTTGCTAAATACATACCACCTAGCTTCACATACCAACAAAAGAAAAAAATTCTTCTATGATTTAAGACATTACTTTTGGGATGACCCACATCTTTATAAAGAAGGAGTATATGGTATTATTAGATGTTGTGTATCTGAGCATGAACAGGAACAAATCATACGGAAATGTCACTCTGAAGCTTATGAAGGACATCACGAGGGAGACAGAACTGCTCATAAGGTATTGCAATCTGGTTTTTATTGGCCCACTCTCTTCAAAGATTCCCGTAAGTTTGTCTCGTCTTGTGATGAATGCGAAAGAATAGGTAATATCGGTAAGCGTCAAGAAATCCCTATGAATTTTTCTTGATGTTGAACCATTTGATGTTTGAGGATTTGATTTCATGGGACCTTTTCCTTCCTCTAATGGGTATACACATATTTTGGTTGTTGTTGATTATGTTACTAGGTGGGTAGAAGCTATTCCAACCAATAGTGCTGATCACAACACCTCTATTAAAATGCTTAAGGAAGTTATTTTCCCAAGGTTTGGAGTCCCTGGATATTTAATGACTAATTGTGGTTCACACTTTATTCATGGTGCTTTCCGCAAAATGCTTGCTAAGTATGATGTTAACCATAGAATTGCATCACCTTATCATCCTCAGCCTAGTGGTCAAGTTGAACTTAGCAATAGAGAAATAAAACTAATTTTACAAAAGATTGTCAATATGTCCCGAAAGAAATGGTCTAAGAAATTAGATGATGCACTTTGGGCTTACAAAACAGCGTATAAAAATCCTATGGGTATGTCTCCATATAAAATGGTTTATGGAAAAGCTTGTCATTTGCCTCATGAGTTAGAACATAAAGCATATTAGGCAATTAAAGAACTCAATTTTGATTTCAAACTTGCTGGTGAAAATAGGTTATTTGATACTAGCTCTTTAGATGAATGGAGAACTCGGGCTTATGAAAATGCAAAGTTATTCAAAGAAAAAGTTAAAAGGTGGCATGAAAAAAGAACCCAAAAGCATGAGTTCAAAGTTGGAGAATATGTTCTTTTGTACAACTCCTGTTTCATATTCTTTGCTGGAAAACTCCTCTCAAATGGGAAGGACCTTATGTCATCGAGGAGGTCTATCGGTCCAGAGCTATCAAAATAAATAATGACGAAGGTACTAACCCGAAGGTTGTCAATGGGCAACGAATAAAACACTATATCTCAGGTACGCCCATTAATGTTGAAAGCAATATTATCCAAACTTTGACACCGGAAGAACACATAAAGGAAACCTTCCGGAACGCTTCAGAATTATGAAAAAGGGGAGGTACATGATACGGCAAGTAAACAGACTCCAAAAAAATCTACAAAAATATTTTTTTTTTTCAGTTTTGGAATATTTAAAAAATTAGGAAAATAAGAAACTTCCATGAAAGTGACCCTGGTGGGCACGATACACCAGGGTGCGCCTGGCATGCCAGGCGCGCCCAAGTGGGTTGTGCCCACCTCGGGTACTATCCGGACTCCGTTTTTCTTCCGTTCTGCTTGTTCCCCAAGATAAAAAAATCTTTATATACCTCCCGAACCTGCTGACCTCCATATCGCAGAGAAATCTCATGTTTTCTTTTCCCTCTGTTTTCCTATCAGATCTGGAATTATGTCATCCCAAGACTCAGAGGGTGAGAGCTATGTTGCAGATTATATCGCAAATCCCAAGGTCTATGGGGATGCGGAACACTATGGCTGGACTTCGGAGGAAGAAGAAGACCATGATCCTGAGAAGAAGGAGACGAGCTCGAAGGAGGATGAAGTTCCATTGCCCCAACCTGGGGACATGCACGTTGAATTTAAGAAGTCAAGTCTCCCCAACAAAGCAAAGAGGCCTAAGATCCAGTTTATCCCTTTTCGTCTCTTGCAGGAAAATAAGCAAGATTTATGCAAAAAGGTGTTGGAGCTTGAGTGGGAGATCCATGAACTGAAAGATGAGAATTCCGTCCTCAAGCGTAAGCTAAGGAAGATAGACAAACCCACTACTTCATCACCACCACCTTCTTCTTCACCACCAAAAGAAAACTGAGTATCGGGTATGGGCACTCCCCTTGGCTTTCTCCAAGCTTGGGGAGGTGCCCCGGTATCGTATCATCTCCACTATCTTTTGCCTTTACTTTCTTAGTTCGATCCATGGTTATCTTTTGCTATTAGATGAATAAAAGTTTAGTTTAATCCTTTCTTTTTGTGAGTTTGCTTAGTGATCAATCTTTGTAATCGTGTGCGAGATATATAATAAAGTTTAGTTTGAGTTTTGCCATTTTACTCTCTTGTTTCTATAAAAAGAAAGGAAATAAAAGAAAAAGATCATATGCTAATCTTACGGTAAGTGATGACATTACACAAGAAAAAGTATAAGTAGAAAATTTTATTGTAGATTGACAAACATAGCATTGGTCAATGATGCAACACATGAAAGAATTAATAAGGGAAGAGAAGATTCACATATAAATATACTATCCTGGAAATCTTTTATGATTGTGAGCACCCATCAAAATGTTATATGCCAAAATTGTTGACGTTGGACAAGGAAGACAACTTAATGATTTATGTTGTTCATATTCACATAGAAGTTATATTGTCATAGATCCTTCAACATGTGGTGCTTGCCCTTATCTTTGCTAGACAAAAACTCCACACTAAGTAGAGATAATACTTGTGCATCCAAAACCCTTAAACCCCAAATCTTGTTAGAAAGTCCACCATACCTACCTATGGATTGAGTAAGATCCTTCAAGTAAGTTGTCATCGGTGCAAAAAGGGCAATAAAAATTGCTTCTAAAAATGCGAGATCATTTAGTGTAAGGGAAAACCGAGCATTGTAGAACTTGTGATGATGAAGAATAAAAGCGACAGACTACAGAATAAAGGTTTCCATCACAAGGGGCAATATAATGTGATGTTCTCTTGCACTAAGGGGTTGAGCATACAAACAAAAAGCGCATGGCAACCTCTACTTCCCTCTGCAAAGGGACTATCTTTTACTTTCATGTATTTGCTTTCATGCAAGAGACAAACTTTTTCTCTCTATTCCTTTTATTTTTCTCCTTTGGCAAGCATCATGTGGTGAGGAAAGAACTAGGCACATATATCCGGTTGAATATGGGTAGCATGAGTTATTATTGTTGACATCACCCTTGAGGTGAGTGTGTTGGGAGGCGAACATTGTAACGCTGTGATTTGTCAAAATGGGAATGAATATCAAACACCCTGCCACCGTCACTTGGCCGCAAACATTGAGGTACCTGGTTTTTAAATTCTAGTAAATCCAAAACTCGTCTGAAATTCATGAAACTTGGCATGTTATCATGGAGCAGGCTGACCAAGAGGCGTGCAAGCTGTCATCCAATGCGCAGGCTCACCAGGAAGCATGCGAGCTATTCAACGCAGGATTTGTGCATCTCTTCGACACAAACGGTTCAGATTGAATACCATATGCAAAGCCAGACTTCGGCGCTAAGCCAAGAGAAAATGAGTCGAGCAAGATTTGTACATCCCTTCAACGCAAACAGTTGCTTTGGATGACCCGTGTGCCACCACGTACTAACAATTGGGTAAGATTTGCATCTCTCATATTGGGTATGTTGTCATTTGTCAAACTGGAAAGATTGACATTTGTTGATCTAGTAACATTGCCATTTTTCAACCTTGTAACGCTGTGATTTGTCAAAATATGCAGCTAAAAATCACTAGCACTATTTCATTCATAGATTAAGCAGTCGTTCTCACTAGGAAGCAAGACAGCCTTTTGACCGCCGCCCGCCTTGCTCCCACTGGTTTGTATTAATGGCGCACCCGAGCGGCAGCACCCCTATCCTCGCCACACACACAATCCTCTCTCTCTCCGCCCGCACCGGAGCACGACGTGAATATGGAGACAAAGGTTTCCATCGCCGCCGACGAGGTGGAGAATGAGGCTACCAACAAGTGGAGGCGGGTCGAGAAAGAACTGCAAGCGACTCCAGCAGGCCTAGACTTCATCAGCAACCTCCCCGATGATATGTTGACAGTCATCATATCCCTCCTCCCAATCGAATATGGGGCAAGGACAACCGCCCTTTCCCGGCGGTGGCGTCCCCTATGGCTCCTCACCCCTGTCGACCTCCTCGACGTCAACGAGCTCTACCATGGCTATCGCAAAAGCTTGGATGCGTTCCCCCAGATCCTCGGCAGTCACCATGGCCCAATCAGAGGCCTTATCATGGGCAAGTTCTGTTCCAATGGCAAGGACTGAGCCAAGCTTGACGAGTGGTTTCGATCCCCCGCCATAGATCAGCTCGAGGAGCTCAGTTTTAATGATGTGCATATGCACTCGTTGCCAACGTCCGCGCTCCACTTCGCGCCCACGCTGTGCCTCATCAAGTTCATGAACTACCATTCCCCCACTAATGATGCACCCGCTCTTTTTCTACCACGACAGAAGAACCTCGAGCTCGTCGCCATCTGCATCCCAAAGGATGACATGGAGCGCCTGATTCGCGCATGTACTGCACTCGAGTTCCTTTGTCTTCAGGCGATGAATTGGTCGAGTACCTTCCACATCACCTCCAGGACTCACCGGACTATTTATGTGTGTTGCTGGTGCCGCAACAAGAGATCACAAAAGGTGGACCACAATATGGTCATTTAGGACACACCTTCACTTGAGAGATTACTTGTAGTTGATCAACAAGGTCCAACAAGAATCAATGTCATTTCTACGCCGAAATTGGCAACGGTGGGCTACTCGTCTGTCAAATACTACTACTTTCAGGTACAACAGTCACCTTATACCTCTCCTTCTTGATATCAACATTATTTCTAGTTTTGAAGATGCATGTTCGTCTATCATCCAGCAAAACTTCACCCAAATTTTGGGCACAGTGAAGGTCTTGGAAATAGAATCTGTCGGCCTCAACCTGGACCAAGTTGTCAGTTTCCTGAGATGCTTTTTGTGCCTAAAGAAGTTGTATATCGAGGTGATGTTCCTTTCCTGTTAAATGTTAACCATAAGGGAGTTCAATTTTCTGCACATTTTCCCAAGTTTACAATGACAATGTACTATGATTTTTGAAGGAATTTTGGAGGATTTCAGGACATACACCCCCCACCCCATATTGGTTGCTTGATTCATATGGTTACAATCCATAAGCATTTCTCCTTTGGATTCATCTGTACTAGTTTTCTTAGGGATCTTTTCATCGAATCCAACCTCTTGTGAAGAAGGCTACATTTTTCTAGATTGTAATCAAATGCCCATGTTAGGCTGGGGGTAACCTCCTTTCCGAAAAAATGCCCATGTTAATCATGTCAAATTGAAGATGGCACATTGGTGCATTTGACAAATCCTGCAAACCAAATAGGCATGTAGTAGTGTTCAAAACTGCATGTAGGCACTACCACGTTCTCTTCTTTTGCAGATAATAATAGGCCCGGAGGTGGACAATGTTTATAATGACAATCACATCAAATGCCTGGATCTGCATCTCTCAGATATTAATTTGAACTCCTATTCTTTCTTGCCAGAGCAAGGGTGCTGATGGTACTGAGGTTGCACACGCATTTAATTAGGAAAGATGAATGGTATGTGTCGGGGCGGACTCTGAGCGGCCACGAGCACCTATAGAACGGAGGCCCTTCTAGTCCCGCGAGGAGGCGGAGGCGTCGCAGAGCAGAGGTCGAGGTCGCGGGGGGAAGACGGCATTTTTACCCAGCTTCGGGGCTCTCCGGAGAGATAAAACCCCTACTGCTGCTTTGTGTTTGTATTTGATCTTGCTCGAGAGCGCGAGCGTATGGTGGTGTTGTGGGTGTCGAATGGACCGAACCCCTTCTACGTGCGCATGGGCCTCCCTTTTATAGTCTGAAGGGGGCACCAACAGGTGGCATCGTAGGAAGAGGGGGTAGAAAGGTAAAAACGCAGGTTGGTGCAACAGTGACCAACAGTGCCCCTACCTAACTCTGACGGCAGGGGACAAGGGCATTTAATGCCCGTCCGGTCGCCCCAACAGTGTAAAGAAACGACCGTTAGGTGAGCCACCGGTTGCCACGATGGCGTCTCTGTCAGCTCCGCTTGCCACCTCACTCCGCATGGCTGCGCATTGCCTCGCCACGTGCCTCTGGGATGGCCTTGGGGCGACACGTCGCTGGATGCGCTGGAGTTCGGGTGGCCGCCTTGCCGCGGCAAGCGCCTTGCCGCGGCCCTTCTCCCGCCGGGCCGACAAGCTTGTCGGCTGTCGGGCCTTGCCGGGACGCACGGGGCGTCGCGGCAAGTTCCTCTGGAACGCCTTGGTCGGCCTTCCCGGCGAGCTCCTCTTGCCGGGGCCTTTGTACACTCATCTGATACTTTGTTCTTGAATGGCAGTAATAGGAAGTGGCGGAGGGTCTTGGCGGGGCATTCGGCAAGCCTTGCCGCAGGGCGCTGCGACTGCCCGTGCACAAGTTTGGGGTACTAATGTACCCCCTACTTTAGTACACCGACAGGAGCCCCCGGGCCTGGGCCACACACGGTGCCGAGCGCTGTTGGGCCAGGCCCAAAACAGTGCATGGGCACGCGCGGCCTGGGGCCACGCACAATCGGACTCCGTGTCCACCGCGCCCTCCCGCAACGGCACGCGTCGATTGCGGCGTCGTGGGAGGCGTGGGTGGTGCGCGCGATTTTCAGGGCGTCCACCCCTTGGATCACGGGATAGGGTGAGGTCATTTCATCTGTCGCCCCGGCTTCGCCTCCCCGCCACGCGGCTCCCATGCGCGTGGGGTCGTGGGCGGCGAAGGTGGGAAACCGAGCCGTCACGGGCGGAGGTGGTGGGCCGGCCCCGCTCCTCTGCCCTCCCCGCACTCCGATTGGCTGAGCGGGGCGGCCGGGTCCCTGCTTCGCCCCTTAAAAAGGGCGGAAGGGGAGCACAAAAATCTCGCACTTCCTCATCTTCTCTTTGCTTCAACTTCTGCTACTCTTCCTCCCCTCTGCCATGGAGGGAGGGAATCCTGGTCCTTCAACGGTGGCAGTGAGGGTCGCTACCAGGCAGCGCGCCTCTCCCTATCCCGCTCCTGTGGTGGCGGAGCTGGCCATGGGGGGGAGAGGGAGGGGGCGAGGCCGCGGACGAGGTCGAGGACGCGGTCGGGGCCTCCTTTTGCCCTTCCCGGCAAGCTTCTCTTGCCGGGGCCTCCTTGACCTACCTCCTGGAGAGAGAAACAGGAGAGGGATTACGGGCATCTTATCTTCTTAGTTTGTAAGCCTTCGGGCCTTAGCTGCATTTAAAACTTGTAATCCTCTCTTTCATGTTTTTCATCCTCTATGGACTTGTATTGGAATGGGATGTTTTTTAATGAAAAAAGAGGGGAATGCTTGCCGGGTTATGCCCTTTACTTGATTCTGTGCCTTGTATGTTTACACCCTACGCTTCGGGGGACCTTGCCGGCACAAACACACTTGCTGAGTGTGGAACATCAGCAGCCTGCTGGCGGTGCTGTTTCCGGCAAGAAACCTTGCCGGGCTAGTTGGAGCGCACTTGTTTTGTTGAGCGGACTCGAAAACAAATCAAGGGCGCAACTTAGCCACGGTTCGGCTCCTCTGCGCACGGGTTTTCCCATACAAGGTATGCTCGTCCAAGGACACGGCCTCGCATCCCCCGGTCCATAGAAGGATGCATGAAGAGGGATGGAAAACTTATCTGATATCATAGCCCCCGGCAACTCTGGCTTGTCGGGACTCCGGAGCCTGCGCCCTTTTCCTTTGTTCTTGCCGCTGGCATCGCAGCCCCCCAGCAACCCTGGCTAGTTGCAAGGGTACCTTGGTACTCGCAGCCCCCAGCAACGCTGGTTCGCCGGGGCCCAGGCGCCGGTGCGCCCTCCTGTTTTTTTTTTCTTTGGCGCTGTCATTCGAGTTACGAAAATAACTTAGACGGCGTTGTAATAAGTTACTTTTGTAACGGAATTTCGCGTTGGGCAATGCAATACGGTGTTTCGTCCTTGGTATGTTCATACTCTACGCTTTTTAGGGAACTTGCCGGCGCATACACGCTTGCTGAGTGCGGAACATCAGCAGCCTGCTGGCGGTGTAGCCTCCGGCAAGAAACCTCGTCGGGCTTAGCTGCAGCGCGCTTTCATTGTTTGAGCGGACTCGAAAACAAATCAAGGGCTCAACTTAGCCATGAGTCGGTTCCTCTGCGCACAAGTTTCTCATACAAAGGACGCCCCACGGCATGGCTTGCTATGTTACCTCCTGTACCCTGTTGCACCCCTTGTATGTTCCTACCCTACACTTTTAGGAAACTTGCCGGCGCTAACACACTTGGTGAGTGCGGAACATCAGCAGCCCGCTGGCGGTGTTGTCTCCGGCAAGAAACCTTGTTGGGATAGTTGCAGCACACTTTTATTGTTGAGCGGGCTCGAAACAAAGCAAGGGCGCAACTTAACCACGAGTTGGCCCCTCCGCGCACGGGTTTCCCATACAAGGGGCTAACGTTCAAGGAATGTAACATAGAGATTTAAAACTGAAAATGCTCTGTACTCAAACTTGGGCAACTTAGCTTTTTCATCTTCTGTTCTTCGGCGGGGCCGCACTCCTCCCCGGATATCCTCCCTTGTACGTTTTTTTTCACGCTTTCAGGGACCTGCCGGCGCAAGCACACTTGCTGAGTGCGGAACATCAGCAACCCGCTGGCGGTGTTGCCTCCGGCAGGAAGAACTCGTCGGGCTAGGTGCAGCGCGCTTCCATCGTTGAGCGGACTCGAAACAGATCAAGAGCGCAACTTAGCCACGATTCGTCCCCTTTGCGCACAGGTTTTCCGTACAAGGTATGGACTTTCAAGGAGTATGACTCAAAAACTTCGAAACTGACCGCTCTCTTCGCCCTACTGGCCGGTAGAGCTCGATGGCACGTCCTCGACGGCAGCGCAGCACTCCGGAGATGTGCGCTTACCGAAGCAGATACCAGAGCCGTTCTCGCCGGGCTTAGTCTTTGGCGAGGTTATCTTTGCCTTCTTGCACTTGCCGGCGGAGCTCGATGGCGCGTCCTCGACGGCACCGCAGCGCTCCGGGGAGGTGCGCTTGCCGGAGTGGGCACCAGAGCTATCCTTGCCGGACTTGGCCTTCTTCTTCCCCCGGGGAGCTTCGGCGGCAAGTGGCTTGCGCTCTGCCACGGCTGCTGCTTCCCGGTAGATCTTGTCGGTGCAGATAAGCGCATCCTTCTTGTCACCTTGGACAGAAATGACACTTATCGGACCAGGCATCTTAAGCACGTTGTAGGCGTAGTGAGAGGCTGCCATGAACTTGGCGAGCGCAGGACGGCCTAGTATCCCGTTGTAGGGTAACGGGATATCAGCAACGTCGAACGTGACTTTCTCTGTCCTGAAGTTCAGCTTGCTGCCAAACGTCACTAGCAGTGTGATCTTCCCCTTCGGCTTGCTCCTTCCCGGATTTATCCCTTGAAATGTACCAGTTTCTTCGAGCTCGCTGTCGGGGATTTGGAGTTTCTTGAGCACTGCGGAGGAAATCAGGTTCAGGCCGGCCCCGCCGTCAACCAACATCTTCGTGACCTTGAGGTTGTGGATTGTTGGTGAGACCAACATCGGCAAGCACCCGACCGCGGTGATGCGATCGGGGTGATCCTCAACGTCGAAGACGATGGGCGTGCCGGACCACTTCAGAGGCTTGCGCGACTCGACGGACGGTTCTGCTGCGTTCACCTCTCGCACCCACTGCTTGAGTTGGCGGTGTGAGGTGTGCAGAGAAGCGCCACCGTCGATGCACAACACCTCTGTTGCCTTCTGAAACTCTTGGTCATCAGTCTCATCTTCCTCCATTTCATCATCCTCATCTTCATCCTCATCCTTGTTGCGGCCACAGGGAGGCCTGTCTCCTTGCCGCGGCTTGGCCTTGCCGTGATTACCTCCCCGGGCGGGAAGCTTCTTGCCGGATCCTCCGCCACCTCCCTGGGCTCTCTCCTTATCGCGGCGCTCGTACTCAGCTTTCTGTAGCTCCGCCATCTGCTCCACTTTCTTGCAGGTTTGGAGATCATGGCCCTTGGTACGGTGGATCTTGCAATACCGCTTGTCGGAGCCATCCTGCTTGTCGGTGGCTACCACGGCCTCGCCGGAGTCATCGGCTTTGGCTTTGTCGGAGCTGCCTCCGTTGCCGGAATGGTCGACCGCTAGCACATCCTTAGCTTTTCTCTTCTTGTTGTTCTGCCTCCGGTTCTTCCTTGCCGGGGCGGCATCCTCACTGTCAGATCCTTCTGCTCCCGCGATCTCTCCGGGGATCTTCCTCCCCTCCTCAGCCCGTGCACACTTGTCGGCTAGAGCATAAAGCTCACTGACATCTCTAATCTTGCACATCGCCATCTCCTCCCTCATCCTGCGGTTGCGCGCGCTACGATGGAACGTCCGATAACCGCGGCGGTGGACGTCGGGATGTTCTTGCGCTGGCCGATCAATCTCAGTATGTACTTGCGCAGGGGCTCTCCTTCCTTCTGGATGAGCAAATGCAGATCGCTTTCCTGGCCATGGGGTTTGTGGCCGCCTGTGAAGGCGCCGACAAACTGATGACACAGGTCCGCCCATGAAGAGATGGAGCCGTCCGGCAAGTGCATGAGCCAAGATCGGCGTTGGGCTTGAGCACCGCGGAAGTAGTTGGCAAGGATCTTCTCGTCGCGCCCTCCGGCGGCCTGCACGCAATGGTGTAGATCTTTGAGGAACTCCGACGGATGTATCCTGCCATCATACTTCTCGGGCACGTCGGGCTTGAAGTTCTTGGTCTCGGGCCACTGGACTTGCCGCAGCTCACGGGTGAACGCAGGGCAACCTGCAGCAGTCTGCAAGTCGCTGGTTCCCCGGCGCATGCATGTCGACGATGGGCCCGGCCTAGCTGGTCGATTGACGTCGCGTTTCCCTTCTGCGCTCGATGCGGGTGCGAGCGTCTTCGTGTTGTCGTTCTTGGAGAACGTGGCGTTGATCACGGCGAGTTCGTGGGTCCGACGACGCAGTGGAGTCGGCGTCGGGGTTGGCCCGGCGGGGCGGCGATCTTGGCCCTCGGGGCTGGGAGTGCACGGAGGTGGCACCCCCAGCGGTCTTGTCGGCGCCGGCCTGTGCCTGGGTGCCTTGCCGGGGCTTCGACGCGCTCGGTCGCCGGGGCTTGTCGCCGTTGGCGAAGCCGATGAGGCTGTAAATGGTCATTCTCCAGTCGTCGATCTTGTGCGGCGCCGGAGGGTAATCTAGAAGCAGCTGGGCTCGGGCCAGTGCTTCCTCTGCTGTCTTGGGTGGCGGTGGCGACGAGCGGCGCTAGGAGCGGGATGTGCTCGGACTCCCAACTGGATTGGGAGGAGCGACACCCTTGCCAGCGCATCAGACCTCACTTGCGCCAAAGATGTCAAGGCGTGCATGCTAGCCTCGAACGTCCCGCGACCCTCCAGCTTGGCCTTGCGCCAATGCAAGCACGGTGCTAGGAGCACCGGGGCGTTGTTGGCCTTGCACCTCCCGGGAAGGGTGCGGCGTCTGCACGGTCGCCGACGCTTGCGGGGCCTTGTTCTTGGATCTGGTGACGACGTGCGTCCCACCATCGGCGCCCGTTCCTCCGCCGGCGTCCACTCCACCGCCCGCTTGCTCCGGCGGGGGTGGTAGAATCGATGTAGACGGAGCGGCCACCTCCGAAGGCTTCTTCTTCGGTGGCATGTTGATGTAGACGTTGACATAGCGCGCGCGGAGACCGGATCAGATGCTCACGACCTCGACGCAGCCCCCTACCTGGCGCGCCAAAGATGTCGGGGCGGACTCTGAGCGGCCACGAGCACCTATGGGGCACGGGGGCCCCTTCTAGTCCGGCGAGGGAGCGGAGGGCGTGCGCAGAGCAGATCGAGGTCGGGCGCGCGGGGGGAAGACGGGCAATTTTTACCCAGCTTCGGGGCTCTCCGGAGAGATAAAACCCCTACTGCTGCTTTGTGTTTGTATTTGATCTTGCTCGAGAGCGCGAGCGTATGGTGGTGTTGTGGGTGTCGAATGGACCGGACCCCTTCTACGTGTGTATGGGCCTCCCTTTTATAGTCTGAAGGGGGCACCAACAGGTGGCATCGTAGGAAGAGGGGGTAGAAAGGTAAAAACGCAGGTTGGTACAACAGGATGACCAGCGGTGCCCCTACCTAACTCGACGGCGGGGACAAGGGCATTTAATGCCCGTCCGTCGCCCCCAACATGTAAAGAAACGATCCGTTAGGTGAGCCACGGTTGCCACGATGGCGTCTCTGTCGCTCCGCTTGCCACCTCGCTCCGCATGGCTGCGCATTGCCTCGCCACATGCCTCGGATGGCCTTGGGCGACACGTCGCTGAATGCGCTGGAGTTCAGTGGCCGCCTTGCCGCTGACAAGCGCCTTGCCGCCCCTTCTCCCCGCCGGGCCGACAAGCTGTCGGCCATCGGGCCTTGCCGGGACGCACGGGGCGTCGCGGCAAGTTCCTCCGGAACGCCTTGGTCGGCCTTCCCGGCGAGCTCCTCTTGCCGGGCCTTTGTACACTCATCGATACTTTGCTCTTGAATGGCGGTAATAGGAAGTGGCGGAGGGTCTTGGCGGGCGTCCGCAAGCCTTGCCATGAGGTCTGCTGATTGCCCAGCACAAGTTCGGGGTACTAATGTACCCCCTACTTTAGTACACCGACAGTATGTTGATTAGGCAGGCAGGTACTGCAGAATGGAAGAGGCTCCAAAATAGCTAAACTTCGTATTGGAAGAGCATATGACAGAGAATATTGGAAGTTATTGTGTCAAACCCATACATGACTTGTCTGAAGTAAATATGCCCTAGAGGCAATAATAAAGTTGTTATTTATATTTCCCTATATCATGATGAATGTTTATTATTCATGCTAGAATTGTATTAACCGGAAACTTAGTACATGTGTGAATATATAGACAAAACACGGTGTCCCTAGTATGCCTCTACTTGACTAGCTCGTTAATCAAATACGGTTATGTTTCCTAACCATAGACATGTGTTGTCATTTGATGAACGGGATCACATCATTAGGAGAATGATTCGATGGACAAGACCCATCCTTTAGCATAGCATTATTATCGTTACAGCTTCATTGCTACTGCTTTCTTCATGACTTATACATGTTCCTCAAACTATGAGATTATGCAACTCCCAAATGCCGGAGGAACACCTTGTGTGCTATCAAACGTCACAACATAACTGGGTGATTATAAAGATGCTATACAGGTGTCTCCGAAGGTGTTTGTTGGGTTGGCATAGACTGAGATTAGGATTTGTCACTCTGTGTATCGGAGAGGTATCTCTGGGCCCTCTAGGTAATGCTCATCACTATAAGCCTTGCAAGCAATGTGACTAATGAGTCAGTTACGGGATGAAGCATTACGGAACGAGTAAAGAGACTTGCCTGTAACGAGATAGAACTAGGTATGATGATACCGATGATCGAATCTCGGGCAAGTAACATACCAATGACAAAGGGAACAACGTATGTTGTTATGCGGTTTGACCGATAAAGATCTTTGTAGAATACGTAGGAGCCAATATGAGCATCTAGGTTTTGCTATTTGTTATCGATTAGAGATGTGCCTCAATCATGTCTACATAGTTCTCGAACCCGTAGGGTCCGCATGCTTAACGTTTGATGAAGATTTGTATTATGAGTTATGTGTTTTTGATGACCGAAGTTTGTTCGGAGTCCCGGATGAGGTCACAGATATGACGAGGAGTGTTGAAATGGTCGAGACATAAAGATTAATATATTGGAAGGTTATGTCCGGATACCGGAAAGGATTCGGAAAGGTTCGGGCAATTTTTCGGAGTACCGGGAGGTTACCGGAACCCCCCGGGAGAAGTAGTGGGCCTTAATGGGCTTTAGTGGAAAGGAGAGGAGGGCTATAGGGTGGAAGCCCCCCCTGTAGCGACCACGATCCCAGTGGACCGAAGTCTCTGTGGCTAAGTGTCATCCCTGGATCGGTAATGCTTTCACACATAGTACTGGAGAAATTATAACAGAGTTCAATCACACACTTATTACATCGAGTCCTCATAAAGAGTATGACTACACAAAAATACCATGGCTGAAGGCCATCTAAACTAAATAACTTCGGAAGCTTCAAAGGTAAATGAGTCCATCAACTCCAACGTCATAGCTGAGTGCAAGACAATGACCTATCGCACCTTATTCGTCGTCTGAGTAGTCTGCAACATGAGACGTTGCAGCTGTGTTGGTCAGCACATTGAATATACTGGCAGGGTTACACGGTAAAGCAGTGAATGCAAGAACTATATCTACATGCAATATTTGGCTGGTGGAGGCTCTAACTTTATGATTTTTGCATAAAGCTAGTTTTTTCCAACAACAAAGGAATAAATTTATTTAAACTACTCCCAAGTTGTTCCAATATTTGAGAAGGTTCCCCCAACTCAAAATCCCAATTAAACAAGTATTATCACTAAACCCAATTCAATTAATTAAAGAGTGATGAGATCAACAATAATATCCAATTCCAGATACTCAAGATGTCCATAACCGGGGACACGGCTAACCATGATTAGTTTATACACTCTGCAGAGGTTGCGCACTTTTCCCTACAAGACTCGACCGCATCCATGATCGGAAGATCGAGACATAGTCTTTCTGAAGCATTAACTCTCTACTCCGGGCAGACCGGTACACCTACTTTCCCTCTACATATGCTAGTCCACCTCTTCGAGAGCTCATACAACTTACTCAACTATGCCAGAGCCCATAATGGCTTGTGGCTGCACACGGAAGTTTCTAGTCATGAAATATCATATGATCCCTTTGAGCCTGGGTGGCGAACCATGGAAAAATCACACAGGTACCCTGGGATTTCCCTTAACGGACAACACTGGGTTCCCTAGGTGCCCCAACCAATCCACCCAAATGTGTATTAAAGTGGCCACCTTAATGTTATCCAAGATTAACAACTCTCATAACTTCCATCTGAATCACGATCCAATCCCCGTCTATGAGCATGGCTAAGCATTAATAAATCATAACATATATTCCCAGGGTGATCAAAAGGTATTAGGTTCCTACCTCTGAATACTACAACCAAACCACATGTTCCCAATCCTACACATGCAAATATTTGAGGAGCAATACTAATGCATAGTAAAAACTTGGTATAGAAGAGTATGATCAAAGTGTAACTTGCCTTGGTGACGACCTGCAAACTCTAGAGATTCGTAGTAAAAAGCTTTGCACTCTGGGTAATCTAGCGTAGACAAACAGTAGCATACATAAGCAATCACTCAAACAAAACAATGATAAGTCGAGAAAAGATCCAAATCAAACACAAAACAAGCAAACGGCTAAACTGTTGGGGATCGTTGCAGAAATTAAAAAATTTCTATGCATCACCAAGATCAATCTATGGAGAGACTAGCAACGAGAGAGAGGGGAGTGCATCTTCATACCCTTGAAGATCGTGAAACGGAAGTGTTGCAAGAACGCGGATGAAGGAGTCGTACTCGCAGCGATTCAGATCGTGGTTGATTCCGATCTAAGCGCCGAACAACAGCACCTACGCGTTCAACACACGTGTAGCAAGGGGACGTCTCCTCCTTCATGATCCAGCAAGGGGGAAGGAGAAGTTGGGGAAGAACTCCGGCAGCACGACGGCGTGGTGGTGGAGGAGCAGCGGTTCTACGGCAGGGCTTCGCCAAGCTCAACGGAGGAGGAGGGGGTGTTGGAGAGGGGGAGGGCTGCGCCTTGGATGATGTGCTGCTGCCCTCTCTCCTCCCCTCTATTTATAGGACAAAGGGGGAAGGTGGCCGGCCCCTCTAGATCAGATCTAGAGGGGGGCGGCGGCCAAGGGGAGGGGGCTTGCCCCCCAAGCCAAGGGGCGCCCCCTTTAGGGTTTCCCCAAACCCTACGCGCATGGGCCCTAGGGGGGATGGCGCCTAGCCCACTTAGGGGTTGGTTCCCTTCCACATACAACCCATAGGGCCCTCTGAGGCAGGTGGACCCTCCCGGTGGACCCCCAGAACCCCTTCGGTGGTCCCGGTACAATACCGGCAAACCCCCGAATACTTCCAGTGACCATATGATGACTTCCCATATATAAATTTTCACCTCCGGACCATTCTGGAACTCCTCTTGATGTCCGGGATCTCATCCGGGACTCCGAACAACATTCGGTAACCACATACTATTTCACATAACAACTCTAGCGTCACCGAACCTTAAGTGTGTAGACCCTACGGGTTCGGGAATCATGCAGACATGACCGAGACAGCTCTCCGACCAATAACCAATAGCGGGATCTAGATACCCATGTTGGCTCCCACATTTTCCACGATGATCTCATTGGATGAAACACGATGTCAAGGATTCAAGCAATCCCGTATACAATTCCCTTTGTCAATCGGTACATTACTTGCCCGAGATTTGATCGTCGGTATCCCAATACCTCGTTCAATCTCGTTAACGGCAAGTCACTTTACTCGTTCCGTAATGCATGATCCCGTGACCAACTACTTAGTCACATTGAGCTCATTATGATGATGCATTACCAAGAGGGGCCAGAGATACCTCTCCGTCATACGGAGTGACAAATCCCAGTCTCGATTCGTGCCAACCCAACAGACACTTTCGGAGATACCTGTAGTGCACCTTTATAGCCACCCAGACGTTTGGTACACCCAAAGGATTCCTATCGTATCCGGGATTTATACAATCTCATGGTCTAAGGAAATGATACTTGACATTAGAAAAGCTTTAGCAAACAAACTACATGATCTTGTGCTATGCTTAGGATTGGGTCTTGTCCATCACATCATTCTCCTAATGATGTGATCCCGTAAACAATGACACCTAATGTCCATAGTTAGGAAACCATGACCATCTGTTGATCAACGAGCTAGTCAACTAGAGGCTCACTAGGGACATGTTGTGGTCTACGTATTCACACATGTATTACAGTTTCTGGTCAATACAATTATAGCATGAACAGTAGACAATTATCATGAACAAGCAAATATAATAAGAACCATTTTATTATTGCCTCTAGGGCATATTTCCAACATAAACTAAACAGAAAACAAAGCCTAACAGCATTATTATCATATGGATTAGATCTTAGCAGTAAGTATAGGTGATTAGCTACGATTAGCAAAAAGAAACGACTCAAACGGAGATACTAAACTCAAGAAACGAATGAAACAAGATTGTTTATTAATCTGAACTAATCTAAAATTTTAAAGTGTCAAAATCATGTCAAGTTTGTTAGCTGGAAAGAAGAGATCGTTATGAAGATTTAGGCGCTGGTTTCATCTAATTTGCACAAACGAGCAAAAAGTTACGCTAGTTTTAAGATCAGGGGCTAAATCATGAGAAAACTATTCGCGGATTGATCCCTGACTGAAAATAAAACTAAAAAGAAAAATCTACCTACGAACGTTCGTTAACAGAACTAAACGAATGAAAATCGTTCGTTAAAACGAACTAACCAGAGAACGTTTACTAAATAAACAAAAACTAAAACTAAAAACCGATCTAAAAAATAAACAAGAAAACCAAACGGTTTTATACCATTTAGCCGGGGTTGACCGACGGCGATATCTGCACAGCGGCGGCGTCGGCGGCGGCGACGGCGGCGGACGCAACGGGCAGTGGCGGTGGCGGAAGTGTCGGCGGCAAGCGGCAGCAGCAAGCGAGCGAGCGGCAATAGCGCTTGCTTGCGAAGGCGGCGGCTGCGGCTAGTGGCGATGGCGCTGGCGGACGAGGGGGAGAGGGAGGGTGGCGGAGGCTTATAAAGGAGCCCGCGGGGTTCCGACTTGGAGGGGGGTCCTGCGGCGGCGGGGAGTGCTTGGACTCCTCGGAGTCCAGCGGCGCGCGCGCGCGTGGGCCTGCTGGGCTTCGGTCTTGTTCGGTCCGGGAAACATTTTTTTATATAAATAATTTCACCGCGAGAAAAAATCCTAATAAAATATAAAAAATTCTAAAAATTCCAGAAACAATTTTCACCGTCCAAACCTAATATTTAGGACAAGATGAACATTTTTTTTGGACTATAATGCAAGTTTTCTCTAATTCTAATAAAATAGCAAATAAAATCCAGATGAAAATAATAATTTGATTTTAAATTTTCTTCTCCAATATTTCTCTTTTGTTGAAAAAGTCATATTATCTTCTCTCATTTATTTTTATTATTGGAAATAATTGGAGAGAAAAATATTAAAATCAAATTAATCCTCTTTTCAAATTTGAAAAAAATTCAAATATGAAAATTTGTGAAACCTCCAACTTGGGAATAACTCCTAGGTCAGTAATGAACTCGTTCATCCAGATTGCTTCATGCGCTGCCTCCGAGGCTGCCATGCACTCCACTTCACATGTAGATCTCGCCATGACGCTTTGCTTGCAACTGCACCAGCTTACTGCCCCACCATTCAAAATATACACGTATCCGGTTTGTGACTTGGAGTCATTCAGATCTGTGTCGAAGCTAGCATCGACGCAACCCATTACGATGAGCTCTTCGTCACCTCCATAAACGAGAAACATATCCTTAGTCCTTTTCTGGTACTTCAGGATATTCTTGACCGCTGTCCAGTGTTCCATGCCGGGATTACTTTGGTACCTCTCTACCAAACTTACGGCAAGGTTTACATCAGGTCTGGTACACAGCATGGCATACATAATAGACCCTATGGCTGAGGCATAGGGGATGACACTCATATTTTCTCTATCTTCTGCCGTGGTTGGGCTTTGAGCCGAGATCAATTTCACACCTTCCAATACAGGCAAGAACCCCTTCTTGGACTGATCCATATTGAACTTCTTCAATATCTTATCAAGGTATGTGCTTAGTGAAAGACCTATGAGGCGTCTCAATCTATCTCTATAGATCTTGATGCCTAATATGTAAGCAGCTTCTCCAATGTCCTTCATTGAAAAACACTTATTCAAGTAGGCCTTTATGCACCTATGGCCCCTGGGTCCATCTCTTATCATATTTGCTTCCATTCTACTTTTATTTGCATCTTTACTTTTTGCATCTATATTATAAAATACCAAAAATATATTTATCTTATCATACTATCTCTATTAGATCTCACTTTCGCAAGTGGCCGTGAAGGGATTGACAACCCCTTTATTGCGTTGGTTGCAAGTTCTTTGTTTGTTTGTGTAGGTCGTGGGACTTTTGAGGAGCCTCCTCTTGGATTGATACCTTGGTTCTCAAAAACTGAGGGAAATACTTACGCTACTATTGCTGCATCACCCTTTCCTCTTCAAGGAAAACCAACATAAGCTCAAGGCGTAGCAAGAAGGATTTCTGCACCGCTGTCGGGAGGTCTTCGCTCAAGTCAAGACATACCAAGTACCCATCACAAACTCATCTCCCTCGCATTTACATTATTTGCCATTTGCCTCTCGTTTTCCTCCCCCCCACTACACCCTTGCCGTTTTATTTGCCCTCTCTTTCCCAGTCTCCTCCTCTCGCTTTTCGCTTGCCCTTTTCTGTTTGCTTGTGTGTTGGATTACTTGTTGCCATGGCGCAAGATAATACCAAATTGTGTGATTTCTCGAATACCAATAATAATGATTTCCTTAGTACTCCGATTGCTCCTCTTAATGATGTTGAGTCTTGTGAAATCAATACTACTTTGCTAAGTCTTCTTATGAAAGATAAATTCGCCGGCCTTCCTAGTGAAGATGCCGCTACTCATCTAAACAACTTTGTTGATTTGTGTGATATGCAAAAGAAGAAAGATACGGATAACAATATTGTTAAATTGAAGTTATTCCCGTTTTCACTTAGAGATCGTGCTAAAGTTTGGTTTTCGTCTTTGCCTAAAAATAGTATTGGTTCTTGGAACAAGTGCAAAGATGCTTTTATCTCCAAGTATTTTCCTCCCGCTAAGATCACCACTCTTAGGAACGATATTATGAATTTTAAACAACTTGATCATGAGCATGTTGCCCAAACTTGGGAAAGTATGAAATTGATGATTCGCAATTGCCCTACTCATGGTTTGAATTTATGGATTATCATACAAAAATTTTATGCTGGTTTGAACTTTGCTTCTAGAAATCTCTTAGATTCGGCCGCGGGAGGCACGTTTATGGAAATCACATTAGGAGATGCTACAAAACTTCTTGATAATATTTTGCTAATTATTCTCAATGGCACACCGAAAGATCTACTAGTAAAAAACTGCATGATATAGAAGAAATCAATGTTTTGAGTGGAAAGATGGATGAACTTATGAAATTGTTTGCTACTAAGAATACTCCTCTTGATCCCAATGATATGCCTTGGTCTACTTTGATTGATAATAATAATGAACCTATGGATGTGAATTTTGTTGGTAGGAATAGTTTTGGAAACAATGCTTATAGAGGGAACTTTAATTCTAGACCGTTCCCTAATAATTCCTCTAATAATTATGGAAATTCCTACAATAATTCTTATGGTAATTTTAATAAGATGCCCTCTGATTTTGAGAATAGTGTGAAAGAATTTATGATTTCTCAAATAAAATTAATGCCTTGCTTGAAGAAAAATTGCTCAAAGTTGATGATTTGGCTAGGAATGTTGATAGACTTTCACTTGATGTTGATTATCTTAAACTTAGATCTTCTTCTCCTAAGCATGATATCAATGAGTCTCTCAAAGCAATGAGAATTTCCATTGATGAGTGCAAGGAAAGAACCGCTAGATTGCGTGCTAAGAAAGATAGCTTTATAAAGGCATGTTCTTCTAGTTTCCATGAAAATAATGATGAGGATCTTAAAGTTATTGATACATCTCCTATTAGATCTTTGTTTTGCAATATGAATCTTGATAATTATGGGACTGAAGATGAGTCAACTTTACCTAGAAGGCGTCCCAAAAATTCGGAGTCTTTAGATATTCATCCTAAATTTGGTAAAAGTAGGATTGGAGAGGTCATGACTTTGAATAGCATTGAACCCACCATCTCGGATTTCAAGGAATTTGATTATGATAAATGTTCTTTAGAAGGTTGTATTTCCTTGCAATCCGTTGTTAATTCTCCACATGCTTATAGTCAAAATAAAGCTTTTACCAAACATATCGTTGATGCCTTGATGCAATCTTATGATGAAAAACTTAATTTGGAAGTTTCTGTACCTAGAAAAATTAATGATCAGTGGGAACCTACTATAAAGATTAGAATTAAAGATTATGAGTCTTTTGCTTTGTGTGATTTGTGTGCTAGTGTTTCCATGATTCCGAAAACTTTATGTGATATTCTAGGTTTCCATGATCTTGATAATTGCTCTTTAAATTTGCACCTTGCGGATTCCACCATTAAAAAGCCAATGGGAAGGATCAATGATGTTCTCATTGTTGCAAATAGAAATTTGGTGCCCGTAGATTTTATCGTTCTTGATATAGATTGCAATCTTTCTTTCCCTATTATTCTTGGTAGACCTTTTCTTAAAACGATTGGTGCGATTATTGATATGAAGGAAGGGAATATTAGATTCCAATTTCCATTAAAGAAAAGGCATGGAGCAATTTCCAAGAAAGAAAGTAAAATTACCTTATGAATCTATCATGCGAGCTACTTATGAATTAAGTGCCAAAGATGGCACTACTTAGATCTATCTTCGCTATTATGCCTAGCTAGGGGCGTTAAACGATAGCGCTAGTTGGGAGGCAACCCAATTTTCTTTGTGTTTTTTGTTTTTGTTCCTGTTTAGTAATAAATTTTGCATCTACCTTCTGTTCAGATGTGTTTTTATCTTTTAATTAGTGTTTGTGCCAACTAGAACCTATAGGATAACCTATGATGATAGTTGATTTGATTCTGCTGAAAAACAGAAACTTTGCGCGCATGCATTTAGTTTTGTTAAATCACAGAAAAGTGCTTTTGCATTTATTCGTTTTGCTGCTGATCAATAGACAAATTTTCCAGAACTTCCTATTTTGGCAGGAGTTTTAGAGTTCCATAAGTTTGCGTTAGTTACAGATTGCTACAGACTGTTCTGTTTTTGACAGATTCTGTTTTTCGTGTGTTGTTTGCTTATTTTGATGCATCTATGGCTAGTAAAATAGTTTATAAACCATAGAGAAGTTGGAATACAGTAGGTTTAACACCAAAATAAATAAATAATGAGTTTATTACAGTAACTTATGTGGTGGTTTTGTTTTCTTTCACTAACAGAGCTTATAAGATTTCCTGTTGAGTTTTGTGTTGTGAAGTTTTCAAGTTTTGGGTAAAGCTTTTATGGACTATGGAATAAGGAGTGACAAGAGCCTAAGCTTGAGGATGCCCATGGCACCCCAAGATATTCAAGGATAGCCAAAAGCCTAAGCTTGGGGATGCCCCGGGAAGGCATCCCCTCTTTCGTTTTCGTTCATTGGTAACTTTACTTGGAGCTATATTTTTATTCGCCACATGATATGTGTTTTGCTTGGAGCGTCGTGTATTATATTAGTCTTTGCTTTATAGGTTACACAATCATCCTTGCTGTACACACCTTTTGGGAGAATCCTACTTGATTAGAATTTGCTAGAATACTCTATGTGCTTCACTTATATCTTTTGAGCTTGATAGTTTTTGCTCTAGTGCTTCACTTATATTTTTTAGAGCATGGTGGTGTCTTAATTTTGAAGAAATTTCTAGTCTCTCATGGTTCACTTATATATATTTTAGAGTCTTTTAGAACAGCATGGTATTTGCTATGGTTACAAAGTTGGTCCTAGAATGATGAGCATCCAAGTTGGGTATAATAAAAACTATCATAGAAAAAGAATTGGATGCTATGATCAATATGATGCTTGATAATTGTTTTGAGATATGGAGGTAGTGATATTGGAGTCATGCTAGTTTAGGTGATTATGAAAAATACTTGTGTTGAGGGTTGTGATTCCCGTAGCATGCACGTATGGTGAACCGCTTTGTGATGAAGTTGGAGCACAATTTTATTTATTGAGTGTCTTCCTTATGAGTGGCGGTCGGGGACGAGTGATGGTATTTTCCTACCAATCTATCCCCCTAGGAGCATGCGCGTAGTGCTTTGGTTTTTGATGACTTGTAGATTTTTGCAACAAGTACATGAGTTCTTTTGACTAATGTTGAGTCCATGGATTATACACACCTCACCCTTCCACCATTGCTAGCCTCTCTTGTGCCGCGCAACTTTCGCCGGTACCATACACCCACCATATACCTTCCTCAAAATAGCCACCATACCTACCTATTATGGCATTTCCATAGCCATTTCGAGATATATTGCCATGCAACTTTACACCATTCCGTTAATATGACACACATTACTTTTGTCATATTGCTCTTTGTATCATCATGTAGTTGACATCGTATTTGTGGCAAGGCCACCTTCATACTTTTCATACATGTCGCCCTTGATTCATTGCATATCCCGGTACACCGCCGGAGGCATTCATATAGAGTCATATCTTGTTCTAGCTTTGAGTTGTAATTCTTGAGTTGTAAATCCATAAAAGTGTGATGATCTTCATTATTAGAGCATTGTCCTAGTGAGGAAAGGATGATGAAGACTATGACTCCCCCACAAGTCGGGATGAGACTTCGGATTTTACAAAAAGAAAAAGAAATAAAGAAAAAAAGAGAAAGGCCAAAAAGAAAAAAAAGAAGGCCAAAGAAAAAAATAGAAAGAAAAAAATGAGAGAAAAAGAGAGAAGGGACAATGCTACGATCTCTTTTTCCACACTTGTGCTTCAAAGTAGCACCATGATCTTCATGATAGAGAGTCTCATATGTTGTCACTTTCATATACTAGTGGGAATTTTTCATTATATAACTTGGCTTGTATATTCCAATGATGGGCTTCCTCAAAATGCCCTAGGTCTTCGTGAGCAAGCGAGTTGGATGCACACCCACTTAGTTTCTTTTGTTGAGCTTTCATATATTTATAGCTCTAGTGCATCCGTTGCATAGCAATCCCTACTCACTGACATTGATATCTATTAATGGGCATCTCCATAGCCCGTTGATATGCCTAGTTGATGTGAGACTATCTTCTCCTTTTTGTCTTCTCCACAACCACCATTCTACTCCACATATAGTGCTATGCCCATGGCTCACGCTCATGTATTGCATGAAAGTTGAAAGAGTTTGAGATTATTAAAGTACGAAACAATTGCTTGGCTTGTCATCGGGGTTGTGAATGATTAAATACTTTGTGTGATGAAGATAGAGCAACAGTCAAACTATATGATTTTGTAGGGATAACTTTCTTGGCCATGTTATTTTGAGAAGACATGATTACTTTGTGTAGTATGCTTGAAGTATCACTATTTTCAAGTTAATATGAACTTTTATTTTGTATCATTTGGATCTGAACATTCATGCCACAATAAAGAAATTACATTGAGAATTATGCTAGGTAGCATTCCACATCAAAAATTTCTTTTTTATCATTTACCTACTCGAGGACGATCAGGAATTAAGCTTGGGGATGCTTGATACGTCTCCAACGTATCTATAATTATTTATTGTTCCATGCTATTATATTATCCCTTTTGGATGTTTTCGGGCTTTATTTTACACATTTATATCATTTTTGGGACTAACCTACTAACCGGAGGCCCAACCCGTATTGCTGTTTTTTTTGCCTATTTCAGTATTTCCAAGAAAAGGAATATCAAACGGAGTCCAAACGGAATGAAACCTTTGGGAGCGTCATTTTTGGAATGAACGTGATCCAGAGGACTTGGAGTGCAAGTCAAGAAGCAGCCGAGGCCTCCACGAGATAGGAGGGCGCCCCCCCATAGGGCGCGCCCCTTGTCTCGTGGGCCCCTCGGGCAGCCACCGACGTACTTCTCCCTCCTATATAAGCCTACGTACCCCAAAAACATACAGGGAGCCAACAAAACACAATTTCCACCGCCGTAACCTTCTGTTTTCGTGAGATCCCATCTTGGAGCCTTCGCCGGCGTTCTGCCGGAGGGGGAATTGACCATGGAGGGCTCCTACATCAACATCCTTGCCCCTCTGATGAGTTGTGAGTAGTTTACCACAGACCTTCGGGTCCATAGTTATTAGCTAGATGGCTTCTTCTCTCTTTTTGGATCTTAATACAATGTTCTCCCCCTCTCTTGTGGAGATCTATTCGATGTAAACTCTTTTTGCGGTGTGTTTGTCGAGATCCGATGAATTGTGGGTTTATGATCAATTTTATCTATGAGAAGTATTTGAATCTCCTCTGAATTCTTTTATGTATGATCGAGTTATCTTTGCAAGTCTCTTCGAATTATCAGTTTGGTTTGGCCTACTAGATTGATCTTTCTTGCCATGGGAGAAGTGCTTAGCTTTGGGTTCAATCTTGCGGTGCCCTTACCAAGTGACAACAGGGGTTGCAAGGCACGTATTGTATTGTTGCCATCAAGGATAAAAAGATGGGGTTTATATCATATTGCATGAGTTTATCCCTCTACATCATGTCATCTTGCTTAAGGCGTTACTCTGTTCTTATGAACTTAATACTCTAGATGCAGGCAGGAGTCGGTCGATGTGTGGAGTAATAGTAGTAGATGCAGGTAAGAGTTGGTCTACTTGTTGAGGACGTGGTGCCTATATACATGATCATGCCTAGACAATCTCATAATTATTCTCTTTTCTATCAATTGCTCGACAGTAATTTGTTCACCCACCGTAATACTTATGCTATCTTGAGAGAAGCCTCTAGGAAAACCTATGGCCCCCGGGTCTATCTCTTATCATATTTGCTTCAATTCTACTTTTATTTGCATCTTTACTTTTTGCATCTATATTATAAAATACCAAAAATGTATTTATCTTATCATACTATCTCTATTAGATCTCACTTTACATGAAGTGGCCGTGAAGGATTGACAACCCCTTTATTGTGTTGGTTGCGAGTTCTTTGTTTGTTTGTGTAGGTGCGTGGGACTTTTGAGGAGCCTCCTACTGGATTGATACCTTGGTTCTCAAAAACTGAGGGAAATACTTACGCTACTATTGCTGCATCACCCTTTCCTCTTCAAGGAAAACCAACGCAAGCTCAAGACATAGCAGTCCTCTAAAAGTAAGCCCCCAGCACATTCACGCATGTTTCATCTTTCTCTCACGATATATAAAGTGACGATCATTGTATTTGAAGCGAAATCATGATACATACATTGGACTTCAGAATCCACACATTACGGTCACCATTTATGTTTTGTGGTTATTATACAGTCACGGGCTCACCGTACAACTCTCTATTTGCTCAAGACACGACTAGTTGACCAGTTAAACGCTCCACGTGGCACCTCTAGTGTTGGATCATATTATCTCACTACCATCGAGCCCACCTGTCGGCTTGTATCTACTCTACATCTACACTCTTATAAAATACACTCTTATAAAAACAGAGTTGGTGATGATGGTGTGCCTGCCATCCTGCAATATAGGCCGTCCGATTTATATCTGACGGATAGGAAAGAAACTATGGAAATTTTGCAAAAAGGTATCCACACACCTCTCCACATTTGCAAATAAGGCCTTCCCTCATTCATCCTTTTCTCTCACAAGATAAACTAGTCATACAAATGCATCTTGATGTTACATGCAACGCACGGGCATCTTGCTAGTACGAATGAAAACAAACGACAACAAAATATTGGACGGTGGTTCGAAGTCACGACCGCGGGCACAATGGACAAGGTGGCCTTGTACTGGTATGCTAAGCCGTCTGTTTTAACACACAGGAGCTGGTGTGCTGATTATACACACAAGCGCGCATGCACACGAACTGCATGCACGCAACACTCACACGAACACATGCACCCACGCACGCACGGAACACTCACACGTACACACACACACACACACACATGCACACGAACTGCCATGCACGCATGCATGCATGCACACACCAGTACACCACACGACCAACACACACTCTCACGCTCAAGTGCTCAACCTACACGTGCATGCGCACACATCTGGCCCTGACAGGCACATACACAACCAGGTGATTCCCTCGCATGGGTTGGAGTCTTGTCGCGCGTGCGTAAATTTGTGTTTATCTGACCTCTTCCCTATGCGAACTGACAGGTGGGACCCACAATGAACATGGTCAATTTAACTAGTCAACATGGTGCTACGCAGACTATTTGGCCGGTCAACAGAATGCAATCCGATATTGAACCATGAGCAAGTGACCGTATAATCACAGCAAAACGTATATAGTGACCGTAATCAGCTTATTTTGAAGTTCGGTGACCGTATTATGCTTTTCTCTCTGTAGGCCCTCCAAAACTACATCTCTACACGTTCTCACATGTTACATCTAACAACTATGCAATGCAACACTACTACTACACTCTAACATAATAAATCATATGTGTTTTTAGTTTACTAGATATCATATTGTTACTTAATTATTCAGTTTGCATACATTAAAATTGCCTTTGAAATGTATGGCCAGTATGATCTACCGTGCGGGAAAAATCCCGCCCTTTCCTGTTTAATTGGGTTTCTATCAATGGATCGTGCGAAACAGCAAAACTATTGTACTATACAGTACAAGTGATAGTTCACTGGGCCGTCATGTCGTGTACTCCTCCGTTGTAAGAGTGGAGCGCTCGCTTTCATAAATCTTCTAGTCCCTTTCGCTGACATGTGGGACATCAAGCTACCGGGTCCACGTGCCATACCAGAATACAGTGCAGAGCAGCCGGGGTGAAGCACCCCATTCATGGCGTCGGCGTAGTAATGAGCAATGAGGCGTCAAATCACAAAGATGCTCCTTTCCCGCAGTTAAGTTGGAGGGACGAAGTAATAATGCTAAAAAAGAAGTTGGAGGGATGAAGCAACCATCATTCACTCGTTGCTCAATCCGCTTCTCCCTCATCTTCTTCAAGTTAACCATGTGTTGCTTCTGCCGTTGTTCTGCCTCATGTGGGACACAGATCGGCTTGGTAAAACACTGACATGTGGGACCGCATGTTAGCAAACCGCCAGGGCAACATCCACTAAAAATAATAAACCTCCCCCGCCATCCGCGCGGCAAAATCACCTCCTTTTTACTAATCTTGATTCTATAATTTTTTAGATCAATATAACTAAGATTTGTATAGATAGCACACAGGAGCAAAACCAAGTGGTACGGTTAAGGGCATCCACAATGTTTAGCCAAATGTGAAAATAGCTGTTGGCATCATGGGAACCATTGTGGACGGTGTTGCCAAAGCCAAAAAGATGGAACCGAAGCTCCCTGATTGATTGATTGAAGGGATAGTAAAATGCAACGTCTCTCCTCTTTCTCACGTGCTTGGATGCATGTACAGTATAGAGCACGGAGTCTACTACCCTGTCCCTTCTATCACAAATCACAAAGCAGTGAGGCGTCAAATCACAAAGCACGGACGAAGCAACCATCATTTCACTCTTCACTGACTCCGCTTCTCTATCGTCTTCTTCGAGAAACCATCTCACCGCACTAAGCTGGACGAACGACGCTATTGTGTACTAGTAGTACTAGTACATTTACGCGTCCTTTGGTTCAACAAACTTCCTAGATGGAAATAAGGCAGTTGTCTCGGCTTGCAGGCGGCACTTGCGAATGACTTACCGTGGTCTCCCTCAATGGTGTTCTCCGTCGAACGCACTTCGCAAAACTACAACGTTCGAGATATCGTCGACGTCACCGCAATGGGGAAGGAAGTCAAATATAGTTACTACCTACATTTTTTTGTACACAAGGCCAGTATATCAAAATTATGATTTGCAAAAGGCGACTAACACTAATCAAGGCAAAATTGATGGGGTTTGCCTTGTACTAGCAACCAAGGACATTAATATCCCCTGCATGCATGCGAAAGTGAGAAGGTTGGTTTGCATGGCGCTGCATTAATCAAGCGATGAGGAGTGAGATGGTTAGCTCTTTGGGCTTTGGAGAAAAAAATACGCATTAATTAACACGTGAAACGAGGATTTGTATCGATTAATCCCGCGAAGGAAAACCCCGCCTTTCTTTTTTAACACTAGTACTCCTAGTACGTACTTACTTATCCTGTTTGGATCTAGGCCTTGCATTGCCATACTTCGCCACACATTTTTGCCAAGCTTGCCTAAAGTTTTCAAAATGAAAAGGAGGTACACTTGCGCACGGCTGTGCGCGGTCGCACCGCACCCTCACACGATCGCTCCTGCACGCCGCAAACCCAACCAAGGGAACACACCCTCACTGACATGTGCTGTCGCATGTGAACAAATCAAACTCAGCCATCCTACCGCTGACACATAATTTTCGTTCATAGAGTATGTTTATCCAACTGCATGTTGGCGAGTATCCATACGGCCCGTGCGGTGGTCTGTTGGGGAAGAAGAAGAGGTGAGGAAGAAGGGTTAGGAGACATAGGAAAACTATCACTGCTCACAGAACGAGACGACCTCGTCGTCTTTGGCTGCCGGCGCGAACCAGCCATAGCTGCCGACGTGTGTCTCCGCACCGTGGTTGTCCTTGGCCTCCAGCTACTCGTTCACGCAGAGCGTGCGGGCGCTCTGCACGGATGAGAGCACATCCCGGTTCTAGTCGAGGACGTCCGGTTCCGCCTGCAGGAGGCCCTCGATGGCAGCGGCATCCGCGCGCTCCGCGCCGAGTCGAGCTTCCGCTGCCCAGTTCAAGTCCAGGACATCCGGTTCCGCCTGCAGGAGGGCCTCGACGAGAGCTGCATCCGCGCGCTCCATGTCGAGTTGAGCCTTTGCCGCCCGGTTCAAGTCCAGGATGCCCGGTTCCGCCTACAGGAGGGCATCGATGGCAGTGGCATCTGCATGCTCTGCCTCAAGTTGAGACTCCGCCGCCCGGTTCACATCCACGACATCCGGTTCTGCCTGCAGGAGAGCCTCGTTGGCAGCAGCATGTGCGCTCTCTGCATCGAGTTGAGCCACTGCCTCCCGGTCCTTCTTTAGTATCGGGAGGTTGAACCGCTGGTCTGCCTGCACCATGGGGGACTCGGACGCCGGCATGAAGTTGACGTCCATTGTCTCATACCCATCGGGGGCCTTCTACGCCGCGACCTCCGCCATGAACATTGGATCGGCTTCCTCTTCCTCGTAGCTTGGCTCCAGAGAACTCCGGGACTGGCCCGCCGCAAAGAGAGCTTGATGCAGGCTAGGGGATCAAAAGGTGGGGGAATGGGCTGGAGATTAGGTGTGGTTTTAGGGCAGTGGCTGGCATAGACCAAGCAGCGAAGGTTCTGGTGTGAATAGTGGTTCCGGTGACGACCGGTCAATCGGTTTTTACTGTACATCGCTCTTGTCGCGGTCGCGTTGCAGCCCGGCACGCTGGGCCCTCCACGTCGCTCACTGAATGGGACACGCTTCGTCTTGCGTTTTCGCTCGCTTGTGGGACCGCAGTTGAGAGCAAACCAACGTCCCTCCCCCTCCTCCACCCGCGTCATTTATACTACCACTCCCTCCATTTTATGCGGAGTAAATAAAAACAAAGGGAGTATACTACGGATGAGGATTCCCTGATGTGGCCGAACCCATTGAGTAACTGACACGCAGGGCCTAGCAAGCATGGGGTCCGCCAGTAAGTGACCGAAAGGGAGGGTAAGGCAGGGATACCTATGTCAGAGGATCCACTTCCACTACTACTCCCTCCTTCCATTTACTATACAAGGCCTAATGCGTTTTTTGAGGCTAACTTTGACCAAATGTTAGAGTAATAATATATGACATGCAACTTACACAAAGCATACAGTCAAATTCATATGTGAAAGAAGCTTCCAATGATATAATTTTCACATTATACATCTCATGTACTATCAATCTTGTCAATAGTCAAATGCGGTTTTGAAAAATGCATTAGAGCATGGTTAATAATATAGTCAGTCGATGGATATAAGGAACTGCCATGTCATCTATAGCCATCATCTATTATATGCACTCATACAGTAGTGTGGGCTATAGGGTTGGCTATTCCCCGCAAAAAAAATTATAAGGTTGGCTATTGTATTAGTACTTTTTTCCCATCTCCTCTCTATCTCTTTCTTCGTATTTATTGTATTTAACTAGGAATGCATATATAGCTAGGCTCTTGCATGAGAGCTCACTCCCCTTACTTTTTCACATCTCTCTCCTCCACATAGGCCCTATATAAATGGAAGGAGGGAGTACTACTATGAGCATTGCATACTCTAGTACAGATGTTGTCAGTACTCCACTAGTACTATTGGACAGGGAGCTTAAAAAAGTTACTATTGGACTGGCTATACGTGGCAAAATCCTAGTAGGAAGAGCATGCGCGAGAACAAGCACATTCACGTGGTTGAAAACAAATTGGAAACCATCTCGAGTACAAATATAGGAGTACGTACAAATCTAACAATATTGATTGGGGGTTGTTGAATGTTGATACTTTTTTTTATCAAAGTAGAGATACTTTGACTACACATAAAACTTATATGTAAACTAGAAAGGATAGGAGGGAGTATATTGTATGTTCAAAAACGAAACGAACATTGAATACCCTTTATATATGATTTGCGGATGCTATGATCACTGGTTCAAAATTTTGAATCCGCCTTAGGCATCACACATGCCCCCACTCGTTCTCTCTCGATTTCATCTTGGGGTCCGAAGATCGATTGAAAGAGGACTAGGGTGGGCACAATAAGTTCGGTCAGATTATGAACGTACAATATACTCCCTCTAATCCCCACAGACCCCCCCCCCCCCCCGCGCGGGTCAATTGATCTCTGAGCATCAATCGATCTCGTCAGCTTGTGTCGGGGCATGAACCGAATGCGATGTCAAAACTAAGACGCGAAGCAACACGTAGTGGAGGCAAAGTGAAACTTTAAATGAACCGTTCGTTTATATGCATGTCAGACAAATTACAATATTGGAAATACAAGCATGGTCTAGGCCCACATGCGAATGATACTCAGCGGAATGTTCAAATGAGGCGTGCGGGAGGATGGACTCGACCAAAGGGCGACATGATCGATGGAGAAGAGGGTTGGAGAGGAATGAGAAATAAGAAAACGTCACATGATTATACTTGAATGGCTCAAATAAACAATAAGTTGTCTCGCTTGTCCTACATAGTGAAAGGCCTAATGCGCACCGCAGAGCACCGACGCTCGAATATGGCTGGGAAATCAAGGAAACCGACATGTGGGGCACACCTGTTGGGACGACGTAGTGCAGACTAGTCCAATGGAGGAGCTGGCCCACGACCTCCTCGCCACCGGCAACCGTTCATGTGGGCCGTGGGGGCCAACAACGTGGCGCAGCTCTAGCACCGCTCCTGGACACGGTGACCACGGTGAGCGACACGCTCATCGTCGCTAGACACGGTCAGTTTCAGTGTACCGAGGGTGGCGTTAGTGATGTGGCACGACCAACTGTATGTTTGATTTGTGCCCAAGGTTGCCCCATCAAAGCATTTGGTAGCCAAAATTTTGGTTGAGGTTTTGGTTGCCCATGATTTGGCCGACATTGGCAAGAAAAATGAACTAGAGTTGGCTAGAGTTCATTGGCATGCCAAAAAATTGCAACCATCCAAACAAAGACCAATCTTTGGGTCATGACCAAAATTTTGGTAAGGTGCACTTTGGCCACAATCCAAACACACCCCAACACCCGGCTCGTCGAGGATGCACGGGGCGCCGTGACGCGTCCGCGCAGTGGTGTAGCGCGGCCAACTGCATCCTCAGCACCTGAGACCATGCCGGGTCGTCTTGCTTTTTTCAATGACATGCGGGGGTCGCATGTGAGCAAAGGGCATCTCCAACGTTGCCACGATCGCAGCTGACTACCCTGGCACACCAAAAACCCTCGTCCATCGCGCCGTCGCGCGGTGCGTTCCCAGCCGGCGCCAGCTGCCCGCATTCATGCCGTCCATCCATATGTCATCGTTAAGAGGCTCGGTGCCCGAGAAGCCAACTCTGGCGACTTGATGATGCACCCGGACGCTTGGCCTCACCGGAATGCTCTACTTAAAGCGGCAACGCCCGGCTAACCTCCACACCATAGCGCATCTTCCCCCTACCTGGCACCACATCCGCCATGACCGCAAGCGCAAACGCTCTACGGGAGAGCTTGTCTTCGGGGATGAAGCTCAAGGTCGCCGCCCTTGCTCAAGTCGCCTCTCGCGACGCAATAGCGGCGTAGCCGGACGCGGATGCGACCGCACAAGCGGTGGCCACGCTGGCGGCCGACGACGGGAGCACCGTCAGCCACGTGTCCTACTTTCCGCCGTCCAACATCTGGCAACGCCGAAGTCGGGGACTCCTCCGAGGATGCGTTGGGCATGGGAGGCGGCAGGGCATGGTGTGCCAACTGGCCGGTCCGTATCCCGTGTTCTACTCTTCCTCGCCGGAGACCACACCTTCACTTCACGGGTCTTGAACCCCGCCCCGTACATAGAGATCGTAGATGGAGGACGACGGTCCCCGCTGTAGAATAGGTTTAGGGTCGGGTTTCTTTTAATTTTCTGTCCTATAAAAGTTTGAAATGTAATGAAAATCTGTCGTGTTTGCATTAATCTCGGTCGGTGTATGTGAACTTTCACAATAATATAGTATATTGTAGGAGTACTAGCAAGATGCCTGTGCATTGCATGGAAGATCAAGATCTTGTGGGAGAAAAGGATGAACGAGGGAAGGCCTTATCTACAAATGTGGAGAGGAGTGTGGGTAAATTGTCATAGTTTCCTTCCTATCCGTTAGATATAGACCGGATAGCCTATATTGCAGGATGACAGGCACACCATCATAACCAACTCTGCTTTTTATTGAACCGAGACAAAGCTAACATGCGAAGTAAAATAAACACATAGGGTCTATACATACACAATTTATCTTAGGCACTCCAATAGTACGTCCACTACACATTCACGCATTTCACATCTTTCTACATCTACGGGAACCTACGAAAGGGTTAACGTAAATTGCCTCTCTCTCTCTCTCTCTCTCTCTCCCCTGATTTTCATGGTGGTGGGCCCCTCCCTCCCCCCAATCAACAATCAACAGCTCACACGTTTCACATTACGTTGATTACGTAACTGGGATTACGTAGGTGTAGCATTACTCGTCCTAAAAAACCCAACTAAGATAACCTCCTAGCATATCGCGCGGGAAAAGACCCGACCTCGTCATTTTAGTCGGGATTACCGGATTACTAGTAGTAGTATCGATGGATCGCGCGAAGCAACAAGTTTTTTTTTTGAGGGGGCGAAGCACCTAGTTTGAAAGGAAAAAAGGCAGTACACTCATAGCATGCCTGTCGCGGTCGCATTGCACCCCACACACGTTCGGTCCTACACATGGCTCACGCAGACAGAATGCGCTTGTGCTTGCCTCTTAACTAACACGTGGGACTGCACTTGGAGAAACCGACCATGCGCCAAACTCCCCTCGCCCACTGCATGAAAATCCTACCCCTCCCACCCAAAAATTCCCCCCAAATCCTAGACCCAACCGCCCTTCGGCCAACTAGCCAATAATATTCCCCAAACCCCCTCCCCCCGTCCGCCTCCACTCCATTCGCTCCGCCAAAGCTGCCCTCCCTGTTGCACCGATACGTCGGCGCCGTGGTTCGTCGAGGGGACGCATGACGGTCCTCTCACTCCCACAGTATGCTCTCGTAGACTGCCGTCCTCTAGTCGCGTCGCCACCGCTGGCGACGTTCTTGTGGAGGCGCACGGCGGTTAGCGCCGCTACCGTTGGCGACGTTCGTGTGGAGACGCACGATGGTTAGCTTCTCCCATGGTACGCACATTCTAGACTGAGTCCCCATGCATGTCGGTGTAGCACTGAATGTTAGCTGATAGACGCTATTAATCTCACTGTTTGCCGAAGTAGTTTATAGTCAATATGCTCTACTTAAGAAGCTTCCTTGCCCTGTTCTGCACTCAATCTGCTTAGCTGAGATGGCATGCCAAGGCCGATTAGTTGCTAAAATATCCTTCCATATATTTATTGTGACATAGATTGCCATGGTCTAGTAGCCAATCTGTTAGGTGAAATAGCTCTACACCGTTTTATACTTGATCTTTGTTGTTGTGATGGCCTTTCATAGTTCGATTGCTGTGTGCTCGGCCTCATTGACTACTGAAATAGCCTGCCATAATTTAGCACTCAAATTTGTTTGCTGAATTAGCTTTACATATATTTTGTTACTTAGATCTGCTCGTCCAAATATCTTGCCATAGCTTTAGACATCGACCTAGGTATTTTTTTTCTGGACTTCATAAAAAAGCATATATGTTTTTCCTGTAATATCTAGTAGAAGAACTAATTTGTATCTCTAACAGATGGACAAGACTTGATAACTTCGCTCAAGATTCTCCGCTGCATATGTCGAGGGGTTGAAAACTTCATGAACTTTATCGAGCTGAGTACGGTGGTCCAAAATCAGATGTCTTGCCGCCTGTGTAGCAGCTTGTATGAATTCAGTTACAAGACCCTAGTAAACTGTGCAAAATCATCTACACTTGTATGGGATGTCGGTCACATATACTAGGTGGGTTCATCATGGTGAAGCTGTGAATGTCAATGTTATTGACTATGTGGAAGCAGCAGATCACCATCTTGATCTGCCTGATGCTCAGGTGGAAGAGGAGGAGGAGGTGGTGGTGCGGAGCCAGTGAGTTTGACCAACATTGAAACAATGCTACGAAATGCTCGTGCATTCTGTGGACTTTCACCTGCAGAAGAGAAATGGTGGGGCCGCATGTTGGAACAATGCAACGTGGCTGTCACCCCAGGAAATAAGCTGTTAGTATTCTTAGCTATGGTCACCTTTCTTCAGGTGAAGACATCTGAGCAGATGACCAACAAATCATTTGATGCAATGTTGGCTGCTTTCTGCAAATCTTTCCCAGATGCGTCTGAGCTGCCACACACCTACAGTAAAATCAAGATTTTCCTTCGTGCAGTTGGAACTGGATATAATATGATCCATGTTTGTAAGAATAATTGTGTTCTATTCCGGAAGGATTATGTCAAATTAAGTGAATGCCCGAAATGCAAATCATCAAGATGGAAAGATGGCGATGCTGTGAAGAGGATTCCTCATAATGTTCTGAGACATTTTCCAACTATACCAAGATTGCAGAGGTTGTTTCATGATGCTGAAACAAGAGAGAATGTACTATGGCATTCTAGGAACCAGGAGTACAGAGATCAGAATGTGATGAGCCATCCATCTCATGGTAGTGAGTGGAAAATCTTCAATCATAAACACAAAAAGTTTGCTGCTGACCCGAGAAACATTAGACTTGGCTTAGCTTCAGATGGATTTAACCCATTTGGCCACCAGAGCGCCACATATAACATGTGGCCAGTGCTTGTTATCCCTTACAACATGCCTCCAAATGTCTGCCCCAAAGAATCAAACTACATGATGGCCTTGCTCATCCCAGGTCCAAAAAGTCCTGGGAAGGATTTTGATTTGTTCATGGAGCCTCTTGTGGAGGACCTTCAAGAGCTATGGAGGGGTGTTCTCACTCGAGACCTATATAGTAGCCCACCAGCTGATTTCTTTCTGTGTGCTATTATAATTTGGTGCGTCCATGATTATCCGGCTTTGGGCACTATGTCAGGGCGAACGACACATGGTTACAATGCATGTGTTCGCTGTGACAGGAATCCACCATCATACACAATACTTAGCAAGAGCTGTTACATTGGACACCGTCGTTTCCTTGCCAAGGACAAGCCGCATCCTAGAAAATACCAAAGACATGTGTTCAATGCAAAGCATGAAAACCGTTATGCGCCAAAGAGGCTCACCGCCGATGAGTTGCAAGTGGAATTAGAGAAGGTCATGCATATTAAACCAGGAAACCATCCTGGTAACGGTTGCGGGAAAAGGAAGTGTGGCAGGGCAAAAGAGAGATTATTGTTTACCCGCAGGTCCACTTTGTGGGACTTGGAGTATTGGAAAGATTTGGATCTGTGGCATAATCTTGATGTGATGCACATCGAGAAAAATATATGTGACAACATTATCGGCACACTTCTTAATATTGAAGGCAAGACGAAAGATACCTTAAAATCTAGGATTGATTTGACACACCTGGGTATCAGACAGGATTTGTAGGTGCAAGATGAAGGTAAACCACGGGATATGGCACCAGCTGTGTATGTCTTAGACAAGGTAAAAAGAAAAGAATTCTGCGAGGTCCTGTCATGTGTGAGATTCCCACATGGATTTGCTTCCAACCCTAAAAGGAGAGTCAGTGCAGATGGAAACAAGGTACAAGGGTTGAAAACTCATGACTGCCACGTCCCACTTCAAAGGGTTTTACCTATTATCCTTAGTGGATTGGGCATACGACTTATCTGAGCGATTGCAGAGTTGGGACAATTCTTCAGGGAACTCTGCAGTAGAAATATTAGGATAGATGCTTTGGAGCGTCTTAGAGACAAGATACCAACTATCCTATGCGACCTTGAGAAGATATATCCTTCGTCCTTCTTTTATGTGATGGTGCATTTGGCTGTTCATCTACCTGATGAGGCACTACTTAGAGGTCCAGTACAGTATGGCTAGATGTACCCTATTGAATGGCGGCTAGGCACTTTCAAGGGCTATGTTAGGAATAGAGCTAGACCCGAGGGTTCCATTGCAGAGGCCTACATTGCTACAGAAGCATTGACATTCTGCTCAAAATACATTGAAACAGCTGATTAGCTTAGCAAAGAGGTGGGTAAAGACAATCCCAGGCTCAATGTTTTTGATTACTCTGTTCGAGTTACAGGGAAGAGTCGACAAGAGGACAAACCTAAAGATTTGGACAAAATGGTTCGGTATGTGTTGAATAACTGTCCTGAGATACTACCTTATATCAAGTAAGTGCTAATTACTACAGTTTATACATCGTAATCTACTAAACTTGCAGCACATTCTTATATATTTAGATGTTTGACGCGATAACTATGTTGTGTAGCATCTACAAAAAGGAGTTACTACCGCAAAATCCAAGAAGCATTGACAAACTGGTTATGGAAGGATTTGCGAAATGGTTCAAGAGCCATTTAAGATTTTGAATTGCACTGTCAGTTTTTTCAATATATTTAGTACATAAGATGATCAGATTGTCTATTTTCTAACCATAGGTTAAGAAGATGCGGGAGGATGGGTAGTTAGTTGATGATGCCCTTTACTCACTAGCAATGGGTCCTGATACTCGGGTAAGACATTATGAATCTTGCGTTATTGGAGATGTGCGCTACAACACCCTTGCACGAGACGAAGGCAGGAAGACACAAAACAGTGCCATCATGATTAGGATACGTATGACAAAGAGACAACTGAAATGTATGCTAACATAATGACATTGTTCGATTCGCAAGATATCTCCGATTTGAGGATCATCGGTGTGTGGTTCTGTTGTGCTGTCGTTGGTGTAACCTATTTTCCAGGATCGCCAATCCCAGAGCTGATGTTTATTTTAAATCCATCTATGTTAAGGCGGCGTACCAGACCAACGAGCCTTTTATTTTGGCAAATCAAGCAACACAGATATTTTTCTTGGAAGACACATTTGCACGTAGTGATGACTAGAGAGTATTGCAAAGGTTTGAGCAGAGGAATTCGTTTAATGAAGTTGCACAACAAGATGATGCTTAAACCACTCTTGATGTACAAGATAACATAGACGTTCCTAATATCTTTGAGAACCATCACATCAATGACGCCGGCGAAAAGATTGCCTGCCGTGCTGTGGACATACAAGAGTTGATCAAGAAGAAACCAACGTTCGAGGACGTTGAGGACGAAGAAGAAGATGACACCGTGGGGAATTACGATTCAGACTGATACACATGGCGAACATGTTGACGTTGCTGCTGTGGATGATGATTACATTACTTTTGTCGTATTTGCCTGTCAGAAGACATTTTTTATCTACTATGTGAAACTGTGTTTGCTATGACAACTGAAATCTGATGAACATGTTGTTTAGTATTTTGCTGTGAGAACATCACTTGTTATGTATGCTGATTTGCGTTTGGTGATTGTATGACGACTAAAACATGATGACATTGTTGTTTAGTTTTACTCATATTTGGCTGTGAAACTTGAATTTGATGACATAGTTTGCTATTGGACTGCAATTTGCTCGACGTGTTCGAATGAGAACAAAGCTGACCCGACAGGGCCCTGCTAATTTATTTATTTATTACCAAAAGGGCCTCTGCTATTTATTTATTTATGAGAAAAAGGGGATACCCCCTGATTTCCGTTAATAGAAATCATTAGATGTTCACAACACTACACCCAGCCTGCTACATAGGTTTCATTCATTACTAGTTTCAGCAAAGTGCTCATGTCATAGCCACTGAATACATCACGAGTGCTACATACACTGCAAATAAAGAGACAATCATCCTATAGAGCACATCGATTTTGCCCATTATCTTCACAAGCTCTTTCATCTCCTCATTGCTGTCAAGGCCGTTCAGCAGCTGTTGCTTGGCCATGATTAGAAGAACTGCATCTTTAACCTTCTGCTCTGCATCTTCCTCTTCTGTCGATCATTCAGTTACTTGTCCAACACCCCAACATGCTAGTATTGGGATTCCTCGGCTAACCAAATAATCAACGTAGTTGCATTCCCCCACATCAGTAACTTCCCAGAAATACAAATCACATGAATCTTCCCTTTTCTGCACGAATCAAATTGGAAGATCATCAACCAAACTATTAAAAAATCAGCAACTGAAAGCAGCAGAACAACACAAACATATTACTACCCCAAGATTCGGGCATTTAGAAGACTCAGCTAGGGCTGAGGATTTTGGTTGAGACGCGACGGATGACTCTGCGTGATTTGTAGCAGTGGCACCACACCAACGACAGCGGGTTGTGATGAGCAACCGGCTACGGTGCACGTGCCTGCGGGGGTGTGATGAGACCCACATGCGATGGTATGGGTGGCGACTTGGCGCATATCTGGTTGTTGCCTGCTGAAGAGCAGGTGGACGAGCACCCAGTGGACATGGTTGGTGCGGCCAAAGCTTCTGATGCTAGGTAGAGTAAGTAGAGAAGAGGAGAAGCGAACATTGGATATGTCAGTTTCATTACTTGCAGAGTAGCATAGCACCATATATAGTCATAGTCTAGGTTTGGATTCGAACCAGCTACAGGAGCACGTCTCACTTTTTTCTAAAACTCAGCAACGTCTCTTTACTGGTACACTAGCTTGTTCTGTATGCCTTCTCAAGTCTTTGATTTTCTTTCCCTTTTTTTGCGAGGAAGGAAGGAGGACAAAATTGAGAGTTCCTAGGACTCGAACCCAAGACCTCTCGGTTGAAAACCAAGGGTGTTAGTCACTTATGTGGCGAATGTTCCCTGGGAGGAGGACGGTGATGACCCACAAGTATAGGGGATCTATCGTAGTCCTGTCGATAAGTAAGAGTGTCGAACCCAACAAGGAGCAGAAGGAAATGACAAGCGGTTTTCATTAAGGTTTTCTCTACAAGCACTGAAATTGTAGGTAACAAATAGTTTTGTGATAAGATAAATTGTAACGAGTAACAAGCAATGAAAGTAAATAATGTGCAGCAAGGTGGCCCAATCCTTTTTGTAGCAAAGGACAAGCCTGGACAATTTCTTATAATGAGAAAAGAGCTCCCGAGGACACATGGGAATTATCGTCAAGCTAGTTTTCATCATGCTCATATGATTCGCGTTCGGTACTTTGATAATTTGATATGTGGGTGGACCGGTGCTTGGGTACTGTCCTTACTTGGACAGGCATCCCACTTATGATTAACCCCTATTGCAAGCATCCGCAACTACAAAAGTAGTATTAAGGTAAACGTAACCACAACATTAGACATATGGATCCAAATCAGCCCCTTAAGAAGCAACGCATAAACTAGGGTCTAAGCTTCTGTCAATCTAGCAACCCATCATCTACTTATTACTTCCCAATGCCTTCCTCTAGGCCCAAATAATGGTGAAGTGTCATGTAGTTGACATTCACATAACACCACTAGAGGAAAGACAACATACATCTCATCAAAATATCGAACGAATACCAAATTTACATGACTACTAATAGCAAGACTTCACCCATGTCCTCAGGAACAAACGTAACTACTCACAAAGCATATTCATGTTCATAATCAGAGGAGTATTAATATGCATTAAGGATCTGAACATATGATCTTCCACCAAGTAAACCAATTAGCATCAACTACAAGGAGTAATCAACACTACTAGCAACCCACAGGTACCAATTTGTGGTTTTGATACAAGATTGGATACAAGAGATGAACTAGGGTTTTGAGAGGAGATGGCGCTGGTGAAGATGTTGATGGAGATTGACCCCCTCTCGATGAGAGGATCGTTGGTGATGACGATGGTGATGATTTCCCCCTCCCGGAGGGAAGTTTCCCCGGCATAACAGCTCTGCCGGAGCCCTAGGTTGGTTCCGCCAAGGTTCCGCCTCGTGGCGGCAGATTTTCGTCCCGTAAGCTTGCCTCTGATTTTTTCTAGGGTAAAAGTCTTCATATAGCAGAAGATGGGCACCGGAGGGCCACCAGGGGGCCCAGGAGATAGGGGCGCGCCCAGTAGGGGTGGGCACGCCCCCCACCCTCCTGGCCATGGTGTGGGCCCCCTCTGGTGTTTTCTTCGCTCAATAATTCTTATTAATTCCAAAAATAACTTCCGTGGAGTTCTAGGATTTTTGGAGCTGTGCAGAATAGGTTTTCAATATTTGCTCCTTTTCCAGCCAGAATTCCAGCTGCCTGCATTCCCCCTCTTCATGGTAAACCTTGTAAAATAAGAGAGAATGGCCATAAGTATTGAGACATAATGTGTAATAACAGCTCATAATGCAATAAATATTGATGTAAAAGCATGATGCAAAATGGACATATCAACTCCCCCGAGCTTAGACCTCGCTTGTCCTCAAGCGGAAGCCGATATCGAAAAATATGTACACATGTTTAGAGATAGAGGTGCCGATAAAAATAAAATACGGACATAAGGGCATCATGATCATTCTTATAACAGCAACATATATAGATTTCTTCATATGATTTCTTATGCTCAAGTAACAATCAATTCACAATGTCAAGTATGGTTCAAAAACTTCATTGGGAACTAACAAACTATAATCTCAGTCATTGAAGTAATTGCAATTTATCATAACATCAGAAAGAGTCAAGAATAGAGCTTTTCAGCAAGTCCACATACTCAACTATCATATAGTCTTCTACAATTGCTAACACTCACGCAATACTTGTGGTTATGGAGTTTCAACCGGACACTGAGAAAGATAGGGGCTTATTGTGTTGCCTCCCAACGTATTCACCTTTGGGTGATGTCAACAATAATAATTCATGCTAACTTACATCCAATTGGATATATATATATATCAAGATCTTTCAAACACGAGGAGCTTGCCAAAGGATAAAATGAAAAAGGGAAAGGTGAAGATCACCTTGACTCAAGCATAAAATAAAAACAGAAAGTAAAGATAGGCTCTTCGCAGAGGGAAGCAGAGGTTGTCATGTGCTTTTAGGATTGGATGCACAAAATCTTAATGCAAAAGAACGTCACTTTATATTGCCACTTGTATATGGACCTTTATTATGCAGTCTGTCGCTTTTATTGCTTCCATAACAAGATCGTATAAAGCTTATTTTCTTCACATTAATAAGTCATACATATTTAGGGAGAAATTTTTATTGCTTGCAACATGACAACTTACTTGAAGGATCTTACTCAATCCATAGGTAGGTATAGTGGACTCTCATGGCAAAACTGGGTTTAAGAATATTTGGATGCATAAGTAGTATCTCTACTTGGTGTGAGGAATTTGGCTAGCATGAGGGGGAAAGGCAAGATCAACATGTTGGGAAGATCAATGACAATATACTTTAACTGAGATGTGAGAAAACATAAACCATTATGTTGTCTTCTGCTACGTCTTGAGCTTGTGTTGGTTTTCCTTGAAGAGGAAAGGGTGATCCAGCAATAGTAGCGTAAGTATTTCCCTCGGTTTTTGAGAACCAAGGTATCAATCCAGTAGGAGGCTGCACAAAAGTCCCACGCACCTACACAAACAAACAAAGAACTCGCAACGAACGCAATAAAGTATGATAAGATAAATATATTTTTGGTATTTTATAATATAGATGCAAAAAGTATAGATGCAAATAAAAGTAGAATGAAAGCAAAGATGATAAAATATAGACCCGGGGGGCATAGGTTTCACTAGTGGCTTCTCTCAAGATAGCATGTGTATTACAGTGGGTGAACAAATTACTGTCGAGCAATTGATAGAAAAGCGAATAATTATGAGATTATCTAGGCATGATCATGTATATAGGCATCACGTCCGTGACAAGTAGACCGACTCCTGCCTGCATCTACTACTATTACTCCACACATCGACCGACTCATGCCTGCATCTAGAGTATTAAGTTCATAAGAACAGAGTAATGCCTTAAGCAAGATGACATGATGTAGAGGTATAAACTCATGCAATATGATATAAACCCCATCTTTTTATCCTCGATGGCAACAATACAATACGTGCCTTGCAACCCTTTCCGTCACTGGGTAAGGACACCGCAAGATTGAACCCAAAGCTAAGCACTTCTCCCATGGCAAGAAAGATCAATCTAGTAGGCCAAACCAAACTGATAATTCGAAGAGACTTGCAAAGATAACTCAATCATACATAAAATAATTCAGAGGAGATTCAAATATTTCTCATAGATAAACTTGACCATAAACCCACAATTCATCGGATCTTGACAAACACACCGCAAAAAGAGTTTACATCGAATAGATCTCCACAAGAGAGGGGGAGAACATTGTATTGAGATCCAAAAAGAGAGAAGAAGCCATCTAACTAATAACTATGGACCCAAAGGTCTATGGTAAACTACTCACAACTCATCGGAGGGGCTATGGTGTTGATGTAGAAGCCCTCCGTGGTCGATTCCCGCGCCGGCGAAGGCTCCAATATGGGATCTCGCGGATACAGAAGGTTACGGTGGTGGAAATTGTGTTTCGTTGGCTCTGTGGATGTTTTCGTGGTACGTAGGCTAATATAGGAGGAAGAAGTACATCGGTGGCCGCCCGAGGGGACCACGAGACAGGGCGGCGCACCCTGTAGGGGGGGGGGCGCCCTACCCTCTCGTGGCCGCCTCGGCAGCTTCTTGACTTGCACTTCAAGTCCTCTGGATCACGTTCGTTCCAAAATTCACGCTCCCGAAGGTTCCATTCCGTTTGGACTCCGTTTGATATTCCTTTTCTTCGAAATACTAAAATAGGCAAAAAAAACAGCAATACGGGCTGGGCCTACGGTTAGTAGGTTAGTCCCAAAAATGATATAAATGTGTAAAATAAAGCCCATAAACATCCAAAAGGGGTAATATAATAGCATGTAACAATCAAAAATTATAGATACGTTGGAGACGTATCAAGCATCCCCAAGCTTAATTCCTGCTCGTCCTCGAGTAGGTAAATGATAAAAACAGAATTTTTGATGTGGAATGCTACCTAGCATAATTCTCAATGTAATTTTCTTTATTGTGGCATGAATGTTCAGATCCAAATGATTCGAAATAAAAGTTCATATTGACATAAGAAATGGTGATACTTCAAGCATACTAATCAAAGTAATCATGTCTTCTCAAACTAACATGGCCAAAGAAAGTTATCCCTACAAAATCATATAGTCTGGTTGTTGTTCTATCTTCATCACACAAAGTATTTAATCATGCACAACCCCGATGACAAGCCAAGCAATTGTTTCATACTTTAATAATCTCAAACTTTTTCAACTTTCACGCAATACATGAGCGTGAGCCATGGACATAGCACTATATGTGGAGTAGAATGGTGGTTGTGGAGAAGACAAAAAGGGAGAAGATAGTCTCACATCAACTAGGCGTATCAACAGGCTATGGAGATGCCCATTAATAGATATCAATGTGAGTGAGTAGGGATTGCCATGCAACGGATGCACTAGAGCTATAAATATATGAAAGCTCAACAAAAGAAACTAAGTGGGTGTGCATCCAACTTGCTTGTTCACGAACACCTAGCGAATTTTGAGGAAGCCCATCATTGGAATATACAAGCCAAGTTCTATAATGAAAAATTCCCACTAGTATATGAAAGTGACAACATAGAGACTCTCTATCATGAAGATCATGGTTCTACTTTGAAGCACAAGTGTGGAAAAAGAGATAGTAGCATTGTCCCTTCTCTATTTTTATCTCATTTTATTTTTTTCTTTTTTTCTCTTTTTTTTTCTTTGGCCTTTCTTTTTTCTCTTTTTGGCTCTTTTTTTTCTTTTTCTTTTTCTCTTTTTTTTCTTTTTGTAAAGTCCGAAGTCTCATCCCAACTTGTGGGGGAATCATAGTCTTCATCATCCTTTCCTCACTAGGACAATGCTCTAATAACGAAGATCATCACACTTTTATGGATTTACAACTCAAGAATTACAACTCAAAGCTAGAACAAGATATGACTCTATATGAATGCCTCCGGCGGTGTACAGGGATATGCAATGAATCAAGAGCAACATGTATGAAAATTATGAAGGTGGCTTTGCCACAAATACAATGTCAACTACATGATCATGCAAAAAGCAATATGACAAAAGTAATGTGTGTCATATGAACGGAACGGTGGAAAGTTGCATGGCAATATATCTCGGAATGGCTATGGAAATGCCATAATAGGTAGGTATGGTGGATGTTTTGAGGAAGGAATATGGTGGGTGTATGGTACCGGCGAAAGTTGCACGGCACAAGAGAGGCTAGCAATGGTGGAAGGGTGAGAGTGCGTATAATCCATGGACTCAACATTAGTCAAAAGAACCCATGTACTTATTGAAAAAATCTAGAAGTCATCAAAAACAAAGTACTATGTGCATGCTCCTAGGAGGATAGATTGGTAGGAAAAGACCATCGCTTGTCCTCGACCGCCACTCATAAGGAAGACAAACAATAAATAAAATTGTGCTCCAACTTCTTCACAAAGCGGTTCACCATACGTGCATGCTACGGGAATCACAACCTCAACACAAGTATTTTTCATAATCACCTCAACTAGCATGACTTTAATACCACTACCTCCATATCTCAGAACAATTATCAAGCATCAAATTGATCATAGCATCCAATTCACTTTCTATGATAGTTTTTATTATACCCAACTTGGATGCTCATCATTCTAGGACCAACTTTGTAACCATAGCAAATACCATGCTGTTCTAAAAGACTCTCAAAATAATATAAGTGAAGCATGAGAGACTAGCAATTTCTTCAAAATTAATCCACCGCCGTGCTCTAAAAGATATAAGTGAAGCACTAGAGCAAAAACTATCAAGCTCAAAAGATATAAGTGAAGCACATAGAGTATTCTAGCAAATTCTAATCAAGTAGGATTCTCCCAAAAGGTGTGTACAGCAAGGATGATTGTGGTAAACTAAAAAGCAAAGACTAATATAATACACGACTCTCCAAGCAAAACACATATCATGTGGCGAATAAAAATATAGCTCCAAGTAAAGTTACCAATGAACGTAGACGAAAGAGGGGATGCCTTCCCGGGGCATCCCCAAGCTTAGGCCTTTGGCTATCCTTGAATATCTTGGGGTTCCATGGGCATCCCCAAGCTTAGGCTCTTGCCACTCCTTATTACATAGTCCATAAAAGCTTTACCCAAAACTTGAAAACTTCACAACACAAAAGTCAACAGGAAATCTTATAAGCTCCTTTAGTGAAAGAAAACAAAACCACCACATAAGGTACTATAATGAACTCATTATTTATTTATTTTGGTGTTAAACCTAATGTATTCCAACTTCTTTATGGTTTATAAACTATTTTACTAGCCATAGATGCATCAAAATAAGCAAACAACACATGAAAAACAGAATCTGTCAAAAACAGAACAGTTTGTAGCAATCTGTAACTAACGCGAACTTCTGTAACTCTAAACATCCTACCAAAGTAGGAAGTCCTGGACAATTTGTCTATTGATCAGCAGCAAAACGAATCAATGCGAAAGCACGTTCCTGTGATTTAACAAAACTAAATTCGTGCGCGCAAAGTTTCTGTTTTTCAGCGGAATCAAATCAACTATCATCATAGGTTATCCTATAGGTTCTACTTGGCACAAACACTAATTAAAAGATAAAAACACATCTAAACAGAAGGTATATGCAATATTTATTACTAAACAGGAACAAAAACAAAAAACACAAAGAAAAATGGGTTGCCTCCCAACTAGCGCTATCGTTTAACGCCCCTAGCTAGGCATAAAAGCGAAGATAGATCTAAGTAGTGCCATCTTTGGCACTAAGAGAGGATCTCCTTTCAATGGAATTCATTCTCCTATTTAGGGTAAGAACATTGCCATTAATGGACGAAGTAAGATTAAGCACATTACGGAAGTTTGCCTCTAAGCTAGACTTCATCTCTTTAATAATTTCATCATGATAAAAGCACAAGAGAGTAGTTGATTCAACCTTATCATTCATAAGGTGCCCAAGTATGGTTTTCATTTTTTTCATAAGTATCTATAGCATCCCCTTCAAGAAAACCTTCTTCAAAAATAGAATCTAAAACTTGTTTAAAAGAAGCGGGCAAGCCAACATAGAAACTTTTTAAGTGAACTTCAATTTGATATTGTGGCACATAGCTAGCCCGAATCCTTAATAACCTATCCCAAGCATATTTTAAAGACTCATCAAGTAAATAGCGAAAAATTCCAGAGTCATCCTCATCAAAATTATTCAGGCTCTCATTGGTGACCCCGGTGGGTCTTTCAATAGCATCATTATTTATGAGCTTAGAGAGGATAGAGGGGTTATCCAAGCTACCAGAACCTAGGAAAGGGCCCTTAGTTCTTTTTGATTCGGCCGTGGCAAAGTGAAGGCAAACGGAAAAGAGAGAGGGGGAGACTAGGAAAGAGAGGGCGAATAAAACGGCAAGGGCGAAGTGGGGGAGAGGAAAACGAGAGGCAAATGGAAAATAATGTAAAAGCGAGGGAGATGACTTTGTGATGGATACTTGGTATGTCTTGACTTGAGCGAAGACCTCCCGACAGCGGCGCGCCAAATCCTTCTTGCTACGTCTTGAGCTTGCGTTGGTTTTCCTTGAAGAGGAAAGGGTGATGCAGCAATAGTAGCGTAAGTATTTCCCTCAGTTTTTGAGAACCAAGGTATCAATCCAGTAGGAGGCTCCTCAAAAGTCCCACGCACCTACACAAACAAACAAAGAACTCGCAACCAATGCAATAAAGGGGTTGTCAATCCCTTCATGGCACTTGAGAAAGTGAGATCTAAAAGAGATAGTATGATAAGATAAATATATTTTTAGTATTTTATAATATAGATGCAAAAAAGTAAAGATGCAAATAAAAGTAGATTGAAAGCAAAGATGATAAAATATAGACCCGGGGGCCATAGGTTTCACTAGTGGCTTCTCTCAAGATAGCATAAGTATTACGGTGGGTGAATAAATTACTGTCGAGCAATTGATAGAAAAGTGAATAATTATGAGATTATCTAGGCGTGATCATGTATATAGGCATCACGTTCGTAACAAGTAGACCGACTCCTGCCTGCATCTACTACTATTACTCCACACATCGACCGACTCCTTCCTGCATCTAGAGTATTAAGTTCATAAGAACAGAGTAACGCCTTAAGCAAGATGACATGATGTAGAGGGATAAACTCATGCAATATGATATAAACCCCATCTTTTTGTCCTCGATGGCAACAATACATTACGTGCCTTGCAACCCTTTACATCCACTGGGTAAGGACACATAAGATTGAACCCAAAGCTAAGCACTTCTCCCATGGCAAGAAAGATCAATCTAGTAGGCCAAACCAAACTGATAATTCGAAGAGACTTGCAAAGATAACTCAATCATACATAAAAGAATTCAGAGGAGATTCAAATATTTCTCATAGATAAACTTGATCATAAACCCACAATTCATCGGATCTTGACAAACACACCGCAAAAAGAGTTTACATCGAATAGATCTCCACAAGAGAGGGGGAGAACATTGTATTGAGATCCAAAAAGAGAGAAGAATCCATCTAGCTAATAACTATGGACCCAAAGGTTTGTGGTAAACTACTCACAACTCATCGGAGGGGCTATGGTGTTGATGTAGAAGCCCTCCATGGTTGATTCCCCCTCCGGCGGAGCGCCGGCAAAGGCTCCAAGATGGGATCTCACGGATACAGAAGGTTACGGTTGTGGAAATTGTGTTTCGTTGGCTCTATGGATGTTTTCAGGGTACGTAGGCTTATATAGGAGGAAGAAGTACGTCGGTGGCCGCCCGAGGGGCCCACGAGACAGGGGGCATGCCCTATAGGGGGGCGCCCTACCCTCTCGTGGCCGCCTCGGCAGCTTCTTGACTTGCACTCCAAGTCCTCTGGATCACGTTCGTTCCAAAATTCACGCTCCCGAAGGTTTCATTCCGTTTGGACTCCGTTTGATATTCCTTTTCTTCGAAATACTGAAATAGGCAAAAAACAGCAATACGGGCTGGGCCTCCGGTTAGTAGGTTAGTCCCAAAATGATATAAATGTGTAAAATAAAGCCCATAAACATCCAAAAGGGGTAATATAATAGCATGGAACAATAAAAAAATTATAGATACATTGGAGACGTATCATCTTCCTTGTCCAACATCAACACTTTTAGCATGTCATACTTAATGAGTGCTCACAATCATAAAAGATGTCCAAGATAGTATATTTGTATGTGAAAACCTCTCTTTCCTTATTACTTCCTATTAATTACAACGATGGCCAAAACTATGTTTGTCAACTCTCAACAACTTCTATGTCTCATACTTTTTATGTGTGAAGTCATTACTATCCATAAGATCAATATGAACTCTTTTATTCTTTTTATTTTTCTACTTTATCAAGATCATGGCAAGATAGCAAAGCCCTTGACTCAACACTAATCTTTATTATAGATAGCTCATGGACTCGATTACATAAAGAGATCACAAAGCAAAACTCAAAAACTACTTGATACTAAAACTTCAATCTACTAGATCAAGATACTACTAAAAGGATCGAACTAAGTAAAACAGTAAAGGTAGGAGTGTGATGGTGATACGATACCGGGGCACCTCCCCCAAGCTTGGCAGTTGCCAAGGGGAGTGCCCATACCCAAGTGATTATGTCCTCGGAGGTGATGGAGGTGGTGATGATGATGGTGGATAATCGCACATCAAGCGTAAAAGCTCCTCCAACCTGCGGATAATGCCCTTGAGTCCGGCGATATGATCCTTCAACAAAATATTCTCCTGTGTGAGAAACTTATTCTGTATGCGAGCTAAAGAGGTTAGGTAAAGGTTGGGGGATGTCTTCTTCTTCCACCGCCGGAGCTTGAACCTCCATGGCCTTCTTGATGCCTTCATCCTTGTTGATCTCTTCCAGTTCTTCTCTTTTCAGATCTATCTTCAATAGCCAAGCATCCTTGTCTTCATCCCAGAAAAACAGCTCAAAACGAAAACAGAGGAGTTTTGCGTGATACGGTGGTCAAAACCATTGGGAGATTATATAATGAAGTTTTACCGACCAAAATACGTAACATGCAAGAAAACAGAGTCCGGGAGGCACACGAGGTGGCCACGAGACAGGGGGCGCGCCCAGGAAGGGTGGGCGCGCCCTCCACCCTCATGGAGGCCTCATGTCCTTCCCGGACTACTTCTTTCTTTCCAAAATTCTTAAATATTCCAAAACGGATAAAAATTGCCATTAGAATTGTTTTGGAGTCGGTTTACTTACCGTACCACATACATATTCCTTTTCGGAGTCTAAATTGTTCTGGAAAGTGTCCCTTATGTATTCCTCCGGGGTTAGGGTCTCAATAATATTAGTTTCAACATTGATAGGATTACTTGATATATAATGTTTAATTCTTTGACCGTTCACCACCCTCGGACTTGTGCCTTTGAAGTTGTTGATTTTTATGGCACCAGAACGATAGACCTCCTCGATAACGTAAGGACCTTCCCATTTAGAGAGAAGTTTTCCTGCAAAAAATCTTAAATGAGAATTGAATAATAACACATAATCACCAATGTTAAACTCACGCTTTTGTATCCTTTTGTCATGCCAGCGTTTAACTTTTTCTTTGAATAGCTTGGCATTTTCATAGGCTAGGGTTCTCCATTCATCAAGTGAGCTAATATCAAATAACCTCTTCTCACCGGCAAGTTTGAAGTCATAGTTGAGCTCTTTAATAGCCCAATATGCCTTATGTTCAAGTTCAAGAGGTAAGTGACATGCTTTTCCATAAACCATCTTATACAGAGACATACCCATAGGATTTTTATATGCAGTTCTATAGGCCCTTAATGCATCATAAAGTTTTTTGGACCAATTCTTTCTAGATCTATTCACAGTCTTTTGCAAAATTAATTTGAGCTCTTTGTTGCTCAACTCTACTTGACCACTAGACTGCGGGTGATAAGGCGATGCAATTCTATGATTAACATCATACTTAGCAAGCATCCTACGGAAAGCACCATGAATAAAATGTGAACCACCATCAGTCATGAGATATCTAGGGACTCCAAACCTCGGAAAATAACTTCTTTAAGCATCTTAATAGAGGTGTTATGATCAGCACTACTAGTTGGAATAGCTTCTACCACTTAGTAACGTAATCAACAGCAACTAAAATATGTGTGTAACCATTAGAGGCAGGAAAAGGTCCCATATAATCAAAGCCCCAAACATCAACTGGTTCAATAAAAAGAGAACAATTCATAGGCATTTCTTGACGTATACCAATATTACCAATTATTTGACATTCATCACAAGATAATACAAACTTACGAGCATCTTTGAAGAGAGTATGCCAATAAAAACCAGATTGCAATACCTTATGTGCAGTTCTATCTCCAGCGTGGTGCCCTCCATATGATTCAGAGTGACACTTGCGTAGGATCTGTTCCTGTTCATGCTCAGGTACACAACATCTAATAACACCATCTACTCCTTCTTTATAAAGGTGTGGGTCATCCCAGAAGTAATGTCTTAAATCATAAAAGAACCTTTTCTTTTGCTGGTATGTGAAACTAGGTGGTATAAATTTAGCAACAATGTAATTAGCATAATCAGCATACCAAGGAGCAGTACGAGAAGTATTAACGACCGCTAATTGTTCGTCAGGAAAGCTATCATTAATAGGCAGTGGGTCATCAAGAACATTCTCTAACCTAGACAAGTTGTATGCAAATAAAATTCTTGGAGCAAGAGAACCCATCTAATAAGTCTAGGCTTAGCATCTCTCTTTTCCATAAGATATTTAATAGCAGCATGATCAGTGTGAATAGTAACTTCGAAATCAACAATATAAGGTCTGAACTTATCACAAGCAAATACAACTGCTAAGAACTCTTTTTCAGTAGTAGCATAATTTCTCTGGGCAGTATCAAGAGTTTTACTAGCATACTGGATAACATTCAATTTCTTATCAACTCTTTGCCCTAGAACAGCACCTACAACATAATCACTAGCATCACACATAATTTCAAAGGGTAAATTCCAATCAGGTGGCTGAACAATAGGTGCAGTGATCAAAGCTTTCTTAAGTATTTCAAATGCTTCTACACAATCATCATCAAAGACAAAAGGAATATCTTTTTGCAATAAATTAGTCAGAGGCCTAAAGATTTTGGAAAAGTCCTTAATGAACCTCCTATAAAAATTGGCATGACCAAGGAAACTTCTTATACCTTTTATGTCCTTGGGACATGGCATCTTTTAAATAGCATCAACTTTAGCTTTATCAACTTCAATACCTCTCTCAGAAATCTTATGCCCCAGGACAATGCCTACATTAACCATAAAGTGGCACTTTTCCGAATTCAGTACGAGACTAGTGTCTTCACATCTCTGCAAAACTCGATCAAGGTTGCTCAAGCAATCATCAAAAGAGGATCCATAAACGGAGAAATCATCCATGAATACCTCACAAATCTTTTCACAAAAGTCAAAGAATATAGCCATCATGCATCTTTGAAAGGTAGCAGGTGCATTACATAAACCAAAAGGCATACATCTATAAGCGAAAGTACCAAAGGGCAAGTAAAAGTAGTTTTTTGATTGATCCTTTGCTGGCACAGGTATTTGAGAGAAACCAGAATAACCATCTAGAAAGCAGAAATGTGTGTGTTTGGATAGTCTTTCTAGCATTTGATCTATAAAAGGTAAAGGGTAATGATCTTTCTTAGTAGCTTTATTTAATTTACGGAAATCAATTACCATCCTATAACGTGTGATAATTCTTTGTGGGATCAATTCATCTTTATCATTAGGAACGACAGTAATACCTCCCTTCTTAGGAAAACAATGGACTGGACTTACCCATTCACTATCAGCAACGGGATAAATTATACCTGCCTCAAGGAGCTTTAGTATCTCCTTTCTTACCACTTCTTTCATCTTTGGATTTAATCGTCGTTGAGGATCTCTAACTGGTTTGGCACCTTCCTCCACTTTAATTTTGTGTTGGCATAGAGTGGGACTAATGCCCTTAGGATCATCCAGGGTATATCCAATAGCAGCGCGGTGCTTCTTCAGAGTTTTTAATAATCTTTCTTCTTCTTGCTATGAAAGGTTAGCATTAATAATAACAGGATATATTTTCTTTTCATTAAGATAAGCATACTTAAGATTATCAGGTAGTTGTTTGAGCTCAAACATGGGATGACCCTTGGGTGGAGGGGGATCCCCTAGGATTTCAACAGGTAAATTGTGTTTCAGAATAGGACCCTGTTGAAGGAACACTTCATCTATTTCCCTTCTTTCATTCAAAAACATATCATTTTCATGGTCTAGCAAATATTGTTCTAACGGAGGAGCAGGAGGAACGACAATAGAAGCAAGACCAATAATCTCATCCTTACTAGGTGATTCTTTATCATGGGGTTGTCTACGAAACTTAGCAAAATTAAACTCATGAGACATATCCCCTAAGACAATTGCAACAATATCCTTTTCACAATCAATCCTAGCATTAATAGTATTCAAGAAGGGTCTACCAAAATAATGGGACAAAAGTCATCTTGTGGGGAAACAAGGAAGAAGAAAATCAGCAAGATATTTAACCTTCCCACACAAGACTTTGACATCTCTAACAATCCTAACTGGTTTAATGATGTCCCCATTAGCAAGCTTAATGGTAACATCAATATCTTCTATTTCAGTGGGTACAATATCATGCATAATTTCTTTATATAAGTCATAGGTTATTGCACTAGCACTAGCACCCATATCACATAAGCCATGATAACAATGATATCCTATTTTAACAGAAATAACAGGCATGCCCACAACAGGTCTATGTATCTTAGGATCTGGTCAAACGAATTAGCAGTCTCACCACAGAAATAAATAACATGCCCATCTAAATTATCATCCAAGAGATCTTTAACCATAGCAATACTAGGTTCAACTTTGATTTGCTCAGGAGGTGTATAAGTCCTAGTATTACTCTTATGAACAACAGTTGAAGTTTTAGCATGATCCTTTATCCTAACAGGAAAAGGAGGTTTCTCAACATAAGTAGTAGGAACAATAGGATCATTATAAGTGACAGTCTTTTCTTCAACTGTAATAGGTGCAACTACTTTCACTTCAATAGGAGGATTATATTTAAAACACTTCTCCTTAGGGAGATCAACGTGAGTAGCAAAAGATTCACAAAAAGCAGCTACTATCTCAGAGTCAAGTCCATAATTAGGCTAAATCCACGAAAAGCATCGGTATCCATAAAAGATTTAACACAATCAAACTTAGGTGTTATACCTGACTCCTTACCATCGTCGGAACCCCAATCTTTAGAGTTGCATTTAATTCTTTCCAATAAGTCCCACTTGAATTCAGTAGTCTTCAGCATATAAGAACCAGCACAGGAAGTATCAAGCATGGTGTGATCATTGGGAGAAAGCCGAGCATAAAAGTTTTGAATAATCATTTCTCTTGAGAGCTCATGATTGGGGCATGAATATAACATTGAATTGAGCCTCCCCCAAGCTTGAGCGATGCTTTCTCCTTCGCGAGGCCAGAAATTATATATGTAATTACGATCACGATGAACTAGATGCATAGGATAGAACTTCTGGTGAAATTCCAACTTCAGTCGTTTATAATACCAAGATCTTGTATCATCACATAGTCTATACCATGTCAATGCATCCCCCTTCAAAGATAAAGGGAAGACCTTCCTTTTGACAACATCATCGGGAATACCTGCAAGCTTAAATAATCCACAAACTTCATCCACAAAGATAACGTGTAAATCGGGATGCAATGTTCCATCTCCTGCAAAGGGATTAGCTAGCAGTTTCTCTATCATACCCGAAGGAATTTCAAAGTAAATATTTTCAGTAGGTTCAGTAGGTTGAGGAGCAACTCTTTGCTCTTCTAGTCGGGGCAAAGATACCCCGAACAAGCCCCTCAAAGGATTAGTTTCCATAGTAACTAGTGACAGAAAATTTCAGCACACTATATAAATGTTTCCTTACCAAGTTCCACTCACCAAAGGCGCTTCACTCCCCGGCAATGGCCCAGAAAAGAGTCTTGATGACCCACAAGTATAGGGGATCTATCCTAGTCCTTTCGATAAGTAAGAGTGTCGAACCCAACGAGGAGCAGAAGGAAATGACAAGCGGTTTTCAGTAAGGTTTTCTCTGCAAGCACTGAAATTGTAGGTACATATAAATTGTAACGAGTAACAAGCAATGAAAGTAAATAATGTGCAGCAAGGTGGCCTAATCCTTTTTGTAGCAAAGGACAAGCCTGGACAATTTCTTATAATGAGAAAAGAGCTCCCGAGGACACATGGGAATTATCGTCAAGCTAGTTTTCATCACGCTCATATGATTCGTGTTCGGTACTTTGATAATTTGATATGTGGGCGGACCGGTGCTTGGGTACTGCCCTTACTTGGACAAGCATCCCACTTATGATTAACCCCTATTGCAAGCATCTACAACTACAAAAGTAGTATTAAGGTAAACCTAACCACATCATTAGACATATGGATCCAAATCAGCCCCTTAAGAAGCAACACATAAACTAGGGTCTAAGCTTCTGTCAATCTAGCAACCCATCATCTACTTATTACTTCCCAATGCCTTCCTCTAGGCCCAAATAATGGTGAAGTGTCATGTAGTCAGCGTTCACATAACACCACTAGAGGAAAGACAACATACATCTCATCAAAATATCGAACGAATACCAAATTCACATGACTACTAATAGCAAGACTTCACCCATGTCCTCAGGAACAAACGTAACTACTCAAAAAGAATATTCATGTTCATAATCAGAGGAGTAGTAATATGCATTAAGGATCCGAACATATGATCTTTGAAAGTGCAACTATCCCTAGGTGGTTTTGGTAATTCATAACAACATATAGCTCATTGAGCTAATGCTATTCCAAGACTATTATTTCAGGAAAGCTCAATGAATGGCATGGCATGGATGATGAAAGTGGATCCCTCAAAATACTAAGGACAAAGGATTGGCTCAAGCTCAAAAGCTCAAGACTCTTCATTTTATATTTTAGTGATCCAAGATCACATTGAGTCTATAGGAAAAGCCAACACTATCAAGGAGGGATGAGGTGTTGCTTAATGAGCCTCTTGCTTCATGTGCTTAGTGATATGCTCCAAAACCCTCAACTACTTTCCCACATCCACAAATGACCCAAACCCTAAGCAAATCGGTCTTACCGATAGGGATCTCGGTCTCACCGAGATGGGATTGTAATCTCTCTATTTCCCTTCGTAACGTTTCGGTCTAACCAACGTGAGCGATCGGTCCCACCGAGATTGCAATGCAAACTCTTTGTTTCCTTTTTGTAACATTTCGATCTCACCGAAAATAGCAAATCGGTCCCACCGAGTTTGCCTGACCAACTCTCTGGAAAGCTTATTACCAAATCGGTCTCACCGAGTTTGTGTAGTCGGTCTTACCGAGATTACGTTATGCCCTAACCCTAACCGAATCAGTCTAACCGAGATGCATGACGGTCCCACCGAAAATCACTAACGGTCACTAGGTTTACTAATCGGTCCGACCGAGTCTGTTGAATCGGTCCCACCGAGTTTGGTAAATTGTGTGTAACTGTTAAATTTTGTGTGGAGGCTATATATACCCCTCCACCTCGTCTTCATTCGTAGAGAGCCATCAGAACGAACCTACACTTCCAACTTACCATTTTGTGAGAGAGAACTACCTACTCATGTGTTGAGGCCAAGATATTCCATTCCTACCATATGAATCTTGATCTCTAGCCTTCCCCAAGTTGCTTTCCACTCAAATCTTCTTTCCACCAGATCCAAAACCTATGAGAGAGAGTTGAGTGTTGGGGAGACTATCATTTGAAGCACAAGAGCAAGGAGTTCATCATCAATGCACCATTTGTTACTTCTTGGAGAGTGGTGTCTCCTAGATTGGCTAGGTGTCACTTGGGAGCCTCCGACAAGATTGTGGAGTTGAACCAAGGAGTTTGTAAGGGCAAGGAGATTCCCTACTTCGTGAAGATCTACCGCTAGTGAGGCAAGTCCTTCGTGGGCGACGGCCATGCTGGGATAGAAATGGTTGCTTCTTCGTGGACCCTTCGTGGGTGGAGCCCTCCGTGGACTCATGCAGCCGTTACCCTTCATGGGTTGAAGTCTCCATCAACGTGGATGTACGATAGCACCACCTATCGGAACCACGCCAAAAACATCCGTGTCTCCAAATGCGTTTGAATCCTCCAAACCCTTCCCTTTACTTTCTTGCAAGTTGCATGCTTTAATTTCCGTTGCCTATATACTCTTTGCATGCTTGCTTGAATAGTGTGATGATTGCTTGACTTATCCTAAAATAGTTAAAATCTGCCAAACTCTAAAATTGGGAAAAGGTTAAGTTTTTATTGGTCAAGTAGTCTAATCACCCCCCTCTAGACATACTTCAAGGTCCTACAAGTGGTATCAGAGCTTTGGTCTCCATTTGCTTTCATTTCCATAGCTTTTGTTGGTCATAGCCTTGGTTTCACAACCTAGGAGAGTATGGTGTCTAGCGAGGGAAATTATCACCGTAGAGGTCCTTACTTTGATGGTACTAATTTTGCTAGTTGGAAGCATAAGATGAAAATGCATATTCTTGGACATAACCCCGCCGTTTGGGCAATTATTTGTATTGGCTTGCAAGGTGAATTCTTTGATGGGAGAGAACCGAACCGTGAAGCTAATGCGGAAGCATTGAAGATGCTGCAATACAACGCTCAAGCTTGTGATATCATCTTCAACGGATTGTGCCCCGAAGAATTCAACAAAATCAGCCGTATTGAGAATGCAAAGGAAATTTGGGATGCTTTGATTGATATGCATGAAGTTACTGAGTCCGTCAAGGAATCCTAGTTGGATGTGCTCCAAAGTCAGCTTGACAAGTTCAAAATGAAGGATGGTGAAGGTGTCGCTGAAATGTACTCTAGGCTTGCACTTATCACAAATGAGATTGCCGTCTTAGGGAGTGAAGAGATGACCGACAAATTCATCATCAAGAAGATCTTAAGAGCATTGGATGGAAAGTATGATATCGTGTGCACATTGATCCAAATGATGCCAAACTACAAAGATCTCAAGCCAACGGAAGTCATTGGAAGAATTGTTGCTCATGAGATGTCACTCAAGGATAAGGAGGAACTTCACAACAAGTCAAGTGGTGCTTACAAAGCCTCAAGTGAAGCCCCCACATCATCAAGTGAGGAACAAGCCTTCAATGAAGAATTGAGCTTAATGGTGAAGAACTTCAACAAATTCTATAAGAGTAGAACCAAAGAAAGAAGCTCTAAGTCAAGGTCTTACAATGACAAAAGATCTTCTAGTCGAGAGCGCAATTGCTACAATTGTGGGAGACCCGGATACTATTCCAATGAGTGTACGGCACCCTACAAAAGAAGAGAAGATTCTCCAAGAAGAAGAAGCAAAAGAGAAGAATCACCACCAAGAGAGAGGAGGAGTAGAGATGATCGTTATGAATGAAGACCCTCACAGAGAAGCAAGGATTCGGAGAGGAAGGACAAGTCATCAAGGAGCTACACAAAAGAAGACATCAAGCTCATGTTGGTGAATGGGTATCCGGCTCCGACTCCGACAATCACTCCGAGAGAAGCTATCACTCTGACTCCGAATATACTCAAGATGAAGGTGTTGCCGGTCTAGCACTTGTGTCAACCAACTCCTACGACATATTTGATTCACCAAATTAAGGTGTTTGAAGATGCTTCATGGCCAAAGGTCCAAAGGTAACACATCCTGAGTATGTTGATTTCAATAGTGATGAAGATGACTTGCTTGTGGATGATGATTTACTTGTTGACAACTCTAGTGATGAATACTATGATGAAACGTCAATTAATCATGCTAATCAAGATAAAATGAATGACAATGATAAGGAGAAGATTGAGCTCCTAACTAAAGAACTAAACACTCTTAAGTTGGCTCATGAAACTATCTTTGAAGATCATCGAGAACTTTTAAGGGCTCATGAGAAGTTACGCTTTGAAAAGCTCAATCTTGAGCAAGAGCATGAGTTCTTAAAGGCAATCAATGATGATATCCGCAAGAAAAGTTCTTCTTACATTGCCAACCGTTTACTCTTATCTACTTACATGCCTCAAGTCAAGTCTAGTGACAAGTACAAGAAAGATACTTCCTCTAGTGGTAACAATAATAATGTCAAATCTAATATTGTTGCTTCTAGTAGTTCTCTTGATTCCACTAATGATTCTCTTAGCCAAGTTACACTTGAGCAAGAAAATAGCTTATTGAAGGGAATTATAGAGAAAGGTGTTTACAAGAGCCTTGCCGGGAGTAAGCAATTCGAGGAAATTGTACGCAAGCAAGGAAGGCACTGGAAGAATCAAGGTGTTGGTTTTGAACAAAAGTTCAATGCCAATGGAGTTGAGTGGGAAGAAGATCAATACCCCAAGACGAAGTTTCTCAACAAGAAAAGTATGATCCTACTTCCTTCAAGGGAACACAAGCTCAAGATGATCTTCCATCACAAGACCTCAAGAACAAAGGCAAGGACAAGCTTCAAGAAGAGATTGATGCATTTGAAGAAGCACCTAAAGCCTCGTTCAAGTGGGTCCCCAAGACTACGTCAAGTTCTACTTCATCAAGTACAACTACAACTCCAAGGATTCCCATCAAGATGATGTGGATCCCGAAGAACAAGAACTAGAGAGTTCTTGAGGGTGACTCCGCCAACATTCTTCACTCATATCATTTGGCAAGAACAAGTGCAATCAACTTCCACATCATGCACTAGTTCAAGGAGTCACAAACCCTCATGTTGGTAAGGCAAGGGACAAAGTAACCTAATGAGTTCATGGACATCACCTTGTGTGTGCATCACTCTAGTCTATGGATATTCTTGTTTGTTCCTTGTGGGACTAACCCATGTAGGCAAGTTGAAAGTGCAACTCACTCCAAAGGATTGCTCCAAATGATCTACATCAACATTGAGCATCCACGTCTTCAACACCTACATGAAGTCATCATCGACAAAACCCAAGGTTAGTTCATCCCTCTAAGGGGGGGATCTCACATCTAGGGGGGGCTTAACTCTAAGAATTGAGTCAAAGCAACTCTAATGGTGTGAACACATCAATGCATTATGTAAAAGTGGTAACCCCACTTGAGCTTAAACGATGAGTATGGCCTATGATCAAATGTTCTCATTTGACTCCTAAGTCAATATACTCATATATAGATGACCTAGTCATCGCCAATTGTTTTATAGATGCTAGAATTGGTTGTGCATGCTTTGCCACATATTTCATTTGCCATCTTATTGTGTGAGCATGTTGGTGCATATTTTACTCATTCAAGGACATCCACTTGTTGTTTTGATTGTTTGGTCTCTTTTCTTTTAGCCAAGTGGATGGACAAGAATGCCTAAGAACTTTCTCTAGCTATCTATGCTTTTCTCGTCTCAAACTCTATTCATGCTACATCACAAAATTTGATCAAGTCAGATTCGAACCACTCTGTGTGAGGAGCACTCGGAGTCCCCGATTCGTCATGACTTAAACTTCCAAAACCTCTTTGTGACTCTCGGTCTGACCGATTCCACCATTTCGGTCCTACCGAGATAATTAAGTTGATCTGAGTTTTCAATCTCGGTGCAACCGATTTGAACTTTTCGGTCACACCGATTTGCTGTAACTGTACACAGTTATGCATCTCGGTGACACCGACTTGTTCCAATCGGTCACACCGACAGGGTCGGGCTATATATAGTCACGGGAAATTTTTTGGAAATTTCTACGAAACCCTTCGCCCGCGCAATAGCTCGCTCTGCCATCGGAGGTCTCCGGATCGTCTCCTCGTCGCCAGCAGCCTCCTGTCGCTGGTCTCCATCGCCGTCAACGGATTTCGCCCCCGCCGTTGCCGCCGTAGCGAGTCCACCGCCAAGTTAGGGTGTGGACTCAATCTTTGTGCTATCCACGTATGATTCCTAGCACATTGTATTCTCATATATTCTTGCCACGATTGAAACACTTCTATCCAGCCAAAGTAGTCTGTAGATTAGATAAGATTCAAATTTTTAGGGTTAGGTTTCCGCCGAAACCATCTCGGACCCACCGAGTTGAAAAACTCGGTCTCACCGATTTGGCTTATGCCATTACACTAGGGACTCTCTGTCTGACCGAGAATTACTAATCGGTGCGACCGGTTTGAGGATTCTGTGAAACCCTAGCAGTCTCGGTGCCACCGAACTGAGACTCGGTCCAACCGAGTTCATCAGTTTAGGTTCCAAAACTGCTTCGGTATCACCGAGTTTGAAAATCGGTTGATCCGAAATGCTTTCTGTGGAAAACTAAAACTGAATTTTTGAATCATTCTTTTGCAAAAATCTCTGCATTTTGTGATGCTCATCCACTCTATCTCATCTATAACTCTTCACGAGGTCGTGATCAGCTTTTGCAGCATGTCGCACAGATTGACAGCCGAACAGTCGGAAGAGCAGATGGACTTGAGTGAGGGCACTTGTCCCTCAACTACAGATGAAGGGAGCAGAAGCACTCCAAGCAATTTGCCTAAGGCTGCTACTAGGCAAAGGAGGAAGAGAACCTCAGACTCAGAGGATGAAGACTACAAAGCAGAAGAAGATGAGGCTACTTCCAAGAAAGTAGTGCTCAAGAAGGAATATGGCTCTACACATAGCACAAAGCCAGGTCTGAAGAACAAAGTTCCTGCCAAGAGGAAACCAATGCCCAAAGTCAGAGGATCAACTCAAGTGCCAAAACAGACTGAACCCAAAGAGGCACCTGAGAAGAAAGTCACGTCTTCCAAACCCAAGAAAGTCCCCACTGGAGAGACAATGAAGTTTACAATTGAATCAGAGGATGAAGGTGCTCAGGACAAGAAGAAGAAGAGAGCAAGAACCACAACTGCCCAGGTTCTTGGAAAGCCCTCAATGAGAAGAGATGCTGAAGAAGAGGAAGAGGTTGCTGCACCAGCACCTAAGGCACCTAAGCTTATGGGTGATGCAATCAGATCAGGGGCTGCAACATCCAAGCCCAAGGAAGCACCCAAAGCTGCCTCCAAGGCCAAGAAAGTACCAAAGAGGAATACTAGGAGTATTCCAGCTCCTGAGAAGAACAAGGCCCCAGTGCCAAATGTTGCTGAAGAAGAAGATGAAGAAGGTCAGGTCCTAAGGAAGCTTAAGCCCAAGATACCAGACCACAATGATGCCCATCCTATGGCTGAGGACATGAGGATCAGGAAGGATTCAGGGCTGAGGCTGTGGAGGATGGAAGATCCATATGCTTCAAGGAGAAGAACTGTTGTTGACTACAGGTTCCATACAAAGGAACAACAGGACTTCTATGAGACAATTCTGTTGGATAAGAAGCCCATAGTTTGTGACATGAGGTGGATCGACTGGACCTACATCAAGGGCAATGAAGAGCACTATCCTGGAGTGCAAGAAAGCTTTGTTGCTTGTGGAGTTGCTGATTTTGTTGGACAAAAGTTCACTCACTGGAATGATGAACTTATCGTGCAGTTCTACTCCACAGCACACTTTTACCCAGATGGTAGAATTGTTTGGATGTCTGAAGGTACAAGGTACCAATCCACTGTTGAAGAATGGGCAAGTCTGATAAATTCCCCTAAGGAAAATGAGGATGACCTGGATATATATGCAAAGAAGAAGATGGATCACAATTCCATGGCTCACATGTACAAGGAGATCCCAGACAAGGCAGTTGAAACTCACAAGTTTGGATCAGTTCACTTTCTGTTGTCAGGGCTGCCAACAATCAATTGGATTCTGAGGCACACTCTGTTGCCCAAGTCTGGTGACCATAACATGATCAGAGGGCATGCCATCAACATGTTGCATGTGTTTGATGTGCCACAAAAGTTTAAAGTCATGAGCCTGATGATTCAAACCATTAAGAGGACTACAACAGATCAGAAGAGGAGCTGTGGATATGCCCCTCAGATTCAGGAATTGATCAACTCAAAGATGGGCACAGGGAAATATCAGTTGGATAAGGAACACTTTCCACTTTATCCAGACTTTGAGGACAATGAGGTTGTCATGAATGAGAATGATCCTACATCAGTTCAAGCTCAAGAGAAGAAGGAGAAGGCAAAGAAGGACAAGGCTGCCAAGATGCCAACTCAAGAGGAGGCATCTGAATATTTCTTGAAGACCAACAGGAGCAGCTTGGTTACTTGATAGCATCAACACTGAGGATTGAGAAGGGACTGGCCACCATCACTCAGAATCAGGAGAGCCTTGAGAGAATCATGGAACTCAAATTCCATGACCTTGATGTCAAAGTAACTGAGATTCGGTCAGTTGTGGAGCAGCTGCAGGATGATATGCAGGAGAGGCAGGGCAAGACTACCACAAATGTGTTTGCCAGAGTGCCCAGAGCCAGAGAGTCGATTGCAGTGCGAAGGATGACACTAGAGCAACAACTTCAGCACCAGCTACTGCCCCTTCAGCTCCAGTGCAACCAGCTCCAGCATCCACTCCGGCACCCTCTACTTCAACTGAAGCCTTCGTCCTAGGAGTTATCAGGACACCACCACCAGAAGATCAAGCCTGAGAGTCGATCTAGCACTGCATTTTTTATGAACTTTTTGGTAACTTGTTTCCAAAGGGGGAGAAAAGTGTATAGATCATAGGCTTCGAGAGAGAGTGTGTTGCTTTTGTTCTCTCTTGCTTTATTTGGTGGTTTAAACTTTGTTTGCTTTGATTGGTTGAGATACTATGCTTGTGAGACATTGATGATCATGTGTTTGATCATAAGCTACACTTATGCATGTTTGATGATATTATCTTATCTATCTTATGTGATCATTCACTATGCTTGGTGATGAGTGCATGTATTCAATGTTTATTATTTTGAGCGCTCCACCAAGATGTATGTGATATGGAAGAGTAACCCATGAGCCTAATTCATTGTGCATCTGCAGTCCAAAGAAAATCTTAAACTATGCACAAATTTAGGGGGAGCCCTTGCTTATCACATACTTCTCAAAGCGACGATGTTATTCAATCTTATTATCATTTGTCGAAGCTTTGATCTATATGTTGTCATCAATTTCCAAAAAGGGGGGATTGAAAGTGCAACTATCCCTAGGTGGTTTTGGTAATTCATAACAACATATAGCTCATTGAGCTAATGCTATTCCAAGACTATTATTTCAGGAAAGCTCAATGAATGGCATGGCATGGATAATGAAAGTGGATCCCTCGAAATACTAAGGACAAAGGATTGGCTCAAGCTCAAAAGCTCAAGACTCTTCATTTTATACTTTAGTGATCCAAGATCACATTGAGTCTATTGGAAAAGCCAATACTATCAAGGAGGGATGAGGTGTTGCTTAATGAGCCTCTTGCTTCATGTGCTTAGTGATATGCTCCAAAACCCTCAACTACTTTCCCACATCCACAAATGACCCAAACCCTAAGCAAATCGGTCTTACCGATAGGGATCTCGGTCTCACCTAGATGGGATTGTAATCTCTCTGTTTCCCTTCGTAACGTTTCGGTCTAACCGAAGTGAGCGATCGGTCCCACCAAGATTGCAATGTAAACTCTCTGTTTCCTTTTTGTAACATTTTGATCTCACCGAAAAGAGCAAATCGGTCCCACCGAGTTTACCTGACCAACTCTCTGGAAAGCTTATTACCAAATCGGTCTCACCGAGTTTGTGTAATCGGTCTTACAGAGATTACGTTATGCCCTAACCCTAACCGAATCGGTCTCACTGAGATGCATGTCGGTCCCACCGAAAATCACTAACGGTCACTAGGTTTACTAAATTGGTCCGACCGAGTCTGTTGAATCGGTCCCACCGAGTTTGGTAAATTGTGTGTAACGGTTAGATTTTGTGTGGAGGCTATATATACCCCTCCACCTCCTCTTCATTCGTAGAGAGAGCCATCAGAACGAACCTACACTTCCAACTTACCATTTTCTGAGAGAGAACTACCTACTCATGTGTTGAGGCCAAGATATTCCATTCCTACCATATGAATCTTGATCTCTAGCCTTCCCCAAGTTGCTTTCCACTCAAATCTTCTTTCCACCAGATCCAAAACCTATGAGAGAGAGTTGAGTGTTGGGGAGACTATCATTTGAAGCACAAGAGCAAGGAGTTCATCATCAACACACCATTTGTTACTTCTTGGAGAGTGGTGTCTCCTAGATTGGTTAGGTGTCACTTGGGAGCCTCCGACAAGATTGTGGAGTTGAACCAAGGAGTTTGTAAGGGCATGGCGATCGCTCACTTCGTGAAGATGTACTTCTTGGAGAGTGGTGTCTCCTAGATTGGCTAGGTGTCACTTGGGAGCCTCCGACAAGATTGTGGAGTTAAACCAAGGAGTTTGTAAGGGCAAGGAGATCGCCTACTTCGTGAAGATCTACTGCTAGTGAGGCAAGTCCTTCGTGGGCGACGGCCATGGTGGGATAGACAAGGTTGCTTCTTCGTGGGTGGAGCCCTCCGTGGACTCGCGCAGCCGTTACCCTTCGTGGGTTGAAGTCTCCATCAACGTGGATGTACGATAGCACCACCTATCGGAACCACGCCAAAAACATCAGTGTCTCCAATTGCGTTTGAATCCTCCAAACCCTTCCCTTTACTTTCTTGCAAGTTGCATGCTTTAATTTCCGCTGCCTATATACTCTTTGCATGCTTGCTTGAATATTGTGATGATTGCTTGACTTGTCCTAAAATAGCTAAAATCTGCCAAACTCTCAAATTGGGAAAAGGTTAAGTTTTTATTGGTCAAGTAGTCTAATCACCCCCCTCTAGACATACTTCAAGGTCCTACAATCTTCCACCAAGTAAACCAATTAGCATCAACTACAAGGAGTAATCAACACTACTAGCAACCCACAGGTACCAATTTATGGTTTAGATACAAGATTGGATACAAGAGATGAACTATGGTTTTGAGAGGAGATGGTGCTGGTGAAGATGTTGATGGAGATTGACACCCTCCCGATGAGAGGATCGTTGGTGATGACGATGGTGATGATTTCCCCCTCCCGGAGGGAAGTTTCCTCGGCAGAACAGCTCTGCCGGAGCCATAGATTGGTTCCGCCAAGGTTCCACCTCGTGGCGGCGGAGTTTCGTCCCATAAGCTTGCCTCTGATTTTTTCCAGGGTAAAAGTCTTCATATAGTAGAAGATGGGCACCGGAGGGCCACCAGGGGGGCCAGGAGACAGGGGCGTGCCCTATAGGGGTGGGCGCCCACCCACCCTCCTGGCCAGGGTGTGGGCCCCCTCTGGTGTTTTCTTCGCTCAGTAATTCTTTTAATTCCAAAAATAACTTCCGTGGAGTTTCAGGATTTTTGGAGCTGTGCGGAATAGGTTTCCAATATTTGCTCCTTTTCCAGCCAGAATTCCAGCTACCGGCATTCCCCCTCTTCATGGTAAACCTTGTAAAATAAGAGAGAATAGCCATAAGTATTGAGACATAATGTGTAATAACAACCCATAATGAAATAAATATTGATATAAAAGCATGATGCAAAATGGACGAATCAGACGGGAGACGAACGCATTTTCCTCACAGTTTTAGTTGCGACACAAGATCGAATGGTCACAGTTTCGAGAATGTTATAAGGCGAACGAGTCCAATTTTTTATTTTCTTCCTATATATAAAAAAGTATGCTACTTGGTGTCGGCTTAGTAAACAACGATTGTGCCAACCTTGACCGTTGGATTGACATTCAACGTCTGTCTGATAACCCACAAGTGTAGGGGATCGCAACAGCTTTCGAGGGTAAAGTATTCAACCCAAATTTATTGATTCGACACAAGGGGAGCCAAAGAATATTATTGAGTGTTAGCAGTTGAGTTGTCAATTCAACCGCACCTGGATAACTTAGTATCTGCAGCAAAGTATTTAGTAGCAAAGTAGTATGGTAATAAAAGTAACGATAACAAAAGTAAAGATAATTGTTTTTGGGTTTTTGTAGTAGTTGTAAGTAGCAACGGAAAAGTAAATAAGCGAAGAACAATATATGAAAAGCTCGTAGGCAATGGATTAGTGATGGATAATTATGCCGGATGCGATTCCTCATGTAATAGCTATAACATCGGGTGATATAGAACTAGCGCCAATTCATCAATGCAATGTAGGCATGTATTCCGTAAATAGTCATACGTGCTTATGGAAAAGAACTTGCATGACATCTTTTGTCCTACCCTCCCATGGAAGCGGGGTCCTAGCAGAAACTAAGGGATATTAAGGCCTCCTTTTAATAGAGAACCGGAACAAAGCATTAGCACAGAGTGAATAGATGAACTCCTCAAACTACGGTCATCACCGAGAAGTATCCCGATTATTGTCACTTCGGGGTTGTTGGATCATAACACATAATAGGTGACTATAGACTTGCAAGATAGGATCAAGAACACACATATATTCATGAAAACATAATAGGTTCAGATCTGAAATCATGGCACTTGGGCCCTAGTGACCAGCATTAAGCATAGCAAAGTCATAGCAACATCAATCTTAGAACATAGTGGATACTAGGGATCAAACCCTAACAAAACTAACTTGATTACATGGTAAATCTCATCCAACCCATCACCGTCTAGCAAGCCTACGATGGAACTACTCATGCACAGCAGTGAGCATCATGAAATTGGTGATGGAGGATGGTTGATGATGACGACGGTGACGAATCCCCCTCACCGGAGCCCTGAACGGACTCCGGATCAGCACTCCCGAGAGAGATTAGGGCTTGGCGGCGGCTCCATGTCGTAAAACGCAATGAAACTTTCTCCCTGATTTTTTCTCCCCGAACGTGAATATATGGAGTTGGAGTTGAGGTCCGTGGAGGTCCAGGGGGCCCACGAGATCATGAGGATGAGCACGACACCTTATGGTTTGAGGTTTTTATTTATGTGCCTAATGACCCTGAGATCAGGAAGTTAATCCTTCAAGAGGCTCATGATTCGCCTTACTCGATTCACCCAAGCAACACCAAGATGTATTTGGATTTGAAGGAAAGTTTCTAGTGGACAGGAATGAAGAAGGATATTGCAGAGTACGTAGCAGTATGCGATGTATGTCAAAGAGCTAAGGCAGAACATCGTAAACCAGCAAGGTTATTACAGCCATTGTCGATACCCGAATGGAAGTGGGATAATCTTGGCATGGATTTTATCACTGGATTACCCATGACTCGTTCAGGCTATGACTCTATCTGGGTTGTAGTTGATCGTTTGACTAAAGTAGCCCATTTCATCACGGTGAAAAAACTTATACGAGTGCTAAGTTGGCGAAGATATACATGACCAGGATCGTATGTCTGCATGGAGTTCCGAGGACCATTGTATCAGATAGAGGAACACAATTTACTTCAAAGTCTTGGAATCAGTTGCATGAAACTTTGGGTACCAGGCTAGAGTTCAGTACAGCCTTTCATCCACAGACAGATGGACAATCCGAGAGAGTCAATCAGATTCCAGAGGACATGTTGAGAGCTTGTGCGCTAGATTATGGATCTAGTTGGGATGACAATTTTCCCTATGTATAGTTCTCCTATAACAACAGTTGTCAAGCCAGTCTGAAGATGGCCCCTTTTGAAGCTTTGTACGAAAGGAGGTGTAGGACACCGTTATCGTGGGATGAAGTTGGAGATCGATAGTTGTTGGGACCAGACTTAATCAGAGAGTCTGAAGAGAAGGTTAAGTTGATTCGAGACAGACTCAAGGTAGCCCAGTCTAGGCAGAAGAGTTATGCAGATACTAAATGCAAGGAGGTAGCCTATGAAGTCGGAGACAGAGCATATCTTCGTGTGTCCCCACTTCGAGGAGTTAAACATTTTGGAGTCAAGGGAAAGCTAGCACCACATTTTGTGGGACCATACAGAGTTTTGGAACGCATGGGAGAAGTTGCGTACAAGTTGGAATTGCCTGAAGGATTATCAGGAGTTTATGATGTGTTTCACGTTTCCCAGCTGAAGAAGTGCCACACAGAGATGGCCAATATTCCTCTGAGAGATACAGTGACACTGGAAGCAATTCAGATAGTGATCTAACCTATGAAGAAAAACCAGTCATGATTCTCGAGTTTTCTAGCTGAGTTACTCGCAGCAAGATTATCAAGTTTTACAAACTTCAGTGGAGCCACCATACCGAGGAGGAAGCCACCTAGGAACGAGAAGAAGATCTTCGCAAGGACTACGCAAACCTTTTTACTTACCAACCCGAATCTCGAGGGTGAGATTCATCTTAAGGTGGGTAGGTTTGTAAAATCCCAATTTTCAATTTGGATGTTATACATAGATCATCATATGCATATCACAATTTATTTGCATTTTATTGTGATCCTAGACATCTTAAGCAACTCAAGGACCCAAGGAGAGAGTTGGAGGTTTCACAAATTTTCATATTTGATTTTTTTTCAAATTTGAAAAGAGGATCAATTTGATTTTAATAATTTTCTCTCCAATTATTTCCAATAATAAAAATAAATGCGAGAAGGTAATATGACTTCTTCAACAGAAGAGAAATATTGGAGAAGAAATTTTAAAATCAAATTATTATTTGTATCTAGATTTTATTTGCTATTTTACTTGAATTAGAGAATACTTGCATTTTAGGCAAAAAAATGTTCATCTTGTCCTAAATATTAGGTTTGGACGGTGAAAATTGTTTCTGGAATTTTTAGAATTTTTTTATATTTTATTAGGATTTTTCTCGCGTGGTGAAATTATTTATATAAAAAAATGTTTCCCGAACCGAACAGGGCCGAAGCCCAGCCGGCCCACGCGTGCGCCGCCTTCCCCCGCTGCAAGTCGTGCCGCCGCCGGACTCCGAGGAGTCTAGGCACTCCCCGCCGCCGCCGGACCCCCTCCAAGTCGGAAGCCCCCGGGCCTCCTTTATAAGCCTCCGCCACCCTCCCTCCCCCCCTCGTCCTTGCACAAGCGCCACCACCCACCGCCGCCGCCGCCTTGCCATAACCGCCATCGCCGCCTAGTTAGCTTCTTTGCCGCCGCTTGCCGCCCGCCGTCAGCCGCCGCCCGCATCGCCACGCCGCCACCCATCGTCGCCCATAGCGCCGCCGCCGCCGCCGCCTGCCGGATATCACCGTCGGTCAACCCCGGCTAAATGGTATAAAACCGTTCGGTTTCTTGTTTATTTTTTAGATCGGTTTTTAGTTTTAGTTTTTGTTTATTTAGTAAACGTTCACTGGTTAGTTCGTTTCAACGAACGGTTTTCATTCGTTTAGTTCCGTTAACGAACGTTCGCACGGTAGATTTTTCATTTTAGTTTTATTTTCGGCCAGGGACCTATCCGCGAATAGTTTTCTCACGATTTAGCCCCCTGATCTTAAAACTAGCATAACTTTTTGCTCGTTTGTGCGGATTAGATGAAACCAGCGCCTAAATCTTCATGACAATCTCTTCTTTCCAGTTAACAAATTTGACATGATTTTGACACTTCAAAATTTGAGTTTAGTTCAGATTAATAAACGATCTTGTTTCATTCGTTTCTTGAGTTTAGTATCTCTGTTTGAGTCGTTACTTTTTGCTAATCGTAGCTAATCACCTATACTTACTGCAAAGATCTAATCTATATGATAATAATGCTGTTAGGCTTTGTTTTATGTTTAGTTTATGTTGGAAATATGCCCTAGAGGCAATAATAAAATGGTTATTATTATATTTCCTTGTTCATGATAATTGTCTATTGTTCATGCTATAATTGTATTGACCGGAAACCGTAATACATGTGTGAATACATAGACCACAACATGTCCCTAGTGAGCCTCTAGTTGACTAGCTCATTGATCAACAGATTGTCATGGTTTCCTGACTATGGACATTGGATGTCATTGTTTACGGGATCACATCATTAGGAGAATGATGTGATGGACAAGACCCAATCCTAAGCATAGCACAAGATCGTGTAGTTTGTTTGCTAAAGCTTTTCTAATGTCAAGTATCATTTCCTAAGACCATGAGATTGTGTAACTCCCGGATACCGTAAGAATGCTTTGGGTGTACCAAACGTCACAACGTAACTGGGTGGCTATAAAGGTGCAGTACAGGTATCTCTGAAAGTGTCTGTTGGGCTGGCACGAATCGAGACTAGGATTTGTCACTCCGTATGACGGAGAGGTATCTTTGGCCCCTCTCGGCAATGCATCATCATAATAAGCTCAATGTGACTAAGTAGTTGGTCACGGGATCATGCATTACGGAATGAGTAAAGTGACTTGCCGTTAATGAGATTGAACGAGGTATTGGGATACCGACGATCGAATCTCGGGCAAGTAATGTACCGATTGACAAAGGGAATTGTATACAGGATTGCTTGAATCCTTGACATCATGGTTCATCCAATGAGATCATCGTGGAACATGTGGGAGCTAACATGGGTATCCAGATCCCGCTGTTGGTTATTGGTCGGAGAGCTGTCTCGGTCATGTCTGCATGATTCCCGAACCCATAGGGTCTACACAATTAAGGTTCGGTGATGCTAGAGTTGTTATGGGAAATAGTATGTGGTTACCGAATGTTGTTAGGAGTCCCGGATGAGATCGTCACGAGGAGTTCCAGAATGGTCTGGAGGTGAAGATTTATATATGGGAAGTCATCATACGGTCACTGGAAGTATTCGGGGGTTTGCCGGTATTGTACCGGGACCACCGAAGGGGTACTAGGGGTCCATCGGGAGGGTCCATGTAACGCCCCGGATTCGATGCGCCAGGTGTCTGCCAGTTATTCGCCGCCATTGCCATGTCATGTGCTTGCGTGTTGCATTTTGCCATGTCATCATCTGCATTTCATCTGCATGTTTTTCAAAACTTGCATCCGTTCGGGTTCCCCCGGTTCTCTCCGTTGTCCGTTCGGAGTCCAGACACACTAGCACGCGCCCGCGGCACCTCCGAAATATTATTTTATAAGTGGCATAAAAATGTTTCCGGAATGGGTTGCAACTTGTCGTGTGGCCTTATTATAGTGTAGACAGACCGCCTGCCAAGTTTCATCGCATTCGGAGTCCATTTGTTAGCCCAACCGTTAAACCTACAACCGCAATATAGTCGGTCTATACGTCGGACGTTTTCGGTATCCGGAAACTGCCGCCAGGCCTCTCTCTCTCTCTTCTCTCCACTTAGCCCAACCTCTCTTCACAGCTCACCTAGACTCCCTCCACTCCGGAGCCGTCCGATGGCGATCGAACGTCTCCGAAACGGAGCAAAACCCCTAACCCTAGCCTCCTTTTCCTATAAATGGAAGCCTCCCTTCCATTTTTGGCAGCAGCCCATTCCCCCTCCTCGAAATCCGCACGCCACCTGCCTCCTCCCACCTCGGGGGCCGCACCGCCGCCTTCCCCCTCCAAATCCGGCGCCCCCAGCCTCCTCTCGCCATGTGGCATGCCTCCATCGCCTTGCACCCACCACCACCAAACCAGCCAACCAGCGCCTCACGCGTCTCCCAGCAGCCTTCCGCCACCAGAGCCCGCCCCAGCCCATGGAGCCCCCGAGCCCATCTGGGCCGAGGAGCTCGCTCTGCACCCGCCGCCTGCCACGAACCCTAGCGCCTCCTCCGCCGCGCCCTCCCACCGTCCCGCCTCGTCCTCCTCCCCTCGCAAGCCTCGACGCCCGCTCCCTCCTGCTCACCCGGCCGCGCTGATCCCGCCCTCTGCAGATCCGCCCGCCGAGCTCTCTGACTTCGCCACCGACCAGCCGCGACGCCGTATCCGTGCCCCCGCGCCTAGATTCGTGCGCCACCGACCCGTTCCTGTCTCCCTCGCCCGTCTCCGACCTCGTCCCGGCTCCGCTCACCTCGACGGTGCCCCGTGCCACCATCCAGCGCCGCCGGCCTCGTCTTCTGCGAGGCGGACGACGAACGCGTCTCCCGCTCGTCCCCATGGGCCTCGGTGCCCCGACGGGCCTCCTCTCCCCTGGGCCAGGCCCAGCCCCAAGCCAAGCCGGCCTCGCTCGGCCTCTCCACCGACCGGGCCAAGAGCCCAAGGGTGAGGCCACCCCCCAGCGCCCCTCCTTATTTTTTTTCCTCATGTTGGGCCAGCCCGCAGTTTCAGCCCAGTAGTGTTTTTTTCCAGTCTGTGCGATTTTAGGATTTATCCAGTGTTTTACTGTTTTTCAGAAAAACCCCTAGACTTCATGCATTTAATAACTCATCAACCGTGCATCACATGTAAAAACTTAATGTATGTAAAATGCTCAGAAAATTGTGTAGATTAATAATATGTCACTTTCATCAATGTTAAAAATGTTTAACATGCTGTTTGTGTTAATTTGCATAAATGCCATGTTAAAATGATTTATTTCATAACTAAATAACCGTTGCTCCATTTTAAATAAACTTTATATGTAAATGGGGTGGAAAAATGCCTAGATTAACATGGTCCACTTTATTTTCCTGTTTAACAACTTTAAAATATGTTTTAGGGCAGAACAGTACCAAATTCATAATATGCTCATGAGGATTTTCCGGACTTGTTGTTCGTTGTTTCCGGCCTCATTTAAACTTGCCTAGGTAGGTAGTTTTGTTATGCTTCACCCCTTGCCATGTTTAATAACATTTAATATTGTTGAGTAGCTTATAACTAGAGAGAACTAAATAATTGATGTGGTGTTTCGTCAATATGCAACTCGTTGCATATTGAGCTCCACTTAATTTGTAGTGTTGTTTGTGCATATTGCCATGCCATGCTTCATTAAACCGGACATGCATCATACTTGTTTGGGCATCATGCCATGCTTATGCTTGTTGGTTTACTATGTTGTTTGCTTCTTTCCGGGTTGCCTTCGATTTCGTCCCGGTAATGTTGTGATTGTGAGGATTCGTTCGTCTACGACCGTTTGTCTTCTTCATGGACTCGTTCTTCTTCCTTGCGGATTTCGTGGCAAGATGACCGCTACTACTGGATCTCACTACTATCATTGCTATGCTAGTTGCCTCGTTCTTTCGCTATGCTGCGCTACCTATTACCTGTTTGTCCAGCCATCCCAAATTGCCATGAACCCCTAACCTTTGACACCTGTCCTATGCAAACCGTTGTTTGGCTATGTTACCGCTTTTGCTCAGCCCCTCTTATAGCGTTGCTAGTTGCAGATGAAGTTGAAGATTTCTCCATGGTGGACAGGGTTTATGTTGGGATATCACAATATCTCTTATATTATTAATGCATCTATATATTTGGTAAAGGGTGGAAGGCTCGGCCTTATGCCTGGTGTTTTGTTCCACTCTTGCCGCCCTAGTTTCCGTCATACCGTGTTATGTTCCCGGATTTTATGCTCCTAACGCGGTCGGGTGATTTATGGGACCCCCCTGACAGTTCGCTTTGAATAAAACTTGTCCAGCAAGGCCCAACATTGACTTTTACCATTTGCCTCACCACCACCTATATTTCCCTTGGGAGTAATTAACCCAAGGGTCATCTTTATTATCGCCCCCCCGGGCCAGTGCTTGTCTAAGTGTTGGTCCGAACCGAGCAGCCTGCGGGGCCACCTCTTGGCAACTCGAGGGCTGGTTTTACTCGTAGCTTGACTTATCCGGTCGTGGCCTGAGACGAGATACGCGCGGCTACTATCAGGATGTCGGCACGCCGGGAGGCTTTGCTGGTCTTGTTTTACCATTGTCGAAATGTCTTGATGTACCGGGATACCGAGCCTGATCAGAGTGTCCTGGGTGAAGGTCTATTCCTTCGATGATCGTGAGAGCTTGTCATGGGCTAAGTTGGGACACCCCTGTAGGGTATAAACTTTCGAGAGCCGTGCCCGCGGTTATGTGGCAGATGGGAATTTGTTAATGTCCAGTTGTAGATAACTTGACACTTGATCCGAATTAAAATGCATCAACCGAGTGTGTAGCCGTGATGGTCTCTTCTTGGCGGAGTCCGGGAAGTGAACACGGTTTCTGTGTTATGTCTGACGTAAGTAGGTGTTCAAGATCACCTCTTGATCATTGCTAGCTTCACGACCGTTCCGCTTGTTCTCTTCTCGCTCTTCTTTGCGTATGTTAGCCACCATATTATGCTTAGCCGCTGCTGCAACCTCACCACTTTACCCCTTCCTTTCCCATTAAGCTTTGCTAGTCTTGATACCCATGGTAATGGGATTGCTTTGAGTCCTCGTGGCTCACCGATACTTCCAAAACCAGTTTGCGGTGCCTATGTTACCGAAAGGTGACGCAATCAAGCTCAAGGAGGAGCTCGATGAAGATCTTGCCCTTTGTGTTGTTTCGTTCTAGTTGATCAAGAGTGGACCCGGTTAGGGTCGATCGGGGACCTTTATCGCATTTGGGGTTCTTCTTTTATTTTGGTTCCGTAGTCGGACCTTGATTGTATCTGGATGATGTAATGCTTTATTCATGTATTTGTGTGAAGTGGCGATTGTAAGCCAACTATGTATCTCTTTCCCTTATGTATTACATGGGTTGTGTGAAGATTACCTCACTTGCGACATTGCTTTCAATGCGGTTATGCCTCTAAGTCGTGCTTCGACACGTGGGAGATATAGCCGCATCGAGGGCGTTACAGTCCACCTGCCCCGAAGGGCCCTATGGGCTGTATGTGGAAGGGAACCAGCCCCTAAGTGGGCTAGGCGCCATCCCCCCTAGGGCCCATGCGCCTAGGGTTTGGGGGAAACCCTAAAGGGGGCGTCCCCTTGGCTTGGGGGGCAAGCCCCCTCCCCTTGGCCGCCGCCCCCTCTAGATCTCATCTAGAGGGGCCGTCACCTTCCCCATTTGTCCTATAAATAGAGGGAAGGAGGGAGGGTAGTAGCACATCATCCAAGGCATAGCCCTCCCCCTCTCCAACACCCCCTCCTCCTTCGTTGAGCTTGGCGAAGCCCTGCTATAGAACCGCTGCTCCTCCACCACCACGTCGTCGTGTTGCCGGAGTTCTTCCCCAACTTCTCCTTCCCCCTTGCTGGATCAAGAAGGAGGAGACGTCCCCCTGCTACACGTGTGTTGAACGCGGAGGCGCCATTATTCGGCGCTTAGATCGGAATCTGTAGGATCGGAAGTATGTCTAGAGGGGGGGGGGGTGATTAGACTACTTGACAACTTAAAAGTTTAGCCTTTTGATTAGGGCAAGTTTTTAGCAAGTTCACAATGATGAGCAAGTCAAGTATCACCCTACACATGCAATTCTAGAGTAGTGGCAGCGGAAAGTAAATTCCACATGTAGTAAATAAGAGGTGGAGAAGAGCAAACGCAATTTGGAGACACGGAGATTTTTTCTCGTGGTTCCGATAGGTGGTGCTATCGTCAATCCACGTTGATGGAGACTTCAACCCACGGAGGGTAACGGCTGCGAGAGTCCATGGAGGGCTCCACCCACGAAGGGTCCACGAAGAAGCAACCTTGTCTATGCCATCATGGCCTCGCCCACGGAGGACTAGCCTTACTCGGGTAGATCTTCACGAAGTAGGCGATCTCCTTGCCCTTACAAACTTCTTGGTTCAACTCCACATCTTGACGGAGGCTCCCAAGCGACACCTAACCAATCTAGGAGGCACCACCCTCCAAAAGATAATAGATGGTGTTGGTGATGATGAACTCCTTGCTCTTGTGCTTCAAATGATAATCTCCCCAACACTCAACTCTCCTCACCGATTTGGCTGTGGTGGAGGAAGGGTTGAGTGGAAAGCAACTTGGGAAGGCTAGAAATCAAGTTTAATATGGTGGGAGTGGAGCAACTTGATCTCAACACAAGGGTAGGTAGTTTTCTTCTCGAAATGTAAGGTAGGAGTGGTAGTTCTTTCGATGGCTCTCTCCACGAATGAAGAGGAGGTGGAGGGTATTTATAGTCTCCACACAAAATCCAACTGTTACACACATTTGACCAATCTCGGTCGGACCGAAGTTGACAACTCGGTGAGACCGAAAGTTCAAATCTTGTGAACGTTGGGATTTTCGTGGGACCGAAAATACAATCTCGGTTAGTCCGATTCTTCCAAAGTCTAGGGTTTGCCAATCTCGGTGGGACCGACTTTCTCATCTCGGTGACACCGATTTGAGTACGAATGTTACGAAGCTTGGCAACACCAATTTCGAATGACCGAGTTTGGAATCGGAAAATCCAAAAATCTTAGGGTTTGGGTATATGGTGAGGTGGTTCATCTCGGTGTGGTGAGTTTATGGAATCGGTGGGACCGAGATTACTTATGGGTTTATGTTGGAATGAAAGATTGCTGATAGTTTGAGAGATAAATCATTAAGCACTTTGAGCAACCAGATCATCATCATAACCTCATCCCTTTTAATAGTATTGGCTTTCCTATGGACTCAATGTGATCTTGGATCACTAAACCAAAATGGAGTCTTGAGCTTTTGCCAATGTTTTCCTTAGCATTTTGAGGGGTCCACATCATCACCATTGCCATACCCATATCAATGAACTTTCTCAAACATTCTCAAGGAATAATTAGTTCAATGATATATATGTTGTTATTAACTACCAAAACCACCGGGATTAGTTGCACTTTCAATCTCCCCTTTTGGTAAATGATGACAACATATAGATCAAAGCTTCGACAAAAGATATAATCAATGAATAACATCGTCGCTTTGAGAAGTATGTGATAAGCAAGAGCTCCCCCTAAATTTGTGCATTATTTAAGATTTGCGTTTGAATGCAAATGCACAATCGATTAGGATCATGGGTCACTCTTCCATGTCACATACATCTTGGTGGAGCGCACAAAATGATAAGAATGAATAACATGCACCCAATCACCAAGACATGAGTAAATGATCATACAAGATATAGATAGAATATGATAAGCATCAAGCACACATTAAGCATAGTATGATCAAGCACTCATCAAGATAGAGCAAACGTAGTATCAAACACACGAAATGTCTCGAAGAACTCAAAAGTATCTCAAGGAAAACCGCAAACGAACGAGCAAAAACGAGCACTCTCTCTCTCGAAGTCCTATGATCTATACAATTTCTCCCCCTTTGGCAACAAGTTACCAAAAGTTTGAAAAGTATAGAGCTAATCGTCACTAGGGACTCTGCGGGCGGCTCCTGCTGCGTCGATGGAGTGGAGATAGCTGCATCTGCAAAAGCTTCTGCTGAAGTCTGTGGAGCTGGAGGAGTAGACACCGGAGCTGGTCTTTGGGCCGATGGAGCTGTAGGAGGTGCTGATGTAGTAGCCCAGGGTCATCCTTTGGAATAGCAAATGATCTGGGCTTTGTGGGCACTGCAGCAGTGCTCATAGTCATCTGGACTAGATCACCTTCCATCTCCTTCATGAGCTCTGCCTTCTCCCTCTTGGCTTCCTCAATGTCGCCTCAAGCTTGTTGACGGTGACCTGCACTTCAGTCATCTTGACGTCCAGAGCATCGAACTTATCTTCAACTATCCTCTCAAGGCTCTCCTGAGACTGCACTATGCTGGCCAGGCATAGTTCAATTCTCTGAGTGGCTTCAAGAAGTTGTTCTCCAATGCTCTTGGGCTTTCTTCTGCTTCTTGCTTCCTTCTCGCCTTTGGCTTGTTTGGCAGCTTCAGTCTTAGCATGTCCTTCCACAGATGTGGGAGCATCCTCAGTCATCACAACTTCGTTATCTTCATGTTCAGGCTGCAGTGGCAAGTGGGGTCTATCCAATGTAGGTGTCCGTGCCAAACTTAGCATTGATGAGCATCCGAATGTGCGGAGCATACCCACACGACCTCTTACAGTCTGCTGTTGTCCTCTTGATAGTCTCTACTATCGTGTCCATCACCTTAAAAGGTGTCTTCGATCCAGAATGTGCAGCATGTTGATAGAGTAGCCTCTTATCATGCGATGGTCTCTGACTTGGGCATCAAAGTATGCCTCGTAATGGTGTTAGTGGTTGGGAGACCTGCTCAAGATGGTAAACCGATCCAAGCTTCCATATCTCAACATCCTTGTCGGTACCTCATTGTACATGTTCTTCATAGACTCGTGATTTTTCTTTGGAATGCCATAGACATCAACATCATCATCCCTTGATATTTGGTGCATTCAGCAACGCTCTCCATTCTTCAACTGTTGAATGGAATCTCGTCCTTCATCATCCATACAATTCGCCATCCGGATAGAAATGTCTTGTGGCATAGAACCGCATGATCATCTCATCATTCCAAGCGATCGACCGACCAACAAACTCAGCAACTCCACATGCGGTGAAGCTCTCATGCACATGTGGGAAATAGTCTCTGTGCTCTTCACTGTCGATGTATTCCCAGTCAACATACCTGGTGTCAGCAACAATTGGCTTCTTATCCATAAGAACTGTCTCATAGAAATCTTGTTGCTCTCGGGTGTGGAACCTTGAGTCAACTGCTGTCCTTCTCCTGGTGGCATATGGATCAACTTGCCTCCATAGCCTGAGTCCTTTGTCCTTCCTTTCCTTCATATTTTCAGCTCGAGGATGAGCATCATTATGAACTGGCAATTTCTGTCTGAGCTTTAGCAAAACATGTGCCTCTTCATCAGATTCAGCAGGTGGCACATTGTCCTTCTTCTTTTCTGAAGCAGGAATATTTCTCACAGTCTTCTTTGGCTTGGCAGCAGGTTTGGCTTGGGCTGCCTTTGCTGGAGCTGATGGCTTAGATTTTGTGGCTGCTCCTGCCCTAATGGCATCTCCCATCAACTTTTGCTTCTGAGGAGGCTGAGGTGCTTCCTCATCAGAATCATCATCAGCTTCTTCATGAACTAGCCTCTTCCTCTTGGAAGTTTTCTTGATCTTGCCGGGAGGTTTCTTCTTCCATGCTCAGCTTCTTTGCAATGTGGATTTCTTCACCTTGCTGGTGCCTTTCTTTGTTGTTGCCCTTGATAGCCTTTGGCAACCACTTGCCTTTTTGGCTTGGAGGTAATCTCCTCATCTGCAACAAAGTCGAGAATCCTCCTCGTCGTAATTCTTCTTCTTCCAGCCCAGTGGCAGCCGCAGCAAACCACTTGGAGTGCTTCTCTCCATCATCTGAAAAACTGCTTGCTTCAGACTTGTCACCGCCTCGAATCTCAACCGGTGATTCAGACTGTTTTGGCTGTCACTTGCATCGGATATGACCGACAACCTGTGAATGGAATAGGTATAGGCAGAATGGAAGAGTTATCACAAACTGCAGAGGATTTTGCAAAAAGAATGAGTTCAAACATTAGTTTTAGGTTTTCACAGAATGCATTTCGGTCTGACCGAGTCTATAAATTCGGTGAATCCGAAGTGTCTAAACCTAACCGTACACACCACTTTCGGTTGGACCGAAATGGGTTTCGGTCTAGCCGAGAGCACTAGGGTTTCACTGAATCTTCACTTCGGTCTTACCGATTTGCACAACTCGGTTTAACCGAAAAGTGCAGTGCAATGGCCAGAGGCCAAATCGGTCAGTCCGAGAATGTAGAATCGGTCACACCGAGATGTGTTCGGCGGAAACCTAACCCTAAGATTTTCACTCGAATTTTGTTCTATGATCTAATCTGCTGGACAGGAAGATTTCAATCTTGGCAAGAAGCTAGGCAAAACCTATCGTGCATAGAATCGAGAGGTTGAAGCACGAGAGGATGAAACTCACCCAATCTGGTGGAGCTTCACTCGGCGCAACGGCGCGATGAGATTGTCCGCTGACGGCGATGGAGACCATGCGGGGCGCACAACGACGGCGGAGACGATCCAAAGACCACGGCGACGGCAGCGAAGGGTTTGAGGGCGAGGCGTTTGAAGAAGTAATCAATCGCGCTGTCCTCGGGTATATATACCCTTCGGTTGTCGGTGGGACCGAGTTGGAAAACTTCGGTGGGACCGAGATGGTTAATCTGCGTGCGATTACACACTTCGTCACGCCGAATTTGTAACTCGGTTTCACCGAGGTGAAAACCTAGATCAATCCAAGTCATTTGATCCGTCCGATTTGAGTATATTGGTTTGACCGAAAGTACTTAGAAGGTTTTGGAATTTAGGCTTTTGACGGATCGGTGGCTCCGAGTGCTCCTCACTCGGTCTGTCCAAAAAGTCTTGTTCAAAGTTTGTGATATAAGCATGAATAGAGTTTGAGACAAGAAGGCATAAATAGCTAGGGAGGACCTTAGGCATTCTTGTCCATCCATTTGGTCAAAAAGAAAATCCAAAAGACCAAAGCAACAAATGGATGTCCTCGAATGGATTAAATCATGCATCCAACATGCTCACACAATAAGATAGCAAATGAAATATGTGTCAAACATGCACAAACAAAACTCTAGCAACTAGCACACAATTTGGCGATGACTAGGTCATCTATATATGACTATATTGACTTAGGAGTCAAATGAGAACATTTGATCATAGGTCATACTCATCGTTTAAGCACAAGTGGGGTTACCACTTTTCCATAAAGCATTAATGTGTTCACATCATTTGAAGATGCTTTAGCTCAATTCTTTAGAGCAAAGCTCCCCCTTGATGTGAGAACCCCTTTTAAAGGGTCAAACTAACCTTGGGTTGTCGTTGAAGACTTCATGTAGATGTTGAAGATGTGGATGCTCAATGTTGATGAAGATCATCAAGAGTTGGGAGCAATCCTTTGGATTCGGGCACTTTCAATACCTACATGGGTTAGTCCCACAAGGAACAAACAAGGATTTCCATGGACATAGATTGAAGTACACAATAGATGATGTCCATGAAAGCAATGATTACCTTGTCCCTTGACTTACCAACAAGAGGGTTTGTGACTCCATGAACTAGTGCAAGATGTGGAAGTTGATTGCACAAGTTCTTTGCCAAAATGAATGTGAGTGAAGTATGTTGGCGGAGTCACCCTCAAGAACTCTCTAGTTCTTCTTCTTCGGGATCCACATCATCTTGATGGGAATCCTTGGGGTAGTAGTTGAGCTTGTCAAGTAGAACTTGAAGTTGCCTTGGGAACCCACTTGACCATGACCTTGGGTGCTTCAATGAATGCATCAATCTCCTCTTGAAGCTTGTCCTTGCCTTTTAGCTTGTGGTCTTGTGGTGGAAGGTCATCTTGAGCTTGTTCCTCATTGGAAGAAGTAGGATCATACTTCTCCTTTTGAGAAACAAACTTTGGAGTGGGATATTGACCTTCTTCCCATTCAACACCCTCGGCGTTGAACTTTCGCTCAAAACCAATTCCTTGATTCTTCCTGTCTTCCTTGCTTGCGAACAATTTCCTCAAAGCTCTTGCTTCCGGCAAGACTCTTGTAGACACCTTTCTCTATAATCCCTTTCAATAAACTATTTTCTTGCTCAAGTGAAACTTGGCTTGAAACATTGTTAGTGGAATCAAGAGAATTACTAGAAGTAACAACATTTGATTTAGTATGATTATTGTTACTACTAGATGAAGAATTTTTCTTATGCTTGTCATGCTTAGTTTTAATAGGTGGCAAGAAATTAGACAAGAGAAGTCGTTTGGCAAGATATGAAGAACTCTTCTTTCGAAGATCGTCATTGATAGCTTTTAGAAACTCATGTTCTTGCTCTAGATTGAGCTTCTCGAAGCGTAGCTTCTCATGAGATCTTAGGAGCTCTCTATGATCTTCTTGAGTTGTTTCATGAGCTAACTTAAGAGTGTTTAGTTCTTTAGTTAGACGCTCAATCTCCTTCATAGCATTGTCATTCGACTCTTCTCGACTATAAAGACTATTAGCATGTTCATCATTACTAAGCTCACTAGATTTATCATGTAAAAGCTCATCTTCACCAAGCAAGTCATCCTCATCACTATCAAAGTCAATAAACTCAGGATGTGATACCTTGGGGCCTTTTGCCATGAAGCATCTTCCAATTCCCTCATTTGGTGAATCAAATATGTCATAGGAGTTGGAGTTGGAGGACACGAGAGCAAGACCGCAACACCTTCATCTTGAATGTATTCGGAGTTGGAGTGATAGCTTCTTTCGAGTGATTGTCGAGTCGGAGCCGGAAACCCATTCACCAACATGAGCTTGATGTTTTCTCCTTGTGTAGCTCCTTGATGACTTGTCTTTCCTTTCCGAATCCTTGCTTCTCCGAGAGGATCTTCGCTCATAACGATCATCTCTACTCCTTCTCTCTTTTCGAGGTGACTCTTCCTTGAGCTTCTTCTTCTTGGAGATTCTTCTCTTCTCTTGTGGGGAGTCGAACACTCATTTGAGTAGTGTCCGGTCTTCCACAATTGTAGCAGCTTCGATCACGACTAGAAGATCTCTTATCATCATATGATCTAGACTTTGAGCTTCTTTCCTTGCTTCTACTCTTGTAGAATTTGTTGAAGTTCTTCACCATTAGGCTTATCTCTTCATTGGAAACTAGCTTGTCACTTGAGGATGTGGGAGCTTCAACTGTAGCTTTGTAAGCACCACTTGACTTGTTGTGAAGCTCTTCCTTATCTTCAAGTGTCATCTCATGAGCAACAATTCTTCCAATGACTTGAGAGGCTTGAGATCTTTGTAGTTTGGCATCATTTGGATCAAAGTGCACACGGTGTCATACTTTCCATCCAAAGCTCTGAGGATCTTCTTGATGATGAATCGGTCGGTCATTTCTTCGCTTCCTAAGCCTGCCATCTCATTGGTGATGAGAGCAAGCCTAGAGTACATTTCAGCGACTCCTTCACCTTCCTTCATCTTGAACTTGTCAAGCTGACCTTGAAGAACATCTAGCTTTGATTCCTTCACGGACTCGGTACCTTCGTGCATTTCGACCAAAGTATCCCAAATCTCTTTTGCATTCTCAAGACGGCTGATCTTGTTGAACTCCTCGGGACACAAAGCATTGAAGAGAATGTCACAAGCTTGAGCATTGTTCAGAACATCCGCAACTCATCACCGTAGCTTCGCGATCCGAACTTTTCCTTCCTCAAGAAATCACCTTGCAAGCCAACACAAATAATGCCCCATGCGGCGGGGTTATGTCCAAGAATATGCATTTTCATTTTATGCTTCCAACTAGCAAAGTTTGAACCATCAAAGTAAGGACCTCTCTGAAAATTACCCTCACTAGACGCCATACTCTCCTAGGTTGTGAAACCAAGCTTATGGAATCCAATGCAATGAAACCAATCCAATGGAGACCAAAGCTCTGATACCACTTGTAGGATCGGAAGTATGTCTAGAGGGGGGGTGATTAGACTACTTGACAACTTAAAAGTTTAGCCTTTTGATTAGGGCAAGTTTTTAGCAAGTTCACAATGATGAGCAAGTCAAGTATCACCCTACACATGCAATTCTAGAGTAGTGGCAGCGGAAAGTAAATTGCACATGTAGTAAATAAGAGGTGGAGAAGAGCAAACGCAATTTGGAGACACGGAGATTTTTTCTCGTGGTTCCGATAGGTGGTGCTATCGTCAATCCACGTTGATGGAGACTTCAACCCACGGAGGGTAACGGCTGCGAGAGTCCACGGAGGGCTCCACCCACGAAGGGTCCACGAAGAAGCAACCTTGTCTATGCCATCATGGCCTCGCCCACGGAGGACTAGCCTTACTCGGGGTAGATCTTCACGAAGTAGGCGATCTCCTTGCCCTTACAAACTTCTTGGTTCAACTCCACATCTTGACGGAGGCTCCCAAGCGACACCTAACCAATCTAGGAGGCACCACCCTCCAAAAGATAATAGATGGTGTTGGTGATGATGAACTCCTTGCTCTTGTGCTTCAAATGATAATCTCCCCAACACTCAACTCTCCTCCCTGATTTGGCTGTGGTGGAGGAAGGGATTGAGTGGAAAGCAACTTGGGAAGGCTAGAAATCAAGTTTCATATGGTGGGAGTGGAGCAACTTGATCTCAACACAAGGGTAGGTAGTTTTCTTCTCGAAATGTAAGGTAGGAGTGGTAGTTCTTTCGATGGCTCTCTCCACGAATGAAGAGGAGGTGGAGGGTATTTATAGTCTCCACACAAAATCCAACTGCTACACACATTTGACCAATCTCGGTCGGACCGAAGTTGACAACTCGGTGAGACCGAAAGTTCAAATCTTGTGAACGTTGGGATTTTCGTGGGACCGAAAATACAATCTCGGTTAGTCCGATTCTTCCAAAGTCTAGGGTTTGCCAATCTCGGTGGGACCGACTTTCTCATCTCGGTGACACCGATTTGAGTACGAATGTTCTGAAGCTTGGCAACACCAATTTCGAATGACCGAGTTTGGAATCGGAAAATCCGAAAATCTTAGGGTTTGGGTATATGGTGAGGTGGTTCATCTCGGTGTGGTGAGTTTATGGAATCGGTGGGACCGAGATTACTTATGGGTTTATGTTGGAATGAAAGATTGTCGATAGTTTGAGAGATAAATCATTAAGCACTTTGAGCAACCAGATCATCATCATAACCTCATCCCTTTTAATAGTATTGGCTTTCCTATGGACTCAATGTGATCTTGGATCACTAAACCAAAAATGGAGTCTTGAGCTTTTGCCAATGTTTTCCTTAGCATTTTGAGGGGTCCACATCATCAGTCATTGCCATACCCATATCACTGAACTTTCTGAAACATTCTCAAGGAATAATTAGTTCAATGATATATATGTTGTTATTAACTACCAAAACCACCCGGGGATTAGTTGCACTTTCAGAATCAACCACGATCTGAATCGCTGCGAGTACGACTCCTTCATCCATGTTCTTGCAACGCTTCCGTTTTGCGATCTTCAAGGGTATGAAGATGCACTCCCCTCTCTCTCGTTGCTAGTCTCTCCATAGATTGATCTTGGTGATGCGTAGACATTTTTTAATTTCTGCAACGATCCCCAATAGTGGTATCAGAGCTAGGTCTATGCGTAGTTTCTATGCACGAGTAGAACACAAGTTGTTGTGGGTGTTGATTTCGTCAATTTACTTGCCGTTACTAGTCGTATCTTGACTCGGCGGCATCGTGGGATGAAGCGGCCCGGACCGACCTTACACGTACGCTTACGTGAGACAGGTTCCACCGACTGACATGCACTAGTTGCATAAGGTGGTTACTGGGTGTCTGTCTCTCCCACTTTAGTCGGATCGGATTCGATGAAAAGGGTCCTTATGAAGGGTAAATAGCAATTGGCATATCACGTTGCGGTTTTGGCATAGGTAAGAAATGTTCCTGCTAGAAACCTATAGCAGCCACGTAAAAAACTTGCAACAACAATTAGAGGACGTCTAACTTGTTTTTGCAGCATATGTCGTGTGATGTGATATGGCCAAAAGGATGTGATGAATGATATATGTGATGTATGAGATTGATCATGTTCTTGTAATAGGAATCATGACTTGCACGTCTAACTTAATTTATTGTATGACCTGCATGTCACTGAAAACGCCATGTAATTACTTCACTTTATTGCTGACCGTTAGCCATAGTAGTAGAAGTAACAGTTGGCGAGACAACTTCATGAAGACACGATGATGGAGGTCATGGTGTCATGTCGGTGACGATGATGATCATGGCGCCCCAAAGATGGAGATCAAAAGGAGCAAAATGATATTGGCCATATCATGTCACTATTTGATTGCATGTGATGTTTATCATGTGTTTGCATCTTATTCGCTTAGAGTGACGGTAGCATAAATAAGATGTTCCCTCATAAAATTTCAAGAAAGTGTCCCCCCTAACTATGCACCGTTGTGAAAGTTCATTGTTTCGAAGCACCACGTGATGATCGGGTGTGATAGATTCTAACATTCACATACAATGGGTGTAAGCCAGATTTACACATGCAAAACACTTAGGTTGACTTGACGAGCCTAGCATGTACAGACATGGCCTCGGAACACAAGAGACCGAAAGGTCGAACATGAGTCGTATAGTAGATACGATCAACATGAAGATGTTCACCGATGATGACTAGTCCGTCTCACGTGATGATCGGACACGGCCTAGTTGACTCGGATCATGTATAACTTAGATGACTAGAGGATGTCTATCTAAGTGGGAGTTCATTAGATAATTTGATTAGATGAACTTAATTATCATGAACTTAGTCTAAAAATCTTTGCAATATGTCTTGTAGATCAAATGGCCCACGCTAATGTTGCCCTCAACTTCAACACGTTCCTAGAGAAAACCAAGCTGAAAGACGATGGTAGCAACTATACGGACTGGGTCCGTAACTTGAGGATCATCCTCATAGCTGCCAAGAAAGCATATGTCCTTGATGCACCGCTAGGTGAAGCACCTGTTTTCCCAACAACTCAAGACGTTATGAACGCCTGGCAGTCGCATAGTGATGATTACTCCCTGGTTCAGTGCGGCCTGCTTTACAGCTTAGAATCAGGGCTCCAAAAGCGTTTTGAGTAGCACGGAGCATATGAGATGTTCCAAGAGCTGAAAATGGTTTTCCAAGATCATGCTCGAGTCGAGAGATATGAAGTCTCCAACAAGTTCTACAGTTGTAAGATGGAGGAGAATAGTTCTGTCAGCAAGCACATACTCAAAATGTCTGGGTTGCACAACCGCTTGTCTTAGCTGGGAGTTAATCTCCTGGATGACGCGGTCATTGACAGAATCCTTCAGTTGCTTCCACCTAGCTACAAGAGCTTTGTGATGAATTTCAATATGCAAGGGATGGTGAAAACCATTCCTGAGGTATTTTCAATGCTGAAATCAGTGGAGGTGGAGATCAAAAAGAAACATCAAGTGTTGATGGTCAATAAAACCACTAGTTTCAAGAAAAGCAAGGGTAAGAAGAACTTCAAGAAGGACGGCAAGGGAGTTGCTGCGCCCGGTAAGCCAGTTGCCGGGAAGAAGCCAAAGCATGGACCCAAACCTGAGACTGAGTGCTTTTATTGCAAGGGAAACGGTCACTGCAAGCGGACCTGCCCCAAGTACTTAGCGGACAAGAAGGCCGGCAACACCAAAGGTATATGTGATATACATGTTATTGATGTGTACCTTACCAGTACTCGTAGTAGCTCCTGGGTTTTGATACCGGTGCGGTTGCTCATATTTGTAACTCAAAACAGGAGCTGCGGAATAAGCGGAGACTGGCGAAGGACGAGGTGATGATGCGTGTCGGGAATGCTTCCAAGGTCGATGTGATCGCCGTCGGCACGCTACCTCTATATTTACCTACGGGATTAGTTTTAAACCTCAATAATTGTCATTTAGTGCCAGCTTTGAGCATGAACATTGTATCTGGATCTCGTTTAATGTGAGATGGCTACTCATTTAAATCAGAGAATAATGGTTGTTCTATTTATATGAGAGATATGTTTTATGGTCATGCCCCGCTGGTCAATGGTTTATTCTTAGTGAATCTCGAATTTGATGTTACACATATTCATAGTGTGAATACCAAAAGATGTAAGGTTAATAATGATAGTCCAACATACTTGTGGCACTGCCGCCTTGGTCACATTGGTGTCAAATGCATGAAGAAGCTCCATGCAGATGGACTTTTGGAGTCTCTTGATTATGAATCATTTGACACATGCGAACCATGCCTCATGGGCAAGATGACTAAGACTCCATTCTCCGGAACAATGGAACGATCAATCAATTTGCTGGAAATCATACATACTGATGTGTGCGGTCCAATGAGCGTTGAGGCTCACGGTGGCTATCGTTATGTTCTCACCCTCACTGATGACTTAAGTAGATATGGGTATGTCTACTTAATGAAACACAAGTCTGAGACCTTTGAAAAGTTCAAGGAATTTTAGAGTGAGGTCGAGAATTAACGTGACAGGAAAATAAAGTTCTTACGATCAGATCGTGGGGGAGAATATTTGAGTCACGAACTTGGTACACACTTAAGGAAATGTGGAATTGTTTCACAACTCACGCCGCCTAGAACACCTCAGTGTAATGGTGTGTCCGAACGTCGTAATCGCACTCTATTGGATATGGTGCGATCTATGATGTCTCTTCCCAATTTGCCGCTATCTGGGGATATGCTTTAGAGACAGCCACATTCACTTTAAATAGGGCACCTTCTAAATCCATTGAGACTACACCGTATGAATTATGGTTTGGGAAGAAACCTAAGCTATCGTTTCTAAAAGTTTGGGGATGCGATGCTTATGTCAAGAAACTTCAACCTGAAAAGCTCGAACCCAAGTCGGAAAAATGCGTCTTCATAGGATACCCTAAGGAAACCATTGGGTATACCTTCTACCTCAGATATGAAGGCAAGATCTTTGTTGCCAAGAACGGGTCCTTTCTGGAGAAAGAGTTTCTCTCGAAAGAAGTAAGTGGGAGGAAAGTAGAACTTGATGAAGTACTGCCTCTTGAACCGGAAAGTAGCGTAGCTCAGGAAGATGTTTCTGTGGTGCCTTCACCGACTAGAGAGGAAGTTAATGATGATGATCAAGGTACTTCGGACAAGTTGCTACTGAACTTCGTATGTCCACAAGGACACGTTCCACACCAGAATGGTATGGCAACCCTATCCTGGAAATCATGTTGTTAGACAACGGTGAACCTTCGAAATATGAAGAAGCGATGGCAGGACAAGATTCCAACAAATGGCTTGAAGCCATGCAATCCGTAATAGGATCCATGTATGAAAACAGAGTATGGACTTTGACAGACTTGCCCGATGATCGGCGAGCGATACAAAATAAATGGATCTTTAAGAAAAAGATGGACGCGGATGGTAATGTTACCATCTATAAAGCTCGGCTTGTCGCTAAGGGTTATCGACAAGTTCAAGGGGTTGACTAGGATGAGACCTTCTCACCCGTAGCGAAGCTGAAGTCCGTCCGAATCATGTTAGCAATTGCCGCATTCTATGATCATAAAATATGGCAAATGGATGTCAAAACGGCATTCCTTAATGGTTTCCTTAAGGAAGAATTGTATATGATGCAGCCGGAAGGTTTTGTCGATCCTAAGAATGCTAACAAGGTATGCAAGCTCCAGCGCTCCATCTATGGGCTGGTGCAAGCATCTCGGGGTTAGAACATTCGCTTTGATGAAATGATCAAAGCATTTGGGTTTGTGCAGACTTATGGAGAAGCCTACTGAGGGACTCCTGGACTAGGGGGTGTCCGGACAGCCGGACTATCATCATCGGCTGGACTCCAAGACTATGAAGATACAAGATTGAAGACTTCGTCCCGTGTCCGGATGGGACTTTCCTTGGCGTGGAAGGCAAGCTTGGCGATACGGATATGTAGATCTCCTACAATTGTAACCGACTCTGTGTAACCCTAGCCTTCTCCGGTGTCTATATAAACCGGAGGGTTTTAGTCCGTAGGACGAACAACCATTACAACAATCATACCATAGGCTAGCTTCTAGGGTTTAGCCTCCTTGATCTCGTGGTTGATTCACTCTTGTAATACCCATATCATCAATATCAATCAAGCAGGAGTAGGGTTTTACCTCCATCGAGAGGGCCCGAACCTGGGTAAAAACATTGTGTCCCTTGTCTCCTGTTACCATCCGCCTAGACGCAGAGTTCGGGACCCTCTACCCTAGATCCGCCGGTTTTGACACCGACATTGGTGCTTTCATTGAGAGTTCCTCTGTGTCGTCACCGATAGGCTTGATGGCTTCTTCAATCAACAACAACGCAGTCCAGGGTGAGACTTTTCTCCCCGGACAGATATTCGTGTTCGGCGGCTTTGCACAGCGGGCCAATTCACTTGGCCATCTGGAGCAGATCGAAAGCTACGCCCCTGGCCATCAGGTCAGGTTTGGAAGCCTAAACTTCACGGCTGACATCCGCAGAGACTTGATCTTTGATGGATTCGAGCGACAGCCGAGCGCGCCGCACTGTCACGATGGGCACGATTTAGCTCTGCCACCGGACAGTACCCTGGAGGCCGCACATGAGTCCGCTCTGACCCATAGTTTGGAGCCGACCGCGCAGATCGAGGACAGGAGGCTAGACACCGCCTCGGGGGCTGCAACTTCTACGGTGATGGAGCCGAATACTGACCTTGTCCCTTGCAAAGCTCATGACTCCGAGGTGCCGGACTCCGAACCTCCTGCGCCCCCGCCAATCAAATCCGATTGGGCACCGATCATGGAGTTCACCGCTGCGGACATCTTTCAGCACTCACCCTTTGGCGACATCCTGAATTCGCTAAAGTATCTCTCGTTCTCAGGAGAGCCCTGGCCGGACTGCAGTCAGGATGGTTGGGATGCGGACGACGAAGAAATTCAAAGCCCACCCGCCACCCATTTTGTAGCCACTGTCGACGATCTAACCGACATGCTAGACTACGACTCCGAAGACATCGACGGTACGGACGACGATGCCGGAGACGACCAAGAACCAGCGCCTACGGGGCACTGGAAAGCCACCTCAATTCATGATATATATATGGTGGACACCCCAAAAGGGAGCGATAACGAGGAACAACGGGACACGGCGAAGGATAATTCCCAAGAAAAACAACCAAAACGGCGACGCAAGCGCCGCCCCAAGTCCCGCCTCGATAACAACAGCACTCATAACGACCCAGCCACAGAGCAGGGTAAACCAGTGGGTGACGAACATGCAACCAAGCAACCATCCGAACAGGATGAATCGGAGAATCAACTCATCCTCGGCGAAAACAACAGTCCAGACGATCTCACGCCGGACACACCACAGGAGCATAAGAACCTTCAAAAAAGGCTTGTCGCCACTGCAAGAAGTTTGAAGAAGGAGAAACGGAAGCTCAAAACAGCGGAAGACATACTCAGAATGAGGTGGAGCAAAGTACTCAAAACCGCGGACAAATATGGCAATAGCCACCAAACAAAGAGCTACCCGAAGCGCAAGCTGCTGCCCGAATTCGACTAGGAGGCCGTAGATCCCCCACAATCAAAAAACAAAAAGGCCGCCTGGCTGGATAGGCGACCAGATGACAGGCCAAGAGCGGCAAGCGGCGCCGCAAACAAGCCGGCACATGACACACACAAAGATCCTCGCAAAACGGATGGCCCGGTCAGGTCCATTTATGGGCCAAAGAAGAGGGCCCCAGGAAGCAACACAACACGCTGAGTATTCGAAGAGAACGGCACACCTAAATACAGGGGCGCCGCACACCCACTATGTCGTGGTATTCTCACGGGGTGTTGCAAGACGACATATGCCACAAGGTGGCTTCGTGTGAGGGCAAGACTGCTGCTGATAGGACCGGGAGCGGGTATGCGAGTAGCACGCAGTGGTTTACCCAGCTTCGGAGCTCTCCGGAGAGATAATACTCCTACTGCTGCATGTCTGAGTGTATCTGGTATGTTTATCTGCATGAGTGCTCTCGAGTCAGATTCGAGGTCGATGCCATAGGCATCTGGCATCTGGTCTCGTAAATCTATGTATGGCCGCATGTGCCTTAATATGCATGCATGAGTGTGTGGCTGGCTAGCTAGCTCTCTTGCTAGCTAGCTTGCTTGTGTGCATGCGTGAGTGTCCAGGGGAGTCCATGGGGATGGATGGATGGCTAGCTATATATATATAGTGTGGGGGTAGCTTAGGAAGTAAGCTATGTAGGCATGGGCTAGGCATGGTGGGTGTCACACTTGTCCCCTGGGTCACTTCATAAATAGTGCCCAGGGACAAGTGTCACTGTACATGATGGCTAGGGTGTCACGTGAACAGTGCCAGGTACGGTCGTCACGTCGAGGTCGCGTCGGGCTGCAGTCGGCAGTCGGCCTGGCAGCGGAGTCGGCAGCTCGCAATCGGCTCGGCGGCAGAGTCGGCAATCGGCGATCGGCTGGTGGCGGAGTCGGCAGTCGGCCTGGTGGCGGAGTCGGCAGTCGGCAGTCGGCCTGGTGGCGGAGTCGGCAGTCGGCAGTCGGCCTGGTGGCGGAGTCGGCAGTCGGCAGTCGGGTGGCGGAGTCGGCAGTCGGCTGGTGGCGGAGTCGGCATCGGCCTGGTGGCCGAGTCGGCAGTCGGCTGGTGGCGGAGTCGGCGGCGGTCGGCCTCTGAAGGTCGCAAGCCAGTCGGCTTGCTTCAGTCGCCGTCTGGGACTCGGCTGCTCCAAAGGTCACCAGCCGGGACTCGCCTTCCGGTTGCCACCGGGACTCGGCCTCCCAAGGTCGCCACCGGGACTTGGCCTTCCAAGGTCGCCACCGACTCGGCCTCCCAAGGTCGCCACCGGGACTCGGCCTTCCAAGGTCGCCAGTGAAGTCGGACTGAGGGGCTTTGCTAGCCCCGATGTCTTGAATTATTGTCTCGCCGTCTTCGGGGTATCCGTGCCCAATTACTCCGACAGTAGCCCCCAAGCCTCCGGGCAACTTGGCAAAGTTGGGCGGAGGTTTTTTGGCGAGTGTTCATGGAAATGATCATGAAAAAAGACAAAGTTAGTCCACGCAGATATATCAAATGTTTGATTTTAGAATTGCAAGTGTTATGCGGAGGGTGCCGACTCGGTTTCCTCCGAGCCCCCTTAATCTTTTTCGTGTTCCCTCTGCTTTTTGGCTTGTGCTCTCGCTCGCCGGACAGCCGCTCTGCGGTCTGTGGCTGAGAGTGGGCATGGCGGAGTGTCTGATACTCGAGTCTGGGAGCAGATTCAACCGAGTAGATACTTGTAAAGGAAACGGTCGGGTCGCCCAAAGCGTTTTTCTTCCCGGACGTTTTTCGCGTGGGTGGCCTCCAGCGTTCACTCTTGCTAGTCGGACAGCCGCTCTGCGTTCTGTGACTGAGAGCGGGCCTTTGGTACCGCGCACGGTACTAAGCCGTCTGCGGGAACTAACGTCTCAGGCCAAGCGGCCAGCCCCCGGGCCAACTCTGGCTGGCGCCGGGGCGAACAGTGATGCTACTGTAATAAAATGTGGAGACAGCCCGAGCATCGCTCGGGGTTATCAATGCTTGCGTGGTGCAAAAAATATGCGGGTGAGGAGCTCACACTGTTTTCGCGTAGTCGAGGCGGAGTTTGCCGAAGACAGCAGCCAGCGACTTCGGCGTTCATGAGCGCGTCGCAAGCGCCCCGCTGGTGAAGCCTTCGACCCTCCGGGTGCTCGAAGGGGGATCTCGGCCGGTCAGGCTCGACCGGCCAGGCGGCGCGGTGTCTTGCAGCGCCAATTTTCTTCTTCTCTCTCTTCTGCCGGCTGCTGGGAGCCGGACAAAAACTCTTCTCGTGTTCGCATCTTCCGTGCGCGCGCCAGACCATCGGTGTAGCCTCGAGATTCGGACCGATCACGAGCGGTCGGGCGGATCTTCCAAAGAGCTACTTTGTCTTCTTCTTCACGCGCTACGTCAAGACTCATTGGTGTAGCCCCGAGATTCGGGCCGACTGCTGAGTAGTCAGGCCGGATCTCTCGGTGACTATTTTGTCTTCTCTCTTCGCGGGGGCGCGTCAGCGCACCCGCTGGGTGTAGCCCCCGAGATTCGGGCCGACTACTGAGTAGTCGGGCCGGATCTCCCGGCAACTACTTTGTCTTCTTTGTCGAAGTTGGTTCTTTTTTCTTCTTCTCTTTGTCTGGCTGTGGCAGTCGGACTCCGACTCAGCAGTCGGACTTCTTTGCAGCCGGCTAGGCAGCCAGCACCGTCTTCACAGCAGGTGGTCGGACGCATCCGCGGTCGACGAAATTTTCAGCAGCGCGCCGATCGGACGCCAGATCCGCAATGGACGCAGATTCCAGTCGGCTATGTGCAGTCGAACGCACATCTCTTTCTCTTCTTCTTTTTTTTGGAGCCGGCCTCTTCTTTCTCAGTCGGATCAGGCACTCGGCCACAGCGGGCAGACGGCCACCAGGCAATCGGCCTCTTCTTTATCTTCTTTTGTCACGGGCATCCGACCTCTTTTCTCTTTTTCTTTCTTCATGGGTACCCGGCCACTGACTTCTCTTTCTTTCAAACGGCCGGACAGCCGCGAGCAGGCGCGGCGGCGACCAGAGCCGGACCCGCCAGCGCGGGTCGGACGTGGCCGGCGAGCCGGCGGGCATCGAGAGTCGGCGGCGAAGCCCAGCCGGGCGGACGGACGCGGAGGGCCGCCAGCAGACGGAGAGACCCGGCGAGGCGGACGGAGCGTGCGACCCGCCGGTGTGCGTCTGGCGGCGGCCAGCGGAGCCGGACCACGGAAGCCCGCGACGGAGGTGGAGCACGCCGACGGCCTTGTGCAGGGCGGGCGCGGAGGCGGCAGACGGGAAGCCGCCCTAGCCGGTTCGCGGAGGAGGCGGAGGGCCGTGAGGCCGAGCCGGGCGGATGCTGAGTCGGCCAGACGGAGCGGGGTGCGCGGAGCTGGGGTCGGCCAGCGCGGGATGGGGCTAGGCGTGGGAGTCAGCCGCCTGCGCGGGGTGCGGCTTGGGCGTAGTAGCAGCAGGAGGCGGCACAGGTTGGAGCAGCGCCGATGTGGGCGCGAGCCAGCTGGTGGGTCGCGGACGCCGGACGGGCTGGCCGCTGAGTCGGCGAGCAAGCGCGCCGAAGTCGGAGGAGGTAAGCCGGACCTGCACCCGCGCGTGCGGAGGAGTCGAACCCGCGCTGGGTGGAGTCGTCAGCGCAGCGCGCTGGGCCGGCCGGGCGCAGCCGAGGAGGCGGGCGTCGGGAGCCTCAGCGGAGGCCGCCAGAGCAAAGCGGAGCTCGCATGCGATCAGAGACGGAGGCGGCTCGGCGTAGCGAGCCGGAGGCTGGGAAGGCGGAGCTGGCGGAGCGGGGCGGGGCCGCCGCAGCAACAGCCGGCTACGCGGAGGCAAGGGAGGTCGGACCCGGCACCGCCGGCGGAGGAGCGGACCAGCGCATGGCGTGGCGACCAGCAGTGAGCGGCTTTGGCGGAGGCGGGGACCTGCGCGTCTTTGGTGCCGGCGGCGCAGAGGACACGGCGCGACGGCGAGCCTGCGGAAATCGGTCAGCGCGAGAGCCAACGAACACGCTGGGGGGCCGGCGGAGCTGCAGGGAACCCGGGCAGCGCACGCGGGCGCAGAGCTGGACGAGGCGACGCGGACGGCCGGGCAAGCGCTGGGCGGCGCGGTACGCCAGGCCGGCGTCGGGGCGCAACGGTGCGGGGCGACTCTGGACGACGCAAAGCAACATCGGGCTAAGCAGTCGGGCGAGTTGCAGAGCAGCGAGCAGTGGGACGGCCCGAGCAGAACAAAGCACCATGACGGAGATAATGCTGGGGACGCGCACAGGAGTGGAGAAGGAGGCGAACTGCCAGAGGAGTTTGAGCAGATGCAGATGTGCGAGGTACAACATAAAATACGCCATTGTCAGGGCTTAGACTGGGTAGCGTATAGCTCGTGTATGGAGGAGTGTACGGGGATTATGAGGAGCTTTTTTTTGGTGTGGAGGAGCAGAGCGCCTGCTGCCCGAACTCGCCGGAGACGGCCGGGAGTGCACGGGCATGCACACGAGCATGTGCATGGCGGCGCGTCATAGCTGGAGAGGTGGGCGGCCGCGCGGCTCGAGATGGATACGGCCAACCGAAGCGAGGCGGCGCGGCGCGCGTTCGGACGGCCGGCGTCGCAGTGGTGGTGATGACGAAGGCGGCGAGGCCGACGGCGAGGGCACGCCGCCCTGCACGGCCGCTCCTGGGGCGGGTCGAAGTCGAGCCCCCGAGCGCTACCGGAGAGACGGCGCGATGCCGCGGCGGAGAAGACGAAGATGGTCCCGCCCGGACAGCGAAACCAGCAGCAGCGCGGTAGCATAGTACCGCCCCACGGTGGGCGCCAAATGTCATGGTATTCTCACGGGGGTGTTGCAAGACGACATATGCCACAAGGTGGCTTCGTGTGAGGGCAAGACTGCTGCTGATAGGACCGGGAGCGGGTATGCAAGTAGCACGCGGTGGTTTACCCAGCTTCGGAGCTCTCCGGAGAGATAATACTCCTACTGCTGCATGTTTGAGTGTATCTGGTATGTATATCTGCAGTGCTCTGTGCTCCTCGAGCTGTTCGAGGTCCATAGGCATCCGCATCCGCCTCAGAATCTATGTATGGCGCATGATGCACTCAATATGCATGCATGAGTGTGTGGCTGGCTAGCTAGCTCTCTTGCTAGCTAGCTTGCTTGTGTGCATGCGTGAGTGTCCAGGGGAGTCCATGGGGATGGATGGATGGCTAGCTATATATATAGTGTGGGGGTAGCTTAGGAAGTAAGCTATGTAGGCATGGGCTAGGCATGGTGGGTGTCACACTTGTCCCCTGGGTCACTTCACAAATAGTGCCCAGGGACAAGTGTCACTGTACATGATGGCTGGGGTGTCACGTGAACAGTGCAGTGCACGGTCGCCACGCCGAGGTCGCGTCAGGCTGCGGCTGGCAATGGCCGGCTGGCGGAGTCGGCAGTCGGCAATCGGCCTGGCGGCGGAGTCGACAGTCGGCAGTCGGCCTGGTGGCGGAGTCGGCAGTCGGCAATGGCCTGGTGGCGGAGTCGGCAGTCGGCAGTCGGCCTGATGGCGGAGTCGGCAGTCGGCAGTCGGCCTGGTGGCGGAGTCGGCAATGGCTGGTGGCGGAGTCGGCAATGGCTGGTGGCGGAGTCGGCGATCGGCATCGGCCTCCTGAAGGTCGCAAGCCCAGAGTCGGCTTGCTTCAGAGTCGCCGTCTGGGACTCGGCTGCTCCGAAGGTCGCCACCGGGACTCGGCCTTCGAAGGTCGCCACCGGACTCGGCCTCCCGGGTCGCCAGTAGGACTCGCCTTCCCAAGGTCGCCAGCCGGGACTTGGCCTCCCGAAGGTCGCCAGCCGGGACTCGGCCTTCCCAAAGGTCGCCAGCCGGGAAGTCGGACTGAGGGGCTTTGCTAGCCCCGATGTCTTGAATTATTGTCTCGCCGTCTTCGTGGTATCCGTGCCCAATTACTCCGACACACTATGTTTCACCGATGAGGTGCTGGATCACAAATTTCCAGCGGGGTTCAAGCCCGTAAACATAGAGGCATACGACGGAACAACAGACCCCGGAGTCTGGATTGAGGATTACATCCTGCACATACATATGGCTAGAGGAGACGATCTCCACGCCATAAATATCTACCCCTCAAGCTCAAAGGGCCAGCTCGGCATTGGCTCAAAAGCCTCCCAGAAAATACCATTGGAAGTTGGGAAGAGCTCGAGGATGCGTTTAGAGCAAATTTTCAGGGGACTTATGTCCGCCCTCCGGATGCAGACGATTTAAGTCACATAACTCAACAGCCCGGAGAGTCAGCGTGCAAATTCTGGAACAGGTTCCTCACAAAAAAAGAACCAAATAATCGACTGTCCGGACGCCCAAGCCTTAGCAGCTTTTAAACATAATGTCCGAGACGAATGGCTCGCCAGACACCTCGGCCAAGAGAAGCCGAGAACAATGGCCGTGCTAACAAGCCTCATGACCCACTTTTGCGCGGGGGAAGATAGCTGGCTAGAAAGATGCAGCACCAGCGACCCGAGTACATCCGAGATCAGAGATGGAAACAGAAAATCACGGCACAGAAAGGACCAGCGCCGAAATAAAGAAAAAAGCCCAAAGAACACGGCGGTCAACGCCGGATTCAAAAGCTCGCGGCCGAACAATAAAACACTGCCTCTTAAGGACAACAGTGGACGAGCTATCCAACCTAAACAAAATTTTGGATCGGATATGTCAAATCCACAAGACCTCCCAAGCAAGCCTCGCAAACCACACCCACCGAGATTGTTGGGTCTTCAAACAGTCCGGCCGACTCAACGCCGAACACAAGGGGCTCGACGCGCCAAGCGAGGATGACGACAAACCCCACCAGCGGAGCGCCGAAAAACAAAAGACTTTCCCACAAGAAGTCAAAACAGTAAACTCACTTCATGTGATACTACGGAACAATAGTGCGGCACCCGCTGAAGTACGTGCTGCACGGTCCACCCCAGCGGAACCCCGAGATTGGACGTCAAAACCAATTACTTTCGACCACCTGGACTACTCCAGAAGCGTTCGAAATGCAGGATGGACTTCTCTGGTATTGGATCCTATAATCGACGGACTAAAATTTACACAAGTCCTAATGGATGGCGACAGTGATTTAAACCTGCTATATCTGGACACAATTCGCAAGTTGGGGATAGACCCTACTTAAATTCGCCATAGCCACACTTCCTTCAAAGGAGTGACGCCAGGCCCTTACGCCAAGTGCACGGGCTCCTTACTACTAGAAGTTGTGTTCCGGTCACCCGACAACTTCGGACGCGAAAAGCTAATCTTTCATGTCGCCCCATTCAAAAGTAACCATCAAGCACTATTGGGACGTGAAGCTTTTGTATGCTTTAACGCAATACCACACTACGCGTCTCTTACACTTAAAATGCCTGGTCCACGCGGCATCATCTCATTAAAATGTCGTTCAAGACCCCGGACACGGTTAGGCGAGCCCGGCATAAATAAACTAGGGGCTCCCTAGCCGCACACCCCTTTACAAGGGGCTGTGCGTATGAGCAATAAGGAGCCAACAAAAGCTCAGCTTTATTCATTTATTCATACTGTGTTTTAAATACATTTTTTGAACGATTTCTTTTCAAACCAAGTTCCTCTCTTTTATAGATGAACAGCGTGTTACACCCGTCCAGGATACAGCACAACGGAGACACAGGCGCAGACGTGCAGTAGGGACCCGTTGCAAGGATTCTTTTCAGATTAAGACCTCACAGAAACCTTTTTTATCGCTCTTGTTGCTATACATCCCTGGTTTCTAACCATAGCGGAGAGGAGGCGACGCTTTGGCATCGCCACGCCGGAGGATATCGCGTACCGACACTAGGGGCTTAGGGCATTGATCTGCCCGTCATCATAAAGACCGAACACCTCAGGGAGTGTTCGGCATCTCGAGTTAGGCCTTATATGCATCAGCTCCGAATCATGTCTTTGGTCAAATGTTGAGTTTGCCCAGCTCCTGTGTTTTGCTGCCTTACGTTTCGTATCATCGGCTAACGCGGCACTAGGAGAACTACTGCGATTGTGCCCTGGTTCGGCCGGGTGAGCACCTTAGTAGAGAAAGCCGAAAACTGACTGTCATGATGTAGCGAGAGACTGGTCAACCACTCAATCGACCTCTGGAATGTTTAGAATTCCTCCACTTTGACAAAGGACCGCTTCACGGTCAGGCACACACGCGCCCCAAATCCGGAGAGCGCGGTGCCCCTAGGGGCTATATCGTAGCCCCACCTTCGAACTCCTATGGCTAAGTGAAAGTGATAAAGCATTATAGTCCGGTTGCCTCGTTTGCTACGCTACCACCTCCTTCCTAGGACCAAGACATTGTATTATGTGAAAATGCGCTATTTCAAGAAACACCCCGCACCATGTGCGTAATGTCAAGACTGCCATCTTCGGGTTATACACAAGTATACATTAACGGCCGCACCGGAGATATTTCAATACTTGAACGCACAAGTACAAAAAGCGCTTCTATTATAAACATCGTTTTACAAACCATAAAGTTCATTTGAACATGACATTTTTGAGCATCGCGACTTATATTACGAGCACCACGCAGAACTTCCCCAAAATAGTGCTCGGCGGGTAACCGGCTCTCGTCCGAAGCCTAGATTGCAACATCGGTGGCATCCATCTCCATCCAGTATGTTTTCACACGGGCGAGGGCCATCCGTACACCCTCTATGCAGGCCGACCGCTTCATCGCCTTTATATGCGGCACCGCCCCAAGGAATTGCTGCAATAAGCCGAAGTAACTCTTCGGCTTGGGCCTATCCGGCCAGACATGAGCCATGATATCCGTCATGGCAAGTCCGGACAATCTATTCAGCTCAGCCCACTCAACCAACCGATCAGTCGGTGAAGTGAACGCCCGGACTATGGAATTGAGACCAAAAAGCTCTTCCGTCTCATGATCCTTTTGACTTGAAGTGCACAACAAGATCTGCCGACTCGCCGCTAAATCCATAAAAGGATCCTCCGGACCCCACAGCTGGCCAAGCTGAGCATACTTCGGATCTGTAAACCTCCTGCGCAGCAGAAAGGGCTTGCCAGCCGCAATATCTCCGGCCTGGCGCAGCTCCTCCTTTATAGCCCTCATGGCAGAACGGGCATCCTTGGCTTCAGCGGTGGCCTTCTTCGGGTCTTCTTGCTCCGCTCGGCGTTCTTTTTCAAGAACCTCATAGCGGTCGGTAACATCTTTCAACTTCATGGCCATTTCGGCCATCTCCTCCCTACTTCGGCAGTGAGCAGCCCTTTTGGCTTCTAGCTCTTCGGCCGCCCTCGAGGCAGCCGCATCACTCCTTTTGGCCTGCTCCTTGGCTCGAGCAAGTTCTGCCCGAAGGCCCTCTACAGCAGCGGCACCATCTGCATTAAGCGCACATGTTGTAAGGAGTGGGCTTCAGCTCCCTTACTAGGTGACCACGGAGAAACAACCTACCTTGTGACTCGTCAAGTCGCTTATTGACCAGCGCGATGTCCGCATCCACAATGTCGAGTTGCCGCTTTAGTTCGGCAACTCCATCAGTCCGGCTGGCCACCGGACTATCCGCCACCTGCATAGGAAAGGCGAAAATTAATACCTGCGATTTGGATCCTCGGCACACTGTCGTTTTTGACAACATACCGAGTCTCAGGGGCTACTATCTATACAAGGCGCACTTTATGTGTAAAACTGTCAAAAGGTATGTCATTTTTACGTACCTCAAACCCCGCCAGCAAACTTCTGATGGCATCACGCAACCCGCCTTTGGCGGACAAAATTCTTCCAATCACCATACTCATCAATGTATGGTGACCTTCTGGGATAGACGCCCTCTCAAGCAGATCCTTCAGCTCCCCCAGCCGCACACCAGTTGGTGCTGAACTTTTCGGCCCTGCCGGACTCGGGGATACCCTCCGTGATGACACCTCAGGTTCGTCCGCCCTACCTGATGGTGCGGCAGATGGAGGCGTCTTGCTCTCCACCATCTCCAGACGAAGGTCCCCCGAAGACGAGCTCATCTGAGAAGGACGGAGATCCGAACTACAAGGTAAAAACTTCGGTTATCCTCAGAAGCAAAAATAGGGATGTCTCTTATTACAGAACCCCCCTTTTTCTACTTACGGCTCGCTGGAGGGCTGATTCCTTAGGGGAGATAGTGCGGCCGGGGCCTCCCAAGACGCAGGACCCTCTGTTGAAGATCTCTTCCCCCACTTCGAGGCCTTGGCCTCCGGGTTTTCGGAAGCAGTCCTCTTCTCCCCTTGGAAGGAGGGATTCTTGATTCCCCCTTTCTCAAAAGCCTCCTTGGTGGAGGCGGTAGTTTCTCTGTTCTCCCCTTCGCCTTCCTCTGAAGGCGCAACCTTCAGCATCCCGACCAGCACGGGATCCGACGCGGTCTCCGAGAGGGGGCCGGACATCAGACGGGCCATTATGCTTATCCACTCCTATTCAAGAGACGATTGGTTAAAAGGCAAATTCAAGAAGGTGCAAACAAACGTTGTGTCTGGACACAGGGCTACTTACCTGAGCATCCGGGCGATTGCAGCTTAGGCCGGAATCCTCGGTCGATTCCGGACACACTTCTTGTGATCCGAAGAACAATTTATACATCTCCACGGGTATCATACCCATGAAGTGTTGGAGAGCTCGTGGCCCCGCCGGATTGAATTCCCACAGGCGGAGGGGGCGACGCTTGCAGGGTAGAAGACGCCGGATCAGCATAACCTGCATCACTACGACCAGATTGATCTCCCTCTCTTGGAGGTCTCGAATCCGCCCCGCAAGAGGGGTACGCCCTTTGATGGCCCCTGCTGAGCCCTTGGTCGACCCACGACATCAGCCGCTATGGAGGGCCCGAGCGAAAGATGGGCGGCGGCTTCTGCCTGCTGCCCCTAGGAGCGGTGATATAGAACCACTCATGTTGCCACAAGCCGAGCTCCTCCTGGAAAGAGCCCTTGGGCCATGGAGCATCGGCCCTTCGCTATAACTGCACCACAAGACTTCGCTTGACGCCTCGACCATCTTCGGCTCCACGTTGAAGGTCTTGAGCCACAAACCGAAGTGGGGAGTAGTGCGGAGGAAGGCTTCGCAGACGACAATGAATGATGAGATGTGGAGGATGGACTTCGGAGCCAGGTCATGGAATTCCAACCCATAGTAAAACATGAGCCCTCTCACAAAAGGATCCATCGGGAAGCCTAAACCCCGATGGAGGTGGTACACGAACACGACGCTCTCGCCGGGCTCGGGAGTAGGAATGACTTGCCCTTTGGCAGGCAACCTATGCAAAATCTCGCAGGTCGGTACCTGGCTTCTCGCAGCTTTAGCACGTCCTCTTCTGTGACGGAGGAGGGCATCCACCGGCCCTGTAGGTCGGAGCCGGACATTGTTGAAGGTCCGAAGCGCTCGAATCTGGGGCTCTGGGTGTTGGAACTCGGGGCGAGGGGTAGATTCGATTGAGGATTGACGAAAGGAAATGAGCCTTGGTCTCATTATAAAGAGGGAGAATACCAAGAGCCGTCCCCGTGACCGTTTGGGACTCACCTTCGATAGAGGAGGCATGGCAACGAGCACGGTTGGGTTACCCACGTCCGTATTGATGGGAATCCCGGAATAAGGGGAACACAATCTCTGCTTCGACAAGACGTGCCAAGGAAACCGCTTCGCTAAACGCGCTGAGGTGGTATAATAAAAATGATTCAAGTAAAGGCTTGGTGGTGGTGTGACGTCATGCCCCAAAATACGTCAGCAGATTGAACTTGTGTACATATTATTCTCTCTATGGTGGTATGTGGAATTTATTTTGCAGAGCCGGACACTATCCTGGTGTTCATAATCTTCTATGAATTATTCGGAGCAGGAACCCGCCTTGCAATGCCGAACAATATGCGCGCCGGACTCATCGCCATTGAAGCCTGGTTCAGGGGCTACTGAGGGAGTCCTGGACTAGGGGGTGTCCGGACAGCCGGACTATCATCATCGGCCGGACTCCAAGACTATGAAGATACAAGATTGAAGACTTCGACCCGTGTCCGGATGGGACTTTCCTTGGCGTGGAAGGCAAGCTTGGCGATACGGATATGTAGGTCTCCTACCATTGTAACCGACTCTGTGTAACCCTAGCCTTCTCCGGTGTCTATATAAACCGGAGGGTTTTAGTCCGTGGGGACTAACAACCATTACAACAATCATACCATAGGCTAGCTTCTAGGGTTTAGCCTCCTTGATCTCGTGGTAGATCCACTCTTGTACTACCCATATCATCAATATCAATGAAGCAGGAGTAGGGTTTTACCTCCATCGAGAGGGCCCGAACCTGGGTAAAAACATCGTGTCCCTTGTCTCCTGTTACCATCCGCCTAGACACACAGTTCGGGACCCCCTACCCGAGATCCGCCGGTTTTGACACCAACACCTGTGTTTACAAGAAAGTGAGTGTGAGCTCTATATCATTTCTCATATTATATGTGGATGACATACTATTGATGGGGAAAGGTATAGAACTTTTGGAAAGCGGCTTCTCTCAAGATAGCATAAGTATTACGGTGGGTGAACAAATTATTGTCGAGCAATTGATAGAAAAGCGAATAATTATGAGATTATCTAGGCATGATCATGTATATAGGCATCATGTCCGCAACAAGTAGACCGACTCCTGCCTGCATCTACTACTATTACTCCACACCTCGACCGACTCCTTCCTGCATCTAGATTATTAAGTTCATAAGAACAGAGTAACGCCTTAAGCAAGATGACATGATGTAGAGGGATAAACTCATGCAATATGATATAAACCCCATCTTTTTATCCTCGATGGCAACAATACAATATGTGCCTTTCAAACCCTGTTGTCACTGGGTAAGGACACCGCAAGATTGAACCCAAAGCTAAGCACTTCTTCGATGGCAAGAAAGATCAATCTAGTAGGCCAAACCAAACTGATAATTCGAAGAGACTTGCAAAGATAACTCAATCATACATAAAAGAATTCAGAGGATATTCAAATACTTCTCATAGATAAACTTGATCATAAACCCACAATTCATCGGATCTCGACAAACACACCGCAAAAAGAGTTTACATCGAATAGATCTCCACAAGACAGGGGGAGAACATTGTATTGAGATCCAAAAAGAGAGAAGAAGCCATCTTGCTAATAACTATGGACCCGAAGGTCTGTGGTAAACTACTCACAATTCATCGGAGGGGCAAGGATGTTGATGTAGAAGCCCTCCATGGTCGATTCCCCCTCCGTCAGAACACCGGCAAAGGCTCCAAGATGGGATCTCGCGGATACAAAATGTTACGGCGGTGGAAATTGTGTTTCGTTGGCTCCCTGGATGTTTTTGGGGTACGTAGGCTTATATAGGAGGAAGAAGTACGTCGGTGACCGCCCGAGGGGCCCACGAGACAGGGGATGCACCCTATAGGGGAGGGCGCCCTCCTATCTCGTGGAGGCCTTGGCTGCTTCTTGACTTGCACTCCAAGTCCTCTGGATCACGTTCGTTCCAAAAATCACGCCCCCGAAGGTTTCATTCCGTTTGGACTCCATTTGATATTCCTTTTCTTCGAAATACTAAAATAGGCAAAAAAACAGCAATACGGGTTGGGCCTCCGGTTAGTAGGTTAGTCCCAAAAATGATATAAATGTGTAAAATAAAGCCCATAAACATCCAAAAGTGGTAATATAATAGCATGGAACAATCAAAAATTATAGATACGTTGGAGACGTATCAAGGACCTGGAGATAGTTTGTGTGCATACGTGAAAGGGGCGTAGAGGGGTTTATGCGATGGAGAGAGAGATGCTCTTCGTTTCTCTTTATTATGACTAACCTTATATATAGTATAAAAATATACAAACTCACAGTGCGGAATAAATATCATTGTGGGCACCATGCAATGCAAATTAGCGTTCATACTCCTCCATATAACTTTGTAATGTTTTATATATGTAGAAGTTCTAAAATAATTTTTTGGCCACACTTTATTCAAAAGGAATGTTGTATGCGAAATAAACGTGAAGAGAGGGCTTTTTAGATCAATGGGGTACGTGATGTAACATGTGTGAATGTGTAGTTGACTCATTTGGCAGGGCCTAGAGAGGTATTTGTGTGTATTACTTATTCGAGAGAGGCATGGATAGAGGGGTCAAGGGGGGGGGAGAGATAGCACAAGAAATGAGAGTGGTCTAGAGAGAGAGACGAATATGACGTAACGGCGAGAGATTCCCTTGAGTGTATATATGCAAGGGGGGACGGGATAGAGGCACCAGGAGAATATTTTTGTGTGTGTGGTGTCTGTGTTGGTATGTGTAGGTGTGAGAAGATAACGAGACGTGGGGGTAGAGGGTGTGTCACCACGTGAGGTCCGGTGGGTCGAGGTGAGGCCCTTCGTTCGGTTCCGTCCTGCGCCACATTGGTCGACCCGTGACGCATTTAGGGAGACCCATGGATGACTAGTCGTACAAGACAAAGATAGCATAATTGTGAAGGACATTGTGTCCATTGACAAAGCCGGCTAGGATTTGTAACCCTAGGTTCTCGGACTAAGGTAACCCCTTTATCTCTGATATTACTATTCATCCAACCTAACTTTAAGGGGCATCCTACAAAATGCTCTGCTAGAATCATACTCGTCGATTAGGAAGAGAGGTGTGAGACAATGCGTGAGAGATAGGCCTAAAGATAATGTGCGTACAGGAGACACGTGGGCAGGTCTACGTATATAGAAAGGGTCGATGGGGATTGTGCGTGTGTATGCTTGCGAGGGGAAGAGTGCTTGTGATAAAGGTTAGTGAAAACAGTTGTAAATGGTTAGAGAGAGAGGGAGGGTTATAAGCATGTGTGCGAGAAAGACACCTCGGGAGAGAGTGTGTGAGCATGTGTGAGAGACCACCGATGGAGAGTGAAACTACACGTAAAAGACTGTTGTACACATTGATTAAAGATATAAATTGTATCCAAATATTAGGATGGGATCATGATATTTGCAATTCGCGTAAGGAACGGTCATTGGTCCATCAAACATCTAGATTCTATCGAATTTAAGCATGTCTATGTTATTATTCGATACAGTTGATCCACATAGTTATTATTTTGAACTCCAGACAATGCATCGCTTCAGCAATCGAATATAAACGTGAGTATAGTTCATGTTGTGTGTGTAAAGCACATTATACATATGAAAGTTACACAGTGAACATTATAAATAGCTACCTATGAACTAGCATACATTTGAATTCAACTTAACGTGGTTTAAAAAAATCTAATTCCAGATGAAGTCCATTCAATTATTTGAATTTGATATCATGGCATTTGTAAATCATACCTAAATTATGGGGGCACCAATCTTTGCTCTGATTTTGTACATAATAGCATATGTAGTCGTGTACAAAATAGATTCAAATTTAGCTCCTCCATTCCAAAATAATCGTAGTTATAGGATTTTCAAGTGTCAAAATTTCAGAAAGAAGCGGATAATTTAATGAGGTTTTCAAACATACAATTTCAAATTTAACGTTGTTTATTTAGGTCAATCCTCATAGTTCAAGAGTACTCTAAACGTGAATGCTTGTGTTTCAAAATTTCGAACGAAGCGCCAAAAGAGCCTCTACTCGCCCGAAACCGCGTGAGACCAATGTTTGTAGTACAAGGAAATTAATTTTCTAATAACTCCGACCCGTGAAACCTACCGGACCGACATCCAAAGGTCTAAACCAGGGTAGGTTTGTAGCTTCATCTAGACGCCATGCAACCGCCTCCGAAAGACAGTCATACACAATGGCCGCCTAAGCACACATGCGCGCGGCTTAAATCGCTCCCGCCCACTATTTGGGACACCTGGAATTACCATCCTACCCCCGACCCACAGTAGGTCCAAAATTTAAGAGGGGGGCAAAGTTTCTACTTTCCCCAAATTTCAAACAAGCGCGTCCCATCTTCTATTCAAAAAAGGCAAAAACAAGCGCGTCCCAGACCGAAACATGGTTCTCCCCCCTCCCCCCGCCCACCCGTCCGATTCCTCATTCATACTCCGTGGGTGCAAAAACTACCTCTCCACCAGCCACGAAACCCCGACATCCTCTGTCCGCCACCCCATCCCACCCATCAACCGCCGCACTCCTCCATCACGCCGGAGCCGATACCCCGACGTCGTCGTCCACCACAACCTCAACCGCAACACCCTCCATGGCTAGTAGTTGAAGCCGAGGCCGAGCCGTCTGTACCCGAGCCAGTTCAACCACGTCGTCCTGCACCTCACCGCTGCCGCTCCAACTTCGCCACCGTCCACCGCACCGGAGCTGTTCCTGCTACGCCTTCCTTCGCCGCCTTGGATCTACTTCCCCTCCGCTAATATATGGCCATGGCAATGCAGTCAACAATTTGTCCATGGGTTTGTCCAAGGATGCACAGTTCTCCAAAACATCGGTTCCCCCGGGAGAAAAAAGAAGATCGCCGCGACATTTGGAGGAGACCACACTGGTAACCAATAAGGGTACTCCTCTTCCCTTATTCGTGCAAATCTTATGTGTCTGCTTGCACGGTATTCATACCACAGGAGACACTAGTTGATCGCTTCTTCTTGATAATAGATGTTCCTAGTAACTCGCGATGCACAAGGTTTCTCCTCATATACTATTTCACCTTAGCTAGAGGTCCGTCACCCCCCTAAATTTCAATTCCCGGTCAGTTGATTCCCAATTAACGGAAGCATACCCCGGTGTAACAGGCGCTAGTCCACCAATTACGATGGGGAAGGAGCGCCTCGGTGTTTATCTTAGGGGCGTGTGGGGCCTAGAGCTACTGGCGCCTGATCTAGAGGTCGGCCGGGATTAAAGGGATGGCCTGGGGGCGCTGCCAAGCACGGCGGTGGTGTGAGGTCGAGGGGAGGGCGGGGCGGCGGAGGCAGGGGTCTGGGCCAGTGGTCGCTGGTGGTTCGAGAAAGATCATCAATAGTGACTCGCGGGAGGTAGACGAAGGCCATCTGCCCGTTCCTTATAGAACGGGCGGTTCATTAAAAAAATCGACTGACCTATTAATTTTCAGTTGACTATTATCTTGATATGACCACATGTGGTGGTGTGCTAGAGGAGTACCTGCATTTCCTGTGCTCATATATTACAAAATCATACGGAGTAGAATCTAATTTTGTTTGCCATGCAATGTTGTAGAGCTATCCTGTCATTTATTTTTCAGCCACCTTCTATCTGCTACTTTTATAGTGCACCAGTTCTACACACACTTCACCCATACTCTCACTATTGTGTTTTTATGCAAGGGTATTTCAGAGTCTGCCTCAAGAGTAGCTGAAAAGAGAGAAGTTGCACCAGCTTTCTTCACGGGTAGGTGATACGTCTCCAATGTATCTATAATTTATGAAGCATTCATGCTAATTTATTATCTGTTTTGAATGATTATGGGCTTTATTATACACTTTTATATTACTTTTTGGGACTAAGCTATTAACCGGAGGCCCAGCCCATATTGCTGTTTTATTGCCTGTTTTAGTATTTCGAAGAAAAGGAATATCAAACAGAGTCCAAACGGAATGAAACCTTCGGCAGCGTGATTTTTTGGAAGAATATGATCCTGGAGACTTGGAGTTCACGTCAAAAGATCCTTGAGGCAACCACGAGATAGGAGGGTGCCCCCCCTATAGGGCGCGCCCCCCTATCTTGTGGGCCCCTCGAGGACCCCCCCCCTCCCTGACCGACTTCTTTCGCCTATATAAGCCTACGTACCCTAAAACCATCGAATATCAAGATAGATTGGGAGTTCCGCCGCAAGCCTCTCAGAGCCACCAAAACCTCTCGGGAGCCCGCTCAAGACTCACGGGGGGAACCCATCACCGTGGCCATCTTCATCATCCCGGCGCTCTCCATGACGAGGAGGAGTAGTTCACCCTCGTGGTGAGGGTATGTACCAGAGAGCTATGTGTTTGATCTCTCTCTCTCGTGTTCTCTCTATGGCACGATCTTGATGTATCGCGAGCTTTGTTATTATAGTTGGATCTTATGATGTTTCTCCCCCTCCACTCTCTTGTGATGAATTGAGTTTCCCTCTTGAAGTTATCTTATCCGATTGAGTCTTTATTTGAGAACACTTGATGTATGTATTGTCGTGTTTATCTATGGTGACAATGGGATATCACGTGCCACTTGATGTATGTTTTGGTGACCAACTTGCGGGTTCCGCCCATGAACCTATGCATAGGGGTTGGCACACATTTTCTTGACTCTTCGGTAGAAACTTTGGGGCACTCTTTGAAGTACTTTGTGTTGGTTGGATGAATATGAGATTGTGTGATGCATATCGTATAATCATGCCAATGGATACTTGAGGTGACAATGGAGTATCTAGGTGACATTAGGGTTTTGGTTGATTTATGTCTTAAGGTGTTATTCTAGTATGAACTCTATGATAGATTGAACGGAAAGAATAGCTTCATGTTATTTTACTACGGACTCTTGAATAGATCAAGCAGAAGGGATAACATTGAGGTGGTTTCGTACCCTACCATAATCTCTTCATTTGTTCTCCGCTATTAGTGGCTTTGGAGTGACTCTTTGTTGCATGTTGAGGGATTGTTATATGATCTATCTATGTTATTTTTGTTGAGAGAACTTGCACTAGTGAAGTATGAACCTTAGGCCTTGTTTCCTATCATTGCAATACCGTTTACGCTCACTTTTATCATTAGTTACCTTGCTGTTTTTATATTTTCAGATTACAAAAACCCATATCTACCATCCATATTGCACTTGTATCACCATCTCTTCGCCGAACTAGTGCACCTATACAATTTACCATTACATTAGGTGTGTTGGGGACACAAGAGACTCTTTGTTATTTGGTTGCAGGGTTGTTTGAGAGAAACCATCTTCATCCTACGCCTCCAACGGATTGATAAACCTTAGGTCATCCACTTGAGAGAAATTTGCTACTGTCCTACAAACCTGTGCACTTGCAGGCCCAACAACGTCTACAAGAAGAAGGTTGTGTAGTAGACATCAAGCTCTTTTCTGGCGGCGTTGCCGGGGAGGTGAGTGCTTGAAGGTATATCTTTAGATCTTGCAATCGAATCTTTTCGTTTCTTGTTTTATCACTAGTTTAGTTTATAAAAGAAAACTACCCAAAAATGGAGTTAAGCTTGTCTCATACGCTTCGTATTTTTAATATCTTTCGCGAGTTTGATGGAAAGGAAAATTGTGCTCAAGTGCTGGAAGAAGAATGCACTAAAATGCTTGGTACTAAATCTTTGAATGATGAGCATGAGTGCAATGCTGTTAGTATGAACCCTTTGAATATCCATAGTACTAATGATGATTGCTCTAGTCATGATGAAAATATCTCTTATAAGCATGTTAACTTTTGTGGAGTGCATGTTTGCATGAACACACCAAATAGAGAAGATATATATTGCAAGAGGCATAAGCATTTAGAAACTAAATGGTTGCAACAAAGGCTAAATGTGAGTGCTGAAAATTTGAATTTCCTTTGTCGTACTTGTGAACTTTGCAATGAACGTGGTCATTTACATCTCCTATGAAAATTGTTTCATGATCGAATCGTGTCCAAAAATTGTGATGATTTGATCTCCCTTGCTCATTACAATGAACTTAGTTTGCTTTTGGGTTATGAAGAATTTAAACGTTTACATAAGGACCTTTCAGAATTTGCCCAAAAGAAATTCCTTGATATTGATCTAGAGAAGATTTATTTGTATTGTGCGGAGAATTGCATTGAAAATCCTTATATTGCCAATTACATAAATAAAAGAAAGCAAATAGAAGATGATGAGAATACTAATGAAAGGGAAGAGACTTCCCAATATCCTCCTACTATTTCTGATCATGAATCAGGTAACGAGGAGGAGCTTTCTATTCAACCAATCTCATCAATAAGGAGCTCAAAGAGGAAGGTTGAACCCACACATAATGTGAAGAAGAAAAATAAAATAAGGAGCAACAAAGGTAGAAAGGTATCCCTCCCAAATGATGTTGCTCCTACTACTCATTGTGATGATCATAGTTGCTTACTATTGGTGCTATCCATATTTTTAATGATGAGAGTGATTATGCTTATGATATGAAAGAGCCCAAGCTTGGGGAAGCTATGTTTGATGAGGATGAAATATTTGAGAATTTATTTGCTGAAATTAATGTTTGTCCCAAGCTTGGGGATGCTATGTTTAATGAAGATGATATTTTTAGCATCCCAAGTTTTGATATGCAAAGTTGTTATGATGATAGCATGCCTCCTACGTATGATGATTATATTGATGAAAGTGGGTTTGGAAGAGTGTCAACTTTATTTAGTGATTCCACTATCTTGGGAGAGGTTTCAATCGATTATGATGAGAACAAAGTTGCTACTTATGATGATTATTGTGATGAAACCTATGCTATAAAAAGTAGTGATGATTATATTTACAAATCTTGTCACGATTATGATTACCCTTTTTCTGAACATTACTCTTTTAATGTGGAAACAATTTTTAGTGTTCAAGTCTCTTATGATACTCCCACTATTCTGAATGAGAAGAATTTTGCTTATGTGGAGAGTAGTAAATTTTCTATGCTTGTAGATCATGAAAGAATGCTTTGGGTGCTGGTTATATTGTTGAATTCATTCATGATGCTACTTAAAATTATTATGAGGGAGGAATATATGCATGTAGGAATTGCAATAATGTCAAGTTTCCTCTCTATGTGCTTCAAGTTTTGAAGCTATGCTTACTTTACCTTGCTATGCTAGTTGATTATTGTTCCCATAAGTTGTTTGCTCACAAAATCCCTATGCATAGGAAGAGGGTTAGGCTTAAATGTGCTAGTCATATGCTTCATGATGCTCCCGTTATGTTTCAATTCTTATCTTTTATGTGAGCATCATTGTGATCGTCATGCCTAGCTAGGAAGGCATTAAAAAAAGCACTTGTGGGGAGACAACCCAATATTTATCCTTACTGTTTTTGTGTGTTCACATGATTATGCTACTGTAGTAATCATGTTTTATAGCTTTTGTTTCAATAAAGTGCCAAGTAAGACCTTTAGGATAGCTTACGGTGATACTTGTGTTGATCCTGCTGAAAATCAGAAACTTTTGCACCCAGTAAATTAGTTTTGTTAATGCACAGAAACGTGCTTCTGATCTGATTTTTATTGACCTGGATTGGTACACAAATTTCTTAGGACTTCCTAATTTGGTAGGATTTTTGGAGTTCCAGAAGTATACGTTTGATACAGATTACTACAGACTTTTCTGTTTTTGACAGATTCTGTTTTCTATGTGTTGTTTGCTTATTTTGATGTATCTATGAGTAGTATCGGAGGATATGAACCATAGAGAAGTTAGAATACAGTAGATATTACACCCATATGAATTTAGAATGAGTTCATTACAGTACCTAAGTGGTGGTTTGATTTTCTTATACTAACGGAGCTTACGAGTTTTCTGTTGAGTTTTGTGTTGTGGAGTTTTCAAGTTTTGGGTAAAGATTCGATGGACTATGGAATAATGAGTGGCAAGAGACTAAGCTTGGGGATGCCCAAGGCACCCCAAGGTAATATTCAAGGACAAGCAAGAGCCTAAGCTTGGGGATGCCCTGATGGCATCCTCTTTAAATCTTCGTTCATCGGTAACTTTACTTGGAGCTATATTTTTATTCACCACATGATATGTGTTTTGCTTGGAGCCTCATTTTCTTTTGTTAGTATTTGCTTGCTGTTATTTAGAATTGCATCTTTATTTTCAATAAAAATGTCAAGGATAGCCTTTACCATGCTTATTTTGCTAGTATACATGTTGCTGTTTAAAACAGAAAGTTTACCGCTGTTGCAAATATTCCCTAGAAAAGTCAGAGAATGATCTAATGATGAAACCTTTTGCATAATAAGCTCTGATAAATTTACTACAGTGTGAATTTTATTTCATAATTTTTGGAGTTAGGGAAGTATGATGAATCTTGCATTCTTTACAGACTGTAGTGTTTTGACAGATTGCTGTTATGTTTGCATTGTTTGCATATGTTTGCTTGTTTAATGATTATATTTGAGGATGGGAGTATTAAATATGCAGAGGAATTTAGTACGAAATGTTGAATAATAATTTTAGTGATTTGTTACAGTAGAAAATGATAAGGTTTTGCATTGGTTTATACTAACCTATCTCACGAGTTCTTGTTGAGGTTGGTGTGGATGAAGCTTTTGATAAAAAGAGAACCCATGATATGAGAGGAATTAAGGAGACACAAAAGTTCAAGCTTGGGGATGCCCAAGGCACACCAAGATAATATTTCAAGAAGTCTCAAGCATCTAAGCTTGGGGATGCCCCGGTGGGCATCCCACCTTTCTTCTTCAACCACTATCGGTTAGTATCGGTTGAGCCTAAGTTTTTGCTTCTTCACATGAGTTGTGCTATCCTTGCAATGTCATTTTATTTTGTTTTGCTTGCTGTTTGATTAGAGTACCAAGATCTGAAATTCTTTAATGAGAAAGAGTCTTCACATAGTTGCATAATTATTTAGCTACTCATTGATCTTCACTTATATATTTTTGGAGTAGTTTGTCATTTACTCGTGTGCTTCACTTATATCTTATGAGTAAATTGTTGAATGAGTTGATTGTCATAAATCTGAAATTAAATATGTTTCATTTGCTTATCCCATGGGGAGTAATGACTTCACATCTAAGAAGTAGTGATTGTAAATTTATTGAAGGTTAGCAAGCATTGTATTGGTCATTTGAACAATTCATGAAAGAATATTGAAGGAAGAGAGATTTCACATATAAATATACTATCCTAGACATCTTTTATAATTGGGAGCACTCATTAAGTATGACATGCTAAAGAGTTGATGTTGGACAAGGAAGATAACGTAATGGTTTATGTTTTCCGACATCTCAGTTAAAGTATATTGTCATGAATCATTCAAACATGTTGAGCTTGCCTTTCCCCCTAATGCTAGCCAAAATTCCTTGTACCAAGTAGAGATACTACTTGTGCTTCCAAATATCCTTAAACCCAGTTTTGCCATGAGAGTCCACCATACCTACCTATGGATTGAGCAAGATCCTTCAAGTAAGTTGTCATCAGTGCAAGCAATAAAAATTGCTCTCTAAATATGTATGATCTTTTGGTGTGAAGAAAATAGCTTTATACGATCTCTTGTTATGGAAGCAATAAAAGCGACGAATTGCATAATAAAGGTCCATATACAAGTGGCAATATAAAGTGACGTTCATTCGCATTAAGATTTTGTGCATCCAACCATAAAAGCGCATGACAACCTCTGCTTCCCTCTGCGAAGGGCCTATCTTTCACTTTATGTCTTTTACTTTTATGAAAGAGTCAAGGTGATCTTCACCTTTCCCTTTTTCATTTTATCCTTTGGCAAGCGATTTGTGTTGGGGTGATCCCGATATATATATCCAATTGGATGTAAGTTAGCATGAATTATTATTGTTGACATCACCCAAAGGTGAATACGTTGGGAGGCAACACTATAAGCCCCTATCTTTCTCAGTGTTCGATTAAGACTTCATAACCACAAGTATTGTGTGAGTGTTAGCAATTGTAGAAGACTATATGATAGTTGAGTATGTGGAGTTTGCTATTCCTGAAAATAAGATGAATTGCAATTGTTTGATGACTGAGAATGAAGTTTGCTAGTTTTTAAGAAAGTTTATGGTCTATGCTTTGACATGTGAATTGCTTATTATTTTATCGTGAGAAGTTTTATGAGATGAACTACTGTTATGACATATTATCATGCTAGAAAAGGTGATTGAAATTATCATTGATCAAACTTGTGCACCTTCTAGCATTCACACTTCATAATTCTTTCTTTTCTCATTTACCTACTCGAGGACGAGTACAAATTAAGCTTGGGGATGCTGATACGTCTACAACGTATCTATAATTTATGAAGCATTCGTGCTAATTTATTATCTGTTTTGAATGATTATGGGCTTTATTATACACTTTTATATTACTTTTGGGACTAACCTATTAACCGGAGGCCCAGCCCATATTGCTGTTTTATTGCCTGTTTCAGTATTTCGAAGAAAAGGAATATCAAATGGAGTCCAAACGGAATGAAACCATCGGCAGCATGATTTTTTGGAAGAATATGATCCTGGAGACTTGGAGTTCACGTCAGAAGATCCTCGAGGCAGCCACGAGATAGGAGGGCGCCCCCCTGTAGGGTGCGCCCCCTGTCTCATGGGCCCCTCGAGGACCCCCCGACCGGCTTATTTTGCCTATATAAGCCTATGTACCCTAAAACCATCAAATATCAAGATAGATCAGGAGTTCCGCCGCCGCAAGCCTCTGTAGCCACCAAAAACCTCTCGGGAGCCCATTCCGGCACTCTGTCGGAGGGGGAACCCATCACCGGTGGACATCTTCATCATCCCGGTGCTCTCCATGATGAGGAGGGAGTAGTTCACCCTCGGGGCTAAGGGTATGTACCAGTAGCTATGTGTTTGATCTCTCTCTCTCTCGTGTTCTCTCTATGGCACGATCTTGATGTATCACGAGCTTTGTTATTATAGTTGGATCTTATGATGTTTCTCCCCCTCTAATCTCTTGTGATGAATTGAGTTTCCCTCTTGAAGTTATCTTATCGGATTGATCTTTATTTGAGAACACTTGATGTATGTCTTGCCGTGTTTATCTGTGGTGACAATGGGATATCACGTGCCACTTGATGTATGTTTTGGTGACCAACTTGCGGGTTCTGCCCATGAACCTATGCATAGGGGTTGGCACACGTTTTCTTGACTCTCCGGTAGAAACTTTGGGGCACTCTTTGAAGTACTTTGTGTTGGTTGTATGAATCTGAGATTGTGTGATGCATATCGTATAACCATGCCCACGGATACTTGAGGTGACAATGGAGTATCTAGGTGACATTAGGGTTTTGGATGATTTGTGTCTTAAGGTGTTATTCTAGTATGAACTCTATGATAGATTGAACGGAAAGAATAGCTTCATGTTATTTTACTACGGAATCTTGAATAGATCAAGCAGAAAGAATAACTTTGAGGTGGTTTCGTACCCTACCAGAATCTCTTCGTTTGTTCTCCGCTATTAGTGGCTTTGGAGTGACTCTTTGTTGCATGTTGAGGGATTGTTATATGATCTATCTATGTTATTATTGTTGAGAGAACTTGCACTAGTGAAAGTATGAACCTTAGGCCTTGTTTCCTATCATTGCAATACCGTTTACGCTCACTTTTATCATTAGTTACCTTGCTGTTTTTATATTTTCAGATTACAAAAACCCATATCTACCATCCATATTGCACTTATATCACCATCTCTTCACTGAACTAGTGCACCTATACAATTTACCATTGTATTGGGTGCGTTGGGGACACAAGAGACTCTTTGTTATTTGGTTGCAGGGTTGTTTGAGAGAGACCATCTTCATACTACGCCTCCCATGGATTGATAAACCTTAGGTCATCCACTTGAGGGAAATTTGCTACTGTCCTACAAACATGTGCACTTGTAGGCGCAACAACGTCTACAAGAAGAAGATTGTGTAGTAGACATCAGTAGGCATGACACGTTACAGCGCTATAAAGGTTGCAGTGTTAGCAGATGGAGACGGTAAACGTAGCTCTGGAGTTGATGACCTCGCTCGCAATGAACCACCATCCCAGGTGCTTGCTTTAACTTCGCGGTGTCATGTGGTTGCATGTTCCATATGGTGTCTAGCTTGTATTCAAAAGGCTAAAGTTGGTCTTTATTAAGATAAGGAAAGATATTTTTTACATGAACCACCATCTCGTGAGCACCAGAAGACAAATAGCTAGTCAGGGCACTGGCCGAGCCAGTGACAAGCCCAGCAAAGACAGACATCACCTGGAAGCCAACTAAAAAGCTGCGATGGTGGTGAAGCAGCCCGCCTCCCACCAGGCTCTCAGGTCCTAGACGATCATGCTCACCACTCCAGCCGGATGTCTAGCTTGTATTGCTTCCAATTTGGTTAAATTGCATCTGCTTAGCTTACACATTATACCTTTGAATATGACATGCCTTTCTGTTTTTGGTACATACTAGTACATCTGTGTATTAACCATGTTCTTACATCAAACTAATGTTCTTGTGTATCCCTCATCAATCACTTATGATGAGGCAGTCAGGCAAGTGGACTACTCCTCATTTAAAGAATGCAGCGTTAGCCTCCCGACATGATTCTCAAGAAATAGCAAGGCTAGATGAAGATAGTGAACGTAGCTCTATAGTTGATTACCGCATTTCCCCTACACTAGCATCGCAGGTGCTTACTCTAACTTGGCAGCGTGATATGTGGTTGCATGTTGCATATGGTTTCTAGATTGTAATTCTTCCAATCTGGTTAAACTGCATGTGATATTCTGCTTAGCCTATACATTATACCTGTTAATGTGACATGCCTTCCTGTATTTAGTACATAGTACATCTGTCTATTAAGCATGTCCTTACATAAAATTATTGTTTTTTTGCATCCCGCATCAATCAATATGACGAGACACCTTTAGTATATGCAGTGCGATATTAGTTGCATCTTTCATATGATTTATATCATGCGCTGCTTCTAATTTGTTGAAATTCCATTTATGATAGGATTCTTTTAACTTGGCAGAGTCATATTGGTTGCATCTTTCATGTGGTGTCTAGCTTGCAATGCTTCTTATTTGTTGGAATGGTTTCTGCATAGTTTACACAAACAGTTGTGAACATGCCATGCCGTCCTTCTTTTCATACATATTCCATCCTGGTATCATGTGTTTGCCTTACATCAAAGTAGTGATTGTCAGTATCATGCATGAATGAGTTCTGAAGAGAGAATTTTATTGCTTTTTCCTGTCAGTTTTACTTGATAATATAAAATCAATAAAGCGGAAGGAAGTTAGCAAGGCAGCGGATAAAGGTGCTCCTTCCAAATGGAGGGCCTCTACAGTTTCTACTCCTCCATCCCCCAAGATGATTTCCAAGACAACACATGCATAGACACTCAACATAGCTTTGTTTATGATGAGCACGTCTCCCCTAGTGCACCATCACTGGTGCTCCCTCTAACTTGGCACTGTTATATGTGGTTGCATGTTATGTGTGATGTCTAGCTTGTATTGCTTCTAATTTTGTTGAATTCCATCTGCTTACTTTACACATTATACTTCAATAAGACATGTGTTCCTGTTTCTAGAACATACAATATCTGTCTATCACACCATGTTCTTACATCAAATTACTATTGTTGTGTAACCTGCATCACTTATCATAAGACACGTTTGACTTCGGAGTGTGATATAGGTTACATCTCGCATTCTTTTCTAGCTTGCACTACTAATTTGTTGAAATGGCACTTATGACGAGACAGTTTTAACTTGGTAGAGTGATATTCGTTGCATCTTTCATATGGTGTCTAGCTTTCATTGCTTCTAATTTGTTGAAATGCCTTATCCTTAGTTTACACATCATAAGTTGTGAATATGCAATGTTGTGAATATGCAATGGCATTAATGAAGAGAGACCTCTAACTTGGTAGTGTGATGTTGTTTGCATCTTGCATATGATTTATTTCTTGTACTGCTTCACATTTGTTTAAACGCCATTTATGATGAGACATTGTTAACTTGGCAGAGCGATATTTGTAGCATCTTTCATATGGTGTCTACCTTCCATTACATTGCTTCTAATTTAGTGAAATGTCTTCTGCTTAGTTTACTACCAGCTGCGCGAGTTACTCGTGCATCAACTGAGCTAGCAGCACGTTCCCAAGCTCCCTTGCCACCTGACACTACTTCCCAAGCACTCTTGACATAAGACGAGTTGGCAAGATCAGATGAACCTTGTGAGCTTCAACAGCAAGAAGGTAGTTGCTGGAGTCAAGTTACAGTTGCATGCTTCTTTATATGTACTCTCACAGTTTGATGTACACTAACATTTCCTATGTTCGTTGTTGGACTAGCACCTAGGCGCAAGAGGAAACAAACATCATGGATAATGCTCGATATGTTAACTAAATCTAGAGGAGGAAGAATGGAGATCTGTTTTGAGGCAGGTTTAAAAAGGCCACGTGATGCTACAGAGTCAGCCAAGTTAGTATCAGAGCCAGTGGTTGCCATTAGGTGTCATGTACGTATCCTCCCAACATGGATTCAGTATAGGAATGACAAAGACGAAACCCAGTTCAACACCTTCCTCGACCATTTATCTGTAAGTATGGTTATGTATGGAAACTAGTAATATCATCTTGCTCTGTCCCATACTTTCTAGGTTGCTGATAATAAGACTCCCATAATTTTCAACAGATGAAGTTCAAGTTGGATAGCCAAGATGATGCAACCAGACAAGCTTGCACCCATGTTTTCAAGTCTGCTCTGTGACAGTATCGGTATAACTTGAGGAAAACTCACTTTGAAGGCAAGGCTAACAGTGAACTTTCCCAAACATCTCCAGTGGAAAATATATCGGATGAAGACTGGAGGGGCCTCGTTAAACACTGGTATGATCCGAAGTATCAGGTACATTATATATATGTGATCAGATCACATGTTGAAGTCCTATTTACGCATGTGCCACAAAAATCTATCTTCTTGTAGGTGAACTGTTCAAAGAACAAGGCCAACCGTACGAAAGTGAAATTCCAACAAACGACAGGATCTCGTAGCTATATTACACACTGCGAGGCTCTTGTAATTAGCTGTTGTTTCACTCTTTTCGTTGTACCATATTATCAGATCTATATTGACTTGTTCCAAATGCAGAGGAAAGCCCGCAAGGACCAAAAAGTACCTGAACCAAGTGTTGTGGAAATCTTCAAGGACTGACACACCAGCAAGAAGAAGAGCATGACTACACCAGTCAAAGCCGCTGTTGTAAGTCCATAATCCTCATGCCTTTTAACTACTACTTACTCTGACTTGTGCCTTGAACTGCATGGTTTGCAGCTAATGTCTATTACTCTTTTAAATTTTATACACAATTGTCTTAGCGTATCATTACACCTTACAAGGTTTAAAAGAGAGGAGTGATGTTCCTTTGATCTTGACCTGTAATCTAGTTCCATGCTGGACTTGCCCACACAATGTTACAATTGCCTGTTTGTCTGTTCTCAGTTGTTTTGTGATATGAATGATGCCATAGTATGCTTACTATATTATAAACTTCGTCTCTTTATCCTTAGCCCTCAATAAAATGTGAAGAAATAGACAATACATTAGCGATGGTACATGGTCATATGTTTGGAACCTGGTTTTATTGTGTACTTTGCAATAAAATACAACTAACATTTTACATGGGTTCACCAGAATAAGTTCTGTATATAGACCAAAGCTATTTTGTTTGGTTTTGCTGCCTCCTTAATATCTTCTGTTCTGGTACTACCAATGTAAAAACTCAACTTTTCAACGGGCTATGGAAAAAATGGTGGAACTGCAACCTTCTGAAGGTGGCGAGGCAACTATAACCGCAATGTCAACTCTTGCTATAGTGGGTCAGTACCTGTCCACTAACAGTGCCAAAAGCACGTTCCTGCATAATATTGGTTTGGTTGTTAAGGAAATCTCGTCCAAACTGCCTCATGATCAAGATATGCAAGCTCAAAACAATGTTGTATCTGCGCTCCAGACACAAGTCCATTCCCTAACAGAGACCCTTTGTGAAACAAGGAGAGACATTGTTCGATGTCGTCAAGATATGCGTGGTTTTGAAACCAGACTATCAGACATTTGCTATGTTGTTCAGGAGCCTAGGAGAAATGAAGGCGAAGGTTATGGTGCTCCATCGGACAATACAGCAAGAAAATGTAACAGTCAGGTCAAATGAACTGAGCTTTTGAACTTCTGGTGGTGCATTTATCTGCTAGACTGTTAACTTTTATGCCAACCTTGATTTTGTTTTATAGTTGTAATTTGTTTTGGTGCGATACAAAATTTGTTCTTAACATGCAGCCACCGGCTGAAGAAAACAGCAAGCCGTTTTTGTATAGTGTAGGGTGTTCCCTATATTTGCACTGGTGGCGATCTTTGATGCCGAGTGGATGTAATCTGTGCAATCGCCTTAATAGCCCAGCGTTAGTTTCGGCCTTATTTATTTCCTAGTCTTCTTTTTCCCTGGTTTGCTAGTGGCCGCAACAACCATGGGCCATATACGGACCGTGGTAACCTTGACCCTGCTACGGGCCGTAGAATCCATGGGTCTCTTACGGGCCGTCGATAAATGGGCCTCCAACAAGGCTGTAGAATCGGTGGGCCTCGGGCCGTCGGATAAATGGGTCTACATGGGCCATAAACGGGCATAATTGGTATCGGCCCAGCACGGTAACGGACCATTAACAGGCCGGAGGACAGCAAAGGCTTAATTCTGTCACAGGCATAACTGGTCGTTAATGGGCCGGAATATAGGATGGGCTGGAAACGGCGCAATGCGTTAACAGGCTAGAAACGGGCCGACTCTTGCCACAGGCCGAGTTTGGCCCATTAGGGGAACATGCCAGTAATGGGCCGGAAGTAATTGAGGGCCGGAAAGGAGCCCAAGAACGTATGGGCCAACAATAGGCCGAAAGCTAACACAGGCTGGAGACGGCCCATGTGAATCACGGGCCGTTAACGGGTACAAAGAAATTTACTATTCATTATGGGCTAGAGTCACCATGGGCCTCTAAAGGACCTAAAGATACGAAGGCCTCATACGGGCCGAAAGACGTCGTGGCCCATACATGGGCCGAAAGTGAAACGGGCTGGTGTTATATTCGACGGCCCACATGACGTTGTTGGGCCGATTTCTGTTAGGGCCTAACGGGCCATGAGTTACCAGGCCGTAAAACGGGCTATTTGCGAAGAGACCATTAACAGGCTTTCCATGGGCCAACCCGTTAACTTTTGACCAAGTCAAACAGGCCGTCTTTGTAAGCTAAATGGGCCAGTGGTGGGCTATCGCACGTGTCGACATAACATAGGCGCCTATCTGACCCACTGACGAGCTAACACGTGTTTCATCCGGCCAATAAGAATTTTACACGTGGAAATTTCCCATTGGTCCGGGCTGTTACCGGGTTATCGGATCCAAAACCCGACCCGATAGCTTAACCGCGTTCCGTTACGGTGGATGCCATGTGTCGGTCACCCTTGACGAAAGTACTTCTGTGATGCGCGATTTATCGTCATGGAAGTGGACACTTCCGTGATGATAATTTTGGTAATGTCATGGAACACTTCTACGACAGCACATGTATGACTATCTTGATTCTGTCATAAAATCGTCATGGATGTTCATGCATGACAAAAAACGCGACCTACTCTGACAAACACGTATCATCACGGAAGTGTATTTTTTTGTAGTGGATACCATCTTGTAGCGACCACGAACCCAATGGACCGAAGTCTCTGTGCCTAAGTGTCATCACTGGACTGGTAATGCTGACACACACAGTACTCGAGGAATTATAACAGAGTTCAATCACACACTTATTACATCAAGTCCTCATAAAGAGTATGATTACACAAAAATATCATGGCTGAAGGCCATCTAAACTAAATAACTGTGGAAGCTTCGAAGGTAAATGAGTCCATCAACTCCAATGGCATAGTTGAGTGCAAGACAACGACCTATCGCACCTTATTCGTCGTCTGAGTAGTCTGCAACATGAGACGTTGCAGCCGTGTAGGTCAGCACATTAAATATGCTGGCATAGTTACACTGTAAAGCAATGAATGCAAGAACTATATCTACATGCAATATTTGGCTGGTGGAGGCTCTAAGTTTATGATTTTTGCATAAAGCTAGTTTGTCCCTACAACAAAGGAATAAATTTATTTAAACTACTCCCAAGTTGTTCCAATATTTGAGAAGGTTCCCCCAACTCAAAATCCCAATTAAACAAGTATCATCACTATAACCCGATTCAATTAATTAAATAGTGATGAGATCAACAATAATATCCAATTCCAGATACTCAAGATGTCCATAACCAGGGACATGGCGAACCATGATTAGTTTATACACTCTGCAGAGGTTGCGCACTTTTCCCCACAGACTTGACCACATCCATGATCGGAAGACTGAGACATAGTCTTTCTGAAGCATTAACTCTCTACTCCGGGCAGATCGGTATACCTACTTTCCCTCTACATCTACTAGTCCACCTCTTCGAGAGCTCATACAACTTACTCAACTATGCCAGAGCCCATAATGGCTAGTGGCTGCACACAAAAGTTTCTAGTCATGAAATATCATATGATCCCTTTGAGCTTGGGTGGCGAACCGAGGAAAAATCACACGGGTACCCCAGGATTTCCCTTAATGGACAACACTGGGTTCCCCAGGTTCCCCAACCAATCCACCCAGATGTGTATTAGTTGCCACCTCAATGTTATCCAAGATTAACAACTCTCATAACTTCCATGTGAATCACGATCCAATCCCCGTCTACGAGCATGGCTAAGCATTAATAAAGCATAACGTATATTCTCGGGGTGATCAAAAGGTATTAGGTTCCTACCTTTGAATACTACAACCAAACCACATGTTCCCAATCCTACTCATGCAAATATTTGAGGAGCAATACTAATGCATAGTAAAAACTAGGTATAGAAGAGTATGATCAAAGTGTAACTTGCCTTGCTGACGATCTGCAAACTCTAGAGATTCGTAGTAGCAAGCTTTGCACTCCGGGTAATCTAGCGTACACAAACAGTAGCATACATAAGCAATCACTCAAACAAAACAACGAGAAATCGAGAAAAGATCCAAATCAAACACGAAACAAGCAAACAGCTAAACTAAACAGAAAACAAAGCCTAACAGCATTATTATCATGTGGATTAGATCTTAGCAGTAAGTATAGGTGATTAGCAATGAGTAGCAAAAAAACGACTCAAACGGAGATACGAAACTCAAAAAATGAATGAAACAAGATCGTTTAATAATCTGAACTAAACTCAAATTTTAAAGTATCAAAGTCATGTTCAAGTTCATTAACTAGAAAGAAGAGATCGTTACGAAGATTTAGGCACTGGTTTCTTCTAATTTGGAAAAATGAGCAAAAAGTTATGCTCATTTCAAGATCAGGGGCTAAATCGCGAGAAAACTATTCGTGGATAGGTCCCTAGCCGAAAATAAAACTAAAAACAAAAATCTACCGTGCGAACGTTCATTAACAGAACTAAACGAATGAAAACCGTTCGTTAAAACAATCTAACCAGTGAACGTTTACTAAATAAACGAAAACTAAAACTAAAAACCGATCGAAAAAACGGAAAAAACCAAACGATTTTATACCATTTAGCCGGGGTAGACCGATGGCGATATCAAAGGGCGGCGGCAGATTCGGCGGTGGCGTCGGCGGCGACGGCGACGAAGAGGGCGGACGCAGAAGCGGCAAGCAAGATCTTGGCGGAGGTGGCGGCGCTTCAAGCGGCGTTCATGGCGGCGTGGTGCTTTGCCAAGGGCGAGGGGTGAGGAGGGGTGGTGGCGGCTTATAGAGGAGGCCCCGGGGGGTTCCGTCTTGGAGGGGGAGTCCGGTGGTGGCAGGGAGTGCCCGGACTCCTCGGTGCCCGGCGGCGGCACGGCTTGCGGCGGGGGAAGGCGGCGCGCGCGCGTGGGTTGGCTGGGCTTCGGCCTAGTTCGGTCCGGGAAACTTTATTTTTATAAATAATTTCGTCGCGAGAGAAAAATCTGAATAAAATATAAAAAAATCTAAAAAATTCAGAAACAACTTTCACCGTCCAAACCTAACATTTAGGACAAGATGAACATTTTTCTGGACTAAAATGCAAGTTTTCTCAAATTCAAATAAAATAGGAAATAAAATCCAGATAAAAATAATAATTTGATTTTAAAATTTCTTCTCCAATATTTCTCTTATGTTGAAGAAGTCATATTATCTTCTCTCATTTATTTTTATTATTGGAAATAATTGGAGAGAAAAATATTAAAATCAAATTGATCCTCTTTTCAAATTTGAAAAAAATTCAAATATGAAAATTTGTGAAACCTCCAACTCTCTCCTTGGGTCCTTGAGTTGCTTAAGATTTCTAGGATCACAACAAAATGCAATTAAATATGATATGCATATGATGATCTATGTATAACATCCAAATTGAAAATTGGGATGTTACACCCCCCCCATGGCAGGTCCGAATTGGACTAGGAAGTGGCGGCACCCCCCCCCCCTCTTTCCTTCTCCCTCTCTACTCCTTCCCTCTCACCCCTCTTGGAAAGGAAGGGGACTCCAACTAGGATTGGGAATCCTAGTTGGACTTCCCATGGTGCGCGCCCCTCATGGCTGCCGGCCTCCTCCCTCCCTCCTTTATATACGGGGGTAGGGGGCACCTCAAGGCACAACAGTTATCCTCTTAGCCATGTGCGGTGCCCCCCCCCCCCACAGTTTAACACCTCGGTCATATCATCATAGTGCTTAGGCGAAGCCCGACACCGGTAACATCATCAACACCGTCGCCACGTCGTCGTGCTGACGGAACTCTCCCTCGACCCTCTACTGGATCAAGAGCTCCAGGGACGTCATCGTGCTGAACATGTGTTGAACACGGAGGTGCCGTACATTCGTACTTGGATCGGTTGGATCGTGAAGACGTTCGACTACATCAACCGCATTACTAAACATTTCTGTTTTCGGTCTACGAGGGTACGTGGACACACTCTCCCATCTCGTTGCTATGCATCTCCTAGATAGAGCTTGCGTGATCGTAGGAAAATCTTGAATTACTACGTTCCCCAACAGTGGCATCCGAGCCAGGTCTATGCGCAGATGTTATATGCACGAGTAGAACACAATGAGTTGTGGGCGATGATAGTCATACTCCTTACCACCAACGTCTTACTTTGATTCAGCGGTATTGTTGGATGAAGCGGCCCGGACCGACATTACATGACCGCATTCATGAGACTGGTTCTACTGACGTGCTTTGCACATAGGTGGCTGGAGGGTGTCTGTTTCTCCAACTTTACTTGAATCGAGTTTGACTATGGGCGGTCCTTGTTGAAGATTAAAACAACACACTTGACGAAAAATAGTTGTGGTTTTGATGTGTAGATAAGAACGGTTCTTGCTAGAAGCCCGTAGCAGCCATGTAAAACTTGCAACAACAAAGTAGAGGACGTCTAACTTATTTTTACAGGGCTTGTTGTGATGTGATATGGTCAAGACATGATGTGATATAAATTGTTGTATGAGATGATCATGTTTTGTAACAGAGTTATCGGCAACTGGCAGGAGCCATATGGTCGTCGCTTTATTGTATGACATGCAATCGTCATGTAATTGCTTTACTTTATCACTAAGTGGTAGCGATAGTCGTAGTAGCAATAGTTGGCGAGACGACAACGATGCTACGATGGAGATCAAGGTGTCAAGCCGGTGACAATGGAGATCATGACGATGCTTCGGTGATGGAGATCATGAGCACAAGATGATGCTCACCATATCATGTCACATATTTTGATTGCATGTGATTTTTATCTTTTAAGCATCTTATTTTGCTTAGTACGACGGTAGCATTATAAGATGATCCCTTACTAAATTTCAAGGTATAAGTGTTCTCCCTGAGTATGCACCGTTGCTACAGTTCATCATGCCGAGACACCATGTGATGATCAGGTGTGATAAGCTCTACGTTCACATACATCGGGTGCAAGCCAGTTTTGCATGTGCAAAACTTGACGAGCCTAGCATATACAGATATGGCCTCGGAACACTGAGACTGAAAGGTCAAACGTGAATCATATAGTAGATATGATCAACATAGTGATGTTCACCATTGAAAACTACTTCATCTCACGTGATGATCGAACATGGTTTAAGTTGATTTGGATCACGTGATCATTTAGATGGCTAGAGGGATGTCTATCTAAGTGGGAGTTCTTAAGTAATATGATTAATTGAACTTTAATTTATCATGAACTTAGTCCTGATAGTTTTTTGCATGTCTATGTTGTTGTAGATCAACGGCCTGTGCTACCGTTCCCTTGAATTTTAATGCGTTCCTAGAGAAAGTTAAGTTGAAAGGTGATGGTAGCAATTACACGGAGTGGGTCCGTAACTTGAGGATTATCCTCATTGCTGCACAGAAGAATTACGTCCTGGAAGCACCGCTAGGTGCAAGGCCTGTTGCAGATGCAACTGCGGACGTTATGAATGTTTGGCAGAGCAAAGCTGATGACTACTCGATAGTTTAGTGTGCCATGCTTTACGGCTTAGAATCGGGAATTCAAAAATGTTTTGAACGTCATGGAGCATATGAGATGTTCCAAGAGTTGAAGTTAATATTTCATGAAAATGCCCGAGTTGAGAGATATGAAGTCTCCAACAAGTTCTATAGCTGCAAAATGGAGGAGAATAGTTCTGTCAGTGAACACATACTCAGAATGTCTGGGTACCATAACCACTTGACTCCGTTGGGAGTTAATCTTCCTGATGATAGTGTCATTGACAGAGTTCTTCAATCACTGCCATCAAACAATAAAGGCTTTGTGATGAACTATAATATGCAAGGGATGACGAAAATGATCCTCGAGCTCTTCGCAATGCTAAAGGCTGCGGAGGTAGAAATCAAGAAGCAGCATTGCTACGTCTTGAGCTTGCATTGGTTTTCCTTGAAGAGGAAAGGGTGATGCAGCAATAGTAGCGTAAGTATTTCCCCCAGTTTTTGAGAACCAAGGTATCAATCCAGTAGGAGGCTCCTCAAAAGTCCCACGCACCTACACAAACAAACAAAGAACTCGCAACCAACGCAATAAAGGGGTTGTCAATCCCTTCACGACCACTTGCGAATGTCAGATCTAATAAAGATAGTATGATAAGATAAATATATTTTTGGTATTTTATAATATAGATGCAAAAAGTAAACATGCAAATAAAAGTAGATTGGGAGCAAATATGATAAGAGGTAGACCCGGGGGCCATAGGTTTCACTAGAGGCTTCTCTCAAGATAGCATAAGTATTACAGTGGGTTAACAAATTACTGTCAAGCAATTGATAGAAAAGCGAAAAATTATGAGATTATCTAGGCATGATCATGTATATAGGCATCACATCCTCAACAAATTGTGACGCCCTCGATTCAATCGTACACTAATCATACACGCAAATGTGTACGATCAAGATCACGGACTCACGGGAAGATATCATAGCACAACTCTAGACACAAATAAAATAATACAAGCTTTATATTACAAGCCAGGGGCCTCGAGGGCTCGAATACAAGCTCGATACACAAGAGTTAGCGGAAGCAACATTATCTGAGCACAGACATAAGTTAAACAAGGTTGCCTTAAGAAGGCTAGCACAAAAGCAACAACAATCGAAGAGGCAAGGCCTCCTGCCTGGGACCTCCTAACTACTCCTGGTCGTCGGCGGTCTTCACGTAGCAGCATCCATCGGCGATGGCATCTGGCTCCAGGGATCCACCATCTGGTTGCATCAACCGGAAAGAAGAACGAAGGGGGGAAAGGGGTAGCAAAGCAACCGCGAGTACTCATCCAAAATACTCGCAAGCATCAGATCTATACTAAGTATGCACTGGTATCAAATGGAAGGTTTGTATATGTGGACTAAACTGCAGAATGCCAGAATAGGGGGGAAGACCTAGCCTATCGAAGACTAGCATCTTCACGCAGCTTTGAGCATCTTGCAGCATGTAGAAGAGTAAAGAATAGCTGTTTATAATTAATAAGCATGTTGTAACATTAATGCCCAGGGATCCTTCCTCGACTCCCTGCGAGAAAGCAATCCCGGAGCCACATATCTCAAGTATCCATTTGTAGTTGTATAAGATCAGGATATAAGTCTGAACGTCCGTTATCGTGGACACGGCTATTAATAGATAATCTTCCCTGCAGGGGTGCACCACGTTTTCCAACACACTCAATCACTCTGGTCGGGCACACCTTTCTGGGGTCAATGCCCGGCCTCGGAAGATCAACACGTCGCAGCCCTACCTAGGCTCAGCAGAGAGGTCCCTGTCGGTCTACCTCCTAAGCACTCCGGGGTCTGGCCCATCGCCCGGTGCACTCCTGGTTGTTACATGTAGGGCGATATAGGCCACTTCCACTGGGGCGGAGACTAGGCTGTGCCGCAATGCTAAACTGGACGTCTAACAAAGCTTCGGCTGATACCACGACATCGAGGCCCATAACTATTCTCGCGTGGTGGTTGGTGCATAAAGGCCAAAGGCCAACTCAGAACAAATACCCAAACCATAGTGTATTATTACCTTGCGGAGACGAGCACAGACTCACGATAAGGTGACCCCGTCGGCCCGTCTCGAGGAAATGCGGCAAGGGCTAGCCCAGCCCACTCCGGGCAGCCTGCCTGCCCAGCCGTGCCTCGTAACCAACTTGCGCGAGCTCTCCAGGCCCTCCCAACTTTCCCAAAGGTCTCAAGTGAAGTCAAGGTAACCGTGTGTCCAAACATCAAGGGGAAAACCCGAGGAATCACCCACGGAGGACTCCACTTAATGTAATCATCAAGGTGAACGTAAGAGGGACCACCCTCGAGGTTCACACTTGAGGTGTTGAACGACAGAGCCGTATCAGGAATGGTGAAAGAGGAAATCACCCTCAATGAGCACAACCGAATAGCTATACTATGGAATTATCATCAGGAGTGCGTTATGAGGGATCACCCTCGGCACCCGATAGTAGCTCTGCAGAGTCGAGCAACAAATGGGCTGTGATGTGATGTGAAGTGTCGGGCTCTGGTCGTCGATCACGCCGACGAGGCGCGATAATGACGGCGAGGGCAACAAGGACAAGTGGGGGTCACTGATGGATCACTAGCCAACCTATACTAAGCAGTTTAGGATAAGCAAGTAGGTAACAATAAGCAGGTACAAAAGCAGGCTATGCATCAGAATGGGAGCAAACAATAACAACAGTAAAATCTAATGCAAGGATGAGATAATGGAATGGGCGATATCGGGATGATCAAAGGGGGGGGGGCTTGCCTGGTTGCTCAGACAAGAAGGAGGGTCGTCGTCGACGTAGTCGATCACAGCGGCATCAGCTGCGGTCTCGGGGTCTACCAGAGAGAAGAGGGGGAAGAAACAGTAAATACACACAAACATATGCATAACAAGACAATAAGCGGGGCTAGAGGTGTTTGAACGCGGTGCTAGGCGATACTAGCGAAGGGGGAAAACATCCGGGAAAGTTTTCCCGGTTCTGGACGTTTGTGAGACAGATGAACCGGTGGGGAAAAGCTCAACATTTGCTATGCTAGGGACGTGTGGCGGGCAAACGGACCACGTATTCGGATTTGTCTCGTCGTTCGGAGCAACTTTCATATAGAAAACTTTTTCATATGACTTACGGTTAATTTTCTATTAATTTTCAAAGTTTTAAAAGATTTTATAATATTAATACCATTTAATTTAATTCAGAAAAAGGAACGTGATGTCAGCATGGCGTCATCAACGCATCAGCGGTCAATCGACCACCGACCACCAACAGGCCCACGCGGCCCATCGCGATGGATCGGGCAACGCCCAACCAACCGTTGACTGGGTCAACAGGGTCGTAAGGCCCAGTGCAGCGACACTGGGGTGGGGCCCAGAGGCGCCCACGTCAGCATGGCGATGGAAGTCGCGCCGGCGACCAAAACGCACGGCGGCGCGCACGGGAGGCCGCCGGATTTGCGCTACGGTGGCTCAAATCGGACGCGACTGGACTCGTTCGGCTGCGGTCGATCTCGCGCATCCAACAACAGTGGTCGCGGGGGCTAGAGTTGACCGGAGCAGGGCGCAGCGTAGACGATAGCAGTGGCCGGAACTCGGCTCGGTGCGGGTCAGCAACAGCAGCTCGTTTGCGGACAAACTAAACGGCCAAGGGACCTCTACATGCGCATGCGATGGCGATGGATTACTGCGCGTGGCCATTTGGTCACCGGGAGGTGGCTGGCGACGAGCGTCCATGGCGGAGGGCTCGGCCACAACGGGGTGGCGGCTACGAGGTACGATCGTCGACGAGAAGGGCGGGGGAAGAAGGCATGGGCTCACGTGACCTGCAGGTGAGCAAAGCGGGCTTGGGGGAGAGCTCGCCGGAGCGAATCACCGACCGAGTCCGCCGGGCCAAGGAGGAAGAAGACGGCGATGCGGGCGCTCCATTGCTCCCCGACTCCAGGTGCTTGGCGTAGGCGGCGTAGACGACGCCGACGGAGAGCATGGACAGGGAGGCGCGGTGCGGGGAAGAAGGTGGCCGTGTCTATGGCGCGGCCATGGCGTCGACGGCGCTCGGGTGAGGTGAGTGGCCGAGACAGAGAGGGGGGAGAGCGGGGTGGACCTGGGAGGCAAGACAGGTGAGTGGAGGTAGGTGGGGAGGAGGTCGAGGCATCGAGGGGGCTCCCTTATCCCCTCGGAGCATCGCCGCCGAAGTGGTCGGGCGGGAGCACGCGCTCGGTCGTAAACAGTAGGAGGAAGACGACCGAGGGGTGGGGCTAGGCGGCCTAGGTCGACCAGGTGGGCCGAGGCCCAGGAGGGCGCAGTGGGCAGCTGGGCCAGTCGGCCCAGTGGAGGGTGGGACCATTTCCTTTTTTTTAATTTAACCTTTTAAATAACTATTTTAAATAGATTAGGGCCTTAAACCACTTTGCAAAAAAGTTGGCTCACCACCATAATTGATTATGGAAAATTTGCCACACTTTGAACATTTTGGTTTTCTCGTTTGACAAATTTGAATTTTGGCTTTAAACTCAGTTTTGTATTTGAATTGCGATTTGGACCAAATGAAGATTAGCGACAGTAATGTGATGACATGGCATTGTTAGCATGGGCTTACTGTAGCATAATTATCCGGACATTACAATTCTCCTCCACTACAAGAAATCTCGTCCCGAGATTTAGGAGGTAGAAGGAAACAATGCAGGGTATTCTTCACGCAAGCGATCCTCGCGTTCCCAAGTGGCTTCGTCTTCAGAGTGATGCGACCACTGGACCTTGAGAAATTTGATCGCCTTTTGATGTGTGCAGCGTTTAGATTGGTCGAGAATGCGGACCGGATGCTCTTTATAGGAGAGGTCCTATTGCAACTCGAGCACTTCATGATCCACTGCTCGGATTGGGTCCTTGAAGCAGCGGCGAAGTTGTGACACATGGAACACATCATGAACCTGAGAAAGGTTCGACGGTAGTTCCAACTGGTATGCCACTTTTCCACGCCTTTCGAGAATAGTGAATGGACCAATATAGCGAGGAGCTAACTTGCCCTTAATCCCGAAGCGGTGTGCACCCTTCATTGGTGTGACTCAAAGATAAGCCTTTTCACCAGGTTGATAGACCATATCTTTGTGATGACGGTCATAATTACTCTTTTGACATGACTGAGCAGTCTTGAGATTCTCGCGAATGACGCGGACTTGTTCTTCGGCGTGTTGGATAATATCCGGACCAAAGAGTGGACGTTCCCCAGTTTTTGACCAGTTCAGAGGGGTTCGGCACTGTCGTCCATATAACACTTCGAAGGGAGCCATCTTCAGACTAGCTTGATAGCTATTGTTGTAGGAGAACTCGGCATACGGGAGAGATTCCTCCCATTTCTTGCAAAACGAAACGACACAAGCTCGAAGCATGTCTTCGAGAACTTGATTGACACGTTCAACTTGTCCCTGCGACTGAGGGTGAAAAGCAGTGTTGAAAGATAGATGAGTTCCCATAGCTTCTTGGAAACTTGCCCAGAATCTTGAAGTGAATAAACTACCATGGTCTGAGCTGATTACCAGTGGAATACCGTGGAGTGAAACAATCCTGGACATATAGAGAGTTGCCAGCTGACTAGCAGTGATCGTCTCGTTGACGGCCGGAAAATGTGCAACTTTGGAAAGCCGGTCAATGATGACAAGAATAGCATCATTACCCTTCTGCGATTTGGGAAAACCAGTAACGAAGTCCATTTCAACATGGTCCCATTTCCATTTAGGAATAGAGATAGGTTGCAAAGTTCCAGCAGGCCTTTGATGTTCTGCTTTGATACGACGACAAACGTCACATTCAGCAACATAGCGAGCAATGTCTTGCTTCATGTTTGACCACCAGAATCTTTGATGAATGTCTTGGTACATCTTGGTGCTACCGGGATGAATAGACAACGGAGTGTCATGAGCTTCTTTCATAACCCCTGGAGTCAGATTCGGGTTTTCACTCGCACATGGCACCACTAGGCGGCCCTTGAAGTACAAGGCGCCATCATTGGCAATAGTGAAGAATGAGGGCTTTCCTTCTGAGAGATAGCGTTTAATCTTCTCGACTTCAGAGTCATAATGTTAAATAGTCTTGATATCACCCACGAGATCTGGCACGACAGCGAGGGTATTTAGAGAACCCTGAGGAACGACACGAAGATTCATATTTTGGAACTCTGGGGAGGGGTGCAAGTGCACCAGGAGGAACAATATGGAGGTTCAGCTTTCTGAATTCTTCAACAAGCGAGGGATGAACTTTTCCAACCTCGAGGTGATTGCAATATGACTTGAGGCTTAGAGCATCAGCCATTACATTAGCCCTGCCTGGTGTATAGGAAATACCCAAGTCAAAATCTGCTACCATCTCCATCCATCTCTGCTGACGGAGGTTCAGGTCTGGCTGGGTAAACAGATACTTCAGACTTTGGTGGTCGGTGAAGATCTCACAACGATTACCGAGAAGGTAATGTCGCCACTGCTTCAGTGCATGTACGACAGCAGCAAGCTCGAGGTCATGACCTGGGTAGTTCTCTTCGTGAGGGCGCAATTGATGAGAGGCATAGGCAATCACTCTGCGCTCTTGCATTAGGACACAGCCTAATCCTTGTCCTGAAGCGTCGCAGTAAATGACAAAATCCTTCTTAGTATCTGGCGGAGCAAGCACTGGGGCAGAAGTCAGCTTGTCCTTGAGTGCTTGGAAACTTTCCTAACACTTTTCTATCCAATCAAACTTGACGCCTTTGTGCAGCAGACCAGTCAGGGGCTTGGCGATCTTGGAGAAGTTCTCGACAAATCGACGGCAATAGCTGGCGAGTCCGAGAAAACTTCTGACTTGCTTGACATTCTTTGGAGGAGTCCAATTAAGAATAGCCTGAACTCGCTCGGGGTTGACGGCAATACCATCATTGGAGATGACATGCCCAAGGTAAGTCACTTCAGGAAGCCAAAATTCACATTTAGAATACTTTGCATAGAGTTTATGTTCTCGAAGCTTTTCCAGAACAAGTCGAAGGTGTTCAGCATGTTCTTCTTTGTTCTTAGAGTATACAAGGATGTCATCCAGATAAACCACGACGAACTTGTCGAGGTATTCCATGAATATATAGTTCATCAGATGAGGGAATGTCGCGGGAGCATTTGTCAAACCAAAGGACATGACGGTGTACTCATATGACCCACAGCGAGTAACGAAGGCGGTCTTGGGAATATCCTCTTCACGAACCCGAATCTGGTGGTAACCCAACCTCAAATCAAGCTTAGAGAATACTGAGGAACCAGCAAGTTGATCATACAAGTCGTTGATCCTGGGAAGCGGATACTTGTTCTGAATGGTTGCCTAGTTGATAGGTCGGTAATCTTGGGCCAAACGATTAGTTCCATCCTTCTTCTTGACAAAGAGAGAAGGTGCTCCCCAAGCAGATGAACTTGGACAAATGAATCCCTTGTGAAGAGATTTGTCGATTTCCTCCTTAAGTTCAAGGAGTTCATGTGGCGGCATCTTGTAGGGTCACTTGGCAATAGGAGTTGTGCCCGGTTTAAGGTCTATGACGAATTTAACAGCTCTAGCAGGGGGTATTCCTGGAAGTTCTTCTGGGAAGACATCTTTGAAATCACGAACAACTGGGACGTTCTCTATGCCCTCAAGAGGTGAAGCATTTAATGCATTCAGAACATATATATGATTCTCGGCATCCTGAGCTGGTCGGGCTAAGTATTGGACTGTCTGGCCAGAAGGGTGAGTGAGCTGGACTGTCTTGGTAGCACAGTCGATCTTAGCACTATGGGCTGTCAACCAGTCCATACCAAGAATGATGTCTATGTTGGAGGGTCCGAGTACAATGAGAGAAGTCGGAAAAAGTAGACCTCCAATCTCGATTTGGTTGCAGGGGCATGACATTGTGGTCTGCCACTTGGATCCCGGAGATTGAATCGCTAAAGGACTTGGTAATTTTTCCATATATAACTCATGTGACTGAGCAAATTGTTGGGACAAAAAAGCATGCGATGCTCCTGAATCAAAGAGAACGGAAGCTGGCACTGAATTAATGAGAAGGGTACCCATCACGACTGTTGGGGAGTCACGAGCTTATTCAATCTTGACATGGGTGACTTGACCACAACTTATTGTAGACGTCCTGGCACTACCACTACTAGTAAGATGGTTTCGACGGCCCATCTTACGGCCAGCAGGAGGACGTGATGAATTCTGCAGTTGACCTGGGCGATAGTTGATAGCAAGGTGCCCTGGCTGTCCACACTTGCGGCATAAACCATCATTATGGGGAGGAGCCATAGTATTGGATAGTCCACCCTGAATGGTTAGTTGTCTCGGTGACGGAGGCAAACGAGGTGCAACATAAGATGGCCTTGGGGTTGGAGCAGGTCGGTGATGAACATTGTGTGGGATCCAGACTCGACGCTTCTGAGTAGGCTGACACGAGGATGGGCCAACAACTCGAGTGCGCTTGAGCGACTCCTGGTACTCAGCAAGACCAGTTTCAGTTCGGAAAGCTTGGCTGACAAGCGTCGCAAAGTCTGTGCAATCATGAGCAACAAGTGCGAGCTTTATATCGGGACGCAGTCCTTCACAGAATTTCTCTTGCTTGCGAGCATCAGTGCAGACGTCATCCGCAGCATAGCGAGATAATTCAAGGAATTTCGTCTGATATTCATCCACAGTCATTGAGCCTTGTGAGAGTTTGTGGAACTCCTTCTTCTTCTGGTCCATCAGACCTTGAGGAATGTGTCATGCACGGAATGCTAACTGAAATTCCTGCCAAGTGGTTACAGTCTCTGCAGGCAGCATACCGTTATGGCTTTCCCACCATTGAGCAGCTGGACCTTTCAAGTGGAATGTCGCAAAGGTGACGTAACTGGCAGGGGCAACATTAGGAATAGTGGAGTCGCAGAAAATGGACGGGTTGAGGCACACACATTCTTGTAGTGTTATTGGGACAGGCTGCTGATGAGCATTCTAGTTTGGAAGCTGAGCCATTACTCCAGTCATAAACTGACGATTCAGCTCAAACTGATGCATCATTGCGGCAATATAGGGTGGAGGTGGAGGATCGTCAGCCATCCTGCTAAAACATCAGGAAGCAATTTAACAGGGGTGGAGCAGGTGTATGGAGTCATTCATGATGTAACTTGAACAATGAGCAAAGGCATAGTATGTATAAATCAGTAGTCATTAAAGACTTACGTATACATATACAGAGCCAATTACACGTTGTTAGTAGGAGTTCGGACAAGAGAATCATCCTAGACATACTAGGCAGCACGCATGCATGCGATGGAAGGATACAACAACAAGACATAACAAAGGCTACATCACCGTCAGAGAAAACCAGTAGAGCGAGGAATCTGCAGGGGATGACGCAGGGTGCCCTTGATAGAAGGATTTCTGCGGCCCGTGGACAAAGTGAAGCAGATCCTGGCTCCCAATTCAAGAGAGGCATGATACAAATCTCCGGGTGGATGTGATCACGAGAACCTAGGGTAGAGTTAGCAAAACCATTTAACCCGAATAGAAGAGAGATCAGATTCCCAGAGTATAGACGAGGAATAAAAGATCCTAATACCACCCAATTGGCGACGTGGGCCCGTAAGCCACACAACCATGTTAGTAAATCAGTTTTTCAAAGACTAGACTCAACTTCGACCAAGGAGTTGGAAAGGGGGATCCTACAGGCAGTCGGCTCTGATACCAACTTGTGACACCCCCGATTCAATCATACAGTAATCATACACGCAAATGTGTACGATCAAGATCAGGGACTCATGGGAAGATATCAATGCACAACTCTAGACACAAATAAAATAATACAAGCTTTATATTACAAGCCAGGGGCCTCGAGGGCTTGAATACAAGCTCGATACACAAGAGTCAGCGGAAGCAACAATATCTGAGCATAGACATAAGTTAAACAAGGTTGCCTTAAGAAGGCTAGCACAAAAGCAACAAAGATCGAAGAGGCAAGGCCTCCTGCCTGGGACCTCCTAACTACTCCTGGTCGTCGGCGGTCTTCACGTAGTAGCATCCATCGGCGGTGGCATCTAGCTCCAGGGATCCACCATCTAGTTGCATCAACTGGAAAGAAGAAAGAAGGGGGAAAAGGGGTAGCAAAGCAACCGTGAGTACTCATCCAAAGTACTCGCAAGCATCAGATCTATACTAAGTATGCACTGGTATCAAATGGAAGGTTTGTATATGTGGACTGAACTACAGAATGCCAGAATAGGGGGGAAGATATAGCCTATCGAATACTAGCATCTTCACGCAGCTCCGAGCATCTTGCAGCATGTAGAAGAGTAAAGAATAGCAGTTTATAATTAACAAGCATATTGTAACATTAATGCCCAGGGATCCTTCCTCGACTCCCTGCAAGAAAGAAATCTCGGAGCCACATATCTCAAGTATCCATTGGTAGTTGTATAAGATCAGGATATAAGTCTGAACGTCCGTTACCGTGGACACGGCTATTAATAGATAATCTTACCTGCAGGGGTGCACCACGTTTTCCAACATGCTCGATCACTCTGGCCGGGCACACCTTTCTGGGGTCAATGCCCGGCCTCGGAAGAACAACACGTCGCAGCCCTACCTAGGCTCAGCAGAGAGGTCCCCGCCGGTCTACCTCCTAAGCACTCCGGGGTCTGGGCCCATCGCCCGGTGCACTCCGGGTCATTACGTGCAGGGCGATACAGGCCATCTCCACTGGGGCGCCGACCAGGCCATGCCGCAATGCTGAACTGGACGTCTGACAAAGCTTTGGTTGATACCACGATGTCGAGGCCCATAACTATTCTCGCGTGGTGGTTGGTGCGTAAAGGCCAAAGGCCAACTTAGAACAAATACCCAAACCATAGTGTATTATTACCTCACGGAGACAAACAGAGACTCACGATAAGGTGACCCCATCGCCCCGTCTCGAGGAAATACGGCAAGGGCTAGCCCAGCCCACTCCGGGGCGGCCTGCCTGTCCGGCCGTGCCTCGTAACCAACTTGCGGGTGCTCTCCGGGCCCGCCCGAATTTCCCAAAGGTCTCAAGTAAATTCAAGGTAACCGTGTGTCCAAACATCAAGGGAAAACCCAAGGAATCACCCACGGAGGATTCCACTCAATGTAATCATCAAGGTGAACGTAAGAGGGACCACCCTCGAGGTTCACACTTGAGGTGTTGAACGACAGAGCCGTATCAGGAATGCTGAAAGAGGAAATCACCCTCTATGACCAAAACCGAATAGCTATACTACAGAATTATCATTAGGAGTGCGTTATGAGGGATCACCCTCGGCACTCGATAGTAGCTCTGCAGAGTCGACCAACAAAAGGGGTGTGATGTGATGTGAAGTGTCGGGCTCTGGTCGTCGATCACGTGACGTCAGCATGGCGTCATCAACGCATCAGCGGTCAACTAACCAGCTGACCAGTCAACAGGGCCACGCAGGCCCATGGCGATGGATCGGGCAACGCCACCAACCGCCGACCGGGTCAACAGGGTCGTGGGGCCCAGTTGCAGCGACACTGGGGTGGGGCCCAGAGGCGCCCACGTCAGCATGGCGATGGAAGTAGCGCCGGCGACCAAAATGCACGGCGGCGCGCACGGGAGGCCGCCGGATTTGCGCTACGGTGGCTCAAATCGGATGCGGCTGGCTCGCTCGGCTGCGGTCGATCTCGCGCATCCAACGGTGGTGCTCGCAGGGGCTGGAGTTGACCGGAGCAGGGCGCAGCATCGACAATAGCGGTGGCCGGAACTCGGCTCGATGCGGGTCAGCAATTGCAGCTCGTTTGCGGACAAACTAAATGGCCAAGGGACCTCTACATGCGCGTGCGACGGCGATGGACTACTGCGCGTGGCCATTTGGTCACCGGGAGGTGGCCGGCGACGAGCGTCCGCGGCAGAGGGCTCGGCCACAATGGGGATGGAGACTACGAGGTACGATCGTCAATGAGAAGGGCAGGGGAAGAAGGCAGGGGCTCACCGTGACCTGCTGGTGAGCAAAGCGGGCTTGGGGGAGAGCTCGCCGGAGCGAATCACCGACGGAGTCCGCCGGGCCAAGGAGGAAGAAGACGGTGATGCGGGCGCTCCGTTGCTCCCCAACTCTAGGCGCTTGGCGTAGGGCGGCGTAGACGACGCCGACGGAGAGCATGGACAGGGAGGCGCGGTGCGGGGAAGAAGGTGGCCGTGTCTATGGCGCGGCCATGGCGTCGACGGCGCTCGGGTGAGGTGAGTGGCCGAGACAGAGAGGGGGGAGAGCGGGGTGGACCTGGGAGGCAAGACAGGTGAGTGGAGGTAGGTGGGGAGGAGGTCGAGGCGTCGAGGGGGCTCCCTTATCCCCTCGGAGCGTCGCCGCCCAAGTGGTCGGGCGGGAGCACGCGCTCGGTCATAAACAGTAGAAGGAAGACGACCGAGGGGTGGGGCTAGGCGGCCTAGGTCGACCAGGTGGGCCGAGGCCCAGGAGGGCACGGTGGGCAGCTGGGCCAGTCGGCCCAATGGAGGAGGGGGACCATGTCCTTCTTTTATTAATTTAACCTTTTAAATAACTGTTTTAAATAGATTAGGGCCTTAAACCACTTTGCAAAAAAGTTGGCTCACCACCATAATTGATTATGGAAAATTTGCCACACTTTGAACATTTTGGTTTTCTCGTTTGACAAATTTGAATTTTGGCTTTCAACTCAGTTTTGAATTTGAATCGTGATTTGGACCAAATGAAGATTAGCAACAATAATGTGATGACATGGCATCGTTAGCATGGGCTTACTGTAGCATAATTATCCGGGCGTTACACAAGTAGACCGACTCCTGCCTGCATCTAGTACTATTACTCCACACATCGACCGACTCCTGCCTGCATCTAGAGTATTAAGTTCATAAGAACAGAGTAACGCATTAAGCAAGATGACATGATGTAGAGGGATAAACTCAAGCAATATGATATAAACCCCATCTTGTTATCCTCGATGGCAACAATACAATACATGCCTTGCAACCCTTTCTGTCACTGAGTAAGGACACCGCAAGATTGAACCCAAAGCTAAGCACTTCTCCCATGGAAAGAAAGATCAATCTAGTAGGCCAAACCAAACTGATAATTCGAAGAGACTTGCAAAGATAACTCAATCATACATAAAAGAATTCAGAGAAGATTCAAATATTATTCATAGATAAACTTGATCATAAACCCACAATTCATCGGATCTCGACAAACACACCCCAAAAAGAGTTTACATCGAATAGATATCCACAAGAGAGGGGGAGAACATTGTATTGAGATTCAAAAAGAGAGAAGAATCCATCTAGCTAATAACTATGGACCCGTAGGTCTGTGGTAAACTACTCACAAATCATCGGAGGGGCAAGGATGTTGATGTAGAAGCCCTCCGTGGTCGATTCCCCCTCCGGCAGAGTGCCGACGAAGGCTCCAAGATGAGATCTCGCGGATACAGAAGGTTACGGCGGTGGAAATTGTGTTTTGTTGGCTTCCTGGATGTTTTCGGGGTATGTAGGCTTATATAGGACGTACGTCGGTGGACGCCCGAGGGGCCCACGAGACAGGGGGCGCGCCCTATAGGGGGCGCCCTCCTATCTCGTGGAAGCCTCAGATGCTTCTTGACTTGCACTCCAAGTCCTCTGGATAAAGTTCGTTCCAAAAATCACGCTTCCGAAGGTTTCATTCCGTTTGGACTCCGTTTGATATTCCTTTTCTTCGAAATACTGAAATAGGCAAAAAAACAGCAATACGGGCTGGGCCTCCGGTTAGTAGGTTAGTCCCAAAAATGATATAAATGTGTAAAATAAAGCCCATAAACATCCAAAAGGGGTAATATAATAGAATGGAACAATAAAAAATTATAGATACGTTGGAGACGTATCAAGCATCCCCAAGATTAATTCTTGCTCGTCCTCGAGTAGGTAAATGATAAAAAGAGAATTTTTGATGTGGAATGCTAGCTAGCATAATTCTCAATGGATTTTCTTTATTGTGGCATGAATGTTCAGATCCAAATGATTCAAAATAAAAGTTCATATTGATAAAAGAAATAGTAACACTTCAAGTATACTAATCAAAGTAATCATGTCTTCTCAAAATAACATGGCAAAAGAAAGTTCATCCCTACAAAATCATATAGTTAGGCTATGCTTCATTTTCGTCACACAAAGATGTTCCCAACTTCTATACCCCCGATGACAAGCCAAGAAATTGTTTCATACTTAAATAATCTCAAACTTTTTCAACCTTCACGCAATACATGAGCGTGAGCCATGGATATAGCACTATGGGTGGAATAGAATATGATGATGGGGATTGTGTGGAGAAGAAAAAAAAGGAGAAAGTCTCACATCGACGAGGATAATCAACGGGCTATGGAGATGCCCATCAATTGATGTCAACATGAGGAGTAGGGATTGCCATGCAACGAATGCACTAGAGCTATAAATGAATGCTCAACAAAATAAAACTAGTGTGTGTGCATCCAACTTGCTTGCTCACGAAGACCTAGGGCATTTAAGGAAGCCCATTGTAGGAATATACAAGCCAAGTTCTATAATGAAAAATGCCCACTAGTATGAAAAAGACAACTTATGAGACTCACTATATGAAAAACATGGTGCTACTTTGAAGCACAATATATGAGACTCACTACATGAAGAACAAGGTGCTACTTTGAAGCACAAGTGTGGAAAAAGAGATAGTAACATTGCCCTTTTTATTTATTTTCTTTTTTCTTTCTTTTTCTTTTTTTCTTTTCTTTTCCCTTTTTTTGGGCCTTTTTTTCTTTTGGCCTTTCTTCTTTTCTTTTCTTTTTGGGCAATGCTCTAATAATGATGATCCTCACACTTCTATTGATTACAACATATGAATTACAACTCGAAACTAGAACAAGATATGACTCTATATGAATGCCTCTGGCGGTGTACCGGGATGGTGCAATGAATCAAGAGTGACATGTATGAAAAATAATGCATGGTGGCTTTGCCACAAATACGATGACAACTACATGATCACGCAATGGCAATATGACAAAAGTAAAGTATGTCATGATGATGATAAATGGAACAGTGCAAAGTTGCATGGCAATATATCTCGGAATGGCTATGGAAATGCCATAATAGGTAGGTATGGTGGCTGTTTTGAGGAAGATATAAGGAGGTTTATGTGTGATAGAGCGTATCGTATCACGGGGTTTGGATGCACCGGCGAAGTTTGCACCAACTCTCAAGGTGAGAAAGGGCAATGCACGATACCGAAGAGGCTAGCAAAGGCGGAAAGGTAAAAGTGCGTATAATCCATGGACTCAACATTAGTCAAAAGAACTCATATACTTATTACAAAAATTTAGAAGTCATCAAAAATCAAGTACTATGCGCATGCTCCTAGGGGGATAGATTGGTAGGAAAAGACCATCGCTCGTCCCCGACCGCCACTCATAAGGATGCACAATCTAAGAAAACCTCATGTTTCAAATTTGTTACACAACTTTAACCATACGTGCATGCTACGGGACTTGCTAACTTCAACACAAGCATTCTTTAAATTCATAATCACCCAACTGGCATGACTTTAATATCACTACCTCCATATCTCAAAACAATTATCAAGTATCAAATTGATCATAGCATCCAATTCACTTCCTATGATAGTTTTTATTATACCCAACTTGGATGCCTACCATTCGAGGACCAATTTTATAACCATAGCAAATACCATGCTGTTATAAAATACTCTCAAAAAGATATAAGTGAAGCATGAGAGACTAGCAATTTCTACAAAAATAAGTCACCACCGTACTCTAAAAGATATAAGTGAAGCACTAGAGCAAAAACTATCAAACTCAAAAGATATAAGTGAAGCACATAGAGTATTCTAGCAAATTCTAATCAAGTAGGATTCTCCCAAAAGGTGTGTACAGCAAGGATGATTGTGGTAAACTAAAAAGAAACAACTAATATGATACATGACGCTCCAAGCAAAACACATATCATGTGGCGATTAAAAATATAGCTCTAAGTAAAGTTACCAATGAACGAAGACGAAAGACGGGATGCCTTCCCGCGGCATCCCCAAGCTTAGGCTTTTGGCTATCCTTGAATATCTTGGGGTGCCTTTGGCATCCCCAAGCATAGGCTCTTGCCACTCCTTATTCCATAGTCCATAAAAGCTTTACCCAAAACTTGAAAACTTCACAACACAAAACTCAACACGAAATCTTACAAGCTCCGTTAGTGAAAGAAAAAAAACCACCACATAAGGTAATGTAATGAGCTCATTATTTATTTATTTTGGTGTTAAACCTACTGTATTCCAACTTCTCTATGGTTTATAAACTATTTTACTAGCCATAGATGCATCAAAATAAGCAAACAACACACGAAAAACAGAATCTGTCAAAAACAGAACAGTTTGTAGCAATCTGTAACCGACGCAAACTTCTGGAACTCTAAAACTCCTAAAAAAATAGGAAGTCCTGGACAATTTGTTTACTGATCAGCAGAAAAAATAATCAACGCAAAAGCACGTTCCTGTGATTTAACAAAACTAAATTCGTGCGTGCAAAGTTTCTGTTTTTCAGCAGAATCAAATCAACTATGATCATAGGTTATCCTATAGGTTCTACTTGGCACAAACACTAATTAAAAGATAAAAACACATCTAAACAGAAAAAATAATCAACGCAAAAGCACGTTCCTGTGATTTAACAAAACTAAATTCGTGCGTGCAAAGTTTCTGTTTTTCAGCAGAATCAAATCAACTATCATCATAGATTATCCTATAGGTTCTACTTGGCACAAACACTAATTAAAAGATAAAGACACATCTAAACAAGAGGTAGATGCAAGATTTATTAATAAACAGGAACAAAAACAAAAAACATAAAGAAAATTGGGTTGCCTCCCAACTAGCGCTATCGTTTAACGCCCCTAGCTAGGCATAAAAGCGAAGATAGATCTAACGAGTGCCATCTTTGGCACTAAATTCATCAATAGAGCACTTGTGATTTTAGGGACTTCACCCCTTTTAGAAATGGCTAAACCTTTAGGCAAAAATTCAAGAAATTCATTGATAGCAAAAGGTTCCTTAACGATAGAGAGACAATTGGGATGAACGCTTATGGATTTGAGATCCGCGTCTCCCTTACTAGAAGATTCACCCTTATTTTTAGGAACATAAATAAACTTGGCAGTTTTAGTAGGGGTTTTTGGAGTGTTTTTCATGGAGGAAAACGTGGAACCTAAGTTTGTAATGATATCCTCAAGTTTACCGATTCTAGCAGAGTCTAGATCTATTTTTTCATTGACTATAGGTTCTTTTTCTTTAAGATTTTTCAAAGTAACTCCAACCCTAGATCCATATTGGGTAATGTGATTATGAATCTTTTTATCCAAATTTTCAATCAACTCAACAGTGGCAATTTTATTTTCAATAATCTCAAGCCGTTGCATAACGTATTCTAAAGTTAAAACAGTTCCATTGATCAGAAGAGGTGGTGGGCCAAACAAATCTAACGTAGCATTATAAGCATCAAACGTATTGGCTACTCATGAAATCACCTCTGGTAGCAATATCAAGAACACATCTATTCCAAGGAGTGATGCCTACATAAAAATTGCGGAGAAGAACCGAAGTAGAAAGCTTCCAAGTAGATTTATATTGGGCATTGCAAATTCTATGCCAAGCATCATTTAAAGTTTCTCCATCCCTTTGCTTAAAATTGAGAATTTCATGTTCGGGAGTAATAATAAGGATAGGAGGACTATCCATGACAACAAGGTAAACAAACTAGCACACGGGCAAACGGGGAAAGGCAAGCAAAAAGAGAGGAGGAGATCGGGAAAGAGAGGGCAAATAAAATGGCAAGGGTGAAGGGGGGAGAGGAAAACGAGAGGCAAATGGAAAATAATGTAAATGCGAGGGAGATGGGTTTGTGATGGGTACTTGGTATGTCTTGACTTGAGCGAAGACCTCCCCGGCAACGGCGCCAGAAATGCTTCTTGATACGTCTTGAGCTTGCGTTGGTTTTCCTTGTAGAGGAAAGGGTGATGCAGCAATAGTAGCGTAAGTATTTCCCTCGGTTTTTGAGAACCAAGGTATCAATCCAGTAGGAGGCTCCTCAAAAGTCCCACGCACCTACACAAACAAACAAAGAACTCGCAACCAACGCAATAAAGGGGTTGTCTATCCCTTCATGGCCACTTGCGAAAGTGAGATCTAATAAAGATAGTATGATAAGATAAATATATTTTTGGTATATTATAATATATATGCAAAAAGTAAAGATGAAAATAAAAGTAGATTGGGAGCAAATATGATAAGAGATAGACCCGGGGGCCATAGGTTTCACTAGAGGCTTCTCTCAAGATAGCATAAGTATTACGGTGGGTGAACAAATTACTGTCAAACAATTGATAGAAAAGCGAATAATTATGAGATTATATAGGCATGATCATGTATATAGGCATCACGTCCGTAGCAAGTAGACCGATTCTTGCTTGCATCTACTACTATTACTCCACACATCGACCGACTCCTGCCTGCATCTAGAGTATTAAGTTCATAAGAACAGAGTAACGCATTAAGCAAGATGACATGATGCAGAGGGATAAACTCAAGCAATATGATATAAACCCCATCTTGTTATCCTCAATGGCAACAATACAATACGTTCCTTGCAACCCTTTCTGTCACTAGGTAAGGACACCGCAAGATTGAACCCAAAGCTAAGCACTTCTCGCATGGCAAGAAAGATCAATCTAGTAGGCCAAACCAAACTGATAATTTGAAGAGACTTGCAAAGATAACTCAATCATAAATAAAAGAATTCAGAGAAGATTCAAATATTATTCATAGATAAACTTGATCATAAACCCACAATTCATCGGATCTCGACAAACACACCGCAAAAAAGAGTTTACATCGAATAGATCTCCACAAGAGAGGGGGAGAACATTGTATTGAGATCGAAAAAGAGAGAAAGAAGCCATCTAGCTAATAACTATGTACTCGTAGGTCTGTGGTAAACTACTCACAACTCATCGGAGGGGCAAGGATGTTGATGTAGAAGCCCTCCGTGGTCGATTCCCCCTCCGGTAGAATGCCGGCGAAGGCTCCAAGATGAGATCTCGCGGATACAGAAGGTTACGGCGGTGGAAATTGTGTTTCGTTGGCTCCCTGGATGTTTTTGGGGTACGTAGGCTTATATAGGAGGAAGAAGTACGTCGGTGGACACACGAGGGGCCCACGAGACAGGGGTGCGCCCTATAGGGGGGGCGCACCCTCCTATCTCGTGGAAGCCTTGGCAGCTTCTTGACTTGCACTCCAAGTCCTCTGGATCACGTTCGTTCCAAAAATCACGCTCCCGAAGGTTTCATTCCGTTTGGACTCCGTTTGATATTCCTTTTCTTGAAATCTTGAAATAGGCAAAAAAAAGAATACGGGCTGGGCCTCCGGTTAGTAGGTTAGTCCCAAAAATGATATAAATGTGTAAAATAAAGCCCATAAACATCCAAAAGGGGTAATATAATAGCATGGAACAATCAAAAATTATAGATACGTTGGAGATGTATCAAGCATCAAGTGTTGATGGTTAACAAGACCACTAGTTTCAAGAAAAAGGGCAAAAGGGCGAAGGGGAACTTCAAGAAGAATAGCAAGCAAGTTGCTACTCCCAAGAAGAAGCCCAAGTCTGGACTTAAGCCTGAAACTGAGTGCTTCTACTGCAAAGGGACTGGTCACTGGAAGCGGAACTGCCCCTAGTATTTGGCGGATAAGAAGGATGGCAAAGTGAAAGGTATATTTCATATACATGTTATTGACGTGTACCTTACTAATGCTCGTAGTAGCGCCTGGGTATTTGATACTAGTTCTGTTGCTTATATTTGCAACTCGAAACAGGGGCTACGGATTAAACGAAGATCGGCTAAGGACGAGGTGACGATGTGCGTCGGAAATGGTTCCAAGGTCGATGTGATCGCCATCGGCATGCTACCTCTACATATACCTTCGGGATTAGTTTTAGACCTGAATAATTGTTATTTGGTGCCAGCGTTGTGCATGAACATTATATCTGGATCTTGTTTGATGTGAGATGCTTATTCATTTAAATCATAGAATAATGGTTGTTTTATTTATATGAGTAATATCTTTTATGGTCATGCACCCTTGTTGATTGGTCTATTTTTATTGAATCTCGATCGTGGAGATACACATGTTTATAATATTGAAGCCAAAAGATGCAAAGTTGATAATGATAGTGCAACTTGTTTGTGGCACTGCCATTTAGGTCATATTGGTGTAAAGCGCATGAAGAAACTCCATGCTGTCGGGCTTTTGGAATCACTTGATTATGAATCACTTGGTGCTCGCGAACCATGCCTCATGGGCAAGATGACTAAAACTCCGTTCTCTGAAACAATGGAACGAACTACTGACTTATTGGAAATAATACATACTGATGTATGTGTTCCAATGAGTGTTGAGGCTCGTGACGGTATCATTATTTTCTTACCTTAACAGATGATTTGAGCAGATATGGGTATATCAACTTAATGAAGCATAAATCTGAAACGTTTGAAAAGTTCAAAAAATTCCAGAGTGAAGTGGAAAATCATCGTAACAAGAAAATAAAGTTTCTACGATCTGATCGTGGAGGCGAATATTTGAGTTGCGAGTTTGGTCTTCATTTGAAACAATGTGGAATAGTTTCATAACTCACGCCACCTGGAACACCACAGCGTAATGGTGTGTCCGAACATTGTAACCGTACTTTATTGGATATGGTGCAATTTATGATGTCTCTTACTGATTTACCGCTATCATTTTGGGGTTATGCTTTAGAACGGCTGCATTCACTTTAAATAGGGCACCATCAAAATCCGTTGAGACGACGCCTTATGAACTGTGGTTTGGCAAGAAACCAAAGTTGTCATTTCTTAAGTTTGGGGTTGTGATGCTTATGTGAAAAAGCTTCAACCTGATAAGCTCGAACCCAAATCGGAGAAATGTGTCTTCATAGGATACCCAAAGGAAACTATTGGGTACACCTTCTATCACAGATCTAAAGGCAAGATATTCCTTGCTAAGAATGGATCCTTTCTAGAGAAGGAGTTTCTCTCGAAAGAAGTGAGTGGGAGGAAAGTAGAACTTGATGAGGTAATTGTACCTTGTCCCGAATAGGAAAGTAGTTCATCACAAAAATCAGTTCCAGTGATTCCTACACCAATTAGTGAGGAAGCTAATGATGATGACATGAAACTTCAGATCAAGTTACTACCGAACCTCATGGGTCTTCCAGAGTACGGTCCGCACCAGAGTGGTACGGTAATCCTGTTCTAGAAGTCATGTTACTAGACCATGATGAACCTACGAACTATGAGGAAGCGATGATGAGCCCAGATTCCATGAAATGGCTTGAGGCCATGAAATCTGAGATGCGATCCATGTATGAGAACAAAGTATGGACTTTGGTGGATTTGCCCGATGATCGGCAAGCCATAGAAAATAAATGGATCTTTGAGAAGAAGATTGACGCTGATGGTATTGTTATTGTTTACAAAGCTCGACTTGTTGCGAAAGGTTTTTGACAAGTTCAAGGAGTTGACTACGATGAGACTTTCTCATCCATATCGATGCTTAAGTCTGTCCGAGTCATGTTAGCAATTGCCGCATTTTATGATTATGAAATTTGGCAGATGGATGTCAAAACTGCATTTCTTAATGGGTTTCTTAAGGAAGAGTTGTATATGATGCAACCAGAAGGTTTTTTCGATCCAAAGGGTGCTAACAAAGTGTGGAAACTCCAGCGATCCATTTATGGACTGCTGCAAGCCTCTTGGAGTTCGAATAAACTCTTTGATAGTGTGATCAAAGCATATGGTTTTATACAGACTTTTGGCGAAGCATGTATTTACAAGAAAGTGAGTGGGAGCTATGTAGCATTTCTAATATTATGTGTGGATGACATATTGTTGATTGGAAATGATTCAGAATTTCTGGATAGCATAAAAGGATATTTGAATAAGAGTTTTTCAATGAAAGACCTCGGTGAAGCTGCTTACATATTGGGCATCAAGATCTATAGAGATAGATCAAAACGCTTAATTGGACTTTCACAAAGCACATACCTTGATAAAGTTTTGAAAAAAGTTCAAAATGGATCAGTCAAAGAAAGGGTTCTTTCCTATGTTACAAGGTGTGAAGTTGAGTCAGACTCGATGCCCGACCACTGCAGAAGATAGAGAGAAAATGAAAGTCATTCCCTATGCTTCAGCCATAGGTTCTATCATGTATGGAATGCTGTGTACCAGACTTGATGTGTGCCTCGCTATAAGTATAGCAGAGAGGTACCAAAGTAATCCAGGAGTGGAGCACTGGACAGTGGTCAAGAACATCCTGAAATCCTGAAAGGTACTAAGGATATGTTTCTCTTTTATGGAGGTGACAAAGAGCTCGTCGTAAATGGTTACGTCGATGCAAGCTTTGACACTAATCCAGATGACTCTAAGTCGCAATCTGGATACGGATTTATATTGAATGGTGGAGCTGCCAGTTGGTGTAGTTCCAAGCAGAGCATCGTGGCGGGATCTACGTGTGAAGCAGAGTACATAGCTGCTTCAGAAACAGCAAATGAAGGAGTCAGGATGTAGGAGTTCATATCCGATCTAGGTGTTATACCTAGTGCATAGGGTCCAATGAAAATCTTATCTGACAATACTGGTGTGATTGCCTTGGCAAATGAATCCAGATTCCACAAGAGAACCAAACAAATCAAGAGACGCTTCAATTCCATCCGGCATCAAGTCGCGGAGGGAGACATAGAGATTTGCAAAATACATACGGATTTGAATGTTGCAGACCCGTTGACTAAGCCTCTTGAACGAGCAAAACATGATCAGCACCAAGACTCCATGGGTGTTAGAATCATTACTGTGTAATCTAGATTATTGACTCTAGTGCAAGTGGGAGAATGAAGGAAATATGCCCTAGAGGCAATAATAAAGTTGTTATTTATATTTCCTTATATCATGATAAATGTTTATTATTCATGCTAGAATTGTATTAACCAGAAACTTAGTACATGTGTGAATACATAGACAAAACATAGTGTCCCTAGTATGCCTCTACTTGACTAGCTCGTTAATCAAAGATGGTTATGTTTCTTAACCATAGGCATGTGTTGTCATTTGATGAACGGGATCACACCATTAGGAGAATGATGTGATGGACAAGACCCATCCGTTAGCTTAGCATTATGATCGTTACAGTTTCATTGCTACTGCTTTCTTCATGACTTATACATGTTCCTCAGACTATGAGATTATGCAACTCCCGAATACCGAAGGAACACCTTGTGTGCTATCAAACGTGAGAACGTAACTGGGTGATTATAAAGAAGCTCTACAGGTGTCTCAGAAGGTGTTTGTTGGGTTGGCATAGATCGAGATTAGGATTTTTCACTCCGTGTATCAGAGAGGTATCTCTGGGCCCTCTCGGTAATGCTCATCACTATAAGCCTTGCAAGCAATGTGACTAATGAGTTAGTTATGGGATGCAGCATTACGGAACAAGTAAAGAGACTTTCCAGTAACTAGATTGAACTAGGTACGATGATACCGATGATCGAATCTCGGGCAAGTAACATGCCGATGACAAAGGGAACAACGTATGTTGTTATGCGGTTTGATCCATAGAGATCTTCATAGAATATGTAGGAGCCAATATGAGCATCCAGGTTCCCCTATTGGTTATTGATCAGAGATGTGTCTTGATCATGTCTACATAGTTCTCGAACCCATAGGGTCCGCACACTTAACGTTCCATGACGATTTGTATTATCAGTTATGTGTTCTTGATCATCGAAGTTTGTTCGGAGTCCCGGATGAGATCATGGACGTGACGAGGAGTCTTGAAATGGTCGAGACATAAAGATTGCCATATTGGAAGGTTATGTTCGGATACCGGAAAGGTTTCGAAAAGGTTCGGGCATTTTTTGGAGTACCGGGAGGTTACCGGAACCCCCAGGGAGAAGTAGTGGGCCTTAATGGGCTTTAGTGGAAAGGAGAGGAGGGCCGCAGGGTGCCCCCCCATGGCAGGTCCTAATTGGACTAGGAGGGGGCCCTCTTTCCTTCTCCCTCTCCTACTCCTTCCATCTCTCCCCCTCTTGGAAAGGAAGAGGACTCCAACTAGGATTGGAATCCAAGTTGGACTCCCCATGGCGTGCGCCCCTCATGTTCGCCGGCCTCCTCCCTCCCTCCTTTATATACGAGGGCAGGGGGACACCCCAAGGCACAACAGTTATTCTCTTAGCCGTGTGCGGTGCCCCCCTCCACAGTTTAACACCTCGGTCATATCGTCGTAGTGCTTAAGCGAAGCCTTGCGCCGGTAACATCATTAACACTGTCACCATGCCGTCGTGCTGATGAAACTCTCCCTCGACTCTCTAATGGATCAAGAGCTCGAGGGACATCATCATGCTGAATGTGTGTTGAACATGGAGGTGACGTACGTTCGGTACTTGGATCGGTTGGATCGTGAAGACGTTCGACTACATCAACCGCATTACTGAACGCTTCCGCTTTCGGTCTACGAGGGTACGTGGACACACTCTCCCGTCTTGTTGCTATGCATCTCCTAGATAGATCTTGTGTGATCATAGGAAAATCTTGAATTACTACGTTCCCCAACATTGTCAGCGGCTGATCCCTTTGCAGAAATGACGAGGTTTGCAATGTTTTAATTTGGGCATTGTAATCTTTGAATTTTAACCTTGCAATATTGATGGTATTTGTTATATAACGTAATTAGATGTTTAATTTGGTATTGCAATCATATCATGTTACAAGTATATATATGTTGATCTTTTGTACACGGAGCATAGATGTTCTATAGATAGAGCATATCACATCGCACACGGACCACACTAGGTAACCCATCAGTGATGAATTCATCAATCTCAAACGGTTATATACCAGCAAGCATTTGCCCACAACACACACGGCTTATCCCATCACAAATAGCTCGGATGGATCAACTGTATGCCATGTATCACACACACAACTCTAATCTGATTCGTGCTTGATGTCTCCGACATCGCTTGCACAGTTCGTCTTATTTGCCACGTATCACTGTGCCCGCCTCTGCTCGTGTCCGTCGGCGCGCTCTGCTTGCGTATGTCAGCGCGCTCGGCTTGTGGACAGCTTTCCCTTGCGTGTTCAACTGATATATGCATATATATATATATGGTTGCTCGCCGTTGAGGCGACCGCGGAGCGCTCTGCTCGCGTCCCTCCGTGCGCGCTCTGCCAGCGGTTGGGCCTACGCACGATCACGTCAGGGGGGGCCCATATGCATGCGGTTGCGCCGCACGCGTTGCCATGCGATGCAGTTACGTGCGACACGATGGAGTTACGTGCTGCGAATTAGAACTGCCATCAGGGCGTGCCGATATTCCAGGCCGTCTGGCTTCCCCTTTAATTCCCGCGGCCATTATAACGTTAGTCTCTTCAACCTTTTGATCGCGCCCCACAACACAACAAGCACACCCGCGAAGACACATAGAGAGGGGATGTCTAGCGGCGCTCCAATGGAGTTTGGTGAGCATAAAGTGGAGACCCATGTGAGGCAGACGGATCTCTCAGTGGTGTACACCATCGACCCGGCCATGGTGGACGACTACATCAACACCGTTGAGCAGTTGCTTGCTCGAGACAAGTACAAGGTGGTTGGCATCAACCTCCAGTACACTGCCGGTCATCCCAACATAGATCAGAAGGTTGTCATTGCCCAGTTGTGCGTGCGCCATCATGTCCTCATCTACCACTACTGCATGGGCACAGAGCCTTGCGACCGTTTCACCAGGTTTGTCAACAACACCGACTACAAGTTTGCTATGGTGGAAACCATTCATGATATAAAAGCACTCAGGGTTACGGGCTTGGCCTGCAAGAACCTTATCAAAATCCATGAGCACTACATGGTCTGGGGAAGCACGAAGAAGGACTCCCTGGTTGAACTCGCCTCGGCCATCATTGACCGTACTACGAAAAGATGAAGCAGGATGCCAACAGAACACGTCCCGTATCCTGGCACGGGGCCTGGACGCGGCAACTGGATGAACCTCACCTCAGGTTCGTGGCCAAGAGCATGTACACATGCAACGAGATGCACAGGTGGATCGTTGACATGAGGAAGTGCCTCGTTTCCCAAATCGATGAGCCCGGATCGAGCCACAAGCAGAGCAAGTGTCACAAGAAGTAGATGATGATCAGATGATCGTATATGCTAGTTAATCATGCATGTAATATATAGTTTACTTTGGTGTGTGGAAATGGCATGTGTGTTGTAGCCACATATGTAATTATGCATGTAATAGTTTACTTTGGTGTGTGCAAATGCCATGGTTGTAGTAACCACCTATGTAAGTGGATGTTTAATTTGGTCATGCAACCATGTCCTTATAAGTGTGTGTGTGTGTGTGTGTGTGTGTGTGTGCGCGCGCGCGTGTGTGTGTGTGTGTGTTGTTGTTGTTGTTCTGTATGGAATCCCATCGCACAACACACACGTCTCATTAGCAGCAATCATTTGTGTCATTATCCGTCTTCGCACATATTTCCGATTACAGAACTGTTTGCCGCGTATCACACACATCTTGTTATATTGAACCGTTTATGTTCTCTTGTTTCAACGCAAATAGTTCATCCGAGTGAACCGCATGTCGTATATCGCACACACCTTGATCTAGCTGACCGTTTCTTTTGTGTTGCCTAATCACAAACAGTTCATCCTAGTGAACCGTATGATGTATATCGCACACACCTTCATCTGGCTGCCCGTTTCTTTTGTTGCTCCTCATCGCAAACAGTTAATTGCACTGAACCGTATGCCCTGCATCGCACACAGAACTAAAAGCTGCACCGTGTTTGATGCATCCGTTATCGCAGACGTTTTGCACCTTTTTGGACGGGTTTTTTACACCACCATTTGCAATTAATGCATCGTACATAGTTTCGTCAAAGGGTCTCTGATCGTAGTGTCGCGTTAGTAGCATCCTGCAGTAGTGTAATCCCGCAGGAGAAGAAACAAAAAGAAAAGACGAAAGAAACAAATCAAATGACGACCTTTGAAACGACCGCTGCGGTCGTGGGCAGTCGTATGGCCTGCTAGAGGTTCCAACGCAAAACAACCAGAGACATCAGAGTGATTAGCGGTGTTCCAAACGATCGCAGGTGCTCATTTGAGCGGTCGTATAAAATCTCTGTAGAAACAAGAAAGAGTGTAGATCATTTGACGGTGTTCCAAATGGGCGCCTGCACCCGTTCAAGCGGTTGTATGACATCCTTCACCAGAAGAAGAAAATAATTAGAGCGTTCGACGGTGTTCAATAACTAGAGCGTTCGACGGTGTTCCTTACGGCCGCTGCCACCCATTTCAGCGGTCGTATGAGGTATGCATAGGCACAAGTAAGTCATCAGGGTAAACGATGGTATTGCTTGCGCTCATACGGGAGGTTGTTTCCATCCCTGGCAGCCACAATAGGCCCAAGGAAGAAGGTAAATCACCCCCATCTCTCTCTTTTCTTCTTCTTCTTCTTCCTCCAAACCTCTCCAAACCCTAGTAAAATTTTGCATGAGCTCTCTACTCATTCGATTTCAGTTTAAATCCTTTTGTGTAATCGATCTATGGTATGTTATCCTTCGATCCCAATTTATTTTTTGCGGATCCGTATTCTACATACCTAGCATTGCCATGACTAGGAGATGCATTTTTTTAATCCAAATTTGAGTTTGGCTTGCATTCGTTGATGTTTCTAGAGGAGTATGATGTTGTCACTACCGTAGGATCAATATAGTTTAATTGTATTGGACTAAAAAAATTGTAGGGTTTATGAGGAGGTCCACTCGCATACGTGGTGCTTCAAGTTCATCCACCACACCACCACAACAAGTTTTCGCTCAGAGGATCGTCTTCACCGACTGTGAAGCAAGAAAGAACTTTAGACAACTCAGTACAAGGAAGATCAAAGCATTCAAGTGGGCTTGCGCAACAACACCCACCAAGCTAGGTATTACTGATGATTTTAATTTGCTTTGTCATAATGTTGGGTTGCATCATTTTGTTTATCAGGGATGTGAGACATATGAACGCATGACGCTTGAGTTTCTTAGTACTCTCTCGCATAATGTTGGTTTGGTGCTAAATGCATACGAGGAGATGATAACTTTCCATCTCATGGACTCAGATTTCAACATCACTCTCAATGAGTGGTGTAATTACTTTGGCTTCACCAATAATGATGATGATCTTCAACATGTTTATGATTTCATTGACCCACACCAAAGGCAATCCTTTTACAGTATGAGTAGTCATGGCTCAAGGGAAAGAGCCAGTTGCATTGAAAGTCCTACTATACATTTTTTCTGTTATGTTATCACTAACTCGTTGCAGGAACTAGGAGAAGTTTCTAAGGTGAATGATGAGAACATGCTAGTTCTCGGAAAAGCAACAAACCTTGACATCGGTTATTTTGCCCAACCTAGGGGCAATACTTTTGCTACACCTCGCGCATAAAGAAAATCATGCACAAGGAGATATCGTGTGTGGAGGAATGATCGTCATGTTGTCCAACTCCCTTGGCCTCAACTACAATCACCTTCGCCCAATTGTCGGTAACACCATTGTTAATATTCATGTTCTTACTAGCGCTGGAATGGAAGTAGTTCATAATGGCCGTCATTGCATAATAATTCCTGGGGGTGGCATATTTGTTGCCCACTCCTATGCCTAACCGTTTCTCCATAGAACATGGACAATTCCATTACGTTGTACAGGAAGGAGATGCAACCTTTGACCAAGAAGGGTCAAAACTGGAATAAGTAGATGAAGAAGATCTCGCCACCGATGAAGAAGAGGAGCATCCACAACAAGGAGACTACACCACCTATGTGGACCTCAACAACCTCCAGGGCTCTATCCAAGATATGAGCAACCTCAGCGAGTCTCTTCAAGGCACGTCCGCCTACATGAACATGAACTTCTTCAATTGGAGCCAAGCATGGGCTCCTGATCAACCGCCACAATGATCCCGCCGGTTTGAGCTTACAAAAGTTTAAGCTTGGGGGGGGGATCACCACTTCTACATCAAAATGTGTCGGTATTATTTGGATAATTTGTAATGAGGTTGTACTTAAGCTTGTGGAGCTTCAAAACACTATGTTGGTTTGTTCCAACACTTTGCTTTTTATTTACTTTTGCCTTTGCAATTTTTTGTTTGCAAGTTAGTTTTCAAAAAAAAACTCAAAAAATAGAATAAGCTTTGCTTTACTCTTGCTCTTTATTTTGCCCGTTGGAGTTCGTTTGCATTTTTGTTTTCAAAGGAGTTGATCTACGCTGGGCAATGAGGAATGCAAGAGTAAGAAGAGAAGTGTGTACATTCGCATCCGTGAAGGTATGTCCTATGACTCCCATCTTTTGCACTTGAAATACTTGTAGATGTAGTAGTAGTATGTGTGATATGTGCAGATGGGAGTAAGTCTTGATAATTAAGACAAAGGTTTTGTTCTAGTAGCTGAAATAATTGTGTAGCCTTTGTTCTGTTTAGTTTAGACAACCAAGGCTTGCCGTGGGACTATTTTTGTAAGAGAAATGACCTTAACTAAGAATAACCATGCAATAGAGAAAGTCTTCAAAGACTTGGGAGTTGAGAAAAATTATAGTAGAAATGATGTTTGAAATGCTCAACCCCATGTTGTTAATTTTAATAGACTTGATAGCACTTGTGGATTAAATTATCTACAGGAACTTAGTTGAAGGGTGAACGAGATTATGCCAAAAATCTATGTTGTATCTCTTACATGGTGCTTCAGCTTCTCGCTGGTGCCATGGACCCGCAGCTCAATGCACATGTACGTGTGTAAATGTGGCTTCACCACCTTTCTTGATGTTATGCTGAGGACTCCGCTAGCCAATGAACGATCCACGAAGAGCGAAAGCTCAGATTTCAGCTATGAGTTTGTTACCGTACATGGTGGAAACACTAATGGGTGTGTATGTGGTAAATAAAGGGAACTGATCAAAAGAGCTTGAAAGAGACATATACCAAAGGTCCATAGTTCCCAAACATTAAGCCACAATGAAACTCTATGCATGATCACTTATTTGGCATAATCCCTTCATGTGACAACCAAAGTTCCAGCAAACAATGATTGAAATGAAGTGCTTAAGATCCTTGATGACGAAACAATTGTGGATGTGCCTTTGAGCACTAGATCACCGTATTTTGTTCATGCCTTTCACTCCCTAACATATGTTTTTATGGCTCTATCATAAGAAAACTCTTCTGTGAATTCCTGGCAAGCAAGTGTTGTCTAAAATAAATAGAATGTAGTGTGCAAAGTTGTTTTATCTAGTAGATCAAGAACTTTGTGTTGATTATCTTTGCTTCACTAACACTTGCACAATAACCATGCCACCGCTACAGTTATACTAACTTTTCAGGTTAAGAAGCGAAGGGCTATCTAGGAGTACCGATCGTAAGTGAACCAAAACCTTCTCGGTATTTTGTTTAAACAACTAAGTTCCTTATTATTCGGATTTATCTCTATGTTGCTCGAGGCCGATCAAGTTTAAGCTTGGGGGGTTTGATAGGTAATATTTTTACATTCATTCACCGTTGTTTGAACTGAGATATTTCATTTAAAAAGAGATATTCACTTCGGTATTGGTACTAATGACTAATGAATGCAAAGGATTCCACAAATCCTCGCTTTGATGTTTTTCCACGAGAAATGGGCTGAAAAGGGAAGAGACCATGTGTGGAAATGGAAAGGAAGGAAAATGGAGGAAGAAGGAATCAACAGGAGGCATTTTTGCGAAGATAGAGCAAAATATGACGTTCCATACGGGCGCGGGCGACCGTATGAGCGCCCGTATGGCATGGAACCGAGGCAGATCGTCCACCTGAGCAACTTTTATAAAGGGGATCCCATCAAAAGGTCAACTAGGGGAGGCCAGAGGAGAGCATTGACAGTAGACAGAACACCATCTTCATCTTCATCCACAAACCCTAGCCGCCGCCATCTCCATCTCCATAGCCACCATCACCACCACAGTTCTGTTGGGGAACATAGTAATTTCAAAAAAATTCCTACGCACACGCAAGATCATGGTGATGGCATAGCAACGAGAGGGGAGAGTGTTGTCCACGTACTCTCGTAGACCGTAAGCGGAGCGTTAACTGCAACGCGTTGATGTAGTCATACGTCTTCACGATCCGACCGATCCAAGCACCGAACGTACGGCACCTCCGAGTTCAGCACACGTTCAGCTCGATGCTGATCCCCGGGCTCCGATCCAGCAAAGCTTCAGGGATGAGTTCCGTCAGCACGACGGCGTGGTTACGATGATGATGCTCTACCGGTGCAGGGCTTTGCCTAAACTTCACGACGATATGACCGAGGTGGAATATGGTGGAGGGGGCACGGACACGGCTAAGAAACGATCCGTAGATCAACTTGTGTGTCATGGGGTGCCCCCTGCCCCCGTATATAAAGGAGCAAGGAGGAGGGGGCCTGCCAAGGGGAGAGGCGCGCCCTAGGGGTGTCCTTCTCCCACCGGGAGTAGGATTCCCCTTTTCCTAGTCCAACTAGGATCCTTCCAAGTAGTAGGAGTAGGAGACAAGGAAGGGGAAGAGGGAAGAGAAGGAACGAGGGGGCGCCGCCCCTCCCCCTAGTCCAATTCGGACTAGTCAATGGGGGGGCGCGCGGCCTGCCTCTTCCTCTCCCCTAATGCCCAATAAGGCCCATATACTTTTTCCCCGTATTCCCGTAACTCCCCGGTACTCCGAAAAATACCCGAATCACTCGGAACCTTTCTGAACTCCAAATATAGTCGTCCAATATATCGATCTTTACGTCTCGACCATTTCGAGACTCCTCGTCATGTCCCCAATCACATCCAGGACTCTGAACTCCTTCGGTACATCAAAACTCATAAACTCATAATAAAACTGTCATCGAAACCTTAAGCGTGCGGACCCTACGGGTTTGAGAACTATGTAGACATGACCTAGAACTATTCTCGGTCAATAACCAATAGCGGAACCTGGATGCTCATATTGGCTCCTACATATTCTATGAAGATCTTTATCGGTCAAACCGCATAACAACATACGTTGTTCCTTTTGTCATCGGTATGTTACTTGCCCGAGATTCGATCGTCGGTATCCAATACCTAGTTCAATCTCGTTACCGGCAAGTCTCTTTACTCGTTCCGTAATATATCATCTCGCAACTAACTCATTAGTTGCATTGCTTGCAAGGTTTATGTGATGTGCATTACCGAGAGGGCCCAGAGATACCTCTCCGACATTCGGAGTGACAAATCTTAATCTCGAAATACGCCAACCCAACAAGTACCTTTGGAGACACCTGTAGAGCACCTTTATAATCACCCAGTTACGTTGTGACGTTTGGTAGCACACAAAGTGTTCCTCCGGTAAACGGGAGTTGCATAATCTCATAGTCATAGGAACATGTATAAGTCATGAAGAAAGCAATAGCAACATACTAAAGGATCGGGTGCTAAGCTAACGGAATGGGTCATGTCAATCAGATCATTCAACTAATGATGTGATCTCGTTAATCAAATAACAACTCTTTGTCCATGGTTAGGAAACATAACCATCTTTGATTAACAAGCTAGTCAAGTAGAGGCATACTAGTGACACTCTGTTTGTCTATATATTCACACATGTATTATGTTTCCGATTAATACAATTCTAGCATGAATAATAAACAATTATCATGAAATAAGGAAATAAATAATAACTTTATTATTACCTCTAGGGCATATTTCCTTCAGTCTCCCACTTGCACTATAGTCAATAATCTAGATCACATCACAATGTGATTAACATCGATAGTTCACATCATCATGTGATTAACACCCATAGTTCACATCGCCATGTGACCAACACCCAAAGGGTTTACTAGATTCAGTAATCTAGTTCACATCGCTATGTGATTAACACCCAAAGAGTACTAAGGTGTGATCATGTTTTGCTTGTGAGAGAAGCTTAGTCAACGGGTCTGTCACATTCACAGCCGTATGTATTTTGCAAATATTCTATGTCTACAATGCTCTGCACGGAGCTACTCTAGCTAATTGCTCCCACTTTCAATATGTATCCAGATTGAGACTTAGAGTCATTTGGATCGGTGTAAAAGCTTGCACCGATGTAACTCTTTACGACGGTCTCTTTTATCACCTCCATAATCGAGAAATATTTCCTTAGTCCTCATTAAGGATATTCTTGACCAATGTCCAGTGATCTACTCCTAGATCACTATTGTACCCCTTGCCAAATTCGAGCAAGGTATACAATAGGTCCGGTACATAGCATAGCATACTTTATAGAACCTATGGTGAGGCATAGGGAATGACTTTTCATTCTCTTTCTATTTTCTGCCATGGTCGGGTCTTGAGTCTTACTCAACTTCACACCTTTGCATCACAGGAAAGATCTCCTTCTTTGACTGTTCTATTTTGAACTATTTCAAAAATTTATCAAGGTATGTAATCATTGAAAAATCTTATCAAGCGTCTTGATCTATCTATATAGATCTTGATGCTCAATGTGTAAGCAACTTCACCGAGGTCTTTCATTGAAAAACTTTTATTGAAGTATCCCTTTATGCTATCCAGAAATTCTATATCATTTCCGATCAACAATATGTCATCTACATATAGTATCAGAAATGCTACAGAGCTCCCACTCACTTTCTTGTAAATACAGGCTTCACCGCAAGTCTGTATAATACTATATGCTTTGATCAACTTATCAAAGAGTATATTCCAACTCTGAGATACTTGCACCAGTCCATAGATGGATCGCTGGAGCTTGCACATTTTGTTAGTACCTTTAGGATTGACAAAACCTTCTGGTTGCATCATATACAACTCTTCTTTAAGAAAACCATTAAGGAATACAGTTTTGACATCCATTTGCCAGATTTCATAAAATCTGGCGATTGCTAACATGATTCGGACAGACTTAAGAATCGATACGAATGAGGAAATCTCATCATATTCAACACCTTGAACTTGTTGAAAACCTTTCGCAACAAGTCGAGCTTAGTAGATAGTAACACTACTATCAGTGTTCGTCTTCCTCTTGAAGATCCATTTATTTAACATGGCTTGCTGATCATCGAGCAAGTCAATCAAAGTCCATACTTTGTTCTCATACATGGATCATATCTCAGATCTTATGGCCTCAAGCCATTTCGCAGAATCTGGGCTCATCATCGCTTCCTCATAGTTTGTAGGTTCATCATGGTCTAGTAACATGACTTCCAGAATAGGATTACCGAACCACTCTGGTGCGGATCTTAATCTGGAAGATCTACAAAGTTCGGTAGTAACTTGATCTGAAGCTTCATGATCATTATCATTAGCTTCCTCACTAATTGGTGTAGGAATCACTGGAACTGATTTCAGTGATGAACTACTTTCCAATTCGGGAGAAGGTACAATTACCTTATCAAGTTCTACTTTCCTCCCACTCACTTCTTTCGAGAGAAACTCCTTCTCTCGAAAGGATCCATTCTTAGCAATGAATGTTTTGCCTTCGGATCTGTGATAGAAGGAGTACCCAACAGTTTCCTTTGGGTATTCTATGAAGACGCACTTCTCCGATTTGGGTTTGAGCTTATCAGGATGAAACTTTTTCACATAAGCATCGCAGCCCCAAACCTTAAGAAACGACAACTTTGGTTTCTTGCTAAACCACAGTTCATATGGTGTCGTCTCAACGGATTTAGATGGTGCCCTTTTAATGTGAATGCAGTTGTCTCTAATGCATAACCCCAAAACAATAGTGGTAAATCAGTAAAAGACATCATAGATTGCACCATATCCAATAAAGTGCGGTTACGACGTTCGGACACACCATAACATTGTGGTGTTCCAGGTGGCGTGAGCTGTGAAACTATTCCACATTGTTTTAATTGAAGACCAAACTCGTAACTCAAATATTCGTCTCATGATCGGATCGCGAAACTTTATTTTCTTGTTACGATGATTTTCCACTTCACTCTGAAATTCTTTGAACCTTTCAACTATTTCAGACTTATGTTTCATCAAGTAGATATACCCATATCTGCTCAAATCATCTTGTGAAGGTCGAAAATAACGATACTTGCCACGAGCCTCCATACTTATTGGTCGCATACATCGGTATGTATTATTTCCAACAAGTCGAGAACTTCGTTCCATTGTTCAAGAACGGAGTTTTAGTCATCTTGCCCAAAAGGCACGGTTCGCAAGCATCAAATGATTCATAACCAAGTGATTCCAAAATCCATCTTTATGGAGTTTCTTCATCGCTTTACACCGATATGACCCAAGCGGCGATGCCACAAATAAGTTGCACTATCATTATTAACTTTGCATCTTTTGGCATCAATATTATGAATATGTGTATCACTACGATCGAGATCCAACAAACTATTTTCATTGGGTGTATGACCATTGAAGGTTTTATTCATGTAAACAGAACAACAATTATTCTCTGATTTTAAATGAATAACCGTTTTGCAATAAACATGATCAAATCATATTCATGCTCGACGCAAATGCCAAATAACATTTATTTAGGTTTAACACTAATCCCAAAAGTATAGGGAGTGTGCGATGATGATCATATCAATCTTGGAACTACTTCCAACACTCATCGTCACTTCCCCTTCAACTAGTCTCTGTTTATTCTATAACTCCTGTTTCGAGTTACTAATTTTAGCAACCGAACAAGTATCAAATACTGAGGGGCTACTATAAACACTAGTAAGGCACACATCAATAATCTGTATATCAAATATACCCTTGTTCACTTTGCCATCCTTCTTATCCACCAAATATTCAGGGCATTTCCGCTTCCAGTTACCATTTCCTTTGCAGTGTAAACACTCAGTTTCAGGCTTTGGTCCTGCTTTGGGCTTCTTCACGGGAGTGACAACTTGTTTGCCATTCTACTTGAAGTTTCCCTTTCTTTCCCTTTGCCCTTTTCTTGAAACTAGTTGTCGGTGTACTAAAGTAGGGGCACCTTAGTACCCCGAACTTGTGCACGGGCAGTTGCAGCACCTCATGGTGAGGCTTGCCGGGCGTCCGCCAAGACCCTCCGTCATTCACACTTAATGCCATTCAAGAACAAAGTGTCAACCAAGTAAACAAGGCCCCGGCAAGAGGAGCTTGCCGGGAAGGACAAAGACCCCGGCAAGAGGAGCTTGCCGGGAAGGCCAACCAAGGCGCTTTAGAAGACTTGCATCGACGCCCCGCGCGTCCCGGCAAGGCTCGGCGACCGGTAAGCTTGCCGGCGCGACAAGAGAAGGGCCGCGGCAAGGCGCTTGCCGCGGCAAGGCTGCCACCATGCACTCAGGCTCCAGCGCATCCAACGACGTGTCGCCCCAGGGCTATCCCAGGAGCACGTGGCGAGGCGCTGTGCAGCCATACAGAGCGAGGTGGCAAGCGGAGCTGACAAGGAGGCCATCGTGGCGATCGGTGGCGCCCCTAACGGTCGTTTCCTCACCTTTGTTAGGCGACCAGACGTGCATTAAATGCCCTTGTCCCCGCCGTCGAGTTAGGTAGGGGACAACTGTTGGACACTGTTGTACCAACCTGCGTTTTTACTCTTTTACCCCCTCTTCCTACGCTGCCACCTGTTGGTGCCCCCTTCAGACTATAAAAGGGAGGCCCATGCGCACGTAGAAGGGGTTCGATTCATTCGACACATCCAACACCACCACACGCTCGCGCTCTCGAGCAAGAACAAATACAAACACAAAAGCAGCAGTAGGAGTTTTATCTCTCCGGAGAGCTCCGAAGCTGGGTAAAAATCGCCCGTTTCCCCCGTGCGCTCGACCTCGATCTGCTCTGCGTGCGCCCTCTGCTCCCTTGCGGGACTAGAAGGGCCCCCGCCCCATAGGTGCTCGTGCCCTTGAGCGCCACGACATCTTTGGCGCGCCCGGGAGCCGTCGAGTCGTGAGCATCTGATCCGGTCTCCGCGCGCGCTACATCAACGCCTTCATCAACATGCCACCAAAGAAGAAGCCTTCGGAGGTGGCCGCTCCGTCTACATCGATTCTACCACCGCCGCAGGAGCAAACGGGCGGTGGAGTGGACGCCGGCGGAGGAGCGGGCGCCGACGGTGGGACTCACGTCGTCACCAGGTCCAAAAACAAGGCCCCGCTAGCGTCGGCGATCGTGCAGACACCACGCCCTTCCCAGGAGTTGCAAGGTCGACAACGCCCCGGTGCTCCTAGCACCGTGCTCGTGTTGGAGCAAGGCCAAGTTGGTGGGTCGCGGGACGTTCAAGACCAGCATGCACGCCAGCATGCTGGCGCGAGTGAGGTACGGTCCCCCGGACGGGGTGTTGCTCCTTCCAATCCAGTTGGGAGTCCGAGCACATCCCACTCCTCGCGCCGCTCGTCACCACCACCACCCAAGACTGCAGAGGAAGCGCTGGCCCGAGCCCAGCTGCTTCTAGATTACCCTCCGGCGCCACACAAGATTGACGACTGGAGGATGACCATTTATAGCCTCATCGGCTTCGCCAACGGCGACAAGCCCCGGCAACCGAGCGCATCGAAGCCCCAGCAAGGCGCCCCGGCGCAAGCCGACGCCGACAAGACCGCTGGGGGTGCCACTACCACGCACTCCCCGCCCCGAAGGCCGAGGTCGCCGGCTCGTCGGGCCAACCTTGACGCCGACTCCACCGCGTCGTCGGACCCGCGAACCCGCCGCGATCAACGCCACGTTCTCCAAGAACGACGACACGAAGATGCTCGCTTTTCGCGCCAGCGCGAAGAAGCGCGACGTCAATCGACCAGCGCTGGGCCCATTGTCGATATGCATGCGCCCGGAGAACCAGCGACTTGCCGTATCGCGGCGAGTTGCCCTCGTTCACCCGTGAGCTGCGGCAAGTCGATGGCCCAGACCAAGAACTTCAAGCCCGACGTGCCCGAGAAGTATGATGGCAGGATACATCCGTCGGAGTTCCTTAGCATCTACACCATCGCGGTGCAGGCTGCCGGAGGGCGCGACGAGAAGATCCTCGCCAACTACTTCCCGCTGGTGCTCAAGCCTAACGTCAGATCTTGGCTCATGCACTTGCCGGAGAACTCCATTTCTTCGTGGGCGGACCTATGCCATCAGTTTGTCGGCGCCTTCACAGGCAGACACAAGCCTCATGGCTAGGAGAGCGACCTTCACTTGCTCGTCCAGAAGGAGGGAGAACCCCTGCGCAAGTACATACAGAGATTCAGCCAAGTGCAGCGCAATATCCCTGACGTCCACCACCGCGATTATCGGCGCGTTCCATCGAACGTGCGTAACCGTGAGGATGAGGAGGAGATGGCGATGTGCAAGATTAGAGATGTCGATGAGCTGTGCGCTCTGGCCGACAAGTGTGCACGGGCCGAGGAGGAGGAAAATCCCGGAGAGATTGCGGGAGCGAAGGATCGGCAAGAGGATGCCGCCCGGCAAGGAAGAACCGGAGGCGGAACAACGTAAAAGAAAGGCTAAGGATGTGCTAGTTGTCGAGCATTCCGACGACGGAGGCGGCTCCGACAAGGCCAAAGCTAGTGAGTCCGGCGAGGCTGTGGTGGCCGCCGACAAGCAGGATGGCCCCGGCAAGCAATATTGCAAGATCCATCGCACCAAGGGCCATGACCTCCAAGCCTGCAAGAAAGTTGAGCAGATGGCGGAGCTATAGAAAGCTGAGTATGAGCGCCGCGACAAGGAGAAGGCCCAGAAAGGTGGCGGGGGATCCGGCAAGAAGCTTCCCACCCGGGGAGGGCGCCACGGCAAACCCAAGCAGCGGCAAGGTGACAGACCTCCCCGGGGCCGCGACAAGGACGAAGAAGAAGATGAGGATGATGAGATGGATGAGGATGAGACTGATGACCAAGAGTTTTAGAAGGCAACGGAGGTGTTGTGCATCGACGGCGGTGCCTCTCTGCACACCTCGCACCGCCAACTCAAGCAGTGGGCACGAGAGGTGAGCGCAGCAGAACCGTCCGTTGAATCACACAAGCCCCTGAAGTGGTCCAGCACACCCATCATCTTCGATGTTGAGGATCACCCTGATCGCATCACTGCGGTCGGGTGCTTGCCGATGTTGGTCTCGCCAACAATCCGCAACCTCAAGGTCACGAAGATGTTGGTTGATGGCGGGGCCGGCCTGAATCTGATCTCTTGAGCAGTGCTCAAGAAACTCCAGATCCCCGACAGCGAGGTCGAAGAGACTGGTACCTTTCAAGGAATAAATCCAGGAAGGATGGGGAAGATCACACTACCAGTGACGTTTGGCAGCGAGCTGAATTTCAGGACAGAGAGGGTCACGTTTGATGTTGCTGATTTCCCATTGCCCTACAATGGGATACTAGGCCGTCCAGCGCTCGCCAAGTTCATGGCAGCCTCTCACTACGCTTACAATGTGCTCAAGATGCCTGGTCCGATAAGTGTCATTTCTGTCCAAGGCGACAAGAAGGACGCACTTATCTGCACCGACAAGATCTACCGGGAAGCAGCAGCCGCAGCGGAGCGCAAACCACTTGCCGCTGAAGCTCCCGGCGGGAAAAAGAAGGCCAAGTCCGGCAAGTGCAGCTCTGATGCCCGCTCCGGCAAGTGCGCCTCTCCGGAGTGCTGCGCTACCATCGAGGACGCACCATCGAGCTCCACCGGCAAGTGCAAGAAGGCAAAGACAACTTCACAAGAGACCATGTCCGGCAAGCGTAGCTCTGATGCTTACTCCGGCAAGCGCGCCTCCCCGGGGTGCTGCGCTGCCGTCGAGGACGCACCATCGAGCTAGAAGCGCAGTCGTTCTTATGTTTCTAGGTTATGTTCCTTGAACGACCGTGCCTTGTATGAAAAACCTGTGCGCAGAGGAATCGGCTCGTGGCTAAGTTGCGCCCTTACTTTGTTTCGAGTCCGCTCAACAAACGAAAGTAAGCTGCAACTAGCCCCGACAAGGTTTCTTGCCGGAGGCAGCACCGCCAAACTCTTGATGTTCACTTTTCGGCAAGTGTGCTTGCGCCGGCGAGTTCCCTCAAAGCATAGGGTAAAAGCATACAAGGAATAAGGTCAAGTAAAGGATATAACATAGCAGTTGGCGTCGTTCAGAGAAGCGTAGCCTTGCCGGGACACAGACGACAGAAAAGCTAAGTTATCCAAGCATGAGCACAGAGCCCACCCAGTTTTAAATTCTTATGTTATATTCCTTGAACTGCCGCGCTTTGCATGAAAAACCTGTGCGCGGAGGAATCGACTCGCGGCTAAGTTGCGCCCTTGATTTGTTTTCGAGTCCGCTCAACAATACAAGTGCGTTGCGACTAGCCCGACGAGATTTCTTGCCGGAGGCAGCACCGCCAGCGGGCTGCTGATGTTCCGCACTCAGCGAGTGTGCTTGCGCCGGCAAGTTCCCTAAAAGCGTGGGGTAGAGACATACAAGGGAAGCGGCAGAATAAAGGATATAACATGGCAATCATTGCTGTAGAGCACAATCAGTTTCAAATCTTTAAGGTTATGTTCCTTGAACGACCGTGCCTTGTATGAAAAACCTGTGCGTGGAGGAATCGACTCGTGACCAAGTTGCGCCCTTGATTTGTTTTCGAGTCCGCTCAACAATACAAGTGAGCTGCAACTGGCCCGACGAGGTTTCTTGCCGGAGGCAACACCGCCAGCCGAACTCTTGATGTTCCGCACTCAGCAAGCGTGCTCGCGCCGGCAAGTTCCCTCAAAGCGTAGGGTAGAAACATACAAGGCACCGAATCAAGTAAAGGGCATAACATAGCAAGCTCTACTCAGAATTAAGTTATATTACAGTAAATAACTTGCCACTCTCTAAGAGATTGTTCCTATGACACATGTAGCGGCGGCAAGAACAAGGAAAGCGAAGAAAGGCGCGCTGGCACCTGGGCCCCGGCAAGCCAACATCGCTGGGGGCTGCAAGTACCAAGACTCACCCCCGACAAGCCCGAGTTGCCGGGGGCTGCAATAATAGATAAGTTTTTCATCCCTCATCATGCATCCTTTTATGGACTGAGGAGCGCGAAGTTACATTCCTTGAACGACTGTGCCTTGTGTGAAAAACACATGCGCGAGAGGAATCGACTCGGGGCTAAGTTGCGCCTTGATTTGTTTTGAGCCCGCTCAACAATACAAGTGAGCTGCAATTAGCCCGACAAGGTTTCTTGCGGAGGCGGCACCGCCAGCGGGCTGCTGATGTTCCGCACTCAGCAAGCGTGTTCGCGCCGGCAAGTTCCCTCAAAGCGTAGGGTAAAAACATACAAGGCACAGAAACAAGTAAAGGATGTAACGCAGAAAGCTTCCTCTTTTTCATTAAAAAACATCCCATTTGGGGTACAGTCCATACAGGATGAAAAACATGAAAGAGAGGATTACAAGTTTTAGATGCAACTAAGGCCCGAAGGCTTACAAAGTGAAAAGATAAGTTGCCCATAATCCTTTTCTTGTCCCCCTTCTTAGGAGCTAGGTCAAGGAGGCGAGAAGGGCAAAAGGAGCGCCTAGGTGAACTACGGGTGCCAGAAGACACCAAGAGAACATCCCGGGGGCCGGCCAGGAGCTTGGCGGAGACGGAGGCGCCGGAGGCAGAGCTCGAAGACGGGGCGGCAGGACGTCAGCACGCTGTCGAGGGCACCACGCCCTCGTACTCCGACTTGACGGCCTAGCCGCCAACCCTCTTCCTCTTCCGCAGCCTCCCTACGCCAGCCGCCCAAGGAGACGACCCCGGGGAGTTCAGAAGGCCGGCAACCCTAAACCCTCTCCCCCTTGGGGCTGGTTCTGCCACCACGGGTGCGGGATAGGGAGGGATGCGCTGCCTGGCAGCGACCCTCGCTGCCACCGATGAAGGGCCAGGGTTCCCTTCCTCCATGGCAGATGGGAGGAAGGGAAGCAGAAGTTGAAGAAAGGAGAAGATGAGGAAGTGCGGGTTTCTGCGCTCCCCTCTCGCCCTTCTTAAAGGAGCGAGGTGGGGGCTCGGCCGCCCCGCTCGACGAATCAGAGCACGGGAAGGGCAGGGAATCAGAGCCGACCCGCGGCCTCCGCCCGTGACGGCTCGGTTTCCCACCTCCACCGCCCATGACCCCACGCGCATGGGAGCCGCGTGGCAGAGATGCAGAGCCGAGGCGACAGGTGAGATAACTGCGCCCCGCCCCGTGATCATGGGGGTGGGCGCCTCGAAAATCGCGCACGCCACCCACGCCTCCCACGGCGCCGCGGTTGACGCGCGCCATTACGGGAGGGTGCGGTGGATACGGAGTGGGTTTTGCGTAGATCCAGGCCGTGCGTGCCCGTGCACTGTTTTGGGCCTGGCCCAACAGCGCTTGGCACCGTGTATGGCCCAGGCCCGGGGGCTCCTGTCGGTGTACTAAAGTAGGGGCACGTTAGTACCCCGAACTTGTGCACGGGCAGTTGCAGCACCTCGTGGCGAGGCTTGCCGGGCGTCCGCCAAGACCCTCTGTCATTCACACTTAATGCCATTCAAGAACAAAGTGTCAACCAAGTAGACAAGGCCCCGGCAAGAGCAGCTTGCCGGGAAGGACAAAGACCCCGGCAAGAGGAGCTTGCCGGGAAGGCCAACCAAGGCGCTTCAGAAGACTTGTCGCGACGCCCTGCGCTTCCCGGCAAGGCTCGGCGACCGGCAAGCTTGCCGGCGCGACAAGAGAAGGGTCATGCAAGGCGCTTGCAGCGCAAGGCTGCCACCATGCACTCGGGCTCCAGCGCATCCAGCGGCGTGTCGCCCAGGCTATCCCAGAGCACGTGGCGGTATTTGTGCAGCCATACGGAGCGAGGTGGCAAGCGGAGCTGACAAGGAGGCCATCGTGGCGATCGGTGGCACCCCTAACGGTCGTTTCCTCACACTGTTGGGGCGACCAGACGAGCATTAAATGCCCTTGTCCCCCGCCGTCAGAGTTAGGTAGGGGACACTGTTGGACACTGTTGTACCAACCTGCGTTTTTACTCTTTTACCCCCTCTTCCTATGCTGCCACCTGTTGGTGCCCCCTTCAGACTATAAAAGGGAGGCCCATGCGCACGTAGAAGGGGTTCGATTCATTCGACACATCCAACACCACCACACGCTCGCGCTCTCGAGCAAGAACAAATACAAACACAAAAGCAGCAGTAGGAGTTTTATCTCTCCAGAGAGCTCCGAAGCTGGGTAAAAATCGCCCGTTTCCCCCGCGCGCTCGACCTTGATCTGCTCTGCGTGCGCCCTCCGCTCCCTTGCCGGACTAGAAGGGGGCCCCTGCCCCATAGGTGCTCGTGCCCCGCAGAAGCGCACGACACTAGTGGTCTTGTCAATCATCAACACTTGATGTTCTTTCTTGATTTCTACCTTCGTCGATTTCAACATCACGAAGAGCTCGGGAATCATTTCCGTCATCCTTTGCATACTATAGTTCATCACGAAGTTCTAGTAACTCAGTGATGGTGACTAGAGAATTCTGTCAATCACTATCTTATCTGGAAGATTACCTCCCACTTGATTCAAGCGATTGAAGTACCTGCACAATCGAGCACATGCTCACTAGTTGAGCGATTCTCCTCCATCTTTTAGCTATAGAACTTGTTGGAGACTTCATATCTCTCAACTCGGGTATTTGCTTGAAATATCAACTTCCTGGAACATCTCATATGGTCCATGACGTTCAAAACGTCTTTGAAGTCCCGATTCTAAGCCGTTTAAGCATGGTGCACTAAACTATCAAGTAGTCATCATATTGAGCTAGCCAAACGTTCACAACGTCTGCATATGCTCCTGCAATAGGTCCGTCACCTAGCGGTGCATCAAGGACATAATTTTTCTATGCAACAATGAGGATAAACCTCAGATCACGGATCCAATCCGCATCATTGCTACTAACATCTTTCAACACAGTTTTCTCTAGGAACATATCAAAATAAACATATGAAAGCAACAATGCAAGCTATTGATCTACAACAAACATAGACAAGCAAAATACTATCAGGTACTAAGTTCATGATAAATTGAAGTTCAATTAATCATATTACTTAAGAACTCTCACTTAGACAGACATCTCTCTAGTCATCTAAGTGATTACGTGATCCAAATCAACTAAACCATGTCCGATCATCACGTGAGATGGAGTAGTTTCAATGGTGAACATCACTATGTTGATCATATCTACTATATGATTCACGTTCGACCTTTCGGTCTCCGTGTTCCGAGGCCATATCTGTATATGCTAGGCTCGTCAAGTTTAACCTGAGTATTCCACGTGTGCAACTGTTTTGCACCGTTGTATTTGAATGTAGAGCCTATCACACCGATCATCACGTGGTGTCTCAAAGACGAAGAACTTTCGCAGCGGTGCATACTCGGGAGAACACTTCTTGATAATTAGTGAGAGATCATCTTAAAATGCTACCGTCAATCAAAGCAAGATAAGATGCATAAAGGATAAACATCACATGCAATCAATATAAGTGATATGATATGGCCATCATCATCTTGTGCTTGTGATCTCCATCTTCAAAGCACCATCGTGATCACCATCGTCACCGGCGCGACACCTTGATCTCCATCGTAGCATCATTGTCGTTCGCCATCTATTGCTTCCACGACTATCGCTACCGCTTAGTGATAAAGTAAAGCAATTACAGGCGTTGCATTTCATACAATAAGCGACAACCATATGGCTCCTGCCATTCTTGATAACTTCGGTTACAAAACATGATCATCTCATACAATAAAATATAGCATCACGTCTTGACCATATCACATCACAACATGCCCTGCAAAAACAAGTTAGACGTCCTCTACTTTGTTGTTGCAAATTTTACGTGGCTGCTACGGGCTTAGCAAGAACCGTTCTTACCTACGTATCAAAACCACAACGATAGTTCTTCAAGTTAGTGATGTTTTAACCTTCGCAAGGACCGGGCGTAGCCACACTCGATTCAGCTAAAGTGAGAGAGACAGACACCCGCCAGCCACCTTTAAGCACGAGTTCTCGTAACGGTGGAACCAGTCTCGCGTAAGCGTACGCGTAATGTCGGTCCGGGCCGCTTCATCTCACAATACCGCCGTACCAAAGTATGACATGCTGGTAAGCAGTATGACTTGTATCACCCACAACTCACTTGTGTTCTACTCGTGCATATAACATCAACGCATAAAACCTAGGCTCGGATGCCACTATTGGGGAACGTAGTAATTTCAAAAAAATTCCTACGCACACGCAAGATCATGGTGATGGCATAGCAACGAGAGGGGAGAGTGTTGTCCACATACCCTCGTAGACCGTAAGCGGAAGCGTTAGCACAACGCGGTTGATGTAGTCGTACGTTTTCATGATCCGACCGATCCAAGCACCGAACGTACGGCACCTCCGAGTTCAGCACACGTTCAGCTCGATGACGATCCCCGGGCTCCGATCCAGCAAAGCTTTGGGGATGAGTTCCGTCGACCGACGGCGTCTTGGCGATGATGATGCTCTACGGCGAGGGCTTCGCCTAAACTCATGACGATATGACCGAGGTGGAATATGGTGGAGGGGGGCACCGCACACGGCTAAGGAACGATCCGTAGATCAACTTGTGTGTCATGGGGTGTCCCCCTGCCCCCGTATATAAAGGAGCAAGGAGGAGGGGGCCGGCCAAGGGGAGAGGCGCGCCCTAGGGGTGTCCTACTCCCACCGGGGCTAGGATTCCCCTTTTCCTAGTCCAACTAGGAATCCTTCCAAGTAGTAGGAGTAGGAGACAAGGAAGGGGAAGAGGGAAGAGAAGGAACGAGGGGGCGCCGCCCCTCCCCCTAGTCCAATTCGGACTAGTCAATGGGGGGCGCGCGGCCTGCCTCTTCCTCTCCCCTAAAGCCCAATAAGGCCCATATACTTTTTCCCCGTATTCCTGTAACTCCCGGTACTCCGAAAAATACCCGAATCACTCGGAACCTTTCCGAACTCCGAATATAGTCGTCCAATATATCGATCTTTACGTCTCGACCAATTCGAGACTCCTCGTCATGTCCCCAATCTCATCCAGGACTCCGAACTCCTTCGGTACATCAAAACTCATAAACTCATAATAAAACTGTCATCGAAACCTTAAGCGTGCGGACCCTACGGGTTCGAGAACTATGTAGACATGACCTAGAACTATTCTCGGTCAATAACCAATAGCGGAACCTGGATGCTCATATTGGCTCCTACATATTCTACAAAGATCTTTATCGGTCAAACCGCATAACAACATACGTTGTTCCTTTTGTCATTGGTATGTTACTTGCCCGAGATTCGATCGTCGGTATCCAATACCTAGTTCAATCTCGTTACCGGCAAGTCTCTTTACTCGTTTCGTAATACATCATCTCGCAACTAACTCATTAGTTGCATTGCTTGCAAGGCTTATGTGATGTGCATTACCGAGAGGGCCTAGAGATACCTCTCCGACATTCAGAGTGACAAATCCTAATCTCGAAATACGCCAACCCAACAAGTACCTTTGGAGACACCTGTAGAGCACCTTTATAATCACCCGATTACGTTGTGACGTTTGGTAGCACACAAAGTGTTCCCCGTAAACGGAGTTGCATAATCTCATAGTCATAGGAACATGTATAAGTCATGAAGAAAGCAATAGCAACATACTAAACGATCGGGTGCTAGGCTAACGGAATGGGTCATGTCAATCAGATCATTCAACTAATGATGTGATCTCGTTAATCAAATAACAACTCTTTGTCCATGGTTAGGAAACATAACCATCTTTGATTAACAAGCTAGTCAAGTAGAGGCATACTAGTGACACTCTGTTTGTCTATATATTCACACATGTATTATGTTTCCGATTAATACAATTCTAGCATGAATAATAAACAATTATCATGAAATAAGGAAATAAATAATAACTTTATTATTGCCTCTAGGGCATATTTCCTTCAAGTTCTTCCTCATCTAGTTCATACTTGTAATCATGCATCGCACAAGGCATCCATTGTAAGACATATTTGCAATCTATCAATCTTCAAGGTGTGTTCTTCAATGTTTTCTTCTTGCGATCTGATCTCCATGTGTGATTAGTTCGGTAAGATATGGGTTGAGGCATGAACCTTGCAACCCTATGTATTTGTTATGGGGATCAATGGAAGGGCTTGGAATTACCATCCCGCGTGTCTAGAATAAAATTGTTCCATAGATGTCTATTGTCTTATCTGCAATCTTCATCCTTGCAGGTACCCAGGATCATGGAGATTGAGCACCGGTGAGGCTACGAGCAAGGAGACCATGAAGTGTTATACCGAACACCGGTGACAGTAAGGTTCAGTTGGGTAACATGGATCATATCCTTGGGGATACATGAGGTGTAGTCATTAAACACCCAAATCTCTTGTGTGATTTCATTATCTTAATTATCGAGACAACCCCACATGACGGATTGGGCCTACGGTAGGACAACTGTTTCTTGATGTAGGACTCACGCCGGTCAAGATGTTATTTGGACACATCCCATTCGATTCGTAACAAGCACATCTCGACGGGTGACTTCTAGCGCACAAATTAAGATCATATCCAATCCCAACACAAATACATGGTTGTAAGCATTAAGACCTCCTACTCGTACATCTTTTTATTATAAGTGTCTGAATCATTATTTGCTTGCTTGATCCAGTAAAAAGCTAGAATTGGTACTTTATAACATAAGCTTGCTAGAGACCATCGCTTCAAGGGAATCTTCCTCCCGTGGGTTCGATAACCCTGGGTCACCTCTGGGGAAATAGGTGTGGGATACACTTTTCTATTCCATTACCAGATCAATAAAAGGAGGTATCAGTTAGTAAGTGTGCAAACTTAAAAAGATCATATAATGGACTGAAGCAAGCATAATGGAGTTGGAATTTTTGTTGTGACGAAATGGTCAAATAATTTGATTTCATGGAGGAAAGCAAAGATACTTGTATTGACAAGGAAGTAAGTGGGAGCATGATAGTTTTTCTAAATACTATGTGCATGACATAATGTTGATTGGAAATTATATAAATTTCTTGACATAGATTAAGACTATTGAAACTAGTTTTTCCAGTAAAGTACTTAACCAATATAGTCCTAGTATTAGGCATAATAATCTATGGATATAGTAGTCTCTAATCGGGCTTAGCCAAAATACATATTGAGAACATACTAAAGCAGTTTAGTATGATAATACGCAAGAAGAGTTTCTTGTCGAAGTTACATGGAAGGAGTTTTAAGCAAGGATCGGGTATCCTGAAATACCAATGAGCGAAATACATGATTTCAATCACACTTGTATTAATTATATTCCATGGTATGTAAAAAACCATATATGTCTAGTACTCCAAGTAAGTTGTGAGTAAAGTTACGAGAATGATCAAATTGTTGATCATAGGACAATAGTGGAAATGTCGTTAAGTAGTAATGACATATTTCTCGCATACAGAGAAAATGAAGAGATTGTTGTAAAGAGTTACATCAATATATGTTGTTGTAAGTAGTACATCGACAAAATCTTCATCAGTGCTCCAAGCGATCTCCAATTTCAATTAAAAGATTTATGGTGGCACAGTAAGTTAGAGTTGGTCCAAGAAAGTTACTATAGTGAATTTTATAACCGAAGGTTGAGTATATTTTCGCTTTAGTCAACAATGGAGGTTGATGAATCATAAGTTCATTTATGAGCTTAATATGGTTTCTAGATGATTGTGCTAATGGAATATTATTCTTAATAGTGGTTCTATAGCTCATTATAAGGAATCAGCGGTCCTCCCAGTGATTCAATACACACTAAGGCAGTCTCACACAAATTATGAATTCTTGTGAAATCATGATAGATGCATAGTATATAAATGCAAATGATACACGCATATTTAAAGTTGTCTAGATCTGATAGGATGAAGGCTATACCATAAGCAAAGCATGACAGGCACCGGATTGCCATTGGTGTTATTGAAAAATGTGCTAACTAGCTTATTGACTCTAGTGCAAGTGGAGGCTATTGGAAATATGCCCTAGAGGCAACAATATTGTATTATTATATTTCTGTGTTCATAGTTGAAAATTTTATTCTATGCTATAACTGCTATGATTCTAGAAAATGCGATTTAGTGGAAAACTCATATGCATGTATGGAATGATAAACAGAAAAATTAGGTTCCTAGTCTTGCCTCTAAGACTGGCTCAAGTGTTGTTGGTGATCATGTTTTCCGGATCTTAGGATATTGTTAAGTGTAACGATAGTCCTAAAACAACATTGAGAGTATGAAGTTAGAAGAACAATCATATTGAATTGAACCAAACTTGTTTGTTATACTTTGAGTTAATATCGTCTGAAACCAACAGTTATACCATGGAGTGTTAACATGTGTTTTAGGTCCTTATACCATGAAAGTATTGTAGTCAGTTCCTACCATACGGTGTACTTTGGGGTTGCTCAAACGTCATCTGTAACATGGTGATTGTAATGACAACTTACAGGTTCATCAGAAAGTTTGACAGGTGGCTAGATAGCTCGAGAGTGGAATCTGCTCCTCCGACGATGGAGAGAATTCTTAGGGCCCTCTTGTTGTGATGGCATCCATCATCGTCTGGCCAAATGCTATGTCTTGAGCTTGCGTTGGTTTTCCTTGAAGAGAAAAGGGTGATGCAGCAATAGTAGCGTAAGTATTTCCCTCAGTTTTTGAGAACCAAGGTATCAATCTAGTAGGAGGCTCCTCAAAAGTCCCACGCACCTACACAAAAAACAAAGAACTCACAACCAACGCATAATGAGGGTTGTCAATCCTTCACGGCCACTTGCGAAGTGAGATCTCATAGAGATAGTATGATAAGATAAATATATTTTTGGTATTTTATAATATAGATTGGAAAAGTAAATATGCAAATAAAAGTAGATTGAAAGCTTATATGATAAAAGATAGACCCAGGGGCCATAGGTTTCACTAGTGGCTTCTCTCAAGATAGCATAAGTATTACATTGGGTGAACAAATTACTGTCGAGCAATTGATAGAAAAGCGAATGATTATGAGATTATCTAGGCATGATCATGTATATAGGCATCACGTCCGCGACAAGTAGATCGACTCCTGCCTGCATCTACTACTATTACTCCACACATCGACCACTATCCAGCGTGCATCTAGAGTATTAAGTTCATAAGAACAGAGTAACGCATTAAGAAAGATGACATGATGTAGAGGGATAAACTCATGTAATATGATATAAACCCCATCTTTTTATCCTCGATGGCAACAATACAATACGTGCCTTGCTACCCCTATTGTCACTGGGTAAGGACACCGCAAGATTGAACCCAAAGCTAAGCACTTCTTCCATTGTAAGAAAGATCAATCTAGTAGGCCAAACCAAACTGATAATTCGAAGAGACTTGCAAAGATAACTCAATCATACATAAAAGAATTCAGTGGAGATTCAAATATTTCTCATAGATAAACTTGATCATAAACCCACAATTCATTGGATCTCGACAAACACACCGCAAAAGAGTTACATCGAATAGATCTCCAAGAAGATCGAGGAGAACATGGTATTGAGATCCGAAAAGAGAGAAGAAGCCATCTAGCTAATAACTATGGACCCGAAGGTCTGTGGTAAACTACTCACAACTCATCGGAGGGGCTATGGTGTTGATGTAGAAGCCCTCCGTGGTCGATTCCCCCTTCGGCAGAGCGCCGGCGAAGGCTCCAAGCTGGGATCTCGCGGATACAGAAGGTTACGACGGTGGAATTTTTTTTCATTGGCTCCCTGGATGTTTTCGGGGTACGTGGGTATATATAGGAGGAAGAAGTAGGTCGGTGGCCGCCCGAGGGGCCCACGAGATAGGTGGGCGCGCCCTGTAGGGGTGGGCGCGCCCTCCACCCTCGTGGCCGCCTCGGCTGCTTCTTGGCTTGCACTCCAAGTCCTCTGGATCACGTTCGTTCCAAAAATCACGTTCCCGAAGGTTTCATTCCGTTTGGACTCCGTTTGATATTCCTTTTCTTCGAAATACTGAAATAGGTAAAAAAATAGCAATACGGGTTGGGCCTCCGGTTAGTAGGTTAGTCCCAAAAATGATATAAATGTCTAAAATAAAGCCCATAATCATCCAAAACGGGTAATATAATAGCATGGAACAATCAAAAAGTATAGATACGTTGGAGACGTATCAAGCATCCCCAAGCTTAATTCCTGCTCGTCCACGAGTAGGTAAATGATAAAAACAGAATTTTTGATGTGGAATGCTACCTAGCATATTTCTCAATGTAATTTTATTTATTGTGGCATGAATGTTTAGATTCAAATGATTCAAAATAAAAGTTCATATTGATATAAGAAATAATAATACATCAAGCATACTAATCAAAGCAATCATGTCTTCTCAAAATAACATGGCTAAAGAAAGTTCATCCCTACGAAATCATATAGTTAGGCTATGCTTCATTTTTGTCACACAAAAATGCTCCCAAATTCTACGCCCCCGATGACAAGCCAAGCAATTGTTTCGTACTTAAATAATCTCAAACTTTTTCAACTTTCACGCAATACATGAGCGTGAGCCATGGATATAGCTCTATGGGTGGAATAGAATATGATGATGGGGATTGTGTGGAGAAGACAAAAAAGGAGAAAGTCTCACATTGACGAGGATAATCAACAGGCTATGGAGATGCCCATCAATTGATGTCAACATGAGGAGTAGGGATTGCCATGCAACGGATGCACTAGAGCTATAAATGTATGAAAGCTCAACAAAAGAAAACTAAGTGGGTGTGCATCCAACTTGCTTGCTCACGAAGACCTAGGGCATTTTGAGGAAGCCCATCGTAGAAATATACAAGCCAAGTTCTATAATGAAAAATTCCCACTAGTATATGGAAGTGACAACATATGAGACTCTCTATAAGAAGAACATGGTGCTACTTTGAAGCACAAGTGTGGAAAAAGAGATAGTATCATTGCCCCCTTTTATTTATTTTCTTCTTTTTTCTCTCTTTTTTCTTTTTTTTCTTTGGCCTTTCTTTTTTTCTTTTGGCCTTTCCTTTTTTTCTTTGGCCTTTCTTTTTTTTCTTTTTGGGGGGGGACAATGCTCTAATAATGATCATCATCACAATTTTATTGATTTACAACTCATGAATTACAACTCAAAACTAGAACAAGATATGACTCTATATGAATGCCTCCGGCGGTGTACCGGGATGGGCAATGAATCAAGAGTGACATGTATGAAAAATTATGCATGGTGGCTTTGCCAAAAATACGATGTCAACTACATGATCATGCAATGGCAATATGACAATAGTAATGTGTGTCATGATGATAAATGGAACGGTGGAAAGTTGCATGGCAATATATCTCGGAATGGCTATGGAAATGCTATAATAGGTAGGTATGGTGGCTGTTTTGAGGAAGATATAAGGAGATTTATGTGTGATAGAGCGTATCATATCACGGGGTTTGGATGCACCAGCGAAGTTTGCACCAACTCTCAAGGTGAGAAAGGGCAATGCACGGTACCGAAGAGGCTAGCAATGATGGAAAGGTAAAAGTGTGTATAATCCATGGACCCAACATTAGTCAAAAGAACTCATATACTTATTGCAAAAATTTAGAAGTCATCAAAAACCAAGCACTACGCGCATGCTCCTAGAGGGATATATTGGTAGGAAAAGACCATCGCTCGTCCCCGACCGCCACTCATAAGGATGCACAATCTAAGAACACCTCATGTTTCAAATTTGTTACACAACTTTAACCATACGTGCATGCTACGGGACTTGCTAACTTCAACACAAACATTCTTTGAATTCATAATCACCCAACTAGCATGACTTTAATATCACTACCTCCATATCTCAAAACAATTATCAAGTATCAAATTGATCATAGCATCCAATTCACTTCCTATGATAGTTTTTATTATACCCAACTTGGATGCCTACCATTCTAGGACCAATTTTATAACCATAGAAAATACCATGCTGTTCTAAGAAACTCTCAAAATAATATAAGTGAAGCATGAGAGACTAGCAATTTCTACAAAATTAAGCCACCGCCGTGCTCTAAAAGATATAAGTAAAGCACTAGAGCAAAAACTATCTAGCTCAAAAGATATAAGTGAAGCACATAGAGTATTCTAATAAATTCCAGTCAAGTGGGCTTCTCCCAAAAGGTGTGTACAGCGAGGATGATTGTGGTAAACTAAAAAGCAAATACTAATATCATACAAGACGCTCCAAGCAAAACACATATCATGTGGCGAATAAAAATATAGCTCCAAATAAAGTTACCAATGAACGAAGAATAAAGAGGGGATGCCTTCCGGGGGCATCCCCAAGCTTAGGCTTTTGGCTATTATTGAATATCTTGGGGGTGCCATGGGCATCCCCAATCTTAGGCTTTTGCCATTCCTTATTCCACAGTCCATCAAATCTTTACCCAAAACTTGAAAACTTTACAACACAAAACTCAACAAGAAATCTCATAAGCTCCGTTAGTGAAAGAAAGCAAAACCACCACATAAGGTATTGTAATGAACTCATTATTTATTTATATTGGTGTTAAACCTACTGTATTTCATGTTCTCTATGGTTCATACCACTTAATACTAGCCATAGATGCATTAAAATTATCAAACAACACACGAAAAACAGAATCTGTCAAAAACAGAACAGTCTGTAGCAATATGTAACTAACGCAAACTTATGGAACTCTAACAATCCTACAAAAATAGGAAGTCTGGGACAATTTGTCTATTGATATACATCAAAAAGAATCAACGCAAAATCACGTTTCTGTGATTTAACAAAACTAATTTCGTGAGCGCAAAGTTTCTGTTTTTCAGCAGAATCAAATTAACTATCAACGTAGGTTAGCCTATAGGTTCTACTTGGCACAAACACTAATTAAAACATAAAACACATCTAAACAGAAGGTAGATGCAAATTTTATTACTAAACATAAACAAAAACAATAAACACAAATAAAATTGGGTTGCCTCCCAACTAGCGCTATCGTTTAACGCCCCTAGCTAGGCATAAAAGCAAAGATAGATCTAAGTAGTGCCATCTTTGGCACTCAATTCATAAGTAACTCGCATGAGAGATTCATAAGGTAATTTGATTCTCTTTCTTGGAAAGTTCTCCATGCCTTTCCTTAACGGAAATTGGAATCTAATATTCCCTTCCTCCATATCAATAATCGCGCCAATTGTTCTAAGGAAAGGTCTACCAAGAATAATAGGGCAAGAAAGATTGCAATCTATATCAAGAACGATAAAATCTACGGGCACCAAATTTCTATTTGCAACAATGAGAACATCATTGATCCTTCCCATTGGCTTTTTAATGGTGGAATCCGCAAGGTGCAAATTTAAAGAGCAACCATCAAGATCATGGAAACCTAGAATATCACATAAAGTTTTTGGAATCGTGGAAACACTAGCACCCAAATCACACAAAGCATAACACTCATGATCTTTAATTTTAATCTTTATAGTAGGTTCCCACTCATCATTAAGAATTCTAGGTATAGAAACTTCTAAATTAAGTTTTTCATCATAAGATTGCATCAAGGCATCAACAATATGTTTGGTAAAAGCTTTATTTTGACTATAAGCATGAGGAGAATTCACAACGGATTGTAACAAGGAAATACAACCTTCTAAAGAACAATTATCATAATCAAATTCCTTGAAATCCGAGATAGTGGGTTCAATGCTATTTAAAGTCATGACCTCTCCAATCCCACTTTTACCAAATTTAGCATCAAGATCTAAAAACTCCAAATTATTGGGACGCCTTTTAACTAAAGTTGACTCATCTCCAGTCCCATCATTATTAAGATTCATATTGCAAAACAAAGATCTAATAGGGGACACATCAATAACCTAAAGATCTTCATCATTATTATCATGGAAACTAGAAGAACATGCCTTTACAAAGCAATCTTTCTTAGCACTCAATCTAGCGGTTCTTTCCTTGCACTCATTAATGGACACTCTCATTGATTTGAGAGACTCATTGATATCATGCTTAGGAGGAGTAGATCTAAGTTTAAGAGAATCAACATCAAGCGAAAGTCTATCAACGTTCCTAGCCAAATCATCAACTTTGAGCATTTTTTCTTCAAGCAAAGCATTAAAATTCTTTTGAGAGATCATAAATTCTTTCACACTATTCTCAAAATCAGAGGGCATCTTATTAAAATTACCATAAGAATTATTGTAGGAATTTCCATAATTATTAGAGGAATTACTAGGGAACGGTCTAGGATTAAAGTTTCCTCTATAAGCATTGTTTCCAAAACTATTCCTACCAACAAAATTCACATCCATAGATTCATTATTATTCTCAATCAAAGTAGACAAAGGCATATCATTGGGATCAATAGGAGCACTCTTAGTAGCAATCAATTTCATAAGTTCATCCATCTTCCCACTCAAAACATTAATTTCTTCTATAGCATGCACTTTTTTACTAGTAGATCTTTCGGTGTGCCATTGAGAATAGTTAGCCATAATATTATCAAGAAGTTTTGTAGCATCTCCTAAAGTGATTTCCATAAACGTGCCTCCCACGGCCGAATCTAAAAGATTTCTAGAAGCAAAGTTCAAACCGGCATAAATATTTTGTATCATCATCCATAAATTCAAACCATGAGTAGGGCAATTGCGAATCATCAATTTCATTCCTTCCCAAGATTGGGCAACATGCTCATGATCAAGTTGTTTAAAATTCATAATATCGTTCCTAAGAGTGATAATCTTAGCGGAAGGAAAATATTTAGAGATAAAAGCATCTTTGCACTTGTTCCAAGAATCAATATTATTTTTAGGCAAAGACAAAAACCAAACTTTAGAACGATCTCTGTGTGAAAACGGTAATAACTTCAATTTAATAATATCATTATCTGTGTCATTCTTCTTTTGCATATCACACAAATCAACAAAGTTGTTTAGATGGGTAGCGGCATCTTCACTAGGAAGGCCGGCGGATTGACGTTTCATAACAAGATTCAGCAAAGCAGTATTGATTTCACAAGACTCATGTGGCACCCCGGCTCAGAGCGACCAGTTTACCCTGCATTGCCAGCCTAGAGACCTTGTCCTCTGGCAACACACAACAACATGGTACAAAAAATAACTGCTTTATTCATGCTAGCGGAACATAGTTCATATTACAATAGTTAGCGAGGCCAAGCGGCACACACGGTGTGGCTGAACAATATGTACATTATTTAGTGAACATAAAGAGGCCTCGATCATGACAACTACTCGGCAGCGGAACAACGTCGTAGCGGGACTCCATAGCACAAGGACACCAACGTGGACATGGTCTAGACTCGGACAGCACTCCTTTCCAACGGGACTTTCCTGAAATCTGGCATGACACGCTAGGTTAGTACATTGAATGTACTTGCAAGCTCACAATAAGCATAAACAAGATGACAGACAATATTATGATATTTATCCAATTTAATCAACAATGCAACTATATATCCAACATGTTGTGACAATGCTCAACAGGTACTCATTCTCTTAACTTGCTTACCAGGTGTGACCAACAAACATAATATTACCAAAACATACTCGTGATCCTTACGGCGATCACAACCCGACCATTTCATGGCCCGTGATCCTTACGGCGATCACAACCCGACCAACTCGTGGCCCGTGATCCTTACGGTGATCACAACCCGACAACCCATGTCCAACTCAACACGGTGACCTCACTGCCATCCTTAGTGCAATTTAGTGTGCATATTTATTAAGTGTTGACCCATGGTGTACCTTATTTTCGAGCGTGTCCGTATCCGTGGACTCGGCTATAAATAGATTAAAAACACTCTGCAGAGGTTAGTACACACTAGCCACACTACGGAACCCATGGCCTCACTCTCCCATTCGGGTGGACCAATAGCGTTCCGATGAAACCATTTCACTGTCATGACACTCTCCCGGCCCCTCCAACTCAGACCCCACTGGGCTAGTCCTGGGTGGCCCCGTGTCTACCTCCAGACACCTCGACCACCATCGTGGCCACGATCCACACTGGGATCCGGTACCAAACTTAACTTAACAACGGGCTCAGAAGGTTATGCTTGCCTACCGGGCCAGGGTACAGCACGCCCATAACCTTCCCTAAATTGAGGTACTGACCAAAGGCACGACAATGAAACACATTAAGGCCGTCTCGTACCGGCAAATGTGGTTGCACTGGGAAAGACTCGTTTCAGCGGCACCACGACCCGGTCAACAACATGTTCAAGTTGAATTATTAATCAGGTTCAACTTAATGTGAAAAGAAAATAACCGGTGTCATACTGCCATACCATGCATCACTTAACATATGCATCACATAACCATGCAAAGACTGCACCAACCACGCTCCCACGGAGCCAACATAAACTCGTGCTACTATACTGGTTAAAACCTCTCTTTACTTATACCAGAACTATTTCTAGCATTATCATCATTATACCTCATGCAAAAATAATATTCAAATTACTCATCAAACTCTATGACCATATTATTTATTTATCACTAGCAACTAAGTTCTCCTTATCTTGCCAACAATATTTACTTCAATCATTCTGAAGTTCAAGCATTTTAACATAACAAGCATATAACATAATATATTTATAATATAACTAATTTAAATGCATCAATATTCATAACTTCAAGTATCAAAATCATAAATATTGAAGTGGCACCATGAAAATGTTACTGTGGCTTGCCTTAGTACTGATGAGGTTCACAAGGCTCCTGGTGATCCTCAAGACAAGTTGGTTCCTCTGAAAATATTCAAAAACCACAAATCAAAATATCAAGAAACCTTCTAAAAATTTCCAAAAAATCTAAAAAGCAAGGAAAATCCCATCTTTTGGGTGCTGCTAGATTTTTGGACACAGAACACGATGCAAAAAGAATCAATGCATTTGGACTTGTAGAATAACAGTTATGGCCATTTGAATGCTACTAGAATTTAAATGAATTTGAAAAATAAAACATAGGGGGGTGACGTCGAAGGCGTATTCTCCCAGGGCGCCACCACTCATACCGCTTTGCGCGTAGTGAGTGGCTGACTAGCGGGCCCCGCTAGTCAGGCCGGAGGGAGGGGAGAAGGAAACAGAGAGGCAGCGCGCTTCGCCGGAGCTTGCGCCGGCGTTGAGGCTTCTTGGAGGAAAACAAGAGGGAGGGATCGACGGAGAAGATGATTGCGCACCTGCCCATACCCGTAGCGTGGCTAACTGTGACCGGACGGCATCGGATTCTTCCTCGCAAGCGGAGGCAGAACACGGTGGTCGCCGGAGATGAGGAAGACGATGACTAGGGGCGGCTCTGGGGGCTCTAGCTAGGCGCGTTGGCTTCACAGAGGAGAGGCGGAGGCCCTGGCGGGGTTGCCTTGGCTTGGGAGTAGCCGGAGCTGTGGGAACAATCCAGTGGGGATCGTCGGCGAGCTCGGCTCCGGAACGGCAGCCCGCGGCCTGCCCGGCCGGGCTGCGGCTTCCTACTAGTTTGTGGGGTGTGAGAGAGTGCGGGGTGGTGCTCGAGGAGGCTGGGGGGTGGCTCCTTATATAGGCAAGCGGCGAGGAGGTTTCGGGCTCCGTCGGTGGACACCTGTCCATGGCGCCCGGCAACGAGCGGCGTCAGAGAGAAAGGGGGAAGGTGACGGGGGTCACGCGGGAGCTGTGCACGGACGCGGACAAGCATAGGAGCAAGGAGGAAAGGGACGAACATAGTCTTGCGCGGCACCGCCGTTAGCGGACCGTCTGAGATGCTTTCACAAGCGAAGCTCCGCGTCGGCGAAGCGGCGGGGGTGGAGTAAAGGGGGTGGAGATGAGGATGGTGGCAAGGGGGGACATGCTCTGGCTGGCCGAGCAGCGAGCACGCGCGCCACAGAGGTGCTAGCGATGCGCAGAGCGCGCGTTTGGCATGCCAGCACGCTCGGATGAATGCGGTCACCGCGTGGACCATGACATCAGGCCACATATGCACTAACCATGATGTCTCGCGTGTAGTCCTTAGTAAATTTGGGTGTTACCATGGTTCGGTTTGGTTCCAGGTGCAGTAGAAGTAGAATGGTGATGTGGTTTAGTTACTGGACAGAAACTTTGGGGAGTTACTGTGGTCAAACCACAGGGATTCAAGGGCTAATCTTTGGGGTTTTACTGACTCTTACTAAGGTGAATAAGCACAGGGAAAACCAGCTACATTGGAGCTAGTAAAAAGGTAGTTGTTGTAGAAACTACCATTTCAGCCCAGAAGTGAAAATATTTTCTGTACCGAAAATACTCCAAAGAGTGGTGAAATATTTTTGCTTAGAAATGTGACCTAGGGTCCAAAGAATATTTGGGATTTTTCTCAGGATTTTTGGGACAACAGAAATGAGGGTTGAGTTTAGCTAGGGTTTTAGGGGCAAAATGAATATTTTTCATTTAAGAAAAATATGCCAAGCAATTTTGTTGGGTTGGCGAGGGGTGTAATGATGGATTGGAGGAGGAGGGGGAACACTTGGGTGAAAATCAAGGGATACCCGAGTGGTCAAGTCCAAATGGAATGATTCAAAACTCCAAATCCAAACCAACTCAGCTGAAAATCAAGCAAAGAAAAGTGGGCAAAAACCAGGCTGTGACAAACCTCCCCCACTTACAATGAATCTCGTCCTCGAGATTCGGTTGCTTGGGAAAACCATTCTGGATAACATGCCCTTAGAAACTCTTCTGATTCCCAGGTTGATTCTGACTCGGTATGATGCATCCATTGAACCTTGTAAAACTTCCGTGACTTACTTCGAGTGACTCTTTCCATCTGATCCAAAATTTTCACTGGCCTTTCTTCGTATGTCAAGTCCTTTGCCAGCTCTATTTCTGCCAAATCAGTCTTTTTCTCGGGTAGTGAGATGCATTGTCGCAGTTGTGAAACGTGGAATACGTTGTGCACATCGGACAGTTCCGGAGGCAGCTCCAACTGATATGCCACAGCACCTACTCGTGTCATGATGGGAAATGGACCAATAAACCTGGGTGCCAACTTTCCACGGGTTTGGAACCTCTTTACTCCCTTCATGGGTGTGACTCGAAGGTAGACATGTTCTCCGGGTTCAAAACTGATCTGCCGGTGCTTTGCATCTTAATAACTTTTCTGTTGCGATTTGGCCAGTTGTAATCTGTCTCGGATCTCCTTGACTTGATTTTCGGCTTCCAGCATGAGATCTGTTCCAAAAATACGGATGTCTCCGGTTTGAGACCAATTTAATGGAGTGCGGCACTTACGGCCATACAAAGCTTCATAAGGTGACATCTTTAAACTGGTCTGGAACCCATTGTTATACGAGAACTCGGCGTACGGCAAACAATCTTCCCATTGTGGTCCTTGGGCTAAAACACAGGCTCGGAGCATATCTTCGAGTATCTGATTTACTCTTTCCGTTTGCCCATCCGTCTGAGGATGATAAGCGCTGCTGTATTTTAATTCCGTCCCAAGCGCTTGATGGAGACGGGTCTAGAAAGCAGAGGTGAAAAGTGAACCTCAGTCAGTAGTGATGGTTCTGGGAACTCCATGTAAACTGACAATCCACGGATACATCTGATCCGCAAGCTCATCTCGCCGGTATGAGGTTTTGACTGGGAGGAAGTGGGCCACCTTGGTTAATGTATCCACTATGACCCAGATCGCATTATTGCCTCGTCGGGTTCTGGGTAATCCGGTGATGAAATCCATACAGACATCGTCCCATTTCCATTGTGACACGGCTTCTGATATTCCGCCTTAACTTTGTTGCATATGTCGCAACAGACCACGAAATAAGCAATGTCTTTCTTCATTCCATCCCACCAGAATACTTGTCGAAGGTCTTCATACATTTTTGTGCCTCCAGGGTGGATTGAATACGAGGATTCGTGGGCTTCTGACAAAATTTTCTGCTTTAGGCCAGCTTGATTAGGTACACAAATCCTTCCCCTAAATCGGAGGGTACCGTACTGATCCTTCGAGAAATCGGATGACTTGATGCGTTTCTGCAGATTGGCATCGCCTGGTTGGGCCTTGCGGATTTCTTCCTCAAGAGTAGGAGTGACCGTCAGAATATTGGCAAGACCAGCCTCAACTATGACCAGGTTGAGCTGAGCAATTTCTTCTTTGAGTTCGGAAGGCAGAGATTCCAGCATGACGTTTAAACTGACGGGCTTTCGACTGAGCGCATCGGCAACCATGTTGGCCTTACCTAGATGGTAATTTATTCCAAGATCATGATCCTTGACCAACTCCAGCCATCTTCGCTGACGGAGGTTTAAATCCGGCTGGGTAAATATGTATTTGAGACTTTTGTGGTCGGTAAAAATTTGGCACCTTTTTCCAATGAGGTAGTGTCTCCAAATTTTTAAAGCATGAACCACCGCGGCTAATTCCAAATCATGAGTGGGGTAATTTCCCTCATGGGGTCGTAGCTTCCGTTAGGCGTAGGATACTACCTTGCCATCTTGCATAAGCACGCACCCAAGTCCTTGTCGGGAAGCGTCGCAATATACGTCAAAGCTGCGGTAGATATCTGGAAGTGTTAATACTGGCGCAGTTGTTAAGCGCTTCTTTAACTCGGTGAAACTTTTCTCACAGTCTGACGTCCATTGAAACTTCTTATCCTTTTTAAGCAACTCCGTCGTGGGCTTAGCAATCTTGGAGAACCCTTCAATGAATCAGCGTTAGTATCTGGCTAATCCAAGAAAACTCCGGATCTGAGACACGGTGGCGGGTGGCAACCAGTCGAGCACGTCTTTTACTTTGCTTGGGTCCACGGCTATTCCTTCAGCGGATAGTACATGCCCGAGGAATCCAACTTGCTTGAGCCAAAACTCGCATTTACTGAACTTGGCGTACAACTGGTGCTCACGGAGTCGTTGTAGCACTGCGCGGAGGTGTCCTTTATGCTCTTCTTCACTTCTTGAGTAAATAAGTATATCATCGATGAAGACGACCATGAACTTATGAAGGAAATCCATGAATACTTTGTTCATCATGTGCATGAAGAAGGCAGGGGCGTTGGTGAGGCCAAAGGACATGACGATATATTCATAAAGACCGTAGCGCGTGGTGAGCGCGGTCTTGGGAATATCCTCCTTTTTAATTTTGAGCTGGTAATATCCAGTCCGCAAATCAATCTTTGAGAATACCTTGGCTCCACTGAGTTGATCAAACAAATCATCAATTCTCGGCAGAGGGTATTTGTTTTTGATCGTGACATCATTCAACTGTCGGTAGTCCACACACATACGAAGGCTGCCATCTTTCTTGTCCACAAAAATAGAGGGTGATCCCCATGGCGAGGAACTGGGGCGAATATATCCTTTTTGGAGCATTTCATCAAGCTGTTTCTTTAGCTCCACCAACTCGGATGACGACATTCGATAATATTTCTTGTGTATTGGTGTGGTTCCGGGCACAAGTTCTATTGCAAACTCAAGCTCTCAGTCAGGTGGCATGCCTGGCAGTTCTTCTGGGAATACATCGGGAAACTCACTGACCACTGGAATTAATTCCATTTCTGCTATTGCTGTAAAAACCATTTCCTTGGAGGGTATGCTTCTACAAGCAATAAACTTGGTAGCTTGTCCATCTTGTACGATCAAGTTGACTTCTCGGGTCGCACAATTTATGCATACTTGGTACTGAGTCAGCCAATTCATACCCAAGATGACATCCAATTTATCAGACTCAATCAGTATCAAAGATGTCGGGAAACGGATTTCGTTGATACTGACTTCCAGATTGCGGCAGACCAGATTGCTTTGAATAATAGATCCCGGGGTTTGTACCAGCATATTCTTGCCCAAAAGCGAACAAGGAAATTTGTTTTGGGCGACAAAACTTCGAGAAATAAAAGAGTGGGAAGCCCCAGAGTCAAATAAAATTACTGCAGGTATGTTATTAACAGGGAACATACCAATGACGACTTCAGGATTTTCTTGGGCTTCGTCTGCTGAAATATGATGAACGTATCCCGTGATGTCGTGCTGACTTGGACCGGCTTCCAAATAATGGATTTGAGGCTTGAACGTAGCATTGGTCCGGTTGTTCTTGGGACACTGTTTGGCATAATGTCCAATTTGTCCGCAACTATAACTGGAATTGCTGCGCAGATGATTCTCCATAACTGGGTTGAGCACATCATTCTTCACTTGGGTGGTGGTCTTGTTAACATTTTGTTGCCAACTAGGCTGGTATGCCATCGGAGTTGGCTGCCAGGTATGAACCTTCTGCACTGGTTGCATTTCCTTCTTGGGCTCAAACTTGCATTTGTGATCATTATGGGCAGACTTATTATCTGACATGAGCTTGTGTTCCCTTTCAGCAATGAAAGCCTTGTTCACCAGGGTTTGAAAATCTGGGAAATCAAACACACTGAGAGCACAGCAAAGTTGCGGGTTTAATCCACCAAGAAAGCGGTCCATCTTCCTTTCTTCAGTGGCCACGTCATATTGAGAGTAACATGACAGGTGATTGAATTTTTGTAAATATTCTCCCAGTGACTGACTTCCTTGGAGGAGCGCGAGAAATTCACGCTGCTTAGTCTTCATAATTCCCGCAGGGATGTGATATTTTTGGAATTGCTCCTTGAATCTTGACCAGGTAATTGCTTCATTCTCAGTCCCTATGGCTTTCTCACTTTCCCATCATATGGCAGCAGCGCCTTCAGATAATGTGTTGCAAATGGAACTTTACCCTCTTCATCAGTTCGAGCAACCTCAAGTTTCTTTTCCATAGTTCTTAACCAATCATCTACATCCAAGGGATCAACGGCCTGACTGAAACTGGGAGGCTTAGTCCTTTGAAATCAGATAGCTTAGAGTGAGAGACAGGCTGATTCCCATTCCGTCCAACCATTGCTTGAGTACATCTAATATTTCCATTAGATCATTGTTTCATCGTTCCTCGAACATACGCATAATTTGCTCGATGGAGGACGGATTTGGCGGTGGAGGCAGTGATGGAACGTACGGCTCGGGTGATTGTCCTGCCTGTCGTGCGGAATGCCAAATAGGAGAACCCTCGCGAACGTTGCTACTATAGCCTCCCCTCGTCATCCTAATATGATTTTTCCCAAGTCAACGCAACCGAGATGAGAAGCATTCAACAAAAACTGGGGATAAGCCAGCAACAAAAACCAAGCTAAACCAAAAAGACGAAGGAAATACGGCGAATAAAATAAAGTCCAATATAATTATACATAAACTCATACATGAAAGATAACAACATGCCAGGTCCAACTACCCTCATACATGAAATGAAACATCATGACTAATACAATTACAACCATACTCCATCCTGACAACTGAGAATACTCGAAAGTTCTCATCGCTCACTTGGCCGCAGGTCCTCTCCTGATGCGGACTCGGATCCAGAACTAACGGGGTTAACGGAGACCTCCGGGTTAAAAGTGACACGATGACGCTGCCTCGAGGGCTCTCCCTCAGGGGTAGATGGAGGGTGGATCATCGGGGCTGCAGGAGTGGCGAGGAGTGAAACCTGCTCTACAGGAGCACTAAGGGGACTCGCAGTCGCGGTGCCTGAGCTACTCGGGGGAGTAACCGAAGAAACAGGGGATCTAGAACTGGCAGGAACGTAGGGAATAAATCCCATAGATGGAGAAGTAGTGGTTGAGTGAGCAGAGACTAAAGTAGAGGCTAAAGCAGTACGGGCACAACTCAGCTCACGAGCCAGCTCGTAGATCAGAAGATAGCTAGCAGTGGTGTAGCGAGAAAGGTGGCTAGCAACACTATCAGACTCCGGATCAATGACAGGGAAACGGACACTACCATTATCATGGAGAGAAGGGTAGTAATGGAAACCTGGGTGATTCTGCATCTCAACAAGTACCTCGAATGCAACAAACTAGATAGCCTGAGAAGCGGAAGAAGCGTAGCCGCTACAAGAGGTACGAGTGTAAGAACTAGAATCGGAACTGGTGCGCAGAGTAACCACGGCGTGATACTCATACACTGAGTCAGCTAGGCGCTCCTGGTACACACGATAGACTGGATCATCTCCGTGAGGGTACAGCCGACGCCACACGTTACGAAGGAGATGCGGCGACGTGTACGGCGTCACCAAGAATCGCACGGATACAAAGACCGAGCCATCTACACTCACAACCATTAGTAGGTTAGCATAAAAAAATATAATCAGTGCATGTAATGCAACAACAAGCTACAGTTATTTCCGACACTCAGCTACAACTCGTATCTAGCGTCCAATTAACTCGGCTTAGTCTAGCATGGCCTACAGTCAGCGCGGCTCTGATACCAAGCGTTGTGGCACCCCGGCTCAGAGCGACCGGTTTAACCTGCATTGCCAGCCCAGAGACCTTGTGTTCTGGCAACACACAACAACATGGTATAGAAAACAACCGCTTTATTCATGCTAGCGGAACATAGTTCATATTACAACAGTTAGCGAGGCCAAGCGGCACACACGGTGCGGCTGAACAATATGTACATTATTTAGTGAACATAAAGGGGCCTCGATCATGACAACTACTCGGCAGTGGAACAACATCATAGCGGGACTCCATAGCACAAGAACACCAACGTGGACACGGTCTAGACTCAGACAGCACTTCTTTCCAACGGGACTTTCCTGAAATCTGGCATGACACGCCAGGTCAGTACATTGAATGTACTTGCAAGCTCACAATAAGCATAAACAAGATGACAGACAATATTATGATATTTATTCAATTTAATCAATAATGCAACTATATATCCAACATGATGTGACAATGCTCAACAAGTACTCATTCTCTCGACTTGCTTACCAGGTGTGACCAACAAACATAATATTACCAAAACATACTCGTGATACTTACGACGATCACAACCCAACCATTTCATGGCCTGTGATCCTTACGGCGATCACAACCCGACCAACTCGTGGCCCGTGATCCTTACGGTGATCACAACCCGACAACTCATGTCCAACTCAACACGATGACCTAACTGCCATCCTTAGTGCAATTTAGTGTGCATATTTATTAAGTGTTGACCCATGGTGTACCTTACCTTCGAGCGTGTCCGTATCCGTGGACTCGGCTATCGATAGATTAAAAACACTCTGCAGAGGTTAGTACATTGTACCCACACTACGGAACCCATGGCCTCACTCTCCCATTCGGGTGGACCAATAGCGTTTTGACGAAACCATTTCACTGTCATGACACTCTCCCGGCCCCTCCGACTCAGACCCCACCGGGCTAGTCCTGGGTGGCCCCGTGTATACCTCCAGACACCTCGACCACCATCGTGGCCACGATCCACACTGGGATCCGGTACCAAACTTAACTTAACAATGGGATCACAAGGTTATGCTTGCCTACTGGGTCAGGGTACAGCACGCCCATAACCTTCCCTAAATTGAGGTACCGACCAGAGGCACGACAATGAAACGCATTAAGGTCGTCCCATACCGGCAAATGTGGTTGCACTGGGAAAGACTCATTTCAGTGGCACCACGACCCGGTCAACAACATGTTCAAGTTGAATTATTAATCAGGTTCAACTTAATGTGAAAAGAAAATAACCGGTGTCATACTGCCATACCATGAATCACTTAACATATGCATCACATAACCGTGCAAAGACTGCACCAACCACGCTCCCACGGAGCCAACATAAACTCATGCTACTATACTGGTTAAAACCTCTCTTTACTTATACCAGAACTATTTCTAGCATTATCATCATTATACCTCATGCAAAAATAATATTCAAATTACTCATCAAACTCTATGACCATATTATTTATTTATCACTAGCAACTAAGTTCTCCTTATCTTGCCAACAATATTTACTTCAATCATTCTTAAGTTCAAGCATTTTAACATAACAAGCATATAACAGAATATATTTATAATATAACTAATTTAAATGCATCAATATTCATAAGTTCAAGTAAGAAAATCATAAATATTGAAGTGGCACCATGAAAATGTTACTGTAGCATGCCTTAGTACTGATGAGGTTCACAAGCTCCTGGTGATCCTCAAGACAAGCTGGTTCCTCTGAAAATATTCAAAAACCACGAATGAAAATATCAAGAAACCTTCTAAAAATTGCCAGAAAATCTAGAAAGCAAGGAAAAATCCCATCTTTTGGGTGTTGATTTTTGGACACAGAACACGACGCAAAAAGAATCAATGTATTTGGACTTGTAGAATAAAACTTATGGCCATTTGAATGCTACTAGAATTTAAATGAATTTGAAAAAGAAAATAGAGGGGGGTGACGTCGAAGGCGTATTCTCCCAGGGCGCCACCACTCATACCGCTTCACGCGCGTAGTGAGTGGCTGACTAGCGGGCCCCGCTAGTCAGGCCAGATGGAGGGGAGAAGGAAACAGAGAGGCGCGGCACTTTGCCGGAGCTTGCGCCGGCGTTGAGGCTTCTTGGAGGAAAACAAGAGGGAGGGATCGACGGAGAAGATGATTGCGCACCTGCCCGTACCCGTCGCGTGGCTAACGGTGACCGGACGGCGTTGGATTCTTCCTCGCAAGCGAAGGCAGAACACGGTGGTCGCCGGAGATGAGGAAGATGACGGCTAGGGGCGGCTCCAGGGGCTCTAGCTAGGCGCGTTGGCTTCACAGAGGAGAGGCGGAGGCCCTGGCGGGGTCGCCTTGGCTTGGGAGTGGCCGGAGCTGCGGGAACGATCCAGAGGGGATCGCCAGCGAGCTCGGCTCCGGAACGGCAGCCCGCGGCCTGCCCGGCTGGGCTGCGGCTTCCTACTAGTTTGTGGGGTGTGAGAGAGTGCGGGATGGTGCTCGAGGAGGCTAGGGGTGGCTCCTTATATATGCAAGTAGCGAGGGGGTTTCGGGCTCCGTCGGTGGACACCTGTCCACGGCGCCCGGTGACGTGCGGCGTCAGAGAGAGAGGAGGAAGGCGATGGGGGTCACGCGGGAGCTGTGCGCGAACGCGGACGAGCATAGGAGCGAGGAGGAAAGGGACGAACACAGTGCACGGGCACTGTGCCATTGGCCGGACCGTGCCCGTGCTCGCTACGGCGAGCTCCGGCGTCGGCGAGCGGCAGGGTGGAGTAAAGGGGGTGGAGACGAGGATGGTGGCGAGGGGACACGCCTGCTGGCCGAAAGAAGCGAGCACGCGCCACGCACGAGGCATCGGGCGACGCAGCGAGCGCTGCTTTGGCATGCCAAGACGCCAGACGAACGTGGTCACCGCGTGGACCGTGACATCAGGCCACATATGCACTAACCATGATGTCTGGCATGTAGGTCTTTGTAAACTTGGGTGTTACCATGGTTCGGTTTGGTTCCCAGTGCAGTAGAAGTAAAATGGTGATGTGGTTTAGTTACTGGAAAGAAACTTTGGGGAGTTACTGTGGTCAAACCACAGGGATTCAAGGGCTGAGCTTTGGGGTTTTACTGACTCTTACTAAGGTGAATAAGCACAGGGAAAACCAGCTACATTGGAGCTAGTAAAAAGGTAGTTGTTGTAGAAACTACCATTTCAGCCGAGAAATGAAAATATTTTCTGTAGCCAAAATACTCCAAAGAGTGGTTAAATATTTTTGCTCAAAACTGTGCCCTAGGGTCCAAAGAATATTTGGGATTTTTCTCAGGATTTTTGGGGCAACATAAATGAGGGTTGCTTTGGAGGTCAAAGAGTTTAGCTAGGGTTTTAGGGGCAAAATGAATATTTTTCTCTAAGAAAAATATTCCAAGCAATTTTGTTGGGTTGGCCAAGGGTGTAATGATGGATTAGAGGAGGAGAGGGAACACTTAGGTGAAAATCAAGGGATACCCAAGTGGTCAAGTCCAAATGGAATGATTCAAAACTCCAAATCCAAACCAACTCAGCTGAAAATCAAGCAAAGAAAAGAGGGCAAAAACCAGCCTGTGACAACTCAACATCGTTAAGAGGAGCAATCGCAGTACTAAGGAAATCATTATTATTGGTATTGGAGAAATCACACAATTTGGTATTTGAGGGAGTCCTGGACTAGGGGGTGTCCGGATAGCCAGACTATCAATATCCGCCGGACTCCCAGACTACGAAGATAGAAGATTGAAGACTCCGGCTCGTGTCCGGAAGGTACTTTCCTTGGCGTGGAAGGCAAGCTTGGCGATCGGATATGTAGATCTCCTACCATTGTAACCGACTCTGTAAACCCTAGCCTCTCCGGTGTCTATATAAACCGGAGGGCCTTAGTCCGTAGGACACAACATTACATCTCAACAATCATACCATAGGCTAGCTTCTAGGGTTTAGCCTCCTTGATCTCGTGGTAGATCTACTCTTGTACTACCCATATCATCAATATTAATCAAGCAGGACGTAGGGTATTACCTCCATCGAGAGGGCCTGAACCGGGTAAAAACATTGTGTCCCTCGTCTCCTGTTACCATCCGCCTAGACGCACAGTTCGGGACCCCCTACCCGAGATCCGCCGGTTTTGACACCGACATTGGTGCTTTCAAAGAGAGTTCCTGCGTATCGTCACCGATAGGCTCGATGGCATCTTAAACCATCAACGCTGTCCAGGGTGAGACTTTTCTCCCCGGACAGATCTTCGTATTCGGCGGCTTTGCACTGCAGGCCAATTCTCTTGGCCATATGGAGCAGATCGAAAGCTACGCCCCTGGCCGTCAGGTCAGATTTGGAAGCTTGAACTTCACGGCCGATGACCACGGAGACTTGGTCTTCGACGGACTCGAGCCACATCCAAGCGCGCCGCACTGTGACGATGGGCATGATCTAGATCTGCCGCCGGACAGTGCTTTGGAGGCCGCACCCAAACCCGCTCCGGCTACTAGCTCGGAGCCGCTTGCCCATGACGGGGGCAGGTGGATAGACGCCGCCCTCGGGGCTTCAACATCTACGGCGATGGAGCCGAATACCAATCTCGTCCCCTGCGAAACTCGTGATCCCGAGACGCCGGACTCCGAGCCTCCCGCGCCCCTGCCAATTAAACCGGATTGGGCGCGGTTATGGAATTCACCGCCGGACATCTTTCAAAGACTCGCCTTTTGGCGATATCCTGAATTCTCTGAAGCATCTCTCGCTATCAGAGAATCTGGCGGACTATGGCGGGGACGTTGGAGTACTGGACGATGAAGAAATTCAGAGCCCACCCACCTCCCACTTTGTAGCCACTGCCGAGGATCTAACCGACATGCTAGACTACGACTCGATGACATCGACGCTATGGACGATGATGCCGAGACGATCAGACCAGCGCCCACAGGCACTGGAAGGCCACCTCGTCATATGACGCTACATGGTGGATACCCCAAAAGAAGGGATGGCGGCGGCAATGGAGGAAGATTCTCTAAAGAAGCGCCGAAGCGCCGGCGTCAGCGGCGCCGCTCTAAATCCCGCCACAACAAGAATGGAGATTCCGGCGCGGAGATAATAACACCAAGAGTGTGAAGACGATCCCTCTCGCAAGACTCAAAGACAGAGGACGCAGAAGCAAGCCCCTGACAGGCGGCGAGCATAAGGGGTTGAGGATGATAACTATATGCCTCCTCCAAGACGGCGCGAGCCTCAACGATGATGAATTCGTCATACCCGAGGATCCCATCGAACAAGAGCGCTTGGTAGCGCAGCTCATAGCCACTACAAATAGCCTAAAGAAAAGCAAAGCAACTTCAAGCTGATCAAGATCTGCTAGCCGATCGATGGACCGAGGTCCTTGCGGCAAGAGTATAAACTCGAACTCCTCCAAAAGTTACCTAAGACGCAAGCTGCTCCCCGATTAGAGGAGGAAGCATACATACCTTTATCACCAGCAAGACGACATGGCTGACCGACCACCCCGTGGTCGCGACAGAGAGGCATTTAGACCCCAGCCAAGACCGTACCCGACATCATTCCAAGAGTACGGCCAAAAGGAACGCTACGGACTTGCGAGATATCTTGAGGACAAAGCAAGACAATCCAGATCCATCTACGGATCACGTGGGCGCCCTCGACCCACGCATTTAATATCGTCGCACGGACATAACGCCGCCGGGCGAACATAGCGCATAGCGCTCCCTCGAGCTGCGTCGCGATATTGCTCAATACAGGGCGCCAGACACCCGTTATGCTTCATCGATGAAGTAATGGATCATCGATCCCGAAGGTTCAAACCCGTGAATATCGAATCTTACGATGGCATAACAGACCCAGCGTGTGGATCAAGATTATCTTCTCCACATCCATATGGCCCGCGGCAACGATCTCCACGCCATCAAATATCTCCCACTCAAGCTTAAAGGACCAGCTCGGCACTGGCTTAACAGCCTGCCTGCAGAGTCGATTGGGTGTTGGGAAGACCTGGAGGCCGCGTTCCTTGATAACTTTCAAGATACATACGTGCGACCACCAGACGCCGATGACCTAAGCCATATTATTCAGCAGCCAGACGAATCGGCCAGACAATTCTGGACATGGTTCTTGACAAAGAAAAATCAAATCGTCGACTGTCCGGATGCGGAGGCCCTTGCAGCCTTCAAACATAACATCCGGGACGAATGGCTAGCTCGGCACCTAGGGCAGGAGAAGCCGAAATCCATGGCAGCCCTCACATCGTTAATGACCCGCTTTTGCGCGGGAGAGGATAGCTGGCTAGCCCGCAGCAACAATCTCCGCAAAAATTCTGGCAGTCCGGACACTAAGGACAATCACGGCAGTCACGTCGAATCAAAACAAACGCCAGATAACGGCGATGACAAAGAGGATACGGCAGTCAATGCGGATTCCGAGGCTCCAAACCCGGTCAACGGAAGAAGCCATTTAAAAGAACAACTCCGGCCTGTCCAATCGACAGAATACTCGACCGCCATGCGGATACATGGCACCCCCGAAAAGCCAGCTAATCACACCAATAGAGATTGTTGGGTGTTCAAGCAGGCTGGCAAGTTAATTGACGAACACAATGACAAGGGGCTAAATAGCGACGAATAGGAGGAGACCCGGCCACCGAACAACAGAGGACAGAAGGGTTTCCCCCCACAAGTGTGGACGGTGAATATGATTTACGCAACCCATATACCCAAGAGGGAGAGGAAGCGCGACTCGGACGCGTCTATGCGATGGAGCGATCGCCCAAGTTCAATCCATGGTCCTCCTGCCCGATCACTTTCGATCGACGAGACCATCCGACCAGCATAGGCCATGGCGGATTCGCCGCATTGGTCCTAGACCCAATCGTCGATGGATTTCACCTCACAAGAGTCCTCGATGGACGGCGGCAGCAAATGAACCTGCTTACCAGACACAAGGCGCAAAATGGGCATAGACCCATCCGAATCAAACCTACTAAGACAACCTTTAAAGGCGTCATCCCAGAGTGGAAGCCAACCGTGACGAGCTCCGTCACACCGAAGTGGTCTTCGATCCCGGATAATTTCGAGCGAAGAGTTAATCTTCGATATAGTCCTGCTCCGTGGCGGCTATCATGCCCCGCTCGGACGAACCGCATTACAAAGTTCAACGCGTGCCACATTATGCATACCTAAAGCTCAAGATGCCAGCCCTCGCGGAGTCATTACGGTCAATGGGAATACGGAACGCCCTCCGAACGGAGGAACATCTGGCTCTCGCGTGGCGGCAATCTGAGCAGCCTTCTCGGCAATTCTCTAGTCCGCAATCAAAAGCCGATGCATCAAAGCGCGCCGAGCAACACTAACCAAGACCACTGGCGCGATCGAAGCATCGCGTAGTAATGCGCTCCCCCACCCTCGCAAGCATGACCACAAGAATAACACTCCGCGTACATCAATACGCTTTGGAGATACCATGGGCGCAGGGGAGGGGCTTAACCTCAAGGATTAAAGAGTGTGGCTCGACCACACCAGGGGCTCGTGCTAGCGCCCCCCTTGGTTTTATGTTTTATCTTTTCTTTTTTTTATATACAGGACTCCACTAAACAGAAGCCCTGTCCGACGGCAAACTTGCCGAACTCACGAGGCAATAGTCAGGGATCAAAGAAGGCTGCGACGAACACTCAGGTGGTCTCCATTACGAGCACTAAATTCGATTACATACACCAAGTCTGCAGCTTATCCCTGGAGGGGGACATGTCAAATTAGTCCAAATCCCTTGCTTACCGCACTATTTGTATCAGTCCGCTTCATTAGTAGACCTCCTTTTATAAATAACGCAGCACCTCCCTTTTTGCAAGTTCATTACCTTTTCATTGCAATTGCGTTATCTTTTATAAACGTTCATTATATGACATCTTGCACCCGTATACTTTGGTACGGCCGAATACACCAGGGGCTTCTGTTCCCCAGATTATGGTGTGATTAAGTCCGAACACTTTCATAAGTGCGGCACCCCAAACTTATAGCATTATATGAATCAGCTCCGAATCATGTCTTGGGTCAATAGTTGGGTTTGCCCGGCTCCCATGTTTTGGTACCTTACGCCCGCTACGTGGCTAAGGTAGCACCGGGAGAACCATTGCGATTGCGCCCGGTTGAGCCGGTTAACGCCTCGATTGAGAAAGCTAAAACCGACTAGCATGATAAGGCGAGACTGGTCGCTGTTCGAGAGGTCTTTCGGTCCCTAAAGACTCATGCTTGCTTGAGCGAAGTTCGGATGATGTCCGATGAAGGCGTGGATAGCGCCCGGATTCGGTCTTCCGAATACCGGGGCTTCACCAAATTTAAAATTATAGAATTCTATGGCTAAGTGAGAGTGTTCAAGCATTATAAGTCCGTCGCCTTGTTCGTGCGTGTTGAGGCCTCCTAGATGGACCCAAAGATGGGAACAAGAGTGCTCAAGTTTATCACCGAACACCCCAAAGACTCGTGGCTTGGGGGTGAAGCCAACGACTTGCCATCTCTCGATTTAACAAGCGGCCGCATGTAAGGTAATATTTTAAATTCAACAAAGCGTTGCTCATGGCGCATATAAACAAAGTTTTCAGCGCATGGATAAACACACAATGAAGTTCACTCAAGGATTACATTAAGGGGGCACTCATCCGCAATATCGCGGGCTCCCTTCAGGACAACTTTATAATATCGCTCTGGCGTACGGTGCTCCTTGCCCGGCGGCGGCGGATCCGTGAGAAGCTTCTCCGCATCCAGCTTGCCCCATTGCACCTTTATGCGGGCAAGAGCCCGACGAGCGCCTTCAATGCAAAGGATCGCTTGATCACATCCAGCCCGGGGCATGCATCCACTAGCCGCCGACTAGGCCAAAGTAGCTGCCGTGCATGGCCTGCCTGAACCACACCGGACGGTGAGGCCCTTCATGGCCTCCTTAGCCACCTTGTGGAGTTCGACCAGCTGCTTCACCGGTCGCTTGGGGCACGGATGGCCGGCCTCGCAGATCGAGACCGAAGACCTTCTCCGCTGAGCTCCTCCTCGCCACGATAGAATGCGGCGGCATCGACGACTACGCAGCAGATCTGCAAATGCCCTCGAGAGCTCGAATTGGGTAAGTATCCGATAATTTACATTAACATGCTTGCTCGCATGAAAACGCCTTACCCGCCGCTATCCTCTTCATGTCCTCTATTTCCATATGGGCCTTCGGGCCTCGGCCTTGGCGGACTCGGCCCTATCGAGAGCCGAGGCAAGCTCGGACTCGAGTCTTGGAGTCACGCCCAAACTCTCATGTTTTTCATGAGAGCACGGAGCTCTTGCGAACTTCCGCCACCAGCGCCGCTTGCTTTTCTCGCTCCGTCCGTCTTGTGGTCAAGATTATGCTCGCCACGGACACGGCATCCTTTAGGGCTGCCACCTCGTTAGTGGCCCCTGCATTACATATATTATCCTTGTTAATCTTGTTTGCAACCAAAACCCTTTTACGAAGGTACTTATTTTAAGTGGTGTTATTCACCTTCTTTTTCCTTGAGCTGCCTCTTGGCATGGCCGAGCTCTTGCTCCGACCGCCAAGATCTTTCTTCAGCGCCTCGACCTCCGCCAAGCACGCGGCAGAGGTCAACAACAAGCAACCGCAAACCCATATCGACATATTTTTTAACAACCTGCACATATCTTGTTAGATCCTTAGTCCGCTTTTCTTCCGACACCGGACTAAGCATCGAGGCTACCGTCTATGCGGTATTATATTACTTAATTTTAACCTTCTTACCTCAAAGCCCGTTAGAAGGTTGTTGCGAGCTTGGTCAGCCCGCCCTTGGCGAAGCTGGACCTTTCAATCACCGCACTCATGAGAGTGCGTGTTCTTCGGATGGAGGCGCTTGAGCGCCTCCGGCGAGTTATCCGTGCCTCGGTTGGGCGGAGGCCGCCGGCGTCACGATCTGCCCCTCTTCGAGGGGCTGCTTGTCGGACTCTGAACCGCCACGGGTTCGGAGTAGAGTCCGCACAAAGTCCGGGGCTGCTCGACGCCTCCCGAGCCTCCTCTGGCGCGTCCCCGCAGGATTCCACCTCGCCGCCCTCGACGCGTGGGGTAGAGGCGGTCGGGATGGAATTTACATCCGACGGCGCCAACGACCCGCCATCGAGTCGGGAAAGTCGCCGACGGCCGGACTAAAGGAACAATGCGGCATTAGAAGGACATTACGTGACATACAATATACGGCATATAAATGATCCGGATACGTACGATCCTGCCGGACGCCGGGCCCTTGGAGGCCACTCGTCCTCGCCAACGTTGATGTTGGCGAACTGTCCGGGGATAGTTCTCCCCTCTTGACCCTTCGCCGCCCGGTTGGGGAGGCCTTCCTCTTCCTCTCTCCCTCCTCCGGGAGAGAGTACTCCTCCTCCTCCTCCTCGTCTTCAGGGGAGGAGTCCTCGTTGTCGCCGTCAGACGCCTGATTGCGGGAACTCTTGCGAGTCCCCGCGGCCACCTTCTTGGCCTTCTTCTCCGGCACCACGTATGGTGCCGGAACCAGCAGCCTTGCTAAATGGGCATCCACTGGTTCTTCTGGCATGGGAGCCGGGCTGATGAGCAGCTCGGCCTTCTCCATCCATTCCTGTCAAAGGAAGAGGCAGATTAAAAACCTCGCTAGAGTCAATCTAATTACTACAAGTGTCCCGTAATGGCGTCAAATCACTTACCCCGTCAGTCGGAGACCGCGAGCTGAATCCGCAGTCTTCGGTCGCAGATGCGGGCGCATCAGCGCTCTTGAACAGCACCCTCCAGGCACCTTCGTACGTTGTGTCAAAGAGCCCGCTCAACGTCTGGTGCTGTTCCGGATTAAACTCCCACAGGTTAAATGCCCTTTCTTGGCATGGGAGAATCCGCCGGAGGAGCATGACCTGGACCACGTCGACGAGCCGGAGCCCATTGCTCACTAGCTTCTTGATGCAGGCTCAAGTCCGTCACCTCCACCGGATCACCCCACCGCAAGCCCTTCTCTTTCCGGAGGTGAGCTGCGAGGGACTCCAGATCTAAATTGGGGCCGCCGCCCATGCGGGCTTGCGCGGCTCGGTGATATAGAACCACCCCGATTGCCACCCCTTGACGGAGTCCACGAAGGTCCCTTCTAGCCAAGGGACGTTGGGCAACTTGCCCAACATGGCGCCTCCGCATTCCGCTTGCATCCCCTTCACAATCTTCGGCTTGACGTTGAAGGTCTTGAGCCACAGGCCAAAGTGGGGCCGGATGCAGAGAAAGGCCTCGCACACGACGATAAACGCCGAGATGTTGAGGACGAAGTTCGGCGCCAGATCGTGGAAATCCAGGCCGTAGTAAAACATGAGCCCCCGGACGAATGGATGGAGCGGAAAGCCCAGTCCGAGGAGGAAGTGGGGGAGGAAGACGACCCTCTCATGAGGCCCTGGGGTGGGGATGAGCTGCCCCGCGTCGGGCAGCCGGTGCGCGATGTCGCTGGAAAGGTATCCGGCGTCGCGCAGCTTGGTGATGTCCTCCTCCTTAGCGGTGGAGGCCATCCATTGCCTCCCTCCCACATATTCAAGAAGGGTTGAGGTGAGATGCGCGAGCTTGGGCGTTGGAGCTTGAGTTCGCAGGGATGGATAAGCAAAGGAGGAAGAAGGCGTAGGTGAGAAGGTAAATCCTATCCCTTATATATAGGCGGACAAGACTATGCGTCCCTCACCGGCCTGGTAAAACTCGCTTATCTCCCAAGCGCCACCATCAATGGCGCGGTTGGGTTACCCACGCACGTATTGATGAGAATCCGGAATAAGGGGAACACGATCTACGCTTGACAGACGTGCCAAAGGAAACCGCTTCGCTAAACGTCTTTGAAGTGGCACAAGAATGCACACAAAGGCTTGGTGCGGTGTGATGTCGCTACGCATAATACGCCGTGATTGGATCGGTGTATATGTTTTGTTCTCTACGTTGGAATGTGGAAATTATTTTGCGAGCCGACACTATCCTGGTGTTCATTATCTTCTCCGGATTATTCAAGGGAGGAACCCGCCTTGCAATGCTGAACATTATGCACGCCGGACTTATCGTCATTAAAGACCGGTTCAGGGCTACCGAGGAGTCTGGACTAGGGGTGTCCGGATAGCCGACTATCAATATCCGCCGGACTCCCGGACTACGAAGATAGAAGATTGAAGACTCGGCTCGTGTCCCAAGGTACTTTCCTTGGCGTGGAAGGCAAGCTTGGCGATACGGATATGTAGATCTCCTACCATTGTAACCGACTCTGTAACCCTAGCCTCTCCGGTGTCTATATAAACCGGAGGGCCTTAGTCCGTAGGACACAACATTACATCTCAACAATCATACCATAGGCTAGCTTCTAGGGTTTAGCCTCCTTGATCTCGTGGTAGATCTACTCTTGTACTACCCATATCATCAATATTAATCAAGCGGGGCGAGGGTATTACCTCCATCGAGAGGGCTCGAACACAGGTAAAAACATTGTGTCCCTCGTCTCTGTTACCATCCGCCTAGACGCACAGCCGGGACCCCTACCCGAGATCCGCCGGTTTTGACACCGACAGTATTATCTTGCGCCATGGCGAGAAGTAATCCATCACACAAGCAAACAGAAAAAGGCAAGTGAAAGAGAGAGAGGAGATTGGGAAAGAGAGGGCAAATAAAACGGCAAGGGTGAAGTGGGGGAAGCAAAACGACAGGCAAATGGCAAATAATGTAAATGCGAGGGAGATGAGTTTGTGATGGGTACTTGGTATGTCTTGACTTGAGCGAAGACCTCCCCGGCAACGGCGCCAGAAATCCTTCTTGCTACGTCTTGAGCTTGCGTTTGTTTTCCTTGAAGAGAAAAGGGTGATGCAGCAATAGTAGTGTAAGTATTTCCCTTAGTTTTTGAGAACCAATGTATCGATCCAGTAGGAGGCTCCTCAAAAGTCCCACGCAGCTACACAAACAAACAAAGAACTCGCAACCAACGCAATAAAGGGGTTGTCAATCCCTTCACGGCCACTTGCGAAAGTGAGATCTGATAGAGATAGTATGATAAGATAAATATATTTTTGGTATTTTTTAATATAGACTAGGAAAGTAAAGATGCAAATAAAAGTAGATAGAAAGCTTATATGATAGAAGATAGACCCGGGGGCCATAGGTTTCACTAGTGGCTTCTCTCAAGATAGCATAAGTATTACGGTGGGTGAACAAATTACTGTCGAGCAATTGATAGAAAAGCGAATAATTATGATATTATCTAGGCATGATCATGTATATAGGCATCACGTCCGCGACAAGTAGACTGACTCCTGCCTGCATCTACTACTATTAGTCCACACATCGACCGCTATCCAGCATGCATCTAGAGTACTAAGTTCATAAGAACAGAGTAACGCATTAAGAAAGATGACATGATGTAGATGAAGGAAATATGCCCTAGAGGCAATAATAAAGTTATTATTTATTTCCTTATTTCATGATAAATGTTTATTATTCATGCTAGAATTGTATTAACCAGAAACATAATACATGTGTGAATACATAGACAAACATAGTATCACTAGTATACCTCTACTTGACTAGCTTGTTTATCAACCATGGTTGTGTTTCCTAGCCATAGACATGAGTTGTCATTTGATTAACAGGATCACATCATTAGAAGAATGATGTGATTGACTTAACCCATTCCGTTAGCTTAGCAATTGATCGTTTAGTATGTTGCTGCTATTGCTTTCTTCATGACTTATACATGTTCCTATGACTATGAGATTATGCAACTCCCGTTTATCAATGGAACATTTTGTGTGCTACCAAACGTCACAAAGTAAGTGGGTGATTGTAAAGGAGCTCTACATGTGTCTCCGAAGGTACATGTTGAGTTGGCATATTTCGAGATTAGGATTTGTCACTCTGATTGTCGGAGAGGTATCTCTGGGCCCTCTCGGTAATGCACATCACTATAAGCCTTGCAAGAAATGTGGCTAATGAGTTAGTTGCGGGATGATGCATTACGTAACGAGTAAAGAGACTTGCCGGTAACGAGATTGAACTAGGTATTGAGATACCGACGATCGAATCTCGGGCAAGTAACATACCGATGACAAAGGGAACAACGTTTGTTGTTATGCGGTTTGACCGATAAAGATCTTTGTAGAATATGTGGGAGCCAATATGAGCATCCAGGTTCCGCTATTGGTTATTGACCGGAGACGTGTCTCGGTCATGTCTACATTGTTCTCGAACTGGTAGGGTCCGCACGCTTAAAGTTCGATGACGGTAATATTATGAGTTTATGTGTTTTGATGTACCGAAGGTAGTTCGGAGTCCTGGATGAGATCGGGGACATGACGAGGAGTCTCTAAATGGTCGAGACGTAAAGATCGATATATTGGACGACTATATTCGGACATCAGAAAGGTTCCGAGTGATTCAGGTATTTTTCGGAGTACCGGAGAGTTACGGGAATTCGCCGGGGAGTATATGGGCCTTATTGGGCTTTAGGGGAAAGAGAGAGGATAGGTTGGGCGCCCCCCAAGGCCTAGTCCGAATTGGACTAGGGGGAGGGGTTGCGCCCCCTCCTTCCTTCTCTTCTCTCTCCCCTTTCCTTGACTCCTACTCCTACTACTTGGAAAGGAGGAATCCTACTCCCGGTGGGAGTAGGACTCCTCCTAGGGCGCGCCATAGAGAGGGCCGGCCCTCCGCCTCCTCCACTCCTTTATATACGGGGAGGGGGGCACCCCTTGGAGAAACAACAATTGATCTCTTGATCTCTTAGCCGTGTGCGGTGCCCCCCTCCACCATAGTCCTCCTCGATAATATTGTAGCGGTGCTTAGGCGAAGCCCTGCGACGGTAGAACATCAAGATCGTCACCACCCTGTCATGCTGACGGAACTCTCCCTCGACACTCGGCTGGACCGGAGTTCGAGGGACGTCATCGAGCTGAATGTGTGCAAGAACTCGGAGGTGCCGTAGTTTTGGTGCTAGATCGGTCGGGCCGTGAAGACGTACGACTACATCAACCGCGTTGTTCTAACGCTTCCGCTTTCGTTCTACAAGGGTACATGGACATACTCTCCCCTCTCGTTGCTATGCATCACCATGATCTTGCGTGTGCGTAGGAAATTTTTTGAAATTACTACGTTCCTCAACAGTGGTATCCGAGCCAGGTTTTATGCGTAGATGTTATATGCACGAGTAGAACACAAGTGAGTTGTGGGCGATACAAGCCATACTGCTTACCAGCATGTCATACTTTGGTTCGGCGGTATTGTTGGATGAAGCGGCCCGGACCGACATTACACGTACGCTTACGCGAGACTGGTTCTACGACATGCTTTGCACACAGGTGGCTGGTGGGTGTCAGTTTCTCCAACTTTAGTTGAACCGAGTGTGGCTACGCTCGATCCTTGTGAAGGTTAAAATAGCACTAACTTGACGAACTATCGTTGTGGTTTTGATGCGTAGGTAAGAACGGTTCTTGCTCAGCGCGCAGCACCCAAGTAAAATTTGCAGGGCATGTTGTGATGTGATATGGTCAAGACGTGATGCTATATTTTATTGTATGAGATGATCATGTTTTGTAACCGAGTTATCGGCAACTGGCAGGAGCCATATGGTTGTCGCTTTATTGTATGAAATGCAATCGCTCTACAATTCCTTTACTTTATCACTAAGCGGTAGCGATAGTCGTAGAAGCAATAGATGGCGAAACGACAACGATGCTACGATGGAGATCAAGGTGTTGCGCCAGTAACGATGGTGATCACGACGGTGCTTCGGAGATGGAGATCACAAGCACAAGATAATGATGGCCATATCATATCACTTATATTGATTGCATGTGATGTTTATCCTTTATGCATCTTATTTTGCTTTGATTGACGGTAGCATTATAAGATGATCTCTCACTAATTATCAAGAAGTGTTCTCCCTGAGTATGCACCGTTGCGAAAGTTCTTCGTGCTGAGACACCGCGTGATGATCGGGTGTGATAGGCTCTACGTTCAAATACAACGGGTGCAAAATAGTTGCACACGCGGAATACTCAGGTTAAACTTGACGAGCCTAGCATATACAGATATGGCCTCGGAACACGGAGACCGAAAGGTCGAGCGTGAATCATATAGTAGATATGATCAACATAGTGATGTTCACCATTGAAAACTACTCCATCTCACGTGATGATCGGACATGGTTTAGTTGATTTGGATCACGTGATCACTTAGATGACTAGAGAGATGTCTGTCTAAGTGGGAGTTCTTAAGTAATATGATTAATTTGAACTTAAATTTATCATGAACTTAGTCCTGGTAGTATTTTGCAACTTATGTTGTAGATCAATAGCTCGCCTTGTTGCTTTCATATGTTTATTTTGATATGTTCCTAGAGAAAATTGTCTTGAAAGATGTTAGTAGCAATTATGCGGATTGGATCCGTGATTTGAGGTTTATCCTCATTGCTGCACAGAAGAATTATGTCCTTAATGCACCGCTAGCACTACAAAAAAAGACACATTGTGACATTTTGGGCCGAACGAAATTTTTTTCTGTCATACATATGACACTTCTATGACGATAATTGTGACAAAACCCGGTATCATCATAGATGTGGTGGGCTCCTACTTCTATGACAAAAAGTCATGACAGAAAATGGGCTTTTCATCCTGGGCGGGCCGGAGACGCAGCTGCATGACATTCTCTGGGCCGTCCATGACGGAAAAAACCATGGTAGAAGCAAGGGGGAGGTAAATTTCAGGGAGTTCCCGGTTACGGTGGGAGGTTGGGGGCCGAGCGATGCGCGTTTCTCTCGTACACCTGTGAGACGTTGGCTCTAACTGAACCCGAGCGAGGCGTTGGGCTCTAATCAACCCGGCGATTGCTTTGCAGTCTACGTTCTCGAACCCGGCGATCGATCGATGCTCGTTAATCCGAACCCGATCGAGCGATTCTTCGCTACTACGCTAATCAAGTCGATCGATCTGCCTCAGGATGAGCAGTGAGCATTGCGGGGGTGGATGAACAAAGGCGCGTGGCATTGCCTCTAGATGAACAGGACCCGTGGTGTAGAGGGCTGGATGAACATGAGACGGTGGAGGGTGCCCGTGGAGGGATCTTGAACAGACCCCATGGTGTGGAGGGCTGGTGAGCAGTGAGAGCGGTGGAGGGTGGTTGAACAGAGCCGGTGGAGTAAGCGCGGTGAAGGCCGGATGAACAGGAGCCCGTGGAGGCCGGAGGAGGTCGACGGTAGCCCGTGGAGGCCGGAGGAGGTCAACGGTGGAGATGAATAGTATCCGTGGAGTCCGTTTTGCGATCGCCACACCCTCCCGATGAACAGACCCCGCTTTCAACCATAGCGCCCAACCCAAGTCTGCTTCGTCTGTTTTGCGGCACGCCACACCCTCCCGATCAACAGACCCCGTTTGACCGTAGGAGGTCTGTTTCGCCGTTTTGCGACGCCACACCCTCCCGATCAACAGAACCCGTTTACACCATAGGAGGTCCGTTTCCTCCGTTTTGCGACGCCACACCCTCCCGATCAACAGACCCGCTACAACGTAGGAGGTCCGCTTCCTCCATTGTGCGGTATGCCAGGCCTCGTTTCCATCACCTGTTCCGTCCAAGCCAGTTGGCTCCCACGCGTTCCATTGCCTCCCAATGAACACGATGCATTCCGTTGCCTCCCGATGAACACGACGCATTCTGTTGCCTCCCCATGAACACGACACATTCTGTTGCCTCCCGATGAACACGACGCATTCCGTTGCCTCCCCATGAACACGAGGATGACGCTGTTTCTCCGTTCTGACCCAGCCATGTACACGAGCCTTGGCAGTACGTATGCGCGAGTAGGCGTTCGAGACCCTGCCCATATGTACGTACGTGGCCGTATTTTCTTTCTTGCACCCACGCCGATGTACGTACGTATACATGCTACGTGCGCGCCTCTACTACGACACGTGCGCGCCTCTACAACGACAAGTATGTACGTACACGTTCGCGACCAGAATGACAACGCTACGTACGCTTCGACCAGGTGGGTCCCGACTGTCAGGCACTTCCTTGCCTACGAAGATGTAGCTGGTGGGTCCCAGCAGTCAGGGGGGCAAATTGTTTTTCTTTTGCCCGGACACACTTCCTTGCATGAGAAGATGTAGCTGGTGGGTCCCAGCAGTCAGGAGGAAACATTTTTTTCACGAAATATGGTGGCCCGTCAGGTGGGTCCCTGCTGTCAGGTGGAGGAATAATTATTTTGCGTGTAATAAGGAGGCACTTCCTTGTCAGCGTCGTGGACCCACTCGGCCTCTCCATGTACAGTCCACGTCCGATGGAAGCCATTCCTTGACCACGTTGACCACGCCATGTCGAGAGCACCAGGGCGGTGGATGATGGCGAGGCCTAGGAAGGGGACGACGCGGAGCCGGGGAAGACGCGGCAGTGGATGCCCATGCGTAGAGGAGTGCGAGGGTTCACTGGTTCGCTGCGGTGTGAGGCTGCCGTCGCCGCAGAATAACAGGGGTGTGGGTGAGTAGAGGGATGGCCTGGCCAGCGGTGGGAGTAGTAGGGGAGGTGAGGCCTCCGCCGCATCATAGCCGGACACGGGAGGCAGGAGCACGAGGCACGACCGGCGCTGGTTTGGGCGGCTGGAGCAAGAAGACCAGAGGTTGAAGAAGCACTACGGCCGTTGGATGGACATCGTCACGGCCTTTGGAGCTAGAATCGTGCATATTGACTAAGTTGACAAAGCCCTCCATTCCGTCCAACCTACTAGGCCCACAAGTCAGCCTGCCACTATACTTGGGTCCCACTAACGGGGAGTATTCATTTTTTGTGCGTAATAAGGAGGCACTTCCTTGCATGCGAAGATATAGCTGGTGGGTCCGAGCTGTCAGCAGTGGTAACATTTTTTTTGTGAAATACGGAGGCCCTTTCGGTGGGTCCCTGATGTCAGGTGGAGGAATCATTATTTTGCGCGTAATAAGGAGGCATTTCCTTGCGTGCGGCCGTGGACCCAGCTGTCGGCCTCTCCACATACAGTCCACTTCAGATGCATGTCGGTCGTTGACCACGTTGACCAAGCCGTGCCAAGAGCACCAGGGCGGTGGACGACGGCGAGGCCTAGGAATGGAACGACACGGAGGCAGGGAAGACTCGGCAGTTGTTTCCCACACGGAGGGGAGTACGGCTGTACGAGGGTTAACTGCTTCGTCTGTCGTCGCCGGAGAATAACAGCAGGTGTGGGTGAGTAGAGGCATGGCTAGGCCAGCGATGGGAGTACGGTGGGGCGGTGAGGCTGTGCATATAGCACAACCCGGCATGAGGAGGAGAGTAGGCAGTCCCACCGGCGCTTGTTTGAGCGGCCGAGCAGAAGAGCAGAGATTGAAGAAGACGACGGCCGTTGGATGGACATCCAACGATCCTTTGCTTGTCGTCAACCTTTTTAGGAAAGCCTCAAATCTATGGAAAACAGATACAACCCATCTGCCATTATTTCTAATAATTTACAGCCCATTTGCTAATTCTTAAGGTTTTTGGAGCCCATATTCTTTTTGTTAGCATTACAGCCCATATTGTGGCCACGGTTAAAAATTATACAAAATTTTGCATATTTCGGTCTTGTCCGAACTGTTTTTAATCCCAAATTTCGACTCACATTCAAACTGATTTTAAAATAAATATATATCAATATAAAATCCAACAAATTCTCCATGCATAAAAATTAATGTAATTTAAAATCTCGAAATGAAAAAAGATATTTGAAACTAATTGCCGGTTTGATGTGTTTTAAAAATGTACAGCCCATTTCTCATTATCGATAGGCCATTTTCTCGCCAAATATGAAGCTCTCCTCGTCTTGAAAGATTTGCAGCCCAATAGGTCCGACAAAGCGACTTACTTGGCAAATCACAAAAAACTGGGCAGGGCCGTGGACCCACCTGTCGGCCTCTCGCACGTCAAGACTCTTCCGATGGAAGTCGGTCGTTGACCACATTGACCACGCCACACGAGAGCACCAAGGTGGTGGACGACGGCGAGGCCTAGGAAGGGATGACGCGAGCGGGGAAGACGCGCGGATGCCCACGCGAGAGGAGTACGAGGTTCATTTGGTTCGCTCGGCGTGAGGCTGCCGTCGCCGAAGAATAACAGGGGTGTGGGTGAGTAGAGGATACCACAGGGCCAGGGTGGGAGTAGTAGGGGCGGTGAGGCCTCCGCGCATCACACCCGCCACGAGAGGCGAGGAGCACGCGGCACGACTGCTTGCTGCTTTGGGCGGCCGGAGCAAGAAGACCAGAGGTTGAAGAAGCACTATGGCCGTTGGATGGACATCGTACGGTCACTGGAGCTAGAATCATTCATATTGACTAAGTTGACAAAGCCCTCCGTCCTCGTCAACTTAGTAGGCCCACAAGTCAGCCACCCACTATGGTGGGTCCCAGCTAGCAGGAGGTATTCATTTTTTGGTGCATAAAAAGGAGGCACTTTCTTGTGTGCGAAGATATAGCTGGTGGGTCCGACCTGTCAGCGGGGGGAACGTTTTTTCATGAAATACAGAAGCCCTTCCCACGTCATAATTACGTCAAAGGCGTAATAAGGAGGAACTTTCCTTGCGTGCGACCATGGACCTCGTGGGTCCCAGCCGTCAGGCTCTCCACGTACAGTCCTCTTCCGATGACTCTCGTATGTTGACCACGCCGTGCCGAGCGCACCGAGGCGGTGGACGACGGAGAGGCCCCAGACTGGAATGACCCGGAGATGGGGAAGACGCGGCAGTGGAGTCGCAGATGGAGAGGAGTGGGAAACTTGACTGGTTCGGGTGCGGGGTGGGCCTACACTCGGCAGAGAATAACAGGAGGTGCGGAGTGGAGGGATGGCCTGGCCGTCGGCATGGTACCGTTTCACTGAGGAGCGCAAAACAACACCGCTGGACGCCGAAGGCTAGAGCAGGCGGTTCCGGCAGCGCTGGGGGAAGAAGACGAGAGATTGAAGAAGAATGCCGGCCCGTGGATGTAAATCCAACGCCTTCTTAGGCTTCGACCTACTGGCCCACATGTCAGCCAGTCCATTTGTTTTTAAGTCCATTTGGTGGGCTGGGTGAAACAATGATGTAGCATCTATGCATCCCGTTTAAATCCCATTTGCATTTTTCTCGAAATCCCTGGAGTTGCTGAGCTGGGTGAAAATATCATGTTGGGCTAGACGGAGAAATTTTATTAAAACATAAACACATGATTGCACGTCAGTAAAATCTTTGCAAGCTTATGTACACAATCACTAGGAGTTAACTTGGCAAGTTATATATAAACAATTATTATTATTATTTTGTAAGAACTTTCAACTTACGAAATAAAATATCATTTTAATTTGATGAGTTAATAGTACATGGGGTATTATTATTTTTTAGGCTAGACGTGGGGCAGTTGAGTTGGTTCTAGGGGAAAGTACCGGGAGAAAACTCAGTTTACATTGAAAAAGAAAGTGGGAGAAAATTCAGAGACCTGCTGGGTCCACCTGAGGAGAGGAATATGTTGGGAGGAAGGAGATTCAAAGCACGGCAGCCGAGTGAACTAGTTTTTTTTATGGACAAGTGAACTAGTTTACATACATAAGCAAATAGCCACTAAAAAAGCAATCAGGTTAATGGGTTCTTAAAAGAAATATTTAAGACAAAACAGATAATTACGACACATAGGCTAATGCATGAAACACTCAGATGATAAAGGTGCTTATAAACAGATAAAGTACAACATCTAGACCTTCCTGGCACGCTTGATCATGACGTTGCGGCTGTCCGTGTACTCGCTTGTTACGGGAAGCGCATACCGCCCTCATGTCCAAGATCTGCATGTACATGTCGTAGCATGCGTATGCGTCCTTCGCCGCGTAGGTTATGTAGGCTAGATTCAGAGGTACCTCCCACGTGTTCAGGTTGTCTTCTTTCATGTTGGCATATCAGGGGTCGATGATGGTCTCAGCGAGGTCAACCACGGAGTCCTTCTCCTGCCCGTTGCTGATGATCTTGTATTGCTTCTGGATGTCAACAAGCTTGTTGCACCAGAAGGCCAAATCGTCATGTTCTTCCTTCTCTCCATTGTAGCAAAGGTGCAGTCGGCGCTGCCGATGAAACGGGCGAATGCCACAGAACCTGGTGCAGCCATAGGACTGAGGCGAGGCAGAGCTTCACCGAGTCCGCATCGTTGGTGTACATCACATTCAACTTGGTGCAGCCATAGGACTCAACGGCGAACTAACTCCTTGCTGAAGTCCATATCCAGCAAGCTCACCCCTCGGATCGCCATTGGAGTCTCTTCGAGTGAACGAGTGTGTAGGCGGCAGCGGCAGTTCGTTTTTCAGCTCTTGGGGAACTGGATTCAACAGTAAGTTGAGTGTGTACAGGCGACAATAGTTACTACCCCTCCCTCGTCCGCTGCACGCCCGGCAGAATATGCACCCTCGGCGCATTCAAACGCCTCCATTAAGAAACCTACTCCGGCCACACGTCGATTCACGAGCGGGTCTGTATTGGTACTGTAATAACAGGAGTTAGTGGTCACTTTACTTCAATTTAATTAGCTTTAATAGAAATTTATACTTAAAACAAGCAATGCATTCGCTTGTTCTATCAGTGCCATAGGATCAACATGCACAACAATTAGAATTATTATTCTCGGGGCCATTACGATCAAAGACATTTGTCGCACTTTCACAAAGATAATACTACCAAGTTTGAACTGTTTGTTATGGTTGTTGTCCTATGCATCATCATGCCGTGTTTCCCGACTTGCAAGATTCGTAACCAACAAATAAGATCCAAATAATAAGTACAACAAAGATGCCTACACATCTCATTGATTCCCACTTGCAAGATTCGTAACCAACAAATAAGATCCAAATAATAAGTACAACAAAGATGCCTACACATCTCATTGATTCCCAGCTTGCAAGATTCAGAACCAACAAATAAGATTCAAATAATAAGTACAACAAAGATGCCTACACATCTCACTGATTCCCAGCTTGCAAGATTCAAAACCAACCCATTAGAGCCTTTTGATAAAGGGAATATCGGGATTAAATCCATCTTGGCTAGCCATGTCATACAATTGAAGAACTTGGCGAATGCTCTTGACCGTCACAACATCCGTAGTTCAGTATTCCTGTTTGCACAACACAAACAAGGAGACAAGAGAGCATGATTTCACTTTAATAGCGGCCTCCTTGAACTCAACCTCCAGCTCTACTTGGATGAGGTCTGCCTGGAGTTCCATGATTCAATTCATGCGCCTTTTTCTGCAGTTCACCTGAAATGAAGCAAAGATTGCATCATTCAGCTAGCAAGAAGTACTTGCTCTTGTGAGTCAAGGTGTTCTTCTTTAGTAGTTGCACTAAAATTGAGGAACATTAAGGTTGGCTGTCCGGCTCATGTAAGGTGCAACTATAATTTTCTTATCCTTTTGTGCAGTTCCACTAAAATAAAGTGCCATTGTGGTGACAGTGACGGCTCCATCTTGCAAAGGCTAATAAAATGTTGCATGAGATTACCAGCAGAACTTGACGGAGATTTTGGAAACTCCAATCACCATTTTGTGCAGTTCCACCAAATTTGAGAAATGTTGCCCACGTGACATTTTAGTTGAACTGCATAAGACACTCATTCCAAAAAAAGTGTTTTGTGCAGTTCACCAAAAGGTCACAATAGCAACAAGGTGAAATGGATATCCCTATCTGCACAAAAAGATAGAAAGTAAACAGTTGCTGGTCAATAAGAATATACAAAATATATACAAAATGAAAAGAAGCATCTTAATTATGTTCATGGCAATCACGCAAGGACAGTAGAAATTTTAAAACGTCAGCAATGCTTCATGTTACCAGAAGCATTATGATCAACAATGAGATTCCTCAAATATGGGATTAATTTAATGGTGGCATTGCTTGTTTACCAGACACAGTAAATCAACAGCAGCTAAAGAGTTGGTTTAAGGGCATGGGACCGTGGAGACACCAGGACACTCAGCAGCGTAAAGGAGTAACTTACTTATCATACTAGGGAAAATAACAGGAGTGCCATTTGTAACACAGTTTAATTGCATCTTGTCACTGGAGGCATTAGATTAACAATAAAACTGGTTAGACATGTCCCTAAGGTAACAGTGTGATCGCTTCATTTTACATGCGCCCTTACATTAACAACAGCAAAAGGTTGGTATAAGGACATGCGACAATGGACGCATCAGCACAATGTACCTACAAGGAGGCATAAAGTGGTGATGTCGAGCTTGTTCACGCTATGTGAGGGCGGCAAACCTAATCTCGAGACCTTGTACTATGTGAGGCAAAGAAATCTAATCACGAGACATTTTACTATGTGAGGGCAACAAATCTAATCACAGAGACCTTTTACTATGTGAGGCGACAAATCTAATCACGAGACCTTTTACTATGTGAGGGCAAAAATCTAATCCTCGAGACCTTTTACTATGTGAGGGCGACAAATCTAATCCTCGAGACCTTTTACTATGTGAGGGCAGCAAATCTAATCTCGAGACCTTTTACTATGTGATGGCAGCAAATCTAATCCTGGACATACTCTGTTGACTTGTCCACCAGCCACCACTTTCTATCCTTTTTTCAACCAATAATAGATTTGTTCCTTATCCAGTTTGTACTGCGTTTTCCCATTATTTCCCTTTTCAACCAAGAGCCGGTCTCTACTACTTTCACCATATTATTTCCTCTTTGAATCAAGTCCTAGATTCATGCTACAACTTTCCACCCTTTCTTTGTTGTTTGAACAAAGCCCTAGATTCGAATGCATGAAGTAGCTTTACCTCTAATAATACTAAAAATTTAGGTGGCTTTGGAAGAGCTGATGGGAGTAGAAAAGATGCACATGCAGACACATGGGGAGCTGGGGCAGTAGAGCAAGGCCGCTTTCTAAGAACTTATACCTGAGGGTCGCCGGGATGTCGGCGGCGGCAGGTCGGATCTGTGGACAATACAGCAGGGAGGAAGAAGGGTCGGAGGACCTCCCGAGCCGGCGCTGTGTCGGAGAGAACGGCATGGGCAGAGGATCAGGCCCCTTCGGCAGCTATGGGTTTCCTCCCTCGGCGGCGATGACCGCGTGAACGATGCACCTTTTAGTCCTCTACACACACCGGCCGAAGGGATCCGGCCGGATCTGTGACCAGCTGTGAGCAGAGAGAAAATGTCGCTATCACTGTCTTGTTTATATCTGGAGATGATGAGAGAATGAAGAGAGCAACCCTAGTAAAGCAAGCGCTCAGGCCCCTGCGTCCATATATAGTGGAGTGATTATTTTTTTTCTCTCCACAACAAGCGTTTCAATTTGTGTACGTAGCATTAAAGAAAAGAAACTCTCTATTGAAGGTGACTACTCTACGACTCCTACTTACTACTACAGTTTGTTCACTTGTGCTCCCCGCCCCTCCATTCATTGAACAAGCCCACGGGTGAATAAACATACAGTAAGTACTGTATTTATATAAAACGAACAAGCTCGAACTATTTTCACGTAGTTAAAAGTTGAGGGCGAAGCTTTTCCCGGGCAGTACGCGCGACAGTTTTCGGATAGGCGGTTTGACAAAGAGGCGAGGAGGGTGATCGAGTGGGGTTGTGCGATTTGATGGCGCGTTACTGCTAGAAAGACTTGTGATATGACCACTCACTATAGTCATGAATTACTGGCGCTCCGACCGGGGTGATGCCCCCCTTCCTTTCCGCGCTCTAATCTGGTGCATGACATGTCGACCCAGATGCTGGCTCTCCCACATGTCGGAGTAGTAAGAAGGAGCAAAGAATGATGTGGTATATACTAGTACTATACTACTCCCTCCATTCCTAAATATAAGTCTTTGGAGAGATTTCACTATGGACCACATACGGAGAAAAATGAGTGAACCTACACATAAAATGCATCTATATACATCCGTATGTGGTCCACAGTGAAATATCTACGAAGACTTATATTTAGGAACGGAGGGAGTACTACTCAGGTCGGAGGAGTGTGAACCACGACAGCCCAGTGAACCAGCAGTGCGAACCACGGTAGCCCAATGAACTAGCAGTAGAAAACAATGTGGTGATACGGCCATAAAAACAATGTGCTACGGTCCACACTGTAGCATGTACAGTAACACTCCTCTTTGTTTGAATCCCTGAGTTAGAGCTATTTTGGGTTGAAATAGCCTCAAATTATTGAAACAAGAGGGGTTAGTTTGAGCTAGTTTGCTCTAACCCAGCTAAAAAAACTAGCCCGGTGGAGAGGTTCTAATTGGGTTAGTTATCCTCAGGCCCACTAAAAGAGAGCTAAAAAAATCTCACCTGCCCGCACCAGATTGCTCCCCCTCTCGCACGACTCCTCTCTGTTCCCCATAGGGCCACCCGCCCAAGCGCCACTCGCCCTCTCTCTCCTCCGGCCGCCCTCTCCTTCCGGCCTCCGCCGCCCTACTCCGGCCGCCCTCTCCCTCCGGGCTTCGAAGGTCGCCCCGCTCCCCCTTCACCAGTCGTTTTTCTCCCTCTGTCGTGTGCGGTGGCGGCGGTTCTACCAGGGAGGTCGTGAGAGGGGTGAGTTTGTTCGTTCCTTCTCTGTCTCACGGCCATATCATTGATCTTGCTTTCTCTAGCGCTAATTCTGATTTGGAAAAGTAGATCCTGATCAAACTTGCTATAGATTTGTGGTGCACGCATGGAATTGTTTGATGCTGCTTGAGGAGGTAATAAATCTTTCTAGAGGCCCAAAGATTCGGGTCACCTTTCTAGGTATTTCAATTTCAGGCTTGCATTATTTGTAGAAGCCCAAAGATTCAGGTCACCTTTCTAGGTATTTCAATTTCAGGCTTGCATTATTTCTAGAGGCCCAAAGATTCAGTTCACCTTTCTAGGTATTTCAGTTTCAGGCTTGCATTATTTCTAGAGGCCCAAAGATTCAGTTCACCTTTCTAGGTATTTTAGTTTCAGGCTTGCATTATTTCTAGAGGCCCAAAGATTCAGTTCACCTTTCTAGGTATTTTAGTTTCAGGCTTGTATTATTTCTATAGGCCCAAAGATTCAGTTCACCTTTCTAGGTAATTCAGTTTCAGGCTTGCATTATTTCTAGAGGCCCAAAGATTCAGTTCACCTTTCTAGGTATTTTAGTTACAGGCTTGCATTATTTCTAGAGGCCCAAAGATTAAGTTCCCAGTCGGCGGCAAGTGGCCCTGCTACCCATGCCGGTGTCGATCTCAACTCGCAAGGGCCGGCGTCGGAGGGGTTCCCGGGGCTTGGGCTCTACAGAGCCTTCCTCCAGAGCGACAATGGCGAGCTCCTCCCTCGGTGCGTGAGGGGCTCCGGGCTCCCTCCCTATCGTGAATGACTTCCGTGATGAGTTAGCTCATTCTTTGTTTCATGAAGTGTTTTTTTATTTTGTGAAGCTTGATTGACGACTTGTATGTTTAAGTGGGATATCTCATTTGTATGGACAAAGTAAAAATTATCATGTTTTGCATGCTTGATTTGTATAGATGGTTCATTCATGACAATTGTGAGCGTGATGAGGCCACAGAAGAGCCGGCCACACCAAGAGGGTGCTTGGATCCAAGGGACTTATTTTAGTCTGACTAAAAATAGGGTTCAAAGTAGTCAAATGATTGAGATAGAGCATTTATTGTCAATCTAACCCTGCCATCCATACACCTCTTTGATTTAGAGTTAGTTCAGGGTTAGAATCTAACTCTAACCTCTAACTGAGTTAGAGTTCTCCTCGTCTCGGTTCATCGCCATCATACTTTCCCCATTCCTATGTTTCAGTATCCTGCGAATCAAAGAGGCCCTTTTTTGCGGGAAAAACCAAAGAGGCCCTTAGACTGGTTTAGGTCCGGTCATTTTTTATAAACATGTTATGTTCAAAATTTAATGAACGTGCTCCGGTTTCCATGAAAATAATCTGGTTTCATGTAGTAATTCATTCATTTATTTATTCTTCTGCAGGGGGTTTGCATGTAATTCGTGAGGTATGAAATGTAAAGTACCCCGGCATATGCTCCGAGTCGTGCATGCACTATGACCCAGATGCTCTATGTCCCACATGTTGGCGAATGGGAGCACGTGGAAATAGCCTAGGAGTACATATAGGAGGATAAATGCGTGAAAAAAATATGTACTGTGAAGCGTAGCCGCGGTTCGAAAAGGAGACCTAAAGTGATGACAGCTATAGGTCGCACACACCCAACTAGTGGTACTAGACATACGACTAATTTTCCCTCAAAAAAAGAGGCACGAGTGCTCAGTACTCCTATTCTATAAACATGAGTCCCATCTGACAACAGCGTCCATGCTACAGCTAGCTCTCCTCCCTAGTTTCTCTCTTCTAATTCTAAACTCGGCCGACGCCCGGTGGGCGGGGTAGGTTTGCTCAACTGCGGCCCCACCTCACAGTGAAAACGTTACGACTGGAATAAAAATGCCATATGCTCCCTCCGTTCATAAATATAAGCCTTTTTAGAAGCTAGTTCAAATGGACTATAGCATACAGATGTATGTAGACATAGTTTAGAGTGTAGATTCACTCATTTTGCTCCATATGTAGTAGTCACTTGCTGGAATCTTTAGAAAGACTTATATTTGGGAACGGAGGGAGTACTATACTAATAAAACATTAAGGCCATGAGGCGATGCAGTGCTGGTTACAGGAGGCAAGAAGAAGAGATGCATCCATCGACGATGTCCACCTCCTCGACTCAGTATGCCGCCCACCGAACGACGCCTAAGTAGCAGCGGCTTTCTGGCGGTCGACGTGCTTCAACAATGGCGCCCAAAGATTCCAGCCGCTGGAAGAAGGCCAACGTCTTTCTGTCCTTGCTTGCCTTGTAGTGGCCTATGTAGATGATTTCCTCCTAGACGTGGATGTGCAGGTCGACGGTTTCTTGCATGGCGAGGCACTGCACGGCGAGCGTGGCCTCGAGGTGCACATTCTTCATCGCGACCTCCGGCGCCTGCAGGGCCACCAAGCTTGAAAGAGTACGTCACCATGTAGGCCAATGAGGGTGGCAGGCAATGAGGAGCCTGGGCGCGCGGGCTGGAGCAGTACGACAAGGTCGTCCGCGCGCTTCTTGATGGCGGTGAACTTGCGGATGGAGTTAACCATCATGTCGTCCATGCGAGAGGTGAAGCCGGTGTCGGCGAGGGCTATGATGTTTGCGGTCGCTGGCACCGTCTGGAAACGCTGCGCGGTGTGGGGCCGTAGGCTGGCGCCTTGGATGATTTGGCACAGCCGACTGCCGCTCGCGTCCATCGCCTCCATAGGTGCTTGTGGCTTCTGGTCACTTGGTCTTGAATTGGAGTGAGCAGTGTTGCGCAGAGACTTGGGAGTAGATGGATTGGAGTGGTGGGCGCCTTTATTATATGAGAGTCCAAACTGTGTTGCATTCACATCGTGCTGGCTCTATTCTACTTCTCCAATTAATTCCCTCTGCATGTAATTGAGGATGCATCATTGACCGTTCAATGTCTGGGGAACTGCTACCCTCTTCCTCCTTGGCATTCAAGCACCTATGGACCCGTCGACGACGAGGTGCCTATGGTGACTTCGTAAATTTCAAGATGATAGTGTCGTGTGTGTGTGCGTTCATAGGGGTGAGTGTATGCGCGTGTATATGAGCGCTTGCGTCTGTACTATGTCAGAAAAACGTAAATGCGTGTCAAAAAAAGACTAGTCAGTATACTCAATATTGTGCACCTCGGAGAGGAAAACGATAGAACTAGTACGTATTTATTTACGGTGCAGATTCACTCATTTTGCTCCATATGTACTCTGTCTCAGTGTAGTCTAGTCACTTGTTGAAATCTCTAGAAGGGCAAATACTCCTTTCGGTTTACTGTATTATACTAGCAAGTAGTTGTACGTACTAGTACAATAGTGGGCTCACATAGCAATTTTGTCTCATGCAAGAGCCTGGCTATATGCGTGCTCCAATGTTCGCAACTACAACGTTCGGTTTGCGCTTGGCTCTTCACCTCTTCGAGAAGACGAACAATGATGTTACTACTACTGCTTCTACAGCGTCGAATCCACTGCTGCATGTCCGTCCACCGCAAGCGGGACAAATAGCTTGTTGTAGAAGTACTACTAAGCAAAAGCCTGTCCTCGTTTGTGAGCAACCGCGCGCATGGGCAAGGGAGAAGGCGTGTAGTAAAATCAAGCTTCTCCTCGTTGTATGAGTTGAGCGACACATCATAGCACTGGCCCCACATGCTTGCCTCTAAACTTGGCTGAAAGACCCGCAGTGTACAATATATTTGCTGCAATCTCTAACATTTACCCACCACAAATTAAAATATATGTGGCTATATGCATCGTTCTGATGCAGAGGCCGGGGAGTCCCCCCTTTTCAAAAAAAACAAATTAAAATATATATTCCTGTCTTGACCAGATGAGCGTGCAAACTACAATCACTAGGGTGACAGGTAGGGCTAGAAGACTATTTTAATTTTTTAAACTTCAAGACGGCCACATAGCATGGAGCCGACCCCAACGATTTTAAGCTGACAGGCACGGTACACGCTATCCTAGACTACTCTACACATGAAACTGCCACACAAGCGTCCGGGCTGCGCTTGGCTCTTCGCCTCTTCGGGAAGTCGAACAATGATGGAGTACTACTGCACTGGAGGAGTACTACAGTACGCTTCTAGCCATCTGACACCGATTGAACTGCTGCATGTCCACCGCGTGCGGAGGGAAGAGCGTGTGGCAAGCTTCTCCTAGTCTTGCCACCACCACGCTCATGGGCGAGGAGGGCGCTCTGCGCTTTTGCGTATGACAGTGGGCCCGGCAGTGTGTGGCCAACCTATCATACAGCCAAAGGCAAGTGCGCTTAAGTCCGCGAGGGAGAGGATAATCAAACTTCTCGTTGATGTACGAGTTGACGCGACACATCAAAGCACTGCACTCGATATATTTCAATAATTTGCGTTTACCAATGCATTAGTTACAACACATGCATGCATGTCGTGACTCTTCTTTTGATACTTGCATGTGTTGATTTAATGCACCTTGAAGTAGTACTATAAAATATGTGACGGTAAAGCTTTGTAATACCCCGGCCCAAGTCGAGAGATGGTTGTGCACGAGGAGGGCGAGATCATGCAGACCGAACAGGACCCAACGATGGAGCTCTCTAAGGTCTCGATGGACCTCACCGTGCTCCACTACCCCTTGTGCCTCCGCCCCTTGACACCTCCAATGTATGAGGTTCGAATACACCTCGTCTGTTCGGCTGAGAGAGCAAGGTGCAGGTTTCTTGATTGATGTGTTGTTTGATTGATTTCTGCAGTGCAAGGGAGGGCACCTGGCCTGCGTGGACTGCCGCGTCGAGCGCCCCGGGAACCAGCGGCAGTGCCAGAAGTGCGAGCGTGGCGGTGGCTTCGACGTGCGGAACACAGCGGTGGACTCCATCCTTTTGTCGATGAGGGTGGAGTGCCCGCATGAAGGCTGTGGGCTCTACGTCACTTACCACAAGCTCGGCGATCACCAGAGCGTGTGTCCGCTCGCGCCCTGCAAATGCCCCGTGCCCGTCTGCGGCTACGAAGGCCCACCACCGGCGCTCAACCACCACATCAGCACCGTGCATCCCATGCGCATGCACAGGATCCAGTACGGCAAGGTGCTCCAGCTACAAGTGCCACTGTCGGAGCCACGACTCTTGCTGTTCGCGGAGGAGGACCGCCGCGCGTTTTTCTTGGTCGGCGGCGTGCTTGACATCGGCGCGCCTATCGCCGTGTCAGTCATCTGCATCAGAGCGGGGGCGTTCCCACTGCTGCACTACTTGGCCAAGCAGTGGGCGAACGGCCCGCCGGGGGAGCCCAAAGGCACGACCGACGCCGTCAAGGTGGAAATGGAGGTGACAAGCAACAAGGATCCCGGCGATGTCGACGTGCAGGAGCTGACCTTCTTGACAGTTCCGCCCAAGTTGCTGGTCGGGGCTAAGCTTGTGTCCCTCCACATTCAGATTGACAAGCTCACGTCCTAAATGTTTCTACAGTGCCTTCTGTTTATCTTAGTAATATGCTAATATAGGGATTACCTTGGTCTACTTTAGCTTTAAAAATGGTGGGTTTTGGTGGCGATGCAGCAATTACTTTGACATCGATCGAGAATTTCCAACGATCGAGCGGATATTTTGTGTCTCATTGGATATAAAGTTCCTTTGGGTAAGAAGTACTACTGCTTGTCATCAAAATGGATAAAAGGAGATGTATATAGACGTATTTTAGTTCTAGATACGTCCCTTTTTATCCATTTTTATGATAAGCACTTCCCCCGTTCCACAATACATGCCTTCCATTTGTCAAAATATAGATGTATCTAGACACATTTTAGTATATAAGTACATCCATGATAGAGCCAATCGGATGGTTGAGAACACTACAATTCGTAGCTACAGATGCGTGTGTGACTCCCAGATGCAGAGGTCGGGGTCATCATCCTCCTTTTCGAGAAAAAATAGACGCGTGTGTGAGAGGACGAGTGCATGCGTGCACCTCTTCTCTTCCTGTATAACGTACTACTAAACTCAGAGTACAAGTTTTTGTGGGTGGCACGATGGTGCATGTGAGAAGTCCCGAGAGATAGGTTTAATGCGTCTGAAAAAAGGACTAGCCTAGAGCTCGCCACGCGGCTATTCCTGTCGAACGCCCCATTAACCGTAAGATATGTATACGACGGTGCGCTTATTGAACGTACACAAAGAAGATTCTCCTTTCCGGTTTATAGGGCTTAATTCAAAATCTCACCAACCAAGATGGTGAGTGGTGGAATATTTTTTGTAGTTTGCAAAAGCACCTAAATAATGCTCTTGTTTTTCTCAAAAAATTATGTTTATCAATGCATTAATTGCAATGCATGCATGCATAAAGTACATGCATTGGTCAATTTTCTCTTAATACTTGCATGCAATGATTTAATGCACCTTGGAATCTAAACGTGTGTTGGGGAACAACCAAATTGAGCCTTATAAAATGGAAAAACTAAAATTTTGAGATAAGCCCTATAAAACCGGAAAGGAGGGAGTAGAAAAAGAAGTACTCCATCCGGGAATAGTGCCGCACTTGAAACTAGAACCGTCAATAAATTTTGTGCTTGCGTCTCATCACATTCCAAATTACTCCACGCTATATTGAATTGCAAACATGTTCACACCGATCACAACCTAAACGGTTTCCCACTTAGGAGCGTATTAGTACCACGCTATATTGAATTCCAAACCTGTTCACACCGATCACAACCTAAACGATTTCCCACTTAGGAGCGTATTAGGACTCGGTTATAAATACTAGTATGCCAAGATGACTGCACATTCCTCCTCAACTCCTCATCCACAAAAACAAACAAATCATTCAGCATCCTTCCCTTGCGTCTGCCATGGCCAGTGTGAGTTCTGGGTCGAGATATTGCCACCAGGGAGAGGCGAGCATGGAAGCGGAAGCACAAGAGATGTCCCGCCTCGCTGCGAGAGTAGCTGACATGTCCCGCCGCGCAGAAGTAGCAGCACAGAGGTCCCGCCACGCCGCTGAAGTAGCACGAAGGTCCCGCCGCGCCGCCGATGCAGCAGACTGGTCCGGCCACGCCGCGGAAGCAGCAGAGATGTCCCGCCGCGCCATGAATGCAGCAAAGATGTCCCGCCGTGCCGCGGCGGCCTGGGAAAATTTCTCGCGGGCAGGCGACGACTGTTACAGGCGCATGCATGCGATCGTCCATAGCCAGATGGATCAGATCTCCGGCTAGGCGAGGTTGCAGGACAACATGAAAGCCTCATTCGAACAGGCTACCGACATCATCCGGAAACTAAGGGAGGGCAATGAGAGGCTCCGGGCCGAGCGCGACCTGCTGAGGGAGAAGATCGTCCGAAGTGCAGACCAGCAGGAGGAGACCAGTCCTTGTTGAAGAGGACCGGCGTCATCGTCAAGAAACTTATGGACGAGAATGACATGCTTCGCAATGAGCACCAAAGGCTGGTGGAGGAATCCATGGATGTTCTCAAGCAGCGTCTTGAGGACACGAAAGAGCTCATCGCCGCTCGCCGCGGAGACTAGTTCCCGCGGCATGCAGCAAGCATCAAGAAAGTAGAGATCAGCTAGCCAGATCCTCGTCTTCCTTCTTCTTTTGCCCTTGTGTATTTCGGGCGTAGCTGCATGTGGCTTTTTTAATTATCTTTCTAATTATGTAAGACAATTAATCGTCCTTATCTTTCTGTGGAAGATCAATGTTGCGAGGCTGGAATGAAGAAAACTCTTGCTGTGGCTACCCTGGCGTTGTTGTTCTTCTAGTTGCTGCTGGGATTCCTTCAGTTTCCTAGTTTCTTTTGATGTAATAATCGGTTTAGGATGTGGATTGTGTCGTCGGTTGTGAAATGTTGGGTTCTAGCATGGATGTTTGGCCTTTGTTGGCCTCTTGGGATGTTGCGATTTCAATCTGGTAGCTTTTACTCCTTCGTGTTAGGCTGGAGTTGTGTTGAACTTCTTGTGAATTGTGGTGGTTTTCAGTAATGAAAATCAGAAGGGGCAAGCCCTTCTTTGATCCAAAAAAATTAATCGCCCTTATATATTCATCAGTCTTGCTATAAGTCGCAGTAGATGCTATATAGGTTCGTCGGATCTAACATCAAGATCCGTGCTTTCAGATTTTCTTTTTTCTCTCTTAAATCTCAGTCGAGTGAGACATAGCCACGCCATTAAACAGAGGCTCGGGCGCCATTAATGGAGACCTTGGGAAAGAGGTGGGCGGCAGATGGAGTCAAAGGGCTCTCCTCCCGATAAGCACGTGCAGGGGTTTGATCGCACGCCTCTCAGCCTCACATAGCTACACTGCACGGCGCCTCCTAGCTAATAAAAAATGGGAACGCGTGGCGACACGTAAATGGTACTAGTAAGTAGAACGCCCATAGTTTCAATAATACTTGTGTTTCCGATTGTAACGTGACAGCACTTGTTCCAAAATAAATTTGTTGATTGTTAATGTGTGCGCTTTCGCAAATCGGACTGCAAATTTACCACAGCATGTTGGTGCCATGTCATGGCACCAAGCCAAGTTTCATTATTTTCATGCGTGTTTTGGATTTACAGGAATTAAAAAACTAAGTTTCTCAATGTTTCCAACCCAGCCACGACGCCCAGAATTTTGAATTTCATTCCCATTTCTTGCATGGAACCTAGAAATTTACCCGAGGACACACATGTGATTTTTCAACCAACTTTGGTGCACTGGAACATGTGCTTGTATTTCAAATTTGAATTATGCACACAAAGGTGACACGTTCCCTCCCAGAACGACGAGCCTTCTTGAGAGAAGCTCCGATTTGCAAAAAGCTTATACCAAAATTTGTTCCTATTCGGCCAAAAAAATTTACCACGGCATGGTACTACCATGACATGACACCATGCCAAGTTTCATGATTTTAAAACCAAGTTTCTCAATGTTCTCGACCGAGCCACGATGCCCAGATGTTTGAATCTTATTCTCATTTTTTGCATGGGACCTACTCCCTCCTTCCATCTATATAGGGCCTAATGCGTTTTTCAAGACAGCCTTTGACTATTGACAAGATTAATAGCACATGAGATGTATACTATGAAAATTATATTATTGGAAGCTCCTTTGACATACAAATTTGAAGGTATGCTTTGTGTAAGTTGCATGTCATATATTATTGCTCTAACGTTTGGTCAAAGTTAGCCTTGAAAAACGCATTAGGACCTATATAGATGGAAGGAGGGAGTAGAAATTCACCTGAGGACACAAATGTGATTTTTCAACCAACTTTGGTGCACGGGAGCATGTGCTTGTAGTTCAAATTTGAATTATGCACATTAAATGACCAAAAACTCAATTAATGTGTAAATAAGGCCAAAGAAGCTGGAATAATTCCAAAATTTAACAGGGCACTCATGTAGTTCTATGTTGCCTTTGTAAATAAACTCAAGGGGGGCAACGTATATCATTTCGCACTCAAAGGTGGCACGTTCCCTCTCAGAACCACGAGCCTTCTTGAGAGAAGCTTCGGTTTGCAAGAAGCTTATACCAAAATTTGTTCCTATTCGGCCTTTTTTTTACCACAACATGGTAGTACCATGACATGACATCCATGCCAAGTTTCATGATTTTAAGACGTGTTTTGGATTTACAAGAATTTTAAAACCAAGTTTCTCGATGTTCTTGGCCGAGCCACGATGCCTAGATGTTTTAATTTTATTCTCATTTCTTGCATGGGACCTAGAAATTCACTCGAGGACACAAATGTGATTTTTCAACCAACTTTGGTGCACGAGAGCATGTGCTTGTAGTTCAATTTGACTTATGCACATTAAATGACCAGAAACTCAATTAATGTATAAAAAATGACAAACGAACCCGGAATAATTCCAAAATTTAACAGGGCACTAATGTAGTTCTATGTTGCCTTTGTTAAGAAACTCAAGGGGGGCAGCGTATATCGTTTCACACTCAAAGGTGGCACGCCTCTTAGAACCACGAGCTTCCAAATCGCCCAATTTTTACCACAACATGTTAGTGCCATGACATGACACCATGCCAAGTTTCATGATTTCCAGCCGAGTTTTGGATTTACATGAATTTAAAATCTAAGTTTCTCGATGTTCTCGGTAGTCATGACGCCAAGATGTTTGAATTTCATTCTCATTTCTTCCATGGGACCTAGAAATTCAACCAAGGACACACATGTGATTTTTTAACCCACTTTGGTGCACCGGAGCATGTGCATGCAATTCATATTTAGATTATGCACATTAAAAGTCCAGAAACTCAATTAATGTATAAAAAGGCCAAATGAACCCGAAATAATTTCAAAATTTAACAGGGCACTTATATAGTTCTATGTTGCCTCTGTAAATAAAATCAGGGGGGAGGCAGCATATATCATTTCGCACACAAAGGTGACACGTTCCCTCTCGGAACCACGAGGCTTGTTGAGAGAATCTCCGGTTTTGCAAGAGACTTATACCAAAACTTGTCCCAATTCAGCCAAAAATTATACGTATGAAAACAGGGTTTAGATTATCCCGAACATCTCGCTACCTAGACCAATAATGTACTATGATTTGAATTCAACATAAAATGGATACAAATATTTGAATTGGAGAGCGTATGGTACATGTAGTTCATAGTGAAATATGATTACTGCTATATGCATGTCTTTTTGTTATCAAGATAATATTTAAATTATTGTATAACTTGACAACAATCATATTCAAATAAGGAAAATTGATTCAAACTTAGTCCATATGGTAGAAGACAATATATATGTTCACATGGTGGAGTAAAATGTTCATATATGATGGAAGATCAAAATGTACGACTATATCAATTATAAACCGCAAGCTCACCTAATGATATATGCGAATTCAACATAACCTGGATTCAAAAATTGAAATTCGAGATCATGGCATCTGTAATCATATAAAAAGGGACATTACTCTTTCTTTGGTGGGTATTGATTTGTTTTTTGTTGTTATTGAGGGAAGTGTGAATCGATTTGGTACTGTGCAGGGTAATCTTGTTCTCCCGATTTTTTTTACATTTTTCTTGTAGTTTTTTCAATGGCATCTATAGCAATATAGTAAAAGGGGACATGACTCTCTTGTGTCTTGTATTAATTGTTTTTTACACCTTAAGTTTGTTTTGCCGAACAAGGAATCCACACCTTGTTATCCCGAAATTTTCAAGCTCGAGTATCTTTTGTCTCACTTGCTTTGAAACTCCCGCTTATTCAACCCGCGTCGTGCCTTGTTATCCCAAAATTTGGACGCGCGCGAGAACTCCCTCCTCATCCAAAATCACTCCCGCAGCCCAGACACGCAAAATCCCCCTTCTACACCTCAGCCGAAGATGAAGCTCCATGTCGCGGTGTCAAAACCGGTGGGGGTACGCTGGTAACTTACCCTACATTTCGGACAAGCACGTCCCTAAGCTTGGCTCCCCCTCCCCTTCGCCCCCCCCCCCATTCGTACACCGAGGCCGCCAAAACCCGCGAAACCCCACGCTCCTCAGTCGGCCTCCCGACCGCCGCCCAGCCGGAGACTCTTCCCCGACTACGTCGTCCACCGCAACAGCTCACCGTCCCTCATCCACCGCACCGGATGAGGATCCGTTGTCGACCTCGTCATCCCGCCAAATCAGCCGCCCCGTCCTCCACCTCCAAGGAGCTGCCCCGACGTTCGCCTCGTCTATCACGCTACCTCAATCCCCACAGCGTCATCTTGACCTGCCCTACCAGAACCGCAGCACCCTCACCAATTTCTCTGATGAAGCTGAGGCCAACTCGGCGCCACCAAGGAGGTTCTGCACTCACCACTACATTTTATCTTTTATTCGATCTCACGGGGCTGACGGTGCTCGATACCGAGCAGACATGGCGTCTCCATCGACGGCGCCGTCGTCGGCCACATCATCAATGGCGTCTCTCCCCCATGTCGTTGCTTCCTCGGCGGCGACTTCCACAATGGCACTAGCTGCAGCTGCTCCGGCTCTCGCCAGCGCGCAGCTCGTTTGTTCTTCGGTCGCCGGCTTCGCACCGCTTCCTCTGCTTTCGTTCATGCTCTTGCTCTGCTCTTGCTCTCGCTTGCGCTCTGCTGCTTCTTTGTTGCAGACGACCTCCAGCTACTGAGGAGTTGTTGCTTTAGCACTCGCTTCATGGTGCTACTACACGACTTGCTCTCTGCTAGTGCATTCCCGCCGAAGTCTCACTGATTTAGATCATCGCTTCTCTGCTACTAGTGCTCGAATGCCCTAAACATCTATTGCAATGCTCACACTAGTTCAATCGGTTTCAACGAAAATTCAGTTTATTTGTGAAGTTCATTTTCTTCAGTTAACTTCAGAGTGAACAGTACTTACAACATCTGTCGGAGCGGCCGTGGCGCGGCTGATGTGTTTTACATCTAGCACTTTTTGGTGATGTATTTTACATCATCTATTGCAGATGATATTAGGGTCCCACTTCAGATTAACGTTGTCTATCTTGTCATGCTTCAGCCTCGTCGCCGTACACCTTAGCGGAGCTACTCCAACGACAGAACCGTCCATCACAGCGGAGCAGTACCCTCGGCGCCGTTTCCAGAGGCCTCAGATCTTCTTCCTCGCCTCCGACAGTCACACCAGCATCATCACCATCCTCCACGTCCAACCCAATGATGCTGACGTCCACAAGGCTATGCCAAAGAGGTTGTACACTTGCCGCATCACTTTGTTTCTCCATTCCTCTGTTCTTCCAATTCATGTGAGCCAAACACCCAGGTTGACTGAAATCCTATGTTTCCAAATGCTCTGTTTTGCACGTGCATTCCTATCCTATTCCTGTGTTTTTCCTGTCCCTACGTTTATAGAATCCTCCAATTCTAAGGAGCCCTTACGGATTTACTTCATTTTCAGATTGGCGTCAAAGAAAACTCTGTGTGTTATGTCCTGCTCCTGTCGTGCCGTCATCCACCCCACCTGAGGTGCACCATCGACAGAAGCATTCACTGCAGCAGAGATCCCCCCTGCAAGCTTTCTTTTGCCGCCTCAGATCATCTTCCCCATTGCCGGCAGCCACGCCAACTGCATTACCATCATCGACTGAGCAGATGAACCCGAGGACTACAGTTCCCTAAGAGAGGTCGCAGATCTTCGTGTTTGCTTATGTTATACATCGGTTATTATTACCTGCTACTTTATCTTTCAATATTGAGTTTTGAATTGCCCATGGGTCTCATATCGAGCCAGCAATGAATAGTACTTGTCTACTATCTGGTTCATCTGGGGTCTTCTATGTGGTTCATGTTGGGTGGGCAACAAACAATAGATGATCCATTGTCTATCTTTTAAACCAAGCTATAATCTACACGCTATCATTAGTTTTGGATCCATCCACTCGTTTGCTACCATCAGTCTTGATTTTTGCATGCACCCCTTAGGCCTTACAAAATCTAACTATTTTTTTAATTATGCATGTCAGATATTGTACACAATCGTACTGAACATGTAGAGAAAAAGAGAAAACCGTTGCGTGCGAATATAATGTCATGCAGACGCCGCTCCATGGTGGGCGAAGTGCCCCCCCCCCTCTCCTGCATTTCCAGATTGTATTCCAGAGGAAGATAACTATTCAGATGGAGATTCAAAAGGAGCCGACCACGCCTATTTACCACCTGAGGTGTTTGCTCTAACCTGGCATGCTGAAGTTGGTCATATCATGCATATGGCGCCTTGCATTGCTTACATTATACATCTTATATGTCATCAGCTTAGTTTAGATTTGCTTTGTGTGAATGCCACCTATTTGGTTTCTATATCATACTCCCACCATTCCTAAATATTTGTCTTTTTTAGAGATTTTAACAAGTGACTACATACGGAACAAAATGAGTGAATCTACACTCTAAAATATGTCTGTATACATCCATATGTGGTAGTCCATTTGAAATCTCTAAAAAGACAAATATTTAGGAACGGAGGGAGTATATGGGAATTACGCAATGCCGTCTTCTTTAGCCAGGCATCATATAAGTGAATCATGCAATGCCATCCTGTTTAGCCAGTCGTCGTATATGTGAATTGTATCGTGCCATATTTTTTTTCCATAATGTATTCCATTTGCCAACAATGTCTATACATTCATCTACTCTTCCTGTGCATCAGCCATTTGAGTCAGTCATGGGAAAATCTGGAGTGAAAACAAGGTCTTCGAGCGATCGATGCTACTGTCGATGCAGATTTCTTGCTGGTTACAAATAGCTCCTCAGAGGAGGATTCAGAGAGAGATGACCAGTCATATTCCCCCCCCCCCCCGAGGTGCATGCTCTAACTTGGCTGGGTTATATTGCTCATATCATGCATATGGTGTCTTGCATTGCCATGCCATCTGCTTAGATTAGACATGCTTTGTGTGAATGCCTCATGTTTGCTTTCTATATCAAATATGTGAATTATGCAATGCCATGTTTTTCAGCCAGTTATCATATATGTGAATTATGCACCGCCATGGAGCCAGCATCATATATGTGAATTATCTCATGCCATCTTTTTTATTACGTATTCCATTTGTCGACAATCATGTATATTGAACTACTCTTCATGTGTATCAGCCATCCGAGCGGTTATGGAAAAATCGGAGTGAAAACAAGGTCTTGAGCGAGCAATGGTACTGTTGAAGCATATATCTCGATGGTTCTGTGGAGCTCCTCGGAGGAGGATTCAGAGACAGCTGACCAGTCATATATCCCACCTGAGGTGTATGCTCTAAGTTGCAATGTTGAAAGTGCAACTATCCCTAGGTGGTTTTGGTAATTCATAACAACATATAGCTCATTGAGCTAATGCTATTCCAAGACTATTATTTCAGGAAAGCTCAATGAATAGCATGGCATGGATGATGAAAGTGGATCCCTCAAAATACTAATGACAAAGGATTGGCTCAAGCTCAAAAGCTCAAGACTCTTCATTTTATATTTTAGTGATCCAAGATCACATTGAGTCTATAGGAAAAGCCAATAATATCAAGGAGGGATGAGATGTTGCTTAATGAGCCTCTTGCTTCATGTGCTTAGTGATATGCTCCAAAACCCTCAGCTACTTTCTCACATCCACAAATGACCTAAACCTAAAGCCAAAATCGGTCACACCGATCCTTTCTATCTGGCGCCACCAAGTTCTAATGTCATAGCCACTGCCACAAACCCTAGGCAAATCGGTCCTACCGATAGGGATCTCGGTCTCACCGAGATGGGATTGTAATCTCTCTGTTTCCCTTCGTAACGTTTCAGTCTAACCGAAGTGAGCGATCGGTCCCACCGAGGTTGCAATGTAAACTCTCTGTTTCCCTTTTGTAACATTTCGGTCTCACCGAAAAGAGCAAATCAGTCCCACCGAGTTTACCTGACCAACTCTTTGGAAAGCTTATTACCAAAATCGGTCTAACCGAGTTTGAGTGATCGGTCTTACCGAGATTACGTTATGCCCTAACCCTAACCGAATCAGTCCTACCGAGTTGCGTGTCAGTCCCACCGAAAATCCTAACGGTCACTAGGTTTACTAAATCGGTCCGACCGAGTCCGTTGAATCGGTCCCACCGAGTTTGGTAAATTGTGTGTAACGGTTAGATTTTGTGTGGAGGCTATATATACCCCTCCACCTCCTCTTCATTCGTGGAGAGAGCCATCAGAACAAACCTACACTTCCTACCTACCATTTCTGAGAGAGAACCACCTACTCATGTGTTGAGGCCAAGATATTCCATTCCTACCATATGAATCTTGATCTCTAGCCTTCCCCAAGTTGCTTTCCACTCAAATCTTCTTTCCACCAGATCCAAAACCTATGAGAGAGAGTTGAGTGTTGGGGAGACAATCATTTGAAGCACAAGAGCAAGGAGTTCATCATCAATGCACCATTTGTTACTTCTTGGAGAGTGGTCTCTCCTAGATTGGCTAGGTGTCACTTGGGAGCCTCCGACAAGATTGTGGAGTTGAACCAAGGAGTTTGTAAGGGCAAGGAGATCGCCTACTTCGTGAAGATCTATCGCTAGTGAGGCAAGTCCTTCGTGGGCGACGGCCATGGTGGGATAGACAAGGTTGCTTCTTTGTGGACCCTTCGTGGGTGGAGCCCTCCGTGGACTCGCGCAACCGTTACCCTTCGTGGGTTGAAGTCTCCATCAACGTGGATGTACGATAGCACCACCTATCGGAACCACTCCAAAAACATCCGTGTCTCCAATTGCGTTTGAATCCTCCAAACCCTTCCCTTTACTTTCTTGCAAGTTGCATGCTTTAATTTCTGCTGCCTATATACTCTTTGCATGCTTGCTTGAACTGTGTGATGATTGCTTGACTTGTCCTAAGAGAGCTAAAATCTGCCAAACTCTAAAAGTGGGAAAAGGTTAAGTTTTAAATTGGTCAAGTAGTCTAATCACCCCCCCCCTCTAGACATACTTCAAGGTCCTACAAGTGGTATCAGAGCTTTGGTCTCCATTTGCTTTGATTTCCATAGCTTTTGGTGGTCATAGCCTTGGTTTCACAACCTAGGAGAGTATGGCGTCTAGCGAGGGAAATTATCACCGTAGAGGTCCTTACTTTGATGGTACTAATTTTTCTAGTTGGAAGCATAAGATGAAATGCATATTCTTGGACATAACCCCGCCATTTGGGCAATTATTTGTATTGGCTTGCAAGGTGAATTCTTTGATGGGAGAGAGCCGAACTGTGAAGCTAATGTGGAAGAATTGAAGATGCTGCAATACAACGCTCAATCTTGTGATATCATCTTCAACGGATTGTGCCCCAAAGAATTCAACAAAATCAGCCGTCTTGAGAATGCAAAGGAAATTTGGGATACTTTGATTGATATGCATGAAGGTACCGACTCCGTCAAGGAATCCAAGTTGGATGTGCTCCAAAGTCAGCTTGACAAGTTCAAAATGAAGGATGGTGAAGGTGTCGCTGAAATGTACTCTAGGCTTGCTCTTATCACAAATGAGATTGCCGGCTTAGGGAGTGAAGAGATGACCGACAAATTCATCATCAAGAAGATCCTAAGAGCATTGGATGGAAAGTATGATACCATGTGCACATTGATCCAAATGATGCCAAACTACAAAGATCTCAAGCCAACGGAAGTCATTGGAAGAATTGTTGCTCATGATATGTCACTCAAGGATAAGGAGGAACTTCACAACAAGTCAAGTGGTGCTTACAAAGCCTCAAGTGAAGCCCCCACATCATCAAGTGAGAAACAAACCTTCAATGGAGAATTGAGCTTAATGGTGAAGAACTTCAACAAATTCTACAAGAGTAGAAGCAAAGAAAGAAGCTCCAAGTCAAGGTCTTACAATGACAAAAGATCTTCTAGTCGAGAGCGCAATTGCTACAATTGTGGGAGACCCGGACACTATTCCAATGAGTGTACGGCACCCTACAAAAGAAGAGAAGATTCTCCAAAAAGAAGAAGCAAAAGAGAAGAATCACCACCGAGAGAGAGGAGTAGAGATGATCGTTATGAACGAAGACCCTCACGGAGAAGCAAGGATTCGGAAAGAAAGGACAAGTCATCAAGGAGCTACACAAAACGAAGACATCAAGCTCATGTTGGTGAATGGGTATCCGGCTCCGACTCCGACAATCACTCCGAGAGAAGCTATCACTCCGACTCCGAATATACTCAAGATGAAGGTGTTGCCGGTCTAGCACTTGTGTCAACCAACTCCTACGACATATTTGATTCACCAAATGAAGGAATTGGAAGATGCTTCATGGCCAAAGGTCCAAAGGTAACACATCCTGAATATGTTGATTTCGATAGTGATGAAGATGACTTGCTTGTGGATGATGATTTACTTGTTGACAACTCTAGTGATGAATACTATGATGAAACGTCAATTAATCATGCTAATCAAGATAAAACGAATGACAATGATAAGGAGAATATTGAGCTTCTAACTAAAGAACTAAACACTCTTAAGTTGGCTCATGAAACTATCTTCGAAGATCATCGAGAACTTTTAAGGGCTCATGAGAAGTTACACTTTGAAAATCTCAATCTTGAGCAAGAGCATGAGTTCTTAAAAGCAATCAGTGATGATCTCCATAAGAAAAGTTCTTCTTACATTGCCAAGCGTTTACTCCTATCTACTTACATGCCTCAAGTCAAGTCTAGTAACAAGTACAAGAAAGATCCTTCCTCTAGTAGTAACAATAACAATGTCAAATCCAATATTGTTGCTTATAGTAGTTCTCTTGATTCCACTAATGATTCTCTTAGCCAAGTTACACTTGAGCAAGAAAATAGCTTATTGAAGGGAATTATAGAGAAAGTTGTTTACAAGAGCCTTGCCGGGAGTAAGCAATTCGAGGAAATTGTACGCAAGCAAGGAAGGCACCGGAAGAATCAAGGTGTTGGTTTTGAATGAAAGTTCAATGCCAATAGAGTTGAGTGGGAAGAAGATCAATACCCCAAGACGAAGTTTGTTCCTCAACAAGAGAAGTATGATCCTACTTCCTTCAAAGGAACACAAGCACAAGATGATCTTCCACCACAAGACCACAGGAACAAAGGCAAGGCCAAGCTTCAAGAAGAGATTGATGCATTTGAAGAAGCACCTAAGGCCTCGTTCAAGTGGGTTCCCAAGACTACGTCAAGTTCTACTTCATCAAGTACAACTACAACTCCAAGGATTCCCATCAAGATGATGTGGATCCCGAAGAAGAAGAACTAGAGAGTTCTTGAGGGTGACTCCGCCAACATTCTTCACTCATATTATTATGGCAAGAACAAGTGCAATCAACTTCCACATCTTGCACTAGTTCAAGGAGTCACAAACCCTCATGTTGGTAAGGCAAGGGACAAGGTAACCTAATGATTTCATGGACAACATCTTGTGTGTGCACCACTCTATGTCTATGGATATTCTTGTTTGTTCCTTGTGGGACTAACCCATGTAGGTAAGTTGAAAGTGCAACTCACTCCAAAGGATTGCTCCAAATGATCTACATCAACATTGAGCATCCACATCTTCAACACCTACATGAAGTCATCATCGAAAAAACCCAAGGTTAGTTCATCCCTATAAAAGGGGATCTCACATCTAGGGGAGCTTAACTCTAAGAATTGAGTCAGAGCAACTCTAATGGTGTGAACACATCAATGCATTATGTAAAAGTGGTAACCCCACTTGAGCTTAAACGATGAGTATGACCTATGATCAAATGTTTTTCATTTGACTCCTAAGTCAATATACTCATATATAGATGACCTAGTCATCGCCAATTGTTTGATAGATGCTAGAATTGGTTGTGCATGTTTTGCCACATATTTTATTTGCCATCTTATTGTGTGAGCATGTTGGTTCATATTTTACTCATTCAAGGACATCCACTTGTTGTTTTGAGTGTTTGGCTTCCTTTTCTTTTCGCCAAGTGGATGGACAAGAATGCCTAAGAACCTTCTCTAGCTGTCTATGCTTTTCTCGCCTCAAACTCTATTCATGCTACATCACAAAATTTGATCAAGTCAGATTCGAACCACTCTGTGTGAGGAGCACTCGGAGTCCCCGATTTGTCATAGACTTAAACTTCCAAAACTTCTTTGTGATTCTCGGTTTGACTGATTCCTCCATTTCGATCCTACCGAGAGCACTAAGTCGATCCAGGTTTTCAATCTCGGTGCAACCGATTTGAACTTTTCGGTCACACCGAGTTGCTGTAATTGTACACAATTATGCATCTCGGTGCCACCGAGTTGTTCCACTCGGTCACACCGACAGGGTCGGGGCTATATATAGTCACGGGCAAAAATTTGGAAATTTCTCCGAACCTCTTCACCCGCGCAATAGCTCGCTCTGCCTCCAGGGTCTCCAGATCGTCTCCTCGTCGCCAGCCGCCTCTTGTCGCTGGTCTCCGCCGATCAACGGATTTCACCCCTGCCGTTGCCGCCGTAGCGAGTTCATCGCCAAGCTAGGGTATGGACTCGATCACAGTGCTATCCTCATCCGATTCCTAGCACATTGTGTTCTTAATGATTCTTGCCACGATTGAAACACTCCTATCCAGTCAATGCAATCCGTAGATTAGATGAGATTTGAAAAATTAGGGTTAGCTTTCCGCCAAAACCATCTCGGACCCACCGAGTTGAAAAACTCGGTCCCACCGATTTGGCTAACGCCATTGCACTAGTAACTCTCGGTCTGACCGAGAATAGCTAATCGGTGAGACCGATTTTAGGACTGTGTGAAACCCTAGCAGTCTTGGTGCCACCGAACTGTGACTCGGTCCAACTGAGTTCATTAGTTTAGGTTCCAAAACTGCTTCGGTATCACCGAGTTTGAAAACCGGTTGATCCAAAATGCTTTCTGTGGAAAAATAAAACTGAATTTTTGAATCATTCTTTTGCAAAAATCTCTGCATTTTGTGATGCTCATCCATTCTATCTCATCTATAACTCTTCACAGGGTCAGCAATCAGTGTTTGCAGCATGTCATACCAAAGTGATAGTCAGAACAGGTCAGAAGAGCAGATTCACATGAGTGAGGGCACTAGTCCCTCAAGTTCTTTAGATGATGGCAGCAGAAGCACTCCTAGCAATTTGCCTAAGGCAGCCACAAGAGCCAGAAGGAAGAGAACCTCAGACTCTGAGGATGAGGACTATGTGGCAGCTGAAGATGAGGCTACTTCCAAGAAGGTAGTGCTCAAAAAGGAGTATGCCTCAGCACATAACACTAAACCTGGACTCAATAGGAAGGTTCCTGCCAAAGGACACCTATGTTGAAGGTCAGAGGATCTACTCAAGTGCGTGTAAAGTCTGAACCCAAAGAGGCACCTGCAAAGAGAGTCACAACTTCCAAACCCAAGAAAGTTCCCACTGGAGAAACTATGAAGTTTACCATTGAATCAGAAGATGAAGTTGCTGCTCAGGATAAGAAGAAGAAAAGAGCCAGAACCACTACTGCCCAGGTTCTTGGAAAACCCTCAATGAGGAGAGACTTTGAAGAGGAAGAATAGGTTGCTGCACCAGCACCCAAGGCACAAAAGCTTATGGGTGATGCTATTAGTCAGGGGCTGCAACATTAAAGCCCAAGGAAGCACCCAAAGCTTCCCCCAAGGCCAAGCTTGCACCAAAGAGGAATACCAGGAGTATTCCAGCTGCTGAGAAGAACAAGGCCCCAGTGCCTGATGTTGCTGATGAGGAAGATGAAGAAGGACAAGTTCTGAGGAAGCTCAAACCCAAGATACCAGACCACAATGATGCCCATCCTGTGGCTGAGGACATGAACATCAGAAGAGACTCAGGGTTGAGGCTATGGAGGATCACAGATCCATATTCCACAAGGAGAAGGACTGCTGTGGATTACAGGTTCCATACAAAGGAACAGCAGGACTTCTATGAGACACTTGTTGGATAAGAAGCCCATAGTGTGTGATATAAGGTGGGTCGACTGGACCTACATGAAAGATAATGAAGAACACTATCCTGGAGTGCAAGACAGTTTTGTTGCTTGTGGAGTTGCAGATTTTGTTGGGCAAAAGCTCACCAATTGGAATGATGAACTCATTATGCAATTCTACTCCACAGCACACTTCTATCCAGATGGGAGGATAGTTTGGATGTCTGAAGGTACAAGGTACCAGTCAACAGTTGAGGAATGGGCAAAACTGATCAATGCCCCAAAGGAGAGTGAAGATGACTTGGATGTCTATGCCAAGAAGAAGATGGACCACAATTCCATGGCACACATGTACAAGGAGATCCCAGACAAAGCCATTGAGACACATAAGTTTGGGTCAGTCCACTTTCTTCTGTCAGGGCTGCCAACTATCAAATGGATCCTAAGGCACACTTTGTTGCCTAAGTCTGGTGACCACAACATGATTAGAGGGCATGCAATCAACATGTTGCATTTGTTTGATGTGCCACAGAAATTCAAGGTCATGAGCCTTATGGTAGAGACCATTAAGAGGACTGCAGCAGACCAGAGGAGGAGCTGTGGATATGCCCCTCAGATTCAGGAGCTAATTAACTCAAAGATGGGCACAGGCAAATATCTATTGGATAAGGAACATTTTCCTCTCTATCCAGATTTTGAGGACAATTAGGTTGTCATGAATGAGAATGAACCATCATCAGTACAAGCTCAAGAGAAGAAGGAGAAGGCAAGGAAAGAGAAGGCTGCCAAGATGCCAACTCAAGAGGAGGCATCTGAGTACTTTTTGAACAACAAACAGGAGCAGCTTGGTTACTTGATAGCATCAACACTGAGGATTGAGAAGGGATTGGCCACCCTCACTCGAAATTAGGAGAGCTTGGAAAGAATCATGGAACTAAAATTCCATGATCTAGATGTCAAAGTAACTGAGATTCAGTCAGTTGTGGAGCAGCTACAGGATGACATGCAGGAGAGGCAGGGCAAGACTACCACTAATGTATTTGCCAGAGTGCCTAGAGCTCAGAGGTCAACTGCTGTGCCTGTGACAGACACCAGAGTCACATAATCTGCACCAGCTACAGCTCCTATGGCTCCAGTGCAAATAGCTCCAGCGTCGACTCCTCCAGCACCCTCTACTTCAACTGAAGCCTTCGTTCTTAGAGTTATCCGGACACCACCACCTGAAGATCAAGCCTGAGAGTGGATCGAGCACTATGCATTTCTCTATGAACTTTTTGGTAACTTGTTGCCAAAGGGGGAGAAAAATGTATAGATCATAGGCTTCGAGAGAGAGAGAGTGTGTGTGTGTTGCTTTTGTTCTCTCTTGATTTGGTGGTTAAACTTGTTTGCTTTTGATTGCTTGAGATACTATGCTGTTTTTGTGAGACATTGATGATCATGTGTTTGATCATAAGCTACACTTATGCATGTTTGATGATATTATCTTACCTATCCATATGTGATCATTCACTTTGCTTGGTGATGAGTGCATGTATTCAATCTTTATCATTTTGAGCACTCCACCAAGATTTATGTGACATGGAAGAGTAACCCATGAGCCTAATTCCTTGTGTATTTGCAGTCCAAAGCAAATCTTAAACTATGCACAAATTTAGGGAGAGCTCTTGCTTATCACATACTTCTCAAAGCAACAATGTTTTTCAATCTTATTATCATTTGTCGAAGCTTTGATCTATATGTTGTCATCTATTACCAAAAAGGGGGAGATTGAAAGTGCAACTATCCCTAGGTGGTTTTGGTAATTCATAACAACATATAGCTCATTGAGCTAATGCTATTCCAAGACTATTATTTCAGGAAAGCTCAATAAATGGCATGGCATGGATGATGAAAGTGGATCCCTCAAAATACTAATGACAAAGGATTGGCTCAAGCTCAAAAGCTCAATACTCTTCATTTTATATTTTAGTGATCCAAGATCACATTGAGTCTATAGGAAAAGCCAATACTATCAAGGAGGGATGAGGTGTTGCTTAATGAGCCTCTTGATTCATGTGCTTAGTGATATGCTCCAAAACCCTCAGCTACTTTCTCACATCCACAAATGACCTAAACCTAAAGCCAAAATCGGTCACACCGATTCTTTCTATCCGGCGCCACCGAGTTCTAATGTCATAGCCATTGCCACAAATCCCAGGCAAATCGGTCCTACTGATAGGGATCTCGGTCTCACCGAGATGGGATTGTAATCTCTCTGTTTCCCTTCGTAACATTTCGGTCTAACCGAAGTGAGCGATCGGTCCCACCGAGATTGCAATGTAAACTCTCTGTTTCCCTTTTGTAACATTTCGGTCTCACCAAAAAGAGCAAATCGGTCCCACCGAGTTTACCTAACCAACTCTCTGGAAAGCTTATTACCAAAATCGATCTAACCAAGTTTGAGTGATCGGTCTTATCGAGATTACGTTATGCCCTAACCCTAACCGAATCGGTCCTACCGAGTTGCATGTCAGTCCCACCGAAAATCCTAACGGTCACTAGGTTTACTAAATCGGTCCGACCGAGTCTATTGAATCGGTCCCACCGAGTTTGGTAAATTGTGTGTAATGGTTAGATTTTGTGTGGAAGCTATATATACCCCTCCACCTCCTCTTCATTTGTGGAGAGAGCCATCGGAACAAACCTACACTTACAACTTACCATTTCTGAGAGAGAACCACCTACTCGTGTGTTGAGGCCAAGATATTCCATTCCTACCATATGAATCTTGATCTCTAGCCTTCCCCAAGTTGCTTTCCACTCAAATCTTCTTTCCACCAGATCCAAAACCTATGAGAGAGAGTTGAGTGTTGGGGAGACTATCATTTGAAGCACAAGAGCAAGGATTTCATCATCAACGCACCATTTATTACTTCTTGGAGAGTGGTGTCTCCTAGATTGGCTAGGTGTCACTTGGGAGCCTCCGACAAGATTGTGGAGTTGAACCAAGGAGTTTGTAAGGGCAAGGAGATCGCCTACTTCGTGAAGATCTACCGCTAGTGAGGCAAGTCCTTCGTGGGCGACGGCCATGGTGGGATAGACAAGGTTGCTTCTTCGTGGACCCTTCGTGGGTGGAGCCCTTCGTGGACTCACAAGAACTGTTACCCTTCGTGGGTTGAAGTCTCCATCAACGTGGATGTACGATAGCACCACCTATCGGAACCACGCCAAAAACATCCGTGTCTCCAATTGCGTTTGAATCCTCCAAACCCTTCCCTTTACTTTCTTGCAAGTTGCATGCTTTAATTTCCGCTGCCTATATACTCTTTGCATGCTTGCTTGAATTGTGTGATGATTGCTTGACTTTTCCTAAGAGAGCTAAAATCTGCCAAACTCTAAAAGTGGGAAAAGGTTAAGTTTTTAATTGGTCAAGTAGTCTAATCACCCCCCCTCTAGACATACTTCAAGGTCCTACAAATGTTTATATTTCTCATATGATGCATATGGTGTCTTGCATTGCTTAGTTTAGACATCATATGCACAATATTGAATTCTATCTGCTTAGTTTAGAGATCATACATGCGAGTGCCAGCTGCTTAGTATATGAATCAATTATGTCAATTATATCATGCCATCATGTATACTTAGACAACATGTATGTGAATTATTTCATCCCAACCTATTTTAGAAAGACATCATATAGTTTTGTCATGCCATCCTGTTTAGGTACTCATCATATGTTGAATTATGCCATTATATCCTGTTAAGTTATCCATCATATATCTGAAACTGTGTCATGCTATCCTGTTTAGTTAGGCATCATATATGTGAAATTGTGTCATGCTGTCTTGTTTGGTTAGACAACATATATGTGAATTACCACATCTGTCTATCATACAATGTCTGTACGTTCAATTTCTTTTCTTGTTTATCAACCATTGAATTAGAGGGGTGATGGCAGTATCTAAGGGAGCAAAAACCCGTTCTTCACAAAAGACAGTGCTACCCGTAGATGCAGATAGAACCATGGTTGTACAGGCCCACAAACTAGCCCCACCACACATAATCGAGACTCTTCCAGATTGCACACCTACACCGTTGGGCAGAGAACCAGCTACAACCCATCTAACCGCAACCCCAGCGGATAGTAACCCACTTATAGTTGACAAAGCACCATGTCCACCACAGAGTACCCCCACACGAGTAGTTTGTAAAGCTACTGCAGTGCCCAAAGCACGAAGACCACCACAGCTAACCCAAACTCCACGTTTAAAGCTATAGAGCAACTGTTCTCAGGTCAGATTCCGTAGCTATGGTCCATACTCCTTTGCTGTTGCATCATTGTATTTACTCATACCAACTACTTTCGAATTTGAAGGATCCAATTGAAACTCCAATGGCACAACAGGTATGTTTTAAACCTATTTCTTTAACTGGATTGCTGTTCTAACTTCTTGCTCTATGTTGATTTCAGTTTAAGTTGTATAAACAGTTATGTTCTCATGTGATGCACATTACAAGTCTTGCCAATGTTGTGTAGTTTCTCACACTTATATTCTGTCTATCTTCTTTGTGTCTTAAAAATATATGAGTTGAACTGTGTCTCTATCTTGATTAGGGAACATAAGCTAGAATGATATGGACAATACAAAGGACCATAGTACATAGATATATGTTTGTTTCATCTCATTATCCCGTCCACCTTACTCTTGAACCGGTTTACCAAAATGAGTTTCAGATACTACAAGCTAAACTCGTGATGTATCTCGCTTGTTTCTCTTGTAGTATGCAAATAGAATATTGGAGAAGAGCACCCCACTATGCAATGGTAGAGAAACTAATGCGAGATAAGGTTCAAGATAGTGAGACAACCCCGTTGGTCTCCAAGAAAGGTGATAAAATGATCTTGTAGACGGTGAGAAAACCCCACGATCCTGCGTTGATGTAGTGTTCGAGTTCTTGGCGATCACCGCACAAGCTCTTCGAACTCGCCTGAATCACTTGACTTCTTCAATCTCAACTACAAGTCGAAAGGCATCGATCGGTTGTCTTTGCGGCAAGAAGTCAAGGACCGAGGAAGTCCTGCAGAATTGAGATCGTACTTTCTTGTGCAACAAACAAGTTACCGGAGGATTTAAGCGCCAAATAAGAGAAAGTTAATAAGCTTGCTAAGCATCTTGCCGCATTATGGGTGCCGTGATATTGTTTCTTGAACTCTTCAAGTGGTTTCAGCTCGGACTTGTTTTGTCTTGGCGTTTATATGTTGCTTTGTTCCCTATATTTGCAATCGGTGGCGAACTTTGATGCCCAGTGGATGTAATATGTGTAATAGCCGTGATAGCCTAGCATAAGTTGCTTGCTTATTTATTTCCTTGTTGTCTTGTTTATTTGTTTGCTTGTAGTTAGTGCAATTCTTTTTCCGCGGTTTGCTAGTGGCTGCAATAACCTATTTTTGAAAACTAGGCCACAATAACCATGGGCTAATATTTACTGTAGTGACACTGGGCCTCCTACGGGCCGTAGAAACAGTGGGCCTTCTACGGCCCGTAGAAACAGTAGGCCTTCTACGGGCCATAGAAACAATGGGCCTTCTACGGGCCATATCATCAATGGGCCTTATATAGGCCGTATGATCGGTTGGCCAAACATGGGTCAATAACAGGCCGCATTATGGCCGTAAACGGGCTAGAGTTGGAATCGTCTGTTCATGGGCCGACCATAACGGGCCATTGTTAATAGGCCGTATTTGATGACGCTATGAAAACGGCCCAACGTATTAATGGACCACAAACGGGCCGACTCTAACCACGGGCTGAATTTGGCCCACAAGCAGAAAATGACAGTAACGGGCGTAAGTAAACGAATGCTAGAAATGAGCCCAAGAATAAATGGGCTCTGAGAAGGCCGAAAGATAACATGGGCTGGAAATGGCCCAACTGAATAACGAGCCCTTAATGGGTATAAAGTGATACACTGTTCATTACGGGCCAGTTTCACCACGAGCCGTTAATGGGTGTAAAGTGATACACTGTTCATTGCGGGCCAGTTTCACCACGGGCCATTAATAGGCCAAGAGTTACATAGGGCCTCATATGGGCCGAAAGACGTCATGGGCCATACATGGGCTAGAAGTGAAAACGGGCTGGAATCATATTGGATGGCCCAGATGACGCTACTGGGCCTAATTCGGATAGGGCGTAACGGGCCTTGGGTTAGCGGGTTGTAAATGGGCTATATGCGAACAGGCCATTAACAGGCTTTCCATGGGCCGGCCCGCCACCTTTTGACCAAGTCAAACGGGTCGGCCTTTTCATAGGAATGGGCCTCTGTTGGGCCGTGCCACGTGTCGACGTATCATAGGCGCCTTCTGTCCAATGAGTGGATGACATCTGTCCCAACGATGAGCCGACACGTGTTTCCTCCAGCCAATGATGATTTTACACGTGGAAAAACCCCATTGGTTGGGGCAGTTAACGGGTTATCGGATCCAAAACCCGACCCGATAGCTTAACGGCGTTCGTTACGGTGGATGCCGTGTGTCGGTCACCCTTGACGAAAGCACTTCGTGGACGCGATTTATCGTCATGGAAGTGGACACTTCGTGATGATAATTTTGGTAATGTCATGGAACACTTCTCGACGGACACGTATGACTATATTGATTACATCATAAAAGCGTTATGGATGTACATGCATGACAAAAACGCGACCTCTTGTGACAAACACGTATCATCACGGAAGTGTATTTTTTGGTAGTGTAGGTGATGGACCTATTGCGAGGAGCGGATCTGCGACATTATGAGCGTTTGGCTAGCTCAATATGATGACTACTTGATAGTTTAGTGCACCATGCTTAACGGCTTAGAATTGGGACTTCAAAGACGTTTTGAACGTCATGGACCATATGAGATGTTCCAGGAATTGAAGTTAATATTTCAAGCAAATACCCGACTTGAGAGATATGAAGTCTCAAACAAGTTCTACGGCTAAAATATGGAGGAGAATCGCTCAACTAGTGAGCATGTGCTCAGATTGTCTGGGTACTACAATAGCTTGAATCAAGTGGGAGTTAATCTTCTAAATAAGATAGTGATTGACAGAGTTCTCTAGTCACCATCACCAAGTTACTAGAACTTCGTGATGAACTATAGTATGCAAGGGATGACAAAAACGATTCCCGAGCTCTTCGTGACGTTGAAATCGACGAAGGTAGAAATCAAGAAAGAGCATCAAGTGTTGATGATTGACAAGACCACTACTTTCAAGAGAAGGGCAAAGGGAAAGAAAGGGAACTTCAAGTAGAATGACAAGCAAGTTGTCACTCCTGCGAAGAAGCCCAAAGCTGGACCAAAGCCTGAAACCGAGTGCTTACACTACAAAGGAAATGGTCACTTTGGGCGGAAATGCCACGAATATTTGGTGGATAAGAAGGATGGCAAATTGAACAAGGGTATATTTGATATCTGAGTTATTGATGTGTGCCTTACTAGTGTTTATAGTAGCCCCTGATACTTGTTCGGTTGTTAAGATTAGTAACTCGAAACAGGAGTTACAGAATAAACAGAGACTAGTTGAAGGGGAAGTGACAATGAGTGTTGGAAGTAGTTCCAAGATTGATATGTTCATCATCACACACTCCCTATATTTTCGAGATTAGTGTTAAACCTAAATAAATGTTATTTGGTCTTTGCATTGAGCATAAATATGATAAGATCATGTTTATTGCGATACGATTATTCATCTAAGATAGAGAATAAATTGTTATTCTGTTTACATGAATAACCTTCTATGGTCATACACCCAATGGTGATGGTTTATTGAATCTTGATCATAGTGATACACATATTCATAATGTTGATGGCAAAAGACGCAAAGTTAATAATGATGGTGCAACTTATTTGTGGCACTGCCGTTTGGGTCATATCGGTGTAAAGCGCATGAAGAAACTCCATAAAGATGGATTTTCGGAATCACTTGGTTATGAATCATTTGATGCTTGCGAACCGTGCCTTTTGGGCAAGATGACTAAAACTCCGTTCTCCGGAACAATGGAACGAGCTACTAACTTGTTGGAAATAATACATACCGATGTATGCGGTCCAATGAGTGTTGATACTCGTGGCAAATATCGTTATTTTCTGACCTTCACAGATGATTTGAGCAGATATGCGTATATCTACTTGATGAAAATAAGTCTGAAATAGTTGAAAGGTTCAAAAAAATTCAGAGTGAAGAGGAAAAATCATCGTAACAAGAAAATAAAGTTTCTATGATCTGATCGTAGAGATGAATATTTGAGCTACAAGTTTGGCCTTCATTTTAAACAATGTGGAATAGTTTCACAACTCACGCCACATGGAACACCACGGTGTAATGGTGTGTCCGAAGGTCGTAACCGCACTTTATTGGATATGGTGCGATCTATGATGTATCTTACCAATTTACCACTATCATTTTGGGGTTATGCATTAGAGATAGCTGCATTCACTTTAAATAGGGCACCATCTAAATCCATTGAGACGACACTGTATGAACTATGGTTTAGCAGTAAACCTAAGCTGTCGTTTCTTAAAGTTTGGAGTTGCGATGCTTATGTGAAAAAGGTTTCAACCTGATAATCTCGAACCCAAATCGGAGAAGTGCATCTTCATAGAATACCCAAAGGAAACTGTTGGGTACACCTTCTATCACAGATCCTAAGGCAAAACATTCATTGCTAAGAATAGATCCTTTCTAGAGAAGGAGTTTCTCTCGAAAGAAGTGAGTGGGAGGAAAGTAGAGCTTGATAAGGTAATTTGTACCTTCTCCCGAATTGGAAAGTAGTTCATCACAGAAATCAGTTCTAGTGATTCCTACACCAATTAGTGAGGAAGCTAATGATGATGATCATGAAACTTCAGATTAAGTTACTACAAAACCTCGTAGGTCTTCCAAAGTACAGTCCGCACCAGAGTAGTACGGTAATCCTGTTCTGGAAGTCATGTTAGTAGACCATGATGAACCTACGAACTATGAGGAAGCGATGATGAGCCCAGATTCCGTGAAATGGCTTGAGGCCATGAAATATGAGATGGGATCCATGTATGAGAACAAAGTGTGGACTTTGGTGGAGTTGCCCGATGATTGGCAAGCCATATTGTATAAATGGATCTTCAAAAGGAAGACAGACGCTGATAGTAGTGTTACTATCTACAAAGCTCGACTTGTCGCAAAAAGGTTTTCGACAAGTTCAAGGTGTTGACTACAATGAGATTTTCTCAACTGTAGCGATGCTTAAGTCTGTGAAAATCATGTTAGCAATTGCCACATTTTATGAAATCTGGCAAATGGATGTCAAAACTGCATTCCTTAATGGTTTTCTTAAAGAAGAGTTGTATATGATGCAACCAGAAGGTTTTGTCAATCCTAAAGGTGCTAACAAAATGTACAAGCTCCAGCGATCCATCTATGGACTGGTGCAAGCATCTCAGAGTTGGAATATACGCTTTGATAAGTTGATCAAAGCATATAGTTTTATACAGACTTGCGGTGAAGCCTGTATTTACAATAAAGTAAGTGGGAGCACTACCGCCTTTCTGATAAATATATGTGAGTAACATATTGTTGATCAGAAATGATGTAGAATTTTTCTGGAAAGCATAAGGAGTATTTGAAAGGAGTTCTTAAAAAAAGGCCTCAGTAAAGCTACTTACATATTGAGCATCAAGAGCTATTGAGATAGATCAAGACGCTTGATAAGTTTTTCAATAAGTACATACCTTGTCAAGATTTTGAAGTAGTTCAAAATGGAACAGTCAAAGGTGTGAAATTGAGTAAGACTCAAATCCCGACCACGACAGAAAATAGAAAAGAGAATGAAAGTCATTCCCTATGCCTCAGTCATAGGTTCTATAAAGTATGCTATGCTATGTACCAAACCTATTGTATACCTTGCTCTGAATTTGGCAAGGGAGTACAATAGTGATCTAGGAGTAGATCACTAGACATTGGTCAAGAATATCCTTAGTGAGGACTAAGGAAATATTTCTCGATTATGGAGGTGATAAAAGAGCCCGTCGTAAAGAGTTACATCGGTGCAAGCTTTTACACTGATCCAGATGACTCTAAGTCTCAATCTGGATACATATTGAAAGTGGGAGCAATTAGCTAGAGTAGCTCGGTGAGAGCATTGTAGACATAGAATATTTGCAAAATACATACGGCTCTGAATGTGACAGACCCGTTGATTAAGCTTCTCTCACGAGCAAAACATGATCACACCTTAGTACTCTTTGGGTGTAAATCACATAGCGATGTGAACTAGATTATTGACTCTAGTAAACCTTTTGGGTATTGGTCACATGACGATGTGAACTATGGGTGTTAATCATATACAGATATGAATATTGGTGTTAAATCACATGGCGATGTGAACTAGATTATTGACTCTAGTGTAAGTAGGGCTGCAAGAAAAGCTTGAGGCTCGTGAGCCGCTCAAGATCGACTCGTTTTTTGACTCGACTCGAGATCGACTCCAAAAGAAACATGCTGAGTTTGAACACTTTATGTAGCTCGACCGAGAAACGAGTCGATCTTGAGTCAATGTTGGTTCGCTTGATTTTAGCTCGATAGCTCGACAGAATATCATTATGTTAAATGATCATGCCATATATTAAATGGAAATAAGATAATTTATTACCATATATATTGTCCATAATTTGTCTCTATTTTATTTACCAACATACATGGGAACTTAATTAAGTGTAGAGAAGATTTAGGCCTAATTATGGCACGTGGTCGACTATGTGTTAAATATCATATATTTTTGGCAAAGGTTCACAACATATTCATCTTATTTTTTTTGTTTTTCAACCATAGATTTATAATTTTTACCATCTCATTTAGCTCGAAACTAGCTCGAGATCGACTCGAGATCGTTACAAGCTGAGCACGAGTCATGTTCTATAGCTCAATCATGAGCTTCACTTAGTTTGAGCTCGCTCAAATTTTCATATGAGTTGAGCTGAGCCAACTCCAACTCGCTCGAGCTCGACTCGTTTGCATCCCTAAGTGCAAGTGGGAGACTGAAGGAAATATGCCCTAGAGGCAATAATAAAGTTATTATTTATTTCCTTATTTCATGATAAATGTTTATTATTCATGCTAGAATTGTATTAACCGAAAACATAATACATGTGTGAATACATAGACAAACATAGTGTCACTAGTATACCTCTACTTGACTAGCTTGTTGATCAAAGATGGTTGTGTTTCCTAGCCATAGACACGAGTTGTCATTTGATTAACAGGATCACATCATTAGAAGAATGATGTGATTGACTTGACCCATTCCGTTAGCTTAGCACTTGATCGTTTAGTATGTTGCTATTGCTTTCTTCATGACTTATACATGTTCCTATGACTATGAGATTATGCAACTCCCATTTACCGGGGGAACACTGTGTGTGCTACCAAACGTCACAACGTAACTGAGTGATTATAAAGGAGCTCTACAGGTGTCTCCGAAGGTACATGTTGAGTTGGCGTATTTTGAGATTAGGATTTGTCACTCCGATTGTCGGAGAGGTATCTCTGGGCCCTCTCGGTAATGCACATCACTATAAGCCTTGCAAGCAATGTGGCTAATGAGTTAGTTGCAGGATGATGCATTACGTAATGAGTAAAGAGACTTGTCGGTAACGAGATTGAACTAGGTATTGAGATACCGACGATCGAATCTCGGGCAAGTAACATACCGATGACAAAGGGAACAATATGTTGTTATGCGGTTTGACCGATAAAGATCTTCGTAGAATATGTGGGAGCCAATATGAGCATTCAGGTTCCGCTATTGGTTATTGATCGGAGACGTGTCTCGGTCATGTCTACATTGTTCTCGAACCCGTAGGGTCCGCACGCTTAAAGTTCGATGACGGTTATATTATGAGTTTATGTGTTTTGATGTACCGAAGGTAGTTCGGAGTCCCGGATCAGGTCGGGGACATGACGAGGAGTCTCGAAATGGTCGAGACATAAAGATCGATATATTGGACAACTATATTTGGACATCAGAAAGGTTCCGAGTGATTCGGGTATTTTCGGAGTACCGGAGAGTTACGGGAATTCACCGGGGAGTATATGGGCCTTAGGCTTCGTTTGGCGCGAGTGGGTTGGATGGGTTTCAAGAGGATTTTCCTCGCGTGGGCCAGAAACCCCCAAAAAACCGTCGGCCCATTTGGTATAGGGGGTTTGGATGGGCGGATCCTCTCTAATCCTCTTCGATCCTCCCGAACCCACGCGACTCAGAACCCTTGTCGAAGGACTCAGGGAATCTCTCAACCGAGCGCATGCCGCCATCCAAGGAGGGGAGGAGCCCCGCCTCCGGATCTTCAACGCTGCCGCCACCAAGGGGAAGAGCCCCGCCGCCGCCACCGAGGGGAGGAGCCCCACCGGCAAGAGGAGGAGCCCAACACTACCACCGAGGGGAGGAGCCCCGTTGGCGAGAGGAGGAGCCCGACGCCGCTGCCCGATTCTACCCGACGCCCCGACGCCGCACAACGCCGGCGTTACTCCTCCAGAATACTGGCGTTCTCCCCGGTGGTACGTCATCGCCGCCTCTCCCCTCCTCTCCCCACCTCTGTCCTAACCCTACCCGGCGAGCTCGCCAAGAACATTGTCCTCTTCTAGCCTCTCATCGACCCTAACCCTACCCGGCGAGATTGCCGTGATTTTCTGATGGTGATGGTGATGGTCTGATGGATCTTGGAGGATTGACAGTTTGTGAACTACCTTTTTCACCATAGGTGATGATCTGATGTTGATGGTGATTGAAGTGTGGTGTAGAGCTATTAATTAGTGATGGTCTAATGTTGTGGCATCTAAAGTCTAAACGACATCTTTCTTGTTTGTAGCCGCTGTTTTCTAATTCATGAACAAATCTATTGCCTTCCTTTCTTTGTCATTTGTATTTGTATATACTGCATACTCTGATTTGGGTGCTTGTTCTGATTTGTATTTGTATATATTGTATACTCTAATTTAGATTTGTCCTTGCACTAGTGACTGACATAGCAAAGTGAATCGTCCCGCCGCACAGGTCAACTGGGACACAGAGATTCACTGGCTTTGCTGGTGTGCATTATGATGTTTCTGAGATGAGATCACTCGGCAAAATTTTACAAATGTGTTTTTAAGGATACCTGCTACGGTGCGATGGAATTAGTGTTTGGCAATAAAGAAACAATGATGATACATGTTTGTTTAAGTAATATAGAGTATAGTTGTTCTTGCTGGATCGAGAGCACCTATGCTAGCTTAGATATGATACATGTTTCTTCCACAGCCCAAAGGGGATTAGCTTCTTCTCAGCCATTGGAGTAATGGACAATGGGTGTATTTAGACTAAATCGTTCGTTTCCTTGGCTTGGATCAGCACTAACTAAATGTGCTGCCTCCAGTAGTGCAATAACTCTACAATGCATCATAAATTGTTTGCTCATCAGACTTTGTTATGAGCTTTCTCTTCCACGAATAAACTGTTCGGTCTGGAAGTTTATGTATTCTGTATGTAGTTGGCTGATTTTGGAGCAGTGGATTGTGTTATGAATGTGTAATCTCTCGCTGCTTGTTGGTCTGAAGAAATATTCATGGGACTGCCCAGTGAATGTTCAACGTTACTTGCGTGTCACATTAGATTCTTCTTGCTTTTGTGTTTGTTACTATTTGATTTAATCTGAAAGTAGTTTTGTACCTCTTGATGTAACTCTAACAAGGCCATGAAATAATTCATACTATTTCTTCATTGTACTTTTCCCTTTGCAAACAGTCTACAGCCTCTGAAGTTGAACGGAGCTTGCCTTTGTTCACTTTTTAATTTTGTATTTTGTGATGGAGGCGCTACGGTTCCATATGCACGATCTATAGTTGTTAGTTGTTAAAAAATCTCTGCCATGCAGTTGTGCTCTTGATAGTAGTAGTAATGTACCTAAGATTTTAGGTCGATGATCCATTTCATATAATTCCTTGAAATATACCTGATCATTGTTGTTTAGGCAAAGGAAAAGTCTCTTTGTTTGCTGACATGAATTTTGTTTTTCCTCCAGGTCCCACTAAACCAGGTTGAGAATTGGAAAAAGCGGAGAAGAATGTGACGTTTGCAGGGTCCCTCGAAATCGTCTGTTTGAGAGTCTCCTCGGTTGCTTTTGTGTCTGCGCTACTGCTGTCTTATGGTTGGAATTTATGCTCCTGTCATGTACTGCAGAACATCAAGTGATGCTTTTTTCTATGTTGCATAAATAGTTAAGCATGTTTATGTATTCTCAGCATGCTTAAATATACGCATGTCTTGCATAGGACCTTTCTCTATGTTCCAAGTCAAGCTGATGTAAGAGAATATGTTGCTGTTATGTGACAGTGCAATTATGTGATGATATATTGATTCCAAGTCAAGCAAATTATGTTGTTCATGTGAAGAACTGTTGCAAGATTAGATTTTTAACTGTTTTACAATATTTAATTCAATATGGCAATCCCTTTCTGTCAAACAGTGTTTTGCACAGAGGGGGATTTGAGGGATGTGTGGCTGGAGGGGGATTTGAGGTTTCAAGGGGATTGGGTGGAAGAGGGGGATTCACCAAATCCCCTGGAATCCTCTCCTCCCAAAACCTCCACAATCCCTTGCTGTCAAACAAGGCCTTATTGGGCTTTAGGGGAAAGACAGAGGAGAGGTTGGGCGCCCCCCAAGGCCTAGTCCGGGTGGACTAGGGGAGGGTTCGCCCCTCCTTCCTTCTCTTCTCTCTCCCTTTCCTTGACTCCTACTCCTACTACTTGGAAGGGAATCCTACTCCCGGTGGGAGTAGGACTCCTCTAGGCGCGCCATAGAGAGGCCGCCCTCCCCCTCCACTCCTTTATATCACGGGGGGGGCACCCTTGGAGACACAACAATTGATCTCTTGATCTCTTAGCCGTGTGCGGTGCCCCCCTCCATCATAGTCCTCCTCGATAACATTGTAGCGGTGCTTAGGCGAAGCCCTGCGACGATAGAACATCAAGATCGTCACCACGCTGTCGTGCTGATGGAACTCTCCCTCGACACTCGGCTAGATCGGAGTTAGAGGGACGTCATCGAGCTGAACATGTGCTAGAACTCGGAGGTGTCGTAGTTTCGGTGCTTGATCGGTCGGGCCGTAAAGACGTACGACTACATCAACCGTTTGTCCTAACGCTTCTACTTTCGGTCTACAAGGGTACGTGGACACACTCTCCCCTCTCGTTGCTATGCATCACCATGATCTTGCATGTGCGTAGGAATTTTTTGAAATTACTACGTTCCCCAACAGTAGAGGGATAAACTCATGAAATATGATATAAACCCCATATTTTTATCCTCGATGGCAACAATACAATACGTGCCTTGCTACCCCTATTGTCACTGGGTAAGGACACCGCAAGATTGAACCCAAAGCTAAGCACTTCTCCCATTGCAATAAAGATCAATCTAGTAGGCCAAACCAAACTGATAATTCGAAGAGACTTGCAAAGATAACTCAATCATACATAAAAAAATTCAGAGGAGATTCAAATATTTCTCATAGATAAACTTGATCATAAACCCACAATTCATTGGATCTTGACAAACACACCCCCAAAAGAGTTACATCGAATAGATCTCCAAGAAGATCGAGGAGAACATGGTATTGAGATCCAAAAAGAGAGAAGAAGCCATCTAGCTAATAACTATGGACCCGAAGGTCTGTGGTAAACTACTCACAACTCATCGGAGGGGCTATGGTGTTGATGTAGAAGCCCTCTGTGGTTGATTCCCCCTCCGGCGGAGCGCCGGCGAAGGCTCCAAGATGGGATCTCGCGGATACAGAAGGTTACAGCGGTGGAAATTGTTTTTCGTTGGCTACCTGGATGTTTTCAGGGTACGTGGGTATATATAGGAGGAAGAAGTAGGTCGGTGGCCGCCCGAGGGGCCCATGAGATAGGGGGCACGCCCTCCACCCTTGTGGCCGCCTCGGCTGCTTCTTGGCTTGCACTCCAAGTCATCTGGATCACGTTCGTTCCAAAAATCATGTTCCCGAAGGTTTCATTCCGTTTGGACTCTGTTTGATATTCCTTTTCTTCGAAATACCGAAATAGGCAAAAAAAAAACAGCAATACGGGTTGGGCCTCTGGTTAGTAGGTTAGTCCCAAAAATGATATAAATGTGTAAAATAAAGCCCATAATCATCCAAAACGGGTAATATAATAGCATGGAACAATCAAAAATTATAGATACGTTGGAGACGTATCACCAAACACATGTGACTATGTCACGGGGATGCCAGAACATATCAACAAGAAAGAAGAACAAAACCAGTAACAAGGAGATTGGTATAGTGATCATGTTTATGACTCAATAGGATATTGATACGTCTCAGGTTTTGTAAAGTATCACAAAGCAAAGGGAATAGCACATGATAATCAAAGGTTCACTCGAATGTCATTCATGTCACTACTGCGGGAATGCCTAGCAGTGTCGGGTGGGAAAAGGCTAGTGGTGGCGGGCAAGGCTCCCAGGGGCGCCCACCACCGATCTCCCGCCACAACTATTATGGCATTAGTGGCAGGTGGGCGCCTGCCACTATTAGAGCCTATCCAGTGGCGGGCGGCCCTAATTGCCCGCCATTGGTATATGTTATTAGTTGTAGTGGGTGGTACATGTCACCCGCCACAGCTATCTCTTCAGTGTCCAGCCATTCCAGCCCCTGATATACACATCACAGGATACAAATAACCACAATACAACATACAACTAACGTAAGCGATCATAGACATTACATTTAACATAGCAATAATCTAAACTTCATACAAATAGATGTACGCATTAGTGTATAACAACTCATGTTGCGTCATTAGTACGTACAGATACATATAAGACCTCATGATAACAACAATACCATAATGACAATGAGTTGGATAAAGATAATCAAATTCTTTACTCGTTCACTTGTCCACTCAGTCTTGCATACTTCATAGTTGATTTTCTCTTCGCGGACGTAATTGACATAATGATTCTCAACTTTTGTGCAAACGTAGTTGGCATAATGACACCCAGCTTATTTTTAGTCTTATATCCTTTGTAGCATCTGTTTTTGTAACCGTCCACTTGCTCCTTGCATATCTACCATGAATCATAAAGGACAACGCTACACCTATGGACAATTTCCATGGGAGTCTAGTTACGGGATGAGCTGCCAACATGTGAAAGGAAATCAAAGGGAGAGGGGGCACACTAGGGAATCAGGGGGTAGATGATTTATGGGGAAATGAGTCCGTAGGAAAATTCCGTAGCAGCCACCCGTAAGTCTAGCATTTTCGAATCATAAATTCCAGGATTCTTCCCGATGTACACCACATACCAGTTCCACTTCATCTACGTAAATAAAAAAACAACAAGTCGACATCATAATGTTCATAGCACCATAGACGATACAAATCACCACGTTGCACAGTTCATTAGTAGTTCGAAGCAAAAGTGTAGAGCTCCATCATAGCAACTTAGAAATTAAGTTCACACGCATCGATCATATAGATCACATGAAAGCAGTGCACTAGTTGTTCAACTCCATCCATCATGAGCTACCCTCACTTTCCGTCATCTTCGTGATCTCCTCTTGGGTGGTCCTCGCAGCTTCGACGGCTGCTCGCGCACTCTCCGCGGCTGCTCTTGTGCTCGCAGCGACTACTCTTGCACTTTGCAGCGGCTTCTCTAGCGCTCTCGGAATATGCCTAAGCGCTCTCGGAATATGACTGAGCGCTCTTGATTGCTGCCTGAGCGCTCTCGAAATATGATTGAGCACGATCTCGGTGTACTGAGCAACCCTCACGATGATGTCTACGGCTGTAGGAGTCCTAACGAGGTGTTGTGGCTTCTTCATCTAAATCGCATTGAACAATTTGACATTTAGATATAACATTTATAAAAAAACAGCATGACCTTTGATAGAAATTGGACATATTGAGTGCCAGAAATTAAGCGAAACGGAACTTAATCCACGCTTCGCAAAAGCATTGGCACTCACTATGAATACACCTGCATCATGAAAAAACTAATGTACCATATGCTCATCCACATGTAATACATTTTGTCTAGCACACACATTCAATTTTAAGACATTCACTTATGAAGATTCAATGGTACATCATACAACAAAATTTAGCTACACCAATAAAATGTTGTACTAGATTTTTATTCATATGTTGTACATTTTAACTACACTAATAAAATGTTGTATGAATATTTCTACCCATATGAAGCCCATACTACAAATTCGACAAAGTGTGCTTACCGGGTCGGAGTCGGAAAACGCGCTGGATGAGGCGGAGGTCGATGGCGGAGACGTCGGTGGACGTCGAGTTCGACGGAGACGATGATGACATTGGATGCGAATGAAGGCACGGGTGACGGTCACGGGGAAGTAGTTTGAGGTAGCGTTGCACGGCGACACAGACGAACTTCGAGGCGGGGACAGACGACGCGGGCGACGGGGAAGATTGGCTCCTTGACGCCATTCAAGACGATGGACGGCGACCTCGCCGGTGGCAACAAATGATGCCACGATGCTGGCGGCAGTGAGAGAGGAGGGAGAAAGAGTTTGCGTTTGGAATGAGCTCCGACTGCTGCACTTGGGGTAGGTAAGGTCGTGTGTAACAGTGGCAGGCCCACGGAGTTACCCGCCACCCCAGTATAAGCGTGGGAGGCGGCAACATGACCAAATATAGCTGTCGCAAGCGACTTCCAGAACTTGCCACCCCCTATCTGAAAATATTTGAAAACGTTTGGCGCGTGGGTGCCCAAATATTGTTGTGGCGGGTCCAAAAGGCCGCCCACCACAGATGAGGAAGTGAACTGTGGCGGCCAACCATCGGCGCCCGCCACAATAGCTTGCCAGCTGGGCACGAATTAGAAAACGCAAAACTATGGCGGGTTATCTTGGTCGGCCTCCACAGATACTTGGGTAGCGCTGGCGGGCAGGATTTGGCGCTTGCCACTGCTTGTTTGCAAAATTAGAAGTGGCGGGTTCCCTACACCACCCACCACCCATTAGGGTTCACCTATAAGCCCTTTCCTGGTAATGTGTATTCATAGGGATCGATATGGATGTCCACGGTTCTGCTATCGGTCATTGAACGAAGGGTTTCGTTCAAGTCTATGATTTACCGAACCTACAGGGTCACAAGCTTAAGGTAATCATGATCTACTGAGTGTTAGTAGGACGAGAGCGACGAGGATTTGTCTATGAAATAGTTTCGTTAATATCCAAAATAGTTTTGAGAGGAACCAAAAGCGTTTCAGGTCACCGGAAGGGTTTAAGAGTTTATAGGGCAATACCGGGTATTACCGATAAATAATATATAGGTGGAAAATGTTTCTGGAGATGTTAAATTAATAATAAAAGGCTTTCTCCTTTACACGTGTTAAGCGTCGAGGATGGTATTCTACTTGACACTTCTCTTGTGTGCATGCACATATATTATCGGAGCCTCACGGATGATGAGGAGGAATGCAAGCGCCAAAGAATGCACACGCCATCCGCGAGGGAAGTGTGGAAGCGAAGACGGAAGAAGACGAAGTTGCTGAACCTACATCGACCAAACATCCGGGCCAAGGCAGGACATCCGACGCCTGTGCAACTGAGAAGGAGCTGCACCAACGGATGACTGAAGCGCATTAGTGACCGGACATCCGGCGCTACACGGTCGGGCGGACATCCGGGCCCCTGCCGGAAATCCGGCGAGAGGTCACCCGAAGGCACCCGAAGATTGGCCATTGCTTGGCCGGACATCCGACACCTCACGAGAGGCAGGACATCCAACGCCTGCCTACGCGCAATGTCGGGCCAGAGGCCCATGTATCTCCCTCTCACTTACCTCTTCATGGACTAGCATATAAATAGACCCCCTCCCTCCTCATTTATACGGTTAGCTAAGGTTAGAATTACACTTGAGCTTAGCTCATGTATCTCCCCTTGTGGGACTCCTCTTGAGAGAGAGAGAGAGACACTCCATCGGAGTTCAAGACCTCCATTGAAGAAGATCCTTAGGTATTCAAGACCCATCTCTCCATGAGATTCGAATGAACTACCTTTGTATCTTTATTTTCCTCGTTGTTCTTGGATCATAATGCATCCCATGTATTGCTTGTGATTTGAGGAGTACTTGGTGTGAATCTTGTCCAATAGAGTGTTTCCCCTTGTGATATCACGTTTCTCTCTCGTGTTCTTTCGTGTCCCTCCTCGATTCCACCTTCAAATCATGAATATCGGGCCACCTAGGATTTTGCCGTACATCAAATATTCAATGTGATCAGATTGGATGTTCGTTCAAAAAGGTGTTCTGATGTTTGTGTGCCCTGTTTTGGGGCCACTGTTGAAGATATCTTTTAATACTCTAAAAGTTAATTTTTGTGTCATTAATTTTGCTTCAACTATGTTTTCTATTTTTAGAATTGTATTTCAATTATTTTTTTAGTACCATGTTATAGGGCAGCTGTTGGAGACGTGGAAACAATGCACCACACATGGCAAGCCGCCCCCGGAAGCGTGGGGTGGGGCATTTCGTCGTCACGGAAAAGACCATTTTATCCCTGGTATGACATCGAATTTACTTCCACACACCTTGCGCCTACGTCACTCGAGCCATCATCGTCTTCCTCTTCTTTCTTCCCCTCCCCCACTCCTATCCTTCTCCCTTAAGTGCTCCAACTACCCAGTAGTGCCCACCAACCCGCGAACCTTCTAGAACACGCCGTCGGTTGAGCGAGACGGAACCCTAGACGAGCGTCGGAGCTTGGAGGGGACGGACGATGCGCGCCCGGTGACCCTCTCGGGCGGCGGCGGAGGGTTTGCGGGGGGATGGCAGTGGCGGCTGAGGGTGGGAGCGTGGAGGAGGGCGTGGGGGAGAGTTCTTCTCCTCCGCGTGAGGCGCCGCCCGCGCCCGCAGTCTCGGGCGGGAGCGGCGGAGGCGGGGGAGCCCCCCGCGACATCTGCACCCAGGTGTTCGAGCGGCTCGTCGCCGACGGCAACGAGGAGGTGGCAGGCCCCGACTTCCGCGTCCAGCTCGAGGCCCATTTCGCGCGGCTTCCATTCAGGTGATCGGTTAGCTCTGCCAATGTCTCTGTGCTCGGGACCGCGTTTCAGATTGTTTTGGGCTTCTCCATTAGGTCTCGCGATGGTTAATGGCTAGTATCGTGCCAGCATATAAAAACTGTTGCCGCGGTGACATTCGAGCTACCTTCCAGTGTTCACTGGTGTTTCATTCGCTGGGAGTGGTGTTGTGTTTGACTTGGCTACGGAATTGAACCGTCAGTATTTTCGCTGGGGAATTCGATTTGTTTAGATTCTATCTACAGTTATGTCGAGTAGGGTAATCAGCAGGCTTACTGTGCTCACTCGATTTTGAACTGGTATCTTCTGGGCTTAAGCTAAGCTTCGATTTAAATCAAGTGAATATTACTGGATTCAGACCATTATCTTCCAGAAAGGAGTTCTTGTTCTGGACGCTTGCCCTTTACTCTTTCTTTTTTCCAAGAAACTGAGCTTGCCCTTTACTTCGTTGCTGGCTTGTTATGCTTCTGGTTATCTGGTATTTTATGTTCGTATAGAATGAATGAATTATTGGTTAGATTCTTGTATTATTCTCGTATTCGCCATTTGCAAATCCTCTTCTCTGTGGGAATTGTTCCCTTTTTTATACAACCTCATATCTGGAAATGAAGCTGTTGCAGTCATTATTTTGGATTCAGTATTCCTGGGCCGGTTAGTTATTCCTTCTTTGTCTTTTGTACACTCATAGGGCTAATATTGGTTCATCTTTGTTTTTCTCATTCTGTAGCTATCAACTTGATATCAATGTCGACAAATCAGCAGATGTCTTGGTCCATCAGAAGGTCTTGGCGGAAGCAAAGGATCCTCTGAGGCGCCCTGCTTTCCGTGTCCGTTTTTTGAGGGTAAAGCTCTTATGTTAGTTGGATTATTGACAAGCAGCTAATTAGTGCTATGTGACAACTGTACCTTCCTTTATTGGCTAGTGGATGGTTGTTGGATTCTAGCTAGTAGTTACATATGATGCTTCTGCAGAAACACTCCCTCGGTGTTATTATTTGGCTAATTTTAGTTAGAAAGAAATGGTGATACTGGCCTTATGTCCGGCGTGCCCCTAACAGTAGAAATTCTGTATCAAATGAATATTGGTACATAAGCGACTTAAGCTGTCATGGCATAATACATGACAGTTGATTATCTTGTGGTGAAAATTGTCATAGGACAGGTGATTTGTGAAGCTTGATACATGCTATATTGTTTATGTGAATCATGTTTGTTTGGCTACTACAGTGCCCTAATTGGGTGTGCATATAATTATTTGATATCTCATGATTTAGATGGAATGATTGTTAACAGAGAAGGTTCCTTAGCTTCTATATTTCTACTCATTTCTCTCTCTCTTATACATGTTTGTCCCAAGCATTAATGATTGTTTACCTTTAGTACCATCAATATAAATTGAAGTTGTGGAATTTACTCTCAACTTTGGTTAAAGGTTGAAGACATGGATTCAGCGTATGGCTCTGATGCATCTGATGAAGGGGCTGATGATGGTGATGATCTCTCTGTAAGGTACTCATGCACTGTTATCTGATGCTTCATGTTTTGAGGAGCCCCAAGCTGAATGTAACATGTGTTTCATTGCTATTTCTCATTTGTCATAACTGATAAAAAGATATCTTCTGTTGTCTTCACTAAGGCTGTGGTTCTTTGCACTGTTTGTAGATCTTAGGATAGCTTTACATTCATGGACATGTTATGGGGCTGCTAGAAGGAGGGCGCGAGAGGGCTGGCCGGGGGCCTTTTTGCCCACGGCCGGGCAAGAGGGAAGGGATTTCCTTCTTAATTCTTGCTTGATTAGATTGATACATCTCCTCTCTTTATATAGAGAGGTTTACTTGACTCCCAAGCAAGGCTTACTTGACCCCTAAGCAAGCGACCCTTATCTCTAATTAACCCTAAGACTAATGGGTCCATTAGGCCCATTACGTACTCTAACACTACACCCCACCTGGACATGCAGCTTGTCCTCGAGCTGCAGCCTAACCAACTTATAACCATGACTCGACGCAACACAAACCTAACACCTAAAAACAAGCCTTTTACATCTCGGCTTGTTTTATTATTCTCAACCTAAAATGGACCGAGACGCTTTATTTTGGACCCTTTAACAAAAAGTGGACACCATCCGCACGTCGGACGTGCACGTGTACAGCCACCTGGATCCCATGGACACCACCTGGACCAAAGGAGTGCATGTGTATGGCCACCTGGAAGTGGTTGCAAGAGCGACCAGCAGAGGCGCCCTCGCGGCGGTCGGCGGCGGAAAGCAGTGGTGCTACGCGGTGCGCTCCTGTCGGTGACACACTGCCTTCTCCCTGCCGGACCGCTGTTGGTCTGCACCGCACAGGAAAGAGTGGAGGGCTTGCGATTGAGAATGACGAGGAGGGGTGCGCCCCCCAACCGCCGAAGTCGCAGACTTTGAGGTTGCTGCCCGCGGGGAAAACATGTCAGCCGCCCGTGGGGGAAACTGCATGCCCAAGATCCCCGACGCAGCGGACGAGATCGAGGTCCTTTGCGCAGCGACGGCAACTTGGAGGAGTGGCAACTGCAGATCACGCATCTCCCGCACACGCCGAAGCGCTAGGAGGCCGCGCGCAGCAGCCTGCAGCCTCACCGCCGCCGACACGTGGCGGGTAGCGATCCAAGATGGAAGCGATGACGGCGACGGCAGGGACTTGATCTGCTGGATGTGGACGCCTTGGGATGGTGGCAGCGCTGATGGGAACGAGGTCGTCGCGCTCCCGTCGTAGGGCATCCCATACTGGGCGGCGGAGCTGACCGGCGGTGGCCGCTGCAGCTGCAGCGGCTGCTGCGCTGTCACACCGGGCAGCGGCAACGGCTGCTGCGTTGGAGCGCCGGGCGCTGCGGAGGCCGCCAAGAGCGGCGGCTGCCACTGCAGCCAGGCTGGGCGGTGGTGGCGATGGATGGCAACTGCAGCGGCCTGGTGAGTGTGGCGAAGGCCGCCTGGTGCGGCGGCTGCCACGGCAGCCACGGCGGCGCGGGGGTGGCGATGGGCGGCGCAACCGGGTGCGGCCCGTAGGACCCGGCCAAGAACTGGTGGATCTCTTGGACCGCCTGGGTTAGGTCCCGTAGCACCCCGGACACCTCCTCCCAGGTGAGGACGGCGGGGGCGGGCGCGACAGAGGATCCCGGCGCGGGCAGGAGCGGGGCGACGGTCGTGGTGTTCGCCGGAAGCGACAAGGTGACCGGCAGCGGAAGAAACGGGCTTGGCGGCGGTGAAGACATGATCGAACCAAAGCTAGCTGATACCAAATTGTTATGGCGCTGCTAGAAGGAGGGCGTGAGAGGGCTGGCCGGGGGCCTTTTTGCCCACGGCCGGGCAAGAGGGAAGGGATTTCCTTCTTAATTCTTGCTTGATTAGATTGATACATCTCCTCTCTTTATATAGAGAGGTTTACTTGACTCCCAAGCAAGGCTTACCTGACCCCTAAGCAAGCGACCCTTATCTCTAATTAACCCTAAGACTAATGGGTCCATTAGGCCCATTACGTACTCTAACACTATTAGGACAATTGGTGAAATAGCCTACAGTTGAGTTAGGATGATGTACATCAAGAACCAGAAAATCAGCCGGACGTGAAGAAAAAATACAGGGAACATACAAATACATGTATATAATAAAATGTTACTGTGGTTTCTGTAAGTGGGTGCAAATTGCACTCTTGCATCTGTTAGTTCCAGTAAAACACATCATTTTACTTCTTTTGCATGCAAAAGGAGCTTTATAAATATACATTCTTTACAAAAAAGGGTGTAGAAACAAATAAAAAAACTCTGATACGACATTAAGTTTGTGTGCTCATGGTCTTCCTACCACGTAATTGCATAGCCTTCCTTATATGTTTGCATCATAAGGCTTGTAATTTGCAACTCTTGATGTATTTCCTCTGTTTCTGACTAGGCACGTCTGATCTTTTTTTCTCTAAATCCTTCACACCATACAGCCCTGAGATGAACTTCCTCAAACTACCCCTATTAAACATACGCCTTCCCCAAGTTTACCAGCTTGTTTTACACGCTTCAGATATTACAGCTGTGTGTAAGGATCTGATCACATTCTACCAAAGAAAATGTTTGCCTACATATGTCTGTTGATCAAAACTGAAAAGTGCCAAGTATTTGGAGAAGGGAGGATGAAAGGAGTACTAATGCATCCACACTATAGCTGTCCGACTTTCTGTTGTACAGTTGAACTATACAGAGTAAATGCTTAGGCGTTTCTGTAGACAAGCAATAACGGTGTCAGAACAGGAATCAGTGGGGGGCCAACCTCTCTAAATTCTTCCAAATTTGATGTACTTTGATGCAAATAACACAAAATGGCAATTGTTCCAGAATTAATGGCTGACCCTCAGGTTGGATGTGATGCCATTACTTTACATAAGTGCAAAATAATGAAAATTTGAACTCATGCATTTGCACCTGCATAAACACTACTTGATGCCCATGTGCACAAATGTGCGCCTTCTTCCAGATAAATCTGTTTATTGCTAGAATTTTACGAATATACTTCTCTTGGCTCTATTTAACAGGCAGGACACACCGTACACACACATTCATGAGATAGTTTTCTCCACAATTGACAAGCCAAAGCTCCTTAGTCAGGTCAGCAATCTTTGATGCCTTTCAACTTGAAGTCATAATACGTTTTTAACTTCCCTGCCTTGCAGTATTTTTCACCAATGCTGTACAAAGCATCAATTTTTTCACGCTTGCTGTTTTTAAGTCTAATTTGACATGCCTGCTTACTTGGTACTTGTACTTGTACTCTAGGAATCTTAGTAAAGGACAACATTTCTGCGTTTAACCATGTATTTGACTATACATGCTAATAATGTTTTTGGAAGACTTTATCCTTTTAACCCCAGTATCTATTCTAACTACACTGTTCTGCCAGCTGTCTGCCTTGCTATCAGACATTGGGCTGAACATCAGGGAAGCACATGTTTTCTCTACCGTAGATGGCTATTCTCTTGATGTTTTTGTTGTTGATGGTTGGCCCATTGAGGTAATCTTAGGTTCTTGTCATCATATCATGTCATTTATTGAATGCAAAGTTTTTTAACTGATGTATTAGAGCGTTTCTGCTGGCCTATTTATTTTTACAAAATAAATGATGATTCTTACATTTTGATATTGCTGCAAGAATCAAATGGATGTGGTGATAGTCCACCTTGAGATGAAGTTAACACTGCTACGTGTAAAAACGTAGAGTCTTGACTTGAGCAAGGGTATAGCCAATACAAGTGCACAGTTTAAGCTGATATCATACAGCTTATATTTGAAGAGTTAATTGTACCGACAAGTAATCTAGTATCAGAAGTTATGTAAGCTTCTTTTTGAAGCACTAACCAGAATGAAATACACAGCTTTTCAAGTCACATCCTGAAGCAGTAGCCCTGAATATGCCACATCCCACTTGTATTTCCAACAACAATTTTATTGAGGCCTGCCTTGGCATTCTGATGGAAACAACATGACAATGATGCCACACTGTTGCATCCCTCCCTCACTCATGGTGCAATGACCAATGATAATACATGTCTATTAACACTACAGGGCCTATGCCAATAAATTAGCTAAGGTGTTGTGATTCTATTTATATGCGGATTACATTTTTATTCACTCAAATGATGGCAACTTTGCAATGGTATGATCAGGATACTGATGGTTTACATAAGGCACTTGAAGCATCTGTTTTAAGGAATGAGGTAGATTCTCAATCATTCAAAAATAGATAGAAGTTTGCATGCAGATGATTCTGATTATGTTTCTGCTAGTCAGATGCATGAAGCAATATAATCAATCCGTTCCTTCCGCGTGACAGGGTTCATGGTCTGGTTCATCTCACTCCTCAGCTGCGGAAAGAACACTGCCATTCCAGGTAAAAGGTGGGGAATGGGAAATTGACAAGCGGCTTCTGAAGATGGGAGAGATGATTGCTTCTGGTTCTTGTGGAGACTTGTGAGTGAATTGTATACTATCGAGTTACCGAGGCTCTTTATTCAGTACTGCTTTCTTCTTAAGATGTCTTATGCTTATGTGAAGGTTCCATGGGACTTACTTTGGCGAGGATGTTGCTGTTAAAGTTCTAAAAGCCGAGCATTTGAATAATAATGTTTGGAACGAGTTTACACAAGAAGTATATATTCTAAGGTATTGACATTTTACATTTTAGGAGCATATGTAATTTGGTTGGAGAAGTTTAAATATATTCTTATATGTAGGAATGAGCACATCACTGCTCTCAGTTAAGCATACATGAATTGTGTTGTCCCTTGCAAGTACCAAAACTAAATCACTTCACCCTTTCAGGGAAGTTCATCATACCAATGTTGTGCGATTCATTGGTGCATGCACAAAACCACCAAAATTTTGCATAATTACAGGTGAGCTTTATGGCAGCATCCTCTGGATCTGATATTGAGCCTTATTAAGAATTGCTTGTTAGAGAGAAAATTAGATCTGGAAATGTTTTACACAATAGCTTATGATCTTATAATGTTGGCCAAATATAACTGTAAGATCCAAGAAATTATGCTTGCTAGATGAGGAGGATGTATCTTTTTTTTGTCTTTGGTTAACTGGTGTGTTTGTTACTCAACAGTTATTTTTATTTCATACAGAATACATGTCTGGAGGAAGTCTGTATGATTATGTGCACAAGCAGCATAATGTCGTTGATCTCCCAACTCTGCTGAAGTTTGCATGTGATATATGCCGAGGGATGTGTTACTTGCATCAGAGGGGCATTATCCACAGAGACTTAAAGACAGCAAACCTTCTAATGGACAAAGATCATGTACGTGGCATATAACTTTTTAACTTTGTCATGAATATAGAGAGAAAACAATAGCACAAAACAAAGACAAGCAGTGAATGTGGAGGATACTGTCGGTGCACATTGTGTTTATCTAGGTGCTCCTATCTGTCGTCAGAGCTTTGGGTCATGCATTGCATGTTGTATTTTTACCAAGACTATTCTAACTGATGATTGTTTGTGCTGTCCTTTTCTAGGTTGTTAAAGTAGCAGATTTTGGTGTAGCTCGGTTCCAGGATCAAGGTGGTATCATGACAGCTGAAACTGGAACATACAGATGGATGGCGCCTGAGGTATGATCATCTACTCAAACCAAACTAAGTTACAAACTATGTTCAAAATGAGTCTGTGATTTCGTTTTTTTCAAGTCCTGACTAGAATTGATAGTATAGACTGCTGATATCAAACACATCATGCCTCTGAAATCACTAATTCGGATTAGTTTATTGTGTCAGTGATCTGAGTATTAATTCAATTGTCTACGGCCTATCATATTTACATTGTTATCTTCACACTCACAACTACTAAAGGGTTGAAAACAAGAAACTCTGCTCTATACTAACGTGCTTTTCTGCTCCATGTATAGGTTATAAATCATCAACCCTATGATAACAAAGCAGATGTATTTAGTTTCGCTATTGTGCTTTGGGAACTCCTGACGTCCAAGGTATGCAATTTACACGACTGGTTAGAGTTCTTACCAAACACAAATAGTTGATTAATCATTGCAGTTGTTAAGGTTGTTGATTTTTTTTCCTTTGGTTTCCAGATCCCATATGATACCATGACACCTCTGCAAGCAGCTGTAGGTGTGAGGCAGGTAGGTAGTATTGTAGATTTTGTACGTAATATGCTCATTGTGTGAGATGTGCTCAGTATCCGAACACTTGACTGTCATACTAGGGGCTGCGCCCAGTGCTGCCAGAAAAGACACATCCCAAGCTATTAGACTTGCTGCAGAGATGTTGGGAAACCATCCCATCAAATCGGCCTGCTTTCCCAGATATATTAACTGAACTAGAGGGTCTTCTGGCAGAAGTTCAGGTACGTTCAGAATCACTCTTGCCTGTATTTAGAGAAAGATACCCCTTACCAGATATAAAAACAGGAATTAAAGAGCCGTAACAGTAGATTGTTCTCTCCTTCTACAGGGAACTTCAGGTGAAACGAGCAAACAACCGAAGGATATCTCGGCCTCGACAGACTGACCCTCTGCACATACCTGACATACTAGGATCCGGAACACTGATGTTGAGGAATGTAGCATATCATTTTTGGTTTTGGTTTACCTTTTGTTATGTACAATTTGAACAGTCATCTTGGGGCCTAATGTTTTTTTCAGGCTGTGTTTCACTGTTACTACAAAGAGAATCGAATTATCTGTTGAGTATACTGGTCATAGCTTTGGTATGTAAACATGTGCCCTAGAATTTACTGCTTTGGCCATCTCTTGTTGCGAAGGATGTTTATATCTCGTGTATCATGTACACCAAGTTGTCTTTTATGGTTTATACAGCCAAATGGCGGGAATCATGGTTCTATCTTGTCAGATGTGCAGTGCTATTGAGTTCCATGGGATGTACGCCAAAGAGGATTTAAAACATGGCAATCAGTTATCTGACTAAAAAAAAGTGCATATCTCAGGTTCCTGAATCTGCAAAAATTATTGAAGATGGAATCATTGTTCTATCTTGTCAGATGTGCACTGCTATCGAGTTCCATGGGATGTACGCCAAAGAGGATTTAAAACATGGCAATCAGTTATCTGACTAAAAAAAGTGCATATCTCAAGGTTCCTGAATCTGCAAAAATTATTGAAGATGGATTGAAGTAAAGCAGAAATGCTTTCATCTGTCCAAGTATAACAGAACAGAATGAACATTACACAAGCAAAATAAAAGTAATTGTTCCCACTGCCAAAATAATTGTGTTTGCTTGTTTTGACAAGTTTTAGCAACAGATAGAACAAAGCTCCTTGTTACAGGGTCAGCACAATCAGAAATCAGGACAGTGGATCGATTTATTGGGGTCTGGGGCAATCAGCGCCATCCCATCCATCATTTGAGCTTCTCAAAGAGCTTTGGTGCTACCTGCAAACACATGTTCAAAGTATTAACACTCCACGAACACTAGTTTGGAACTAGTCGATGTACAGGTTGTACTTACACATTTGTCAACGCATGACCAGTAGTCAAAGAATTGCCCGGTGCAGTGCTTCTGCCCAGTTTCATCGTTCTCGACTCTCTTCACACATCTCTGCAGAGTAAGCATGCAAGCTTGACACGTAAATCACGTGTTCCCTCAGACAGAATGTAACATAAATTGACAAGACTAGGTTGAGCATAAATGGAACATAAATAACAGTCCACCTGATCCATATATGTTATCATGCAACTAAAGCAGAATCTATGTACCAGTCATCCATGCCATATGGTACAGAATGCTGCCACCCCATCCAGTAACTAACTAGTGTGCTAGAGGGCTAGGCACAAAGCTGAGGTGGGCATCCAGTAAATTCCAACAAGATACTAAATGTAACAGTAATAATCGCCAGTTTCTAGTAGAAACGAAACTATTAAGTGTGCACAATGGAAGTGTTTATAGCAAAACAAAACCTATATCAACAAGATACTAAATGTAACAGTAATAATCGCCAGTTTCTAGTAGAAACGAAACTATCAAGTGTGCACAATGGAAGTGTTTATAGCAAAACAAAACCTATATCTAGGTGCTTGCATTAGACGAGGTGATTCGCTCTTACATAGGCACTTGCATTAGGCAAGGTGATTCACTCTTACATGGGTGCTTGATAATGCGGCTATATTCTAAGCACTCGTCTAAAAGAATTTTGCCATCCTGCAGGCTATTAGGGCCATATATTCAAAAGCAATTTGTACTAAATATAGCCATGTGCAACATCTTTCTGAAAGTTAGTCCATGAGTGAATTTTGTTTGGCTCTAACATCCTAAATAGATCAGCTTACTAGAGGTCCTAGCTTGTTTAGCAAGCAATTTACAAGAAATGACTAGCTACCACTTATTTTTCTGATTGACTGATTCACTGTAATAGTTTGTCTTGTGGTTATGAGAAATGTGGCACTCACCTCATAGTCATACAATGATTTTACACACTGCGGCTTGCAGCGTTCCTCAAGGTAATTCTTTGGGTCAATAGGTTCATTGTCCGCCCTGTCATGAAACAAAACATGTTTACAAAACCCAAACGCTGGAAGGTAAACTTTGCTGTTATCAAGCATTACAAGAATAATGGAAGCAATGATCTTTCTTGTACAGAGAATTATTTAAGATTGAATTATTGACTGAACACAGATAGAACAGTAACGACCAATCATTGCAAGATTATTGAAATTTGAAGATAAGTAGGCAGCAACTTGTTTAAAAGTTCTCCAGAAGATTGCTTTCCTTTTCCCTCAAATAAAACAAAGAGGTCAAGCATTTCTCCACTCATACATTGGGAGTTAAATCAAGTATTAATAGCTGCAACATGTTCCCACCATGGTCAGACAGGTTGACCCCCCTGAGATTCAGAACACATGCATTATTTGCATCACACCCACTTGGGTTTAATAAATGTTCCATTTGGCGTTCAGTTATTTGCACAAAGTTAATGCTTGCAGAAAAGTGTTGATTATAAATAAGTATATGAACAATCTACTATACAAGCAAATCTTTGCTTGTTGTCATCGCAAGCAAGTACATAATGCAGATTTCAATTTGCAGTCAATATAATAAATGTACAAGGCAAATATATAGGAGGTATGAAACAAGCATAATGTAAGTACATGTCAATCACACTCAAGGATAGATAATTTAGCGTTCCATCACAACATAAACTAAAAACGAATGAAGAATATAGCTATTAAATAAGTAAAAAACGATGCTCGTGAAGCACAGTTTTCTGCGATCGTGACAGCAGCATCACCGATTGGTTGCGCGGATGTGGTCACAACAGGCAGTCAAAACCTTATTATAGCAGTTAGAGTAGTGGTTTAATATATGTATGTCCACATTTACATCGATCAAAAATAATTAGACATTCAGAGATGTCAAATGCCAACGAAATGTAACCAGGGGTGGAGCATTTTATTGTGTGGATTAAAGCAAATTATTTGCATGACAATGCTCAAACAAAATATCCTACTTCCACCATGATTAATGGTCAGGACAAACCTCACTTCGCCTACGGATTTGAAGCCATTGCATCAGAACCCAAGACCAAATACATGTGTTACTTTAGAAGCATACTCCTAGGATCCCAACTAATGAAATGTATAATGAAAACAACTATAGCAGGGAAAAACATTTAATTTGTGTTATTGCCTAGATAAACGCACCGATTCATCAAGTTTCCAATCGGGTGATGAGATCATCACTATTTCGTCCAAGGTGGGAAAAAAAATCCGCTGGCTCAAATTGTGGGATTTAAGTCGCACTGTGTTCCAAAAATACACATGTGCGCTCTTGCCTTCAAATATAATTGATTCGCCATGCTTCTTATGCCCCGTTAGATTACAAATTCGTTTCGGACACAAAAATCAGGTATAAATACGCGAATTGCGTTACATACTTCAACGCTGATAGTGAGAAAGAAGATCTAAAACTGCGCCCAACATATGCACAAGATCAAGAAACGATCGAAGTTCATAGACAGAACGAGCGGTAAAAAGAACTTTCGAGGAAAAGAGAGCGAGAGAGAAAAAACATACATGGCAGCTGCAAGATCTCTAGCGAAATTCTTACGGCGTCCTGCACCGGAGAATGTCAAAGACCGGATCCAAGTGATGGGAGACTAGGGTTCCGTTCGGGTGGATGCGGAGAAGAGGAGGAATGGAGGGGAAGAGAGACGGGAAGGGACAGCTCGACCTATGGGCTCTTTTTTAGCGGAACCTATGGACTTTGTTCCGCTTCCGGCCCAGACCTGGCACGCCAACTACACGGGCCGTGCCGTGCTCCCTGGCCCAGGCACTCCTTGGTCGTGTTTATTTAGGCAATGTTTATTTCAAGGCAAGTGATCAAGGTGCGACTAGGGTTTCAAACCTTCTGAAAACTTACTGCAATGCTTCCGGTCAGAGAATCAACCACGCAAAATCGTCCATATTTTTTAGCAAGGGGTGCCCTCAAGCTCCATGAGATAGCATCAAGCAAAACTTGAATGTTCAGAATGAATCTCTAAGTGATCGATACTTGGGTATATGCCTACAGATGTTGGACAGTCCAAGATGGGCACGTTCAAATACCTGCGCGACAGAGTTTGGGAAAAAGTCAGAGGTTGGATGGAGAAACTGTTATCTGCAGCAGGGAAGGAAGTGCTAATAAAATCGGTAGCACAAGCTATACCGGTTTACTCTATGGCATGTTTCAGATTACCCCGAGGTTTGTGTGATAACATCAACACTATCATCCGCCAATTTTGGAGGGGTAGTAAGAGGGGAAAGAGAAAGCCTGCTTGGGTCTCGTGGGATGTTATGACAAAGCCAAAATACCTGGGAGGAATGGGCTTCAAAGACATCGAGATCTTTAACTTATCTTTGCTGGCTCGGCAAGCGTGGAGGTTGCTCGAGGACCCACTATCTCTTAGTGCAAGATTGCTTAAAGCGTCCTACTATCTGAATACGTCTTTCATGGATGCAGAGTTGGGTAGCAATCCTTCACAGATTTGGCGTCGGTATTGGATGGAAGAGATGTTGAAGCAGGGAGTCATCAGGAGAATAGGGAATGGGGCAACCACAAATATATGGTATACAAACTGGCTTCCCAAGATTGGGCCGATGCGGCCGATCACCTCGTTAACAGATAACCCGCCTGCTATGGTGGCAGAACTTATTGACAACACCAGTGCTACCTGGCGAGAAGATGTTATTCGGGCAAATTTTCTGCCTTTTGATGCTGATACGGTCCTTTCTCTGCCCCTTTGCACGAGGGCAGTTGAGGATTTCTGGGCTCGGATCGGAGAACGCAGTGGCAGATTCACGGTCAAGTCAGCCTATCACTTAGTGCAGAACAAAAAGGTGCATAGGGAGAACTGGATGGAAGAGAATGCAAGTGCATCTGATCTTCGAGATAACAGCATGGCATGGATTGAATCATGGCATACAAAGGTTCCATCTAAACTGAAGGTTTTTCTTTGGCGCTTAGCAAGGCACTCGATGCCTACAATGGATCTCCTCCACCACCGAAATATGTCCACAACAAGAACTTGTGCCCTGTGCGGGCAAGACGATTCTTGGAGACACGCCCTCCTTGAATGTACAAACTCAAGATGCATCTGGGCACTTTCTGACCAATCTCTGGTAGAACATATAAGCATGAATGATGAGACCAACGCGAGGAACTGGCTTTTTAATCTGCATGATGCACTGAGCCAGGTGGAGTACACTGTTTTAGTGGTGACTATATGGGCCAGATGGCGTGCAAGACGCAAAGCGATTTATGAGGACGTTTTTAGAGCCCTCGATCCACAAACCAGTTCATCAAGTCTTACCTGAGGGATCTTAAAATTATAGCGGAGCCAGGGAATGAGAGGAGGCCGCAGGCTACCGATCGGCCAACTCGTTGGATCCCTCCTCTGAGTGGATGCAGCAAGATAAATGTGGATTCCGCTGTTACACAAGGTAGAGGGGTGGCGGCTGCTATATGCCGCGACCACAATGGTTGCTTTCAGGGTGCATCAGCGATATTGATCAAGGGTCTGAGCGACCCTCCAACATTGGAATCTCTTGCGATAAGGGAAAGGCTTGCACTAGCCGATGATCTCAATGTGCAACACGTTCACCTTGCTTCTGATTGTAAGGTTGTAGTTGATGATCTGAAGCAAAGGAACCCAACTAGCTATGGTGCTATTCTACATGAAATCATGGAGCACAGTGCCTCTTTTGCAGTTTGTAAGATTGAACATGAATTTAGGAGCTTGAATTTCGAAGCTCACAATCTAGCGAAGCATGTTTTGAAGCTAGGGGTGGGTCGCCATGTTTGGTTAGGACACCCCGGCAATCTATCCATTATCTCTGTAAACATTGATGCAGTTTAAATAAAGCATCGCGAGATTGTCTCAAAAAAATAGGCAATAACACAAAAAAAATTGCCCTTCGGGGATATCCGATATAATTGAAATGATACAGAGAAGATTAGCATGGCCCCTGCGTAAGAATGCCACGTACAAATCGAGTAATGGTCCACATTGTTGTGCACACCTCCATTCCAAAGCCAACCAGAGAAACCATGGAGAGGTGGCTGGGGTCAAGGCTGGGTCACATGAAGATTAACATGGATGGAGCCTTTGCTCGTAATGGCACGCAAGAAGCGGCACTGCTTTCTATAGGAACGAAGCAGGAGAGTACATGGGGACATCGGCAATTGTTGTTAGTAACATCATAGATGCACCGAGCCTAGAAGCGCTGGCATGTCGGGAGGGTGTAGCATTATCTGAAGATCTTCATCTGAAGAATCGGCTTGGCCACCTTCAGGGCTAGGGACACCTGCTCCCGGGTCTCCTTGTTCTCCCGCTCGACACGGATGGATTGGGCGAAGAATACCTCCCATGCTCCGACAAGTGCTTCCCGTCACTGGGCCATAGTTGCCCTCTCGCCTGCCAGGTTGGCCTCGAAACTATCAACTGCCCGGTACATCGAACGGGAAAATCTGTTGGAGGGTGTACCGGCGCAAACAGCTCCCGCCAGATGAAGTACCGACCCTAGGGCCCAGTTTGAACTGCCAGCATGAGGCAGTTCCGGATGATCTCCTCCACTACGGAGGTGGCCGCACGGTGTGCGATGCTATATGGCCGACTGTCGCGCTCTCCCGTAGAGGGAGCGACATTTGGAAGGCTCCCTGCCGGAGCTACTAAGATGCAAAGACCGTTGCTTAAGGTACTGCTGGAAATAGCCCTGGCCCCTCCACATACCCAATGACGGGGGAGGGGGCAGGGTTTGTGCGTCTAGACCAATGGCTCCCTCCCGGGCATTCCTGGGAGAGGCAGTAGGATCTCCCATAGACCAATTAACGAGGGCCTCCGAGGCCTGGACACTAGGGTTATTGACACGCGTAAACCCGATAACGGGGGACTCCGGGATCGGAAGGTCCTCCACGGGACTCTCCTTCGGGTCCTCCCGGACGTCTCGACCGACATCCACGTCCATTCCAACATCGCCGTCGAGGACCGTTGCCACTAAGGAATGACCCTCTTGCATAGGTGCGCTCACCGCAGAATGGTCCGTTCCACCTTGGGCGGCCTCCCGAGACGCTGCTACGCCCTCGGACCGGTGGCCCGTCTGCCGGTCTTCAGCTTCAGTACCCCGCCACTGCGACGATGTTTGGACCTTCGTCGGTTGCCTTCTTGGACGTCGTCCGCTTCACTCTCTTCGACGAGCGACCGAACCATGATAAGCCGCGAGTGCGACAAAATAATAATTAGAGGCGGCTCGCGGGCTATCTCTCATGCCTTCAAGGGATTATCTACGTACTCGTCTTTGGCGGTCCATAACCTCTTGAGCCGGTCCACACAGAATGAGACGCTTGGGCCAATGCCCTCCTGAGAAACATGAGTCTACCCGGTCTCGGGGGCTGCTGAACTCTCGATTGCCTCCCTCCTAGGGGTCCTACCGACCAAGGAGGCAGTCGCCTCCGCCGCATCGCCTTTCATGATGGAACCATGAGCAAGACGGCGTTTACGAACGGTCAACGAAACAAAGCATTTACCTGGCACCGGCAGCACGATGTTGTTGGCAGGCGTGGAAACTGGGCTGGGGGCCGCGGAGGACGAGGCACGCTTCTGGCAGATCGGAGAGGAAGCGTCTCTGGCCGAGGTGCTGGAAGAGCCCTCGAAGTCTTTTTCGCCCTCCTCTTCACCTGTCGTGCTCCCCGTCACCGCGTCCTCCAAGGCGCTTGGAAACAAGAAGGGGTTCGGCCTCCCGGGTTCGTCGAGTCCTCTGTAACGAGCCCCCACCGATCGCACGTCGGCCTATGCTCCAGGATACCACTGCGGGAAGGGTTGTTGTGAAGCAGCCCGATCGAGGCTGGTAGCCCGAAAATCCCATCAGAGTTGAACAATATCTCCATCACCCACAACAACTTCGATTTTTTGTCGAAAGAGACCCCCTGCCCACTGGAATTGCCAAAAAAGACCCCTTACAGATAAAATAGACAAAAAGGACCCTCTCGGCCGTGGCGGCAGGCGCGGCAGGCGACACGTGGCTCCTGCCGCCACGACTGGAGGCGGCGGGCCGTGCCGCCATGCCTGCAGGCGGCCTCCTATGTAGAACGTGTTTTCTACAGCGCCAGGAGCTGGGAGGGAATGGGCCAGGCCAGGTGGGCCCTGCCACCATCGTACAAGGCGGCAAGCGCTGCTTTCTTGCTCCACGCGACAGCTCACTACTGCTGGCCGCGAGGCATTGGCGACCGCCACTACAGAGGCGGCAAGACGCCCATCAGCTTTCTTCATGCCGAATGGCACTGATTCCCATGCACACAGATCACGCTGTTTGCTTTGGCGGGAATCCCGTTGTTTGCATTGGCGGGAATCCGCTCCATATTTTTTCTTATGACCACTGATTCGTATGCCCATGGGAATCACGCACTCCGTTGGCTTTTGCTTCAGCGGACACGACCACATCAGTCACTTAGCGCTGCTTTTGCTTCAGAGGACGCGGCCGCATCAGTCACTCAGCGCTGCTTTTGCTTCAGTCTATTGTTGCGGCCGACGCGACAACACTTAGGCATGCATTGTTTTGGATCACGCATATTTCCCGCCTAAAATTTCATCTGTTCGCATCTATTTTCTCGCCATCATTTGCCGTCTAAGCCTATAAAACGAGACACCAAGGCTCGTGAGGCAGAGAGACAGAGAAAGAAAAAAAGGACTCGTGAGGCCAAGGCAGCAGAAGAATCTGGCGATGGAAAAGGAAAATATGCACGCTGGACTCAGTAGATACCTATGGTAGTATTCTAAATTTCGCGATCATTTGTATTTTAATTTCGGCAGTTTAATGCAGCTATATTTCACCAGTTAAATGTAGCTTTATTTCAATAGTACCGTGTCATAATGAAAAAAAATAGTTTTGGAATAAAATGTGGCATTTTCTTGCCGCCGTTTTCTTTCCTGCCATAAATTATTTCCGTCATTTTCTTTCCGGCCAATTTTCCTTCTTTCCTTCTTGCCCACCCGAAAACACTTCAATAATACAAACTACTTATCGAACTCGTGCACCAACTACAACATCAAATTAAGATAGAACACAATGCCCTACAATAAGATAGTACAAACTAATAATGCAAGTACATCTGAATTAAACGGTAGAACTAAACTTAAAAACAAAAAATACAGCTTAGAAACTACATGAAGGCATCATCGTCATCCTCAGTCGATGCAGAACTCTTGCCCTTCAAGGATGAAGAACTCTTGCCCTTGGACAATGCAGAACTCTTGCCGTTCGACGATGCGGTAGTCTTGGCCTTGGTGTTGGGCATGAAGATATCGTCTTCGTCCTCGCTATCGGCAGTCCATAAAAAAGTATGTTTTGCTGCAAACCTCGTGTTTGATTCACTCTTATGATGTATCTTCTTCCATCTTCCATGCAACCTGAGAAGTTCTTTCTGTATCTCCTCAAAGGTCCTGGAAGGCCACCAACACCTAGATAATGCGCGACTCAGCTCATTCATGAGGGTGTCACTACTGATGAGTTTATCCCATGGAACTATTGTATTGTCTCTCTTGAAATTGGCGGCTAAACGCAGAAGACATTCAGACATACTAGGGTGAAAACTACGATCAAAAGGATAACCGGACATCTTGACGAGACTAGGAGACTACACTGAAGTGCATACCCACCTTAGTGTGGAGGGGGGTTTATAGGTTCAGAAGAGAAGAATAGGCAAGAACTCAGAAGCAGGAAAGTATGGCGGGAGATATAGGCAGGAAAGGGCGGTGCGAGGTATACGCGGGAACTCAGAAGCACGAAAGTATGGTGGGAGATATAGGCGGGAAACATTGTTGCCAACTGGTCCAGTAGCGACAGGTGCCACGCGGGAACCGAGGGGGTCTTTTTGTCATTCTGGTCCAGAGGTGATTCGATACAACACACTGCTGATGTTGTATTTATTTCTCGAATTTAATGTTAGAATTCAGGTGCCTCTTTATTTCAGCATACATAGATGTTTGTTACATAAATCGAAAAGCCTGATACTGACATACGTAGATACAATGGGTCGCACACGTAGATATATGAATCACCCTAGTCGATGACGGCTACCTGGCCTTTCCTTAGGACCGGAAAGCGACAAGCGATTACGTGGTCGAGTTACACGAAGACCGCGGCCGTACTCCACTTTGGCTTCCTGTGTCTGTGACTCCTGCGTAGGTGGTGGAGTCTGGTATCCTTGTTGCAAACCTGATGCGTAATTGTAGGCGTATGGTTGTGACTCCTCGGGGATAAAAGATGGGCCAATAACGTCCCCTCCGAAGAATTCTGAAACTAATGTTTTAGCCGTGTCGCCATGATGTGATGCTCCCCGGATGCGTGTGTTGAGGTCACGTTGGGTGTCCATCGTCCCATGCACGATCAGGTATGTCCTGCACATAGAAACATTGTAAACAAACTGTTAGAGGATAATATATGATATCACTGTAAATGCATTAAAATGTAAACATGACTACCTAATCAGATCCCTCGCCTGTGCTGTCTGGCCATTATACGTGGTACTGGTTTATCTCTGGGACACGAGTCTCCTCGGGCATGGAGATCCCTCGCTTGGAGAGATACGGCTGAGATCCCTCACCTTGGGTGTATGCGCCATATCCTGTGTACGCATATGGGTTCGGGGAAAGAGTCTGCTCGGGCATCGAATCCAAGCCCGTGCCATGGTCCTAGGATGTCTGCCTCTGACAAAGTTGCACCGAAGAAGAGCGATGCAGTGGCAAAGATGAGTCATGTCGTGGCAATGTCGTTGTAGTACTCGAACCCTCCCCCACTGCCCATGGCTTGTACGCGCCTCGCTTGGTCTGGACCACGGCGCCGCATTCGGTCTGGCTGACCTCGCTACCGGCATGTTGTATGCTCCAGTGACAACGTCGTCGCCTCTACCGCATCTGAATTTTGTTGCCATGTAGTCTTGAAGACGTTCGTGGAATGACTTGCGAGCTGGGCCCCAGGCCTGCATGCCTTCAGCCACCGTCTGCCTTACTTCATTGCAAGTTTCAAGATGAACAATATTTGGTTGTTATTTGGTTGAAATGATTATGAAATGATGGACCTGAAAAAGTTACTTGTGATTACCAGTTGGTCACGATAGTAAGTTGCATGTAGCTCAATCTGTCTCTGCATCTGCTCCTCCTGTGTGAGATTTGTTGGTACCGTAGGTGGTTGACTGGTCAGGCTAGTACGCGTGGTGATGCAGTACCACTGCTTGTACGCTTGAGTTGTACTTCAATCGTACGGTTTGCAAAATTAAATAATTACATCAACCGTTGTGATGAAATCAAAGCATCACACATCGTATGGTCATTGTAATAAAATAATGTAAATGAAATGTACCTAAGTTGATGCACTATATCTGCTAGCGCTTCATTTTCCCACTTGTGTACCCATTGAATGTTGCATTCGCTCCAATCGTACAACTCCAACCGCGGCCCACATTGGTTAGCCTGAAATTATGTAACAAAGTGTGAGTTTAGTAAATTAAAAGAGACACTAATTATTTAGGGAGGTCACATCTTACTTATGGGTTTCCTCGTCGGTACATCTTGGAAAGGGTGGTGGTATTTCCTGATAGAGACCAAACTGTCTCATGACACGCTCTGGGTTGTAAGGCTCAACACACCACAGGAACAACAAGTAGCAGCGAGTCAGCCAGAATGCACTACCGCTCAAGATGCCTGCTGTGATGGGTCGTATATCGAAGACCATCTGTAACTGCTCCTGAGTCCACGAGTTCCATGTGACTAGTGACTCATCAAGTATCTCAAACTGGTGGTGGTATATAGGGTAACAATTTTTCGCAATATTTGGAGACCATTGTTTCCGTGCCTGTGTCCACCTGCTGGCCATAGTTACACTTTTGCCCTTGCTAGTCGAATGGCTGTATGAGATTTAATATACGAGGTCGTCCTACAGGGAGGTATTCCCAGGACCACAACTGTAGAAACTCGTAGGCGACACAAAGTAATGGAGCTTTTTGTGCGAAAGAAGTTTTTTGTGTGGCATCACACAAGCCTCTATATGTATGACATAGCATGGCAGAACCGAAGCTGTATTTTGGCTGCTCGGGTAAAGATTCATCTACCATATTCTCTACAGTGTAGATGAGACTAGGGAGAACTACATCCCCATGTGAATTTGGAAACGGAGTCCCGAGGAGCCACAACAAATACGCAAACACATGTCTTTTCCTCATCTCAGAATCAATGTAGCTAGATAAAATATGAAAGTTATGACGAAGCCAGGCGAGTGGGATGCCCCGAGGGCCACCAGAACGTTGTGATTCTGACATTGTCATCCCAAGATGGTCTGATATATTAATGCCCAAGATGGAGACACTTGTGGAGAGACTAATGGCTCACCTCTAATTGGTAGAGCAGTGATCATAGAAACATTTTTTAGTGTAGGTGCAAGCTCCCCAAAACAAAAGTGAAAGGTGTGGGTTTCAGGTCTCCACCGGTCAACGAGGGATATCAAAAGGGATGGGTCCGAACATAATTGGTCTTTGCATGATGTGAGCCTAGCAAAACCATGTAGTCAAGAATTGTGTATTGGCCATGTTTTCTTTACGGTTTGAAGTCTGAAAGTCCGATAATCATGATTATTATGTGGTTTCAAAAATAGGTTTCAACGGTGGCTAACGTTATTGGGCCCCTGCAAAAGCACTGGCACTTCAGCCATAACCTGCACACAAACATACAAATAAAAGTTATGAGGAAGACACAAATACAAATGCAAATAAAAATTAACTTAAAAAATACAAAGAGATACAATTTACATTAATTATCTGAAGTTAACATCACGAGTACAATAATGCAAAGAAATTCAATTTAAATTAAATATAAGTACACATTACGAGTACAAATATAAGTAGACATAGCGAGTACAGATATATCAAAATCATGAAGTGTTGTTGGCTCGATACGGGCATTCCCTACATGAATGTCCAAGACACCTGCAAACGCGGCATCGCCTTGGTTATCCCATCTGGCTATGGTCCATGTCATTGCGATGAAGCCTAGACTGACATTGCCCTTGGCGGTTCTCATCAAGTCGGCGTTCGGAACCCTTTTCGGCCCATCTGGCCATAGTATTTTGTAGTTCATATCAATGCCCCAGGCCCAGAACTCACCATTCCAAGTGTTGTACAGATTGTACATGTTGAAGTACGGTGATATGTATGGCTCGACACTGATTTTTTGCTCTGCAGCCGCCCGGAGCACATGACTGCAAGGGTAGCCCTCAAGCTTGGGCTTGTTACAAGTGCACTCATAGGACGTTGGACTGAGGGTGACAACTTGCTTTTTTGATCCTCTGTGGTGACCCTTAACGTACTTGGCTTGCACATTGACCTCCCACTTATTCCTAAGCGCGTCCACTTTCCTGCAACCATGGCTTTGGGACCTCTTTGCTTTACTCTACGCTGGCGGTGGAGGGCGATTGCATAGCTATCTATTGCCTGGTAAGAAGACTTCTTGTCTGGGAAAACCTGCCCAACCTCCAGGCTCCCCGCTTCTAGGCCCAAAACAGAGTGAAATTCATTGGTAGTGCTCATATCCTGTAAAAATCCAGGTTGTAGTGCCGCTGCGACTGCCCTCTTAGGAGGAACATCTTCTTCTTCGCTTGAGTCCGAAGACACGGAAGAATGGTCATCATCATCTAGCGCCTCCGGCAATCCCTCTACATGTTCCCTCATGTCAATGGTCACAAACCAATATCCTATGTCATACACAGGCTGTCTGCCCGTCGGTTCTGATGGGCCGATGCTAGGGGCTGATGTGATGGCAACTCGACCTCACCACCCCTGCTACTGCATCCGGCAACATCAGTGACTGAAATGAACTCCACACACCATCAGCTTACCAAACATTGGGTTATTGGGATCGCTTGCAAACCTCATGTACGACCTATTGGGGAACGCGGTAATTTCAAAAAAAATCCTACAATCACGCAAGATCTATCTAGGAGATGCATAGAAACGACAGGGGAGAGTGTGTCCACGTACCCTCGTAGACCGAAAGCGGAAGCGTTATGACAACACGGTTGATGTAGTCGTACGTCTTCACGATCCGACCGATCCTAGCACCGAAGGTATGGCACCTCCGCGATCTGCACACATTCAGCTCGGCGACGTCCCAGGAACTCTAGATCCAGCTGAGGTCGAGGGAGAGTTTCGTCAGCACGATGGCATGGTGACGGTGATGATGAAGTTACCGACGCAGGGCTTCACCTAAGCACTATGACGATATGACCGAGGTGGAAATCTATGGAGGGGGGCACCGCACACGGCTAAAACAATTGTCAACTTGTGTGTTCTAGGGTGCCCCCTACCCCCGTATATAAAGGAGGAGAGGGGAGGACGTCCGAGCCTCCTTGGGCGCGCCCCCAAGAGGGGAATCCTACTAGGACTCCAAGTCCTAGTAGGTTTCCACCTAAAGGGAGAGAGGGGGAAGGAAGGAAGAGGGGGAAGGGAAGGAAAGGGGGGGGGGCGCCCCCCTTCCCTTGTCCTATTCGGACTCAGGGGGGCACCCAGCCCCTCCTGGCTCTTCCTCTTCTCCCACTAAGGCCCATCTAGGCCCGTTAGTTCCCCCGGGGGGTTCCGGTAACCCTCCGGCACTCTGGTTTTATCCGAAACTTCTCCGGAACACTTCTGGTGTCCGAATATAGCCATCCAATATATCAATATTTATGTCTCGACCATTTCGAGACTCCTCGTCATGTCCGTGATCACATCCGGGATTCTGAACAATCTTCGGTACATCATATCACATAAACTCACAATGCCAATCGTCATCAAACGTTAAGCGTGCGGACCCTACGGGCTCGAGAACTATGTAGACATGACCGAGACATGTCTCCGGTCAATAACCAATAGCGGAACCTGGATGCTCATATTGGTTCCTACATATTCTACGAAGATCTTTATAGGTCAAACCGCATAACAACATACGTTGTTCCCTTTGTCATCGGTATGTTACTTGCCCGAGATTTGATCGTCGGTATCATCATACCTAGCTCAATCTCGTACCGGAAAGTCTCTTTACTCGTTCCATAATACTTCATCCCGCAACTAACTCATTAGTTACAATGCTTGCAAGGCTTATAGTGATGAGTATTATCGAGAGGGCCCAGAGATACCTCTCCGAAACACGGAGTGACAAATCCTAATCTTGATATATGCCAACCCAACAAACACCTTTGGAGACACCTGTAGAGCACCTTTATAATCACCCATTTACGTTGTGACGTTTGGTAGCACACAAAGTGTTCCTATGGTATTCGGGAGTTGCATAATCTCATAGTCTGAGGAACTTGTATAAGTCATGAAGAAAGCAGTAGCAATGAAACTGGCACGATCATAATGCTAAGCTAACAGATGGGTCATGTCCATCACATCATTCTCCTAATGATGCGATCCCATTCATCAAATGACAACACATGTCTATGGTTAGGAAACATAACCATCTTTGATTAACGAGCTAGTCAAGTAGAGGCATACTAGGGACTATATGTTTTGTCTATGTATTCACACATGTTCTAAGTTTCCGGTTAATACAACCTAGCATGAATAATAAACATTTATCATGAATTAAGGAAATAAATAATACTACCTCTCTCTCAGTTTAGAGGGCGTGCGCGTACCCCTAGGTTGTCAATTTGACCAATCTAATACAAGTCATATATTACAAAAAATATACCAACATAAACTTCGGAGTTTCTACTTTCAAAAGATATAATTTTTGTGCTATATAGTTTATATTAGGGTGATAAAATTGGCAACCTAGGTATACGCGTAGGACTTGTAAACTGAAACGGAGGTAGTAACTTTATTATTGCCTCCAGGGCATTTTTCCTTCAATCTCCCACTTGCACTAGAGTCAATAATCTAGATTACATTGTAATGATTCTAACACCCATGGAGCTTTGGTGTTGATCTTGTTTTGCTCGTGGAAGAGGCTTAGTCAATGGGTCTGCAACATTCAGATCCGTGTGTATCTTGCAAATCTCTATGTCCCCTTCCAACACTTGATGACGGATGGAATTGAAGCGTCTCTTGATGTGCTTGGTTCTCCTGTGAAATTTGGATTCCTTTGCCAAGGCAATTGCACCAGTATTGTCACAAAAGATTTTCATTGGACCCGATGCACTAGGTATGACACCTGGATCGGATATGAGCTCCTTCATCCAAACTCCTTCATTCGCTGCTTCCGAAGCAGCAATGTACTCCACTTCACACGTAGATCCCGCCACGATGGTTTGCTTGGAACTGCACCAAATGAATAAAAATATGTATCTGGTTTGCGACTTAGAGTCATCTGGATCAGTGTCAAAGCTTGCATCAACGTAACTGTTTATGACGAGCTCTTTTTCACCTCCATAAATGAGAAACATATCCTCAGTCCTTTTCAGGTATTTCAGGATGTTCTTGACCGCTGTCAAGTGCTCCACTCTGGGATTACTTTGGTACCTCCCTACTATGCTTATAGCAAGACATACATCAGGTCTGGTACACAACATTGCATACATGATAGAACCTATGGTTGAAGCATAGGGATTGACTTCCATTTTCTCTCTATCTTCTGCGGTGGTCGGGCATTGAGTCTGACTCAACTTCACACCTTGAAACACAGGCAAGAACCCTTTCTTTGACTAATCCATTTTGAACTTCTTCAAAACTTTATCAAGGTATGTGCTTTGTGAAAGTCCAATTAAGTGCCTTGATCTATCTCTATAGATCTTGATGCCCAATATGTAAGCAGCTTCTCCGAGGTCTTTCATAGAAAAACTCTTATTCAGGTATCCCTTTATGCTATCCAGAAATTCTATATCCTTTCCAATCAACAATATGTCATCTACATATAAGATTAGAAATGCTACAGAGCTCCCACTCACTTTCTTGTAAATACATGCTTCTCCAAAAGTATGTATAAAACCAGATGCTTCGATCACACAATCAAAGCGTTTATTCCAACTACGAGAGGCTTGCACCAGTTCATAAATGGATCGCTGGAGCTTGCACACTTTGTTAGCACCCTTTGGATTGACAAAACCTTCCGGTTGCATCATATACAACTCTTCTTCCAGAAATCCATTCAGGAATGTAGTTTTGACATCCACTTGCCAAATTTCATAATCATAAAATGGAGCAATTGCTAACATGATTCGGACAGACTTAAGCATCACTACGGGTGAGAAAGTCTCATCGTAGTCAACTCCTTGAACTAGTCGAAAACCTTTCGCAACAAGTCGAGCTTTGTAAACAGTAACATTACAGTCTGCATTGGTCTTCTTTTCAAAGATCCATTTGGCTTGCTGATCACCGGGCAAGTCCACCAAAGTCCACACTTTGTGTTCATACATGGATCCCATCTCAGATTTCATGGCTTCAAGCCATTTCGCGGAATCTGGGCTCATCATCGCTTCCTCATAGTTCGTAGGTTCATCATGGTCTAGTAACATGACTTCCAGAACAGGATTACCGTACCACTCTGGTGCGGATCTTACTGTGGAAGACCTACGAAGTTTGGTAGTAATTTGATATGAAGTTTCATGATCATCATCATTAACTTCCTCACTAATTGGTGTAGGAATCACTGGAACTGATTTCTATGATGAACTACTTTCCAATAAGGGAGAAGGTACAATTACCTCATCAAGTGCTACTTTCCTCCCACTCACTTCTTTCGAGAGAAACTCCTTCTCTAGAAAGGATCCATTTTTAGCAACAAATATTTTGCCTTTGGATCTGTGATAGAAGGCGTACCCAATAGTTTCCTTTGGGTATCATATGAAGAGCACTTCTCCGATTTGGGTTCGAGCTTATCAGGTTTAAGCTTTTTTCACGTAAGCATCGATTCCCCAAACTTTAAGAAACAACAACTTTGGTTTCTTGCCAAACCACAATTCATAAGGTGTCGCCTCAACGGATTTTGATGGTGCCCTATTTAAAGTGAATGCAGCCGTCTCTAAAGCATAACCCCAAAATGATAGCGGTAAATCAGTAAGAGACATGATCGCACCATATCTAATAAAGTACAATTATGATGTTCGGACACACCATTTCACTGTGGTGTTCCAGGTGGCGTTAATTGTGAAACTATCCCATGTTGTTTCAAATGAAGACCAAACTCATAACTCAAATATTCTCCTCCACGATGAGATCGTAGAAACTTTATTTTCTTGTTACGATGATTTTCAACTTCACTCTGAAATTCTTTGAAATTTTCAAATGTTCCAGACTTATGCTTCATTAAGTATATATAACCATATCTTCTTAAATCATCTGTGAAGGTAAGAAAATAATGATACCCGCCACGAGCTTCAATACTCATTGGACCGCATACATAAGTATGTATTATTTCCAATAAGTCAGTAGCTCGTTCCATTGTTCCTGAGAACGGAGTTTTAGTCATCTTACCCATAAGGCACGGTCCACAAGCACCAAGTTATTCATAATCAAGTCATTCCAAGAGACCATCAGCATGGAGTTTCTTCATGCGCTTTACACCGATATGACCCAAAGGGCAGTGCCACAAATAAGTTGCACTATCATTATTAAACTTATATCTTTTGGCTTCAACACTATGAATATGTGTATCACTAGTATCGAGATTCAACAAAAATAGACCACTCAGCAGGGGTGCATGACCATAAAAGATATTACTCATATAAATAGAATAACCATTATTCTCTAATTTAAATGAATAACCGTCTCGCATTAAACAAGATCCAGATATAACGTTCATGCTCAACGCTGGCACCAAATAACAATTATTCAGGTCTAAAACTAATCCCGATGGTAGATGTAGAGTTAGCGTGCCGACCGCGATCACATCGAATTTGGAACCATTTCCCACGCGCATCATCACCTCGTCCTTAGCCAATCTTCGCTTAATCCGTAGCCCGTGTTTCGAGTTGCAAATATGAGCAACAGAACTAGTATCAAATACCCAGGCTCTACTGCAAGCATTAGTTAAGTACACATCAATAACATGTATATCAAATATACCTTTCACTTTGCCATCCTTCTTATCCACCAAATACTTGGGGCAGTTCCGCTTCCAATGACCAGTCCCTTTGCAGTAGAAGCACTTAGTTTCAGGCTTAGATCCAGACTTGGGTTTCTTCTCTTGAGCGGAAACCTTTTTGTCGTTCTTCTTGAAGTTCCCCTTCTTCCATTTGCCCTTTTTCTTGAAACTAGTGGTCTTATTGACCATCAACACTTGATGCTCCTTTTTGATTTCTGAATAGTCTTGTTCATCCCTTGCATATTATAGTTCATCACGAAGCCTTTATAGCTTGGTGGCAGTGATTGAAGAACTCTGTCAATGACACAATCAACTGGAAGATCAACTCCCAGTTGACTCAAGTGATTATGGTACCTAGACATTCTAAGTATGTGTTCATTGACAGAACTATTCTCCTCCATTTTGCAGCTGTAGAACTTGTTGGAGACTTCATATCTCTCAACTCGGGCATTTGCTTGAAATATTAACTTCAATTCTTGGAACATCTCATATGCTCCATGATGTTCAAAACGTCTTTGAAGTCCCAATTCTAAGCCGTAAAGCATGGCACACTGAACTATCGAGTAGTTATCAGCTTTGCTCTGCCAGACGTTCTTAACGTCATCAGTAGCATCTGCAGCAGGCCTGGCACCCAACGGTGCTTCCAGGACGTAATTCTTCTGTGCAACAATGAGGATAATCCTCAAGTTAAGGACCCAGTCCATGTAGTTGCTGCCATCATCTTTCAACTTAGCTTTCTCTAGGAACGCATTAAAATTCAAAGGAACGGTAGCACGGGCCATTGATCTACAACAACATAGACATGCAAAATACTATCAAGTACTAAGTTCATGATAAATTAAAGTTCAATTAATCATATTACTTAAGAACTCCCACTTAGATAGACATCCCTCTAATCATCTAAGTGATCACGTGATCCAAATCAACTAAACCATGTCCGATCATCACGTGAGATGGAGTAGTTTTCAATGGTGAACATCACTATGTTGATCATATATACTATATGATTCACGCTCGACCTTTTGGTCCAGTGTTCCGAGGCCATATCTGCATATGCTAGGCTCACCAAGTTTAACCCAAGTATTTCGCGTGTGCAAAACTGGCTTGCACCCGTTGTATGTGAACGTAGAGCTTATCACACCCGATCATCACGTGGTGTCTCGGTACGACAAACTATAGCAAAGGTGCATACTCAGGGAGAACACTTGTACCTTGAAATTTAGTAAGGGATCATCTTATAATGCTACCGACGTTCTAAGCAAAATAAGATGCATAAAGGATAAACATCACATGCAATCAAAAATATGTGACATGATATGCCCATCATCATCTTGTGCTCATGATCTCCATCACTGAAGCATCGTCATGATCTCCATCGTCACCGGTGCGACACCTTGATTTCCATCGTAGCATCGTTGTCGTCTTGCCAACTATTGTTAATACGACTATCGCTACCGCTTAGTGATAAAGTAAAACAATTACATGGCGATTGCATTGCATACAATAAAGCGACAACCATATGGCTCCTGCCAGTTGCCGATAACTTTGTTACAAAACATGATCATCTCATACAACAATTTATATCACATCATGCCTTGACCATATCACATCACAGCAATCCCTGCAAAAACAAGTTAGACGTCCTCTACTTTGTTGTTGCAAGTTTTACGTGGCTGCTATGGGCTTCTAGCAAGAACCGTTCTTACCTACGCATCAAAACCATAACGATTTTTCGTCAAGTGTGCTGTTTTAACCTTCAACAAGGATCGGGCGTAGCCACACTCGATTCGACGAAAGTTGGAGAAACAGACACTCACCAGCCACCTATGTGCGAAGCACGTCAGTAGAACCAGTCTCGCGTAAGCATACACATAACAGTCTGAGCTGCTTCATCCAACAATACCGCCGAATCAAAGTATGACATGCTGGTAAGTAGTATGACTATTATCGCCCACAACTCTTTGTGTTCTACTCGTGCATATAACATCTACGCATAGACCTGGCTCGGATGCCACTATTGGGGAATGCGGTAATTTCAAAAAAATTCCTACGATCACGCAAGATCCATCTAGGAGATGCATAGCAAGGACAGGGGAGAGTGTGTCCACGTACCCTCGTAGACCAAAAGCGGAAGCGTTATGACAACACGGTGGATGTAGTCGTATGTCTTCACGATCCGACCGATCCTAGCACCGAAGGCACGACACCTCCGCGATCTGCACACGTTCAGCTCGGTGACGCCCGATGAACTCTAGATGCACTTGAGGTCGAGGTAGAGTTTCGTCAGCACAATGCCGTGGTGACGGTGATGATGAAGTTGCCAACGCAGGGCTTTGCCTAAGAACTAAGACGATATGACCGAGGTGGAAATCTGTGGAGGGGGGCACCGCACACGGCTAAAACAAATGTCAACTTGTGTGTTCTAGGGTGCCCCCTGCCCCCATATATAAAGGAGGAGAGGGGAGGCCGGCTGACCCTCCTTGGGCGCGCCCCTAAGAGGGGAATCCTACTAGGACTCCAAGTCCTAGTAGGTTTCCACCTAAAGGGAGAGAGGGGGAAGGAAGGAAGGGAAGGAAAGGGGGGGCGCCGCCCCCCTTCCCTTGTCCTATTCGGACTCAACGGGGGGCAGCCCTCCTGGCCCTTCCTCTTCTCCCACTAAGGTCCATCTAGGCCCGTTAGTTCCCTCGGGGGGTTCCGGTAACCCTCTGGCACTCAGGTTTTATCCGAAACTTCTCCGGAACACTTCCGTTGTCCGAATATAGCCGTCTAATATATCAATCTTTATGTCTGACCATTTCGAGACTCCTCGTCATGTCCGTGATCACATCCGGGATTCCGAACAATCTTCGGTGTCGGTGTACAGAAGTAAGGGCACTACTTTGTACCCCTTTACATGTGCACGGGCAGTCACAGCCACGCCTGCGGCCACACTTAAGCGGGGCAGGGGCAGGGAATCAAAGCCACAAGGCGGTCAAAGCAACGCCAAGACAGAGACATGAAAAGCAAGAGGGCGAGGTGGGTTCCCCTGGCAAGACCCTTGCCGGGGCAGCTTGCCCAACCCCAACGGAGCGCACCACCCTCGAGCCCAAGGTTCCCGACAACCAGATTGGAACCAACGCTCGGGAGGCGCCTCCATGGTGGCATGCAGATCTTTGTGAAGACTCATACATCTCCAACGTATCTACTTTTCCAAACACTTTTGCCCTTGTTTTGGACTCTAACTTGCATGATTTGAATGAAACTAACCCGGACTGACGTTGTTTTCAGCAGAACTGCCATGATGTTGTTTTATGTGTAGAAAAGAAAAGTTCTCGGAATGTCTTGAAAATCCACGAAGGCACTTTTTGGAATTAATAAGAATTTCTGGGTGAAAGAAATACACTAGGGGGCCCACGGCCTGTCCACGAGACAGGGGGGCACCCCCCTATAGGGCACACCCCCTATCTCGTGGGCTCTCTGGACCCCCACCGACCTCAACTCCAACTCCATATATTCACGTTCGGGGAGAAAAAAATCAGAGAGAAAGTTTCATCGCGTTTTACGGCACGGAGCCACCGCCAAGCCCTAATCTCTCTCGGGAGGACTGATCTGGAGTCCGTTCGGGGCTCCGGAGAGGGGGATTCGTCGCCATCGTCATCATCAATCATCCTCCATCACCAATTTCATGATGCTCACCGCCGTGCGTGAGTAATTCCATCATAGGCTTGCTGGACGGTGATGGGTTGGATGAGATTTACCATGTAATCAAGTTAGTTTTGTTAGGGTTTGATCCCTAGTATCCACTATGTTCTGAGATTGATGTTGCTATGACTTTGCTATGCTTAATGCTTGTCACTAGGGCCCGACTGCCATGATTTTAGATCTGAACCTGTTATGTTTTTATGAATATATGTGTGTTCTTGATCCTATCTTGCAAGTCTATAGTCACCTATTATGTGTTATGATCCGACAACCCCGAAGTGACAATAATCGGGATACTTCTCGGTGATGACCGTAGTTTGAGGAGTTCATGTATTTACTATGTGCTAATGCTTTGTTCTGGTTCTCTATTAAAAGGAGGCCTTAATATCCCTTAGTTTCCGTTAGGACCCCGCTGCCACGGGAGGGTAGGACAAAAGATGTCATGCAAGTTCTTTTCCATAAGCACGTATGACATTTACGGAATACATGCCTACATTACATTGATGAACTGGAGCTAGTTCTGTGTCACCCTATGTTATAGCTATTACATGAGGAATCGCATCCGGCATAATTATACATCACTGATCCATTGCCTACGAGCTTTTCATATATTGTTCTTCGCTTATTTACTTTTCCGTTGCTACTGGTACAATTACTACAAAAACCCAAAAACTATTATCTTTACTTTTGCTACCGTTACCTTTATTATCAAACCGCTTTTGCTACTAAATACTTTGCTGCAGATACTAAGTTATCCAGGTGTGGTTGAATTGACAACTCAACTGCTAATACTCAAGAATATTCTTTGGCTCCCCTTGTGTCGAATCAATATATTTGGGTTGAATACTTTGCCCTCGAAAGCTGTTGCGATCCCCTACACTTGTGGGTTATCAAGACTAATTTCTGGCGCCGCTACCAGGGAGCATAGCTCTATTCTCTGAGTCACTTGGGATTTATATCTGTTGATCACTATGAAGAACTTGAAAGACGACAGAACTACGATTTTGCCGTCAACTACGAGGGGAGGTAAGGAAGTTCCATCTAGCTCTGCACTAGATTTTCCTTCCGTTATTAGTAGGCTTGTGACACCTAAACCTGCTACTGCTATGAATTCTGATATGTCGCATGTTATTGATGATGCCACTTCTGCTATGCATGATGAAACTACTTATGTGCATGATACTACTTTGCCATTAGGTGAATATCTTGATGAACAACTTGCTAGAGTTAGGGGGAATGAAAATATTGAAGATGCTATTATTGATGATAGTGATGATGAAGGTTCTCCCAATGATTATGTATTGCCTATTGTTCCTGAGGGTTATGTAATGAATGAAGAAGCTGCTAGAGCTATCTTTGCTTGCAATGATAGATATGATCTTAAGAAATTATTAGCTAAATGGAAGCAGCAGTCTCTTAATGCTAGAATGAAACCCGACCCTGCTTTTGCTACTTCACCTATTTGTGTTACTGATAAGGATTATGAATTCTCTATTCATCCTGAGATTATTACTTTAGTTGAATCTGATCCTTTTTATGGCCTTGAATCTGAAACTGTTGTGGCACATCTTACCAAGTTGAATGATATAGCTACCCTGTTTACTAATGATGAGAAGTCCCGCTATTTTTATATCCTTAAGATATTTCCGTTCTCGTTAAAGGGTGATGCTAAGACTTGGTATAATTCTCTTGCTCATGGTTGTGTGCATAGTCCCCAGGGTATGATTTATTACTTCTCTGCTAAATATTTCCCTGCTCATAAGAAACAAGCTGCCTTGCGGGAAATATATAATTTTGTGCAAATCAAAGAAGAGAGTCTCCCACAAGCTTGGGGGAGGCTTCTCCGGTTACTTATTGCTTTGCCTGATCATCCTCTTAAGAAAAATAAAATACTTGATATCTTTTATAATGGACTAACCGATGCTTCCAAGGATTACTTAGATAGTTGTGCTGGTTGTGTTTTCAGGGAAAGGACAGTCGACGAAGCTGAAATATTATTGAATAATATGTTGACTAATGAAAATAATTGGACTCTTCCTGAGCCAATTCCTGAGGCAATTCCTGAACCAATTGAGCCAACTCCCGAGCCTATTCCTAAACCCACTCCGAAGAAGAGAGGTGTTTTATTTCTCAGTCCTGAAGATATGCAAGAGGCAAAGAAATCAATGAAAGAAAAAGGTATTAAAGCTGAAGATGTTAAGAATTTACCTCCTATTGAAGAAATACATGGTCTTAATATACCGCCTGTTGAAGAACCACATTGTCTTGATAACTCGACATAGGTAGTAAAGGTAAATTCTCTCTATAGATATGATAAAGTTGAAATCCCCTCTACTAAATTTCATAGCCCATGCTTAGATGAATTTGATGACTTTTTGGCTAGACAAGAGAGTTTTAATGCTTATGTTGGTAGAGAGTTAAAGAATAATGCTTTCGAGATAGGACGTGTGAGCGATAATATGGCTAGAGTTAAAGGAGAACTCCAACTCATTAGCAAATATGCCTCTATGGTTGCTACTCAAGCTGAGCAAGTACTTAAAGCTCAAAATGATTTGCTTGATGAATTAAATAATAAAAATGACTTTGCTGTTTGAGTGGCTACTAGAAATGGTAGAATGACTCAGGAACCTTTGTATCCTGAAGGCCACCCTAAGAGAGTCGAGCAAGATTCTCAGAGAAATAATTTAGAGGCACCTAGTTCTTCTAAAAAGAGGAAAAAGAAAAACGATAGAACTTTGCATGCTTCTAGTGAACCTACTGTAGACACACCTGAGAATCCTAATGATATTTCTATCTCTAATGCTGAAACACAATCAGGTGATGAACATGAACTTAGTGATAATGTTAATGATAATGTTCATGTTGATGCTCAACCTAGCAAAAACAATGAAGTAGAGATTGAACCTGCTGTTGATCTTGATAACTCACAATCATAGAATCAATGTTATGATAAGAGAGATTTTGTTGCTAGGAAGCACGGTAGAGAAAGAGAACCATGGGTTTAGAAACCCATGCCCTTTCCTCCTAAACCATCCAAGTCAAAGGATGGTGAGGATTTTGAGCGCTTTGCTGAAATGATTAGACCTATTTTCTTGTATGCGTTTAACTGATATGCTTAAAGTAAATCCTTATGCTAAGTATATGAAGGATATCATTACAAATAAAAGAAAGATACCGGAAGCTGAAATTTCCACCATGCTTGCTAATTACCCTTTTAAGGGTGGAATACCAAAGAAACTTGGAGATCCGGGTGTACCAACTATACCATGCTCCATTAAAATAAATTATGTCAGATCTGCTTTATGTGATCTTGGAGCCGGTGTTAGTGTTATGCCTCTCCCTTTATATCGTAGACTTGAATTGAATAAGTTGACACCTAAGATATCTTTGCAAATGGCCGATAAATCAACTGCTATACCTGTCGGTATTTGTGAGGATGTGCCTGTTGTGGTTGCAAATGTCACTATCTTAACGGACTTTGTTATTCTTGATATTCCCGAGGACGATAGTATGTCTATTATCCTTGGTAGACCTTTTCTTAACACTGCAGGGGCTGTTATTGATTGCAACAAAGGCAATGTCACTTTTCATATTAATGGTAATGAGCATACGGTACACTTCTCGAGGAAACAATCTCAAGTTCATAGCATCAATTCTATTGGAAAAGTTCCAACTATTATTATTGGAGGTTTTGAATTTCCTCTCCCTACTGTCAAGAAAAAGTATGATATTCTTATTGTTGGGGATTTCCATATCCCCGTTGAGGTAACTTAGTGTTATTCAAAATTTCTATGGCTCCGTGTTATTCGGAATGAGTTTGTTAACAAGACTTGATCATTAGTGGATTCATTTTGATGATCATGAGATGGATGAAACTAGAAGGCACAACCTTCTGTACCCACTTTTTACTTTCTGTTATTTAGAATAAATAAAGCAAAAATAGTATTATCTGTCTGTTTTCTGAATTATCCGTGCATTAAAAAATATCCGAAAAATAAAAGTGCTCCAAATGCCTTGCAAATTTAGTATGACTTTTTATGGAATATTTGAGGATTTTAGGCACTGAAAACACTGTAGGAGGGGCAAGCACCAGGCCACGAGAGTGGAGGGCGCGCCCACCCCACCTGGGCACGCCCCCTGTCTCGTGGGCCCCTGGTGGCCCCCCTCCACTTATGCCAGCACCCACACACTTCATCTTCTACCCAAAAAATCCCCATCCAGCTCAAGCACGAGCTCTAGCTCATTTTGCTGCGATTTTCGATCTCCTTGCTCAAAGCTCCATTCACAAAACTGCTTTGGGAGATTGTTGCTTGGTATGTGACTCCTCCATCGGTCCAATTAGTTTTTGTTCTAGTGCTTTATTCATTGCAATTTTTTGCTGCATAGGTGACCATGTTCTTGAGCTTGCATGTTAAATTTATGAGGTCCCAAGCAATTCTAATGCATGATATAGGCTCTAGGCACTTGTAGGAGTAGTTGCTACCAATCTTGTTTAGTTTTATTCACTTTTATTTTGAAGTTATTAAAATTTCAGAATTTTTTAGAAAATGTTATGGAAACTTTTGAGGGGCTCTTCTAGCCAAAGCTTTCAGGAAAAACAAGCCAAAGAGAAGGAAAAAGCCAAGTATAATCTTCCTCGCTTAGTGGAAGTACGGTCGTGTGAATGGCCATGTGAGGATTTCTTGAAAGAAGCTGGAATTCATGAAGATTTTTATTCTTTGATCAAGACTACAGGCCTCACCGGTTTCATCAACAACCGGATCGATCAGTATCTCTTACTCACCAATACTTTCGTGCAAAACTTTTATTATTATCCTAAGAAGTCACCGCCTGCAGTATCATTTCATTTATATGATAAATTTAGAGAAATGTCTTTACGTAATTTCTGCGCGGTGTGTAGGATATCTTATGAGGGAGAATTAGAGGAACCCCATCATGAAGATGTGGATGGCTTTGTTAAAACTATAGCTATAGAGGAGCCAAAGAAGGGATCTGAGGCAAAAGTCTCTAGCATACACTTTCCTGTTTTACGCTACTTTGCCATATTTGCTAGTAGATGCGTGATTGGTCGTGGAAATAGTGGAAACTTGAGCGTTCCTGATATTATCATTATTCAACATGCCTTGCTTGGAGACAATACTTTTAGTATGGGCGCCGTTGTTGCTAAGCGGCTAGCCCTGAATCATACAAAAGGCCCCATATTTGGAGGTATCTATGTTGCACGTCTTGCTAGACATTTTCAGATACCCATTAGGCACCATGATAAAGAGGAGACAAAATTGCCTCCTCACATTTTAGATTACAAGAGCATGGTAGCACACAAGTTTATTGTTGACAACGAAGATAGGATGCTCTTGTATAAACTTAGATTTAATAAGAAACACTTTGAGATTATTATTTTGCCTGCGCCTCTGTTGTTTGATTTGCTTGCAGAAAATTTTCTTGTCACACCAGAAGCGGTGAACAATCATCGAGCCCAAGCTTTTACTCTAGAACCTGAACCTGAGCCGGAACCTGAACTGGACCCTTATCGTGCATCATTTGTCCAGTGGGACCCGGAGATGACCAGCTAGTGGTATCCTGATTACACCTCCCAGTACACCGGGGAGAGTAGCGGCGGTCCTTGGTACTAGACCAACTTAGGCCAAAAGCCTAAGCTTGGGGGAGTACGTATTTCTCACTGACTTTACATTTATGTTCACACACTAGTCGTCGGTGCTCATACTCTTTCATTGTATTATCCATGCTAGTTTAAATTTCTTTTTCTAGTTTTCTTCTTGTGTGTTTGATAAACCTTAAGAAAAAAATAGTTAGTTTAATTTCCATGCTTGTGGTAGAAATTAAAATGAAAACACAAAAAGATTTCTCGTTCTTCTTTTACTTGTTGGGAGCTTTCCCGTGTAAATAGTTTTCTTTTCTTTTCTTTCCTTTGGGGGTTAAGAAGACTATATTGAAAATGCTTAGTGGCTCTCATATGCATGATTGTTTATTTAACTTAGAGCTCATATTACTTGTCTTCTCTCTTGAGCTGAATGCTTGCAGATTCCAGCTTAGTCCAATGCACGTGCACTCTTATTATTATACACCTCGTTCGGTCGTGCAAGTGAAAGGCAATAATGACGATATATGATGGACTTATTGAGATGAGAAAAGCTGGTATGAACTCAACCTCTCTTGTTTTTGTAAATATGATGAGTTCATCGTTTCTGATTCAGCTTATTATGAAGTAAACATATTTGCAATGACATTTAGAGATTATAGTTGCTTGTGCCATGCTTGATTAGCTATGAGTTATAATGGTTTACCTTGCGTGCCAACATGCTATTAGAATGATTATGATGTGGTATGATGGGATGGTATCCTCCTTTGAACGAATTGAGTGTCTCGACTTGGCACACGTTCACGCATGTAGTTGAATCAAATCAACATAGCCTTCATGATATTTATGTTCATGGTAGATTATATCCTACTCATGCTTGTACTCGGTGTAAATTAATTTTAATGCATGTTCATGACTGTTGTCGCTCTCTCAGTTGGTCGCTTCCCAGTCTTTTGCTAGCCTTCACCTGTACTAAGCGGGAATACTGCTTGTGCATCCAAACTCCTTAAACCCCAAAGTTATTCCATATGAGTCCACTATACCTTCCTATATGCGGTATTTACCTGCCGTTCCAAGTAAATTTGTATGTGCCAAACTCCAAACCTTCAAATGAAATTCTGTTTTGTATGCTCGAGCAGCTCATGTTACAACTAGGGTTGCCTATATCTTCCATGCTAGGTGGGTTATTCTCAAGAGGAGTGGACTCCGCTCCTCATTCACGAAAAGGGCGATGCAAACGGGATGCCCAGTCCCATGATCCAAAAGATCAAAGCAAATCAAAATAATTAAACAAAACTCCCCCAAGGCTGTTGTTAGTTGGGGCACTTCCGTTGTTTCGAGCAAGCCATGGATTGATGCTTGTTGGTGGTTGGGGGAGTATAAACCTTTACCATTCTGTTTGGGAACTGCCTATAATGCATGTAGTATGGAAGATACAGCCATCTCATAGTTGTTGCATTGACAACAAAAGTATGCCGCTCAAAATGTTATTCAATCTCTATTTTAAAATCAAGCTGTGGCACCTCTACAAATCCCTGCTTCCCTCTGTGAAGGGCCTATCTATTTACTTTTATGTTGAGTCATCACCCTTCTTATTAAAAGCACCCGCTGGAGAGCACACTGTCATTTACATTCATTACTATTGGTTTATATTGGGTATGACTTGACTAGATCTCTTTTACCATGAATTACAATGTTTAGTCAGTCCTTGATCTTTAAAGGTGCTCTGCATTTATGTTTTGCGGTCTCAGAAAGGGCTAGCGAGATACCATTTTGTTATATCATGTTATGATTATTTTGAGGAAGTGTTGTCATCCGAGTTTTATTATTATGGCTCGCTAGCTGATTATACTATTGATATGAGTAATTGTGAGACCTAGGTGTTATTGTGAGTATGGTTAGTTCATAATATTTGCTGAAACTTGAATGCTGTCTTTTTTCATGTTTACAACAACAAGAGCAAACAGAGTTTGTAAAAGTTTTCTTTATCACTTTCAGTTTATCAACTGAATTGCTTGAGGACAAGCAAAGGTTTAAGCTTGGGGGAGTTTATACGTCTCCAACGTATCTACTTTTCCAAACACTTTTGCCCTTGTTTTGGACTCTAACTTGCATGATTTGAATGAAACTAACCCGGACTGACGCTGTTTTCAGCAGAACTGCCATGATGTTGTTTTATGTGTAGAAAAGAAAAGTTCTCGGAATGTCCTGAAAATCCACGAAGGCACTTTTTGGAATTAATAAAAAAATTTGGGTGAAAGAAATACACCAGGGGGACCACGGCCTGTCCACAAGACAGGGGGCGCCCCCCCCTATAGGGCGCGCCCCCTATCTCGTGGGCCCCCTGGACCTCCACCAACCTCAACTCCAACTCCATATATTCACGTTCGGGGAGAAAATATCAGAGAGAAAGTTTGATCGAGTTTTACGACACGGAGCCGCCGCCAAGCCCTAATCTCTCTCGGGAGGGCTGATCTGGAGTCCGTTCGGGGCTCCGGAGAGGGGGATTCGTCGCTGTCGTCATCATCAACCATCCTCTATCACCAATTTCATGATGCTCACCGTCGTGCGTGAGTAATTCCATCGTAGGCTTGCTGTACGGTGATGGGTTGGATGAGATTTACCATGTAATCAAGTTCGTTTTGTTAGGGTTTGATCCCTAGTATCCACTATGTTCTGAGATTGATGTTGCTATGACTTTGCTATGCTTAATGCTTGTCACTAGGGCCCGAGTGCCATGATTTCAGATCTGAACCTATTATGTTTTCATGAATATATGTGTGTTCTTGATCCTATCTTGCAAGTCTATAGTCACCTATTATGTGTTATGATCCGACAACCCCGAAGTGACAATAATCGGGATACTTCTCGGTGATGACCGTAGTTTGAGGAGTTCATGTATTCACTATGTGCTAATGCTTTGTTCCGGTTCTCTATTAAAAGGAGGCCTTAATATCCCTTAGTTTCCGTTAGGACCCCGCTGCCACTGGAGGGTAGGACAAAAGATGTCATGCAAGTTCTTTTCCATAAGCACGTATGACTATTTACGGAATACATGCCTACATTACATTGATGAACTGGAGCTAGTTCTGTGTCACCCTATGTTATAGCTATGACATGAGGAATCGCATCCGGCATAATTATCCATCACTGATCCATTGCCTACGAGATTTTCATATATTGTTCTTCGCTTATTTACTTTTCCGTTGCTACTGTTACAATTACTACAAAACCCAAAAACTATTATCTTTACTTTTGCTACCGTTACCTTTATTATCAAACTGCTTTTGCTACTAAATACTTTGCTACAGATACTAAGTTATCCAGGTGTGGTTGAATTGACAACTCAACTGCTAATACTCAAGAATATTCTTTGGCTCCCCTTGTATCGAATCAATAAATTTGGGTTGAATACTTTACCCTCAAAAGTTGTTGCGATCACCTACACTTGTGGGTTATCAAGGACCATTAACACCCCAGATCAGATGAAGACCAGAAGATGAAACCTCCGGCGACATCCTTGCCGGGGACGACCGCAACGCCACGGCAAGACCCTTGTCGAGGACATCAACGAGGCCGCGGCCAATCCCGCACACGCCAAGGCCCCACCGCCGTTCCCATGCAGCTGCCAGCCAGCCAGCCAGGCGAGCACCTGCATGGTGACGCGCAGTCCCGAGGCCAACTCAGCGCATGCCCACGTGGCATGCAAATCTTCGTGAAGGCCCTACCACCATGCCACCTTAGCAGCTTGCCAACCTACATGGCACCGTGCGCACCACTGGCCTGGACGCGTGTCGGAGCGAGGTGGGGCGGCGGCGGATGGGACGGGGGCTGGTTTCCGTCCCCGATAAAGTGAGGGGGACACCTAAGGGGGGCACTAAATGCGTCTTGTCCCGTAATGGCTAAGCGATAAGCTTAGCCACTGTACACCGATGCCACCTCCTGTGTGCCACTGTGGCGATCCCCTTGACTATAAAAGGAGGCCCGAGGCATCCAGGAGAAGGGTTCGGACCCTTGGGCAAGTGACACTCATCGTAGGTAGCTCAAGAACTCCAAGAACACTCAAATAGACACAAAAGCTGGACTAGGGTATTACGCATCCTCGCGGCCCGAACCTGGGTAAATGACCCATGTGCTTGTGCTGATTGCTGATCCCGCTCTTCTCACGACCCCGCGCCCCGCAACTGTAGTAGGGATCCACGTGATCCCATAGGTGTCATTCCCACCGACATATTTGGCGCGCCAGGTAGGGGAGGTAGTCGTGAGAATTTGGTTTAGCAGCTAGTCCAACAGCTCTTCATCGCCATGGCCCCCAAGAGGAAGACGACCACGGTGATTGGTTCATCTGGAACTGGACTGCCTATACCAGTGTGGGCCAGTAGCGGGCCGGTCACGGAAAGAACTCATGGCACGGCCCGCGAACACCTACATCACCCTAGCAGTCCAGACCTGGCGAGTGGCGTCATTCGTGCGCCAGGCGACGGGCCTCACACCGCAAACTCCAGAGACGGAGTTGCCCCCCCCCCGCAGGTGGCGCAGGGCCCTCCAGGGGCATCCCCATGCCGCCCGACGAACACCGGCGCCCACAACGCATTCTTCCCAAGTTGTGCGCGATGAGCAGTGCCACCCCGCTGGTGAAAATGGCAGACGGCCGCAGGGCCATGATAGAGCTCCTTCTAACATAGTTAGAAGTCGAAGCGTGTCACGGTCCATGCAGCTTTCGCCGCCGCCCACGCCAGCAGAAGCTCTGGCACGCACACGGCTGCTCCTCGACTTTCCTCCTGCTGCGGAGAGGCTCGATGAGCGGAGAGCCACTGTCCGGAGCCTCGTCGGCATCGCCAATAAAGATGAGCCGCGGCCAGCGGGGCCCGTAGGCTATCACTCCATCGAGCCACCGCATGCCAGTGGTGGAAGGGCCGGGGGCGATGCAGCCACGGTGCATTCTCCTCCCCCATGCCAGCCACCGCGGGTGTCGATCCGTCGCAATGACGCATGCGATAATATCTCCATAGCATTGTCCGGTCCGCGGACCCACCGCGACCAGCGTCAAGTCCTTCGGGAGCGATCCCTTGAAGACGCTCGAACCACCATCGAGTGCTGGCATGATGCACGCCACCAATCAGACAGGCGGGCAGGACCCACTATGGACCACCCGGTATCGGGAGGCTACGGTGGCCTACCCTACGAGGTGGGTTGTCTAGCTTTCACTCATGAGCTGCGGCAGTTCCAGTGGCCCTCCCACTGCACGTTCAAGCCCAACGTTGGCTAGAAGTACAACGGCAAGACTCACCCGTCGGAGTTCCTCAGCATCTACACCATCGCGACGCAAGCTGCTGGAGCCCGCGGCGATAAGGTGCTTGCCAATTACTTCCCTTTGGCGCTCAAGCCCAATGTCATGTCATGGTTGATGCACTTGCCGGTGGACTCCATTTCCTCTTGGTCGGATCTGTGCCATGAGTTCGTTGGCGCCTTCACTGGAGGCCATCAAGCTCATGGCCAGGCAAGCGACCTGCATATTATCCCCGAGAAGGAAGGAGAAAACTTGCGCAAGTACATCCAAAGGTTCAGCCGAGTGCAGCATAACATCCCAGACGTTCATCCCACCACCGTGATCAGTGCATTCCATCAGAATGTGCGTAACCACAAGATGCATGAGGAGCTGGCGATGAACAAGGTCAAGGATGTGGCCGAACTTTATGTCCTGGCCGATAGGTGCGCTCGGGCTGAGGAGGGGAGGAAGTACCCCGACGAGGACACCAGTGCGGAAATTGACTCCATAGACAGCGACACTGCCGCCCCGACAAAGAAGGGTCGGCGCCATAATAGAAAGCGCAAGGGCAAGGCTGTGCTTGCCGTCGAGGTATCCGACGACACCGGCACTGCCAAGAAGGCCAAGGCAAGCGACCCCGGCAAGGAGGTTGCCGGGTGTGCCGCTTGCCGGGCATTGGCGGCTGCCGACAAGCCAGGGGGCTCCGACAAGTAGTATTGCAAGATCCACCGCACCAAAGGCCACGACCTCCAGAACTGCCGACAAGTTGAGCTACTTGCTGACAAGCAGAAAGCTGAATATGAGAGGCGGGACAAGGAGAAGGGTTAAGACGGTGCCGAAGGGTCCGGCAAGAAGCGTAGTGGCCAAGGAGGCCACCGCAGTAAGGACAACCAGCAAGAGAGGCCTACCCGGGGCCGCAACAAGAAGCAGGAAGATGATGATCATGACGATGACGATGAGTCCGGTAACCACGAGTTCCAGAAAGCCACAGAGGCCATGTGCGTCGATGGTGGCGCCTCGCTGCACATGTCTCACCGCTAGGTCAAGTAGTGGGCGCGTGAGATCATGGCGGTGGAGCCACCACTCGACGCGCGGAAGCCATTGAAGTGGTCCAGCACGCATATCATCTTTGATTCCGAGGACCACCCCGATCGCACTACTGCGGTCGGGTGCTTGCCTTTGTTGGTTTCCCCAACAATCCGCAACCTCAAGGTGACAAAGATGCTAGTTGACGGTGGGGCCGGTCTGAACTTGATTTCGCCTGTTGTGGTCAGAAGGCTATAAATTCCTGATGGAGACCTCGAGGAGACGGGTACGTTTCAAGGGGTCAACCCGGGAAGAAGCCAGCCGAAGGGCAAGGTCACGCTACCCATGACGTTTGGAGGCGAATTGAATTACCCTATGGAGAGGATCGTCTTTGACGTAGCCAAGATCCCCTTGCCTTACAATGGGATCCTCGTCCGCCCAACACTAGCCAAGTTCATGGCAGCGTCACATTACTGTAACGACCGGACCTGAATGGATCAAGTCTCTGTGCTTAGGTGTCATCCCTGGATCGGTATGCTGACACACACAGTACTCGAGGATTTATAACAGAGGTAAATCACATGTATAAAATAACGTAAATACTATTACCTCAATCCAAAATAGCGGAAGTAACAATCAGGTTGTGGATTCCCATCAACACCAACGGCAAAGTTGAGTATAGGAAATCATAACCCTAACGTATCACTTACTCATCGTAAGATCCTGCAACATGAGACGTTGCAGCCACAGAGGGTCAGTACGTTGAATGTACTGGCAAATTCACACCATAGAGCAATGATGAATAAAGTCTATCACTACATGCATATATGGCTGGTGGAGGCTCTATGGTTATAATGTTTTTGCGAAAAGCCAAATTTTCCCTACTACAAAGGAATAAATTTATTTAACTATCATGGTGGTTGTTAAACATTGAGAATGGTTGACAGCATTCTCAATCCCAATTAAAAGTACTCATTAAAACCTAACAATATTGATTATAGTAACATGATGAGATACTTAAGATGCTCCAAGTACTAGATACTCAAGATTGTCCATAACCGGGGACACGGCTAACCATGATTAGATTGTACACTCTGCAGAGGTTTGCGCACTTTTCCCCACAAGACTCGATCGCCTCCGTTGGATTTCTCGCACTACATGGTGTTTGAGAAACGGATAACCGAGACACAGTCTTTCAGAAACATTAACTCTCTACTCCGGGTAGACCATACCAAACCTACAAAACCCACTACCTGCTGATCCACCTCTTCAAGAGCTTCACGTAACTTACTCAACTATGCTAGAGCCCATAATAGCTTGTGGCTGCACACGGAAGTTTCTAGCATGAATAATCTTAGTTCCCTTTGAGCCTGGGTGGCGGTCCATAGGAAAATCACACGGTAACCCCAGGATTTCCAAAAAAAAAACAGGCAATCAGTGGATACCCCAGGTGCCTCAATCCACCCAGATGTGTATTAAAATTGCCACCTTAAGTAAACCATTGATTAACAATCTCACATCTGTCATGGAAACACTCAAACCCAATCCACGTCTACGAGCATAGCATGGCAATATAAGCATAACGTAGAAGTAACTCCCAAGGGTTTGATAATAAACAGGGCAATAGGTTCTACCTCAGCAACTACTTCCCAATACCCACAAGTTAATGACATCCTAACCATGCAATGTTTGAGGGTTGAAACTAATGCATAAAAACTGGGTATGGAAAGAGTATGATCAATGTGTGAACTTGCCTGCAATGTTGATGAAGATGATTCGCACTCAAAACTCTTGATAGGTCTACTCGTCACACTCCGGTCAATTTATCACGATCAAGCAATGGTAACCACACATAAGCAATCACTCAAAAGATCGGAAAGAACGAAAAGAACAACTCGGAAAAACGTCAAAACCAAGCAAATAACTCTTGCAGCATAAAACAATTTCTAACAGTAGCAATATTAAGTGAATTTGGCCTTATCAGAAAGTTTAGGTCAAGAGCTTCGATTTGCAAAAAGAATCAACTCAAACGGAGTTATAAAACTCAAGTTACAACCAAACGAAGTTTAAATACAAATCTGTTTGAATTCAAATTTTAAATCTTTCAAAAATATGTTTAAGTTGTTTTACTGGATAGAGGAGATTGTAACGAAGAAGTGGGCGTTGGTTTCGTTGGATTTGGACTAACGAGTAAAAAGTTGTGAACATTTGAAAACCAGGGACTAATCTGTAAATAATTATATTCATGGATAGGTCCCTGTCGTAAATAAACTGAAAAGGAAAATACTAAATAATGAACATTCACTGCTGAACCCTAAACTATGAATGCGTTCACTCCAGAGGCTTAGACCAGGAACGTTTGCTAAATAGAGGATACCGGTTCGAAAAAAAAACTAACCTAGATCTAATCCAGGCCGTAGAAGGGGAAACAGACGGCCGGGGTAGCTCCGGGGCGTACCGCGGCGGTGGAGGTCGACGTCGCCGGAGAAGACGGCGGCGGCGGCGTCAGCTTTGAGCGGGCAGCGACTCCGGTGGTCCTCCGGCGTGGCCGTGGGGTCGGGAAGAAGCGGCGCGACGCGACGGTGGCGATGGTGGTGGTGGCGTGATCGAGGCGACGGAGTGGAGCGGCGGTGGTGGCTGGATCTCGCCGGAGTGGCGGCTTCATGGCGAGAGGTGCAGTGGTGGCGAAAAAGAGAGAGGGTGGTGAGGATTTATAGGAGGCGGCGGTGGCGTGGAGGAGGGCAAAGGCGGGGGTGGCGGGTCGGTCCAACGGCAGCGTCTGGCGGTGGACTCAGCTGGAGCTCGAGACGAGGCCTTCAAGACTTTGGCTGGGCTGGCTGGGCCGGCCCAGTCGGTAGAAGTTTTTTTTTGAAAAAGATTTTCCATACAAAAAAATAATAACAACAAAATAAAAATAAAAATATTATATGGGCATATAATATATCAAAATTTGCAAAAAAAGATTTCCTACAAGATGAACATTTTTATAGCATCTAATAAAATTCACACTAATTTAAATAAAACAAACAGTGCTACTGCTCTAATAAAATCCAGTAAAAATCATTTTAAAAAAAAATACCAAAATGAATTCAAATTTATTTCTCTCCAATTTTCTATTGTAGGGAATCATGTTACCCTAATTTCTGTATATTTTATTTTTTTGGAGAAAAATAATTTGAATAAAACTCAAATAACTCCAAATTGAAAATAAATTCAAAAGAACTTTGAATTTAATTCTTTGAAACTCCCAACTCATATTTCATATGTTTGAGAAGTCATTTTATCTTCGCTCGTAAAAATCATTGAGTTGCATAAAGTTCCTGGGTTGGAAATATTTTCCAAATGAAATTCAAATATTTTCAAATACCCTTTCATTTAATTAAATGGAAGAAGTCATATCATCTTCGCTCAAGGGTTTTGTATTTGAAAAGAATTTGAATTCATGAAGATCAGAAAAGAAAATGAAAGTTTGGGAAAGTCCTTTTATTCCCTCTCATTTAACTTTCAAAAGTTTTGAATCACTCAATTTCACACAAGCAATCAAACAATCAATCAAAACTATCTATTTATTATAACATTCCAAAATTTAGAATTTTGGGATGTTACAAACCTACCACCCTTAAAATGAATCTCGTCCTCGAGATTCGGAGAGGCTAGCAAGAAATAGGTTAGGGTAGGGGGTCTTCAGAATCCATCGGTCATCTCCGGGGTCTCGGGTGCTACCACGCTTAGAAGCATGGTTACGATTCCATCAAAACTCATATACTCCATCCTTAATCCTGACAGTGTCGGTCTTCTCAGATCTCGAAAAAATTCCTTCTCTGGGCTCTTCTGGTAGTGGCATACCTTTCCTCAATACTTCTGTCCTTTCATATTGGTAAGGTTATTCCGAGACTGGGTTTTCTTAGCTGACGGGTCTGGAGCCAATACTAAACAACTATCGATATCTCATGGTGGTCAAAAATTTATGGTTTCTCCTGCAGGAAATGGGTCTGGGCTGAACCTCACCGTATGGCCTACGATTGGCAACAACTGCCTGGTACAAGGAAAAAAAACTTATACCCTTCTAAGTTTTAAACAAGGTTTTGATCGTCGTCTCTCTACTATAGGTAAGTCACTCAGATTTACCATCCCATATAGCAAGGCGAACAATAAGAGTAAGTCGGTATGGTGATCAATCCATTCCGCATCCAAATCATTACCTTGTATACGGTTTAGCGAATCTCGCATTCTAACACTCGGTCATCCTCACAAGCATTACAGAATTTCTCTTGTCGACGAAACAAGTTCGGAAAATCCATTGATTCTGCAAGCTAGACAAACAACTATCGGTCCTTCACCACTCTCAGGTTTGGCATAAACTCCTATAAGATCGTCTATGGGTAAGGTCGTAATCTCCTCCAGGGTTTTTCCTTCAGCAAGAGTGTGCTTGCTTCTTGGCAGGTCCTCGGGCCTATGGGTTATGGCCCATCTCATGTCTTGTAAACCTTGAACTCATCATCACGGGCAACTGATCGTTATTCCAACATTCAACTTCCATCTTCCTAGCATACTTAAAATCCATCCATTTGTGATGTCTTTCTTCCTTCTATTTGTACTAAACTAGGACATGATGACTTAGACTCATCATGGAATTTCCATTGATCCATATTTCCGACATCATACCTCCTTTATATCCAATAGTAATTCATCTCTTCATCCTCGTGGGATGTCCCACTTACCGAGATAACAACTTATACTTATGAAGTCCATACTCCACTTCGTGGAACATCATTATACTTTTCAGGGGTCAAATCTCCTCACATGGGTACTACCACCCTTAAAATGCTCCAATCTCATCCATAGACCATATTTCTCATATCCTTGAAAATGGTCAAAATCTTTCTTCATAGAGTAACAACTCATAAAATCCAAAATAGTACCAACGATGATAACTTTATTTATTCTCCAATTACTACAATCTCCTGTATTTCCATTACATGCCTCAACTCAACATCTCAACACAGAAGAGATGTTCTCACTACTACTATTACATTTACATTGCTGCTAACTCACATATTTAGCACAAGTCTCCTTCTTCTTGGGACAATCCTTGGCAAAGTGCCCTGCTTCATTACAACAAAAACATAACACTTCTGACAAGTCTCGAGGTTTCCTCATGATCACATAGCCTCCTTTGGTCCTCGGCTTCCTTTTTGGGCAAGTGTTGATGTAGTGCCCTGACTCCTTGCACTTGTAACAGGTGACATGACTCAGGTCCTTCCTGGAATCCAATCTATTCCTCTTCCTGGACTTTTCTGTTCCAATCAGGGCTTCTATTTCCTGTGGGTCATACTCTACTTCCTCTGTTGGGGATTCTACTAGATCTCCATTCAGACAATCTTGGGAGATGTGTCCTTCTTCTCCACATGAATAGCATGACTTGGTGCGGGCTTTAATTTTGTTTCCTTTGTGTGTGTCCTCGACATCTTCCTTCGTCACAGGTTCTTCTAACATCTCCATGAGGGCTCCTTTCATTTCGTTTTTCTTCTGCTGGATGGTTCTCTGTACCATAGCGTAAATGTGACACTGAGCAGGGTAGTGGGTAGTTCCTTCACACAAGAAACAAGTAATCTGCCTAGTTGGGCATTCTTCAGCTGGGTGACTTCCTTCACAATTAGGGCATTCATCCTTGTGTTCCTTATGGGTGTGTCCTATTTCTCCATAGAGCTTGCATGCACAAGGTTTCTTCATATCCTTTCCCGAAGGCTTCAATTTCCGGGACACAAACCGAGACATTAGCAAAGTCAACTTAAATTCTCCCCAAGTGGTTACTCCTTGCCATCCATTGATGGCTTGGTACATCCTCCACCAAGTAGCAACACCTCTTTTCAAAGCACTGTAGAACATGCTGGGTCATATCCTTTCTGGCTATAGGGTTATTCTCCATGTGATCCTACATGTTCCGAATCCATCGGTCCGTCCCCAATTGACTCATCGGTCTAGATAATATGAGCTCATCTCCATTCATCCTCTATGGGGTCCATGGGTTTTGGGGTGGGATAAGAGAGATAGAGAGGGATGCACACAGTACAAACAATAGTTTTGAAAAGACAGGTTTTATTGTGGCTGTCGGAAAAACAACAAACAAATGACAGCTCACAATCACCGCATCTAACGTAAGTATGTAACAGGGGTTGGGTCTTCTAATGGTTTATAGATCTCAACATCATCAAACTCTTCAAGTCTTGGTCATGTCTCTGGTGGCTCCTTCTGATCATGCTTGTCCTTCTCAAGTTCTTTTTCCAAATCATCTCCGTTGACGCGAAGTCTCTCATGACATCCTTTATATTTCTGGGGTTGCATTCCAAACTTCTGGGTTTCAACATCCTTGGCATGAACCATGGTCCTAATGTCCTTCAGTTCCTGACAAATCTCCGGTATCTCGAGGTTTTGTTCCTCTAGCTTGTCTACTTTCAGCTTCAAGGTCCCGAGTTCTTCAGAAAATGCTCCCTTATTAAATACAGCTTCCTGAAGGTCCATCTTAAACTTCCTGAGGTAATACTCCAGATCCTGGTGATACACCGGCTAAGGTTAAATCTGCATCCTTTGCTGACAGATGTTACATCAGCCTTCTAGCATCCAATCCTTCCATGCATCTGCATGCTTAACTCCGCACGGTGACAATAGCATAACGGGTAATAACACCATGGTCAGCCGTGTCTATGCTCATGTTACTGCCATGAGCTTTCATTCCATAATTGATATCTCCTGTCTTCGGGTTTCTTAACAAAACTTTGAGTTCTAATGCTCCATGTTCCAGTCTTTTTCCGATACACCTTGATCTCGGGTATTGACAGCTTCCATTGTCTGCCAAGTTCCATAAGGGTAGCCTTCCTTGGTCATGCCAAATCTGAAAATTCTTCATATTCTCCTAGTCTTTGGAGTCTTCAACCGCTGTAGTTTCCATTATCATAATGTATGGTAAAATCCTCTTCATTCCGGATGGTCTTAGTTGTCTGATATCTTGTACTTCTTGGAGTGGTCTCATCAGTCAAATCTTCGAGTGGTCAAAAGGGAAAAGGGGTATGGTCTCACTAAAAGGAAATATTTGAATAAGCTCAGAAGAGAAGAGAGGTAAAAGATCTTTTGAAAAGAAAGTTGTAGAGAAAATCTTTCCTATGGGTTTGCCAGTTTCTAGGGTCACATCCTACAGTCAACATGTGCTCTGATACCATCTTGTAACGACCCGACCCAAATGGATCAAGTCTCTGTGCTTAGGTGTCATCCCTGGATCGGTATGCTGACACACACAATACTCGAGGATTTATAACAGAGGTAAATCACATGTATAAAATAACGTAAATACTATTACCTCAATCCAAAATAGCGGAAGTAACAACAAGGTTGTGGATTCCCATCAACACCAACGGCAAAGTTGAGTATAGGAAATCGTAACCCTAACGTATCACTTACTCGTCGTAAGATCCTGCAACATGAGACATTGCAGCCACAGAGGGTCAGTACATTGAATGTACTAGCAAATTCACACCATAGAGCAATGGTGAATAAAGTCTATCACTACATGCATATATGGCTGGTGGAGGCTTTATGGTTATAATGTTTTTGCAAAAAGCCAAATTTTCGCTACTGCAAAGGAATAAATTTATTTAACTATCATGGTGGTTGTTAAACACTGAGAATGGTTGACAGCATTCTCAATCCCAATTAAAAGTACTCATTAAAACCCAACAATATTAATTATAGTAACATGATGAGATACTTAAGATGCTCCAAGTACTAGATACTCAAGATTGTCTATAACCGGGGACAAGGCTAACCATGATTAGTTTGTACACTCTACAGAGGTTTGCGCACTTTTCCCACAAGACTCGATCGCCTCCATTTGATTTCTCGCACTACATGATGTTTGAGAAACGGATGACCGAGACATAGTCTTTCGGAAGCGCTAGCACCTTGCATGTGGGTAGACCGGTACACCTACTTTCCCCACAAGACTCGATTGCCTCCGTTGGATTTCTCGCACTACATGGTGTTTGAGAAACGGATGACCGAGACACAGTCTTTCAGAAACATTAACTCTCTACTCCGGGTAGACCATACCAAACCTACAAAACCCACTACCTGCTGATCCACCTCTTCAAGAGCTTCACGTAATTTACTCAACTATGCTAGAGCCCATAATAGCTTGTGGCTGCACGGAAGTTTCTAGCATGAATAATCTCGATTCCTTTGAGCACAGGTGGCGGTCCATAGGACAATCACCACGGTAACCCGGGATTTCAAAAAAACAGGCAATCACTTGGATACCCAGGTGCCTCGATCCACCGGATGTGTATTAAAGTTGCCACCTTAAGTAAACTATTGATTAACAATCTCACATCTGTCATGGAAACACTCAAACCCAATCCACGTCTACGAGCATAGCATGGCAATATAAGCATAACGTAGAAGTAACTCCCAAGGGTTTGATAATAAACAGGGCAATAGGTTCTACCTCAGCAACTACTTCCCAATACCCACAAGTTAATGACATCCTAACCATGCAATGCTTGAGGGTTGAAACTAATGCATAAAAACTGAGTATGGAAAGAGTATGATCAATGTGTGAACTTGTCTACAATGTTGATGAAGATGATTCACACTCAAAACTCTTGATAGGTCTACTCGTCACACTCCGGTCAATCTATCGCAATCAAGCAATGGTAACCACACATAAGCAATCACTCAAAAGATCGGAAAGAACAAAGAGAACAACTCGGAAAAACATCAAAACCAAGCAAATAACTCTTGCAGCATAAAACAATTTCTAACAGTACCAAAATTAAGGGAATTTGGCCTTATCAGAAAGTTTAGGTCAAGAGCTTCGATTTGCAAAAAGAATCAACTCAAACGAAGTTATAAAACTCAAGTTACAACCAAACGAAGTTTAAATACAAATCTGTTTGAATTCAAATCTTAAAACTTCCAAAACATGTTTAAGTTGTTTTACTGGATAGAGGAGATCGTAACGAAGAAGTGGGCATTTGTTTCGTTGGATTTGGACTAACGAGTAAAAAGTTGTGAATGTTTGAAAACCAGGGGCTAATTTGTAAATAATTACATTCATGGATATGTCCCTGTCGTAAATAAACTGAAAAAGAAAATACTAAATAATGAACATTCACTGCTGAACCCTAAACTATGAACGCATTCGATCCAAAGGCTTAGACCACGAACGTTTGCTAAATAGAGGATACAGTTCAAAAAAAACTAACCTAGATCTAATCCATGCCGTAGAAGGGGAAACGGACGGCCGGGGTAGCTCCGTGGCGTACCGCGGCGGTGGAGGTCAACGTCGCCGGAGAAGACGGCGGCGGCGGCGGCGGCTTTGAGCGGGCGGCGACTCCGGTGGTCCTCCGGCGTGGCCGTGGGGTCGGGAAGAAGCGGCGCGACGCGACGGTGACGATGGTGGTGGCGGCGTGATGAAGCGACGGAGTGGAGCGGCGGCGGTGGTGGATCTCGCCGGGGCGGCTTCATGGCGGCGAGAGGTCGGTGGCGGCGAAAAAAGAGAGAGGGTCGGTGAGGATTTATAGGAGGCGGCGGTGGCGTGGAGGAGGGCCAAAGCGGTGGGGTGGCGGGTCGGTCCTGGCGGCGTCTTGGCGGCGGACTCCAGCTGGAGCTTCGAGACGGCGCTTCAGCAGTTGGCTGGGCTGGGCAGCCCGGTCGGTAGAAGTTTTTTTTGAAAAAGATTTTCCAGACAAAAAAATAATAACAACAAAATAAAAATAAAAATATTACATGGGCATATAATATATCAAAATTTGCAAAAAAAGATTTCCTACAAGATGAACATTTTTATAGCATCAAATAAAACTCACACTAATTTAAATAAAACAAACAGTGCTAGTGCTCTAATAAAATCCAGTAAAAATCATTTTAAAAAATACCAAAATGAATTCAAATTTATTTCTCTCCAATTTTCTATTGTAGGGAATCATGTTACCCTAATTTCTGTATATTTTATTTTTTGGAGAAAAATAATTTGAATAAAACTCAAATAACTCCAAATTGAAAATAAATTCAAAAGAACTTTGAATTTAATTCTTTGAAGCTCCCAACTCATATTTCATATGTTTGAAGAAGTCATTTTATCTTCGCTCGTGAAAATCATTGAGTTGCATAAAGTTCCTGGGTTGGAAATATTTTCCAAATGAAATTCAAATATTTTCAAATACCCTTTCATTTAATTAAATGGAAGAAGTCATATCATCTTCGCTCAAGGGTTTTTTATTTGAAAAGAATTTGAATTCATGAAGATCAGAAAAGAAAATGAAAGTTTGGGAAAGTCCTTTTATTCCCTCTCATTTAACTTTCAAAAGTTTCGAATCACTCAATTTCACACAAGCAATCAAACAATCCATCAAAACTATCTATTTATTATAACATTCCAAAATTTAGAATTTTGGGATGTTACAATTACGCTTACAACACGCTCAAGATGCCCGGGCCGATGAACATCATCACCGTCTCCTCGGACAAGAAAGACACGCTAATCTGCGCTGACCAACTCTACCGGGAAGCAGTCGCAGCAGCTGCCGTCAAGGCACTTGCTCCTGCCGCCGAAGCCCGGGGAGGAGAGAAGTCCGGCGAGACCTCTCGCACCCACTCTGGCAAAGCGCACCTCTCCGAAGTGTTGTGCTCCCGTCGAGGACGTGGCATAGAGCTCCGCCGGCAAGAGGAAGAAGTCCAGAGCTGCACCACCAGAGACCAAGAAGGTGTCCATCAGAGAGGACGGCACGGGAGGGGCTTTCACTATAAGCTCCACCCTCGACAACAAATAGGAAGGCGAGCTCGTCACTTTCCTACGGGCGAATGTCGATGTGTTTGCGTGGCAAGCATCCGACATTCCCGGCGTTCCCTGGGAAGTGATTGAACACCATCTTGCTGTCTGTCCTCATGTGCGGCCCGTCAAGCAGATTGTCAGGAAGCAAGCTCTAGAGAGGCAGGAGTTCATCACGGAAGAGATCAGGAAGCTAGAGGCGGCAGGCTTGGTAAGAGGGGTACTCCATCCGACGTGGTTGGCCAATCAGGTGGTGGTGCGCAAGGCAAACGGGAAGTGGAGGTTGTGTATTGATTACACAGATATCAATAAGGCTTGTCCGAAAGATCCTTTCCCGTTGCCGCACATCGACCAGATTGTTGACTCCACGGGCGGGTGCGACCTGTTATCATTCCTTGACGCCTACTCAGGCTACCACCAAATTTTCATGGCAAGAGAAGATGAGGAGAAGACAACATTCATCACTCCATGTGTTATGTATTGCTTTTTACGGATGTCTTTCGGGTTTAAGAGTGCTGGCTCAAGCTTTGCAAGAGCAGTCCAAATTGGTTTTGAGCCCCAGCTACATAGAAATATGGAAGCTTATATGGATGACATAGTGGTCAAAACCAAGGACAAGGCGACACTTGTGCAGGATTTGGAAGAGACATTTGCAAATTTGTGCAAGATCAACCTCAAGTTGAACCCTGAGAAGTGTGTCTTCGGTGTCCCGCCCGGCAAGCTTCTCGGGTTCTTTGCGTTGTAGCGTGGGATTGAGGCGAACCCAGACAAGATCAAGGCCATCGAGCAGATTGAGGCACCTAAGCGGATCAAGGATGTGCGCTGGCTCACCGGCTGCGTCGCCGCCATGAGCAGATTCATCTCCAAGTCTGCTGAGCGTGCCCTTCCCTTTTTCAAGATCTTGAAGAAGGCGGGCCCAATGGAGTGGACCCCGGAGGCCGAGGCAATGCTGCAGGATTTGAAGAAATACCTCTCCTCCACCCCAGTGCTGGTTGCGCCCAAACCACAAGAACCATTGCTGCTGTATCTAGCGGCAACGAATCAAGTGGTTAGCACCGCACTGGTGGCGCAGAGGGAGGTCGACGAAGAGGCAGCAGCAACGGCAGAGTTGACGGATAGTGAGCCGGAACTCTCCCCGGCAAGGCCTTCTCTCGGCAAGGCTGGGCCCCTGGGAAGATCTGACACCAGTGCGACATGACCCACGCAACCAGGTGAAGTGGTGCAAAAGAAGAAGATGGTGTAGCACCCGGTTTACTTCGTCAGCTCCCTCTTGCGGGGGCTAGGTCAAGGTACTCCGGTGTGCAAAAATTGCTCTTAGGCCTCCTTATGGCCTCGAGGAAGCTGTGTCATTACTTCCAAGCACACGAGATAACCGTCGTCACCCACCTCCCGCTACAACGGATACTGCATAACCCAGATGCAATGGGGAGGATTGTGGAATGGGCCTTGGAGCTGTCGAGTTTTGGTTTGAAGTTTGAAAGCACCTCGACGATTCAGAGCAGAGTCTTGGCGGAGTTCATTGCCGAATGGACCTCGTCGCCTGATGAAGAGATCCAAGAGACCACTCTGCAAGGAAATGAGTCACAACTGGATTATGTACTTTGATGGGGCTTTTTCGCTACAAGGCGCCGGTGCTGGTGTGCTGCTCGTCGCACCCACCGCAGAGCACCTCAAGTACATGATCCAGATGCACTTTCCCAAGGAGATGTCGACGAACAACACTTCTGAGTATGAAGGATTGCTTGCTAGTCTCAGGATCGCGACGGACCTTGGGGTCAAAAAGCTCATCGTCAGGGGCGATTCACAACTTGTCATCCGGCAAATCAACAAGGATTATCAAAGACCGTTGATGGAAGCCTATGTAGATGAAGTGAGGAAACTAGAGGAGCGCTTTGACGGTATACAGGCAGAGCATGTCCCCCGAGTGGAGAATGACATTGCCGACTACCTGTCGAAGCGCGCCGCCCTCAAGCTACCTATGGAACCAGGTACTTTTGTGCTTCGGTTAACTCAACCATCCGTTGAACCATCAACAAAGTAGAACAAGCGGAGGAAGTCAGGCCCCGACAAGTACTTCCCCATCAAGCTCCCTGGAGCCACTGGCGAAGATGTTGCCGTGGACGTCGAGCCTGCCATGGGACAACCGACTCCGGCGGGGCGCCAAGCCCTTGCCGTGGAGGCGACCATTCGCGCAGCAGAGGAAATGCCTTTGGTGTGGCACCCCGGCTCAGAGCGACCGGTTTACCTTGCATTGCCAGCCCAGAGACCTTGTGTTCTGGCAACACACAACAACTTGGTACAGAAAAACAACCACTTTATTCATGCTAGCGGAGCATAGTTTATATTACAACAGTTAGCGAGGCCAAGCGGCACACACGGTGCGGCTGAACAATATGTACATTATTCAGTGAACACAAAGGGGCCTCGATCATGACAACTACGCGGCAGCGGAACAACATCGTAGCGGAACTCCATAGCACGGGGACACCGATGTGGACACGATCTAGACTCGGACAACACTCCTTTCCAATGAGACTTTCTTGAAATCTGGCATGACACGCCAGGTCAGTACATTGAATGTACTTGCAAGCCCACAACAAGCATAAACATAATGACAAACAATATCATGATATTTAACCATTTAATAACAACGCAACAATATATCCAACATGCTGTGATTATGCTCAACTGGTACTCGTCCCACGGACTGGCTTACCGAACGTGATCATTTCCAGACCACAAACGTGATGATCTCAAAAACAAACTCGTGATCCTTACGGCGATCACAACCCGACCAATACATGGCCCGTGATCCATACGGCGATCACAACCCGACCAATACATGGCCCGTGATCCTTACGGCGATCACAACCTGACCAATACATGGCCCAACTCAACATGATGGCCTTACTGCCATCCTCAGTGCAAACTTAGTGTGCAAATTTATTAAGTGTTGACCCATGGTGTACCCTACTTTTGAGCGTGTCCGTAACCGTGGACTCGGCTATCAATAGATTAAAACACTCTGCAGAGGTTAGTACATTGTATTCACACTACGAAACCCATGGCCTCGCACTCCCATTCGGGTGGACCAACGGCATTCCGACGAAACCACTTCATTGTCATGACACTCTCCCGGCCACTCCGACTTAGTCCCCATCGGGCTAGTCCCGGGTGGCCCCGTGTCTACCTCCAGACACCTCGACCACCGTCGTGGCCACGATCCACCCTGGGACCTGGTATCAAAACTTAACTTAACAACGGGCTCACAAGGTTATGCCTGCTTACCGGGCCAGGGTACAACACGCCCATAACCTTCCCTAGATGGAGGCACCGACCAGAGGCATGACAATGAAACGCATTAAGGCCGTCCCATACCGGCAAATGTGGTTGCACTGGGAAAAACTCGTTTCAGCGGCACCATGACCCAGTCAACAACATATTCAAGTTGAGTTACTTATCAAGTTCAACTTAAAATGAAAATAACCGGTGTCATATTGCCATGCTATGCATCACTAACACATGCATCACATAACCATGAAAATAACTAAATCAACCACGCGCCCACGGAGCCATCATCAACTCAAGATACTTCTCTGGTTAAGATCAAACCTCACTTGAACCAGAATCATTTCTAGCAATCTCATCATTTTTTTCATCATGCAAGAATAATAATTAAACTAATTATTAACCTCCATGACCATATAATTTATTCATTACTCATAACTAAGTTCTTGTTAGCTTATCAACAAGATTTACTGCAAACTTTCTGTAAATCAAGCATTTTAACATGACAAGCATCTAACAGAATATAATTATCATATAAATAATTTAAATGCATGAATAAACATAAGTTCAAGTAGGGAAATCACAAATATTGAAGTGGCACTATGGAAATGTTGCTGTGGCTTGCCTTAGTGCTGATGAGGTTCACAAATCTCCTGGTGATCCTCAAGACAAGCTTGCTCTTCTGAAAATAATTAAAACCACAAAAAGAAAACATCAAGAAACCTTCTGAAAATTACAAGAAAATCTAGACAGCAAGGAAAAATCCCATCTTTTGGGTGCTGTTAGATTTTTGGACAAAGAACACAATGCAAAAAGAATCAATGCATTTGGACTTATAGATAAAAAGTTATGGCTGATTGAAGTTTCCTGGATTTAAATGAATTTGAAATAAAAATAAACAAACTGGGGGGGGGGGTGACGTCGAAGGCATAGCGCCCGGGCGCCACCACTCATCTTGCTTGCACAGAATAATGAGTGGCTGACTAGCGGGCTCCGCTAGTTAGGCCAGAAGGAGGGGAGAGGGAAACAGAGGGAGGCGGCGCTTCGCCGGAGCACACGCCGGCGAGGAGAGTTCTCGGGGTCAAACGAGAGGGGGGGGGGGGGCGAAGGAGAAGAAGGTTGCACACCTTCCCGTACCCGTAGCGTGGCTAGAGGTGACCGGACGGTGTCAGAATCATCCTCTCCAGCAGAGACAGAGGGCGGAGGTTGCGGAGGCGAAGGCAGCGGCGGCTCGGGCAGTCGAGGCTTCAGCGAGGTGGAGCAGCCTCACCGAAGAGTGGCGGAGGCCTGGCGGTCGCCTGCACAGGAGGGGCTGGAGCTGCAGGGGCGATCGAAGGGATTGCCAGTGAGCTCGAGCCGGGACGGCAGCCTGCGGCCTGCCCGCCGACTGCAGCTTCTAAGTTGTGGATGGTGTGGGAGTAGTTGCGGGTGCTCAAGAGGCTGGGGTGGCGGCATTTATAGGCGGCGAGGAGGTTCGGAGCTCCGTCGGAGACACTGCCCACGGCGCCCGCGGCAAACAGCGCTAGAGAGAGAGGGGAAACGGCGAAGGTCATGCAAGAACTGTTTGGGCGCGACGAGCATAGGAAGCGAGGAAGCGAGCACGATGCATCACGCCTTTGTCGTTAACGGACCGTGCCGTGCTGCTTGTGTGGTGAGTTCGGCGCGGCGGCGCCGAGGGGAGTTAAGGGGTGGAGGCGAGGATGGTGGCGAGTGTGGCATGCTTGGGCGGTGGGCGTGAGCACATGCTCAACAGAGCGCTAGGCGGCACGCAGAGCGCGTGTTTTGCATGCCAGCATGCCCGGACGAACGCGGTCACCGAGTGAACCGTGACATCAGGCCACCCTAAGCGCTAACCATGATGTCTGGCGTGTAGTACTTAGTAGTTTGAAGTGTTACCACGGTTTGGCTTGGATCCAGGTGCAGTAGAAATGAATTTGTACTGCTGGCAAGTTTCTGGACAGTAACTTTGGAGATTTACTGTGGTCAAACCACTGGGAGTTAAGGACTGAGCTTTGGGGGTTTACTTACACTTACTAAGGTAAATAGGCACAAGAAAAACCAGCTACAATGGAGCTAGTAAAATGGTAGTTGCTGTAGAAACTACCATTTCTGTCCAGAAATGAATTTATTTTCTGTAGCCAAAATATTCCAAAGAGTGGTGAAATATTTTTTCTCAGAAAGGTGCCCTAGGGTACAAAGAATAATTGGGATTTTTTTCAGGATTTTTGGGGCAAGAAAAATTAGGGTTGCTTTGGAGCACAAAGGGCTAACTAGGGTTTTGGAGGACAAAATGAATATTTTTCATTTAAGAAAAATATTCCAAGCAATATTTTGAGATGATCCTGAGGTGAAATGATGGTTTTGAGGAGGAGAGGGAGCACTTGGGTGAAAATCAAGGGGTACCCAAGTGGTGAAGTCCAGATGAAATGATTCAGAAACTTCAAATCAAAACCAACTCAACTGGAAACCAGGCAAAGAAAAGAGGGCAAAAACCAGGCTGTCACATTTGGTCCTTGCTGTCGAGCCACAGGCTCCAGCATGGGCGCAGCATACCGTCTGATTCCTCCAAATAGGGGAGCTTCCTGAGGAGCAGGAAGAAGCAGAGAAAGTAGCCCGCCGGTCTGCCCTGTACCAGTTTGTTGACAACGTTCTGTACAGAAAAAGACCAAATGGAGTGAAATTGAAGTGCATCCCACAGGAGGAAGGATCTGAGCTGTTGGCGAGAGATACATGGAGGCATATGTGGCTCCCACATAGGGTCGAGGGCCCTTGCCAAGCAAGGCTTTTCGGCCAGTTTCTTCTTCGCCCTTGCCCTCCGAGATCACGACAACACTAGTAACCAAGTGTGAAGTGTGCGGTTCCATTCAAAGAAGCTTCATCACCCGCTCAAGCCTTGCATACAATCCTCTCTCTGGCCATTCTCGATGCAGGGGCTCGACATCTTGGGCCCTTTTCCCCGCGCCGTCGGGGGCTTTGAGTACTTGTACGTTGCAATCGACAAGTTCACAAAGTGGCCAGAGGTGGAAGCAGTGAGGAAGGTGACCGCACACACAGCCGCCAAATTCTTTAAGGGGCTAGTTTGCCGCTTTGGTGTGCCGAACAGAGTCATCACTGACAACGGCACGCAGTTCACAAACCACACCTTCATGCAATATGTTGGAGACCTCGGCAGCAAGGTCTATTTTGCTTCCATGGCACACCCACGAAGCAATGACCAATCGAAGAGGGCAAATGGTGAAGTGTTGCGTCGCCTGAGGACGAAGACTTTTGACAGGCTGCACAAGAGCGGAAGGCGCTGGATTGATGAGTTGCCGGCATTTCTTTGGTCGATCAGAACGACGCCAAATCGAGCCACCGGCCAGACACCCTCTGCCCTGGTATATGGGGTAGAAGCAGTTCTCCCCACGGAACCCATATACGGGTCACCTCGAGTGCTTGCTTATGATGAGCTTGAGCAAGAGCGATTGCGGCAAGATGACGCGACGCTCCTCGAGGAAGATCGTCTTCGGGCGGCTGTGAGAGCAGCATGCTACCAGCAAGCCTTGCGCCGCTTCCATAGCCGCAAGGTTCATGCCCGAAGCTTTGAGGAAGGCGACCTTGTTCTTTGGCGCATTCAGTCGACCAAGAATTCCAAAAAGTTGACGCCGAAGTGGGAAGGCCCTTATCAGGTAACACGAGTCACCGGGCCGGCGCGATCCGCTCGAGATCAAGATGCCATTCGGTGAGCAACTCACGGAGCGTCGAGCATCTTGAAAGTTTTACCCATAAAGTGCGGCTGCGGGCCCCCGGCAAGCCACCTTTGTACAAGCCTTGCCGACAAGGCATGTAACCCTCGATTACAAAGCCAAAGTAGCAGACCACGAGCATAAATAAACGAAGCACTGGTGCCCTAAGTTATAGCATGCATGCTAGGTTGAGTCTCTCCCTCGGTTAGAGTTTATAGTGCTTAGCGGCGACTAACCCCTGGCATAGAGGTCGAGTCTGCGTCTCTCTGTTTCTTTTCCATCTCCTTTGGTTTGTAGGAAACATGAGCACTCCCGCCAAGCTAGATGGGGGAAAAAGAACGGGCCGGCGCCTCAGCCCCGGCAAGCCAAGCTTGCCGAGTGCTGAAGATACAAGGATCCGCTCCCGGCAAGCTGAGGTTGCCGGGGGCTGCAGGTTCAGATAAGTTTTTCCTTCCCCTGTTTTACATTTCCGTGTGGGTTGGGACATGTGAAACCTCATTTTGCTCCTAAGTTACCGTGCTCCCCCCTACCCATAGCTGAGAATTATTTCTTGGGTCGGGGTCTGGTTGTAGCCGCGGTGGCGAGGAAGCAAGCGTAGGGCTTAACCCTACTTCACCCCTGTCTCCGCCAAGAGCGCGAGTATGGTCGAATGAAGAAAGGGAGCGGCAAGGCCTGTTGCCGGGCGACAACGTTTACGTTAAAAGTAACAAGGAATCGTTCCTTGGTATGGGCTTTGCTCACCCACAAAGAACTCGGCAAACACCCTTTTTCATTAATACACCCCACACAGGTACAGTTCATTCGGAATGTAAACATGAGCAGGGGGATTACAAGTTTTAAATCTAACTAAGGCCCGTAGGCTTACAAGCTAAAAAAAGATAAGGTGCCCGTAATCCCTTTCTTGTCCCTCTCCTCAGGAAACGGAACAAGAAGGCAAGAGGGTAGGAGGAGCGCCTAGGCGAAGTACGAGCAGCAGAATGCGCCAAGAGAACATGCCGGAGGCCGCCTAAGGGAGAGCTGGTGATGATGGTGCCGGGAGGAGAGATGGAAGATGAGGCAGCGGTCCGTTAGTACACTACGAAGGCGTCGGTGCCATTGTGCTCCGACTTGACGGCCCGCCACCCGCCTTCTTCGCCTTCTCCGGCCTTCCCACGCCAGCCGCCCAAGGAGGCGACCCCGAGAAGTTCAAGCAGCCGGCTCCACCGGGAGAAGGGGCCCGATGCAGATGCTGCTGCTGCCGGCACTGCCCGGGGACGGCGGGTCCGACGCCTAGTCAGACCCGTCATCCTCCTGCCTGCTGCCCTCGTCGACGCTGTCGCTGTCCTCCTCGTCACTCTCGCTCGAGGAAGATTCTTTGTCATCGGAGGAGCTCTCCACGCAGCACTTCAGGCGAGTCCCGAAGTCACCAAAGACCTTGACGGAGAGGAGGCCATTCTCCATTACTTTGAAGTAGAGGATGGGCCCCGCCGTCAAGCTGTGCATGCGAGCAAAGGTTTTCCATCCGCGGCAGAGATACATGACGTGAGGGGCAGAGAAATCAACGTCGGCCCATGTGCCGCTGTTCCCGCAGCCCCTCATGTGCAGCCTCAGCACTTGCGGCGGGTCGAGCTCCATCTCCGGAGCAAATGGAGTAGGAAGACAAAGACGACGATGCACTGGCCGGTGCAGCCTGATGAAGAACTCGCGGGGCTGGTCCCTGACGTGGCCCTCCATTGGGGGAGGGACCGCCGGCGGAGGCGAGGCCGATGCGCCACCCGTCCTCCTCTTCCCCGAGCGCCACAGCGACCTCGGCCTCGCGCCCACCCCCTTACCCTCACGGCCGGCTCCGCTGCCACGGGCTCTTAGGGAGGAGGGGTGTGTTGTCGAGTGGAAACCTCGCCGCCACCATCGAAGCATCAGCACATCCTCTCGCCATGGTAGAAAGGAGGAAGAAGCAAAGATGGGGGGAGGCAATTGGCGAAAGGTTGAGGGGTGCCATCCCTCCCGCTCCCCTCCTGATAAAGGGGTGGGGTCAGGGCTCGGCCGCCCCTCTCAGCCAACCCAGCTCATTAAGATGGCAGCAGGCGAGGCCGTCGACCGCCCTCCTTGCCCAATTAAAGGCGCATGGGTATCGACGCACACGCACGCACGTCTTCCCATATTCTACCGTGCCTGTCACCCACCCCGCTCCGTGCATGCAGCGTACATGGCGCAAGGAACGGGTGTAGTGGGACACGTGGAACGACGGTTCCCAGGTGGGGAGAGTAAATGAGCAGTGGCCCTGCGGTCTCGAAGGAACACGCAAGACGCCTCTTTTCTGTTCACCGCAAGATAACGCAAGCATGCTTCGATCACCCACATGCACGATCCCCACATCACGCGATCAACGCAGATCGTGGGGAAGCGCAGCGGGCGAAAAAATCACCACAATAAAATCAATCCCACCTATCCGTGCACCATTTTGTGCCTGGCCCAACAACATGTTGCGCTTATTTGTGGCCCAGACCCGGGGGCTCCTGTCAATGTACAGAAGTAAGGGCACTACTTTGTACCCCTTTACCTGTGCACGGGCAGTCAGAGCCACGCCTGCGGCCACACTTAAGCGGGGCAGGGCAGGGAATCAAAGCCACAAGGTGGTCAAAGCAACGCCAAGACAGAGACACGAAAAGCAAGAGGGCAAGGTGGGTTCCCCTGGCAAGACCCTTGCCGGGGCGGCCTCCACGGCCCCGGCAAGGACCTTGCCGGGACAGCTTGCCCAACCCCAACGGAGCGTGCCACCCTCAAGCCCAAGGTTTCCGACAACCACATTGGAACCAAGGCTTGGGAGGCGCCTCCATGGTGGCATGCAGGTCTTTGTGAAGACCATTAACACCCTAGGTCAGATGAAGACTAGAAGACGAAACCTCCGGCAACATCCTTGCCGGGGACGACAGCAACGCCACGGCAAGACCCTTGCCGGGGCCCTCGGCAAGACCCTTGCCGAGGACGTCAATGAGGCCGTGGCCAAGCCCGCGCGTGCCAAGGCCCCACCGCCATTCCCATGCAGCTGCCAGCCAGCCAGCCATGCGGGCACCTGCGTGGCGGCGCGCAGTCCTGAGGCCAACTCAGCGCATGCCCACGTGGTGGCATGCAAATCTTTGTGAAGGCCCTACCACCGTGCCAGCTCAGCAGCTTGCCAGCCTACATGGCACCGTGTGCACCGCTGGCCTGGATGCGTGTCAGAGTGAGGTGGGGCGGCGGCGGATGGGACGGGGGCTGGTTTCCGTCCCTGATAAAGTGAGGGGGACACCTAAGGGGCACACTAAATGCGTCTTCTCCCGTAATGTCTAAGCGATAAGCTTAGCCACTGTACACCGATGCCACCTCCTTTGTGCCACTGTGGCGATCCCCTTGACTATAAAAAGGAGGCCCAAGGCATCCAGGAGAAGGATTCAGACCCTTGGGCAAGTGACACTCATCGTAGCTAGCTCAAGAACTCCAAGAACACTCAAATAGACACAAAAGCAGGACTAGGGTATTACGCATCCTCGCGGCCGAACCTGGGTAAACGACCCGTGTGCTTGTGCTGATTGCTGATCCCGCTCTTCTCATGACGCCGCGCCCCGCAACCGTAGTAGGGATTCTCGTGATCCCATAGGTGTCGTTCCCACCGACATTCGGTACGTCATATCACATAAACTCATAATACCAATCATCATCGAACGTTAAGCGTGCGGACCCTACGAGTTCGAGAACTATGTAGACATGACCGAGACACGTCTCCGGTCAATAACCAATAGTGCAACCTGGATGCTCATATTGGTTCCTACATATTCTACGAAGATCTTTATCGGTCAAACCGCATAACAACATATGTTGTTCCCTTTGTCATCGGTATGTTACTTGCCCGAGATTCGATCGTCGGTATCATCATATCTAGCTCAATCTTGTTACCGGCAAGTCTCTTTGCTAATCCCAGAATACTTCATCCTGCAACTAACTCATTAGTTACAATGCTTGCAAGGCTTATAGTGATGAGTATTACCGAGAGGGCCCAGAGATACCTCTCTGAAACACGGAGTCACAAATCCTAATCTCGATATATGCCAACCCAACAAACACCTTCGGAGATGCCTCTAGATCACCTTTATAATCACCCATTTACGTTGTGACGTTTGGTAGCACACAAAGTGTTCCTTTAGTATTCGGGAGTTGCATAATCTCATTGTCTGAGGAACTTGTATAAGTCATGAAGAAAGCAGTAGCAATGAAACCGACACGATCATAATGCTAAGCTAATGGATGGGTCATGTCTATCACATCATTCTCCTAATGATGTGATCCCGCTCATCAAATGACAACACATGTCTATGGTTAGGAAACATAACCATCTTTGATTAACGAGCTAGTCAAGTAGAGGCATACTAGGGACTATATGTTTTGTCTATGTATTCACACATGTACTAAGTTTCAGGTTAATACAATTCTAGCATGAATAATAAATATTTATCATGAATTAAGGAAAAAATAACTTTATTATTGCCTTTAGGGCATATTTCCTTCATGACCCCCACGACTGATCACCTGTGAGAGGCCGCAAACCCCAACGGGCAACTGTCCCATCATTTCCTCCGTCAACGATGAAGGCCTCCATTGTCATTTTCCCCTGCATTCATGGGCCAAACACCGCTCGGATGCACCTTCCAACTGCCCCACATTCACCATGTCTCTCACTACAACTATAGTTGGCCCGCACAAGGAAACATCCACCCTGAAAGGACCGTCGCGTAAGATGTCCCCATAGTACACTAACAAATTTTCCATAGTACCTAACAAACATCCATATTTACATTCCAAATAATTAGTAACTGAACATTTAGTAGTAGTATGATGACAATATTTACATATCATACGACTAAAATAATAACCGTATTTTCATTACAAATATTCGGTTTGTTTTTAGAATCATTTGCTTAGACTTTAAGGGATTGTTTAGTTAATGAGTATTTAGAGATCTATTTTTTCTCAAACTTGTCTACCAGCGTATAAGCATATAACTAAAGCACTATTTTTGTTTCTCTAACTACCCCAAAAATATCCTAAACTGGTTCTCGTAACATGCAAAAACTGAGCTTTTGGAAAAATGACTATTAGTAAAAACTAGGTTTCTACAAAATTTTCTTACAACATGTTTTGTCAAAACCGAGGGTAATTACTCGCTATCCAAACAACCACCAAACATAATAGTATGATAATAACATTTTAATATCATATGAGTAAAACATTTAATATCTTCCGGTTTTATATATATTTTCATATCATACAATAATAATCATTTATTTACAAATAATAATATTCGCAGCGGCATGCACATTATTCAGAACAGTACATCAATATAAAAAATATTAACAAAATTATGGCGTCACTTATACCTCAGCTCCAATATGGATGTGCTTGCGAATGCAATTAAGTGTCAAAATAGTTCGAATAAATATCCGTCACCAGTATTGTATGAACGGAGTCAACCTATTATCACATGAACATCAATATTGCCCATGGGTTGTAGCGACCCGACCTCAAACGGTCAAGTCTCTGTGCCTTAGTGTCATCCCTGGATCAGTAATGCTGACACACACAGTACTCGAAGGATTTATAACAGAGTAGCAATCACACACTTATTACATCGAATGTCTCAAAAGAGAACTTATTACAAAAATATGGCTTAAGGCCATCTAATGCGATAACAGCGGAAGGCTTGGAAGATAAAGTGAGTCCATCAACTCCAACGGCATAGCTGAGCTGCACGACAACGACCTAACGAACCTTACTCCTCGTCTGAAAAGTCTGCAACATAATACGTTGCAGCGAAAGCAATTGGTCAACACATGGAATATGCTGGCAATATAACACAGTAGAGTAGAAGCAGAATAATACTATCACTACATGCATATATGGCTGGTGGAAAGCTCTAGGGTTATAGTTTTGCGGAAAGCAAATTTTTCCCTACAACAAAGGAACAAAATTTAATTTAACTATCATAGTGGTTGATAAAATGTTGAGAAGGTAAACCCCCTCTCAATCCCAAATTGAAGTCATTAACAACGCAACAGTATTAATTAAGAGTGTTGAGATACATGTGAATGCTCAAGTACTAGATACTCAAATTGTCCATAACCGGGGACACGGCTAACCATGATTAGTTTGTACACTCTGCAGAGGTTTGCGCACTTTTCCCCACAAGACTCGATCTCCTCCGTTGGATTTCTCGCACTGCATGGCGTTTGAGAAGCGGATGGCCGAGACACGATCTTTGAAACATTAACTCTCTACTGGGTAGACCATACCAAACCTACAAAACCCACTACCTGCCGATCTACCTCTTCAAGAGCTTCACGTAACTTACTCAACTATGCTAGAGCCCATAATAGCTTGTGGCTGCACGGAAGTTTCTAGCATGAATAATCTCGATTCCTTTGAGCACTGGTGGCGGTCCATAGGAAGATCACCACGGTAACCCCGGATTTCAAAAAAGCAGGCAACCTTTGGATACCCCAGTGCCTCAATCCACCAGATGTGTATTTAAGTTGCCACCTTAAGTAAACCATTAATTAAAATCTCACATCTGTCATGGAAAACACTCAAACCCAATCCACGTCTCTGAGCATAGCATGGCAATATAAGCAACGCGTAGAAATAACTCCCAAGGTTTGAATGCAGGGCAATAGGTTCTACCTCAAGAGCTACTTCCCAACCCACAAGTTAAAGACATCCTAATCATGCAATGTTTGAGGATCGAACTAATGCAATGGCGGGTATGGAAAGAGTATGATCAATGTGTTACTTGCCTTGCTGACGATCCGTGAATCCTAGAGACTCGTAGTAACACGCTTCGCACTCCGGAAATTCTATCGCAAACCAACAATAACATACTTAAGCAACTAGCAAAGATGCACAAGCAAAACTCCAAATAAAATAGATTGACCAGAAAGTTCAACTTAAGAACTCCGGTTTGCAAAAAAAATCAAACCAAACGAAGCAACGAAACTCAAATGGCAAAAGAAACAAGATCCGTTTACTAATCTGGACTAAGGTCAAATTTTACAGTACCAAAACTTTGTTTAAGTGTATTAAACAGAAAGAGGGTCTCAAGACGAAACTCTAGGCGTTTGAATCACCTGAATCCGACTAACGAGCGCAAAGAAAAACAGAAATTAAGATCGGATCAGAAATCACGACTGAAAAATAATCGCGGATAAATGTGATAAAAGAAATCTGACGAACAGACTATCGAACGAGCGTTCGTTATCTGTAACTAACGGAAGAAAACCGTTCCTTTAAATGAACGTACGGATGAACGTCCGTTAGATAAATGAACCAAGAAAACCGGTGAACCGAATCTAAAAAAAACCGATCTAGGGTTTCAATAAAAACCGAACGATTTTTTTTTAAAAAAAACCGGCGGCGACGGTTCGGCGCGGTTCCTCGACGAGGCGGGGCTTGGTGGCGGGGCGTCGGCTCTCGGGTGGCGGGGCTTGGCGGCGGCGGCGGCTCGGCTCGGCGGCGGTGGTGGTGGTGGCGGTTTGGGGAGGCGGCGGCGTATATAAAGGGGAGGTGGCTTGGAGGAGGGCCAAGGCGGCGAGAGGAGTCCGGCGGACTCCTCGTCCGAGGCGGCAGCGGCTCGGTCTCCGGGTTGGAGACAGCAGCGCCTTGCGGCGAGGCGGGCTCGGCTCGGTGAGCTTGACCCCACTCGGCGCTGGAAGTTTTTTTTTAAAAATAATTTCGCCGGCAGAAAAATAAATCCTATAAAATAAAATAAAAACCTAAAAATGCCAAAACAAATTTTCATCGTCTAAATAAAATATTTAGAACGAGATGAACATTTTCTTGGCCCTAAATGCAATTTTAAAAACATGCATATTTTTCTAATGCAAATAAAATCCAAATAAACTCAAATAAAAACAAATAAATGATTTTAACATTTTCCTCCAATATTTCAATTATTTTGGAGAAGTCATATTATCTCCTCTCGTATATTTTTATAAGAAATATTTTTCGGAGAGAAAAATAATTAAAATCAAAAATCCTCGTTTCACTATTTGATACAAAATCGAATATGAAAAATTGGGAAATCCCCAACTCTCTCCGAGGGTCCTTGATTTGCTTAGGATTTCGAGGATTTCGTAACGAAAACACAATAAAATATGATATGCATGGATGATCTATGTATAACATTCCAAATTTGAAAATTTGGGATGTTACAAACCTACCCCCCTTAAGATGAATCTCGCCCTCGAGATTCGGGTTGGTCAGAAAATAGGTGTGGGTGGTCCTTGCGAAGATCATCCTCTCGTTCCCAGGTGGCTTCATCCTCGGTATGGCGGCTCCACTGAACTTTGCAAAATTTGATAACCTTGCTGTGAGTGACTCGGCTGGCAAACTCAAGAATCTTAACTGGTTTCTCCTCATACGTCAAATCACTGTCCAGCTGAATTGCCTCCAAGGGTATGGTATCTCTTAACGGTATATCAGCCATCTCAGCATGGCACTTCTTCGGTTGTGAGACGTGGAACACATCGTGAACTCCTGAAAATCCCTCAGGTAATTCCAACTTGTAGGCAACTTCTCCCATCCTTTCCAAAACACGACATGGTCCTACAAACCTCGGGGCTAATTTTCCCTTAACTCCGAGTCGTTTCACCCCTCGCAAGGGTGATACTCGCAGATATGCTCTGTCTCTGATTTCATAGGTAACCTCCTTGCGTTTAGAGTCTGCATAACTTTTCTGCCTGGACTGAGCTATCTTTAGTCTATCCCGAATCAACTTAACCTTCTCCTCAGACTCTTTGATCAAGTCTGGTCCAAACAGCTGTCGGTCTCCTACCTCGTCCCACATCAAGGGTGTTCTGCATCTACGTCCATACAAAGCTTCGAACGGTGCCATCTTCAAACTGGCTTGGTAGCTGTTGTTGTATGAGAATTCAGCGTAGGGCAAATTGTCATCCCAACTAGATCCATAGTCTAGCGCACAAGCTCTCAACATATCTTCCAGTATCTAGTTGACTCTCTCGGTTTGTCCATCTGTCTGCCGGTGGAATGTTGTACTAAACTCTAATCTCATACCCAAATTCTGGTGTAACTGATGCCAAAACTTTGAAGTAAACTGCGTCCCTCTATCTGATACGATGCTCCTCGGAACTCCATGCAAACATATGATCCTGGACATATATATTTTGGCCAACTTTGCACTTGTATAAGTGGTTTTCACCGGAATAAAATGAGCCACTTTGGTCAAGCGATCCACTACTACCCATATTGAGTCATATCCTGCTTTTGTCCTGGGTAGTCCAGTGATAAAGTCCATGCCAAGTTTATCCCACTTCCATTCGGGTACCGGCATAGGTTGCAATAGTCCTGCTGGCTTCTGATGCTCTGCCTTCACTCTTTGACATACATCACATATGGCTACATACTCAGCGATATCCTTTTTCATACCAGTCCACCAGAAACGTTCCTTTAAATCCAAGTACATCTTGGTGTTTCCGGGGTGTATTGAGTATGGTGAGTCATGAGCCTCCTGAAGTATTAACTTCCTGATCTCTGGGTTGTTGGGCACATAAACTCAGTCCTCAAACCATAAGGTATCGTGCTCATCCTCGTGAAAACCTTTGGCCTTTCCTTCGTTCATCTTCTCCTTTATTTCCGCAATCTCTTTGTCCTCCTTCTGAGCTTCTCGAATTTTGTTTAACAAGGTTGACTGGACCTCCATTGTTGCAATGAAACCTCGTGGAACAATCTCCAATCGAAGTTCCATGATATCCTCAGCTAACTCCTTTGGCAATCCCCTACTTTCAAGTATGTTAGCATAACTCTTCCGGCTTAAAGCGTCTGCTACAACATTGGCCTTCCCTGGATGGTAGTGTAGCTTCATATCGTAGTCCTTTATAAGTTCCAACCATCTTCTCTGCCTAAGATTCAGCTCCTTTTGGGTGAAGATATATTTCAAACTCTTATGATCCGTGTACACATCACAACGGTTCCCAATAAGATAATGTCTCCAAGTCTTTACTGCATGCACTACAGCTGCTAACTCCAAATCATGGGTGGCATAGTTCAACTCGTGGGGCTTCAGTTGTCGTGAGGCATACGAAACAACTTTTCCATCCTGCATAAGCACACATCCCAGTCCCAATCATGAGGCGTTGCAATATACTTGAAACTCCTTATGTATATCTGGCAACGTTAGTACTGGGGCCGTAGTCAAACGTTTCTTCAACTACTGGAAACTTGCCTCGCAATCTTCCGTCCATATAAACTTATTATCCTTCTTCAACAGTTCAGTCATTGGTTTTGCCACTTGGAAAAATTCTCAATGAATCTCCGATAATATCCATGAGTCCAAGGAAATGCGGATCTCGCCAACCGAAGTGGGTGCCAACCATTTAGTGACCGATCCCGAACCTTCTTTGGGGTCCTTTGCTATACCTTCTCTGATATAACATGCCCAAGAAATCCAACCTCCTTCAACCAAAATTCGCACTTGCTGAACTTGGCATATAACTGGTGTTCCCTGAGTTTCTCGAGAACTAATCGCAAATGCTCCTTGTGTCTCTTCATTCTTCGAGTACACCATAATATCATCGATAAACACCACAACAAACTTGTCCAAATACTCCATGAACACTTTGTTCATCATACTCATGAAATAGGCAGGGGCGTTTGTCAGTCCAAACGACATGACCGTATACTCGTATAATCCATACCACGTAGTAAACGTTGTTTTAGGTATATCCTTCTCTCGGATCTTCAATTGATGGTATCCTGATTGCAGATCAATCTTCAAAAACACCTTAGCTCCTTGCAGCTGATCAAACAGATCATTGATCATCGGTAGTGGATACTTGTTCTTAATGGTTACTTTGTTCAAGGCTCGATAATCAACAACCATCCTTAAGGATTTATCCTTGTTCTCCACCAAAAGTACTAGAGCTCCCCAAGGTGATGAACTCGTACGAATATAACCTTTCTCCAACAACTCCTTGATCTGCTTCTTAATTTCCTCCAGATCATTTGTGGGCATCCGATAGGGTCTCTTGGATATGGGCCCTGTACCTAGCAATAGCTCTATCAGAAACTCAATGTCTCTATCCGGTGGCATGCCGGGTAATTCTTCTGGGAAAACATCCGGGTAAGCCTTTACTATAGGCACTTCCTCCTGAACAACTCCCGTGAGGGCATTCACTTGGTTCCTCCTAAGAACATGCCTAGATACGTATTTAATCCTTTTCCCCTCTGGAGTGGTGAGATAAATTGACTTACTAGCACAGTCAATACTTCCTCCATACCTTGACATCCATTCCATACCTAATATCACATCCAATCCTTGTGACCCCAAGATAATTAGGTCCGACGGAAAAAATTGCGTCCCAATGGTTAGGGGTATCTGGTTGCACCAACGACTAGCCATATACTCTGCTCCAGGCGAGCTCACTAAAAGAGGGGTCCTCAGGGTTTGGTTTGGTAGGTTAAACTTATCCACGAATCCCCTTGATATGTATGAATGTGATGCACTAGTATCAAAAAGAATAAGAGCGGTAAATGATTTAACCAAAACTTACCTATTACCGCGTCCGGCTGTTCTTCAACCTCCTCCACATTAACGTGGTTCACTTGTCCTTTGTTGAATGGGTTAGGCTTCTTTCCAGCGCTCCCGTTTCTGTTTCCATTCCTTCCTTCAGGACAATCATTGGCATAGTGCCCTGTCTTCCCGCACTTATAACATGTAACTTGACTTAGGTCTCTCTTGGCGGGTGTGGCTGGATTGGAGCGATTATTGTTAGCTCCATTTCCATTTCCATTCTTAGCGCCATTGTGATTATGCGATCCTCCTCCGGGGTGGTTATGCCCTCCATGGTTATGAACGAGTCCTCCCGAATTCGGGGTTAAGCGAGGCTTCTGCTGAGCTCCTGAATTATACTTCCCTTGTCCATACTTCCTCTTACGGCTCTCAATCTGCTGCTGCTTCCCTTCAATCATGAGAGCTTTATCTACCAACTCCCGGTAGTTATTAAAGGTTGCCACCATCAACTGCATGCTCATCTCATCATTCAACCCTTCCATAAACTTCTCCTGCTTTGCAGCATCAGTGGCCACATCATTAGGGGCATAGCGTGATAACTTGATAAAATCATCCACGTACTGGCCAATAGTACGGTTCCCCCAGCGTAAGTTGCGAAACTCCCGCTTCTTCATCTGCATAGCTCCAGTGGAAACATGGGCGTCTGAAAACTGCTTGGCCGAGCCCAAGTGGCGATGTCGGCGGGGTAGGTGGTTGTGAAATTCTCCCACCATCCTGCTGCGGGTCCATCCAGTTGGTGTGCGGCAAAGCACACCTTATCCGCATCCGTGCACCCTGCGGTGGTTAACTCCCTTCCGATACGGCGTAGCCAATCATCTGCAACTATTGGCTCGGTGCTACTGGAGAACACCAGCGGCTGTAACCTTAGAAAACGGGCTAGGTTGTCCACTAGTGGCGGGTTGTTGTTGTTGTTGTTGTTGTTGTTATTATTATTATTGTTGTTGTTGCCCTGGTTCTGAACTAGCAATTGCATCCAAGCATTCTGCTGCTGGATCAACTGGGTGAGCTCCGGTGGGAAAGCAAAACCGGTGTCACGTCTCGGAGGCATCTGAGGGGGTTTTAGATGGAAGAGATTAGAATAGAGGAAGGTCTAGTGGGGAAGCACTACCCATATGCACATGACACAAACACAATCATTTCATTCAATCAATCAAGCAAGGGCATACATCGGTCTAAAACTATCGCAAAAGTGCTCCACTACTACTTGATACCTGGGAATTACTAATATTGTATGGTGGTCATCTAGAAATTTTGATCGGTGGAAGATTCCATGATGTCTGCTCCAGCTTTGTCTTCATAGTCATCATCACTCGGATCAAAAATAGTGTTGTCAATGATGATGTATTTATCTGGGCAGGTGGGGTCGTCGTCTTCGTCTCCCGGTGCTGGTCCTCCCATGAATATCCCGATCTTATTAACCAGGTCGTCGTTCTTCTCCAGTAGTGTCTTGATTTCCTCCTCATATCCATCGCGTGTGAACTTGAGTTCTTCTTCCAGCTCGATGATCCTAGTCTTTGCCTTCATTAATTCCATCATGTCGTCGCACATCTGGTTCTCCTGGCGTAGAATGTGCTGGTTTAGCTCCTGGATAAAAGCTGCGACAGATCTATCCTTCCTGGTGCTGATCATCTCCCATTGCTCATCTCGGCGCCAACATATCTGATAGGTAGTGTCCTTGAGTTCCCTGTTGTATACTTCTCCAATGCGTCCCATGGTAATGTGGGTTGCCATGCTCTTGCCTAGACTCCAGGTTGGTGCTTCGGAAGAAAATTCTATGGGTTTAGAAGTTGGCGAGAACGTTCTTCCTGGAACTTGTACTTGAATCATCCAGCGTTCTTCTTCTGGTAAGGTGGCGTTGTACGTCCCGGTGAAGCTAGGTATTCCAATGTTCAAGTACCTAGTGACTTCCTTCAAGTGGCGTCCAAAAGGTGTATCCTCATCTGGTTGCGCGAACTTGTTCTTCTTCTCCATCATTCTAAAGAGCGGAAAAGGGAGAGGAGTCATAAATGAGTAGAGAAGAGTGACCTATGGTTTATCTTAGTGGTCGTGTCCTACACTCAGCATGTGCTCTGATACCATCTTGTAGCGACCCGACCTCAAACGGTCAAGTCTCTGTGCCTTAGTGTCATCCCTGGATCAGTAATGCTGACACGCATAGTACTCGAAGGATTTATAACAGAGTAGCAATCACACACTTATTACATCGAATGTCTCAAAAGAGAACTTATTACAATAATATGGCTTAAGGCCATCTAATGCAATAACAACGAAAGGCTTGGAAGATAAAGTGAGTCCATCAACTCCAATGGCATAGCTGAGCTGCACGGCAATGACCTAACGAACCTTACTCCTCGTCTGAAAAGTCTGCAACATAATACGTTGCAGCCCGAAAATGGGTCAGCACATGGAATATGCTAGCAATATAACACAGTAGAGTAGAAGCAGAATAATACTATCACTACATGCATATATGGCTGGTAGAAAGCTCTAGGGTTATAGTTTTGCGGAAAGCAAATTTTTCCCTACAACAAAGGAATAAATTTTAATTTAACTATCATAGTGGTTGATAAAATATTGAGAAGGTAAACTCCCTCTCAATCCCAAATTAAAGTCATTAACAACCCAACAGTATTAATTAAGAGTGTTGAGATACATGTGAATGCTCAAGTACTAGATACTCAAATTGTCCATAACCGGGGACACGGCTAACCATGATTAGTTTGTACACTCTGCAGAGGTTTATGACTTTTCCCCACAAGACTCGATCTCCTCCGTTGGATTTCTCGCACTGCATGGCGTTTGAGAAACGGATGACCGAGACACAGTCTTTCAGAAACATTAACTCTCTACTCTGGGTAGACCATACCAAACCTACAAAACCCACTACCTGCTGATCTACCTCTTCAAGAGCTTCACGTAACTTACTCAACTATGCTAGAGCCCATAATAGCTTGTGGCTGCACACAGAAGTTTCTAGCATGAATAATCTCAGCTCCCTTTGAGCCTGGGTGGCGGTCCATAGGAAGATCACACGATAACCCCGGGATTTCCAAAAAAAACAGGCAACACTGGATACCCCAGGTGCCTCAATCCACCCAGATGTGTATTTAAGTTGCCACCTTAAGTAAACCATTAATTAAAAATCTCACATCTGTCATGGAAAACACTCAAACCCAATCCACGTCTACGAGCATAGCATGGCAATATAAGCAACGCGTAGAAATAACTCCCAAGGTTTGAATGCAGGGCAATAGGTTCTACCTCAAGAGCTACTTCCCAACCCACAAGTTAAAGACATCCTAATCATGCAATGTTTGAGGATTGAACTAATGCAATGAAAACTGGGTATGGAAAGAGTATGATCAATGTGTTACTTGCCTTGCTGACGATCCGTGAATCCTAGAGACTCGTAGTAACACGCTTCGCACTCCAGAAATTCTATCGCAAACAAACAATAACATACTTAAGCAACTAGCAAAGATGCACAAGCAAAACTCCAAATAAAAGAGATTGACCAGAAAGTTCAACTTAAGAACTCCGGTTTGCAAAAATAATCAAACAAACGAAGCAACGAAACTCAAACGGCGAAAGAAACAAGATCCGTTTACTAATATGGACTAAGGTCAAATTTTACAGTACCAAAACTTTGTTTAAGTGGATTAAACAGAAAGAGGGTCTCGAGACAAAACTCTAGGCATTTGAATCACCTGAATCCGACTAACGAGCGCGAAGAAAAACAGAAATTAAGATCGGATCAGAAATCGCGACTGAAAAATAATCGCGGATAAATGCGATAAAAGAAATCTTTCGAACAGACTATCGAACGAGCATTCGTTATCTGTAACTAACGGAAGAAAACCATTCGTTTAAACGAACGTTCGGACGAACGTCCGTTAGATAAACAAACCGAGAAAACCGGCGAACCGAATCTAAAAAAACCGATCTAGGGTTTCAAAAAAAAAACCGAACGATTTTAAAAAAAAAACCAGCGGCGACGGTTCGGCGCGGTACCTCTACAAGGTGGCTCCGGCGAGGCGGGGCTTGGCGGTGGCGGCGAGGCGCGGAGGTGGCGACGTCTGGTGCGCGCGCGGGCGCGCTGGGTGTTGCTGGTGGTGGTGGCGGTTTGGGGGTGGGGGCGTATATAAAGGGGGTGGTGGCTTGGAGGAGGGGCCAAGGCGGCGGCGAAGAGGAGTCCCGACCGGACTCCTCGTCCGAGGCGGCGGCGGCTTGGTCTCCGGGTGGGAGGCAGCCTGAGGAGGCGGGCAGCTCGGTGAGCTTCGGCCCGATCGGTCTTTGAAGTTTATTTTTAAATAATTTCGCCGACAGAAAAATAAATCCTATAAAATAAAATAAAAACCTGAAAATGCCAAAACAAAATTTCGTCATCTAAATAAAATATTTAGAACGAGATGAACATTTCTTGACCCTAAATGCAATTTTAGAAACGTGCATATTTTTCTAATGCAAATAAAATCCAAATAAACTCAAATAAAAAGAAATAAATGATTTTAACATTTTTCCTCCAATGTTTCAATTGTTTTGGAGAAGTCATATTATCTCCTCTCATATATTTTTATAAGAAATATTTTTCGGAGAGAAAAATAATTAAAATCAAAAATCCTCGTTTCACTATTTGATACAAAATCAAATATGAAAAATCGGGAAATCCCCAACTCTCTCCGAGGGTCCTTGAGTTGCTTAGGCTTTCGAGGATTTTGGAACGGAAACACAATAAAATATGATATGCATGGATGATCTATGTATAACATTCCAAATTTGAAAATTTGGGATGTTACATGGGTTTTTCTTTCTGCTATCAAAAGTATGAAAATAGCACTTGCATGTATGTGGCCATCACCTCAAAAGGGACAGCGAAGATGGGAACAACATTTCTTCAATCACGTCATCTCCTCCTTGTTTGGTACTAAGATGAATTATTTTACCTAATTACATACATCATTAAGTACATTAGCACATTATCTTAACTTATAAAATTTAGATTATTGCGACATAACAAAGTAGACCTACGGTTTCCTATCTATAGACTTATTAATAAACATACCACATGAAATAACATACCACATCCAATGAATAATTACATTATAATGTTTTTCTTAATTACCGTATTTAGATCTTCTCACATGTCAATACTAATGGACGCAACTTACATTGATACAATATCTTTAACCTGCTCTTCTAAAAAAATAGTATAAATGTTACATCTGTCCTCTAAAATTATTTCTAACCTCTAAGCACTAACATCACATAGATAATGACGAGCTAAAAGACTAACTAATTACCACCCTGCATGCACAAAAAGATCAATGTATTGCAAAGCTCATACCTTGATCTTCAACTTTGTAGTCCACTTCGCTAGGCAAATCCTACTCCTGAAGCTCAAAATCACTCCAAAAAGTGATGAAATAATGCGTAACACAACAGAGAACGCATAGTTATGAACTAAAGAGTAAAAACATCATGCATGCGAACAAAACCAACAAAAATGGATAGATCTTACCTTCGTCTATCTTTTCTTCAACTTCAGCATATTCAAAATCCAACTCTAAATCGCCCTAAATCACGAGTCAAAGTGCCTAGTGAGTTTTTCTTTCTCTCTATTCTTACACACTCAGAGAGTAGAAGAGGAGGCCAGAGACAGTGTGCTTGCGTAAGGAGCAGAAGAATACTATATAAAAGGAAGAGGATCCCTATAGTGTCGGCACAACAGGTCCCCGCAGCCTCGGATTCCCGCAGCGAGTGAGTGATTCCCGCAGTGTCATCGCATCCACTGAAGCAAAAGCCAGAGTGATTCCCGTAGTACTATCGCATTCGCTGAGGTAAAAGAAGCAAAAGCCAGAGTGATTCCCGGGCAGCAGCAGGGCATACAAATCAGGGCGCGTGAATAAAGGAAGCAACGCGGATTCCCGCCGAAGCAACAACAGATGTTGTCGGCTGCAACGCCTCAAACAGTGAGGCCGCCTCACGCAGTGGTGGCATAGCCCGCCTGCTGGGCCCGTGCATAGCAGGAGATGTCGGCCCTAGAGCGGCAACGGAAAATCTGGCCACCTCGTGGAGTGGCGGCGGGTCCCACATGGCCTGGCCCATTCCATGCTGCCGAGATGCACTGTACAACTCCCGTTCTACATAGGAGGCCGCCTGCAGGCATGGCGGCAGGGCATGTCGCCTCCAGCCGTGGCGGCAGGTGCCACGTGTCACCTGTCGCGCCTGCCACCACGGCCGAGGGGGTCCTTTTTGTCTATTTCATCCGGAGGTGGTCTTTTGGGTAATTCTAGTGGGCAGGGGGTCTCTTTCGACAAAAAAATCCAACAACTTCTCCTATGAAAGGGCGCTCCACGTGAAGACATTCGGCACCCTCACCCGAGAGTGCGCAAGTTGGCTCTCTCTGGAGTTCGAGTGTGGCAATTTAGAGGTGGGCAAAGCTGCTTGCCACCATATAGCCATCCAATCCCCAGGTGACAAAAGTCTTGAAGTGCCGGAGAACTGGTGCGAAGGCCTTGCCTGCAGCACATCACACCCACGAGAAATGCTTCATCACGGGCGGCTAGACCTCTGGCTCCCACAACAGGGGCGAGCCCTTCAAGGTATTCACCAGCAACCAGCTTCGACGCCACTCCTTCATGTTGGAGTACAGATCTACTGGGATATAATCCATGTATGCTTTCTTCACGGCGAGGCAAAAGGTCATGCACCCCGAGGTCTGCACGAGTTCAGGCGCTGGGAATAAAAGTGTTGAATCAATTGGCAATTTTTCGACTAATTTAATCCAAGAATATATCACTAGCATGACATTGACAGAATTAACAATATGCTGCTATTGAATCAAAAAAGCACATAGTACGCTAATAGTAGATACATCTACGCATAACCCTAGTATGGCTAGGACAGTAATAAATAGGAGCGGGTTAAATGAGTTATACCCTCTGATGGGCAAGGCAGAAACTGCGATGGTGGTGGCGGCAGCCGCGGCGTCCTCAACGGCCTTCTTGTTGGCTTCAACTTTCTCAGCGGTGGCACATTCGGTGTCGGTGGACATGGTGATGATGAGGGCGACGCGGACATAGAGGAAGTAGACGAACATCGAGCAGTCATGTAGTCGCTTCCCAAAAACCTATTCGCCCCTCTCCCGTATAGGATCCGGAGAGGCGGGGTTTTGAAGACCTGCTCTCCCGTCGACCGTGTACACGGCGGAGGGATGGAGTCACCGGCGGTAGCAGTAGCAAAGGAATGACAGTGGGCATGCATGTGGAGCAGATGTGCTCTGATCGTGGTGGCTAGGGTTAGGAGACACCACACACTTATATAGGCGCATCCGCATGGAGAGATGTGGGCTCGACCCACGTCCGAGTCTGTGACTGCCCATGATCGACGTTTCAGATCGTGGCCCAGCTGTCAGAAAACTCTCAGTTACTGACTGGCAAAAATAAGCGCTTAGGTGTGAGCTCGGCTCGGCTCATTCCCGCAACCCGCATCGCGTCGTGACGAGGCATGGTGTGGCGGGTGGCGGAGGAGGAGTGCACGAGGGCCTCTTCTATTCTGAAGGTCCAATAGCATGTAGAAGAGAAACCCTTATAAGGAGGTCCAACTCCTCTCCAACTTCTAGGGTGGGACTAAACTTCCCACTACACCTAGTGCCAATAAACCCACATGGGCCCTTAGAGATTTTTCAGAAATTTCTATATGGGCTAAAGCCCATCCCAAATTTCAGCAATCCCCCACCAGATCTTGAGGGCCCATTGTGTCCTCTGTTCCAATTGCTGTTTCTATATACTAGTGTTTAAGTGAAGACATGTCAAGGTTGAGCTTCACCTAGAGCAAGTAGCTACACTCCTTCACAACTGAACAATGGACTATTCCTTGAATTGTCAATTTGGCATAAAGAAGCTTCACCACATGCCCTACTAGTACTAGGCTGGGAAGGCTGACCCCTCGGGTGGAGCATATAAGTCACACTCCTGGCCTATTCATGAGCTTACTAGAGATCACCCCAAGCTCATAGACTGTGACCAATAGTCAGGCTCACATAGGTGTGTTCCTCCAAATATCTCTTTGTAGGATAGCATCTTGCTTACATAACCTTTGGAACATATTAAGACAGTAGTCATCCGACCAAAGAGTATCGAGAGTATTGCATCTCTAATGGAGTGGGTTAGTATAGTTACTCTCCTTAGTTCACCACTGGCTTGTTTTCCCAGGTCCTACTTCACGGGATCTCCCATCACATAGGTTGGGTTACCACCATGGAAACTCATGTGGGTCTCATACCCATGTCCCTTGATGCACTATCTATCACAACACGTGATAGCCCTTTTGTAAAGGGATCTGCCAGATTCTTAGCCGTATGGACATACTCCAACGCTATCACTTCGGAGTTTCTTAATTTTCTGACAGCTTTTAATCTCATCCTTATGTGTTTGTTGGACTTCATGTTGTCCTTTGAACTCTTCACCTTGGTGATGATAGTCTGATTGTCACTATACATAAGGATAGCCGGAACCGGTTTATCAACCAATGGCAAGTCCATCAAAAGATCTCGAAGCCATCCTGCTTCGACACCAGATGTGTCTAATGCTGTTAATTCTGCTTCCATTGTCGATCTCATTAAGATCGTTTGCTTGCAAGACTTCTAGGAAACAGCACCGCCTCCAAGAGTAAACATATACCCAGTTGTGGTCTTCATCTCATCAGCATCAGAGATCCAATTTGCATCACTATACCCTCCAAGTACCGACGGATATCCTGTATAGTGAAGTCCATAGTTCATAGTACCTTTGAGATAGCGCATAACTCTCTCAACAACATGCCAATGTACATCACCTAGTTTGGAAACAAATCGGCTCAGTTTGCTCATAGCAAACATGATGTCAGGCCTCGTTGCGCTTGCTAGGTACATGAGTGAACCAATGATTTGAGAGTATCTCAGTTGATCCTTAGTTGTGCCTTCGAACTTTCGAACCGACACACTAGGATCATATGGTGTTTGAGATAGTTTGCAGTCCGAATATCCAAAACGGCTCAACACCTTCTCAACATAATGGGATTGCAGAAGTGTAATCCCACCACCCTCATTATCTCTCAGTAGCTTGATGTTCAAGATAACATCAGCCACACCAAGGTCTTTCATCTCAAAGTTCTAAGATAGAAACGACTTGACCTCCTCAATGCTTTGAGGTTGGGTCCAAATATCAGTATGTCAACAACATACAAGCATAGTATAACTCCTTCGCCCCCACCATGGTGATAGTATACACATTTATCAACTTCATTAACAATGAAACCAACAGATGTCAGAGTTGTATTAAACTTATCATGCCATTCCTTATGTGCTTGCTTCAGGCCATATAAAGATTTCAGCAACCTACACACCTTTCTTTCCCGACCATCTATCACAAAGACATCTGGATGTTGCATGTAGATTTCCTTGTTTAGCTCTCCATTCAGAAAAGCCGTCTTAACATCCATCTGGTGGACGAGAAGACCATGCGAGGCCGCCAACTAGAGTAGTACTCGAATGGTGGTCCGTCTGGCCACAGGTGAATAAGTATCGAAGAAATCTTCCTCTTCTTTCTGGTCATAGCCCTTGACCACAAGCCTAGCCTTGTACTTTTCAACCGTACCATCGTGCATAAGCTTCTTTTTGAACACCCACTTACATCCCAATGGTTTACAACCATAGGGACGCTCAGTGATCTCCCATGTCCCATTAGCCATGATGGAATCCATCTCACTACGGATCGCATCCTTCCAGTAGTCAGCTTTTGGAGAGGCATGCGCTTCTGAAATAGAAGTGGGAGTATCATCCACGAGGTACATGAAGAAATCATCACCAAAGGTCTTTGCAGTCCTTTGTCTCTTGCCCCTACCAAGGGTTTCCTTGTCATCCTTCTCAAGATTATCATCATGTGTTCATTCATAATATTCCATAGGGATGGCAGGCTCAGGAGTCTCCTAAGATTCCTGTCTAGAAGTGCTTTGCATATCTCTCATAGGAAAAATATCCTCGAAGAATGCAACATCCTTAGACTCCATAATTGTATCGACCTTCTGGTCAGGTACCTCAGATTTCACTACTAGAAATCTATAGCCAATGTCGTTCTTAGCGTAGCCCAAATTAACACAGTCCACAGTTTTTGGTCCAAGCTTACGCTTTTTGGGGATCCTCTCATTGACTTTCGCCAACAAACCCAAGTATGCAAGTACGAGAGTGTTGTCCTTCTCTTTGCCCAGTTCTCATAGGGAGTGATCTCATTATCCTTTATCGGAACTTTATTCAGGACATGACATGTCATCAATATAGCCTGCTGATACGTCTCCAACGTATCTATAATTTTTGATTGTTCCATGCTATTATATTATCATTCTTGGATGTTTTACAATCATTTTATAATCATTTTATATCATTTTTGGTACTAACCTATTGACATAGTGCCCAGTGTCAGTTGCTGTTTTCAGCTTGTTTTTACAACACAGGAAATCAATACCAAATGGAGTCCAAACGCGGTGGAAATTTTTGTGGATTTTTTCTAGACCAGAAGACACAAGTTGGGCCAAAGAAGTACCTGAGGGGTGCCCCGAGGCGTGCAGAAACCACCAGGGCGCGCCTGGCCCCACAGGCGCGCCCAAGTGGGTTATGCCCACCTTGGTGGCCTCCCACACCGCCTCTTTGCTCTATAAATACCCCAATATTCCAGAAACCCTAGGGGAGTCGACGAAAATCAATTCCAGCCGCCGCAAGTTCCAGAAACACCAGATCCAATCTAGACACCGTCATGGAGGGGTTCATCATGCCCATTGGTGCCTCTTCGATGATGCGTGAGTAGTTCTTTGTAGACCTACGGGTCCGTAGTTAGTAGCTAGATGGCTTCCTCTCTCTCTCTCTCTCACTCTCTCTCTCTCTCTCTCTCTGATTCTCAATACAATGGTCTCTTGGATATCCATATGATGTAAGTCTTTTTGCGGTGTGTTTGTTGGGATCCGATGAACTTTGAGTTTATGATCAGATCTATATTTTTATCCATGAAAGTTATTTGAGTCTTCTTTGGTCTCTTATATGCATGATTGATTATAGCCTCTTATTTCTTCTCTGATATTTGGGTTTTGTTTGGCCAACTTGATCTATTTATCTTGCAATGGGAAGAGGTGCTTTGTGATGGGTTCAATCTTACGGTGCTTGATCCTAGTGACAGTAGGGGAAAGGACACATATGTATCGTTGCTATTAAGGATAACAAGATGGGGTCTATTTCTACATAAATAGATCTTGTCTACATCATGTCATCGTTCTTATTGCATTACTCTATTTTTCCATGAACTTAATACACTAGATGCATGCTAGATAGCGGTCGATGTGTGGAGTAATAGTAGTAGATGTAGGCAGGAGTCGGTCTACTAATCTTGGACGTGATGCCTATATAATGATCATTGCCTGGATATCGTCATGATTATTTGAAGTTCTATCAATTACCCAACAGTAATTGTTTTCCCACCGGTTGCTATTTTTCTCGAGAGAAGCCACTAGTGAAACCTACGACCCCCGGGTCTCTTCTTTATTATATGTGCCTTCACGATCTATTTTCATTTGCCTTTATTTTTGTATCTATTAAACCAAAAATACAAAAATACCTTGCTGCACTTTATTTTATTTGCGATCTATTTATCCAATCTATTACAACTTTATCCTGTCTCCATGCCAATTTCTGGCGCCGTTACACGAAAGGGATTGACAACCCCTTTAACACGTGGGGTTGCGAGTATTTATTATTTGTGTGCAGGAGCTATTTACGTTGTGTTGCGTGGTTCTCCTACTGGTTCAATAACCTTGGTTTCATCACTGAGGGAAATACCTACCATTGTTGTGCTACATCATCCCTTCCTCTTTGGGGAAATACCTATGTAGTTCAAGCAAACATCAAAAGGAATTTCTGGCGCCGTTGCCGGGGAGACATCATCAACATCAACCGGGTTCCTAATGAAAAATCTCATCTCCTTGAAATTTACATTTTGTCATTTGCCTCTCATTTTCCTCTCCCCCACTTCACAGAATTTACCGTTTTATTCGCCCTCTTTTTCGTTTGTCGTTTTCTCGTCAGATCTGTTTTTGAGTGCAATCTTGTTGTGTAGTCATCATGACTCAAGAGAACACCAAGTTGTGTGATTTCTCAAATACCAACAATAACGATTTTATTAGCACTCCGATTTCTCCTCCCGCCACTAGTGCGGAGTCTTGTGATATTAATACTGCTTTGCTGAATCTTGTTACGAAAGATCAATTTGCCAGTACTTCTAATGAGGATGCCGCGTCCCATCTTAACACATTTGTGGAATTATGCGATATGAAAAAAAATGTGGACAATGATGTTGTGAAGTTGAATTTATTTCCGTTTTCTTTGCGAGATCGCGCAAAAATTTGGTTTTCTTCTTTGCCTCGCAATAGTATCGATTCTTGGAATAAGTGCAAGGATGCTTTTATTACAAATTATTTTCCGCCCGCAAAAATCATTTACCTTAGAATCCAAATCATGAATTTCAAAGAAACTTGAACATGAGCATGTTGCACAATCTTGAGAAAGGATGAAATTGATGCTAAGGAATTGCTCAACTCATGGGTTAAATCTTTGGATGATCATACAAATTTTTTATGCGGGGTTGAATTTTGTTTCTCATAATATTTTAGATTCCACCGCGGGGGGTACTTTTATGGAAATTACTTTGGGTGAAGCTACTAAATTGCTAGACAATATTATGGCAAATTACTAACAATGGCATACCAAAAGAGCGCTTACTAGTAAAAGAGTCAATTCGGTAGAAGTATAAATTCTTTAAGTTAAAAAGTTGATGCTCTTATGAAGTTGCTTGCTAATACAAGTGCTCCTATTGATTTTAATGATGTGCCTTTGTCTACCTTGATTGAGCAAAACAGTGATGCCATAGATGTGAATTTTATCTCGCGAAACAATTTCAATAACAGTGCTTATAGAGGCAATTTTAATCCTAGGTCTTTTCCTAGTAATTCCTCTAATAATTATGGTAATTCCTATGGTAATCCTTCTTATAATAAGAATAGAAACACCTCTGATCTTGAGAATAATATTAAAGAATTTATAAATACTCAAAAGGTTTTCAATGCTATGATAGAAGAAAAAGCTGAATAAAGTTGATGATATGTCTAGAAGTATTGATAGAATTTCTCATGATGTAGAAACTCTCAAGATGAAAAATTTTGTGCCTAAAGTTGAAAAATCAATTAAAGCTCTTTATGTTTCTATGGATGAAAGTAATGAAAGAACGCTATTATTAGAGCTAAAAGAGAATTTTTAGAAAAAGCGTTTTCTGGTGATTGCTTTCATAAAAGTGATGAAGATCTTAAAATGATTGGTCTTTCTTCTATTGATTCTTTGTTTAGTAAAATTAATATTGATGAAATGGGGACTGGAGAAGAGTCAACTTTAGCTAGAAGGTGTCCCGATAATTCGGAGGGTGAAAATCTTGTTGAGAAAATTGATAAAGGTGGGTTGAAGAGGTCAAAACTTTAACTAGTGATGTGCCCACTATTTTGGATTACAACGACTTTAATTATGATAGCCGCTCTTTGGTTGATTATATTTATTTGTTTCAATCCATGATAAATTCACCCCATGCTTATGAACAAAATAAAGCTTTTACTAAACATATTGTTGATGCTATGATGAAAGCTTTTGAAGAAAAGTTGGAACTAGAAGTTTCAATTCCTAGAAAATTACATGATGCTGTTCCGCGCATCCGAAGGCAAAGTCAAGTGCTCCCACATCGTTCTACTTCAACGGATCTGTTGTTTGTCGGTCATGATGATGATATTGCAGATACAGCCGGTACTCTCAGTTTCAAGCCAGATGTTCATCGCTCCAAGTCTTCCAGAGCCCAGGCTGCCACCCCTACTTCTGCCTCATCCATTCCGCATTCTTCAGACACTGATTCATCGAGTGGCTTTAATTCTGGTGCAGAAGATACTCCCACGGAGTAATTCCTCGTATGTCTTCTCGTTCCTTCTTGACACTTGTTGAAAAAAGGGGGAGAATTACATTGAGTGATATTTTATTGGGATCTGCAGGGTGTTTCTCTTTGCATTTTGGTTTTCCCTCGAACAATTTGCTTCCTAAATTTATCGCACTTCATGTGGTGTTGAAACCTCGGACGTCATGTAACATTTGGGTCAACCAGGCCAGATCATAAGTGAAATAGTTTGATCGGGTCGACCAGGTCAGGCCCGATCATGAGTGAATAGAAAATCGAAAACGTACATAGCTGTTCCAGCGGAAATACCCCGCCTGCAATATTATTTTCTTCGCACTTTATACCCGTAGGTACCATCGAATGCGGTTTTTTTTTCTGTGAATGATTATCTTCAATTATTATTTATCGTATAGGGAAACATAGTTGATCCTCGAAGAAGAACAAAAAATCATCATGTGATGATACTAAGTTGGAGAAGTACTTTGAGTACTTGATAGCTCAATTGATGTGATTGGATATGCGTTGATTGTTATCTCTTATTATCCAACCTTGCAGGAAGAAAATTTCAATCTAAACACTTATGCCTTGCGTAAAGGCCATATGATTCGCTAACAAAGTATCTTTTCCTCGCTGTTAGGCCTTGTGTGATCTTTTGTGTTGCAGGGAAACCATATCTAAAGCATATCCGTTCCGAGAAATTCTCTTCCATCATTTTTTCTTGCTTTAATCATGTAGTATATCTAACATGCAAGAAAAACTACATATTGTGTGGATTCAAATTGTGTTCTGAGAAAATTTTGATGATATATACTTTGTCACAAAATCTCTTAAAATTTATCTTACATCTAGTTCTCTTTGAAGGTTTTGTGACAAGAATCACCTCAGACACCATTGAGTGCATTGAAAGAACTCAAGTTTAAGATCTGTTGTCAATGAAACTCGTATGAAGAATAATATCGCTTCCCTCCAATTCTTCATAATCCGAAGCACATCTTAAGGGGGAGGATATTTTATCTTCGTAATTATCTCTCGTATTTCAGTATTCTTCGCATTACATTCCATTCTTTATTTATCCTTCGATGTTATTTGTTTCGTCAACAATCATCCAAAAAGGGGGTGATTGTTGGTGCAATATCTGCCTACCTTGTGTTTTGGAGATTGTTGACAGAAACAAGTATGGACTAATTTGTTTTCTAGTGCATACAGATAGAAAAAGTCCATACACAACCAAAGAGAATGTTGTCTTGGGTGCTGAGTTCGTGAAACTTCTCACAAGCATATCTGCGTTACAGAGAAGAACGAGCTATATTTGCCGAAGTCATATAATCGAGAAGATTGATGTGAAGAAATTAACCCCTCTAAAAGTTTTTTGCTGAAGCAAAGCTTTTGATTCTGTACTATCGTTCGAAGGAAGACTGCAGCGATGGAAGTCAAAGAGAAAGTGAAGATGTAGTGTTCATTTCGTTGTTCTTCTTTCATTCTTTCGAGTCATAGGACCTCCATACTATTAAGAGGGGTATAGGTTCTCGTTGCTTAGATCTGCTGTGATGCTTAGCCAAAACCTATGAAAGTTGAGAGAGACATCTCTTTGTGTTCCGAGCAAATACTTGCCAGCAAGAGACTGTGATCTTCTTTGCTGCGAGAGATTTGTCTTGAACCGAGGAGTTAGCAGTTCTTGCTCCGCAAGAAATGTTACCGTTGTGCTCAAATCCAACCGTTGGACTCGTGTTGTTCGGCCATTGGCTGAACCCGATGTCTAATTTGGTCTTTTCCCATCAGGGAAGGTTGCGGCTATAAATAGCCACCCGAGCCAACTTTCTCCATCTGCTGCTCCGCTTGAGATTTCTGAGAAGATTGATTTGAGCAACCCCTCTCTGAGTGATTTGAGTTTAAGATCCACCGAGAGAAAAACCAAGAGCCCAAACTTAGATAGTGGTTTAGCATCACAGTAGTTCTGAGTGAGAGTTCTTGTAGCTATTACTCTTGAGAGCTATGCACTCTCTAGATGGATAGGTTTCGGCTTTGAGTGTTGAAGAGTCATTGTCTTCACTGAGCCAGATCTTCAGCAACCAATAGGGATTGTGGTTCACTAAGGCCGCCCGAAGGTTTGGAGATCGCCGAGAAGGATCTACCACGAGTGAAATCAACCCGAGTCTGATCAGCTCTGTATCTTCTGTGTTTAGTCGCAGTCCCTCCAACCAGACGTAGCCCTTTGGCAGAAGGGTGAACTGGTATACCAAATCTCTTTGTTGCCATGGAGCACCTTTGGTTAAACTTCTATACTACATTTCCTTCATTAGTTTATATTCATGCTCTGCGTTGATTCATCGTTCATTTGATCATTTCATTCTATGTGTTATCAAACTGTGTATCGGTGTTCATCCTGTCTCTTTCTCATCGCCTGTATTCATTCATTTTCATCTTACCCCTCAGACTCTCTCGTGTAATCATTCCATAGTACTCATCCTATGCGTGTACCATGTTGTGTCTCATTCTACTTCATCTGTTCGCATGTTGTGTTTATAGCTGGCCATGTTGTGTTACTCATCACAATTAAACATGTGATTTCCCAAACTCTTACTATTAACAATGCTTTCATCGATGAATATGCCTCTGACGAAGAAGACTGGTCTAGTTTATTATCGATGCTCTATTCCGCTGTTGTGTGTGGGTTAAGTTTCAAAGCTTTCGAAAGAAAATTTGAATCTCCCATTCACCCCCTCTAGTCGATATACTCTCAGTCCTAACAGGTCCCTTACAAAGTAGCACATAAACTATGGTTTAAGCTTCTGTCATTGATAACCCACAAGTATAGGGGATCACAATAGTTTTTGAGGGTAGAGTATTCAACCCAAATTTATTGATTCGACACAAGGGGAGCCAAAGAATATTCTGAAGTACTAGAAGCTGAGTTGTCAATTCAACCACACCTAAAAGACTTAATATTTGCAGCAAAATATTTAGTAGCAAAGTAGTATGGAAGTAACTGTAACAGTGGCAAAAGTAACAGTAGCAGTTTCATACCAATTGTAACAGTGGCAACGGCAAAGTAACATAGCAAAGATCAATATGTGAAAAGCTCGTAGGCAATGTATCAATTATGGATAATTATGTCAGATGGCATTCATCATGCAATATTTATAAACTAGGGTGACACAGAACTAGCTCCAATTCATCAATATAATGTAAGCATGTATTCCGAATATAGTCATACGTGCTTATGGAAAAGAACTTGCATAACATATTTTGTCCTACCCTCCTGTGGCAGCGGGATCCTAATGAAAACTAAGGGATATTAAGGCCTCCTTTCAATAGAGAACCGAAACAAAGTATTAGCACTTAGTGAATACATGAACTCCTCAAACTACGGTAATCATCGGAAAGAATCCCAATTATTGTCACCTTGGGGTATGCGGATCATAACTCATAATAGGTGTCTACAACTTGCAAGATAGGATTAAGAACACAAATATATTCATGAAAATATAATAGGTTCAGATCTGAAATCATGGCACTCGGGCCCTAATGACAAGCATTAAGCATAGCAAAGTCATAGCAACATCAATCTCACAACGTAGTGGATACTAGGGATCAAAACCTAACAAAACTAACTCGATTGCATGATAAATCTCATCCAACCCATCACCGTCCAGCAAGCCTACGATGGAATTACTCACACACGGTGGTGAGCATCATGAAATTGGTAATGGAGGAAGGTTGGTGATGATGATGGCGATGATTTCCCCTCTCCGGAGCCCCGAAGGGACTCCAGATCTGCCCTCCTGATGAAGAATTGGAGGTGGCGGCAGCTCCTTGTCGTAAAACGCGATGAATCCTTATCTCTGATTTTTTTCTCCCTGACACTGAATATATAGAGTTGGAGTTGAGGTCGGTGGAGGTCCAGGGAACCCACAAGGCAGGGGGCGCACCCTAGGGGGGCGCCCCTCATCCTTGTGGACAGCTGGTGGGTCCCCTCTGGTTGATTCTTTCGCCAATATTTTTTATTTATTCCAAAAATATTCTCCATAAATTTCCAGGTCATTTCGAGAAATTTTATTTCTGCACAAAAACAACACCAAGGTAATTCTGCTGAAAACAGCGTTAGTCCGGGTTAGTTCCATTCAAATCATGCAAATTAGAGTCCAAAACAAGGGCAAAAGTGTTTGGAAAAGTAGATACGATGGAGACGTATCAACTCCCTCAAGCTAAACCCATTACTTGTCCTCAAGCAATTCCATTGACAAAATGAAAGTTATAAACAAAAACTTTTAAAAACTCTGTTTGAGAGTCAGCATTCAGGTTTTCAGCAAAGATTGTGAACTAACCATATTCACAATAACATTTAGGTCTCATGTTTACTCATATCAATGGCATAATTAACTAGCGAGCAATAATAATAAATCTCGGATGACAACACTTTTCAAAACAATCATGATATGATATAACAGAATGGTATCTCGCTAGCCCTTTCTGAGACAGCAAAACATAAATGCAGAGCACCCCTGAAGATCAAGGACTGACTAGATAGTGTAATCCATGGTAAAAGAGATCCAGTCATAGTCATACTCAATATCAATTAATAACAACGCATACAAATGATAGTGGTGCTCTCTAGCTGGTGCTTTTTATAAGAGGATGATGACTCAGCAATAAAAGTAAATAGATAGGCCCTTCACAGAAGGAACCAGGGATTTGCAGAGGTGTCAGAGGTCAAGCTTTTTGAAACAAAGATTAATAATATTTTGAGTGGTATGCTTTCATTGTCAACATAACAACCAATAGATCTCAGTATCTTCCATGCTAGATACATTATAGGTGGTTCCCAAACAGAATGGTAAAGTTTTTATTCCCATTCCACCAACAAGCACACTCCACGGCTGGTCCAAAACAACATGTACCGTCCATACCAACAACAATCCTGGGGGAGTTTTGTTTGAAATTATATTTTGATTTGATTTGAGCATGGAACTGCGCATCCCGATTACCAGCCACTTCCTCATGAATGACAAGTGAATAAACACTCATCGTGAGAATAACCCACCTAGCATGGAAGATACTGACAGCCCCTAGTCGCTACATGAGCGATTCGGGCATACAAAGCAGATTGTTATTTGAAGGTTTAGAGTTTGGCACATGCAAATTTACTTGGAATGGCAGGTAAATACCACATATAGGTAGGTATGGTGGACTCATATGGAAGAACTTTGCGTTTATAAAAGTGGATGCACAAGCAGTATTCCCGCTTAGTACAAGTGAAGGCTGGCAAAAGATTGAGGAGCGACCAACTAGAGAGCGACAACAGTTATAAACATGCATTGAGCTTAAACAACATTGAGTGCAAGCATGAGTAGGATATAAATCACCATGAACATAAATATCGTGGAGGCTATGTTGATTTTGTTTCAACTACATGCGTGAACTTGTGCCAAGTCAAGCCACTCGAGTCATTCAAAGGAGGATACCATCCTATCATACTACATCACAACCATTTTAAAAGCTTGTTGGCATGCAAGGTAAACCATTGTAAACTCCTAGCTAATTAAGCATGACATGAGTAACTATAATATCTAATTGTCATTGCAAACATGTTTCATTCATAATGGGCTGAATCAAGAATGATGAACTAGTCATATTTACAAAAACAAGATAGGTCGAGTTCATACCTTCTTTTCCTCATCTCATCCATTTCATCATATATCGTCATTATTGCCTTTCACTTGCACGACTAAACCATGTGGATCATAATAATAGTGCACCTGCATAGACTAAGCTGGAATATGCAAACATTTATTTAAAGGAGAAGACAAGGTAATATGGGCTCTTTGTTAGATCAACAATAATACAAATGAGAGCCACTCAACATTTTCATCGTGGTCTTCTCCTCTCGACCCAAATAAAGGAAAAAGAGTTTCAAAGGAACACACTAAAATATATTTTTGGAGTTTTTGTTTTTCTGAAGAAAGTAAAACAGAACGAGAAAAACTATTTACACGGGAAAGCTCCCAACAAGCAAAAGAAGAACGAGAAGTCTTTTTAGGTTTTCTTTAATACTACTACTAAATAAGCATGCAAAGGAGAGCTAAGCGGAAGCTACAACTAATATTTTTGGATTTTCTTAAAGTTTTTCAAACACACAAGAAGAAAGCGAGAAAAGAAATAAACTAACATGGATAATACAATGTAAAAGTATGCACTGACAACTGGAATGAGTGTGTGAACATGAATGTAATGTCGGTGAGAAATACGTACTCCCCCAAGCTTAGGCTTTTGGCGTAAGGTGCTCTAGGCCCATGGATCAAAGTAGCCCTTTCCTAGGTCCTGAGGAGGATCCTGGGGGGTCCACTGGTTAGCGAGCTCCTGTGTCTCCCACTGATAAATAGACTCCTGATATAGATTAGGTGATGGCTCTGGCACAGGAACTGGGGATCACGTCCGCTCCCAGTATGCATAAATGTCCTCGGGCAAAATGAGGTACCTGCCTGAATGAATATTGAACAAAGAAGGTCCAGGCGAAGTAATAATCTGACAAGTCTTCTGGCCGAATACCAAGTTATAGATGAGTTTCTTGTCCTTATCATCACTAATAAAATCATGTGCTACCATACTGTTATAATCTAAGTATCTAGTGGGTAGCAACATCTCCTCTTCCTAATCGTGCCTAATGAATATCTCGAAGCGTCTGGCAAGGCGTGAGGCATAGATACCTCCAAAGATAGGACCCCTCGAACAGTTTAAACTAATGGTCGGGCAACAATAGCACCCAAACTAAAAGTTTTATCACGAAGTAAAGCATGGCGCAAAATAGCGAGGTCAGGGGAACTAAGGCCTCCACTCTCCCCACGACCAATTAAACATCTCCCAGCAAATAATGAGTAATAACGCAAAAGAGGAAAAGGCAAACTAGCCAATCTTGCTTCCGACACTCCCCTCATTTCCCCTACGGTAACACTACTGCAGGATGGTGCTAATGCGACACTACGATCAGAGACCCTTTGACGAAACTGTGTGAGATGCATTAATCGCAAATGGTGATGTAAAATAACCATCAAAAAAGATGCAAAACATTTGTGATGAAGGATACATCAAACACGGTTCAAATTTTAGTTGCGTGTGCGATGCGGGGCATATGGTTCAGTTCAATGAACTATTTGCAATGAGGCAGACCAAAAGAAACGGACAACCAGATGAAGGCATGTGCGATATATGACATATAGTTCACTCAGATAAACTGTTTGTGATGAGGCGGAACAACAGAAACGGGCAGCCAGATGAAGGTGTGTGCGATATACGACAGATAGTTCACTCGGATGAACTGTTTGCGTTGAGCCAAGAGAACATAAACGGTTCAACTTAACAAGATGTGTGTGATATGCGGCAAGCAGGTCTGTAATTACAAACGTGTGGGAAGACTGATAACAACACAGACGATTCTTGTTAACAAGCCGTGTGTGTTGTGAGCAAATGATTGTTGGTATACAATTGTCAGTGATTGATGAAATCATCACCGATGGGTTCCATTGTTTAGTCCATGTGCGATGTGATTTGCTCTGTCAACAAAGCATCAAAATATATACTTAAAAAGACAGCATTGCAAAACCAAATTAAGCATACAATTACACAAGTGACTACACACATAATGATGTAGGGTGGAACCCTAATTCGTCGATCTTTCACGTTTGGAGGGGATCCTACGGAGGGAATACGAAGAACACGCGGAAGCACAAGGGAAAACACGGGGAAAACGAGAGAGAATCACTCAACCAACAAGGGAATCGATCACACAAGTGCTAGATCATCATACACATAAGAGATTCACGAGATCCAAAGTCAACAAAGGTAAGGATACAAAGGAACCGTTCTTCTCCAAGAGGAGGCCTTGATGTTCTTCCCTAGAAGGGGTCTTGAATCCGCTTGGGGGATCTTCTCCGAAGAGGTCGTGATCTCCGAGGAGAAGTATCCAAGTGGATGAGCAAAGGCTCTCACACAAACATGAGCTAATCCAGTGCTAAAACTGTCTAGAAGAAGGTGGAGGAGTATTTATAGTTTATGTCCACGAAGAGGTAAGTGGGAGGGGATACATGGGCCCTAGGCCCGCATTCTGCAAGCAGCAGGCGGTAGTACCGTCCATCGAGCGGTAGTATCTTAGCGAGCGGTAGTACTGCTTGGGGTTCGGTAGTACCATGAGTGGGGGAGCGGTAGTACCGCTTGGCGAGAGCGGTAGTACCGCTTGTGTTGGAGCGGTAGTACCGCTTGCCCGAGCGGTAGTACCGCGTCTCGGAAATGCGAACTCGGCGTTTGTCGGGTTGAGCGGAAGTAGATTTGCGGTAGTTCCGCCCCTCGGTGATAGTACCGCTTGTGGGAGCGGTAGTACCATGAGCTCGTCTTGATAGTACCGTAAGCTCGGGCGGTAGTACCGTGGTTAGCGTTCTTCTTCTTCTTCTTCGCGTCCATCTTCTCCTTCCGGTCCTTCTTGCTCCTTAGCTTCTTCGAGGTACCTGAGCATGCAAAGTGTATCCGTTTGAGGTAGTAACCATGTCTCATGTGAATCGAAAGGGAATTGTGAGAGGAGTGATGTCACCTCGGTTTCAAGAGCTCTTGCGCGTGCTCGAGTCATAGGTCCTTGTGGGGTTGGATGTGTCGATGTAGAGTCCATGGGGATGATGGAAGGATGCTCCGCATCATATCCCCTCCCTTCGAAAGGATCCGACCTCGGATCAAGGTCTTCATCACCATGGAAAGGCGAGAGGTCTTTGACGTTGAAGGTGTCGCTCACGTTGTATTTGTCGCTTGGTATGTCGAGCTTGTAGGCGTTGTTGTTGTAGCGTGCTAGCACCTTGAAGGGTCCATCGGCTCGAGGTAGAAGTTTGGACTTGCGTTCGTTGGGGAAGCGTTCCTTGCGAAGGTGTAGCCACACGAGATCGCCTATGTTGAAGATCATGGGTTGCTTGTTGATGTTGAGCTTGGTCGTTAGTCGTTGTACTCGGCGCCGATGGTGTGTCTTGTATCTTCATGCATCTTCTTGATGTAGCTTGCACGGGCACTTGCGTCGAGGTTGGTGCGTTCTTGTAGAGGAAGGGTAGAATGTCCAATGGGGACAAAGGGTTGAAGCCGTAGACGACCTCGAAGGGAGACTTGCCGGTAGTCGAATGTCTTGCACGGTTGTAGGCGTACTCGGCGATGGGTAGACATGCTTCCCACTCCTTGATGTTCTTCTTGATCAACACGCGAAGTAGAGTGGAGAGCGTCCGGTTCGTCACCTCCGTTTGGCCGTCGGTTTGAGGATGGTATGCGGATGAGAACAAGAGCTTGATTCGAGCTTGGCGCATAGAGTCTTCAAAAGTAACTCAAGAACTTGACGTCGCGGTCGGAGACGATTGTCTTGATACTCCATGAAGGCGCAAGATTTCCTACAAAGAGATTTGCAATATGTGAAGCATCGTCTACCTTGTTGCAAGGAATGAAATGTGCCATCTTAGAAAATCGGTCCACAACAACAAACACGGAATCCTTTCCATTTTGAGTTCTAGGCAAACCAAGTACAAAATCCATGCTAATGTCTTCCCAAGGTTGATAAGGAATAGGAAGAGGCATGTAAAGACCATGAGATTGAGCTTTTGACTTAGCTTTGCGGCATGTAGAGCATCGGGTGGTAAGCGAGAGACATCTCAAACATCTTTGGCCAAAAGTAGTTCTTGGAGGCGTGGCGAAGGTCTTGTCGCGTCAAAATGTCCCATGAGTCCACCTCCATGAGCCTCTTGCAAAAGTAGCAAACGAAGAGAAGACTCGGAATGCATAGTTTGTTAGCTCTCATAAGATAACCATCCTTGAGGTAATATTGTTCCCAAGATGTATGTGTCAAACATTTAGCATAATGAGGTGCAAAAGATGGATCACTAGCATACAAATCTTTTATGTGCTCAAAGCCAATAACATTCAACTCAAGTTGGGTGACAAGCGTGCATATCGTGAAAGTGCATCGGCAACTACATTTTCCTTGCCCTTAATGTACTTGATCACATATGGAAAAGATTCAATAAATTCACTCCATTTAGCATGACGCTTGTTCAATTTAGTTTGACCTTTTAAGTACTTAAGCGTTTCATGATCGGTATGGATGACAAACTCATGAGGCCTAAGATAATGTTCCCAAACATGTAGTACACGCACTAAAGCATACAATTCTTTGTCATACACGGATAGTTAAGTTGAGCACGGAGAGTTTTTCACTAAAATAAGCAATGACTCGTTTTCTTGCATTAAAACTCCGCCAATTCGGTACCACTTGCATCACAATGAACCTCAAAAGTTTTGTCGAAGTTGGGCAAAGCAAGAATTGGAGCATGAGTAAGCAAAGACTTGAGCTCATCAAAAGCGTTTGATTGCAAAGGTCCCCAAATAAAAGGAGTATTCTTCTTACTCAAAGCATGCAAAGGGCTGCAATAGTGCTAAAGTTTTTCACAAAGCGGCGATAAAAACCTGCAAGACCAAGGAAACTTCAGACTTGTTGCAAATTGGTGGGTTGGGGCCAAGTTTTAATTGCTTTGATCTTAGTTTCATCAACATGGACACCCTTGGAGGAGACAACGAAACCCAAGAAAACCACTTTGTCAACTCCAAAAGTGCATTTCTTCAAGTTTGCATAAAGACTTTCCTTTCGAAGCGTTTGCAAAACAAGCTTAACGTGATCAAGATGCTCTTTCATGGTTTTGCTAAACACAAGAATGTCATCAAAGTAAACCACAACAAAGATTCCAATATAAGGTCTAAGCACATGATGCATAAGTCGCACAAAAGTTCCGGAGCTTCCGACAAACCCATGGGCATAACCAACCATTCATATAAGCCAAATTTTGTTTTGAAAGCAGTTTTCCATTCATCACCCTCATGAATGCGGATTTGATAATAGCCACTTTTAAGATCAATTTTTGAGAAAAAGTTGGCTCCACTAAGTTCATCAAGCATATCATCTAAGCGAGGAATGGGATGCCTATAGCGCACGGTGATAGCATTTATGGGTCTACAATCGGAGCACAAGCGGAAACTTCCATCGGGCTTGGGCACAAGTATAACGGGAACGGCACAAGGGCTTAAGCTTTCACGTACATGACCGTTGTCGAGTAGTTGTTGTACTTGCCGTTGAATCTCCTTGGTTTCTTCGGGATTGACACGGTATGGAGCTTTGTTTGGAAGTGGCGCTCCGGGAATGAGGTCGATTCGATGCTCAATGCCTCGTAGAGGAGGTAGACCCGGAGGTAGCTCATCGGGGAAAACATCTTGAAATTCCTGTAAAAGAGATTGAAACACCAAAGGTAGCTCATGAGTGGTGTTAGTTTGTTGTTCTCCATCCTTGCACACTAGGACAAAGTGCATCACACTCGATGGGTTCTCACACACTTCTCTCATCTCATGTTTGGTGGCGAATAGTATGAGGTTTTTCTCTCTAGGCTAAGAGGCGCCAAATTTGGCTTGTGGCTCTCACTCACTTTTGGTGGCTCACTTTCTCACTCTTCTCTCTTTGGTTGGTGGCTTGTTTGTCGGCTATCACTTGACTAGGAGACATAGGTCGTAGGACATATTCTTTGCCTTTCATCTTGAAGCTATAGTGGTTTGTACGCCCATTGTGGTAGACACCACGGTCGAATTGCCATGGCCGACCAAGGAGGAGGTGGCAAACGGTCATTGGGACCACATCACACTCCAAAGTGTCCTCGTATGCACCGATTTTGAAGGATACTTGGACCGTATGCTCAACTCAGATAGTGCCGAGTCACTTAGCCATTGAACCTTGTATGGTTGCGGGCGCTTCTTCTTGACCAATTGGAGCTTGGAGCATAGTTCTTCGCTTGCCAAGTTGTGGCAACTACCTCCATCGATGATGACCTTGACGGATCTCCCATTGATGCGGCCTTTGTGTGGAAGATGTGGCATCGTTGGTCTTCTTCTTGGTGATGTTGAAGTGTCAAGACTTTGGAGACAACAAGAGCGGGGCTTGTATCTTCATCACAAAAGACTTGATCATCTTCATCCTCGTTGATGCGCCGGTGCATGGCCACTTGCTCAATAGCGTCCATTTCATCTTCACTCATTGAGTCGTAGGTGCCATCGTCGTTGAGGATCATGGTGCGCTTGTTGGTGCATTCATATGACTTGTGGCCTCGGCCGCCGCAAGTGAAACACTTGAAGGAGCTTGTCTTGACGGTCTCATTGGTTGGAGTAGATGATGAAGCACGCGGCTTGAAGTTGCTTGTAGTAGGAGGAAGACGACTTGAACTTGTGGAAGTTTTCTTGTAACTTGACTTGTCGTCGTTGCTTGGAGAAGGCTTGATTGATGTCGAAGTTGGAGTAGTTGTTGAAGCTTGGTTGTTGGAGAAGCCGTGTATCTTGGAGGAGTACTTGGCGTACTTGAAGTCATCTTGTACTTGACGTTCCGCCTTTGTAGCTTGATGCACGAGCTCAATGAGGTTGGAGTAGGGTTGGAAGTCGGCGATCTTCTTGATGGGATGATTGAGTCCATTCAAGAATCGTGCCATTGTTTGCTCCTCATCTTCCTTGACATTGGCTCGAATCATGGCAATCTCCATTTCTTTGTAGTATTCTTCAACACTCTTTGTTCCTTGCTTGAGTAGTTGTAGCTTCTTGAAGAGATCACGGTTGTAGTAGGTGGGCACAAACGTGCTCGCATGACATCCTTCATTTGAGCCCAAGTGGTGATTGGAGGTTCACCTCTTGCTTGTCGGCGCCAAGGACTTGTTCCCACCATATGAGCACATAGTCTTGGAACTCAAGTGATGCCATAGCGATCTTCTTCTCTTCCTCATAGTTGTGCAAACGAAAGATTTTGTCGACCTTCAATGCCCATGAGAGGTACTCTTGGGATCATTGGTTCCATTGAACTTGGGCATTGTGAACTTGAGCTTGCCATAGCGATGTTCTTCATTGTTTTGAGGTCGATGTTGATGATGACGTTCTTGGCGTGGAGGGTAATCATCCTCATGTTGCTCTCGGCGAGGAGGAAGTCCATGATCAACTTGCTCTTGCCGACCTTGAGGTTGAGGATAATCTTGAGGAGCTTGACGTTGCGCCGCCGATGGTAGTTCCTCTCTTGGATTTCTTCTCGAAGGGCTTCCTCTTGAATCGCCTTTCACGATTGCGGTTGGCGATAGCTCGGCTTGATGCTTGGAGGCGCGTTCGCCTCAAGAGCTTGTGCTTCTCGTTGTTGTTGTTGAAGACGTTGGGCCTCGGCGTCTTGTTGTTGTTGGTTTAGGCGCCGCTCGTTCTTGTTCTTGTTGGCGGCGAAGACGTTGTCGTTCTTGAGCTTGAGCAAACGCTACTTGGTTTGATTGAGGACGAGGAACTTGTTCATCCACTTGCTCTTGGGAATTCTTGTCGTGTAGCGGGTTGCGAGATGCATGACGGTCTTGACGCTGCTCGTCGAAGAGTGTTCGATGACGGTGTACTTGTGTCGGAGAAGGAGTCGTCGGAGTGGTGACTTGAGTGGCTCCGTCTTGAGTGTGAAGAGGTAGAAGTCGCGGTTCACCAACAAGGCGCGGATCTCGTCCATTCTTGCATCATTCTCTTTCTTGTCTTGCGTCGAGTTTGTTGTCGAAGTAATCTCTTATACGCTTCTCGAGAGTCGCAAGTCGGTGGAGAGGTTGTCGATCGTTAAGCTTATTGCTTGTTGCTCTTGATGGAGAGCTCGTTCTTGCTACGAAGAGGTGGCTCTTGGTGACGTGGGATGACATGTCGCCGTCTTGCTCGATGAAGAGTGGGTTTGTAGAAGAACTTGGCCTATCCATCATTTCAAGCAAATTGTGAGTGGTAGAAAGAGAAGAACTAATACCAATGTACCTTTGACGAAGTTGAAGATGAATCAAGTTCACTCAAATGCGGACAATGAAATAGCACTATTGGTACCGATCCTTGTCGATTCTCACACCTACACAAGTAAAAGCTTTTGGTGGAGCTTGGTTAGGATGGTGGCACAAAATTGATTGTAATCGTTAGCTTGACTCAAAAATGTTGAAAAAGATTCGCAAATTCGCAAATGTAACAAGTAGACCAAGCAAGTAGTGGTACACGAAACACACACGCAAATAGATAAATGGGATTGTGCAAACCAAAAGTGAGCCAAAATGTGGAATCCACGAAAATGCTCTTGTTGCACAATACTAGAGAGACGCTAGCACGATTGCACAATAGGCGGATCGGAACTTGTGCACAACCTACTAGGCAAAAATGCAACGATCTCTATCCCAAGTATGCTATATGTATGGTATTTCGGTGCAATGATCCAAGATGATCTTATATGACAATCTTAATGTAGTATGATGCTATGGTTCTTGCTTATAAGCTCTTTGCTTATCTTTCTCTTTTGCTTAAAAGCTTGGGTGGCTCTTTCTCTTTTGAGCTCTTTTCTTATGCAAACTTCTCGAACCAAGATAGCAATTGTGTATGCGATGACAACTTTGTGACACACAAGTGGATCTCAAGATATGCACCACTATGCTATGGTATGTATGCTATGGAGTATGATCCCTAATGTGCACAAGTTACGTTGCCGGCAATACTCAATGGCTAGTCTCGATGGGTAAGCAACGCAAAAGATGGGCTATGTTGGTTATCAATGCAATTGCGAGAGAGTATGACACGATACCAAGGTGATATCAAGGCGAAAGTGATACCAAAGTGTTGTGTCCGGTCAGAGTAGTCGCCGACGAGGATGAGCTGTCGTGATGTCGGTGTCGAACCGCACTGGATAGCCAAACACAAAAGGACACGATTCACGACAACTCAATTTCGTAAAGCACAACAGGTTCAAATAGTCGGAGTCGGTGGCGGGCAAAGCTATGGTGGGGGTATGTGGGAATGGTGGTGGTATGCGAAGTGAAAAAGTGGTTTGGGCGAAAAAATTGGGCGAGGCGAAGTATGACGGGTGCGGTAGTACCATGATAGGTTCTTGATAGTACAGCGTGGGAAGTCAGGAGGCGGTAGTACAAGCAGGTCGGTGATAGTACCCTGAGTCGGGGAAATCGCAGATGAGCAGGATTTGGGCGATTTTGGGCGGAAATGGGTGATTTGGGGTCAAAATTGATGGATTTTGTGGATGGAAAGAGGGAAACTTGGGGAGATGCTAGATCGACTCGAAACCAAGCAAATCCACGGATCAAAATCAACAAAACATCATCAAACTAACAAATCACAAAAATTTTGGGGCTATTTTTGTGGGGATTTTCGGGTTTTAGGACGAAAACAACAAAATCAAGCTAGAAAACACGGGGTAGGGGCTCCAAAAACGTGATCAACCTGGCTCATGATACCATAATGATGTAGGGTGGAACCCTAATTCGTCGATCTTTCACGTTTGGAGGGGATCCTACGGAGGGAATACGAAGAACACGCGGAAGCACAAGGGAAAACACGGGAAAACGAGAGAATCACTCAACCAACAAGGAATCGATCACACAAGTGCTAGATCATCATACACATAAGAGATTCACGAGATCCAAAGTCAACAAAGGTAAGGATACAAAGGAACCGTTCTTCTCCAAGAGGAGGCCTTGATGTTCTTCCCTAGAAGGGTCTTGAATCCGCTTGGGGATCTTCTCCGAAGAGGTCGTGATCTCCGAGGAGAAGTATCCAAGTGGATGAGCAAAGGCTCTCACACAAACATGAGCTAATCCAATTGCTAAAACTGTCTAGAAGAAGGTGGAGGAGTATTTATAGTTTATGTCCACGAAGAGGTAAGTGGGAGGGGATACATGGGCCCTAGGCCCGCATTCTCACAGCAGCAGGCGGTAGTACCGTCCATCGAGCGGTAGTACTGCTTAGCGAGCGGTAGTACCGCTTGGGGTTCTTGATAGTACCGCGAGTGGGGGAGCGGTAGTACCGCTTGGCGTGAGCGGTAGTACCGCTTGTGTTGGAGCGGTAGTACCGCTTGCCTGAGCGGTAGTACGTCTCGGAAATCTGCGAACTTCGCGTTTGTCGGGTTGAGCGGAAGTAGATTTGCGGTAGTTCCGCCCCTCAGCGGTAGTACCGCTTGTGGGGAGCGGTAGTACCGCGAGCTCGTGCGGTAGTACCGTAAGCTCGGGCGGTAGTACCGTGGTTAGCGTTTCTTCTTCTTCTTCTTCGCGTCCATCTTCTCCTTCCGGTCCTTCTTGCTCCTTAGCTTCTTCGAGGTACCTGAGCATGCAAAGTGTATCCGTTTGAGGTAGTAACCATGTCTCATGTGAATCGAAAGGGAATTGTGAGAGGAGTGATGTCACCTCGGTTTCAAGAGCTCTTGCACGTGCTCGAGTCATAGGTCCTTGTGGGGTTGGATGTGTCGATGTAGAGTCCATGGGGATGATGGAAGGATGCTCCGCATCACATAACATTTTCACACACCAAAGTAAGCAATTACATGCATACTCAACTAGGAGAAACAAGGATCTAATCATCTATTATTGTTGCGACGACGCTTGCCATTGCTCTGCTTCTGGCTGGATCCCTGGCCATTTTGGGGAAGGAGGCGCTTCCTCATGTCAATAATCCGCCTATACATGTCGTAGCTCATGTACGCCTCCTTGGCCGCGTACACGACATGAGCTTTGTCGAGTTTCTCCATCTAGGCCAAGTGCCAGGCATGCTTGTCCTTGTTGCAGGAATTCTTCATGTCTGTATAGTAGGGGTCGATGATGGCCTCAACGAGGTGAACCAGTGAGTCCTTCTCATCCTCCTTGCTGCCCCAGATCTTGTATTGGCCCTGGATGTTGACAAGATTCTAGTAGGCGATGCCCGAATTCTTGAGCACCTTTACATCGTTGGTGATATCCACCATAGCGAACATGTAGTGGGGGCTGTTGACAAACCTGGTGAAATGCTCCCAAGGCCTTGTGGCCAGGCAATAGTAGTAGACGAGGACGTGGTTGCGCACGCACATCTGGGCAATGGTGACCTTGGGACGAGACCTGGCACGAGTGTGGGTGTACTCGAGGTCAAACCCGACCACCTTGTACTTCTCCTCGGCAAGCAACAACTCCATGATGTGGATGGAGTGCTCCACCTAGACCGAGTTGTTGGTGTACACCACTGAGAGCTCCGTGAACCTTTTGTGGATGTCCACCACAGCATGCATGGTGAACTGCTGCTCGTCGTCGGCAGCCGCTCGGAGCGCCATTGGAGCCACCCAGGATACCCTCTAAGAATTTGTCATGGTGTGTGTGCTTCTTGCAATGGTGGGGCGCGATCGAAAGGTTGAAGAGACACAAGGGTTAAATGGCCGCTATAATAAATGGGGGCCGACCGGCCTGTAATCGTCATGTCTTGTCACGACGTTCATAGCGGAGGATGCCAGTGCACGCTTGATAACACTTCGCCACACACGTTTTGTTTGAGCACGCGTGGGCTTGAAGAGGCACCAAATGTATCATTGGTGAGCCTGATCCCGCGCTACCGCACAGTTTACCTTGCAAGCCTCCCACTAGGCTAGTTTGGCCATGCATTGGCAAGAGGAGGGATAAATTGTGGGAGTTTATTGGCAAAAAGCTTTGTAAAAACGAAGTGTGTGGAATGACTTCGGTCATAAGTTTACCCGTGGGTAATGAGGTCACAGTTACACAGAAGGGTGCTTATGGACACTTGAGTGCGATAATTAATTTTGCGCTCTACAGGGCACATGGTTGAAAAAACCAACTGTGTGCAATAATGTCAAAGATTGCAGTCGAGCTAGCTATACAGATCGTGTGCTATGAGATCGACAAGGTAAACACATTTGAGAATGGTTAATAAAATCTAAGTCCATTGCATATTAAGGTCAAAATAGTGCTACCAATATACGAGTCTCATACGATGCCATTTCAACGATTGTACCACAAAAGCTCAAAATATTACAAGGTTCAAATTCCAGATTTATATGTCTCAAATTCGAAGATTACAAGGTTTAAACTGATATTAGAAATAAAATTCAGCTCATCAGCGGCAAACGCTCGCGCTGATCCGCTGAACATGGATATCAGAGAGGTTCAAACTAATATTACCACTTCTAAGTCTAGTTTCGAAACCTCATAACTTTTGCAAAGAGGCCAGCCACTGAGAATTCATGTATGGGGTTGACACGATGACTTCCGATTACTCTGGCATCTGAAGTTCCAAAATGAAATTCAACATTTTAGAAGCCTATTCCATTCCGCCGCAGCCACCGACGCTGATCAACAAAGCATTCATTTTTGCGAAATAAATGTAGGGCAAACCTCATTACCTTGAGCACCCTTGCTCTAACAACAAACAACCTGGCGAATATAATCTCCGGTAAGGTCCCTCGGTAGGAGTTCAAAGTAATTTCTGAAAGATGCAGATCTAGGCATTCGACATGATTGTTATATTTTATCATATTATCCACCACCGGGCCTAATCTTATGTGCAAAAGAAGAAAACGTGTTAGTGCCTACATTCAGTTTGGAACACTACTACATGCCTATTTGGTTTGCAGAATTTGTAAAATGCAGTAACATCCCACCTTCGATCCAACATGATTAACATGGGCATTTGATTACAATCTAGAAAAATGTAGCCTTCTTCACAAGAGGTTGGAGTCGATGAGGAGTTCCCTAAGAAAACTAGTACAGATAAATCCAAAGGAGAAATTCTTATGGATTGTAACCATATGGATCAAGCAACCAATATGGGGGGCATGCATGTACTGAAATCCTCCAAAAAATCCTTCAAAAATCGTAGTACATTGTCATTGTAAACTTGGAAAAAGGTGTACAAATTGAACTCCCTTATGGGTAACATTTAACAGGAAAGGAACATCACCTTGATATATAGCTTCTCCAGGCACGGAAAGCATCTCAGGAAACTGACAACTTGCTCCAGGTTGGGGCCGATAGATTCTAGTGCCAAGACCTTCACTATGCGCAGTTTCGGGGTCAAGCTTGTTGGAATCATTTTCTGGATGACAGACGAACATACGTCTTCAAAATTAAAAATAATGTTAATTTCTAGAAGGAGAGGTAGAAGGCGGCTATTGTACCTGAACGGGTGTGGATCCAATAACAAGTTCGGAGTATTTGTCAGACGAGTAGCCCACAGTGTCAATTTCGGTGCAGAAATGACAATGATTCTTGTTGGACCTTCTTGATCAACTGAAGGTGTGTCCTCAATGACTATACGGTGGTACACATCTTGTGATGTCTTCTTGCCGCACCAGCAATACACATAAATAGTTTGGAGAGTCATGGAGGTGATGTGGAAGCTACTCAACCCATTGATCGCCTGAAGACGAAGGTACTCAAGTGTAGTACATCCATGGAGTAGGCACTCCATGTCACCGTTTGGGAGGAAGACAGCGACAAGCTCGAGGTGCTTCAGTCGTGGTAGAATAAGAGTGGGCGCATCATTAAGGGAGGGATGGCTATTCCTGAACTTGGCAATGCGCAGCATGGGCGCCGAGGCTGAGCGCGGACGTTGGCAGCAAGCGCATATCCCCATCATCAAAAGTGAGCTCCTCGAGCTGATCTAGGGCAGGGGATCAGAACTAGTCATCAAGCTTGGATTGGTCCTTGCCGTTGGAATGGAACTTGCCCATTCTAAGGCCTCTGGTTGGGCCAGGGTGACTGCTGAGGATCTTGGAAAACGCATCCAAGCTTTTGCAATAGCCATGGCAGAGCTCATGGGTGTCGATGATGTCGAGAGGGGTGGAGTTCCATAGGGGGCGCCACCGCCAGGAATGGACGGTTGTCCGCGCCCCATATTTGATTGGGAGGGGGGAGATGATGACTATCAACATATCATCGGGGAGGCTGCTGATGAAGTCTAGGCCTGTTGGAGTCGCTTGTGATTCTTGCTCGGCCCGCCTCTGCTTGTTGGCAGCCCCGTTCTCCACCTCCGGAGTCTCCTTTCAGCAGCGCTTTCTGATAGAAGTGGGAGTGCAGGGAATATTTAGTTAAAACAGGGCAATAGAAAAGTGTATTGGTAACTAGAAGTTAGTAGGTAGGAACATAGTAAGAAAATGGAATAACAATTGGTTTCTTAAATACTACACAATTCATTTGATATTTCTGGGTAAGTCAACATGCATATTGTAGGATCGAAAGTATGTCTAGAGGGGGGGTGATTAGACTACTTGACAATATAAAAATTCAGCCTTTTGATAAAGACAAGTTTTTGGCAGATTCACGATGATGATCAAGTCAAGTATCACCCTACACATGCAATTCTAGAGTATTGGCAGCGGAAAGTAAATTGCACATGTAGTAAAGAGAGGTGGAGAAGAGCAAACGCAATTTGGAGACACGGAGATTTTTTCTCGTGGTTCCGATAGGTGGTGCTATCGCCAATCCACGTTGATGGAGACTTCAACCCACGGAGGGTAACGGCTGCGAGAGTCCACGGAGGGCTCCACCCACGAAGGGTCCACGAAGAAGCAACCTTGTCTATGCCATCATGGCATACGCCCACGCAGGACTAGCCTTACTCGGGGTAGATCTTCACGAAGTAGGCGATCTCCTTGCCCTTACAAACTTCTTGGTTCAACTCCACATCTTGACGGAGGCTCCCAAGCGACACCTAACCAATCTAGGAGGCACCACCCTCCAAAAGGTAATAGATGGTGCTGATGATGATGAACTCCTTGCTCTTGTGCTTCAAATGATAATCTCCCCAACACTCAACTCTCCTCACTGATTTGGCTGTGGTGGAATAAAGGATTGAGTGGAAAGCAACTTGGGAAGGCTAGAAATCAAGTTTCATATGGTGGGAGTGGAGCAACTTGATCTCAACACAAGGGTAGGTAGTTTCCTTCTCAGAAATGTAAGGTAGGAGTGGTAGTTCTTTCGATGGCTCTCTCCACGAATGAAGAGGGGTGGAGGGTATTTATAGCCTCCACACAAAATCCAACTGCTACACACATTTGACCAATCTCGGTCAGACCGAAGTTGACAACTCGGTGAGACCGAAAGTTCAAATCTTGTGAACGTTGGGATTTTCGGTGGGAACGAAAATACAATCTCGGTGAGTCCGATTCTTCCAAAGACTAGGGTTTGCCAATCTCGGTGGGACCGACTTCATCATCTCGGTGACACCGATTTGATGATGAAGGTTCTGAAGCTTGGCAACACTAGTTTCGGTGAGACCGAGTTCGAATCGGAAAATCCGAAATTTCTAGGGTTTGGCTTTGTGGCTGAGGTGGTTCATCTCGGTGTGGTGAGTTTAGGAAATCGGTGGGACCGAGATTACTTATGAGTGTATATTGGAAGTGAGAGTTGCTGATAGTTTAGGAGATATATCACTAAGCACTTTGAGCAACCAGATCATTAACATAACCTCATCCCTTTAATAGTATTGGCTTTCCTATGGACTCAATGTGATCTTGGATCACTAAACCAAAATGGAGTCTTGAGCTTTTGCCAATGCTTGCCTTAGCATTTTGAGGGGTCCACTTCTTGACCATTGCCATACCCATATCATCGAACTTTCTGAAATGATTCTCAAGAAACTATTAGTTCAATGATATATATGTTGTTATTAATTACCAAAACCACCGGGGATTAGTTGCACTTTCAATCTCCCCCTTTTTGGTAATTGATGACAACATATAGATCAAAGCTTCGACAAATGATATAATCAATGAATAATATCGTCGCTTTGAGAAGTATGTGATAAGCAAGAGCTCCCCCTAAATTTGTGCATTATTTAAGATTTGCGTTTGAATGCAAATGCACAATCGATTAGGATCATGGGTCACTCTTCCATGTCACATACATCTTGGTGGAGCGCACAAAATGATAAGAATGAATAGCATGCACCCAATCACCAAGACATGAGTAAATGATCATACAAGATATGAATAGCATATGATAAGCATTAAGCACACATTAAGGCATAGTATGACCAAGCACTCATCAAAGTAGAGAAAACGTAGTATCAAACACACGGAATGTCTCGAAAAACTCAAAAGTATCTCAAAGAGACCGCAAATGAATGAAAGAGTAAAAGCGCAAAGACAAAGCACTCTCTCTCTCAAAGTCCTATGATCTATACAATTTCTCCCCCTTTGGCAACAAGTTACCAAAAAGTTCGAAAGGTATAGAGCTAAACGTCTCTAGGGACTCTGCTGGCGGCTCCTGTCTGGGTTGATGGAGTTGAGATGGCTGCATCTGCAAAGGCTTCAGCTGATGTCTGTGGAGCTGGAGGAGTGGTCACTGGAGCTGGAGCTGGAACTGATGGAGCTGTGGGAGGTGCTGAGGCTGTAGTCCTGGTGTGTGTCACTGGAATAGCAGCTGATCGGGGTCTTGTAGGAACCGGAGTAGGCTGTTCATAATCATCCTGGACTAGGTCATCCTGCATCTCACGCATGAGCTCTTCCTTCTCCCTCTTTGCTTCCTCTATATCTGCCTCAAGCTTGTTGACAGTGACTTGCACTTCAGTCAGCTTGACATCCAGAGCATGGATCTTGTCTTCAACAATCCTCTCAAGACTCTCCTGAGACTGCACAATGCTGGCCAGGCGTTGTTCAATCCTCTGGGTAGCTTCAAGGAGCTGATCTCCAACACTCTTGGGTTTAGCTGCTGCTGCTGCTGCTTCTTTCTCAGCTTTGACTTTCTTGGCAGCTTCACTCTTTGCTTGACCTTCAACTGACGTTGGATCCTCCTCATCCATCACAACTTCATTGTCCTCATGCTCAGGCTGCAGTGGCAAGTGTGGTCTATCCAACAAGTATGTGCCCGTGCCAAACTTGGCATTGATAAGCATCTGAATGTGCGGGGCAAATCCACATGACCTCTTCTGGTCTGCTGCAGTCCTCTTGATAGTCTCAACTATCAAATCCATCACCTTGAAAGGTGCCTTCTGATCAATTATATGCAGCATGTTGATAGAATACCCTCCGATCATGCGATGATCTCCACTTGGGCATCAAGGTATGCCTCGTAATAGTATTTGTGGTAGGTAGACCTGCTCGAGATGATACAATCGAGCCGAGCTTCGATTTCTACATCCTTAGCTGGTACCTCATTGTACATGTTCTTCATAGACTCATGGTTCTTCTTGGGAATACCATAGACATCAACATCATCCTCTCTGCCAAGACTGGAGCATTCAGCAGGTTGCCCATTCTTCAACAGTTGAAGAGAATCTTTGGCCTTCACCATCCATGTGATCTTACCATCCGGATAGAAATGAGCAGGGCATAGAATTGCATGATCATCTCATCATTCCAATCACAACTTCGACCAACGAAATCGCAACACCACATGCAAGTGAAGCTCTCATGCACATGTGGAAAGAAGTCTCTGTGCTCTTCATCACAATGTATGCCCAATCAACATATCTAGTATCTGCAACAATGGGCTTCTTGTCCATTAGCACAGCCTCATAGAAGTCCTCATCGCTCTCTAGTGTGGAATCTTGGATCAACAGCAGTTCTTCTCCTCACAAAGATATGGATCAGCTTGTCTCCATAGCCCGAGACCTCTATCCTTTCTTTCCTTCATGTTCTCAGCTCGAGGATGAGCATCATTGTGAATTGGCAATTTTGACGAAGTTTCAAGAATACAGTGCCTCATCATCCGACTCACCGGTGGCACATTATCTTTCTTCTTCTCTCAAGCCGGGATGTTCTGATAGTCTTCTTGGGCTTGGCAAAGCAGCTTGGCTTGAGCTGCCTTTCTTTGGAGCAGATGGCTTGGATTTTGAAGGTGCTCCTGCCTCGATGGCATCACCCATGAACTTAGACTTCGAGGAGGAGGCTGGGGTGCTTCCTCATCCTCATCATCATCTCGCCGCTTCATCATGCACAATCCTCTTCCTCTTGGAAGTTTTCTTCACCTTGCTTGAAGTTTCTCTTCCATACTCAGCTTCTTGGCAACAAAGGACTTCTTCACTTTATCGGTGCCTTTCTTGGTTTGTCGCCCTTGATGCTCTTTGGCAACAACTTTTCTTTGGCTTGGAGGAGATCTCTTCCTCAAGAATGAAATCGTAATCTTCTTCATCGAATTCTTCTTCTTCGCCCTGGTGGCTGCAGGAGGCAAACCACTTGGTGTGCTCCTCTCACCATCATCCGAAAAGCTCTTGGCCTCGGGACTAGTGCCCCTCCTCGAATTTCAGCAATTGGTGACTCGACCTGTTCGCTGTCACGGCATCCGACATGGTGACAACCCGTGAATAGTTAAGGTGTAGGCGAGTAGAAGAGTTATCACAAACCGCGAAGATTTTGCAAAAAAATGAGTTCAAATTTCAGTTTTAGGTTTTCACAGAATGCATTTCGGTCGGCCGAGTTTAAAATTCGTGAATCCAAGTGTTCTAATGAAGCATTCACACCACTTTTGGTGGGACCGATGTGGGTTTCGGTCCTGCCGAAAACACTAGGGTTTCACTAAATCCTCATTTCGGTCGCACCAATTTGCACAACTCGGTTGGACCGAAAGGTGCAGTGCAATGGCCAGAGGCCAAATCGGTCATACCGAGAATGTAAATCGGTCTCACCGAGATGTATTCGGCGGAAACCTAACCCTAAAACTTTTACTCGAATTTCGTTCAAAGGAACTAATCTGGTGTTAAGGAAGATCTCAAACGTGGCAAGATGCTAGGCAAACCAATCGTGCATTGAATCGGAGGTGGAAGCACGAGAGGATCAAACTCACCCTAACTTGGTGGAGTTCTCTCGGGGCAACAGCGCGAGAGAATGTCCGCTGACGGCGACGGAGACTGCGGCGAGGGCGCACAAAGCATTTACGGAGACGATCCGGAGACCACGGCAACGGCAAAGGGGGGGTGGGGCGAGGCGTTTTGAAGTAGGAATCAACGCGCGCCCTCGGAGCATATATACCCCTTTGTCATCGGTGGGACCGAAGTAAAACTCGGTGGCACCGAGATGGATAATCGCAGGCGATTACACATTTCGATCACGCCGAATTTGTAACTCGGTTTCACCGAGGTGAAAACCTAGATCAATCCAAGTGCTTTCGGTCTGACCGAGTTTGAGTGGGTTGGTCTGACCGAAATTACTTAGAAGGTTTTGGAAGTTAGCCTTTGACGGATCGGTGGCTCCGAGTGCTCCTCACTCGGTGGGTCCGAAATGGCTTGTTCAAAGTTTGTGATATAAGCATGAATAGAATTTGAGACAAGAAAGCATAGATAGCTAGGGGAGGTACTTAGGCATTCTTGTCCATCCATTTGGTCAGAAAAATCCAAAAGACCAAAGCAACAAATGGATGTCCTCGAATGGATAAAATCATGCATCCAACATGCTCACACAATAAGATAGGAAATGAAATATGTGTCAAACATGCACAAACAAAACACTAGCTACCATCATACAATTTGTCGATGACTAGGTCATCTTTATATGAGTATATTGACTTAGGAGTCAAATGAGAACATTTGATCATAGGTCATACTCATCGTTTAAGCACAAGTGGGGTTACCACTTTTACATAAAGCATTAATGTGTTCACATCATTTGAAGATGCTTTAGCTCAATTCTTTAGAGCAAAGCTCCCCTTGATGTGAGAACCCTTTAAAGGGTCAAACTAACCTTGGGTTGTCGAGAAGACTTCATGTAGATGTTGAAGATGTGGATGCTCAATGTTGATGAAGATCATCAAGAGTTGGGAGCAATCCTTTGGATTCGGGCACTTTCAATACCTACATGGGTTAGTCCCACAAGGAACAAACAAGGATATCCATGGACATAGATTGAAGTTCACAATAGATGATGTCCATGAAAGCAATGATTACCTTGTCCTTGACTTACCAACAAGAGGGTTTGTGACTCCATGAACTAGTGCAAGATGTGGAAGTTGGTTGCACAAGTTTTGCCAAAATGAATGTGAGTGAAGTATGTTGGCGGAGTCACCCTCAAGAACTCTCTAGTTCTTCTTCTTGGGATCCACATCATCTTGATGGGAATCCTTGGGGTTGTAGTTGAGCTTGACGAAGTAGAACTTGACGCTTCCTTGGGAACCCACTTGACCATGGCTTTAGGTGCTTCAATAAATGCATCAATCTCCTCTTGAAGCTTGTCCTTGCCTTTTAGCTTGTGGTCTTGTGGTGGAAGGTCATCTTGTGCTTGTTCCACATTGGAAGAAGTAGGATCATACTTCTCCTTTTGAGAAACAAACTTTGGAGTGGGATATTGACCTTCTTCCCATTCAACACCCTCGGCGTTGAACTTTCGCTCAAAACCAATTCCTTGATTCTTCCGTGCCTTCCTTGCTTGCGAACAATTTCTCAAAGTTCTTGCTTCCGCAAGGCTCTTGTAGACACCTTTCTCTATAATCCCTTTCAATAAACTATTTTCTTGCTCAAGTGTAACTTGGCTTGAAACATTGTTAGTGGAATCAAGAGAACTACTAGAGGTAACAACATTAGATTTAGCATGGTTATTGTTACTACTAGATGAAGAATTTTTCTTATGCTTGTCATGCTTAGTTTTAATAGGTGGCAAGAAATTAGACAAGAGAAGTCGTTTGGCAAGATATGAAGAACTCTTCTTTGAAGATCGTCATTGATTGCTTTTAGAAACTCATGTTCTTGCTCTAGATTGAGCTTCTCGAGCGTAGCTTCTCATGAGATCTTAGGAGCTCTCTATGATCTTCTTGAGTTGTTTCATGAGCTAACTTAAGAGTGTTTAGTTCTTTAGTTAGACGCTCAATCTCCTTCATAGCATTGTCATTCGACTCTTCTCGACTATAAAGACTACTAGCATGTTCATCATTACTAGGCTCACTAGATTTGTCATGTAAAAGCTCATCTTCACCAAGCAAGTCATCCTCATCACTATCAAAGTCAATAAATTCAGGGTGTGATACCTTGGGGCCTTTAGCCATGAAGCATCTTCCAATTCCCTCATTTGGTGAATCAAATAAGTCATAGGAGTTGGAGTTGGAGGACACGAGAGCAAGACCGGCAACACCTTCATCTTGACTGTAGTCGGAGTTGGAGTGATAGCTTCTTTCGGAGTGATTGTCGGAGTCGGAGACCCATTCACCTACATGAGCTTGATGTTTTCTTCTTGTGTAGCTCCTTGATGACTTGTCTTTCCTCTCCGAATCCTTGCTTCTCCGAGAGAATCTTCGTTCATAACGATCATCTCTACTCCTTCTCTCTTTCCGAGGTGACTCTTCTCTTGAGCTTCTTCTTCTTGGAGATTCTTCTCTTCTCTTGTGGGGAGCCGAACACTCATTTGAGTAGTGTCCGGGTCTTCCACAATTGTAGCAGTTTCGATCACGACTAGAAGATCTCTTTTCATCATATAATCTAGACTTTGAGCTTCTTTCCTTGCTTCTACTCTTGTAGAATTTGTTGAAGTTCTTCACCATTAGGCTTATCTCTTCATTGGAAACTAGCTTGTCACTTGAGGTTGTGGGAGCATCACTTGTAGCTTTGTAAGCACCACTTGACTTGTTGTGAAGCTCTTCCTTATCTTTAAGTGTCATCTCATGAGCAACAATTCTTCCAATGACTTGGTTGGCTTGAGATTCTTGTAGTTTGGCATCATTTGGATCAAAGTGCACACGGTGTCATACTTTCCATCCAAAGCTCGAGAATCTTCTTGATGATGAATCGGTCGGTCATTTCTTCGCTTCCTAAGCGGCAATCTCATTTGTGATGAGAGCAAGCCTAGAGTAAATTTCAGCGACTCCTTCACCTTCCTTCATCTTGAACTTGTCAAGTTGACCTTGAAGAACATCTAGCTTTGATTCCTTCACGGACTCGGTACCTTCGTGCATTTCACCAAAGTATCCCAAATCTCTTTTGCATTCTCAAGACGGCTGATTTTGTTGAACTCCTCGGGACACAAAGCATTGAAGAGAATGTCACAAGCTTGAGCATTGTTTTGCAACATCCGCAATTCATCACCGTAGCTTCACGATCCGGAACTTTTCCTTCCTCGAAGAACTCACCTTGTAAACCAACACAAATAATGCCCCATGCGGCAGGTTATGTCCAAGAATATGCATTTTCATTTTATGCTTCCAACTAGCAAAGTTTGAACCATCAAAGTAAGGACCTCTCGAAAATTACCCTCACTAGACGCCATACTCTCCTAGGTTGTGAAACCAAGCTTATGGAGTCCAATGCAATGGAAACCAATACAATGGAGACCAAAGCTCTGATACCACTTGTAGGATCGAAAGTATGTCTAGAGGGGGGTGATTAGACTACTTGACAATATAAAAATTCAGCCTTTTGATAAAGACAAGTTTTTGGCAGATTCACAATGATGATCAAGTCAAGTATCACCCTACACATGCAATTCTAGAGTATTGGCAGCTGAAAGTAAATTGCACATGTAGTAAAGAGAGGTGGAGAAGAGCAAACGCAATTTGGAGACACGGAGATTTTTTCTCGTGGTTCCGATAGGTGGTGCTATCGTCAATCCACGTTGATGGAGACTTCAACCCACGGAGGGTAACGGCGAGAGTCCACGGAGGGCTCCACCCACGAAGGGTCCACGAAGAAGCAACCTTGTCTATGCCATCATGGCATACGCCCACGGAGGACTAGCCTTACTGGGGTAGATCTTCACGAAGTAGGCGATCTCCTTGCCCTTACAAACTTCTTGGTTCAACTCCACATCTTGACGGAGGCTCCCAAGCGACACCTAACCAATCTAGGAGGCACCACCCTCCAAAAGGTAATAGATGGTGTTGATGATGATGAACTCCTTGCTCTTGTGCTTCAAATGATAATCTCCCCAACACTCAACTCTCCTCACTGATTTGGCTATGGTGGAAGAAAGGATTGAGTGGAAAGCAACTTGGGAAGGCTAGAAATCAAGTTTCATATGGTGGGAGTGGAGCAACTTGATCTCAACACAAGGGTAGGTAGTTTCCTTCTCAGAAATGTAAGGTAGGAGTGGTAGTTCTTTCCGATGGCTCTCTCCACGAATGAAGAGGGGGTGGAGGGGTATTTATAGCCTCCACACAAAATCCAACCGTTACACACATTTGACCAATCTCGGTCAGACCGAAGTTGACAACTCGGTGAGACCGAAAGTTCAAATCTTGTGAACGTTGGGATTTTCGTTGGGAACGAAAATACAATCTCGGTGAGTCCGATTCTTCCAAAGACTAGGGTTTGCCAATCTCGGTGGGACCGACTTCATCATCTCGGTGACACCGATTTGATGATAGAAGGTTCTGAAGCTTGGCAACACTAGTTTCGTGAGACCGAGTTCGAATCGGAAAATCCAAATTTCTAGGGTTTGGCTTTGTGGTGAGGTGGTTCATCTCGGTGTGACTGAGTTTAGGAAATCGGTGGGACCGAGATTACTTATGAGTGTATATTGGAAGTGAGAGTTGCGATAGTTTAGGAGATATATCACTAAGCACTTTGAGCAACCAGATCATTAACATAACCTCATCCCCTTTTAATAGTATTGGCTTTCCTATGGACTCAATGTGATCTTGGATCACTAAACCAAAAATGGAGTCTTGAGCTTCTGCCAATGCTTGCCTTAGCATTTTGAGGGTCCACTTCTTCAGTCATTGCCATACCCATATCACTGAACTTTCTGAAATGATTCTCAAGAAACTATTAGTTCAATGATATATATGTTGTTATTAATTACCAAAACCACCCGGGGATTAGTTGCACTTTCACATATACTTGAAAAGAAAACTTACTTCAAACAAAGTCTGGATGGATGATATCATCAGGGAAGTTAGCATATATCTCATGACCAGGCTCTTTTATGTGCAGTGCAATTTTAGTGCCAGCTTTCAGTACATAAAACTTAGAAATTTCTTTCCAAAGTCTAGTGCCAAAATAGGAGTCACCGCGTTCATCAAGTCTTATAGTAGCAACGATTGTAAATCCATGGTTTGTGTTCAGTATGACATCCCTGCAGTCTTGATTTATGGGAAAGATTGTGCACTACAAATTCTGTTGCATAGCAAGGGACACACTAAAGAAAATAGTAGGATTGTTAAAGAAAATATGGTAACATGCAAATATGGGCCCAAATTGAAAGAACTATACAACAGTTGAAATCGAAGGACAAAAATCTATAATTAAACAGATAGGGTAAACATGATGTCATGGATATACGAGAGTAATAGAAAGAACAATACATCATTAATTTTCCTAATATAGAAATAAGAGGGAAAAATCCCCTTTGACGTATATGGTGCATGTGGCACATTTTATCCAAATGTAGCAATATTTAGTATATGTTCAGGAAAGTAGGCCATGCCAACTGATTTAGGGTGAGATTGAACATACCGCGCGCATCCTCAAGTCATCTGGTACAATGAGATGGAACTTCATGGATGTCTGGCGGAGGCCGCAAAGTCCCGATATGTCCGTGCACTGTACACTCTATGAATGAAAGAAAACCCTCAAATCACCTCAAATAAAAATGAATTCACGGTGATTTCGGCTGGGTGATTAAAGGAGCAAATGAACTGGCATAAGAGATGAGATAATATCTCATTAAATTAGTTACCTTGTTGTCCATGAGAAAACATCTCAGTACGGCGGATTCCCCAATCGGGCGGAGCTGGGTCGACCGCGAGCAATATCGAGAAAGTCAACAACAATAGGCAGTGGCAAGTGGAAGTGGTGAAATGCGGCGGGGGTTTGCCAGCAGCCTGTCAGCGGTGGCAGGCGTCGAGCTAAGTGGTTGCCGCGGCGATAGGCGGTGCCATGCATAGACACGGAGGAGCTTGTGCAGGTGTGAATGGGGACTAGAGGGGGTGGCGGGCGGGGTGAGGGTTTTTGTGACATGGGGATGGTGAGGGTTTTCTTTTTCCTTTTTTGAATTGGGTGGTGAGGGTTTTTTGTCCCACAAAGAGTTTCGGAGGCAACGGTTTGCTAGATCCAACCATGTGTGATTGACGTAACATGCAAAATGAAAGTCATTGCACATGGTTCCAATTTTGGGAACCGTGTGTGATTGACGTACTACCTCCGTCCTGGTTTATTGGTCCCCTTTGTAATTTGTACCAAATTTGGACCAAATAATTAACTAACATATGTTTATGCATGTCACCAAAAATTATTTCATTGAACACTATGTTCAATACGCATCCAACGATATAATTTTTGCTGACCTGCACTAACATTTTGACAGTTAAATCTTTGGTCAAAATTTAACACAAATTACAAAGGGGACCAATAAACCCAGACGGAGGTAGATTCTATCAACTAAACTGATTGCATCCATATCCCACATTTAGACATAAGTAAACTTAGATTACACATACTCAGACATAGATAATAAGCGTACACAAGCATAGTTCAACATAAGTACATAGTTCAACCGTCATTAAGACACTACATAGCCATACATAGTTCGATCCCACATCTCGTCTCATCTGCTGACACGATCCTGAAGCTTCTCCAGGTACTCGACGTACGTGCGCCACCCTGCGAGAATACTTCTGCTTGAAGGAGTCAACGGTCCGTCCTCTTGCATGCGCCAGAACACTTTGATACGCGGCATGAAGCTTGTGGTTGCAAAATGGGCATCGATAGACATCGTCCCTGTCGGTGTTAGAACTGGCAGATCTCGGGTAGGGGGCCCAAGGTATGTGTCTGCGGATCAATGGTAACAAAGGACAAAGGGACACAATGTTTACCGAGGTTCGGGCCCTCTTAAAGGAGGTAAAACCCTACGTCATGCTTAATTGTATTTGATGAGTATAGGGGTTACAAGAGTTGATATACCTCGAGATCATGGTGGCTAAACCCTAGATTGTCTACCAATGAATGTTATGACCCTGCCTCCGGTCTAAACCCTCCGGTTTATATAGATACTGGAGGGACCTAGGCTTGTACAGAGTTAGTTTATAGAGAAAGGAAATAGTATATCCGAACACCTAGTCTTGCCGTTCACGCATACAGGAGTCCCAACCGGACACGGGAGGTGGTCTTCTTCCTTCATCCTTATGGCCCATCAGTCCGGCCCATATCGAATAGACCGGATGCCAAGGACCCCTTAATCCAGGACTCCCTCAGTAGCCCCTGAACCAGTCTTCAATGACGACATGTTCAGCACGCGGATTGTCTTCGACATTCCGAGGCAGGTTCCTCTCCTTGAACGCCATACATCAGATTTTCCTTTATAAAAGAACTATATCCAGCTCTGTATAATTAACACAACCCTTAGCCGTGAAGGCAGAATATAAAAAACAGGAATAGTGTCTTTACTAACAACTTTTTCCGGCGAAGCGTCAGACTTGGCTCTTTAGTATTTTGAATCGTTTTCACACTCCTCGTTTCGTGTTTCGAGGTCGAGCCCCCCTTGGACCGTCTTGTCAAAACAGAGATTGTGCCCACTTATTAGGGATTCTCATCAATGGGATTTGGGTAACCCAAACAATTATGGCACATGCTCTCATCGAGAATGGGCGAGTTTTAAGTCATAAGTGGGGGGACGGTTGGCATTTCTACAGCCTATAAGAGGGCAAAAGATTCCTCTTTTCTTCCCCATGCCTTCCTCCAGCCTGTGGCTCCCAATCTCCCAAGCTCCAACACCCGAAAAAAAGTTCTCGTCTTCCTCAATGCCACCACCTTCTCCAACCATGGCCGGGTCAGGCTCAAAGGGCAAGTGGGAGGCCTCCTCCGCCACGGAGAAGGACGTGAAGGATCTCCGGAGCACGGGGTACCTGGCCGTAGACATCGCGCACAGGCTTCTCGACGAGGGCCAAATCATCCCCACTCCGGTGCCCGGCGGAAGGGTTGTCTTCCTCCCCCATTTTCTTAGAGGGCTAGGGTTTCCACTCAACCCTTTCGTCCGTGGCCCCATGTTCTACTATGGGCTAGATATCCATGATCTAGCCCCGAATTCTTTCCTCCACATATCAGCGTCCATCGTTGAGGGAGTCCTGGACTAGGGGGTGTCCGGATAGCCGGACTATCATCATCGGCCGGACTCCAAGACTATATAGAAGATTGAAGACTTCGTCTTGTGTCCGGATGGGACTTTCCTTGGCGTGGAAGGCAAGCTTGGCGATACGGATATGTAGATCTCCTACCATTGTAACCGACTCTGTGTAACCCTAGCCCTCTCCGGTGTCTATATAAACCGGAGGGTTTTAGTCCGTAGGACGAACAACCATTACAACAATCATACCATAGGCTAGCTTCTAGGGTTTAGCCTCCTTGATCTCGTGGTAGATCCACTCTTGTACTACCCATATCATCAATATCAATCAAGCAGGAGTAGGGTTTTACCTCCATCGAGAGGGCCCAACACAGGTAAAAACATCGTGTCCCTTGTCTCCTGTTACCATCCGCCTAGACGCACGCCTCGGGACCCCTACCCGAGATCCGCCGGTTTTGACACCGACATTGGTGCTTTCATTGAGAGTTCCTCTGTGTTGTCACCGATAGGCTTGATGGCTTCTTCAATCAACAACAACGCAGTCCAGGGTGAGACTTTTCTCCCCAGACAGATCTTCGTGTTCGGCGGCTTCGCACTGCGGGCTAATTCGCTTGGCTATTTGGAGCAGATCAAAAGCTACGCCCCTGGCCATCAAGTCAGGTTTGGAAGCCTAAACTTCACGGCTGACATCCGCGGAGACTTGATCTTCGATGGATCCGAGCCACAACCGAGCGCGCCGCACTGTCACGGTGGGCATGATTTAGCCCTGCCACCGGACAGTGCCCTGGAGGCCGCACATGAGTCCGCTCTTACTCATAGTTCGGAGCCGACCGCGCAGATCGAGGACAGGTGGCTGGACACCGCCTCGGGGGCTGCAACTTCTACGGCGATGGAGCCGAATACTGACCTTGTCCTTTGCAAAGCTCGTGACTCCGAGGTGCCGGACTCCGTGCCGGACTCCGAACCTCCTGCGCCCGTGCCAATCGAATCCGATTGGGCGCCGATCATGGAGTTCACCGCTGCGGACATATTTCAGCACTCACCCTTTGGCGACATCCTAAATTCACTAAAGTATCTCTCGTTATCAGGAGAGCCCTCGCCGGACTGCGGTCAGGATGGTTGGGATGCGGACGACGAAGAAAATCAAAGCCCACCCACCACCCACTTTGTAGCCACTGCCGACGATCTAACCGACATGCTAGACTACGACTCCGAAGACATCGACGGTATGGACGACGATGCCGGAGACGATCAAGAACTATCGCCTACGGGGCACTGGAAGGCCACCTCGTCATACGACATATACATGGTGGACATCCCAAAGGATGGGGACGGCAAAGAAGCAGCAGAGGCAGATTCCTCTAAGAAACAGACCAAGCACCGACGTCAGCGGCGCCGCTCTAAATCCCGCCACAACAAGAATGGAGATTCCGGCACCGGAGATAATAACACCCCGTAGAGTGCGAAGAGAACCCCTCCAAAGAAGATTCAAAGACAGAGGACGGAGAAGCCAGCCCTCAAGAGAGAGCGGCAGACGAGGAGATAGAGGATGACAATTACATGCCTCCCTCCGGAGACGAGGCAAGCCTCAACGACGACGAATTCGTCGTGCCCGAGGATCCCGTCGAACAAGAGCGTTATAACGCAGGCTAATGGCCATGGCGAACAGCTTAAAGAAAAATTAGCAACAGCTTCGAGCTGATCAAGACCTGCTGGCCGACAGATGGACCGAGGTCTTCGCGGCCGAAGAGCATGAACTCGAACGCCCCTCCAAAAGCTACCCAAAATGCAAGTTGCTCTCACGATTAGAGGAGGAAGCATATAAACCTTCATCACCAGCGCACAATACGGCAGACCGACCACCTCATGGCCGCGACAAAGAGGCATCTAGGCCCTCCACCAGAACCATACCCCGGCACCGCTCGAAAAGCGCGAAGCCACGGGGGAACGCGCCGGACTTGTGAGACGTACTGGAGGACAAGGCAAGACAATCAAGATCTATCTACGGATCACATGGGCGCCCCACGATCCACGACGACTACCGTCGCGCCGGATACAGCAACTCCGGACGGGCCGAACACACAGACAAAGCTCTCTCGAGCTACGTCGTGATATTGCCCAGTATAGAGGCGCCGCACACCCACTATGCTTCACAGATGAAGTAATGGATCATCAAATCCCTGAAGGGTTTAAACCCGTGAACATTGAATCCTACGATGGCACAATGACCCAGCGGCTTGGATCAAGATTATCTCCTTCATATCCATATGGCCCGCGGTGACGATCTCCACGCCATCAAGTATCTCCCACTCAAGCTTAAAGGACCAGCTCGGCATTGGCTTAATAGCTTGCCAGCAGAGTCAATTGGGTGTTGGGAGGACCTGGAAGCCGCATTTCTCGACAACTTCCAAGGCACATATGTGCGACCACCAGACGTCGATGACCTAAGCCACATAATTCAGCAGCCAGACAAATCGGCCACACAGTTGTGGACACGGTTCTTAACAAAGAAAAATCAAATGGTCGACTGTCCGGATGCAGAGGCCCTCGTAGCCTTCAAACATAACATCCACGACGAGTGGCTGGCCCGGCACCTAGGACAGGAAAAGCCGAAATCCATGGAAGCCCTCACATCACTCATGACCCGCTTCTGTGCGGGGGAGGACAGCTGGCTAGCCCGCAGTAACAACCTCAGCAAAAATTCTGGCAGTCCGGACAACAAGGACCGCAATGGCAGGTCGCGTCGTAACAAAAACAAATGCCGCGTTAACGATGATAACACCGAGGATACGGCAGTCAACGCCGGATTCAGAGGCTCTAAACCCGGTCAGCGGAAAAAGCCATTTAAAATAACCACTCTGGGTCCGTCCAATTTGGAATACTCGACCCCTCTTGCCAGATACATGGCACCCCCGAAAAGCCAGCTAACCACACCAACAATAATTGTTGGGTATTCAAGCAGGCAGGCAAGTTAATTGCCGAAAACAATGACAAGGGGCTGCATAGCAATGACGAGGAGGAGACCCGGCCGCGAGCAAGAGAGGATGAAGGTTTTCCCCACAAGTGCGGACGGTAAACATGATATACGCAACCCACATACCCAAGAGGGAGCGGAAGCGTGCACTTAGGGACGTATATGCGATGGAGCCAGTCGCCCCGAAGTTCAATCCATGGTCCTCTTGCCCGATCACTTTCGATCGAAGGGACCACCCCACCAGTATCCGCTATGGCGGATTCACCGCATTGGTTTTAGACCCAATCGTCGATGGATTTCACCTCACTAGAGTCCTGATGGACGACGGCAGCAGCCTGAACCTGCTTTATCAGGATACAGTGCGCAAGATGGGATACAGTGCGCAAGATGGGCATAGACCCCTCAAAGATTAAACCTACAAAGACGACCTTCAAAGGCGTCATACTAGGTGTTGAGGCCAATTGTACAGTGCTCACCACACCGAAGTGGTCTTCGGATCCCGGATAATTTCGAAGCAAGGAGTTAATCTTCAACATAGTCCTGTTCGCGATGGCTATCACGCTCGCCGGACGAACCGTGTTTGCAAAGTTCAACGCGGTGCCGCATTATGCATACCTTAAGCTCAAGATGCCAGGCCCTCGTGGAGTCATCACGGTCAACGGAAACACGGAACACTCCCTCCGAACGGAGGAACACACTGCGGCTCTCGCGGCGGAAGTACAGAGCAGCCTCTTAAGGGAATTTTCGAGTCCGGCCGTTAAACGACCGGACATGGCCAAACGCGCCCGGAGTAACATACATCAAGACCACTTGGCACGTTCCGAGCACGCATAGCAATGCGGCCCCAACCCCAGCCCCTGCATGATTGCAAGACTAGCCCTTCGCGTACATCATTACGCTCTGGAGATACCATGGGCATAGGGGGGGGGCACGACCACGACAGGCCCAGAGTGCGGCTCAACCACACCAGGGGCTCCCACATGTGTTCCTCTTTTTCTTTTTCTTTTTTTTCTTTCCACAGGACTCCGTTCACCAGAGGCCCTGTCCGGCAGTGGACCTGCCGAACCCACGATGCAACAGCCAGGGAAGGACAATGGCTACGATGAACACTCAGGTGGTCTCCATTATGAGCATTAAATCTGTTAAATACACCATTCCGCAGCCTACCCCTGGAGGGGGACATGTCTAATAGTCCAATCCCTTGCTTACCGCACTATTTGTATCGTTCTGCACTCATGGCAGAATTCCTCGAATAAACAATGCATCACTTTTCGCTTATAATTGCATTCCTTTTTTTACATATATGTTCATTTATGACATCTTGCATCTGTACACTTTGGTACGGCCGAATACACCAGGGGCTTATGTTCCCCGCATTATGGTGTGATAAGTCTGAAAACTTTCACAAGTGCGACACCCCGAATTTATAGCACTATATGCATCGGCTCCAAATCATGTCTTGGGTCAATAGTTGGGTTTGCCCGGCTCCCATGTTTTGGTACCTTACGTTCCGTTCTATCGGCTAAGGTAGCACTGGGAGAACCACTGCGATTGCACCGCGGTTGAGCTGGGCGAGCACCTCAGTGGAGAAAGCTAAAACTGACCGTCATGATAAGGCGAGAGCTGGTCACTGTTCAAGAGGTCTTTTCGAGTCCCTAAAGACTTATGCCGCTTAGAGCGAGGAACCGGCTTTGTCCGGCCCAGGCGTGGATAGCGCCCCGAAGTCGGTCTTCCGAACACTAGGGGCTTCGCCGAAATTTAAAATTATAGAATTCTATGGCTAAGTGAGAGTGTTCAAGCATTATAAGTCCGATTGCCTTGTTTTTCGTGTTGAGCGCCTCCCTAGATGGACCCAAAAATGGGAACAAGAGCGCTCAAGTTTATCCCGAACACCCCAGCACTCGTGGCATGGGGGCTGAAGCCGACGACTTGCCATCTCTTAGATTTGATAAACGGCCGCACAGAAGGTAATATTTTAAATTAATAAGCGTTGGTTAGCGCATATGAACAAAGTTTTCAGCGCACAATATAACACATTGCGAGTCTACTCAAATATTACATCTTTGGGGCACTCATCCGCAATCTTGCGGGCACCCTTCAGGACACTCTTATAATACATTTCGGGCATACGATACTCCTTGCCCGCCGGCAGCGCGTCCGTCAGAAGCTTCTCAGCATCCAGCCTGCCCCAGTGCACCTTTGCGCGGGCAAGGGCCCGACGGGCACCTTTAATGCAGGCAGAGCGCTTGATGACTTCCACCGAGGACACGATCCACCAGCCGCCAGACCAGTCGAAGTAGCTCCTGTGCATGGCCTCTTGAGCCACAAATGGACTATGAGGCCCTTCATGGCCTGCTCGGCTACCTTGTGGAGCTCGACCAGCCGCTTCAGTTGGTCGCTAAGGGGCACAATGTCCGCCTCAAATCTACCGAGACCGAAGACCTTCTCCGTTAAGCTCCCCTCCTCGGCCTGGTAGAATGCGGCGGCATCGGACACGCTGCGAGGCAGATCTGCAAACGCTCCAGGAGAGCTCCGAATTCGGGTAAGTAACTGGTAATTCACATTCACATGCTTGCTCTGCATGAAAAATGCCTTACCCGCCGCTATTTTCTTCACCACCTCAATCTCCTGGAGGGCCTTATGGGCCTCGGCCTTAGCGGCTTTGGCACTCTCAAGAGCCAAGGCAAGCTCGGACTCTCGAGTCTTTGAGTCGCGCTCCAAACTCTCATGCTTTTCCATGAGAGCCTGGAGCTCTTGCCGCACCTCCGCCACCCGCGCCTCCTGCTTCTCTCGCTCCGCTCGTTACACGGCCGCATTACGTTCGGCCGCGGACACGGCCTCCTTCAGGGGCGCCACCTCGTTCGTGACCCCTGAAGTGCCCACATTATCCTTGTTATTTCTATTGCAACCAAAATCCTTTTCTGCAAGGTAGAAATTTAATACGGTGTTACTCACCTTCTTTGTCCTCGAGCTGCTTCTTGGCAAGGCCGAGCTCGTTCTTGGACCGCTCGAGGTCCTGCTTCAAAGCACCGACCTCTGCAATCAATGCGGCACAGGTCAGCAGCGCAGCCTGCAAACCCATATTGACATAATTTTTAGAACTCCTGCATATATCTTTTTAGATCCTCAGCCCGGTTTTTCTTTCCGAACACCGAACTGAGCATCAGGGGCTACTGTCTATGCGGTATTACATTACATGTTTTAAAAATTTCTTACCTCAAAGCCTGTTAGAAGGCTGCTACAGGCTTCGGTCAGCCCGCTCTTGGCGAGCTGAACCTTCTGAATCACCGCACTCATGATAGTGCGGTGTTCTTCCTCGATGGAAGCGCCGTTGAGCGCCTCCAACAAGTTGTCCGGCGCCTCCGGTTGGATGGAGGCTGCCGGTGTCACGGTCTTGCCCTTCTTACGAAGGGCCGCCTGCCGGACTCCGAACCACTGCGGGTTCCGGTGCGGAGTCCAGTGCGAAGTCCGGGAGGTTGCCCTGTGGCACCTCCGGAGCCTCCCCCTCCTGGCGGGTCCCCTCCTAGGATCCCACCTCGGCGTCCTCAGCATCACGAGGGGTGGAGGCGGTCGGAATGGAATCCACATCCGACGGAGCCAAGGACCCGCTCGAAGAAGCGGGAAAATCGTCCTCGGCCGGACTACAGGTTGTATGCGGCATTAGAAGGACGCCATGTGGCAAAAAAGAGAAATTATAAATCATTGAGGAATCCGGATACTTACGATCTTGCCGGGGCTTGGCCCTTGAGGGCCACCCCTCGACGCCGTCGTCGGCGTTGGCGGAGCTGTCCGGAGGAAGGGTCCTTCCCCTCTTGGACCCTTCGGCCTCCCCCGTTGGTGAAGCCTTCCTCTTCCTCTCTCCCCCCTCCTGGGGAGAGTCCTCTTTCTCCTCCTCGTCTTCGGGGGAGGAGTCCGCCTCAGAGCCATCGGATGATGAGTCCGATACCACCTGGCGCCGGGAACTCCTTTGGGTTCCCGTGGCCTTCTTCTTGGCCTTCTTCTCCGGCACCACGTAAAGGGGCGGAACCAGCAGCCCCGTCAAACGGGTGTCCACTGGGTCTTCAGGAAGGGGAGCTGGACAGTCAACCTGTCCGGCGTCTTCTGCCATCTGTTAAAGGCATTGGGAGTTTTAGATCCCACATAGAGTCAAACTATGAAAGAAATAAGTGTCCCATAAAGGATAGTAAAGCTTACCTCGCCGGCGGGCGCCAGGCTGAATCCGCGATCTTGATTTGCGGATGCGGGGCTTCTCCGCCTTGAACATCACCCTCCGTGCAGCTTCAGACGTCGTGTTGAAGAGACCGCTCGAGGTCCGTCTTTGTGCCGGATCAAACTCCCATAAATTGAAGGCCCGTTGTTGGCGGGGAGAATCCGCGACGAGCATGACTGGATCACGTTGACAAGCTTAAGCTTCTTGTTCACTGTGGTCCGAGACAAGATCGAGTCTGTCGGCTCGTCCAACTACCCCATAGCAAGCCCTTCTCTTTCCGGTGAGCTGCATGGGGATACCGGATCTGAACTCGGGGGCCGCTGCCCATTTAGGGTCACGCGGCTCGGTGATGTAGAACCACCCCGATTTCCATCCTTTGACGGACTCCACGAAGGCACCCTCAAGCTAGATGACGTTGGGCATTTTGCCCACCATGGCGCCTCCGCACTCCGCTTGGACGCCCTTTACGACCTTCGGCTTGACATTGAAGGTTTTTAGCCACAAGCCGAAGTGGGGCTGGATGCAGAGGAAGGCCTCGCACACGACGATAAATGCCGAGATGTTGAGGATGAAGTTTGGCGCCAGATCGTGGAAGTCCAGGCTGTAGTAGTATATGAGCCCCCGGACGAAGGGATGAAGTGGGAAGCCCAGTCCACGGAGGAAGTGGGGAAGGAATACGACCCTCTCATGAGGCCTGGGGGTGGGGATGAGTTGCCCCTCGTCGGCAGCCGGTGCGCGATGTCGCTGGAAAGGTATCCGGCGCCATGCAGCTTCTCGATGTGCCCCTCCATAATGGAGGAGGCCATCCACTTGCCTCCCGCTCCGGACATGGCTGGAGAAGGTTGAGACGAGATGTGCGGACTTGGGCGCTGGAGCTCGAGTGCGCGGAGATGGATAAGCAAAGGAGGAAGAAGGCGTAGGTAAAAAAGGTGGATCCTTGTCCCCTTATATATGGGCGGACAAAGACTATGCGTCCCCACCGGCCCGGTAAAACTCGCTTATCCCCCAAGCGCCACCATCAATGGCGCGGTTGGGTTACCCACGTCCGTATTGATGGGAATCCCGGAATAAGGGGAACATGACCTCTGCTTCGACAAGACGTGCCAAGGAAACCGCTTCGCTAAACGTGCTGAGGTGGTATAATAAAAAATGATTCAAGTAAAGGCTTGGTGGTGGTGTGACGTCATGCCACAAAATATGTCAGCAGATTGAACTTGTGTACATATTATTCTCTCTACGGTGGAATGTGGAATTTATTTTGCAGAGCCGGACACTATCCTGGTGTTCGCAATCTTCTATGAATTATTCGGAGGAGGAACCCGCCTTGCAATGCCGAACAATATGCGCGCCGGACTCATCGTCATTGAAGCCTGGTTCAGGGCTACTAAGGAGTCTGGACTAGGGGTGTCCGGATAGCCGGACTATCATCATCGGCCGACTCCAAGACTATGAAGATACAAGATTGAAGACTTCGTCCCGTGTCCGGATGGGACTTTCCTTGGCGTGGAAGGCAAGCTTGGCGATACGGATATGTAGATCTCCTACCATTGTAACCGACTCTGTGTAACCCTAGCCCTCTCCGATGTCTATATAAACCAGAGGGTTTTAGTCCATAGGACGAACAACCATTACAACAATCATACCATAGGCTAGGTTCTAGGGTTTAGCCTCCTTGATTTCGTGGTAGATCCACTCTTGTACTACCCATATCATCAATATCAATCAAGCCGGAGGAGGGTTTTACCTCCATTGGGAGGGCCCGAACCTGGGTAAAAACATCGTGTCCCTTGTCTCCTATTACCATCCGCCTAGACGCACAGTTCGGGACCCCCTACCCGAGATCCGCCGGTTTTGACACCGACAATCGTCGTGTGTGAGGCTCTACTCCGCATCCCACCACACTTTGACCTATGGCTCAAAATCTTCAATGTCAAGCCGAAGGTGGTCGACGGACAGCATGCGGACTGCGGAAGGGCCATGGTAAGCAAGCTACCCAACACCACATGGCCCAAAGGGGCCTTCATCGAGACCGTCAAGGTCTGGCAGCAGGAGTGGTTCTACATCATCGAGCCCCGCCTCTCCAACTGGGCGGCAATTATGGAGTTCAGATCCGGATCCCCCACGAGGCTCTCTTCATGGACCTCTAAGGGCCTTGACTGGGGGTCCCAGACGGAGGTGCAGATGCTATAGAAGCGCATCACCAACATGCTGGGCAAAAACGTCGGTCTCACCAATGTGGTGCAAATCATGCTCTTCTGTCGCATCCTCCCCTGCCAACGCGGGGCCTCCCACATGTGGGAGTTCAATCCGGAGGAGCCGCAGACCCTGAAGCGCTTCTTCGGCATTACGCACGAAGGAATATGGAAGCTGCACTTCAAGGCCAAGAAGAGTTGGCCCATGGAGACCGAAGATGTCGGGCTCGACATTGAGAATCCGGCCACTTCGGTAAGTATTAACCTTTCTGAAGACGTGTCTGGTCAATATTTTTAATCAAAAGGAATTTATGGGCTCACTTCTTCACAGGGTTGGACATCAAAGGTGGAGCGGATTGATAGTCCGGCTTCGTTGCCCGAAGACCCAGCCACTGCCCAGCTCATAGAGATGCTGGTACCGGCGCCCTACCAGGCACCGGAGAAGAAGGGCAAGAAGAAGGGCAAGGAGCCCAAGTGTGGCCCCCGCCATATAGTCCCTTCGGATGCTGTGTTCGGAGAGACCGAGATTGTCTCCTCTCATGAGGGAGATGAGGACGAAGAGGAAGAGGAGGAGGAGGCGGAAAGCGACTCCCCCCGCAAGTGGAGGAGGAAGAAGAGGACGACCTCCAAAAACCCGGAGGGGGCGGCGCCGAAGAGGGGGAAGATTACCCTCTCGGTCAGTTTGGACTCAGAGTCCAAACACATCCCCAAGAGAGCCCCCAGGGCGAAGCCCCTTGCCGACTCGTAAGTATCCAAAATTTTACTCTTCAGCTTCTGCTTGCCTACCTTTGTCATGTAAGCTATATTATTGTTAGCTTTTTAGTCCTCCTCGCGATATTTCGAACGCCTCATCTTCGTCGGGGAACTCCCTACCGCCTGAGCATGTGGAGAGCGACACGTCGTCGCGAGCCCCCTCGCCTACTGCCATGGAGGACACTGAGGTGTTGTCCCGAAGGACTCCTCCTGGCCAAGGAGGGGCAGATGAGGGCGTAGAGAAGGCGCCTGGCATTAAAACCTCGGTCGCTGAAGACCCAGGGGAGGCGACCCCCATGACTACCAACAACGGGGAGCCCCAACAGTTGGGGCCCCCACCGCACACCATTCCGGAGACCAATACAGCTCTGAGAAGGGATGCACAGCCCCCTTCGACAGAGGGGGAGGAGCAACGACTCCCGTAGCGGCCTCCGTTAATCCAGAGGCTGCTCATACTCTGGAGGAGGTGCTGCAACGCGCTTCCATCATGGAGGAGCACTGCACCCTGATGGGTGCGGTGATGGAAAAGGTTCAGTCTGCGAAAACAGACTGAACGAAGCCTTCAACAGCCTACTAACGGGCTTTGAGGTATGCAATGTAATATTCTAGGCAACTTTATCATATGCAGAGGATGAACATGTATATAGACAGTAGCCCCTCAGACTTTGTCCGAATTAGAACAATCCGGACAGTGGATCTCAAGATAATTCAAACACTAATATACTACGCTAATGTATGTGACATGCATCCATGTTGGCGGCTACCGCCCAGGACGCAGGGGTTTCCGAGCTTAATCGGAAGCTGCGAGTGGCCAATGAGGAGCTCGACCGCATCAACAAGCGGTTCGAGGAGACGTAAGGTATGCAGTTTTTATATATCAGAAGTGATATGTATGGTGTGTCCTTTAACTTATTTGATTTTGTGATTATGATCACAGTTGGCACGACCGAGGTCGAATCCCTCAAGGGCGCACTTGCCCAGGCCAAGAAGGAGGCGGAGGTGAACATGGCAGCCGCTGACAAAGCGGCGAAGGAACTGGAGGCGGAGCGAACTGCCCACCGCCAACATGAGGCTCAGGTGGCCGAAGTCGAGCAAGAGCTCAAGGACGCCATCACTAAGTGCGAGTCTTTGGAGCAAAAGACTTCATACCAAGCATCCGAACTCGCCAAGGCTCTCCAGGATGTCAAAGAGGCCCGGGTTGAGTCCCAGAGCGCTCGCCAGGAGATCCAGCAGGCGAGGCAGATAGCGGCTGGTAAGGCCTTTCTTCTGCAAAGTAAATTTGGAAGTAGGAGGTATATCTTGCTGACCCGAGTTTGGAGCTCTCCAGGCGCGTTTGCGAATCTTCCGAGGAGTGTTGCCGACGCTGCGCAGTTCTTCCGAGCCGAGGAGGGGAGCTCGACCAAGAAGCTGTTCTGGTCGCATTATCTTGCGCCAGAGTATCCGACGCCCCACAGCGACCAGCTGAAACAACTGACCAAGCTGCATAGGGTGGCCGGCTTGGCCATGAAGGATCTGATAGTCCAACTTTGGCCAATCGAGCCCATTCCCAAAAGCTACTTCGGCTCGTGAAGCGGCTTGTCGACGCGCGTCCTTGGATCGACGCCATAAAGCAGTCAGCCTACATAGAAGGTGCCCAGATGGCCTTTGCCCACATCAAGATGCAATGGGCGAAGATGAAGGCCACTGAAGTGGCGACCGCAGGTCCGCCCGAGGGCAAGGATCACCGGAAGCCAGAGAGGTACTTTGAAGATGTCCTAGAAGGGGCCTGAATAGTAGAGGGCCAGTGTTCAAAGGATGTTATGTTTGATTAAATGTACTCGGGTGACAGAAACCATGCTATGAATCCGCGCTATGATTGCACCTTTTTGTGTTAATTTTATCCTCCTGTGCGGCCGTTTATTATTTATACTTCTGAAGGTTGCCAGTCATCGGCTTTTGCCCCCATGTAAATAGTACAGGGATGTTCGTGAATGCATGGCCGCACTTTATCCAACGTCTTGGTTTTTAGAGGAGGCGTTCGCGTGGTGAACTAGGCAATTAGACCATGCGGCTTTATTACCTTCAATTAGCCATAGGAGTCCATTGGTGGGGTTAACTAGTAACCCCTCCTGCATTGAGTAGCAATCCGAACTATGGTGCCTTTGCAACGCAGCTGGTCAAGTCCCAGCCCCTCGTGTGACACGGCAAGAATCACTAACGATCTATAGTATAACACTAAGTCACCGGATTGCTGACCAACTCTCGCTTATCAGGACGGTTAGTTTTCGGCTTTCTCTACTGAGGTAATAAACCAGACGAACTAGAAATACAACCGCAGTAGTTCTCCCTTTACTACCTTAGCCGAACTGGCGGAACGTAAGGTGGTAAGCACAGGAGCCAGGCAACCCAACTATAGACCAAAGACATGAATCGGAGCCGATGCATATAATGCAATATCCAGGACACCGAAGAGTTCCCTAGAGGTGTTCGGATTTTAAAATGTGCGGGGCCGAAGACAGCCCTTGGAGCAAAGGCCGGGATAAAGCACGTACGTCGATCAGAAGTAAGGAGGGAACACAGATGATAATATAACATGCATACCAGACAAAAAGTAGTGATCATTTGCTTCCTTTATATCTTTATGGATACATCAAGACATGTTTAGACAAATAGTGCCATGAATATTGAGGTCATGTTACATGCCAAAAAAATTGCATAAGGGAAAGGTTGACACAGGGCCTGAAAGTAATGGAGATCCCAATGGTACCATGCCGCACGTGTGCGCCATTTATCCTTAGTAGTGAGTCATTCGAGAGGAGATGTAAGATGGCTGTTTGCAAAGAAGAGGAAGAGGGGCCAAAGAGGGATCCCTCATGCAACCATACAGCTTTTAGGTTTCCAAAAGAACCTACAACGAAAGGGAAAGGGAAAAAAAAGGAAGGGGTATGTGAGGTCCGAATAGGGTCGAGCCGTACTATGGACCTGTCCCAAGGCGTGCCTCCGGCGTTGCCCAAGGTATTTTGAGTGCGTAGTTGTGTACGTGCGGCACATATACCGCGGCCTTATAGGGCAGTCGACGGAGGCAGAATTGCTATTTGAGGTCCGGGTATGCCGAGCTATCTGCATGCGGTGTGGACCAGACCTTTTTGATGATGTCATTGGTCTTGATGGCCGATGAATTGTTCGGCTTGATGAGGTTGTCGTATACCTTGGCTGCTAGGGCTGCGGTGTGCTCTTCAGTTCGGAGGGAGCGCTCCATGTTTCCATTGACTATAATGACGCCCCGCGGTCTGTGCATCTTAAGCTTCATATAAGCATAGTGCAGGACCACATTGAAACGGGTGAAAGTGGTTTGTTCAAGCGGTGCGTGATAGCCGCTGCGGGAAGGGACGATATCAAAGATTAGTTCTTCACTAAGGAAGTTGTCCGGAGAGCCGAATACCACTTCCGTGTTAATGAGCCCGTACAACAGGCCTCCACGCCGGGTATTACTCCTTTAAAGTTAGTGTTGCTTGGCTTGATTCTTGATGGCTCGATGCCCATTTTGCGGACAGAATCTTGATAATCAAGTTAAGACTACTACCACAATCCATAAGGACTCTGGTGAGATGATATCCGTCGATGATAGGATTGAGTACCAGGGTGTCCGAACCCCCGTGACAGATACAGGTTGGGTGATCCCTGTGATCAAAACTGATCGGACATGCTGACCATGGATTGAACTTTGGGGCGACAGGCTCTACGGCGTAGACGTCCCTTAGTGCGTGCTTGTGCTCCCTTTTGGGCATGTGAGTGACGTAGATCATGTTCACTATTTTTACTTCAGGGGGAAACTGCTTCTGACCCCCGGTGTTCGACTGACGGGGCTCATCATCGTCTTCGCTTGGAGGTCCCTTCCCCTTCTGTTCTGTATTTAACTTACTGGCCTGTTTTAAAACCGCAATTTTTATTGATGTGGTTAGCAGGTTTGTCGGGGGTACCATGAATCTGACAGGGCCTCTCGAGGATTTTGTCCAAGTTGGATGGACCGTCCCTATTGCCTTTTAAAGGTTTCTTCCACTGACCAGATTTAGAACCATCGAATCCAGCATTGACTATCGTGTCTTCGGTGTCGTCGTTGTTATTCTGGCGTTTGTTTTTGTTGCGGTGTGGCCTGCCATTCCCGTCCCTGGCCTCATAGGTGCCAGGATCGCCGGAACTGTTGCTTCTACGAGCTAGCCAACTATCTTTGCCTACGTAGAAGCGGGTCATGAGTGTTGTTAGGGCTGCCATGGTTTTCGGCTTTTCCTGCCCGAGGTGTCGGGCGAGCCATTCATCAGGATGCTGTGTTTAAATGCCGCTAAGGCTTCGGCGTCTGGACAGTCCATGATTTGGTTCTTCTTAATGAGGAACCGATTCCAAAGTTTGCGGGCTGATTCTCCGGGTTGCTGGATTATGTGACTGAGGTCGTCGGCATCCAGAGGCCAGACATAAGTGCCCTGAAAGTTGTCCAGGAAAGCGTCTCCTAAATCTTCCCAGCTTCCTAGGGAGCTCTTTGGAAGGCTATTCAACCAGTGTCATTCTGGTCCCTTCAACTTCAAGGGAAGATATTTGATGGTGTGGAGGTCATCTCCGCGAGCCATGTGAATGTGGAGAAGGAAGTCCTCAATCCGGACGACAAGGTCTGTTGTTCCATCGTATTGTTCGATGTTTACGGGTTTAAACCCTTTTGGAATTTGGTGCTTCATTACTTCATTAGTAAAGCACATAGGATGTGAGGCACCTCTATACCTGGCTACATTGCGAATTAGTTTGGATGACATCTGTGTTCGATGCTAACCTCGAACTTGATGATGTTGATCACGCCAGGTTTGGTGGCCGTCATCCCGTGCGGGAGCACATCCTCTGGATCCACAGATTGATCTGGTCTGACTGACTTTATTGGCCAGGTCCTGACATAGGTCATAAGTGTAGTCCGGCGCCGCTATCTCCTTGCCTCTATGGCGAGGTGGTGCGGCCTGGTGTTCGGCGTGATAGGCCATTTTGTCCAGTCCACGTGGTGGTCGGTCTGGCTGATCAGCATAGTTGTATTTCGATGGAATTGGCTTGATGGCTTCATTGTCAAATTGGGGCAGCAGCCTGTGGTTGGGGTAAATCTTTACCGGTCGCTCAAGGCCATACTCTTTGGCAGCTAGGACTTTAGTCCATCTATCGTTGAGCGTGTCTTATTTGGCTTGAAGCTGCTACTATTTCTTTTTCAGGCTCCGCATTGTGGAGATGAGTTGTCGCTTGAAGCGTTCTTGTTCAAGGGGTTCCTCTAGGACGATGAAATCTTCGTTACCGAGGCTCACATCCTCTTCGGAGGCAGGTAAGTAATTATTGTCCTCCGAGTCCTCGTGATCGGCATGCTTGGGGTTGTACTGACCCTCCTCCCTCTCGTCCTGTTTGGACGTGGGCTCGACGGGGTGGTCTTCGGTGTTGTCCAGGGTTTCATTATCTCCTGTGCCGGTAGTGCTATTCTTTACCGGACTCGATTATGAGTTGCGCCGTTGATGCCGACGCTTTGGTGGTTCGTCGACGGGCTTGTCCTTGCCTGGATCTTGAATGCCATCGTTGTCCTTTTCCTCAGGAGTGTCCACCATGTATACATCATAGGTAGAAGTGGCCGGCCGACGCCCTGTAGTAAGAGGGTTTTGGCTTTGCTCGGCATCGACATCATCGTCCATGCCGTCGATGTCTTCGGAAGTGTAGTCTAGCATGTCAGTTAAATCCTCGACAGTGGCTATTAAGTGGGTGGTGGGTGGGGTGTAAAATTCCCTGACCTCAGACCCCAGCCTGTGCTGGGTGTAGTTCGGAGAAGAATCTTCCATAATGGCGAGAGATTGTATTAAGCCTAGCGCTTCATCCAGAAGCGTAAGCTGGATGGGAGTTTGTGGATCTGCGGGGCCAGACACTTGATCAAGTCCGGGAGGCGCAGACTTCAACAGTTCAGAGTTATCCTCCAGAGGCGAGTCCGGCTCTTTGCTGACCAGGAGAGTTCTGTTTGACTCCGATGGCGCGATTGCGTCTGGGTCTCCGGCTGAGAGTTCCCTGATAGAAGAGAGTCCGGCGGGGTCGATCCTCCCGTCATTGGAAAATGCAATCTGCCCCGAATCTAAGGCCGAGGCAGGAGTGACCATTGGCTCCTGGATGGGATCTGATAGCGGATCCAAAGGGCCCTCTTTATGATGGTCTGCAGTTGCGGTCGGAGCCATGAACCCCTTGAAGATCAGATCCCCTCGGATATTAGCGACATAGTTCAAGTTCCCAAACCTGATTTGGTTACCATGGGCGTAGCTGTTGACCTGCTCAAGGCGGCCAGTCGAGTCGGCACGTAGCACGAAGCTGCCAAACACAAAGAGCTGTCCAAGGAGAAAAGTCTCCCTAGACATAGTATCATTCTTAATGAAGAGGTCCGCCATCAATCCTTTTGTTAACAACACAGCAGAGCTCTCAATGAAAGCACCAATGCTAGTGTCAAAACCGGCAGATCTCGGGTAGGGGGGCCCAAGCTATGTGTTTGCGGATCAATGGTAACAAAGGACAAAGGGACACAATATTTACCCAGGTTCGGGCCCTCTCAAAGGAGGTAAAACCCTACGTCCCGCTTGATTGTATTTTATGAGTATATGGCTTACAAGAGTTGATCTACCTCGATATCGTGGTGGCTAAACCATAGATTGTCTAGCCAACGAATGTTATGATCCTGCCTCCGGTCTAAACCCTCCGGTTTATATAGATACCGGAGGGGCCTAGGGTTGTACAGAGTCGGTTTACTGAGAAAGGAAACAGTATATCTGAACACCTAATCTTGCCGTTCACACAAACAGGAGTCCCAACCGGATGCGGGAGGTGGTCTTCTTCCTTCATCTTTACAGCCCATCAGTCTGGCCCATATCGAATAGACCGGACGCCCAAGGACCCCTTAGTCCAGGACTCCCTCAGTCCCTGATCATAATACGCCTGTTATGCATTCCCGCATAAAGCTCCCTCGGGATTTGCCTCTTGTACCTCCTCTGGCCATCTTCATCCATGCTGTCCACATCGCCAGACAGCACCTATGCAAATAGTAAAAAATAGGCGTCAAATTAACGTTTGGAAACTAATCTCTAGCAAACATTTGGCAGTTGCCAAAATTTGGCATCAGATCAATGTTTACATGCCGTGAAGTAGGATTAGGAATTTATGGCTATTTTGTTATACATATCCAGAGAATATGGTTCAATTTCTAAGCACAGTCGTCTATGTACAGACAAATCTTGAAGAAAATAATGGCACAAACATATATGTAGGTCATTCAACATCAATTGTCAAGTTCTGGCTAGGAATTATTAGCATGAACACTAACCCTAGTCGGATTACTAGCAGAAATCATTTGCACAGATGAAACAACTAATCACTTATCACCTGTACCATTCCAACAATCAATACACTACGTGGATCTAACGAAACTTACTCAGATTTCATGGATTGGGAGAACATAACCATAGGATTTCTATTCCAAAAGGGGGGAGGCGGGAGTCATTGCCGGGGTCATCACCCGAGCCATCATCGGAGTCAGTGTGGACCTCCGCCTCCGGCTGTGAAGCTCGATGCTGTCGACGATGTCAGTGTGCAGCGATACCTCGCCGACTGTCGTGGAATTGTCAAGGCAGATGTCCTAGTGTGAGGACTTAGTCGTGAGGCCAACGCATCTATGTGGTAGCTTGAGAGGGGTTGAGCGGAATCGAGAGACGCAACACAAGACAAGGGTTTAGACAGCTTCGGACCCCGGGAAACATCATCTGGTAACAACCCTACATGCTGTTTGTGGCTAGGTCTTATTATCATCACGAGGGAGTCGCCGTAAACCAGATCTCCCAGTTATGTCTGGATCTCCCAGTTATGTAAGGTTTTTTCTCTCCCCTCTCGGGGTGCCCTGCCCCTCCTTATATAAGTTAGAGGGGCGGGTTATATGTGGAGTCCATCTCGGACTAAGACTTAAACTATTTTGGCTTCTCTTCATGGGCTTGTTAACCTCTTGGGCTTCTTAACGTCTCGGGCTTGTTAACCCCGGGCGACTTAACGTCTGCCGGGATATCATCTGCTGGGTTATCATCTGACTTATCGTCTGCCAGGTTATCATCTGACTTAACATCTGCCGAGTTATCAGCTGACTTAACATCTGCCGATTTATGATTGTCTGCCGGTTTATGACTGTCTGTCGGTTTATGATTGTCTGTTGGGTTATTACTGTCTGCCGGTTTACCGTCTGTCTCAGCCACCTGTCTTAACGGTTAGCCGGTTTATCACCTGCCGGTTGACCATCTGTCTCAGCCATCTGTCTTAACTATCAGCCAGTTTACCAAGTCCTAGCCGGGTTATAACTCCGGTCGGGTCATACCGGGGGGTATATCCCCGACATTAGCCCCTAGTTTAATTTGGATTTATCCATGTTAAACTAATCCTGATCATCCTTAAGTCCTTGTCATTTCCTTCTAGAAAATCTGGGTCAACAGGCCAGCTTCATAATCAATTTGCTGACATTGATTTGTCACAGAAAAATATTACTAAGAATAATTCATTTGACTCAGCTCCCAGTGGCTTAACAAAAATATTGGTCCTTGAAATCCACCTCTGATCTTCAGCCGGTTTGAGGATGTAGAACTTGCCGGTTTATCATTGCCAAAATTGCCGGTTTATAAATATTGATGGCACCGGGTCATAGCTGTTTATTAACATCAGCTTTGAAAATATACCTCTATATGCCTATCACTTGTAGCCCCCAAGTCTTAAGAAGGTAACGTAGTAACAACTTAGGAATTGCTTCAATATGAATGTCACAAGCTTGAAGAAATCCAGGTTGTTTATCTCAATCAAGAGTCATAAACTGAGTATTCCACATATGTAGCCCCCAAGTGCCGGGTTGTCATGCTTGCAGCAACCTGGGACTTGAAATTGCCTTATGCTCATAAAAACTTCAAACAATGTAGCCCCCAAGGGCGGGGTCATTATGCAATGCTGAGCTGGGACTTGATTTATACTTCAATGAAAATAACATCTTATAATGTAGCCTCCATCGTAGGTCTTGAACCCACGTCCACAAGGTAAGAGCTTTGTGCTTTATCAACTGAGCAATGGACCCTTCAATATAATGGATTTAACTTGTGTACTTTGAATTGTTGATAGGAGCAACTGGTAGCCCCCAAGGGCCGGCTCATTATGATATGATGAGTCGGGTCACCGATAAGACTAATAAAAATGACTTTGCATTAGCCCCCAAGTGTCATGGTGCATGCTTGTAGTGACATGAGACTTGCATATTTGATGTGATCTCAACTTGAATAATGTAGCCCCCAAGTGCCGGGTCGTAAGCCTGCAGCGATTCTGGACTATTCCTTCCATTATAAAATGAATCATATCCATCGATAAAATAATATCCATTGCGCTAAAGCGACTTTGAAAACCTTAATCATCATATTGGTTATTGATAACCATGATAAAAATCCAGCCATGTTGGCTATTTAAAGATTTGAATAATATAACCTGGTTTGAAAACCGATTCCTGCCATATAAACCGGTATATCCGTGTCCATATGATACATGCTATGATGATGTAATGATGATGCAATGTATGACGCAATATATGATGATGTATGTGCATGGTCAAGAGGGTTTAAGCTATGGTTCGGATATGACAAGAGCCCCCAAGTAGTCATAATTGTGGCATTGCACCGATTAAGAAGGTGTAGCTATGGTTCGAATGCGACCAAGCCCCCAAATGATTTCCCTGGTGCCCTTATGCCTATCAAGAGGTGTAACTATGGTTCGAACCCATAGCCCCCAAGTGATTTACCTGGTGGCCTTAAGCCTATCAAGAGGTGCAACTATGGTTTGGATACGACCAAGCCCCCAAGTGAATTCCCTGGTGCCCTTATGCCTATCAAGAGGTGTGACTATGGTTCGGACATAGCCCCCAAGTGATATTGTGAGCTGTGCTCAAGGGATACCCTTGTTTGAGCTGTGCTGTGCAGCAGACTCTCTTTGGTCCTTATGATAATATTGGCTTGATAGCTGGATTACCGAAGTAACCAGAGCTATGCTCTTATGATAATATTGAAAATATTGGCTTGATAGCCGGATCAAGAGGGTATTCATAGCTATGTGATACGTCCATTTTGTATCATGCTTTTATATCAATATTTATTGCATTATGGGTTGTTATTACACATTATATCTCAATACTTATGGCTATTCTCTCTTATTTTACAAGGTTTACCATGAAGAGGGGGAATGCCGGCAGCTGGAATTCTGGCTGGAAAAGGAGCAAATGTTGGAAACCTATTCTGCATAGATCCTAAAGTCCTGAAACTCCACGAAACAACCTTTTGGATTTAATAAGAATTTCTGAGCGAAAGAAATAGGCCAGGGGGCCCACACCCTGTCCAGGAGACATGGGGCGCGCCCCTATCTCCTGGGCCCCCTGGTGGGCCTCCGGTGTCCATCTTCTGCTATATCATCACTTTTACTCTAGAAAAAATCGGGGGCAAGCTTACGGGACGAAACTCCGCCACCACGAGGCGGAACCTTGGCGGAATCAATCTAGGGCTCTAGTAGAGCTGTTCTGCTGGGGACACTTCCCTCTAGGAGGGGGAAATCATCACCAACGATCCTCTCATCGGGAGGGGGTCAATCTCCATCAACATCTTCACCAGCACCATCTCCTCTCAAAACCCTAGTTCATCTCTTGTATCCAATCTTGTATCAAAACCACAAATTGGTACCTGTGGGTAGCTAGTAGTGTTGATTACTCCTTATAGTTGATGCTAATTGGTTTACTTGGTGGAAGATCATATGTTCAGATCCTTTATGCATATTATTACTCCTCTGATTATGAACATGAATATGCTTTGTGAGTAGTTACATTTGTTCCTGAGGACATGGGTGAAGTCTTGCTATTAGTAGTCATGTGAATTTGGTATTCGTTCGATATTTTGATGAGATGTATGTTGTCTTTTCCTCTAGTGGTGTTATGTGAACGTCGACTACATGAAACTTCACCATTATTTGGGCCTAGAGGAAGGCATGGGGAAGTAATAAGTAGATGATGGGTTGCTAGAGTGATAGAAGCTTAAACCCTAGTTTATGTGTTGCTTCGTTAGGGGCTGATATGGATCCATATGTTTAATGTTGTGGTTAGGTTTACCTTAATACTTCTTTTGTAGTTGCGGATGCTTGCAATAGGGGTTAATCATAAGTGGGATGCTTGTCCAAGTTAGGGCAGTACCCAAGTACCGGTCCACCCACATATCAAATTATCAAAGTACCGAACGCGAATCATATGAACGTGATGAAAACTAGCTTGACGATAATTCCCAATGTGTCCTCGGGAGCTCCTTTATCATTATTAGAAATTGTCCAGGCTTATCCTTTGCTACATAAAGGATTGGGCCACCATGATGCACTTTGTTTACTTTATTTACTTGTTACTCGTTACTATTTATCTTATCACAAAACTATCTATTACCTACTATTTCAGTGCTTGCAAAGAAAACCTTACTGAAAATCGCTTATCATCTCCTTCTGCTCCTCGTTGGGTTCGACACTCTTACTTATCGAAAGGACTATGATAGATCCCCTACACTTGTGGGTCATCAAGACTCTTTTCTGGCGCCTTTGCCGGGGAGTGTAGCACTTTTGGTGAGTGGAACTTGGTAAGGAAACATTTATATAGTGTGCTGAAATTTTCTGTTACTTGTCACTATGGAAACTAATCCTTTGAGGGGCTTGTTTGGGGTATCTTCACCCCAACCAGAAGAGCAAAGAGTTGCTCCTCAACCTACTGAACTTTATGAAAATATTTAGTTTGAGATTCCTTCGGGTATGATAGAAAAACTGCTAGCTAATCCATTTGCAGGAGATGGAACATTGCATCCCGATTTACACCTTATCTTTGTGGATGAAGTTTGTGAATTATTTAAGATTGCAGGTATTCCCGATGATGTTGTAAAAAGGAAGGTCTTCCCTTTATCTTTGAAGGGAGATGCATTGACATGGATTAGGCTATGTGATGATACGAGATCTTGGAATTATAAGCGATTGAAGTTGGAATTTCACCAGAAGTTCTATCCTATGCATCTTGTTCATCGTGATCGTAATTACATATATAATTTCTGGCCTCTCGAAGGAGAAAGCATCTCTCAAGCTTGGGGGAGGCTTAAGTCACTGTTATATTCATGCCCCAATCATGAGCTCTCTCGAGAAATGATTATTCAGAATTTTTATGCTCGGCTTTCTCTTGATAATCGCAACCTGCTCGATAGTTCCTGTGTTGGTTCCTATATGCTGAAGACTATTGATTTCAAATGGGACTTATTGGAAAGAATTAAACACAACTCTGAAGATTGGGGTTCCGGCAATGGTAAGGAGTTAGGTATGACACCTAAGTTCGATTGTGTTGTTAAATCTTTTATGGATACCGATGCTTTCCGTGGATTTAGCTCTAAGTATGGACTTGACTCTGAGATAGTAGCTACTTTCTGTGAATCTTTTGCTACTCTTGTTGATCTCCCTAAAGAGAAGTGGTTTAAATATAATCCTCCTGTTGAAGTGAAAGTAGTTGCACCTATTACAGTTGAAGAAAAGACTATTACCTATAGTGATCCTATTGTTCCTACTGCTTATGTTGAAAAACCTCCTTTTCCTGTTAGGATAAAGGATCATGCTAAAGCTTCGACTGTTGTTCGTAAGAGTAATACTAGGACTTATACACCTCCTAAGCAAATTAATGTTGAACCTAGTATTGCTATGGTTAAAGATCTCTTGGATGAGGACTTAGATGGGCATGTTATTTATTTCTTGGGTGAGACTGCTAATATTGCTAGACTTGATACTAAGACACGTAGACCTGTCGTAGGCATGCCTATTATTTCTGTTAAAATAGGAGATCATTGTTATCATGGCCTATGTGATATGGGTGCTAGTGCTAGTGTGATACCTTATGATCTTTATAAAGAAATTATGCACGACATTGCACCTGTTGAATTAGAAGACATTGATGTTACTATTAAGTTTGCTAATAGAAACCTATTGGGATTGTTAGAGATGTTGAAGTTTTGTGTGGGAAGGTTAAATACCCTGCTGATTTTCTTGTTCTTGGTTCCCCACAAGATGATTTTTGTCCCATTATTTTTGGTAGACCCTTCTTGAATACTGCTAGTGCTAAGATTAATTGTGAAAAGAATATTGTCACTGTTAGCATAGATGGTATGTCTCATGAGTTTAATTTTGCTAAGTTTAGTAGACAACCTCGTGAAAGGGAACCACCTAGTAAGGATGAGATTATTGGTCTTGCTTCCATTGATGTTCCTCCAACTGATCTGTTAGAACAATATTTGCTAGACCATGAAAACGATATGTTTATGAAGGAAAGGGAAGAAATAGATGAAGTGTTCCTTAAATAGGAACCTATGCTGAAACATAACCTTCCCATTGAAATTCTTGGGGATCCCCCTCCACCCAAGGGTGATCCCGTGTTTGAACTCAAACCATTACCTGATAATCTTAAGTATGCTTATCTTGATGAAAAGAAATATATCATGTTATTATTAGTGCTAACCTTTCAGAGAAAGAAGAAGAAAGATTATTGAAAACTCGAAGAAGCACCGAGCAGCTATTGGATATACTCGGATGATCTTAAGGGCATTAGTCCCACATTATGTCAACACAAAATTTCAGTGGAGAAAGATGCCAAACCAATTAGAGATCCTCAAAGGCGATTAAATCCCAAGATGAAGGAAGTGGTAAGAAAGGAGATACTAAAGCTCCTTGAGGCAGGTATTATTTATCCGTTGCCGATAGTGAATGGGTAAGCCCTGTCCATTGTGTCCCTAAAAGGGAGGTATTACCGTTGTTCCTAATGATAAAGATGAATTGATCCATAAAGAATTATTACAGGTTATAGGATGGTAATTGATTTCGTAAGTTAAATAAAGCTACTAAGAAAGATCATTACCCTTTACCTTTTATTGATCAAATGCTAGAAAGGCTATCCAAACACACACACTTTTGCTTTCTAGATGGTTATTCGGTTTCTCTCGAGATACGTGTCGTGAAGGATCAATCTAAAACTACTTTTACTTGCCCTTTTGGTACTTTTGCTTATAGGCGTATGCCTTTTGGTTTATGTAATGCACCTGCTACCTTTCAAAGATGCATGATGGCTATATTTTCTGATTTTTGTGAAAAGATTTGTGAGGTATTCATGGATGACTTCTCGGTCTATGGATCCTCTTTTGATGATTGTTTGAGCAACCTTGATCGAGTTTTGCGAGAGATCTTGAAGACACTAGTCTTGTCTGAATTGGGAAAAGTGTCACTTTATGGTTAATGAAGGCATTGTCTTGGGGCATAAGATCTACGAGAGAGGTATTGAAGTTGATAAAGCCAAAGTTGATGCTATTGGAAAGATGCCATGTCCCAAGGACATAAAAAGTATAAGAAGTTTCCTTGGTCACGCCGGTTTTTATAGGAGGTTCATTAAGGACTTTTCTAAAATCTCAAGGCCTCTGACTAATTTATTGCAAAAAGATATTCCTTTTGTCTTTGATGATGATTGTGTAGAAGCATTTGAAGTACTTAAGAAAGCTTTGATCATCGCACCTATTGTTCAAATTACTGATTGGAATTTACCTTTTGAAATTATGTGTGATGCTAGTGATTATGCTGTAGGTGCTGTTCTAGGGCAAAGAGTCGATAAGAAATTGAATGTTATCCAGTATGCTAGTAAGACTCTTGATACTGCCCAGAGAAATTATGCTACTACTGAAAAAGTGTTCTTAGCAGTTGTGTTTGCATGTGATAAGTTTAGACCTTATATTGTTGATGCCAAAGTTACTATTCACACTGATCATGCCGCTATTAAATATCTTATGGAAAAGAAAGATGCTAAGACTAGACTCATTAGATGGGTTCTCTTACTCCAAGAATTTGACTTGCATATTATTGATAGAAAGGGAGCTGAGAACCCCGTTGCAGATAACTTGTCTAGGTTAGAGAATGTTCTTGATGACCCACTGCTTATTAATGATAGCTTTCTTGATGAACAATTAGCGGTCGTCAATGCTTCTCGTACTGCTCCTTCGTATGCTAATTATGCTAACTACATTGTTGCTAAATATTTACCGCCTAGTTTCACATACCAGCAAAAGAAAAAGTTCTTTTTATGTTTTAAGACATTACTTTTGGATGATCCACACCTTTATAAAGGAGTAGATGGTGTTATTAGACGTTGTGTGCCTGAGCATGAACAGGAACAAATTCTACATAAGTGTCACTCTGAATCTTATGGAGGACACCACACTGGAGATATAACTACACACAAGGTACTACAATCTGGTTTTTATTGGCCTACTCTCTTCAAAGATGCTCGTAAGTTTATCTTATCCTGTGATGAATGTCAAAGAATAGGTAACATTAGTAGATGTCAAGAAATGCCTATGAATTATTCTCTTGTTATTGAACTGTTTGATGTTTGGGGCTTTGATTATATGGGACCTTTTCCCGCCTCTAATGGTTATACACATATTTTAGTTTCTGTTGATTACGATACTAAGTGGGTAGAAGCTATTCCAACTAGTAGTGTTGATCATAACACTTCTATTAAAATGCTTAAAGAAGTTATTTTTCCGAGGTTTGGAGTCCCTAGATACCTTATGACTGATGGTGGTTCACATTTTATTCATGGTGCTTTCCGTAAGATGCTTGCTAAGTATGATGTCAATCATAGAATAGCATCTCCTTATCATCCGCAGTCTAGTGGTCAAGTAGAGTTGAGCAATAGAGAGCTCAAATTAATTTTGCAAAAGACTGTGAATAGATCTAGAAAGGATGGGTCCAAAAAACTTCATGATGCCTTATGGCCCTATAGAACTGCATACAAAAATCCTATGAGTATGTCTCCTTATAAGATGGTTTATGGAAAAGCTTGTCATTTACCTCTTGAACCTGAAAATAAAGCATATTGGGCTATTAAAGAGCTCAATTATGACTTCAAACTTGCCGGTGAGAAGAGGTTGTTTGATATTAGCTCACTTGATGAATGGAGAACCCAAGCCTACGAGAATGCCAAGCTTTTCAAAGAAAAAGTCAAACGCTGGCATGATAAGAGGATACAAAAGCGTGAGTTTAACGTAGGAGATTATGTGTTATTATTCAACTCTCGTTTAAGATTTTTGGCAGGAAAACTTCTCTCAAAATGGGAAGGTCCCTACGTTATCGAGGAGGTCTATCGTTCTAGTGCTATAAAAATCAACAACTTCGAAGGCACAAGTCCAAGGGTGGTTAACGGTCAAAGAATTAAACACTATATTTCAGGTAATCCTATCAATGTTGAAACTAATATTATTGAAACCGTAACCCCTGAGGAATACATAAGGGACACTTTCTAGAATGTTCTAGACTCCGAAAAGGTATAGGTATGTGGTACGGTAAGTAAACCGACTCCAAAACCACTTTAATGGCATTTTTATCAGTTTTGGAATATTTAAGAATTTTAGGAAGAAAGAAGTAGTCCGAAAGGGACACGAGGCTCCCACGAGAGTGGAGGGCGCCCCCCCATAGGGCGCGCCCCCTGTCTCGTGGGCGCCTCGTGTGTCTCCCGGACTCCGTTTTCTTGCACGTTACGTATTTTGGTCGGTAAAAATTCATTATATGTATTCCCGAAGGTTTTGACCACCGTATCATGCAAATATCCTCTGTTTTCGATTCGAGCTGTTTCTGTTGCAGAATAGAGCAAGATGTCGTCCCAAGATTTGGAGGGGGAGAGCTACATGGCTGATTATATCGCAAACCCAAAAGTATATGGGGATGTGGAACATTATGGCTGGACCACTAAGGAAGAAGAAGACTATGATCCAAAGGGGAAGGAGGAGACAAGCTCTGATGAAGAGGACGATCCACTACCTCAACCTGGTGATATGCATGTGGAGTTCAAGAAGTCAAGCCTCCCTAAGGTCCAATCTATCCCACCACGTTTTGCAGGACAGCAAGGCAGCACTATGCAAAAAGATAATGAAACTTGAGCTCGAGAATGAGGATCTGAGGGAGGAAAATTTTAGCCTCAGACGCAAGCTAGAGAAGAAAAATGCAACAACTCCACCATCACCACCTCCGGAGAAATAATCACATGGGTATGGGCACTCCCCTTGGCAACTGCCAAGCTTGGGGGAGGTGCCCTGGCATCGCATCACCATCACACTCCTATTTTTACCGCTTTATTTAGTTCAATCCTTTTAGTAGTATCTTGATCTAGTAGATTCAAGTTTTGATATCAAGTAGTTTTGAGTTTTGCATTGTGATCTCTTTATGTAATCGAGTCCGTGAGTTATCTATAATAAAGATTAGTGTGGAGTCAAGGGCTTTGCTATGTTGCTATGATCATGAGAAAGTAGAGAGAATAAAAGAGTTCATATTGATCTTATGGATAGTGATAACTTCACACATAGAAAGTATGAGGCATAAAAATTGTTGAGAGTTGATGAACGTAGCCTTGGTCATCCTGCAATTAATAGGAAGTGATAAGGAAAGAGGGGTTCACATATAAATATATTATCTTGGACATCTTTTATGATTGTGAAGAACTCCTTAAGTATGACATGCTAAAAGAGTTGACGTTGGACAAGGAAGACAACGTAATGGTTTATGTTTTCCGACATCTCAGTTAAAGTATATTGTCATTGACCTTCCAAACATGTTGAGCTTGCCTCTCCCCCTCATGCTAGCCAAATTCCTTGCACCAAGTAGAAATACTACTTCTGCTTCCAAATATCCTTAAACCCAGTTTTGCCATGAGAGTCCACCATACCGACCTATGGATTGAGTAAGATCCTTCAAGTAAGTTGTCATCGGTGCAAGCAATAAAAATTGCTCTCTAAATATGTATGACTTATTAGTGCAGAGAAAATAAGCTTTGTATGAACTTGTTGTGGAAGTAATAAAAGCGACGGACTGCATAACAAAGGTCCACATACAAGGGGCAACATAAAGTGACGTTCTTTTGCATTAAGATTTTGTGCATCAACCCTAAAAGCGCATGACAGCCTCTGCGAAGGGCCTATCTTTTACTTTATGTTTTTTGCTTTATGCTTGAGTCAAGGTGATCCTCACCTTTCCCTTTTTTCATTTTATCCTTTGGCAAGCTCCTCGTGTTTGAAAGATCATGATATATATATATCCGATTGGATGTAAGTTGGCATAGGCTATTATTGTTGACATCACCTAAACGTGAATACGTTGGGAGGCAACACAATAAGCCCCTATCTTTCTTAGTGTCCGGCTGAAACTCTATAACCACAAGTACTGCGTGAGTGTTAGCAATTACAGGAGACTACGAGATAGTTGAGTATGTGAGCTTGCTGAAAAGCTTTATTATTGACTCTTTTTGATGTTACGATAAATTGCAATTGCTTCAATGACTGAGACTATAGTTTGTTAGTTCCCAATGAAGTTTTTGAACCATACTTGACATTGTGAATTGCTTGTTACTTGAGCATAGGAAATCATATGACAAAATCTATATATGTTGCTGTTAGTAGAATGATCATGATGCCCTCATGCCCGTATTTTATTTTTATCGACACCTCTATCTCTAAACATGTGGACATATTTTTCGATTTCGGCTTCCGCTTGAGGACAAGCGAGGTCTAAGCTTGGGGGAGTTGATACGTCCATTTTGCTTCATGCTTTTATATCAATATTTATTGCATTATGGGCTGTTATTACACATTATATCTCAATACTTATGGCTATTCTCTCTTATTTTACAAGGTTTACCATGAAGAGGGGGAATGCCGGCAGCTGGAATTCTGGCTGGAAAAGGAGCAAACGTTGGAAACCTATTCTGCACAGCTCCAAAAGTCTTGAAACTCCACGAAACAACTTTTTGGATTTAATAAGAATTTCTGAGCGAAAGAAATAGGCCAGGGGGCTCACACCCTGTCCAGGAGACAGGGGGCACGCCCCATATCTCCTGGGCCCCCTGGTGGGCCTCCGGCGTCCATCTTCTGCTATATCATCACTTTTACCCTGGAAAAAATCGGGGGCAAGCTTACGGGACGAAACTCCGCCACCACGAGGCGGAACCTTGGTGGAATCAATCTAGGGCTCTGGTAGAGCTGTTCTGCCAGGGACACTTCCCTCCGGGAGGGGGAAATCATCACCAACGTCATCACCAACGATCCTCTCATCGGGAGGGGGTCAATCTCCATCAACATCTTCACCAGCACCATCTCCTCTCAAACCCCTAGTTCATCTCTTGTATCCAATCTTGTATCAAAACCACAAATTGGTACCTGTGGGTTGCTAGTAGTGTTGATTACTCCTTGTAGTTGATGCTAATTGGTTTACTTGGTGGAAGATCATATGTTCAGATCCTTTATGCATATTATTACTCCTCTGATTATGAACGTGAATATGCTTTGTGAGTAGTTACGTTTGTTCCTGAGGACATGGGTGAAGTCTTGCTATTAGTAGTCATGTGAATTTGGTATTAGCTCGATATTTTGATGAGATGTATGTTGTCTTTTCCTCTAGTGGTGTTATGTGAGCGTCGACTACATGAAACTTCACCATTATTTGGGCCTAGAGGAAGGCATGGGGAAGTAATAAGTAGATGATGGGTTGCTAGAGTGATGAAGCTTAAACCCTAGTTTATCGTTGCTTCGTTAGGGGCTGATATTGATCCATATGTTTAATGTTGTGGTTAGGTTTACCTTAATACTTCTTTTGTAGTTGCGGATGCTTGCAATAGGGGTTAATCATAAGTGGGATGCTTGTCCAAGTTAGGGCAATACCCAAGTACCGGTCCACCCACATATCAAATTATCAAAGTACCGAACGCGAATCATATGAACGTGATGAAAACTAGCTTGACGATAATTCCCAATGTGTCCTCGGGAGCTCCTTTATCATTATTAGAAATTGTCTAGGCTTATCCTTTGCTACATAAAGGATTGGGCCACCTTGCAGCACTTTGTTTACTTTATTTACCTGTTACTCGTTACTATTTATCTTATCACAAAACTATCTATTACCTACTATTTCAGTGCTTGCAGAGAAAACCTTACTGAAAACCGCTTATCATTTCCTTCTGCTCCTCGTTGGGTTCGACACTCCTACTTTTCGAAAGGACTATGATAGATCCCCTACATTTGTGGGTCATCACTATGCTCAATGAGTAGGAAGCCCCCATGTGATCAATAATATGATAAGCCAATAAGGCAGGATACCCATGTTTGAACCGCGCATCATGGCAACATGTCCTCTTCGGCAACATTTAACTTTTTTACGAGAGATAAATTTTTCTTGAACCGGGATTTTGAACCGGATATTGAGAGTGTCAGAGCTTTGCAAGAGATAGTTTCCTCTTAAACCGGATTTGAAGCAGATACCAAGGGCTTCAGCGCTGTGTGGGAGACGGGATTTCCCTTAAACCAGACTATAAACCGGAAGCATCATTGTGAGCCGGAATATTTCTGACAGCCTTTAAATTTTTATCAATATAACGGTAGCCTCCGGGACCGGGTTATCTTTCCCTTCAACATCCTGGGGCACTTGAATTTGCTGAAACTGGCAAGACTTGCTGAGTCATATCATCGTAGTCCCCGAGTCATAAGATGACTCAAGGAGTTGTCTTGAGATTCTCCGTACTTGACCATAGCAGAAGGTATATATCATTGGTTTGATAACGCGATGTAAATCCACATAAGGTTTAGGTGACTGCGGCGGGTTATAAATGATCCCGTATGAGCCGTGTCAGCAACTTCGCCAATGGTTCCTTCCAACTGGCTGTTTGAAGTTTAACTGAACTGTAGTTGCAACAATTTGTGCGCATGTCAATTGAACCATCCAGCGCAGACAACGGCTGATGATAATTTGCCTCCAATTTGTTGGAAGAAAAACCGGGCTACCCAAGCAGTGAATGGATTTTTATTCGATAAATAGCTCATGCAAACAGATGCGGCCCAACGTGTTGATGTAGACCAGGCCTTGGGGGCGGCGATTTGCGCATGTCCATTGCCAATGAGCAGACGCGGTCCCAACAAGCTGATGTGGACCGGACCGCAAGGGCAGCAGCTTGTGTGCGTCCATTCATTATGTGATATGTCCCGGATTATCCCCAGGCAGAATATTATCAATCCGCGCTCCATATCCGTGGTATAAACCACATTTGTAGTGAATAATGGTCCTGTATATAAAAATATACAAATCAAAGTAATTTATCCTTTGATAGAAATAATATGTGTTAATAAAACAAATTTTATATGGATATCACCTGATGTTTGCAGATGGCAAACGGCTCTGGATGACCCGGAGGCAAACCTCAAAAACAGGCACAGCGGTTCAGCGCCCCGCTTGCTCGTGCAATGAGGTGAAGGCGCGGCCGGTTCAGAGCGGCGACGTTGACTCGGGCGGTTCAGCAGACGGTCGCAGGGGCCCATCAGAGGCGTCGGCGGCTCACTGAGACCATGTCAGAGGAGTGCACGAGGCCGGTGCAGCTTATGGTGACGTTGGCAGAGACCGCGAGAGGTGACGACGGATTAGCGCGTCTGCAGATGAAGCGGCATGATGATACGGATGCCATGACAGCTGCGGCAATTTTGGCAAAGCCACGAAAACAGCGCAGGCGACCCCTAGGCGACCTGTGGCAGTTGACGCAGGCGGTTCAACAACGAGGCATGACCCGACAGTAGACGCGGCTGACGGCAGAGGTGAACCGGTTACAGCAGCGCCTACTTGTGGTGAGCAGAGGCGGCAGGGGCAGTGGAGGCGCGAAGGCAAAGAGCAGGGGTGGCCGACAAGTCGGGGCGCTGGGCCAGTCCACGGCCAGAGGCGGCAGAGGCACTCGCGAGCCATGGCCGAGTCCTCTCAATTCGGGCTTCAGCGGTGACCCAAGGTGCAGAGGAAACCGTCCATGAACCCGGATTCCTGCAGCAAGACGGTTTGTGGTTGTGGTATCTCAAGGCCGTGATAGCGACAATGACCTGACAACTTGGCAGTGCAGAGACTCTCCAGCTGCAGTTGAAACGGGCAGCGGCTCGGCGCTAATGTGGTTGCAATGACAGGGGAAAACCAGCCATGGCGATGTGCGAATGCAGACAACGGCTCACAACAACTAGGCGTCTCACGGCGGTGGAGTGATGAGGAAGCGCACCGGCGACTTGACGGAGATCAGCAAAACTTCGCCCGCAGAGTCGCGCGGGGAGGGGCCGGATCGATGGTTTGATGTGAAGCAGAACCGGGCTGAGCAGCGGAGGCAGCAACAACAACTCGGCGATGGCGACTCACGGGCAGGGCCTTGGCGGGTCGAGGTGCGGCGGCAGCCCATGGCGTGGCAAAGTAGAGGGACGAGCCGGCGGCAGCCGGAGCCGGTTCAAGGCGAGGCCAGCTTGGCGCGAGGTGGATGCGCTGCAAGGTCGTGGAGATGCGGAAGAGCGGCAGGACGGAGGCCAAGCCAGCTCTCCGGTGACCGGGCGGTTTAACCAGGGCCGCCGCGGCTTGTGGACGACTAGGTCCAGGGCAACAAATTAACAGAGCGTAAAGCAGCGGCTCTGATGGAGTCCAGCAGTAGTGATCACAAACAACGACTCTGTGATGATAGCGACTTGAGGTCTGCGGCTCAAGGCCGCGACGACTTATGGGAGATGCTGAGCCAGACGGTCGACTCAAGGGCGACAGTGGTGGTCGGCAAGGCCGAAGCAGCAACTCGAGGCAGTTTAGGCACCGCTGTGAGCCCACGGCGGCGAGGCCACTCGGCGACGGAAGTGGGCGGCCAGCAGGAGTAGGTCGGCGCCTGAGTGCAGCAGCAAGCGGGCACGGGCGGGTCGACGGTAGCAGGCCGCTTGGTGCAGGATCGACGGAAGTAGAAGGTGACCCAGCGGTTCAAAAATGCAGCAGCGGCGGGTGACGGCTCAGAACGTCCCCAGCAGATCGACCAGCGGAGGCGTGCTCGGTGGCGACTCAGAGGTGTGCTCAGCGGTTCAGAGGCGGGGCCGGTTCAAGGCTGCAGGGCGAACGACAACAACAACCCGCAGTGTAGCCCGGCGGGTCAACAGAGCTGAAGCGAGATACAGTGGCGATGGCTTGTAACAGAGGTGCTATTGCTGCTGCTTGGGGTGTAGTCCGACGGGTCAACAGAACAAGTCAATAGAGGAATTCAATCCCATGGAGAATATGCTTCCGAGTCGTGGCCCTCCTCATATATTTTCCTTTTCTTTGAAACTTGCTCTGATGATCCGCCAGCAGTACTTGATCTCTTCCAACTCGGATGGATGAAACATGTCCGATCTAGTAATACTCACGTAGTACTGGCCCTCTTCCCAAAAAAGAATGGTTGATGATGAATTTTACGTGGAAGGGTACTAGCTTAAGTAGTACCACTAATCTAGTACTTTTTGTTTGGTATGTACATACGTGACGGCAACTTCTGTCTCCATTGAGGGAGTCCTGGATTAGGGGGGTCCTCGGACAGCCGGACTATATGCTTATGCTAGACTATTGAACTATGAAGATACAAGATTGAAGACTTCGTCCAGTGTCCGGGTGGGACTCTCCTTTGTGTGGAAGGCAAGCTTGGTGATCCGGATATGTAGATTCGCTTCTCTATAACTGACTCTGTGTAACCGTACCCTAGCTAAGGGAGTCCTGGATTAGGGGGTCCTCGGACAGCCAGACTATGTACTTGTGCCGGACTGTTGGACTATGAAGATACAAGATTGAAGACTTCGTCCTGTGTCTGGGTGGGACTCTCCTTTGCGTTGAAGGCAAGCTTGGCAATTCGGATATGTAGATTTCCTTCTTTGTAACCGACTCTGTGTAACCCTGGCCCCCTCCGGTGTCTATATAAAACCTGAGGGTTTAGTCCGTAGAACAACAACAATCATAATCATAGGCTAGCTTCTAGGGTTTAACCTCTATGATCTCGTGGTAGTTCAACTCTTGTAATACTCATATCATCAAGATCAATCAAGCAGGAAGTAGGGTATTACCTCCATCGAGAGGGCCCAAACCTGGGTGAACATAGTGTCCCCTGCCTCCTGTTACCATTAGCCTTAGACGCACAGTTCGGGACCCCCTACCCGAGATTCGCCGGTTTTGACACCGACATTGGTGCTTTCATTGAGAGTTCCACTGTGTCGTCACGATAAGGCTTGATGGCTCCTTCAATCATCTACAACGATGCGATCTAGGGTGAGGTTTTCCTCCCCGAATAGATCTTCATATTCGGCGGCTTCGCACTGTGGGCCAACTCGCTTGGCCATCTGGAGTAGATCGATAGCTACGCCCCTGGCCATCAGGTCAGGTTTGGAAGCCTGAACTACACCACCGACATCCATGGAGACTTGATCTTCGACGGATTTGAGCCCATGACAGGTGTGCCGCACAATCGCGAGGAGCGTGGCTTAGGCCTGCCATCGGACGGTGTTCAAGAGAACGCACCTGCGGCTGCCCTGGCCTTAGATCCGGAGCAGATCGTGCCATCCGAGGACGGGTGGATAGACCCTGTCCCGGAGGCTGCACACTCATCGGCGGTAGAGCCGAACACAGGCTTCACCTCCAATGAGGTCTGCGTCATCGGACCCTCGGACTCGTCTCCAGCCACAGGCTCCGAACCGCATGCATTCATGCCCATCGAGCCTGATTGGGCACCGATCATGGAGTTTACCTCCGCAAATATCTTTCAGCACTCACCCTTGGGTGACGTGCTGAATTCACTGAAATCTCTATGCCTGTCAGGAGACTCTTGGCCGAACTATGTCCGGCTTGAGTGGGAAGCGGACGACGAAGAAATTCGTTCCCCACCCACCACCCACTTAATAGCCACTATCGACGACTTAACCGACATGCTTGATTTTGACTCCGAAGACATCAACGGTATGGACGACGATGCATGAGAAGAACAAGAACCACCGCCCATAGGGCGGTGGACGGCCACCTCGTCATACAACATATATATGGTGGACACACCCAAAGGAAGCAATGGCGATGAGGCAATGGAGGACAACCCCCTTGAGAAACAATCTAAGCGCCAACGTCAGCGGCGCCGCTCTAAGCCCCGCCATAGCAAAAATAGTGATAATGACACATGAGACAATAGCACTCCGGATAATGCCGAATATGAAAACAATCCCGCCCAGCCAAGCTTCGAGCAAGCCGGACGGGAGGACGGGCAGGTTAGCCTTGATAAACAGGCAATGATGGAGACTCAGAGGATGACAATTACATGCCTCTCTCTGAAGACAAGGTGAGCCTCGGCGACGAAGAGTTTATCATGCCTGAGGACCCCGTCGAGCAGGAGAGCTTCAAGCGCCGCCTTATAGCCACCGCAAAAAGCCTGAAGAAAAAGCAGCAGCAGCTTCAAGCTGATCAAGATCTGCTAACTGATAGATGGACTGAGGTCCTGGAAGCCGAGGAATACAGACTCGAGCGCCCAACCAAAAGTTACCCAAAGCGCAGGTTGTTACCTCAATTCGAGGAAGAAGCACTAGAGCCTACACTACCAGCGCAGGATGCGGCTGACCGGCCACCTCGTGGCCGAGACAAAGCGGTATATCAGCCCGAACACCAGCCCGCACCCCGTCACCAATCAAACAAAAACACGAAGGCCCGGGGCTACATGCAGGACCTGCAAGGCGTGTTGGAAAACACAGCAGGACAGTCAAGATCGATCTACGGATCACGGGGGCGCGCCCCGACACATGACGATGATCACCACGCCGGATACACTAAATACAAATCCGGCGGGGCCGAATACAGCCGACCGGACTCATTTGAACTGCATTGTGATGTAGCCCGGCATAGAGGGGCCGCACACCCCCTATGCTTCACTGACGAAGTAATGGATCATGAGTTCCCAGAAGGGTTTAAACCCGTGAACATCGAATCATATGATGGGACAACAGACCCCGCGGTATGGATTGAAGACTTTCTTCTCCACATTCACATGGCCCGCAGCGATGATCTACATGCCATCAAGTACCTCCCACTAAAACTCAAGGGACCAGCTCGGCATTGGCTGAATAGTTTGCCAGCAAACTCCATTGGAAGTTGGGAGAACCTGGAAGACACATTCCTAGATAACTTCCAGGGAACTTATGTGCGACCACCGGATGCTGATGACTTAAGTCACATAACCCAATAGCCCGGAGAGTCAGCCAGGAAATTCTGGACTCGGTTCCTAACTAAAAAGAACCAAATTGTCGACTGTCCGGATGCTGAAGCCCTAGCGACCTTTTATCATAACATCCGCGACGAGTGGCTTGCCCGACACCTCGTCCAAGAGAAGCCGAAGTACATTGCAGCCCTCACGACACTCATGACCCGCTTTTGTGCGGGCGAGGACAGCTGGCTGGCTCGTAGCAACATCACATCAAGAAATCCTGGCACTTCATATGCCAGAGATAACAATGGCAAGCCCCGACGCAACAGACACAAGCGGCGCAACAATGGTGATAACGCCGAAGACACGACAGTCAATGCCGGATTCAGTGGCTCTAAGTCCGGTCAGCAGAAAAAGGCATTCAAAAGAAACAATCCGGGCCCGTCCAGTCTGGACCGCATACTCGATCGCTCGTGTGAAATTCACGGTACCCTCGATAAACCAGCCAACCACGCCAACAGAGAATGCTGGGTGTTCAAACAGGCCGGCAAGTTGAATGCCGAAAACAAGGAAAAGGGGCTGCATAGCAATGACGATGAGGAGCCCCGGCCGCCGAACACAGGAGGACATAAGAAATTTCCTCCCCTAGTGAAAATGGTAAACATGATATACGCAACCCATATTCCCAAGCGGGAACAGAAGCATGCACTAAGGGACGTCTATGCGATGGAGCGAGTCGCCCCAAAGTTCAACCCATGGTCTTCTTTTCCGATCACTTTCGATCACAGGGACCATCCGACCAGTATCCGTCATGGCGGTTCGGCCGCGTTGGTCCTCGACCCCATCATTGAAGGATTCCACCTCATAAGAGTCCTTATGGACGGTGGCAGCAGACTGAACCTGGTCTATCAGGATACAGTGCACAAAATGGGCATCGATCCCTCAAGGATCAAACCCACCAAAACCACCTTTAAAGGTGTCATACCAGGTGTAGAGGCCTGTTGCACAGGCTCAATCACACTGGAAGTGGTCTTCGGATCCCCGGATAACTTCTGAAGCGAGGAGTTAATCTTCAATATCGTCCCCTTCCGTAGTGGTTATCATGCACTACTAGGACGAACCGCATTTGCTCGATTCAATGCGGTGCCACATTATGCCTATCTCAAACTCAAGATGCTCGGACCTCGTGGGGTTATAACAGTCAATGGAAACACAGAGTGCTCCCTCCGTACAGAGGAGCACACTGCGGCCCTCGCAGCAGAAGTACAGAGCAGCCTTCTTAGGCAGATCTCCAATTCGGCAATAAAGCCCCCGAACATCGCTAAGCGAGTCTGAAGTACTCTGCAACAGGATCATCCAGCACGTCCTAGTCCCAGTCAAGCGGTGAGATTTGTGCCACGCGTACATAATTATGCACTTAAAATACCATGGGCATTGGCGGAGGCACACTAGAATGCGTTCCACAACGCGGCTCCACCACCCCAGGATCCGTATACCTTCACCCCTTTTTTCTTTCTTCCAGGTCCATATTCTCTGGAGGCTCTTCCGACAGCCTGATTATCGGACCCATCACGGGACGGAAACACCAAGGAGGCAAGGAGCTTTGACGTACAAAGGAATCCCAAGGTGGTCTCTGATAACGATCGCTATACCTGTTTTACATACCCACACGCAGCTCGCCTTTGGTCAGGACATGTCAAATATTCCTATTTTGCTTATCGCACTCCTTGTATACATACGCCTTGACGTATTATTCAAATAAAAATGGAAAATAATGTACAATGTCAGCTTATTATTACATTTCTTTATCTTTTTCCTTGACTGCTTATTTATTACAAATTGCACCCGTACATTCTGGTACGTTCAGTCCGCCAGGGGCTTCAGTGTATGCCATAACACGGTAAGAAAAGTCCGAACACTTTCGACAGTGCAACACCCCGAACTTGTAGCATTATATGCTTCAGCTCCGAATCATGTCTTGGGTCATTAGTTGGGTTTGCCCGGCTCCCATGTTTTGCCGCCTTACGTTCCGCTAAATCGTCTAAGGTGGCACAGGGAGAACTACTGCGATTGTGTCCCGGTTCTTCCGGATGAGCACCTCAGTAGAGAAAGCCGAAAACTGACTGGCATGATGCGACGAGAGCTGGTCGCTGTTCGAGAGGTCTCAAATCCTTAAAGATTTTTTCCGCTTTGGGCAACGAATCGGCCTTGTCCGATTTAGGCGTGTATAGCGCCCCAAGTTCGGCTTTCCGAATACCAGGGGCTACGCCAAAATTTAAAATTATAGACTTCTATGGCTAAGTGAGAGTGATAAAGCTGTGTAGTCTGATTGCCTTGTTCGTTGCGCAGTGTTTAGATTCATCCCGAACACCCCGGTACTAGTTACATGGGGGCAGATGCCGACGACTGGCCAACTCTTAGATTTTATAAACGGCCGCACAGAAGGTAAAGTTTTAAATCAACAAGCGTTATATAGCGCAAATGAACTTGTTTTCATATTACAGGATCAAATTAGTACATTCATTCAAATATTAAATCCTTAGCGCATTCCTCCGCCACAAGGCGGGCACCCTTCAGGACACTGTCATAATACTTTTTGGGGTGGCGGTGCTCCTTGCCCTTCAGCGGCTCTGAGGGTGCCCTGGATTATGGGGTATCCGGACAGCCGGACTGTTGGACTATGAAGATACAAGACTCAAGACTTTGTCCCGTGTTCGGATGGGACTCTCCTTTGCGTGGAAGACAAGCTTGGCGATTCGGATGTTAGATCTCCTTCTTTGTAACCGACTTTGTGTAACCCTAGCCCCCTCCAGTGTCAATATAAACCGGACGGTTTAGTCCATACGAAAGAACAATCAGAATCATAGGCTAGCTCCTAGGGTTTAGCCTCTACGATCTCGTGGTAGATCAACTCTTGTAATATTCATATCATCAAGATCAATCAAGCAGGAAGTAGGGTATTACCTCCATCGAGAGGGACCAAACCTGGGTAAAACATCGTCTCCCCTGCCTCCTGTTACCATTAGCCTTAGACGCACAGTTCGGGACCCCCTACCCGAGATCCACCGGTTTTGACACCAACATTGGTGCTTTCATTGAGAGTTCCTCTGTGTCGTCGTAGAAAGGCTCAATGGATCCTTCAATCATCAACAACAATGCGTCCAGGGTGAGATTTTTCTCCCCGGACAGATCTTCGTGTTCGGCGGCTTCGCACTACGGGCCAATTAAGCAGCCTACGGAGCAGCTTGACAGCACGCCTCGCCATCGTGTCGAGTTCAAACTTGAACTACACGGCCGATATCCACGGAGATTTGATCTTCGACGGATTCAGGCCTACGCCAGGAGCGCCGAACAGTCACGACGAGCACGGCTGGATATCGCACCTGCAGTAGCTCCGGACCTAAATCCGGGGCAGATCACGTCGTCCAAGGCTGGGTGGATGGACCCCGCCCTAGAGGCCGCCTACTCATCGGCGGTAGAGCCGAACACAGACTCCACTTCTAAGGAAGTCTGTGTCACCGGACCCCTGGACTTGTGTCCGGCTGTAGGTTCCGGATCATGCACACCCGGGCCCATCGAATCCGATTGGGCTCTGGTTATGGAGTTCACCGCTGCGGATATCTTTTAGCACTTGCCCTTCGGCGACATGCTGAATTCATTAAGGTCTCTCTCTTTGTCAAGAGACTCTTGGCTGAACTATGTCCGTCCCGAGTGGGAAGCAGGCGACGAGGAAATTTGTTACCCACCCACCACCCACTTCATTGCCACTGTCGATGATTTGACCGACGTGCTTGACTTCGACTCCGAAGACATCGACGGTGTGGACGACGATGCAGGAGAAGAACAGGAACCACGCCCACAGGGCGCGGGACAGCCACCTCCTCGTATGATATATATGGTGGACACCCCCAAAGAAACCAATGGCGATGAGGCAACAAAGGATAACCCCTTACGGAAGAAATCAAAGCATGGGCGTCATCGGCGCCGCTCTGAGCCTCGCCACAGCAATACTGGCACAAGAGATGAAAACAATCTGGATGGTGCCAAAAATGAATACAATCCCGATCAGCCTGCCTCCGAGTAGGCCGAACAGGAAGATGAGCATATTAGCCCAGATGAACAGGCGACAGACGGATACTTGGAGGAGGACAACAGCATGCCTCCCTCCGAAGACGAGGTGAGCCTCGGCGATGATGAATTCGGCGTGCCTGAGGATCCCGTAGAGCAGGTTCGCTTCAAGCGATGGCTTATGGCCACTGCAAGCAGCCTGAAAAAGAAGCAGCAGCAGCTCCTAGCTGACCAAGATCTGCTCACAGACAGATGGACTGAGGTCCTGGCAGCCGAGGAATATGGACTCGACCGCCCCACCAAAGGGTACCCAAAGCACAAGTTGCTACCTCAAATTGAGGAGGAGGTCCTAAAGCCCACACCCTGACGCCAATACATCACGGTCTGGGGCAATACACAGGAAATGCGAGACAGCATCCATAAACCTCGACGCAACAAACATAAGCGTCACAAAAATAATGATGACGCCCAAGACACGACAGTCGATGCCGGATTCCGCGGCTCCAGTCGGGTCAGCGGAAAGAGAACAATTCAGGCCCATCAAGCCCGGGCAGCACACTCGACCACCCATGTCAAATTCATGGTACCCCCGGAACGGCAGCTAATCATACCAATAGAGAATGCCGGATCTTCAAAACAAACCGGCCGGTCGCGCGCCGAAAACGATAAGAAGGGGTCTCAAAGCTATGAAAACAACGAGGAGCCCAGACCATCAAACATTATGAGGCAAAAGAAAATTCTCCACAAGCCAACAAGGTGAACATGATAAACACCACCCACATCCCCAAATGGGAACGGATATGTACTCCTCGGGACGCTGACTCAACAATACAAGTCACCCCACGGTACAAAAATACGGCCGATCATCTCCAATCACACAGACCGTCCAGCCAATTTCAACCATGGCAATTCAGTTGCACTTATCCTCGACCCAATAGTTGGTGGGTTCCACCTCACACGAGCCCCTATTGGCATAAACAACAGCCCAAACTTGCTGCACCAGGACACAGTGCACCAGATAGGCATTGATCGCTCGAGGATCAAACCCACTAAAAACATCTTCTCAAGATGTCATACCAGGTGTAAAGGTCAGTTTTACAGGCCCACCACCCTAGAGGTTGTCTTCGGATCACCAAAAAATCACCATGCCGAAGAATAAGTCTTTGACATTGTCCCCTTATACAGTAACTATTACGTACTGCCGGGACGAACCGCGTTGGCTCGATTCAACGCGGTACCACACCATGCCAAGCCCACGTGACATAGTCACAATTATGGGCAAGGTCGAACTCCACCCCGACACTGGAAAGTATATCGCCGTTGAGGTAGCGAGTTGTGCCTTTCTATCGAACCTCGATTCGACAGCCAACCCCCCGAACACCAACAAGGGAGTCTGAGCTACTTTACGGCATGATAGCCTGGCTCGACCAAGTTCCAATCAAGAACTCCGGCATAAGCCGGAGAGGGCCCCACGGTTCGACCACCCTATGACAAACAAATGTCTCTAAGCATTTTCTTTACATGCTCACTTTTGCGGAGAATAGGACTGGCGACATGGAATCAGCTTGGATGCACAAAGAGGGAATACACAAATATTCCCCAAGAAGACAATCCGGATACACTTCAGATCCGCACACAGCTTCCTCCCGCCCGGTCGCAACAGGTTCCGCCAGCATACCTCCTTTTATAGCATAAACCGTACTCATACGCATAGACGTGTCACTCCACTACCACATGTAGAGTTATATGACACTTACCGGCCGTCATTCCTCATTGACGCCTTTTTTCGTCATAACGGCACCCGCACATAGTGTCATGCCCTACTATACCAGGGGCTTCATTGTACCCATAATATGGCAACAAAGTCCGGCCACCTTATCAGTCGCTCGGCACCCCGAACTTATAGTACTATATGCATCAGCTCTGAATCATGTCTTGGGTCATTAGTTGGGTTTGCCCGGATCCCATGTTTTGGTACCTTACGTTCCGCTCCATCGGCTAAGGTAGTGCTGGGAGAACTCTCATGATTGTGTCCCGTTCTTCGGGCCGAGCACCTCGAGAGAAAGCTGGCCCATTTGTCATGATCTGGCGAGAGCTGGTCAGCTGTTCGAGAGGCTGTAAAATCTTTAAGGATTTATTACGCATAATGCCATAACAAATGCAGAGTGCAACGGATCGGTCTTCCAATCAGGCGTTGTTAGAGCCCCTCGTACGGTCTTCCGAACACCAGGGGCTACGCCTACCATACTCGAATTCCTATGGCTAAGTGAGAGAGATAAAGCCCTATAGTTCGATTGCCTGGTTCGCTGTGATGAACACCTCCTTCAAGGACCCAAAAATGGGATAAAGAGTGTTCAAGTATGTCCCGAACACCCCCGTACTTTCTACGTGGGGGCAGAAGCCGATGACTGGCCAACTCTCAGGATTCATATATATCAAATGGCCGCATAGGAAGAAAAACTTTCATATAATAGGCCATAAATAATAAAAGTGCCAGTATTCCGCATTACAAAGGACAACATGACTGTCTTTAGGGAAATATAATGTCTTTGGACATTGTTCCGCCACAAGGCGGGCTCCTTTCAGGACACCATCATAATATAATTCGGGCTTGCGGTGCTCCTTACCCTCCGGAGGTCCCTCAGTCATCAGCTGCTTTTCAGCATCAAGCTTCCCCCAGTGCACTTTCGCATGGGCAAATGCCATTCGTGCACCTTCTATACAGACCGATCGCTTAATGACTTCGAGCCGAGGGCAAGCACCAACAATCAACTTCACGAGCCCGAAGTAACTGCTTGGAATTGGCTCAGCGGGCCACAGCCGGACAAGTAAGTCCTTCATGGCTAGTTCGGCCGCCTGGTGCAGTTCGATCAGCTGCTTCAGCTGATCGACAAATGGCACCGGGTAATTCGGCGCCAAATACTGCGACCAGAAATGCTTTTCCACAGCCTTCTTCTCCTCAACCCGGTAGAATTGAGCAGCATTAGATATGCTGTGTGGCAGGTCCGCAAACGCCCCTGGAGAAATAAAAATTCAACTTGTCACTTTGAATTTCTCCTGTTGCTACATAAAAATTGCTTTAAATAAAATAAAAAAGCCTTACCAGCCGCAATCCTCCTCGCCTTCTGAATGTCCTTCAGAGCACCTCGGGCTTCCTCCGGAACATCATTTGCGGCTTGGAGAGCTTGGGCAAGTTCAGATTCTTTCCCTGCTAGACTCTGCTCCAAAGTTCACTTTTCTTCACGGCCTCCTGGAGCTCTCGTTCAGCTTCAATGAACCTGGCCTCGTGCCTCTTGCGAAGAGCCTGCTCTACGGCGGCCTTCTTGTCGGCTTCGGCCACAACCTTTTTTAGCGCCTCAATTTCGGCATTTGCTCCTGGAGCACACAATACAAATAATTTCATCAGGCACAACTACTCATTTGTGCTAAACTTATCAATGTTTCGACATACCTTGCTTGTCCTCCAACTGCTTCTTCACTTGGCCAAGTTCTTCTTCGGCCCGCTCCAGACTCTGCTTTAGTCCGGAAACATCCGCAGTATGAGAGGCGGTCGTCGCTACAGAAGCCTATTTATAAACGAAGAGATATATGTCATTAACTGAGTCTCCTGCGAAGCGGAAATTTGATCCCCTGTCCGGCTCTCTCTTTCACCAGACAGTGCATCAGGGGCTACTATCCATACTATGACAATCTTAAAAGGTTCCTAAAACATACCTCAAAGCCTTTTATAAGGCTGATGCAGGATTCATTCAGTCCGCTCTCAGCGGACCGAATCTTTTCAATCACCGCACCCATAAGGGCGCGATGTTCATCGATGATGGAAGCACTCTTTAGCGTTGTCGATAAGCTGTCCTGCAGCTCTGGTTGGACAGAGGTTGCTGGCGGAGCGGGCTCGCCTCCTTTCATCAAGGTGGGCTGCATGCCTGATCCTGGAGCCTCAAAGGTCTCCGGGACCGTGACCGGCTGTGGGCCGAATCCAAGATCGCCCCCACCGTCGACGCTCATGTGAACCGTTCCTCCCGTGTATCCGGCCCCAGAGGTGTGCCCTCCCTGGTCTGGGTCCTGCTAGGACAACACCTCGGTGTCACGCCCAGGCTTCGGGGAAGGAGCTTCCGGAGGCGTCTCGCTCTCCCGGGCATCTGAGCTCAGCGAATCCTCCGATGAGGACTGTTCGGCGCGAGACCTTGCCGGGCTGCACAAAGTATGGCGCAAGTTAAAATATTACACCTTAGTAATCCTGGGCACGTGAGCGTGTTCGGATTTCGTGTACTCACGATTTACCAGGGGCTGGGCCCTGGGATCCCACTCCGGGATGCTACTGGTAGCCGCAGTGGATGCCTCTGGAAGGGGATTTCTTCCCCTCTTTGGCGATTCGGCCTCCAAGGATGAGGAGGCCGTCCTTTTCTTTCCTCCCCCCATGGAGGACTCGTCTTCTTCCTCCTCCTCTTCATATTCAGAGGAAGGATGGGCGTTGGAATCTTCAGATTTTGTGATCGAAGCACCGCGGCGACGGAGGCCGCTCCGGGTCTCCTTGGCCTCCTTTAAGGCCTCTTTCTTCGGCGCCTTGTAAGGTGCTGGGACCAGCATCTTCGTCAGAAGTGGTCCTGCCGGTTCTTCTGGCAGCGGGGCCGGACAATGTATCCGCCCGGCCTTCTTCGTCCATTCCTGGGGGAATTGTGGAAAGCATGATAAAGCGTCTCCATCGAGATATGCTAGCTAAACATGGATGGACAGAACATAGCGATAACTTACCGGACTGGCGGGGCGGGACAGTTGATACCCACGGTCCTCGGCGGAGTCCGGCCATGGTTTGTCGGACTTGAATAGCACCTTCCAGATATCCTTGTGTGAGGAGCCGTAGAGCTCCCACAGGGTCTGGTGCTCGGCCGGGTCGTATTCCCACAAATTACAGGTCCGGTGTTGGCAAGGAAGAACAAGGCGAACTAACATCACCTGGACTACATTGACGAGTTTGACGTCCTTGTCTACCACGCCCTTGACGCGCGTCTGGAGCACCGATAGCTCATCGGACGAGGAATAGTTCAGGCCCTTGTTGGGCCAGGACGTGAGCCGCAGGGGGGCTCTTGATCTGAATTCGGGAGCAGCAGCCCACTTTTTGCCGTGTGGCTCAGTGATGTAGAACCACTGCTGCTGCCACTCCTTGACGGAATCATTGAAGGTGCCTGTCGGCCATGTGACCTACGACATCTTGCTCACCATGGCGCCTCTGCACTCGACGTGCTCGCCGTTCACCACCTTGGGCTTCACATTGAAGATCTTCAGCCATAAGCCGAAGCGTGGTGAAATTCGGAGAAAGGCCTCACACGCGACGATAAACGTCGAGATGTTAAGGAAAGAATTAGGGGACAGATCATGAAAATCAATCCCATAATAATACATGATGTCGCGAACAAATGGGTGAAGGGGAAACCCGAGCCAACAGACGAAATGAGGAAGAAACACAACCCTCTCCTGAGGTTCTGCATTAGGGACGATCTGTCCCGCTGTCGGAAGACGGTGGCCGATTTTCTTGGCCAAGTACCCGGCCTCTCGAAGCTTTTTGATATCCTTCTCCTGGACGGTAGAGGCCATCCACTTGCCTCCTGCTCCGGATCCGGACATCTTCGGAGAACCTCTTTTTGGTGGAGAAGACGAGTGCTTGGGCGCTAGGGCTCGAAAGGGAATGGACGAGCGGAAGGAAAAGGCGTGGGTAAAGAGGAAGAGGCCTTATCTCTTTATAGAGGCAATAAAAACTTTTGCGCCTCCCTACTTGCTTGATGGAACCTGCTCGCTCCCCACTCGCCGCGATTGGCGGTATGGTTGGGCTACCCACACCCGTATTGATGAAAGTCCCGTGATAAGGGGGGCACGATCTCTACTTCGACAAGATGTGCCCAGGAAACCGCCTCGCAATATGCGCAGGAGCTGGTTGAGAAACAGTTTGGGTAAGGAACGGACCACAATGTGATATCGGGTTATGAAAAATATATCAGCAGATTCAGTTCGTGGAATATTGTTCTCTCTACGGTGGTATGTGAAAATCATCTTGCAGAGTCGGACACGATTTAAGTGTTCGAGATTTACTTTGGAGTATTCGGAGATGGAACCCGCCTTGCAATGCCAAAGACAATCTGCGCACCGGACTCATCGTCATTGAAGCCTGGTTCAGGGGATACTGAGGGAGTCCTGGATTAGGGGGTATCCGGACAGCCGGACTATATACTTTGGCGGGACTGTTGGACTATGAAGATACAAGACTCAAGACTTCGTCCCGTGTCCGGATGGGACTCTCCTTTGCGTGGAAGACAAGCTTGGCGATTCGGATGTTAGATCTCCTTCTTTGTAACTGACTTTGTGTAACCCTAGCCCCCTCCAGTGTCTATATAAACCGGAGGGTTTAGTCCATAGGAAAGAACAATCAGAATCATAGGCTAGCTCCTAGGGTTCAGCCTCTACGATCTCGTGGTAGATTAACTCTTGTAATACTCATATCATCAAGATCAATCAAGCAGGAAGTAGGGTATTACCTCCATCGAGAGGGCCCGAACCTGGGTAAAACATCGTGTCCCCTGCCTCCTATTACCATTAGCCTTAGACGCCCAGTTCGGGACCCCCTACCCGAGATCCGCCGGTTTTGAGACCGACAGGCTCCTCCGTCACCAGCTTCTTGGCATCCATCTTCGCCCAGTGCACTTTCGCGCGGGCAAAGGCCTTGCGCGCACCTTCAATGCAGATGGACCGCTTTATGACTTCAAGCCGCAGGCAGACATTTACAAGCCGCTTCACGAGGCCGAAGTAGCTGCTGGGCAAGGGCTCGGCAGGCCACAGCCGGACTGTAAGGTCCTTCATGGCCAGTTCGGCAGCCTTGTGCAGTTCGACCAGTTGCTTCAGCTGGTCGCTCAAGGGCATCAGATGTTCGGTCCCAATATATTGAGACCAGAACAACTTCTCCATCGAGCTCCCTTCTTCGGCCCAGTATACTGTGCAGCATATCTGCGAACGCTCCTGGAGAGCTCCGAATTCGGGTAAGTAAAAGGAAAGTCTCCTTCACACGCTTGCTTTGCATAATGAATGCCTTACCCGCCGCTATCTCCTTGGCCGCTTGAATCTCTTGGACGGCCCTTTGGGCTTCGGCTTTGGTGTCTCGCGCGCTCTGGAGGGCCTCAACAAGCTCGGACTCTCGCGTCTTAGAGCCACGCTCCAAGGACTCGTATTTTTTGACGAAATCCTGGAGCTCTTGCTGGACCTCGTCGACACGGGCCTCTTGCTTCTCGTGCTCGGCGCGTTCCTTGGCCGCTTTGTCTTTGGCCTCGGTCAGCGCGTTCTTAAGGACTGCCACTTCGGTCGTGGCCCCTATTAAAATTCATGACGCTCCTATTAGCGTCAACAATTTTTTCTTTATAAATATACAGACGGGGTATTGTGTAACTTTGTTTTCCTTGAGCTGCCTCTTCACGCGGCCGAGCTCTTCCTCGGTCCACTCCAGGTCCCGCTTCAGTCCAGAGACCTCCGCAGTACGAGCGACATCGGCCAGCAGCGACGCCTGCTTATTCACATAGACATATTCTGATTAGACTCCTGTGGATGTTATTTGATCCTCTGTTCGACCTTTCTTTCCGAACATCAAACAGAGCATCAGCGGCTACTGTCTATACTGTGATATTTTCTTACAAATTTTATTACTTACCTCAAATCCCATTAGAAGGCTGGCACATGCTTCGGTTAATCTGCTTTTGGCGGACCGGACGTTCTCAATCACCATACTCATAAGAGTACGGTGTTCGTCATCAATGGAAGCGCCTCCAAGCGCTTCCAGCAAGTTGTCCGATGCCTCTGGATGGACAGAGGTCATCGGCATGGGCGGCTCGCCCCCATTAGGGAGAGGCTGCCTACCTGTATCCGGAACCACTGGGGGTTCCGAAGCAGTATCCGTCTGGGGGCCAAACTTGCTGCGGCCCCCGTCATCAGAATCCATGGGGGTCTTCCCTCCCATGTGCCCGACGTTTGGGATTTCGCCTTGGGGCGTCTCCAGAACAGTCTCCCCCTAGTCTGGTATCCTCTGAGACAACACCTCGGTGTCGTTCGCGGGCTTGGGGGAGGAGGCAGTCGGTAGTGAATCGCTATTCATCGCCGACAGGCCCAGAGACCCATCCGAAGAGGATACGTCGTTGTGGGCTTTGGTCAGACTGCACGAGCATGTTTGGCATGATAAGAAGCAATAAATCAAAACATACCGGAAGTATTATAGTGTCCGGATACTTACGACTTCGCCAGGGGCTTGTCCCTGGGCAACCACTCCTCGTCACTATAGGCGGCTGTGGTGGAGTGGTCCGGAGGGAGGGTCTTTCCCTTCTTGGACCCTTCGGCCTCCCCAGATGGGGCGGCCTTCCTTTTCTTCTCCCCCCGGTTGGGGGAGGGATTTCCTCTTCCTCCTCCTCATTTTCATTGGAGGAGCGCGCTTTGGTGTCTTCGGACGATGAGTCCGATACAACCTTGCGCTGGAGACCTTTCCTGGTCCCCTCGGCCTTCTTCTTGGCCTTCTTCTCTGGCACCTCATAGGGAGCCAGAAACAACATCTTCGTTAAGAGAGGCGTTGCTGGATCTTTGGGTGGTGGAGCTGGACAGTCAATCCGCTCCACTATCGCTACCCAGTCCTACTAAATTGGTGTGGTGGCTTAGATTCCTCCCACGAATATGCTGGGGAAAGGAACATCTTGCAAAATATAAAGAGCTTACAGGATTGGCAGGGCGCTTTGTGCTGTGTCCGTGATCCTCGGTTATGGGAGGAGGTACCTCGGCGGCCTTGAACAACACCTTCCAGACATCTTTGTGCGTCGTGTCGAAGAGCTCTCGCAACGTCTGGTGTTCGGCCGGGTCAAAGTCCCACATATTGAAAGCCCGTCTTTGACACGGAAGGATCCGGCGGAAGAGCATGAGCTAGACCACGTTGACAAGCTTGATTTTCTTGCTTATAATATTTTTGACGCAGGTCTGAAGTCCGGTCAGCTCTACCGATCAGCCCCAGGCTAGGCCTTCTCTTTCCAGGAGGTGAGCCGCATGGAGATGCCAGATCGAAATTTGGGGCCGCTGCTCAGTTGGTGTCGCGCGGCTCGGTGATGTAGAACCACCCCGATTGCCACCCTTTCACGGTCTCCACATAGGAGCCTTCGGGCCAGGTGACATTGGGCATCTTGCCCACCATGGCGCCTCCGCACTCCGCTTGCTAGCCGACCACCACCTTCGGCTTCACGTTGAAGGTCTTCAGCCGTAGGCCGAAATGGGGCGTAATGCGGAGGAAGGCCTTGCACACGATGATAAACGCCGAGATGTTGAGGATGAAATTGGGGGCCAGATCATGGAAGTCCAGCCTGTAGTAGAACATTATCCCGCGGACAAATGGGTGGAGGGGGAATCCCAGTCCACGGACAAAGTGAGAGAGAAACACTACCCTCTCCTGAGGCTTCGGGATAGGGATGATCTGCCCTTCGGTAGGGAGCCGACGCGCGATGTCTGCGGCCAGGTATCCAGCCTCCCGAAGCTTCGTGATGTCCTCCTCCTTAACGGAGGAGGCCATCCACTTGCCTCCCGCTCCAGACATACTCGGAATGACTTTGCGGAGAAGAAGAAAGCTTGGGCCCTAGAGCTCGAGCGAGGGAGAATGGATGAGCAGAGGAAGAAGAAGGCGTGGGTGAAAAAGGTGAATCCTTATCTCTTTATAAAGGCGGTAGAAACCATGCGCCTCCCCACTTGCCCTGTAAACTCGCTTATTCCCCAAGCGTCATGTTGATGGCGCGGTTGGGTTACCCACACCCGTATTGATGAGAATCCCGTGATAAGGGGACACGATCTCTGCTTCGACAAGACGTGCCAATGAAACCGCCTCGCAATATGTGCAGCAGCAGGTTGAGAAAACGGTTCGAATAATGACCGGGCCGTGGCGTGATGTCATGCTATGAAAATTTGTCAGCGGATTAGATTTGTGGAATATTGTACTCTCTGCAGTGGTATGTGGAATTTGTTTTGCAGAGCCGGACACGATCCTTGTGTTCAAAATCTTCTATGGAGTATTCGGAGAAGGAACCCACCTTTCAATGCCGAAAACAATCTGCGCGCCGGACTCATCGTCATTGAAGCCTGGTTCAGGGGCTACTGAGGGAGTCCTGGATTAGGGGTCCTCCGACAGCCAGACTATGTACTTGTGCCGGACTGTTGGACTATGAAGATACAAGATTGAATACTTTGTCCCATGTCCGGGTGGGACTCTCCTTTGCGTGGAAGGCAAGCTTGGCAATTCGGATATGTAGATTTCCTTCTCTGTAACCGACTATGTGTAACCCTGGCCCCCTCCGGTGTCTATATAAACCGGAGGGTTTAGTCCGTAGGACAACAACAATCATAATCATAGGCTAGCTTCTAGGGTTTAGCCTCTATGATCTCGTGGTAGATCAACTCTTGTAATACTCATATAATCAAGATCAATCAAGTAGGAAGTAGGGTATTACCTCCATCGAGAGGGCCCGAACATAGGTAAACATCGTGTCCCCTGCCTCCTGTTACCATTAGCCTTGGACGCATAGTTCGGGACCCCCTATTCGAGATCCGCCGGTTTTGACACCGACACTAGCCCCCTCCGGTGTCTATGTGAACCGGAGGGTTTAATTCGTAGGACAACAACAATCATAATCATAGGCTAGCTTCTCGGGTTTAGCCTCTACGATCTCGTGGTAGAACAACTCTTGTAATACTCATATCATCAAGATCAATCAAGCAGGAAGTAGGGTATTACCTCCATTGAGAGGGCCCGAACCTGGGTAAACATCGAGTCCCCCGTCTCCTGTTACCATTAGCCTTAGACGCACAGTTCGGGAACCCCTACCAGTGATCCGCCGCATTTGACACCGATATTGGTGATTTCATTGGGAGTTCCACTGTGTCGTCACCATAAGGCTTGATGGATCCTTCAATCATCTACAACGACGTGGTCCAGGGTGAGGCTTTCCTCCTCGGACAGATCTTCGTATTCGGCGGCTTGGCACTGCGGGCCAACTCGCTTGGCCATCTGGAGCAGATCAATAGCTACGCCCCTGGCCATCAGGTCAAGTTTGGAAGCTTGAACTACACTGCCGACATCCGCAGAGATTTGATCTTCGACGGATTCGAGCCCATGACAGGTACACCGTACAACCACGATGAGCATGACCTAGATCTGTCATCGGACGGTGTTCGGGAGATCTCACCTACAGCTGCATTGGCTTTAGATCCAGTGCAGATCGTGCCATCCGAGGACAGGAGGATGGACCCCGCCACGGAAGCCGCACACTCAACGGCGATAGAGCCGAACATTGATTTCACTTCCAATAAGGTCTGGTCATCGAACCCTCGGACTCGCCTCCGGCCATAGGCTCTGAACCGCACATATCCGCGCCCATTGGATCTAACTGGGCATCGATATTGGAGTTCAGCTCCACATACATCTTTCAGCACTCACTCTCCGCGACGTGCTAAACTCATTAAAATCTCTCCCCCTGTGAGGAGATCCTTGGCCGAACTATGTCCAACTTGAGTGGAAGCGGACGACGAAGGAATTCGTTGCCCACCCACCACCCACTTAATAGCCACTGTCGATGACTTAACCGACATGCTTGATTTCGACTCCGAAGACATCGACTGTATGGATGACGATGCCGGAGAAAAACGAGAACCACCGCCCCCAGGGCGCTGGACAGCCACCTCATCGTACGACATATATATGGTGGACACACCCAAAGAAAACAATGGCGAGGATCAGAAGGATGCAACGACTCCTGAGAAGCTGCCAAAGCACCGACGTCAGCGGCGCCGCTCTAAACCCCGCCATAGCAAAAACAGCGATACCGGTACAAGAAAGAATAACACCCCGGATGATGCCGAAGACAACGAAGACCCCGCAGACCCAGCGATGAAGCAGGACGAGCAGGGAGACAGCGAACACAGTCCGGGGCTGCTGTCCGATTACAGCGATGCCGAAGATAAAACTTATAAACCTGTCTCAGGAGAGGAGAACAGTCTGGACAACGATGAACACGTGATCCCGGAAAAACACTTGGAACAAGAGCACCTCCACAAGAGACTTATTGCCACCGCGAGGAGCTTGAAGAATCAGAAGCAACGGCTTAAAGCCGCGCATGATATGCTCAACCACAGATGGAACAAAGTGCTCGACATTGAGGAAAGATACCGTAGTTACCGCCAAACAACGAGCTACCCAAAACATAAGGTGCTGCCCGAATTCGACGACGAGGCTATCGCACCCATTTCAGCGAAAAACAATACGACCGATCTGCCAGACCGGCCACCTCGTGGCCAAGACAAAGCGGCTAATGATGCCGCACACAAATCAGAACCCCATAAAGGAAGGGAGGTCGCAGCCAAGTACCATAAACACGATCTACGTGAGCACCTGGACAAAAGAGCTGGCCTAACCAGGTCCATCTATGGATCTAGGAAACGTGTTCCTATGGAGGATCACGGCCACCAAACCGACTATACTAATCGACTACCATCTTGGAGTCAACACTGAACACTACAGCCATCGGACCTATGCCACGACAAAGCCAAGTACAGGGGTGCCGCACACCCCCTGTGCTTCACCGATGAGGTGCTGGATCATGAATTTCCAGAGGAGTTCAAACCCGTAAACATCGAGGCATACGACGGAATGACAGACCCTGCGGTCTGGATTGAGGAGTTTATTCTTCACATCCATATGGATAGCAGAGACAATCTCCATGCCATCAAATACCTGCCCCTCAAGTTGAAAGGGCCAGCTCGGCACTAGTTGAAAAGCCTCCCCGAAAATTCCATTGGAAGCTGGGAGGAACTTGAGGACGCTTGACCTCCGGATGCAGACAATTTAAGTCACATAACCCAACAACCCGGAGAGTCAGCCCGTAAGCTTTGGAAGAGGTTTCTCACCAAGAAGAACCAAATCATCGACTGTCCGGATGCCGAAGCCCTAGCAGCTTTCAAACATAGTGTCCGGGACAAATGGCTTGCCAGACACCTCGGCCAGGAAAAGCCAAGGACAATGGCATCCCTCACAACTCTCATGACCGCTTTTGCGTGGGCGAGGACAGTTGGTTGGCCCACAGTAGCACCAGCGATCCAGGCACATCCGAAATCAGGGATGGCAATGGAAAACCACGACGCAATAAAAACAAACGTCGAAATAATGCAGACAGCCCAGACAACACAGCGGTAAATGCCGGATTCAGGGGCTCTAGACCCGGTTAACGGAAAAGGCCATTTAAAGGCAGCAGAGACGGTCCGCCCAGCCTAAATAACATTCTAGACAGGTCCTGCCAGATTCATGGCACCCCCGAGAAACGTGCGAATCACACCAACAGAGAATGCTGGGTCTTGAAGCAGGCCGGCAAGCTAAACGTCGAACACAAAGGGAAGGAGCCGCTAAGTGAAGATGAGGACAAACCTCGCAAGCCGAACACTGGGGGACAGGAAAAATTTCCACCGGAGGTCAAAACAGTGAACATGATTTATGCCACCCACATCCCAAAGAGGAAGCGCAAACGCACACTCTGAGATGTATATGCTGTAGAGCCCGTCGCCCCCAAATTCAACCCATGGTCGGCCTGCCCGATCACTTTTGATCGCAGGGATCATCCGACCAGTATCCGTCATGGGGGTTCGGCTGCCTTGGTGCTCGATCCAATAATCGACGGGGAGTCCTCATGGACGGCGGCAGTAGTCTTAATCTGATATGTCAGGACACTGTCTACAAGATGAGGATAGACCCGTCAAGAATCAACCAAAGCAGTACTATCTTTAAAGTAGTAATACCAAGCGTAGAGGCCCGCTGCACGGGCTCTCTAACATTGGAGGTTGTATTCGATTCTCCCGAAAACTTTCAAAGTGAAGAACTAATCTTCAACATTGCTCCATTCCAATGCGGCTACCATGCACTACTCGTAAGAACGACCTTCGCTCATTTCAATGCAATCCAGCATTATGCTTATCTCAAACTCAAGATGCCCGGTCCACGTGGCATCATCACAATCAGCGGAAACACAGAGCGTTCTCTTCGTATGGAAGAATACATGGCGGCTCTAGCAGCCGAATCACTGAATGGCATTTCCAACCCGAGCAACTCATCGGTCTCCGAGACCACGGACACGGCTAGACGTGTTCGGCACACACCTAGTTGTAGTAGCTCAGATAAACTTGAGCTTGATTAACGGCTATGCCCCCATATGTGGTGCGGGGGGCTACCCACATGTAAAGGGTCCATAGTTCGGCTTGACCCTATTTACATTCAAGAAATTGAATTTTCACGGTTCATTAAGATCAACCGACTTTACACACGGTCACACCAGATTCTTTCACCTGGGTTTTTCTTCTCTTTCTTTTTTTACAGATGACCATCATGCTATACCCTTCAAGGATACGGCACAACAAAGACAAAGGCGCAGACGTGCAGCAGGGCCCCATTCAAAGGTTTCTTTTTAGATTAAGACCCTGTGTAAACCTTTTTATTGTCTCTTGTTGTCTCACACCCTCCTGGCACTTAAAATGACCAAGAGGGATACCGGCGTTATCGGTGAGCTTATGATTCGCCGTTCTAAAATAGACGTTACAGAGGCAAAGAACCAAGGTGTTTTTGAGATCTACGCCTCACCACAGCGCTTTTTCGCCACCGATTGATGCACGCATCTTTGAAATCCAGGGCTCATTATCGAGGGCTGTATTCAGCCCAAGATATGTTGTAAAGTCTGAATACCTTCGGAGTGTTCGGGCGCTATGAAGTTTGGCCTTATATGCATCAGCTCCAATCATGTCTTTGGTCAATAGTTGGGTTTGCTCGCTCCGTGTTTTGCTACCTTACGCCCGCTCTATCGGCTAAGGTAGCACAGGAGAACTATCGCGACAGCCCTCGTTCATCCGGATGAGCACCTCAGTAGAGAAAGCCGAAAACTGACTGTCATGATAAAGCGAGAGACTGGTCAACCAATCGGTGACTCAGCAGAATCTTCGTGATTCCTCCGCATTAACGAAGGACCGGTTTTCTAGTCACGTATGTAAATGCGTCGTATTCAGATAAACGCGAACATACTAGGGGCTATATAGTAGCCCCACCGTCAAACTCCTATGGCTAAGTGAAAGTGTTAAAGCTATATAGTCCGATTTCCTCGTTTGTCACGCTACCACCTCCTTAACTAACCAAGACGTTGGATCAAGTGTGATTACACGTTTTTACCGAACACCCCCGCCTTATACGCGAGGGGGCTGAAGCCGACGACTACAAACTTTCAGGTTATATACATATATACATAAATGGCCGCATAGGAGGCACTACAATACTTCACGGGCAAAGGTATAAATATAGCCTTTATTATCAAAAGCATTGTTTCTACAATCAGGATACATGTCATTCGAACATGATATTCTTTGAGCACTGAGCCTCTATTAAACAGGCACCGTCTAAAACTTCTTTAAAATAGTGCTTGGGCGAGTCCTGGCCCCCGGGTGGACCCTGGGTTGCAATATTGGTGGCCTCCATCCTTGCCCAGTATGTCTTGACACGGGCAAGGTCCATCCGCGCACCCTCTATGCACGCCAACCGCTTGACAGCGTCGATATGCGGCATAGTACGAGTAAATCATTGCACCAAACCAAAATAACTATCCGGACTTGGTTCCTCCGGCCATAGGCGACATGGCAAGGCCGGATAACCTATGGAGCTCGGCCCATTCGGCTATTTGCTCGTTCAACAGCAGTGGACACCTTGCTTGTAACACCCACGATGCGGCTATATCTCTCACGTGTCGAGGCACGACTTAAAGGCTTAACTGCATGGTGGTTTTGTCGCAAGAAGGGTCATCGTCACACAATCCCATGTAATGAACAAGAATGGGATAAAGAGTTGGCTTACAATCGCCACTTCACACAATGAATATATAATTCATACATCATTCAGAGTACACACATAGTCCGACTACAGACAAATCCAAATGAAAAGAAGATAACCCCTGTCGGTGGGAAACGACACCTATGAGATCACGAGGATCCCTACTGTGGTTGCGAGGGCACAGGGTTGTGAGAAGAGCAGGATTAGCAATCAACACAAGGATCATTTACCCAGGTTCGGGCCGCGGGGAATGCATAAAACCCAAGTCCTGCTTTGGTGGGTGTATTGGATGTTCTTGAGCTCTTGAACTAGCTACGATGGTCGCATGGTTCAAAAGAGCCGAATCCCCCTCCAGTACACCATGGGTCTCCTTTTATAGCCGAAAGGGGCTGCCACCGTGGCACACAGGGTGGAAAGGCCTATAGTGATATGAGCTTATCGCTCGTATTACAGGATAAGACGCATTTAATGCATTGCTTAGGTGTCTTCTTGCTACATCGGGGACGGGAGTGAGGCCCGTCCCGTCCGTTGTCGCTCCTCCTCGCTTCGACACGCGCCCTGGCTAGCGATGCATGCGGAGCCATGTAGGTAGGCAAGAAGCTGAGGTGGCGCGGTGGTGGAGCCTTCACGAAGATCTTCATGCCGCCACACAGCGCAGCCGAGTTGGTCCGAAGCGCATGTTGCCACACGTGCCCGCCTAGCTGGTTGGGCCGGCAACTGCATGTGAACGACGATGGAGACTTGGTTGGTGCGGGCTCGGCAAGGTCTCCCTGACGCCTTTTGGCAAGGGCCTTGCCGAAAGGGCCCGACAAGGGTCTTGCCGTATGCCGCTATCGCCCCTCAAAGAAGGATCTTGCCGGGGTCTTGTGGGTTTCTCGAAGAATCTTGTTGAGGATCGCTGCCTTCCAATCCTCATCCGATCTTGAATATTCTTTGTCTTCACAAAGATCCGTGATGCCACCATGGAGGCGCCCCGAGCCCCGGACCAATGTGGTTGATGGTGTTGAGACCAGAGGTTGAGGGTGGCTCACTCACCGGTGTGGGCGAGCCGCCCGGCAAGGGGCTTGCCGGGCTGCCGAGGCTGCCCTGCAAGGGTCTTGCCGAGGAAACCCGCTTCGCCCATCCGCCTCTTTGGCGCTATGCTGATTGTTTCGTGTTTGTGGCTCGATTTCTGTCTCCGCCTCGCTAAGGTGGCTGGGTGCGGCTCTGACTGCCCATGCACAAATAAGGGGTATAAAAGAGCGCCCCTATTTTAGTCACCGACAAGAGCCCCCGGGCCTGGTCCACACACAAGCGCGACGCGTTGTTGGGCCAAGCCTAGAACGATGCGAGGGCAGGCGGTGCAGTTTTTACCACGGTAAAACTTTTCGTCCGCTACGCTTCCCCACAACCCGCGTTGAATGCGCGACGGGGTCGCGCGCGCGTGCGTGACCGAAGCACGCTGGCGTCATCTTGCGGTGGATAGTAAAGAGGCGGCTTGCGTGTCCCCTTGAGATCGGAGGGCCACCGCTCATTTACTACCCTTACTTGGGAACCATCGCTCCACCGTCCCATTGCGCCCATCTCTTGCGCCACGTTTCCTACATGCATGACGCAGAGCGAATGACAGGTACGTGGGATACGGGAAGTCGCGCGCGCGTGGGTCGGTTCCCCACGCGCCTTCAATTGGGCGGGAAGGGCGGTCGACAGCCCTGCCCGTTGTCACTTCAATGAGCCGGGTTGGCCGAAAGGGGCAGCCGAGGCCTGCCCCTGCACCTTTATAAAGAGGGGAGCGGGAGGAACGGCGCCTCTCAATCCTTCGTCATCCGCTTCTCTTGATTCCTGCTCCCTCCTTCCTTCTGCCATGGCGAGGGGGCGTGGCAACGCTTCATCGGTGGCAGCGAGGGTCTCGCTAGACAACGCATCGCTCCTCCCCAAGAGCTCATGGTGGCAGAGCCAGCCGTTAGAGGAAGGGGGAGGGGGCGAGGTCAAGGCCGTCGCGGTGCCCGGGGAAAAGGAGGACAGGGCGCGATCGGCCTCACTCTTCGCTGGGCGCCCCTCCCGGGTGGGGGCACGCCTGGGACAACCCCACGAAGTTCTTCCTCAGTTACGCATGAGCCGCCAAGACTGCTGCCTTCATCTCCCCACCCCATTTGCATGGGAGATGGAGCTGAACCCGCCGCAGGCACTGCGGCTGCATCTGAGGGGCTGTGGGAACAACGGTACATGGGCCGACGTCAAGTTCCCCGCCCCTCACATCATGTATCTTTGCCAAGGGTGGAAGACCTTTTACCGTATCCACAGCGTGACGGAGGGGCTCACTCTCCATTTCAAGTTAATGGAGAGCGGCCTCTTCTCCATCAAGGTCTTTGGGCACTTCGGGACTCGTGTAAGGTACTGCATGGAGAGCTCCTCTAATGATGAAGACTCCTCCTCGAGCGAGAGTGATGAGGAGGACAGCGGCAACGACAACAAGGGTAACGGGCGGCAGGACGGGTCCGACTGGGCGTCGGGCGCGCCGCTCCGGGGCGACACTGACGACCCCATCATCCGTGTCACCGGCTCCCTGAACTTCTCGGGGCCGCCTCCTTGGGCGGCTGGCTCGGGAGGCATGATAAGATGAAGAGGGCAGGTGGCGGGCCATCAAGCTGGAGTATGCGGGCACCAACGCCTTCGTCGCGTACTGCCGGTCCTGCCGCCTCGTCTTCCAGCTCTTCTCCCATCATAATCATCACCAGCTTCCCTTCGGGGTGGCCACCGGGATGTTCTCCTGGTGCCTTCTGCTGCTCATACCTCGCTTAGGCGCCTTTTGCTGCTTTTTTGCTTTTGTTTCATTTCCGAGGAGAGGGACAAGAAAGGATTATGGGCACCTTATCTTTTTCAACTTGTAAGCCCACGGGCCTTATTTAGATCTAAAACCCGTAATCTCCCTGCTCATGTTTATGTTCTGCATTTCATCGCACTCTATATGGAACTTATTAATGGAAAAGGGCGCTTGCCGTGTCTTGTGCGTGCAGAGTTAAAGCCCATACCAAGGAACAAGTCCTTGTTATTTTTAATATAAGCATCATTGCCCGGCAGCATGCCTTGCCGTTCCCCCACCCCATTCGTCCATACTCACGCCTTTGGCGGAGGCAGGGACGAAGTGGGGGTGGGCCCTATGCTTGCTTCCTTGCTGTCGCGGCTACGACCATATTCTGGACCAAGAAGTTCTTGGGTGATAGGAACGAGGGGAGCACGGCAGCCTTGGAACAAAACGAGGTCCCATATGTCCCAAGTTTCATACGGGAATGCATGACAGGGGATGGGAAAACTTATCTGAATCTATAGCCCTCGGCAACCTTGACTTGCCGTGGGCGGATCTCCGTGTCTTCTGCCCTCGGCAAGCTCGGCTTGCCGGGCCTGGGGCGCTGGCTTGTTTTCTTCCTTCCACTTGGCTTGGTGGAAACATATCATGTACCCTGCATACCAAAGAGAATAGATAGGAACAAAATGACGCAAACTCGACCTCTATGTTAGGGGTCAGTCGCCGCTAAGCACTATCAACCCTAACCGAGGAAGAGACTCAATCTAGCATGCATGCTATGACTTAGGGTGCCAGCGCTTCGTTTATTTATGCTCGTGGTCTCATACCGCTTTGTATAAAGGGTCACATGCCTTGGGCAAGGCTTGTACAAAAAGGGCTTGTGGGGCCCCGCAGCTGCCTTATGGGTAAACTTGTGAAGATGCTCGATGTTCCGTGAGTTGCTCATCGAATGGCATCTTCGTCTCCAAAGTGCATCGCGCCTGGCCCGGTGACTCGTGTTACCCGATAAGGGCCTTCCCACTTCGGCGTCAACTTGTTGGAATTCTTGGCCGACTGAACGAGCCGAAGAACAAGGTCGCCTTCCTCAAAGCTCCGGGCATGAACCTTGTGGCTATGGTAGCGGTGCAAGGCTTGCTGGTAGCGTGCTGCTCTCATAGCCGCCCGGAGATGATCTTCCTCAAGGAATGTTGAGTCATCTTGCCGCAATCGCTCTTGCTCAAGCTCATCATAAGCGAGCACTCGAGGCGACCCGTATGTGAGTTCCGTGGGGAGAACTGCTTCTGCCCCGTAGACCAGGGCAAAGGGTGTCTGGCCGATGGCTCAATTTGGCATTGTTCTGATCGACCAAAGAACCACCGACAACTCGTCAATCCAACGCATTCCACTCTTGCACAGCCTGTCAAAAGTCTTCATTCCTAAGCCTCATGAACTTCAAGATTTGCTCTCTCGCTGGCCGCTTGTTTCGGGGTGCCACGGAAGCAAAATGCACTTGCTACCGAGATCCTCAAAGGTAATCGCATGAAGGTGTGGCTTGTGAACTGTGTGCCGTTGTCAGTGATGATCCTATTGGGTACCACAAAATGGCAAACTAGCCCCGTGAAGAACTTGATGGCTGACTTCGCTATCACCTTCCTCACCGCTTCCACCTCTGGCCACTTTGTGAACTTGTCGATTGCAACGTACAAGTACTCAAAGCCCCCGACGACATGAGGGAAAGGTCCCAATATGTCGAGCCCCCAGACCGAGAAGGGCCAGGAGAGAGGGATGGTTTGAAGTGCTTGAGATGGTTGATGAAGCTTCTTCGAATGGAACTGGCATGCTTCACACTTGGTTACTAGTGCCGTCGCATCCTGGAGGGCAGTGGGCCAGAAGAAACCTTGTCGGAAAGCTTTGCCAGCAAGGGCCCTTGACCCTATGTGGGAGCCACATATGCCCCCATGTATCTCTGCCAACAACTCTAGTCCTTCCTCCCGGGAGATGCACTTCAATTTCACCCCATTCGGCCTTTTTCTATACAAGACGTTGTCAACGAATTGGTACAGAGCAGACTGGCGTGCTACTCTCTCTGCCTCTTCCTGCTCCTTAGGAAGCTCTCCTATTTGGAGGAATCGGATGGTGTGCTGCGCCCATGCCGGAGCCCGTGGCTCGACGACAAGGACCAAAGGCATCTCTTCTACCACGGGAGCAGCCGTCTCTATGGCCATGGCCTGGGGCCCTGCCGGAGTCGGTTGCCCCGCGGCAGGATCGGCATCCACGGCAACATCTTCTCAAGAGGCTCTGGGGAGCTCAGTGGGGAAGTACTTCCGAGGCCTAGCTTCCTCCGCTTGTTTTGCCCGGTTGATGGTTCGACAGATGGTTGAGTTAACCGAAGCACAAAAGTACCTGGTTCCACAGGTAGCTTGAGGGTAGTGCGCTTTGACAGGTAGTCGGTGATGTTGTTTTCCGTCCGGGACATGCTCGCCAGATACCGCCAAAGCGCCTCCGCTTCTCACTTCATCCACGTAAGCTTCCATCAACGGGCTTTGATAATCTTTGTTGATCTACCTGACGACGAGTTGCGAATCACCTCTGACGTTGAGCTTTTTGACTTTGAGGTCCGCTGCGATCTTGAGACCGGCAAGCAAGCCCTCGTACTCGGCGGTGTTGTTAGTTGACATCTCCTCGAAAGTCCATTTGATGACATACTTGAGGTGCCTCCGTGGGTGCGATAAGCAAGACACCAGACCGGCGCTTTGCAAAGGAAAAAGCCCCATCAAAGTACATGATCTAGTTGCGGCTCATTTCCTTGCCGGGGAGAGTGGTCTCCTGTACCTCTTCGTCGGGCGTCGAGGTCCATTCTGCAACGAACTCCGCCAAGACTCTTCTCTGAATTGTCGAGGTGCTTTCAAACTTTAAACCAAAACTCGACAGCTCCAGGGCCCATTCCACGATCCTCCCCGTTGCATCTAGGTTATGCAATATCCGTTTCAACGGGAGGCGGGTGACCACGGTGATCTCGTGCGCTTAGAAGTAATGACGTAGCTTCCTCGAGGCCATAAGGAGGTCGAAGAGCAATTTTTGCACACTTGAGTACCTCGACCTAGCCCCCTGCAAGAGGGAGCTGATGAAGTAAACTGGGTGCTGCACCATTTTCTTCTTCTGCGCCACTTCACCTAGTCGTGTGGGCCCTGTCGCACTGGCGTCTACCTCTGCCGGGGACTCAGTCTTGCCGAAGACACACTTCTCAGGGTTCAACTTGAGGTTGATCTTGCGCAGGTTTGCAAATGTTTCCTGCAGATCTTGCACAAGTGTTGTTTTGTCCTTGGTTTTGACCACTATGTCATCCATATAAGCTTCCATATTTCTATGTAACTGGGGCTCAAAACCAATTTGGACTGCTCTTGCAAAGGTTGAGCCAACACTCTTCAACCCGAAAGGCTTCCATAAAAAGCAATACGTACCACATGGGGTGATGAACGATGTCTTCTCCTCGTCTTCTTTTGTCATGAAGATCTGGTGGTACCCTGAGTAGGCGTCGAGGAATGATAATAGGTCACACCCAGCCGTGGAGTCAACAATTTGGTCGATGCGCGGTAACAGGAAGGGATCCTTTGGACAAGCCTTATTGATGTCTGTGTAATGAATACATAGTCTCCACTTCTCGTTTGCCTTTTGCACCACTACCGGGTTGGCCAACCACGTCGGATGGAGCACCCCACTTACCAAGCCTGCCGCCTCTAGTTTTTTGATCTCCTCCGTGATGAACTCCTGCCTCTCCAGAGCTTTCTTCCCGGCCTTCTGCTTGATGGGCCGTGCATGAGGACAGACAGCAAGATGGTGCTCAATCACTTCCCTAGGAACGTCGGGGATGTAGGAGGCTTGCGATGCAAACACATCGACATTCGCCCGCAGGAAAGTGACGAGCTCGCTTTCCTATTTGCTGTCGAGGGTGGAGCTTATGGTAAAAGCTCCCCCGTGTCGTCCTCCTTGACGGGCACCTTATTGGTCTCTGGTGGTGCAGCTCTAGACTTCTTGCTCTTGCCGGTGGAGCTCTCTGGCACGTCCTCAACGGGAGCACAACACCCTGAAGAGGTGCGCTTGCCGGAGTGGGTGCGAGGGGTCACGCCAGTCTTTTTCCCTCCCGGGACTCCATCGGCAGGAGCAGGTGCCTTGACGGCAGCTGCTACAACTGGTTCCCGGTAGAGTTGGTCGGCGCAAATCAACGCGTCTTTCCTGTCGGAGGGGACGGTGATGGTGTTCATTGGCCCATGCATCTTCAGCGTGTTGTAGGCGTAATGTGAAGCCGCCATGAACTTGGCTAGTGCCGGGCGGCCGAGGATCCCGTTGTAGGGCAAGGGGATCTCGGCTACATCAAAGACAATCCTTTCCGCTCAGTAGTTCAGCTCGCTTCCAACATCACGGGCAGCGTGACCTTTCCTTCGGCAGCTCCTCCCGGTTAACCCTTGAACGTGCTCCATCACCTCGAGGTCTCCATCGTGGATCCGCAGCCTCTAGATCACAACATGCGAGATCAAGTTCAGACCGCCCTGCTGTTAACCAGCATCTTCGCTACCTTGAGGTTGCGGATTGTTGGTGAAACCAACAACGGTAGCACCGCATCGCAGAGTGCGGCCGATGGTCCTCGGTGTCGAAGATGATAGGCGTGCTGGACCACTTCAGCGGCTTCCGTGCGTCGAACGACGGCTCCACCGCTGTGATCTCACGCGCCCACTGCTTGAGCTGGTGGTGGGATGTATGCAGCGAGGCGCCACCATCGACGCACATGGCTTCTGTGGCCTTCTGGAACTTGTGGTCGCAGGACTCATCGTCCTCGTCGTGATCATCGTCTCCCTGCTTCTTGTCGCAGCCCTGGGCGGCCCTCTCCCGCTGATTATCTTTGCCGCGGCGGCCTCCTTCGCCGCCATGCTTCTTGCCGGATCCCTCGGCACCCTCTTGGCCCTTCTCCTTGTCCCGCCGCTCATACTCGGCTTTCAGCTTCTCAACGAGCAGCTCCATTTGCCGCCAGCCTCGAGGTCATGGCCCTTGGTGCAAGGGATCTTGCAATATCGCTTGTCGGAGCCCTCGCTTATCGGCAACCGCCAAGGCTCGGCAAGTTATTAACACCCGCAACCTCCTTGGCGGGTCACTCGCTTTGGGTTTCTTGGTGGCGCCGGTATCGTCGGACCCCTCGATGGCAAGCACGGTCTTGCCCTTGTACTTCCTAATACGGCGCCGGCCCTTCTTCGCCGGGGTGGCGGTATCATCTGTGTAGTCGGTTTCACGGCCGATTTCGCCGGGTACTTCTTCCTCTTCAACATGAAAGTGCACCGATCGGCTAGAACATAAAGCTCGGCCACATCCTTGACCTTGTTCAATGCACTGATCACGGCGGCAGGATGAACGTCGGGAATGTTGTACTGCACTCGGCTGAACCTTTGGATGTACTTACGCAAGTTTTCTCCTTCTTTCTGGAGGATGATGTGCAAGTCGCTCGCCTGGCCATGAGCTTGGTGGCCTCCAGTAAAGGCACCAACAAACTCATGACATAGATCCTCCCAAGAAGAAATGGAGTCCACCGGCAAGTGCATCAACCATGACATAACATTGGGCTTGAGTGCCAACGAGAAGTAATTGGCAAGCACCTTATCGTCCCGGGCCCCAGCAGCTTGCATCGCGATGGTGTAGATGCTGAGGAACTTCGACGGGTGAGTCTTGCCATTGTACTTCTCGCCAACGTCAGGCTTGAATGTGCGATCGGAGGGCCACTGGAACTGCCGCAGCTCACGGGTGAAGGCCGGACAACCCACCTCGTAGGGTAGGCCACCGTAGCCTCCCGGTGCTGGGTGGTCCGTAGTGGGCCATGCCCGCCTGTCCGACTGGTGGCGCACGTCACGCCAGCGCTCGAAGAACTTCATGAGGTCTCTCCCGAAGAACTTCACGTTGGTCGCGGTGGGTCCGCAGGTTGGACGGCGCTATGGAGATATCATCACGAGCGTCATCGCGACGGACCAACACCCGTGGTGGCCGGTATGGAGGGGAGTGCACCGTGGCCGCATCACCTCCGGCCCGACCTCCGCTGGCATGCGGTGGCTCGATGGAGCGACGGCCTATGGGTCCTGCTGGCCGCAACTCGTCGTTGTTAGTGATGCCGACGAGGCTCTGGACGGTGGCCCTCCATTTGTCAAGCTTCTTCGCAGCGGGTGGAAAGTCGAGGAGCAGCTGCGCGCGTGCTATGGCTTCTGCTGGCGTGGGCGGCAGCGAAAGCTATGTGGACCGTGATGCGCTTCGACTTCTCACCGCATTAGAAGGAGCCCCATCACAGCCCCGCAGTTGTCCGCCAACTCGCCAAAGATTCTCGGCGCAGCATGCCGCCCTCCTCATCATGTGAAGGGCGATGGGATTCTTTCCTGTGGCGGTGCCTGTGGTCACCAGCAGGGCGGCGCTGCTCATCGTGCACGACCTGAGAAGAGCGCGCCGTGGGCGCCGGTGTTGGTGTCTTGGAGGTCGCCGCGCCACCTTCTGGCAGCACGACGACACCTCGAGCCCTCGCGCCGCTTACGGGGGCAGACTGCTTCGAGCTTATGACACGTGGTTTCGCCGCCAGCGCATTTAACGACGCCGCTCACTAGGCCTGGACTGCCAGGGTGATCTGGATGTTCGCAGGCCGCGCCATGGGTTCTCTCGACTGGCCCGCTACTGGTTCGCACCAGTACTGGCAGCCCGGTCCCGGACGAACCGATCGCCGTGGTCGTCTTCTTCTTAGGAGCCATGGCGATGTAGAACTGCTAGGCCAACTACTAGACCAGATTCTCACAACTGCAAGTCCCCTACCTGGCGCGCCAAAGATGTCGGTGGGAAATGACACCTATGGGATCACGAGGATCCCTATTGCGGTTGCGCGGGCATAGGGTTGTGAGAAGAGCAGGATTAGCAATCAGCATAAGGATCATTTACCCAGGTTCGGACTGCGGGGAATGCGTAAAACCCTAGTCCTGCTTTGGTGGGTGTATTGGATTATCTTGAGCTCTTGAACTAGCTACGATGGTCGCGTGGTTCAAAAGAGACGAATCCCCCTGCAGTACGCCATGGGCTCCTTTTATAGTCGAAAGGGGCTGCCACCATGGCACACAGGAGGTGGAAAGGCCTATAGTGGTATGAGCTTATCATTCGTATTACAGTACAAGACGCATTTAATGTGTTGCTTAGGTGTCTTCTTGCTTTATCGGGGACGGGAGCGAGGCCCGCCTGGCCCGCCGCCCTCCTCGCTTGACACGCGCCTCTGCCAGCGATGCATGCGGCGCCATGTAGGCATCAAGCAGCTGAGGTGGCGCGGTGGTGGAGCCTTCACAAAGATCTGGATGCCGCCACGCAGGCATGTGCTGAGTTGGCCTGGAAGCTGCATGTCGCCACACAGGTGCCTGCCAAGCTGGTTGGGCTGGCAGCTGCATGTGAACGGTGGTTGAGACTTGGTTGGCGCTGGCCCGCAAAGGGCCCCGCCGACTTTTAAGGGCCTTGCCGGTGGCCCGCAAGGGTCTTGACGTGCGCCACTGTCGTCTCGGCAAGGATCTTGCCGGGGTCTTGTGGGTTTCTTCGGCAAGAATTTGTTGAGGATCGTTGCCTTCCAATCCTCATCCGATCTTGAATATTCTTTGTCTTCACAAAGATCTGCATGCCACCATGGAGGCGCCTCCCGAGCCCTGGCCCAACGTGGTTGATGGTGTTGGAGACCGTGGGTTGAGGGTGGCTCACTCCGCTGGTGTGGGTGAGCCGCCCGGCAAGGGTCTTGCCGAGGAAACCTGCTTCGTCCATCTGTTTTTTGGCGCAGACCGATTGTTTCGTGTTTGTGGCTCGCTTCGCCTCCGCCTCGCTATGTGGCTGTGGCGCTGCTCGATCGCCTGCACAAATAAGGGTATAAAAGAGCCTCTATTTTATTACATCGACAACCCCAAATGCTAGATCCTCGATCGCCCCAACTGACTCCACTACCGATCAACATGAAACAAAACATAGCAACGACTAAGATCTTCGCTGAGCTCCCATCCGAGCTCGGTTGCATCACCAGACCGGTATCATCGGCACTGCAATCGCTAGATAGTATTTGGTGAGTCACGAGGACTCAACAATCTCAAAACCCGTGAGATCAAGACTATTTAAGCTTATGGGTAGGAAGTGGTAATGAGGTGGAGTTGTAGCAAGCACTAAGCAAATATGGTGGCTAGCATGCGCAAATAAGAGAGAGAAAGAAGCAACAGAACAATCAAGAAGCTAGAAGTGATCAAGAAGTGATCCTGAAACTACTTACGCACTATCATAACACAAAGACCGTGTTCACTTCCCAGACTCCGCCGAAAAGAGACCATCACGGCTACACACGCGGTTGATGCATTTTAGTTAAGTCAAGTGTCAAGTTCTCTACAACTGGATATTAACAAATTCCCATCTGCCACATAACCGCAGGCACGGCTCTCGAAAGTTTATACCCTGCAGGGGTGTCCCAACTTAGCCCATCACAAGCTTTCATGATCAGCGAAGGATATTCCTTCTCCCGAGAAGACCTGATCAGTCTCGTAATCCCGGTTACAAGACATTTCGGCAATGGTAAAACAAGACCAGCAAGACCGCCCGATGTGCTGACAAATCCCGATAGGAGTCGCACGTATCTCGTTCTCAGGGTACACCGGATGGGCAAGACATCGGGTTGGCATAGACCTTAGTTTGCCCAGGGGGCGCCGGACATCGCCCGGTTCGGACCAACACTTAGAGAAGCACTGGCCCGGGGGGTTAAAATAAAGATGACCCTCAGGGCTGTAGACCCCAAGGGAGGGTTATAGGTTGTTAGGCAAATGGAAAACCAAAGTTGGGCCTTGCTGGAGGAGTTTTATTCAAAGCAAACTGTCAAGGGGTTCCCATAAACCCGACCGCGTAAGGAACACAAAATCAAGGAACATAACACCGGTATGACGGAAACTAAGGCGGCAAGAGTGGAAGAAAACACCAGGCAAAAGGTCGAGCCTTCCACCATCTACCAAGTATATAGATGCATTAATAAATAAGAGACATTGTGATATCGCAAAATGATCCTGTTCCAACATGGAGCAAACTTCAACTTCACACCTGCAACTAACAACACTATAAGAGGGGCTTAGTAAAGCGGTAACTTAGCCAAGCAATGATTTGCTAGGAAAGGTGGGTTAGAGGCTTGACATGGCAATATGGGAGGCATGGTAAACAAGTGATAGGTAGTGCAACATAGTGATAGAATGAAGCAACTAGCAAGCAAAGATAGAAGTGATATCGAGGGTAATGGTCGTCTTGCCTGAGATCCCGCAAGGAAGAAGAACAAGCCCAAGAAGAAGACAAACGGCCGTAGTCGAACGAATCCTCACAACTCCTGAACAAAACCGAAGCTAACGACAGAAGCAAACCGGAAAGAAGCAAACAACATGGTAAACTAGCAAGCATATGAAAGTGCAACTATCCCTAGGTGGTTTTGGTAATTCCTAATACCATATAGCTCATTGAGCTAATGCTATTTCAAGATAAATATTTCAGGAAAGCTCAATGATTGGCATGGCATGGATGAGAAAAGTGGACCCCTCAAAATGCTAAGGACAAAAGGATTGGCTCAAGCTCATAGCTCAAGACTCTACATTTTACATTTTACTGATCCAAGATCACATTGAGTCTATAGGAAAAGCCAATACTATCAAGGAGGGATGAGGTGTTGCTTAATGGCTTGCTTGCTCAAAGTGCTTAGTGATATGCTCCAAAGCCCTCAACTACTTTCTCATATACACATATGACCTAAACCAAGATTCAAACTCGGCCCCGCCGATTCTTTCTATCCGGCTCCACCTAGTTCAGATGTCATAGCCACTGCCACAAACCCTAGGCAAATCGGTCTCACTGATAGGGATCTCGGTCTCATCGAGATGGGGTTCTAATCTCTCTATTTCCCTTCGTAACGTTTCGGTACCACCGATATGAGCGATTGGTCCCACCGAGATTGCAATGTAAACTCTCTATTTCCTTTTTGTAACATTTCAGTCTCACCAAAATGAGCGAACCGGTCCCACCTAGTTTACCTGACCAACTCTCTGGTTAGCTTATTACCAAAATCGGTCCCATCGAGTTTGTGTAATCGGTCTCACCGAGATTACGTTATGCCCTAAACCTAACCATATCAGTCCTACCGAGTTGCATGTCGGTCCCACCAAAAATCCTAAGGGTCACTAGATTTGCTGAATCGGTCTGACCGAGTTTCTCAATTCGGTCCTACCGATATTGGCAAGTTGTGTGTAACGGTTAGATTTTGTGTGGAGGCTATAAATACCCCTCCACCTCCTCTTGATTCGTGGAGAGAGCCATCAGAACGAACCTACACTTCCAACTTGCATTTTCTGAGAGAGAACCACCTACACTTGTGTTGAGACCAAGATATTCCATTCCTACCATATGAATCTTGATCTCTAGCCTTCCCCAAGTTGCTTTCCACTCAAATCTTCTTTCCACCAAATCCAAATCCTGTGAGAGAGAGTTGAGTGTTGGGGAGACTATCATTTGAAGCACAAGAGCAAGGAGTTCATCATCAACACACCATTTGTTACTTCTTGGAGAGTGGTGTCTCCTAGATTGGCTATAGGTGTCACTTGGGAGCCTCCAACAAGATTGTGGAGTTGAAACAAGGAGTTTGTAAGGGCAAGGAGATCGCCTACTTCGTGAAGATCTACCGCTAGTGAGGCAAGTCCTTCGTGGGCGACGGCCATGGTGGGATAGCCAAGGTTGCTTCTTCGTGGACCCTTCGTGGGTGGAGCCCTCCGTGGACTCGCGCAACCGTTACCCTTCGTGGGTTGAAGTCTCCATCAACGTGGATGTACGATAGCACCACCTATCAGAACCACAACAAAAACATATGTGTCTCCAATTGCGTTTGAATTCTCCAAACCCCTCTCTTTACATTCTTGCAAGTTGCATGCTTTACTTTCCACTGCTCATGTACTCTTTGCATGCTTGCTTGAATTGTGTTAAGATTGCTTGACTTGTGCTAAGTTAGCTAAAATCTTCCAAAGACTAAAATTGGGAAAAGGATATGTTTTTATTTGGTCAAGTAGTCTAATCACCCCCCCCCTCTAGACATACTTTCGATCCTACAAGTGGTATCAGAGCTTTCAGCTTTGGTCTCCATTTGCTTTGATTTCCATAGCTTTTGGTAGTCATAGCCTTGGTTTCACAACCTAGGAGAGTATGGCGTCTAGCGAGGGAAACTATCACCGTAGAGGTCCTTACTTTGATGGTACTAATTTTGCTAGTTGGAAGCATAAGATGAAAATGCATATTCTTGGACATAACCCCGCCGTTTGGGCTATTGTGTGTATTGGCTTGCAAGGTGAATTCTTTGATGAGAGAGAACCGAACCGTGAAGCTAGCGCGGAAGAGTTGAAGATGTTGCAATACAACGCTCAAGCTTGTGATATCCACTTCAACGGATTGTGCCCCAAAGAATTCAACAAAATCAGCCGTCTTGAGAATGCAAAGGAAATTTGGGATACTTTGATTGATATGCCTGAAGGTGCCGACTCCGTTAAGGAATCCAAGTTAGATGTGCTTCAAAGTTAGCTTAACAAGTTCAAAATGAAGGATGGTGAAGGTGTCGCTGAAATGTACTCTTGGCTTGCTCTTATCACAAATGAGATTGCCGGCTTAGGAAGTGAAGAGATGACCGACAAATTCATCATCAAGAAGATCGTAAGAGCTTTGGACGGAAAATATGATACTGTGTGCACATTGATCCAAATGATGCCCAATTACAAAGATCTCAAGCCAACAGAAGTCATTGGAAGAATTGTTGCTCATGAGATGTCACTCTAGGATAAGGAGGAACTCCACAACAAGTCAAGTGGTGCTTACAAAGCCTCATGTGAAGCTCCCACATCATCAAGTGAGAAACAAACCTTCAATGAAGAATTGAGCCTAATGGTGAAGAACTTCAACAAGTTTTACAAGAGTAGAAGCAAAGAGAGAAGTTCCAAGTCAAGGTCTTACAATGACAAAAGATCTTCTAGTCGAGAGCGTAATTGCTACAATTGTGGAAGACCCGGACACTATTCTAATGAGTGTACGACTCCCTACAAAAGAAGAGAAGAATCACCTAAGAGAAGAAGTAGAAGAGAAGAATCACCACCAAGAGAGAGGAGTAGAGATGATCGTTATGAACGAAGAACATCCCGGAGAAGCAATGATTCGGAAAGGAAGGACAAGTCATCAAGGAGCTACACAAAATAAAGACATCAAGCTCATGTTGGTGAATGGGTATCCGGCTCTGACTCCGACAATCACTCCGAGAGAAGATATCACTCCCACTCCGAATATACTCAAGATGAAGGTGTTGCCGGTCTAGCACTTGTGTCAACCAACTCCTACGACATATTTGATTCACCAAATGAAGGACTTGGAAGATGCTTCATGGCTAAAGGCCCAAAGGTATCACATCCCGAGTATGTTGATTTCAATAGTGATGAAGATGACTTGTTAGGTGATGATGATTTACTTGTTGACAACTCTAGTGATGAATACTATGATGAAACATCAATTAATCATGCTAATCAAGATAAAATGAATGACAATGATAAGGAGAAGATTGAGCTTCTAACTAAAGAACTAAACACTCTTAAGTTAGCTCATGAAACTATCTTAGAAGATCATCGAGAACTTTTAAGGACTCATGAGAAGTTACGTTTTGAAAAGCTCAACCTTGAGCAAGAGCATGAATTCTTAAAGGCAATCAATGATGATCTTCGTAAGAAAAGTTCTTCTTACATTGCCAAGCGTTTACTTTTATCCACTTACATGCCTCAAGTCAAGTCTAGTAACAAGAACAAGAAAGATTCTTCCTCTAGTAGTAACAATAATCATGTTAAATCCAATATTGTTACTTCTAGTAGTTCTCTTGATTCCACTAATGATTCTCTTAGCCAAGTTACACTTGAGCAAGAAAATAGCTTATTGAAGGGAATTATAGAGAAAGGTGTTTACAAGAGCCTTGCCGGGAGTAAGCAATTCGAGGAAATTGTATGCAAGCAAGGAAGGCACCGGAAGAACCAAGGTGTTGGTTTTGAATGAAAGTTCAATGCCAATGGAGTTGAGTGGGAAGAAGATCAATACCCCAAGACGAAGTTTGTTCCTCAACAAGAGAAGTATGATCCTACTTCCTTCAAAGGGACACAAGCTCAAGATGATCTTCCACCACAAGACCACAAGCAAAAAGGCAAGGATAAGCTTCAAGAGGAGATTGATGCATTTGAAGAAGCTCCTAAGGCCTTGGTCAAGTGGGTTCCCAAGACTACATCAAGTTCTACTTCATCAAGTACGACTACAACTCCAAGGATTCCCATCAAGATGATGTGGATCCCGAAGAAGAAGAACTAGAGAGTTCTTGAGGGTGACTCCGCCAACATATTTCACTCTTATCATTTTGGCAAGGACAAGTGCAATCAACTTCCACATCTTGCACTAGTTCAAGGAGTCACAAACCCTCTTGTTGGTAAGACAATGGACAAGGTAGCCTAATGCTTTCATGGACATCATCTTGTGTGTGCATCACTCTATGTTTATGGATATCCTTGTTTGTTCCTTTTGGGACTAACCCGTGTAGGTATTGAAAGTGCAACTCACTCCAAAGGATTGCTCCAAATGATCTACATCAACATTGAGCATCCACATCTTCAACACCTACATGAAGTCATCATCGACAAAACCCAAGGTTAGTTCATCCCTCTTAGGGGGGGATCTCACATCTAGGGGGAGCTTTACTTTAATAATTGAGTCAAAGCAACTCTAATGGTGTGAACACAACAATGCATTATGTAAAAGTGGTAACCCCACTTGAGCTTAAACGATGAGTATGACCTATGATCAAATGTTCTCATTTGACTCCAAAGTCAATATACTCATATATAGATGACCTGGTCATCGCCAATTGCTTGATAGATGCTAGAATGGTTGTGCATGCTTTGCCACATATTTCATTTGCCATTTTATTGTGTGAGCATGTTGGTTGCATATTTTACTCATTCGAGGACATCCACCTGTTGTTTTGATTGTTTGGTTCCTTTTCTTTTGCCAAGTGGATGGACAAGAATGCTAAGAACCCCCTCTAGCTATCTATGCTTTTCTTGACTCAAACTCTATTCATGCTACATCACAAAGTTTGATCAAGTCAGATTCGAACCACTCTATGTGAGCAGCACTCGGAGTCCCCGATTTGTCGTAGACTTAAACTTCCAAAACTTCTTTGTGCGTTTTGGTCTGACCGATTCCTCCATTTCGGTCATACCGAGACCACTAAGTCGATCTAGGTTTTCAATCTCGGTGCAACCAATTTGAACTTTTCGGTCACACCGAGTTGCAGTAACTGCTTGCAGTTATGCATCTCGGTGCCACCGAGTTGTTCCACTCGGTCACACCGACAGGGTCAGGCTATATATATATATATATATATCCACGTTCCAAAATTTGGAAATTTCTCCGAACTCTTTCGCCCGCGCTCAGCCTGCTCTGCCTCCCTGGGTCTCCGGATCGTCCTCCTCGTCGCCAGCTGCCTCCCGCCGCTAGTCTCCGCTGCTGTCAATGGGAATCGTCTCCACCGTTGCCGTCGTAGCAAGTCCATCGCCGAACTAGGGTATGGACTTGATCCTTGTGCTAATTCCACTCCAAATTCCTAGCACATTGTTTTGCCATGTATCTTGCCACGATTGAGATCATCTTATCCAGTGAAAACACTCCGTAGTTTAGTTGTGAATCGAAAATTTAGGGTTAGGTTTCCGCCGAAACCATCTCGGACCAACCGAGTTGTAGAACCCGGTTCCACCGATTCGGCTAAGGCCATTGCACATGTGATTCTCGGTCTGACATAGAATTGCAAATCGGTGTGACCGAGTTAAGGACTTTGTGAAACCCTAGCAGTCTCGGTGCCACCAAACTGTGACTCGGTCTGACCGAGTTCACTAGTTTAGGTTCCAAAAGCTGCTTCGGTATCACCGAGTTCACAAATCGGTAGATACAAAATGCTTTCTGTGGAAAACTAAAACTAAGTTTTTGACTCATTCTTTTGCAAAAACCTCTGTATTTTGTGATGCCCATCTACTCTACCTCATCTATATCTATTCACAGGGTCTGCTGTCAGTGTTTGCAACATGTCTGATCAAAGTGACAGTCAGAACAAGTTTGAGGAGCAGGTTCAGATGAGTGATGGCACTAGTCCCTCTGGCAGCTATGATGATGGAAGCAGGAGCACACCCAGCAACTTACCCAAGGTAGCCACCAGGGCTAGAAAGAAGAGAACCTCAGAGTCTGAGGACGAGGACTATGTGGCTGTTGAGGATGAGGCCACTTCCAAGAAGAAGGTTCTCAAGAAGGAGTATGGCACAGCTACTGCCACTAAGCCTGGTATGAGGACCAAAGCACCTGCAAGAAGAATTCCCATGTCTAAAGCCAGAGCCTCCACTCAAGTATATTTGGAATCTGAACCCAAAGAGGCTGCTGCAGAAGGGAAGAAGAGGAAGGAAAGGGTCAAGAAGACCATGGCCAGGGTTGCTGGAAAGCCTTCCATGATGGAAGAAGAAGAAGAAGAGGAAGAGGTTGCTGCACCAGCACCCAAAGCTCAAAAGCTTATGGGTGATGCCATCAAGTCAGGGGCTGCTTCATCAAAGCCCAAAGGAGCTCCCAAGGCAGCTGCTCCAAAGCCCAAAGCTGCACCCAAGAGGAATACAAGGAACATTCCTGCTGGAGAGAAGAACAAGGCCCCAGTGCCTGAAGCTGCTGTTGAAGAAGAAGATGATGAGGAACATGTCTTGAGAAAGTTGAAGCCCAAAATTCAAGATCACAATGATGTTCATCCTGTAGTTGAGGATATGAGGCTGAGGAAGGATGCAGGACTCAGACAGTGGAGGTTGACTGATCCCTATGCAGTCAGGAGGACAACTGCTATGGACTACAGGTTCCATACAAAGGAACATCAGGACTTCTATGAGACAGTGCTGCTTGACAAGAAGCCAATAGTCTGTGATATGAGATGGGTGGACTGGGAGTACATCAAGAAAAATGAAGATCATTATACAGGAGCGTATGATAGTTTCAATGCTTGTGGAGTGGATGACTTTGTTGGGAAGAAGCTCACAAAGTGGAATGATGAGCTTATTATGCAGTTCTACTCCACAGCTCACTTCTATGCAGATGGAAGGATTGTCTGGATGTCTGAAGGTACTAGGTACCAATCATCAGTTGAAGAATGGGCAAAATTGATCAATGCACCTAAGGAAAATGAGGATGACTTGGATGTCTATGCCAAGAAGAAGAAGGATCACAACTCTATGGCACATATGTACAGAGAGATCCCAGATGCTGTTGTTGAGACACACAAGTTTGCATCAGTACATTACCTTCTGTTAGGATTGCCAACAATTAACTGGATCCTCAGGCACACTCTTTTGCCTAAGTCAGGTGATCACAAGATGATCAGAGGCCATGCTATCAACCTACTTCACATATTTGATGTGCCTCAAAAGTTCAAGGTTGTGAGCCTCATAGTGGAAACTATCAAGAGAACAGCTGAACAAAAGAGAAGTTGTGGGTATGCCCCACAGATCCAGGAGCTAATCAACTCCAAGATGGGCACTGGCACATACCTCTTGGACAAGGAACACATGCCCATCTATCCAGATTTTGAGGACAACAGAGTGGTTATGGATGGAAATGAACTATCTTCTGTGCAAGCACAAGCAAAGAAGGAGAAGGCAAGGACTGAAAAGGCTGCAAAGATGCCAACCATTGATGAGGCATCTCAGTACTTCTTGAAGAGCAAGCAGGATCAGCTTGTCTACTTGATTGCCTCCACTCTGAGGATTGAGAAGGGATTGGCCACCCTGACTCAAAACCAGGAGAGCCTGGAGAGGATCATGGAGCAGAAGTTCTATGACCTAGCTGTGAAGGTCACTGAGATACAATCAGTTGTTCAGCAACTTTAGGATGACATGCAAGAGAGGAAGGGCAAGCCTACCAGTGATGCTTTTGCTAGAGTGCCCAGGAGTCAGAGATCAGCTACAGTGCATGTTCCAGACACCAGAGCAACTTCATCCGCACCAGCTATAGCTTCTGTACATCCAGCTCCAGCACCTACTCCACCAGCTCCATCTACATCAACATAAGTCTTCGTCCAAGGAGCCATCTCTACACCACCACCTGAAGACCAAGCGCTATGCATTTTCTATGAACTTTTTGGTAACTTGTTGCCAAAGGGGGAGAAAAATGTATAGATCATAGGCTTCAAGAGAGAGTGTTGCTTTTGTTCTCTCTTGTCTTGATTTTTGGTGGTTGAACTTTATTTGCTTGTTTGAGATACTTTATGCTTTTGTGAGATACTTGGATGATCATGTGTTTGATCATATGATACCTTAATGCTTGTTGGATGGCATTATCCTTTTATCTCTATATGATCATTCACTTTGCTTGGTGATGAGTGCATGTATTTAATTATTATCATTTTGAGTGCTCCACCAAGATGTATGTGACATGGAAGAGTAACTCATGATCTTAACTCATTGTGCATTTGCAGTCCAAAGCAAATCTTAAACTATGCACAAATTTAGGGGGAGCTCTTACATTTCACATACTTCTCAAAGCGACAATGTTTTTCAATCTTATTATCATTTTGTCGAAGCTTTGATATATATGTTGTCATCAATTACCAAAAAGGGGGAGACCGAAAGTGCAACTATCCCTAGGTAGTTTTGGTAATTCCTAACAACATATAGCTCATTGAGCTAATGCTATTTCAAGATAAATATTTCAGGAAAGCTCAGTGATTGGCATGGCATGGATGAGAAAAGTGGACCCCTCAAAATGCTAAGGACAAAAGGATTGGATCAAGCTCATAGCTCAAGACTCTACATTTTACATTTTAGTGATCCAAGATCACATTGAGTCTATAGGAAAAGCCAATACTATCAAGGAGGGATGAGGTGTTGCTTAATGGCTTGCTTGCTCAAAGTGCTTAGTGATATGCTCCAAAGCCCTCAACTACTTTCTCATATCCACATATGACCTAAACCAAAAGTCAAACTCGGCCCCACCGATTCTTTCTATCTGGCGCCACTGAGTTCAGATGTCATAGCCACTACCACAAACCATAGGCAAATCGGTCTCACCGATAGGGATCTCGGTCTCACCGAGATGCGATTGTAATCTCTCTGTTTTCCTTCATAACGTTTCGGTACCACCGAGATGAGCGATCGGTCCCACCGAGATTGCAATGTAAACTCTCTGCTTCCTTTTCGTAACATTTTGGTCTCACCGAAATGAGTGAACCGGTCCCACCGAGTTTACCTGACCAACTCTCCGGTTAGCTTATTACCAAAATCGGTCCCACCGAGTTTGTGTAATCGGTCTCACCGAGATTACGTTATGCCCTAACCCTAACCATATCGGTCCTACCGAGTTGCATGTCGGTTCCACCGAAAATCCTAACGGTCACTAGATTTGTTGAATCGGTCCGACCGAGTTTCTCAATTCGGTCCTACCGAGATTGGCAAGTTGTGTGTAACGGTTAGATTTTGTGTGGAGGCTATAAATACCCCTCCACCTCCTCTTCATTCGTGGAGAGAGCCATCAGAATGAATCTACACTTCCAACTTGCATTTTCTGAGAGAGAACCACCTACACTTGTGTTGATATTCCATTCCTACCATATGAATCTTGATCTCTAGCCTTCCCCAAGTTGCTTTCCACTCAAATCTTCTTTCCACCAAATCCAAATCCTGTGAGAGAGAGTTGAGTGTTGGGGAGACTATCATTTGAAGCACAAGAGCAAGGAGTTCATCATCAACACACCATTTGTTACTTCTTGGAGAGTCGTGTCTCCTAGATTGGCTAGGTGTCACTTGGGAGCCGCCGACAAGATTGTGGAGTTGAACCAAGGAGTTTGTAAGGGCAAGGAGATCGCCTACTTCGTGAAGATCTACCGCTAGTGAGGCAAGTCCTTCGTGGGCGACGGCCATGGTGGGATAGACAAGGTTGCTTCTTCGTGGACCCTTCGTGGGTGGAGCCCTCCGTGGACTTGTGAACCTGTTACCCTTCGTGGGTTGAAGTCTCCATCAACGTGGATGTACGATAGCACCACCTATCGGAACCACGACAAAAACATCCGTGTCTCCAATTGCGTTTGAATTCTCCAAACCCCTCTCTTTACATTCTTGCAAGTTGCATGCTTTACTTTCCGCTGCTCATATACTCTTTGCATGCTTGCTTGAATTGTGTTAAGATTGCTTGACTTATTCTAAGTTAGCTAAAATCTGCCAAAGACTAGAATTGGGAAAAGGATAAGTTTTTATTTGGTCATGTAGTCTAATCACCCCCCCCCCCCTCTAGACATACTTTCGATCCTACAGCCGCAAGGATTTGGGCACTGGATGGCTGCAGCGATCCCGAGGTGGAAGAGGACTGGCGGCGATGGCTGGGAGGATGGGACGAGGCTCCTAATTTCTTGGGTTGGATCTCGGGTTAGACTAATATATATAGCAGATGGATTTAGGTTAGGGGATATCTATCCCCTCCGATCGCAATCGGACGACCGAGAAATAAATAGGTAGGGGGTCCAAATAAGAAAACGGAGATGTGTTATAGATGTTTGGGGATGATCTGAATCCAACGGTGACGACTGTGAGGGTCGGGCTTGGGACAACTATTGGACGCACGAGAGGGGTCTATGCACTGCGCAAAGAGGGGTTAGGCGGTCAGACAAGAGGGACTTGAAAAATCCCGTTTGTCTCAGAACGGTCAAAGAAGGCAAGGGGAACATGGCAGCTACGAACGGGTGTGAGTTTTATGAAAACATGCGGATGCAATGCACATGATGCCATGAGATGAGATGCATGACATGAACAAAATGCACAACAAAAGACAAAAACCCAAGCACGAAGCAAATATCATAACACATAGCCAAAAATGGCAAGAGTTGGAGTTACAAATATGGAAAGTTGCATCCGGGGTGTTACAACACTCCATCATTACAAGAGGATCTCGTCCCGAGATCTAGGATGGCACCGGAGAGAAACAGAAGAGGAAGAGAAGAGATAAAACTAAGTTGCCTCTTCGACAAATGAGTGAAACCAAAGAACCTTGATAGGTTGAAAAGTTGAAAGAAAGAACATTACATAGTTGAACACAATTGAGATCATCAAGGTAGAAAATAGAAACAAGGAACACCATGTGAACCTTGGAGGTTGCAAAGCTATGAATGACGAGTACAATGGCCAAGAAGGAATTGGAACTAGTCTGGTTGAAACGAGATAAACAAGGAACAAGGAAGAACAAATTCGACATCACTCCAAGTTGAAAAGAGATGCAAGACTTGATAAGATGAAAAGAACTTGAAAAGAGGACACAACACTCCGTTAAATGGATAAGAATGAAAAGAACACGATCCTCAATTCGCGATGATGAGTGAAGAGAGCAACATTACAATGCCTCCGAAGAAAGAATAGAAGATAGATCACTAGAATAATGTAATGCGTAAGAAAATGCCAACTTCGCCACAAATGAACTTGGAAAGCACCTTCCAAGAAGAAGAGGACAGAGTTGTTGAAAACCAACAACGAAAGGAATAAGCTTGTAGTGGACTTATGGAAAACTTCTCAAAATTGAGGCGTAAATTCGCACTACAAAGAATAAATAATATAATTGATAACACCGACGAGATGAAAATTTCTTCCGCCAAGATGATAGAGAGATAACTTGGATCATTGATAAACACCACAATAGCAACATTCCTTAGGGAAGGTTTGAGGTGAAATATGACACAAGATAACTCCAACGAAGAGATTAGTGGATTTAAAATGCCTCATTCTTGACAACATGTGAATCGCGAAACATGAATGGAAATTGTCAAACATGAATGGAAACACTGTAGCTGCACTGTTCCCGCACTGTTCCAACTACCACCTCTTTTACATTTTTACCTCTACCCCACGCTGACACTGCCGGTGACCCCTTGCCCTATAAAAGGAGGCCCATGCACAACGAGAGGGGTTCACCATTTGCCACTCACGCCGGTAGCTACCATCGTAGCTCTTCAAGCTCCCGGCGCAATACAACACAAAGCAGCAAGAGGGTTTACGCGACCATCGCGTCTGGCTGGGTAAAATCCTCGCCAAGACGCTCGATCCGCTCTCCGCAGCCTCCGCCTCGCATCAACACACGAAGGGGCCGCCCCGCCCCATAGGTGTCGCGCCCCATCGCGGGCGTTTCCCGACATCTTTGGCGCGCCAGTAGGGGCGCCGAGGTTGTGCGGATCTGATCCGCGTCAAGGCGATCAAGCCGCTTCCATCAACCTCTCCAGCTTGCAACGATTTCGCCGATTAATCGCGCAATGGCCTCAAGACGAGGGCCTCAAGGGTTGCAGACTCCGTCATGTTTCACCCGCCGCCACCGGAGCCAGCGGTAGGCGGAGGAGACGCTGTCGAAAGGGTGGACACCGGCGAGGGCGCCGCGGTGCCACCAGATCTAGGGATCGAACGGATGACCACGCCGTCTCCGTGGATCCACATCCATCTCAGCAAGACGATTTACCCAGCAGCGCCATGCCACGGAGGTGGTATCCGCTCGCCGGAGCAGGACGCACCGAGGCTCAAGGATGTTCCGACTTCGCCCGGACACAGTAAAGCGAAGCACCGGCAGACTCGCCTTCTAACACCGCGAAGTCCGAAGGCCCCACTCTCGCACCGCCGCTTCCCGCCTCTTCCACTTCGCGAAGCACTCACGAGCGCAATGTTTCTCGATTTCTCCAAAGGCGGACAAGGCCGAGGATCGAGGGCTACCATCCAGAGCCTGGTCGCCGCCAACAACGATCGTCAACAGCAGCTCGCGGCTCACGGCCGCGCAAGCCGAGAAGACGGCGTCGGCGGCGATAAGACGCTGGGGCGCAACTACTGCACACTCCCCGCCGCTGAAACGAAGACGCCGCTTCGCCGAATAACGCCGACGACGGCTCCACGGCGTTGCCGGATCCGCGGGCTCGCCGATCAACGCCAGTCCTCGACGAAGCGGCGATAAGAAGACGCCGAACCACGATCGAGCGCCGCCGAGACTCGGGCGATAATCGATCAGAGAGCTGAAGCACTGCCGACGCTACAGACACCCGGCGAGCCAGCGACTTGTCAGACGCGCGGGCTGCCCTGCTCACCCGAGAGCTGCGGCGCGGCCCAAAGGCTCCAGATGAAGAATTTCAAGCCCGACGTGTCGGAGAAGTACGACGGCAAGACGCACCTCGAATTCTCAAGATTCACACCATCGCGTGCAGGCTGCCGGGCGCGACGAGAAGATTCGGCGAACTACTTCCCGCCAGGCTTAGGCCGAACGCTCGCTTCTGGCTTATGCACTTGCCGAAGGCTCCATTTCTTCTGGGCAGACTTTGCCATCAGCTTGTTGGCGCCTTTCACCGGGCGGCCACAAACCCCACGGCCAGAGAGTGATTCCACATTTTGGCCCGTATGAAGGAGAATCCTCGCGCAGTACATCCAACGCTTCACCCGCAAAGACAACATCTCGACGTCCACCCCGCCGCGTTATTATCGCTGCTCCACCGTAACGACGTGAACCGCCGCATGCGTGAAGAGATGGCGGCGACTAAGATCCGGATTTCAGCGAGCTTTATGCTCGTTGATAAATGCGACGCGCTGAAGAGGGGAGGAGGCCCTCGGGAGGATGTCGGCGCAGGAGGAAGCGACCGACGATGCCGCCTCAAAGAAAGAAGCGCCGCGCGTAACTTTCGTAAGAAGAACAAGGAATGTGCTTGCCGTCGAAAAGTCCGCAAGGAAGCTCCCGCCAAGCAAACACCGGCTGGCAACTCCGCAAGGAGCTTGCCTCGTGGCGGCAGCCGACAAGCTGGGCGGCCCCGCAAGCAATATCGCAAAATCCACCGCACTAAGGGCCACGACTTACAATCAGTAAGCTGCCGACTATCTCGCCGAAAGCAGCAAAAGCTGAGTATGAGAGGCGCGACAAGGAGAGAGCCCAAGGTGGCGGAGGAGAACCGAGCAAGAAGCGGCTGCTCAATGGTCGGGAGGACCCCGGCAAGGCCAAGCGGCGATAAGGTGATCGACCTTCCCGGAGCCGCGACAAGGATGAAGAAGACGGCGACGAGGACATGGAGGATGAGGATGACAGCGAACAGGAGTTCCGTAGGCCACGGAGGTCCTGTGGCGCCGACGGTGGTGCTCGTTGCACACCTCCCACCGCCAACTAAAGCAAGGGGCACGTGAGGTGAATGCAGCGGAGCCGCCATGGAGTCGCCAAGCAGTTCTCAAATGGTCCAAAGACGCCCATCATCTTTGATCTCGAGGATCACCCCGACCGCACCACCGCGGTCCGGTGTTTGCCGATGCTGGTCTCACCCACCATCCGCAACCTCAAGGTCACCAAGATGTTGGTTGACGGCGGGCCGGGCTGAACTTGATCTCCTCTCGCTGTGATCAAGAAACTCCAAATTCCAGATGGCGAGCTCAAGAGACCGGTTCTTTCCAAGGAATCAACCCGGACGGAGCAAGCCCAAGGAAAGATCACTCGCCGGTGACCTTTGGCGGGGAGCTCAACTTCAGGACCGAGCGCGTCACCTTCGACGTCGCCGATATTCCGTTGCCATACAACGGTATACTCGGCCGTCCTGCTCTCGCCAAGTTCATGGCGGCTTCCCATTATGCTTACAACGTGCTCAAGATGCCGGGGCCGATAAGCGTCATCTCTGTCCACGGCGACAAGAAAGATGTGCTTATCTGCACCGACAAGATCTACCGGGACGCGGCAGCGGCGGCCGGCGAGGATACACTTGCCGCTGAAGCTCCCGGGGGGAAGAAAACAAAGACCAAGTCCGGCAAGCGCCCCGGAGCCCACTCCGGCAACTGCACCTCTTCGGAGTATTGCGCTGATGGCGAGGATGCCCCGACGAGCTCCGCCGCAAGGATAAAAGGGAATGGCTGCTCACCGCAACCAAGAAGGTGTCCGCTAAGGAGGACGGCAGACCGTGGTACCTTCACCATCAAGCCACGCTGACAAAGAATAGTCAAGCGCCGCTGCTTTTCCTCGGGCGAATGTCGGCGTGTTTGCATGGCAACCATCCGACATCCCCGTGTTCCTGTGAAGGTAATTGAGCACAAGCTTGCCGCTTGCCCTCATGCGCGCCCGCTACAAAAAGTAAGAAAGCAAGCCGTGGAGCGCCAAGAATTCATCAAGAAATCAAGAAGCTAGAGGCAGCAGCCTAGTCAGGTGTGATCCATCCGACGTGGTTAGCAAACCCATTGCCGTCAGGCGCAAGGCCAATGGGAAATGGAGATCGTATAGACTTCACCGATGTGAATAAAGCATGTCCCAAGGATCCATTCCCTTGCCGCGATCGACCAGATTGTCGACTCCACCGCCGGATGTGAGCTACTCGCTTTCTTGATGCATACCAGGTTATCACCAGATCTTTATGGCCAGAGAGGATGAAGAGAAGATCGCGCTTATCACCCATGTGGCACCTATTGCTTCATACGCATGCCATTTGGATCAAGAATGCAGGATCAACATTCGCAAGGGTAGTGTATATCGCTTTTGAGCCACAAATCCACGTAAATGTAGAAGCTACATGGATGACATCGTGGTGAAGAGCAAGAGCAAGGATACACCGATTCAGGATTTGGAAGAGACATTCCGTAACCCGCGCAAGATACAGCTAAAGTTGAACCCCGAGAAGTGCGCCTTTGGGGTTCCTCCGCAAGCTTCTCGGTTCTTTGTGTCACAGAGAGGGATCAAGCCAACCCCGACAAGATTAAAGCCATTGAGCAGATCAAGCCCCAAAGCGGGTCAAGGATGTCAAGGCTCGCAGGTTGTGTAGCTGCCTCAAGAGGTTCATTTCAAAATTCAGAAGCGCGCCTACCCTTCTTCAAAATCTTGAAGAAGGCAGGCCCATGAAGTGGACTCCAGGCGGAGATAGCGCCGCAAGATTTGAAACGCTACTGCCCTCCACTCCAATACTTGTCGCACTTAAACCACAAGAGAAGTTGTTGCAGACCTAGCGCAACCAACCAAGTGGTTAGTGCTGCGCCGGTAGCGGAGAGGAGTCCGACGAGGAGGCTGATCTCCGACAAGTGAGTCCAAATGACAAGGTGGGCTGCCCCGCAAGCTCCGCCCCGACAAGGACAAGTCTCAAGCAAGAACAGGATGAGGTGCGGAAAAGATGGTGCAGCGCCAGGTATTTTGTAAGCCCTTCTCCGTGGGGCTAGATCAAGATACTCGTGTGCAAAAGTTGCTTTTCGCCTCCTCATGGCCTCAAGAAAGCTGCGCCATTACTTCCGTGCACACGAGATAACAAGAGTCACCGCCTCCCGCCAAGAGGATATTGCACAACCCAGAGGCAACAGCAGGATCGCTGAGTGGGCACCGGAGTTGTCGAGCTTTGACTCAAGTTCGAAAGTACTTCAACCATACAGAGCCGGGCTTTAGCAGAATTCATAGCGAATGGACCCCAACACCGATGAAGAGGTTCAAGAAACAAGTGCACCCATGCAAGAAGCGCAAGTGAATGGGTAATGTACTTTGATGGTGCCTTCGCTGCAAGCGCCGGTGCCGGCGTGGTACTCATCGCGCCCACCGGGAGCACCTCAAGTATGTCATCCAGATGCACTTCCCAAGAGAGCAAGCGACAAACAACACCGCCAATATGAAGGATTGCTTGCCGCCTCGTGATTGCGGCCAACTTGGGATCAAGAAGTTGATTGTGCGGGGATTCTCGCTGGTAGTCCGCAAGTTAACAAGAGCTATCGAGCCCTTTGATGGAAGCTTATGTAGATGAAGTGAGGAAGCTTGAGGAGAGCTTTGAAGGTCTGCAGATGGAGCACATTCCGAGAGCTCGTAATGAGATCGCAGATGGCCTTTCAAAGTGTGCTTCATGAAGTTACCTGGGAACCAGGACCTTCTTGCTCAAGCTGACTCAACCTCCGCCGCACCATCAATTGGGCAGTCCAAGAAGAGAAAATTGGTCTCGGCGACTACTTGCCGGGCGGATCTCCCCGAGGCCATCGCCAAAGTCCCTGTGATCAACGGCCGTAACGCCGAGGAACAGTTTGTTCTCGCCGATCCTCGGATCTCAGGCGATCAAGCAAGTGTTCCCGACAGTCTTGCCCCGCAAGCTTGCCGGGGACCTTCAGCCCGGCAGAGCCAGAGATCCTGCCGAGAAGCCGAGGTTCCCGCAGCGCCCTCATGCCTTTTAGTCCTTGCTGCCGAGCCCCAAGCTCCGCATGGGCGCAGCAGTCGTCCGCTTCGCAAACCGAGAACTTCCCGACGACCCGTAAGAAATAGAAAAGATAACAAGACAGTCAAGTATGTACCAGTTCGTGGACAACGAGCTGCATGTAAGAAGGCTCAATGGTGTCGATCAAGTGCATCTCCAGTGAAGATGGATGTGTTGCTGGCAGGATACACGGAGGCATATGCGCCACCACATTGGCGCAAGGGCACTTGTCGGGAAGGCTTTCCAAGCAAGGGTTCTTTGGCAAGAGGCCTCCAAGATGCAATCGCACTAGTAACCAAGTGTGAAGCGCTGGCCCATGCAAAGCAGATCCATCACCACTCAAGCTCTCCAAACAATCCCTTTATCCCGCCCTTCTCGGTCTGGGGCTTGATATCTCGCCCTTTCCCCTGTTGTTGGGGCTTTGAGTACTTGTACGTAGTAATCGACAAGTTCACAAAGTGGCCGTAAGTGGAGCCAAGGAGAAAGGTGACAAGACAAATAGCGGTCAAGTTCTTTCAGTCGATTGTGTGCTGCTTCGATCCCTAACAGATTATCACCGACAACGGCACACATTTCACTAGCCGCACCTTCATGCAAGACGCCCAAGACCTTGGCGCCAAGGTCTGTTTTCTTCGCTGCTCACCCAAGGAGCAACGGTCAAGCGTAAAGGGCCACGCTGGCGCTGCGCGACTCAAGACAAGAACTTTCGGCTAAGCTGCGCAAGTGCGGAAGAAATTGATAGAGGAGCTGCCGCGGTTCTTTGGTCGATCGAACGACACCAAATCGAGCCACCGACGTACACCCTTTGCTCTAGTTTATGGAGCGTAGCAGCTTCTCCCACGGAATCAGATACGGATCTCCTCGAGTGCTCGCTATGATGAGTTTGAGCAAGAGCAATCGCGATAAGATGACGATTGCTCCTCGAGGAGGGACGCCTCAGTGCTGTTGACGAGCTGCTCGATACCAGCAAGCCTTGCGCCGCTACCATAGCCGCAAGGTCAAAGCCAGAGTCTCGAGGAAGGCGACTTTGTTCTTCGGCGGTTCAGTCCGCCAAGAATTCCAACAAGTTGACGCTGGTGGGAAGGCCCTTATCGGGTGAGACAAGTCACGAGGCCCGCGCTGTCCGGCCGAGACCGAAGAAGGCTTGCCAGCTGAGTAACTCCCGAACATAGAGCATCTTCGCAAGTTTTACCCATAAGGCGCGTTGTCGTGATCCGCCCGCAACCACCTTTTGTACAAAAGCTTTGCCGCCGCTGCATGTAACCCTTTGTACAAAGCCGGGCGCAGACCCTGCAGCAATAAAGTTTCCGTGTTTTATGCTATTTGCCTTTTCCCATGCTCTTCTTTGCTATTTGCATGAGTTATTTGGCATCTTTCGTACGGCACGCATCTCCGGCAAGCAATAGCACGCCGAAAGGCCATATGCTTTTCCTTTCTTCTCTTTCCCTGTCTCTTAAGCAAAAGAGACATTCCTCATGCACAAGTTTGCCGGGGGGGAAGGGAGTGGAGGATGAACCAAGTGCTGTTCAAGAAAGAGAGGCTTGCCGGATCAAAGCCCAGAATTTTTTAGTTGCCTTCCTTGAACAACCACACTTCGTATGGAAAACTTGTGCTCGGAGGAACCTAACCGTGGATAGCCACGCCCTTGTCTTGTTTTCGAGCGTGCTCAACGATTTAAGTGAGCCGCGACAAAAGGTTGCGCCTTTGTTTCGCTTTTCGAGCCCGCCAAAGAAGCTAGGTGCTGCTGCAGAAGCCACGGCAGAGGTTGCTTGCCGGCAAGACCTTGGCCAGCCAGGCTGCTTCGAGTTCGACACTCAGCGCTACCATGCAAGGGCTCCTTGCCGACAAAACTCCTAGAAGCATAAAGTTGAAACATGCGGAGTTGAGAATCAAAACAAGGGAGATAACACCGATCCGCCGATCAAAATAAAGGTAATATCTTACAGGAATAACTTGTCGCGATGACTAATGAGTTCATAGCGACCGTGCAGCAACAAAAGCAAATAAAGACAAAAGAGGCCTAGTCTACGCGGTCGCCTCCATCCCGGGATCTTGTTCACTTTGGCGATGATGTGGGCGACCTGCTCCTTCAGTGGCCTCCATGTCCGCCCGGCCGGCAAGCCGCAAAGGACGTTGGAGAGGTTTATACCGGGTTGCGTATACGATCTTCGCCAAGACGCGCCCATGGTTCCTCAAGACACCGGGCGCTGGCCTCGGCGAAGCTGCGCGATCTTCTTCCGCAGATTTGCAAGAGCTGGCGCGACTTCAAGAAGAGGTCGAGCTTGGCGCCGGAGCGAGGTTTGATCCGGGAGTAGATGAGATGCTCCACCAAAGCCAAAGAGCTCCTCGGTCGATGGCGGACGCAGAAGACACCAAATCTCGGTCCATATCTCGACGATGCGACGGAAATCCTCGGCTGCTTTGTTGGCACCGCCACTAAGGATCGCTTCCTCGCGAGCTCCTCGCTCAGCCTGGTTTCCCGTCCCGGCAGCGCCGAAGCGAGTCCTTCAACAGAGAAATTTTCTGCTCAAGATCCTCGACGGAGTCCTTGGCGGCCTTCACTGCCGCCTTTCTCAAAGAAGACGCTACCGAGCTCGAGTTGGTGCGGGCGATTTCGCGCCCGCGGGTGAGCGCGCGATCTTCTCCGAGTCCACCTTCAACAGCTCCTCCAGCTTGCGCGACCTTGGCGGCAAGATTTTCCTTGGCGGTCTCAGCGCCGCCGCGCGCGCTTTTCGCCTCCTTCAATTCCCGCCAAGGGTTTTTCTCCCGGCGGCAAGGTCTTCCTCGTGGGCGCCGAGGTCAACCTTCCGCTGAATGAGCTCTCCTTCGCCGACAGCTCCACTCCGCGAGCCGCTGCTGCTTTTTCGCCTCGCTTTCCAAAGAGCCACCCTTCAGACCGCCGGGCGAAGTTGTTCACGCCTCTCCGCCACCTCGCGGAGAGCAGCCTGGTTGGCGGCGCTGAGCCCGCCGCCTTCTCCTTCTCCTCGGCGGCCTTGGCGGCAAGGGCCTCCCGAAGCGAAGCTACCGTCTGCCCGGTAAAGGGCCAGAGCTGGTGAAGCAGCCTCATCGGGCCCGCCGCCTCCCGCCGGGCCCTCGACGACCTTCAAACCCGCGGAGGCGAGGATCTCCTGCCGAAGGCCTCGCCACCGCGGAGTCATGACGAGGAACCCCACGGCATCTCGGATAAAGACGCCGCTGGGGGCTTCAAGTAGTAGCCGGGCCGTTTTTCTCCGGCGGAGGGGTCGGCGATCGGCGCAGCACTTGACGCCCCGCAGCCTCCGGGCAGCAGTGCGGTCGCCCTCTCCGCGGCCAGATTCGCAGCTGGAGTGGTCTCCGCACATTCTGGCCGGCGGCTCCCGGCCAGCTTTTCGCAGCAGAGGCGCCGCCGCCTCCTCGCCCTCCTCCTCAATGACGACCTCCATCTCCGCTCTCGCCTGGGGGAGGAGGAGGATCTAGAAGAAGAAGAAAAGCAAAAGAAGATCAAGCTTAATATCCAAAAGAGACAATGCCAAGAAGACAAAGTTGCAGAACTTACCTTGGCGACATCTTCAGCAAGGGCTCTCTTGCCGGGAACCACCCTTGTCGGAGTAGCCGCCTCGCCGGGTTGCTCGCTTGGCGGGTACTCGCCTTGGCGGAGTACTCCGCCTTGGCGGAACGCTCTCCTTGCCGGGAATCCAACCTTGGCACGGATGGAGGGACTGCTCGCCTCGAGGGCGACCTCCGATGCCCCTGCCGCTGCGGCTCCATCTCTCGCAAGTCAAGACAAACACATCAAGATATTGAATAAGATGAAGCTTTCAGACGCTACCTGCAAGCGAGAGGTGGGACCCAGACGACACTGGGGCTACGCTGGGCTGCTCGGGCGGCGCTGGTTCGCAGGCTTGCCTCCGCTCGCCCCGGTTGCCTCGGCGGGCGGGTCGTCTGCAACATCGACCACAGCACCTTGGCTTTTCGCCGCCCGCCACCAAGGTCCTGAAATCAACACAAAACAGGATCAGCCTTAACAATAATCAAGGCGAAATTTAAGAAGATGAAGATTTCGGTACTCACCTCGCTGTTCTTCCTCGCCGCCCCGCCAAGGCAGAGAAGTCATATCGCACCGGGTTGCGCCGGCGCGAGGAGCAGAGGCGGAGGCCCTCTCGGCGCTTATGGCCTCGGGCTGGGGCTGCGAAGATCCAGCCTCAGAGCGACCGGGGCCCGAGAAGCGGCAGAGCCGCCCCGCCGCAGAAGACCCCGTCCACTCGGCGCCGCCTCGCGAGGCGCCGCCGTGGCTCGCGGCGGGTCGCTCGCCATGTCTGTGCGCCGGTCGCCTCGGCGCTGCTCGACTTCGAAGCTTGCGCTGCCGGGCGAGCCGGTAGTTGCCGGGGCTTATGATTGCTCCGCCGCCTTATGGAGGCGCTTCAGCGAGAACGCTTGGGGCTCGCCTGGGCGGGAGGTTTCGACGACGAGGAGAGGTCGCGTCAGAAGGTCCGTGGACCCGCCGCATCCTCGGCGCACCGCATGCATCCTCCTCCTCGCCGCCGGCTCACTGCACTCCAGCGCCTGCGCCATGACCCTTTTCCTCCGGGCGCTCCGCCTCCGACGCCTCCGCCTCCGGGCGGCGCCGCTCCCCGCAGCACCACCTCTGCCGCGACTCGCCGCAATTCCAGGATCCCGGAGTGCCTCAGAAGGGACCCGCAAGCGTGCCGGGAGGAAGTCGCAGCAGTCTGCAGATCTCCGCCGCCCGCTTGGTAGGACTCTCCGCAGCCTCCACCTCCTCGGGCGCATAATCAACTTTCCCGCCACTGCAGCTGCGGGCGGCCTCTTCGCCCGAGAAGCTATGTACGCGAGCTCTCGTCCGTGGTGTCCCGTGATCAGCCCCGGTCTCGCCCTTGTTCTTCGCCACTCTTCGAGGGTGTCAAGAAGTTAAGGACATCCGCTGGCTCGGGGGATCCATGAACGCCCACGCCGTGAGTCGCACGCGGGCATCATGGCAAGGAGGCGATCCTAAGCTGTGCTGTTGCAGAGGGCACCACTCCCGGGAAGCCTCGAACCACTCGATGGGCCGGGTCAGATTTGAAGAGTTCCTGACCATCCCCTCGCCCAGCTGCCGTGAAGTTGAAGTTCAGCCCGTGCGCAGCCTCATTATATCCCCCGCCGCCGATTCCCAGCCGGCCTTTTCCTGTCTTGGAGAGGGATACGCGGCGGCGGAGGAAGTCTGCACCTACCGCTGCAATGGACAGCCCCGCTTGTCGAAGACGGCGATCCGGATGAGGGCAACATCGAGCTTAATGTCGTCCGAATCCAGCCGCTTCAATCTCGCCACAAGAATGGGCGCAGCGCGGGCGCGGTGAAGGGCTGCGGCTCGCCTTCGACGATCCAGCACCACTCAAGGCGCCACTCTTCCCACTTGACGCGGAGCTCCCCGCAAGCACGACCTCTTCAAGTTCAGACGGAAAACCCAAGAAATCCCTCCGGAGAGGGGGGAGCCGGCTCGCTTCTCTGAGTGAAGAAATGCCTGAACAGAGCTACATTTGGGTATATCCCTATGAAGTTTTCGCACATATGTGCGAAAACCGCCATTGTGAGGACGGCGTTGGGGGTGAAATCAAGAAGGTGGAAGCCATATGTGTTCATGATGTCACAGAAGAATTCAGAAAAAGGAGGACAAAGACCGCAGTGGAAGAAAGCTGCGAAGAAATAGTACCCGCCAGGATAGTTGTCCATGGTGGCGGCCGGATGAGCTCTGGTCCGAGGATGCGCCGAGGTCCTCTTGGCCCAGAACAAGAAATACTTGCCCCAGAGTTCTTGCACGCCGAGTCACAAGTGGAAGACGACGTTTCTCCTCCGAGATCTGGGCGAAGCTCTTCCGCCGCTCGATTTCTCCTTCTTGGTCTTTCTCCGCTTTCTCCTTCCCCTTTCTGGTCTTCGGGGCCATGACGGAGGCGGCGAGGGAAGGAGGACGAAGAATCCGACGACCCCGCTAACGAAAGAAACAACGGAGGAGATGCGGAGGCGGAGCGCAAAGAGGGTTTTCTGGCGGAGGAAGAAGAAGCAATGAAAGCGATGGAGGGGAACCGTGCCTGCTTCCTCTGTTTTTATGGGGAAGTGGGGGCGCTCCGCTTTTCTCATTAAAGGACGGGCACGCCCTATCCCACGACGCCAAGAATCGACGCTGCTGTTGCAGACGGAAGGCGGCAGAGGCGGAAGTGGATTCGACGCGCCAGGCTTCGCGTGCCTGCAGATCGCCTTGGGCCTGGCCCAACAGCTGCACCTGCAGGTGGCCCAGCCCGGGCCTCTGCCGGTGTATTAAGGTAGGGGTACCTCAAGACTTAACTTGTGCACGGGCAGCCGCAGCTTCCCCGTAGCTGGATCCACCAAATGCTTGCCGGAGACCATTCCTGCTCCATACTCAAGCCATTCAAGAACAAAGTATACAAGATGAAAGCTCGAGACCCCGGCAAGAGGAGCTTGCCGGAAGGCCGCCTGTGCTCAAGATTACATCACTATGCAAGCCCTCGGCGAGAGGAGCTCGCCGGGAGATTAGAAGACTACATCACGAAGACACGCCGGGCGCTTATACGCCCGGCGAGGGCCCGGGAGCGGTAAGTTACAGAGCCCGACAAGCTCCCGGCCCGCAAGATCAAGACCCCGCAAGGTACTTGCCGGGCGAAGGCGATGCGCCCCGCGACTCCAGCTCATCTCGCCCACGCCGCTTTTAGCCTTCTCCGAGACGCGTGGCGGTTGGCAGGCTGCATGAGGGTGCGGTGGCACTCCACGGTGGTGGCTCCATCGCCGTGGCAAACGGAGACGCAAGGGCGGAGCTTTTGGGGCGACGGCGACGGCATTTAATGCTCTTGTCCCCTCTCACAAAAGTAGGTAGAATCCATCGCTCAAGCAATCGTAGCTGCACTGCTCCTCGCGACTGCTCCAACTACCACCTCTTTACATTTTTACCCTCTACCCTACGCTGACACCGCCGGTGACCCCTTGCCCTATAAAAGGAGGCCCATGCACAACGAGAGGGAGTTCGACTCATTTGCCACTCTCATGCTCGGTAGCTACCATCGAGCTCTTCAAGCTCCCGGCGCAATACAACACAAAGCAGCAGAGGGTTTTACGCGACCATCGCGCCCGGCTGGGTAAAATCCTCGCCACAAGATCGCTTCGATCCGCTTCTCCGCAGCCTCCGCCTCGCATCAACACACGAAAGGGGCCGCCCCGCCCCATAGGTGTCGCGCCCCATCGCGCGCTCCCGACATTGTTCTTTGATTGCTTGCGTGAATAGACCTTCGTGGTCGTTGATCGTGTTCGCGCGGGTCAATAACCTCTCGGAGTTGGTTTAGCGATTGCTAAGGCGCAACGTCGTGCACGTTTGTAGTCGGATCGTCAAAGTCATCTTCACCAAATCGATAGTTATCATCTCATCGAAAGATCGGGACACCCCGCCTCTATCAAGTGGTATCAGATTTCCAGGTTGCTCGGTGAGATTTTACAGTTTTTCATAGTTCAGATTGCATTATCATATTCTTGCTTGTTCTTCGATTGCGTGCAGGAATAGACCTTCGTGGTCAGGCTGATTGAGCTTCCAGCATCGTCAGTAACCTCGGGAGAAAAAGAAAAAAAGTGTGAGAAAAAAAAAAGAGAGAAGAAAAAAATTCAGATCTATCTAGAATCAATCTCGTACCTGAATTCGGATTAGAATCTGTTTTGCGCACTGTTCAGTAAAACAGGTGTATCTTCCTCATACGAAGTCCGTTTTGGCTCCGTGAGTACTCAAATTGAAGCTAATGACGAGCCGCATGTAAATAGTTACAGAAGCTAGTTCAATATTTGACACCTCAAAATCGGCTTCTAACAGGTCTTTTTGCCTCCAAGTTCGTGAACACAGCTTGTTCGAATTTTTCAGGCCAGTTTTAGAATTCCTTGACTCCTCATATCAACTCGGAATTGAGTGATTCTCTTTGTATTGGAAAGCTTGAGTTAGTAGCATTCTTTGCAAGAATTTATCAGAAAATTGGCTCAAACTTTTTAAGAGGAAAGTTGGAGAGAGAGTTGTTGTATATCCTGCTTGGCAGTTGTTTTTCATCATTATCTTCACTTATATCTTACTGTCAAGAGCTACTTAGTATCCTTCATTGATGCTAGTTGTGCTACGCCGTGACCTCATTAGTGTTCTAGGCTCGCGTCTCTAGTCCGGTCTAGCCTAGGACCAGCACAGTACTGTCGTGAGCGCTTATTCAACATTGCATCTTTGAATTGATTATTGCTAAATTTTGCTACCATATATAGCCAACCCAGCTCCACATATTTCTACACCGTATATGACGCTCCCCGCAATCGCTTTACACAATCTTCAGAGTTACTTGACACCGCTGGTTGCCTGTCACCACCGCCGCATGGTAAGAACTTGTAAGATATTGATATTTGCTTTACTGTGAGCACTTTACAACCACATCCTAGTAGTTCATAGGAACATTATTCTCGAATTTTGTTTCTTGTTTCTACTAATCATGACAGGTTTCGAGATAGAAGTTCTTGGACGACTTAACACATCTTCACCATCACGAGAGTTGGGACAACACACACAAGCACATGGCCAAAGTTAGCTCTTTACCGCCATTTGAGGGTAGATTTAGTCCTGCTATTTATCTAGCTTGGGAGCTTGAAGTAGAACAAGTTTTTAGTCAGCATGTTTTTTCTGAACTTGAGCGAGTACGAGCTGCCACTAGAGCATTTACTGGTTTTGCTTCTGCTTGGTGGAGTGTGCATTGTAAGAAAAACATTGATAACCAACCCACAACTTGGAAAGATTTGAAAGATGTAATGAGAAAACAGTTTTTCCTCCTTACTATCGCCGTGAATTGCTTCGAAATTTGAACAATTTAAACAAGGCAATAACACTGCTCATACTTACTACCAAGAGTTCAAATCTTATATGCATCATTGTGACATAGAAGAATCTGAGGATGATACAATGAATAGATTTTTGGTGGTTTGAACCATGATATTCGTGCAAGATTTCAGATATTCCTCGTTGCATTACCGGTATGTATGTTCGTGTTTGTACCTTTGAGAGACAAGCATACAGGAGGATGCATTGGGTGACTACAACAACTACTATTCCAGTTCATGCTCACCACCGCCGGTTGGTTCCTCCACCGCTGCACCTACTAGAGAAGCCCCACCTCGGATTGTGAGCACGACATCATCTCAATAGTATGGTGCATTGTCTACGTGTGTAGCTACATCAGCTACGCCTTTGCATAAGGTAACAAAGAAGGTATTGATGATATAACTTCACATGAGAATGATGCATCCCTAGTTAACTTGAATGCATCATGTGTTGAGTTACCCGTGATTTGAGCACAACACCTATTTTAGAGAATCTTGATACTGCCATGAATGCGTCATGTGATCAAACAACTGAAATACCAACAATTTTGAGTGCACCCACTGAATTAACTGTTGATGCAAAAGAATCAATGTTTTATCATTTTGATATGACCTCTAATCTTGGTGATGATTCTGTGTCGAATGACTCATTGCATGTTTGCTTATCTAAGCATGTTGTAGCATGTAAATTTGATTCAAATAAGGTTTATTCACCAATGTTGGGATGGTTTAATGATGAACATTGTCAATATTTTGAAATAAATAAGAGCTTCACTTATATGTGCAAACTGAGTTGCAATATTTTCATGCCTTCCAGTTCTTGTGCTAATTTGTTGGCTTTAGATTTTATGAACTATGCAAGTTACTCATCTATTCATGTGTCATATATGCAAAAATCGAGGGAAGTAAAAATGGATGACATATACATATACAACATGTACACCTTGTCTCTTTTGTTAGCCACATTTCAGGTTAAGCAACACCGAGGACGGCTTTATTTTCAAGAAGGAGGATGATGAGGACATGATTACCTTGATATGACCAAAAATAGTGCATACATGCATATTTGTCGTGATTTCGTGCAAACTATTCAATAATCTATTTATGTTATCCAACAAAAATACTTCACACACTTTTGTGTTCTCGTCTAATTGCAGGTGTATGGGACATTTGTACAATCCACATATGAAGATAAGGAAGAAAGAGATGTTTATTTGTTGTTCAAAAAGTCTTCACGTCACTTTTGGGCCAAGAGAAGATAGAGTCCAAGTCTCTCACGTTCGATTCAGATTCGACCGCATGCACATACCGACTCAAAACGCCAACAACTTTTTCATACGGACTCGAATTGGGTGATTATTTTTTTGTTGGAAAGTAGATTTCATGCTCTTTCCAACACAATTGGAATCACCTTAAAAATCCATCCGGAGCGTTGAGTTATGGACGAAACAATATGACGCTGCACTAGAATCCGAGTCAAACTACAAGTCCAAAGGTGTTACGTCACCTCCACTTGGGCCCATGAGCCTTGTACGACCTAGGGTTAGTTTTAGGATGCCTTGGGACGTTCTCCCACCTCCTTGGCCGCCACCCCTTGCTCCTATATAAGTAGATCCATCTAGTAGCTTTTTCCTGGGGATTTGTTTAGTTAAAAGTTAGCCATTGCAACTTCGGTACTTCGCTTGTGTCCAACGACTGCACTCAAGACCGCTTACGGATCCCCACCTTTATCAATACTTCATACAAACTCGCAATATTCAGATTGCTTTTATCATATTCTTGCTTGTTCTTTGATTGCTTGCAGGAATAGACCTTCGTGGTCGTTGATCGTGTTCGCGTGGTCAATAACCTCTCGGAGTTGGTTTAGCGATTGCTAAGGCGCAACGTCGTGCACGTTTGTAGTCGGATCGTCAAAGTCATCTTCACCAAATCGATAGTTATCATCTCATCGAAAGATCGGGACACCCCGCCTCTATCATGAGTGGATGGCATAAAGCTAGAACCATGAATCTTCAAGAGAATGGACCAAGAATTTAGGAGAAATCTCTTCCTCCGTCTTCTGTATTGAGAATGACGATGAGAAACACCACCATGAATTGTTGAGATACTCCGGGAGAATGAAAAACAAAGAGGTTGAGCCATCAATGAAAAATAATTTGAAATCGATCCTGGAAAACATCTGATTGATGAAATTCATTCTTATGTCAAACTTCCAAGAGAATTTGGGAATAGCTCCAGGAAAATTAGAAGAGTCAGGTAAGATCCTGGGAAAAGAACTGTGGGTTATGGGCCCACTAAAAAGATACACTGTTGAACAATTGATTGAAAGGGGGGATTGCACCAGTTGAATTAAATGGCTTGAATGAGATAATAACCTCAAAATAACTTGAACGGATTGATAATGGAAACACGAATCTTCTGAGATATGTTCAACACTCCGAATATGAACTAGGAGAGGTGAATAAATAAGAGAGCCCGGGATACGAGATTCACATGGGAAGATATGTGAAACAAAAGGAAGAGATATGATCAACACTAAAACTTGAAATTAATCCACCGGAGAATAATACGAGAATGAAGAATGATGAATTTGAAGCTCGTGAGCATCTTCACGAGGGATCATCGGATCAGAACATTGATTGAAAAAAGTGAAGAGACTTCACATGAATAAATGGATACTTGATTAAAATATATGAGTCCTTGAAGAAAAAGGGTGGGAGGGCGGGAAAAGAAAGACAACTTGGGACGGATGAAACGAATACCGTTGAGAGAACTTAGAATTGATCTTGCGGATGTTGGAATGATCGGATGCACTTGAAGAGAAGCACGCCGGTTGGAAAAGAATTAACATGATGACCTCGATGATCAAAAAGGATTAGTATTCACATAGCAATATGAGAACACTGTTTAGGGAAGGTATGGATCAACACTTGACATCGAAGCAACTCAAATACCGCAAATAAAACAAAACAAAGGATTTGGCTTGCAGAATAAGCCGGAAACAAACATATGATAGAGATTTCGTCTGAAGTTTTCATGGTGGAGCCCACACAGACTCGATCGTACAACACCATCATGTACAAGGCAGTGCACATGACATACGAAGCATCCCCGAATCAGCATAGCCAAGGATTCTTTAAGACACAACGAGACCACTGTAAAAACGACTGTGGATAGGCGGACCACTAGACGTCGAACCCCAATCTCATATCATGCATTTGTCGGAAAGAAAAAAGACTAGAGCTACTTGAATTCACACCAATAAACTCCCGAAACTTTCTGGTTATGCAATCTGGTGTTGGGGATACAGGGGAAGCAAAAAATATCTCACCCAAACTAACAATACCTACATCGAAGCTGTATCCATCCATCAACACATAACCAAGAAACCTTCGGAAATCGTGTACCTCAACCTTCGAAAAGCATCCGTTATACGAGCTATGGCATTACTCCCGAAATCCTGCCCCAGTACTGGGTGGCGTCGAGGTTTTCGATGTCGGCAAAACTCAGGTATTGTAGAACTGCAACGATAAAATTGTGACGACAACACCTCGGAGCTCAACTTCCCGGGACACTACCACAACCCCTAAATGTCAGGAGGCACCAAGAACAATGTTCTTGTCACAAGAATATCGAAATGATCCCAAGATACCCGCGTGATCACTACAAAAAAAAGACACATCCGTGACATTTTGGGCCGAACGAATTTTTTTTGTCATACACATGACCCTTCTATGACGATAATTGTGACAAGACCCGGTATCATCATAGATGTGGTGGGCTCCTACTTCTATGACAAAAAATCATGATAGAAAATGGGCTTTTCGTCCTGGGCGGGCCGGAGACGCAGCTGCATGACATTCTTTGGGCCGCCCATGACGGAAAAACCATGGTAGAAGCAAGGGGAGGAAAATTTCGGGAGTTGCTTGTTACGGTGGGAGGTCGGGGCGAGCGATGCGCGCTTATCTCATACGCACACGCTGCGTGTGTGCGTAGGCGTTAGCTCTAATCAACCCGAGCGAGGCGTTGGGCTCTAACTAAACCCGAGCGACAGACCGCAGTTACGCTGTTATCGAACCAGAGCGATCGATCGTTGGTCGTTAATCGAACCCGATGGAGCGATTCTTCGCCATCGCCGCTAATCAAGCCGATCAATGCCGCCTGATGAATAGTGAGCGCTATGGGGAGGGGGTTTGATGAACAATGGAGCGGTGGCGTTGCCTCTGGATGAACAGGAACCCGTGGTGTGGAGGGCTGGATGAATAGTAGACAGTGGAGGGGTGGCCGTGGAGGGGTGGTTAAACAGGACCCCGTGGTGTGGAGGGATAGATGAACAGTAGACGGTGGAGGGATGGATGAACAATAGATGGCGGAGGGGTGGTTGAACAGTAGCCAGTGGAGTAGCGCGCGGTGGAGGCTGGATGAACAGGAGCCCGTGGAGGCTGGAGGAGGTCGACGGTGGAGATGAACAGATCCGTGGAGTCCTGCTTTTGCGGTACACCACACCCTCCCGGCGAACAGACCCTGCTTTCGACTGTAGGAGGTCCGTTTAAATCCGCTTTTGGCGGTACGCCACACCCTCCCGATCAAAATGACCCCTGCTTTCGACCGTAGGAGGTCCGCTTCTCTCGTTTCATGATACGCCACACCCCTACCGATCAACAGACCCCGCTTCACCGTAGGAGGTCGCTTTCATCCGCTTTGCGGACGCCACACCCTCCCGATCAACAGACTCTGCTTTCGACCGTAGGGAGGTCCGCTTGCCTATTTTGTGATAGGCCACACCTCCCGGCGAACAGACCCCTGCTTCGACCGTAGGAGGTCCGCTTCTCCGCTTTGCGGTACGCCACACCCTCCCGATCAACAGACCCGCTCAACGTGGCGGTCGAACACAAGGCCGCTTCTCCGCTTCTGCGATACGCCAGCCTCGCTTCCATCGCCGTTCCGCCCAAGCCGTTGGCTCCCACGCTGCTCCGCTGCCTCCCGATGAACACGCCGCATTTCGCTGCCTCTCCATGAACACAACGATTCTGCTGCTTCCCCATGAACACGACGACGATGATGTTTCTCCGCTTCGACCCAGCCATGTACGTATGCGCGCCAGTAGGCATTCGAGACCCTTCCCGTATGTAATGCGACGCGGGTCAGATTTTCTTTCTTGCACCTCGCCGATGTAATGTGCGTGTACATGCTACGTCGCGCGCTTTACATCGACACGCGCGTGTTTCTACTACGACACGCATGCGCCTCTACATCGACCAAGATGTACGCCCACTTTTGCGACCTGAATGACAACGCCACGCACGCTTCACCAGGTGGGTCCCGACTATCGTGCACTTCCTTGCTCACGAAGATGTAGCTGGTGGGTCCCAGCAATGTGGGGCGAATCGCTTTGTTTTTTTGCCCTGACGCACTTCCTTGCGCATGCGAAGATGTAGCCAGGGGTCCCAACAATGTGGGGCTTAATAGTTTTTTGTCCGGACGCACTTCCTTGCGTAAGAAGGTGTAGCTGGTGGGTCCCACCGTCGGGGGAAACATTTTTTCGCAAATATGGTGGCCCGTCCGTGGGTCCCTATTGTCGTGGGAGGGATAATTATTTTATGTAATAAGGAGGCACTTCTCATCGCGCCAGGACCCAGTCACCTCTCCACGCACAAGATCTTCCGATGGAAGTCGGTTGTTGACCACATTGACCACGCCGTGCCGAGAGCACCACGGTGGTGGACGACGGCGAGGCCTAGGAAGGGGACGACACGGAGGCAGGGAAGACTCGGTAGTTGTTCCCCACGCAGAGGGGAGTACGACTGTATGAGGGTTTACTGGTTCGTCTGCCGTCACCGGAGAATACCAACAGGTGTGGGTGAGTAGAGGGATGGCTAGGCCAGCGATGGGATTATGGTGGGGCGGTGAGGCTCAAGGGCAAGACAAATGGCCATGGGAGGAGGGAGCAGTAGTCTCGCCGGCGCTTGTCTCGAGCGGCCGAGCAGAAGAGCAGAGATTGAAGAAGCACGACGGCCGTTGGATGGACATCCACCGCCACCGCTTGCAGGCCAACCTTTTTAGGAAAGCCTCAAATCTGTGGAAAACAAAGATACAACCCATCTCATTATTATTTCTAATAATTTACAGCCCATTTGCTAATTCTTAAGGTTTTTTTGGAGCCCATATTCTTTTTGTTAGCATTACACCCCATATTGTGGCCACGGTTAAAAAATTATACGAGATTTTGCATATTGTTTTTAATCCCGAAATTTCGACTCACATTCAAACTGATTTTAAAAATAAATGTATATCAATATAAAATCCAACAAATTCTCCACGCAGAAAAATTAATGTAATTTAAAATCTTGAAATGAAAAAAATATATTTGAAACTAATTGCCGGTTTGATGTGTTTTAAAAATGTACAACCCATTTCTCATTACTGATGGGCCATTTTCTCGGCCAGCCGAATGAAAGCTCTCCTCGTCTTGAAAGATTTGCAGCCCAACAAGCCTGACAAAGCGACTTACTTGGCAAATCACAAAAAAAACTAGGCTACGGCCGTGGACCCAGCATTCAGCCTCTCCACGTCGACAAGACTTTTCCGATGGAAGTCGCTCGACCATGTTGACCACGCCAAGACGGAGAGCACCACGGCGGTGGACGACGACGAGGCCTAGGAAGGGGACGACGCGGAGCCGGGGAAGACGCGGCAGTGGAAGCCCGCGCGGAGAGGAGTACGAGGGTTCACTGGTTCGGCTGCGGTGTGAGGCTGCCATCACCGCAGGGCCTGGCCAGCGGTGGGAATAGTAGGAGGCGGTGAGACCTCCGTGGCAGCACAGCCGGCCATGGGAGGCAGGAGCATGCGGCACGACTGGCGCTGCTTTGGGCGGCTGGAGCAAGAAGACCAGAGGTTGAAGAAGCACTACGGCCGTTGGATGGACATCGTACGGTCACTGGAGCTAGAATCGTTTATATTGACTAAGTTGAGAAAGCCTTTCGTCCCCGTCAACTTAGTGGGACCACAAGTGGGTCCCAGCTAGCCGGTGGAGTATTCATTTTTTTGTGCGTAATAAGGAGGCACTTCCGGTGGGTCCGAGTTGACAGCAGGGGGGGACGTTTTTTTTTTGCGAAACACGATGGCCCGTCCGGTAGGTCCCAGCAGTCAGGGGCAAACAATATTTTTCACAAAATACTGGTGGCCCGTCCGGTGGGTCCCCGCTGTCAGGTGGAGGAATAATTATTTTCCGCGTAATAAGGAGGCACTTCCTTGCGGCCGCCGTGGACCCAGCTGTCAGCCTCTCCACGTACAGTACTCTTCCGATGGAAGTCGGTTATTGACCACATTGACCATGCCGCATCGAGAGCACCACGGCGGTGGACGACGGCGAGGCCTAGGAAGGGGACGACACGGAGCCGGGCCACGGGAGGCAGGAGCAGGAGGTAGCACAGCCGGCCACGGGAGGCAGGAGAAGGCGGCACGACCGGCGCTGCTTTGGGCGGCTGGAGCAAGAAGACCAGAGGTTGAAGAAGCACTACGGCCGTTGGATGGACATCGTACGGTCACTGGATCTAGAATCATTCATATCGACTAAGTTGAGAAAGCCTTTCGTCCCCGTCAACTTAGTGGGCCCACAAGTGGGTCCCAGCTAGCCGGTGGAGTATTCACTTTTTTGTGCGTAATAAGGAGGCACTTCCGGTGGGTCCGAGCTGACAGCGGGGGGACGTTTTTTTTTTTGCAAAACACGGTGGCCCGTCCGGTAGGTCCCAACAGTCAGGGGCAAACAATATTTTTCGCAAAATACTGGTGGCCCGTCCGGTGGGTCCCCGCTGTCAGGTGGAGGAATAATTATTTTCCGCGTAATAAGGAGGCACTTCCTTGCGGATGCCGTGGACCCAGCTGTCAGCCTCTCCACGTACAGTACTCTTCCGATGGAAGTCGTTCATTGACCACATTTACCATGCCGCGCCGAGAGCACCACGACGGTGGACGACGGCGAGGCCTAGGAAGGGGACGACATGGAGCCGGGCCACGGGAGGCAGGAGCAGGCGGTAGCACAGCCAGCCACGAGAGGCAGGAGAAGGCGGCACGACCGGCGCTGCTTTGGGCGGCTGGAGCAAGAAGACCAGAGGATGAAGAAACACTATGGCCGTTGGATGGACGTCATACGGTCACTGGCGTATTGACTAAGTTGACAAATCCCTCCGTCCCCGTCAACTTAGTAGGCCCGCAAGTCAGCCCAACAATATGGTGGGTCCCAGCTAGCAGGGGGTATTCATTTTTTGGGGCGTAATAAGGAGGCACTTCCTTGCGTGCGAAGATATAGCTGGTGGGTCCGACCTGTCAGCGGGGGGAACATTTTTTTCACGAAATACAAAGGCCCTTCCTGTGGGTCCTAGCTGTCAGGTGGAGGAATCATTATTTTTCGGGTAATAAGGAGGCATTTCCTTGCGTGCGGCCATGGACCCAGCTGTCAGTCTCTCCACGTACAGTCCACTTCTGATGGATGTCGTTCATTGACCACGTTGACCAGGCCGCGCCGAGAGCACCAAGGCGATGGACGACGGCGAGGCCTAGGAAGGGAACGACACGGAGCCAAGGAATACTCCGCAGTTGTTTCCCACGCGGAGGAGTACGAGGGTTTACTAGTTCGTCTGCCGTCGCCGGAGAATAACAGCATGTGTGGGTGAGTAGAGGGATGGCTAGGCCAGCAATGGGAGTACGGTGGGGCCGTGAGGTCTCTTGTGGCAAAGATAGCCGGCTGCGGGAGGAGGGAGCAGCAGCTCCACGGCGCTTGTTTGAGCGGCTGGAGCATGAAGAGCAGAGATTGAAGAAGCACGACAGCCGTTGGATGGACATCCAACAGTCACTGCTCTTGTGTGTTGACTAAGTTGACAGGGCGTTGCATGTGCGTCAACCTTTTTTTATGAAAGCATACGCGTCAACCTGTACTAGGCGCACAAGTCAGCCTCAAATCTGTGGAAAACAGCATACAGCCCATCTGCCATTATTTCTAACAATATATAGCCCATTTGCTAATTTTTAAGATTTTTTTGGAGCCCATCTTCTTTTTGTTAGCATTACACCCCATATTGTGGCCACGGTTAAAAAGTATACAAAATTTTGCATATTTCGGTGCGGTCAACTGTTTTTAATATAGAAATATCGATTCACATTCAAACTATTTTGAAAAATAATTTATATAAATATAAAATCCAAATAATTTTCCACACATAAAAATAAATGGAATTTAAGATCTCGTAATTACAAAAAGTTGAAACTAATTCCCGGTTTGATGTGTTTTAAAAAATGTACAGGCCATTTCTCGGCAAACTGAATGAAACTCTCATCTCTTGAAAGATTTGCAGCCCAGCAGGGCCGATAAAGCAAGTAGGCCTTGTTTGGGTATTTCTTTTAAAAAAATAGAACTGGGCTAGCCATTTTCAGCAAGAAAAAAACACAAGTGGGCTCATGATGTGGTAAACATAAATAAAACCCTGGCTAGATGGGCCACACCCCCAAGACAGCCCGTTGTTACCTCGATCCGTCGCTAAAACTAGTATAAATAACAACCGCTTGTTCCTCAAAAAAAAAACTCTGCATGACTTGTTGGGTCCTCGTGTCACCGCTCAGAGTGTAATTCTCTCGCTTATTGACTACGCTGACAATGGCGTGAGCCCCAGATGTCCAACCATTAGGAGGAACCATATTTTTGGGCTTGTACAATAGAGGCACTTACTTGCGTACTGCCATGACGCTGGTGGGTCCCTACTGTCATCCTCTCCACATACAGTCATCTCCTTGTTCCTCTTGGTTGTTGACGGCGTTGACAACGCAAGAGGGCGGCGCACCTCGCACGGCGAGCGAACCAAGGCCGCAAGGCGGAGGACGACGGCGAGGCCTCGGACGGAACGAACAGGAGCCGTTGAAGATGCACCGGTCAAGTCGCAGGCGGAGGGGAGTACGAGGGTTGACTGGTTCGGGCACGGGTGCGTGTTGGGGCTGACGTCGCCGGAGATTAACAGGACGTGTGGGGGAATAGAGGGAGGGACTAGCCAACGTTGGAGGGTACGCACGGTAGGGCGGCAGAGGCGCAGCCAGCCATGGAAGGCGGGAGCAGGCGGAGCCGACGGGGTGGTTTGGTTTGGGCGGCTGGAGGAAGAAGAAGACAAGAGATAGAAGATACAGTACACGACAGATGTCAGAATCCAAATCTGTCACGGTCATGTAGCCTTTCCTATGAAAATTTAGAGCCGATTTGATGTGCTAGTTCGAAATAAGTTTGTGGGTGCTGGTGGGGGCTAATCACTTGGCTTCTGTAATGCACAGTGAGCTCAAGCAGCCGGCGTGAGTGATGCTATTTCCCTTGGTTGTGATTTGTTACAATATTTCACTCTAAATTAAACGAATGGCAACCATTTGCCTTGTTTCAAAGAAAATATGACAGTCACAACCGAGTTGAAAAGGGCAGGAACATCTAACTCCAGCTTACAAACTGTACAAAAGCACGAGGGTTGATTGTTCATTAGGTTTACAAAGAAACCAGATTGAAAAGGGCAACAACATCTAACTCCAGCACTGTTTTCGGTAGTCACAGTCAAATGGATCGGTCGGGTCCATAGAATGAACATCCTGGGTCGTAAAATTTACTGGATTATGACCACAATATGTTGTAAATAGAAGCCCGGCACGTTCAAAAGCTCTTTTGCCCACCTGAAACTCCTTTTTTGCTCTTCGACATACCCATCCGTCAAAACTATGTTGCTGATAAACTTAAGCCCGATGGACAATAGTAACCTCGCATTCAGCAGGAAGAATGTGACAAATCTTGTGTTTGCACGGTTGTCTACATATCGTTCTAGCGTTATTGTCTTCAATCAAATCTCATGAGAAGTGAGAAAATCCCGATGCTTACGAATCCACCGATTGGTTATAACTTTCATACCCGTCTTGTTGCCTAAATAGACATGAAGATTGAAAACAGTTAAGGTCTAAAAGAAGAGTGTCGAAAGAGCAACAAGTGAACGGTTAATTCTAGTACACTATATGCAGGCTTCCAATGTGCGTGAAATTATCACCTTTATATACAACTACTCCAGACATGGAAAGCATTGCAGCAAGCCAATAATCTTGTTCAGATCAAAACTATTCATTTGGATATATAAGATCTTGACAGAATCCAGCACCATTGATAGGCCATCCATGGAGAAACTCTTCATTGAGCATAGAACATAATATTAGTACAAAATGTGTACTCCAAGATGATATATAAATTATGCACGTAAATTTAAAATGCAGCTTATGGTTACAAGTGTAGATGATAATATAAAGTACCAAGAACTGTGGAGCCAAACACCATATTGAAATGAGCACAGAGATCATGTATTACACCCAAGGTCTCCAGCTTAGGCGCAGAGAGGACGGTTATTTGCAACGGTGAATAACTAGAATCAAGGATCAACCTTTGAAGTGAAGGGGCTCTTGGATGATGAGCTGCCTTCCGTCAAAAGAAATTCCAATTCTTACAAGGTTAGGCGACTTTTATTTGGAGACAACCGATTCTAACTCAGTGAAAACAAGCACTAAGCACTACAAACAAGCAGGCAATCGGAGTGGATGATGTTTGTGCAATGAGGCCTCCGATATATGAACCCGCACAAGTGAAAGTTTCTTGAGAAATGGGAGTCGAAGGTTTAGTACCAGATTGTCTGGTAGGTAGTGCAGTGCAAAGGTGGCGGTGTGGAGAGAGGAGGAAAACCGCGAGATGGACATTGGTGCTGAGGGCACAAGTTCATGGTGTTCGGTATGTGGTATGTGATTTCCAGTGGAATAGTAGAACTCAAGCAGCTGTAGTTCTGTGAATTCAGGGGATTTCAGCCAGGCGTCCACCGTGCAGGGCAGGGTATGCTTTATCAGGTAGCATGACGGGATGTAGAGGCTTTGAATGGAGCCCTGGTGGGAGGAGATGATGGCTCTGGGGATTTCAAAATCATTGAAGAGAGATAGCTGACGACAGTCGAGATTAAGGGGCACGGCGCACCATAGAGGGCGCCACCAAATTGAGAGGACTTGGGTGCAGCAGCAATCCTTGGTGGGGAGAAGCGAGATGATCTCCCCAAGGACGGCGTCCAGGAGATCGCTGATGCGGTCCACCCGAGATTCTACAGGTTTCTGGGATCCGGTGGGGGCGGGGTCGCCGCTTCTCCCCGCGCTGCCGGCTGCGGGATCTACCACAGGCGTCGCTGCCGGTGGGATCCTCATGTTCTTGGCGCTGGGGTCAGCCGACTCCATTTTCCTCGAGGGCGTCGCGTCGTGCTCACGGATTTGAGCAGAGTAACGAATGACGAGCCTAGTTGTAAAAGCAGAGCAAAGAAGAAGGGGCTGGGGTTTCAGAGGAGTGAGGAAGAAGGGAGCTGGGGTTTTCAGAGGAGTGAGGTGAGGAATTTGGGGGTACGAGTGGAGCGAGCTGACGTGAGGTGGGTGGGAGCGAGGAGGAAGAAGAGCACCCAGTTTTTTTTGTGTGTGTGTGTGGGGGGGGGGGGTGTGTTGGGTGTGGGTAGCGCCTTTTGAATTGATTTTACTATATACTAGTGTGGATTCGCTGTTTTGTCTTGGGCCCAGAGAAACAATTACTACTAGTGCAGTGGAGACACTCTACAGCTACCCAGAGAAACAATTACTACTAGTACAGTGGAGACACTCTACCGCTTCTGGCTCCTCCTAGGTCATTGAAACATCTCCCTCTACTGAATGCCGTTATACTTTTGTTCACCGACATGCGGGCCACGCAGCGCGCGGGACCAAATGCCATCCACCAAATTAGAAGGCAGTATGCAGGCGGAGAGTCACCCCGGTCGTAGAGCGGCAGTAACGAGCCGTCGTATCACAAAACCCCACCTCCCCGCAATCTAAGTTTGACGGAGGAAGAAACCATCATTTCACTCTTTGCTGAATCCCCTTCTCCCTCACCGTCTTCAAGAAAGGCAACACTCGCATCTGCCACTGTTCTTCTCTCCCAATGAAGGGAAGGTAAGCGGATCCGTGATGTTGGTATATTTTCTTTTAGAGAAAAAAAGAACTTTTGCAAAGCAGTAACCGATCCTCACTCTCTTTTTTGTTTCATTGTCATTGCGATTGTGTTTTCCTTTCAGTGGTCTCCTAGTATTCGTCGGTTTCATGTTGGACCAAGGAGAACCAGGCAAAGATCTGCCGATATTGGAGCAGACGCGGGAGGCTGATCCCCACGAGACAGAGAGCTCCAAGAAGATGGAGGCAACCACCGAGCCGACCTCAGATACGCTCACGGCCACTACTGAGATGGTCAACGCCCCGTTTGAGGTTACAACCCCCGTGGCACTGCAGGAGCAGTTTTTCCCCTTGGAGGATGTGTCCCCCCCTCCCGTTGAGCTGCCCAAGGTGATTTCCTTCTTTGACGATCTCGATTGTGGTTTTTCATCTAAGTATGTGGTGATTTTTTAGAAAAGAAAGTATGTGGTGATTAATAATGCAAAATTTTATTAGCTTCGATGCCATGCTATATAAATAACTAGTGTTTCTTATACTGAAAAGTAATTCAAAATTTGTTTCTGTTTCAATTAGAGCCCTGATGCAGACAAGGATTGTGTTGTTGTGCATGTCACTCGCTATGAGGCAGACGACCTGAATATACGCACTAGGAAAACAGAGTTCTTAGGCTGTTGGATCCTGGAAGCCATTTGCGGTTATACCAATGAAGAGTTGTATTCCAGCCTCACTGTTGTCAGGCGTGTTGTCCAGGGTGTACTGAAGCACAAGAAGTTCAAAGCTACTCCTTCGTTTGTGAGGCATATTGTTCTTGTCAAGCTTACGCAGGAAGATGACGTGGCATGCCTCCACAAACAAGTTTATCAGTGGCAAGGCCACAAGGTTGTCTTCATGAAGGTTCACAGGATTGAGCTGCTGTGGGACGTCCTCGATGATGTTCATGGCAAGGTCCGTCTTGTGTCCAGCCCAAATTAGATCGAGGCATGAAATAGTTGCCCCAGCTAGTGTTTAATAGTAGTTTGGATTGTGTCTAATTATCCTAACCTTGCTCATATCGACCCCTCCGGGCTAGTACTGCTTGAATTCGCCTATGGGCACCGCTGCTACTTTTGTGTGCTCGTGAATCATGTGAGAACCATCATAATTGTTGCCAAACAGATCGCCCTCACTAGTTTTTTCATGAATATGGCATGGTAAGACATAAGTTGTCACGCTTTATCATCGAGCAAAGTGTGTTTTGATGAAATAGAGCACTCGTTCGAGAACCGTGCACCGACGTATACATAAGTACTTGTAAACACTGTTGGTGCTACCCCACTTGTAAGCAGTTGTGCAAAACACGGCACATTGGCTCAGCTCACTTCAACACTAGTCTATCGACCAGCTAACAATCAACAATTTGATGTCTGACATATAAGCAACTATGTATCTTGTTACTGTGGTTCATGCAGTTAATTGAGACCACAATGTAATAAATTCCTAACGTTCAACGCTAGTCCAGCGCTCATGTGGAACACTCACATTAAACTCATCTTCATAAAAATCTTGAAAAGCATAAGTTAAGCAGTTTTATACATCTCAATGATTCATAGAACATAACAAACATATACTAGTTCACAGCAAAAGACAAAGTTGTGAGAAGGTTTACAAATCAGGAAAAAACAAGCAAGGCTTCTCTGAGCAAAGGGCCTCCCGGCAGGCTTAAATTTCCTGGAGTTCACTCTGGTTTTTTCTTGTTGCCACCATCCAGGGTTAGGTTCTCCCATTCCAGAATAACCAATTATAATTGTGGTCTCACCGAATGCTGAATGAACCATGCAAAGGTAATCGACCGTGTGAAATTCTTGTGCATTCCACTAAATTTAAGCACCACTATTTGCGGAAATAAGCAGACCACAATTCCTCTTGTCCGCGCACCTATCCAAAAAACCGCCGTGCAGCCGTGCCAGCTAGTCCTCGGTCCATGGATGAACTGGTAGAAAGTGCATTCCGGACTAGGATGCAGTTGTTTTCGCTCGTCCCTGCATTGCAATCAGGAAGTAAAACATACGAATCAGCTTCTTTTAGATTGCGTTGGTCATTCTACCTTAGCTACTACCATTGTAGGGATACCTTGAAGACGGGAGGTTAGACGATGGCGACGAGGGATAGCCATCTCATTTTGCGCAGTTGTACTAAAACTGAGGTGTGTGCTTTTGATTGCGCGGATAGAAATGATACGGAGACAGACATCCCGAAACGATATGGAGACAGACATCCCTGTTTGCGCAAATACGAAATACGGTTATTTAAACAGTGACAGACATTACTACTTTCCCACGTTTCCTCTTAGAACCAAGTCCTAGATTCATGCTACAACTTTCTCACTTTCTTCCCTGTTTGAACCAACGCTTTGAGTTGACTGTATGAACTAGCTTTACTTCTAATAATAGTAGAAGTCTAGGTGGCTTTGGAACAGCAGACGGAAGTAGAAAAGGATCCACACGAAAGGGGAAGAGCTGGGGCAGTAGAGCAAGGCAGGTTTCGAAAGAATATATACCTGAGGGTTGTCGGCATGTGGCAAAGACGGCGTCGGGAGGCCGCATCTTGGCCACAATACCGCAGGGAGGAAGAAGGGGTCGGAGGCCCTCCCGAGCCGGCGCTCTCTCAGAGAGAACGGCACGGCCACCGATCGGGACGTGCGGGCAGCCATTGGTCTCCTCCCTCGCCGCTGACGACAGCGTGAACGTGGCACCTACACCCCCTGCCCCGGTCGAGGTTGTCCGGACGGATTTGTGACCATCCGTGAGATGAGAGAGAGAGTGTGGCCACCTATGTCTTGCTTAGATCTGGAGAGCATGAGAGAGTGAACGAGAGGAACCCTAAAGCAAGCGCTAAGGCTCCTGCTTTTATATATAGTGGAGTGATTTTGTTGTACCGGCTTCAAAAAAATGCGCTCCTACGTGTACCCGCGAGTGGGTGTGAGAGAACTAGTGCGTGCATGCACCGCTTCTCTTCGTGAGAGTACAATATATGCTATGCCCAAAGAACGTTCGCCGCAAGACTAATAATATAAGTGTGTGACGTGTGAGATAAAATAAAATGTGCATGCCGTCTTTTGTTTTTAAGAAGTTCTGAGGGTAGGGCGTGAAGAGCACATATGTGCGTGACGTCTACCTGCAGATAGACGATGGGTGCCATGTGCGAGTCTGCGAGAGGACTCGGGAGAGTTGTGACTCGTGAGGGTGCGTGTGCGTGAGAGAGGGGGGGGGGCACGTATCAATGCAATGCATGTGTTCAGAAATCATTATCCGACAAACATTCGCCACAAGCCTTTTCCCGATTTAACGCCGAAGAACCGTTAGATCGGCATCCGACAATGTCGGTTTGCCATGTCATTTAATGTAACAGCCACTCCTCCTACACACAAATCTTCCACGTGAGTGTTAGCAACTGCCATATGCTCCTCCGTTCAAATGCAAGGCATATAGCTTTATTGAAAATTAGAACCTCGCAAACTTTTACCGAAGTTTTTGTGTACCAAATGCACATGTAGAATACCTCAGATATATCATTTCATTCATATTCGAGAGGTAACTATAAAGATGGGTGAGGAGTCTACAAAGAAAGACCATCGTATCACCCGCAGCAATTTCAACCATCCTTTAGTGTCGAGGAATATCATAGGAACTCTATATGATATGATTTTTATAGGATTTTTTTCCTTTAGAGCCAATTGGTTCATAGGAATAGATTCATATACTCTACATTTCAAAGGAAATAAACATGATATCATTTCTATAGCTTTAGAGCCACTTGGTTTATATGAATGGATTCCTATACTCCCTTAATTTCAAAGGAAAATAAACATTAGCGTATATTCAATAGAAAAGTTCCTATGATATGAACCAAATTACATCTCTTTATTAATCCCTCCTCATAGGAATTGAGATACATGTCATCTCCAGATTCAATAGAAAAATTCCTATGATGTGAACCAAATGACATCTCTTTTCCAATCCCTACTCATAGGAATTGAGATCCTCCATGTCATCTCTTTCCCTACAACTTCCATGTATACATCTTCTATTCCTAAATAGATAGTACAACCCACTAGTAGCTTTTTTCCAAAACATGCAACTATGGCACAAGAACTATATAGTGTGCCAATAACTTTGAAAGATGGTCGCTGGATGAAGCTAACCCGACAGTGCAAAGATGGGCAAATCCGAGCACTACTGGCCGTTGGATATCATCAACATTCCACCAGATCTGCCACATGTACAATTTAGAAGACTCCATGGTTGAACTTAAGCATAATGCACAAACCTCAAAACACAAGCACTTCTCCTTTGTTCTAGAATCTTACAGATCATAATTGATTATTTTTTCTAAATGAATTGCCATTATTTGTTTTTTACTTTATGATTTACAATGCACAACCCCATGAATCTTAACATTTTTATAAAACTAATTGATTTTGAATGAGATGAACTATAAGAACTAAACGAACATCTACATCATGCATATATGACTCAAAGCTTTACATGCTATAGTGTGTATTTAGTCATAATTTGGTTTCGAAATCTCATGCGTTCAATACATGTGTACCTTACTAGTTTTGAGTAGAGTAGCAAATTTCACGCGGCCCCGGGTATATCAAAATGCAGGGCCCATGCATCATTGCCTTTCGGTAGAACCTACGCCCACAATTTTTTGTACGTGCTATATCTCCACTGGTCCCCGAACCCAAAATGCCGCCTCGTTCCCGTAAAACCAAGCGGCCCACACATATTTAAGGCGTCGACTCGAACCCGTTTACTACGGCGTGGCCCCACACGCCGTAGTACTCCTACAAACCCTATCGCCGCACTCATCATCAGTTTTCTTCAAGAGGACGAGGGAGAAGCCGATTTGTAGTGGAGGCGCTTTCAAAAAAAAGGATCTGTAGTGGAGACCCCTACCCAAGGGTGCCCTAGGTAGATGCCACACGCATCATTGTTTTCTCTTTTCTCTATGCTCTTGCGTGCTAGAGTAAAATGATGGTTGCTTCCTTCGTCCAGCTTAATGCGGGAAAGGTGGGGCTTTGTGATTTGACCCCTCATCGCTCATTTTCTACTACTGCGGTGCTACGACCGGGGTGCCTCCAATTCCAACCGCTGCTCCGAACTATAATTTGGTGCACGCACGTGGAACAAGACGGTGGATGAGCCACATGTCTGCCAAAGGGGTCCTGTTAAGTGTGTCGCCATTTCGTGTGCGGACTGACCCTGCTTGAGTTGCTACGCCAACACGACAGGAGCAGCCTACCACTTGGTTTTGCTCCTTGGTGAATCCCAACTACATTGATCTAAAAAGATACGTGCTGAACTACCCTCTTCGCCTCGGTTTTTTATTTGTAGGCGTTTCGGTTTATAGGGGCTGCACGTAGTTCTAGGTCATCCATTTGACTAACTAAATATGAGTTACTATGTCACAAAAAGTATATCATTGGATTCTTATTGGTTGATATGTGAGGAAACAAGAAACGAGGTAGAAGTTAATGCACCGCGCCTTTGTATTTTGGGATTATTTGGTTTTCGTAAGATGACTTACTCACCTAGATGGAGGGAGTAGTTGTATTTAAAAGTCGAGGGCGGGGCTTTTGCTGCGCGGTAGGCGGGGCAGTTCCGCCTAGTCGGTTTGACAGAGACGCGAGAACACGAGGGAGTAGGCTGCCAACATCAGGTAGCCTAACGCACCGTGTTGTAGTATGAGTGACTAAGTGATGACTATGTATGGAATGCCAACATCAGGTAGCCTAACGCACCGTGTTAAATCTCCAAGGGCGCGACAGCGCGAGCGGCACGACGGTCGTGGTAGGCGTGAACATGATACGGGATGCTGGCAGCCCTCTGATCTAAGATCAAACGGTCGCATGCTAAGTTGCTGAAAATTTGAAGAATAACCCTCTAGGATAGGATATTCACCCATAGGTCTAGAATCACGCCATGCAACCTTTCGATCTCAGATCCAAGGGCTCTCGGAAGCCCGTATCATGGGAGAATGGAAAGCCACTACCCTGCCATTCGCACGCTGGCAGTTCGCTCCTACTCGTCCCCGCACGTCCTTTAATACTACGGCGGTTCGCTCCTAGTCGTCCCGTCCATTCACATTACGGCAGTTCCACTAATCCTAACCCTCCTCCCAAATCCATGGCGTCCCAAATCTCCCCGATCGGTGGTGAGTACAAGGTTAGAACCATCACCGGTGATGAGTTCGACGTCATCTACACCCGTACTTCCGTGACGGTGAAAGGATGCCTTTCTCGCTTCAGACGCATGTTCGAAAACTCACATGATGAGTGGGTCGCTGGGATAGATGTTGAGTACACCACAGTCGTGGGACAAGAGAAGGATCTAAAGGACGAAGAGAGGAAGAAGCCCGCCATGATCCAAGTTTGCGTACATAACGTTTGCTTGGTCTACCACATATGCCATGCCAACGTTGAGTGCCAGGATTTTAAGAACTTCCTCGAGGACAAAACAGTCAAATTCATTACTGTAGACTTTAAGAACGACAAAGAAGTCCTGCGTCGGATAGGCCTCGTTGTAGGCAACCCCTTCGGCCTCCAGAAGAATCATCTGGTGCCCTCTCGTCAGCCTTCAATGCTGACCCTAGCAAGAGCCATGGTTCATCCTTCATACGGTAAACTGGAGAAACCTCATTACACGTTTCATCGTCATGCATGGCAGCGGAATGTACTAGATATAGACCACATCCAGTACGCTGCAATGGATGGCTAGCTTTGTTTCAATATCTACAAGGGTTGTATGAAGAGCAACAGCCAAGTTGGCGGTTCAAGCAAAGAAGTATCAGCCAAGAGGAAGAGGGACAAGGACGAAGTCGAGGACCTGGACGAGGACTCCGAGTAAGGTGGCAGTGTCGTTGCTCATGGTGGTTCTAAACTTCTAATGCAAAGGTCTACGGATTAGTTGCATAGTTTAAATTCAGGTGTGCTTAGTTTAATTTGAGGGTGTGTTGTCTTGAGCCCCAGCAGAACTATGTTATGTTTCTTCTCGTTACTTTAACTCTTCAGTATGTACATACTAGTACTAGTATTTCTTTAACAGAATTTAGCACCCCAATTAAGCACGTACTAGCTTTTTTAATAGTACTATATGCATAATTTGGCGACGAGCGCTCTCTATATGTACCACCTTTTTTTAAAATTTCAATTTTTGCTCCATGGCGCAATCCATCGATAGTGGAGTACTACTGTACAAAAGTATACATTTTTTAAAAGGCTAGCATACTGTTCATCAAATATATATATAGCCAGTTAAATTCTCGACCTAGAACGACGTGCATGCCATGTAGTAAACCGATCCGGAGGAAGTATAGTTAAAATGAGGTAATTTTACCGAGCGATCTGCGGGGGAGCATGGCCTGTCATGCGGTCCCACGTGTCATGATGTACCAAGGCGATGTGCGTGTCCCTCTTGAGGCAGAAGCAATACTAGTACGTGGTTTGAGATGATGTCGAACCGAAGTGTGAGATAAGGGTTGCTTCGTCCATCTGGGAAGGTGCGGCATTGTGATTTGACGTCTCATTGCTCATTACTACTCTTGGGCGATCAGGTGGTGTCGTCCCCCTGCTGTTCTCGACTTGTTATTTGGTGCTTGACACGTCGACCGGTTGCTATATGTCCCACATGTCGGCGACAGGAAGTACAAAATTCATGAAAGGGAGCGTCGACGGAGGAGTATACTACATAATTCATGAAAGGGAGCGACTTAGTTTTGGAAAAATCTGTTTTTACGGAGTACGTACCCACTAGGGTTTATAGGGCTCATCTAAAAAACATTCGTTTTTCCGTTTGATAAGTCTCAATTCTACTATACTAGTAGTAGTACCATTACATGTTGGATTTCGAGGTGCGTTAGATCACCCGACGCAAGCAGTGTCAAGAGGAAACTAACCAATGCATGTACAAGTTCATGGTCATTCATGCATTCGTTCTAATTAATGCCTCGGTAAACATAACTTCTTGAGAAAAACGAGCGTACTGTGCAAACTACGAAATTAATTCGACCACTCACCGTCTACCTTGGTTGGAGAGATTTTGAAATTGAGCCATAAACTAGAAAGGAGGGAGTAGTAACTTTTGTCTCGATTACTATTTGTGGCCTTGTATAGATGCAAAATGTATTTTTTTATAGTGGCCTTGTATAAGTAAATAGAGGGAGTACTAACCAAAGTACGTAGTAGGGATGAGGAGTAAACGGACGGAGTAGTAAAATTTTCTCCTCGTGCATGCGAGCCATCACATGCGATGCGTAAGAAGAGCAGCGAAGGCGTCAAGAGTAGTAAGCTTCACCTTATCCTGCAAGTCACCGCGCCCGTGGACGGGGGAGACGGTGCACTAAGCAAGTTTCTCCTTGTTCTGCGAGTTGACGAGACACATCAAAAGTACTCCAGTGTATAGAGCCTTGCCTCTAAGGTAGGCCCCACATGGTTTGCCTCTTTTTTTAATTTAACATAACACGTCAAGTCGCAATTTGTTTGTTCCACCGTGGTAGACGATCCTCCCTCCACCAAGTGGACAACCAGTACACGTGCCAAATTACTACGTGGGCTTCCTTTTTCGTACAGAAATGAGCTCCACCGTGTACCCGCGCGGGTGTGGTTGGGAAAGAGACGAGAGTACGTGCGCCGTGCGTGCACCTCTTCTCTTCGTGCACGTCCCCCACCTACGTGGGTGTGTGTGAGAGAGATACAAACCTAGACATAATGCGCCATCCATCCCCATGCCTCTGCACAGTCCAACCACCAGTCACCACCACGGCACCACGCCCCACTCCTCCTCACCTTATCTCTCATATTTCTCCCTCCATTTTTATATACAAGGGGCCACTATCAAAATTACAATTTGCAGATATACAAGGACACTAACACTAATCGATGCAATATTAATGGTGTTTGCCTCGTGGTACTAGCAAAGGAGGACATTAATTATCCCTTGCATGCATGCGGGAGTTTGTAAAAAATGCATCTTGATGTTCCGTGCAATGCACGGGCATCTTGCTAGTCCATGAAAACAACACATGGCAAAATTCCACGGAGAACGAGGGATTTGAATCTGTTGGGAGGGGCTGTTTGGATCTTGCCCGGGGTAGCCAAAATATTGGTGACCCTTTTGTCCACCGGTGCCTTTGCCACCGATGAACGAGGAACGGCTCGGGTGCTCATGATGTCATGCATCCTCCAGCGTGCACGTTGGAGACGAGCTCGCATGAGCTGTGTTTTTTTATCCCACAACACCGCCCGAGCCGCCTGCAGACCGACCGGCGACCCACAAATTACGCCATCCAACCGTAGCCGCACACATTATGACAACAACTCAACCAAACGGACGAAATTTACGCAAACACGTAGACAAACTGATATTTCATATAAACAACGACGGAAATCATATAAAATACCGGATTTTCACACAAACATGACAGATTTCATTACATTCAATTGAACTACGCGGTGCTAGTTCTGGACAGCACAGGTATATAATACCTGGCCTAAATCATCGCCCGCCAATCGATTTGTGTTCCTCATGTCCGGCAGCATGATTACCGGACTGCCGGGAGCCCCGGAGGTATATGCTTCAGCGCAAAGGACAGCTCGCTTCCCCACTGCCCAACTGATATCATTGGCTGGTGCCGAAGATGATGGTGGCCGGCACCGGTTCGAGTTCATCACCGGCCACTACTTTGCCATGGCCAACACCGACTCGAGTTCATCCTAACATTGACCTCTTCCGTGGAGCCCATGCGGGGTCGACGAAGGTCCTCGCAACAAAAGGATCCAGCAAGACACCTGTCGTGTATGTCGGCGTCGCCTCCACGGTGGCCTTCATGGGACCCAAGTGGCGGCGGCCTCCCGTATTCTACTTCTCCTCGATGATGGCGGCGGATGCGGAGGCACTGGTCACTGACTCGTCTCTCTCCATGCACCCGGCTTCTGTCGCTGCTTGCATGGCGCGGCCGCCGGCATGGGAGTCTCGGCCACAGAAACGGGAGACGCGGTATGAGGCGGCGACGTGGACGGCAGCAACGACGCCTGTGCGCCGCTCCTCGTCGAGCTGGCCTGGAGCGGCTAGTTGTTGAACTGCTACCGCTTGGGGCGGCAAATCGCCCGCTCCGTCGAGCGGGAGGGAGGTGGATCAGCGAGCTGCATAGCTCGTATCCGGCGGGCTACCCAGCCGGCTTGGATGCGGAATAACTACTCTTCGTAAGCCATTGTAAGAGTGGACAAAATGGTGGAGGAGATAGGGGAGCGGCGGAGGTGTGCGATTCTTGGCCGGCGTTTGGCCTCGTTTAAATAGGAGATTAAATAGACGGCGGACGGGAGGAGCTCGGCCGGCGTTGCATTTAACGCCGACTCGGTCATGAACGGACGTGTGTCCAGAGTGGGTTTCTCGGCTTCCACACGGGCGGGTTTCATGGAGGTGTTTGAATGCGGCATGGAGGCGTGTTCAGCCGGGTGTGCCGCGAGTGGCGCCCTTGACTCTGACCTAGGACACTGCGCCGTTCTTCCACTGACGTGTGGGCTCTTTGGGTGCATGGCCTGCATGTCAGTGACCCAACGCAAGCAGCGCACAGCAGAGGAACCTTTGGTGGGCTAGGGCGGTCAGAAGCGGGCATTTCATCAACCGATGATTGTTCATTGAGTGTGTCGTCATCTTTTTCATGTAGTTAAGCCTACTATGTTGATAGCCCGTTCGATACGTTGTGATTCATAAAGACTGATGCAAACATCAATGTTCTACTTATCATAGATGTTCTACTTATCACAGATTAGATTGATTAATACCCGTAACCATCCATGTCCTTAACAAAGGGGCATGCACGTATAGGTTGAGCGTGTGTCTTGCGTCGTGTGCTGTGTGCATGCAGGCGTGCGAGTGTTGCGTGCGTGCAAGGGTGTGTTTCAGTGTTGCATGCATGGGTGCGTACATGCGTGTATTCGTGAGTGCATGTGTACGTGTCAGTGTTGCACGCCAGCATGCGTGCGTGCTTACGTTGTGTGTACGTGTCAGTGTTGCATGCCTACATGCATGCGTGTGTTGCGTGCATGCATGTGTACGTGCGAGGTGAGGCTACACGTCAGTCGACTGACTCTTTCATCTCTGGTCATTAGATTTTCCAGCCGTTGGATACGAAATCAAGGGCCTCCAGTTTATCATCAAACTCCACCCCCCCCCCCCGAGCCGCTAGCCACCACCGGCCGAACTACCCGCCACCGCCGCCCACGGCCGGCCCGCCCTCCCCGAAACCACTCCCCACCACCGGTCCGCCGCCGCATCGACCATCCCTCTAGCCCCCCTCCCCCCTCCCCCGCGCCGAGCTTTTTCTCCAGGGATCCCCACCCCACCGCCCAATGAACGGCCCCCCAACCGCCGGTGACTGCCAACCAGAGGTCTCACGACTTCGTATACCCACCGACCACTAGTTTAGTACCATTTCTGTCCTTCATATACGCGCTGACGGGTGGGCCCTATGGTAATGTGCGCTGCTGAATGTGAACCGTTTGAGTGGTCAATTGATCGTGTTATCAACAAATTACGGAGCTGTATGGTGAGCCAGTGACCGTATGATCACCCTAAAATGTACTCCTATTTTATTAACACATTACAGACTCAAACTACCATTTCTTTCTTTTGTATATGGGCTGACAGGTGGGCCCCACGGTTATGCGCCCCGATGGTGCAACACTAGTTGTGCCATTTGACTGGTCAATTGATTGTGTCATCAACAAAATACGGAGTTGTACGGGTGAGCCAGTGACAGTATAATCATGACATGTATTGTTTAACATGGTACAGACGCAAGGGCTCATATATACGCGCAAGCACTCACAGCTATAAGCGCACACACGCGAACCGTACCCCTATGAGCACCTTCGAGAGAGTGGGCCAGCATATATGATCTTGAGATTTTACAAAGTCACCATAGGTGCCTCCTAGTCGAGTGGAACGTCTCCTCCCACTGAACGTACATCGCCAGAAAATACTGAAATTAACACAAGATAAATGCGAGCACCGGGACTTTAACCTTGGTGAGCTCGAGAAACCACTGTCCTCTAACCATCCAACCACATGTTAGTTAGCACGACAAAATGTATGTGGTGACCGTGATGAGCTTATTCTAAAGTCCAGTGACCATATCGTGCTTTCGCTTCAAATACAATGACCGTAAGTGTCATCAACAAAATACGGAGCACGCATCAAATGCAAAGTCCGTCAGTGTCATCAACAAAATATGGAGACGTATCGTGAGCTAGATACCATTGTACTATTGTATATGCTTATTTTCTTAGTGGCCGATTGCGTGTGTGGTGTGGTGGGCACATCATTTCTAGTTGGTGGGTCAACATGAAGACTCATGGGTCGGTTCCATCCTGCGCCACATATAGGTTCGACCGAGACGTGTTATACGGAGACCCATGTGGAGGACTCGGCGTACAACACAAAGCTACCAGAGTCGCGGAGGACTCTATCCCCACTGGTGAAAAGCCGATTATATATGATTTGTAACCCTAGGCCCTTAGTATGTTATACAAGCTTGGGGGCTAGTTCGTCGATAGTATACACACACGCACAATGCCTGGTATTCACGTGTACTTTGTACACACCCCTATCACTTATATACAGTACCAGGAGTAGGCTCTTTCTTCAACTGCAAGGGTCCGATCCGAACTAGGGTAAAACTTTGCCTCGTATTACCATCCAGCCTAACAGCCAGGGATATCTTACCTAATGATATGATGAAATCATATCTGCCAACTACTATCTACTATTAGAGAGGTGTGTCGGGGGGGGGCAATGTGTGCGAGAGAGGCCTAAAGATAATGTGCGCGTGGGAGACACGTAGGCACATATATGTGCGTATAGAGGGCTAGTAGAGAACGTGCATGTGTATATATGCATGTGAGAGAAATAGTGTTTTCCAACTAAGATTAGTGAAAAGAGTGGTACATAGTAGTTAGAAAGAGAGAGAGAGAAACAGAGAGAGCATGTGCGTGAGAAACCCCGACACCCTGAGAGAGATTGTCAGCATGTGTGAAAGTGAAATGCCAATGCATATAAAGTGTGTGCACTTATGCGTTAGATAGAGAGATATATAACGCGTTTGTGAGAAAAGGGCGAGGCATAGTGCATCTACGTGTAAAAGGCGGTTCTACGCATTAAATTAAAATATAAATGGCATTATTATTTTTGGATGAGATCATGAATTTTGCAAAATTGCGTATGGACGAAAATCGGTCTATCAGACACCCATACTCTATTGAATTCTAGCATGTGCATGTGTTTATTTCATATTATCGATCCATAGAGTGAGAGCGGTTTGAAATACAGGCAATGGATGCTTTTGCAATTCATATATAAACATTAATTAGTGCACTCCATGTTGTTAGTGTGAAGCACTTTATACATTTGTCACTTGCATGGATACATTCCAAATTGCTAGCTATGAAATAAAATACATGACGAATTCAACATAAAGTGGGTTTCAAAGATTCGAATTCATAGGAAGTGCATTCATCTATTTGAACCCGAGATAATGGCATTTGTAAATCAGATGTAAAAGGGGGCATCAATCTTTGTTGTGAGTTTGAACATGCTATATATATTCATACGCATATCTAACTTTTTTTTGCAACCAAGGAGATTATACCTGGAACCATGCATGAACTGAGGTTAGTTGCATATTTTTTAATATATACTCATGTACAATGTATATTAAAATGTACCCCCTCCATTCCAAAATAATCGTAGCTTTAGGATTTTTAAGAGTAAAGATTTGTGAAGTTTGACAAATCCTGAAAGTTCAATTCAAGAGAACCGAAAATGTTAATGCTTCTCCTCCTAAATATTGAACGAAGCGCCAAATAGGCCTCTGGTCACCCGAAACCGCGCGAGACTAATGTTTTGGTGGTAGGAAATTACTGTCCTGACTCTGGCCCGTGTAGCCTATCGGCCCGATGTCCAAAGGTCTAAAGCGGGGTAGGTTTGTAACTTCCCCAAGACGACAGTCTCATCCGCCTCCGAGAAGCATTCATACGCCGTGGGCACCTAAACACTCATGCGCTCGGCCGAAATCTATCCCGCCCACATTTGGGACACCTGACATGACTGTCCTACCCCCAACCCGCAATATGTCCGAAATTTTAGATGGGGGCAAAGTTTGTAACTTTCCCCAAATTTCAAACAAGCGCGTCTCAAACCGAAACATTGTTCCCCCTTAGTTCCCTGCCTCCCTCCGTTTCCCCATTCATACTCCGTGGGCGCGAAAATGCCCTCTCCACCAGCCGCGAAACCCCAACCTCCTCCATCCTCCACCCCATAGCGGCCAATCCACTGCCTCCCTCCTCCATCATGCCGGAGCCGGTACCCCTACGTCGTCGTCCAACGCAACCGCAACCGCAGCGCCCTTAAGGACTTAGCAGCTGAAGCCGAGGCAGAGTTGCCTCCATGACGCCGACACCGACGTGCGCCGTACCAGAACCACTCCGACCATGCCGTCCTGCGCCTCACTGTTGCGGCTCCACTGTCGCAACCGTCCACCACACCGGAGCTGTTCCCGCTACGCCGTTGTTCACCGCCTCAGATCTTCTTCCCCGCCGCCGACAGACGGCCACCGCGCCACACTCAACAACTTGGCCATGGGTTTGTCCAAGGTTGCACCGTCCTCCACAACTTCTGGTTTCCGGTGAACAACAAGATCGTCGAAAAAATAGAAGGGGGACACAGCACTGCCAGCAGAAAGAGGTACTCCTCTTCCCTTATTCGTGCAAATCTTACGTCTCCGCTCACACCATATTCATCCCACGAAAGAAACTAGTTGAGCGCTTCTTACTGCACCTTCTTCATGATACTAAATGCACAAGGTTTCCTCCCTTTTACTATTTCACCTTTGCTAGAGGTCGAGCCCTTTGGATTTCAATTCAGGTCGATCGAACCGCAATTAAAAGAAGCAGCACCCGCTTAGGCGCGCAGAGCACCTAGTCCGCCTGTTCCCCGGGGAAGCGGCACAGCGGTGTCTATCATAGGGGTGTGGGCGCAGGAGCTGCTTGCGCCTGGTCTGGAGGTCAGCGGGGCTTGAATGGATGGCCGGGGGGGCGGTGCCAAGCACGGTGATGCGGTGAGGTCAACGGGAGGGCGCAAGCAGGGGAGGAATACCGGGCCGGTGGTCGCTGACGTTTCGAGGAAGATCGTCAACACTGACTGGCTGGAGGTAGATGAAGGCGATCTGCCTGTTCTTTGTACATCAGACGGTGCAGAAAAAATGGACTGACCTATTTGCTTTCAGTCGACTGTTATTTTCATAGAATCATGTAGTAATTGAGTGTGCCATGCATGTTGTAGAGCTATCATATGTCTCCCTTCATTTATTTCTCACCAACCTGCTATCTGCTACCTTTAGACTGTACTAATTGTGCACACACTTCACCCATACTCACACTATTGTTTTTTTATGCATGGGTATTTCAGACTCTGACGCAGTGTTGATGAATGCAGAAAAGAAAAAGGCAAGTCGCTCGGTGTAATTCAAGATGAAGCACTAAGCGTTTCAGCGCTCTAATGGGTGCGATGTCGCTATTGGAGACGATAAACATAGCTCTGCAATTGATGATCTCAATTTCCACACACAACCATCCTGTGCTTGCTTTAACTTCAGCATTTGTCAAATGTGGTTGCATGTTGCATATGGTGTCTAGCTTGTATTGCTTCCAATTTGGTTAAATTGCATCTGCTTACTTTACACATTATACCTTTGATAATGACATGCCTTCCTGTTTTTGATACATACTACATATGTCTATTAACCATGTTCGTACATCAAACTAATGCTCTTTTGTATCCCTCATCAATCACTTATGATGAGACAGTCACCGGGTGGAGTTCTTGTGAGACGCCCTACTCGTTTAAAGAGTGCAGTGTCATCCTCCCCACATGATTCTCAAGAAACATCAAGGCTAAATGAAGATAGTCAACGTAGCTCTCTAGTTGATCACCACAATTCCCCCACACCACCATCGCAGGTGCTTGCTCTTACTTGGCAGTGTGATATGCGGTTGCATGTTGCATATGGTGTCTACCTTGTAATGCTTCTAATTAGGGTAAATTGCATCTGCTTAGTTAACACATTATACCTGTGAATATGACATGCCTTCCTGTTTTTGGTACATACTACGTCTTTCTATTAACCATGTTCTTACATCAAACTAATTCTCTTGTGTATCCCTCATCAATGCTCCTAATTTGTTAAATTGCATCTCCTTAGTTTACACATTATACATGTGAATATGACACGCCTTCCTGTTTTTGGTACATACTACATCTGCCTATCACACCATGTTCTCACATCAAACTACTATTCTTGTGTATCCTACGTCTATCGCTTATGATGAGACAGTCACGCGCGTGGGTTAATATGAGACACAATACTCTTATAAAGAATGCAATTTCATCCTCTCCACATGATTCTCAAGAAACAACAAGTCTAAATCAAGATATTGAACGTTGCTTTGTACCTGAAGACAACACTTCCCCTACACCACCATCACAGGTGCTTGCTCCAACTTTGCAGTGTGATATGTTGTTGCATGTTGCATATGGTGTCTAGCTTGTAATGCTTATAATTAGGGTAAATTGCATCTGCTTAGTTTACACACTATACCTATGAATATGACATGCCTTTCTATTTTTGGTACACACTACATCTATGTGTTAACCTTGTTCTTACATGAAACTACCTCTCTTTGTATCCTGCATCAATCACTTACGATGAGTCACCTTTATTCGTTGCATATTGCATATTATTTCTAGCCTGTTGCCATGTATTGCTTCTAATTTGATCAAATACATTTGTTAGGGCACCCTTTTAATTTGGCAGAGTGATATTGGTTTCATCTTTCATATGGTTTCTAGCTTGCATCGATTACAAGTTCAAGCACCTTGTGCTTAGTTTACACTTTATACATCATACATGTCAATATGTCACGCCGTCATGTGTTTCATACATATTCCATCCTCCTATCATGCGGCTGCCTTACATGAAAGTAGTGTTCGTCAGTATCATGCATCAATAAGTTCTGAAGAGCAAATTTTATTCCTTTTTCTTGTGGGTTTGACTTGACAAGGCAAAATCAAGAAAGAGGAAGGAAAAGAGTAAGGAAGGCGATGATGGTGGTCCTCTGCAGCAACGTAAATGGAGCATCTGTACTGATTCTCCTTGTACTGATAGTGCATTACATGGTCCAAGTCTCCGCTCCCCTACTCTACCATCCAAGGTGCTTGCTCTAACTTGGCAGTGTGATATCTGGTTGCATGTTGCATATGGTGTCTAGCTCGTATTGCTCCTAATTAGTGTAAACTGCATCTGCTTAGCTTACACATGATACATGTGAATATGACACGCTTTCCTGTTTTTGGTACATACTATATCTGTCTATCACACCATGTTCTTACATGAAACTACTCTTCTTGTGTATCCTACATCGGTCACTTATGATGGGACACCTTTAAGTTGGCAGTGTGATATTGGTTTGCGTCTTGAATATGATTTCTAGCATGTATTGCTTCTAGTTTGATGAACGCCACCTATGACGAGAGAGTTTTAACTTGGCAGAGTGATATTGATTGCACCTCCCATATGGTGTCTTGCAGTGTTTCTAATTTGTTGAAGTGCCTTCTGCTTAGTTACCACATCATAGGTGTGAATATGTCACACCATCCTGTTTTTCATACATATTCCATCCTCGCATCGTGTGTTTTCCTTTCATCCGAGTAGTGTTCGTCAGTATCATGCATGAATGAGTTCTCAAGAGCGAATTTTATTCCTTTTTCTTATCGGTTTGATTTCACAATGCAAAATCATTACAGCTGAAGGAAATTAGTCCGGCAGTGGATGATGGTGGTCCTTCGGAGAAAGTCAAACAGGGGGTCTCTATAGATTCTACTCCGCCATCCCCCCCAACAAGATTCGCAAGACAACACAAGGCTGGACAGTCAACGTAGCTGTGTAGATTGTGAGCACATCTCCCCTACTCCACCATCACAGGTGCTTGCTCTAATTTGACACTATTATATGTGGTTGCATGTTGCGTATGATGTATAGCTTGTATTGCTTCTAACTTGAATTGCATCTGCTTACTTTACACATAATGCCTGTGAATATGACACGTGTTCCTGTTTCTAGAACATACGTGTACATGATGAGCACATCTCCCCTACTCCACCATCACAGGTGCTTGCTCTTACTTGGAACTGTTATACGTGGTTGCGTTTCCCGTATGATGTCTAGTTTGTATTGCTTCTGATTATGTAGAATTGCATCTGCGTAGCTTACAACTTATACCTGCAACGATCACTTACCCATAAGACACATTTAACTTGGGACTGTGATGTAGGTTGCATCTTGCATTGTCTTGTAGCTTGTACTGCTTCTAATTTCCTGAAATGGCACTTACGACGAGACACTTTTTACCTGATAGAGTGATATTGGTTGCATGTTCATATGGTGCCTAGCTTTCATTTCTCCTAATTTTGTTGAAATGCCTTCTGCTTACTGTTTTCATACATATTCCATCCTCCTATCGTACGTGTGAATATGAAACGCTGTCTTTTTTTGTATATATTCCATCCTCCTATCCTGCGCTTGCCTTACATCAAAGTAGTGTTAAATCAGATCATGCATCAACCAGTTATGCAGAGCTAATTTTATTCATCTTCTTGTGGTTTTGACTTCATAAGGCAATATCAGAAAATAGGAAGGAAAAGAGTAAGTTAGGGGATGTTGGTGGTACGCAAATAGAGACTCTCTAGATTTGCCACTACTACTGCTAATGAAGTTGAAGTCCCAAGTCTACATGATGAGTTCATCTCCCGCACTCCACCATCGCAGGTGCTTGCTCTAAGTTGACAGTGTGATAATTGGTTTCATGTTGCATATGTTGTCTAGCCTGTATTTCTTCTACTTTGATAAAATTGCACCTGCTGAGTTTATACGTTATACCTGTGGATATGACATGGCTTTCTGTGTCTAGAATACACTACATCTATCTATCATACCATGTTCTTACATCAAAGTACTGTTGTTGTGTATCCTGCATCAGTAACTCATGATTGGGCGCTTTTAACATGGCAGTTTGATAGTGGTTGCATCTTGCATTGATTTCTACGTTGTACTGCTTCTAATTTTTCGAATTGCCACTTATGACAAGACACTTTTAACTTGGCAGAGTAATATTGGTTGCATCTTTCATATAGTGTCTAGCTTGCATTACTTCTATTTTCCTGAAAATCCTTCTGCTTAGTTTGCACATCATAGCTGTGAATATGTCATGTCGTCCTATTTTTCTTACATATTCCATCCTCATACGGTTGTCTTACATCAAAGTATTGCTTGTCTGTATCATGCATCAATGAGTTCTGAAGAGTGATTTTATTCTTTTGTGTTGTGGGTACAGCTTGACATGGCAAAGTCAAAAAAGAGCAAGGAAAATAATATAGTAGGGAGTGTTGTTACTCATCGGGTGAAACGGAAAAGGTTCTGCCGTCGAGATTCTCTTTGGTACTTATAGTGCAATAGAAGGTCCAAGTCCATCGGCTAAATCTACAAACACAAGATCACCGCTCCACCAGCTGCAGCATCCGCTTCAACTGTATCAAAGATCTCAACCAGTTACTCATTCGTTTGCTCGGGCGGCGGTTCCCAAGCTGCCTTCACACCTAACACTACTTCGAAGCACTCACGACACAACAGACTTGGCAAGATCAGATGAACCTCATGAGCATCAACACCAAGACGGTACCTGACCGAGTCAAGTTGCAGTTGCATGCTCCTTTATATGTACTCTCACAGTTTGATGTACACTAACACTTTCCATATTCGTTGTTGAATTAGCACCACGGCGCAAGCGGAAACAGACATTAGGGATAATGCTTGACAGATTAACAAAATCTAAAGGAGGAAGAATGGAGATCCATTTTGAGGCAGGTTTAAAAAGGCCATGTGATGCTACAAAGTCAGCCAAGTTAGTATCAGAGGCAGCCGTTGCCGTTAGGTGTCATGCGCGTATCCTCCCAACGTGGATCCAGTACAGGAATGAGAAAGACAATACCCAATTTAACACCTTCCTTGGCCATTTATCCGTAAGTAATGTTATTCATCGCAATTAGTAATATTGTCTTGCTCTGTCCCATACTTTCTAGCTTCCTCCTAATAAGACTCACATTCTTTTTAAAACAGATGAGGTTCAAGTTGGATCCGAAAGATGATGCAACTAAGAAGCATGCACTAATGTTTTTCAGTCTGCTCTATGACAGTATCAGTACCACCTTAGAAAATCTCACTTTGAAGGCAAGGCTAACAATGAAATCGCCCAAACATCTCGAAAGGGAATATATTACAGATGAAGACCGACAGCCCTCGTTAAACACCGGTCCGATCCAAAGTATCAGGTAGGCTATATGTATTTGATCAGACCACATATTGAACTTGTATTTATGTATGTGCCTTACAAGTGTATCTTCTTCTAGGCTAACTGTTTGAAGAACAAAACCAACCATTCTAAAGTGAAATTCCAACAGACAACACGATCTCGTAGCTATATTGCACACTGCGAGGCTCTTGTAAATAGCTACTACTTCCTTCTTTTTTTGTGCCATATTATCGTATCTATATTGACTTGTTCCAAATACAGAGGAAAGCCCGTGCGGACCAAAAAGAACCTGAACCGAATGCAGTGCAAATCTTCAAGGATTGCCACACCAGTAAGATGAAGGGCATGAGCACACTAGTTCAAGCCGCTGTTGTAAGTCCTTACTCCTCCTGCCTTGAACTGATTGGTACTGTGATGTGTTCATTTAACTACTTGGTTTGCAGCCAATGTCAGTTACTCTGTTCATTTTTATACACAGTTGTCTTAACGTATCATTTCACCTTACATGGTTTAAAAGAGATGAAGGATATTCTTTTGGTCTTGATCTGTAATCTAGTTGTTATGTTCACGTGCGCACACAATGATAAAATAGCTTGTTTGTTTTATATCTGTTTGCCCATGATATGAATGATGTCATACTATGTTCATCCTACTTTAAACCATGTCTCTTTATCCTTAGATGTCAACGAATGTGAGGAAATAGACAATACAGTAGGCATGCTACATGGACATATGTTCCGAAAGTGATTTTATTATGTAGTTGGCACTACAATACATGCTAATGTATTACAGTAGTTCACCAAAATAAGTTATGTATAAATGTTTAACCTACTTTGTTTGTTTTTGTCTCATTAGTAACTCACTGGTACACTAATCTACAAGTTCAAACTTTCAGGAAGCAATGGAACAAATGATTGAACAGCCACAACTACCTGAAGGTGACGAGGCTACCACAGGCACAATGTCACCTCTTGCTGCAGTGCGTCAGTATCTCTCCACTAACAGTGCAGAAAGCACCTTCCTGCGTAATTTTGGGTTGGTTGTCAAAGTAACCTCGTCCAAATCGCCTACTAAACAAAATCTTCCTGCTAGACAGAGTGATATATCTGTGCTCCAGACACAAGTCCAATCCCTAATGGACATTGTTTCAGAAACAAGAATAGTGGTTGAGAAATGTCGTCAAGATATGAATGGTTTTGAAACTAGACTATCAGACATTCGCTTCGTTGTTGAAGAGCAATGGCGGAAAAAAGGTGGAGATCGTGTTGCTCCATCATCTACAGCCTGAAACATTAGCACTCATGTCAAATGATCTATGCTTCTATACATCTGATGGTACTTTTATCTGGAGGGACTGTAAACTTTATGCCAACAGGCCTTTTGTTGTATGATTGGAATTTATTTTGTTGTGATACAACATTTATGATGCTGCCACAGGCTGCAGTAATTATGACGCTATTTTTGTATAGTGTAGGTTTATCTTAGTAATGTATTCAGACGAAAGCTTCGTAGGAGCCCAACATGCCAACATTCGTCGGGCCCATTCCAATTGTGCTAAAAACGATCATGGGCCGAAATTGGCATGTAGCCCACTAAAAATATCTGGGCTTAAATTAGCATAAGCTTCCAAATTTTTCTGGTAGGCCTGTGCCCATAGTGGGCCTTTAACAGGACTAAATATAATTTGGGCCCTCAGTAAAAATAGGCCGTTTACACGTGTAAATATCTCGAGCCCATAAAAAACATGGGCCTTTAATAGACCTAAAGTGAGATTGGGCCCTGATTGTGCCAAATAACCCACTGGACTTAGCAGGCCAAAATGGTGGCCCATTTACGATGCGGATATTTGACAGGCCGAAATTCGGACAGGCCGTAAATGTGCCGACCTAATACACGGGCCTTTAACACGCCGGAACTTCAGTCGGTCTAGATTATCGTCATTTTATATGGGCCGTTAATGGGCCCTATATGACGTTGGGCCACATAAGGCCCATGGTTTACGTCCGGTGTTAACAGGCCGAAAATGACAATAGGCTGAAAGTGGCCCAAATCTATAGTGGGCCTCTAACAGGCCGAATGACACACATGGCCGAATATGACACAAATCCTTCACGGTCGTTTACGGGCCGAAAGTTTTGATGGCCTGTAAATGGGCCCAAATGAAGCCGGACCTTTAACAGGCCGGAAATACACCGGGCCGTAATTCGGCCCAATTACTTAGCGGACTGTTAACGGGCCAGAAGTGACCATGGGCTGCATTGATGACAAGTTTAGACCAGGCCGTTGACAGGCTGATTTGACAGAGAATGTTGGGCCTTTAGCTGGGCCGGCCCATTATGGTCTGCAGAATCTTGTGGGCCTTTAGCTGGGCCGACCCATTATGGTCCGCAAAATCTTGTGGGCCTTTAGCTGGGCCGGCCCATTATGGTCTACTAAATTTTGTGGGCCTTTAGCTGGGCCGACCCATTATGGTCCGTTAAATCTTATGGGCCTTCGGTTGGGCCAACCCATTTAAACTTTGTGGGCCACTTTTGGGCCAGTCCACGTGTCAACATATCCTAGGCTGTAGGATCGGAAGTATGTCTAGAGGGGGGTGATTAGACTACTTGACAACTTAAAAGTTTAGCCTTTTGATTAGGACAAGTTTTTAGCAAGTTCACAATGATGACCAAGTCAAGTATCACCCTACACATGCAATTCTAGAGTTATGGCAGCGGAAAGTAAATTGCACATGTAGTAAATAAGAGGTGGAGAAGAGCAAACGCAATTTGGAGACACGGAGATTTTTCTCGTGGTTCCGATAGGTGGTGCTATCGTCAATCCACGTTGATGGAGACTTCAACCCACGGAGGGTAACGGCGAGAGTCCACGGAGGGCTCCACCCACGAAGGGTCCACGAAGAAGCAACCTTGTCTATGCCATCATGGCCTCGTCCACGGAGGACTAGCCTTACTCGGGGTAGATCTTCACGAAGTAGGCGATCTCCTTGCCCTTACAAACTTCTTGGTTCAACTCCACATCTTGACGGAGGCTCCCAAGCGACACCTAACCAATCTAGGAGGCACCACCCTCCAAAAGGTAATAGATGGTGTTGGTGATGATGAACTCCTTGCTCTTGTGCTTCAAATGATAATCTCCCCAACACTCAACTCTCCTCACTGATTTTGCTGTGGTGGAGGAAGGGATTGAGTGGAAAGCAACTTGGGAAGGCTAGAAATCAAGTTTCATATGGTGGGAGTGGAGCAACTTGATCTCAACACAAGGGTAGGTAGTTTTCTTCTCAGAAATGTAAGGTAGGAGTGGTAGTTCTTTCGATGGCTCTCTCTGAATGAAGAGGAGGTGGAGGGTATTTATAGCCTCCACACAAAATCCAACCGTTACACACATTTGACCAATCTCGGTCAGACCGAAGTTGACAACTCGGTGAGACCGAAAGTTCAAATCTTGTGAACGTTGGGATTTTCGGTGGGACCGAAAATACAATCTCGGTTAGTCCGATTCTTCCAAAGTCTAGGGTTTGCCAATCTCGGTGGGACCGACTTTCTCATCTCGGTGACACCGATTTGAGTACAGAAGGTTACAGAAGCTTGGCAACACCAATTTCGGAATGACCGAGTTTGGAATCGGAAAATCCGAGATTCTTAGGGTTTGGGTATATGGCTGAGGTGGTTCATCTCGGTGTGGTGAGTTTATGGAATCGGTGGGACCGAGATTACTTATGGGTTTATGTTGGAATGAAAGATTGCTGATAGTTTGAGAGATAAATCATTAAGCACTTTGAGCAACCAGATCATCATCATAACCTCATCCCCTTTTAATAGTATTGGCTTTCCTATGGACTCAATGTGATCTTGGATCACTAAACCAAAAATGGAGTCTTGAGCTTTTGCCAATGTTTTCCTTAGCATTTTGAGGGGTCCACATCATCAGTCATTGCCATACCCATATCAATTGAACTTTACGAAATATTCTCAAGAATTAATTAGTTCAATGATATATATGTTGTTATTAATTACCAAAACCACCCGGGGATTAGTTGCACTTTCAATCTCCCCCTTTTTGGTAATTGATGACAACATATAGATCAAAGCTTCGACAAAAGATATAATCAATGAATAACATCGTCGCTTTGAGAAGTATGTGATAAGCAAGAGCTCCCCCTAAATTTGTGCATTATTTAAGATTTGCGTTTGAATGCAAATGCACAATCGATTAGGATCATGGGTCACTCTTCCATGTCACATACATCTTGGTGGAGCGCACAAAATGATAAGAATGAATAACATGCACTCAATCACCAATACATGAGTAAATGATCATACAAGATATAGATAGAATATGATAAGCATTAAGCACACATTAAGCATAGTATGATCAAGCACCCATCAAGATAGAGCAAACGTAGTATCAAACACACGAAATGTCTCGAAGAACTCAAAAGTATCTCAAGGAAAACCGCAAACGAAAGAGCAAAAACGAGCACTCTCTCTCTCGAAGTCCTATGATCTATACAATTTCTCCCCCTTTGGCAACAAGTTACCAAAAAGTTTGAAAGGTATAGAGCTAATCGTCAGTAGGGACTCTGCTGGCGGCTCCTGTCTGCGTCGATGGAGTGGAGATAGCTGCATCTGCAAAAGCTTCTGCTGAAGTCTGTGGAGCTGGAGGAGTGACACTTGGAGCTGGTCTTTGAACCGATGGAGCTGTAGGAGGTCTTGATGTAGTAGCCACAGGGTGCATCCTTTGGAATAGCAGTGATCTGGGCTTTGTGGAGCCTGCAGCAGGCTGCTCATAGTCATCTGGACTAGATCACCTTCCATCTCCTTCATGAGCTCTGCCTTCTCCCTCTTGGCTTCCTCTATGTCTGCCTCAAGCTTGTTGACGGTGACCTGCACTTCAGTCAGCTTGACGTCCAGAGCATGGAACTTATCTTCAACTATCCTCTCAAGGCTCTCCACGAGACGCACTATGCTGGCAAAGCGTAGTTCAATCCTCTGAGTGGCTTCAAGTAGTTGTTCTCCAACGCTCTTGGGCTTTGCTGCTGCTTCCTTCTCAGCTTTGGCTTGTTTGGCAGCTTCAGTCTTAGCATGTCCTTCCACAGATGTGGGAGCATCCTCAGTCATCACAACTTCGTTGTCTTCATGTTCAGGCTGCAATGGCAAGTGGGGTCTATCCAACAGGTAGGTGTCCGTGCCAAACTTGGCATTAATGAGCATCTGAATATGCGGAGCAAACCCACACGACCTCTTACAGTCTGCTGCTGTCCTCTTGATAGTCTCTACTATCGTGTCCATCACCTTAAAAGGTGTCTTCTGATCCAGAATGTGCAGCATGTTGATAGAGTAGCCTCTTATCATGCGGTGGTCTCCTGACTTGGGCATCAAAGTATGCCTCAGAATGGTGTTGGTGGTTGGGAGACCTGCCTGAAGATGGTAGACTGATCCAAGCTTCCATATCTCAACATCCTTGTCAGGTACCTCATTGTACATGTTCCTCATCGACTCATGATTTTTCTTTGGAATGCCATAGACATCAACATCATCGTCCCTTGATACTGGTGCATTCAGAACGCTCTCCATTCTTCAACAGTTGAATGGAATCTCGTCCTTCATCATCCATACAATTCGCCATCTGGATAGAAGTGGCGGTGGCATAGAACGCATGATCATCTCATCATTCCAAGCGAATACCGACCAACAAACTCAGCAACTCCACAAGCGGTGAAGCTCTCATGCACATGTGGGAAATAGTCTCGTGCTCTTCACGTCGATGTATTCCCAATCAACATACACGTGTCGGCAACAATTGGCTTCTTATCCATAAGAACTGTCTCATAGAAATCTTGTTGCTCTCTCGGTGTGGAACCGTGAGTCAACAGTGTCCTTCTCCACGGTGGCATATGGATCAATTTGCCTCCATAGCCGAGACCTTTGTCCTTCCTTTCCTTCATATTTTCAGCTCGAGGATGAGCATCATTATGAACTGGCGGTTTACATCTGAGCTTGACAAAACATGTGCCTCTTCATCGATTCAGCAGTGGCACATTGTCCTTCTTCTTTCTCAAGCGAAATGTTTCTCACAGTCTTCTTTGGCTTGGCAGCAGATTTGGCTTGGGCTGCCTTTCTTTGGAGCTGATGGCTTAGCTTTTGTGGCTGCTCCTGCCTCGATGGCATCTCCCATCAACTTCGCTTCGAGGAGGCTGAGGTGCTTCCTCATCAAAATCATCATCATCGACTTCTTCATGAACTAGCCTCTTCCTCTTGGAAGTTTTCTTGATCTTCTTTGGAGGTTTCTTCTTCCATGCTCAGCTTCTTTGCAATCTGTGGACTTCTTCACCTTCTTGGTGCCTTTCTTTGACTGTTGCCCTTGATAGCCCTTGGCAACCACTTGCCTTTTTGGCTTGGAAGTAATCTCCTCATCTGCAACAAAGTCAGAATCCTCCTCATCTGAATTCTTCTTCTTCCTGGCCCTGGTGGCAGCTGCAGGCAAACCACTTGGAGTGCTTCTCTCTCCATCATCTGAAAAACTGCTTGCTTCAGGACTTGTCACTGCCTCTGGAATCTCAACTGGTAGTTCAGACCTGTTCTGGCTGTCACTTGCATCAGACATGACTGACAACCTGTGAATAGAATAGGTATAGGCAGAATGGAAGAGTTATCACAAACTGCAGAGGATTTTGCAAAAAGAATGAGTTCAAACATTAGTCTTAGGTTTTCACAGAATACATTTCGGTCTGACCGAGTCTATAAATTCGGTGAATCCGAAGTGTCTAAACCTAACCGTACACACCACTTTCGGTTGGACCGAAATGGGTTTCGGTCTAGCCGAGAGCACTAGGGTTTCACTGAATCTTCACTTGGTCTTACCGATTTACACAACTCGGTTTAACCGAACGTCTGAAAGGTAATGGCCAGAGGCCAAATCGGTTAGTCCGAGAATGTAGATTCGGTCACACCGAGATGTGTTCGTGAAACCTAACCTAAAATTTTCACTCGAATTTTGTTCTAAGACCTAATTTGCTGGATAGGAAGATTTCAATCTTGGCAAGAAGCTAGGAAAAACCTATCGTGCATAGAATCAGCGGTAGAAGCACGAGAGGGATGAAACTCACCCAATCTGGTGGAGCTTCACTCGGCGGCAACGGTGCGGTGGGATTGACCGTTGACGGCGATGGAGACCATGGCGAGGGCGCCTGCGCGGCAGCGAGCGATCCGAAGACCACGGCGGCAAATAAGGGTTTGAGGGCGAGGCGTTTGAAGAAGTAATCAACGCGCTGTCCTCGGTATATATACCCTTCGGTGTCGGTGGGACCGAGATGGAAAACTTCGGTGGGACGAGATGGTTAGCTGCGTGCGATTACACACTTCGATCACGCCGAAATTATAACTTCGGTTTCACCGAGGTGAAAACCTAGATCAATCCAAGTGACTTGATCATCCGATTTGAGTATATTGGTTTGACCGAAAGTACTTAGAAGGTTTTGGAATTTAGGCTTTTGACGGATCGGTGGCTCCGAGTGCTCCTCACTCGGTCTGTCCGAAAAAGTCTTGTTCAAAGTTTGTGATATAAGCATGAATAGAGTTTTAGACAAGAAAGCATAGATAGCTAGGGGAGGACCTTAGGCATTCTTGTCCATCCATTTGGTCAAAAAGAAAAAATCCATAAGACCAAAGCAACAAATGGATGTCCTCGAATGGATTAAATCATGCATCCAACATGCTCACACAATAAGATAGCAAATAAAATATGTGTCAAACATGCACAAACAAAACTCTAGCAACTAGCACACAATTTGGCGATGACTAGGTCATCTATATATGAGTGTATTGACTTAGGAGTCAAATGAGAACATTTGATCATAGGTCATACTCATCGTTTAAGCACAAGTGGGGTTACCACTTTTCAATAAAGCATTAATGTGTTCACATCATTAGAAGATGCTTTAGCTCAATTCTTTAGAGCAAAGCTCCCCCTTGATGTGAGAACCCCTTTTAAAGGGTCAAACTAACCTTGGGTTGTCGTTGAAGACTTCATGTAGATGTTGAAGATGTGGATGCTCAATGTTGATGAAGATCACCAAGAGTTGGGAGCAATCCTTTGGATTCGGGCACTTTCAATACCTACATGGGTTAGTCCCACAAGGAACAAACAAGGATTTCCATGGACATAGATTGAAGTACACAATAGATGATGTCCATGAAAGCAATGATTACCTTATCCCTTGACTTACCAACAAGAGGGTTTGTGACTCCATGAACTAGTGCAAGATGTGGAAGTTGATTGCACAAGTTCTTTGCCAAAATGAATGTGAGTGAAGTATGTTGGCGGAGTCACCCTCAAGAACTCTCTAGTTCTTCTTCTTCGGGATCCACATCATCTTGATGGGAATCCTTGGGGTAGTAGTTGAGCTTGTCGAAGTAGAACTTGAAGTTGCCTTGGGAACCCACTTGACCATGGCCTTGGGTGCTTCAATGAATGCATCAATCTCCTCTTGAAGCTTGTCCTTGCCTTTTAGCTTGTGGTCTTGTGGTGGAAGGTCGTCTTGAGCTTGTTCCTCATTGGAAGAAGTAGGATCATACTTCTCTTCTTGAGAAACAAACTTTGGAGTGGGATATTGACCTTCTTCCCATTCAACACCCTCGGCGTTGAACTTTCGCTCAAAACCAATTCCTTGATTCTTCCGGTGTCTTCCTTGTTTGCGAACAATTTCCTCAAAGCTCTTGCTTCCGGCAAGACTCTTGTAGACACCTTTCTCTATAATCCCTTTCAATAGACTATTTTCTTGCTCAAGTGAAACTTGGCTTGAAACATTGTTATTGGAATTAAGAGAACTACTAGAAGTAACAACATTAGATTTAGCATGATTATTGTTACTACTAGATGAAGAATTTCTCTTATGCTTGTCATGCTTAGTTTTAATAGGTGGCAAGAAATTATACAAGAGAAGTCGTTTGGCAAGATATGAAGAACTCTTCTTTCGAAGATCGTCATTGATAGCTTTTAGAAACTCATGTTCTTGCTCTAGATTGAGCTTCTCGAAGCGTAGCTTCTCATGAGATCTTAGGAGCTCTCTATGATCTTCTTGAGTTGTTTCATGAGCTAACTTAAGAGTGTTTAGTTCTTTAGTTAGACGCTCAATCTCCTTCATAGCATTGTCATTCGACTCTTCTCGACTATAAAGACTATTAGCATGTTCATCATTACTAAGCTCATTAGATTTATCATGTAAAAGCTCATCTTCACCAAGCAAGTCATCCTCATCACTATCAAAGTCAATAAACTCAGGATGTGATACCTTGGGGCCTTATGCCATGAAGCATCTTCCAATTCCCTCATTTGGTGAATCAAATATGTCATAGGAGTTGGAGTTGGAGGACACGAGAGCAAGACCGGCAACACCTTCATCTTGACTATATTCGGAGTTGGAGTGATAGCTTCTTTGGAGTGATTGTCGAGTCGGAGCGGAAACCCATTCACCAACATGAGCTTGATGTTTTCTTCTTGTGTAGCTCCTTGATGACTTGTCTTTCCTTTCCGAATCCTTGCTTCTCCGAGAGGATCTTCGTTCATAACGATCATCTCTACTCCTTCTCTCTTTTCGAGGTGACTCTTCCCTTGAGCTTCTTCTTCTTGGAGATTCTTCTCTTCTCTTGTGGGGAGTCGAACACTCATTTGAGTAGTGTCCGGGTCTTCCACAATTGTAGCAGTTTCGATCACGACTAGAAGATCTCTTATCATCATATGATCTAGACTTTGAGCTTCTTTCCTTGCTTCTACTCTTGTAGAATTTGTTGAAGTTCTTCACCATTAGGCTTATCTCTTCATTGGAAACTAGCTTGTCACTTGAGGATGTGGGAGCTTCAACTGTAGCTTTGTAAGCACCACTTGACTTGTTGTGAAGCTCTTCCTTATCTTTAAGTGTCATCTCATGAGCAACAATTCTTCCAATGACTTCGGTAGGCTTGAGATCTTTGTAGTTTGGCATCATTTGGATCAAAGTGCACACGGTGTCATACTTTCCATCCAAAGCTCGAGGATCTTCTTGATGATGAATCGGTCGGTCATTTCTTCGCTTCCTAAGCCTGCCATCTCATTGGTGATGAGAGCAAGCCTAGAGTACATTTCAGGTGACTCCTTCACCTTCCTTCATCTTGAACTTGTCAAGTGACCTTGAAGAACATCTAGCTTTGATTCCTTCACGGACTCGGTACCTTCGTGCATTTCACCAAAGTATCCCAAATCTCTTTTGCATTCTCAAGGCGGCTGATCTTGTTGAACTCCTCGGGACACAAAGCATTGAAGAGAATGTCACAAGCTTGAGCATTGTTCGTAACATCCGCAACTCATCGCCAGTAGCTTCGCGATCCGAACTTTTCCTTCCTCGAAGAACTCACCTTGCAAGCCAACACAAATAATGCCCCATGCGGCGGGGTTATGTCCAAGAATATGCATTTTCATTTTGTGCTTCCAACTAGCAAAGTTTGAACCATCAAAGTAAGGACCTCTCTGAAAATTACCCTCACTAGGCGCCATACTCTCCTAGGTTGTGAAACCAAGCTTATGGAATCAATTGCAATGAAACCAATCCAATGGAGACCAAAGCTCTGATACCACTTGTAGGATCGGAAGTATGTCTAGAGGGGGGGTGATTAGACTACTTGACAACTTAAAAGTTTAGCCTTTTGATTAGGACAAGTTTTAGCAAGTTCACAATGATGACCAAGTCAAGTATCACCCTACACATGCAATTCTAGAGTTATGGCAGCGGAAAGTAAATTGCACATGTAGTAAATAAGAGGTGGAGAAGAGCAAACGCAATTTGGAGACACGGAGATTTTTCTCGTGGTTCCGATAGGTGGTGCTATCGTCAATCCACGTTGATGGAGACTTCAACCCACGGAGGGTAACAGCTGCGAGAGTCCACGGAGGCTCCACCCACGAAGGGTCCACGAAGAAGCAACCTTGTCTATGCCATCATGGCCTACGTCCACGGAGGACTAGCCTTACTCGGGGTAGATCTTCACGAGTAGGCGATCTCCTTGCCCTTACAAACTTCTTGGTTCAACTCCACATCTTGACGGAGGCTCCCAAGCGACACCTAACCAATCTAGGAGGCACCACCCTCCAAAAGGTAATAGATGGTGTTGGTGATGATGAACTCCTTGCTCTTGTGCTTCAAATGATAATCTCCCCAACACTCAACTCTCCTCACCGATTTTGCTGTGGTGGAGGAAGGGATTGAGTGGAAAGCAACTTGGGAAGGCTAGAAATCAAGTTTCATATGGTGGGAGTGGAGCAACTTGATCTCAACACAAGGGTAGGTAGTTTTCTTCTCGAAATGTAAGGTAGGAGTGGTAGTTCTTTCGATGGCTCTCTCTCACGAATGAAGAGGAGGTGGAGGGTATTTATAGCCTCCACACAAAATCCAACTGTTACACACATTTGACCAATCTCGGTCGGACCGAAGTTGACAACTCGGTGAGACCGAAAGTTCAAATCTTGTGAGCGTTGGGATTTTCGTGGGACCAAAAATACAATCTCGGTTAGTCCGATTCTTCCAAAGTCTAGGGTTTGCCAATCTCGGTGGGACCGACTTTCTCATCTCGGTGACACCGATTTGAGTCTGAAGGTTCTGAAGCTTGGCAACACCAATTTCGAATGACCGAGTTTGGAATCGGAAAATCCGAGATTCTTAGGGTTTGGGTATATGGTGAGGTGGTTCATCTCGGTGTGACTGAGTTTATGGAATCGGTGGGACCGAGATTACTTATGGGTTTATGTTGGAATGAAAGATTGTTGATAGTTTGAGAGATAAATCATTAAGCACTTTGAGCAACGGATCATCATCATAACCTCATCCCTTTTAATAGTATTGGCTTTCCTATGGACTCAATGTGATCTTGGATCACTAAACCAAAAATGGAGTCTTGAGCTTTTGCCAATGTTTTCCTTAGCATTTTGAGGGGTCCACATCATCGGTCATTGCCATACCCATATCAATGAACTTTCGAAATATTCTCAAGAATTAATTAGTTCAATGATATATATGTTGTTATTAATTACCAAAACCACCCGGGGATTAGTTGCACTTTCATAGGCCCATCTCGACCGTTGGATGAGTGGCAATTTGTGCCAACGCGAGCTGACACGTGGATTCGTCAGCCAATGAGAATTTTACATGTGGAAAATCGGCATTGGTCGTGGCTGTTAACGGGCTATCGGATCCAAAATCCGACCCGATAGCTTAACGGTGTTCCGTTACGGTGGATGCCACGTGTCGGTCACCCTTGACGAAAGCACTTCTGTGACGCGTGATTTATCGTCATAGAAGTGGACACTTCCGTGATGATAATTTTGGTAATGTCATGGAACATTTCTACGTCAGCACAGGTATGACTATCTAGATTCTGTCATAAATTTGTCATGGATGTACATGCATGACAAAAAACGCGACCTACTGTGACAAACACGTATCATCACGGAAGTGGATTTTTTTTGTAGTGGATCCTAAAAAAATTAGTGAAATTTGAGGAGAGGAAAGATAAAACATCTACGTTAGGAGACCTCACTAGAGTGACGAAGGGACTGAGGAGTAAAAAGAATCCTACTCTTCGATATATATAATCCTAAGACTCAAAACATTTTGTTCTAGACTCAACAACGTCAGCGATTCGATCAAGCAAGGGGCTCCTAAGTCGGGGATGGATCTGATTACCAACTTGTAACACCCACGATGCGGCTATATCTCTCACATGTCGAGGCCCGACTTAGGGGCATAACCGCATGGTGGTTTTGTCGCAAGAAGGGTCATCTTCACACAATCCCATGTAATGAACAAGAATGGGATAAAGAGTTGGCTTACAATTGCCACTTCACACATTGAACATATAATTCATACATCATTCAGAGTACACACATAGTCCGATTACGGACAAATACAAATGAATAGAAGATAACCCCAAATGCTAGATCCCCGATCGTCCCAACTGGGCTCCACTACCGATCAACATGAAACGAAACATAGCAACGACCAAGATCTTCATTGAGCTCCCATCTGAGCTCGGTTGCATCACCTGCACTGGTATCATCGGCACCTGCAACTGTTGTGATAGTATCTGGTGAGTCACGAGGAATCAGCAATCTCAAAACCCACAAGATCAAGACTATTTAAGCTTATCGGTTGAAGTGGTAATGATGTGGAGTTGTAGCAAGCACTAAGCAAATATGGTGGCTAACATACGCAAATAAGAGCAAGAAGAGAAGCAACGGAATGGTCAAGAAGCTAGACGTGATCAAGAAGTGATCATGAAACTACTTACGGACAATCATAAAACAAAGACCGTGTACACTTCCCGGACTCCGCCGAAAAGAGACCATCACGGCTACACACGCGGTTGATGCGTTTAATTTAAGTAAAGTGTCAAGTTCTCTACAACCGGATATTAACAAATTCCCATCAGCCACATAACCACGGGCATGGCTCTCGAAAGGTTATACCCTGCAAGGGTGTCCCAACTTAGCCCATCACAAGCTCTCATGATCAGCGAAGGATATTCCTTCTCCCGAGAAGACCCGATCAGTCTCGAAATCCTGGTTACAAGACATTTCGGCAGTGGTAAAACAAGACCAGCAAGACCGCCCGATGTGCCGACAAATCCCGATAGGAGTCGCACGTATCTCGTTCTCAGGGCACACCAGATGGGCAAGACGTCGGGTTGACATCGCCCGGTTCAGACTAACACTTAGAGAAGCACTGGCGGGGGGTAGAGTAAAGATGACCCTCGGGGCTGCATACCCCAAGGGAGGGTTATAGGTTGTTAGGCAAATGGAAAACCAAAGTTGGGCCTTGCTGGAGGAGTTTTATTCAAAGCGAACCGTCAAGGGTTCCCATAAATCCGACCACGTAAGGAACGCAAAATCAAGGAACATAACACCGGTATGACGAAAACTAAGGCGGCAAGAGTGGAACAAAACACCAGGCAAAAGGTCGAGCCTTCCACCCTTTACCATGTATATATATGCGTTAATTAAATAAGAGATATTGTGATATCCCAAAATGATCCTGTTCCAACATGGAGCAAACTTCAACTTCACCTGCAACTAACAACGCTATAAGAGGGGCTGAGCAAAGCGGTAACTTAGCCAAACAACGGTTTGCTAGGAAAGGTGGGTTAGAGGCTTGACATGGCAATATGGGAGTCATGGTAAACAAGTGATAGGCAGCGCAACATAGCGATAGAATGAAGCAACTAGCAAGCAAAGATAGAAGTGATATCGAGGGTAATGGTCATCTTGTCTGAGATCCCGCAAGGAAGAAGAACGCGCCCAAGAAGAAGATAAATGGACATAGTCGAACAAATCCTCACAACTCCGGAATGAAACCGAAGCTAACGAGAGAAGCAAACCGGAAAGAAGCAAACAACATGGTAAACCAGCAATCATATGCATGGCATGATGCACAAACAAGTATGATGCATGTCCGGTGTAATAAGGCATGGCATGGCAAAGTGCAACAAACAATTCTACAAATTAAGTGGAGCACAATATGAAACGAGTTGCATATTGACGAAACACCACATTTGGTTTATTTAGTTCGCTCTCGCTTAGGTGCCCAACAATATTAAATGTTGTTAGACATGGCAAGAGGTGAAGCAAAAGTAAACTAACTATTTGGGCAAGTTTAAATGAGGCCGGAACAACAAACAACAATTCTGGAAAATCCTCATGTCCATATTTCGAACTTGGTACTGTTCTACCCTAAACCATATTTTAATGTTGTTAAACAGGAAAATAACGTCCAACAAGTTAATCTATGAATTTTTCTAGACAATTTACATATAAAGTTTGTTAAAAACCGAGCTACAGTTAATTAGTTATGAAATAAACCATTTTAACATGGCATTTAGGAAAATTTAAACAAACTGCATTTTAAACATGGATGAAAGTTGAATATTATGAAACTAGATGAAATCCTAAGCATTTTACATGTTTAAATCATTTTAAACCAATGCACGGTTTATTAGATATAATATGCATGAACATGGAGGGGTAACCTATAAATATGTAGTTTTCTGGATAATAGGCAAATTCGTCCAAGGGAAAAAACACTACCGGGCTAAATCTGAACACAGGCTCAATAGGAACAGGGGGCAGCTCACCCATGGGCTACGGCCCGGTTCGGTGGAGGAGGCAGGTCGGCTGAGGAGGCGCTGACTAGGACGGATCTGGAGGGAGCGACGCAGTCAACTGGCGCAGGTGGGGCGAGCGGGACTTGGCGCTGCGGTCCACGCTGGAAGCAGAGGAATGACGTGACGACAAGGGCAGAGCTGGCCTGATGCAGAGGAAGCAGACGCAAAGTCCGGCGGCAGGGGAGGCATGCATCAGGGTGGTGGAGGCCTTCCCGGCGGTGGACTTGATGGATCATCGCAGGAGAAGGCCCTTGGCAGCCATAGCGGAGCTTTCGCTGCTCCTGCACCTGAGGAGAGAGAGAGAGACTGGGGCATGAGAGAGAGGTTAGGGAAGGGGGACAGGATGGAGAGTACAAGGAAGCAGGGGAGCAAAGCAGCGGTGACCTGGAACTCCGGCGGCTGGCCACGGGTGATGTTGGCGACGGGAGGTGCGGGATCGAGTCTCTGTTCGAGCACAAGGTGGAGCAGGGCCAGGAGGAGGAGGCGACAAGGTGCCCTGGTTGCTGCAGGCACGCGGACGACAAGGATGTCGGGACGGCGTGGATCCGGGCAGCGAGGCGGCTGCAAGGGGATTTGGGCACTGGATGGCTGCATCGATCTGGTTGGGTGGAGATGGATCTGGAGGGATCCCGAGGTGGAAGAAGACTGGCGGCAGCGGCTAGGAGGATGGGACAAGGCTCCTAATTTCTAGGGTTGGATCTTGGGTTAGACTAATATATATATAGCAGATGGATTTAGGTTAGGGGATATCTAGCCCCTCCGATCGCAATCGGGCGACCGAGAAATAAATAGGTAGGGGGTCCAAATAAGAAAACGGAGATGTTTTATAGATGTTTGGGGATGATCTGAATCCAACGGTGACGACTGTGCGGGTCGGGTTCGGGACAGCTGTTGGACGCACGAGACGGGTCTATGCACTGCGCAAAGAGGGGTTAGGCGGTCAGACAAGAGGGACTTGAAAAATCCCGTTTGTCTCAGAACGGTCAAAGAAGGCAAGGGGAACATGGCAGCTACGAACGGGTGTGAGTTTTATGAAAACATGCGGATGCAATGCACATGATGCCATGAGATGAGATGCATGACATGAACAAAATGCACAACAAAAGACAAAAACCCAAGCACGAAGCAAATATCATAACACATAGCCAAAAATGGCAAGAGTTGGAGTTACAAATATGGAAAGTTGCATCCGGGGTGTTACAACACTCCATCATTACAAGAGGATCTCGTCCCGAGATCTAGGATGGCACCGGAGAGAAACAGAAGAGGAAGAGAAGAGATAAAACTAAGTTGCCTCTTCGACAAATGAGTGAAACCAAAGAACCTTGATAGGTTGAAAAGTTGAAAGAAAGAACATTACATAGTTGAACACAATTGAGATCACTGCGGTAGAAAATAGAAACAAGGAACACCATGTGAACCTTGGAGGTTGCAAAGCTATGAATGACGAGTACAATGGCCAAGAAGGAATTGGAACTAGTCTGGTTGAAACGAGATAAACAAGGAACAAGGAAGAACAAATTCGGACATCACTCCGGTTGAAAAGAGATGCAAGACTTGATAAGATGAAAAGAACTTGAAAAGAGGACACAACACTCCGGTTAAATGGATAAGAATGAAAAGAACACGATCCTCAATTCGCGATGATGAGTGAAGAGAGCAACATTACAATGCCTCCGGAAGAAAGAATAGAAGATAGATCACTAGAATAACAGAATGCAGAAGAAAATGCCAACTTCTGTCACAAATGAACTTGGAAAGCACCCTTCCAAGAAGGTTATGACAGAGTTGTTGAAAAACCAACAACGAAAGGAATAAGCTTGTAGTGGACTTATGGAAAACTTCTCAAAATTGAGGCGAAATTCTGGCACTACAGTAACAAATAATATAATTGATAACACCGACGAGATGAAAATTTCTTCCGCCAAGATGATAGAGAGATAACTTGGATCATTGATAAACACCACAATAGCAACATTCCTTAGGGAAGGTTTGAGGTGAAATATGACACAAGATAACTCCAACGAAGAGATTAGTGGATTTAAAATGCCTCATTCTTGACAACATGTGAATCGCGAAACATGAATGGAAATTGTCAAGAATGATATAACACCACCTCAAAAGATAAGGTATAAGTTTTTTCCCTGCGTATGCACCGTTGTGACAGTTCTTCATGCTGAGACACCACGTGATGATCGGGAGTGATAGGATATATGTTCACATACAACGGGTGCAAGATAGTTTTGCACATGAAGAATACTCAGGTTAAACTTGATGAGCCTAGCATGTACAGACATGGCCTCGGAACACTGGAGACCGAAAGGTCGAATGTGAATCATATCGTAGATATGATCAACATAGGGATATTCACCATTGATGACTACTCCATCTCACGTGATGATCGAACATGGTTTAGCTGATTTGGATCACGTATCATTTAGATGACTTGAGGGATGTCAATCTGAGTGGGAATTCTTAAGTAATATGATTAACTAAACTTTAATTTATCATGAACTTAGTCTTGATAGTATTTGCAAATTACGTTGTAGATCAATAGCTCGCGTTGTAACTCCCCTATGTTTTTTGATATGTTCCTAGTGAAAACTAAGTTGAAAGATGATAGTAGCACTGATGTGGACTGGGTCCGTGATATGAGGATTATCCTCATGGATGCACAGAAGAATCATGTCCTTAATGCACCGCTAGGTGACAGACCTATTGCAGGAGCAGATGCAAACGCTATGAATGTTTAGCAAGCTCAATATGATGACTACTTGATAGTTTAGTGCACCATGCTTTACGGCTTAGAATCAGGACTTCAAAAATGTTTTGAACGCCACAGAGCATATGATATGTTCCAAGAGCTGAAATTGGTATTTTAGACTCATGCACATGTCGAAAGGTATGAGACCTCTGACAAGTACTTTGCCTACAAGATGGAGGAGAATAGCTCAGCTAGTGAGCATGTGCTCAGAATGTCTGGGTACTACAATCGCTTGAATCAAGTGGGAGTTAATCTTCCAGATAAGATAGTGATTCACAAAGTTCTCTAGACACTATCACTAAGCTACTAGAACTTCGTGATGAACTATAATATGCAAGGGATGACGAAACAATTCCTGAGCTTTTCGCGATGATGAAATCGGCAAAGGTAGAAATCAAGAAAGTGCATCAAGTGTTGATGGTTAACAAAACCACTAGTTTCAAGAAAAAGGGCAAGGGAAAGAAAGGGAATTTCAAGAAGAATGGCAAGCAAGTTGTCACTCCTGTGAAGAAGCCCAAAGCTAGACCTAAGCCTGAAACTGAGTGCTTCTACTACAAAGGAAATGGTCACTAGAAGTGGAACTACCCCAAATATTTGGCGGATAAGAAGGATGGCAAAGTGAACAAAGATATATTTGATATACATGTTATTGATGTGTACCTTACTAGTTCTCGTAGTAGCCCCTGGGTATTTGATACCTATTCGGTTGCTAAGATTTGTAACTCGAAACAGGAGTTGCAGATAAATGGAGACTAGTTGAGGGTGAAGTGATGATGTGTGTTGGAAGTGGTTCCAAGATTGATATAATCATCATCGCACACTCCCTACACTTTTGGGATTAGTGTTGAACCTAAATAAATGTTATTTGGTGTTTGCGTTGAGCATGAACAAGATGAGACCGTGTTTATCGCAATACGGTTATTCATTTAAGACAGAGAATAATTGTTATTTTGTTTACATGAATAAAACCTTCTATGTTCATACACCCAATGTTACTGGTTTATTGAATCTCGATCGTAGTGATACACATATTCATAATATTGATGCCAAAAAATGCAAAGTTGATAATGATAGTGCAACATACTTGTTGCACTGCCGCTTAGGTCATATTGGTGTAAAGCGCATGAAGAAACTCCATGCTAATGGGCTTTTGGAATCACTTGTTTATGAATCATTTGATACTTGTGAACCATGCCTCATGGGCAAGATGACTAAAACTCCGTTCTCCGGAACAATGGAGCGAGCTGATACGTCTCCATCGTATCTACTTTTCCAAACACTTTTGCCCTTGTTTTGGACTCTAATTTGCATGATTTGAATGAAACTAACCCAGACTGACGTTGTTTTCAGCAGAACTGCCATGATGTTGTTTATTGTGCAGAAAACAAAAGTTCTTGGAATGACCTGAAAATCCACGGAGATAAGTTTTGGAAAATATAAAAAATATTGGCGAAAGAATCAAGGCTAGGGGGCCCACACCCTGTCCACGAGGGTGGGGGCGCGCCCTCCCCCCTGGGCGCGCCCCCTGTCTCGTAGGCACCCTGACGCTCCACCGACCTCAACTCCAACTCCATATATTCCATTTCGCGGAGAGAAAAATCAGAGAGAAAGTTTCATCGCATTTTACGATACGGAGCCGCCACCAAGCCCTAATCTCTCTTGGGAGGGATGATCTGAAGTCCGTTCGGGGCTCCGAAGAGGGGGATTCATTGCCGTCGTCATTATCAACCATCCTCCATCACCAATTTTATGATGCTCACTGTCGTGCGTGAGTAGTTCCATCATAGGCTTGCTGGACGGTGATGGGTTGGATGAGATTTACCATGTAATCAAGTTTGTTTTGTTAGGGTTTGATCCCTAGTGAGGGAGTCCTGGACTAGGGGGTGTCCGGACAGCCGGACTATCAATATCCGCCGGACTCCCAGACTACGAAGATAGAAGATTGAAGACTCCGGCTCGTGTCCGGAAGGTACTTTCCTTGGCGTGGAAGGCAAGCTTGGCAATACGGATACGTAGATCTCCTACCATTGTAACCGACTCTGTGTAACCCTAGCCTCTCCGGTGTCTATATAAACCGGAGGGCCTTACGCCGTAGGACGAACATTACATCTCAACAATCATACCATAGGCTAGCTTCTAGGGTTTAGCCTCTTTGATCTCGTGGTAGATCTACTCTTGTACTACCCATATCTTCAATATTAATCAAGCAGGACGTAGGGTTTTACCTCCATCGAGAGGGCCCGAACCTGGGTAAAAACATTGTGTCCCTCGTCTCTTGTTACCATCCGCCTAGGCGCACGATTCGGGACCCCTACCGAGATCCGCGGTTTTGACACCGACATTGGTGCTTTCATTGGAAGTTCCTCATGTGCGTCCCGATAGGCTCGATGGCATCTTCAACCATCAACGCTGTCGAGGTGAGACTTTCTCCCGGACAGATCTTCGTTCGGGCGGCTTTGCATGCGGGCAATTCTCTTAGCCATCCGGAGCAGATCGAAGCTACGCCCCTGGCCGTCGAGTCAGATTCGAAGCTTGAACTTCACGGCCGATGACCGCGGAGACTTGATCTTGACGGACTCGAGCCACAGCCAAGCGCTGCGCCTTTGTGGCGATGGGCATGACCTAGCTCTGCCACGACGGTGCTTTGGTGGCCCTTTTCGGATCCGCTCCGGCCATTAGCCCGAGCCGATTGCCCATGTCGAGGGCGGTGGATAGACGCCGCCTACAGGGCTTCAACATCCATGGCGATGGGCGAATACCAATCTTGTCCCTGCGAAACTTCGTGATCCCGAGGCGCCGGACTCCTCGCCGGACTCCGAGCCTCCCGCGCCCCTACCAATTAAACCGGATTGGGCACCGGTTATGGAATTCACCGCCACGGACATCTTCCAAACTTTCGCCTTTTGGCGATATCCTGAATTCCTGAAGCATCTCGCTTCTCGGGAGAATCTGGCCGGACTATGGCCGGGGCGGTTGGAGTTCGGACGACGAAGAAATTCAGAGCCCACCCACCACCCACTTTGTAGCCACTGCCGAGGATTTAACCGACATTCTAGATTACGACTCAAGACATCGGCGCTATGGACGGCGATCTTTGGAGATTTATCGAGAACCAGCGCCTCTGAGGCACTTTGAAAGCCACCTCGTCATATGATGTTTACATGGTGGACACCCCAAAAGAAGGATGGCGAAGATGCAATGAGGCGCACTCTCTAAAGAAGCAGCCCAAACGCCGGCGGCGTCGGCGCCGCGCTCTAAATCCCGCCACAACAAGAATATAGATTCCGCACGAAATAACAATACCCAGAGAGTGCGAAGACAACCCCTCCAAAGAAGACTCGGTAGCAGGAGGATGCGAGAAGCAAGCCCTCACGAAAGGGCGGCGAAGAAAAGGTTGAGGATCATAACTATATCGTCCCTCCGAAGGCAGAAACAAGCCTCAATGACGACAGAACTCGTCGCCCGAGGAGCTGTCGAACAAGAGCTTTTCAAGCTCAAGCTCATCGCTACAAAGAAGAAGCCTCAAGAAGGAAAACGGAAGCTCAAAACAGCGGAAGACGCTCCGAATAAGATGGAGCAAAGTACTCAAAACCCAGATAATCTGGCAATGGCCACCAATCGAAGAGCTACCCGGCGTAAGCTGCTTCGAGATTCGACGAGGAGGCCATAGAGCCCCCACCGTCAATGGCCCAGCCAGTCCATCTATGGACCCAAAAAGAAAGCCCCAAGAAGCAAAGCAACACGTCAAGTGTCCGGACGATAGCGGCACATACAAGTCTGGGCGCCGCACACCCACTATGCTTCACCGACGAGGTCTTTGGATCACGAATTCCCAGCAGGGTTTAAACCCATAAACATAGAAGCCTACGATGGAACAACAGACCACAGAGTCGGATAGAAGACTATATATTGCATATACATATGGCCAGAGGAGACGATCTCCACGCCATAAAATATCTACCCCTCAAGCTCAAAGGGCCAGCCCGTCATTGGCTCAAAAGCCTCCCAGAAAACACTGTTGGAAGTTGGGAAGAGCTCGAGGAAGCGTTTAGAGCAAATTTTCAAGGGACTTATGTCCGGCCTCCGGATGCAGATGACCTAAGTCACATAACTCAACAGCCCGGAGAGTCGGTAGCGGAATTGCAGGAACAGGTTCCTTACCAACAAGAACCAAATAGTCGACTGTCCGGACGCCGAAGCCTTAGCAGCTTTCAAGCACAATGTCCGAGACGAATGGCTCGCCAGACACCTCGGTCAAGAGAAACCGAGGACAATGACCGCATTAACAAGCCTCATGACCCGCTTCTGCGCAGGGGAGGATAGCTGGCTGGCAAGAAGCAGCACCAGCGACCCAAGTACATCCGAGATAAGAGATGGAAATGGAAAATCACGGCGCAGAAAAGAACAGCGCCGGAATAAAGAGAAAAGCCCAAAGAGCACGGCAGTCAACGCCGGATTTAAAAGCTCACGGCCAAATAATAAAGCTCAGCCCCTCAAGGATGATAGTGACGAACTGTCTAACCTACACAAAATTTTGGGTCGGGTATGTCAAATTCACAGTACCCCCGGAAGGCCCGCAAATCATACCCACAGGGATTGTTGGGTTTTCAAACAGTCCGGCCGATTAAACGCCGAACATAAGGGGCTCGACGCGTCAAGCGAAGAAGATAAACCCCTTGACAATAGGGCACCGAAAACAAAAACTTTCCCACAAGGGGTCAAAGCAAGAACTCACTTCATGTGAGGACACGGAAAAACAATGCTGCACTTTCTAAAAAGAGCCTCGCACGGTCCAACCCAAAGAACCGTAGAGATTGGATATCAAAACCAATCACTTTCGACCACCGGACTACTCGGAAGCGTTGAGCGCGGATGCGGACTCCCGATATTGAATCCGATAATAGACGGATTGCAATTCACAAACGTCCTAATGGACGTAGGCAATGACTTAAGCCTGCTATATTCAAACACAATCCGTCGGATGGGGATAGACCCTACCAAAATTAGACACAGCCGCACTTCCTTCAAAGGAGTGACGCCAGGCCCTTATGCCAAGTGCACAGGCTCGATATTACTAGAAGTCGGGTTCGGATCGCCGAACAACTTTCAACGCGAAAAATTAATTTTTCATATCGTCCCATTTAAAAGTGAATATCAAGCACTATTGGGACGAAAGGCTTTTGTCCGCTTCAACGCCATACCGCATTACGCGTCTCTTACACTTAAGATGCCGGTCCACATGGCGCCATTTCAAGTCGAGGTCACTTAAAGACCCCGGACTTCGGATAGACGAATCCGGACTCAAAGCGGGCTAGTGGCTCCCTAGCCGCATACCCTTTTCACGAGGGGCGCTGACAACCGATCAGCGGTTCCATATAAACCTTGCTTTAATTTTTATATTTCTTCTTTTGCATATTTTTCGCATACGAACTGTTTCTAAAACTAAGCGTTCCTCTCTTTCTACAGATGAACAACGTGCGTACCGTCCAGGATAACGCACAACGGAACACAAAGCAGAGCGTGCGAGAGGGACCCGTTGCAAGGATTCTTTTAGATTAAGACCCTGCGTAGACCTTTTTATTATCGTCTCTTGTTGTTACTCTCCTTGGCTCCTTCCTATATCCAAAGCGGAGCTGGCGGCTTTGGCATCGGCGCGTCGAGAAGACCATGCCGTACACGGACACAAGGGGCTTAGGGCATAATTCGCCCATTATCATAAAGTCCGAACACCTTCGGGAGTGTTCGGCGTCTCGAAAGTTAGGCATTATATGCATCAGCTCCGAATCATGTGTTTGGTCAAATGTTGGGTTTGCCCGGCTCCGTGTTTTGCTGCCTTACGTTCCGTATCACCCGCTAACGCGGCACCGGAGAACTCTGCGATTGTGCCCCGGTTAATTTGGGTGAGCACCTCGATGAAAAGCCAAAACTGACTGGTCATGATATAGCGAGAGTCAGTCACCACTTGATCGACTATCGGAATGTTTAGAATTCCCGCTGACGAAGGACCGTTTCCGGTCGGCACATACGCACTCCCGAGTACGGAGATGTGCGGTGTCATCGAGGGCTGTATCGTAGCCCCACCCTCGAGCTCCATTGGCTAAGTGAAAGAGATAAAGCATCATAGTCCGGATTGCCTCGTTAGCTACGCTACCACCTCCTTAAAACAGGACCGAGGCGTCGGATTAAGTGTGAAAATCGCTTATTTTGCGAACACCCCAAAGACCTTGTGCGAGGGGCTGAAGTCAAGATCGCATCTTCGGGTTATACACAAGTATCGTAACGGCCGACAGAGAAGTTTTACTACTTGGAGGCACAAGTATAAAAAGCATTCATACTATAATCATTGATCTACACGTTATGCATTCAATTGAGCGTTACATTTTTGAAAGCTCGCGACTCTATTACACTGCGCCACGCATAACTTCCCGAAATAATGCTCGGCGAAGCCGGTTTCCATCGAACCACAGGCAGCAATAGCCGTGGCGTCCATCTCCGGACAATTGTGCCTTCACACGAGCGAGGCCATCCGCGCCCTCGATGCAGGCCGACCGCTTCATCTCCTTGATATGCGGCACCGCCCCAAGGAATTGCTACATGATGGTCAAGTAGCTCGTTGCCTTGGACCTCTCTTGCGGACATGGGCCATGATGTCAGTCATGGCCAGCCGGACGATCTATTTAGTTCGGCCCATTCGCCAACCTGTCCGTCAGCGGAAGAGGGCGATCCGAACTGTGGAATTGAGACCAATATAACTCTTCCGTCTCGTGATCCCCTGGCTCCGGAAGTGCTTAACGGCATCAGCCGCACTCGCAGCCAAGTCCATATACGGATCCTTCGAACTCCACAGCCGCTCAAATTGAGCATACTTGGCATCCATAAACCGACGACGCATAAGAAAAGGCTTGCCAGCCACGATTTCTCCGGCCTGGCGCAGCTCCTCCTTCATAGCCCGCATTGCAGAGCGGGCATCCTTGGCTTCGGCGGTGGCCTTCTTGAGTCTTCCCGCTCCGATAAGCGCTCCTTTTCAAGAGCCTCATTGCGGTCGGTAGCATCCTTTAATTTCTTGGCCAATTCGCCACCTCCGCCTCTACTTAGGCGGTCGCGGCCTTTTGACCTTCAACTCTTGACCGCCCTCACGGCGGCAACGCGTCACTCCTTCGGGCTTGCTCCTTAGCTAGAGCAAGTTCGCCCGAAAACTCTCCACAACAGCAAAGACTATCTCAGTATTAACAGCATATAACTTATCAGAGGCGGGCTTGGACCCACTCAATAAAGCGGCTGCGGAGAATTTATTTACCTTGCGACTCGTCAAGTCGCTGGTTGTGTCGGAGTTATGGGCCATGGGTAGGCTGACCCAGGACCCAAGATCTTTCAAGACATCGGGGCGGCTCATGCCCCTCAGCCGAGTCCCAGCGGGGCGACCTTCGAGGAGGCCGAGTCCCAGCGGGCGACCTTCCAGAAGGCCGAGTCCCAGCTGGCGACCTTCTAAGAAGCAGTCCTCAGACGCGACTCTGGAACAAGCCGACTCCGGGCTTGCGACCTCTCAAGGGGCCGATGGAGAGTCGGCCCGCGACCTTCACGAACCCGATCTGCGGGTACAGCCCCATCGTGGCTGTCCCTCTCGACCAGGAAGAGGGCATGGCTTCTGATGAGCCGCGTCGCCAGGAGATCTCTGGTGAGGCGCGGCACTGTTGCCATGACTCCCTTGACCTCGACCACGGCACGAGGCACTATGCCCACGACGGCGGGCGCAGTGCGGCCCGGAGATCGCCGGGCCCCGCTGCGATGAGATAGAAGAAGGCGGCGGAGAGTCCGAAGACGGCCCTACGGGAGTCGGCCTCCCCAGAGTCGGCCGCCTCTCGGCCAGGGCCCCACAAGCCATAAACCAGATTGGACGGGGAGTGGCGACAGTGATCACCTGACAGGCGGCGGCACTGTTCCCACGACCCCATGACCGAGCCTGCGTCATCAGGAGCGCTGCACAGTGTTCTGCCTGTCCGCGGGGCCCGCCAGTCGGCGGGCCCCAGAAGCCGGCAGGGAGGACGGCTGCGAGAGAGACTGACGGCTGGGGGCCACGCCCAGTCGGATTACCATTGTACCCCCGGGGGGTAGGCCTATATAAACCCCCCGGGGCACCCATGCAAAGGGTTCGGCCCTGGATAGGTTTAGACATATAGCAAGAGGGAAAGAGCTAGCCTAGCTCCTTCCTGCCTCCACACAGCTCAAGGAGCACCATTGTACTATCGCCCCATAGTGATCATGTGGAGACCCCACAGAGCAGCAGTAGGGGTGTTATCTCCTCGGAGAGCCCCGAAGCTGGGTAAGATTCACGGCGCGCATGTCTTCGCCATCTCGCTTCTGTGCACCGGCGACGCTCTACTCGCCCCCACCATGATAAGCCACCCGTGGCATATGTCGCTCCCAACCTCGACATTTGGCGCCCACCGTGGGGCGAGGTGCACCGTCGTCCGGAGATCTGCTCGACGGGAACCTTCTTCCTCCTGGCGAAGCGCAGCCAGCCCGCTCGCCAGCGGAGTTCAGACGACGGCTAGCGCTGGCGCCGGCCGCCTGCTGCAGCGAAGCAGCCTCGCCAACTCATCGGTGAGGTGCGCCTCGACGAGCCTGCGGCCGAAGCGCAGCGCGTGGCCCCGAGAACCTTCTCGCGGGCCTCCTCGACCAACTCCAAGTCGCCGGCGAGCCCGCCGTAGACTTGGAGTCCGTAGGCTCCTCCGACCCGATGTTTGTCGACTCCGACGCCGTATCGCTTGATACCTTCCCCACCAACGTGGTGGTTTACGACGAGCCGCTGCCGTACGAGGAGAGCGGCGGAAGCGCCGTCACGGAGGTGCTCGTCATCGGCCATGGCGAGCACTCCGGTGAAAACGCCCAGGACCCGCTACCTGCGGCCCTGCAGGACCTGTCCGCGCCCCTCCCAGAGGACGCGGACGCAGAGATGCTGGAGGAGCGCCGCCTTCAGCTCATTGAAGGCGCCAAGAAGTTGGCGAGCATGCGACGCTTGTCCGAAGCATATCAGCACGAGATGGACCGCGTCTTGGCGGCTCGCCCGACCGCCGAGCCGCCGCTCGGCGTGGTCGAGCGCCTTGGCGCAGCTATCGCCGATCTATTCGGGCGGTTACCGTGTACGCCACCTCGCGAGAACATCCGCGCGCCAAGCGGGCGCACCGAGGAGCCGAGGAACTCGACGGTGAAGAGCGCCGCAGTGTGACGGAGCGAGTCCAGCAGTTTTCTCGGCGCGTTGCTTTGCAGAACGCCGCGGCAGCGCCGACGCCGCAGCAACAGAAGAACGACGACCTACCCCCTCGCCGAGATCAAGGCGTGACCTCCCGGACGCTGACTGGCGGGGTCCGCGGGAGGAGAGAGAAGGAGCCGGCTGCGAGCCACAGCCGGACTCGCATCTCCATCGAGCGGCGAGACAATTATCTGCCTCCCGCTTCAAGAGAACGGCGAAGTCCTCCGCCATGTCGAGCATCCGACTCGGAGATCGCCGCCACCGAGAGAGTCGGAGAGAACGACGCCGCCACCGGATCGACCGACTCCATAGATCCTCGGCGTTAGAAGAAGAAGACGAGCTGGGTCCGCTTTGCTTCGCCCCGCGATCGTAGACGAGCCCTTCCCCAAAGGGTTCACGCCCTCGAGATACGCCAAGTACACCGCTCCATGAAGCCGAGGATTGGTTGATAGACTACCCACGGCCGCCAATATCGCTAACGGCAACAAGCGAAGTCGCCGTGAAGCACGCTCCTCATGCCTGAGGCACGGCCGGACGTGGCTGAACAGCTGAAGCCCCGCAGATCAACAGCTGGGTCGATTTCACCGAGGCCTTCATTCGCAACTTCACCAAAGACGCATGTTTACCTCCCAAGCCGCGCCAGCCTCCTTGTGCGCAAGGCCTCAAGAATCGACACGACTATCTCACGCTACCGGGCGAGCTCAAACTCTGCGAGGGCGCACGAGGTGCAGGCCATAGAGTATTTCACGCCGAAAAGCCGAGAGGGCACCTCATCAAGCACAAGCTCCTCGCGGACGGGCCCGAAACCTCGATTTAACCGCCGATCATAGCGCATAAGCACGCCACCCGACTCCTCTCTATGAAGACGGAGATCCAAGTCAACACGGCCGCAAGGTGACTCCTCAGTTCCCGTACGCCACCGGAGACGCCAACATGGCCGGCAGCAGAAGCGACAACAAGCGCAAGCCCCCACCGACTTCCAATAGTCGGCAGGTCGCCAGAAGGAAGATCAGCAGCCAGAGGGCAGCCTCCGCCAAGCGGCGTAAAGGCGGCAAGTCCAACCGTTGCCGGCTTTCTCGAAAGACACTGGATGGTCCCCGAAGTTTCCAGCGGCGGGCCGCCAAACCATACCACCAGAAAATGCCACCGCTCGCCAGATCGCCAAGGAGACGGCCTCGCCCCTCCACCGCAGGGGGCAGGCCCGCCGCATCCGCCCGCCTCCACAGGCGGCGGCCGGCCACGGTCAGTGCAGTTCAAGACGAAGTTCCCGAAGAGCACGGAGCATACGAAGTGTTCACTACCAGAGAATGATCGGCGCAACAAAGCGCCAACAGAAGAAGAAGTCAACGCAGTTGCAGCAGAAGCCCCGAGTTCATGCATTGGTCCGAGAAGCCTATCACCGAGTCGGGCGGATCACCCGCAGGTGATGCCGAGTCCGGCTCTTACGCCTTGGTCTCGAGCAACCTTGGCCATCGACAAGCGGGCCACCCGTTTCTCGGGTCCCGATAGACGCGAGGCAGCAAAGATAAACATCCTGCATAAGGATACCATGGAAAAGCTCGAATCAGCGGAGGCAGCCGCAGAGCAGCCGCACTGTGTTCCATGGAATCGCATTCGCCTCTCTGCATCGCACGATTGGCAAGATCCTCGATAGACGCCCCTTCGGAGACAAAGATCACTTCCGCCGAGCCGATCCGGTTCGAGGTGGTGGATTTGGAGAGCCTGCGCACCACGCTGCTGCTAGGTCGGGCTCGCCTGCCAAATTCATGGCGGTTCCCCACTACGCCTACCTCAAGATGAAGATGCCGACTTCAAGGGGATCCCGATCGTTGTCGGGCGATTACAAGAAAT